>OY804583.1:6255366-8883728 GCA_963680875.1 Bathymodiolus brooksi | reverse complement strand
TATCAGTCGAGCTGTTGTGTGAATCTAGTATCACTAAAACGGGGGGGGGTAAAGATGCTGAGATAATGGTTGGTCCCTTACTTAACATAGTTGTAGGTCAAAACTTTGTATCAGTCGAGCCTGTTGTGTGATCTAGTATCACTACGAGACAAAAATGATGAGATAATGTTGGTCCCTTACATACATAGTGTAGTGGTACAAACCTTGTTAATCAGTCGAGCCTGTTGTGTGATCTAGTATCACTACGAGACAAAAATGATGAGATAATGTTGGTTCCTTACATACATAGTGTAGTGGTACAAAACTTTGTATCAGTCGAGCCTGTTGTGTGATCTAGTATCACTACGAGACAAAATGATGAGATAATGGTTGGTCCCTTACATACATAGTGTAGTGGTACAAAACTTTGTATCAGTCGAGCCCTGTTGTGTGATCTACACTACGAGACAAAAATGATGAGATAATGGTTGGTCCCTTACATACATAGTGTAGTGGTACAAAACTTTGTATCAGTCGAGCCTGTTGTGTGATCTAGTATCACTACGAGACAAAAATGATGAGATAATGGTTGGTCCCTTACATACATAGTGTAGTGGTACAAAACTTTGTATCAGTCGAGCCTGTTGTGTGATCTAGTATCACTACGAGACAAAAATGATGAGATAATGGTTGGTCCCTTACATACATAGTGTAGTGGTACAAAACTTTGTATCAGTCGAGCCTGTTGTGTGATCTAGTATCACTACGAGACAAAAATGATGAGATAATGGTTGGTCCCTTACATACATAGTGTAGTGGTACAAAACTTTGTATCAGTCGAGCCTGTTGTGTGATCTAGTATCACTACGAGACAAAAATGATGAGATAATGGTTGGTCCTTACATACATAGTGTAGTGGTACAAAACTTTGTATCAGTCGAGCCTGTTGTGTGATCTAGTATCACTACGAGACAAAAATGATGAGATAATGGTTGGTCCCTTACATACATAGTGTAGTGGTACAAAACTTTGTATCAGTCGAGCCTGTTGTGTGATCTAGTATCACTACGAGACAAAAATGATGAGATAATGGTTGGTCCCTTACATACATAGTGTAGTGGTACAAAACTTTGTATCAGTCGAGCCTGTTGTGTGATCTAGTATCACTACGAGACAAAAATGATGAGATAATGGTTGGTCCCTTACATACATAGTGTAGTGGTACAAAACTTTGTATCAGTCGAGCCTGTTGTGTGATCTAGTATCACTACGAGACAAAAATGATGAGATAATGGTTGGTCCCTTACATACATAGTGTAGTGGTACAAAACTTTGTATCAGTCGAGCCTGTTGTGTGATCTAGTATCACTACGAGACAAAAATGATGAGATAATGGTTGGTCCCTTACATACATAGTGTAGTGGTACAAAACTTTGTATCAGTCGAGCCTGTTGTGTGATCTAGTATCACTACGAGACAAAAATGATGAGATAATGGTTGGTCCCTTACATACATAGTGTAGTGGTACAAACTTTGTATCAGTCGAGCCTGTTGTGTGATCTAGTATCACTACGAGACAAAAATGATGAGATAATGGTTGGTCCCTTACATACATAGTGTAGTGGTACAAAACTTTGTATCAGTCGAGCCTGTTGTGTGATCTAGTATCACTACGAGACAAAAATGATGAGATAATGGTTGGTCCCTTACATACATAGTGTAGTGGTACAAAACTTTGTATCAGTCGAGCCTGTTGTGTGATCTAGTATCACTACGAGACAAAAATGATGAGATAATGGTTGGTCCCTTACATACATAGTGTAGTGGTACAAAACTTTGTATCAGTCGAGCCTGTTGTGTGATCTAGTATCACTACGAGACAAAAATGATGAGATAATGGTTGGTCCCTTACATACATAGTGTAGTGGTACAAAACTTTGTATCAGTCGAGCCTGTTGTGTGATCTAGTATCACTACGAGACAAAAATGATGAGATAATGGTTGGTCCCTTACATACATAGTGTAGTGGTACAAAACTTTGTATCAGTCGAGCCTGTTGTGTGATCTAGTATCACTACGAGACAAAAATGATGAGATAATGGTTGGTCCCTTACATACATAGTGTAGTGGTACAAAACTTTGTATCAGTCGAGCCTGTTGTGTGATCTAGTATCACTACGAGACAAAAATGATGAGATAATGGTTGGTCCCTTACATACATAGTGTAGTGGTACAAAACTTTGTATCAGTCGAGCCTGTTGTGTGATCTAGTATCACTACGAGACAAAAATGATGAGATAATGGTTGGTCCCTTACATACATAGTGTAGTGGTACAAAACTTTGTATCAGTCGAGCCTGTTGTGTGATCTAGTATCACTACGAGACAAAAATGATGAGATAATGGTTGGTCCCTTACATACATAGTGTAGTGGTACAAAACTTTGTATCAGTCGAGCCTGTTGTGTGATCTAGTATCACTACGAGACAAAAATGATGAGATAATGGTTGGTCCCTTACATACATAGTGTAGTGGTACAAAACTTTGTATCAGTCGAGCCTGTTGTGTGATCTAGTATCACTACGAGACAAAAATGATGAGATAATGGTTGGTCCCTTACATACATAGTGTAGTGGTACAAAACTTTGTATCAGTCGAGCCTGTTGTGTGATCTAGTATCACTACGAGACAAAAATGATGAGATAATGGTTGGTCCCTTACATACATAGTGTAGTGGTACAAAACTTTGTATCAGTCGAGCCTGTTGTGTGATCTAGTATCACTACGAGACAAAAATGATGAGATAATGGTTGGTCCCTTACATACATAGTGTAGTGGTACAAAACTTTGTATCAGTCGAGCCTGTTGTGTGATCTAGTATCACTACGAGACAAAAATGATGAGATAATGGTTGGTCCCTTACATACATAGTGTAGTGGTACAAAACTTTGTATCAGTCGAGCCTGTTGTGTGATCTAGTATCACTACGAGACAAAAATGATGAGATAATGGTTGGTCCCTTACATACATAGTGTAGTGGTACAAAACTTTGTATCAGTCGAGCCTGTTGTGTGATCTAGTATCACTACGAGACAAAATGATGAGATAATGGTTGGTCCCTTACATACATAGTGTAGTGGTACAAAACTTTGTATCAGTCGAGCCTGTTGTGTGATCTAGTATCACTACGAGACAAAAATGATGAGATAATGGTTGGTCCCTTACATACATAGTGTAGTGGTACAAAACTTTGTATCAGTCGAGCCTGTTGTGTGATCTAGTATCACTACGAGACAAAAATGATGAGATAATGGTTGGTCCCTTACATACATAGTGTAGTGGTACAAAACTTTGTATCAGTCGAGCCTGTTGTGTGATCTAGTATCACTACGAGACAAAAATGATGAGATAATGGTTGGTCCCTTACATACATAGTGTAGTGGTACAAAACTTTGTATCAGTCGAGCCTGTTGTGTGATCTAGTATCACTACGAGACAAAAATGATGAGATAATGGTTGGTCCCTTACATACATAGTGTAGTGGTACAAAACTTTGTATCAGTCGAGCCTGTTGTGTGATCTAGTATCACTACGAGACATCCTACGAGACAAAAATGATGAGATAATGGTTGGTCCTTACATACATAGTGTAGTGGTACAAAACTTTGTATCAGTCGAGCCTGTTGTGTGATCTAGTATCACTACGAGACAAAAATGATGAGATAATGGTTGGTCCCTTACATACATAGTGTGTAAACCTTTGTATCAGTCGACTTTTGTTGAGCTAGTATCACTAGAGACAAAATTGATGAATAATGTTTGGTCCCTGACATACATAGTGTAGTGGTACAAAACTTTGTATCAGTCGAGCCTGTTGTGTGATCTAGTATCACTACGAGACAAAAATGATGAGATAATGGTTGGTCCCTTACATACATAGTGTAGTGGTACAAAACTTTGTATCAGTCGAGCCTGTTGTGTGATCTAGTATCACTACGAGACAAAAATGATGAGATAATGGTTGGTCCCTTACATACATAGTGTAGTGGTACAAAACTTTGTATCAGTCGAGCCTGTTGTGTGATCTAGTATCACTACGAGACAAAAATGATGAGATAATGGTTGGTCCCTTACATACATAGTGTAGTGGTACAAAACTTTGTATCAGTCGAGCCTGTTGTGTGATCTAGTATCACTACGAGACAAAAATGATGAGATAATGGTTGGTCCCTTACATACATAGTGTAGTGGTACAAAACTTTGTATCAGTCGAGCCTGTTGTGTGATCTAGTATCACTACGAGACAAAAATGATGAGATAATGGTTGGTCCCTTACATACATAGTGTAGTGGTACAAAACTTTGTATCAGTCGAGCCTGTTGTGTGATCTAGTATCACTACGAGACAAAAATGATGAGATAATGGTTGGTCCCTTACATACATAGTGTAGTGGTACAAAACTTTGTATCAGTCGAGCCTGTTGTGTGATCTAGTATCACTACGAGACAAAAATGATGAGATAATGGTTGGTCCCTTACATACATAGTGTAGTGGTACAAAACTTTGTATCAGTCGAGCCTGTTGTGTGATCTAGTATCACTACGAGACAAAAATGATGAGATAATGGTTGGTCCCTTACATACATAGTGTAGTGGTACAAAACTTTGTATCAGTCGAGCCTGTTGTGTGATCTAGTATCACTACGAGACAAAAATGATGAGATAATGGTTGGTCCCTTACATACATAGTGTAGTGGTACAAAACTTTGTATCAGTCGAGCCTGTTGTGTGATCTAGTATCACTACGAGACAAAAATGATGAGATAATGGTTGGTCCCTTACATACATAGTGTAGTGGTACAAAACTTTGTATCAGTCGAGCCTGTTGTGTGATCTAGTATCACTACGAGACAAAAATGATGAGATAATGGTTGGTCCCTTACATACATAGTGTAGTGGTACAAAACTTTGTATCAGTCGAGCCTGTTGTGTGATCTAGTATCACTACGAGACAAAAATGATGAGATAATGGTTGGTCCCTTACATACATAGTGTAGTGGTACAAAACTTTGTATCAGTCGAGCCTGTTGTGTGATCTAGTATCACTACGAGACAAAAATGATGAGATAATGGTTGGTCCCTTACATACATAGTGTAGTGGTACAAAACTTTGTATCAGTCGAGCCTGTTGTGTGATCTAGTATCACTACGAGACAAAAATGATGAGATAATGGTTGGTCCCTTACATACATAGTGTAGTGGTACAAAACTTTGTATCAGTCGAGCCTGTTGTGTGATCTAGTATCACTACGAGACAAAAATGATGAGATAATGGTTGGTCCCTTACATACATAGTGTAGTGGTACAAAACTTTGTATCAGTCGAGCCTGTTGTGTGATCTAGTATCACTACGAGACAAAAATGATGAGATAATGGTTGGTCCCTTACATACATAGTGTAGTGGTACAAAACTTTGTATCAGTCGAGCCTGTTGTGTGATCTAGTATCACTACGAGACAAAAATGATGAGATAATGGTTGGTCCCTTACATACATAGTGTAGTGGTACAAAACTTTGTATCAGTCGAGCCTGTTGTGTGATCTAGTATCACTACGAGACAAAAATGATGAGATAATGGTTGGTCCCTTACATACATAGTGTAGTGGTACAAAACTTTGTATCAGTCGAGCCTGTTGTGTGATCTAGTATCACTACGAGACAAAAATGATGAGATAATGGTTGGTCCCTTACATACATAGTGTAGTGGTACAAAACTTTGTATCAGTCGAGCCTGTTGTGTGATCTAGTATCACTACGAGACAAAAATGATGAGATAATGGTTGGTCCCTTACATACATAGTGTAGTGGTACAAAACTTTGTATCAGTCGAGCCTGTTGTGTGATCTAGTATCACTACGAGACAAAAATGATGAGATAATGGTTGGTCCCTTACATACATAGTGTAGTGGTACAAAACTTTGTATCAGTCGAGCCTGTTGTGTGATCTAGTATCACTACGAGACAAAAATGATGAGATAATGGTTGGTCCCTTACATACATAGTGTAGTGGTACAAAACTTTGTATCAGTCGAGCCTGTTGTGTGATCTAGTATCACTACGAGACAAAAATGATGAGATAATGGTTGGTCCCTTACATACATAGTGTAGTGGTACAAAACTTTGTATCAGTCGAGCCTGTTGTGTGATCTAGTATCACTACGAGACAAAAATGATGAGATAATGGTTGGTCCCTTACATACATAGTGTAGTGGTACAAAACTTTGTATCAGTCGAGCCTGTTGTGTGATCTAGTATCACTACGAGACAAAAATGATGAGATAATGGTTGGTCCCTTACATACATAGTGTAGTGGTACAAAACTTTGTATCAGTCGAGCCTGTTGTGTGATCTAGTATCACTACGAGACAAAAATGATGAGATAATGGTTGGTCCCTTACATACATAGTGTAGTGGTACAAAACTTTGTATCAGTCGAGCCTGTTGTGTGATCTAGTATCACTACGAGACAAAAATGATGAGATAATGGTTGGTCCCTTACATACATAGTGTAGTGGTACAAAACTTTGTATCAGTCGAGCCTGTTGTGTGATCTAGTATCACTACGAGACAAAAATGATGAGATAATGGTTGGTCCCTTACATACATAGTGTAGTGGTACAAAACTTTGTATCAGTCGAGCCTGTTGTGTGATCTAGTATCACTACGAGACAAAAATGATGAGATAATGGTTGGTCCCTTACATACATAGTGTAGTGGTACAAAACTTTGTATCAGTCGAGCCTGTTGTGTGATCTAGTATCACTACGAGACAAAAATGATGAGATAATGGTTGGTCCCTTACATACATAGTGTAGTGGTACAAAACTTTGTATCAGTCGAGCCTGTTGTGTGATCTAGTATCACTACGAGACAAAAATGATGAGATAATGGTTGGTCCCTTACATACATAGTGTAGTGGTACAAAACTTTGTATCAGTCGAGCCTGTTGTGTGATCTAGTATCACTACGAGACAAAAATGATGAGATAATGGTTGGTCCCTTACATACATAGTGTAGTGGTACAAAACTTTGTATCAGTCGAGCCTGTTGTGTGATCTAGTATCACTACGAGACAAAAATGATGAGATAATGGTTGGTCCCTTACATACATAGTGTAGTGGTACAAAACTTTGTATCAGTCGAGCCTGTTGTGTGATCTAGTATCACTACGAGACAAAAATGATGAGATAATGGTTGGTCCCTTACATACATAGTGTAGTGGTACAAAACTTTGTATCAGTCGAGCCTGTTGTGTGATCTAGTATCACTACGAGACAAAAATGATGAGATAATGGTTGGTCCCTTACATACATAGTGTAGTGGTACAAAACTTTGTATCAGTCGAGCCTGTTGTGTGATCTAGTATCACTACGAGACAAAAATGATGAGATAATGGTTGGTCCCTTACATACATAGTGTAGTGGTACAAAACTTTGTATCAGTCGAGCCTGTTGTGTGATCTAGTATCACTACGAGACAAAAATGATGAGATAATGGTTGGTCCCTTACATACATAGTGTAGTGGTACAAAACTTTGTATCAGTCGAGCCTGTTGTGTGATCTAGTATCACTACGAGACAAAAATGATGAGATAATGGTTGGTCCCTTACATACATAGTGTAGTGGTACAAAACTTTGTATCAGTCGAGCCTGTTGTGTGATCTAGTATCACTACGAGACAAAAATGATGAGATAATGGTTGGTCCCTTACATACATAGTGTAGTGGTACAAAACTTTGTATCAGTCGAGCCTGTTGTGTGATCTAGTATCACTACGAGACAAAAATGATGAGATAATGGTTGGTCCCTTACATACATAGTGTAGTGGTACAAAACTTTGTATCAGTCGAGCCTGTTGTGTGATCTAGTATCACTACGAGACAAAAATGATGAGATAATGGTTGGTCCCTTACATACATAGTGTAGTGGTACAAAACTTTGTATCAGTCGAGCCTGTTGTGTGATCTAGTATCACTACGAGACAAAATGATGAGATAATGGTTGGTCCCTTACATACATAGTGTAGTGGTACAAAACTTTGTATCAGTCGAGCCTGTTGTGTGATCTAGTATCACTACGAGACAAAAATGATGAGATAATGGTTGGTCCCTTACATACATAGTGTAGTGGTACAAAACTTTGTATCAGTCGAGCCTGTTGTGTGATCTAGTATCACTACGAGACAAAAATGATGAGATAATGGTTGGTCCCTTACATACATAGTGTAGTGGTACAAAACTTTGTATCAGTCGAGCCTGTTGTGTGATCTAGTATCACTACGAGACAAAAATGATGAGATAATGGTTGGTCCCTTACATACATAGTGTAGTGGTACAAAACTTTGTATCAGTCGAGCCTGTTGTGTGATCTAGTATCACTACGAGACAAAAATGATGAGATAATGGTTGGTCCCTTACATACATAGTGTAGTGGTACAAAACTTTGTATCAGTCGAGCCTGTTGTGTGATCTAGTATCACTACGAGACAAAAATGATGAGATAATGGTTGGTCCCTTACATACATAGTGTAGTGGTACAAAACTTTGTATCAGTCGAGCCTGTTGTGTGATCTAGTATCACTACGAGACAAAAATGATGAGATAATGGTTGGTCCCTTACATACATAGTGTAGTGGTACAAAACTTTGTATCAGTCGAGCCTGTTGTGTGATCTAGTATCACTACGAGACAAAAATGATGAGATAATGGTTGGTCCCTTACATACATAGTGTAGTGGTACAAAACTTTGTATCAGTCGAGCCTGTTGTGTGATCTAGTATCACTACGAGACAAAAATGATGAGATAATGGTTGGTCCCTTACATACATAGTGTAGTGGTACAAAACTTTGTATCAGTCGAGCCTGTTGTGTGATCTAGTATCACTACGAGACAAAAATGATGAGATAATGGTTGGTCCCTTACATACATAGTGTAGTGGTACAAAACTTTGTATCAGTCGAGCCTGTTGTGTGATCTAGTATCACTACGAGACAAAAATGATGAGATAATGGTTGGTCCCTTACATACATAGTGTAGTGGTACAAAACTTTGTATCAGTCGAGCCTGTTGTGTGATCTAGTATCACTACGAGACAAAAATGATGAGATAATGGTTGGTCCCTTACATACATAGTGTAGTGGTACAAAACTTTGTATCAGTCGAGCCTGTTGTGTGATCTAGTATCACTACGAGACAAAAATGATGAGATAATGGTTGGTCCCTTACATACATAGTGTAGTGGTACAAAACTTTGTATCAGTCGAGCCTGTTGTGTGATCTAGTATCACTACGAGACAAAAATTATGGGATAATGGTTGGTCCCTTACATACATAGTGTAGTGGTACAAAACTTTGTATCAGTCGAGCCTGTTGTGTGATCTAGTATCACTACGAGACAAAAATGATGAGATAATGGTTGGTCCCTTACATACATAGTGTAGTGGTACAAAACTTTGTATCAGTCGAGCCTGTTGTGTGATCTAGTATCACTACGAGACACGATGAGTTGTGATGCAGTTTGTTCACACAACAGGCAAGTCTCTATATGGTATTAAAACAATGTCTAAATGTCTTGAAGATCACTAGACCATGGAGACATGTCTCTGATAAATGTCATACAGGCTTTTCTAAGATTGCATGTATTCTGAGAAATATGATAATTTCAACTTCCTTTCCTATAATTATAAAATAACACCTGATGACAGTTTGTTTTAACCCCGTCATATCAGAAAGCAGAGTTTTTGAAATTCATCGGACCTAGGGGGCAGAAAATCATGAGGTCCGCCAATAACGTCGGTAATGCCGGTCCCCATGTCCGCCAAACATTTTTGAATGATGTGTTTACTTTTTTAACAGAAGTGGAAACGCGGGTCGTGTTGTAAATACCGGAACAAGTTCGGTCAACTCGGAATTCGTAACCGCATTGAATACGTGATATTTTATCTGTTTTTGGTAAATATTATTGGTAACTGTCATGAAAATAAATATATTTGAATATATTGTGATGCATAAGATGATCTTTTTGAGTGAAAAGCCCCCAAAAAATTAATAAAATAAAAAAAACACGACATCCCTGATTTGTATCGTTCCCTTCACCGAATCCGTTTCTATTTAGAATTTAGTTTACAGTTCCGGCAACATGGCAATGTGTCGATCATAAAAATGTGGTCGTTCCTGAAGCATTACGACGGAGCTCAGCCGGGCAAACGTAAAACGGCCAGTGCCACCCCAACTGGAGATTGAGAGAGTCTAATGACTTTTAGAATATTGTTATTGTAATCTCAATAAAAAAAATTAAAAATTATATTTTAAATCTGATAAATTTTTCAAAGTTTGAGGGTATCCCTAGCTGGATTTGGCTACTCTTTGTTGGTGCATGGTTTCAACTTTTTGGTTTATTCTGGATGGTGACTGGTCTTCTTATTTTTAGGCCTCTACCAGTACTAATGAAGTTAAATACAGAAAGCGCTCTGCTAGACTAAAATAATAATAACAGTATGACATTGCTTGGCATTAAAACAATTTTACATAAAAAATGTAGGTCCGGCAAAAATTCAGTGGTTCCAGCAGAAAATTCCTGGTGCTGGACCTATGTCCAGCAAAATGAAAACAAATTTCAAAAAGTCTGCATTGTGGGTAGCGTAATCAGAACCTACAGTTATATTATAGCGATGTCTATTGTTACTCCCAGCCAATATTAATATTACCGCTAATCGTAAAATTGTTTACGATTTTCATAATCAATACATATTTCTGTTGCTAATTAATTTTTTTACATGGATTTGAACGTATAGCTGCCGTTTTTTTAATATAATACTGTAATGGTATCAGTATGGTGGACATGATTTGAAGTATAACTTCCGTTTTTTAATATAATCTGTAATCGTATCAGTATGGTGGACATCTGAACAAAGTTCAATGACGTTAATCTCTTAATTAACTGGTGCTGTTATATTGCTAACATCTGTTTAATATTTTCACACTAAAAAAAAATATCAATAGCAAGTATTATGTAATCTAATTTTTTTTTTCAAGGTTCAACCAGGCCTGGATTAACCCTTAGGCATAATAAGCTCTTGCTTAGGGCATCAAGGGGCAAGGGGGCACCACAAAAATCCGACCACAAGTCAATTTATTTTATCAGCCAGATATTAGGCTCAAAAACACTCCAAAATAATGCCAGTGGAATGTGCGGGGGCACTTAAATTGGCCTGTGCTAAGGGCATAAATTGGCTTTAATAATGGTCTTGTGTTCAACCCACAAGTGTGAAGGTAGAATGAAACTTCTATATTTTGTATGTTTTTGGGAAGGGGGGAGGCTGTACTGGTAATTGGCTGAGTGAGTGAGTGATTGTTGCAGTTTTTTAGCAGCATCATGACAAGAACAAGTTATAATTTGATTATGATGATAGTGTCCACTTTGTAACAGACAGACACACTGTGTTGGAGTTTTATAGTGCTAGATCACACTTTGTAACAGACAGACACACTGTGTTGGAGTTTTATAGTGCTAGATCACACTTTGTAACAGACAGACACACTGTGTTGGAGTTTTATAGTGCTAGATCACACTTTGTAACAGACAGACACACTGTGTTGGAGTTTTATAGTGCTAGATCACATTTTGTAACAGACAGACACACTGTGTTGGAGTTTTATAGTGCTAGATCACACTTTGTAACAGACAGACACACTGTGTTGGAGTTTTATAGTGCTAGATCGCACTTTGTAACAGACAGTCACACTGTGTTGGAGTTTTATAGTGCTAGATCGCACTTTGTAACAGACAGACACACTGTGTTGGAGTTTTATAGTGCTAGATCGCACTTTGTAACAGACAGACACACTGTGTTGGAGTTTTATAGTGCTAGATCACACTTTGTAACAGACAGACACACTGTGTTGGAGTTTTATAGTGCTAGATCACACTTTGTAACAGACAGACACACTGTGTTGGAGTTTTATAGTGCTAGATCACACTTTGTAACAGACAGACACACTGTGTTGGAGTTTTATAGTGCTAGATCACATTTTGTAACAGACAGACACACTGTGTTGGAGTTTTATAGTGCTAGATCACACTTTGTAACAGACAGACACACTGTGTTGGAGTTTTATAGTGCTAGATCGCACTTTGTAACAGACAGTCACACTGTGTTGGAGTTTTATAGTGCTAGATCGCACTTTGTAACAGACAGACACACTGTGTTGGAGTTTTATAGTGCTAGATCGCACTTTGTAACAGACAGACACACTGTGTTGGAGTTTTATAGTGCTAGATCACACTTTGTAACAGACAGACACACTGTGTTGGAGTTTTATAGTGCTAGATCGCACTTTGTAACAGACAGACACACTGTGTTGGAGTTTTATAGTGCTAGATCACACTTTGTAACAGACAGACACACTGTGTTGGAGTTTTATAGTGCTAGATCGCACTTTGTAACAGACAGACACACTGTGTTGGAGTTTTATAGTGCTAGATCACACTTTGTAACAGACAGACACACTGTGTTGGAGTTTTATAGTGCTAGATCACACTTTGTAACAGACAGACACACTGTTGGAGTTTTATAGTGCTAGATCACACTTTGTAACAGACAGACACACTGTGTTGGAGTTTTATAGTGCTAGATCACACTTTGTAACAGACAGACACACTGTGTTGGAGTTTTATAGTGCTAGATCACACTTTGTAACAGACAGACACACTGTTGGAGTTTTATAGTGCTAGATCACACTTTGTAACAGACAGACACACTGTTGGAGTTTTATAGTGCTAGATCACACTTTGTAACAGACAGACACACTGTGTTGGAGTTTTATAGTGCTAGATCACACTTTGTAACAGACAGACACACTGTTGGAGTTTTATAGTGCTAGATCACACTTTGTAACAGACAGACACACTGTGTTGGAGTTTTATAGTGCTAGATCACACTTTGTAACAGACAGACACACTGTGTTGGAGTTTTATAGTGCTAGATCACACTTTGTAACAGACAGACACACTGTTGGAGTTTTATAGTGATAGATCACACTTTGTAACAGACAGACACACTGTTGGAGTTTTATAGTACTAGATCACACTTTGTAACAGACAGACACACTGTGTTGGAGTTTTATAGTGCTAGATCACACTTTGTAACAGACAGACTGTGTTGGAGTTTTATAGTGCTAGATCACACTTTGTAACAGACAGACACACTGTGTTGGAGTTTTATAGTGCTAGATCACACTTTGTAACAGACACACTGTGTTGGGAGTTTTATAGTGCTAGATCACACTTTGTAACAGACACACTGTGTTGGAGTTATAGTTCTAGATCACACTTTGTAACAGACAGACTGTGTTGGAGTTTTATAGTGCTAGATCACACTTTGTAACAGACACACTGTGTTGGAGTTTTATAGTTCTAGATCACACTTTGTAACAGACAGACACACTGTGTTGGAGTTTTATAGTGCTAGATCACACTTTGTAACAGACAGACACACTGTTGGAGTTTTATAGTTCTAGATCACACTTTGTAACAGACAGACACACTGTGTTGGAGTTTTATAGTGCTAGATCACACTTTGTAACAGACAGACACACTGTGTTGGAGTTTTATAGTGCTAGATCACACTTTGTAACAGACAGACTGTGTTGGAGTTTTATAGTGCTAGATCACACTTTGTAACAGACAAACACACTGTGTTGGAGTTTTATAGTGCTAGATCACACTTTGTAACAGACAGACACACTGTGTTGGAGTTTTATAGTGCTAGATCACACTTTGTAACAGACAGACACACTGTGTTGGAGTTTTATAGTGCTAGATCACACTTTGTAACAGACAGACACACTGTGTTGGAGTTTTATAGTGCTAGATCACACTTTGTAACAGACAGACACACTGTGTTGGAGTTTTATAGTGCTAGATCACACTTTGTAACAGACAGACACACTGTGTTGGAGTTTTATAGTGCTAGATCACACTTTGTAACAGACAGACACACTGTTGGAGTTTTATAGTGCTAGATCACACTTTGTAACAGACAGACACACTGTGTTGGAGTTTTATAGTGCTAGATCACACTTTGTAACAGACAGACACACTGTGTTGGAGTTTTATAGTGCTAGATCACACTTTGTAACAGACAGACACACTGTTGGAGTTTTATAGTGCTAGATCACACTTTGTAACAGACAGACACACTGTTGGAGTTTTATAGTGCTAGATCACACTTTGTAACAGACAGACACACTGTGTTGGAGTTTTATAGTGCTAGATCACACTTTGTAACAGACAGACACACTGTTGGAGTTTTATAGTGCTAGATCACACTTTGTAACAGACAGACACACTGTGTTGGAGTTTTATAGTGCTAGATCACACTTTGTAACAGACAGACTGTGTTGGAGTTTTATAGTGCTAGATCACACTTTGTAACAGACACACTGTGTTGGAGTTTTATAGTGCTAGATCACACTTTGTAACAGACACACTGTGTTGGGAGTTTTATAGTTCTAGATCACACTTTGTAACAGACAGACTGTGTTGGAGTTTTATAGTGCTAGATTACACTTTGTAACAGACACACTGTGTTGGAGTTTTATAGTTCTAGATCACACTTTGTAACAGACAGACTGTGTTGGAGTTTTATTGTGCTAGATCACACTTTGTAACAGACAGACACACTGTGTTGGAGTTTTATAGTGCTAGATCACACTTTGTAACAGACAGACACACTGTTGGAGTTTTATAGTTCTAGATCACACTTTGTAACAGACAGACACACTGTGTTGGAGTTTTATAGTGCTAGATCACACTTTGTAACAGACAGACACACTGTGTTGGAGTTTTATAGTGCTAGATCACACTTTGTAACAGACAGACACACTGTTGGAGTTTTATAGTGCTAGATCACACTTTGTAACAGACAGACACACTGTGTTGGAGTTTTATAGTGCTAGATCACACTTTGTAACAGACAGACACACTGTGTTGGAGTTTTATAGTGCTAGATCACACTTTGTAACAGACAGACTGTGTTGGAGTTTTATAGTGCTAGATCACACTTTGTAACAGACAGACACACTGTTGGAGTTTTATAGTGATAGATCACACTTTGTAACAGACAGACACACTGTTGGAGTTTTATAGTACTAGATCACACTTTGTAACAGACAGACACACTGTGTTGGAGTTTTATAGTGCTAGATCACACTTTGTAACAGACAGACTGTGTTGGAGTTTTATAGTGCTAGGTCACACTTTGTAACAGACAGACACACTGTGTTGGAGTTTTATAGTGCTAGATCACACTTTGTAACAGACACACTGTGTTGGGAGTTTTATAGTGCTAGATCACACTTTGTAACAGACACACTGTGTTGGAGTTATAGTTCTAGATCACACTTTGTAACAGACAGACTGTGTTGGAGTTTTATAGTGCTAGATCACACTTTGTAACAGACACACTGTGTTGGAGTTTTATAGTTCTAGATCACACTTTGTAACAGACAGACTGTGTTGGAGTTTTATAGTGCTAGATCACACTTTGTAACAGACAGACACACTGTGTTGGAGTTTTATAGTGCTAGATCACACTTTGTAACAGACAGACACACTGTTGGAGTTTTATAGTTCTAGATCACACTTTGTAACAGACAGACACACTGTGTTGGAGTTTTATAGTGCTAGATCACACTTTGTAACAGACAGACACACTGTGTTGGAGTTTTATAGTGCTAGATCACACTTTGTAACAGACAGACTGTGTTGGAGTTTTATAGTGCTAGATCACACTTTGTAACAGACAAACACACTGTGTTGGAGTTTTATAGTGCTAGATCACACTTTGTAACAGACAGACACACTGTGTTGGAGTTTTATAGTGCTAGATCACACTTTGTAACAGACAGACACACTGTGTTGGAGTTTTATAGTGCTAGATCACACTTTGTAACAGACAGACACACTGTGTTGGAGTTTTATAGTGCTAGATCACACTTTGTAACAGACAGACACACTGTGTTGGAGTTTTATAGTGCTAGATCACACTTTGTAACAGACAGACACACTGTGTTGGAGTTTTATAGTGCTAGATCACACTTTGTAACAGACAGACACACTGTGTTGGAGTTTTATAGTGCTAGATCACACTTTGTAACAGACAGACACACTGTGTTGGAGTTTTATAGTGCTAGATCACACTTTGTAACAGACAGACACACTGTTGGAGTTTTATAGTGCTAGATCACACTTTGTAACAGACAGACACACTGTGTTGGAGTTTTATAGTGCTAGATCACACTTTGTAACAGACAGACACACTGTGTTGGAGTTTTATAGTGCTAGATCACACTTTGTAACAGACAGACACACTGTTGGAGTTTTATAGTGCTAGATCACACTTTGTAACAGACAGACACACTGTTGGAGTTTTATAGTGCTAGATCACACTTTGTAACAGACAGACACACTGTGTTGGAGTTTTATAGTGCTAGGTCACACTTTGTAACAGACAGACACACTGTTGGAGTTTTATAGTGCTAGATCACACTTTGTAACAGACAGACACACTGTGTTGGAGTTTTATAGTGCTAGATCACACTTTGTAACAGACAGACTGTGTTGGAGTTTTATAGTGCTAGATCACACTTTGTAACAGACACACTGTGTTGGAGTTTTATAGTGCTAGATCACACTTTGTAACAGACACACTGTGTTGGGAGTTTTATAGTTCTAGATCACACTTTGTAACAGACAGACTGTGTTGGAGTTTTATAGTGCTAGATCACACTTTGTAACAGACACACTGTGTTGGAGTTTTATAGTTCTAGATCACACTTTGTAACAGACAGACTGTGTTGGAGTTTTATTGTGCTAGATCACACTTTGTAACAGACAGACACACTGTGTTGGAGTTTTATAGTGCTAGATCACACTTTGTAACAGACAGACACACTGTTGGAGTTTTATAGTTCTAGATCACACTTTGTAACAGACAGACACACTGTGTTGGAGTTTTATAGTGCTAGATCACACTTTGTAACAGACAGACACACTGTGTTGGAGTTTTATAGTGCTAGATCACACTTTGTAACAGACAGACTGTGTTGGAGTTTTATAGTGCTAGATCACACTTTGTAACAGACAGACACACTGTGTTGGAGTTTTATAGTGCTAGATCACACTTTGTAACAGACAGACTGTGTTGGAGTTTTATTGTGCTAGATCACACTTTGTAACAGACAGACACACTGTGTTGTAGTTTTATAGTGCTAGATCACACTTTGTAACAGACAGACACACTGTGTTGGGAGTTTTATAGTGCTAGATCACACTTTGTAACAGACAGACACACTGTGTTGGAGTTTTATAGTGCTAGATCACACTTTGTAACAGACAGACACACTGTTGGAGTTTTATAGTGCTAGATCACACTTTGTAACAGACAGACACACTGTGTTGGAGTTTTATAGTGCTAGATCACACTTTGTAACAGACAGACTGTGTTGGAGTTTTATAGTGCTAGATCACACTTTGTAACAGACACACTGTGTTGGAGTTTTATAGTGCTAGATCACACTTTGTAACAGACACACTGTGTTGGGAGTTTTATAGTTCTAGATCACACTTTGTAACAGACAGACTGTGTTGGAGTTTTATAGTGCTAGATCACACTTTGTAACAGACACACTGTGTTGGAGTTTTATAGTTCTAGATCACACTTTGTAACAGACAGACTGTGTTGGAGTTTTATTGTGCTAGATCACACTTTGTAACAGACAGACACACTGTGTTGGAGTTTTATAGTGCTAGATCACACTTTGTAACAGACAGACACACTGTTGGAGTTTTATAGTTCTAGATCACACTTTGTAACAGACAGACACACTGTGTTGGAGTTTTATAGTGCTAGATCACACTTTGTAACAGACAGACACACTGTGTTGGAGTTTTATAGTGCTAGATCACACTTTGTAACAGACAGACACACTGTTGGAGTTTTATAGTGCTAGATCACACTTTGTAACAGACAGACACACTGTGTTGGAGTTTTATAGTGCTAGATCACACTTTGTAACAGACAGACACACTGTGTTGGAGTTTTATAGTGCTAGATCACACTTTGTAACAGACAGACTGTGTTGGAGTTTTATAGTGCTAGATCACACTTTGTAACAGACACACTGTGTTGGAGTTTTATAGTTCTAGATCACACTTTGTAACAGACAGACTGTGTTGGAGTTTTATTGTGCTAGATCACACTTTGTAACAGACAGACACACTGTGTTGGAGTTTTATAGTGCTAGATCACACTTTGTAACAGACAGACACACTGTTGGAGTTTTATAGTTCTAGATCACACTTTGTAACAGACAGACACACTGTGTTGGAGTTTTATAGTGCTAGATCACACTTTGTAACAGACAGACACACTGTGTTGGAGTTTTATAGTGCTAGATCACACTTTGTAACAGACAGACTTTGTTGGAGTTTTATAGTGCTAGATCACACTTTGTAACAGACAGACACACTGTGTTGGAGTTTTATAGTGCTAGATCACACTTTGTAACAGACAGACTGTGTTGGAGTTTTATTGTGCTAGATCACACTTTGTAACAGACAGACACACTGTGTTGGGAGTTTTATAGTGCTAGATCACACTTTGTAACAGACAGAGACACTGTGTTGGAGTTTTATAGTGCTAGATCACACTTTGTAACAGACAGACACACTGTTGGAGTTTTATAGTGCTAGATCACACTTTGTAACAGACAGACACACTTGTGTTGGAGTTTTATAGTGCTAGATCACACTTTGTAACAGACAGACTGTGTTGGAGTTTTATAGTGCTAGATCACACTTTGTAACAGACACACTGTGTTGGAGTTTTATAGTGCTAGATCACACTTTGTAACAGACACACTGTGTTGGGAGTTTTATAGTTCTAGATCACACTTTGTAACAGACAGACTGTGTTGGAGTTTTATAGTGCTAGATCACACTTTGTAACAGACACACTGTGTTGGAGTTTTATAGTTCTAGATCACACTTTGTAACAGACAGACTGTGTTGGAGTTTTATAGTGCTAGATCACACTTTGTAACAGACAGACACACTGTGTTGGAGTTTTATAGTGCTAGATCACACTTTGTAACAGACAGACACACTGTTGGAGTTTTATAGTTCTAGATCACACTTTGTAACAGACAGACACACTGTGTTGGAGTTTTATAGTGCTAGATCACACTTTGTAACAGACAGACACACTGTGTTGGAGTTTTATAGTGCTAGATCACACTTTGTAACAGACAGACTGTGTTGGAGTTTTATAGTGCTAGATCACACTTTGTAACAGACAGACACACTGTTGGAGTTTTATAGTGATAGATCACACTTTGTAACAGACAGACACACTGTTGGAGTTTTATAGTACTAGATCACACTTTGTAACAGACAGACACACTGTGTTGGAGTTTTATAGTGCTAGATCACACTTTGTAACAGACAGACTGTGTTGGAGTTTTATAGTGCTAGATCACACTTTGTAACAGACAGACACACTGTGTTGGAGTTTTATAGTGCTAGATCACACTTTGTAACAGACACACTGTGTTGGGAGTTTTATAGTGCTAGATCACACTTTGTAACAGACACACTGTGTTGGAGTTATAGTTCTAGATCACACTTTGTAACAGACAGACTGTGTTGGAGTTTTATAGTGCTAGATCACACTTTGTAACAGACACACTGTGTTGGAGTTTTATAGTTCTAGATCACACTTTGTAACAGACAGACTGTGTTGGAGTTTTATAGTGCTAGATCACACTTTGTAACAGACAGACACACTGTGTTGGAGTTTTATAGTGCTAGATCACACTTTGTAACAGACAGACACACTGTTGGAGTTTTATAGTTCTAGATCACACTTTGTAACAGACAGACACACTGTGTTGGAGTTTTATAGTGCTAGATCACACTTTGTAACAGACAGACACACTGTGTTGGAGTTTTATAGTGCTAGATCACACTTTGTAACAGACAGACTGTGTTGGAGTTTTATAGTGCTAGATCACACTTTGTAACAGACAAACACACTGTGTTGGAGTTTTATAGTGCTAGATCACACTTTGTAACAGACAGACACACTGTGTTGGAGTTTTATAGTGCTAGATCACACTTTGTAACAGACAGACACACTGTGTTGGAGTTTTATAGTGCTAGATCACACTTTGTAACAGACAGACACACTGTGTTGGAGTTTTATAGTGCTAGATCACACTTTGTAACAGACAGACACACTGTGTTGGAGTTTTATAGTGCTAGATCACACTTTGTAACAGACAGACACACTGTGTTGGAGTTTTATAGTGCTAGATCACACTTTGTAACAGACAGACACACTGTTGGAGTTTTATAGTGCTAGATCACACTTTGTAACAGACAGACACACTGTGTTGGAGTTTTATAGTTCTAGATCACACTTTGTAACAGACAGACTGTGTTGGAGTTTTATTGTGCTAGATCACACTTTGTAACAGACAGACACACTGTGTTGGAGTTTTATAGTGCTAGATCACACTTTGTAACAGACAGACACACTGTTGGAGTTTTATAGTGCTAGATCACACTTTGTAACAGACAGACACACTGTGTTGGAGTTTTATAGTTCTAGATCACACTTTGTAACAGACAGACTGTGTTGGAGTTTTATTGTGCTAGATCACACTTTGTAACAGACAGACACACTGTGTTGGAGTTTTATAGTGCTAGATCACACTTTGTAACAGACAGACACACTGTTGGAGTTTTATAGTTCTAGATCACACTTTGTAACAGACAGACACACTGTGTTGGAGTTTTATAGTGCTAGATCACACTTTGTAACAGACAGACACACTGTGTTGGAGTTTTATAGTGCTAGATCACACTTTGTAACAGACAGACACACTGTTGGAGTTTTATAGTGCTAGATCACACTTTGTAACAGACAGACACACTGTGTTGGAGTTTTATAGTGCTAGATCACACTTTGTAACAGACAGACACACTGTGTTGGAGTTTTATAGTGCTAGATCACACTTTGTAACAGACAGACTGTGTTGGAGTTTTATAGTGCTAGATCACACTTTGTAACAGACAGACACACTGTTGGAGTTTTATAGTGATAGATCACACTTTGTAACAGACAGACACACTGTTGGAGTTTTATAGTACTAGATCACACTTTGTAACAGACAGACACACTGTGTTGGAGTTTTATAGTGCTAGATCACACTTTGTAACAGACAGACTGTGTTGGAGTTTTATA
Source organism: Bathymodiolus brooksi (assembly GCA_963680875.1). Lineage (NCBI taxonomy): Eukaryota > Metazoa > Mollusca > Bivalvia > Mytilida > Modiolidae > Bathymodiolus > Bathymodiolus brooksi. The sequence continues at coordinate 8,862,383 of OY804583.1, read as the reverse complement.
GTGCTAGATCACACTTTGTAACAGACAGACACACTGTGTTGGAGTTTTATAGTGCTAGATCACACTTTGTAACAGACACACTGTGTTGGGAGTTTTATAGTGCTAGATCACACTTTGTAACAGACACACTGTGTTGGAGTTATAGTTCTAGATCACACTTTGTAACAGACAGACTGTGTTGGAGTTTTATAGTGCTAGATCACACTTTGTAACAGACACACTGTGTTGGAGTTTTATAGTTCTAGATCACACTTTGTAACAGACAGACTGTGTTGGAGTTTTATAGTGCTAGATCACACTTTGTAACAGACAGACACACTGTGTTGGAGTTTTATAGTGCTAGATCACACTTTGTAACAGACAGACTGTGTTGGAGTTTTATAGTGCTAGATCACACTTTGTAACAGACAGACACACTGTTGGAGTTTTATAGTGATAGATCACACTTTGTAACAGACAGACACACTGTTGGAGTTTTATAGTACTAGATCACACTTTGTAACAGACAGACACACTGTGTTGGAGTTTTATAGTGCTAGATCACACTTTGTAACAGACAGACTGTGTTGGAGTTTTATAGTGCTAGATCACACTTTGTAACAGACAGACACACTGTGTTGGAGTTTTATAGTGCTAGATCACACTTTGTAACAGACACACTGTGTTGGGAGTTTTATAGTGCTAGATCACACTTTGTAACAGACACACTGTGTTGGAGTTATAGTTCTAGATCACACTTTGTAACAGACAGACTGTGTTGGAGTTTTATAGTGCTAGATCACACTTTGTAACAGACACACTGTGTTGGAGTTTTATAGTTCTAGATCACACTTTGTAACAGACAGACTGTGTTGGAGTTTTATAGTGCTAGATCACACTTTGTAACAGACAGACACACTGTGTTGGAGTTTTATAGTGCTAGATCACACTTTGTAACAGACACACTGTGTTGGAGTTTTATAGTTCTAGATCACACTTTGTAACAGACAGACTGTGTTGGAGTTTTATAGTGCTAGATCACACTTTGTAACAGACAGACACACTGTGTTGGAGTTTTATAGTGCTAGATCACACTTTGTAACAGACAGACTGTGTTGGAGTTTTATAGTGCTAGATCACACTTTGTAACAGACAAACACACTGTGTTGGAGTTTTATAGTGCTAGATCACACTTTGTAACAGACAGACACACTGTGTTGGAGTTTTATAGTGCTAGATCACACTTTGTAACAGACAGACACACTGTGTTGGAGTTTTATAGTGCTAGATCACACTTTGTAACAGACAGACACACTGTGTTGGAGTTTTATAGTGCTAGATCACACTTTGTAACAGACAGACACACTGTGTTGGAGTTTTATAGTGCTAGATCACACTTTGTAACAGACAGACACACTGTGTTGGAGTTTTATAGTGCTAGATCACACTTTGTAACAGACAGACACACTGTTGGAGTTTTATAGTGCTAGATCACACTTTGTAACAGACAGACACACTGTGTTGGAGTTTTATAGTGCTAGATCACACTTTGTAACAGACAGACACACTGTGTTGGAGTTTTATAGTGCTAGATCACACTTTGTAACAGACAGACACACTGTTGGAGTTTTATAGTGCTAGATCACACTTTGTAACAGACAGACACACTGTGTTGGAGTTTTATAGTGCTAGATCACACTTTGTAACAGACAGACTGTGTTGGAGTTTTATAGTGCTAGATCACACTTTGTAACAGACACACTGTGTTGGAGTTTTATAGTGCTAGATCACACTTTGTAACAGACACACTGTGTTGGGAGTTTTATAGTTCTAGATCACACTTTGTAACAGACAGACTGTGTTGGAGTTTTATAGTGCTAGATCACACTTTGTAACAGACACACTGTGTTGGAGTTTTATAGTTCTAGATCACACTTTGTAACAGACAGACTGTGTTGGAGTTTTATTGTGCTAGATCACACTTTGTAACAGACAGACACACTGTGTTGGAGTTTTATAGTGCTAGATCACACTTTGTAACAGACAGACACACTGTTGGAGTTTTATAGTTCTAGATCACACTTTGTAACAGACAGACACACTGTGTTGGAGTTTTATAGTGCTAGATCACACTTTGTAACAGACAGACACACTGTGTTGGAGTTTTATAGTGCTAGATCACACTTTGTAACAGACAGACTGTGTTGGAGTTTTATAGTGCTAGATCACACTTTGTAACAGACAGACACACTGTGTTGGAGTTTTATAGTGCTAGATCACACTTTGTAACAGACAGACTGTGTTGGAGTTTTATTGTGCTAGATCACACTTTGTAACAGACAGACACACTGTGTTGTAGTTTTATAGTGCTAGATCACACTTTGTAACAGACAGACACACTGTGTTGGGAGTTTTATAGTGCTAGATCACACTTTGTAACAGACAGACACACTGTGTTGGAGTTTTATAGTGCTAGATCACACTTTGTAACAGACAGACACACTGTTGGAGTTTTATAGTGCTAGATCACACTTTGTAACAGACAGACACACTGTGTTGGAGTTTTATAGTGCTAGATCACACTTTGTAACAGACAGACTGTGTTGGAGTTTTATAGTGCTAGATCACACTTTGTAACAGACACACTGTGTTGGAGTTTTATAGTGCTAGATCACACTTTGTAACAGACACACTGTGTTGGGAGTTTTATAGTTCTAGATCACACTTTGTAACAGACAGACTGTGTTGGAGTTTTATAGTGCTAGATCACACTTTGTAACAGACACACTGTGTTGGAGTTTTATAGTTCTAGATCACACTTTGTAACAGACAGACTGTGTTGGAGTTTTATTGTGCTAGATCACACTTTGTAGCAGACAGACACACTGTGTTGGAGTTTTATAGTGCTAGATCACACTTTGTAACAGACAGACACACTGTTGGAGTTTTATAGTTCTAGATCACACTTTGTAACAGACAGACACACTGTGTTGGAGTTTTATAGTGCTAGATCACACTTTGTAACAGACAGACACACTGTGTTGGAGTTTTATAGTGCTAGATCACACTTTGTAACAGACAGACACACTGTTGGAGTTTTATAGTGCTAGATCACACTTTGTAACAGACAGACACACTGTGTTGGAGTTTTATAGTGCTAGATCACACTTTGTAACAGACAGACACACTGTGTTGGAGTTTTATAGTGCTAGATCACACTTTGTAACAGACAGACTGTGTTGGAGTTTTATAGTGCTAGATCACACTTTGTAACAGACACACTGTGTTGGAGTTTTATAGTTCTAGATCACACTTTGTAACAGACAGACTGTGTTGGAGTTTTATTGTGCTAGATCACACTTTGTAACAGACAGACACACTGTGTTGGAGTTTTATAGTGCTAGATCACACTTTGTAACAGACAGACACACTGTTGGAGTTTTATAGTTCTAGATCACACTTTGTAACAGACAGACACACTGTGTTGGAGTTTTATAGTGCTAGATCACACTTTGTAACAGACAGACACACTGTGTTGGAGTTTTATAGTGCTAGATCACACTTTGTAACAGACAGACTGTGTTGGAGTTTTATAGTGCTAGATCACACTTTGTAACAGACAGACACACTGTGTTGGAGTTTTATAGTGCTAGATCACACTTTGTAACAGACAGACTGTGTTGGAGTTTTATTGTGCTAGATCACACTTTGTAACAGACAGACACACTGTGTTGGGAGTTTTATAGTTCTAGATCACACTTTGTAACAGACAGAGACACTGTGTTGGAGTTTTATAGTGCTAGATCACACTTTGTAACAGACAGACACACTGTTGGAGTTTTATAGTGCTAGATCACACTTTGTAACAGACAGACTGTGTTGGAGTTTTATAGTGCTAGATCACACTTTGTAACAGACACACTGTGTTGGAGTTTTATAGTGCTAGATCACACTTTGTAACAGACACACTGTGTTGGGAGTTTTATAGTTCTAGATCACACTTTGTAACAGACAGACTGTGTTGGAGTTTTATAGTGCTAGATCACACTTTGTAACAGACACACTGTGTTGGAGTTTTATAGTTCTAGATCACACTTTGTAACAGACAGACTGTGTTGGAGTTTTATAGTGCTAGATCACACTTTGTAACAGACAGACACACTGTGTTGGAGTTTTATAGTGCTAGATCACACTTTGTAACAGACAGACACACTGTTGGAGTTTTATAGTTCTAGATCACACTTTGTAACAGACAGACACACTGTGTTGGAGTTTTATAGTGCTAGATCACACTTTGTAACAGACAGACACACTGTGTTGGAGTTTTATAGTGCTAGATCACACTTTGTAACAGACAGACTGTGTTGGAGTTTTATAGTGCTAGATCACACTTTGTAACAGACAGACACACTGTTGGAGTTTTATAGTGATAGATCACACTTTGTAACAGACAGACACACTGTTGGAGTTTTATAGTACTAGATCACACTTTGTAACAGACAGACACACTGTGTTGGAGTTTTATAGTGCTAGATCACACTTTGTAACAGACAGACTGTGTTGGAGTTTTATAGTGCTAGATCACACTTTGTAACAGACAGACACACTGTGTTGGAGTTTTATAGTGCTAGATCACACTTTGTAACAGACACACTGTGTTGGGAGTTTTATAGTGCTAGATCACACTTTGTAACAGACACACTGTGTTGGAGTTATAGTTCTAGATCACACTTTGTAACAGACAGACTGTGTTGGAGTTTTATAGTGCTAGATCACACTTTGTAACAGACACACTGTGTTGGAGTTTTATAGTTCTAGATCACACTTTGTAACAGACAGACTGTGTTGGAGTTTTATAGTGCTAGATCACACTTTGTAACAGACAGACACACTGTGTTGGAGTTTTATAGTGCTAGATCACACTTTGTAACAGACAGACACACTGTTGGAGTTTTATAGTTCTAGATCACACTTTGTAACAGACAGACACACTGTGTTGGAGTTTTATAGTGCTAGATCACACTTTGTAACAGACAGACACACTGTGTTGGAGTTTTATAGTGCTAGATCACACTTTGTAACAGACAGACTGTGTTGGAGTTTTATAGTGCTAGATCACACTTTGTAACAGACAAACACACTGTGTTGGAGTTTTATAGTGCTAGATCACACTTTGTAACAGACAGACACACTGTGTTGGAGTTTTATAGTGCTAGATCACACTTTGTAACAGACAGACACACTGTGTTGGAGTTTTATAGTGCTAGATCACACTTTGTAACAGACAGACACACTGTGTTGGAGTTTTATAGTGCTAGATCACACTTTGTAACAGACAGACACACTGTGTTGGAGTTTTATAGTGCTAGATCACACTTTGTAACAGACAGACACACTGTGTTGGAGTTTTATAGTGCTAGATCACACTTTGTAACAGACAGACACACTGTTGGAGTTTTATAGTGCTAGATCACACTTTGTAACAGACAGACACACTGTGTTGGAGTTTTATAGTTCTAGATCACACTTTGTAACAGACAGACTGTGTTGGAGTTTTATTGTGCTAGATCACACTTTGTAACAGACAGACACACTGTGTTGGAGTTTTATAGTGCTAGATCACACTTTGTAACAGACAGACACACTGTTGGAGTTTTATAGTGCTAGATCACACTTTGTAACAGACAGACACACTGTGTTGGAGTTTTATAGTTCTAGATCACACTTTGTAACAGACAGACTGTGTTGGAGTTTTATTGTGCTAGATCACACTTTGTAACAGACAGACACACTGTGTTGGAGTTTTATAGTGCTAGATCACACTTTGTAACAGACAGACACACTGTTGGAGTTTTATAGTTCTAGATCACACTTTGTAACAGACAGACACACTGTGTTGGAGTTTTATAGTGCTAGATCACACTTTGTAACAGACAGACACACTGTGTTGGAGTTTTATAGTGCTAGATCACACTTTGTAACAGACAGACACACTGTTGGAGTTTTATAGTGCTAGATCACACTTTGTAACAGACAGACACACTGTGTTGGAGTTTTATAGTGCTAGATCACACTTTGTAACAGACAGACACACTGTGTTGGAGTTTTATAGTGCTAGATCACACTTTGTAACAGACAGACTGTGTTGGAGTTTTATAGTGCTAGATCACACTTTGTAACAGACAGACACACTGTTGGAGTTTTATAGTGATAGATCACACTTTGTAACAGACAGACACACTGTTGGAGTTTTATAGTACTAGATCACACTTTGTAACAGACAGACACACTGTGTTGGAGTTTTATAGTGCTAGATCACACTTTGTAACAGACAGACTGTGTTGGAGTTTTATAGTACTAGATCACACTTTGTAACAGACAGACACACTGTGTTGGAGTTTTATAGTGCTAGATCACACTTTGTAACAGACACACTGTGTTGGGAGTTTTATAGTGCTAGATCACACTTTGTAACAGACACACTGTGTTGGAGTTATAGTTCTAGATCACACTTTGTAACAGACAGACTGTGTTGGAGTTTTATAGTGCTAGATCACACTTTGTAACAGACACACTGTGTTGGAGTTTTATAGTTCTAGATCACACTTTGTAACAGACAGACTGTGTTGGAGTTTTATAGTGCTAGATCACACTTTGTAACAGACAGACACACTGTGTTGGAGTTTTATAGTGCTAGATCACACTTTGTAACAGACAGACTGTGTTGGAGTTTTATAGTGCTAGATCACACTTTGTAACAGACAGACACACTGTTGGAGTTTTATAGTGATAGATCACACTTTGTAACAGACAGACACACTGTTGGAGTTTTATAGTACTAGATCACACTTTGTAACAGACAGACACACTGTGTTGGAGTTTTATAGTGCTAGATCACACTTTGTAACAGACAGACTGTGTTGGAGTTTTATAGTGCTAGATCACACTTTGTAACAGACAGACACACTGTGTTGGAGTTTTATAGTGCTAGATCACACTTTGTAACAGACACACTGTGTTGGGAGTTTTATAGTGCTAGATCACACTTTGTAACAGACACACTGTGTTGGAGTTATAGTTCTAGATCACACTTTGTAACAGACAGACTGTGTTGGAGTTTTATAGTGCTAGATCACACTTTGTAACAGACACACTGTGTTGGAGTTTTATAGTTCTAGATCACACTTTGTAACAGACAGACTGTGTTGGAGTTTTATAGTGCTAGATCACACTTTGTAACAGACAGACACACTGTGTTGGAGTTTTATAGTGCTAGATCACACTTTGTAACAGACACACTGTGTTGGAGTTTTATAGTTCTAGATCACACTTTGTAACAGACAGACTGTGTTGGAGTTTTATAGTGCTAGATCACACTTTGTAACAGACAGACACACTGTGTTGGAGTTTTATAGTGCTAGATCACACTTTGTAACAGACAGACTGTGTTGGAGTTTTATAGTGCTAGATCACACTTTGTAACAGACAAACACACTGTGTTGGAGTTTTATAGTGCTAGATCACACTTTGTAACAGACAGACACACTGTGTTGGAGTTTTATAGTGCTAGATCACACTTTGTAACAGACAGACACACTGTGTTGGAGTTTTATAGTGCTAGATCACACTTTGTAACAGACAGACACACTGTGTTGGAGTTTTATAGTGCTAGATCACACTTTGTAACAGACAGACACACTGTGTTGGAGTTTTATAGTGCTAGATCACACTTTGTAACAGACAGACACACTGTGTTGGAGTTTTATAGTGCTAGATCACACTTTGTAACAGACAGACACACTGTTGGAGTTTTATAGTGCTAGATCACACTTTGTAACAGACAGACACACTGTGTTGGAGTTTTATAGTGCTAGATCACACTTTGTAACAGACAGACACACTGTGTTGGAGTTTTATAGTGCTAGATCACACTTTGTAACAGACAGACACACTGTTGGAGTTTTATAGTGCTAGATCACACTTTATAACAGACAGACACACTGTGTTGGAGTTTTATAGTGCTAGATCACACTTTGTAACAGACAGACTGTGTTGGAGTTTTATAGTGCTAGATCACACTTTGTAACAGACACACTGTGTTGGAGTTTTATAGTGCTAGATCACACTTTGTAACAGACACACTGTGTTGGGAGTTTTATAGTTCTAGATCACACTTTGTAACAGACAGACTGTGTTGGAGTTTTATAGTGCTAGATCACACTTTGTAACAGACAGACTGTGTTGGAGTTTTATAGTTCTAGATCACACTTTGTAACAGACAGACTGTGTTGGAGTTTTATTGTGCTAGATCACACTTTGTAACAGACAGACACACTGTGTTGGAGTTTTATAGTGCTAGATCACACTTTGTAACAGACAGACACACTGTTGGAGTTTTATAGTTCTAGATCACACTTTGTAACAGACAGACACACTGTGTTGGAGTTTTATAGTGCTAGATCACACTTTGTAACAGACAGACACACTGTGTTGGAGTTTTATAGTGCTAGATCACACTTTGTAACAGACAGACTGTGTTGGAGTTTTATAGTGCTAGATCACACTTTGTAACAGACAGACACACTGTGTTGGAGTTTTATAGTGCTAGATCACACTTTGTAACAGACAGACTGTGTTGGAGTTTTATTGTGCTAGATCACACTTTGTAACAGACAGACACACTGTGTTGTAGTTTTATAGTGCTAGATCACACTTTGTAACAGACAGACACACTGTGTTGGGAGTTTTATAGTGCTAGATCACACTTTGTAACAGACAGACACACTGTGTTGGAGTTTTATAGTGCTAGATCACACTTTGTAACAGACAGACACACTGTGTTGGAGTTTTATAGTTCTAGATCACACTTTGTAACAGACAGACACACTGTGTTGGAGTTTTATAGTGCTAGATCAATGGAACAGCAGTCTGCAGGTAGACAAGTTCATTTGCAGCTCCACTCTGAAACATTATCGTGATTCCAAGCCGTCTTTGTTCTTACACCTAAATGCTGGGTGCTTAGCAGAGAATCTGCAAATTGTGTCTTAAGTGTAAAGTTAGATAGTCTCTCATTTTCATATACATCTATATCCTTTCTTACTACAAGCTGTTTCTTTACTTTAATTTGTGTCTAAGTGTAAAGTTGAATAGTCTCTCATGTTCATTTACATCTATATCCTTTCTTACTACCAGCTGTTCCTTTACTTTAATTTGTGTCTAAGTGTAAAGTTGAATAGTCTCTCATGTTCATTTACATCTATATCCTTTCTTACTACCAGCTGTTCCTTTACTTTAATTTGTGTCTAAGTGTAAAGTTGAATAGTCTCTCATGTTCATTTACGTCAATATCCTTTCTTACTACCAGCTGTTCCTTTACTTTAATTTGTGTCTAAGTGTAAAGTTGGATAGTCTCTCATATTCATTTACGTCCATATCCTTTCTTACTACAAGCTGTTTCTTTATTTTAATATATGTTTAAGTGTAATGTTAGATAGTCTCTCATATTCATTTATATCTATATCCTTTCTTGCTACAAGCTGTTCCTTTACTATAATTTGTGTCTAAGTGTAATGTTGGATAGTCTCTCATGTTCATTTACATCCATATCCTTTCTTAATAATACATTAATTTTGTTTATTTTCTGAAAAAATATTTCACACCAACGATTTGTAAGAGGCAGGGGACACATAGATATGTCTACACTTGCTTAACTCATAGAATTGCAGAAAAAAATAAAAGAATTGATGGATAAAGATAATAATTTGATGAGTCATCATTTCTGATTCCTGTTCAGATACCTGATGCACCTTGGTCAGTTTGTATTTCTGGAGAGTGTTTGTATGATATGAATCTGGAACAGCAAGATATCAAAGCTAGAAATACTGAATGGAAAGGATTAAAATCTACAGTGGTTAAACCCCACCTGCCATTAAAATCTACAGTGGCTAAACCCCACCTGCCATTAAAATCTACAGTGGCTAAACCCCACCTGCCATTCAAATCTACAGTGGTTAACCCCACCTCCCATTAAAATCTACAGTGGTTAACCCCACCTCCCATTAAAATCTACAGTGGTTAACCCCACCTCCCATTAAAATATACAGTGGTTAGACCCCACCTCCCATTAAAATCTACAGTGGTTAACCCCACCTCCCATTAAAATCTACAGTGGTTAACCCCACCTCCCATTAAAATCTACAGTGGTTAAACCCCACCTCCCATTAAAATCTACAGTGGTTAACCCCACCTTCCATTAAAATCTACAGTGGTTAAACCCCACCTCCCATTAAAATCTACAGTGGTTAACCCCACCTCCCATTAAAATCTACAGTGGTTAAACCCCACCTCCCATTAAAATCTACAGTGGTTAACCCCACCTCCTATTACAATCTACAGTGGTTAGACCCCACCTCCCATTACAATCTACAGTGGTTAGACCCCACCTCCTATTAAAATCTACAGTGGTTAACCCCACCTCCCATTAAAATCTACAGTGGTTAGACCCCACCTCCCATTTCTCATTGTGTTTTTCTTCTTGAAAACTCGGTGGTGGATCTGTAATTCTGTAAGTTAAAAATAAAAGGTGTCCGCTCTATAGATAACATTAGCCGATTTTGTGTATCTTGTTTATGACCTTTCGTTCTTCTTGTTCTTCAAGATTTTAAAATTATTTGGCTTTCCAATATTTAGCACTTTCAATATTGTTCAAGTAGACTTCACTATTTACAGGTGGTACTTTTGATTAAAATTTGAACAATGTTCATGAATATCTTATACAACACTCTTTAAAATCAGGAGGTACCGATACCATTTTAGGTGGGTAAAAGTACTTGGTACAGGGGTTTCAAAGTGGGCCGGTACCCGGTACTTTTACCCGCCTGAGATCGTGTATAGTACCGGCAGAAATTACTGGACCCCCCCAAAATTAGCGGTGGTCAAAACCACAAGTACGATAGTCGTTTGGCTTGTGGAATATTTTTCATAAAAATTTAATGATCACGTCAATTGCTGAATTCTCGCATTCAAATCGAACAACTGCGTCACGACCAGTTGATGGGATATTCCCTGTTTTAAAAATAACTTTACCTTAGAATCGTAAATAGCAGTTTGTGCATGCGGTAAATAGATATGTTTTCGCCCCAATATCTTTTCATCCTTGTGTAAAACTCGGACCGGAACAAAGCTGACATCATTTCAAAATAAAAAAATGACCGATTACAAATTATGTTCAAATACAATTTAGTGTAATCTCCAGTAATATAAGTATGATCATTATGTATTATGAATATATGACTACACAATATTTTGTGCGATTTTTTTTTATCCATTTAAAACCCAAGGTCGAATCATTCTGGGGCGTACTTGTCTTGTTGCTTAACTCCGTCCATATTGTTTAACTTCCGGTATAAAAAAATAAAAACCTATGGCTAATTTATTTACATATTTTGACGGGGCCCTACCGCGGTTGTTCACAGAAATGAAAGTGTGCTGAAAAACATTTTTAAAAGGGGGTACGAGGAGATGAGGGATAGAAAATTACTAGAAATCTTGAAAAAGGACCGGACATGGCTCAAACACGAATTACATTGTAATATCAAAACGCTGGTCCCCCTTTTTTTCCAAAATAATTTAACTTTTGTGATTCAAATGTTAATAAATGTCTTCCCGCGAATCGTTTTTGTTCGAACATTTTTTTTGCACATAAGTTTTTGTTTAATTATATTTGTATTCATCTATTAAAAAATTATAAATTTTATTAAAGATTGATGTTTGAAAATTAAATTTATGTTTCATCAAGGACGTATTCTATATACGTCCTTGGTTTCATTAATTATGACACTTATATGTCTTGATCCTGCCAATGGTCTTTGATGAGTTTAATTACTGGTAATAAAGTGAAAAAAACCACACAAGCCAAGGTATTGTGAAAAAGAAAAGGACAAAGCCAACAAAAGAATTTTGAGAAGTTTAAGCTTTGATAACAATGGCTTGGTCAAGCCTAGCTGCGGAACCGCAGCTCTTTATGGTCCTTTTGGGTTTTTTTAAGATATGGCAGACTATCTATGAATAATCTTGGCTGAAGTCTGTAAACTGAAATATTCAATAAAGAAATTAGGGGGGGGGGGGGGGGGAAATCCAGGCATTATGCATGGTCTTCACTCTTGGTGAAATCTGAACTCTAAAGTTAATGGGATTTTTCTTTCAAAAACACTTAATGTTTTGCAGTCTCTGAAGTACATTTTTTGGTCCACAAAATGCTAGATTTCAGGAGCTTCCGCCCCTGGACCCCATACGGCCCTCAGCCTAATTTTTTAGGTACCTCCTAAAATTTAAGAAGTACCTCCTATTATTAAAAACTTTGAAACCCCTGTTGGTATCGCCCCTTATTCAATCTTTTGAGTATATATGAGCATATCTGATAAACGTTATTCCAGAAACGCATCATTCACACGAATCCAGAAACGCATCGTTCACACGAATCCAGAAACGCATCGTTCACACGAAAATTACTTTTCTCCATTTTCATCACTATTTACTACTTTGTATATACTATACAGCATGTTTCTTTCTTTGTATCAGGATTATTGTTTATTTTTATTTGTATCTTCTAGTTTCAAACACACAAAACAAAAGACGAAAAATGAAAGTTGAATTTTCTTGTTACATTGTACATTATTAAAAAAACTGATTCTCTCTGAAATGTTTTTGTCTTAATGTGGTTGTAATTAAGTTGTTTATGAGCTTATAAACATAGTAAATATTCCTATCAACCCTTATACTGTCCCTGATTCATTGTCTCCATCAGAACTGTGTACGCCATTTTTCTTTTGTTGATATTTATATAGAAAACTGAGGCCATTATGAAATATGACATCTAAAACTTAAAATGAATTTGTTCATAAAAATTGTTCTTGTAAGTTTTTGTTTTATGTATATAATGGAAACATAGGGGGCGTCGTGGTTGTGATCGTATGTTAGTTGGATTTATAACTACCTATGCAATCAGTGCCTATCACTACTAACATTGTGAATATGAACTCCGCTCATGGCGAGGTGTACTCAATACAACATTATGTGATAAAGTTTGTCAGTGACTTGTGGGAAGTCAGTTGTTTTCTTCGGGTACTCCTGGCACCAATAAAACTGACCGCCACAATATTGTTGAAAGTGGCGTTAAACACCCTAACCCTAACCCCTGTATATAATGGAAACATTTATATAGAAACCAGAGGCCATTAGGAAAAATGCAGCCCTCACGATGAGCACTGTGTAAAACTTTGTTCGGACCAGTACATTTTTCAATTTTTATTTAGAACTATATAAAAATAACTGCAAGAATTTGATTCCCTCTAGTAAATTTAAATCTCGCATCGAGGACTGTGTCATTATGTATACATAATGGAATTTAGAGTTTTTTTTATTTTAATTTGATTTGATTTTTGATGTTTAACGCCACTTTCAGCAATATTTCAGCTATATCATGGCGACCAGTTTTAGTGGTGGAAGAAGCTGGAGTACCTGGAGAGAACCACCGACCATGGGCAAGCAACTGGTAAACTATATCACTTGAGGCTACGAGTCGAGTGCACCCTTTTTTGTAATTTACAAAGCCGGGAACGAACCCACGCCGTATTGGTGATAGGCTTGTATGAGTTCTTAGGTAATCCAACTACCTAACTCATTGAACCAAATAATAAAGATAATTAGAAGACCAAATATATATATATATATGTATAAATATATTTATTTCTGGTATATTTCTATGATCATTATAATAGAGGTGACTGCATGGGTAGGTTTGACTGTATAATAGAATCAAGAGAGTTTTTTTTTTATAATTATAAGACCAATTATATATATATATATATATATGTAGGGAGTGGATGTGGTCGAGTGGTCTAGGGCGCTGGACGTAAGGCTAAGCGAATGGTGCTGCAGTGTATCAATGGTGTGGGTTCAAATCCCCTCGAGGGAAGAACAAAAATTTGACAGCTCTAAAATCTAATTCTAACACTGTTTGGTTTAATTTTCAGACATATATATATATATGTATATATATATTTATTTCTGGTATATTTCTATGATCATTATAATAGAGGTGACCGCATGGGCAGGTTTGACTGTATAATAGAATCAAGAGAGTTTTTTTTATAATTATAAGACCAAGTATAGATAATATGTAAGTATATATATTTATTTATGGTATGTTTTTGATCATTATTATTAAGTCATGTAGATAGTGATTATTGATTTAGAAAGATGATTACATTAGGCTTATATGTCAACATGATGGTGTCTGTTCTCAACATAGAGAGAGATTCTAAATCCTCATCGTAAAGTAATCCTAGGGTCGTTTGTCTTTACTTTGTAACCTAATATTACCTCCATGTTATTTACTGATTGACTGTATCAAATTTCTCTCTCATGCTCTCAGTATCATTTTACACACGGCCATCTTATAACTTTCATGTCATTGATGGTAGCTCAACTTTCGATCACGACATAAAGATGGCTATTGACATAAACATATAATTAAAGATGTTGACTCGGTTTTCTTCTATTCTTTGACATTGCTTTGATAAATGTCTAAAGAATGAAGCACCTGTATATTTAAAAATAAAATTCAATACTTGTCTGATAGAAATCCTTATTCTCCGAAATGTTGTAATTGAAAAATTACAAATCCCAAAGGCAAAAACTGAACTTTTTAAGAAAACTTTTACATACTCTGGACCAAAGCTATGGAATAAACTTCCGTTTTTCCTCTTATCAGTGAAACCTGTCTAAACCGAAAACCTGCCTACACCAGACAGACTTTACAGTCCTATCTACTAAATGGCTATGTAATTTGAACCTGTGTAAACCAAACACCTGTCTAAACTGAACAAATTCTTCAGTCCCAAAGGGGTTCGGTTTAGACAGGTTTTACTGTATATATATACAAATATTGCGATATAATTTATATGAATTTGGTTAAATATGTAGGACTCACAAATGTGTCCGGTTCCACAAACATGTCCGATTCCCCAAACATGTCCGATTACGTCATCTTCCCACAAACGCGTCCGATTTTCACCACAAACGTATCTGATTTTCACCACAAACGCATCTGATTTGGTTGGAGGGAAAACGTCCACCACATTGACGTCATAATATAACAACAAAATATACAGCAGTTCCAAATATGGATGAGACTATTCCGGACGTTGGCTTTTCCATTGGGACCATTCAACGGAAAAAACCTGTATCAAAAGACACGAATCCTGAAACTTTCTGGAACAACTTTGATAAAGTAATATCTATTACAAAGCTGAAGCTAGTAAATCCGAAATGGGGACTGGTCAAGATGGAAAATATGGTACATACAGCAAAATCTGTAACCCTAACCCTAACCCTACACAATTTGGTTTTCTCTAAATATTATACTTTTCACTCACTTATATCTATGGTTTTATAGTATAGTAATAACACTGAAACACGGACAGAATTGTAAACATGCATAAGATGGAAGGATAATGTTGTTTCTTTGTAAAATCGGGCACGTTTGTGGGACTGAATCGGACATGTTTGGGAGAGTTTTGACATCACAATGGAATCAGGCTTGTTTTTTGATTCTCAAGTTGAAATTTGACGTCATAATATAATCGGGCATGTTTGTGGAATCGGACAAGTTTGTGGAACCAAAACTATTTCTGAGACTTTCATATATACTTACCAGAAATGACTATTATTTATGAAGAAATTATGTTCCTATAGTAACTTGTTCTTATCGCAAAAAAGTCACAAATTTTATGATATATTTTGACTTTTGAGTGGAATTTGAAAACAGGCTTAAATTGTAAAAGAATTTTTTTTGGAGATCCAATTATCAGAGAGGGAAGGTTGGGTTCCCATGTGTAGTGTTAAGCCCACCACTTTCTATGCCTGTCTTTAAGTCAGGACCAATATATTGAACACCATTTTTGGTGGTCTTTTTTGTGTTTAACTACAGTACAGTACAGTACAGTCAGAGACATAGCGTGATAAATCACTGTGATAGACGTATCACTCTTCTTAGTGATACTGATACAGTACAGTCAGAGACATAGGGTGATAAATCACTGTGATAGACGTATCACTCTTCTTAGTGATACTGATACAGTACAGTCAGAGACATAGCGTGATAAATCACTGTGATAGACGTATCACTCTTCTTAGTGATACTGATACAGTACAGTCAGAGACATACCGTGATAAATCACTGTGATAGACGTATCACTCTTCTTAGTGATACTGATACAGTACAGTCAGAGACATAGCGTGATAAATCACTGTGATAGACGTATCACTCTTCTTAGTGATACTGATACAGTACAGTCAGAGACATAGCGTGATAAATCACTGTGATAGACGTATCACTCTTCTTAGTGATACTGATACAGTACAGTCACAGTCAGAGACATAGCGTGATAAATCACTGTGATAGACGTATCACTCTTCTTAGTGATACTGATACAGTACAGTCAGAGACATACCATGATAAATCACTGTGATAGACGTATCACTCTTCTTAGTGATACTGATATATCTCTTGGTCTGTTTAATCTATTTACTTACTTTCTTGTAACACTTTAAATACAAAAGAAATTTTGAAGATAAATTAAACAGAATAAAAGATATATCAGTATCACTAAGGAGAGTGATACGTCCATTACAGTGATTTATCAAGGTATGTCTCTGATTGTACTGTATTTTAGGTGAGAGGTGATTGTTTGTTTTGTTGACCATTTTTCTTAAATTGTTTTTTTTTTTCATAATAAAAAAAAATGGAAGAAAGGAAGAGAAAGTCAACAACTTCAATGATCAGTTTAATATTTCTGCTGTTTTATTTTATTAGCTCACCTTGCCAAATGCAATGTGAGCTTTTGCCATCACTTGGCGTCTGTCGTCTGTCGTATGTCGTCCGTTAACTTTTCACATTTTAATCTTCTCCTCTGAAACCCCTCAGCCAAATTAACTGAAACTTGGTAGGAAGCATCTATGGAAGGTCCTCTCTACAGGTTGCTCATTTCGTCCCGATCCGTTAGCAAAAATGGCTGTCACAGGCAATTCTTGTTTCTGATTGGTTGATTTCTAAAGAATCTTCTCCTCTGTAACCGCTTGGCCAAATAAATCGAAATTTGGTAGGAAGCATCCTTGGAAGGTCCTCTATAAATAGTGTTTATTTATTTACGATCCGTTAACAAACATGGCCACCACAGGCAATTCTTGTTTCTGATTGGTTGATTTCTAAAAAATCGTCCCCTCTGAAACCGCTTGTCCAAATGAATCTAAACTTGGTAGGAAGCATCCTTGGAAGGTCCTCTATAAAGTTTGCTAATTTAGTTCTGATCCATTAACAAACATGGCCACCACAGGCAATTCTTGTTTCTGATTGGTTGATTTCTAAAAAAATCTTCTTCTCTGAAACTGCTTTGCCAAATAAATCAAAACTTGGTAGGAAGTATCCTTGGAAGGTCATCTATAAAGATTGTGCATTTAGTTCCCATCCGTTAATAAACATGGCTGCCACAGGCCATTCTTGTTTCTGATTGGTCGATTTCTAAAAATCTTCTTCTCTGTAACTGCTTAGCCAAATGAACAGAAACTAGGTTGGTCGATTTCTAAAAATCTTCTTCTCTGTAACTGCTTAGCCAAATGAACAGAAACTAGGTGGGAAGTACCTATGGAAGGTTCTGTGTTAAGTTTCCTCAAAGCAGAATGAAAAGTGAGCGACACAGGCTCAGCCCACTGAGCCTCTAGTTTTTTAAATACAGTCAAACGTGTCTTAAAGGGCACCTCTATATAAGAAATCATTGTCTATAAAGGGCAGTCTCATTTTCCCCTTTTATAAATAGTGCATTTACTTTTAACCTGTATATATAGGGCAACTGGTCATAAAGGGATAATTTTCGGGTTCCCCTATGTGCCCTTTATATATAGTTTTGACTATATGTCTCTCTGCATTCTCATATTTTTTTTATTTCATGCATTTTATTCACCAATTTTCTGTACAAATGAATATGAAGAGTTGCCTCCCTTCATCTACACAAATTCTATGGCTTCCTTGTACACATCATCAGTTATTTCCAGTTTGTCTTTAATTGATGACTATTACATATCAGATCTGGAAAGTTTTGTATGAGAAAAAATAACAACTAGAATTCATCTAATTTTTTATTAAATTAATTAGTTGTACATTTTAAAGAAAAACAAATTTTCAAGAACCAGCTATAGAAATGCTATATCATTTGGATATGTGTATTTAGATTTATGCCAGCCAAGATCCCATGGTATAAGGGGCTCGAGACCTGGGGTTCTGAAGTTTAAAAGTCTGACATGTGAAATATTTTGTATTTTGGGCCATTGTGATATGAAGATTCAATTTTGTGCCAATGAATTCATGAGGGTCTATTTGGTCATCGTTCGTCCATAACCTTTAATTCTTGGCCAAAAGGGTCTTTTGTTTGGTCCTGTTTAACAAAATGTGTCTTGCAGGTTCACCAACGTTCAAATATGACCACCATTTCCGGAAATACCTACTTTCAACATCTCTTAAACCACCAGACTAATTTTAACCAAACTTAGGTAGAAAGATCCTAGGTTACCTGTCTTTTAACATTGTCTCCAACAGGTCCTCCCACCATTAGATTTGAACTTCATTGCTAAAAATAGATATATCTACATCTCTGCTGAAACTACTGAACCAATATTTGCCAAACTTGCCTTGAAGTTCATGACATACATGTGTGGTATTGGAAGTCCAGATCCTGGCTTCGGACAGACACAAAATGCATGATTATGTGTTTATCGTGTAATTAAAATTTAGGTGTATAATTATGTGTCTAATTAAAAACTAGGTGCATAATATTACACTTACATATTTATATAAAACTAATAAATTTTATATGTAACTTTTCTGTGTTATGGATGAGTTATTTTTTCTTTTGATCTTTTATGGTCTATTATTCAGTATATATACATTGCATTTTTTCATATTCTTTTAATTTAAAAAAAACCCCATACTGGCATATCAGCTAGTTTGAAAGAGAATACAGCTTGTTATTATTTATATCTACATACACATGCAGGCCTTTCAATAAGGGGTGGTACCAGGTACTTTTACCCGTCTAAAATGGTGTTTAGTACCTCCTGATTTTAAAGAGTGTTGTATAAGATATTCATGGAATTTGTTCCAATTTAATACAAAGTACTGCCTGTAAGTAGTCAAGTACTGGTAGACTTGAAAAATATTAAAAGCCCTGCACATGTACTGTATATAATCATATTTCAATGTATATAATCCAGCTAGAGTTATCTCCCCTGCCAATGCTATCAATAACATGTGTATAGTCAACTGAACATGGACTTAATGTATCTGTGGTAAAAACAAGCTGTGTTTGTTATTAACACAGATTTAATTGTGGGTTACCATTTATTTACAATTGATTATTTCCCTATTGTTAAAAGGTAAGTTGATTATGTTTATTTTTGTAATGGTGTATTGGCCATGGTCTTGTGTCAGTTTCACCTGTATATATATATATTTTTTTTTTTCTGGTAGTGTGTTATTGTGATGTGTGTGTAATAGTTCTACAATACTATACTTCATTACATTATAGACATGGGTTTAAAATTCTTGGGTCACGGCCAAGAGATCTTTATATATATATATCTACAAAACAGTAAAAGCATGTAGAGAAATATGTCCAAACTAATACATATTTATATTTTAATGGCTGTTTTTTTGTTTTTGTTTTTGTTTACATAATTTTTATTTCTATCAGAGAATCCGTTCCATATCAGTTGACATTTGAAGTTTTGTCAAAGTTTTCTTTGAACAGCTGTAAAATAATCAGTTGTCTTCATTCTTTATACATTGATTTTTTTGTTTTGCTCATTTTTTTTTCAAGGACAGACCCATTTTATTTGATCATTTAAAATTTCTGACTTGGGTTTTTTGAACCGTAATGAGAAATCCCAAATGAGAAATCCCAAATGAACATATTTATATAATATTAATTTTCTTGTGATCACTATATCAGTTATTATTTCTCAGGGAACTGAAATGCTTCTTTCCGGAAGGTGAAAGGGAAAATATTACGTTTTCGCATAAATAAACGTTATTATGAGATAGAATATTTATTTGATCAGATTTATGTTCGTCTTATGAAATAAATTAGTCTAATATTGTTCTCATGAGAAATCATTCCATTATTGATCCAAGTTGAACAAAATCTTGTCTTAAAATGTGGTTAAATGTTTTTCCTGTTTATCTGATTAACAACAAAAACAAACACATCTTGTTTTATTTGTACCAGGATTTCAATATTCCAGATAATTCTTGAAAATGTTGTCTTATTTACATTTCCCCCCCCCCCCCCCCCCCCCCCCCCCCAAATAGGGAATCCTGACACAGTAATGTTTGTCAAGAAAGCCCCTCCCTCCCTCATTCAGGAGATGAATTTGAATAATCATTATCATAACAGTGTTTATATTTTCACCTCCCCCCCCTCCCCTATTTAATGTACTGGTATTTACATTAATATTTTGTTCACCCAATAGAAGAGATCATGACACAATTATTTTGGTAAAGATGGCCCTTTTCTGTCCAGAATCTGCCTCCCCCTCATTCAGGAGATGAATTTGAATATTATCATGACAGCGTTGATATTTCCCCCCTTTTTAATGTAATCTTTTCCTTCATATTTCTCCATATTGTAGATTGCACTGGCCTCCATTAGATTATGATATTATCCAAACACTTGTTAAAAATATCAATAATGGCTGTTAAAACTATGTTTAATGCTGGTCGACAACTTGTTAAAAATATCAATGTTTATAATGGCCGTTAAATTACGTTTAATACTGGTCTATATAATGTTGTTTTCATATCAGTTTTTGTGTATTGTATTTGTACTTTGACATAAAGGAGCTGTTGTATTTATTTTCCCCGTGATTACACGATCACTACATTGCCATGTGACTGTACAAGAGACCTTGAAAGCCAAGTGATGTGTTTACATCATTGCAAAATAAATGCTTCTGTTGTCCAATACATCTGTTATAGGGTTGTACAAACATATTGGTTGTGTAGTGGGAATATAGATACACAAAAATGCAATTTCCTTTTGTGATTAAGATAAAATTATTGTAATAGATTTTATGTTTAAGTTCTATTTTTAGATCATGATTTACATTGCATGTTTCTCTCAAGGCTTTCCACTGACACCTGTCATTTTCACTTTTAATCAAATTTGCATGTATTTATTTATTTTGTTTATTTTTAAGTATTTGAACAAATCAGGGTAATTTTATAATTTTAAATGCAAATTTTTAGTATTTGAATAAATCAGGGTTATTTTGTTCATTTTTAAGTATTTGAATAAATCAGGGTAATTTTATAATTTTAATTGCAAATTTATGTGTTTTTAGACAGATCAAAGATAGCAATTTTCTTGATTATTCTGAACATTAATTAATTTAATCCTGTTTAAAGATTTAATTCTTTTTCTCTCTCTCCCTTTCCTTAAAAAAAATAACTTTTTTTTGAATATTCTTGGAACAGTTTAATAAATTATTTCTTTTTTTTTCATGAAAAAACTGTGTGAATTATCTTGGACCAGTTTTACAATTTAACTCTCTCCTCCTTTAAAAAAAAAAGAACTTTTTTGTGAATAATCTTGGACCAATTTAACAATTAGTTCTTTTTTTCCTTAAAATATAAAACAAATTCAGTGAATAATCATGGACCAATTTAAAAATTAGATTTTTTTTCCAAAAAAAAAAAAAAAGGAAAAAAGAGAACTTTTTTTTGTGTTATTAATCTAAAAAGTTTTCGGTCATACTTTATAGAATTGTAATTTCTGATGCAAATAATGTATTTGTGTAACAGCTGGTGCTAATAAAACATGTATAACAGATTCAAAACTAAAGTTCTCTGTATTCTTTTATCCTTGAGGTGGAAAGATTACAGAAGGATGTCACATGTAACTATATTTTCCATGTTGTATTAACTAATAAGAGGATTAAAATATTTTAAATTGGACGTATGTTGTCGTCATTGATGACTTACTGTTTTGTCAGTATCCTGTTCTTAAATCTGACCATTGTCAAGTTAGAGAATCACCATTTAATTTTAACTTTTTCAGTAGTGTTTGGAGGGTGGGGGGGGGGGGGGGGGGGGTATGGAAAGAGGGGGTTATCATGTTTAAATCGGACACAAGTCTTCGTCATTGATGACTTTCTGTTTTGTCAGTATCCTGTTCTTAAATCTGACCATTGTCAAGTTAGAAAATCACCATTTAATTTTAACTTTTTCAGTAGTGTTTGGGGGGGGGGGGGGGGGGGGGGGGTATGGAGAGAAGGGGTTGACATGTTTAAATTGTACACAAATCTTCGTCATTGATGACTTTCTGTTTTGTCAGTATCCTGTTCTTAGACCTGTCCATTGTCAAGTTAGAAAATCACCATTTAATTTCAACTTTTTTAGTGGTGTTTGGGAGGGGGGGGGGGGGGGGGGGGTATGGAGAGAGGGGGTTGACATGTTTAAATTGTACACATGTCTGCGTCATTGATGACTTTCTGTTTTGTCAGTATCCTGTTCTTAAATCTGACCATGGTCAAGTTGGAAAATCACCATTTAATTTTAACTTTTTTAGTGGTCTAATATTATGGTTCAGGCGAAACAAATTGTGACTTGGGGGGAGGGGGCAGGGGGGAGCATTAAAAGTATGCTTATAATTTAATTGACCTGGCTTTATGCCATGTGAGGTTGGCATTAATTGACCTGGCTTAATGCCATGTGAGGTTGGCATTGATTGACCTGGCTTTATGCCATGTGAGGTTGGCATTGATTGACCTGGCTTTATGCCATGTGAGGTTGGCATTGATTGACCTGGCTTTATGCCATGTGAGGTTGGCATTGATTGACCTGGCTTTATGCCATGTGAGGTTGGCATTGATTGACCTGGCTTTATGCCATGTGAGGTTGGCATTGATTGACCTGGCTTTATGCCATGTGAGGTTGGCATTGATTGACCTGGCTTTATGCCATGTGAGGTTGGCATTGATAGACTTGGCTTTATGCCATGTGAGGTTGACATTGATTGTAGTTTGTTGCCCTTATGCTGTTGCATTATAATCTTCTGCTCTGATACCAATGCTATATTGGAATGATACATGGAATTAATGGTCTCCTTTCAAAAGACTCTGGCAAACAGCCCCTCTCTTATTTACCTTCGTCTAAGATGACTGTCACTAATAAAAAAATATATATAGATATTGTGCGGTGGAGGGGGGGAGTGTGGGGGATCAAATTATGGACTTGAATAGTTATACTTCAAACGAAATCCCAATTTTAATGGTCATAATTCGAACAAAATCTAGGTAGATTTGTACAAACCCCCTTCCTGCAGATGTGGGCACTGGTTTCTTAGATAGATGTGAATAAATCAAACTACTATATGTTCTCTGCTGTGACATCTTGAGATTCCTCCATGTTGATGAATCGTGCACTTGACGTAGACGGGAATGATATTGTTTTTTCCCCTTGTTTTCTTACAAAACACCCTTGTGTACAGAATGTGGACACTGGCTGCCTAGCTAGATGTTAATAAATCCAACTCCCATACGATCACCCCCATTACATTTCGGGATTCCCCCATGTTGATGAATTGCATGTTTTGTTTATGTTTTATATGTACATGAAGTAAATCTTTATAATATTCATAAATTATCTTACGACTTTCTAATGTTTAGTTGTGTCACATGTAAGGAGTATCTACATAAAATAGTTTCACTTGACTTAACGGGAATGGGTTTTTTTTCTTGCCATGTTTCCTTACAAAACAGGAATTATTAATGTTGACATATTCATATTTAATAGGAAAAAAACGTAATACAACAATAATATCTTGTTCACGAGGCATAACAAATTTACACCAAGTGTAATTTTATCTGGTTATTATGTGTATATGTGAAAATAACGGAAAATTAGCTCGTTAAAAAAAACCAAGACCAACTAGTGATAACTAAAAAACGATTATCTTGACATGATGAGGATATATACACCTGTTGACATGATGAGGATATATACACCTGTTGACATGATGAGGATATATACACCTGTTGACATAATGAGGACACACCTATTGACATGATGAGGATATATACACCTGTTGACATGATGAGGATATATACACCTGTTGACATGATGAGGATATATACACCTGTTGACATGATGAGGATATATACACCTGTTGACATGATGAGGATATATACACCTGATGACATGAAGATATATACACCTGTTGACATGATGAGGATATATACACCTGTTGACATGATAAGGATACACATGTTGACATGATGAGGATATATACACCTGTTGACATGATGAGGATATATACACCTGTTGACATAATGAGGACGCACCTATTGACATGATGAGGATATATACACCTGGTGACATGATTTAATGACCTGATTATCTTGACATGATTAGGATATATTCACCTGTTGACATGATGAGGATATATACACCTGTTGACATGATGAGGACATATACACCTGACATGATTTAATGACCTGCGGAGGATATTTCCTGTGTTGCAGAAAATAATGAAAAAAAATAACTAGAAACATCAATAATGATTACTCAAAACCTCAATCAAGATAATGTGTCCTAGTGGAGCGAATGTCTACCCATGTGTCCTAGTGGAGCAACATGTCTACCCATGTGTCCTAGTGGAGCAACATGACTACCCATGTGTCCTAGTGGAACAACATGTCTACCCATGTGTCCTAGTGGAGCAACATGTCTACCCATGTTGATCTAGTAGACAAGTACAGAATATAATACTTTTATTTTTCAAATCGGGTCCCCAAGGGGGCATTTACATTTAACAGTCATGATTGTTTAACATATAAAACAGCATATGACAGCAAAATCAGTATACAATAAAATGATTTGTTAAACAATAAACAAAGCGAACATTATCGTTTCATGGAATGCAACTTGTTCTTGTGATATAGCTGCAAATTTGATCATTAAAGGCATTAAAAAGCAATCACTCATTGGCTATGAAGATTTCGGTAAATCAATATTGTCCAGGAACTCTAGTTTGTCAAAATAAGACTGGGCACCGTGATATACTGTTGGAAATATTATTGAATAGGTCACTGGTATTCTCCAGGTCCTTAAGGTTCCTAGCTTAATATGACTGGTAACCTTTTAGAGCACATGTGTTCACCCCTGTTTTTTTTGTGAGGTTCATGTTGTTTAAGATTTAGTTTTCTATGGGTTTTATTGTCGATCTTTGTTTGTCCACTTCACTGTTTTCTTTTGGCTATTGCGTTGTCTGTCCTTCTTTGATTTAGTTTTCTGTGTAGTATTCCGTAGATCGTTGTTTTTCCATTTCACCGCCATGACATAGCTGAAATATTGTTGAAAGTGGCATTAAACACCATAATCCTAACCCCCTGCATTTAACCGTTTTCTTTTGGCCATTGTATTGCTGGTCCTTCATCGATTTATAGCTTCAAATTATCCTTTTAGTATCTTCAAATTTTTCATACTGTGGAAATATCGTTGAAAGTGATGTTAAATATCAATAATATATAAGATAACTTGATACAGGCAGCTACAGGTAAATATGTTGTTTGTTTACCTGTTACAGATGAGTTTTATTTTGACAGTATTGTGTATTTAGTTAAACACTTTGTATTAATATCATGTATGTTCACCCTCTTACAAATAAATAAAAGATATCAACTTTTAGTCTTAGCAAAAACTTTTAGATTTTCAAACTTTGCGTGAGTGGGAGGATTTTTCTTACAGTTCCATTACCTTCACAAAAGTATAAATACATGTATAATCAGTTATTGACCTCTCTAAAAGGTCAATCTAATAGTGACCAGAGAGATATCTCTTATTTTAAATGTTACATGTACTGTAATGTATATTTATACTAATTTTAAATGTTACATGTACTGTAATGTATATTTATACTTATTTTAAATGTTACATGTACTGTAATGTATATTTATACTTATTTTAAATGTTACATGTACTGTAATGTATATTTATACTTAATTTCCCTCTGATAAGACCACCCCTCCTGCAATGAAAAAGTGGCCTTATAAGAAAGGTGGCCTCTCTTGAGGGGTACGATTTTAGTACTATTTTACCATCATAGTGCATCTGAAATCTGGCCTGATAAGAGGAGTGGTCTTTGGTGGGGGTGGCCTTATAAGAAAGGTGGCCTCTCTTGGGTACAATTTAGTAGTATTTTACTGTCATAGTGACATCTGAAATCTGTGCTGATAAGAGGAGTGGCCTTTGGTGGGGATGGCCTTATAAGAAGGGTGGCCTTATAAGAAGGATGGCCTTTGGTGGGGATGGCCTTATAAGAAGTGTGGCCTTATAAGAGGAGTGGCCTTTGGTGGGGATGGCCTTATAAGAAGGGTGGCCTTTGGTGGGGATGGCCTTATAAGAAGGGTGGCCTTATAAGAAGGATGGCCTTTGGTGGGGATGGCCTTATAAGAAGTGTTGCCTTATAAGAGGAGTGGCCTTTGGTGGGGATGGCCTTATAAGAAGGGTGGCCTTTGGTGGGGATGGCCTTATAAGAAGGGTGGCCTTTGGTGGGGATGGCCTTATAAGAAGGGTGGCCTTATAAGAGGAGTGGCCTTTGGTGGGGATGGCCTTATAAGAAGGGTGGCCTTATAAGAGGAGTGGCCTTTGGTGGGGATGGCTTTATAAGAAGGGTGACCTTTGGTGAGGATGGTCTTATAAGAAGGGTGGCCTTTGGTGGGGATGGCCTTATAAGAAGGGTGGCCTTTGGTGGGGATGGCCTTATAAGAAGGGTGGCCTTTGGTGGGGATGGCATTATAAGAAGGATGGCCTTATAAGAAGGGTGGCCTTTGGTGGGGATGGCCTTATAAGAAGGGTGGCCTTTGGTGGGGATGGCCTTATAAGAGGGGTGGTCTTTGGTGGGGATGGCCTTATAAGAAGGGTGGCCTTTGGTGGGGATGGCCTTATAAGAAGGGTGGCCTTTGGTGGGGATGGCCTTATAAGAGGGGTGGTCTTTGGTGGGGATGGCCTTATAAGAAGGGTGGCCTTATAAGAGGAGTGGCCTTTGGTGGGGGTGGCCTTATAAGAAGGGTGGCCTTTGGTGGGGATGGCTTTATAAGAAGGGTGGCCTTTGGTGAGGATGGCCTTATAAGAAGGGTGGCCTTATAAGAGGAGTGGCCTTTGGTGGGGATGGCCTTATAAGAAGGGTGGCCTTTGGTGGGGATGGCCTTATAAGAAGGGTGGCCTTTGGTGGGGATGGCCTTATAAGAAGGGTGGCCTTATAAGAAAGGTGGCCTTTGGTGGGGATGGCCTTATAAGAAGGGTGGCCTTTGGTGGGGATGGCCTTATAAGAGGGGGGCTATAGTCTCATTAATCCAGATGTTCCACACTACCAATGTAATATCTGGGTCCAAGTTTTAGAAAATTGTTTGATAAGTAGACATTATACAATTAATGACTTTAAATGAAGTGGATACAAAGATTTATTAACCCAAGAATATTATATTCAGGAGGACAGAGGCCGATGTAGATATGTTATTCTTGGGTTAATAAATCCTGGTATCCATCGAATTGAAAGTCATTAATTGTTTCATTATATGACTCATTTTATATATGTTAAACAATCATGACTGTAAATGCCCTCTTTGGGGACCTGATTTGGAAATACAGTGTATAATGTGATTTTCACTTTTAAAATATGTTTTTATCACAATGTTTTCTTTGGTTTAGCTTGGTAGGTTACGCCATGCCATGTAAATAAATGTTATATTTACCTTGCGCGAGGTGAATATAACGTTTTATCAAAGAACGTTACTAGGGATGTCAGCCAATCAGAAAAGACATTATCTGAAGTCATATAATAAAGTGTATTATTGTAAAGGTGAACAATAATTTTATTGGAACGTCTCATTTCAAAACATGATAGGGGCCGTCCTGACCGTGATCGTATGGTAGTTGGATTTACAACTACCTATGCAATCAGTGCCTATCACCACTGATGTTGTGAGTTTGAATCTCGTTCAGGGCGAGGTGTACAAGATTGTGTGATAAAGTTTGTCAGTGAATTGCGACAGGTCGGTGGTTTTCTCCGGGTCCTCTGGTTTCCTCCACCAATAAAACTGACCACCACGAAAAAACTGGAATATTTTTGAAAGTGGACTTAAACACCATAAACCAGAAACCATAAAGCTATAATAAGAAATATTTAATAACTTGTGTACGATGTAAGCTGATGTACGTTAAATTATCAGATTGGACCACGACTGTAGTTAAACATTTAAATGTATATACATGTTATATCTTGTGTATTTAAGGGTTCAACAAACTCTACTGTGGTGCAGTGTGCACACAATCTTTTAGACCTTGAAATTATATATACACATATTTATACCTGTAGGCTGTATGTACGTCAGCTAAGTAAACATTGTAATATTGACCTCGTCACCTTGAAATTGATTATATAGATATATAAATATATGATATACCTGTACGAAAATGAAAATCATTTAATTATTTTATAATTTAAGCCATAACTTTAAGTTTTATTTTATGTATCAATTTCGTTTTAAGTCAAATAAATAAAAACAAAACAAATATCGGCACTAATTAGTTCATGATATTTACGTGACATTTAATTGTTGTTTAAATTTCCATCTTTTGTATTTGATAAAAACATTTTATGCAGTAGCGGTTAAAGTTCAACGGTTTTGTTGGTTTTGTAGATCAGTGAGTAATTCTTACATACCTACGTATTTTTTGGATGGCCATATAATAGCCCCAAAAAAATTCTGGACATATAATCCAAAAATACCGTAATTATCAGCCAATCAAAATGTGCGAAATATTGATGGGTTTTTTTTCTGACAAATTTGTGAACTTTCTTTACATTACATGTATACGATCGTTCACCTGCCCAAGGGCCATACACACGTTTAGTGTCTGTCTTCAGTCGTCACTAACTTTTTCACATTTTATTCTTTTTCTGCAAAACTGCTCAGTCAAATTTGGCAGTGATAGTCATTAGGAAGGGGTGATCCAGATTTACACGTCAAAGGTTACTATTAAGGGATCAAAGAGGGGGAAATTAAGTATACCCTTAGCAAATTTATTCTTCAGAACAGTGATAAAATTGCTGCAATATATAGTTGTGCAGCATCATTGTGAAATGAAGATTTTGATTTGTCCTAATGAAAGTCCCAGGGTGTAAGGGGTCGAAGCCCTGGAGGTCCAAATTTAAACTCTCTGAAAAGGGGAATATTGAAAAAAAAAGAAAAAAAAAGGAAAAACAAAAACTAATATTTTTTATGAACCAGTTATGAAAATGCAAGACTAAAGTTGTGAGTTCAAATCCCGTTCATAGAGAGGTGTACTTGATACAACATTATGTGATAAAGTTTGTAAGTGACTTGCGACAGGTAGGTAGTTTCTACGGTTACTCCGGTTTCCTCCACCAATAAAACTGACCACCATGATATAATTGAAATATTGTTGAAAGTGGTGTTAAACATCATAAACCTTAACCAAAAAAAAACCTGCCGAAAATTTGAAGAAATACAATACATATGATATATTCTCTGTTACGATGAACGCTGGAGATGTCAGTGAAGTTTAGGAAATATACACACTTTTTATTGAAGGGTAGCATGTATTGTGTGCATATTATATTGTTTGTTTGTTTGTTTGTTTGATGGTGTTTAATAATGCCACTTTCAACAATATTTCAGTTATATCGTGGCAGTGAGTTTTATTGATGGAGGAAACTGGAGGACCCGGAGAAAACCACCGACCTGTCGCAAGTCACTGAAAAACTTTATCACATAATGTTGTACACCTCGCCCTTATCGAGATTCGAACTCACAACATCAGTGGTGATAGGCTCTGATTGCATAGGTAGTTGTAAATCCAACTACCATGCGATCATGGCCACGATGGCCCCCACTTTTTATTGAAGGGTATCATGTATTATAAATAGTGTTTCTGCCATTATTATCTGTAGTTAGCCAAGCAGAAGATAAATTATTATTATATGATGTCATTATAAATCACAGTCATGTGATTAGTGAAATTACAATGTTTTTTTTATTTTGTTAGAAACATCTATGTTTTGTAGATACACATGTACACATGAGGTTGTTGTAGAAACTAGTGTCATGTCAACATTTTGACAATAGGTGGAGATGGAGTTGCACTTTTGAATTTTTCGGAATTATTTTTGGAACAAAATTCAAACAATGGACTTTGCTTTGTTATGTTGGGGCATAACCTCCTCACAATGGTGTGTGTTTGGAGGTCACCCATCCCATTCACCTATAACCTGACCACCTGTTTCTCAGGAAGAAAATAGAATACCAAATATATGTTTAGTTAATAACACATGTTGACAAAGAACTTTCTTCTCTCTCTCATTAATCCTTTTGGCATGGTTTTTCTGGGAAATGTTTACCTGTTCACTGAAGAAATAAATTGTGTGGGTGGAAACCTTAGTTTCTCTGAGAAGTCAAGGTCATATTTCACAAGCTGTGAAAATCATTTAACAAAGTTAATCATGATGATATTTAAATTAATTAGGAAATCCTTTTCATTTCTATTTCATGCAATAAAATATACCTTAGTTACCACTGACCACCTCTAAAATATACCTTAGTTACCACTGACCACCTCTAAAATATACCTTAGTTACCACTTACCACCTCTAAAATATACCTTAGTTACCACTGACCACCTCTAAAATATACCTTAGTTACCACTTACCACCTCTATAATATACCTTAGTTACCACTTACCACCTCTATAATATACCTTACTTACCACTGACCACCTCTAAAATATACCTTACTTACCACTGACCACCTCTAAAATATACCTTAGTTACCACTGACCACCTCTAAAATATACCTTACTGACCACCTCTAAAATATACCTTAGTGACCACTGACCACCTCTAAAATATACCTTAGTGACCACTGACCACCTCTAAAATATACCTTAGTTACCACTGACCACCTCTAAAATATACCTTAGTTACCACTGACCACCTCTAAAATATACCTTAGTGACCACTGACCACCTCTAAAATATACCTTAGTGACCACTGACCACCTCTAAAATATACCTTAGTGACCACTGACCACCTCTAAAATATACCTTAGTTACCACTTACCACCTCTATAATATACCTTACTTACCACTGACCACCTCTAAAATATACCTTAGTTACCACTAACCACCTCTAAAATATACCTTAGTTACCACTGACCACCTCTAAAATATACCTTAGTTACCACTGACCACCTCTAAAATATACCTTAGTTACCACTAATCACCTCTTTTTCCAGAAAAAAATGTGTTTTCTCCTGTTGGCTTCTATTTATGTGACCACCTGTGTTATGCAACCTTGCATATTCACATCAGACAGATCTTGTTTCAAACTTCAAAGATTTTATCCAATAATCAGCAGGAAAAGGAATTTTGTTCTTTTATAATAATTTTCAGTGTGTTAGATTATGGTAAATGGTCAGATAATAATTTTTGATATGATATTTTTTTTCTGTGGAATAATGATTTTATGTGATATTTTCCCCTGTCAAATAAAAAAATTTTGATATATTTTTTTCGTTGAATAATAATTTTTGACATGACATTTTTTTTCTGTGGAATAATGATATTGATATGATATTTATATTTTTTCCACTCAGGAATGATTACAAGTCCTTGGTTATACTACATTAAATCAATACAGCATGTTGTATGACTACAAATAAACACTTGATCATATTTTAGCTCCCTTAGATCAAAAGTTTTTTCTTTCTAAGCAGTGGGAAAATGATTAAAGAAATGCTATAGCTCTGATAAAATGTACATTTAATGTGGTACAGTAGGTAAATTTGTTTAGCATGAAAACATGGGAAAACCACGTTTTTTTGATTCCTAAATGTAATCAGAGAATCTATGAGAGTTTTACCAAATTTTCATGGAAGCCTTCATTTAACAGCTGACAACTAACGATGGTGGTTATTACTAAAACAATTTTTTTGGTGAAAATATAAGAGTTATGAATCAAGCTCCTGATTGGTCTCACTTTTGGTTTTCTCAGAAACCATCCTTTTACAGATGCTTGTGATGGCGGTTCTATTATAATTAAACAATTTTTTTTTATAGAAAGCTATCAATGAAAGCACCTGGTTGGTCTCTTTTCTGTTTTTTCCCAGGGAATTTGTATGTTATTTTTATTGTATTTTTCACATACGATGGTGTTACCAAAAAATGTTGGGTTTTTTTAAATTAAGAGAAATGTGAATCCATGCACCTTATCGGTCTCGTCTGTTTTATTAGTGAATTTGTATGTTATTTTTATTTTAGGTTTCACTAGCGATGGTGTCTCTACTAAAATCTCTTGGTCTGGTCTTACTTCTGTTTTTTTCTCTCCCAGATTTACTTGTTCATAAAATGGCTCCCATCTTTTATAATACCATTTTCTCTCTTCCATTCATTCAAACAAATTCTAAAAATAATAAAATTTAAAAGAATTAACTAACTGGTTCCCTTAACTAATTTTTAGCTGTTGTTGTTAATGAGTTAGGTTATTTCAATATTTCAGTACATATTATAATCAAACTCGAGACCACTATTAATTGAATGCAATAAAAATCTCGTCATTTCTAATTTGAAAAAAACCTGGTAAAAATGGATGGAATTGTCATTGCTTTAAAAGGAATTAAAGTCAACAAAAAGGTTGAGGTGACCTTGTTTGGCAGATATTTATTTACCGTAGCTTGAAAACATGATCATTATGTTGGGATAATAATACAAAGCATGTAGAATGTGGTTATATTCAACAGATTGGTTTTCTCCAGCTTGGGAATTTCACGTTAATTTTATGCGTACAAACCGTGTATTGAGAAAGAAACATCGTGTATTGTACCTTGAATATGAATAGAGTGATTAAATGAGGAATAAATGCAGACTACTTTAGGAGAATTTAATTAAAGAACAATCTTCTGAATTCCAAAATGTAAGAAATTCATGTGTCAATCAATGCATTCATGCTGAATATTTCCTTAGTCAAACTATTCTGTTTCTATAATTCGCTGTTAAAACGACTCGTTTGATATTCATGAAACCAGTGGAGTTTGAAGGCCGATCAATTTTTTTATCGTCCAATTACAAAAGTAAGTAGATTTCAATAATGGTCGTCTTAAACATGCCGCCAGTCAATAGAGTTTTGTATATAACATGTCAGTGGAGACTTCGGGGGATAATTATAAAATCCTACTTGAAAATAGAGAAAAATTATAGAACAGATTATAACTTGAACAGGAAATGCTTAAAAAATTAAGTTTTAAACTGTAAATTATACATTGCCAATTTATGTCTAATTTAAACATTTTTAAAAGCTCTTGAGAAAGAAAGGAAAACACGTTAATTTTTTTTTTTTCTTCAACTTTTGTCGTCAGATTTCTTTTGTCTGTTTTGTCGATTGTGTCAGTTAGCAATTTACATTTAAAAATCTCTTCTTTTGTAACTACGGAGACATGTTAAACAATTAAAAAGACAGTAATAAAGCATAATTACCTCCCCTGCTTATAATTACTACTTCTATCATGTAGTATAATATCTGAGGACACAAGTGACCAAGGCCTTAGTCTTGTCAGGGGGTGTGTTGGTTTAAGTAGTCATAATTCAACCAAGATCTTCTCTTCAATAGAGGTTCAGTCGTTGTCATGATCATATGGTAGT
This sequence comes from Bathymodiolus brooksi, assembly GCA_963680875.1. NCBI lineage: Eukaryota > Metazoa > Mollusca > Bivalvia > Mytilida > Modiolidae > Bathymodiolus > Bathymodiolus brooksi. Next base: position 8,828,578 of record OY804583.1, on the reverse strand, counting down.
TGGATTTACAACTAACTATGCAATCAGTGCCTATCACCACTAACGCTGTGCCTTTGAATCCTGTGTGCTTGGTCGACTGCAGTATAACTATATATAAGGTGAAAATTGTAATTTGAATTCGTGTAAAACGGCTCTTATGTCTTGTAATAGATACACATATTACCTTTTTGTATAAACAGGTAAAAACAAACTAGACATACTATAGTATATATAACAATTTATTATCATAACTACTCTTGTATTCCAAATATTAAATATAATCAGGATACAGTCAAACCTGTCTTATGTGACCTTCCAAGGGAACATTGAAATAGGGTCAAATAAGACAGGTAGTCACTTAATACAGGTTTAATTAATATAATACGAGACATAATTGTCGTTTTACACGACTTCAAATTACGATTTTAACCTTATATGTATTTATACTGCAGTCGACCAAACTAACATTATACAGTAGTTATGAAACAACCTTGATGAAATAATTTAATCAATAAGTTATCTGTCTAAATTGATTAGAAAGACGTGAGTCGATAGACAAACGTACAAGAATGTTACGAGGAAAACAAGGAGTGCACACCATCCTCACATAAACATGGTGTCGATATAAATAAAAAAACGAAGGTTGGCTGTGCCCACACCAAGTTTAATCAGAAGTAATTAATTATGTATGTTTGATGACAAATCTTCCGTTTAATTGACAATAAGCAAAAAAAAAAATTATTGTAGCAAATGACATTGTCTAAATGTGCTTGTATAAATAAACATTTATCTGTATTTTTTTTTAGCATAAGTCATTTGTTTTGTTTGAAAATGACCAAAACACAATTTTTTAGTAGGGCTTACAAACGTTTCAGTAAAATTGATAAGAAAAGATGTTTTGGACTTTAGCAAGATATAACAGTTTGCATTACAATTCACTAATAAAAGTTTGTCAGTGACTAGCGACAGATCGGTGGTTTTCTCCGGGTTTCCCCCCCCCCCCAAAAAAAAACTGACCGCCACGATATAGCTGAAATATTGTTGAAAATTTGTTAAACACCATCAAACAAATGCTAACAAAATATTGTTAGAAGTGGATGAGACTATAGGAGACCTATTATTGTTATAACTCACCAGTAAATACAGTCAAACCTTCCCAAGTGGTCAACTCTATTAAACAGTCACCCCCCTAGTGAAGGTTATTCTAAAAACGTGCCTTGTGTTTTTATGTACTAATGTCAACAATGGCTATCACCACTAAAGTCTGTAAATTTGATTACTGATGTGCATTCTACAGTTGACTGGGGATTTAGCAAGATAATCTGGTTTCATCTACAGTTGACATGATTTAGCAAGATAATCTGGTTTCGTCTACAATTGACTGGGGATTTAGCAAGATAATCTGGTTTCGTCTATAATTGACTGGGGATTTAGCAAGATAATCTGGTTTCGTCTACAGTTGACTGGGGATTTAGCAAGATAATCTGGTTTCGTCTACAATTGACTGGGGATTTAGCAAGATAATCTGGTTTCGTCTACAGTTGACTGGGGATTTAGCAAGATAATCTGGTTTCATCTACAATTGACTGGGGATTTAGCAAGATAATCTGGTTTCATCTACAATTGACTGGGGATTTAGCAAGATAATCTGGTTTCATCTACAATTGACTGGGGATTTAGCAAGATAATCTGGTTTCATCTACAATTGACTGGGGATTTAGCAAGATAATCTGGTTTCGTCTACAATTGACTGGATTTAGCAAGATAATCTGGTTTCATCTACAGTTGATATGATTTAGCAAGATAATCTGGTTTTGTCTACAGTTGACATGATTTAGCAAGATAATCTGGTTTTGTCTACAGTTGACTGGGGATTTAGCTGGATAATCTGGTTTCGTCTACAGTTGACTGGGGATTTAGCAAGATAATCTGGTTTCGTCTACAATTGACTGGATTTAGCAAGATAATCTGGTTTCGTCTACAATTGACGGGGGATTTAGCAAGATAATCTGGTTTCGTCTACAATTGACTGGGGATTTAGCAAGATAATCTGGTTTCGTCTACAGTTGACTGGGGATTTAGCAACATAATCTGGTTTCGTCTACAATTGACTGGGGATTTAGCAAGATAATCTGGTTTCATCTACAGTTGACATGATTTAGCAAGATAATCTGGTTTCGTCTACAATTGACTGGGGATTTAGCAAGATAATCTGGTTTCGTCTATAATTGACTGGGGATTTAGCAAGATAATCTGGTTTCGTCTACAGTTGACGGGGGATTTAGCAAGATAATCTGGTTTCGTCTACAATTGACTGGGGATTTAGCAAGATAATCTGGTTTCGTCTACAGTTGACTGGGGATTTAGCAAGATAATCTGGTTTCATCTACAATTGACTGGGGATTTAGCAAGATAATCTGGTTTCATCTACAATTGACTGGGGATTTAGCAAGATAATCTGGTTTCATCTACAATTGACTGGGGATTTAGCAAGATAATCTGGTTTCATCTACAATTGACTGGGGATTTAGCAAGATAATCTGGTTTCGTCTACAATTGACTGGATTTAGCAAGATAATCTGGTTTCATCTACAGTTGACATGATTTAGCAAGATAATCTGGTTTTGTCTACAGTTGACATGATTTAGCAAGATAATCTGGTTTCGTCTACAGTTGACTGGGGATTTAGCTGGATAATCTGGTTTCGTCTACAGTTGACTGGGGATTTAGCAAGATAATCTGGTTTCGTCTACAATTGACTGGATTTAGCAAGATAATCTGGTTTCGTCTACAATTGACGGGGGATTTAGCAAGATAATCTGGTTTCGTCTACAATTGACTGGGGATTTAGCAAGATAATCTGGTTTCGTCTACAATTGACTGGGGATTTAGCAAGATAATCTGGTTTCATATACAATTGACTGGATTTAGCAAGATAATCTGGTTTCGTCTACAATTGATGGGAGATTTATCAAGATAATCTGGTTTCGTCTACAGTTGACTGGGGATTTAGCAAGATAATCTGGTTTCGTCTACGATTGACGGGGGATTTAGCAAGATAATCTGGTTTCGTCTACAATTGACGGGGGATTTAGCAAGATAATCTGGTTTCATCTACAATTGACTGGGGATTTAGCAAGATAATCTGGTTTCATCTACAATTGACTGGGGATTTATCAAGATAATCTGGTTTCATCTACAATTGACCGTCATGCCAAAATATTATACTGAAATATTGTATTACATGCCTTTTTAACCATCCATAATCCCAAGACATAAGTACAGCATTAAAGTGCTTTCTGAAATAGGTCGATCGGCAATAATAAAGGAACGTCCCTTGGGCATAAAAATAAAAATTTAGGACTTTTCACAGATCCATTTTTCTTTTAAAGGATGTTTATTAAAGTCTGAATAGAATCATCCTGAGTACCCAGAAGGCTTATAAATTTTACATTTGTTTCTACATATAAAAGCACCATTGTGTTTTGATTTGTAAGGATCTTTTCAATAGTATAAACTGTAAGCTAGTTGGATGTTCTATGATGAGTTGTATTGTATACCACATGTATAATTCATAAGACGTAGAAGAGATCAATAATATCTTTGTAGGCAATAAGATTGGTATTTGTTGCTTCTCCGCTAAGCACGCAGCATTAAGGAGAAAGAGCAAAGACTGGTTGGCTCGGAATCAGAATAATATGTCCAAGTGGGGTGACATGTCTACCTGCGGACTGTTGTTTCAGTGAGCTAGCACTATAAAAATCCAACTCAGCTTGTTGGTCTAGAACAAAGCGGACCTCATCATCATCTCATTGATAATTAACTTGTTCTTGCCATGATATAGCTTAAAAAATGCTGAATTGGTGTTTAACAACAACCAGTCACTCACTCCTTTTCTTTATTTATGTCCTTCATTTGTTGTGTTAAGGAGAAATCAGAGGTGGAGACAGAGATAATAGCCACACCTGCCCATGTGTTCACCTCTATTAAGCAGTCACCTGTATGAAAAGGTCACCTCTCTTATCAGACCAGATTTAAAAAATGTACTAAGATAGTAAAATACTACACCATACTAAATTGTCCCCCTCAAGGGAGGCCACCCCTTACTCAACAGTAATTACAGTCAAACCTGCCCATGTGGTAACCTCTATTAAGTCAAACCTGCCCATGTGGTCACCTCTATTAAGTCAAACCTGCCCATGTGGTCACCTCTATTAAGTCAAACCTGCCCATGTGGTCACCTCTATTGAGTCAAACCTGCCCATGTGGTCACCTCTATTAAGTCAAACCTGCCCATATGGTCACCTCTATTGAGTCAAACCTGCCCATGTGGTCACCTCTATTAAGTCAAACCTGCCCATGTGGTCACCTCTATTAAGTCAAACCTGCCCATGTGGTCACCTCTATTAAGTCAAACCTGCCCATGTGGTCACCTCTATTAAGTCAAACCTGCCCATGTGGTCACCTCTATTAAGTCAAACCTGCCCATGTGGTCACCTCTATTAAGTCAAACCTGCCCATGTGGTCACCTCTATTAAGTCAAACCTGCCCATGTGGTCACCTCTATTAAGCAGTCACCTGCATTAAAAGGTCATCTTTTTCTTGTCCTGTCATATGAATTGAACCTCTTTTAAGTTAAGAAGTCACCTGTCTTAAAAGAGGGGTCATCGTGGTCGTGATTGTATGACCATTGGATTTACAACTACATATGCATTCAGTACCCCCTGAAAATAAAGTTCTTATTATTATGAAAGGATAAAATACAAGTTTAGCAACTATGACAGTCTTCTCCTAATTAAACTTCAACTACTTGTACATGTATGTATAGTCAGTTTTATTTATGTTCCCTCCGTCTCCTAAAAACATTCTGTTGATACTATTTTTCTATACTAGTCTTCCTCTGATAAGGCCACCCGTTCTACAATTAGTAAAGTGGCCTTATAAGAGGGGTGGCCTCTGGTGTGACAAATCTTAAAAGGGGAGGGAATGATGTAGAGTTTAATTTTAATTTTTCCCAGATAGCTCAAATACTCTGGGGGACGTGGTGGCCGTGATTGTATGGTAGTTGGATTTACAACTACCTATGCAATCAGTACCTACCACCACTGATGCTGTGAGTTTGAATCTCCATCAGGGCTAGATGTACAACATTATGTGATAAAGTTTGTCAGTGACTTGCGACAGGTTGGTGTTTTTGTCCGTGCACTCTGGTTTCCTCCACCACTAAAACTGACCGCCACGATATAACTGAAATATACTTGAAAGTGGCGTTAAACACCATAAACCTAACCAAAACATCGGCATGGCAACATTTGACTTTAATTTAATTGTTTTCATTCTTTTTATGTTATGGACATTAAAAAGAGATAGTTAGAGATCGATTTGAATCCTGAAACCATGACGCCATGTAGAGTCTGATTATTGTTGATATGTGTGTGTGTGTACTGGTATATATAAAAAAGATATCAATATTTACAATCAAATTTGACTTGTCACTGTCCATTTAACATAAAAAGAGATAGTTAGAGATCGATTTCAATCCTGAAGCCACCAAGCCATGTAGAAGTTTGTTTATTGTTGATATGTGTGTGTGTGTATATATCATGTTAAAAAAAATATCAATATTTACAATCAAATTTGACTTGTCACTGTCCATTTAACATAAAAAGAGATAGTTAGAGATCGATTTCAATCCTGAAGCCACCACGCCATGTAGAAGTTTGTTTATTGTTGATATGTGTGTGTGTGTGTATATATCATGTTAAAAAAAATATCAATATTTACAATCAAATTTGACTTGTCACTGCCCATTTAAAATTAAATAAACCATTAAGTAATTTCTACCTTTATAAATATTGAGTAAAAATTCAAATGGGATCTTTTTAAGTACATATGAAAGATAATTTTAATATCCAATGGGAACACCATCCAATTTAAATGTACCCCATGTGATATCAGATGTTTTCATCAGTTCATTTAAATGAAATTTCTATGTCTTGTATTGAATTATTTACCCCCTTCTTCACAAATTATAAACCATTTTCCAGTAGATTGCGTTAGTTTGTAATGTATAAGACGTACTACGTCAGAGAGAGAAAAAAATGTCAAGAGACAGAAAAAAAAGTCGATATTGTACATTGTAGATCTATGTTGTGTATCCTTCAATTTAACCAATCAACAACAAGTCGTTGAACTGAATTAAGGTCAATGTACTCTGCCGTCCTACTGACACAGTGCTGCTTGATTGCTGGATAGAATAGGTTGTTTTAGTTCTATTAATAGAAACTTGACATGAATACATAAAATATTATCAATAATGCACACAAATTTGGTGCTAGTGGCTATGTGAAAGCTGTCGTCGTTGTGACACATAAAGTTATGACAAAATACAGACATATAAGATCTCTACTGTGAGTATTTACATTTTAGATTTTAATTAATTTTAATTTTAATTGTTTAACGAGGAATGGATCAAGAAATGTGTTTATGATTGAGGTGATTTTTGTTGTTATTGTTGAGAGGAATCAAGAGAAAAAAAAAGGGACGGGGGTTAGATGGCTGTTATACATTATTAATGAAACTTTTGAATGCAGCCAACTGTTGTTTTTTTTTGAGTGAAAAAAAAGGGGGGGTGGGGGGTGTTATTAGGGAATGTATAACACATACTACTATAGATTTGATGTATTTTAAGTTGAAGTCATTACTTCAACAGTTTTATGGTTTTGATTAACCCTTACAGGGGTCATCTATGTCATAGATATGTTCCATTTGTTATAGCCACAATCCCACCCTCCATTTCTCTTTCAAGTCTTATCATTCACTTTCCATAATAGAAAGGGCCCTGGTGGCTCAATGAGTTAGGTAGTTGTAGGGCCCTGGTGGCTCAATGTGTTAGGTAGTTGTAGGGCCCTGGTGGCTCAATGTGTTAGGTAGTTGTAGGGCCCTGGTGGCTCAATGAGTTAGGTAGTTGTAGGGCCCTGGTGGCTCAATGTGTTAGGTAGTTGTAGGGCCCTGGTGGCTCAATGAGTTAGGTAGTTGTAGGGCCCTGGTGGCTCAATGTGTTAGGTAGTTGTAGGGCCCTGGTAGCTCAATGAGTTAGGTAGTTGTAGGGCCCTGGTGGCTCAATGAGTTAGGTAGTTGTAGGGCCCTGGTGGCTCAATGAGTTAGGTAGTTGTAGGGCCCTGGTGGCTCAATGAGTTAGGTAGTTGTAGGGCCCTGGTGGCTCAATGAGTTAGGTAGTTGTAGGGCCCTGGTGGCTCAATGAGTTAGGTAGTTGTAGGGCCCTGGTGGCTCAATGAGTTAGGTAGTTGTAGGGCCCTGGTGGCTCAATGAGTTAGGTAGTTGTAGGGCCCTGGTGGCTCAATGAGTTAGGTAGTTGTAGGGCCCTGGTGGCTCAATGAGTTAGGTAGTTGTAGGGCCCTGGTGGCTCAATGAGTTAGGTAGTTGTAGGACCCAGGTGGCTCAATGAGTTAGGTAGTTGGATTACCTAACAACTCATACAAGCCTATCATCAATACAGTGTGGAGGGCCCTGGTGGCTCAATGAGTTAGGTAGTTGTAGGGCCCTGGTGGCTCAATGAGTTAGGTAGTTGTAGGGCCCTGGTGGCTCAATGAGTTAGGTAGTTGTAGGGCCCTGGTGGCTCAATGTGTTAGGTAGTTGGATTACCTAACAACTCATACAAGCCTATCACCAATACAGTGTGGAGGGCCCTGGTGGCTCAATGAGTTAGGTAGTTGGATCACCTAACAACTCATACAAGCCTATCACCAATACAGTGTGGAGGGCCCTGGTGGCTCAATGAGTTAGGTAGTTGGATTACCTAACAACTCATACAAGCCTATCACCAATACAGTGTGGAGGGCCCTGGTGGCTCAATGAGTTAGGTAGTTGGATCACCTAACAACTCATACAAGCCTATCACCAATACAGCGTGGAGGGCCCTGGTGGCTCAATGAGTTAGGTAGTTGGATCACCTAACAACTCATACAAGCCTATCACCAATACAGTGTGGAGGGCCCTGGTGGCTCAATGAGTTAGGTAGTTGGATCACCTAACAACTCATACAAGCCTGTCACCAATACAGCGTGGAGGGCCCTGGTGGCTCAATGAGATAGGTAGTTGGATCACCTAACAACTCATACAAGCCTATCATCAGTACGGTGTGGAGGGCCCTGGTGGCTCAATGAGTTAGGTAGTTGGATTACCTAACAACTCATACAAGCCTGTCACCAATACAGCGTGGAGGGCCCTGGTGGCTCAACGAGTTAGGTAGTTGGATTACCTAACAACTCATACAAGCCTATCACCAATACAGCGTGGAGGGCCCTGGTGGCTCAATGAGTTAGGTAGTTGGATCACCTAACAACTCATACAAGCATATCATCAGTACAGTGTGGAGGGCCCTGGTGGCTCAATGAGTTAGGTAGTTGGATTACCTAACAACTCATACAAGCCTATCACCAATACAGCATGGAGGGCCCTGGTGGCTCAATGTGTTAGGTAGTTGGATTACCTAACAACTCATACAAGCCTATCACCAATACAGCATGGAGGGCCCTGGTGGCTCAATGTGTTAGGTAGTTGGATTACCTAACAACTCATACAAGCCTATCACCAATACAGCGTGGAGGGCCCTGGTGGCTCAATGAGTTAGGTAGTTGGATTACCTAACAACTCATACAAGCCTATCACCAATACAGCGTGGAGGGCCCTGGTGGCTCAATGAGTTAGGTAGTTGGATTACCTAACAACTCATACAAGCCTATCACCAATACAGCGTGGAGGGCCCTGGTGGCTCAATGAGTTAGGTAGTTGGATTACCTAACAACTCATACAAGCCTATCACCAATACAGTGTGGAGGGCCCGGGTGGCTCAATGAGTTAGGTAGTTGGATTACCTAACAACTCATACAAGCCTATCACCAATACAGTGTGGAGGGCCCTGGTGGCTCAATGAGTTAGGTAGTTGGATTACCTAACAACTCATACAAGCCTATCACCAATACAGTGTGGAGGGCCCTGGTGGCTCAATGAGTTAGGTAGTTGGATTACCTAACAACTCATACAAGCCTATCACCAATACAGTGTGGAGGGCCCTGGTGGCTCAATGAGTTAGGTAGTTGGATTACCTAACAACTCATACAAGCCTATCACCAATACAGCGTGGAGGGCCCTGGTGGCTCAATGAGTTAGGTAGTTGGATTACCTAACAACTCATACAAGCCTATCACCAATACAGCGTGGAGGGCCCTGGTGGCTCAATGAGTTAGGTAGTTGGATTACCTAACAACTCATACAAGCCTATCACCAATACAGCGTGGAGGGCCCTGGTGGCTCAATGAGTTAGGTAGTTGGATTACCTAACAACTCATACAAGCCTATCATCAATACAGCGTGGAGAGCCCTGATGGCTCAATGAGTTAGGTAGTTGGATCATCTAACAACTCATACAAGCCTATCACCAATACAGCGTGGAGGGCCCTGGTGGCTCAATGAGTTAGGTAGTTGGATTACCTAACAACTCATACAAGCCTATCACCAATACAGTGTGGAGGGCCCTGGTGGCTCAATGAGTTAGGTAGTTGGATTACCTAACAACTCATACAAGCCTATCACCAATACAGCGTGGAGGGCCCTGGTGGCTCAATGAGTTAGGTAGTTGGATTACCTAACAACTCATACAAGCCTATCATCAATACAGCGTGGAGAACCCTGGTGGCTCAATGAGTTAGGTAGTTGGATCATCTAACAACTCATACAAGCCTATCACCAATACAGCGTGGAGGGCCCTGATGGCTCAATGAGTTAGGTAGTTGGATTACCTAACAACTCATACAAGCCTATCACCAATACAGCGTGGAGGGCCCTGGTGGCTCAATGAGTTAGGTAGTTGGATTACCTAACAACTCATACAAGTCTATCACCGATACAGCGTGGAGGGCCCTGGTGGCTCAATGAGTTAGGTAGTTGGATTACCTAACAACTCATACAAGCCTATCATCAATACAGCGTGGAGAGCCCTGGTGGCTCAATGAGTTAGGTAGTTGGATCATCTAACAACTCATACAAGCCTATCACCAATACAGCGTGGAGGGCCCTGGTGGCTCAATAAGTTAGGTAGTTGGATTACCTAACAACTCATACAAGCCTATCACCAATACAGTGTGGAGGGACCTGGTGGCTCAATGAGTTAGGTAGTTGGATTACCTAACAACTCATACAAGCCTATCACCAATACAGCGTGGAGGGCCCTGGTGGCTCAATGAGTTAGGTAGTTGGATTACCTAACAACTCATACAAGCCTATCATCAATACAGCGTGGAGAACCCTGGTGGCTCAATGAGTTAGGTAGTTGGATCATCTAACAACTCATACAAGCCTATCACCAATACAGCGTGGAGGGCCCTGGTGGCTCAATAAGTTAGGTTGTTGGATTACCTAACAACTCATACAAGCCTATCACCAATACAGTGTGGAGGGCCCTGGTGGCTCAATGAGTTAGGTAGTTGGATTACCTAACAACTCATACAAGCCTATCACCAATACAGCGTGGAGGGCCCTGGTGGCTCAATGAGTTAGGTAGTTGGATTACCTAACAACTCATACAAGCCTATCACCAATACAGTGTGGAGGGCCCGGGTGGCTCAATGAGTTAGGTAGTTGGATTACCTAACAACTCATACAAGCCTATCATCAATACAGCGTGGAGGGCCCTGGTGGCTCAATGAGTTAGGTAGTTGGATCACCTAACAACTCATACAAGCCTATCATCGATACAGTGTGAAGGGCCCTGGTGGCTCAATGAGTTAGGTAGTTGGAATACCTAACAACTCATACAAGCCTATCACCAATACAGCATGGAGGGCCCTGGTGGCTCAATGAGTTAGGTAGTTGGATTACCTAACAACTCATACAAGCCTATCAGCAATACAGCATGGAGGGCCCTGGTGGCTCAATGAGTTAGGTAGTTGGATCACCTAACAACTCATACAAGCCTATCACCAATACAGCGTGGAGGGCCCTGGTGGCTCAATGAGTTAGGTAGTTGGATCACCTAACAACTCATACAAGCCTATCACCAATACAGTGTGGAGGGCCCTGGTGGCTCAATGAGTTAGGTAGTTGGATTACCTAACAACTCATACAAGCCTATCATCAATACAGCGTGGAGGGCCCTGGTGGCTCAATGAGTTAGGTAGTTGGATCACCTAACAACTCATACAAGCCTATCACCAATACAGTGTGGAGGGCCCTGGTGGCTCAATGAGTTAGGTAGTTGGATTACCTAACAACTCATACAAGCCTATCACCAATACAGTGTGAAGGGCTCGGGTGGCTCAATGAGTTAGGTAGTTGGATTACCTAACAACTCATACAAGCCTATCATCAATACAGCGTGGAGGGCCCTGGTGGCTCAATGAGTTAGGTAGTTGGATTACCTAACAACTCATACAAGCCTATCATCAATACAGTGTGGAGGGCCCTGGTGGCTCAATGAGTTAGGTAGTTGGATCACCTAACAACTCATACAAGCCTATCATCAGTACAGTGTGAAGGGCCCGGGTGGCTCAATGAGTTAGGTAGTTGGATCACCTAACAACTCATACAAGCCTATCACCAATACAGTGTGAAGGGCCCGGGTGGCTCAATGAGTTAGGTAGTTGGATCACCTAACAACTCATACAAGCCTATCAGCAATACAGCGTGGAGGGCCCTGGTGGCTCAATGAGTTAGGTAGTTGGATCACCTAACAACTCATACAAGCCTATCACCAATACAGTGTGGAGGGCCCGGGTGGCTCAATGAGTTAGGTAGTTGGATCACCTAACAACTCATACAAGCCTATCATCAGTACAGTGTGGAGGGCCCTGGTGGCTCAATGAGTTAGGTAGTTGGATCACCTAACAACTCATACAAGCCTATCACCAATACAGCGCGGAGGGCCCTGGTGGCTCAGTGAGTTAGGTAGTTGGATCACCTAACAACTCATACAAGCCTTTCATCAGTACAGTGTAGAGGGCCCTGGTGGCTCAATGAGTTAGGTAGTTGGATCACCTAACAACTCATACAAGCCTATCACCAATACAGCGTGGAGGGCCCTGGTGGCTCAATGAGTTAGGTAGTTGGATCACCTAACAACTCATACAAGCCTATCATCAATACAGTGTGGAGGGCCCTGGTGGCTCAATGAGTTAGGTAGTTGGATCACCTAACAACTCATACAAGCCTATCATCAGTACAGTGTGGAAGGCCCTGGTGGCTCAATGAGTTAGGTAGTTGGATCACCTAACAACTCATACAAACCTATCATCAATACAGTGTGGAGGGCCCTGGTGGCTCAATGAGTTAGGTAGTTGGATCACCTAACAATTCATACAAGCCTATCATCAATACAGTGTGGAGGGCCCTGGTGGCTCAATGAGTTAGGTAGTTGGATCATCTAACAACTCATACAAGCCTATCATCAGTACAGTGTGGAGGGCCCTGGTGGCTCAATGAGTTAGGTAGTTGGATCACCTAACAACTCATACAAGCCTATCACCAATACAGTGTGGAGGGCCCTGGTGGCTCAATGAGTTAGGTAGTTGGATCACCTAACAACTCATACAAGCCTATCACCAATACAGTGTGAAGGGCCCGGGTGGCTCAATGAGTTAGGTAGTTGGATCACCTAACAACTCATACAAGCCTATCATCAGTACAGTGTGGAGGGCCCTGGTGGCTCAATGAGTTAGGTAGTTGGATCACCTAACAACTCATACAAGCCTATCATCAATACAGTGTGGAGGGCCCTGGTGGCTCAATGAGTTAGGTAGTTGGATCACCTAACAACTCATACAAGCCTATCATCAATACAGCGTGGAGGGCCCTGGTGGCTCAGTGAGTTAAGTAGTTGGATCACCTAACAACTCATACAAGCCTATCATCAATACAGCGTGGAGGGCCCTGGTGGCTCAGTGAGTTAGGTAGTTGGATCACCTAACAACTCATACAAGCCTATCATCAATACAGTGTGGAGGGCCCTGGTGGCTCAATGAGTTAGGTAGTTGGATCACCTAACAACTCATACAAGCCTATCATCAATACAGTGTGGAGGGCCCTGGTGGCTCAATGAGTTAGGTAGTTGGATCACCTAACAACTCATACAAGCCTATCATCAATACAGTGTGGAGGGCCCTGGTGTCTCAATGAGTTAGGTAGTTGGATCACCTAACAACTCATACAAGCCTATCATCAATACAGTGTGGAGGGCCCTGGTGGCTCAATGAGTTAGGTAGTTGGATCACCTAACAACTCATACAAGCCTATCACCAATACAGTGTGGAGGGCCCTGGTGGCTCAGTGAGTTAGGTAGTTGGATCACCTAACAACTCATACAAGCCTATCATCAGTACAGTGTGGAGGGCCCTGGTGGCTCAATGAGTTAGGTAGTTGGATTACCTAACAACTCATACAAGCCTATCATCAATACAGTGTGGAGGGCCCTGGTGGCTCAATGAGTTAGGTAGTTGGATCACCTAACAACTCATACAAGCCTATCATCAATACAGTGTGGAGGGCCCTGGTGGCTCAATGAGTTAGGTAGTTGGATCACCTAACAACTCATACAAGCCTATCACCAATACAGTGTGGAGGGCCCTGGTGGCTCAGTGAGTTAGGTAGTTGGATCACCTAACAACACATACAAGCCTATCATCAGTACAGTGTGGGTTGTTGTATTTTTATGTGTCTTGAATCCAAGATTTTAGATAAAGATAACAGTCAGAAAAGGATTTTATGAAAATAGAATTTGATTTTTGCTGTTCTTTATGTTGCATTAAATTTGATTCTTTAATGTCATATCTTCCTCTGTGTTCCTGTGAAAAACCAGTCTGAGAATATAAAGCTTTCAAATGTAAAAAAAAAAAAAAAAAAAAAAATCCCTACCTACAAATGTACCTACCCACCTGCTGTGGATTGTCAATGTCAAACAAACAATATTTTAAGGGTGGCCTTATATGATAGTGAAATATATAAAGTACAGTGAAGCTTGTCTAAACCAATCAAACATCTGTGGGATCAACTTGTGTGTTCAGAATAGACAGGTGTTCTGTTTATACAGGTTGAATAAACGAAGATTTCACACATTGGGACCTTACTTAAAGTTGGTTGTAAATTTATGGATTCTGTTTTATTCCGGATTCTCCCAACCAATTGCCTTACCCCCCTCCCTCAATGCCCCCAACCCGCCCCCCTTTTTCACATTTTTTGCAGCATTAAAAAGTTTTGTTTAGGGTTTCTGGTTTATGCAGGGTTTGGTTTAGACATGTTTCACTGTGTGAATGTCCTTCAAATCTGTCATATTTTGTCCTTACTTTTGTAAAAAAAAATACAGAAAAAAAAAAATTGAAAAAAAAAATATGCATAAAATTTAAGATGAGACAAAATAAAACACATCACTGGGTGTGTTCCTTTTAATATAATACAGCTTGAAAATAATGGGAAAATTTAACACTTGACCAATAAAATAAGAAAGAAATGTCATTCTGATCCTTTTGATATAATCACCGCATGTTCTGACAAATAATCATCTTAATAGATAATGAAAGATTGAAACTTGTGTCAACATTATAAATTCAAGAGAAGAATAGAAAAAAAAAACATTGTTCCGACATATGACAGGAAATTTCCTGAAAAGCTGCGATCTTGATCACCTGGCTTCTTGTAAAATAATCCAATATCACTTGCATAATGTAAAACGTGTTGTTCACGATAGAAATCTTCCATTATTCCGTGGGTAACAGATTTGAGAAAAGATTTGTGAAAATCAATACTTATTTTATTGGTATATATATTTGTGTTCGTGAGAGCATGAGGTTTACATACAATCAAACTGATATTGTTCAGAAGAGTTTGAAGGTACAAAAGAGGTAATCAGAATCCGTATATTGAAGAAGAACAGACAACACAATTGCCAGTAACACAAACCCCACTAAAAATTCAGGGGTGAATTCAGGTGCTCCGGAAGGGTAAGCAGTTCCTGCTCCACTAGGGTTGCCATTTGATGCTGTTCAGGAGGTGCCAAATCTTTAAGAATTTGTTTTTGTTAAGTGTTTATTAATGTAAGGAATGCAGGTTTTATATAATGTGGTTGTACATTTGAAGGATAAGTTAGATTGTTACATATACTGTCAAACATGCCCATTTGTATTGAAAGGTCACCCTTTTCTTGCCCTGTCATAGAAAATTTCATTAGAATTGAACCTCATTTAAGAGGTAATCTATCTTAAAAGGCCACTTTTTCTTTGTCCCTAAGGTCATGACCTCTTAATACAAGTTTGATTGTATTTAGTTGCAGTCGATTATAGACTTCCAGTAAAATGTTAATGTTAAAAATTCTCTATTGTAAGTTATTATGTTGTAATTACCGTATTTTATTGTGTATAGTGCCCATCAATGTATAGTGTGCACCACCATATATAGTCATTATCTGTGTATAGTACTTATCAGTATAAAATATGCACTCCTTTTGCAGTCAATAATTGATTGTGGATAGTACCCAAAATGTAGCGGGTCCACTCTGTTCGGACCAGTAAATTTTTCAATTTTTATCTAGAACTATATAAAAATAAATTCAAGAATTTGATTCGGACCAGTAAATTCAAATTTTCATTTCGAGGACTGAATAAATCTGGTAGTTAGGATACAGTTGAAAAATTACTGAAGTCTTCATTATACATACTTTCACCAGCATCAGCTGTTATGTAATACTGTTATTGAATATAGAATCATGTGGGACATTTGTCTTGTTATATAATAGTTAAGGATAATGAAACAGTGGTAATTTATGATGTGTTACACAATAAAATGTTGCACTGAATTGAACTATAAAATGTTTGAAGGATTGTTTGACTGTGAAACGGAGGTGTTACACCAGTTCTGTAATATTAATATTACAATGGAACTTGTCCAATCCGACACCTGAGTTTTCCGACATCCGGTGACATCCGACAAAAATTGATGGTCCCCAAGTATTTCTGGTAACTAAAATAAAACCTGAGTATTCCGACATCCTGTACAATCCAACACATTTCCCTGGTCCCTTTGTGTGTTGGATTAGACAGGTTCTGACATCCTGTACAATCCAACACATTTCCCTGGTCCCTTGGTGTGTCGGGTTGGACAGGTTCTGACATCCTG
This sequence comes from Bathymodiolus brooksi, assembly GCA_963680875.1. Classification (NCBI taxonomy): domain Eukaryota; kingdom Metazoa; phylum Mollusca; class Bivalvia; order Mytilida; family Modiolidae; genus Bathymodiolus; species Bathymodiolus brooksi. The sequence goes on along the minus strand of OY804583.1, from coordinate 8,812,420 downwards.
TACAATCCAACACATTTCCCTGGTCCCTTGGTGTGTTGGATTAGACAGGTTTCACTGCATTATAGTAGTATAGATATTCAGTGTTACATACTAGTAGTATAGATATTCAGTGTTACATACTAGTAGTATAGATATTCAGTGTTACATACTAGTAGTATAGATATTCAGTGTTACATACTAGTAGTATAGATATTCAGTGTTACATACTAGTAGTATAGATATTCAGTGTTACATACTAGTAGTATAGATATTCAGTGTTACATACTAGTAGTATAGATATTCAGTGTTACATTGCTGTATTTTCATGGTCAAGATAGATTATGAATGATGAATGACAGCATCATATCACTAAAAGGCAGAAGTAGCCTGGATCTTAAAATCAGTCAGTCCTATCAGATTGGCTCATTATTCATTTACTTATCTGAACTGTACACCGGGAATTGCTCATATGACCATATGGCCAGTCTTCCTCTGCTAAGAGCCCCCTCCATAGTTGGATTTTTATAGTGACAACAATCCGCAGGCAGACATGTCTCTCCACTCAGACACATTTGTCGGTCTGATCCACGATCAGTATTTGCTGCTTCTCCGCTTTAAACACCCAGCATATAGGAGTAAGAGCAAAGACTGGTTTGATTTCAATCAGGATAATGTGTCGGAGTGGAGTGTCATGTTAATCAGGATGATGTGTCAGAGTGGAGTGTCATGTCAATCAGGATGATGTGTCAGAGTGGAGTGTCATGTCAATCAGGATAATGTGTCAGAGTGGAGTGTCATGTTAATCAGGATAATGTGTCAGAGTGGAGTGTCATGTCAATCAGGATGATGTGTCACGAGTGGAGTGTCATGTCAATCAGGATAATGTGTCAGAGTGGAGTGTCATGTTAATCAGGATAATGTGTCAGAGTGGAGTGTCATGTCAATCAAGATAATGTGTCAGAGTGGAGTGTCATGTCAATCAGGATAATGTGTCAGAGTGGAGTGTCATGTCAATCAGGATAATGTGTCAGAGTGGAGTGTCATGTCCACGCGGACTGCTGTTTCAGTGTGCTAGCACTAGAAAAATACAACTCATTTATGATAATTATTTAATCAAAAATAGTCATGATGTCGCTAATAAAAATTATTACTCAGCGTTAAGCAATCACTCTATAACTCGGCATGGGAAAACACAGACATAGCTGACCCTCAAAGGAATTGAGCTGGGTTGTATGCAAAAATGACAACATTAAACAGTAGATAGAATATGGATGTTTGAGACGACAGGATAAACTCCTTGCAGAGCACGGCTAAATATCGTATTGATAAACTCCATGCAGAACACGGCTAAATATCGTATTAACCTGAGTGACATCAGGTGTTTATTGGCTATTGATTGTTGGTTTTAATGACGGATACCTATTGTGAAGGATTATGGAGACGCAGCTTGTTTTTTTGGTCCGTACAACATTTATCTCCGTAACCGAGGGTCACAAACAGCATCTAAGTCAACGTTGATCTGGTGCCGATTGAATCTGAATTTGGATGAGAGATAGAAATAGTATTACTAAAGTGTAATCCTCTTGTGAAGGATATTTCACGCTGGTTAAAATATTTTCATCTTATTGTTGTCAATAGAATGCAAGAATCTTTTAAGACCAAGATCATTTTGGAACTAAATATGAGAATTATTGCACCAACTGGGAATGTATTGTGAAAAGCAAGTTCTAACAGCGATGGTCAACAATTCCAGAAATATCAACATAAAAGTTGCAAACCTGTCTTATGTGACCTTCCAAGGGAAGATTGAAAATAGGGTCACATAAGACAGGTGGGTGCTAAATGCAGATTCAATTGATATAAAATGCACTGTGATGGGAAAACATTATGGTCACATGATACCAAATTATGGTCACATGATACCAACAAGTTATTGTTTAATAGAGGTTATCACTAAAGCAGGTTTGACTAAAGTCTAAAGTTGTAGGGAAAAAGAATTTTCTTCGAATTATTTTAAATATTTGCAGTTTTCTTAGAATGGAAGTATACATTTGGGAATATATACCCCCCCCCCTAAAAAAATACAATGAAATCCTTTTTGTGTACAATGATTTGAGGTGAGAGGTGGCTATTCGTCTTGTTGATATTGGTGGAATTGTTGACCATAACTATTTAAGCTTTCTTTTCATTGTAAAAAAAAGAAATGAAAAGACAAATGACTATTTTTTTACCTGCAGTAACCTGTTTACACACCTGTAGGGGGGACTCCACACTTACTTACTTGTTTACACACCTGTAGGGGGGTCTCCACACTTACTTACTTGTTTACACACCTGTAGGGGGACTCCACACTTACTTACTTGTTTACACACCTGTAGGGGGGTCTCCACACTTACTTACTTGTTTACACACCTGTAGGGGGTCTCCACATTTACTTACTTGTTTACACACCTGTAGGGGTGACTCCACACTTACTTACTTGTTTACACACCTGTAGGGGTGACTCCACACTTACTTACTTGTTTACACACCTGTAGGGGGGACTCCACACTTACTTACTTGTTTACACACCTGTAGGGGGGACTCCACACTTACTTACTTTTTATGCTCCTGCGACAAAGAGTCTGGGGGCATATTGATTTACCCCTGTCCATCCGTTCGTCCATTTGTCCTTCCGGATATAGATACATGTTTTGGAGCTACAGTTTTAATATTTTGTATGCTGTTTATACACATAATGGAGGTGTGCATGTCCACATGATTTTGATGGTCAGGTGGGGGCATCATTTGTGTCTTACAGACACACTTCATTTTTAAAAAATCACTCCTAACAAAACAACTTTGTCCATAATTATCAAGTGCGAGGGCATACTTCTTTTCTAGTTTTTATTATTTATACTGTATATTTTATATATATAATTAAACCTGTATTAAGAGGTCACCTTTGGTACAAAGAAAAGGTGACCTCTTAAAAGAGGTTGAATTTATATGAAATTTATTATGACAGGACAAGAAAAAGGTGACCTTTTAATACAGGTGACTGCTTAATAGAGATGACTCATGGGCAGGTTTGACTGTATATAGAATATTGATTGGTTTAATGAAGTAAAAATTATGTTGTTATGTAAAGAATAGGACTCAATGGGTTCAAATGTAAATATTAATGTTTTCATTACAGAAGGTTTCACAAATGACAAACATCATTATTGACATTAAAAAAAAAGATCTAATAAATTCTATTTCTATTAAATAATGTATTATTGGTGAGAATATCATAATTGACATTAAAAAAAAATCTACTCATATTCATTCAATTCTATTTCATTTCTATTCAAAAATTTTATACTCGTAATAATAATTTAAGAAGTTTGAATTAATTCATCTTTGACGAAAAAGAAAGAAAAAAACAAATATGTAAATTTAAATGGTTTAATTTGAGGGAGGAAAAATGTCATAACAGAATGAGAATTTAGAAAGTTTGAATTAATTCATCTTTGACGAAGAAATTAAAAAAAAAATTAAATGGTTTAATTTGAGAGGGGGGGAAAAAGCATGACATAAGCGAGAATATATAACCTAGCATTTACTGTGTACAGATATTAAGAAAATGATATACCTCAGTAGTTAATTTTAAAGCTTATGGTTGAAAGTGCCGAGTTAAAAACTGATATACCTTGGTAGTTAATTTTAAAGCTTATGGTTGAAAGTGCCGCTTAAAAACGGAAGATTTACACCATGAAATGTAATCTTCAATGGTTGAACGATTTTGACAATTTAAATAAATATTACCATTAGAAGATAATCCATTTATACACCTGAATTGTATAGGGGGATAGACTATATCCCCAGGGGCATTATTTTATTTAACAGTTTAACTACTTCAAATACATTTTTGTATGAGCTGTCATCTTTTCAACTAAAGCTCAGTAATTTAAAGTTCATTTCAGAATTTTTCAGTCCTAGTGTGTGTTTGTTAATTTACAATTTTTTTGTGGTCTGTTGGAGATTTTAATGAATTAGGTCATGAGTTGTATCTGTAAGAAGTTATGAGACAAATTTTGTCACAATGTTTTCAATAATATCTACGTCAGTATGAAGTTACTGGTGGTTTTTTTTCATATTTGGTCACAATGTTTTTCAATAATATCTACGTCTGTATGAAGTTACTGGGTATTTTTTTGTTGTATTTGGTCGCAATGTTTTTCAATAATATCTACGTCTGTATGAAGTTACCGGGGATTTTCTTTTGTATTTGGTCGCAATGTTTTTCAATAATATCTACGTCTGTATGAAGTTACTGGGGATTTTCTTTTGTATTTGGTCGCAATGTTTTTCAATAATATCTACGTCTGTATGAAGTTACTGGGGATTTTCTTTTGTATTTGGTCGCAATGTTTTTCAATAATATCTACGTCTGTATGAAGTTACTGGGGATTTTCTTTTGTATTTGGTCGCAATGTTTTTCAATAATATCTACGTCTGTATGAAGTTACTGGGGATTTTCTTTTGTATTTGGTCGCAATGTTTTTCAATAATATCTACGTCTGTATGAAGTTACTGGGGATTTTCTTTTGTATTTGGTCGCAATGTTTTTCAATAATATCTACGTCTGTATGAAGTTACTGGGGATTTTCTTTTGTATTTGGTCGCAATGTTTTTCAATAATATCTACGTCTGTATGAAGTTACTGGGGATTTTCTTTTGTATTTGGTCGCAATGTTTTTCAATAATATCTACGTCTGTATGAAGTTACTGGGGATTTTCTTTTGTATTTGGTCGCAATGTTTTTCAATAATATCTACGTCTGTATGAAGTTACTGGGGATTTTCTTTTGTATTTGGTCGCAATGTTTTTCAATAATATCTACGTCTGTATGAAGTTACTGGGGATTTTCTTTTGTATTTGGTCGCAATGTTTTTCAATAATATCTACGTCTGTATGAAGTTACTGGGGATTTTTTTTTGTATTTGATCACAAAATTTTCAATGATATCTACGTCTGTATGAAGTTACTGAGGATTTTTTTTGTATTTGATCACAAAATTTTCAATGATATCTACGTCTGTATGAATTTACTGAGGATTTTATTTTGTATTTGATCACAAAATTTTCAATGATATCTACGTCTGTATGAATTTACTGAGGATTTTATTTTGTATTTGATCACAAAATTTTCAATGATATCTACGTCTGTATGAAGTTACTGGGGATTTTCTTTTGTATTTGGTCGCAATGTTTTTCAATGATATCTACGTCTGTATGAAGTTACTGGGGATTTTTTTTTGTATTTGATCACAAAATTTTCAATGATATCTACGTCTGTATGAAGTTACTGAGGATTTTATTTTGTATTTGATCACAAAATTTTCAATGATAGTTACTGGGATATTTTATTTGGTTCATTTAATATGACAAAATGTGTAATTTATAATTTTGATATTTTCTTAATTATAAGATGAAACGCAATCTTCCCCATGACACTTGTAATGGGGGAAAAAGGTCCCTTTTGGGAAAAAATTAATTATAAACCACTAGTCCAAAAAATGTGATCTACAATTTTTACATTAAAAACACCATGATTAAATTTTCAAAATAAGCTTTGAAGGCAGATAATAACTTAATTACTATACAGGTCATTTTGTTTTTGATGTATCAGTTAATGGAGTCTTCTTCTTATTGATGTAAGGGGCCATGGTGACCATGAACAAATAATGGTAGGATTTATTGATATATACCTGTAATCAGTGTCTGTTAGAGTTTGATTTTGATGTTTAGCTGTGGTTTATGTTTCCTTGAATTTGATCACCACAATATTACTAACAAATAAATACCAACCCTCTCCTCTCCCATCTGCTCACCTCGCTTATGAAAACTAATAAGGGATATTAGATTTTAGAATTGTGATTGTGGTTGAACGGAGACCAACTTTATTCCCCCCCCCCCAAGAAAAAAAACAACAACAACAAACATACATACAACATAAACACACACACATCCTATTTCAGTATAGACCATTTTAAAACTTCTTAGTTGACATGCAAAGCATATAACATTAATAAACATGCTTGGCAATCTTTTCTTCATACTAGCTTTTCCCAATCAATTGATTTAATGGATTTTTATAATACGTTTTTGAGTTATCGAGAGACACACAATTTCCTCGTATCTGTAGGCTATTTTAATAAATTAACAGGTTCACGTAGAACATGTTGATGGATAGGAATAAGAAGTAATATCTAGTAATGGAGAATCAACTGACGTCACACGTTAGAAGGAAAAATTAATAGTTTAGTATGCAAGGTCACTATTTACATGCTGTCCTTGAGAGAGATAAAACTAAATGTAGGAGTTTAAATACAGTCAAACCTGTCGTGACCTTCCAAGGCAATAGTGAAATATGGTCACTTAAGACAAGTGGTCGCTTAATACAGGTTTAATTTATATGAAATGCTCTGTGAAGGGGAATAAAAATGAAGGTCACACAATACAAGTTATTGCATTGCTTAATAGAGGTGGTCACTAAAGCAGGTTTGACTGTAACTTAATAGAGGTGGTCAATAAAGCAGGTTTGACTAACTTAATAGAGGTGGTCACTAAAGCAGGTTTGACTAACTTAATAGAGGTGGTCACTAAAGCAGGTTTGACTGTAACTTAATAGAGGTGGTCACTAAAGCAGGTTTGACTAACTTAATAGAGGTGGTCACTAAAGCAGGTTTGACTGTAACTTAATAGAGGTGGTAACTTAAGGCAGGTTTGACTGTAACTTAATAGAGGTGGTCACTAAAGTAGGTTTGACTGTATCTTAGAACATTTTAGATTTTTTCATTGGCAATATGATATTCACATGGGGGTCGTCGTGGTCATGATCGTATGGCAGTTGGATTCACAACTACCTGTGCAATCATTGCCTATAGCCACTAAAGTTGTGAGTTCGAATTCGGCTCAGGTGATGTGTACTCAATACAACATTATGTGATAAAGTTTGTTAATAACGTGTGACAGGTTGGTGGTCAATAACGTGTGACAGGTCGGTGGTCAATAACATGCGACAGGTCGGTGGTCAATAACGTGTGACAGGTCGGTGGTCAATAACGTGTGACAGGTCGGTGGTCAATAATGTGTGACAGGTCGGTGGTCAATAACGTGTGACAGGTCGGTGGTCAATAACGTGTGACAGGTCGGTGGTCAATAACGTGTGACAGGTCGGTGATTTTCTCTGTACACTCCTGTTTCCTCCACCAATAAAAGTGACTGCCACAATATAGCTGAAATATTGTTGAAAGTGGCATTAAACACCATAACACTAACCCATTGTAGTTAACTGGTACATGTACATGTATATATTGACAATTTGTCTAGAATTACTCCCTTAAGTTAACTTGACTGTTAATTTATGGACAAACAAATATTCAATACACAATTTTGTTTGTTGATAAAGTGCTCAGTAGCAGATGTTTGATTATTATCTATTAATGAGTGAATGTCTAGGACAATGTCCAGTGTAAAAATCAATAGCTTACTTCTATAGTCATCTATCTACAGACAAAGTCTGTATTGATACTCTGGTTTAAAAAGGAACTGATTTATGAATAATTTAATATTTTTCTTTTGGAGAGAAGGGCCATGATATTACTGAAATATTGTTGAAAGTGGGTTAAGCATCATAAACCAAACCAAACCATGCTGTGTGAATTTATGTAAAGAGTTCAAACTCCTTATACATACTAAGTTATATAAAACACAATTACCATTAACAAAATCACACTTCTTCATGTTAAGGATGGATACATTACTTGTTCTGGAAATTAACAGTCTCACTTTACGTAATGAAATCGTCATAGTAATATTTAGTAAATTAATTGTTTCATATATTGTTTGTAGATGTAAAGTAAAAAATAATTAATTAACACAATCAGATCATTGAATGGCCACAATTAATACAAATGCCACCTTTTTTTCCACCTACACGATTCACACATGTAGGCTGAGTGGGGGAAGGGGGAGGGACTCAGATGATTCGTACGATGCCCCCTTGAAAACCAAAAGGGAAATTGGTGGAATTGTGACTTAATATCAAAATTCTGATTGAATCACGAGATTTTGGTTGAACTATGACTATTAACGTTGAGATTTCGGTTGAAATCAAGATTTTGGTTGGAATGCAACTATTAAAGTTGAGATTTCGGTTGAAATCAAGATTATGGTTGGAATGTGACTATTAAAGTCAATATTTTTGTTGCATTATAACTAAGAGTCTGGATTTTGACCCCAGGTTGCAAGACCGTGTCGCAACACAAATTTTACGGACCCTCTCATACTACATATACAAGCTTCAAGAAAAAAAACCAGTCACACTTTTTTGTAATAAGTTGGTATACATGTACATAGGTTTTCAGTAAAAAAACAGTCACACTTTTTTTTGTAATAAAATCTGTATACATAGGTTTTCAGTAAAAAAACAGTCACCCTTTTTAGTTCACCTGGACCAAAGGTCCATGTGAACTATTGCCATCACTTGGCGTCCGTCGTCTGTCGTCTGTAAACTTTTCACATTTCAAGCTTCTTCTCCGAAACCACTGGGCCGATTGGAACCAAACTTAGCAGGAATGTTCCTTGGATGGTCCTCTACAAAGTTACTGTTTTTCGTTCCAGTCGGATATTCAATATGGCTGCCAAGGCCAATAATATGCTCTGATTGGCCGAAATTTCAAAGATTTTCTTCTCTGAAACTAATGAACTGACTGAACCCAAACTGTACAGGAATGATCATTGGAATGTCCTTTACCAAGTTACTGTTTTTTATGCCGATCGGAAATCCAAGATGGCCGCCATCGCAGGACATAGATTAACATTGGACCCTATGGGAAAATGTTCAAATGCCTTCTTCTCAGAAACTACAAATATGATTAAAGCCAAACTGTACATGAATGTTCATTAGATGGTCCTCTACAATCTTAAGGTTTTTTGTTCTGATATGAAATTCAAATTGGCGGCTACGGCAGGACTTAGTTTAACATTGGACCCTATGGGAAAAATGTTTCAAAATGCTTCTTCTCTGAAACCACTTGGACAGTTGAAACCAAACTGCCCAGGAATGATCATTGGAAGGTCCTCTACAAATTTTCTGTTTTTTATGCCGATCGGAAATCCAAGATGGCCGCCACCACAATACATAGATTAACATTGGACCCTATGGGAAAATATTCAAATGCCTTCTTCTCAGAAACTACAAATATGATTAAAGCCAAACTGTACATGAATGTTCATTGGATGGTCCTCTACAATCTTAAGGTTTTTTGTTCCGATATGAAATTCAAAATGGCGGCTACGGCAGGACTTAGTTTAACATTGGACCCTATGGGAAAAATGTTTCAAAATGCTTCTTCTCTGAAACCACTTGGACAGTTGAAACCAAACTGCCCAGGAATGATCATTGGAAGGTCCTCTACAAAATTGTTGTTTTTTATGCCGATCGGAAATCCAAGATGGCCGCCACCGCAGGACATAGATTAACATTGGACCCTAAGGGAAAATATTCAAATGCCTTCTTCTCAGAAACTACAAATATGATTAAAGCCAAACTGTACATGAATGTTCATTGGATGGTCCTCTACAATCTTAAGGTTTTTTGTTCCGATATGAAATTCAAAATGACGGCTACGGCAGGACTTAGTTTAACATTGGACCCTATGGAAAAAATGTTTCAAAATGCTTCTTCTCTGAAACCACTTGGACAGTTGAAACCAAACTGCACAAGAATGATCATTGGAAGGTCCTCTACAAATTTTCTGTTTTTTATGCCGATCGGAAATCCAAGATGGCCGCCACCGCAGGACATAGATTAACATTGGACCCTATGGGAAAATATTCAAATGCCTTCTTCTCAGAAACTACAAATATGATTAAAGCCAAACTGTACATGAATGTTCATTGGATGGCCCTCTACAAACTTTAGGTTTTTTGTTCCGGTATGAAATACAAAATGGCGGCTACGGCAGGACTTAGTTTAACATTGGACCCTACGGGAAAAATGTTTCAAAATGCTTCTTCTCTGAAACCACTTGGACAGTTGAAACCAAACTGCCCAGGAATGATCATTGGAAGGTCCTCTACAAATTTTCTGTTTTTTATGCCGATCGGAAATCCAAGATGGCCGCCACCACAGGACATAGATTAACATTGGACCCTATGGGAAAATATTCAAATGCCTTCTTCTCAGAAACTACAAATATGATTAAAGCCAAACTGTACATGAATGTTCATTGGATGGTCCTCTACAATATTAAGGTTTTTTGTTCCGATATGAAATTCAAAATGGCGGCTACGGCAGGACTTAGTTTAACATTGGACCCTATGGGAAAAATGTTTCAAAATGCTTCTTCTCTGAAACCACTTGGACAGTTGAAACCAAACTGCCCAGGAATGATCATTGGAAGGTCCTCTACAAATTTTCTGTTTTTTATGCCGATCGGAAATCCAAGATGGCTGCCACCGCAGGCCATAGATTAACATTGGACCCTATGGGAAAATATTCAAATGCCTTCTTCTCAGAAACTACAAATATGATTAAAGCCAAACTGTACATGAATGTTCATTGGATGGTCCTCTACAATCTTAAGGTTTTTTGTTCCGATATGAAATTCAAAATGGCGGCTACGGCAGGACTTAGTTTAACATTGGACCCTATGGGAAAAATGTTTCAAAATGCTTCTTCTCTGAAACCACTTGGACAGTTGAAACCAAACTGCCCAGGAATGATCATTGGAAGGTCCTCTACAAATTTTTTGTTTTTTATGCCGATCGGAAATCCAAGATGGCCGCCACCGCAGGACATAGATTAACATTGGACCCTATGGGAAAATATTCAAATGCCTTCTTCTCAGAAACTACAAATATGATTAAAGCCAAACTGTACATGAATGTTCATTAGATGGCCCTCTACAAACTTTAGGTTTTTTGTTCCGGTATGAAATACAAAATGGCGGCTACGGCAGGACTTAGTTTAACATTGGACCCTATGGGAAAAATGTTTCAAAATGCTTCTTCTCTGAAACCACTTGGACAGTTGAAACCAAACTGCCCAGGAATGATCATTGGAAAGTCCTCTACAAATTTTCTGTTTTTTATGCCGATCGGAAATCCAAGATGGCCGCCACCACAGGACATAGATTAACATTGGACCCTATGGGAAAATATTCAAATGCCTTCTTCTCAGAAACTACAAATATGATTAAAGCCAAACTGTACATGAATGTTCATTGGATGGTCCTCTACAATCTTAAGGTTTTTTGTTCCGATATGAAATTCAAAATGGCGGCTACGGCAGGACTTAGTTTAACATTGGACCCTATGGGAAAAATGTTTCAAAATGCTTCTTCTCTGAAACCACTTGGACAGTTGAAACCAAACTGCCCAGGAATGATCATTGGAAGGCCCTCTACAAATATTCTGTTTTTTATACCGATCGGAAATCCAAGATGGCTGCCACCGCAGGACATAGATTAACATTGGACCCTATGGGAAAATATTCAAATGCCTTCTTCTCAGAAACTACAAATATGATTAAAGCCAAACTGTACATGAATGTTCATTGGATGGTCCTCTACAATCTTAAGGTTTTTTGTTCCGATATGAAATTCAAAATGGCGGCTACGGCAGGACTTAGTTTAACATTGGACCCTATGGGAAAAATGTTTCAAAATGCTTCTTCTCTGAAACCACTTGGACAGTTGAAACCAAACTGCCCAGGAATGATCATTGGAAGGTTCTCTACAAATTTTCTGTTTTTTATGCCGATCGGAAATCCAAGATGGCCGCCACCGCAGGACATAGATTAACATTGGACCCTATGGGAAAATATTCAAATGCCTTCTTCTCAGAAACTACAAATATGATTAAAGCCAAACTGTACATGAATGTTCATTGGATGGTCCTCTACAATCTTAAGGTTTTTTGTTCCGATATGAAATTCAAAATGGCGGCTACGGCAGGACTTAGTTTAACATTGGACCCTATGGGAAAAATGTTTCAAAATGCTTCTTCTCTGAAACCACTTGGACAGTTGAAACCAAACTGCCCAGGAATGATCATTGGAAGGTCCTCTACAAATTTTCTGTTTTTTATGCCGATCGGAAATCCAAGATGGCCACCACCGCAATACATAGATTAACATTGGACCCTAAGGGAAAATGTTCAAATGCCTTCTACTCAGAAACTACAAATATGATTAAAGCCAAACTGTACATGAATGTTCATTGGATGGTCCTCTACAAACTTTACGTTTTTTGTTCTGATATGAAATTCAAAATGGCGGCTACGGCAGGACTTAGTTTAACATTGGACCCTATGGGAAAAATGTTTCAAAACGCTTCTTCTCTGAAACCACTTGGACAGTTGAAACCAAACTGCCCAGGAATGATCATTGGAAGGTCCTCTACAAAGTTTCTGTTTTTTATGCCGATTGGAAATCCAAGATGGCTGCCACCACAGGTCATAGTATTAACACAGGGGAAAATACAGAAATATATTCTTCCCTGAAGCTATTGCACTGATTGAACCTAAATTGTGCATCAATCATTGGAAGGTCCTTTACAAACTTTGTGTTTTTTATGTTGATTGTAATTCCAAGATGACTACCACTGCAGGACATAGTTTTTACATAGGACCAATTGGTTTTTTTTATAACCAGGTGAACGATACAGGCTCTTGAGAGCCTCTGGTTTTTGTAATAAAATCTGTATACATAGGTTTTCAGTAAAAAAACACCACACTTTTTTTTGTAATAAAATCTGTATACATAGGTCTTCAGTAAAAAAACAGTCACACTATTTTGTAATAAAATCTGTATACATAGGTTTTCAGTCAAAAAACAGTCACACTTTTTTGTAATAAATCTGTATACATAGGTTTTCATTAAAAAAAAAAGTAATGCAGGTTGTCCTTGAGCATTGCAACCTAAACTTAAAAAAAAATTGTGTTTATTTACAAAGTCAAGTCTTACATCAACAGAACTCAGCCATTCGGTGTAATTAATTTGTGGAAATTTATTATTAAAGTAACTGTATTGAATAAGCTAGTTAAACAGTGATGGTCAACAATTCCACCAATATCATCAAAGCGAATAATCACCTCTCGCCCTCCAGTGTTTCCCAACGTAAATTGAAGTTGAATGTAGATTCTGTCCAGTAATGGAATAGGAATTACTGGACCCAGCATCAAGTTTACAGGACATTCACAGACTCCACAGAGGAGGTGCTCAGATTCCTACTGGTCATTTGGTCCAGTAATGAATAACCTTTTATTGAACAAAACCAATTTTTACTGGACATTACCACATGTCTGATGGACCTTAGGAATGACTGACCCTTACTCACTGAACACAAAAAAAAAAGACCAGGACATACGAAGTTGGAAATCCAGACCTTGGCTTGGGACAAGTACAAAAATGTGGCAGGGTTAAATTTGTTAATGGGATCCCAACCCTATCTTCTTGATAAAAAATGTTTCTGTAATATTTTTCTACCAAATAATGACAGCCTTACAACAAGTATTAGATTCTGTTCTATATGCCTGTACATGCACTGATAATACATGTATTTCTCACCTGAACAATAAGTAGGTCTAAAAATAGAACATTGTTAATTGCTGTATATCTACCTACACCTATATAGCAAAAACTCCCCCCATTGAAAAAAAACAAAAAACCAACATATTTTTTACATCCACTTGGGAAAAAATTATTGTTTTGCCTTGTTTTTTTTAAATATTTTAAATATAAAACATGGACAATGAAACGAAAAATGTAAATTAAGTTTAGATACCTAACGGTACTCCTACCCCACCCCCACCCCATTGAAAAACAAAAAAACAACATGTTTCATTCACTTGAAAAAATAATATTGTTTTTAACTTATTTTTTTTAAATTTTCAAATATGTTTTTAATGGACGATGAAATGAAAAATGTAAATTAAGTTTAAATATATTTTTTTTACAAAGTCACACGAGACAGATGGTACATGCAGCTATTAAAAATAATGTTCAACATATTGGTTCAATTCACAATAATTTTATTTTTTCTTGTCATGTTATAATAAAAGCTGATAAAATAAAATGCACATTTTTTGGAATTATTATACAAATGTAATATTTATGTTAGAAATTTTAATTTTAATAATTTTCATTTTAAAACTGTTTTAATTTTAAATTACAATCAGCCATGTTATAATTTACTTGAGAATGTTTATTCACTAAATTTAAACTCATATCAAAAAAAATTTCATTTAAAAAATTTAGTTTTCAAATTACAATCAGCCATGCTATAATTTACTTGAGAATGTTTATTCATTAAATTTAAGCCCATTTCAAATAAAGTAGAATTTCTAATGTTTGTGTATTACTTTTATAATCTCATTTCACCTGGTCATTGCCTTTCTAAAAGTTCACAATGGTGTTAGAATATTTAACAACCACCCTTAGGGTGCCCCTTCATTTATTGTGTCCAGTCAGACTGGTGTTATGTAAAGTCATGTGACTTCACACCTGGATGACCAGTGTTATGTGTGAAACCTGTTGTTTTGGATAGACTGGGCATTTTCTTTGATTTGCTAATGACCTGGAGGTTTTGTCAGGACCCAATACACATTACTGGGAATTGTTCCAATACACATTGTCTAAGACTGGACCTGTGATTTAATGATTCTGTGTGTCTTGTGGGTGATGTGTTAATTAGATTTCAGACATGTGGTCTGGGGGTGATTGAACCTAGGTTGTCCAGCTTGGTCAAGACCAGTTCATTGACCATTGTATTGCTATAGTTAGTTTACAAGATTGATTTACTATCTCAATGCCAAGTTACAGTGTGATGTGTCATAAAATATACCAAAATTCACCAGTATGATTGGTGTAGGATTCTACCTGTATACAGAGGCAGTATGATTGGTGTAGGATTCTACCTGTACACAGAGGCCATTTAGTGTTTGTTTTTGGATATAATTCTTGCAGATTTATGACTTTTATTTTTCAATATATTTTGGGATTTTTACAATTTAACAGGTAAGTTGGTTGTCATGTGACCAAAATAAAAATATTAAAGTTTTGAATGATGTGTAAAACAAACTTTTTCTATATAAGATATTGTTTTTAATAATTTTTTAAAGATCCAATGATGAGGATTTATCTTACATGTACATGTACCTGTATGTTTCAGTTTGGTATAATATATAAAGCAGTATTTTAGAGTAGCTAAGTGGACTTTATATATGTCAGTGGATTCTCTATTTAAAAGGGGGAGGGGGATATGGCCTTATCAATGAAAATGGAATTTAAAAGATTTACTGTAAAAAAAATGCTTTTTATTTGTTATACATTTTTTTCGTGATTTCCATTTCTGCGTCTTTTAGTTGCATTGAACACCATACTCCCCCCCCATATTTTTCTTTCTCTCAAATGTTTTACCACTATTAAAACCTCTGAAGTGATATAATTGAAGTTATTAAATTAATGTGAATTTTTTTGGTGATTCCTTGCGAAAAAAAAAAAACAAAAAAAAAATGTTTTCCCCTCAAATTAAATATCAAATGAGAAAATTTGATAGAAAAAACCATGCATAAATTAAAATATTTACATATGCAATAGTCCATACTCCATATAAGGCATGCAAATGTATCTCTTTAATAAGGCCAGATTTCAGATGGACAGGGATAGTAAAATACTACTAAATTGCCTCCCCCCTTCAAGAGAGGACACACCTTATTATGCCACTTTCCTATTGCGGAAGGGAGGCCTTTTTTAGAGGGGAAATACATGTAATGTATATTGTAGCAAAAATCATAAAATTTTACACCCATCAAATACTTTCTGTAGGGGTATATTGTACTCTTGTACCATGGTGTAGGGGGTGGGGGAATGTAATAAAATACTCTTGTACCATGATGTAAGGGGTGGGGGAATGTTATAAAATACTCTTGTACCATGATGTAGGAGGTGGGGAATGAAATAAAATACTCTTGTACCATGGTGCAGGGGGTGGGGAATGTAATCAAATACTCTTGTACCATGATGTAAGAGGTGGGGGAATGTAATAAAATACTCTTGTACCATGATGTAGGGGGTGGGGAATGTAATCAAATATACTTTAAATGCTTTATCCCGAGAGAAGGACAGATTCCCCTTAGACCCTTCCTTTCCTTAATAAAATACCGAAAATCTATCAGTCTTAGTCCATTATGTGGATACCCTATGGACATCTGCCCTCTGAGGTATAATTACCACATTTACGTACACCATATTCCTCTACCAGAATTAACATTTAATTTTACATTTAATTTACTATTTAAACTTTGAAATTCAATTGATTGTTTTCCTTGTTTGTTAAACTTAATTAAAACAAAATATCAAACATGTTATGTAAAATTTGCATAATTTCAATATGGTAGTTGTTCAGGCGTGACTGCCTTGTGTTGCATGAAATTGATTACTAATTTGTGTTTTCAAGTTAAGCCACTTTGACACTAGATTACCCCAGCTTTTACAGTATGGTGTGCGAAGCATTGTTATATATTAGGTCACTGGAACTTTATATGATATTTGTAGAATCTGTGGTTATGCCCTTGAACAAAAAAACAACAATAACAAACCCAGTATACAATGTAGATATTGACTATTGACGGAATTATTTTGTGTGGAAGGAGACTATAATTGTTTGATGTTTATAGCTTTGTAGAATTATAAGAACTGAATCTTTTAATTTACTGATAATTTTACCACTAACCACAGATGTTTCAAAAACATGTCGACTTCATGCATTTTTGATGTGAAACAACAGCTGTACATGTTTTCTATGTAACTGGTAGGAATTACATTAATAATGGGTCAGATTTACTTAGCATATTTCTTTATTACAGTTATAAGTGCCTTTCAATCTTGAAGAAACTGGAGGGGGGGGGGGAGAGATTTGCAACATTTTGTCTATGTAACTGGCAGGAATTACATTAATAATGGGTCAGATTTACTTAGCATATTTCTTTATCACAGTTATAAGAGCCTTTCAATCTTGAAGAAGCAGAGAGGATGGGGGTGGGGGGCAAGATTTGCAATTTTCTTTTCTTCTCCATATTCTGCCATACATTTGTAAATGGTATAAGAAAAGGGTTCATGACTGAAAGAACTTTCAAAGCTTTGCAAGACTATGTCATCCCAAACCAGCTACCTGTATGATATTTGTTGTTATTTATTAACTGTAGCATTGGCCAGTCCAAAGGGGTATTTTACTAAAGGAACATTTCAAATGCAACAAAAAACAAAGACAACAGTATGAATGGAAACTCAGACATTCATTTTTTTTTCTTCATACATTGAACCTGTACCTAAATTCTTTAAAAAAAAAAAAAAAAAAAGACCATGATTTCCTAGAAAAAGAATGAGCCGACAAAGGAAATACAAACCAAAATGAAAGATAGAAGAGTTTGAAGATACCAAAGGGGTAATCAAAAAACAAATTACTTTCATTTTTTTTTCTTCATATATTGATTCTGTGCCCAAAAAGAAAGACGATGATTGCCTAGAATAAGAATGTGTCGATATAAGGAAAAACAAACCAAAATGAACGAAAACTTGCACAAATTTCTTTCATTTTTTATTTTTTATTCCTACATTAAACTTGTGCCGAAAGGGCCCGGATGGCTCAATGAGTTAGGTAGTTGTAGGGCCCGGGTGGCTCAATGAGTTAGGTAGTTGTAGGACCCAGGTGGCTCAATGAGTTAGGTAGTTGGATTACCTAACAACTCATGCAAGCCTATCACCAATACGGCGTGGGTTCGCTCCCGGCTTTGTAAATTGCAAAAAGGGTGCACTCGACTCGCAGCCGCAAGTGACAAAGTTTACCAGTTGCTTGCCCATGGTCGATGGTTCTCCCCGGGTACTCTGGCTTCTTCCACCACTAAAACTGGTCGCCATGATATAGCTGAAATATTGCTGAAAGTGGCGTTTAAAGCACAATCAAAATAAAAAAATAAAGTTGTGCTGAAATTCTTGGAAAAAGACTGATTGTCTAGAAAAAGAATTTTTGGCAGGAGCTTGTAATGCCACTATAGAGGATATGAATGTTTACTCTATATTGACTTTATCTATAGTATGTAGGACTGTGTAAAATCAGATTGTGGTGTGTTTAAGTTTAAGATTAGATACTTACAGTACACAAAGTTAGCCTCACTCTCAGGTCAAAGACTTACAGATTACCATGTATATTTAATAGGTTAGTACTCTAAAGGCACACAGGCTGTTATTTTAATAAAAAAAATGTTTCCCAATATAAAACCTTAATTTTGATTTAAAAAACCATAAAGATATATTGCAGTTGAAATTTTTCATAATATCATACATAAATAGCCTAGAACAAAGGAAATATGTAAGGAAATATGTCTGTTTGATTTTCTTCCATCCAGGAAAGAATTCAATATTGATCCGCCCAATGCTAAACATTCGAATTCTTTTCACTAATTACGACATTATAACAGATTTTTTAAACCTGGCTTTTTGTTTAGAGCATTTTATTAGTATAAAACATCAATATTGGCAACTTTTAATATAAACAAAAAATTCAATTCTGACAGCCTGTGTGCCTTTAATAATAATAGTAGCCATCATTGTTGTGATACATCTCACTAACATTTTCGTGACTCGATTTCATTCGAAGGGCCCAGGTGGCTCAATGAGTTAGGTAGTTGGATTACCTAGCAACTCATACAAGCATATCAGCAATACGGCGTGGGTTTTAATACAGGTGACTGCATGAGCAGGTTGGACTGTACATGTTGTATATGCTTTTTTTCTCTCGCAAGATTAATGCTGATCTTAATGAGATATTTATAAGTCAATAAAGATAATTACCTATTTAATAAAAAAAATGATTGAGTTACCTTATATTTTGACACAGATTCAGGACACAGATTCAGTTACATTAAAATTTATATTTTTATTTTTACACAGATTCAGGGACCGTGGACTCGTGGTCGTGATCATGTGGTAGTTGAATTTACAACTGCCTGTGCAATCAGTTTCGGTTTCATTTTATTTTGACACAGTCTGTATTCGGTTACATTCATCTTAAATGCATATTAAATTCCAGTCATCTTGGATTCGGATTTAATTTCAATTGTCTTGAATAAAGTCAAAATGAGTTACTCATAGAGGAGGGGGGGGATTATTCCATATTGATTGCCCTTGGGTGGCAGTTGGGTGGTACACATACTAATAAATTGTACATACAAACAAGATGCATGCTCCTATATCCTATAAATAAAATGTATGACATCTCTGAAAAAAGTGGTATTAAATTATCAACTGCACAAATAAATTTCGATGTGCATATTAAGATTACGAAGCATTGTGATGACAAAGAATAAACGATTGCAGGTACAATCACATGTAGTATTCATTATGAATGAACATTTCAATAATTACAATCCGTGATGGCCTCGTGAAGACATTGTGTTCTGTCCGTCATGTCCATGTTGTTTCGCGGACCATCCACGTATACACACAGACTTCTCGTTAATTCCGCGTTGCGATAATCCTTGATGAGACAAGGATTTTCTGTTTGAGCTGCACTGTACATGTACCACAATTAGCAGCATTTATTAACTGGTTTTATAAGCTGCAAGTAAATATGTTTGAGATATAAAGGGGAGAACATATTTTAGTTTCTACTGACAGATGGTTTTGAAGTCATTATTGTGTTAGCCCATGTGCTAAAGGATTTTTACAAATTGTTGTCAATAGGAAAGAAATATACTGTACAATTCATCCTTGTTTTAATGTAGCCTTTTTGTCCAAGCTGTATATATATATATATTGGCAATAACTGAGAGTGGCTATATACAGGTACATGTATTTAGAGAGAAATATACATACCTGTATAAACTACGTGATTTTTGAAGAATTAGCTAGGACTTCAAAATTTGATAGTGATACCCCCCATAAGTTAGGATGGCGGATGAAACTGGGGTGGTATAACAATGGGCAATGGCACGCTGTTTATATGAACATCGATGGAAGTTTAAATTTTGTATTAAATACAAAATCGTTTTAAAAAAATTTGTACATTTTTTATTATTCTGATGATGTTGAAAGTGGCGTTAAACACCATAACCCTAACCCTATTATTCTGATGGCAATAAGTGAGGGTGGCAGATGAAATAGGGGTGGTATGACAATGGTTTACACTGTACATTTTATAATAATATAAATATTGATGGTAGTTTTAAATTTTGTGTTTACCTTACACAATAATGATTAAAGTAAACTATTTCTACAAAATATGCGGATATATATGTTATAATAAATATGTAGGAAACAAATTCTACTCTTATTATCAAATACACATGTTTTCTTGGCAAAATACACAATGTATATTTGATTAGCTGTATAATGTACAAATGTATATACACAGGTATGTAACGTTGAGAATGGGTCTCTCTCTTTTTTTCTTAGATTTTTGGCAGCAGAGTTTTTATCATGATTTGATTTAACAGGTGGTTTGATTAATTAATGATTAGGAAATCGTTAGTGAGAATGGTGAAATGACCTTGAAATATATATGCCCCATAAAAAGTGTTTTTTGTGGCACATGTCCAGGGATAAAACTGACTAGGAGCACAGTGGCCTAATTCCAGACCACTAAAGTTTAACCTGGGCTGCTGAAAATTGTTATTCTAGAGAGCCCAACATGCAATTGCAAAATGATATCAAATTAAAAAAAAAGTGTTATAAATGGAGTTTAATTTCGTATGAACCCCTGAATCCCACAGCCTTTGGGTGTGGAGGCCAAACCTTTTCATGGGGAGGGGGGGATTGATTCAAGCTCCATGATCGTGAGTATAGTATGAGGTATACAAGTGGAACAGCATGTCTACTTCGGAGCAATTCAGGCATCCCACATCCCGTCAAAAAGTTACTTACCAGTTTTACATTGAATCGCCTTGATACAGCTGTACAAAGTGTCTTGATACGGCTGTACAAAGTGTCTTGATAGGCTGTACAAAGTGCCTTGATACGGCTGTACAAAGTGTCTTGATACGGCTGTACAAAGTGTCTTGAAATGGCTGTACAAAGTGCCTTGATACGGCTGTACAAAGTGTCTTGATATGGCTGTACAAAGTGCCTTGATACGGCTGTACAAAGTGTTTTGATACAGCTGTACAAAGTGTCTTGAAATGGCTGTACAAAGTGTCTTGATACAGCTGTACAAAGTGTCTTGATACAGCTGTACAAAGTGTCTTGATACAGCTGTACAAAGTGTCTTGATATACGGCTGTACAAAGTGCCTTGATACAGCTGTACAAAGTGTCTTGATACAGCTGTACAAAGTGTCTTGATACGGCTGTACAAAGTGTCTTGATACGGCTGTACAAAGTGCCTTGATATGGCTGTACAAAGTACCTTGATACGGCTGTACAAAGTGTCTTGATACGGCTGTACAAAGTGCCTTGATACAGCTGTACAAAGTGCCTTGATACAGCTGTACAAAGTGCCTTGATACAGCTGTACAAAGTGTCTTGATACGGCTGTACAAAGTGTCTTGATACGGCTGTACAAAGTGTCTTGATACGGCTGTACAAAGTGCCTTGATACGGCTGTACAAAGTGCCTTGATACGGCTGTACAAAGTGCCTTGATACGGCTGTACAAAGAGTCTTGATACGGCTATACAAAGTGTCTTGATACGGCTGTACAAAGTGCCCACTTGGTATTAAACAATCACTTGGAACTCATTTTGAAATGTTTTGAAATTATTTTTAACTACCTGGCGATAGATCCTGTACATATGGTCCCTGACTTGTTCTATATCTATAAGGAGAAAAGAGGGGGGTTGGATGAAGGGACAATTCTGAAATATGTTTCCCCATGCATGCAGTATATGGAAACATAAGGAATGTTTTAAAGTGACATGAGACGAACAGTAAGTTAAATGAGGTTGATGAAATCTTGACTTGATGACAAGCCTATATATATTCAATATGTCTGTCATTCTCTACACAAAGTCACTGAGATTCTTTGTATATTATAACTTATTACATCTTATCACTAAGCTTCATGTGTTTATCTTAATGGGCTCTGAAGCTGGTTGTATTAAACCTTGGCAATGAGAGAGAGAGAGAGAGAGTCAGTAAAAACCAGATGGAGAATAAATTATCAACAAATACCACATTTATGTGGTTTTTAAAACAAAATTGTCAAAATGCACTTTTCTAAAAATTTCTGTACCAAGGGTTGATTTATTATCCCCTGGCCAACGAAGTTGCGAAGGGATATAGTAACGCTACCTTCTGTCCGTCCGTCCGTCCTTCCGTAACATCCTTGTGAACACTCTAGAATCAACATCCTTCAATGGATTTTGACCAAACTTGGTACATACGTACATTGTACTTAGTCCTTAAGAGAATCTGGAACCCTATTGATTTTCAAGGTCATAGTTAGGGTAAAGGTCAAGGTCACCGGGTCAAATTTTTTGGCGAGGGGATACACCATGCTTTGCGTTGCCCTTGTAATATTTATTTCTCACCAAACATTGACCAGAGTGAGCAGGTGTAATGTTTTACATGGTTATCAGTAAAAATGGACTGTTCTACCATATCTTATGAACTACATTATACAAAGGTAATATTTAAAGAATTACAGTGGAATCTGTCTGAACCGAAACTCCTTGGGGCCAACTTTTATGTTTGGAAAAGACAGCTTACCATAATATTACAATTACAGTCATGGCTTACAATAATGAAATCCAGTAGAAATTGAACTAATTGAATTTATCACGGACATTCGTAAAGGATGTGTTACACCGTCAAGAAAAGGATTGTATACATTTATATTTCTCACGATGATTTTTGTTTTTATTACTTTCCCGTCACAATGGAGAAATATAAACCAATGGTCACTTTGCTCCATCTTTTGTTACGATTATTGAATCGGGCATTTTATGTTTTCCGAATCATGACAAATTAAATAAAAAAAAATTCTCAACACCGAGAGAACATCCATTGTATGATCTAAAGCTTTTAAAAGTTGACTAATGATATGCGTAGAGTCTCTTTGTCAGCTTGACACTCGTAAACATACACAATAGGTCAGGCGAATATCAAAACATTCACAGCCACTACGACCCCCTGGTTGTAAAAAAATTGAAATGACGTGAAATTTGTCCTGACCGAAAAAATGTCTGAATGACTTGTAGGCAGGTGGTTTAGGAAGCAAACAAGTGTCAAGTTTAATACAATGAATGCTCTAGGTATTGACAATTTCGTTTCTCCGTTGATCTGACATTGGGAAGAAAAAACGGCTGGAAATTGATTTTTGTATCTCATGTCTTGACAATACTTGATAATATAAGATTGGGTTTGTATGATAAAACAATCCTATATAGCTAGCTGTAAAGACAGTTGTTACTGAAAGATAAGACGGAATTCACTCTTTGTAATATAAATGTATTGTGAAATCCCCACACTTTTATCTATTTTATGAGGGGTACGTAAACCCCCACTTAAAAAAAGTCAGAATTCACTTTTTGTAATGTAAATATATTGGAAATCCACACATTTGGTCTATTTTATGACGGGTACGTAAACCCCCAGTGCAATTTTTATTGTAAATCTCCACACCTTTATACATGTGTCTGTTTTATAAAGGGTACAGTATGTACATGTATATGTATTCCTCCCAAATGCAATTATTTGTATTGAAAATCACCACACTTTATCTATTTTATGAGGGATATGTATATACATATATACCTCCACACCTTACATGTATCTGTTTTATTAGGGGTGTGTATATGTATTCCCCCCAAAAAAAATATCAACTCAGTTAAAAAAAAAACAACAATTAATATTTACCTATGAAAAATACTCCCTACTGATAAATATGTTTAGATGTTTTTTATATTTAAAAATTTTTTAATAATAGAGAACAAATTGAAAGTAGATGTAATATTGATTGCTGACTCACTTCAGAAATAAGATACAAAAAAAAACCAAATAAAATCTAAAAAATACAGTCGTGACCTTGGATGCTGTGGTAGGTGTATTTTGATCTACATATTTACATACATTTATTTACATATGTACATTTGTACCTACATTGTATCAGTATCACCTTTGAAGTTGTGAGTTTGGTTTCCATAGAGGTGTACATTTATATTTAATATAACCTTAAGTAATCTACATTTGTTTGTTTGATGGTGTACTTTAATGCCACTTTTAACAATATTTCAGTTATATCATGGCAGTCAGTTTTATTGGTGTTTCAACCAGATAAAATGTGTACTGTGTTAATATATAGATGATATTACAAGAATAAGTATGTGTATTTAATATAGTTAAAACGAGACATTATATACATGTACAATGTAGTGTTGTCAAAAATCATTAAAAAAAAGAAAATGAAAAAAAAAACGTGAAAAAATATTATAACAATATTTGATAGAAATACTTCAACTTTTTTCTTTGTCTATATCAAGTATTATTTCTACATGCTGTCAATTAACTCATTAAGTCATTAACAAAAAATACAAAAAAACACAGAAAACAAAACAAAAGGAACAATTTTCCCTTTTATGAAGTATTTATTTGTACAGGCTGTTGATTAAAATACAACAATCGTTTTATTTCAAAAATACTTTCCAAGGCCATACATAGCAAATCAATTGGTCTTGAATTGAATTGAATTAGAAAATTGATTTTTTGTCCTTTTGCAATTTTATATAATTTTAAGCCAGCTTATTTACAGCGTTGGATGTTTTCATAAAATAATATATAAATGTAGATGCTAGTCAATATTGATTTATATATATATATATTATATCTTATACAAATCAATGCTGTGTTTATATTAAACAACTCAACTATAAAGAGGATCAGGTAGAACATACAGTCAAACTTGTCCATGTGGTCACCTCTATTAAGCAGTCACCTGTATTAAGAGGTCACCTTTTTCTTATCCCGTCACAGAAAATTTCATATGAATTGAACATCTTTTAAGAGGTCGCCTGTCTTAAAAGACTGCTTTTTCTTTGTACCAAAGGTGACCTCTTAATACAGGTTTGACTGTACAGTGGGTAAAATGAACATGCTGTCGACGGCAAAATCTTCCATTCTCGATGGCGGTGACGGGGAAATTATACGTCTTCTGTTATGGAGTTGAAATATATCCCTCCTTCTTAACTATGGTATATGACCACCGAATGCCCATTTTGAATCAATTAAAATGTTGAGGGGTTGTAGGGGTACTTCTAACTCCGATGGTGGTGGATGTAAATCATAGATCTTATATTGGTGAGTTAAATATTTCCCTCTTCTTTGTCACTCTTAACTGTATGGCCGTTGAATATTCATTTTGAATCATTTAAAAATGTATAGGGCTTATGGACAGTTCTTCCACTTCGATGGCAGTGAAAATCACATATCTATATTTCCTTCTTCTTGAGACACAGTCTTAACTACAGTTTCTGGTTGTTAAAATTTCAACAAACCTTAGCACCGTCCCTTGGTGCCCATTGCAGCAAAGCAATATTCTATTAAACATTGCTTCCATTACCCAGAGTAGCAACACAGCTGCACATACATGTACCTGTACCTTACTGGTCAGTATTAATTGACAATTCATTTTATTGTTCAACAAATCATTTTATTGTTTAGTCCTTGATATATATACTGTTTTATATATGTTAAACAATCATGACTGTTAAATGTAAATGCCCCCTTGGGGACCTGATCTGAAAAATAAAAGTATTGTATTGTATTTTATTGTATTGGTTGTTGAATATCCATTTTGAATCGTTTCAAATTGTCAAAGTTTTCCATGCAATCGGTGCCTATCACTGTTGAAGTTTATTTGTTGTAAGTTTATAATCAGTGACTTGCAGCAGGTCGGTATTTATTTTTTTCAAAGTGATTTAACTGGTCCAGCTACATGTACATTGTATATAAGTGAACTTTTGTGTAAAGTGGCATTAAGCACCAATAACTCATTCCAAAAGCAGCATTTAAATATTAATTAAAAAATCCTAGATGCTATGTTAACACTGATGTTAAATTTTATCGCTATTTTGTTTATTTTCCCTTTGATGTTTAAAACCGATATATTTCATATCACGTAAGCGCATGAGATGATTCCAATTATCGCTAATTGCTAAGTGTCGTCAAGGACGCACGTAGTATTAACTTGTTTTCTAATATGACGTTATAATGACGTCACACTACCAAATTCTTGATAATTAAGTGAATAACGATGTAAAATATTAATTGTGTTTAAAAAAATGTCAGTATCTAAACAAAAATTGTTTAATTATGAATACAAAATAGCGATAAAATAATTAAAGATGTTTTTTAAAACTCGAGGACGTTTCTCAGTCATCTCTCATCGAATTTATATTCATATTTTTTTCTTTCAAATTTCTTTTTAATCTGATAAGATTACAATTTGAATTTATATTCATATTTTTTTCTTTATAATTAATCACATATTAATTAAAAAATCCTAGATGCTATGTTAACACTGATGTTAAATAATAATTAAAAATTCTAAATACTATGTTAACACTGATGTTAAATATTAATTAAAAATCCTAGATACTATGTTAACACTGATGTTAAATATTAATTAAAAATCCTAGATACTACCTGTATGTTAACACTGATGTTAAATATTATTTAAAAATCCTAGATGCTACCTGTATGTTAACACTGATGTTAAATATTATTTAAAAATCCTAGATGCTACCTGTATGTTAACACTGATGTTAAATATTAATTAAAAATCCTAGATACTATGTTAACACTGATGTTAAATATTAATTAAAAATCCTAGATACTACCTGTATGTTAACACTGATGTTAAATATTAATTAAAAATCCTAGATACTATGTTAACACTGATGTTAAATATTAATTAAAAATCCTAGATACTATGTTAACACTGATGTTAAATATTAATTAAAAATCCTAGATACTATGTTAACACTGATGTTAAATATTAATTAAAAATCCTAGATACTATGTTAACACTGATGTTAAATATTAATTAAAAATCGTATCAAAACTGATATAGAAAGTTACAGGCTCATAGTAAGTGAGTGAGCATTCGGCCATTTAACTCTCCTGACAATATGATAGGAACTTAATAGCAAATGTGTTTTCATATTATTTACACAAATACATTTATATACAATGTATATATACTGGCAATTTGATTACACTAATAAATAAGAAATTTGAAAAAAAAAAAAAAAATGATTACATGTAAAAAATATGAATATGAATTCAAATTGTATTCCTATCAGTTTAAGAAGAAATTTGAAAAAAAAAGATATGAATATAAATTCAAATTGTATTCTTATCAGGTTAAAAAGAAATTTGAAAAAAAGATATGAATATAAATTCAAATTGTATTCTTATCAGGTTAAAAAGAAATTTGAAAGAAAAAAATATGAATATAAATTCAAATTGTATTCTTATCAGGTTAAAAAGAAATTTGAAAGAAAAAAGTATGAATATAAATTATTGTATTCTTATCAGATTAAAAAGAAATTTGAAAGAAAAAAATATGAATATAAATTCAAATTGTATTCTTATCAGATTAAAAAGAAATTTGAAAGAAAAAAATATGAATATAAATTCAAATTGTATTCTTATCAGATTAAAAAGAAATTTGAAAGAAAAAAATATGAATATAAATTCAAATTGTATTCTTATCAGGTTAAAAAGAAATTTGAAAGAAAAAAATATGAATATAAATTCAAATTGTATTCTTATCAGGTTAAAAAGAAATTTGAAAGAAAAAAGTATGAATATAAATTCAAATTGTATTCTTATCAGATTAAAAAGAAATTTGAAAGAAAAAAATATGAATATAAATTCAAATTGTATTCTTATCAGATTAATAGACCTGACTTTAACCTGAGAGAATATTCATGGCTAACAGTAGTGACAAAAATATCTGAGATTTCTGTAATTACGGAAAATTTCATCATTAACTGTAGAAAAATCAATACGCCATTGCATTGACTTCATCACTGTGTCTATTGAATCAACCAGTGGTGGTTCCCGTAACTTGTCTTTTTATTCTAGGTCTTAACGACAATGTCAGGATAATCTTGAGCGCCTGTTAACTCTCTGGACTTGTAATTATCGTAGATTGTCAGTCGTTAGTCGGTGAAAACGAAGATGAATTAATGATTCGTTACATTGAAAAATTGCCATGTTTTTTTGCAGTAATGTATTTTATGCCTTCAGCAGCCTTGAATTTTTTTTTCATTGATTATTTGATTGTATACAAAAAAATGATAAAGTGATGATAGGAATGGCAAGGAGTTGGTTGTCATGATACTTAAATCGTTGCTACAGAAATCTTTACGGTAAGTTAATCTTTCTCTTAATGTTTAAGAATATGTCTCTTTGTCAATCTTTGTCTTTATTATGGTTTTTTTTCAAGGTTATCAAGGAATGTTTAAGATTTGTCGCTGATCTTTGTCGCTTTAGTAATGTTTTTTTTTCAAGGTTCTGTAGGAATGATGAAGAAATTGTCTCCGATCTTTGTCTTGACAATGTTTTTTTTTCAAGGTTCTCAAGGAATGTTTAAGAATTTGTCTCCGATCTTTGTCTTAATAATGTTTATTTCAAGGTTCTGTAGGAATGTTTAAGAATTTGTCCCTGATCTTTGTCTTAATATTGTTTTTTCAAGGTTCTTTAGCAATGATATTTCATGGTGTTTACTGAAGTGGAAGTATACTTGTTTACAGATGGCTTCATAAGTTAAATAATGGCAGGTTTAATTATTTTTCTTTGTTGTTTTTTGTAGTTTTATGTTAATGTAGGGTACATTTTTTGTAAGATATATCTCATTCACATAGAGAGCAAAGGTACAGTAGTAATATAGATACTATTTGTACTGGCACCCATCATTCATAACTGGTTCCATTTCTCAACATTATGAAATTAAACATTTTACAAATAAAGTCTCTTTGAATATAAAACAGAAATGTCTGTTGAAATGTCAAAACTGAGAGATATTAAAGTTGTTTTACACAGTTTTCATAAAATGAACACATAGAACTGGAAAATATAGCAAACATTGTTTGGAATATTCACAGTTATTTTGTGAATAACCAACATTTCACAGTTTAATTTGGTGCAAGCATATCTGAGAAACCACTGGACATAATATTTGTGAAATTCTTTGTTTTCAAATATGGCCAGCAAGACCTGGATGAAACATGTCTGCAAATACAACCAAACTTAAAAGTTATAGCAAGCAAGCGACATACCTCGATGAAACTTACGGATTAAATATACATACTATAGAATATTCAGATTAAATTACAATCCAAACAATTTCATCTACATTTTGACATTTGAAGATTTTTTTGTGGTTATGAAGAAAAACCGATTTGCTGTCCACTGACGTATAAAGTCTCCTGTACCCCCACGACTTATGTAGAACCAAGCCCAATAAACACTGGTTGGTAGAACACAGCCGAGCTGTAGACACCCAAAAATAAATTCAACCATAATGTCTGACTAATGTCTCTGTCTTTTTTGTGTGTATGTTAAAGCATTTTTGAGCATACATAGCATTGCAGTATACTTCTACCATACTGTGACCACCGTCATCTGGCTGACTATTCTGTCACTTTAGGTGTGCGCATGTATTGGATGAGTTAAATCAGTGCTTTACATATTTACAGTGAGAATAAAAACAGAATGACAGAATATTTTACTTGGTGGCTAGTAGCCTCTTGAGTGATTCGAGACTACTTGCGGCGGTCACCGAGTTGGGTAAGGTGTTCCAATCCCGGATTGTTCTCGGGTAGAAGGATTCTTTCCTGGTTGTTGTATTGCATGATGGTAACTGAAAGCAGTTACTGTTTGTATTTCTAAGTTTCCTGTTGGTTGGTATTAATTTGCAGTCTGTACCAAAAACATTTTGACAAACTAGCCCGACCAGCATTTTAGAAGAATTTTTTCTATTTGATTAAGCCAATTTTATGCAAATTTTACTAGCCCGAACCAATTTTTACTAGACAGGGGCATAGGGCTAGTGGGTTTTGGCGCAGACTGAATTTGTGATATATAGACACAAGATATTTACATTGTAGAGAAATACAGTCAAACCTGTATTAAGAGGTCACGTTTAGGACACAGAAAATGTGGCCTTATAAGACAGGTGACCTTTAAATACAGGTGACTGTTTAATAGAGGTTTGACTGTAACATTTAATTGTACAATGTACTCACCTCAAATCAAGAAACGAAACCACGCTAGAGGCTAGCTTTACTTCCTGTAGCCGACTAGATGCTAGCTTTACTTCCTGTAGCCCACTAGATGCTAGCTTTACTTCCTGTAGCCCACTAGATGCTAGCTTTACTTCCTGTAGCTCACTAGATGCTAGCTTTCCTTCCTGTAGCCCACTAGACGCTAGCTTTCCTTCCTGTAGCCCACTAGATGCTAGCTTTCCTTCCTGTAGCCCACAAGACGCTAGCTTTCCTTCCTGTAGCCCACTAGATGCTAGCTTTACTTCCTGTAGCTCACTAGACGCTAGCTTTCCTTCCTGTAGCCCACTAGACGCTAGCTTTCCTTCCTGTAGCCCACTAGATGCTAGCTTTACTTCCTGTAGCTCACTAGACGCTAGCTTTACTTCCTGTAGCCCACTAGATGCTAGCTTTACTTCCTGTAGTCCACTAAATGCTAGCTTTACTTCCTGTAGCCCACTAGATGCTAGGTTTCCTTCCTGTAGCTCACTAGATGCTGGCTTTCCTTCCTGTAGCCCACTAGATGCTAGCTTTCCTTCCTGTAGCCCACTAGATGCTAGCTTTACTTCCTGTAGCCCACTAGATGCTAGCTTTACTTCCTGTAGACCACTAGATGCTAGCTTTACTTCCTGTAGCTCACTAGACGCTAGCTTTCCTTCCTGTAGCCCACTAGATGCTAGCTTTCCTTCCTGTAGCCCACTAGATGCTAGCTTTACTTCCTGTAGCTCACTAGACGCTAGCTTTACTTCCTGTAGCCCACTAGATGCTAGCTTTACTTCCTGTAGTCCACTAAATGCTAGCTTTACTTCCTGTAGCCCACTAGATGCTAGGTTTCCTTCCTGTAGCTCACTAGATGCTGGCTTTCCTTCCTGTAGCCCACTAGATGCTAGCTTTCCTTCCTGTAGCCCACTAGATGCTAGCTTTACTTCCTGTAGCCCACTAGATGCTAGCTTTACTTCCTGTAGACCACTAGATGCTAGCTTTACTTCCTGTAGCCCACTAGATGCTTTCCTTCCTGTAGCCAACTAGATGCTAGCTTTACTTCCTGTAGCTCACTAGATGCTAGCTTTCCTTCCTGTAGCCCACAAGATGCTAGCTTTACTTCCTGTACCTCCTGTATCTCGCTAGAGGCTAGCATTACTTCCTGTACCTCGCTAGAGGCTGGCTTTACTTCCTGTTTTTAAAACTGCTACAAATAAATTTAATATTGCCTACAAAATTGTACCTATATTGTTTATTTATATGTTGTGGGTTCACGTTGTCATCACACTATACTCACTGCCTGCTCCATGACCTTTAATCTACTTTTGTTCTGCACGAGAGATAGAAAACTACCTACAAAAGTAACCTCTGTACATACATGTATTAACCTTTACATACACCACAGGAAGTTATGGCACCTGCTCTTTTATTATTTCAGTTTCCTTGAGCCAAACAGGGGGTACAGGTCAGGGGGTACACATCCAATACAATGTATGTAACTTCTCCTAGACCACTTAGCAGAATCCAGCTATATTAGCTTGTACAGTCTTTGACAGGAAGTCAAGGTGTATACATGCTTGTTTTAATCACGTTCATTTCTGGGGTTTCCCAGAAGCAAACAAGGAGTACACATTTCTAATCTGAAACGCTTCATAGACCATTCAACAGAAGCCAACTAAATTGACTGTTCTCCCTTGCCTACAGTCAAACCTGTATTAAGAGGTCACCTTTTAGACAAAGAAAAAGTGGCCTTATAAGACAGGTGACCATTTAAAAGAGATTCAATTCATATGAAATTTTCTATGACAGAACAAGAAAAGATGACCTTTTAATAAAGGTGACTGCATGGACAGGTGCGATGATTAATTGTGATGTGGTCTTAAATCACAAATATCAATCAGTGAAATAGATAATTAATAATAATAAATTTGAATTTGATTTGTTAGATATTACGGAATAGAAAATTGTTTCTTTAACGTAACAAGTCGTTAGGTACCAATACTAGCAATCTTCTTCCCAGTGAAATAATGTTTTTGCAATTCTTAGTAACCATCAGATAGTGACTACATACTGGAGAAAAACCAAGTATTGATTTCCGTGGCAACAAAGCATTCTGTAATTGATTTGGTACACACAGAGTGAAATGTACATTCTGTAATTGGGTTTTTGTCATCAAAATTGTATAGTAATAGAAAAAAGAGTAATGTAATGAAAGCTATATATATATATATCTGGTTTCGTCAGTTTCCTTTTGTTTTTGTAATGCGGCGTTGTTACAGTATTTATGTCTGTCAAAGTACATTATATTATATTACTACCTACTAATCTTACGTAAAATATAGCCTAAGTTTGTATATTTATGTCGTGAATTAAAAAAGAGATCTAGAGAGAGAGAGACAAATTCAATTGAAAATTCTGAAGATAAAATTACAACTACTAATCGTATGTAAAATATAGCATAAGTTTAAGTATATTTATTTATGCCATGAATAAATGAGAGAGAGAGAAAGAGAGGTTAGGTTTATTGTGTTTAATGCTACGTTCAACAATATTTCAGTTATATCATGGCGGTAAGGAGAGAGAGAGAGAGAGAAAATTAAAAATTCTGAAGAGCAAATTAACACTACCAGTTTTATGTAAAATATAGTGAATTTATGACATAAATAAAAGAGAGACAAATAAAATTAAAATTCCAAAGAGAATTTTTATGTAAAATATAGCAAATTTATACAATGAAAAAAGGAAAGAGAAATAAAATTCCAAAGAGAAAGAGAAAATTAACACTACCAGTTTTATGTAAAATATAGCAAATTTATGACATGAATAAAAGAGAGACAAATAAAATTAAAAATTCCAAAGAGCAGAAAGATATGTTAAATATTTTAGCATCTAATATTGACCTTACAGAGAAATGTGTATTTATGTTGCTTCAGGCAATTATATTATATACTAATGTACAGTTAAATCTGACTAAAACAAACCTTGATATTTATACAGGTATTTAAATTCAAAATCAAATGTCACCTGTCAATTACAAACACCTGTCTTATACAGTACTAGATATTTAGACAAGTCCACTTTCCATCTTGAGTGTTGTGTCATGTTTTGTAACTGCTTTTTAAACTTGGTAATGAAATATTACAGGTTATAAGATAGTGTTCAGGTTTCTCCCCCAAATCAAAATTTGTTCCCCTGAACATCCATCAATCATTAATGACAGTATATAGAGGACATTTTCACTCTAATAATGGGTAAGTATGTACATCAAAATTCCGTTTCCACAATTTCATTCTCATTCACGTTTGTAGTTTTGTAGTACAACATACATGTATTAATAGTACCCTATCTTATAAATACAACTCTTCTGCAATGGAAAATTGCCTTTTCAAGATCTAGAGGTGTGGCCTCTTTTGAGGGAGAGAAAAAGAGGCTGTCCCCTCCTTGTATAAATAACTCTTCTGCAATGGAAAATTGCGTTCTTAAGGAGGGATAAAAAGAGGCTATTCCCTCCTCGTATAAATACAACTCATCTGCAATTGAAAATTTGTCTTTTGAAGAGGGGGATTAAAAGAGACTAATAATTTATGAACGTTCATTGTTACTGTGCATAATTTATTATAAACAACTTCATAATATTTTATACTCATTATTCCATCAGGAACAAATGATATGTTGGAAATTCTAGAGCTATCACATCACAAATTTAGCTGTATTTTACTATCACAGTTCATTTGCAATCTGCCCTGAAAAGAAAGATGACCTGGTTTGGGTGGGAGTTCCAGGGGCCTCTCAAGAGCATGACAATTTTTTGCAGGACACAGTCAGAAGAGGTAAAAATGAAAGGGGTTGTAGATGGCTTCAGCTATTTTATTTTTTTTTATTGATTTCTGTTATTTTATTTTCTAACCATTTGAATGAGACCAATATAAAACATATGCATTTAATGCAGAATAAATAAGGGGCCTGGTGGCTCAATGAGTTAGGTAGTTGTAGGGTCCTGGTGGCTCAATGAGTTAGATAGTTGTAGGGTCCTGGTGGCTCAATGAGTTAGGTAGTTGTAGGGCCCTGGTGGCTCAATGAGTTAGGTAGTTGTAGGGTCCTGGTGGCTCAATGAGTTAGGTAGTTGTAGGGCCCGGGTGGCTCAATGAGTTAGGTAGTTGTAGGGTCCTGGTGGCTCAATGAGTTAGGTAGTTGTAGGGCCCTGGTGGCTCAATGAGTTAGGTAGTTGTAGGGCCCTGGTGGCTCAATGAGTTAGGTAGTTGTAGGGCCCTGGTGGCTCAATGAGTTAGGTAGTTGTAGGGTCCTGGTGGCTCAATGAGTTAGGTAGTTGTAGGGCCCTGGTGGCTCAATGAGTTAGGTAGTTGTAGGGTCCTGGTGGCTCAATGAGTTAGGTAGTTGTAGGGCCCTGGTGGCTCAATGAGTTAGGTAGTTGTAGGGTCCTGGTGGCTCAATGAGTTAGGTAGTTGTAGTGCCCTGGTGGCTCAATGAGTTAGGTAGTGGTTTACCTAACAACTCCTACAGGCCTATCACCAATATGGCGTGGGTTTGCGTCCGGCTTTGTAAATTGCAAAAAAGGGTGCACTCGACTCGCGACCGCAAGTGATAAAATTTACCAGTTACTTGCCCATGGTTGGTGGTTCTCTCCGAGTACTCTGGCTTCTTCCACCACTAAAACTGGTTGCCATGATATAGCTGAAATATTGCTGAAAGTGGCGTTAAACACCAAAAAATTTAATCAGAATAAATATTTACTTGTATGTTATTACTGTTGAATAATTAATGCATATAAATTTTCTGCAGAGTAAGTGTTTACATATGTAAGGTATCATTGCCAAATGGATTTAAAACCAGAATTTGATACCTGTAGGGTATATTATCAGGATAAGGATAAAGATTAGGATTATGGTCACTTATATGTAAAACCATTTTCATTATTAATATTTTGGTATTCATATTGTGGGTGTCCTTACCTGGAGAAAACCACTGACCTACCGCTTGTAACTGACGACGACCTTGATCACATAAAATCGTATCAAGGACACCATGCAGCAGATGGGATTCAAAGTCACAACTTTAGAGATTGTGGGGGCGTGTTTAATGCGGTTCGTGAGAACCTTCTTTGAAAACCAAGGAGGACTATTGAAATCTTACAACACCTTCAGAAAATTCTGGCTATGGGTGTGTATAATATATTTTTTCGGGGATGATTTTTTTCAATTATTTAACTGATTTCAGCTACATGTACATGTATTTTCCTCTGAAACGAAAATTCTGAAAGTTGCAGGATACAGTCAAAACTGGTCAAAATGACCTTTTTGAAAGGGAGTGTTGATGGTTTCAGCTATTTTCATTGATTTTCAGTTATTTTAAAATAATAACCAGAATCATCCCTATTTTGAACTAAAAACATTGCTGTTATTCTAGAGATACA
The DNA here is from genome assembly GCA_963680875.1 of Bathymodiolus brooksi. NCBI lineage: Eukaryota > Metazoa > Mollusca > Bivalvia > Mytilida > Modiolidae > Bathymodiolus > Bathymodiolus brooksi. Next base: position 8,776,734 of record OY804583.1, on the reverse strand, counting down.
AATATACTGTTTGCTCTTCAACATGTAGAAATTAACTTTTCACCCTTACAACTAGTACTCTGTTTAGTCAAAATTAAGTTGGTCAAATATTTTAAATATTTATAAAGGTAAAACTTGACGTCAGTTTTATAAATAATACACATATCATGTCAGAAATACAGATTGAAAAACAGGATAAAATGAAAAAGGACACTTAACAAAAATTAAAAATTAAAAGAAGAATATTTTTTTTCAAGGTTTTATGTATTTTTTTTTTATTAATGGTGGTTTCTGGATAAAAATGAAAAAGGACACTATAACAAGAATGTAAAAATAAACAGAAGAATTCTAGTTTTTCAAGGTTATATGTATTTTTTGTATTAATGGTGGTTTCTGGCTGTGTTAAGATAAGATATGGTTAGTAGATAATAGAGGTAGAAACATGGTGTATGTTTAGAGTTATACAGCCTGTAGTAGAGCTGATAAAGACAAACTTCTAATTCAATTCATTATTGAATCAAATTGCTAACATTAACCAGACTCCAATCTAGCATAAGTGCTACTATTTAATGTAGATTATTCAATCTTGTTGCACTATTGTAAAATATTGTAAACAGTCAATTTGGTATTGCCTTATTTCCTAAGCTGATATTGACTGAGAATAAGTTTCTATAACAGTTCATTAATCAGAAAAGACGAGGGTGTTTAACAGAGATTTTTGCAAAAACAATTTTTCTACGTCATCATAATTCTGGTGCCAATGACCACAAATGTAGATTTCCCAGTGTAACATCTGATTGGATTCGATGATAGATCTACCCTTTCTCTCCCATTCATTTTGTAGGGAGACAGAAGTCTAAAGTGAATTTTACATAATTATTTTTCTAAATAAACTAAAATTAGTTTAAAATACCACCCCACCCCACCCCCCAAAAAAATATGGCTAATGATAAGGCTATAGGGCCCTTCAGAGATTCACAGACCCCTTCTTGTCTCTCTGACCTGATGTACCGGCTGAACCCCCCTCTCCCTGATAATAGTACAATAGAATGAACAACAAAGAATACCACATATTCTGAACAGTTAAAATTCATATTGTATTTTTCTCTATTATCCAAATTACAAAAATGTATTTTGACATTTAGCCCAACTGTAAAATTCCAAATCTATATAAAAGAATAATTTCACTAGAATCTACTTAAACTAGTTGTAGTCTTGAATTTCATAACTTGATGCCAAAAGTTTGTCATGTATATATATGTATATATACATGTAGTGACAGGAAACCATGTTTTACTCTTTGTATTCAGCCTTCGAGGCTCCCCATGGCTGTTATCAAATGGATTTAAATCATGTTTTCAACTTGGCATTTGGCTTTCAAGGCTCTCCACTTGGCATTTGGCTTTCGAGGCTCTCCACTTGGCATTTGGCTTTCAAGGCTCTCCACTTGGCATTTGGCTTTCGAGGCTCTACACCACTGTGTCATCAAATGAGTTTATATCTACTAGACTGTACCTACCTATCTCCACTATAAAGGGTTGAAAGTTTGACACCCACCTGTACCTGATAAAGAAGTCAATGACTTACTGAGGGTCAGTAGGGAAAGTATGAAGATACAGTGGAACCTGTCTAATCTGACACACCAAGAGACCAGGGAAATGTGTCTGATTGTACAGGATGTCAGAGCCTGTCTAATCTGACACACCTAGAGACCAGGGAAATGTGTCTGATTGTACAGGATGTCAGAACCTGTCTAATCTGACACACCAATAGACCAGGGAAATGTGTCTGATTGTACAGGATGTCAGAATACTAAGGTTTTATTTTAGTAAACAGATATACTTTGGGACCATAATTTTTTTTCGAATATCACAGGATGTCGGAAAACTCAGGTGTTGGATTGCACAAGTTCCACTGTACTAAAGGGATAACTAGAAACTAATATGATGAAAGACCTATTATACAATGGCTAAATTAATTGGACAAATAATGATCTACAAAACTCAACACAGAAAACTAAAGATTGAGTAACACGAACCCCACTAGTCAAACTGACTGCCACAGTGTAACTGGATTATTGTTAAAAGTTTGTGTTTAGACACGAAAAATATTTACAATTTCCATTCATTTGAATCAATTTTATTGCATAAACTTGTAATTTTTACAGTACATAGAAATAAAAAAAACTCTGAAAGTTTAAAATTTAGGTTCAGTAAACTTGACATGTAAACAAAATTTATGGATTTTTTGTATAAAGAATTAAATAAATAATATCTTATTATCCAATTGAATCAAAATAAAAAAATGTACTATAGGGAACCAGTACATGAACTTAATCCAGTTAAAATCAAGTTCTGAATCAAAATAAAAAATGTATTACAGGGAACCAGTACATGAACTTAATCCAATTAAAATCGAGTTCAGATTCAAAATAAAAACTGTACTACAGGGTACCAGTACTTGACCTTAGTGTACTAAGATTGTAATCAGTTCTGTCTTACATCAGGAAATATTCCCACCAAAACTATGTTATTACTTCTGCAGAAAACAAGCAAATGTAGTTACTTAATAGATTTGTTATGAGGGTACCAAGGAGGGGATCTTGTTGTTTTATCAAAAGTGGAAGAATAATAGAACGGGCAAGAATGTCGGGGTGTAAGGAGTGTTTTTATGTGTTTTATTTTACAGTGTATTAAAAAAAAAAATGATGTGAAAAAAAACCTGCCTTTGTAAAAAAAAATCTGTTGACAGGTGCTTTGTATGGTACCTTTTGTATTAGGGGTAACCAGTTTGTCAATGATTTCTCAAGATCTGTTAAAAAAATAGAAAGAAAAAACTCAAGAAGACTAAATTAAAAGCATACCAACCCTCTTACAGGAATCTTACAATCCTCTCATTAGTTGTAAATAGAAACGTACAAACGCTGGCATCCCTAGCTAACATGTGTTGACTTATTACTTTTACAGTCTTAGGGAAGAAAATTGGCATTGAAATGTTGTCTTTGTATGAATGTTCATAATTATTACACTCCCCCCTTTTTATCTCACCTGGCCAAAGGCCATGTGAGCTTTTGCCATCACTTGGCGTCCGTCGTCATCCGTCGTACGTCGTAAACTTTCACATTTAAATCTTCTCCTCTGAAACCCCTGAACCAAATTAAACCAAACCTGGCAGGGATGGTCCTTGGGCCAGGGTCCCTTTCAAAATTGTGTCTGACAGACCCCCCTCCATTCAAGATGGCTGCTGTTACTAAAAATAGAAATTTCTTCAATTGTCCATTGCTGCTTTATTATAAATCAAAATGAGCTCAAATTTTAACTGCAGCTACATTGCAGTGAGTAGTTTTACATATAGTCTGAGTTTTTCTGTGGAATTTTTCGTTCAGCCGATTTATACAGAATATGCAAATTAGGCATATTTTGATAAAACATCACATTTAAATCTTCTTCTCTGAAACCGCTGAACCAAATTAAACCACATTTGGCTGGGATAGTCCTTGGGTAGTCCCATTTCAAAATTGTGTCAGACAGCTCCGCCCTCCATTCAAGATGGCTGTTGTCACTAAAAATAGAAATTTCTTCAATTGTCCATTGCTGCTTTATTATAAATCAAAATGAGCTCAAATTTTAGCTGCAGCTACATGACAATGAGTAGATTAACATATATTCTGGGTTTTTCTTTGAAATTTTTCTTTCAACCGATTTATACGGATTATACAAATTAGACATGTTTTGATAAAAGATCACATTTAAATCTTCTCCTCTGAAACAGCTGAACCAATTTAAAGCAAATTTGGCTGGGATGGTCCCCTTTCAATATTTTGTCCGACAGCCCCGCCCTCCATTCAAGATGGCTGCTGTTACTAAAAATAGAAATTTCTTAATTGTAAATTTCTGCTTTATTACAAATCAAAATGAACTCAAATTTTAACTGCAGCTACATGGCAATGAGTAGTTTAACATATATTCTGGGTTTTTCTGTGAGATTTTTTCAGCCAGTTTATTCCGTTTAGGAATAATATGAGATAAAAATCACATCAAAATCTTTTGCTCAGAAATTTGAGTTGAAATGATCTTTGGGTGGCCCACTTTCAAAATTATGTGTAACACCCCCATTTTCTATCAACTTTAGATGTCAAATTGAAAACCAGGTGAGTGATTACAGGCTCCTGAGAGCCTCTAGTTCTTTTTGCCATAAATGACCTCTTAATACAGGTTTGACTATATATAAATGATCTCACTTGCAGCTCAGCAGATTTTAAAACTTGAAGATTTATGCAGATATCCCAGCATTCAAGTGCCTAACACAGTCAAATGAGATTTTAAAGTACATACTGTATTGTAACATTTTGTATATTAATGCATTAAGTTTATAGGTCGCTGTTTGTCACACTGTACCCCTGCTTGGAGGTAAACATACATTTAAATGCAAACTAGCTTAAAATGACACGTTAGGTACACTTTTAAGGGAGTATTCATAGGAAAATGTACATGCAGAAAGAGGCACTTTTAGGGAATATTGATAGTAAATTTGTTCAAGGTTTTAGATAGCCCTGTTTTCTGTTTTATTGTTCCAGGTTTCATGCAAGTTACGTTCGCTACCATTAAACAAGTGGAAAACTTTTGAATTCCCGTTTTATAATTAGAGCATTAGAGGAAACAAGGAAGTAAAAAACAGTTCTGTCATCTCAAATATTACATGTAGAATATATACTGTTTTGAGACCTTCAAAAGTTATGTTATTGTTTTTATTGGTAACATGATGATATCTGTGATGTCACACTGATCGATACTTTTATTGGTAACATGATGATATCTGTGATGTCACACTGATCGATACTTTCCAGTATCAGAGTCAGTTGGTTGAAACTGACAATATCACTCAGTCGTTTGGTTTATGGTGTTTTAACGCCAATTTCAACAATATTTCAGTTATATCGTGGCAGTCAGTTTTATTGGTGGAGGAAACCGGAGAAAACCACCGACAGGCAGTTAGTCAGTCAAATTAACTTCTCTCAAGGAAATAATTGTTTTTTAAATTAATTGATATTGGTGTTTCAACATGTATTATTATTTTCTTGTTAATATGTACCTCCCCTTTCTTCCACCATTGAAATTGGTCACCATGATATACGGTAGCTGAAATATTGCTGAAAGTGGAGTTAAAACACTGAAAATCAAAATAAAATCAAATCTTTGTGATTCGAGAGTCATGCTCATTCTTGATTTCAAGAAATAGTTGTCAAATGTCTGCTCACCTATAGAAACTTTGAATCAGAGGCCCATTATGACAATAGTACCATAAACTTAGTGGGGGGGGGGGGTTAACTTGAGGTGTGTGTATCTCACTATCTGATGATTACATGGAGAGTTTGAATCGGAGGACAGATATGACAATAGTACCATAAACTTAGTGGGTGGGGGGGGGGGGGTGTTAACTTGAGGTGCGTGTGTATCTCACTATCTGATGATTACATGGAGATTTTGAATCGGAGGACAGATATGACAATAGTACCATAAACTTAGTGGGGGGGGGGGGGGTGTTAACTTGAGGTGTGTGTATCTCACTATCTGATGGTTACATGGAGATTTAGAGTCGGAGGACAGATATGACAATAGTACCATAAACTTAGTGTGGGGGGGGGGGGGTGTTAACTTGAGGTGAGTGTGTATCTCACTATCTGATGATTACATGGAGATTTTGAATCGGAGGACAGATATGACAATAGTACCATAAACTTAGTGGGGGGGTGTTAACTTGAGGTGCGTGTGTATCTCACTATCTGATGATTACATGGAGATTTTGAATCGGAGGACAGATATGACAATAGTACCATAAACTTAGTGGGGGGGGGGGGGGGGGGGTGTTAACTTGAGGTGAGTGTGTATCTCACTATCTGATGATTACATGGAGATTTTGAATCGGAGGACAGATATGACAATAGTACCATAAACTTAGTGGGGGGGTGTTAACTTGAGGTGCGTGTGTATCTCACTATCTGATGATTACATGGAGATTTTGAATCGGATGACAGATATGATAATAGTACCATAAACTTAGTGGGGGGGGGGAGGGGGGGGGGTGTTAACTTGAGGTGTGTGTGTATCTCACTATCTGATGGTTACATGGAGATTTTGAATCGGAGGACAGATATGACAATAGTAGCATAAACTTAAACTTAGTGTGGGGGAGGGGGGTGTTAACTTGAGGTGTGTGTGTATCTCACTATCTGATGGTTACATGGAGATTTAGAGTCGGAGGACAGATATGACAATAGTACCATAAACTTAGTGGGGGGGGGGGAGGGGGGTGTTAACTTGAGGTGTGTGTGTATCTCACTATCTGATGGTTACATGGAGATTTAGAGTCGGAGGACAGATATGACAATAGTACCATAAACTTAGGGGGTGGTGCAGAGAGGGAAGGAGGTATATAAACTTGAGGTATATGTGTATCAGATGGCTGCAATAAGATGTTAAATCCGGTGAGACGCTATCTGATAGTAGTACCTGGATTTCTAACGTCATATGTCGTAGTCTTTTTTTGTGTTCAGTAAGTGATTGTTTTGTTGGTATTGTTGGTATTGTTGACTTATCATTTTATAAATATCATTAAATGAGGGAGTGGGGGGGGGATGTCTATATCAGATGACTGTATACTCTGAATATTGTTGACAATAGCAGTATTTACATTTATATAATATAAAACTTCAGGGAATGAGAGAATTGGTTTATGGTTGTGGTTTATGCTGTTTAATGCCACTTTCAACAATATATCTGTTATATTGTGACGGTCAGTTTAATTGGTGGAGGAAACCGGAGAAAACCACTGACCTGTCGCAAGTCACATATTGTTGTATCGGCATGAACGGGATTCAAACTCACAAATTTAGTGATGATAGGTTTTGATTGCACAGGTCATTGTAAATCCAACTACCATACAATGACGACCACGAGGGGAGTAGAATTATTTATCATGATCAAACTCATCAAAATCTACATTAATTTTTGTTTAATTACAAACCGTGTCCTTTTATTCTATCCTACATGTAGATGTCCATGGCATTTAAGCTTTAAAGTTAAATGCCGCAAATTAATGAACAATCTTGCATTCAAATTCATTGTTAGAATCGTTAACGACTGGCCTTGGATTCTTGTGTATGGTTGAAAACTATTGGAAAATAAACCACAAACAACTGCCTGACATTATACAAGGATTTGTTTTTCTTTTTTCATGATTGGTATACGGTATATTGACAATTAAGCTTTTATGCAAATGTTTATGCACAATTTTTTTTAAACTAAAGAATAGAAATCGATTTGAAAAGACGTATTTAACACTATGTTGTTTTACTGGTTGTCAATGCTTCAGTGATCTAGGCGACAAAGAGCATTATATTATATACTTTTAAAGCATTGTATAAAATTTACATCTGAAAGTTTCGAGTCCCAATCAATAAAACCAATGATGGCAAGCTAAACAATATCAAGTCTTTTTTTAGGTTTTTTTATTTTGGTTTTTCTCAAACATAAAGTGAAATGTGAAGCAGACTTAATTACGTTTCACACATGAAGATGTGGCTTAATTAGACAATTAGGGTTTATTTGTATCTGGTTAAACAGTTATCAAAGTGTGGCTGTATGTAGGGAAAATATGAGAAAAGAAACTACCTGTAGTAAATGTCTTCCTAAAGCTAACATGGGGAAGGAGAAATTCACATTTTTGTGCTTTTTTTTTATTTGGGAAGAAAGGGGGGGGGGGGGGGGGGGTACTTCTTAAAGTCAACATGAACAAGTTTTAATTTTTTGTAATATCGTTTTTTTTTTGTATTGGGGAGGGGATCGTGTATATAGAAAAAACATAAGGAAACAACTGAAGAAATGGCTTCTTAATTTAAAGTCAACATGAACAAGTTTTAGTTTTTTTGTAATATAGGGGGTTTTTTTTAGGGGAAAAGGGTTGGCATAATTTGTTGTAATATATGGTTTTATTTGGGTGGGGGAGGGGGGTTTGGTGTATTCCATTAATTTTATTTTCTAGTTGACCTTGTAGTTACGTTCATCCCCAGAATCTTGTTTTTTTATTTTTATGCGAGGGAGAAAACGTAACTCATTATTGTACCGTTTGTTGTAGTTGTATCGACACTCGTTATGTGAACCTGATTGATTAATATTAATCAGGAAATTAGCGTACATTTTACTGTCTTAATTTCCTTTTAAATTTTTTATAATGTGTATTAAATTAGAGAATTTTTTTTATTATTAATTAGTCATTATTCATAAATTATGAGTCATAATGAGAAAAAAAATCAATTTACAGAGAAAGATATTGATTGTAAGTTTTATTAGAAATTTTTTCTATAATATTTTTCTTTTTCTTTTTTTTTTGGAAGAAAACAAAATTCACTTTGGGAGAGAAAAAAACTAATCTTCTTAAATGAACAGTTTTTATCAATGAAAGAAATATAGTAATAACAAGTAGTTTGTGAAAGAAAAAATCATATTATGATTGAAAAAATGTAAATTTGTGATTTGTAATATAATAACTAGCTTTTATATTATCTGACTTCTATACAGATGGAGGGGTCGTCATGGCCGTGATCGTATGGTAGTTGGATTTACAACTACATTTTGTACCTGTGGAATCAACGCCTATCACCATTGATGTTGTGAGTTTGAATCTCGATCAGGGCGAGGTGTACAACATTATGTGATAAAGTTTGTCAGTGACTTGTGACAGGTCAGTGGTTTTCTCCAGGCCCTCCGGTTTCTTCCACCAATAAAACTGACTGCCACGATATAACTGAAATATTGTTAAAAAATAAAGTGGTGTTAAACACCATCAAACAAACAAACAATATATTAACTAGCTTTTATATTATTTGACTTCCATATAGATGATCAATTACATGAAACCTACATGTGACGGAATGAGTTAGCTTTTTCGTTTAACTGCTTACCGTCATCCACCTGTAAGTGGCGAAAAGTTTCGTATTCTATCTAGTTGATAGCTGATATTTATTTGATATTTCACAATATCTTATAAGTGCATGTACATAAAAACCAGTTTTTTTGTTTGTTTTTAGATTTAATGCATTGAGTGAATTTGAACTGCCAGAAATGGAATACAAAGTTTAGTAACTGTACAAGCCTGTATATAAAGGGCACTGCAGGGAACCTGAAAATGTGCCCTTTGTGAGCTGGTGTCCTTTATAGAGAGTGATTTGTTATGTAGAGGTGGTGTCCTTCATAGACAGTGATTTGTTATGTAGAGGTGGTGTCCTTCATAGACAGTGATTTGTTATGTAGAGGTGGTGTCCCTCATAGACAGTGATTTGTTAAATGTAGAGGTGGTGTCCTTCATAGACAGTGATTTGTTATGTAGAGCTGGTGTCCTTCATAGACAGTGATTTGTTATGTAGAGGTGGTGTCCTTTATAGACAGTGATTTGTTATGTAGAGGTGGTGTCCCTCATAGACAGTGATTTGTTATGTAGAGGTGGTGTCCCTCATAGACAGTGATTTGTTATGTAGAGGTGGTGTCCCTCATAGACAGTGATTTGTTATGTAGAGGTGGTGTCCCTCATAGACAGTGATTTGTTATGTAGAGGTGGTGTCCCTCATAGACAGTGATTTGTTAAATGTAGAGGTGGTGTCCTTCATAGACAGTGATTTGTTATGTAGAGGTGGTGTCCTTCATAAACTGATTTGTTATGTAGAGGTGGTGTCCTTCATAGACAGTGATTTGTTATGTAGAGGTGGTGTCCTTCATAGACAGTGATTTGTTATGTAGAGGTGGTGTCCTTCATAGACAGTGATTTGTTATGTAGAGGTGGTGTCCTTCATAGACAGTGATTTGTTATGTAGAGGTGGTGTCCTTCATAGACAGTGATTTGTTATGTAGAGGTGGTGTCCTTCATAGACAGTGATTTGTTATGTAGAGGTGGTGTCCTTCATAGACAGTGATTTGTTATGTAGAGGTGGTGTCCTTCATAGACAGTGATTTGTTATGTAGAGGTGGTGTCCTTCATAGACAGTGATGTGTTATGTAGAGGTGCTCTTGAAGTTTGACTGTATTATCCATGGAATGTTAATTAATTCCTTTCAAAGAAGTTGTATTTCCAGTTTGCTACATGTAACTAAAATATTGTTAAAATTTGTGTCCCTCCCCCCTTTGCCCTTTCCCCACTACTTGTACTGTTTAAAAAACATATACCAGTAAAAAAATAATGTTTATTACAAAAACAAATTGAACTGACCATGGTACCACTACAATATAACTAAAATACTGTTAAAAGTCAGTGTTTAAAACATGTATAAACCTAACCACAAAACTAATACACAAAATATTCATTAATATAGATTTTACTGTAGCCACTTTTAAAGGTAAAACATTTGTGATATATGACACTGTATACATAATAATGTCCTTGGGAGAGTATACAATATTATGATCAATTCTATTGTATATGTATAAATATACATTGTATATATATATGTATACACTGTAGTTTTAAATATACAGTGTAGTTTTAAATAGCCAATCTACAATCTGTTAAATGGTTTTTAAAAACTGTGTATAATAGAGTGGTGTCCTTGTAAATGTTTATATCAGATTTATATAATCATACACAGGTCGCTGTAAACAAACTGTAAGTTAATCTCTTACTTCTGTGTAAATGTTGTGACGATTCGTTTCGTTTATTTTTCCGAGGAAATCAAATCGTGATATGCCGTTTTGGGATAATAATTGGAGATTATTTACCTTGATTAGGATATAATTAGAGTGGAATACAAATTTGTCAGTAAATATGGGATTTATTTGGTGTAAATTGTTATTAAAATCGTCTATGGGTGATTAGTGGAGAGGAATAAAACACGTTTGTTAAAAATACCACCGATAATTGTAATTGTACGAATAGGAATAACACGACATTGATGTAAGTGTAAAGTTTGTATTTAATATGCTATACAGTCAAACCTGTCTTATGTGACCTTTCAACGAAATATTGAAATAATGGTCACATAAGACAGGTGGTCACTAAATACAGCTTTAATTAATGTTAAATGCACTGTGAAAGGAGATAAAAATTAAGGTCACATAATACAAGTTATTGCTCAATAGAGGTGGTCACTAAAGCAGGTTTGACTGTAACTCAATAGAGGTGGTCACTAAGGCAGGTTTGACTAACTCAATAGAGGTGGTCATTAAAGCAGGTTTGACTAACTTAATAGAGGTGGTCACTAAGGCAGGTTTTACTGTAACTTAATAGAGGTGGTCACTAAGGCAGGTTTTACTGTAACTCAATAGAGGTGGTCACTAAAGCAGATTTGACTGCAACTCAATAGAGGTGGTCACTAAGGCAGGTTTGACTAACTTAATAGAGGTGGTCACTAAAGCAGGTTTGACTAACTCAATAGAGGTGATCACTAAGGCAGGTTTGACTGTAACTCAATAGAGGTGGTCACTAAAGCAGGTTTGACTAACTCAATAGAGGTGGTCACTAAGGCAGGTTTGACTAACTCAATAGAGGTGGTCACTAAAGCAGGTTTGACTAACTCAATAGAGGTGATCACTAAGGCAGGTTTGACTGTAACTCAATAGAGGTGGTCACTAAAGCAGGTTTGACTGTAACTCATAGAGGTGGTCACTAAAACAGGTTTGACTGTAACTCAATAGAGGTGGTCACTAAGGCAGGTTTGACTAACTTAATAGAGGTGGTCACTAAAGCAGGTTTGACTGTAACTCAATAGAGGTGGTCACTAAAGCAGGTTTGACTGTAACTTAATAGAGGTGGTCACTAAACAGGTTTGACTGTAACTTAATAGAGGTGGTCACTAAAGCAGGTTTGACTGTAACCTAATAGAGGTGGTCACTAAAGCAGGTTTGACTAACTCAATAGAGGTGGTCACTAAGGCAGGTTTGACTGTAACTCAATAGAGGTGGTCACTAAAGCAGGTTTGACTAACTCAATAGAGGTGGTCACTAAGGCAGGTTTGACTGTAACTTAATAGAGGTGGTCACTAAAGCAGGTTTGACTAACTCAATAGAGGTGGTCACTAAGGCAGGTTTGACTGTAACTCAATAGAGGTGGTCACTAAAGCAGGTTTGACTAACTCAATAGAGGTGGTCACTAAGGCAGGTTTGACTAACTCAATAGAGGTGGTCACTAAAGCAGGTTTGACTGTAACTTAATAGAGGTGGTCAGTAAAGCAGGTGTGACTGTAACTTAATAGAGGTGGTCAGTAAAGCAGGTGTGACTGTAACTCAATAGAAGTGGTCACTAAAGCAGGTGTGACTGTAACTTAATAGAGGTGGTCAGTAAAGCAGGTGTGACTGTAACTCAATAGAGGTGGTCAGTAAAGCAGGTGTGACTGTAACTCAATAGAGGTGGTCACTAAAGCAGGTGTGACTGTAACTCAATAGAGGTGGTCAGTAAAGCAGGTGTGACTGTAACTTAATAGAGGTGGTCACTAAAGCAGGTGTGACTGTAACTCAATAGAGGTGGTCACTAAAGCAGGTTTGACTGTAACTCAATAGAGGTGGTCACTAAAGCAGGTGTGACTGTAACTTAATAGAGGTGGTCAGTAAAGCAGGTGTGACTGTAACTCAATAGAGGTGGTCACTAAAGCAGGTGTGACTGTAACTTAATAGAGGTGGTCAGTAAAGCAGGTGTGACTGTAACTCAATAGAGGTGGTCACTAAAGCAGGTGTGACTGTAACTCAATAGAGGTGGTCACTAAAGACTGTACTTGATACTTAGTGGTTGAGGAAATTAAACTGGAGAAAACTTTAAATAATTGATAAGTAGCTGTTAAAATTTCTCTTTTATTGTGTTGTACATGTCCGAGTGCACAGTCGTAGGGTCATGCACTCTTGCTTGCCTCAGAAATAAATGAATGTAGAACATCCAATGCCTTGAACCATAAGTCCTAGCACCTCATATTAATACGTAACACAAACCTACGTGGGCCCTGAGCCATTCATTAATAGACAATCCATGTTAAGCTTCATAGACATTATTCAAGCAAGTTTTTCAATTTTCAAAATGATTCTATTTTTCAATTAACATCAATACCATGTTATTGAGAATTACTTTGTTTTATATAGCCTTGAGACGTTCTTATCATAAGAAGAAAGAATATCGAAATCAAACTTGAAAGTCGTGTAAATCAGGAAATACAATTATATCTGTAATTATAAAGTAGGTGGTGATCCGCTAAACCTATTTATCATAACGATATTAATATGAAAAGAATGGTTAAACAGTGATGGTCAACAATTCCACCAATATCAACACAACGAACAACGACCTCTCATCTCAAATCAGATGAACGCATGTGGCATTTTGGAATTCTGGGTCCCGGTTTGAGACATTTCTTTACCCTAATTCTTAGTTACCTCGTCATGCCTTACAAAGTCTTACAAAATAACCTCGTCATGCCTTACAAAGTCTTACATAATAATTATGTTTTCTCCAGGACAATAGTCTAATTTGTCTAATGGGGGGGGGGGGACATATACATGTACAGTAGAACCTGTCCTATGTGACCTACCAAAGGAACGGTGAAATATGGTCACATAAGACAGGTGGTCGCTTAATACAGGTTTAATTGATATCAAATGCACTGTGAAGGGAAATAAAGATTAAGGTCACATAATAAAAGTTATTGCTTAATAAAGATGGTCACTAAAGCAAGATTGACTGTATATCAGAATTAAGATTTAGCAAATGGTTCTCAGGGGCTGGGGGAGGAGGACAAAGATTCAAACACCAGACCCTCGTAGCTACAATGTAAGTATTGTCAAAATTGGAATACATTTTGAAAAAATTGGTACATGTACGTACTTACATGTAAGTTTATATAAAATGTAATTGTTAGTGAGATGATAAGTACTATGTTTTACCTGAAGTAGATTACAGGTGTACTTGTATTAATGTAAATTATGCATTAAGTAATCATTAATACAACAAGATGAACATTATACATTGTAATTTAATTTGCATATTTTTTCAATTGTGTGTGTCTTAATAACATTAAATTTTCTGTAGTAGAGAAAAAAAAAGCTGAAATGATTTTTATATTTTTTCAGTTGGTGGATTATTATGTTGTGTCTTAATAACCTTTAATTTTCTGTTGTAGAGAATTTTTTTTTAAAATAATTCCTTTAATATATACATGTATACAAAAAAATGTATATTATAATGTAATTCAGTGTATTAAATTTTTTCCTTAGCAGAATTCTAAAATACAGTAATTCCTACAAAATTAGAGTGTAATATAGAATTTCAATGGATTAAATATCCTTTGTCATCAAATTTTTAATCAGATAATATATATTTATAGCATTAGTCAGATAAGGTAAACAGCCTAATGTAAAATATAGATATTATGAAACTTGAGATTTTTTAAATTATTCTAGCTTACATAGATTTAAACTTTATATTCAGATTAATTTGAGGGCCCTTGTGGCTCAATGAGTTAGGTAGTTGTAGGACCCGGGTGGCTCAATGAGTTAGGTAGTTGGATTACCTAACAACTCATACAAGCCTATCACCAATAGGGCATGGGTTCGCTCCCGGCTTTGTAAATTACAAAAAAAGGTGCACTCGGCTCGCAGCCGCAAGTGATAAAGTTTACCAGTTGCTTGCCCATAGTCGGTGGTTCTCTCTGGGTACTCTGGCTTCTTCCACCACTAAAACTGGTCGCCATGATATAGCTGAAATATTGCCGAAAGTGGTGTTAAACACCCAAATTCAAATCAAATCAAATCAATCAGATTTTGTTATTTTAATTGAATAAAAAAGAAATCGTTATAACAAAAGTACCCCATTTGAAATGATTGAATAAAGATTAATTTTTTATTTCAAGAGTACCCCGTTTGGAATCCTCTTCAATGTTGTAAATAAAATAATTCCAAGGACAACACATTAGTTTGATAAGGAAATGTTTGGTTAAATGTTTGGTAAACGGAAGGTACATGTATACATAGTCTAATGTATGTATTAAGGGATGTCTCACATGTCAAATAGTGTCCGGCTATTGCTCCCGAATAAAACACATTTCATCTAGAATCGGAGATTTTAGCTGGATGTTTTTGATTGGATGCTCATGATGATGTCTTGATTGTTTCTCTCCGTTTTGTCCTTAAATCTTATGAAAATCAACGCAATTGGATACTAGAAAAAAATTGGAATAATATGAAATTAATTTTTTTTTAAATTTGTGTTAATTTTGTGTAATGGGATTGATTGATTGGTGTTTAATGGCAACTTTGGCAGTATTTCAGCTATATTGTGGTGTTTGTGTAATGGGTATCGAATTAAGAATAACAGCAAGCATTGTAAACACAGGGTTACGCGAAACAGTAAACAAGAAATTATTGGTGATGTCTTTATATGCAAACAAATATATTAACATTTGTTTTTATTTACAAGTTAACTGTGATGACATTATTTATTTATTATTTGTTGTATATCGCCATCTTTAGAAAATATTTCTGCACGATTGTGGCATGAAATTTTAATTCAACACATTAAAAATTGATTGAACATGGAAATAAAATGTAGTCAAACCAGTATTAAGAGGTCACCTTTGGGTCAAAGAAAAAAGTAACCTTATAAGACAAGTGACCTCTTAAAAGAGGTTCAATTCATATATATATTTCTATGACAGGACAA
Organism: Bathymodiolus brooksi; assembly: GCA_963680875.1. Classification (NCBI taxonomy): domain Eukaryota; kingdom Metazoa; phylum Mollusca; class Bivalvia; order Mytilida; family Modiolidae; genus Bathymodiolus; species Bathymodiolus brooksi. Next base: position 8,761,074 of record OY804583.1, on the reverse strand, counting down.
GAAAAAGGTGACATTTTAATGCAGGTGACTGCTTAATAGAGGTGACTACTTAATAGAGGTGACTGCATGGGCAGTTTTGACTGTATGTGTTAAGACATTAAAATTTAAGTGAAAAAGTTAAATTAAAAGGATACAATAATATTAGAAACTAAAACTGAGTACATATGAACCTGTAAGATCTTGTTTAAATACAGTATCTTATTACAACAGTATGTAGATATAAAGTTGATGATTAATATTTCATCAGAGTCAGCAATAAAGTTTTATTTGTTAACATTAAAACAAATTTTAAATCACCAGGAACATAGGGGCTAAGTGAAGTGTTGTTATCAATTTGAGGGGCTGTCGTGGCTGTGATCATATGGTAGTTGGATTTACAACTACCTATGCAATCAATGCCTATCACCACTGATGTTGTGAGTTCGAGCCCCGTTCATGGTGAGGTGTACTCCATACAATATTATGTGATAAAGTTTGTCAGTGACTTGCATCAGGTCATTGGGGGAGGGGGGCTTTCTCTGGGTACTCTGGTTTCCTCCACCAATAAAACTGACCGCCATGATTCAACTGAAATATTGTTGAAAGTGGCGTTAAAAACCTTTAAACCAACCAAATCAACCAACCATACAGACTCAAGTAAACCTCTTGTTTATATTTCACTGTACATGCTGTATTTAAGGAAATACAAATTTTGCAATAATTACTGCTGTACATGTATGCTGTATTATTTTTATTTAGAAGTCAAATACATGTATATTCATGAAGCCTGACTTAGAAGAATATAAAATCACAATTAAAGATTAATGACCTGAAAAACTCATTGAATTTGAGAATTTTTTTTTATATAATTTCTTTCTATATAAACGATTTAAAAAAAACCTGTCTAGTAGACCACTTATGTATATATATTTTCCAATTATTTAACGAGAATTGTTATGCTTTATTAACGGTAATATTTTCTGTAGTCCTTGTATGTAATGCGTTTGAAAATGCACACATGTAAATCGTCAATTAACTGTATGTAAAGCATTTGAAAACACACACTCATGTAAATCGTCAATTAACTGTATGTAAAGCATTTGAAAATACACACATGTAAATTGTCAATTAACTGTATGTAAAACATTTGAAAACACACACATGTAAATCGTCAATTAACTGTATGTAAAACATTTGAAAACTCATACATGTAAATCGTCAATTATAACTTTAAACCATAATGTACAGACTATATACATGTACATTAATTATATAAACATGCAAGAAAGAAAAATTCTACAGTGATACACCAAAAATTTAGATCGGAACTAAATTCATGTTAAAAACTATCAATATATATATCATGTTGGCATTCCAATTTACCATACATGACTGTCAAATATTTGTGGTCAAGTGAAATTAGTTTCACATCAATTTTTGTGCTATTTTTAATATTGTTTACCCCCAATTATTTAAACATGCAAGAAAGTAAAATTCTACAATGACACACCAAAAATTTATACCAGAACTAAATTCATCTTGGAAACTACAAATATTACAAGTCTCCATTTTACGATACATGACTGTCAAATATTTGTGGTCAAGTGAAATTAGTTTCATATCAATTTTTGTGCTATTTTTAATATATTGTTTCCCCAATTATTTAAACATGCAAGAATTTCTTACTTAGTAATTGACAGTAAATCAATGTTAGAGAATACCTAAGGGGAATCAAAAATGGACAATCCAGAGAAATTGTCAACACAGGGTTCACAAGACGAAGAAAAACACAACACGTGTGTTTTACACGACTATACGCAAACATACACAAATAACGTAAATAAGACATGAACCCTTTAATAAACAACTGGAGGTAAAGACAAACCGAACACCGTTTCAATGTGGAAATAGTAACGGAACTCAGAACATAAAGACACATAATAGGACAACACAAAAAACTAAAGAATATTTGTGGTCAAGGGAAATTAGTTCCACGTCAGTTTTGGTGCTATTTTTAAATATTTTTTGTCAATTGAAAGTAATTCTACAGTAATGCACCAAAAATGTAAATAAGAAAAAAATTGTCTGATTAATTGTGATTTACAGGGATTGTCTTCTGGGAGACGACACTCGGCAGGTAAAATTTCTTGAATAATAACTACAGTCAAAACTGCTTTAGTGACCACCTGTATTAATCAGTAACTTGTGTTATGTGACCTTAATTTTTATTTCCCTTCACAGTACATTTCATATCAATTAAACCTGTATTAAGCGACCACCTGTCTTATGTGACCATATTTCACTGTTCCCTTGGAAGGTCATATATGACAGGATAGACTAGATTGTTTTAGTGTTTTTGTGTTGAGTAAAGTTGTATATGTATGCAAGGTAAAATAATATTAATTATTCGGTTTTTTTGTTTATTTTTAGAAACAAGTGCCTAAATGAAAGGCGAAGACGTGACAAAGAAAATACATATTTTGAGGAGCTTGCGGAGTTAATCTCGGCAAGTATCACGGACATGAGCTCCTTCTCGGTGAAGCCGGAAAAGTGTGCAATACTACAGGAGAGTCTCAACCAAATTAAACAGATTAAAGAGGGTAGGTACCATTTGTTCTAGCAGTCTTATAGATGGTTTAGGTTTGGTTTATTGTGTTTAACACCACTTTCAACAATATTTCAGTTATATCGTGGCGGTCAGTTTTATTGGTGGAGAAAACCACAGACCTGTCGCAAGTCACTGACAAACTTTATCACATAATGTGGTATCGAGTACACCTCGACACGAACGGGGTTCGAACTCACAACTTTTGTAGTGATAGGTACTGATTGCACAGGTAATTGTAAGTCCAACTAACATACGATCATGAACACGACCACCCCCACAATCTTATAGACAATTTGCTCATTACATAAGATTATATGTTTTTCCACATTTTTATAGGAGTTACTTCCCCTTTAAGGTGGACAAAATGTCCTATTGCATGCAAATTTAGATGAATATAACATACTAGTTGGTTAAAGATATGAATCCTGACGGGACCCCAGTAGCAAGTCGTTATATTTGATTTGATTTTTTGATTTTTTGTTTAATGCCACTTTCAGCAATATTTCAGCTATATCATGGCGACCAGTTTTATTGGTGGAAGAAGCCAGAGTACCCAGAGAGGACCATGGGCAAGCAACTGGTAAACTTTATCACTTGCGACAGCGAGTTGAGTGCATCCTTTTTAGCTATTGCCATCACTGGGCGTCCGGCGTCCGTCTGTCGTCCGTCAGTAAACATTTCAATCTTCTTCTAGAGAACCACTGAAACAAATGGGACCAAACGTGGCAGGAATGTTCATTTGCATGGTCTAAGCGAATGTTGTTACTTTCGTTACGGTCGGTTATCCAACATGGCTGCCAGGGGCAATAAAAGCCTCTGATTGGCTGAAATTGTTTACGATCTTCTTCTCCAATACTACATGGAGGATGGAATTGAAAATTGTCCTGAATGATCATTGGAAGCTGCTAACCAAATGTTGTTACTTTTTGGACCAATTGAAAATCCAAGATGGCTGCCAGCGGGGGACATAATTTAACATAGCAACCCTATGGGAAATATGTAAAACAAACTTCTTCTCAAGAACCACTGGATGGATTGGAACCATACTTGGCAGAAATGTTCCTTGCAAGGTCCTTATCAAGAGTTGTTACTTTTTGTTCCAACCGCCCTCCCTTCAAGATGGCTGCTGTTACTAAAAATAGAAATTTCTTCAATTGTCCATTGCTGCTTTAGTATAAGTCAAAATGAGCTCAAATTTTAACTGCAGCTATATAGCAAGGAGTAGTTTAACATATATTCCTGATTTTTTTTCTGTGAAATTTTTCTTTCAGCCGATTTATACCGATTATGCAAATTAAGCATATTTTGATAAAAGATCACATTTAAATCATCTCCTCTGAAACCGCTGAACCAAATTAAAGCAAATTTGGCCGGGATGGTCCCTGGGTGGTCCTTGGGTGGTCCCTTTTCAATATTGTGTCCGACAGCACCACCCTCCATTCAAAATAACTGCTGTTACCAAAAGTAGAAATTTCTTTAGTTGTCAATTTCTGCTTTATTACAAATCAAAATGAACTCAAATTTTAACTGCAGCTACTTGGGAATGAGCAGTTTAACATATATTCTGGGTTTTTCTGTGAGATTTTTTAAGCCAGTTTATTCCATTTAGGAATATTATGAGATAAAAATCACATCAAAATCTTTTGCTCAGAAATTTGAGTTGAAATGATCTCTGGGTGGCCCACTTTCCAAATTATGTGTAACAACCCAATTTTCTATCAACTTTAGATGTCAAATTGAAAACCAGGTGAGCGATTACAGGCTCCTGGAAGCCTCTAGTTGTAATTTACAAAGCCGGGGACGAACCCACGCCGTATTATTGATGTATGTAGTTAGATGTTTTAGTGTATAGCCAAAAAAAACCTGAAAAATAGTAATTAGATAAATCAAGAAAAAGATACAACAAACATTTAAAGGCCGTTATTTTAATAAAAAAAATGTTTCCCAAATATAAGACCTAAACTTTGATTTAAAAAACCATTATGATATATTGCAGTTGAAATTTTTCATAATATCATACGTAAATAGCCTAGAACGAAGGAAATACGTCGCTGTTTGATTTTCTTCCATCCAGGAAAGAATTCAGTGTTGACCCGCCCAATGCTAAACATTCAAATTCTTTTCACTAATTAGGACATTATAGCATATTTTTTAAACCTGGCTTTTTGTTCAGAACATTTTATTAGTATAAAACATCAAATATTGGCAACTTTTAACATAAACAAAAAAATTCAATTCTGACAGCCTGCGTACCTTTAATTAGATTAAATAGTAAGATGTCCCAATATGGGAAAACAAAAAACAGAAAAATGGCACAGGCAATATCAAAACATCCAGATCAAAAATATGTGGAGACTAAACTGAAAGAAATATCAAATAACTAATGAAAAGGGACATAACTTTGTGTTAAAATCAGAAAAGAGAACAAACAGACAGAAATATGAAACAGCTATGAAAAGGGACATAACTTTGTGTTAAAATCAGAAAAGAGAACAAACAGAAAGAAAAATCAAACAACTATGAAAAGGGACATAACTTTGTGTCAAAATCTGAAAATTAATTTGAATTGTTTGTGAAGATCTGACTTGATATTCTACAATAGTCTGGTCAGGTCAAAGGCCACACCTCTTATCAGGTCAAAGTTCAGATGTATGGAGATAATAAATTACTACCAAATTGTCCAAATAAAGAGAGAATGCTCCTCTTAACTACTAACTTGTCTCCCTAAAGAGAGGCCAGCCCTCTTATAAGGCCAGATCTTCATTGCAGAAGGGGGGACTAGTGTATTTGTTTAAAGGATGTGGAATTTGAATATTAAAACAGTTCTGTATCAGATGATTGAAATAATTAATGCATACAATACCTTTCTATTTGATAATGGTATGAAAAACAAAAAATACCACAACATTTCCCAAATCCAATAAAAAAAATTGTTAAAACAGAAGCAAAATCAATACCCCTAACACACAAAACACATTAATCATACATGCATTCTGACAATTAATACACACAAATTCAACCATATCCGTCATGGATCAAGACCTGTGTTTTCTGGTAATACACACAAATTCAACCATATCCGTCATGGATCAAGGCCTGTGTTTTCTGGTAATACACACAAATTCAACCATATCCGTCATGGATCAAGTGTTTTCTGGTAATACACACAAATTCAACCATATCCGTCATGGATCAAGTGTTTTCTGGTAATACACACAAATTCAACCATGTCCGTCATGGATCAAGTGTTTTCTGGTAATACACACAAATTCAACCATGTCCGTCATGGATCAAGTGTTTTCTGGTAATACACACAAATTCAACCATATCCGTCATGGATCAAGTGTTTTCTGGTTATACAAAAATAAAATGTTAACTAAAATAATTCTATTGATCATAATTTATACTTTACAAAGTTTGCTTTAATTTTCATGTTTATTTGTGCAAGTTTTATGACAAGAAAGTTTTAAAAATGTTTATTTATATTTATACCTGGTTATCAGGAAAAGTTATTATGTTTAATGCCACTTTCAAAAATATTTCAGTTATTAAGAAAAAAACATACATGTACCTTTGCATAACCTTCAGTACATGTATCACTTTTAATTTTCTTTGTTTATCAGTGACTTGCAACAGGTCGGTGTTTTTTTTCGGATTCTCCAGTTTCCTCCACCAATAAAACTGACCACCACATATAATAGACATAATTATTTTTGAAGTAAAAATTTTTTTTTATCAGATATAATATGATGTGATTATTTAACAGTAAAACATTATTATGAACAAGAAACACATGAAAAAAGTTTCTTGTGTTTGTTTTAATTTGTACCAGTTTCGAGGACAAGCCTATTGGCCAGTGTTAGAGATGTGTCAAAGCCTATTGGCCAGTGTTAGAGATGTGTCAAAGCCTATTGGCCAGTGTTAGAGATGTGTCAAAGCCTATTGGCCAGTGTTAGAGATGTGTCAAAGCCTATTGGCCAGTGTTAGAGATGTGTCAAAGCCTATTGGCCAGTGTTAGAGATGTGTCAAAGCCTATTGGCCAGTGTTAGAGATGTGCCAAAGCCTATTGGCCAGTGTTAGAGATGTGCCAAAGCCTATTGGCTGGTGTTAGAGATGTGCCAAAGCCTATTGGCTGGTGTTAGAGATGTGCCAAAGCCTATTGGCCAGTGTTAGAGATGTGCCAAAGCCTATTGGCCAGTGTTAGAGATGTGCCAAAGCCTATTGACCAGTGTTAGAGATGTGCCAAAGCCTATTGGCCAGTGTTAGAGATGTGCCAAAGCCTATTGACCAGTGTTAGAGATGTGCCAAAGCCTATTGACCAGTGTTAGAGATGTGCCAAAGCCTATTGACCAGTGTTAGAGATGTGCCAAAGCCTATTGGCCAGTGTTAGAGATGTGCCAAAGCCTATTCGCCAGTGTTAGAGATGTGCCAAAGCCTATTGGCTGGTGTTAGAGATGTGCCAAAGCCTATTGACCAGTGTTAGAGATGTGCCAAAGCCGATTGGCTGGTGTTAGAGATGTGCCAAAGCCGATTGGCTGGTTTTACTGATGTACACAAAAAGCGGTTTGGCTTGTTTTACTGAAATTTAAATACCCAAGCCGATTGACTGGTTTTATTGATGTGCCCAAGCCGATTGACTGGTTTTATTGATGTGCCCAAGCCGATTGACTGGTTTTATTGATGTGCCCCAGCAGATTGACTGGTTTTATTGATGTGCCCAAGCCGATTGACTGGTTTTATTGATGTGCCCAAGCCGATTGACTGGTTTTATTGATGTGCCCAAGCCGATTGGCTGGTTTTATTGATGTGCCCAAGCCGATTGACTGGTTTTATTGATGTGCCCAAGCCGATTGGCTGGTTTTATTGATGTGCCCCAGCCAATTGACTGGTTTTATTGATGTGTCCAAGCCGATTGACTGGTTTTATTGATGTGCCCCAGCCAATTGGCTGGTTTAAATTGACAAATATGTGTCATCTGAGGTGACTGTCCTTTAAAATCGTTTAATGATTTATCTACAGAAGATGAAGAAATCAACAAACAGTGTTCTACTGTTACAAGGTTTTGTATTATGATAAAAGCAGGAAGGAGATAACATAATAGCTTAAGATTAAACTACCCTGACGATACATAGAGATTTAATATTAACAAACATAGATACCATATTTGTAACAAGACCTAATAGCAAGTCATAAACAGACAAATACAGTCAAACCTGTATTAAGAGGTCACCCTTGGGACAAAGAAAAAGTGGCCTTATAAAACAGGTGACCTCTTAAAAGAGGTTAAATTCATATGAAATTTTCTATGACAGGACAAGAGAAATGTAACCTTTTAATAGAGGTGACTGCTTAATAAAGGTGACCTTTTAGTATAGGTGACTGCTTAATAGAGGTGACTATTTAATAGAGGTGACCACTAGGGCAGGTTTGACTGTATACCATCTTTGTAACAAGACCTTATTGAAAGTCATAAACAGACAAATACATATAAGGACAATGAAATAAGAAACTTTATCTGTAATATGGCCACTCAGCAGCTGACGTGTGTCTGTTTCTATCTGGATCACACTGTGACATTGTTTCTGTGTTTACTGACAATTGGTTCATGATATTTAACGTATGTAATGACTTTGTGTCATAGATTGAAAAAATGTTGTTGTTGTTTGTCAACATTTCATCAGAAAAGAAGGACCCATTTTGAAAAATCAGGGAAAGTGCCAAATAAATCATATATTTATTGCTTCTCTAAATTAGTGGAAAGTCATATAGAAATGTTTTTATTATGATCATTACCTCTAGTAATCTTAAATCCTCCTCACCATTCATTGTCGAGCCTCACCATTCATTGTCGAGGTCATACTCAACAAGGTATATTCATTGTCAAGGTCATACCCAACAAGGTATATTCATTGTCAAGGTCATACTCAACAAGGTATATTCATTGTCAAGGTCATACTCAACAAGTATATTCATTGTCAAGGCCATACTACAAGGTATGTTCATTGTCAAGGTATATTCATTGTCAAGGCCATACTACAATGTATATTCATTGTCAAGGTCATACTACAATGTATATTCATTGTCAAGGCCATACTACAAAGTATATTCATTGTCAAGGCTATAATACAAGGTATGTTCATTGTCAAGGCCATACTACAATGTATATTCATTGTCAAGGCCATACTACAAGGTATATTCATTGTCAAGGCCATACTACAAGGTATATGCATTGTCAAGGCCATATATACATTTGTACTACAAGGTATATTCATTGTCAAGGCCATACTACAAGGTATATTCATTGTCAAGGTCATACTACAAGGTATATGCATTGTCAAGGCCATATATACATTTGTACTACAAGGTATATTCATTGTCAAGGCTATAATACAAGGTATGTTCATTGTCAAGGCCATACTACAAGGTATATTCATTGCCAAGGCCATACTACAAGGTATATTCATTGTCAAGGCCATTATGGAAGGTTAATTCATTGTCAAGGCCATACATAATACAAGGTATATTCATTGTCAAGGCCATACATAATACAAGGTATATTCATTGCCGTCTCCAATGGTCCATTTTCACATTTCCGACTTGATTCTAAAATTATATGTTTTAATCAGAGTTATTTCCCTTAAAGGTTGGCAAAAGATTCATTTTCATGCAAAGTATAAAGAAAAGAACATATATTTCCCCCATAATCTGTACCAAATGTTAATGTGAATTTTCTATTAGCAATAATATTATCCTCTGATTTTTTACAATTTTCAAATTAATCTACATTTTAGTAGAACATTTTCCTTAAAATTCTTTGTCCTTTCTGTTCCTCTTGGGTACCAGTTTACCCATCGAAACGGAAATAACTCCTAAAAGAAAAACCCATAAAAATGTATAATTTTAGAATCTAATCGGGAATGTACACAAGTTCTATTCTCAAGTTTGTTCATGTATTATAATGTGTCTGTAAGAAGGAAATAATTAATGCTTCTTTAATGCCTCATTGAGCAATATTTTGTAAGTTCTTTCATAGAAATATAATGAAAATCAAGGATATTTTCCATGGTAACATGGAATATTACGTCTTCTCACAGAAACCCACAGCAAAATCGTAAATATTTCTATTGAAGTAAAAGATAACTCAATTTTCAATATTTAATTGAATACAGTTACGATTTATTCTATACACAAAGGGACCACGTAAAAAAAAATGGATAATTCTATCATAAACAATATGGTTTTGGTCATCAATTCAAGTTGTGTTAAAATCTGTGGTTTCATTGGTCAAACCCAGTTTTTTATAATATGTCTTTTATTTATGTGTTACAGTGACGTAAATGAAGTCTCCCTCTAATTATTCATAAATATGAGAAGTGTAACAGTGGTGCCTGTCGGCGGTCAACATTTCTACCAAATAGAACGAGTGGGGAAAAAACAAAATTGGTCACTATACACTCTTAAAACTTAAAGACAACAAGAGGCCCATCGTGGCCGTGATCGTATGGCAGTTAGATTTACAACCACCTATGCAATCAGTGCCTATCACCACTAATGTTGTGAGTTCACATCCCGCTCAGACAAAGTTCATATAACATTATGTGATAAAGTTTGTCAATGACTCCACCAATAAAACTGACCGCCACCATGTAGCTTAAATATTGTTGAAAGTGGTGTTAAACACCATAACCCTGACCCTGAAGACAACAACAAAAGCTCTGGGCTTGGGACAGGCACTAAAATATAGGGAAACAAGGGGGGTTTATGACCATGGGAATCCCCATTGATATCTATATTTCAGCTGTCCAAACAATTATCTACTTGAAAAGAAAAACCTGCAAAAATATGTAATCCTTGGTGTAAAAATATGTAATCCTTGGTGTAAAAATAATTTTTAAAACCCACCTGATACACAATCAATAGATCTTTTTTTGTAAAGACCTTTAGAGGTACTAAGTAAATGAATATTTAATCCTATTGTATTTAGTTAAGTATAGATCTAAGGCCAAGAAAAAAAAATACCTGTGTTTCCGCTAAAATATTAGGGTCGGTAGGTAGGAAAAAGATTGTATTTAAATTTTTTTTTAGCTAGTTTGTACAGGGGAGACATTCTGATTTTAATAGTGCTTGTTCGAAAATGACAAAAAAAACAACTTTAGGGTTGGTAGGGTTAGCTGAAACACAGGTTTTTTTGCCTTGATATTAATTTCTCTTTCCAAGTAATGTAATTATTCGTTACTTATTTAAGTATCTAAAATATCTACTTGTTTTAAATGAGTATGAAATATTGGCGTAATGTTTTGTTTAGGTTTAGGTTAAATGGATTACGGTTTTTTTCATTTATTTGTTTTGGTTATTGGATGATGCATGTACACATGTATACATAAACCATTTGTATAATTTGCGAATTGATTCTAAAATGATACATTTTTATAGGAATATATATTCAATGTCGTAACAAAAATATTGTTATTCTTTATGTCTCTAATAGACCATATGCACATTTCTTGTGGCAGGTCAGTGGTTTTCTCGGGGTACTCTGGCTTCCTCCACCAAAAAAACTGACAACCACGATGCAACTGAAATATTGTTGAAAGTGACATTAAACACCAAAAACTCTAACCCCTAACCATTTCCAATTTCTAAATTTATTTGGAAAAAGTTAAATGATAATGAATGACAATTTCAACAGCTTGGGGCTGTTCTTTTTACTCCTCCTGGAATTGATAATTATTTATTTATTGCAAATTAAACACTGATGGTTAACAATCTCACAACCACAACAAACTATATTACTCCCCCAACTCATATTAAAACTCCAAAAACATAATAGATAGACCATGATGGGAATTAAGATCTCAGCTTTTTCACAGGCAAAAAATATGGTAAGTTAACCAGTTAAGTAATATGATCACAATCCTCCCCTCTGAATATGCAAATTACAAAAAGACAAACAAATCTAAACAACAATAAAATTGCACAGATTTGTTTCAATTCAAAATAGCTTATGGTAGAAATGACAGCAACAGAATGGATTATGTTATTGTTCTAAATATTAGCCCCAAGGGAGAAAAAACTACACTTAAATTTTTTTTTATGAAACATTGATTGGTGTTTAGCACCAACTTTAGCAGTATTTCAGAGAGAAAAAAACCAGACATGGACAGTACAATAGCATCATCATCATATGGGATAAAACAGTCAATACACAGTTAATACATGAAATTAAATCAAACCAATTGATATTGAAAAAAATGAATACCTTGCACATGGTAACATTTAATGTCAGCCACGATAATGTAATCCTGATTTAATTTTTAACAGTTTTTTTTCGCTAGAAGAAGAAAGATAATACAGATTTGTTAATGTGCTAAAAAGATCAATATAGGAATAGATTTTCTTAGTTTAAAATTAATGAGAAATTATGTTCTCGTTTTCTTTAAGGGAATGTCCATTTAACTTTTTGGGGAAGGGCAAGGCTGGTTTTTTTGTTGTTGCAAAAAACCCTTGCAAAAATATTGACCTGAAAGATGCTAATAATGGTGTGAAGGTTATGGTGTGTAATGCCACTTTCAACAATATTTGAATTATATCGTGGAGGTCGCTTTTACAAATAATACAAAATATTACCCTGCAGTTTAAATTTGGGTAAAATTTGAAGAAAATAAGAAAATACTGATCATTCTTGTCAAAACAAAATATAATCTGATTTCAGTTTCTTGTGAAAAAAAATTTCTGGCTCAGGGGTAAAACATAAACCCCCCCATCCCCACCCTCTGAAAGTCAAATGGTTGGTCCATCATCTTAGTTATGTCGTTCCTTCCGACAAATGAAAAAAAAAAATATCAAAATATTGACATTCCTCTCTGCTCATCTAAATTCCCCTCCCCATCTCAGGTTTAAATTTTTAACCCCCCTCCCCATCTGAGGTTTAAATATTTAACCCACCTCAGGTTTAAATTTTTAACCCCCTCCCCATCTCAGGTTTAAATTTTAACCCCTCTTCCCCATCTCAGGTTTACATTTTTAACCCCCCTCCCCATTTCGGGTTTAAATTTTTAACCTCCCTCCTCATCCCAGGTTAAAATATTTACCAAGACAGTGACAATCTAGTAAAATCCATGTAGAGAAATAATAGATGTGTGATGTTTATCTATATAATCTGGTACCTATCATTCGTATACCCATTCATGTGTGTTGCTTAGCAACACAAAACAACCATCCAATATACTTCCGATCTACCGTCAGCAAATTGTCTCTTAAAACTACTTTAATATTCAAGCATCGGTATCTATTTCCTTTTAATATTACTACAAAAAAGATAATTATTGAAATCCGTGGTTGACGGGGGGGTGTAATTTAAAAACAAAACCCCAAATCGATCACAATCACATGTTTATTCCTTAGTAAATTCTTGTTTAACGGAAGATTTGAGATAAATACTTTGAAATTTAGTAATTCGTTTCCATGGTAGCTTCCGTTGTCTGTTGAAAATTTATGTTAGAATCTACAGAAAAAATCAATTCTGACTGTAAGAAGAAGATGAAATGTTGACTTTAGTATTATATAATTTTGACAGACTGTGACAGTTTATTTGTATGTTAGGAACTCCTTAAAGTCAACCATAACTGTTAAAGTAATCATTTTGTTGTCTTAAGCCAAACCCCTTTATTATGTAAAGACAATCTTGAATTTCCTCAGATCAATATAGATACGATATAATATATACAGACAGAAATGGTTTTATGGAAAAATAGAGGATGAAAATAACAATAATATCTTTGAACATTATAGAGGAAAACTATTTTTTGGACATTTTTTTAAAACAGTTATTTTACAATATTTTGTATAATATATACAGATAGAAATGGTTTTATGGAAAAATAGAGGATAAAATTAACGAAAATATCTTTGGACATTGTAGAGGAAAAACTCTTAGACATTTTTTTTAAAACAGTCATTGGGCTTGGAAGCTAGCAGACAAATTCTATCATACTATTTGATAGTAAGAGAATGCAGAAGTTATATTGAGAAAACAGTTTTGACATTTATTGAAAATTTTGTCATTTTTATATGTTTCTTCTTACTGTAATACATATTATGTGTATGTCAAAACATTGATCTGATTAAGATGTGTATGTCAAAACATTGATCTGATTAAGATGAATATGTCAAAACATTGATCTGATTAAGATGAATATGTCAAAACATTGATCTGATTAAGATGAATATGTCAAAACATTGATCTGATTAAGATGAATATGTCAAAACATTGATCTGATTAAGATGAATACGTCAAAACATTGATCGGATTAAGATGAATATGTCAAAACATTGATCTGATTAAGATGAATATGTCAAAACATTGATCTGATTAAGATGAATATGTCAAAACATTGATCTGATTAAGATGAATATGTCAAAACATTGATCTGATTAAGATGAATATGTCAAAACATTGATCTGATTAAGATGAATATGTCAAAACATTGATCTGATTAAGATGAATATGTCAAAACATTGATCTGATTTAAGATGAATATGTCAAAACATTGATCTGATTAAGATGAATATGTCAAAACATTGGTCTGATTAAGATGAATATGTCAAAACATTGATCTGATTAAGATGAATATGTCAAAACATTGATCTGATTAAGATGAATATGTCAAAACATTGATCTGATTAAGATGAATATGTCAAAACATTGATCTGATTAAGATGAATATGTCAAAACATTGATCTGATTAAGATGAATATGTCAAAACATTGATCTGATTAAGATGAATATGTCAAAACATTGATCTGATTAAGATGAATATGTCAAAACATTGATCTGATTAAGATGAATATGTCAAAACATTGATCTGATTAAGATGAATATGTCAAAACATTGATCTGATTAAGATGAATATGTCAAAACATTGATCTGATTAAGATGAATATGTCAAAACATTGATCTGATTAAGATGAATATGTCAAAACATTGATCTGATTAAGATGAATATGTTAAAACATTGATCTGATTAAGATGAATATGTCAAAACATTGATCTGATTAAGATGAATATGTCAAAACATTGATCTGATTTAAGATGAATATGTCAAAACATTGATCTGATTAAGATGAATATGTCAAAACATTGATCTGATTAAGATGAATATGTCAAAACATTGATCTGATTAAGATGAATATGTCAAAACATTGATCTGATTAAGATGAATATGTCAAAACATTGATCTGATTAAGATGAATATGTCAAAACATTGATCTGATTAAGATGAATATGTCAAAACATTGATCTGATTAAGATGAATATGTCAAAACATTGATCTGATTAAGATGAATATGTCAAAACATTGATCTGATTAAGATGAATATGTCAAAACATTGATCTGATTAAGATGAATATGTCAAAACATTGATCTGATTAAGATGAATACGTCAAAACATTGATCTGATTAAGATGAATACGTCAAAACATTGATCTGATTAAGATGAATACGTTATTTTATATGATAATCAAAATTAGATGACAAACATTGTTTGCCTAAAGTTGTGAGTTTGAACCCCGTTCATGGAAAGGTGTACTCGATACAACTTCATGTGATAAAGTGTGTCAGTGACTTGCGGCAGGTCAGTGGTTTTCTCCGGGTACTCCGGTTTCTTTCACCAATAAAGCTGACCGTCACAATATACATTTGTAGCTGAAATATTTTGGAAAGTGGTGTTAAACACCATAAACCAAACCAAATCAAAATTAGATGACAAACATCAAATTGTTTGCTTTTATCAGAGGTTTTATTACTCAACAATGAGAGGGCCCGGGTGGCTCAATGAGTTAGGTAGTTGTAGGGCCCGGGTGGCTCAATGAGTTAGGTAGTTGTAGGGCCCGGGTGGCTCAATGAGTTAGGTAGTTGTAGGGCCCGGGTGGCTCAATGAGTTAGGTAGTTGTAGGACCCGGGTGGCTCAATGAGTTAGGTAGTTGTAGGGCCCGGGTGGCTCAATGAGTTAGGTAGTTGTAGGGCCCGGGTGGCTCAATGAGTTAGGTAGTTGTAGGGCCCTTGTGGCTCAATGAGTTAGGTAGTTGTAGGGCCCGGGTGGCTCAATGAGTTAGGTAGTTGTAGGGCCCGGGTGGCTCAATGAGTTAGGTAGTTGTAGGGCCCAGGTGGCTCAATGAGTTAGGTAGTTGTAGGGCCCGGGTGGCTCAATGAGTTAGGTAGTTGTAGGGTCCTGGTGGCTCAATGAGTTAGGTAGTTGTAGGGCCCGGGTGGCTCAATGAGTTAGGTAGTTGTAGGGCCCGGGTGGCTCAATGAGTTAGGTAGTTGTAGGGTCCTGGTGGCTCAATGAGTTAGGTAGTTGTAGGGTCCTGGTGGCTCAATGAGTTAGGTAGTTGTAGGGCCCTGGTGGCTCAATGAGTTAGGTAGTTGTAGGGTCCTGGTGGCTCAATGAGTTAGGTAGTTGTAGGGCCCGGGTGGCTCAATGAGTTAGGTAGTTGTAGGGTCCTGGTGGCTCAATGAGTTAGGTAGTTGTAGGGTCCTGGTGGCTCAATGAGTTAGGTAGTAGTAGGGCCCTGGTGGCTCAATGAGTTAGGTAGTTGTAGGGTCCTGGTGGCTCAATGAGTTAGGTAGTTGTAGGGTCCTGGTGGCTCAATGAGTTAGGTAGTTGTAGGGCCCTGGTGGCTCAATGAGTTAGGTAGTTGTAGGGTCCTGGTGGCTCAATGAATTAGGTAGTTGTAGGGCCCTGGTGGCTCAATGAGTTAGGTAGTTGTAGGGTCCTGGTGGCTCAATGAGTTAGGTAGTTGTAGGGCCCTGGTGGCTCAATGAGTTAGGTAGTTGTAGGGTCCTGGTGGCTCAATGAGTTAGGTAGTTGTAGGGGCCTGGTGGCTCAATGAGTTAGGTAGTTGTAGGGTCCTGGTGGCTCAATGAGTTAGGTAGTTGTAGGGTCCTGGTGGCTCAATGAGTTAGGTAGTTGTAGGGCCCTGGTGGCTCAATGAGTTAGGTAGTTGTAGGGCCCTGGTGGCTCAATGAGTTAGGTAGTTGTAGGGTCCTGGTGGCTCAATGAGTTAGGTAGTTGTAGGGTCCTGGTGGCTCAATGAGTTAGGTAGTTGTAGGGTCCTGGTGGCTCAATGAGTTAGGTAGTTGTAGGGCCCGGGTGGCTCAATGAGTTAGGTAGTTGTAGGGCCCGGGTGGCTCAATGAGTTAGGTAATTGTAGGGCCCGGGTGGCTCAATGAGTTAGGTAGTTGTAGGGCCCGGGTGGCTCAATGAGTTAGGTAGTTGTAGGGCCCGGGTGGCTCAATGAGTTAGGTAATTGTAGGGCCCGGGTGGCTCAATGAGTTAGGTAGTTGTAGGGCCTGGGTGGCTCAATGAGTTAGGTAGTTGTAGGGCCCTGGTGGCTCAATGAGTTAGGTAGTTGTAGGGCCCGGGTGGCTCAATGAGTTAGGTAGTTGTAGGGCCCGGGTGGCTCAATGAGTTAGGTAGTTGAAGGGCCCGGGTGGCTCAATGAGTTAGGTAGTTGTAGGGCCCGGGTGGCTCAATGAGTTAGGTAGTTGGATTACCTAACAACTCATACAAGCCTATCACCAATACGGCATGGATTCACGCCCGGCTTTGTAAATTACAAAAAAGGGTGCACTCGACTCGCAGCCGCAAGCGATAAAGTTTACCAGTTGTTTGCCTATGGTCGGTGGTTCTCTCCGGCAGACTTGGGGTAAATTACTTTCAGATGTAATCGATTACATTACAATTACTTTGCAATTTTCATGATTACATTACATTACGATTACATCAATTTTCAAATGTAATCGATTAAATTACAATTACTTTGTAAATGTAATCGATTACATTACTGATTACATTTAATGTCATGACAACCAATATATTAGTGTTTTATGTTATTTTGTCTCATGTGCATCTGTCCAATATCTCTTCTTTTTTTTTAATGTACAAATGTATTTCTTACTCAGAGCTATGAATTACAATTCAGTTTTAATGTGATCATTTTACATTACATGCAATAACATACAGTAGATTGTAAATTATAAACAGCAATTCTCGTTTTCCTTTTTTTCATCAAATATGTTGTGTCTTATTACTATGACCAATATTCATTCCATCTTATACTATATATAATAATATATATCAAATAATTTCAAACATCCTGACCTGTCAAAAGTTTGTTGTGGATAATAAACTAGCAGTTAACTTGTGCCATAGATAAAATTTGTAATTAAGATCTTATTTATGACACCAAATTATGTAACAATCACCATTACTAAATTTCACACCATTTCAATGTGTGTCCTTGATATATAATTCAGAAGATAAAAAAACAAGTTATTCTGATTCTAGAAACCTGCTTAAAAATATGCATAATTTCTCAGTCTAAATATGAAAACTAAATCCTTAATTTATGTAAATTGGTTTAATAAAATATCCATTACAAGTAGTAACCCACAAATAATGAAAATAATCATATAATCCCAAATTAAAAGGAAAATCTGCACCAAAATAAATGCAGAAATATCACATATCTCTGAATATCAGATACAAGCCCCCATTGGAATATTCTTTACAAAAAAATCCCAAATTTTACAAATATTACAACTTGCTATTTATCAGTTAATTTGTAATATGTATGATTGGAAATATTAGTTATTCTACTATGAGCATCATAAATAAATGTTTCTGAAAATTATAATTTACATTTTGCTTTTTATATAATATCTTTAGTGAAATTTAGATCCCTTTTAAACTTTTATAAGAAATCTTCATGAGATACATATGTACATTGGTTGATATAAAATATTTCTTTATCTTATGGAAATCATGAGGACATGGCGATAGTCTTTCATAGTAGTAGTGTCAGATAATTTAACATTTTAGAGCTTGTAGTGTTTTACACAAGCCGGCAAACTGTTTTCACTGAAATTTTGAAACCCTAAAGAAATTGAAATTGAGATATTATTTGATTGGATATCAAGTCTTTGAAGCCATAATTAATACTTAATATTTTTTGTACCTGTGATAGTTTTGATTGCAATTAAACATAGAATGATATCTTTTGATCATGTTCTGATTGCCACTTTATTTTAATAGAGTTTTTTTGGAGTTTTTTAACAATTGAATTTCATAATATATTTTTTTATTTAGATGTCAATAAACTTTAATCTTTTTTTAGTAAACCATTCTACATTAATTGTTTTCATAAATTTCATGAAGAAAATTAATTTACATAAATGATACATTAAATATCTTCTAAGGAGATATATATTTTGTATGTTTCAATTAAAACAAAATTAGTCAAAATGATGAAAAGTAATCTAAATGTAATCAGAAAGTAATCACGATTACAGGGTCAAAATGAATGTAATCGATTACATCATGATTACATGTAATCTAAAAAATATCTGATTACATGAAAAAATGTAATTGATTACAACTGATTACGATTACCCCATGTCTGCTCTCCGGGTACTCCGGCTTCTTCCACCACTAAAACTGGTCCCCATGATATAGCTGAAATATTGCTGAAAGTGACGTTGAACACCAAAAATCAAATCAAATCAAATCAAAAATGAGTAAATTGAATATTGTACTCATTCTATTTGAGTAATAGGTAACAAAATGAGAAACAAATAAAATACCATTCTTTCGGAACAGTTTTAAATTCCAGTCGAAAAATTGTAGAAACAAAGAGTCAAAATCAACAAATATACATAACGGCTCATTCTTCTAACTTTGTACCTGCATTTAAACACTTACAGGGTTAAACTAGTGTTATGGGCAAATATGGTAATTGTTTTTATTTATACAAACACTATAGGGACTTCTCTGGCCATCCTCATTGTGGTCATTGGTTTATATATATACATGTACAGCACCATATCATCTCTAGATTTGAGTGTTTTAACTTTATTTAGGTAAGGTCGCTGATATTCTATGATTTCATGTTAATTTCATATTGTCCCAAAATAAAAAATAACTTGGGATATTACATTAACACACTGGTACACACTGAAACCAAACTTCATGTCATTTTCTGTTTACTATAAACATTGTTTAAATGCATCTGTCATGTGATCATAAAAAAGTCGTGTGATTTCGTACAATTATCCAACTTCTAGTGGTTTAGTTTACACATGTCACATGACAGTATGATCAGATGCAATTTACAATTTAGAAAGGGGCTGTCGTGGTCATGATCGTAATGGTAATTGGATTTACAACTACCTATATGCAATCAGTGCCTATCACCACTAACATTGCAAGTTCGACTTCCACTCAGGCGAGGTGTACTCGATACAATATTATGTGATAAAGTTTGTCAGTGACTTGCGGCAGGTCGGTGGTTTTCTCCAGGTACATTAATGCTTAAACTAAATAGCATTTAAATGCATCAGTCATGTGACCTTAAAAAACATTATGTGATTTCGTATAGTTATCGACATTTATGCTTATACCAGTACTTCTTTATATTTTGACAGAGACCGGGAGCTCAGAAGCCGTGCAGCAAAGCCAAGTATCATCAAGTAAACCCTCAGTATTAGCCAATGACGTACTAGGTCCACTTTTACTAGAGGTAAAAAGGAATACTTTATTGGTATAGAAATATGGTGTTTTACACCACTTTCAACAATAATGAATATTTCAGTTATATCATGCCGGTCGTGTTTTATTCGTGGAGGAAATCCTTAATTAGTATAGCTGGGATGAACAATGCAATAAATAAGGGCCCTGTGGAGTATTGGCAAACAATCTATTTTTATTGTACCTTTGCTGAAATAAGCTTAGGATGGCCCACTTTCAAAATTATATTTGACACCCCACACTCCATCCTAAATAGCTGCCATTACTATAAGTAGAAATTTCATCAAATGGCAAAAAAACAAAAACAAAACAAAAAATTGTCTAAGACATTTCTATAAAATTTAGAAATCTAATTGAAAACCAGGTGAGCAATTACAGGCCCATGGGAGCCACTTGTTGTTACTTTTGTTGCTATGAATTATGCTCTGCAAACTTTCTTTTTTTCTTATGTTAATTGAAAGTACAAGATGGCCACTATGACAGAACATAGTTTGAACATAGAATCATAAAAGGGGGAAATATAGATCTTTTATTAGCTGAAACTCAAATCAGCTCTCACGAATATTTATGATCTTAAATAATTGTTTATTTATTTTTTATTTCCAGGCTTTGGATGGATTTCTGTTTGTTGTAAATGGTCAAGGCAAAGTTGAATTTGTATCAGAAAATGTTAACCAATATCTTCAATATAGCCAGGTATAGTACACCACATGTGATATTGTATGATTTGATTTTAATTTGATTTTTGGTGTTTAACGCCACTTTCAGCAATATTTCAGCTATATCATGGCGACCAGTTTTAGTGGTGGAAGAAGCTGGAGTACCCGGAGAGAACCACCGACCATGAGCAAGCAACTGGTAAACTTTATCACTCGCGGCTGCGAGTCAGTGCACCCTTTTTTGTAATTTACAAAGCTGGGCGCGAACCCATGCCATATTGGTGATATTGCAGTGCCTGAAATTTTTTGGGCCAATAAAAAATTAAGAGACACTGGTCCAAATGGCATAATGGTGGCCCAAACATTTTGTGACATTTTTTTTATGAAAAAAATACATCAGATATCAATATATAAACAGTTTTCAGATTAATTGTTTTTTATCAATAACATTAAAATTTTATTCTTACACTAGTCTCACGAGGGTTGGGGGGGGCTCTTCAAGGTAATTTTGGTAGGTACAGGTGTGCAGCTGAAATTACGAAAACACCCCAATGCATATATTGCTATCAAATGAAACCTGAATTTACTTGCTATAACCTTTTTAACAACCTTGACGTCATTGGATAGGGTGGTCTTAAGAAACGATGCTAGTCCATCGGATGGGGACAATAAAAGGCTGGTTTGTGTAAGGGGAGATCAATGCCATGATCACATTAAAAACATCTGGAAAATAGTAGACTAATGCCACTACAAGGACCGCTCTTGCACTCCCCACAGTGAAGAGTGACATCACTTGTTTCAATTCACTATGAAGAAGTGATTTTAAAGTAAAATAACTTCTCAGTTCGGGGTAATGTTAGTTGGTTATTCATTCCAAATAAGTATCTCACTTTGTTGAAATAACAAACGGTGCTGTCATTTTCTGTTATTTAAACAACTGTTAACTTTTCCTGTTATTTTTTAATTTGTTTTAACAAAAGTTCTGGTTCCAAAAAAAAAAACCACTCCCAATTGTCATTAAAATGTAGCCGTGTACATGAACTATGAAAAGTTTAAAAGAAGTGACAGGCCAAATCGTTTCCGTAGTTTGACAACTGTCAACTGTCAACGATTTTCTCTCCGTTGTTGGGGAAAAGTTTTTCAATGATTACCTAAGGATTGACACAAAAAGGTTTCCGATTTCTGTAAAAATGAAATTCGTACATGTACATTTTGCAGCAGATTGAATGAATAAATTTCCGAACAGTGGAAGATACCAGATCGCAAACATTATAAGTTAACAGAATTCTCTTTATTGTTCACAACTTTCCACTTCGTCCGTGATTTTTAACAATTTTAATAATTAAATCATAAAGAAACCAAAAAAACACGTTTCTTTTCAAATATTTAGTGAATACTTGTGTATTACATGAAAACGTGTAGGAAACGTGTATTGATTGACTCGATAAAAATACATAATTGGGGAGAACAGTAAATTACATTAGCTGTGTATTCATTGGCTACAAAAATGTATTTGGACCAATCGCTGTGCTCGTAACAAACTGTTTTCGACTAGAACAGAAGAGTTATCTACCGTTGAAGTTACAGTAAAATATGTCCGGTTTCGGTAAAACAAAAATTTTTAACGGTCTTTTAGGCAATCGCCCAAACGTTTTTTGTTGGGCCAGTGACTACCTAATTTGGAGCAGCTTTTGGTTGCCTGAATAAGATATTAGTCGCATTTGGCGACTGGGCGACCGTCCATTTCAGGCACTGTATTGGTGAGAGCCACCCAAGCCCTTGATAATATATGAACTCATTGTATGAAAAGTTTGAAGATACAAAAGGGGTATCCCGCTCAGGCGAGGTGTACTCGATACAACATTATGTAATAAAGTTTGTCAGTGACTTGCGGCAGATAGGTGGTTTTCTCTGGGAACTTCATTGCTGAAATTAATTTGCTTTTGTCATGGTTTCCTCGGTATCCCCTATATTGTGTAAAAAATTAGATATGAAATATATATGATTTAACCAAACAATTCAAGCTCTAAGATGTCTTGTATCAGTCACAAACATCACAGATGTAAAGTTTATGGCCACATTATGATGCAATGATATTTGATTTTGATGAGGTGTTAAATGCTTTTTTTTAATGTTTAAATGAACTCAACTATTAGTACTGTCAGTGCTTTGATGAAGTGGTAAATTTATTTTTTTTAAAGTTTAAATGAACTCAGCCATCAGTACTGTCAACACTTTGATGAATTGTTGTATTAAACAGGGATGATTCTTTTCAGTTATTTAACTGATTTCAGCTATTTTCCTCAGAAAATTGTTTTCCGAAAATTGCTGGACATGGTCAGAACAGGTAAAAATGACCATTTTGAAAGGGGGTGTAGATGGTTTCAGTTATTTTATTTTCTTATCAAAATCATCCCTAATTAAGATGGTGGTACAGGCACCTGTAGGGACAGGCACCTGTATACGTATGGTATTTCAATATTTGCCAACATCAATCTAGCATCATCTCAGTATTGCATATGTTTTACTTGATTCATGACACTGATGTTCTGATTGGAAGTTTTAATTTGAGACAGTAAATTAATTGATTGACCTCCTGTGTTTTTACTTTTTTTTTTATGTTATTGCACATCAGTATATACTGTGAACACAGATGTCATTAACAAATTCTTGAAATGTTAAGATTTTAAGATATCTCTAACAGTGATTAGCGTAAATCTCCACAAAAAACACAATATTTGCATAAACTTGAGGGGTCGTCGTGGTCGTGATCGTATGGTAGTTGGATTTACAGCTAACTGCAGTCAGTGCCTATCACCACTAAAGATGTGAATTCGAACCCCGTTCATGACGATGTGTGCTCAATACAACATTATGTGACAAAAATTTGTGACTTGCAACATTTCAGTGGTTTTCTCCGGGTACACTGGTTCCTCCTCTAATGAAACTGACCGCCACGATATAACTGAAATGTTGTTGAAAGTGGCGTTAAGCACCATGCACCCACACCGCCCGATACCAGAGATGACTTGTGGGACTGTTGAATTCAGCCTAGCGGCTTCAGAATAACTATTTACTAGATAGCCTCTAATTCTAGCCGTATATGGTTTATAGATTGGTTTGGGAAGGAACAGTCAAAAACTATTGTCCTTCGGTATGAGGGATTACTGGTGGGACTGTTCAACCTGGCAGCCTGTTAATAACTGTTTACTAAATAATCTATGGTTTTGTCCATATGGTTTCAAGATTGTTATACAGTTAAACCTTCTTTAGTGACCACCTCTATTAAGTTAGTCAATCCTGCTTTAGTGACCACCTCTATTAAGCAACCACTTGTATTAAGTGACCTTAATTTAAATTTCCCTTCACAGTGCATTTCATTTTACTTAAAGATGTATTTAGTGACCACTTGTCTGATGTCACCCTATTTCAATGTTCCATAGGAAGGTCACATAAGACAGGCTAAAGATGTATTTAGTGACCACTTGTCTGATGTCACTCTATTTCAATGTTCCATAGGAAGGTCACATAAGACAGACTAAAGATGTATTTAGTGACCACTTGTCTGATGTCACTCTATTTCAATGTTCCATTGGAAGGTCACATAAGACAGGCTAAAGATGTATTTAGTGACCACTTGTCTTATGTCACTCTATTTCAATGTTCCATTGGAAGGTCCAGGGCTCCCACTACTTTGAAATCAGAGGGAGAAGTGACTTCTCTTTCAGGTGCTGACAAAAGAGAAGTGAGAGACAGCAGGGAGAAGTGGTGAGAGTACAGGGAGAAGTCAAAATATTTCTCTAATTAATTGTACCACTTTTCACATTCGCGGGGCATTATTCGTATGTTATAATGTACTTGTTATGCATTAAGGTATATTCAGTAATTGTTTAATTCCTTGTTTTTGTTAGCATATCATCTCTCTGATTTACATATATATGTCCTTGTATTTGTTTTTTGTTTGTTTGTATTAAGTAAACCCTTTTCAGATTCTTTGTTTTGTCTTGCACAGATGATAAAGGCACATATATGATAGTCAGCTATTGTCCAATAAATAATAAATAAATAAAATTGAATAATAAAATTTATTTTGACATCAGCATTGTTTCAAACAAGTCACACATAGATAAAATGACAAAGCATTAGATAAGATAAATATATGCCCCAAAAAAAACCACAAGCTGTGAAATTGTTAATTATTTAATCAAATTTTAATGAGTGTATATTATTTACATTGCTTCTCTTTAATCACTGATTGATATTAATTAAGAAACTAATCATATCCACAAAGTTAACAATCCTTTTGGATGGCCGCCATCAAACTCCAAATAAATGAAATGAAACAATACCGACGTTATTTTCCCAGAGTTCGGATCCGTAGTACAGTTTTTATATTCGTAACTGTTTCGATTACGTCCCTTTACAATGGCGGTGTGAAAAACGGAAATTTTGTAGTAAAAATATACCGATGTTTTTTAACAGTTAAAATTAGCAAAGCGACTTGGTAAAATTACAGGGCGACTTCCACTTCTCTTTTGGCACTAGTACAAAGCGAAGTGAGCAGCCACAAGGCGACTTCTTCACCCGAATCGCCCTCCAACGTGAGCCCTGAAGGTCACATAAGACAGGCTAAACATGTATTTAGTGACCACTTGTCTGATGTCACTCTATTTCAATGTTCCATAGGAAGGTCACATAAGACAGGCATGACTATATATCTAATATTTGTACATGTACTAAGATATAGAGCATAAACCCCGTCTTTAGTGGTTTACCCGATAATAGAAAGTTGTGAATGAGTTGTTTGATCGATGTGTAAATTTCTCTTATGTATAGAAATTATCGTCCAATCAGATGTCACAAAATGACGTATTTCATTGAAAAAAATGACTCGTTTTTTTTTTTTTTTTTTTTTTTTTTTTTATAAAACAAGCAAACAATGTGTTAATTTAACATCTGCTGAAATTACATAAAATGGAGAAAGTAAAGCTTCAAATCTTTTTATTAGCTGTTAACAGATTTCTTAAGACCCGCTGAATTTTACAGGAAGATTTATTTTTAAGTTCTATTATAAAAATTAAGTAAGTTTTTCTTTAAAAAGGTATGTGATAAAATAGCTTGTTTAATTGGTGTTTAAACGTCCGTCAGGTAACCAGTACTTTTTACATCAATAATCTGTTGTGAACCTAGAGGGTAAAAAAAGATGATGTAGATTCTCTCTGCAGGGTACAATCCCCCATAACAGGGGCACCTGCTAGTTACATGTATGTGGGCCTAATCAAATTATCGCCATATAAGTGAGTGTCTTAAGCAACAGTCTGTACTGAGAAACAGTGTGGTAGGAATGGCCGCTAGGAGTGGTCGTTGATGGTTTGTTGCTAGGCAGAATTTTCTGACCATATCAACTTTTTCTGGAATAGCCCTTAACATACCTAATTCAATTAGGTATGTCAAGGGCTATTCCAGAAAAATTAAATTGTCATGTTTAAGTATAGTATTGTTAGAAAGTAATTCACAACAGTAACCATGGCAACCTAATAATTTTTATTTTATGATTTTCTGTCTATTTTTAGGACGACATTATTGATAAGACTATAATATTAGACAGTATTTCCTTGCGGTAACCATGGCAACCTTATACTTTTTATTTTACGATTTTCTGTCTATTTTTAGGATGACCTTGTTGGTAAAAGTATATACAATATTATCCATGTTGGAGACCATGCCCAATTCAGTGGAAGTTTATTGCCTATGTCATTTGGTAAGTTGTCATTGTAATTCTGTAGATTTTGATCTGGTGACCTCTTGAACTATTTGTGATCTCATTTCCATAATTTGCATACATGTGATAATTTGAATGTATCTATGAGAGAAATTATTTAAAAAAAAGATTTAGTAAATATATACTATTGTTGATTTGCTCTGCGAGAAAAGATTTCTCAGACCAATATCACATCGAAGACAAAACCTGAAGAGAATTCAATTTCGAGCAAAACATATAAACAATAGTATATTTATTAAAGATTTGTCAAGGTTACAAATGACCACGGATATGTTCCACTTGTCGTAAACACTTCTCAGTCCTTTCCTCATTCATGACTTATCACTGGATTTATAACTAGATTAACACGACGGGTGTCACTAGTCGAGCAGGAACTGCTTACCCTTCCGGAGCACCTGAGTCCACCCCCGGTTTTTAGTGGGGGTTCTTGTTTCTCGATCTTAGTTTGATGTGTATGTTTTGTAGATCGTTATTTGACCTTTTGTACTTTTTCTTTTGGCCATTGTCTTATCTGTTCTTTTCCTCTATATATGGATTCTGATTACTCCTTTGGTATCTTCAAACTCCTCTTACGTCATTAGAAAACAAGCGATAATATATTTGTATACAGCTAGGTGCTTGATAATAGATATTATGGAGTGTAAAGATCAAAGGAGACATGTACCAATCTTTGATAAGAAAGGATTGTAAATGAACATGAGAGACTATCCTATTGTGTGCCTAGAGACAAATAAAAATAAAGGCTGACTTTGACTCCTTTGATTATTAAATACCAGAATGTCCAGATTATAGAATATACAGTTATATTGAACCATGTTCTTGTTGTAATAACAAATACTCAGAATATTTCTGTTTAAATATCAATTGCATCAGTGATGTAATGGTTAGTGTGCTTGTCTTCAGTGAGGTCAATTATTGGTTCAAGTCCTGGTCGTGGGAATCTAAAGATTATAAAATTGGTATTTGTTGCTACACAGAAAACTAGCTGTACTCTTTATTTTTAAAAATAAGGAGTAAAATACCCATTGTACTTGAAAATGACCTTGAGTGCTGTGCGATGAAAATGACCTTGAGTGCTGTGTGATAAAAATGACCTTGAGTTCTGTGTGATTAAAATAACCTTGAGTGCTGTGTGATAAAAATGACCCTGAGTGATGTGTGATAAAAATGACCTTGAGTGTTGTGTGATAAAAATGACCTTGAATGCTGTGTGATAAAAATGTCCTTGAGTGCTGCTTTGTTAAAAATGTCCTTGACTGCTCTGTGCTAAAAATGACCTTGATTGCCGTGTGATAAAAATGACATTGAGTGCTGGAGTGATGTGTGATAAAAAAAAGACCTTGAGGGATGTGTGATAAAAAAGACCTTGAGTGTTGTGTGATAAAAATGCCCTTGAGTGTTGTGTGATTAAAATGACCTTGAGTGCTGTGTGATAAAAATGTACTCGAGTGCTGTGTGATAAAAATGACCTTGATTGCTGTGTGATAAAAATGACCTTGAGTGCTGTGTGATAAAAATGACCCTGAGTGCTGTGTGATAAAAATGACCTTGAGTGTTGTGTGATAAAAATGACCTTGAATGCTGTGTGATAAAAATGTCCTTGAGTGCTGCTTTGTTAAAAATGTCCTTGACTGCTCTGTGCTAAAAATGACCTTGATTGCTGTGTGATAAAAATGACATTGAGTGCTGGAGTGATGTGTGATAAAAAAAGACCTTGAGGGATGTGTGATAAAAAAAGACCTTGAGTGTTGTGTGATAAAAATGCCCTTGAGTGTTGTGTGATTAAAATGACCTTGAGTGCTGTGTGATAAAATGACCTTGAGTACTGTGAAAAAAAGGCCATTGAGTGCTGTGTGATAAAAGTGACCTTGAGTGCTGTGTGATAAAAATGTACTCGAGTGCTGTGTGATAAAAATGACCTTGATTGCTGTCTGATAAAAATGACCTTGAGTGCTATGTGATAAAATGACCTTGAGTGATGTGTGATAAAAAAGACCTTGAGGGATGTGTGATAAAAATGACCTTGCATCCTGTGTGATAAAAATGACCTTGAGTGCTGTGTGACAAAAATGACCCTGAGTGTTGTGTGATTAAAATGACATTGCGTGTTGTGTGATAAAAATGACCTTTAGTGCTGTGTGATAAAAATGACCTTGAGTGCTGTGTGATAAAAATAATACTGGAGGTCTAGATGCCTTGTTAAAAACATTTAGTTTTTCCATCTTCTATAAATACATAAAACATTTTTGTATATGCTGGTAGATAAATTTACTACTGGTTTTATTTACCAGTAATAACAATTAATATAAAAATAGCAGTTTGTTATTTTCATATTTGTTAAAACTCATTGAACTGTAAAGCTAAAAAACACTGGTGACATCGAACTGTAAAGAACCAAATAAACCACTGTTGTCATTGAACTGTAAACTGCATCGGTGGCATAATGGTTAGCATGCTCACCTCGAGTGCAGTAGATCGTGGGTTCAAGCCTCGTTCGTGTCAAACCAAAGATTATTAAATTGGTATTTGTTGCTTCTCTGCTAAGCACACAGCATTAAGGAGAAAGAGCAAAGACTGGTTGGCTTAGAATCAGAATAATGTGTCCGAGTGGAGCGACATGTCTACCCACGGACTGTTGTTTCAGTGAGCTAGCACTATAAAAATCCAAATCAGCGTGTTGGTCTAGTACAAAGCGGACCTCATCATGATCTCTTTGAAAATTAACTTGTTCTCGCCATGATATAGATGAAAAATTGCTGAATTGTCGTTAAACAACAAACACTCACTCACTCAGTGACCTGGTAAAGACCAAATAAACACATTGCCTTTGAACAGATTAGTATCAACAAGTCTTACTTTGTACGTAGATTAAATCTTGCCGAAAATTGATGAATATGTCACTTGAATGAGTCAACTTTGAGGAGGTATTTTGCCGTCAACAATTTTTACGATTTTACAACAACACACGTTGCATAGACATAGAGTAACAGTGTGGAGATAATTAATTCTACCTGGATAAAGATAGCATATTAACGACCAACACATGTGTTAGCGGAGATATCACACATTTTACACCTTCGTTTTGATACTTAGCATCTTTTTGGGATATTGTCATTCTCGTCAATACTAGGAGACAGAAATGTAAAACATAGAATATTATGCAATTGTGGAATTGTTGAGGTCAGTATAAAGGTATATCGTTCGATATATGATATTTTCCTCAGCCTTTCGAACTCGGTAAATATCATATATCTTGGAACGATAGATCCTTATATTAATTGAAATGAAAGTCAGTAATTGTTTTATTATATGAAACTGTTATTAATGTCCTCTGGGTCATGTTTTATTAATTAACATTAAACACTACATGTGTTTTTGTAATTTTTAATAGTAACAAGATTTAGACAGAAAATCTGAAAACGTCTACTTTTAATTTTAGAGTCACGTGAGGTTAATATAACTTTCTCCCACTATTACGGCGTTTTAACCCCTCTGAACCAGTGGTGGAAAAATCTGTAATCCTCTAGAGGATTAAAATGTCTCGTGCCTTTCCCCGCATGTTGTCATATCGGTAATTGGCAGAATTGTGTAGAGGTCTGCCAAAGGATTTTGAAATAAAAATTGTGTTAAATAATGGGAGAAACAAATTCTCCTTCAGTTGCCAATGTGGGTTACGATATTTCTCCACTCTCGAGAGTTAAATTAAAAATTTAACTCTCGAGTGGAGAAATATCATAACCCACGAGCAACTGAAGGAGAATCTATATTTCCAAAGACTCCTCTGGAAATATCTAGAAAAAATCTCATGCTTTTAGCCAATTAGATCAAAGAAATATATATAGTCATATAATAAAACTTTTTAAGAGGGGCTGTCATGGCTGTGATAATATGGTAGTTGGATTTACCACTACCTATGCAATCGGTACCTATCACCACTGATGTTGTGAGTTTGAACCCCGTTCATAGCGCGGTATACAACTATGCGTGATAAAGTTTGTCAGTGACTTGCGGCAGGTCGGTGGTTTTCTCCGGGTCCTCTGGTTTCCTCCACCAATAAAACTGACCGCCATGATATAACTGAAATATTGTTGATAAGACATGAATGAGGAAAGGACCGAATTGTGATTACAACAACTTTGCAGACGTAAGATTAACTGATCAATCGTTACTATTTTAAGTTTTTTATTACCGGTATTTTTACAGGAAGTGTGATTTCTTCGCGATCAATTGTTACTACTTTTAACTTTTTTTTATTTTTACAGGAAGTGTGATCTCTTGGCCAAGTGATTCAGTTGCTAAAGGAAGAACCTTTAATTGTCGTATGCTCCTTAAACCACCATGTAAGTCAAATATTAATTGTTATATGCTCCTTAAACCACCATGTAAGTCAAATATTAATTGTTATATGCTCCTTAAACCACCATGTAAGTCAAATATTAATTGTTATATGCTCCTTAAACCACCATGTAAGTCAAATATTAATTGTTATATGCTCCTTAAACCACCATGTAAGTCAAATACTAATTGTCATATGCTCCTCAAACCACCATTTAAGTCAAATATTAATTGTTATATGCTCCTTAAACCACCATGTAAGTCAAATATTAATTGTTATATGCTCCTTAAACCACCATGTAAGTCAAATATTAACTGTTATATGCTCCTTAAACCACCATGTAAGTCAAATATTAATTGTCATATACTCCTTAAACCACCATGTAAGTCAAATATTAACTGTTATATGCTCCTTAAACCACCATGTAAGTCAAATATTAATTGTTATATGCTCCTTAAACCACCATGTAAGTCAAATATTAATTGTCGTATGCTCCTTAAACCACCATGTAAGTCAAATATTAATTGTTATATGCTCCTTAAACCACCATTTAAGTCAAATATTAATTGTCATATGCTCCTTAAACCACCATTTAAGTCAAATATTAATTGTCGTATGCTCCTTAAACCACCATTTAAGTCAAATACTAATTGTCATATGCTCCTCAAACCACCATTTAAGTCAAATATTAATTGTTATATGCTCCTTAAACCACCATGTAAGTCAAATATTAATTGTTATATGCTCCTTAAACCACCATGTAAGTCAAATATTAATTGTTGTATGCTCCTTAAACCACCATGTAAGTCAAATATTAATTGTCATATACTCCTTAAACCACCATGTAAGTCAAATATTAACTGTTATATGCTCCTTAAACCACCATGTAAGTCAAATATTAATTGTTATATGCTCCTTAAACCACCATGTAAGTCAAATATTAATTGTCGTATGCTCCTTAAACCACCATGTAAGTCAAATATTAATTGTTATATGCTCCTTAAACCACCATTTAAGTCAAATATTAATTGTCATATGCTCCTTAAACCACCATTTAAGTCAAATATTAATTGTCGTATGCTCCTTAAACCACCATTTAAGTCAAATACTAATTGTCATATGCTCCTCAAACCACCATTTAAGTCAAATATTAATTGTCATATGCTCCTTAAACCACCATTTAAGTCAAATATTAATTGTCGTATGCTCCTTAAACCACCATGTAAGTCAAATATTAATTGTTATATGCTCCTTAAACCACCATGTATGTCAAATATTAATTGTCATATGCTCCTTAAACCACCATGTAAGTCAAATATTAATTGTCGTATGCTCCTTAAACCACCATGTAAGTCAAATATTAATTGTTATATGCTCCTTAAACCACCATGTAAGTCAAATACTAATTGTCATATACTCCTTAAACCACCATTTAAGTCAAATATTAATTGCTATATGCTCCTTAAACCACCATTTAAGTCAAATATTAATTGTCATATGCTCCTTAAACCACCATGTAAGTCAAATATTAATTGTCGTATGCTCCTTAAACCACCATGTAAGTCAAATATTAATTGTCGTATGCTCCTTAAACCACCATGTAAGTCAAATATTAATTGTTGTATGCTCCTTAAACCACCATTTAAGTCAAATATTAATTGTCGTATGCTCTCTAAACCACCATTTAAGTCAAATAATAATTGTCATATGCTCCTTAAACCACCATGTAGGTCAAATATTAATTGTCGTATGCTCCTTAAACCACCATGTAAGTCAAATATTAATTGTCATATGCTCCTTAAACCACCATGTAAGTCAAATATTAATTGTTGTATGCTCCTTAAACCACCATTTAAGTCAAATATTAATTGTCGTATGCTCTCTAAACCACCATGTAAGTCAAATATTAATTGTTATATGCTCCTTAAACCACCATGTAAGTCAAATACTAATTGTCATATGCTCCTTAAACCACCATTTAAGTCAAATATTAATTGTTATATGCTCCTTAAACCACCATTTAAGTCAAATATTAATTGTCATATGCTCCTTAAACCACCATGTAAGTCAAATATTAATTGTTGTATGCTCCTTAAACCACCATTTAGGTCAAATACTAATTGTCATATACTCCTTAAACCACCATGTAAGTCAAATATTAATTGTCGTATGCTCCTTAAACCACCATGTAAGTCAAATACTAATTGTCATATGCTCCTTAAACCACCATTTAAGTCAAATATTAATTGTTATATGCTCCTTAAACCACCATTTAAGTCAAATATTAATTGTCATATGCTCCTTAAACCACCATGTAAGTCAAATATTAATTGTTGTATGCTCCTTAAACCACCATTTAGGTCAAATATTAATTGTCGTATGCTCCTTAAACCACCATGTAAGTCAAATATTAATTGTCGTATGCTCCTTAAACCACCATGTAAGTCAAATATTAATTGTTGTATGCTCTCTAAACCACCATGTAAGTCAAATATTAATTGTCGTATGCTCCTTAAACCACCATGTAAGTCAAATATTAATTGTCGTATGCTCCTTAAACCACCATGTAAGTCAAATATTAATTGTTGTATGCTCCTCAAACCACCATTTAAGTCAAATATTAATTGTTATATGCTCCTTAAACCACCATGTAAGTCAAATACTAATTGTTGTATTCTCCTTTAACCACCATTTAAGTCAAATATTAACTGTCATATGCTCCTTAAACCACCATGTAAGTCAAATATTAACTGTCATATGCTCCTTAAACCACCATTTAAGTCAAATATTAATTGTCGTATGCTCATTAAACCACCATGTAAGTCAAAGATGGGAAAACATGGTTTAAATATGACCATAAAAATTTAGCATTTTTATTATGTTATGGCGCTGTGATCGAAGGAACCTTATAAGAGGGGGAATTTTGTATTGGCAAAGCAACCATATTTTTTATTTATGACTTCATTGGAAATATTCCAAACAATTTATATGATTTGATTTCATTTCATTGAAACAACATACCAGTAATATTTATTTGGCGTATCTGATTTAAGATCTCTGTCCAATAGTATTTTTTTGTTCTTCAGGTGAAGAAAATGATGATGTTGAAGTCAAGCAAACCTATGTATCCCAATATGAAAACATGCAAATATCTGCCTTACAACAACCTGGTGAAAAATTCTCTGAAACTAGCGAAGGTACAGGTACGTTGATATAGACCGCGTGATATGACTGAAATATTGTTGAAAGTTGCGTTAAACACCATCAAACAAACAAACAAACATAGAAATAGACCACCATGTTATAACTGAAATATTGTTGAAAGGGGCGTTAAACATCATCAAACAAACAAGCGTAGAAATAGACCGCCACGTTATAGCTGAAATATTGTTGAAAGTGGCGTTAAACATCATCAAACAAACAAACGTAGAAATAGACCGCCACGTTATAGCTGAAATATTGTTGAAAGTGGCATTAAACACCATCAAACAAACAAACGTAGAAATAGACCGCCACGTTATAACTGAAATATTGTTGAAAGGGGCGTTAAACATCATCAAACAAACAAGCGTAGAAATAGACCGCCACGTTATAGCTGAAATATTGTTGAAAGTGGCGTTAAACATCATCAAACAAACAAACGTAGAAATAGACCGCCACGTTATAGCTGAAATATTGTTGAAAGTGGCGTTAAACATCATCAAACAAACAAATAAACAAACAAACATAGAAAGAGACCACCACGTTATAACTGAAATATTGTTGAAAGTGGCATTAAACACCATCAAACAAACAAACGTAGAAATAGACCGCCACGTTATAGCTGAAATATTGTTGAAAGTGGCATTAAACACCATCAAACAAACAAACGTAGAAATAGACCGCCACGTTATAGCTGAAATATTGTTGAAAGTGGCATTAAACACCATCAAACAAACAAACGTAGAAATAGACCGCCACGTTATAACTGAAATATTGTTGAAAGTGGCATTAAACACCATCAAACAAACAAGCGTAGAAATAGACTGCCACGTTATAACTGAAATATTATTGAAAATGGCATTAAACACCATCAAACAAACAAACAAGCGTAGATATAGACCGCCACAATATAGCTGAAATATTGTTGAAAGTGGCGTTAAACACCATCAAACAAACGTAATATTGTTGAAAGTGGCGTTAAACACCATCAAACAAACGTAATATTGTTGAAAGTGGCGTTAAACACCATCAAACAAACGTAATATTGTTGAAAGTGGCGTTAAACACCATCAAACATAGTGAGGCCCACCTTCATTTTGTGCATAATGAATAGAAACCATATTTCAGAGATCAATAAAAACTTTATTACTTCAGTTCTTCTTTTTCATCAATGGATACAAATAAATATAGTAAACAAGCATACAAAATTTCAAAATGATTGATTATCTAGTTTTCGAGATATGTTTGACCAAAGTTGCGATCAGTCATTTTTTGCAGTAAATTTGTGGAAAAAAGACATTTAATGGCATATTATGACACTGTAATATTATTTTCAATAAACAATTAAAGCTGTATTTCTAAATATACCTACTAACTATTATCTATTCTAAGAGAATATAGAAAATTAGTTTGTTTCACTTTAAAGAAATATTTTAAAAATTACTATGAAAATGGGATTAAAGCCAAAATAGTTGTATAAGAATGGGCTAAAACAGCATTTTGAATGAATAATTTTTACTATAAAATCACATAGAAGACTATTTTCCATATTATTTCCTTAAAGGCCTATATGCAATCTCTCCAATACAAAATAATGAAACCAATAAGAGATTTATAATAGCAGTTATTGTTTTTAAAACTTTCAGAAAAATTTGCTTTTCACCAAGACAAAATGGTAGTCCAAGGTGTCCAACAACAGTTTCTTTAAAATCATAAATTTAGATTAAATATTGTAAAAATCTATTAAATTATGATTATTTCAAAATAAAAATATAAAAAAATTATTATTTTGGAGTCAGAATATACCATAAATTCATTTTTATTATTGCTCAAAATTATCAGGAAGGGGAGGGAGGTAACTCAACTTTTAAAAAATTCAAAATTTGATAATTTTGCATATATTATTAAGTAATTACATTTTCAAAGAATATTGACAATACCTTGATATTAAATTAGTTGTTCTTTACATACAGCTTTGTATATGCATAGCAAATTAATAAATTTAATGATTAATTTTGCAAAAAATCATGTATCATCAGTACATCATTCACAAACGATTAACAATGATGAAAGCAAAAGTTGTCCCATTTAGTTATGCTAAGTATTTTAATTAAGATAAACATAAATTATAATTAGTCTTCAACAAGTATAAACAAAAAATTACACTTTCTGTAGTCAGATTATACTATAAATTGAATTATATTACGACATGAAATTATCAAAAAAGGGAGGTAATTCAAATTTTAAATTTGTTCAGCATTTTACTTTTACAGTTTTTAAATGACAATGTTAAATTATGTAACCAATGCCTAAACAATAGATATATATTGTTTTGATTAATATAAAGCAAACTAGTTAATAATATCAATTAATATGACAACAAATTTAGAAAATATGTAATTTCCATGTGTACATCAGCAGATTTCTGTTTCAGTTTCTTTATTTCATCCACAGCATCATTTTCAACTGACTTTAAGGTCTTATTATGATTCAGTTTCTTATTTTCTTTCTAAACGCCATTCATAATAACACTTAGAGATCTCAGGATACTCAACTGTTTTGCATTAACTTTCATCAATTGTTTATTTTCTTTCAATACTGTAGTTAAATTGGCTATTGTCATTTTTTCATACGATTCCTACATTTTTCCCTGACTTTGGTAAACCCAAGGAATAATTCAAAAAAGTAATCAAGGACTCCTTAATTCTCTCATCTCTTCAAGTGTTTGAACCATTTCTGTAATTCTTTGAATCGTTTAAATATTTCTTTATATAATGCCCATATTGAATTTGAATCACTGGCATTTCCAATATTTAAAGTGTGAAATCCAAAATGTTACAATTTCATGCCATTTTGTAGAAGACGTATCCACACCTTTCACTGTAATTCCATACGTCTCAAAACAACTTAAATGTATGTACTAAGCACAAGAATTGAGTAATTGACCAGTAGTTTAGATTAGAAAAGTACACCCTTGTTCCATCAGATACAGGTGTATTAATAAATTTTCAGGAAATTTATGATTTGGCCAATTGGTAATCGGTTCATCACAATCCTCAAGCAAAATACTGTGTACCGAAATCAGTAAATACAAGATGTGCATAGTATGCTAATAAATAATAATAATAAAGTGAAATGCAGTTTTAAAATTTTAACCACATAATTTAGCAGGAAAGGGACTAACTTCCATATTGTATTTGTAGTGGTGTGTAACTGTAACTTCATGTAGCCTCTCCTCTCCTCCCTCCCCCCCCCCCCCCCCATACACACACACTATCCATACATTTTTGTATATCTTAAATTTCACAAATAAAAATAGTGCCAAAGTAGAAGTCTGTGCACCTAACTATTACGTGGGAGACTTCATTGTAAAATAATGTCTTTATATAAAAATTTGGTGTCAAAAGAAAAATAAATAATTCTTCTTTTCAGCATTGACAAAAAAAAAATTATATAACAAGAACAATAGCTAATAAAACGAATGGAAAAATTGTATATACCATATTTACATTAGAACTGGAAGCAAACCAAAATCGGTGTTCAGAAATACAATACTTATCAATATACATAAATATATTCAATAGTAACACAAATTTAGAAAGCCTCCACCCCCTCCCAAAAAAAATACCACACAGAAAACATCCCTACCACAATGTTCTTCTTATTAATATTAGTCTTCAAAATACATCTTGCTATGATAATACTGATATTTCTAGAGTTGAAATAATTTAAGTCTTTGACTGGTTGTTTATGTAAAAATGCGTTTTTTTTTTTAAATATTGAATGTCTCAACTGAGCCAACATCTCTCGATTGTCTGTCATCAATAAGCTAATAAGGTACATGGGACTCACTATCAAACAAACAAACAAACAAACAAACGTAGAAATAGAATTGAAAATTTAATGATGAGTCACATACAAAGCAATTCACACATGCATCATGGGGAAATTCTTTGGCCAAATGCCAAAATTTACAATCGCATGTCATAATACTTGATATATGTGAGATACAACTTTGTCGGTAACTTGATATACAAATTTATCAGTAATGTGAGATACAAATTTGTCAGTAACATGAGATACAACTTTGTCAGTAACGTTACAAAGTTTGTCAGTGACTTGGCAAAGTTTGTCAGTGACTTGCGGCAGGTTGGTAGTTTCCGTGTGAACTCCACCAATTAAAAGTTTAC
Source organism: Bathymodiolus brooksi (assembly GCA_963680875.1). Classification (NCBI taxonomy): domain Eukaryota; kingdom Metazoa; phylum Mollusca; class Bivalvia; order Mytilida; family Modiolidae; genus Bathymodiolus; species Bathymodiolus brooksi. The sequence continues at coordinate 8,722,733 of OY804583.1, read as the reverse complement.
CTCTACGATATCAATGAAATATATTTACCAGTATTGTACCATTAAACAATATGTTACTCAAGCATTTCATGACCAATAGTATCATTCTGTAGACTTGGTACTCAAAGTTGGAAAATTTACTGACAAAGTACAAGATAGATTTTATTCCGATAGCAACATGTCTTATCTGTGCACTGTTATTTCAGTGAGCTAGCACTAAAATAATCAAACTCAGGGCATATTAATCGTTTGCGAATTGTAATTAATCCAGGACGGACTATAAATAAAGCTCAACAAGAAACTCTACATTGTCTAGTAAATGATCGCTAAAGTACACTACATTCTTCCCTTGTAGAGTGTGTATCGCCAGACTAGTTTCTACGATATTTGTTTGAATATTTTAGTTGGACAATCTTGTCTAGCATGTGATATCAGACGACTTGCTACGATATTTGTTTATATATTTTAGTTGGACAATCTTGTCTAGTGTGTATCGCCAGACGACTTTCTATTACGGAGAAGACAAATACGATGCTGGGCATTGAACAATTTACTACAAAGCAAGATACAAATGGAAAAATACTCGCTTTTGATACAAGGTATGTCTTATATTTGTCATGAAGTCATTCTGTTATTGAAATCGAATTCTGTTCATGGCGAGTTGTACTTGATACCACAATATGACTACCTATGCAACTGTGCCTATCATTACTAACGTTTGTAAGTTCGTACCCCGCTTAGGCGAGGTGTACTCGATACAACATTATGTGATAAATTTTATCAGTGACTTCCGACAGGTCGGTGGTTTTCTCTGGGTACTCCGTTTTCCTCCACCAATAGAACTGACTGCCACGATATAACTGAAATATTGTTCACATATCTTTAACATAATGTGACTGATTACTACAGTAGCATCTGTCTAAACTGTTGGACTGAAGAATTTGTTCAGTTTAGACATATGTTTGGTTTACATAGTGTCAAATTACATAGACATTTAGGATATGGGACTGTAAAGTCTGTCTGGTTTAAGCTGGTTTTTGGTTTACTCAGAGTTCAGTTTAGACAGGTTTTTGGTTTACTCAAGAGTTCAGTTTAGACAGGTTTTTGGTTTACTCAAGAGTTCAGTTTAGACAGGTTTTTGGTTTACTCAGAGTTCAGTTTAGACAGGTTTTTGGTTTACTCAAGAGTTCAGTTTAGACAGGTTTTTGGTTTACTCAAGAGTTCAGTTTAGACAGGTTTTTGGTTTACTCAGAGTTCAGTTTAGACAGGTTTTTGGTTTACTCAAGAGTTCAGTTTAGACAGGTTTTTGGTTTACTCAAGAGTTCAGTTTAGACAGGTTTTTGGTTTACTCAGAGATCAGTTTAGACAGGTTTTTGGTTTACTCAGAGTTCAGTTTAGACAGGTTTTTGGTTTACTCAGAGTTCAGTTTAGACAGGTTTTTGGTTTACTCAAGAGTTCAGTTTAGACAGGTTTTTGGTTTACTCAGAGTTCAGTTTAGACAGGTTTTTGGTTTACCCAATAGTTCAGTTTAGACAGGTTTTTGGTTTACTCAGAGTTCAGTTTAGATAGGTTTTTGGTTTACTCAAGAGTTCAGGTTAGACAGGTTTTTGGTTTACTCAGAGTTCAATTTAGACAGGTTTTTGGTTTACTCAAGAGTTCAGTTTAGACAGGTTTTTGGTTTACTCCAGAGTTCAGTTTAGACAGGTTTTTGGTTTACTCAGAGTTCAGTTTAGACAGGTTTTTGGTTTACTCAGAGTTCGGTTTAGACAGGTTTTTGGTTTACTCAAGAGTTCAGCTTAGACAGGTTTTTGGTTTACTCAGAGTTCGGTTTAGACAGGTTTTTGGTTTACTCAGCGGTCAGTTTAGACAGGTTTTTGGTTTACTCAGAGTTCGGTTTAGACAGGTTTTTGGTTTACTCAGAGTTCAGTTTAGACAGGTTTTTGGTTTACTCAGAGTTTGGTTTAGACAGATTTTTGGTTTACTCAGAGTTCAGTTTAGACAGGTTTCACTGTATTACATTGATAATTTCATGTGGATTCAGTAATTTGATAAAAAAAAAATCATGATGTCAATCATAAACAAATGAACTTTGAACTTTAACCCAGTCAGAGTTCAGTACACATTAGTCAAGAATAGAACTCAGCTGGTCCCAGTCAAGTTTTCAGTTTGGTGTTATGCTGACCCAGTGTGTGTTCAAGTCAATAGTCTGCTGCCCTTCAGACAATAATACTTGTTTCTCATTGGTTGAAATGTATTTTTTTTTAATTCTCAAAAAAATTGATGGGCACTTGGAAATTTGTGCTGAAAGAATGTATAAAAAAAGTAATTATTTCATAAATAAAGAGCAGCAGTGCAATTTGCATCGAAAAAAAAACCTATTTTTCCGGTGTATTTTGGAGAGCTAGTTTGTACATGTAACTGGCAGGTTAATCTATAAAATTGATTGTTTTATATAGGTGTTAATAAGATGTACATAACGCTATTTCAAGGAGAGCATGTTTTCTACCAGGTGTAAATTTGTAACATATCTGATAATATGCTCTTATTTCTTGTTTATAGTGGAATAGCTCACGGTACTTACAGTTGTCCAGATTTTAACGGTCAAAATATACAGGAATTCTGTCATGTGAATGATGTCCAAAATTTAGCCAAACATTTCCAGGAAGGTAAGTTCTTATTAATTAACTATATTTTCATTACACGCCTGTAAGCAAATTTAACAAAAAAAGGGGGGGGGGGTGCTGGTTTTATAATGTCATCTGTATGTAAATATAAAACTGTAGGATGTCACATATAAAAGTGAGGTCATTGTGACATTGACATAAAACTAAAGATCGAGTAACACGAACCCCACTAAAAACCGGGGGTGAAATCATGTACATAGGAAGGGTAAGGAGTTGTTAATTTATCCTGTATAAACTGAATAACTTTTTATTCCGAACACAAAAGTTGGTCCCAAGGAGGTTTAGCTTAGACAGGTTTCACAAGGAGGTTCAGCTTAGACAGGTTTCACAAGGAGGTTCAGCTTAGACAGGTTTCACAAGGAGGTTCAGCTTAGACAGGTTTCACTTTCAATTCTTACAAGAAAAGTCTTAGCCCATTTTATTAAGAGGAGATGCATCTCATAATAAAATCAACTAACCTTCATGTTTACAGCCATACTTCTTCTTTGTAGACACGGTAAACAAATATTCCAAGTTTAACATAAAGTCAATGACATTTTCCAGTTTGATGGCATTTTAGATTTTAGCAACTTAAACAAATAATCTTGTAAAAACATAATAATAATTATAAAACAAATGCTGTAAACCAGCATGTGTCAATGTCACCATCGTTCCTTGTAAAAAAAAATGTCAACAAGCTTAACTTTAAAACTAACATAGCAAAATGTTAGTGTGTCCAAACCTGATATATGGATATGTAGGTAGGGAGAGTTTTTTTATATTGTGTTAAAATTTGGAATATGATACTTTATCGCTATGGAACTTCGTAATATCCAGAATTAGAAGAGAAAAAAAAGCATATGTATGTAATGAAATTCTGCCCAGGGAATGATCTCTTTGCAAATTATGTCTAAAAGACTGAATGTCACACACACAAAAACTAATACACCTGACTTTTAATTTTTGTTGTCACAGTTGTGGTTTTATGAAAATATGTATTTCAGTATCAAACAGAAAAAAAGCTGGTTTGCTGTCCACAGACAGACTTGTTCATGTTTGATTGATTAATTAATTTATTTATATATTTTTTTTTATATTTTTTTATTATTATTATTATTATTATTTTTTATTTATTTATTTATTTTGCAGTTTTAAAGACTGGATCAAATACCAGCAGTGTATACCGGTTCAAATTTCAGGACAATCGCTACGTTTTTGTGCAGACAAAAAGTAAACTTTTCAGTAATGGTGACAGTAGTGAACAAGACTTTATTTTGTCCACGCATTCCATAATTCGTGAGTGTGATTCAGAAAATGAACTTAAAGGCTCGGCATCTACCAGTCTTATGAAATCTATAATCGGACAATCTCAAGTTGCAGGACCTCGTAACCAGAATCTGACGGGTATTTCTCAAATGGCCGCTTTGGAAACATTGAATAATGCATATTCCCAAAGTTCTATGAACCCAAATGCAAATATGGGATTAAATAGTGACTTACATTCTCTGGACGTGATAAACTCTAATTCATCTAACTGGGATTTATTACCGTCTGACTTTGAGGCTGTTATAGGTAGCTCCAGTACTAATTATAGTAATTCAAACCCGTCGACCAATAGTGCTAATTCATGGAGCGATATGTCGCCTATGAAATCTGTTCATCAACAACAACAACAGCAACAGGCTCAACAACAACAACAACAACAACACCAACAGCTGTTGACGCGGACGATGTTAGCGATGGGAAAAAATATTCGCCCGGAAATGTTAAAATTTCAGCATGGAGGATCATTTGAATCTAATAGTAGTGGCGGACAGAAAAGTCCAAGATTTTCACCCAGTCCTGGACCTAGAAGTGCCCCATTTCAGGTTCCAAGTCAACGAGGCATGATGGGTGGGTATCCTAATCAGAGGAGTCCCGGAAGTGGTGGTGCCGGCATGATGTCCAGTCGAATGTCCCCGGGGATGGCTTATCCACCACAGAGGACACCTCCATTGTCAAGTCCAGGTGATATACTGTTCATAACTATATTATCCCCCCCCCCTCCCAGGACGAGGTGTACAACATTATGTGATAAAGTTTGTCAGTGACTTGCAACAGGTCAGTGGTTTTCTCCGGGTCCTCCGGTTTCCTCCACCAATAAAACTGACCGCCACGATATAGCTGAAATATTGTTGAAAGTGGCGTTAAACACCATCAAACAAACAAACAAAAAACATTCCGGAATATTAGTCTAAGATGGCATGATCTGAGATATATAGAAAATTAAAATGTCAAATAAAATCAACACTAAATAGGATTGTTTATTGAAATTTATAGTATCAGCAAACAATACAGTTTGTATTTATGATATAGAACAGAAAAACTTAATCGCAGCGATGTTTTTATTTTGTCGTTATCAAGTTCTATAGATCAATTTTTCACATGTTTAATTAGGCAAAAAAAAAAAAAAAATGTGTGTTTCCGATCGACAGACTGACCCTAAAAATTTGTATGCCAAAAAAAATAATAGATCGGCAAAATCCGCAAATTCATCTCCGTTTCCGTGTTTGTTTCCGACTTCAACAATAGACTCTTGACTGTTAAGATATTGACGCTTTCTGATAAGCGTTTAATTGAAACGGATTTATTAAAGACCGGTTTCCTCCTGTATGAATTTTCTTCATTTTCTTGTACATTTGATCGATGTTTCAGCATCATAATTATTCAGGTGTAGAAATAAAGAATGGAGAATACACACAAGTGATAACAAAAACATTGTACTGCATGTCAAATAATTAATAAGCTGTAGTAAGAAAGAAACAAACAAGTTTGTGTGATTTTAGAGGAAGGAGCATACTTGTACTTGTAGGTTTAAAAAAAAAATAAAATGAAAAAATAAATAAATCCCTACCTACCGACCCTAATTTTGAAGACCATGCAATCGGAAACACACATATTATTTTTTTTTTTGGGCCTTAAATTTATTATCGGCTCAACTATGGGACACTAAATATTTAGACGAAAGTTGTATCAGAGAATTCATATACAGTGAAACCTGTCTAAACCAAACCCCTGTGGGACTGAAGAATTTATTCAGTTTAGACAGGTGTTTGGTTTACACAGGTTCAAATTACATAGACATTTAGTAGATGGGACTGTAAAGTCTGTCTGGTTTAGGCAGATTTTCGATTTATTCAGGGTTTACTCAGGGTGGTTTACTCTGGGTGATTTACTCGTGGTGGTTTACTCAGGGTGGTTTACTCAGGGTGGTTTACTCAGGGTTTACTCAGGGTGTGGCTTAGACAGGTTTCACTGTACTATCTTTGTTGTTGGAATAACACAAGCTGGGAGCTGGATGCCACTTGGAAATTTAGAATAACATCTTTCATCAAATTAGTAACTTTTATTATTATTATTTTTTTACATCTTTGTAGTTGGAATGACACAGGCCGGATGGAACCGGTTACAACAACAACTACATCAGCGTGAATTTCAACCTCCAAGTAGTATGCCGCCACTCAGTTTGTCAATGGTGTCGCCAGTACAACAGCAGAGTGGCATGATGGTTAGAGGTAGTACACCATCACCGCGAAGTAACACAGAGTTTTTATTTCCAAGTTCGACACAACAACAAAATGCCGATAAAATGTCAATTCGGGGACCTGGAAAGTTGAGTGAATTATTGAGTAATCGATCAAACATTGATTCTCCTTTATTAAGGAATAATTCAAGAGATAGTTTATTTGAAAGTGAACGGACGGAAAATAATAGTGTGTTATCTCCCTTGGATAGTCATCAATCACCACAACCAGGGCCCGGATCATTGAGTCCGATGGAAAAGCCACAAAGTACCACTTCACTTGATGATAATGACTCATCGCGGAAAAGTGACGGCAAAAAACAACAAAAAAATGTTATATTAAAGCAATTGCTAAGTCAAGATGACACATCGGAATCTGATAAAAATGATGAAAAATCACCCGGAGATAGTAATATGAATGAGGCAGAGGCCAAAAAACCTAACGCTTTATTAAAAGTAAGTTTTATTTTAGACCTGACCAGCTTAATCCCTCCCCCAAAAAAAATGGTTTGCACAGTCTTCGTGCTAACCGACTTGCCCAAAGCCCGGAACAAGTAAAGCTGGATTCAGACAAGTGAAAATTATGAAGTAATTTGTTTGAATAAACAGAGCATTTTTCTAAATATGTTTTCGGGCAAGTACAGACCTTGGACAAAAGTATTCGCACGATAATGGCGGACGGAATTTCAGCTGACACCGGCTGGCATCACTGAAATGTAATTATTATTAACACAATTGTAAACAAATACACGTGGACGGAACAAAGTGATGGCAAAATTGTTCAAAAAAAGATTTGTGTGATATTTTAGCAATAAAAATGTTCTTACCTTAATATTTTGTAATATAACCTCTTGCCCTCTGAACTCGCTTCACTCTGTCTGGTACCAACATGTACAAAGCCTGTATGTACTCCACCGTAAATGAGGTCCAAATGTCAAAAATATTGTCATAAAGTTCACTTACTGTGTTTATCGTTTGTGTACGTCGTTGCACTTTTCTCTTAATGGTAAGCCATACGTTTTCAATGGGGTTTAAGTCTGTGGATTGAGCTGGCCAATCCAGCGTGGGAATCTGGTTGGTATTTTTGTAATTATGTGTAACATGAGACCGATGGACAGGTGCATTGTCGTTCATAAACAAATAATCACCATCAGCAAAATGTCTTGCAACAACCGGCCATAAATTATTTTCTAGAATATCAATGTATTTTGCAGAATTTATATTACTGTAGACTCTACAAATTGTGCCGACGCCATTAAAAGTTATACAGCCCCAGATCGTGACACTTGATTTCTTATTTACTCCAGGAGAAATGCATCCAGGCAACCAAGCTTCGTCACTTTTATGCCAAATTTATACTTAGCAATCAGTTACTATCACTATTTGGCTTTCATCTGAAAAAAATAACCTTTTTCCATTCGCTGTTTACCGACCACGTCCTTTTCTCCATGCACCATCTTACCCGCTTGACTCTGTTCTCACTTCGGACACAAATTTTTTTCTTGCAAACACATCTCTTGTATCCATTTTGTCTCAGACAATGCCAGATTGTTTTCTCAGACACACGCACATTATTATTTTTGTTAAATTTTAGTGTAACATTTTCGATAAAACCAACTTTCGGTCACCTCGTACCTGTCGCGTGAGCTTCCTCGCACTTCTCACATCAATAGATTTCCTCCGACCACTTCGATGACGATTTTCTACGTCCCCTTGTGTTCTAAATTTTTTCCAGACACTGAAAACTGTTGACTTGGAAATATCCAACATCCTACTGATTTCTCCATAACTTATTCTCTTCTGGACCAATGTGATTATGTTTTCTTTACAACCAATGCTCAGTTCAGACGATTTTCGACCCATCGCCAACATTTCCCAATATATCTGTTTACATTTGATTTGCAGACGACAAAATTTTAATGACGTAATTTATGACCTTGACTTACCTATATTTTAATGGTGCATAATGAAAAAAGCGCTAACTACAATGAAAGACCGAATACAAATGTACCGATTTTAGATTGATGTTTACGTCCGCCATTACCGTGCGAATACTTTTGTCCATGGTCTGTAGGTGTAAAAGATTATGGCAAAGACTGTTTACATAAAAATGATCTTAAATACGTGTTATAATAACAATGGTGAATCCACGTGAATTCAATATTCTGTAAGGTTAAAAGAAAAAAGTGTTAATTACACAATAATATGTTTGATTATTTTCACAAAACTTCTTAAAGTTTACGGCATAACAAGTGATCTAAGCTAATTAATTTTATATCTCTGGTGGCGTTGATGTTTGCTGTAGTTGGAATTGTACCAGCTGTCAACAAATATCGTGGACGCTGAAACAAGCACATGGTACGTGAATTTACTAGCTCTGTCAAGAAACAGTTTATTGTTGATAATGTAATGTTTGTATTTTAAATAAGAATAATAGGACTTGAAATGGTGCCATGTGACAGAAAAAAATCACACCAATCAATCAAATATGGCCACCGATAAATATTATGAAAAATAGAAATATCTGCTTTTGAATTCTCTGAAACCACAGGACCGATTTTTACTAAACTTGGCTAGAATTGTCCATGGTTGCATCTCTTTCAAGATTTACTGTATGTCCGACACCTCTGCCTGCCATCAAAGATGGCCTCCGTTACTGAAAATATAACATTTTTTTTAAATAGCCATTTCTTCTACATTTCTAAGTGGAATGAGATACCTCCATGTAATAAAACAATCCTCCATTCAACTTTCCACATGTTACGGTGGATGCAATTTTACCTTTTTTGTGGGGTTTTTTAAGAAATCAATTTACATAGACTTGTGTTATATTTCTACTCTTTTAGTTTTGGGGGTGTCGTGGTCGTGGTTGTGGTCGTGGTCGTATGGTAGTTGGGTTTCTCACTACCTATGCAATCCCTGCATATTACCACTAATGTTGTGAGTTTGAATCCCACTCGAACGCTATGTGATAAAGTTTGTCAGTGACTTGAGGCAGGTCAGTGGTTTTCTCAGGGTAGTCCGGTTTCCTCCACCACTAAAACTAACCGCCATAATATAACTGAAATATTGTTGAAAGTGGCGTTAAACACCATTCAAGTGCAGCAGCTCTATTATTATATTTTCCTTGATATGGTTGGAATATTGCCAAAGATGGGAGGTAAAACAATTTGATAATTATAATAGATTAATTTCTTCTTGTATTTTAGCAGTATATACATATAATATATACAAGCTGTTTGATAGTACAGCATGTTACTACTTTAATTAAAAAAACTTATTATATTTCAACAACAGTCTGTTTACCAATTGTTTTTTTTTCTTATTCTAATAGGGTGTAGTTTTATGATCTTATATGCTAGTTAATTCTCCCAAACAGTAGTTGGAGGGGCCTTCGTGGTCGTGATCGTATGGTAGTTGGATTTACAACTACCTATGCAATCAGTGCCTATCACCACTAAAGTTGTGAGTTTGAATCCCTCTCGAGCAAGGTGTACTCGATACAACATTATGTGCTAAAGTTTGTCAGTCACTTGCAACAGGTTGGTAGTTTTCTGCGGGTACTCCGGTTTGCACCACTAATAAAACTGACGCCACGATATAACTGAAATATTGTTGAAAGTGGCACTAAGCACCATGTACCATAAACCAAACCAAGCAGTATTTAGAGACTTATTTGCGAGTTCTTCTTCTACGACATTGGTATTTGCTGCGTCCCCGCTGAGCAGACAACATTAAGGGGTAAGAAAGAGGTTCAGAATCAGAATAGTGTGTCTACGTTGAGTGATATGACTACCTGTGGACTGTTGTTTCAGTGACCTAGCACATTTAATATCCAACTAAGCATGTTGTCCTTGTACAAAGCAGATATCACTATTATTAGGTCATCAAATGTAACTTATTCTCGCCGTGATGTTGCTGAATTTTTATTTCATTTGTCTTTAAACAACAATCACTCTCTCACTCGGTCAATATTTGTCGTCCTTATATAACAATAACATATGAATATTGCTGATTTTAGTATTGTACTTAAAACATGTGTAAATTTGTGTAAATTCGTACAACATGTTTATCGCTAACAAAATAACCAAACACAACAATGATGCTCTGAAGAAACTTATTCTTTTAAGTACAACAGCACTTCTCTGGAGAACCTCATTTTCATAAACACAACAGCACTCCTCTGAAAAGCTTCATTCTCCTTTAAATAACATTGCACATGTAACAAATATAACCATTCTGTGCACCATAATGACAAATATAAACATTCTGTGCGCCACATACTACTTTATAACATCTGAATGCAGAAAATATTTAAAATTTAGAGATATCAATCAAATCTTGTAATTTTTTTTTGTAGCAATTATTAAGTGACCCCGCAGAGGAGAGAGAAAAGAAAGATAAATTAAAAGACAAAGGATTACAGAATGGAGAATTGTTACAATTTTTACTGTCTGACGAAAATAATTCTACTACGTCGGCACCAGCGGTAAGTTGTAAGGATGATACATGACAGCAAAAGCTACTCAAACAAGGCTACGTTTCCAGTCCTCACAATAAACATCGGTCCTCCAGCCCAAGACCAGTAAACTTTGTTCGGACCTGTAAATTTTTCAGTCTTTTATTTAGATATATATATATACTGAAGGGAAAAAGAAACGCAGGGTCAACATTTTAGGTGATTTGATATTATTTATTCAAATGTATTTTTCAATATTAATATATAAGGATAAAAACACAAATTTAATCAACAAGTTTTTAAAATTTCATTAGATTTTGATCAATAATTCATAAGTAATTGAAGCCAATTTAACAGTACCCCCCAAAATGTTAAAGTGAAATCGATTAACTCGTCAATATCTTGTATGCCCCCCTCGCGCATCTGGTACAGCCCTGATTCTCCGGGGCATGGAGTTCATCAGAGCATTTATCCTTCTCATGGGGATATTATCCCACTCTTCCAACAAGGTAGCCCTTAATTGGTCGAGAGTAGCGGGGGTTAATGTTATGATTGGCGAGAAAATCATGACAAACTCTGGCTACATGGAGCCGTGTGTTATCCTGCTGGAAAATTAGGTGATGCTGTTGCACAAATGGAACTGAAACCGGCCGGAGGATTACATCCCTATATCTTACGCCTGTTAAATAATCAGCTATCACAATCAACGGCGACTTTAACCCGTGAGATATCCCTCCCCAGACCATAACCGAGCCACCCCCAATCCTATCCCTCTCAAGAACGCAAGCGTCGGTGAAGTGTTCCCCATGACGTCAGTATACACGACGTCGACCGTCCGGACGAAAAAGAGTGAACCTGTGATTCATCTGTGAAAAAGACCCGTCTCCATTGCCTCATTGGAAATTGTCTGGGACCATGTGCCGCCATCCAAGCCATACGACGCACGCGACGTGCACGAGTGAGAGGAAAACCAATGTAAGGTCGACGAGCTTGCAGACCAAATTCGCGCAATCAGTTTCTCAGTTTTTGGGTGAATGTGGCGATTATGATTGCCTACCGTAGTTAAAGCGGTTTCAGTGGCAGTAACGTGGCGATTACGCAGGTGGGCAAGACGAATAGCCTTGACGTGGCGTCATTACGCGCGGACGGTCGGCAACCCTTCCAGTATCTCTTAGACGACGGACAAGACGCTTTATGGTGGAAGCATTCACACCAAATTGCGAAGCAACTTGTTGTTGCCTTGACCTTGCAATAGCCTGACCCCTCTGAACTTCCGTCAGCCGTGGCATGATTACAAGAGATTCAAATTAACTTTAAATAGTGGAAAGCGATGTGTATACCTCAAGAGTATAAAGTGGTATGACACGATGTGTTGACGAACTTGTTATCATTATTCTGCACGCGTTATTTGCTTTTTATCACTTTCTCTATGTCACATGATACCTTTCATGGTTGAATAACTTTAGACACCGATTTTAGTGCACACTGACCAAGTCACTCGTCTGCCCAGTTTTCGTAATTTTATGCCACCCAGTTAAAAAATAGGATCATATTATGCTACCCTGCGTTTCTTTTTCCCTCTCATTTCGAGGACTGCGTTACTCCAAGGATGAAGTCATTGCTACAAAAATTCTATGGTCGCAAGCACGATCTGGTTGACCGTTATGAAATATCCATATCTCAAATGACAATGGATATTTTACTTTTTACGTAGATGTTTCATTCCCGTATGACTGCCAAAAATTTTACTGGACTTGACTGTATATTTGAGTAACTCGGTAGGTGTCTTATAAGAAACAGGAACTGCTTACTCCTCACGAGCACCTGGGTTCACATCCGGTTTATAGTGGGGTCCGTGTTCCTCATCTTTTAGCTTTAGATATAATCTAGGTGTGGTTTTCTACAATGTAAAATCCAACTTTCTAAAGTACAATTAGATGGTTAAAATTATGACAGTTGACACAATGACTTGACAGAAATCTGTAAAGTTTAATATTACATAGATCATAACATGCGTACATGTATTTCATTCGCATCGTGTGGTTCTGTAATAACTTGATATTAAAAAATGAACTTTAAAAATTAAATGTGTTGATCATAAAATACAGTAGAACTTGTGCAATCTGACACCTAAGTTTTCCGACATCCTGTGACATCTGACAAGCATTTATGGTTCCAAAGTATTTCTGTTTACTAAAATAAAGCCTGAGTATTCCGACATCCTGTACAATCAGACACATTTTTCTGGTCCCTTGGTGTGTCGGATTAGACAGGTTCCACGTTTCATTAGCGTCAGCATCGTGATGTCCTTTTATTAAATGGTATTAAAAAATGAACTTTGAAAAATAAAAGTTGTGTTGATTGTTCTGTTATAACATTTAAATATATTACCATTACATAACCATGTTAGTGGTGTAATGGTTAGTATACTCGCCTCGAGTCGAGTCAAGTTGAGAAAATTGTTTTTTTAATCTCTGTTGTGTCTGTCTTAAACTAGGACCTGGATTTCTTACCCCACATTTCATGGTCTTTTCTATGTGTAATGATTTGAGGTGAGATGTGATTGTTCATTTTGTTGATATTGGTGGAATTGTTGACAGTCACTTGACCTCTACTGTTTAAACTTTCTTTAGGTGAGAGGTGATTGTTCATTTTGTTATCCCCTCGCCAACGAAGTTGCGAAGGGATATAGTAACGCTACCGTCCGTCCGTCCTTCCATAACATCTTTGTGAACACTCTAGAATCAACATCCTTCAATGGATTTTGACCAAACTTGGTACATACTTAGTCCTTCAGAAAATCTGAAACCCTATTGATTTTCAAGGTCAAAGGTCAAGGTCACCGGGTCAAATTTTTACCGCATAGCATCCTTGTGAACACTCTAGAATCAACATCCTTCAATGAATTTTGACCAAACTTGGTACATACTTAGTCCTTAAGAGAATCTGGAACCCTATTGATTTTCTAGGTCAAAGGTCAAGGTCACCAGGTCAAATTTTTACCACATAACATCCTTGTGAACACTCTAGAATCAACATCCTTCAATGGCCTTCAATGGATTTTGACCAAACTTGGTACAAACTTAGTCCTTAAGAGAATCTGGAACCCTATTGAATTTCAAGGTCAAGGTGACCGGGTCAAATATTTACCACGTAACATCCTTGTGAACACTCTAGAATCAACATCCTTCAATGGCCTTCAATGGATTTTGACCAAACTTGGTACATACTTAGTCCTTAAGAGAATCTGGAACCCTATTGATTTTCAAGGTCAAATGTCAAGGTCACCAGGTCAAATGTTTAGGCAAGGGGATATGCCACGCTTTGCATTGCCCTTGTTGATATTGGTAGAATTGTTGACAGTCACTTGACCTCTATTGTTTAAACTTTCTTTGAGTGAGAGATGACTGTTTATTTTGTTGATATTGGTGGAATTTATGACAGTCAGTTGACCTCTACTGTTTAAACTTTCTATTCATAATCATCAACGTCTCATCTAAAAAATAATATAGAGTCAAACCTGTATTAAGAGGTCATCTTTGGGACAAAAAACAAGTGGCCTTATAAGACAGGTGACCTCTTAAAAGAGATTCAATACATATTAAATTTTCTATGACAGGACAACTAAATGGTGACCTTTTAATACAGGTGACTGCTTAATAGAGGTGACCACATAGACAGGTTTGACTGTAGCTGATAAAAGGAAAAACAAAAAATATCACACTGTAAGAACGGTTTTAAAATCAACTGGGCAAATTGTAGAAAGAGGCAAAAATGGATACCACTAACACATAAATACATGACCACTAACACATAAATACATGGCCACTAACACATAAATACATGACCACTAACACATAAATACATGACCACTAACACATAAATACATGACCACTAACACATAAATACATGACCACTAACACATAAATACATGACCACTAACACATAAATACATGACAACTAACACATAAATACATGACCACTAAACACATATATACAAGACCGCTCACTTTCAAACTACAATCACTTACTTAATTATTGTCCTAATATATTGCAATAGGTATAGATCATAAAATTGTATTTTCCTCCTGAGGGGGGGCCCATGGTATAGAAATAAGACCTACTCCCGAGTTTATCAGGCATGTCGGGAGCGGTTGTTTTTCTTACCATATCCCTGTTTATTTTGTATTTTTACAGTAAAGACGTATATTGTTATGTAGACCTACCCCTGAGGGGACTCAATGGTATAGAAATAAGACCTACTCCCGAGTTTATCAGGCATGTCGGGAGCTGTCGTTTTTCTTACCATATCCCCGTTTATTTTGTATTATTTTTGTAAAATTTTTATGGTAAAGACATAATTGTCATTATAAGAAAAAGTCCAAGCTATTTTCACATTGGGAATAAAGATTGTTTTATTTAACAACCTGCTTTGTAAGATCAGATTGTAGTAAATAGTATTTTTGTTTAAAAAAAAGAAATTAGGCCAAAGTAATGTTTTGGTTAATAACTAGTTTATTGACGAACAGAAATGTTTGAATCATAGTTTGAAAATAAAAGTTGTCATGGTAACCTCTATTTTTCTACTTCCAACTTTCTTGTTTTCTGCTTAGTTTAGGGTTCAGTTTAGACAGCTTTCACTGTACTTAGTTTAGGGTTCAGTTTAGACAGCTTTCACCGTACTTAGTTTAGGGTTCAGTTTAGACAGCTTTCACTGTACTTAGTTTAGGGTTCAGTTTAGACAGCTTTCACCGTACTTAGTTTAGGGTTCAGTTTAGACAGCTTTCACCGTACTTAGTTTAGGGTTCAGTTTAGACAGCTTTCACTGTACTTAGTTTAGGGTTCAGTTTAGACAGCTTTCACGTACTTAGTTTAGGGTTCAGTTTAGACAGCTTTCACCGTACTTAGTTTAGGGTTCAGTTTAGACAGCTTTCACCGTACTTAGTTTAGGGTTCAGTTTAGACAGCTTTCACATACTTAGTTTAGGGTTCAGTTTAGACAGCTTTCACCGTACTTAGTTTAGGGTTCAGTTTAGACAGCTTTCACCGTACTTAGTTTAGGGTTCAGTTTAGACAGCTTTCACCGTACTTAGTTTAGGGTTCAGTTTAGACAGCTTTCACGTACTTAGTTTAGGGTTCAGTTTAGACAGCTTTCACGTACTTAGTTTAGGGTTCAGTTTAGACAGCTTTCACCGTACTTAGTTTAGGGTTCAGTTTAGACAGCTTTCACCGTACTTAGTTTAGGGTTCAGTTTAGACAGCTTTCACCGTACTTAGTTTAGGGTTCAGTTTAGACAGCTTTCACCGTACTTAGTTTAGGGTTCAGTTTAGACAGCTTTCACTGTACTTAGTTTAGGGTTCAGTTTAGACAGCTTTCACCGTACTTAGTTTAGGGTTCAGTTTAGACAGCTTTCACCGTACTTAGTTTAGGGTTCAGTTTAGACAGCTTTCACTGTACTTAGTTTAGGGTTCAGTTTAGACAGCTTTCACTGTACTTAGTTTAGGGTTCAGTTTAGACAGCTTTCACGTACTTAGTTTAGGGTTCAGTTTAGACAGCTATCACTTACTTAGTTTAGGGTTCAGTTTAGACAGCTTTCATTGTACTTAGTTTAGGGTTCAGTTTAGACAGCTTTCACTGTACTTAATCTAGGGTTCAGTTTAGACAGCTTTCACTGTACTTGGTTCACAGAAAAAATATATGATATGAAGAGAATAGGTTTAAATTTTAAAATGTTTTAACATTTTGATGGTTTAAAAAAAGTTTTGTAAGAATAAAAAGTATTAACTTTATTTAGAAAGTTTTTAAAATTTAACTGGACGTCGTATTCTCTCAAATAATTTAAAAAATCCTGACCTTAGTTTCAAGTTGAAATTAAAAAAATCTGATGTATGAACAAGATCTATATGTATACTAAGGATTTGTAAGAACACTTTTTATGTCCTTGGGGACGGAGAAAGTTTGTAAGAGGCATGTTTATATTGAAATCTATATCTTAATTATATGTACATTATATACCTCCGGGGCCTCACAATACAAGAATTAGATAATGTGGAAAAATCATTGATTATATTTTCCTGGTGGATAATTTGTAATACTGTTTAGTTTATTTAAAGATGTGTTTGAACCCCCCCAAAAAAAAATATACAACAACAAAAAACTTATAAAATCTTGCTAAAAATGATTAATTTATAATTTTGATGTATTTAAGCAAGTGTAACTTTCCCATTGAAATAGGGTGGATATTGATCCTAGGTATTTGAACATCAATCATAATTTGATCAGCTGTCAATGAAATTAACAAGTATATCAATGACCGGTTCTTATGGACTGTCCCATTTTATTTTCAAAGGGGTCAGGGTATTGGTTTGTCCAAAAATTTTAGTTTTTTTTAAATTATATTGTAATTTAATATTTATGACATAACATTTTTTTCTTCCCAAGTATGAGTGGTAACTGTTATTTTTTTCTGGTCATATGACCCCCTAACTGTAACCTGGAATGATCCATTTTTGACATGCATGTAGTTTTTGTTCCTGTTCTAAAACAAAACAAAAAGTTGTCAAAGTTACATGTTAAATGATGTGACAGGATTTTTATTGTGTTTGTAAAAAAAAAATGTTGAGTTTCCAGTCACTGGTTCATGAGGATTTTTCATTTAATGAGGATTATTTGGTAAAAAGGGTAAATTTTTACTTTTTTACGACATTGTTTATTATTCTTCTTTTTTTACTTAAAAACGATGCACATTCAAACCTGTCTTAAGTGACCTTCCAAGGGAACAGTGAAATATGGTCACAAAAGACAGGTGGTTGCTTAATACATGTTTAATTGATATGAAATACACTGTGAAGGGAAATTAAAATTAAGATCACATAATACAAGTTATTGCTTAATAGAGGTTGTCACTTGAACATGTTTGACTGTAACTTAATAGAGGTTGTCACTTGAACATGTTTGACTGTAACTTAATAGAGGTTGTCACTTGAACATGTTTGACTGTAACTTAATAGAGGTTGTCACTTGAACATATTTGACTGTATTAGGTATAACTTGTACTGGTTTTTAGAACACAAGATCAACACCTTTTGTGCCTGTCTCAAGCCAGGACCAGGATTTCCAGCGTCACATGTCATGGTCTTTTTTTTATGTTCAATGATTTGAAGTGAAAGGTGATTATTTGTTTTGTTGATATTGGTGGAATTGTTGACGCTCACTGTTTAAACTTTCTTTTGTTTTGTTGATATTGGTGGAATTGTTGACGCTCACTGTTAAATCTTTCTTTTCATAGCAATTGCGTGGAGCTCTAAAAATGGAGCCTTTTATAGGAAATTCTTGCTTCAACAAACTGGTCTCTAGTACATGTACGACAAATAATTCTTGCTTTAGCAAACTGGTTTGTAGTGTTACATATATATATAATTGTCGCTTTTTTCTGATCTTTTTGTAAATACAGTCAAAGGCCACTCAAGGGAACCTGAAAATGTGCCCTTTATGAGCAGTTGCCCTTTATATAAAGGTTAAAATTATATGCAGTATTTTTTAATGGGAAAAACGAGGCTGCCCTTTATAGACAGTGATTTGTTATATAGAAGTGCCCTTTAAGGCAGATTCGACTGTATGTCAATAAATAAGGTGCCATCGTGGTCGTGGTCGTATGGTAGTTAGATATATGACTACCTATGCAATCAGTACCTATCACCACTAAAGTTGTGAGTTCGAACCCTGCTCATGCGAGATGTACACGATACAACATTATGTGATAAAGTTTGTCAATGACCCTACGGGAGGTCAATGGTTTTCTCCGGGTACTCCGGTTTCCTCCACCAATAAAACTGACCGCCACGATGTAACTGAAATATTGTTGAATGTGGCATTAAACACCATAGCCCTAATTCTAACCCTAACTTTTTCTTTTCGATCTTTTGTAAATATATCGCTAAAAAGATCTTGATATTCAATTTTTTTTGAGCTAGCTATTATAATTAAATTAAATCAAATTAAGACATTAGATGCATATAGCTATAGAAAAACTTTGCAAAAAATGCAAATTACAATAGTACCACTTCTTATCAGGCCATGTTTCACATGCATAGAGATATTACAATGCTACCTTTTCATTGCAGAAAGGGGGGGGGGGGGGTGGGGGTGTCCTTATAAGAGGAGTATTACTGTAGTACTAATAATATTCATAATTAATGTTGTAATATTTGATCTCTATTCAGCTGTCAACAGAGATGTACTACTAATTTATCCCCTGCAAGAGAGGCCCCCCCCTGTTATAAGGCCACCTTGTCATTGCAGAAGGGTGTGTCCTTATAAAAGGGGGCCCGGGTGGCTCAATGAGTTATGTAGTTGGATTACCTAACAACTCATACCAGCTTTGTAAATTACAAAAAAGAGTGCACTCGACTCGCAGCCGCAAGTGATAAAGTTTACCAGTTGCTTGCCCATGGTCGGTGGTTCTCTCCGGGTACTCTGGCTTCTTCCACCACTAAAATTGGTTGCCATGATATAGCTGAAATATTGCTGTAAATGGCGTTAAAACACACACAAAAATTTAAAATCAACCTTATTAAAGGGAGATTACTGTAGCACTAATAATATTCATAATTTTTAACTCTTGATACACAAACGATCATTCCCCGATTGTAGAGATTTTATCTTCTAGATAATTTTTTTTTTTCCCCAATTAAAATCTTTAATGAAATCTTTACATTTGTTAAGTGAAAAAACATAATTACCAGTACCTTATCCTGGCCTCGTTAATATTAGTAGCATGTTATAGAAATAGTGTTAGTCGTGTTAGTACAATACAATTAATATCATGCAATACGGATTTTGAGAGTTATTTCATAAGTGTTACTAATTTTAGATTTGTTTGTTCACTTCCTATCTAGATAATATTATTAATTACTGTTGTAATATTAATTTAGTCTCCATTCAATCCACATAAAATTGCTTATGTTTTGCAGATGTATTTCTTTTGATCAGAATTAATTTATTTATGAAATAGGATTAATCAATCTATAGCATATGTAGCATGTTAATTTCATGTTGTATAAAACAGTTACATCGCCCCCGGGGCAATAGTTACAAAACTATCATATGTTGCGTAAGATTACAATAATAAGAGAATTCTCGTGTCATCTTGTCTTGGCCCTGTAATTATTACATAGTTTAGATGGTTATTTTTACGTATCGGACTGGAGTCAATATTTATGTACAATGGACGTATTTTTTTTACCACAACATTGTAAAGAGACGATGACTACACGTTTTGAAGTTGTGTTTACCTCAGTGATTTTTCTTGGTATTTCGTTTTTCAAAGGTATTTTTTAATACATTATTTTGATACGATTGAATGATTTTGTATGTAAATTTTAGCAACATTTATTAGATATGAAAAGCTTGATTTATTAATATGCAACAGGCATTTGTCATGGTGCATCAACTAGCATTTGTCACGGTGCATCAACAGGCATTCGTCACGGTGCATTTATTGCAAGAATCAGCTGTGCAGAGTTCATGATTTAATGTTTTTCTGTTTCTATATTGTATTTCCTATACAACTGTGAAGCAGACAAGCATTTTCTTCTATGGTCTTGCTGTGGTTGCCTCCATACTTTTCATTGGTGTCTCTGAGCCCTTTCTGTCATTTCTTGTATCTTCTATGGTCTTGCTGTGGTTGCCTCCATACTTTTCATTGGTGTCTCTGAGCCCTTTCTGTCATTTCTTGTATCTTCTATGGTCTTGCTGTGGTTGCCTCCATACTTTTCATTGGTGTCTCTGAGCCCTTTCTGTCATTTCTTGTATCTTCTATGGTCTTGCTGTGGTTGCCTCCATACTTTTCATTGGTGTCTCTGAGCTCTTTCTGTCATTTCTTGTATCTTCTATGGTCTTGCTGTGGTTGCCTCCATACTTTTCATTGGTGTCTCTGAGCCCTTTCTGTCATTTCTTGTATCTTCTATGGTCTTGCTGTGGTTGCCTCCATACTTTTCATTGGTGTCTCTGAGCCCTTTCTGTCATTTCTTGTATCTTCTATGGTCTTGCTGTGGTTGCCTCCATACTTTTCATTGGTGTCTCTGAGCTCTTTCTGTCATTTCTTGTATCTTCTATGGTCTTGCTGTGGTTGCCTCCATACTTTTCATTGGTGTCTCTGAGCTCTTTCTGTCATTTCTTGTATCTTCTATGGTCTTGCTGTGGTTGCCTCCATACTTTTCATTGGTGTCTCTGAGCTCTTTCTGTCATTTCTTGTATCTTCTATGGTCTTGCTGTGGTTGCCTCCATACTTTTCATTGGTGTCTCTGAGCTCTTTCTGTCATTTCTTGTATCTTCTATGGTCTTGCTGTGGTTGCCTCCATACTTTTCATTGGTGTCTCTGAGCTCTTTCTGTCATTTCTTGTATCTTCTATGGTCTTGCTGTGGTTGCCTCCATACTTTTCATTGGTGTCTCTGAGCCCTTTCTGTCATTTCTTGTATCTTCTATGGTCTTGCTGTGGTTGCCTCCATACTTTTCATTGGTGTCTCTGAGCCCTTTCTGTCATTTCTTGTATCTTCTATGGTCTTGCTGTGGTTGCCTCCATACTTTTCATTGGTGTCTCTGAGCTCTTTCTGTCATTTCTTGTATCTTCTATGGTCTTGCTGTGGTTGCCTCCATACTTTTCATTGGTGTCTCTGAGCCCTTTCTGTCATTTCTTGTATCTTCTATGGTCTTGCTGTGGTTGCCTCCATACTTTTCATTGGTGTCTCTGAGCCCTTTCTGTCATTTCTTGTATCTTCTATGGTCTTGCTGTGGTTGCCTCCATACTTTTCATTGGTGTCTCTGAGCTCTTTCTGTCATTTCTTGTATCTTCTATGGTCTTGCTGTGGTTGCCTCCATACTTTTCATTGGTGTCTCTGAGCTCTTTCTGTCATTTCTTGTATCTATGGTCTTGCTGTGGTTGCCTCCATACTGTCATTTCTTGTATACTTTTTCTTTTACCAAGTTGTTTATCAAGCTGATACTTCTGTCTGCACTTTGATAAAAACTCTGCTCTTTTCTCTTGGTGACTATCCCTTCTTTGATGATAGCGTCGTTGTTTTCCTGCAGCTGTGGGTGACTTTGATGCCTTAAACAGAAGTGCAGTGTTCTTACTAATAGTTATATATTGAATCATTTAATTTATTCTTTATTTTAAACAAAATTTGTATTTCTGTAATTAAACACTATCTTTTTTGATTCACAAATCAAAAAAATGATATGCCATGATTTATGAACAGATACAATGCTAAAAATTATCACTTCATCATCAAGTTTATAGTAGTCAATGGTATGTACTTCTTTTGATTTAAGGTTTTGTAATTCTTGATGAATTCATACTGTTAATTATTTCCTTTTAAATTATTTTTGTATTTGATTGTGAGACTCTTATCAATTTGGAGTTCTTAAGTTTGTCACACTGAAATTAAATCTCTGTAAGTGTTGATTTTCAAATGCATACTTTTTTTCTTGGAGGCATTTTGAAGTCTGTGTCCTTTCCTTTTCTCTGTAATATGTGGCAGATCTCATTTCAATTTCTCTGTAATATGTGGCAGATCTCACTTCAATTTCTCTGTAATATGTGGCAGACCTCACTTCAATTTCTCTGTAATATGTGGCAGATCTCACTTCAATTTCTCTGTAATATGTGGCAGACCTCACTTCAGTTTCTCTGTAATATGTGGCAGATCTCACTTCAATTTCTCTGTAATATGTGGCAGATCTCACTTCAATTTCTCTGTAATATGTGGCAGATCTCACTTCAATTTCTCTGTAATATGTGGCAGATCTCACTTCAATTTCTCTGTAATATGTGGCAGATCTCACTTCAATTTCTCTGTAATATGTGGCAGATCTCACTTCAATTTCTCTGTAATATGTGGCAGATCTCACTTCAATTTCTCTGTAATATGTGGCAGATCTCACTTCAATTTCTCTGTAATATGTGGCAGATCTCACTTCAATTTCTCTGTAATATGTGGCAGATCTCACTTCAATTTCTCTGTAATATGTGGCAGACCTCACTTCAATTTCTCTGTAATATGTGGCAGATCTCACTTCAATTTCTCTGTAATATGTGGCAGATCTCACTTCAATTTCTCTGTAATATGTGGCAGATCTCACTTCAATTTCTCTGTAATATGTGGTCACTTCAATTTCTCTGTAATATGTGGTCACTTCAATTTCTCTGTAATATGTGGCAGACCTCACTTCAATTTCTCTGTAATATGTGGCAGATCTCACTTCAATTTCTCTGTAATATGTGGCAGACCTCACTTCAATTTTCTTAAGTAAGTCATATTACATCATATGTCAGTGATGTTACAGACTGCAAGTAAAAGGGTGGTTTTTTTTTCAAATTTTTCCATAAGAAAAGTTCAAACTTTTGTTTATATGAACTTGACTTTTGATTTCTATAAATAGCTTACACAAATAGGTGTTTTGTTTCAGTATTTGGGATATTTTGAGTTTAGTAACGTCATTGATGTTACAAAATTGTTCATTGATGTTACCATTTCTACAAAACGGGAAAATGAAAGAATTGTGTTTATAAAACAACACAAAAATGTTCAGCAATGAAAATATCATAAACTTTTGTAATAAAGAATATCATTTCATCTTTATTAACAAAGTCTTTGAAATCTTAAAGTGAAGTTCTTTATTACAGTCATCATAATGTCAGTGATTCTACCAAAATTGTCAGTGATGTTACTAAATTCTAGGTAACACCACTGATAGTAACATCACTAACAAATACATTGAAAAAACATTATAACTTAACAATAATTGCTCCCTAAGCAACAGGAAGTTCATAACTGCAACATGTGCATCATTCAGGTTTTTTCAATCATATTATTTTTTATTTCTCATTTGTCTTATAACATGAAAAAGGCATAACATCAGTGACGACAAAAGTGACTTCCATAAGGTTTACCTACCTTTTTGACCATTTTTTGTTGTCTTTCCTTTAATATTTTCCCTCCAACTTCTCAGCATCAGCAACCAACAGGAAATGGTTAGGGAGAAACTATTTTTTTTTTTTATTAATATCAGGAAAGATAACTCTTGTAAGGTACCAAAGCTTTAAAAGTAACACCACTGACAGAAATTTTGAAACTTGAAACAGAATTTTTTTTATTAATATAAAAAAAATTGTTCTTCTCAGTTAGTTATTGACAGCATTTTTCATTTGCACAACATTTGCTTTGAAAATTGATAAAAAAAAATTATTAAAAAAAAGACAGTTTAATACCCCAAAAATATGTGTAAAGTTGGTGGAACAGGTTTGAAACATTAAAATATTGGCATTTTTAAGATCTATTAGAATAAATGCAGAAAAAAATATTAGGTTGTTTGTGCTGTTGAAGCATAGAATTATGTTCTTTTCTCTTGGTGACTATCCCTTCTTTGATGATAGCGTCGTTGTTTTCCTGCAGCTGTGGGTGACTTTGATGCCTTAAACAGAAGTGCAGTGTTCTTACTAATAGTTATATATTGAATCATTTAATTTATTCTTTATTTTAAACAAAATTTGTATTTCTGTAATTAAACACTATCTTTTTTGATTCACAAATCAAAAAAATGATATGCCATGATTTATGAACAGATACAATGCTAAAAATTATCACTTCATCATCAAGTTTATAGTAGTCAATGGTATGTACTTCTTTTGATTTAAGGTTTTGTAATTCTTGATGAATTCATACTGTTAATTATTTCCTTTTAAATTATTTTTGTATTTGATTGTGAGACTCTTATCAATTTGGAGTTCTTAAGTTTGTCACACTGAAATTAAATCTCTGTAAGTGTTGATTTTCAAATGCATACTTTTTTTCTTGGAGGCATTTTGAAGTCTGTGTCCTTTCCTTTTCTCTGTAATATGTGGCAGATCTCATTTCAATTTCTCTGTAATATGTGGCAGATCTCACTTCAATTTCTCTGTAATATGTGGCAGACCTCACTTCAATTTCTCTGTAATATGTGGCAGATCTCACTTCAATTTCTCTGTAATATGTGGCAGACCTCACTTCAGTTTCTCTGTAATATGTGGCAGATCTCACTTCAATTTCTCTGTAATATGTGGCAGATCTCACTTCAATTTCTCTGTAATATGTGGCAGATCTCACTTCAATTTCTCTGTAATATGTGGCAGATCTCACTTCAATTTCTCTGTAATATGTGGCAGATCTCACTTCAATTTCTCTGTAATATGTGGCAGATCTCACTTCAATTTCTCTGTAATATGTGGCAGATCTCACTTCAATTTCTCTGTAATATGTGGCAGATCTCACTTCAATTTCTCTGTAATATGTGGCAGATCTCACTTCAATTTCTCTGTAATATGTGGCAGATCTCACTTCAATTTCTCTGTAATATGTGGCAGACCTCACTTCAATTTCTCTGTAATATGTGGCAGATCTCACTTCAATTTCTCTGTAATATGTGGCAGATCTCACTTCAATTTCTCTGTAATATGTGGCAGATCTCACTTCAATTTCTCTGTAATATGTGGTCACTTCAATTTCTCTGTAATATGTGGTCACTTCAATTTCTCTGTAATATGTGGCAGACCTCACTTCAATTTCTCTGTAATATGTGGCAGATCTCACTTCAATTTCTCTGTAATATGTGGCAGACCTCACTTCAATTTTCTTAAGTAAGTCATATTACATCATATGTCAGTGATGTTACAGACTGCAAGTAAAAGGGTGGTTTTTTTTTCAAATTTTTCCATAAGAAAAGTTCAAACTTTTGTTTATATGAACTTGACTTTTGATTTCTATAAATAGCTTACACAAATAGGTGTTTTGTTTCAGTATTTGGGATATTTTGAGTTTAGTAACGTCATTGATGTTACAAAATTGTTCATTGATGTTACCATTTCTACAAAACGGGAAAATGAAAGAATTGTGTTTATAAAACAACACAAAAATGTTCAGCAATGAAAATATCATAAACTTTTGTAATAAAGAATATCATTTCATCTTTATTAACAAAGTCTTTGAAATCTTAAAGTGAAGTTCTTTATTACAGTCATCATAATGTCAGTGATTCTACCAAAATTGTCAGTGATGTTACTAAATTCTAGGTAACACCACTGATAGTAACATCACTAACAAATACATTGAAAAAACATTATAACTTAACAATAATTGCTCCCTAAGCAACAGGAAGTTCATAACTGCAACATGTGCATCATTCAGGTTTTTTCAATCATATTATTTTTTATTTCTCATTTGTCTTATAACATGAAAAAGGCATAACATCAGTGACGACAAAAGTGACTTCCATAAGGTTTACCTACCTTTTTGACCATTTTTTGTTGTCTTTCCTTTAATATTTTCCCTCCAACTTCTCAGCATCAGCAACCAACAGGAAATGGTTAGGGAGAAACTATTTTTTTTTTTTATTAATATCAGGAAAGATAACTCTTGTAAGGTACCAAAGCTTTAAAAGTAACACCACTGACAGAAATTTTGAAACTTGAAACAGAATTTTTTTTATTAATATAAAAAAAATTGTTCTTCTCAGTTAGTTATTGACAGCATTTTTCATTTGCACAACATTTGCTTTGAAAATTGATAAAAAAAAATTATTAAAAAAAAGACAGTTTAATACCCCAAAAATATGTGTAAAGTTGGTGGAACAGGTTTGAAACATTAAAATATTGGCATTTTTAAGATCTATTAGAATAAATGCAGAAAAAAATATTAGGTTGTTTGTGCTGTTGAAGCATAGAATTATGTTCTGTCAATTTATATGAACAATATGACCCATTTTTTAAAGTCCAATTTATTAACTAGGCATAAAAAACATGTCGAAACTGGTATGTCTCCAAATTTTGATAATGACCCATATGCAGTGATGAATTTTTTCAGAAAAATATTTAACTAATTTCTGCTATTTTGTTCTGAAAAAAATTACTGAAAGTTGAAAGTTTGTCAGTGACGTGCAACAGGTCGGTGGTTTTCTCTTGGTACTCTGGTTTCCCTCTAACAATAAAACTGAAATATTGTTAAACACCATAACCCTACCCCTACTAAAGTTGCAGGACATTGTCAGAACACACCTTTTTAAAAAGAAGGTGTAGATGGTTCCAGCTATTATTCATTGAATTTCTATTATTTTATTTTCTAACCGGAATCATCTCCTGATACAGGATTTCGGTTTATTCGGTGGTTCGGCTTTAACATGCTTCACTGTATTAGAGAAAGTCTTGAGGACAACTTCACTATTTATTGAATAAATAAATATATTTCATCTATAATATTCATCTTACTACATGGTAGATACACAACATATAAATTGTAATTAGTTTTATTTTCTCTGTGGATTAAATTTTACCATATCTTTTATACATGTTATAAATAATTACAATTTTACTCTTTTATCTAAAATTCATATGTTGCCTTTGGGACTGGTAATAGAGTTTGACAATATCTAAAGTACAGAAAAAAAGCTGTTTATATTGAAAACTAAATAAATAAAAATCCTGTGTTAATTATCTGAACTTCACAATTAGTCATGAATAAAGTAATCTCCCTTTTAGGTTTGAGTTTATGGTGTTTTACGCCACTTTCAACAATATCTCAGTTATATCGTGCCGGTCAGTTTTACTAGTGGAGGAAACCAGAGTACCCGGAGAAAATCACCAACCTGTCGCAAGTCACAGACAAACTTGATCACATAATATTCTATCGATTACACATCGCCATGAACAGGCTCCTTTTATAAGACCACTCTCACTAAAGGCTATCTCTTTTATCAGATTATAAATGTACTGAGATACAAATGTAATAAGATACTACTGCATTGTCTCCCCTGAAGAAACTCTACCACTTTTTTAAGACAACTTTCTCATTGCAGAAGAGGTGGTATTATAAGAGAAAAGGGGGGGGGGGGTAATAAATCTGTAATCTTTGTAAATCCTGTGTATTCACTAATATCTAAAACCTGTCTGTTTAACCTGTCTAATGTGAATGTCTAGAAATGTTCAGTTTAGACAGGTTTCATTGTATATCCATCAGGTTCAAATATCCAATTAAATTTGTAATGGTAATTTTAACAAGCAGATTTAATGTTCCCTGTGGAATCATTGTAAGTTAATAGGCTACACTAATGTATTATTTACTGACAATTAATCAACAATACATAATAGAAATGGGATTATTGAGAAATAACCAAAAAAAAAAGGCAAAAATTTCAAGAAATATCAATAAATGTTAATATATATTTAATGAATTATAAATAAATAGGAGGACCCGGGTGGCTCAATGAGTTAGGTAGTTGGATTACCTAGCAACTCATACAAGCCTATCACCAATACGGCATGGGTTCGCGCCCAACCTTTGTAAATTACAAGAAAAGGGTGCACTCAACTCGCAGCCGCAAGTGATAAAGTTTACCCGTTGCTTGCCCATGGTCGGTGGTTCTCTTCCACCACTAAACTGGTCGTCATGATATAGCTGAAATATTGCTGAAAGTGGCGTTAAAACACCAAAAATCAATCAAATCAATAACCATATACATGACACATACATGTACCTCACAAAGAGAAATAATAATTTAAAAAAAAACATGTGTCTATTGTTCTAGTTTTATGCAAAATGGACTTAAATTTATATTTTTCAAAACAACTCAAGTTTTCTTTCTTTTTTTTTGTCTGAGACACACATTACACATGACACATGTACAACAAAGAGAAATTATAAAAATAATTTAGAAAAAAATGCTGTGACTATTGTTCTATTTTTATGCAAAGTTGACTAGAATTAATATTATTCAAATCAACTCAAGTTTTCTTTCTTTTTTCTGATTTAACACATGTTTTTCTTTAAACACTTGTATGATGAATTTACATATTATTTTTTTTAAAAGATCATAAAAAAGGCATGTGACATCAAGCTTGAATATGTGTAAAATGTTAAAATTGTTTTATTATCGTTGTGACAATAAACGTCTTGTATTTCAGAATAAAATGACATTAATAATTAACATTTAACTGATTCTAACACCACAACCAGGAAGTAAAATAAGATGTAATCAATTTATATCGCTATTTTGTTTATTTTCCTTTGATGTTTAAAACCGATATATTTCATATCACGTAAGCGCATGATATGATTCCAATTATCGCTAAGCGTTGTCAAGGACGCGCGTAGTATTATCTTGTTTTCTAATATGACTGTTATGATGACGTCACATTACCAAATTCTTGATAATTAAGTGATTAACGATATAAAATATTAATTGTGTTTAAAAAAATGTCAGTATCTCAACAAAAAATATTTAATTATGAATACAAAATAGCGATAAAATAATTAAAGATGTGTTTTAAAACTCTAAGGACATTCGTTTTAAAAAACATCATTAATCAATTAATATTTCTTTGATATTGATAGTTTCTCTATTCTGTGAAATCGTTATTAATCGTGGGGTTCTAATTTTCGCTGATTTCGTGGTCCACTTGAACCACAAAAATAAAGATCCAACGAAATACAATTTTCTCCTTGATTATTGCCTGTAGTGTTGGAAACCATGAATTCAAGAATCCATTGATCAATGTATTTTGTGAAAACCACGAAAATTGGTGCAAACGAATAAAAGGACTTTCTCAATATATGAAATAAGAGACAAAGCAGAAATTAGTAGGGGGGCCTTGTTAGCCAAGTGGTTAATGTTATTGTTGATTTCTGACGACAAGCCTAACACCACTGACACGAGTTCAATCGGCATTACCCACCTCAATTGTTAAGTTTTCTAGACACTTACCCAAGGCTTGGGCTTTCACAGTCAGTCTGTTTCATTTTTTTCATGACTTTCCTCCCTGGATATGTTTGATAGTCATGTCGCTGAAGATTTAAAAAAATTGCTGAAATATGTGTCCATGTCCTATTTAATGACCCTCTCTCCCCCATTATAAATCTTTACTTTCTATCAGGTATATATTTTGCCCCAAAGAGGAACGTTAAGGAGAGGAATTTACCCCTTTCTGTAACTTATGGTCAAGATTACACAAGATAATAGGTTAGGATATATAGTTAGAATTAAGTCTATTGTTCTTTGTACATAATTCTATACATGTATATTATAATTTATGGAAAATTAAGATTTCAATGGCCGTTCTGAGTTGAATTCGTAGTCATACAAATTTTTATGTCACATACTGCAGCATTTTACTTTTAGAGTTGAGTCTGCTTTAGTGACCACCTCTATTAAGCAATAACTTTCTTGCATTATGTGAACTTTATTTTAATTTCCCATCCCAGTGAGTATCATATTAATTAAACCTGTTTAAAGTGACCACCTGTCTTATGTCACTCTATTTCAATGTTCCCTTGGAAGATCACGTAAGACAGGTTTTAATTACTCTTGAATTGACCGATTACATACTTTCTGGGTGCATATCATATTAATTAAACCTGTATTAAGTGACCACCTGTTGTAAATGACCCTATTTCAATGTTCTCTTGGAAGGTCAGGCAAGATAGGTTTTCCTGTACTATTGAATTGGACTAGTACATATTATATTCATTAACCCTGTTTTAAGTGACCACCTGTTGTAAATGACCCTATTTCAATGTTCTATTGGAAGGTCACATAAGACTAGTTTTACTGTACTTATTGCAGGGTTATAAATTTACTTTTGTAGAAAACTAGCCCTTTGGGCTAGTAGAAGATATCAATCACTAGTCCTTAGAAATCCAAGCTAGTCCTGTAGATGCGACAAGCACCCATCAGGGTATGAGTTGGATAGGGGGTCTGAGGGCATGCCCCCATACAATTTTGAAAATCTAGATGCAAAATCCTGCCATCTGAGGGTTTTTTGGAGTTAAAATGTCTTTCCCAAAAAGACAGTTTTGAGGGTGTTTTTTTTCCCTTCAAATATGAAAATAATGAAATTTGATATGATTGCACAGTTTAGCCCTTCAATGGTTAGCAAAACCCATAATACCATGAAGCAAAATACTGCAAATGTCATACCCTTCCAAAGCACTTGAATTGTAGTTTTTAAAGTAAAAAATTTGTTATTTAAACAGTTTGGATCAATAAACACATTTATCAGTACATCAATTTTACTTATTGCAAATGATCACACTCTGTAATAAAGGAATTTGTTGCTGAACTTGAACCCTTAACCTTACTGAATGTTATGCAGTAATAGCAAGTCATGGTCTTGCATGTACTTGGCAACGCTTCTGATCCGGTCGAGGATAGCAGCCATGGCCTTCCAGCTTTCCTGGAAAGTCCTGATCCGTTTCTCCTGGTCATATAGTGAATCCTGTTGGCGTTTTTCCTCGGGACGATTCCGTTTTAAATTGGGGTTTTTAACCCCTTTTGTAAAATTCCACATGTTTACAAATGAAATTGTATTTGTCAATGTCAAATTTGCACTTGAATTTTGGAAAACAATTTAACTATTTCAAACGTTTGTGTGATTCGTCCTCCAAGCGTAGTTTTATTAGTAATTTTCAAACGCATGTTTGACACAGTTGTAAATGGTGTAACCTAATATTGCGTACTGGTTATTTCCGTAAGAAATTTTATGATGCACTTTCTGCACGTAGCAATACGTGTAACATTGTTTACTGTCGTGTGGAACAAAACATGTAAATTATAAGGAAATAAACAAAATTAAATATTTAACTGTAAACAAAATTTAATCATATCACAGTTCAATGATCTTTTATTCTTCAAATTGTTTATGTTTTTATGAATTATTTATATATCCAAGCTAAGCGTCTCTTTATTCTACAACTTTCTAATCAAATACAAAATTTATATTTCTTTTTTCAGGTAGGCATGTTTTTTTTACTACTAAATACTGACCAATTCTCTAAAAAGAATTGTAGCTATTTTTTTTCTCGCATGAATTCAAAAATCAGATTATTTCTCCATTGGGTATGACATACAGTAAAACAATATTTTTTTTCAAATTTTACCGAAATTTCTCGCTGAAAATTGCATGGTCAGACTATTTTTTTTTCTTCACCATGTCAATTTTTTTTTTTTTTTTTCCTTCAATAAAATTTGGCAAGAGAAAACAACATAGTCACACGTATACATACACATCTCCTTCCTACGATTAAAATGGTTGTTCCCTACTTGTTTTTACAATGAATTATTAGAAGCCATTTTCAGTATAATGCTGGTTTTGAGTTAGTATTTTTGTAGTTTGGTTGTTTGTATTATTCCTGACCATCAATTTGTTTATCACCTCATGCTGGGCAAGATATGTTTTACATTTTCACCTATTTCTGTGAAATGTCCCTTTCCATGGATTGGTCAATGAAATGTCAAGAAAGCGTACAACAAACTTGATTAAATTTTAAAACTTCCGCCACTGCAGAATATTTTCCTGTGTGGTTGAATGGTGAACGCTGTAAACTTCTTAACACAAGCCTAACACTTTCCAGTCCTTTCCTCATTCATGACTTATCACCTAAAACAGGATAGTGAAAATCAGATAAGGATACCTATGTCAGAGTAAAAAATTATTATAAAATTTCTGGAATTATCTTCATCAGATACGTTCACTCAAAGGCCATTTGAAAGACTTTGGGACCAAGTAAACCAAAGGGCCTAAAACAGGATAGCGAAAATCAGATAAGGATACCTATGTCAGAGTAAAAAATTATTATAAAATTTCTGGAATTACCTTCATCAGATACGTTCACTCAAAGGCCATTTGAAAGACTTTGGGACCAAGTAAACCAAAGGGCCTAAAACAGGATAGCGAAAATCAGATAAGGATACCTATGTCAGAGTAAAAAATTATTATAAAATTTCTGGAATCACCTTCATCAGATACGTTCACTCAAAGGCCATTTGAAAGACTTTGGGACCAAGTAAACCAAAGAGCCTAAAACAGGATAGCGAAAATCAGATAAGGATACCCATGTCTTGAGTAAAAAATTATTATAAAATTTCTGGAATTACCTTCATCAGATACGTTCACTCAAAGGCCATTTGAAAGACTTTGGGACCAAGTAAACCAAAGGGCCTAAAACAGGATAGCGAAAATCAGATAAGGATACCCATGTCTTGAGTAAAAAATTATTATAAAATTTCTGGAATTACCTTCATCAGATACGTTCACTCAAAGGCCATTTGAAAGACTTTGGGACCAAGTAAACCAAAGGGCCTAAAACAGGATAGTGAATATCAGATAAGGATACCTATGTCAGAGTAAAAAATTATTATAAAATTTCTGGAATTACCTTCATCAGATACGTTCGCTCAAAGGCCATTTGAAAGACTTTGGGACCAAATAAACCAAAGGGCCTAAAACAGGATAGCGAAAATCAGATAAGGATACCTATGTCAGAGTAAAAAATTATTATAAAATTTCTGGAATTACCTTCATCAGATATGTTCACTCAAAGGCCATTTGAAAGACTTTGGGACCAAGTAAACCAAAGGGCCTAAAACAGGATAGCGAAAATCAGATAAGGATACCTATGTCAGAGTAAAAAATTATTATAAAATTTCTGGAATTACCTTCATCAGATACGTTCACTCAAAGGCCATTTGAAAGACTTTGGGACCAAGTAAACCAAAGGGCCTAAAACATGATAGCGAAAATCAGATAAGGATACCTATGTCAGAGTAAAAAATTATTATAAAATTTCTGGAATTACCTTCATCAGATACGTTCACTCAAAGGCCATTTGAAAGACTTTGGGACCAAGTAAACCAAAGGGCCTAAAACAGGATAGTGAATATCAGATAAGGATACCTATGTCAGAGTAAAAAATTATTATAAAATTTCTGGAATTACCTTCATCAGATACGTTCGCTCAAAGGCCATTTGAAAGACTTTGGGACCAAATAAACCAAAGGGCCTAAAACAGGATAGCGAAAATCAGATAAGGATACCTATGTCAGAGTAAAAAATTATTATAAAATTTCTGGAATTACCTTCATCAGATACGTTCACTCAAAGGCCATTTGAAAGACTTTGGGACCAAGTAAACCAAAGGGCCTAAAACAGGATAGCGAAAATCAGATAAGGATACCTATGTCAGAGTAAAAAATTATTATAAAATTTCTGGAATTACCTTCATCAGATACGTTCACTCAAAGGCCATTTGAAAGACTTTGGGACCAAGTAAACCAAAGGGCCTAAAACAGGATAGCGAAAATCAGATAAGGATACCTATGTCAGAGTAAAAAATTATTATAAAATTTCTGGAATTACCTTCATCAGATACGTTCACTCAAAGGCCATTTGAAAGACTTTGGGACCAAGTAAACCAAAGGGCCTAAAACAGGATAGTGAATATCAGATAAGGATACCTATGTCAGAGTAAAAAATTATTATAAAATTTCTGGAATTACCTTCATCAGATATGTTCACTCAAAGGCCATTTGAAAGACTTTGGGACCAAGTAAACCAAAGGGCCTAAAACAGGATAGTGAATATCAGATAAGGATACCTATGTCAGAGTAAAAAATTATTATAAAATTTCTTGAATTACCTTCATCAGATACGTTCGCTCAAAGGCCATTTGAAAGACTTTGGGACCAAATAAACCAAAGGGCCTAAAACAGGATAGCGAAAATCAGATAAGGATACCCATGTCTTGAGTAAAAAATTATTATAAAATTTCTGGAATTACCTTCATCAGATACGTTCACTCAAAGGCCATTTGAAAGACTTTGGGACCAAGTAAACCAAAGGGCCTAAAACAGGATAGCGAAAATCGGATAAGGATACCCATGTCTTGAGTAAAAAATTATTATAAAATTTCTGGAATTACCTTCATCAGATACGTTCACTAAAGGCCATTTGAAAGACTTTGGGACCAAGTAAACCAAAGGGCCTAAAACAGGATAGCGAAAATCTGATAAGGATACCCATGTCTTGAGTAAAAAATTATTATAAAATTTCTGGAATTACCTTCATCAGATACGTTCACTCAAAGGCCATTTGAAAGACTTTGGGACCAAATAAACCAAAGGGCCTAAAACAGGATAGTGAATATCAGATAAGGATACCTATGTCAGAGTAAAAAATTATTATAAAATTTCTGGAATTACCTTCATCAGATACGTTCGCTCAAAGGCCATTTGGAAGACTTTGGGACCAAGTAAACCAAAGGGTCTAAAACAGGATAGTGAATATCAGATAAGGATACCTATGTCAGAGTAAAAAATTATTATAAAATTTCTGGAATTACCTTCATCAGATACGTTCGCTCAAAGGCCATTTGAAAGACTTTGGGACCAAGTAAACCAAAGGGCCTAAAACAGGATAGCGAAAATCAGATAAGGATACCTATGTCAGAGTAAAAAATTATTATAAAATTTCTGGAATTACCTTCATCAGATACGTTCACTCAAAGGCCATTTGAAAGACTTTGGGACCAAGTAAACCAAAGGGCCTAAAACAGGATAGCGAAAATCAGATAAGGATACCCATGTTTTGAGTAAAAAATTATTATAAAATTTCTGGAATTACCTTTATCAGATACGTTCACTCAAAGGCTATTTGAAAGACTTTGGGACCAAGTAAACCAAAGGGCCTAAAACAGGATAGCGAAAATCAGATAAGGATACCCATGTTTTGAGTAAAAAATTATTATAAAATTTCTGGAATTACCTTCATCAGATACGTTCACTCAAAGGCCATTTGAAAGACTTTGGGACCAAGTAAACCAAAGGGCCTAAAACAGGATAGCGAAAATCAGATAAGGATACCTATGTCAGAGTAAAAAATTATTATAAAATTTCTGGAATTACCTTCATCAGATACGTTCACTCAAAGGCCATTTGAAAGACTTTGGGACCAAGTAAACCAAAGGGCCTAAAACAGGATAGCAAAAATCAGATAAGGATACCCATGTCTTGAGTAAAAAATTATTATAAAATTTCTGGAATTACCTTCATCAGATACGTTCACTCAAAGGCCATTTGAAAGACTTTGGGACCAAGTAAACCAAAGGGCCTAAAACAGGATAGCGAAAATCAGATAAGGATACCTATGTCAGAGTAAAAAATTATTATAAAATTTCTGGAATTACCTTCATCAGATACGTTCACTCAAAGGCCATTTGAAAGACTTTGGGACCAAGTAAACCAAAGGGCCTAAAACAGGATAGCGAAAATCAGATAAGGATACCCATGTCTTGAGTAAAAAATTATTATAAAATTTCTGGAATTACCTTCATCAGATACGTTCACTCAAAGGCCATTTGAAAGACTTTGGGACCAAGTAAACCAAAGGGCCTAAAACAGGATAGTGAATATCAGATAAGGATACCTATGTCAGAGTAAAAAATTATTATAAAATTTCTGGAATTACCTTCATCAGATACGTTCACTCAAAGGCCATTTGAAAGACTTTGGGACCAAGTAAACCAAAGGGCCTAAAACAGGATAGTGAATATCAGATAAGGATACCTATGTCAGAGTAAAAAATTATTATAAAATTTCTGGAATTACCTTCATCAGATACGTTCGCTCAAAGGCCATTTGAAAGACTTTGGGACCAAGTAAACCAAAGGGCCTAAAACAGGATAGCGAAAATCAGATAAGGATACCTATGTCAGAGTAAAAAATTATTATAAAATTTCTGGAATTACCTTCATCAGATACGTTCACTCAAAGGCCATTTGAAAGACTTTGGGACCAAGTAAACCAAAGGGCCTAAAACAGGATAGCAAAAATCAGATAAGGATACCCATGTCTTGAGTAAAAAATTATTATAAAATTTCTGGAATTACCTTCATCAGATACGTTCACTCAAAGGCCATTTGAAAGACTTTGGGACCAAGTAAACCAAAGGGCCTAAAACAGGATAGCGAAAATCAGATAAGGATACCTATGTCAGAGTAAAAAATTATTATAAAATTTCTGGAATTACCTTCATCAGATACGTTCACTCAAAGGCCATTTGAAAGACTTTGGGACCAAGTAAACCAAAGGGCCTAAAACAGGATAGCGAAAATCAGATAAGGATACCCATGTCTTGAGTAAAAAATTATTATAAAATTTCTGGAATTACCTTCATCAGATACGTTCACTCAAAGGCCATTTGAAAGACTTTGGGACCAAGTAAACCAAAGGGCCTAAAACAGGATAGTGAATATCAGATAAGGATACCTATGTCAGAGTAAAAAATTATTATAAAATTTCTGGAATTACCTTCATCAGATACGTTCACTCAAAGGCCATTTGAAAGACTTTGGGACCAAGTAAACCAAAGGGCCTAAAACAGGATAGTGAATATCAGATAAGGATACCTATGTCAGAGTAAAAAATTATTATAAAATTTCTGGAATTACCTTCATCAGATACGTTCGCTCGAAGGCCATTTGAAAGACTTTGGGACCAAATAAACCAAAGGGCCTAAAACAGGATAGCGAAAATCAGATAAGGATACCCATGTCTTGAGTAAAAAATTATTATAAAATTTCTGGAATTACCTTCATCAGATACGTTCACTCAAAGGCCATTTGAAAGACTTTGGGGCCAAGTAAACCAAAGGGCCTAAAACAGGATAGCAAAAATCAGTGCAAAGGATATTACTAGTAATAATACCAGAGTAAATTTTTTTTTTATAAAATTTGAGCTCCAAGTTTAAAATACAGAGGTTATATAATTTTCCTGTCATGTTATCCATAACAAATAAAATTATCAGTTGGAAAGTTGCCAAATTTGTAAACGTGTTTAAAATGTAAATAAAATGTTTTTAGTTTTAAAATGTAGGTAGAATATTGTCGTTATAATGTTATGGAGTTTCAAGGTAAACTTTCTCTTTAGTAAACTTTAGTTGTTGATTTGAGATGACATGATTTTAATTTGATAGACTACTTGTTCTTGTCATTGACTCGTCTCTTTCTAGAGGTATCAGCTGTGTTTTTTCCCTGAACCAGAAAGAATGCTTCGACACACATGAATCAAAAATCACATTATTGAACATGAAAAATCAGTTAAAACCTTCCCATACCTCCATTGGCTCCAATGTAAAATTATAAATAAATTAAATAATTAAATAAATATATATACAAATGTATATATAGATTATTGTCATATTAGGCATGCGCCAGAAAATAATCTGCATTATATTGAAGGTTTTCTGTAAATAAAGAAGAAGAACAAATTTCTTTTGAATTTTATCAAAATTTCTCATTGAAATGGTCAGATCATTACTTTTCTTATTTTTTATTGTAAATTTTTCCTTGATCTTTACACATGATAATAAGTGATTAACGATGTTTTTTTTTAAACAAGATGACTGAGAAATGAGATGACTGACAAACAAACACACAGATCATGCCTTGACTTGGGACAGGCACAAACAAACACACAGATCATGGCTTGACTTGGGACAGACACAAACAAACACACATAAAATGGCTTGACTTGGGACAGGCACAAACAAACACACAGATCATGGCTTGACTTGGGACAGGCACAAACAAACACACAGATCATGGCTTGACTTGGGACAGACACAAACAAACACACAGATCATGGCTTGACTTGGGACAGACACAAACAAACACACAGATCATGGCTTGGCTTGGGACAGACACGAACAAACACACATATCATGGCTTGACTTGGGACAGACACAAACAAACACACATAAAATGGCTTGACTTGGGACAGACACAAACAAACACACAGATATGGCTTGACTTGGGACAGACACAAACAAACACACAGATCATGGCTTGACTTGGGACAGGCACAAACAAACACACAGATCATGGCTTGACTTGGGACAGACACAAACAAACACACAGATCATGGCTTGACTTGGGACAGACACAAACAAACACACAGATTTCCTTTCACACAAAGAAGTGACACACTATCACAAAAATAAAGGACAACAAAAACATGGACAGTACAATAGCATGGTCAGTGAATGACAACATAAACATGGACAGTATAATAGCATGGTCAGTGAATGACAACATAAACATGGACAGTATAATAGCATGGTCAGTGAATGACAACATAAACATGGACAATATAATAGCATGGTCAGTGAATGACAACATAAACATGGACGGTACAATAGCATGGTCAGTGAATGACAACATAAACATGGACAGTATAATAGCATGGTCAGTGAATGACAACATAAACATGGACAGTATAATAGCATGGTCAGTGAATGACAACATAAACATGGACAGTATAATAGCATGGTCAGTGAATGACAACATAAACATGGACAGTACAATAGCATGGTCAGTGAATGACAACATAAACATGGACAGTATAATAGCATGGTCAGTGAATGACAACATAAACATGGACAGTATAATAGCATGGTCAGTGAATGACAACATAAACATGGACAGTACAATAGCATGGTCAGTGAATGACAACATAAACATGGACAGTATAATAGCATGGTCAGTGAATGACAACATAAACATGGACAGTATAATAGCATGGTCAGTGAATGACAACATAAACATGGACAGTATAATAGCATGGTCAGTGAATGACAACATAAACATGGACAGTACAATAGCATGGTCAGTGAATGACAACATAAACATGGACAGTATAATAGCATGGTCAGTGAATGACAACATAAACATGGACAGTACAATAGCATGGTCAGTGAATGACAACATAAACATGGACAGTATAATAGCATGGTCAGTGAATGACAACATAAACATGGACAGTATAATAGCATGGTCAGTGAATGACAACATAAACATGGACAGTATAATAGCATGGTCAGTGAATGACAACATAAACATGGACAGTACAATAGCATGGTCAGTGAATGACAACATAAACATGGACAGTACAATAGCATGGTCAGTGAATGACAACATAAACATGGACAGTACAATAGCATGGTCAATGAATGACTATTAACTAGGACGGTAGAATCTTTGGTTAATTGATTGATTGATTGGTATTTAATGCAAACTTTAGCAATATTTCAGCTATATCGTGGCATGTGTTGGATAAAGACTATTATCTGCATCCTACACACATATGTTCTTGCCATGATTTCGATAGCTTAGAACAATATTTCCTTGTTGATTTCTGTGAGAAATGTAACCGATTTCAATACAATGATAAATATTTGTTTATTTTGACTTTCAGGAAAGCACTAGTCATGATAATGATCTCTCCACGCGACATCGTCATCAGTCAGCACCTGAAGAACCACAGTCTACGACTTCTACACCAACTACCTCCCAGCAACCAAGTACACCTGTGCTGCCCCCACGTCAGCGCCACGCCTCGGTAGAGCAATCTACATTTAATAGGCCTTCTTCTGTAGGGTCTGATAGTTATAAACGGTCCAACGATACCTCAAATCTTATAGACAAACAATTTAATAGTTTTCTTGAATCTTTATGGGAGAAAGGCAATGACGTGAATCAAATTCAACGGAAAAAACGAAAATTGTCTTCGTCAGAAGTTGATAGTACCGAAGATCAGGATTTAAGTGCCGCAAATAAAGAAGGGACGAAATTAATGAAAGAAAATGCACTTTTAGCAAAATTACTTTCTACGAAAGCGAAGAAAGAAAACGTTGTAAACACCGGAATATCTGGTAACTCTAACCCATGTGCCACCCCACAGAGCAGGCTCACGAAAGATATTTCTCAAAAGCTTCTGAACATAAAACCAACATTATTAGACCGTAAAGGTCAATCTAATCAGGACTCAAAAGTCGAGGCGGGATCAACAAGTACTAATTCAGAATCGTTCTTGTTGGGTACTAAAGAAATGGGTCAACTTAAAAATCCTAACCAGAATACGAAAGGGAATAAGCCTAGTGATTTATTAAGCAATTTTAACTCCTCGTCAAGTAATACTGGACAAGATCAGAATAGTCAGGAGACCTATGAAAACTTACACATATTGTTTAGTAATCAGGGCAACAACGTGGAATTTGCTGAAGTTTCAGAAAGTTCCGATCCGTTGTTAAACGAAATATTACAACAAGCTGAAGATCTCAAACAAGACTTGAATGCTCCTCAAACAACAACTAGTTCTGCAGGAGTGATGGTTGCCCCTAACAACTGGACGAATTCATTCTCTGAAAATCACGGAATGCTCAGTGACGAGGCATTGTTATCACAGCTAGAACAAGTTTTGAATGAGAAAAACGTGTCTGTGGATGAAATTGACCAACTGCTAGGAATAAGT
This sequence comes from Bathymodiolus brooksi, assembly GCA_963680875.1. Classification (NCBI taxonomy): domain Eukaryota; kingdom Metazoa; phylum Mollusca; class Bivalvia; order Mytilida; family Modiolidae; genus Bathymodiolus; species Bathymodiolus brooksi. The sequence goes on along the minus strand of OY804583.1, from coordinate 8,681,905 downwards.
AACAAAGCTAGCTTTTCCAAACCATCAGGGACGAACGATATGATAGCGATCGAGGAAATACAGAAGGAATTAATGCGTGACGAACCTGTACAACCAAATTCTAGTGTGCCTAATCCAATTATGGCACGGACGTTACAGTCACAGGTTGCGAATCGGTCAAACTTCATGCAAAATATGCAGGGCATGAACCAAGTACATGGAAACGGGACCATGGATTTAGGTTTCCCACACCAACAGATCTCTCCACCCAACCCTCAGCAAGGATTTCAGCAACCACAAAGTTTTGGCCTGCAGGGGCCACGCCTTCCTGGTCCGCAAGGTCAGTATACAGATGATTACATTGTTGTAGATTTATATGCCGCTATCGACACTTCAATTCCATTGGGCATATATAAAGATCTGGTCTTATAGTCATAAAACTTTCTGAGTTTGAGTTTGTACTTTACTCGAAATATTATCCAATCAGAATGTTGTATCCAATAACAACAGCGTTCTGATTGGATGAATCTGATTGTGTAGTTTGAGTATGTTAAGTCATTGACTAGAAAGATTTTATTATGATGTAGTTTCTCAGCTTATAATGCAACATTCAAAATGTCTGTTCTTTGAAATACAGTGAAACCTGTCTAAACTAAACTTCCTTGGGACCAACTATTGCGTTCTGAATAGACAGGTGTTCAGTTTATACAGGTTTAATTAACAAAGATTTCCTACATTGGGACTTTAGTTAAAGTTCGGTTTATACAGGATTCCAGTTTTGTTAAGGTTCCGGTTGAGACAGGATTCCAGTTTTTTTTAAGGTTCCGGTTGAGACAGGTTTATACAGAATTCCAGTTTTTTTGTAAGGTTCCAGTTGAGACAGGTTTATACAGGATTACAGTTTTTTTTTGTAAGGTTCCGGTTGAGACAGGTTTATACAGGATTCCAGTTTTTTGTAAGGTTCCGGTTGAGACAGATTTATACAGGATTCCAGTTTTTTTGTAAGGTTCCGATTGAGACAGGTTTATACAGGATTCCAGTTTTTTTTGTAAGGTTCCGGTTGAGACAGGTTTATACAGGATTCCATTTTTTGTAAGGTTCCGGTTGAGACAGGTTTATACAGGATTCCATTTTTTTTGTAAGGTTCCGGTTGAGACAGGTTTATACAGGATTCCAGTTTTTTGTAAGGTTCCGGTTGAGACAGGATTATACAGGATTCCATTTTTTTTAAGGTTCCGGTTGAGACAGGTTTATAGAGGATTCTAGTTTTATTTTAAGGTTCCGGTTGAGACAGGTTTCACTGTATTTATTTTATCAGCAAATTTCATATTTTAAGTGCATTTTAAAGGTTATAGATTTTATTTATAAAGTTTATTTTTAATTTGACACATGGCGACCAGTTTTAGTGATGGAAGAAGCCGAAGTACCCAGAGATAACCATCGACCATGGGCAAGCAACTGGTAAACTTTATCACTTGTGGCTGTGATTCGAGTGCACCTTTTTTTGTAATTTACAAAGGCGCGAACCCACGTCGTATTGGTGATAGGCTTGTATGATACTGCGTGGGTTCGTGCCCGGCTTTGTAAATTACATGGTTCTCTTCTGGTACTGCGGCTTCTTCCACCACTAAAACTGGTCGCCATGATATAGCTGAAATATTGCTGAAAGTGGCATCAAACACCAAAATTCAATCAAATCAAATCGTTTGCAAACAAGAGACTCTAAGGGCGAAAAAATGGTGTTTTCTATGAAGCATTTTTATTCTACCACCAATTTTGATGATTTGTTATGTGAAATTAAATGATGATGGTCAGAATTCAGGATTTTATACCATTTTACCCAGAGCTTCAGGGGGTCTAACCGACATCCAGAAACCTGGCTGTATTTCTGGGCATACTCGTTGAAAACACCTTTCTCCACATGAAACACATGATGTAGCCGATGAGCTACGATTGGGGTACCATGTGTTGAGTACTCTACATAGGGATAGACAAATCAGATTGCATGATTTGCGAAACAATTATAAAACGACTTCATCAATAACAAGAATGACTCATAGGGGTTACCAACCCAGGTACTATCCCACGCACGGTCAGGTGGCACCTCAACAAAGATTTACAATCAGTAATCACACAGATCACAATTATAAGCTCAAATCCAGCTCCGCAACCTTACAAATATTATCTGACGTTACCGCGGAAAGTAGAATGGTGATTGGCCAACAGCCGCCTTTTAACAATCGTTGAGTGAAGAAAATAGCATTGAACATAAGACAATGAAAAACAAGTGTTTTAATAGAACAAACAAGATATGTTATAAACAGTATAATGACTTTTAAATTCCGAATATCGAAAATAAATCACTCGTACCCGTACAATGATGGTAATATGTTTGGTAACGAGCGATTCATTTTCGACATTTGGAATGGATGAGTACATATGGCCATTGATATTTATAACTTGTATTGTGATTTCATTGGTCATTTGTTTGGACTTAAGTGGCATTAAACACCATAACCCTAACCCTATTACAATATAAATCTTTTTCAGGGCCTTTAGCTAGTGCCTTAAACAATGGCATGCAACAACGACCCGGTTTTCCGAATAGCATGGCAATTCAAGTACGTCAATCATTACTTCAACAGCAGAAGGTGAAACAACAACGAGAGCTGGAGAAACGACGGTTAGCGCAGGAACAAGCTCGACGTCGTGTATTGATGCAGCAACAATTGTCCAATAATTTTGGACAGCGGTTTCAACCTGTAAGTTTTTCATGACAAAAACATTTCTTTAGTTGTTTGTATGTTTGTAACATTCCGATTTATATTTCAACCAATCACCAAAAAGAAACATGTGTGTACAGTCATTTGTAATTCAACCAATCACCAAAAAGAAACATGTGTGTACATTCATTTGTAATTCAACCAATCACCAAAAAGAAACATGTTTGTACATTCATTTGTAATTCAACCAATCACCAAAAAGAAACATGTGTGTACATTCATTTGTAATTCAACCAATCACCAAAAAGAAACATGTGTGTACATTCATTTGTAATTCAACCAATCACCAAAAAGAAACATGTGTGTACATTCATTTGTAATTCAACCAATCACCAAAAAGAAACATGTGTGTACATTCATTTGTAATTCAACCAATCACCAAAAAGAAACATGTTTGTACATTCATTTGTAATTCAACCAATCACCAAAAAGAAACATGTTTGTACATTCATTTGTAATTCAACCAATCACCAAAAAGAAACATGTGTGTACATTCATTTGTAATTCAACCAATCACCAAAAAGAAACATGTGTGTACATTCATTTGTAATTCAACCAATCACCAAAAAGAAACATGTGTGTACATTCATTTGTAATTCAACCAATCACCAAAAAGAAACATGTGTGTACATTCATTTGTAATTCAACCAATCACCAAAAAGAAACATGTTTGTACATTCATTTGTAATTCAACCAATCACCAAAAAGAAACGTGTGTACATTCATTTGTAATTCAACCAATCTCCAAAAAGAAACATGTTTGTACATTCATTTGTAATTCAACCAATCACCAAAAAGAAACATGTTTGTACATTCATTTGTAATTCAACCAATCACCAAAAAGAAACATGTGTGTACATTCATTTGTAATTCAACCAATCACCAAAAAGAAACATGTTTGTACATTCATTTGTAATTCAACCAATCACCAAAAAAGAAACATGTTTGTACATTCATTTGTAATTCAACCAATCACCAAAAAGAAACATGTGTGTACATTCATTTGTAATTCAACCAATCTCCAAAAAGAAACATGTGTGTACATTCATTTGTAATTCAACCAATCTCCAAAAAGAAACATGTGTGTACATTCATTTGTAATTCAACCAATCTCCAAAAAGAAACATGTGTGTACATTCATTTGTAATTCAACCAATCACCAAAAAGAAACATGTTTGTACATTCATTTGTAATTCAACCAATCTCCAAAAAGAAACATGTGTGTACATTCATTTGTAATTCAACCAATCACCAAAAAGAAACATGTTTGTACATTCATTTGTAATTCAACCAATCTCCAAAAAGAAACATGTGTGTACATTCATTTGTAATTCAACCAATCACCAAAAAGAAACATGTTTGTACATTCATTTGTAATTCAACCAATCACCAAAAAGAAACATGTGTGTACATTCATTTGTAATTCAACCAATCACCAAAAAGAAACATGTTTGTACATTCATTTGTAATTCAACCAATCACCAAAAAGAAACATGTTTGTACATTCATTTGTAATTCAACCAATCTCCAAAAAGAAACATGTGTGTACATTCATTTGTAATTCAACCAATCACCAAAAAGAAACATGTTTGTACATTCATTTGTAATTCAACCAATCACCAAAAAGAAACATGTGTGTACATTCATTTGTAATTCAACCAATCACCAAAAAGAAACATGTTTGTACATTCATTTGTAATTCAACCAATCACCAAAAAGAAACATGTGTGTACATTTATTTGTAATTCAACCAATCACCAAAAAGAAACATGTTTGTACATTCATTTGTAATTCAACCAATCACCAAAAAGAAACATGTTTGTACATTCATTTGTAATTCAACCAATCTCCAAAAAGAAACATGTTTGTACATTCATTTGTAATTCAACCAATCACCAAAAAGAAACATGTGTGTACATTCATTTGTAATTCAACCAATCACCAAAAAGAAACATGTTTGTACATTCATTTGTAATTCAACCAATCTCCAAAAAGAAACATGTTTGTACATTCATTTGTAATTCAACCAATCTCCAAAAAGAAACATGTTTGTACATTCATTTGTAATTCAACCAATCACCAAAAAGAAACATGTTTGTACATTCATTTGTAATTCAACCAATCACCAAAAAGAAACATGTGTGTACATTCATTTGTAATTCAACCAATCACCAAAAAGAAACATGTTTGTACATTCATTTGTAATTCAACCAATCACCAAAAAGAAACATGTGTGTACATTCATTTGTAATTCAACCAATCACCAAAAAGAAACACGTGTGTACATTCATTTGTAATTCAACCAATCACCAAAAAGAAACATGTTTGTACATTCATTTGTAATTCAACCAATCACCAAAAAGAAACATGTTTGTACATTCATTTGTAATTCAACCAATCTCCAAAAAGAAACATGTGTGTACATTCATTTGTAATTCAACCAATCTCCAAAAAGAAACATGTTTGTACATTCATTTGTAATTCAACCAATCACCAAAAAGAAACATGTTTGTACATTCATTTGTAATTCAACCAATCACCAAAAAGAAACATGTGTGTACATTCATTTGTAATTCAACCAATCTCCAAAAAGAAACATGTTTGTACATTCATTTGTAATTCAACCAATCTCCAAAAAGAAACATGTTTGTACATTCATTTGTAATTCAACCAATCACCAAAAAGAAACATGTTTGTACATTCATTTGTAATTCAACCAATCTCCAAAAAGAAACATGTTTGTACATTCATTTGTAATTCAACCAATCACCATTGTTTGACAGTCTTAAGTTAATATAAAATTTGATCACGCCACGATATATCTGAAATACTGCTAAGATTGGTGTTAAGCACCAATCAATCAATCATTGTTTGACAGATGGTAATGGCAGAGATGATTAATGGATAAGGTGTATGTCATTAAAATTTTCCTGATTATTTAATAGAAAGGAAAACTTGTTTATCTGCCATGTTTAAGTAACCAGGGGCTCGTAAACTGTCATTGAAGTAAAACATCACTCGATTGGTCAGCTCTACTAGAATTAATGACATGCAGGGTGGCATATAGGAAGGGGTAATATAAAAATGCACCCCCATTTTATAAAAAGGGAAGGGTGCATCGAACACATAAAATTCTATCTTGTGCACATTTGATTTTATGGAAGCTTATGTACTCAAATACTGATAAATTGTTCCTGAATTTATTACAAATGAGGCATGTGACCCCTTTTTGCAAAATCCCAAATTAAACACTGGGCATATCTACAGGGAAGGGATATTGGCTAATAATGAAAGATGACGTGAAATGGCCAAGATAAAAATTGTCAACAAAACTAATATGAATATTAATTAACACATTTTAGCTCACCTTGCTAAAGGCAAGGTGAGCTTTTGCCATCACTTGGCGTCCGTCGTCCGTTAACTTTTCACATTTTAATCTTCTCCTCTGAAACCCCTCAGTCAAATGAACTGAAACTTGGTAGGAAGCATCTATGGAAGGTTCTCTATAGAGATTGCTCATTTCGTCCCGATCCATTAACAAACATGGCAGCCACAGGCAACTCTTGTTTCTGATTGTCCGATTTTTAAAAATCTTCTCCTCTGAAACCGCTTGGCCAAATGAACCGAAACTTGGTAGGAAGCATCTATGGATGGTCCTCTATAACGATTGCTCATTTTGTCCCGATTGGTTAACAAACAGGGTCGCCACAGACAATTCTTGTTTCTGATTGGTTGATTTCTAAAAAATCTTCTCCTCTGTTAAAAGAAAAATAACTCTTGTTTAAATATAGATATCTGTGTTCAAAATGCAGTTATCTCTATACAGATATCTGAATTGAATTACAGATATATGTCTCTGAAACCCCTCAGCCAAATGAACTGAAACTTGGTAGGAAGCATTTGGAGGGTCCTCTATAAAGAGTGCTCATTTCGTCCCAATCCACAGCCAATTCTTATTTCTGATTGGTCGATTTCTAAAAATCTTCTCCTCTGAAACCGCTTTGCCAAATGAACCGAAACTTGGTAAGAAGCATCTATGAAAGGTCCTCTGTAAAGATTGCTCATTTCGTCCCGATCCGTTAACAAACATGGCCACCATTGGGAGACTGTTGTTTCTGATTGGATGATTTTTTAAATTCTTCTCCTCTAAAACCGCTTGGCCAAATGAACCGAAACTTGGTAGGAAGCATCTATGGGCGGTACTCTATAAAGAGTGCTCATTTTCTCCCGATCCATTAACAAACATGGCCGCCACAGACAATTCTTGATTCTGATTGGTTGATTTCTAAAAAATCTTCTCCTCTGAAACCACTTTGCCAATGAACCGAAACTTGGTAGGATGCATCTATGGGAGGAGGTCCTCTATAAAGATTGCTCATTTCGTCCTGATCCATTAACAAATATGGCTGCCACAGGCAATTCTTGTTTCTAATTGGTCGATTTCTAAAAATCTTCTCCTCTGAAACCGCTTTGCCAAATGAACCGAAACTTGGTAGGATGCATCTATGGAAAGTTCTCTATAAAGATTGCTCATGTTACCCCGATCCATTAACAAACATGGCCGCCACAGGCAATTCTTGTTTCTGATTGGTTGATTTCTAAAAATCTTCTACTCTGAAACAGCTTGGCCAAATGGACTGAAACGTGGTAGGAAGCATCTATGGAAAGTCCTCTATGGGAATTGCTCATTCCGTTTTGATCCGTTAACAAACATGGCCGTCTTAGGCAATTCTTGTTTCTTATTGGTCGACTTCTAAAACAGCTTTTCCTCTGAAGCCGCTTGGCCAAATGATATGAAACTTAGTAAGAAGCATCTATGGAAGGTCCTCTATAGAGGTTGCTCATTTCGTTTTGATCCATTAACAAACATGGCTGCCACAGGCAATTCTTGTTTTAGATTGGTCGATTTCTAAAAATCTTCTTCTCTGAAAATGCTTTGCCAAAATGAACCAAAATTTGGTGGGAAGCACCTATGGAAGGTTCTGTATTAAGTTTCCTCAAAGCAGAATGAAAGGTGAGCGACACAGGCTCAGCCCACTGAGCCTCTAGTTATCCCAACCCCCCAATAATGACAACAGTAAAGAAATCCCCAGATTTTACTCTTTTCTATATCTCAAGCCTTTTTTTCTGAGTAATCAAATTTACTTGTAATAGATTTTTCCCTAAATTTATATAATATAGTTGTGACCAACAAAGGAATACTTCAAATATCAATAAATATAATATTTTCAATTATTTATTTTTTTCAAATTATGTTTTATGTTTTAAAAGTACATTTTTATCAGCCTGTAGTATAGAGTTTAATGGTTTAATAATTATTATGTCTCCCATCATATTGAATTACCCAGAATTCCAGAATTATTTTGCTTCCTGTTCTTCTAATACCACCTTGTCTGCAGCAGTACGTTTTGTTCTGGAGATCCATTGTCTTCATATATTTATATATATGTATACATATTAGGACATGGGAGAGTGCTTAGTACTAGAGTGACCGTGACATTAGATTTCAGTATCTTCATTGTAACCTTGACCTTAGATGTCAAGGTCATATTATTTGATTTTTGTATGTTGCTTGTTCAAACCAGAAGTGCAATAACTGTGATATGGAGCAATTGCATTTAAACTATTTTAATTAAATCTTTAGTAAGACTCAGACACTGGTATTTCTTTGGAAAAGTATCTAGCAACCATACACTTCTAAAAACAGAGGAACAATAGTTGTGACATGGAACTATTTCATGAAGGGGAGACATATTTTGGTTCACTTAAACAACAGTGCTTCTAGTTTGTTCCCATCTTCAAAAAATTAGATAAGGTAGGGTTGCCAGGAATTTCTTCTTTGATCCTAAAATACATGGCATGGTTTATTTTTAGAAACAGAACGTAGAGAAGATGGAAAATTATAGACATCTATCAGTTAATATTGCTGTATTAACAGGTTTTTTTGACATTTTGTTCTGATCATTTTTTAATTCTCTGCCTTAAACTCTCTTTTTTGAATTCTCTGCCTTAAGAACTCCAATCTAAGATATAACCCTAATACACTCACCACCATTTCTATTCTTTGTCTGATTACCTATAAAGTTTCCGTTTATAGTAAAAATTGCTAATTTAACACGGAATTATTTTTTTCTAGGAAAATAATTCAATGCAGGTGCAACCGTTCCCAGAAAATCTAGCTGAGTTGATGAACAGCGGCAACGCTCCTAATGTAACACTACAGGTGGGTGCCTAACACATTTAACTAATGTAACACTACAGGTGGGTGCCTAACACATTTAACTAATGTAACACTACAGGTGGGTGCCTAACACATTTAACTAATGTAACACTACAGGTGGGTGCCTAACACATTTAACCATTGTAGGATTAGAGAGGGTGTGGGGGAGGTGATGGTTTTATCCTGATTTCTTGAAAATTTGACATTTGATGTGTGCCGCAGAATCTAATAACTTTCCCCCGTATATAACATAGATTTAACACAATAATTCCCAAATTAATTGATTAATTGTAATTAAAATTGTAGTATTTCAGTCCTCACGATGAGCACCGGTTCTCTGGCCCAGGACCAGTAAAACTTTGTTTGGACCAGTAAATTTTTCAGTATTTATTTAGAAATATATAAAAATAAATTCTAGAATTTGATATTACCAGTAAATTCAAATTTTCTTTTCGAGGACTGGTGTTTATCTACTAGCACAAGTTGTCATGGTAACATTAAAAGACATTTGTAATTGTTTGTTATTAAAAACAAAAGTATAATAATAATATTGACAGTTAGTTTTTTTGATAATTAGATTTTTAGATAGTAGAAAACAAGTTTATAGACAGTCAAATATCTACCAGTGGAATAGTAAATTAATATGTTTATGATTATGTATATGTCTATAAACCATATAACATCTAAGCAATAAAGATAACACTCGCCATGACATAGCTGAAAAATTGTTGAGCTTGGTGTTAAACAACAATCACTCACTCACCAGATGTAGCGTTTCTCTGTAGAACTTTAGGGTGCTGTTCTGTATTGTTTATCAACAGAAGTAATGAGTACCGGTCACACTCATTCTAAGGTCAACTGTAAGATAGAGGCCGTTTCACACCCATTTTAAGGTCAACTGTAGGATAGAGGCCGTTTCACACTCTTTTTAAGGTCAACTGTAGGATAGAGGCCGTTTCACGGTCATTTTAAGGTCAACTGTAGGATAGAGGCTGTTTCACACTCATTTTAAGGTCAACTGTAGGATAGAGGCCATTTCACACCCATTTTAAGGTCAACTGTAGGATAGAGGTCATTTTAAGGTCAACTGTAGGATAGAGGCTGTTTCACACCCATTTTAAGGTCAGCTGTAGGATAGAGGCCGTTTCACACTCTTTTTAAGGTCAACTGTAGGATAGAGACTGTTTCACGCTCATTTTAAGGTCAACTGTAGGATAGAGGCCGTTTCACACTCATTTTAAGATATGATTATGTCATTATTTAAAACCCTACCGTGACTGAAATATAGAACAGCAATAAAAGCACTTCAGTTTTTGTCTAAATGTAAAATTTAAGTCTCTCATATTCATTTACATCCATCTCATTTTTTACCAATATTAATTTTATAATAGGTAAAATTTATGTATACAATAACATTTTATATACAATGTGATAAAGATGTGTTCAAGTAAAAATAAAATATAAAAAATACCTCTGTAACATGATTTACCTATGAGTATCAGTCAGAAATGTTTGATGACACTAAAGGGGTAATCAGAAGCCATAAATCAAAGAATAGACAACACAATAGGCAAAACACTGATCTATAAAACACTATGCAGAAAACTAAAGATCGAGTAACATGAACTCCTTTAAAACCTCAGAAAAGGTAGGCAGTTCCTGCTCCACATGTTGCACCTGACGTGTTGATAGCAGTTACGATTTGGGCGTTACTAGTATATTTCAATTAGTTTAGCTAAGTAATGCATTAAATAAACGTAAGATAATACCGAAGACGCAATAACAAATTAGGTTTAGGTATATGGTGTTTAACGCCACTTCCAACAATATTTCAGTTATATCGTGGCATTGTATCATATTGTTGTATCTTGCCATGAGTGGAATTCGAACTCAGAATATTTACTTTATCTGAGCAATGAATGAAATTACGCATTTCATTTGAAAAAAACAAAAACAAAAGATGACATTTTATAGAACAACAAAGGCATGAATGTCAAATATCAATGTTTTTTGTTTGTTGATGTGATGAAAAGTAGTTGATTTGTTTTGTTTGAAGTGTTAAGTAACAAATGAACCATGCATTTAGTAAAATGTCAATACAATTGTTTGTTTTACAGAAATCAATACTTTACTTGAAAATAATTTAAAGAAAACAACAAAAACACAAACCTGTTTTTTGTGGTCACCTGTATTAAGAGGTCACCTGTATTAAGTAGTCACCTCTATTAAACAGTCACCTCTATTAAGCAGTCACCTGTATTAAGCAGTCACCTATATTAAGCAGTTACCTCTATTAAACAGTCACCTCTATTAAGAGGTCACCTGTATTAAGCAGTCACTTCTATTAAGAGGTCACCTGTATTAAGCAGTCACCTGTATTAAGCAGTCACCTCTTAAGAGATCACCTCTATTAGGCAGTCACCTGTCTTGTGGTCACCTCTATTAAGAGGTCACCTTTTTATAGTCCTGTCATACAAAATTTCATATAAGATGAACCGCTTTTAAGAGGTCACCTGTCTTAAAAGACCACTTTTACTTTGTACCAAAGGTGACCTCTTAATACAGGTTTGACTAATTATTAAAAAAAAATAATAATAAAAAAAGGTAAAAAAATCAAAGCAATCAGCAAAACTGAACCATATCATTTGTGTGATGGTTAACATGCTAAGTACTCAGCATTAAGGAGAAAGACTCTAAACCATGATAATGTGTCTTGAGTGGGGCTACATGTCTACCATGATAATGTGTCTTGAGTGGGGCTACATGTCTACCATGATAATGTGTCTTGAGTGGGGCTACATGTCTACCATGATAATGTGTCTTGAGTGGGGCTACATGTCTACCATGATACTGTGTCTTGAGTGGGGCTACATGTCTACCATGATAATGTGTCTTGAGTGGGGCTACATGTCTACCATGATAATGTGTCTTGAGTGGGGCTACATGTCTACCATGATAATGTGTCTTGAGTGGGGCTACATGTCTACCATGATAATGTGTCTTGAGTGGGGCTACATGTCTACCATGATAATGTGTCTTGAGTGGGGCTACATGTCTACCATGATAATGTGTCTTGAGTGGGGCTACATGTCTACCATGATAATGTGTCTTGAGTGGGGCTACATGTCTACCATGATAATGTGTCTTGAGTGGGGCTACATGTCTACCATGATAATGTGTCTTGAGTGGGGCTACATGTCTACCATGATAATGTGTCTTGAGTGGGGCTACATGTCTACCATGATAATGTGTCTTGAGTGGGGCTACATGTCTACCATGATAATGTGTCTTGAGTGGGGCTACATGTCTACCATGATAATGTGTCTTGAGTGGGGCTACATGTCTACCATGATAATGTGTCTTGAGTGGGGCTACATGTCTACCATGATAATGTGTCTTGAGTGGGGTTACATGTCTACCATGATAATGTGTCTTGAGTGGGGCTACATGTCTACCATGATAATGTGTCTTGAGTGGGGCTACATGTCTACCATGATAATGTGTCTTGAGTGGGGCTACATGTCTACCATGATAATGTGTCTTGAGTGGGGCTACATGTCTACCATGATAATGTGTCTTGAGTGGGGCTACATGTCTACCATGATAATGTGTCTTGAGTGGGGCTACATGTCTACCATGATAATGTGTCTTGAGTGGGGCTACATGTCTACCATGATAATGTGTCTTGAGTGGGGCTACATGTCTACCATGATAATGTGTCTTGAGTGGGGCTACATGTCTACCATGATAATGTGTCTTGAGTGGGGCTACATGTCTACCATGATAATGTGTCTTGAGTGGGGCTACATGTCTACCATGATAATGTGTCTTGAGTGGGGCTACATGTCTACCATGATAATGTGTCTTGAGTGGGGCTACATGTCTACCATGATAATGTGTCTTGAGTGGGGCTACATGTCTACCATGATAATGTGTCTTGAGTGGGGCTACATGTCTACCATGATAATGTGTCTTGAGTGGGGCTACATGTCTACCATGATAATGTGTCTTGAGTGGGGCTACATGTCTACCTGTGCACTATTGATTCATTTAGCTATCACTAAACAAATCCAACAAAGTGTGTTGGTATATTACAAAGTGATTATCATCTCATCAAATGTAACTTGTTTTCACCATGATGTAGCTGAAAAATTGCTCATTTGCCATTAAACAACAATCACTCACTCAACAAATATCTATAGGTAATGCTTCTTATTCTAAGATGAATATAAACATGTTTGATTGTAAAAAAAATGAATTGCAAAAGCAAGTAATTCATTGTAATATGTGATGGAGAATTTAATGCATTACACATTGCCACAAATTGCTACTTTTCCCTAAGAATGTTGATCCCTGGTTATAATTACTCTAAATGGGACCGAGAGCTTCTTCGGCTTGAAGGGGTGTCCATCGGTTGTGCGGGATGTATAAATACACAACCAACCTCATCGGTTGTGCGGGATGTATAAATACACAACCAACCTGTCCTGCGGATGAGACGTAAATAAAACCGAGATCCCATGTTGAGAGATTGCCACCCTCTCCGCACGTTAAAGAACCCAGTGTAACTGCTCATTATGAATAATGCTCATGATGAGTGGTCCATAAGAGACCTGTTGCACTGGCAAAATTATCCATCCCTACCCATCACCTTTCTTTGTTTCGAGTCCTGTGGCGTTTAAATTTTTAAATGTTCTCGTCCTGAATATAGCTGAAAAATTGCTCGCTGGACGTTAAGCACCAATCAATCAATCATATAATTACTCTAGGAAAAGTAATGCACTACTGTGCATTTGATAATTACATTTTTGCAATATCCCACTCCTGACACCAATAAAGGGAAACATGTCATAAGAAGAGACCACACAGTCTGCCTTTAAATTATGGTCTTTAAAGACAGGTGGCCTCCCAAGAGAGATTTGTGGCAAGACAAGACAAAAAGAGACCAGTTTCATAACAGGTGTCTTTCAAAAACCAGATTCATTGTAATAAAACAAAATTGAAATGATTTTAATGAAATTTAATGCAATATTGGATGACTTTAATATTAATGAAATCATTTCCATTGCCACTACATATATATTCATTACAAATCTTTGCTGGAGAAAGTTAGAGTTACTCTGTTCCTTTCAGCTGAAAAAAGAACTAAAAAAACTATTCCTTTCAGAAAAATTATGTGTTGAACTTTGAACTTCATGGAGCCTAATATAAATTTGTCTTAGATTTTCAAAAATATGTTTTTTTAAAGGAACACAGGCCGTTATTTTAATTTAAAAAAAAAGGGTTTACCTAAACTTTGATTTAAAAAATCATAAAGATATATTGCAGTTGAAATTTTTCATAATATCATGCATAAATAGCCTAGAACAAAGGAAATATGTCTCTGTTTGATCTTCTTCCATCCAGGAAAGAATTCAATGTTGACCCACCTAATGCTAAGCATTCGAATTCTTTTCACTAATTACGACATTATAACAGATATTTTAAACCTGGCTTTTTCTTCAAAACATTTTATTAGTATAAAACATCGAATATTGGCAACTTTTAATATAAACAAAAAAATCAATTCTGACAGCCTGTGTGCCTTTAATAATAATAGTAGCCATCATTGTTGCGATACATCTCACTAACATTTTCGTGACTCAATTTCATTCGAAGGGCCCAGGTGGCTCAATGAGTTTTGTCGTTGGATTACCTAGCAACTCATACAAGCATATCAGCAATACGGCGTGGGTTCGTGCCTGGCTTTGCAAATTACAAAAAAGGGTGCACTCGACTCGCAGCAGCAAGTGATAAAGTTTACCCGTTGCTTGCCCATGGTCGATGGTTCTCTCCAGGTACTTCGGCTTCTTCCACCACTAAAACCGGTCGCCATGATATAGCTGAAATATTGCTGAAAGTGGCATTAAACTCCAAAAATCAAATCCAATCAAATCAATTTCATCCGACAGTATTTGTATTGATTATACATCCCATTAGAAAATGAATACTGTATAGCATCTAGATTTGGCAATGGTTTATTTTTAGTACTATTGACATATTTATTTTACCAGATGTATACGCCAACAATATTTATATTTTTTTTAGATTGTTTTTTCAGCTGCAAAAATTAACAGATTTTTAAAACTGCAAAAAATTGACACCATAGGTATAAAAAACCATAATATTACAAACTACAGTCAAACCAGTATTAAGAGGTCACCTTTTGGGACAAAGAAAAAGTGGCCTTATAAAACAGGTGACCTCTTAAAAGACATTAAAGTCATAAGACACTTTCTATGACAGGACAAGAAAAAGATGATCTTTTAATACAGGTGACTGCTTAATAGAGGTGACAACATAGGCAGGTTTGACTGTAATTTAATAGTTGAGTACAGTGTTAAACTAATATTAATTTATTGTTTATTGTAGAGAAACCAAAGTATACCAGGTCCTATGTCCCCTAGATTTAATCCAAATGGACCACCCCAGAATCAAGGAATGAATCAACAGATGATGGTATCATCCACGCCTAACTCACAAATGTCTCCACACTTCAACCAGCAGTCACAGTGGAATATGAGGCAGCAGGGATTACAAAATCCCATGGGAATGCCACAGGTATGGAATTCTAGGGAAATGGGGGGAGAGGATAGATAATCTATGTAAAATACATTATTGAGCTGCCCATCATGTCTGGTGGGTAGGCACCAGCCTCTTGATGAAATATGGAAAGACTGACCGTGGACTGTAGTGTGTGTCATATGTGGAGAGTGTAATTTGTATGATTACTTCACTCATATTTTGTTAAGGGCCTTGGTGGCTCAATGAGTTATGTAGTTGGATTACAACTCATACAAGCCTATCACCAATATGGTGTGGGTTCGCTCCCGGCTTTGTAAATTACAAAAAAAGGTGCACTCGACTCGCAGCCGCAAGTGATAGTTTACCAGTTGCTTGCCCATGGTCGGTGGTTCTCTCCGAGTACTACGGCTTCTTCCACCACTAAAACTGGTCGCCATGATATTGCTGAAAGTGGCATTAAACACCAAAAATCAAATCAATCAAATCATATTTGGTTTTCTTGTTGACAACCAGCATCAGAAATAAAGTCATATACTACAAATAATATCAAAACAACAAAAATACCTAGCGATTATCAACAGAAGTAAAGAGTACCAGTTACCTGCAGGCTAGTGGCCATTCCACACTCTTAACTCTTCATATTTGAAGTAGTTTTAGCCTTCAATTACAAACTTTATACAACAGGTTAAATTTGCAAAGATATCGGACGTTCAATGGCAGTTAATTTGATGTTTGATTTATGAATGATTCATTTTAAACGATTTTCAATGGTAATCAATAAAATTATGTTTCCAAGTCATGTTCTTATTTGTTTATCATTTTTAGCAGACGACCCAGATGAACATGCAGCGACACAGATCGTTGTCAGGGGGAACTAGCAATCAGACCAGATTCCAGTTTCCTGACGCACAATTTACTAACAATTCTAACAGTCAGATGGGCATGCTCCAACAACAACAGATGTATTCTGGGAGAATGTTACCTCGTCAGATGAGCATGCCAGGTATGTCAGTTGTTTCCATGGTGTTCATTCAGAAAAATTTGCATCCAATTTTAGTTTTATTTTGTAACTGGTATGCTCCTCTACGTAAAGTTATAGGAACCATAGTAGGTTCATAACCATCCTCTGATAACTGTGTTAGTGGAGATCTCCTCCAGCTTAGTTGGTAGAGCGGTGGCTTACAATGTGAGAGGTCATTGGGTCAGGGTTATGGCATTTATCTCCATTAGCTCAGTTACAATGTGAAGTTCCTGGCATAAAGTCCAATCAGGGACATTGCAGTTATCTCCAGTAGCTCAGTTGGTAGTGCTATAGCTTACAATGTGAAGTTCCTGGCATAAAGTCCAATCAGGGACATTGCAGTTATCAGAGATCATATATGCTCATCTGGTACAATTTCATACAAGAATTAGATATAATTTATTTATCTCAATAACCTTCAGTGTCATCCTTACAACAAGGATGATTTTCCTATTTCTGGATTGAGTTTTCTTTCGCTCACCGCAGCTAAAATTTTGGAAATACTAATTGGCCTAATTTTTGTAGAGATTGTTTTTGTGATTGGTCAGAAAAAAACGAACCAAAATAATTTTTAACTGGCTTGAGAGATTAAAACAAGAAAACTTGTAGTTTTCAGAGGTATCTTGAATGTTCCAAATTTGATTTATGTTGAAATAACTGTATTAAATTTTTCAGGTCGGGGTTCACCAAGAACATCACAGAGTCCTTTTGGTAATAGTCCAGACCCCATGCTGATGTCACCACACTCCATATCACCCAACAACTCGTTACGACAGCCACAGTCGAGTCAGATTAGTCCGCCTTACAACCAGTCATCAAATGTGATGGGAGCACCCTCGTCATTATCCCCCGTACAAAATATGAGTCAGGGAATTAACTCTGTAGCCTCATCCAATAACGGTTATAACGAATTTGAAATGCAGCTCGAAATGGAAAGGTTAGTAATTAATTTGATAAATTAATCTGAGAATGAATTGTTTTCAGACTGATCATATTTGTGTTTGAGAATGAATTGTTTTCAGACTGATCATATTTGTGTTTGAGAATGAATTGTTTTCAGACTGATCATATTTGTGTTTGAGAATGAATTGTTTTCAGACTGATCATATTTGTGTTTGAGAATGAATTGTTTTCAGACTGATCATATTTGTGTTTGAGAATGAATTGTTTTCAGACTGATCATATTTGTGTTTGAGAATGAATTGTTTTCAGACTGATCATATTTGTGTTTGACAATGAATTGTTTTCAGACTGATCATATTTGTGTTTGACAATGAATTGTTTTCAGACTGATCATATTTGTGTTTGACAATGAATTGTTTTCAGACTGATCATATTTGTGTTTGAGAATGAATTGTTTTCAGACTTATCATATTTGTTTTTGAGAATGAATTGTTTTCGAACTGATCATATTTGTGTTTGAGAATGAATTGTTTTCAGACTGATCATATTTGTGTTTGACAATGAATTGTTTTCAGACTTATCATATTAGTGTTATGTGCAGTTAATTTTTTTTTAAGAATATGATAAGAAAGTTTAAAGTAATATTGCACCAGTTTTGGGTGAAGAATTTTTTTCCCTGAAAAATCAATTTGGAATACGGCGGTACCTTCACTAAGCTATTCATGCATGTTTCAAGTCGAAATATGTTCCCAACAATTAGAAATCTGCAAATCCGTGTGCATGTTTATCGTCCTCGCCATTGTTGTGGAGACTGATTAACTTTCGGTTGTTTTGTTCCGATGATTGCCGATCATGACCTTGTGACGAAAAGATAAACAATAATGGATGCTGCAGTAAGCACGCACACATTCCTGACAATGATTATTGAGGAATCTGTCTGTTTCATGTTGTGTGAACCATATTTTTTTTGGTGCAGTTATTCTTATGTGGTACACACGGAATATATTTTTGCTTGCATCCGACCTTTTTTAGCTCACCTTGCCAAAGGCAACGTGAGCTTTTGTCATCACTTGGCGTCCGTCGTCCGTTAACTTTTCACATTTTAATCTTCTCCTTTGAAACCCCTCAGCCAAATGAACTGAAACTTGGTAGGAAGCATCTATGGAAGATCCTCTATAAAGATTGCTAATTTCGTCCCGATCCATTAACAAACATGGCCACCACAGGCAATTCTTGTTTCTGATTGGCCCATTTTTAAAAATCTTCTCCTCTGAAACCACTGGGCCAAATGAACTGAAACTTGGTAGGAAGCATTAGCAAACATTATTAAACATGGCCACCACAGGCAATTCATGTTTATGATTGTATGCTTTCTAAAAAAAAACTGGTTTTCTGTGGAAAGGGAGATAACTCTAATTTAAATATAGATATTAGTAAAATAGTTAGCTATGAATTGAATTACAGATAAATATGCCTCTAAAACCCCGCAGCCAAATGAACCGAAAGTTGGTAGAAAGCATCTATGGAAGGCCCTCATTGCTCATTTCGTCCCGATCCGTTAACAAACATGGCCACCATAGGCGACTCTTGTTTCTGATTGGCTGATTTTAAAAATTCTTCTCTTCTGTAACCGTTTGGCCAAATGAACCGAAACTTGGTAGGATGCATCTATGGAAGGTCCTCTATAAAGATTGCTCATTCCGTCCCGATCCATTAACAAACATGGCCACCACAGGCAATTCTTGTTTCTGATTGGCTGATTTAAAAAATTCTTCTCCTCTGAAACTGTTTTGGCTGATTTAAAATATTCTTCTCCTCTGAAACTGTTTGACCAAATGTACCGAATCTTGGTAGGAAGCATCTATGGAATGTCCTCTGTTGCAATTGCTTATGTCGTTCTGATCCGTTAACAAACATGGCCACCAAAGGCAATTCTTGTTTCTGATTGGTCTATTTTTAAAAATCTTCTCCTCTGAAACTGCTTGGCCAAATGATGTGAAACTTGGTAAGAAGCATCTATGGAAGATCCTCTATAGAGATTACTCATTTCGTTTTGATCCATTTACAAACATGGCTGCCACAGGCAATTCATGTCAATTTCTAAAAATCTTCTTATCTGAAACTGCTTTGCCAACATGAACCGATATTTGGTGGGAAGCAACTATGGAAGGTTCTGTATTAAATTTCCTCAAAACAGAATGAAAGGTGAGCGACACAGGCTCAAGCCCACTGAGCCTCTAGTTTCATCAACTGAACAGTGCGCATGAGCGATAATCTCCCCGAAAGAGTTCAAATCTTGAGTCACGCACATATCATTTGCATTACTGTACGGGAAAACAGAATTATCTGCTGTCAAATATTTGCGATTTGCTCTTAAAATCTGCTTTTGAGTGGATTTTTAATGTTATTTAGTTGATTTTAGTTAAAATTAAGTGACATATTAAGTGAAAATATTTAATCCAAAAATTCCGCAATATTTGCCTTTCATATTACTTTAAATAGTGATGGTAAAATATTCCACAAATATCAACAAAACAAACAACTAGCTTTCACCTAAAAATGTGACGTAGTAAAGCTGGGTAATAGTAAAAATGTGACGTAGTAAAGCTGGGTAATAGTAAAAATGTGACGTAGTAAAGCTGGGTAATAGTAAAAATGTGACGTAGTAAAGCTGGGTAATAGTAAAAATGTGACGTAGTAAAGCTGGGTAATAGTAAAAATGTGACGTAGTAAAGCTGGGTAATAGTATTTTCTGCTTCTTTGCTAACCACCACACGGCATTAAAGGAGTACGAGCAAAGAATGGTTGGCTTGGAATCAGGATAATGTGTCCAAGTGAAGAGCGACATATTTAGCCACAGACTGTTGTTTCAGTAAGCAAGAACTATAAAATTAAATTAAGCATGTTGATCTAGTAGAATGTAGACATCATCATCATCTTATCAAATGTAGCTTGTTCTTGTATAGCTCCTTTAGTGTTAAGTAACAATCACTCACTCAATCAACTAATGTCATTATGTTGTGGACAACATTTAAATGTTTATATTACTTTTTTTATTTCAGCAAAAAACTAGAAATGAGCATGAATATGAATTCTACGACCAAATCACAGTTTGTTAAACAGGAGTTACGGAATATATGTAATGCACGGTCGGAAAAACAACATATGCAACAGATGACTCAACACCAACACCATTCACTCACGACGTCACAGTCCCATTCATTACAGTCCCCACAGCAACAACCTTTACCCTCACCCCATTCTCAACAGCCACTTCCTTCACCTCATTCTCAGCAGCAACAGCCGATGACATCGCCACAATTACCTCCTTATCCTCAACAACAACAGTCGATATCCCCCGATTACGAGTCAGAAATACCACCGGATATTCTAGACCAAAGTAAGTCAATTATAGTACAGACTACTCTTAAATCTGGGGGGCCATCGTAGTCGTGATCGTATGGTAGTTGGATTTACAACTACCTGTGTGATTAGTGCCTATATGCCTCTGATTACGAGTTGTTTGCTACGTTGTTTCAGAAACATATTGTGCACACTATCTGGGGCCGTCGTGATTGTATGGTAGTTGGATTTATATCTAACCTATACAATCAGGGCCTATCACCACTAACGTTGTTTGTAAGTTCAAACCTCGCTCAAGTGAGGTGTACTCGATACAACATTATGTGATAAAGTTTGTCAGTGACTTGTGACAGGTTGGTGATTTTCTCCGGATACTCCAGTTTCCTCCACCAATAAAACTGACCGCCACGATATAACTGAAATATTGTTGAAATTGGCATTAAGAACCATAAAACTAACCAACCAACCAATCTATGTTTCTATTTGAACTGAGTCTTACTACCTTTTGTTCCTTAGACTCCTCATAGACAGGAAATCATAATGTTTTTCTGACTGCACCCTATATCTGTGAACATTTCATATAACAGTCGAAGAGCAGACTCGATAATGGCGTCATTTCAATTAATTTGTCACGTACATTTTTTACCGGAATCGGACACGTTTTAGAATACATCGACCAAGTGTTGAAAATTCACTCGTTTTAATCGTTGCGAGCGTCAAATATAACTGAAGAAGCATGAAAAGCATAGAAAATTGTTTCTTTCATATAAATTTCAGGCCTGGTGCTTGAACTTCTTGTAACAAAGGAGTAATGCAGAAATTAAAATGACACGGAAATGGCGGAAGTTGTTTAAAAAAACACGAAAAATTAAGAATTAAAATATTTGCCGAAAGGGTGATGGAAAATCATATATATAGTTCAATAGATTTCTATATTAGTACTTCAAAGAAACATTTTCTGTAATTAAACATACAATAGAACTTTTTTCTGTCAGATGGATCGTGTCACATTTTGGTTGGATTCAAGGGAGGTAACTAGAATCATCAAATACTCCGTAATTTTTAACGTTCTATTTATAGAACGAGTGTAAGTAAATGCATGTTTTCTCAATAAAACAAATATTATTTTGTATTAAAAATGTTGAAATTAGTCAGAATAATTGTCTATTATATCTACAGCTATTAAATTGATCAAATATAATTTAACAGACGAGTCCAAATTTGAGATTTTATGGAACCACAACAGTATTACTGTAAAAGTAATCCTGTTAAGCTGACTTTTCGGTCGAAATACATGTAAAGTTGTTCCATGAAGGTATAACAAAACAAAAATCAACTGTAATGGTCTACTAAATTTATCGAATGAACTTGAGAAAAAAAAACCAGTCATATTTTCATATGCAATGGTAAATCTTGGAATATTAAAAATTACTTTCAACTGTTTTTTAACATATAAGGCTATTCAAACACGTCCACCGGTTTTATTGGTGGATTCACCATAAAAATCATGTATAGCGCTCCCTAGCGACCCACCATGAGCATATTGATGTCAATGTACTTGATACAAGTGATACTTTTTTCAATGTAAATGACCTTATAAAAGACAAATGAAAGAAAATGATGATAGTGAAAAAAATATAAAATGTTATCACATGCATAGTACATCCTAGTAATGACTCTTGAGCAGAACTCGTGTTAGCCAATATTTACTATTTTATAGATGTTTCTTAAAAAAAAATGGTGAGGGGTGTAATGTTTTTAACCTTTTTTTTTTAAAACAAAAGCAGATCATACTGTACTAAGATCCATTATTTAATAACTTTTTACAAAATAAAATTCACAAAAACTTCAACTAATTTTGCTCTAATTTAAAATTCTAATTGAATATGCTGATGCCATTACCATAGAAAATTTGCATGCACAAATGTATCAGAATTTAAAATTAACTTTATTCTTTCTAGAAGATCCTTTCCCTTAAATTAAATGGTCTTTCTTTGACTGTATATACTTTTGTCACAAAAGCAACATTCTAGTTGGGGTTTAAAATTTCTATATTTCTTGTAGTGATCAATACAGAGAAAAAAATGATTAGATGTACATGCTTCGTTGTTATTCTGATCTAGCTAAATTTGAAAGCACGACTGGAATAAGTCAACATTAACTGATGTCAAAAAGCATACAAGTTTATTACTGCAGTCATTATTTTCTGCATTAGCTGCAGTATGGAGTGTAAATTCACATGGGTCAAATGACACATTACCATAGCTGTCAAAGTTTGCTGTTGTTAAATTTAAATCATTTGTTTCAAATGCACAGCTTGTATCTATGGCTGAATCATATTTTCTCAATTTTCTTTTGCTTGATGTTGCTTCTGTATCGTGGGACATTTCGAGTGATTTTCTAAATCGAGCCTCACACATTCTACAAATACAGTCATCATCTTTGAATGCATATGCATTTTTGACAAAAGTATAAAACAGTGGTTGATTTCACCCCTGTGAGAGGTGCCAGTAGGGCTTAGTCACATCTTCTCGTTTACAGTTTATGCAAGGGCTTGGTGGTCTGATTTCATGCACCCCGCAGGGCTTTCAAAATTTTTCAAATGTACCAGTACTTCACATATTTACAGGCAGTACTTTTTCTTAAAAATTGAACATTTTTCATGAATATCTTATACAGTATGTGGCCAAAAGTATTGCCACATGTAAAAAAAATCCCTATATAATCAACCAAAACCATATTTTTTCAAAAAATTAGTGTGAAATCATTTCTGGATAGATTTTAACAAATTTGACACCAAAACATTCAGAATTGTCTATATTTTGTTTGTTTATTTGCTCATTATGTTTATACGAGTGGTTTTTATTTGTACCTAATTTAAATATAACAAATAAAAATTGACTTTGATTTTTCCTATATATTTCAACTAAAAATAAATCCTAAAAATTAACAATCCTGTTTAAATTATCTACAAATAAAAACCACTCAGTCATATAAACCCAATGAGCAAATAAACATGCTGTACAACATTCTTTGAAATTAGGAGGTACCAATTACCATTTTAAGTGGGTACTTGGTACCGTCCCTTAGTCCTTACTAAAAGGCCTGCACCCGTTGACAGTTTGACTTTGGTGGCATATTTCAGAAAAGGGGGGGTGCATATAACCAAGTTCGGGTTGTAGATTGACAGAATGGGATAAATGCATCGAATTTCTAGACAATTTGCATTGTACATCAAAACAGTGTGTTTTACCTCACATGCCTACCGTTATTCCATTGTTTACATGTGTAAATATTGATTGTACGAGCAAAATGGGAGGAGCAAATTGTTCAACTTTGACTCTGTTTGGGTGACGTTGGAATATGGACTATTTTTCTTAAACTGTTACGAGTGATGTAAATTCCCTTTTACCCAATGAAGTGTAGATATTATTCTGTCCAAGGAACCAGTTTTTTATTTTTTTCATACACAGGAACTTTATTCTGTCCGATGTAATGTGTTATTTTATTGTTATAGTAAGTTTACAAGGAAATTTTTTTTATTAAGACATAATTACATATTGTTAGCTCACCTTGCCAAAGGCAACGTGAGCTTTTGCCATCACTTGGCATCCGTCGTCTGTCGTCCGTTAACTTTTCACATTTTAATCTTCTCCTCTGAAACCCCTCAGCCAAATGAAGTGAAACTTGATAGGACGCATCTATGGAAGGTCCTCTATAAAGATAGCTCATTTTGTCCCCATCCATTTACAAACATGGCCACCACAGGCAATTCTTGTTTCTGATTGGCCGATTTTTAAAAATCTTCTCCTCTAAAACCGCTTGACCAAATGAACCGAAACTTGGTAGGAAGAATCTATGGAAGGTCCTCTATAAAGAATGCTCATTTTGTCCCGATTGGTTAACAAACATGGCCACCACAGGCAATTCTTGTTTCTGATTGGTTGATTTCTCAAAAATCTTCTCCTCTGTTAAAAGAAAGATAACTCTTGTTTAAATATAAATATCTGTATTCAAAATGCAGTTATCTCTATACAGATATCTGAATTGAATTACAGATATATGCCTCTGAAACCCCTCAGCCAAATGATCCGAAACTTGGTAGGAAGCATCGATGGAAGGTTCTCTATAAAGATTGCTCATTTTGTCCCGATCCATTAACAAACATGGCTGCCTCAGGCAGGGATCACTGGGCTGCGGATTCACGGCATTGACGCGTTATTATCGGAAATGCAGCACTAAAAGAATGAAAACGCGTCAGACCGCCGCTGAAATGCTGCAGTCATTTTGTGTCATGAGCGGTAGCTGTGGCAAGAAATCGAACTCACTTACTTTCTGATGTCTCGAGTGAAAAATTATTTTGAGAGAATCCCATTGCTGGTTCTTGGCTGACTACCATATCTCGTTCGTATTTCGTATAATAGTAGTATACTAGCGGGAACCAGTTTACAATAACCTTGAACTTCCGTATAAAAAATTCTGATTGGTTACTTTTCCTCAAGTAAAATTCTGATCGGATTCGGTCAAGTAACGATTTTTTATGGGTTGTTTTATTACGTATTCTTGTAGTAATCGTCAGCAATCTGAGAAAATATTTTTTATCCCAGTTTTAAATCGACGAAAAGTTGAATTCAGTACTGAATAACGGGTACCTAATTTTTAAATCAAAATGCAAAATTGATCAAATTAAAAAATGCAGAAAATTTAATTCAAATTTTTTCTGGTTGATAATGATTACAAGGCAATTCATTCCTTAATTAAAGTATAGATCAAGACCAAGTGAACTATCAGCAAAATAGGTCTCAGACCCCCAGCTAAAGGGCCCCTGGGATTTTATGTTGATGGACCTTTGGCCCATCATGATCAACATAAAATCCCAGGGTAATCCCTGCACAGGCAATTCTTGTTTGTTTCTGATTGGGCGATTTGTAAAAATCTTCTACTCTGAAACAACTTGGCCAAATGGGCCAAAACATGGTAGGAAGCATTTACGGAAGGTCCTCTATGGGAATTGCTCATTCCGTTTTGATCCGTTAACAAACATGGCCATCGTAGGCAATTCTTGTTTCTTATTGGTCAATTTCTAAAACAGCTTTTCCTCTGAAGCCGCTTGGCCAAATGATATGTAACTTGGTAAAAAGCATCTATGGAAGGTCTTCTATAGAGATTGCTCGTTTCGTTTTGATCCATTAACAAACATGGCTGCCGCAGGCAATTCTTGTTTTAGATTGATTGATTTCTAAGAATCTACTTCTATGAAACTGCTTTGCCAAAATGAACCGAAATTTGGTGGGAAGCACCTATGGAAGGTTCTGTATTAAGTTTCCTCAAAGGATAATGAAAGGTGAATGACACAGGCTCAGCCCACTGAGCCTCTAGTTTTTCACAATACAATCTTTTAAGACGGAACTGTCATACCTTTTTCATATTGTTTTTCACAATGCAAACCTAAAGACAGAACTGACATACCTTTTTTATGCTGTTTTTCAAAATACAAACCTAAAGACAGAACTGCCATACCTTTTTTATGTTGTTTTTCACAATACAAACCTAAAGACAGAACTTGTCATACCTTTTTTATGTTGTTTTTCACAATACAAATCTTAAGACAGAACTGTCATACCTTTTTAGTTCACCTGGACCAAAGGTCCAGGTGAACTATTGCCATCACTTGGCGTCTGTCGTCTGTAAACTTTTCACATTTCAAGCTTCTTCTCCGAAACCACTTGGCCGATTGGAACCGAACTTAGCAGGAATGTTCCTTGGATGGTCCTCTACAAAGTTACTGTTTTTCGTTCCAGTCGGATATTCAATATGGCTGCCAGGGCCAATAATATGCTCTGATTGGCTGAAATTTCAAAGATCTTCTTCTCTGAAACTAATGAACTGACTGAACCCAAACTGTAAAGGAATGATCATTGGAATGTCCTTTACCAAGTTACTGTTTTTTATGCCGATCGGAAATCCAAGATGGCCGCCATCGCAGGACATAGATTAACATTGGACCCTATGGGAAAATGTTCAAATGCCTTCTTCTCAGAAACTACAAATATGATTAAAGCCAAACTGTACATGAATGTTCATTGGATGGTCCTCTACAATCTTAAGGTTTTTTGTTCCGATATGAAATTCAAAATGGCGGCTACGGCAGGACTTAGTTTAACATTGGACCCTATGGGAAAATGTTTCAAAATGCTTCTTCTCTGAAACCACTTGGACAGTTGAAACCAAACTGCCCAGGAATGATCATTGGAAGGTCCTCTACAAATTTTCTGTTTTTTATGCCGGTCGGAAATCCAAGATGGCCGCCACCGCAGGACATAGATTAACATTGGACCCTATGGGAAAATGTTCAAATGCCTTCTTCTCAGAAACTACAAATATTATTAAAGCCAAACTGTACATGAATGTTCATTGGATGGTCCTCTACAATCTTAAGGTTTTTTGTTCCGATATGAAATTCAAAATGGCGGCTACGGCAGGACTTAGTTTAACATTGGACCCTATGGGAAAAATGTTTCAAAATGCTTCTTCTCTGAAACCACTTGGACAGTTGAAACCAAACTGCCCAGGAATGATCATTGGAAGGTCCTCTACAAATATTCTGTTTTTTATGCCGGTCGGAAATCCAAGATGGCCGCCACCGCAGGACATAGATTAACATTGGACCCTATGGGAAAATATTTAAATGCCTTCTACTCAGAAACTACAAATATGATTAAAGCCAAACTGTACATGAATGTTCATTAGATGGTCCTCTACAAACTTTACGTTTTTTGTTCCGGTATGAAATTCAAAATGGCGGCTACGGCAGGACTTAGTTTAACATTGAACCCTATGGGAAAAATGTTTCAAAACGCTTCTTCTCTGAAACCACTTGGATAATTGAAACCAAACTGCCTAGGAATGATCATTGGAAGGTCCTCTAGAAATTCTATGTTTTTTATGCCGATCGGAAATCCAAGATGGCCGCCACCGCAATACATAGATTAACATTGGACCCTATGGGAAAATGTTCAAATGCCTTCTTCTCAGAAACTACAAATATGATTAAAGCCAAACTGTACATGAATGTTCATTGGATGGTCCTCTACAATCTTAAGGTTTTTTGTTCCGATATGAAATTCAAAATGGCGGCTACGGCAGGACTTAGTTTAACATTGGACCCTATGGGAAAAATGTTTCAAAATGCTTCTTCTCTGAAACCACTTGGACAGTTGAAACCAAACTGCCCAGGAATGATCATTGGAAGGTCCTCTACAAATTTTCTGTTTTTTATGCCGGTCGGAAATCCAAGATGGCCACCACCGCAGGACATAGATTAACATTGGACCCTATGGGAAAATATTCAAATGCCTTCTACTCAGAAACTACAAATATGATTAAAGCCAAACTGTACATGAATGTTCATTAGATGGTCCTCTACAAACTTTACGTTTTTTGTTTTGGTATGAAATTCAAAATGGCGGCTACGGCAGGACTTAGTTTAACATTGGACCCTATGGGAAAAATGTTTCAAAACGCTTCTTCTCTGAAACCACTTGGACAATTGAATCCAAACTGCCCAGGAATGATCATTGGAAGGTCCTCTACAAAGTTTCTGTTTTTTTATGCCGATCGAAAATTCAAGATGGCCACCACCGCAGGACATAGATTAACATTGGACCCTATGGGAAAATGTTCAAATGCCTTCTTCTCAGAAACTACAAATATGATTAAAGCCAAACTGTCCATATGTGTGTACATTGGATGGTCCTCTACAAACTTTACGTTTTTTGTTCCGATATGAAATTCAAAATGGCGGCTACGGCAGGACTTAGTTTAACATTGGACCCTATGGGAAAAATGTTTCAAAACGCTTCTTCTCTGAAACCACTTGGATAATTGAAACCAAACTGCCCAGGAATGATCATTAGAAGGTCCTCTACAAAGTTTCTGTATTTTTATGCCGATCGGAAATTCAAGATGGCCGCCACCGCAGGACATAGATTAACATTGGACCCTATGGGAAAATGTTCAAATGCCTTCTTCTCAGAAACTACAAATATGATTAAAGCCAAACTGTACATGAATGTTCATTAGATGGTCCTCTACAAACTTTACGTTTTTTGTTCCGATATGAAATTCAAAATGGCCGCTACGGCAGGACCTAGTTTAACATTGGACCCTATGGGAAAAATGTTTCAAAACGCTTCTTCTCTGAAACCACTAGAACAGTTGAAACCAAACTGCCCAGGAATGATCATTGGAAGGTCCTCTACAAATTTTATGTTTTTTATGCCGATCGGAAATCCAAGATGGCCGCCACCGCAATACATAGATTAACATTGGACCCTATGGGAAAATGTTCAAATGCCTTCTTCTCAGAAACTACAAATATTATTAAAGTCAAACTGTACATGAATGTTCATTGGATGGTCCTCTACAAACTTTAGGTTTTTTGTTCCGATATGAAATTCAAAATGGCGGCTACGGCAGGACTTAGTTTAACATTGGACCCTATGGGGAAAATGTTTCAAAACGCTTCTTCTCTGAAACCACTTGGACAATTGAATCCAAACTGCCCAGGAATGATCATTGGAAGGTCCTCTACAAAGTTTCTGTTTTTTTATGCCGATCGAAAATTCAAGATGGCCACCACCGCAGGACATAGATTAACATTGGACCCTATGGGAAAATGTTCAAATGCCTTCTTCTCAGAAACTACAAATATGATTAAAGCCAAACTGTCCATATGTGTGTACATTGGATGGTCCTCTACAAACTTTACGTTTTTTGTTCCGATATGAAATTCAAAATGGCGGCTACGGCAGGACTTAGTTTAACATTGGACCCTATGGGAAAAATGTTTCAAAACGCTTCTTCTCTGAAACCACTTGGATAATTGAAACCAAACTGCCCAGGAATGATCATTGGAAGGTCCTCTACAAGGTGTGTGTTTTTTATGCCGATCGGAAATCCAAGATGGCCACCACCGCAGGACATAGATTAACATTGGACCCTATGGGAAAATGTTCAAATGCCTTCTTCTCAGAAACTACAAATATGATTAAAGCCAAACTGTACACGAATGTTCATTGAATGGTCCTCTACAAAATATACGTTTTTTATTCTGATATGAAATTCAAAATGGCGGCTACGGCAGGACTTAGTTTAACATTGGACCCTATGGGAAAAATGTTTCAAAATGCTTCTTCTCTGAAACCACTTGGACAGTTGAAACCAAACTGCCCAGGAATGATCATTGGAAGATCCTCTGTTTTTTATGCCAATCGGAAATCCAAGATGGCTGCCACCACAGGTCATAGTATTAACACAGAACCATATGGGGAAAATACAGAAATATATTCTTCTCTGAAGCTATTGCACTGATTGAACCTAAACTGTGCATCAATCATTGGAAGGTCCTTTACAAACTTTGTGTTTTTTATGTTGATCGTAATTCCAAGATGACGCAGGACATAGTTTTTACATAGGACCAATTGGTTTTTTTTATTACCAGGTGAACGATACAGGCTCTTGAGAGCCTCTGGTTTATGTTTGTTTTCACAATACAAACCTAAAGACAGAACTGTCATACCTTTTTTATGTTGTTTTTCACAAAGCAAACCTTAAGACAGAACTGTCATACCTCTTTTATGTTGGTTTTCACAATACAAATCTTAAATAATTAAGAACGGTCAGATCCAAGTTATAAATCTTTCCAAATACTCAAGTACCTAATTAGATAGGCTTCATGGTAATGATACTGATTTTTAAGACAAAAAAGGTTTTCTCTGCAAAGGACCCACCACTTCTTTATTTCGTAAAATTGATATATTAGCAAAATAAAAATATATGGTACAGAGTTTGTAATTTTATAAAATATGAATTTTAATAATTTTTGACAGTTACTGGAATGTCAAAGACCACACCCTACAACCGGCTATCTGGACAGCAGATGCTATCCGGACCTCAGATCATATCTACGTCACACGGAATGACAGGTAGGAATTTCTTTGACGTTTTTCTTCCATTTTATCTACTTTTTGGATTTTAAATTTATGTGTGATTTGTTGTACTACAAATGAGAAATTTGCATACCAAATATGACAGTATAGGTTTTAATATTTAGTAAGTTTTCAATCAATGAAGATAGAATTTAACATTTTCAACAGAGAATTCTTCAGAACATTAACGTTTTCTCTAAAATTTCAAAAGAAAGCACAAGTTTCTATCATATACATGAAAAATATAGTGTTTCTTCTACCTTCCTGTACAACGGGAACTCGAAGTGTTATGTAGTAAGAATATTATACGCAATTTCATTCCAGTGGTCAAAATGTTTTGGCTATCGGGGACAGCAGATTGGGCTATCACGAACATCAGATCAGTGGAGTTAAATGGCAATCGGGAACATGAACAAATTTAATTATATTGTTAATTAACTTTGTTTCTCTCATTAGTGTGCATTATTCATACCGCCCCTCCCTGACACTTGTAGAAAAATCATTTGTTTCCCGATTTGACACTAAAAAGTCTCGTGAAATTTCTCACGATATTTTAACACTTCATTAAAACTTACTTTTTGGTGCATATAAAGTCGTTATTTACTGTTAAACTGTGACAGGTTTAAATTAATTTACCACCTCGAGTCCATCCAAACAAAATTATAATCTATATTTATATTTTACTATATGTGTTAAATGTTCAATATATAAAATGTAAAGGTTGTTTGGTTTTTTGTGGGTTTTTTTCCTAATATTTGGCGTATTTGTTTCAGATGTAAATGGAACGGTTTCGATGCTAATAACAAACAAAAAAAAACAAATAAAAAGGAACTGAGAAACAAAACATGCATATTTCGCCCGGTCGATCACGACACTTCAAGAGTCAGGGTCCGTATTCATAAAGCAACTTAAGTAAACAGTTCCATTTGGAGTCCTAATTTATCATTACAAATAGCGTAAAATCTTTCTGTTCGAAAAGAATCTTAACTTATATTGTTCTATGAATACGGGCCCTGGTCTCGAGTTATCATATCATGTTGACCTGATCATGAATAATTAATTATATAATATTGAAAATTAAATTCTAGCCTATAACAAGTGGAGAAAAGCAATATTAAAATTTAAAACAACAAATTTAGAGATCACCAATCTTTTATTTGATAACTTGGAAACAACAATTAACAAATAAACTTTAAAAACACTTCCAGTGTAAAGCATTTAAAGTAATAAGTTATTCTTGAGGTATCTAACAAATCACAAATAAAATAAAATAAATATAAAAATACTGCTCTAGTAATCATGAGAACATTTTACAATTACAAGAATGTTTACATGGGAGCTCCTTTCCACTTAAAATGACAACTTTCAAACTTCCAGTGTAAAGCATTTAAAACAATAAGTTATTTTTGAGGTATTTTACAAATCGCAAATAAAATCAAATAAATATAAAAGTACTGCTCCTGCTATCATGAGAATAATTTACAACTACTTTCCACTTAAAATGAAAACATCTACTAATATTTGAATTACCACTTGCTGTTGAAACTCAGATTTATTTACTGATGCAATGCAAGCTTTGAACAAATTAAGCCCTTTTCTACTTGTTTTGCAGATATGAACCTCTCTTTTAAGTGAATGTTGAATAGAAAGTGTACATTTCTTGAGAATTCTCTATGCTTAAACGAACACTGTGTAAAACCGGAAGTGTCCGACAATTTGTTTGTACCATAATACCGAGCAATTATTTGGAACTAATACAATATGAAAATCCGAACAGTACTCTGAAACAGAGTAAAGACACGAACCTTTACAGTTGCTCATATAAAAATATATGTGAAAAGTTTATTTGGAACACAATCAGCAGATACCAAAACGGTTTTTATTATATTTCTAAGGTCAAATAACAAAATGCATTGCCTGAAAGATGGTGGTTAGATATTTTATTATTCCACGCTGGAGTATGTATACTACTTAATATAGTAAAGACACCATGATAGTTTAGCTAAATCCTCGGCTTTAATGCTCGAAATTAGGGTACAAGCAAATTATAGAAAACATCCGTTTATACACTGTGAAAAGTATAATTTTAATGGTTGAACAAATTAGTGTTTCAACTTCTTTTTGTGCTTAAAGAGAGAGCTGTAATACTTGTACACCTTTCCACAAGGACAGATAATTTTTTTCTTCAAGTGTTGTGCTTCTGTGTGCCTTTGAAGTGCTTGTCTGTCAGTAAATGTTGTTTGACATTGGCAGCATATTAGTTTAACGCTTCCGTTACATACTTTTTCGTGTTCGTTTCTTCTATATCGGCCTGTAAACTTTTTGTGGCAGTGCTGACATTCATAAGGCTCTATTCTTGTATGTGTATTTAAATGATCTTGGTACTTTGACAAGCGAAAGAATTTGTTCCTGCATTGTTCAAAGGGGCATACATGAACTTGACTTCCGGCTGCATCTTTACCATTGTTATTATTTATTTTGTGTGCTTTTATGTGCTCGTTCATGTTTTGAGGCTTGTTGAAGGTTTTGCCGCAAAATGAACATAAAAGATTATAACTATGTTTGTCAATCTTGTGTTTATTAAGTTTTTCTTCAGAATCAAAATATTGGGTACAGCTTGGACAGAATAATTTAGTACCATCATGGATTTTTAAATGTCTCTTTTAAGTTTTGTTGAGACTTGAACTTTTTCTGGCAAATGTCACATTGGTAGGAATCATATTTAGTTGTATGAACGGTTTCTTCCAAAGAAATATTTAGAAAAGATCCATCCAGTGGATTCTCATTAGATAGATCAATAGACTCCATATTATCTGAAATTTATCAAAAATGAAATATTACAAAACTTCTAAATATCCTAATTCAATCAAATCTTTTTAAAAGAAGTAATTTTCAAGATATTTCTCATTTTATCCACCTCAAAGACATTTCCAAAGTCCATGACAATGGAAATTAATACAAGCAACAGCTAATAATATCAGGGATTCACATTCAGCCAGGATTTTGAGACCATTAGTCACTTTTGCAGATCAGATTTTTTTTAAATTATGAATAAACAAGAATATAATGAGCTTAATCTTATAATCAGATACTTTGCCTTATTGGTTAGTAATGGAGAATGAAAAGCTATGAAAAACCTCCTAGGATGGGAACATACTCTGCAAATTAGCAACCAATTGATAAAGCATAACATTGCCATGATTTTTATCTAATACCACACAAATTGTAATACCCCCGTCCTTTTGAAATATTACTGTGCTTGGGTCTAATACAAACACGCAGTTGCAATTGAAATAGATGTTATTTTGAAATTTGTTGACTTGGGAATGAAAATACAAGATTTTATTTAAGAAAAACAAAACAAAGTAGCTATTATTTAAATCTTTTTCATGAAAATAATTTACTTTCGTATCTATATTGGCTAACACATCTGGGTTTAAATGTTAGCGCCCCAACATTTAAGTCTCGCGATCAGTATATTCGCGAAACCGACGCGAGAAATAGAGTGTCAGTATGTGGTTTACCGTGGTGGTCTACCGTAATGAGGACTAACTTCCTCTATTACAGGATAAACCAGAAATAAGAATTCATGTCACTATTGTTCCCGATTGCCAAAATCTGCTGTCAGTGATAGTCAGTTTCAAAATAATCTGCTGTCCCCGATAGCCAAAACATTTTGACCACTGGAATGAAATTGCGTATAATATTCTTACTACATAACACTTCGAGTTCCCGTTGTACAGGAAGGTAGAAGAAACACTATTTTTCATGTATATGATAGAAACTTGTGCTTTCTTTTGAAATTTTAGAGAAAACGTTAATGTTCTGAAGAATTCTCTGTTGAAAATGTCAAATTCTATCTTCATTGATTGAAAACTTACTAAATATTAAAACCTATACTGTCATATTTGGTATGCAAATTTCTCATTTGTAGTACAACAAATCACACATAAATTTAAAATCCAAAAAGTAGATAAATTAGAAGAAAAACGTCAAAGAAATTCCTACCTGTTATTCCGTGTGACGTAGATATGATCTGAGGTCCAGATAGCATCTGCTGTCCAGATAGCCAGTTGTAGGGTGTGAAGACCATACTCCCTTGTTTATTTCTTAAAAATGATTTTTTTTTTTTAGCAAATTAAAAATATAAAAAATATCAATTTAAATTATTTTTACCGTTACAGAAATAACAAAAGGTCATGCTCCCTTCTTTATTCCTTGAAATTGTTATTTTGAAGCAAAATAAAAATATATGACAGAGGTTATAATTTTATAAAATATGAATTTAAATTATTTTTACAGTTACTGAAATGGCAAATGAACACGGCGTTATGACAGGAACATCAGGTGGTGGTCTGAGTCTAAAAGATATCAAAGAAGATGAAGTCGTCAAAGTGAAAAGAATGGAAGCAAAACAAATATACGAAAAGTTCCAAGCTCTTGCTAAAACCGAGCAAATAGAAGATCCCAGTAAGATTTATTAGTTAAGATGAAGTCATCACTTCGAAAGTTTTACCATGACTTGGTTGACCGTTATGGAATATCTGTGTCACAAATGACCACGGATATGTTCCACTTGTCGTAAACACTTCGCGGTCCTTTCCTCGTTCATAACATCACCGGATTTGTAACTAGATTATCATGATGGGTGTCACTAGTGGAGCAGGAACTGCTTATCCTTCCGGAGCACCTGAGTTCACCCCCAGTTTGTAGTGTGATCTTTAGTTTTCTATTTATGTTTTGTAGATCGTTGTTTGTCCTTTTGTACTTTTTCTTTTGGCCATTGTGTTGTCTGTTCTTCTTAGATATACTGATTCTAATTACCTCCCTTTGGTATCTTCAAACTCTTCTTATATCATGTTTATTAAGATCCCAGTAAGATTGATATCATGTTTATTAAGATCCCAGTAAGATTGATATCATGTTTATTAAGATCCCAGTAAGATTGATATCATGTTTATTAAGATCCCAGTAAGATTGATATCATGTTTATTAAGATCCCAGTAAGATTGATATCATGTTTATTAAGATCCCAGTAAGATTGATATCATGTTTATTA
Source organism: Bathymodiolus brooksi (assembly GCA_963680875.1). Lineage (NCBI taxonomy): Eukaryota > Metazoa > Mollusca > Bivalvia > Mytilida > Modiolidae > Bathymodiolus > Bathymodiolus brooksi. The sequence goes on along the minus strand of OY804583.1, from coordinate 8,646,024 downwards.
AGATCCCAGTAAGGTTGATATCATGTTTATTAAGATCCCAGTAAGATTGATATCATGTTTATTAAGATCCCAGTAAGATTGATATCATGTTTATTAAGATCCCAGTAAGATTGATATCATGTTTATTAAGATCCCAGTAAGGTTGATATCATGTTTATTAAGATCCCAGTAAGATTGATATCATGTTTATTAAGATCCCAGTAAGGTTGATATCATGTTTATTAAGATCCCAGTAAGATTGATATCATGTTTATTAAGATCCCAGTAAGATTGATATCATGTTTATTAAGATCCCAGTAAGGTTGATATCATGTTTATTAAGACCCCAGTAAGGTTGATATCATGTTTATTAAGATCCCAGTAAGATTGATATCATGTTTATTAAGAAGGCAGATTTCCATCTTTAGACAATATATAGTTGTATCAAACAAAGTTGCGTCTTATTGTTGATTTACCCAGCTATTTTCCCCCGGAGAGAAATTGCCGAAAGTTGCTGGACAGTCGGGTCATAAAAAGGGGGATGTAGATGGTTTTAGCTATTTTTCATTGATTTTCAGTTATTTTATTTTCTAACAAGAATCATCCCTGTTTACTACATTGGTGGTGTAATAATTTGGTGCTTGCCTCGAGTGCAGTTGATCAGGATTTGAACCCCGGTTGGGAAAACCAAAGACTAATTTTTAGCACACATAATTAAGGAGTAAGAGAACTTACTTGTTGGTTTAGAATCAATGATAATATGACATGTCTACCTACAGACTGTTGTTTCAGTGAACTAGTACTATAAAAAACCAACTGAACGTATTGATTTAAAAACAAAGCAAACATCATCATCATCATCTCATCAAAATATAACTTGTTCTCGCCATGATATGGCTGAAAATTTATCACTGACATAATACAACAACCCCTCACTCACTTACTCTGATATTTTCAACGGCCATCATGTCCATGATCGTATGGTAGTTGGATTTACAACTACATGTGCAATCTGCCTATCACCACTAAAGATGTGAGTTCGAACCCCACTCGTGGCGAGGTGTACTTGATACATCATTATGTGATAAAGTTTGTCAAGGACTTGCGGCAGGTCGGTGGTTTCCTCCACCAATAAAACTGACCACCACGATATAACTGATATATTGTTGAGAGTGCTGTTAAACACTATAAACTAACCAAACCAAACCAGCTGATATTTTCATGAAAATGGGAAGACAACTCTGTATAAAGATATTTCTGTAATTTGTCATTTCAGAAGAAGAAACTAATGAAATGATAGCTAGTACATTATTCAGGACACAGTTACTGAACCCTGCTATGAATAATCAACAGAATCAACAAATGTTACAGAGATCTACTAGTATAGACACGCAACATGTACAGGTTGTTTCTAAAGAACCACGGGTATGTACAATCAAACCTGTCTAAACTGTTACAGAGATCTACTAGTATAGACACACAACATGTTCAGGTTGTTTCTAAAGAACCAAGGGTATGTACAATCAAACCTGTCTAAACTGTTACAGAGATCTACTAGTATAGACACACAACATGTACAGGTTGTTTCTAAAGAACCAAGGGTATGTACAATCAAACCTGTCTAAACTGTTACAGAGATCTACTAGTATAGACACACAACATGTTCAGGTTGTTTCTAAAGAACCAAGGGTATGTACAATCAAACCTGTCTAAACTGTTACAGAGATCTACTAGTATAGACACACAACATGTACAGGTTTGTTTCTAAAGAACCAAGGGTATGTACAATCAAACCTGTCTAAGCTGTTACAGAGATCTACTAGTATAGACACACAACATGTACAGGTTGTTTCTAAAGAACCAAGGGTATGTACAATCAAACATGTCTAAACTGTTACAGAGATCTACTAGTATAGACACACAACATGTTCAGGTTGTTTCTAAAGAACCAAGGGTATGTACAATCAAACCTGTCTAAACTGTTACAGAGATCTACTAGTATAGACACACAACATGTACAGGTTGTTTCTAAAGAACCAAGGATATGTACAATCAAACATGTCTAAACTGTTACAGAGATCTACTAGTATAGACACACAACATGTACAGGTTGTTTCCAAAGAACCAAGGGTATGTACAATCAAACCTGTCTAAGCTGTTACAGAGATCTACTAGTATAGACACACAACATGTACATGTTGTTTATAAAGAACCAAGGGTATGTACAATCAAACCTGTCTAAACTGTTACAGAGATCTACTAGTATAGACACACAACATGTTCAGGTTGTTTCTAAAGAACCAAGGGTATGTACAATCAAACATGTCTAAGCTGTTACAGAGATCTACTAGTATAGACACACAACATGTTCAGGTTGTTTCTAAAGAACCAAGAGTATGTACAATCAAACCTGTCTAAACTGTTACAGAGATCTACTAGTATAGACACACAACATGTTCAGGTTGTTTCTAAAGAACCAAGGGTATGTACAATCAAACCTGTCTAAACTGTTACAGAGATCTACTAGTATAGACACACAACATGTACAGGTTGTATCTAAAGAACCAAGGGTATGTACAATCAAACCTGTCTAAGCTGTTACAGAGATCTACTAGTATAGACACACAACATGTACAGGTTGTTTCTAAAGAACCAAGGGTATGTACAATCAAACCTGTCTAAACTGTTACAGAGATCTGCTAGTATAGACACACAACATGTACAGGTTGTATCTAAAGAACCAAGGGTATGTACAATCAAACCTGTCTAAACTGTTACAGCGATCTACTAGTATAGACACACAACATGTACAGGTTGTTTCCAAAGAACCAAGGGTATGTACAATCAAACCTGTCTAAACTGTTACAGAGATCTACTAGTATAGACACACATCATGTACAGGTTGTTTCTAAAGAACCAAGGGTATGTACAATCAAACCTGTCTAAGCTGTTACAGAGATCTACTAGTATAGACACACACCATGTTCAGGTTGTTTCTAAAGAACCAAGGGTATGTACAATCAAACTTGTCTAAACTGTTACAGAGATCTACTAGTATAGACACACAACATGTACAGGTTGTATCTAAAGAACCAAGGGTATGTACAATCAAACCTGTCTAAACTGTTACAGAGATCTACTAGTATAGACACACAACATGTTCAGGTTGTTTCTAAAGAACCAAGAGTATGTACAATCAAACCTGTCTAAGCTGTTACAGAGATCTACTAGTATAGACACACAACATGTTCAGGTTGTTTCTAAAGAACCAAGAGTATGTACAATCAAACCTGTCTAAACTGTTACAGAAATCTACTAGTATAGACTCATAACATGTTCAGGTTGTTTCTAAAGAACCAAGGGTATGTATGCCTTTACATGTTCAGTCTTTGCGCTAACCCACTTGCACGAAGCCCGGGACAAGTAAAACTGGATTCGGTATAAGTGAAAATTATGAAAGAATTTGGTTTAATAAATAGAAAATAAAATTTAATTTGGCTTTCGGGAAAGTAGGTGAAAATAATTAAGGCAAAGACTGCATGTTTGTTTCAATAGCCGATTCTTAAATTGAAATACAATCAGTCCTGTCTAAACTTTACATCCTTTGGACAAACGTTTCTGTTTGGATTGGACAGGTGTTCGGTTTATACAGATTCAATTAATAAACATTTCCCGTCATTAGAACTTAATTTAAAGTTTGGTTTATTCCAGTTTGTCCAGGTTTTAGCTTAGACAGGATTTACTGTATATAGGCTTTCTGATATCTTGTATGTTATGCTCTATCGGGTGGCTCTAATAATTTTATGAACCAAAAGAAAAAAAAAGAGTTGTAGCACAACTGATTACAATACATGCGTTGTGTGCGGAAGATCATGGTTTCCGATCCTTGTTCGAGTCAAACTAAAGACTATTTATATATATATATTGGAATTTGCCACATGCTTTTTATTAAAAGCATTTAATGGTTAGCGTGCTTGCTTTGAGTGGTAGATCGTGGGTTTGAACCCCAGTCAGGTCAAACCAAAGACTATAAAATTGGTATTTGTTGCTTTTCTAATAAGCACACTCACGAAATAGTACCTTGTTCTCTCATAATATGCTCATTTAGCATTACAAAGCAATCTCTCACTCACTGTGTTTAAACAGTTAAACAGTTACAAAATGCATCAAAACAGCACCATGTGTCGTATTTCTTTCATTTGGGTGTTAAATTTTTTGAGGTGAGAAGTGGTTGTTTGTTTTGTTGATATTGGTCTAATTGTTTAACATCTACGTTTTAACTCCATTTTTCTATCACCACTAAAGTTGTGAGTTCGAATCCCACTCAGATGGGGTATACAACATTATGTGATAAAGTTTGTCAGTGACTTGCGAATGGTCAGAGGTTTTCTCCATATACTCTGGTTTCCTCCACCAATAAGCAGACTGCCACGATATAGCTGAATTATTGTTGGAAATGGCGTTAAGCACCATAACACTAACCCTTAACTTCTTGTTTATAATGAATAATCAGATGACTGATGCAGGCTCAGGTGAGCCTCTGGTATCTTTACTAGCGACCTCAAATTAAAAATTTACATATATTTTTTTCTTAACTTTCAGACGAGTGTAGATGATATTAAACCCCCAGACCATAAGAACAGTCTACTACAACAGCTTCTGTCAGAATGACAACAACTTTAGTTTAGTCACCATTTTATAAGTGCCATTACAGATATGTTTCATCACATTTGTTTATATAGCCATGTTAACATACAGTGAGAGTTTAACGTAACATAGCGTAACTCGACAAAAACAACAATATATTAACATGTTACAACAAAAAAACTAGGAACGTTAACAGATTTTTGAATTTGATTGATTTAATGTCGACTGGTTTGAGAAACGTATTGTTGTTAGGAAGAAATATGTCAAACATGTTTTTCAATTTGATGGAAACGCACAAATCGTCTTGTTGTTAGGAAGAACTATGTCAAACACGTTTATCAATTTGACAGAAACGCACAAATCGTATTGTTGGTAGAAAGAAATATGTCAAACATGTTTTTACAGTTTGACGGAAACGCATGCATTATAAGTGATAAAAAAAATTGAAGAAGTGATAGTTTTGTACATTGCTGTTTGAATGATGCATGAAAAACTATTCATGACAATATGTAGGGCATCATGTGAGAAAATATGTGAAAAAAGACACAGTGAAACGTACACGAAGGATGTTCATTGGAGGAAGTTTTAGATAGAAATTGCCCACAATACGTTGCGAATTATGTAAATCAGAAAGAGAACTCGTACCATTACGGTAAAACGATAAAGCGATGCCTGTTATGACTATAGGGCGATACGGCCAGTTATTGTTTATATATTTTTGAAATATATTGTCAGGATCATAATTCGTCAATTAATGTTTGTTATTTTTGTTTCAATTCTGAAACTTCGTAAATGACGATTTTACAAGAAAAGGTGATATTTTAACAAAAAAATAGTGAAAACGTAGTTTATATAAACATATATATATATATATATATAGATAATAATAGATGTACCTGCATGGTCTTTAGTCATATTTCGTGACAGAATTTGTGACTAATTAATGAACCAATCTTTCAATGTACAGACAATGATAAGATGGGAGACGTTTTATTTTTTTGCCATTTTATGCTGTACATGTATTGAATGGGTTGCACAAAGTGCCTATAGGAAAAACCCAGGGACATTTTGTTATTAGACATAGGAAATATTTTCGTATTTAGGAAAAGTTTTCACATAGTTTTTTGACTTTATGTAAAGTTATTTAACCAATAGAACAGATCTTGTTTTGTTATTGATTTAAGTTTTACGGAGATGTTTATTGATGTAGAGTAGTGATTGATAGAAGATAAACTGGTGATCTCATTATGACGTTAAAATTCTACTGCTCAAATTATTTACTCGTATTTGTTGCCTTTATGTCCGGGATGATGTGGTGTTAATTCTGGTCAAAATACGTCGTGATTCAGGGATTTTTTCTTTTTAAAACAAAATCTGATTGGATAAAAGATTGAACTGGACAAATTTCATCCATCAATGGAAACATACAATGTTATTTTCATAGTGGAGACAGAATAGCTGGTTTTATTCGCATATATCAGAGAAAAACAAAAATAGGGCCTATTCTAAAAATAACATGGCAGCTATTACAGTTTATTCATTTGGAAATGTATATGTGTGCACGCGGGAAAAAAAATTGGTAGTCACGTTCAGAAAAATAAGTGACGAATATTATTTTTTCTAGAGAGAAGGGAAAAAAATGAATAAATTAATCACTGTTAATGTAGAACGACAACGGACAGGAAGGAAACAGGAGATGTTTACAGTGGTTAGTTGTGTTAATCAAAAATTGGTAGACAATACAACGAAACGCTGGTGACGATATTTAAATATATTACTGACACGGGTAGTATGGCTTAGTCCCAATATTATTATAAAATTACAAAATGTAGTGTAGTCATGGTTACACAAAATAACGTGAACATATTTGTCAATAATAATACCTGTATATTTGGCTCATCATTGTGATTGCATACATTTTGCACACGGGAGTCGTGTATTTGATTTAATATGTATTTATAGCTCTTGCGATTTACACAGGTGAAGGTCATTGAATTTATAGAGGTTATCATAAAGGTTACATGTTGAAAGTTAAAAAATTTTATTTTAGATTTGTTAAAATTTTCAACAGACATTTGTCAAATGGTATAAAACAAAATATATAAATCTTGTTTTATATGGCATTAAAGTGTTGATTTAAATACTTTTTTGTGTAACAAATGTTTAAATAATATAATAGGGGAGGATGGGATCAAAAATAACCTTGACCTTAACTGACAATGACTGCCATTTTTATTGTAAATTTCATCATGATATCATGCACATTAGATCAAATATGGTAACATTAATAATTTCATTAAGATGTACACATGATTGTATACTTGTATTGTTGAACTTTCTGTACATAAATTGTACATACGACTCATTTGTACATACATACAGATAATGTTTTATTGTAGATGGTAAACTATATTTTTGTTGATTTTTATTGACTGTCATATGCAGAAATCTGTACAGTAAAAAGAAAATCTGCCACAATATTATTGAAATATTGTTGACAGTGTCGTTAAACATCATAACCCCAGTAAAAACAAATACAGTTTGATTCTGTGTTTAAGAATGTACTGCAATCATGGATGGGTGATTTGTTTGGGCGAGTTTTTTTTTGTTGGTTTTAAGATAAACTTAATTTCAATAGTTGTGAAAATTCCAAAGTTCAATACTAAACAAAATTGCAGAAATTCCTGTTCAAGAAGTAAGAACAGGTAAATGTGTACAAAGGTACTTGTCACTGCAATCTACCTGTAAATAAGCACTGTCACTGCAAACTGCACAAAAATAAACTTCTGCAAACTACAAGAAAATAAACACTGTAAACTACATGTAAATATACACTGTCACTACAGTCTACCTGTAAATATACACTGTCATTACAGTCTACCTGTAAATATACACTGTCATTACAGTCTACCTGTAAATAAACACTGTCACTACAGTCTACCTGTAAATAAACACTGTCACTGCAAACTGCACAAAAAAAACACTGCAAATTACAGGTAAATAAATGCTGCCTCTAAAATAAGTCTAAGTTATAGATAAAATGTATTGATCTCTATGCCTTACAGAAGCTATAAGTTTCACTGACCCCCAATTTATTGGATCTATGGGGCTGTCGTGGTCGTGATTGTATGGTAGTTGGATTTACAACTACCTGTGAAATCAGTGTCTATCACCACTAAAGTTGTGAGTTTGAACCCCGTTCATAGTGAGGTGTACTCGATACAACATTATGTGATAAAGATTTTCAATGACTTGTTGAAGTCGTTTGCTTGATGAATTACGTTCGGCGCAGTCAGATTCCTCAATAAACACTTTTTTTCTTCTCATGCATCAGGTCGGTGGTTTTCTCCAGGTAATCCTGTTTTCTCCACTGATAAAACTAACTGCCACGATATAACTGAAATATTGTTGGAAGTGGCGTTAAACACCATAAGCCAACCAAAACAATACATTTCTGTTGCTTGAAGAACAATATGTTCGAGATGAAACAATTTATTTTTTTTAGTTTTTTGGAAAGGTACCATATATTTCTGGAACCAAAAGAATAATAGCAGTGACATTAAAGTTTTAACAAAATAACAGAATTCTTACTTTGGTTTAAATTCCTGAATAATTCCCAGATCTATTATGTGGTCCAAGTACATACAAATGTGTTGAACGTTCACGAAGAAATAGATTTATAAAATTTGTGCACACCAAGATATTGATGAAATATTGCTCAAGTTGGCGATAAACACCAATAAATCACATTCCACAAATTGCAGTTCTTCTCTTTTCAAATAGATTAAAGCTGTAAATATTATACACTAATAGGTACTAATAGCTATTGGTTACTTCCTTGTTTCCATGGTTACGAGCTTGTTACCGTAGTTGAAATGATACATAATATTTTGTTTCCATGGTCACTTACTTGCAGATTCAAATCGTACATAATATTAAAGGTATTTTTTCCTAATGCTGTACAAATTTTTGCATTTGATCTTCTTTGTTGCATTGTACATTAAGATGGAGCCATTCCACTAAAATGGAGAATATTGTAAAATATTAAATATTGTTTTTTTGTTTTAATCCACGTAGACATGACTGCCTGCTGTTTCTCCTGGAATAATTAGTTGGGCATTAACAAATAATTACTGTACTAATATTGCATAATGAATTAGAGGTAAACTCTGTGAGGGGTCATTGTAAAGGTCAACTCGGAGGTCATAAGGTCACCTCTGAGAGATCATGGGGTTGTAAGGTCACTTGTTTTCCTGTTATTCCAGAGATCAAAAGGTCAAGTTTACACAATTTAATTTAATTTTAATTTTCCTTAAAAAAAATATACTGATATACATTTTAACACATCTTGCTTCTTGTCTATTTTTGCTATTAATAAAGAAGCAGCTACGACTAGATTTTTCTGGTTATCAGTGTTTTGAACCTCTTTGTCAGCAATGAGAATAAGATAATGACATATTTTACTGAACAATTATTTACCCCCCCTCCCCCCACCCTTTTGTCCTTGTTTTTACTTTTAAGATAAATGCTTAACAATGTATTTGTTATTCAATTTAGAATTGTTAACTGTTATTACTGCTTAGTGTTTTTTTTCCCAATTTTATTAGTGGGGGGTAATAAATACTGATTGTTGGTCTATATTATACAGTAAGGCATAGATTAGGGTTAGGGTTTCAATCAGTTTTAATATGATTGTTAGGTTAATGAACATCAGACATGCACCCAATCTGAGAAAGGCTTCACGATGGACTCGGCTCTTGTTATACAGTAAAACCTATCTGTACCAAACCTCATTGGAACTAGCCTTCTTGTATGTGTTCAGAATAGACAGGTGTCCAGTTTATACAGGTTAAATTGTCAAAGATTTCATGCATTGGAACTTCATTTAGGTCGTTTTATACAGTATTCTGGCGTGGTTGTGATCGCATGGTAGTTTGATTTACAACTACTTGTGCAATCAATGCCTATCATCACTAAAGTTGTGAGTTCTAATCCCGCTAATTGCAAGGTGTACTAATGTGTTATATTATAGGTCATATGTAGCAGTGGGATGATATACCAATTACAGGCTGTGAACAAAATTATATCAATCTTTGCCTTAATTTTTTTCACCTTCATGCCAGAAAGCCAAATTTAGAAAAAAAAAAATATTTATTCAAACAAATTCTTTCATAATTTTCACTTGCCCCGGGCTTCGAGCGAATGGGTTAGCACGAAGACTGTTATTTCAGCTTCTTTTTATCAGACAGTAAAATAAATTATTGCATAGATGCCGGTAAAATACTGCGATTTCCTAGTGAAATAAAAACTGGTATTTAACCCAGTGAAAAAAAAATGTTTGTTTCACTGTGGCGTCACAATCGAAAATATCATCGTGCGTCCGACAATGAAAAACAAGTTCCTTTTGTTAAATGTTTTATTACCTTAAACAACGGTGTGAAATCTATGTAATGAATCATTTAACCACTCTTTGTGTTCCAAATATGGAAAATAAAATCAGTTGTAGCTGAAAAACGACGGCAATTCTTTTATGCTCCACGATGCATTTGTAAAATACTGTGTTGTTTGATTGCTTGTGATTCATTTTCGATGTTGAGAATGCAAGAGTATCATTCATAATTTTTCAGTAAATGCACACTTGATTATTATTATTATTATTATTATTATATTTTGTAGACGAGAAATTGTGATTTCTTCACTAATTAAAATGTGATTTTAAAGGACGGGTACCCTGTTAAAGAAAATGCTCAAAGTTTTTTTTTAAATAAAAAATCATGTGATCAGTTTCAAGCAAACAAAAATGAATTGTTCAAATGTTTCTTCATTAAAGAAGGATGAACGAATCCTTACATTTATTAAGACTATATTTATTTGAGATTGTCAAGCTTCCTCATGAATGAGATGTCTGTCAAGCTTGCTCATGAAGTAGATGTCTGTCAAGCTTTCTCATGAATTAAATGTTTGTCAAGCTCTTGCATGATTTAGATGTCCATCAAACTCTCTCATGAATTAGATGTCCTTCAAGCTTTCTCATGAATTACAATGTAGATGCCCATCTTTGTTAAATATAAAGGCAGTGTATGGTGTTTTGTAGGATGATAAAGTGCTACCTTATGTTAAGTTTTTATTGTTGACAATAACATATTCTAACTATTGTTGTTGATTTACACATGTAATACAATGTACTAAAAATAAAAGAAAAACATGCTGCAATTTTTGTTTATTTGTAGGATTACAGAATTTTGTCATTAATTTTATATTTTGACAGATTGGATACAAGAACCATAAGCTTATTGTAGGTGTCTTTACATCTATATCTGTTCTGGTATATTCCTCCGTTAATTGTATGGAGCACTCCCACTTTGGATGTTTTATCCCAACTTACTATTTGGACATCATACATCAGAAAACAACATAAAGCATGTTAAGATGAACCATAATATATGTATTACATATATATATAACTTTTGGTCAAATGTCAGTTAAAAGGGGGAGGGGGGTTAAAATGTTAATAAATGTAGATAGTAGATCTACAATCTTCCTATTTAACCCAAAAAATATAATATCTCTTATTTGTCGGCCGTTACTTGGTATTAAAACTATCTGTTTATATGTAAACTTTGAAGAGTTTAATTGTAAGTTCAGTTTTTGATTATGGAACCACTACATGGTAACTATGACGATGTACGATATTTATAATTACTTCCTTAGACTTATTCTTCTATTATCAGTTTGTGTAGAAGTATAATCTCAGTGTTTAACATAAAAAAATTTGTTGATGAAAATATTTCATATCTTCCTCCTTAATTTTCAACTGCCACGATATAACTGAAATATTGTTGAAAGTGGCGTTAAACACCATAAGCCAAACCTAATTTTTCAGAATCTTCCTCAAACTTTTGGACCAACTTCTATATATGTAAATATGAATGACAAGATTTTTCTCTGTTTATATTCACATTAAATAATGTATTAATCTATATGTGGAATTTGTTACTGTAAAATTACTGATTGACTAAGCACAAAAATCTGTGCACAAAATTAAATCTGTATATTTTGAAAAGTAAAAAAAAAAAGTTGTAATAAATTACAATTGTTTTGTTATGATGTCTTCAAATCAAATCAAATTCTCCTTAATTTGTCATCATTTGATTGTCTCCTTATTGTTTCCTTAATTTACACACAAAAGTTTTAGTCGGCAAAGTGCAGCACATAAGGAAAAGATTTTTTTTGTTTTGATGAATTTCATTTTTTCCTGGTTGAATGGAGGTGACACAAAACAGACATATTTAAGAAATGAACTATTAGATATTATGGTGAAATTAGATATACTTTGGGTAGATTTTATTGTAATTGGTCAGCACATTTTCTTTGTATGAAGGTATTTAAAAAAAAACCAAGTAGCTGTTATTCAATTTATTGGTTTGATCAAATCAAGATATGGTTATTTAAGAGACCACCTGGTCTTAATAGTCATAAAACATTTGTGAATGAGTTTGTGCTTGTATTAAAAAAAACAGCCAATCCGAACACTCTATCTAATAAATAATCTGTTCTGATTGGACAATTTTGGATTGTGAGTACAAAAATCATTCTCAAATATTGTATGACCGTGGAGGCCTGATGACTTGAGGTTAAAAATAAAAAAAACAGAAATTATTGGCAATATCTATCATTTAAAAAAAAAAACTTTTTTAATGAATTGAGCAAATTTATTTTTAAGAAAAAGGGGGAGGGTCACCAATGATAATGGATCGTCTGACAATGAAATGTTTTTGATGAATTGAGTAAATTCTGGGGAGAAAAAAAGGTCACCAATGTTAATACACAATGTAGATGTCTGACAAATGGCATGTAAACAGTCCTCAAGATGAATATTGTAATACAATTAAAAAAACCTCTTTATATTGACTTCATTGGTGTGATAGACTTGAGAGGAGGAGGCTTAAAATATCTTTGCTAGAGGTAGGAAAAGAGTGAAAAGGAAGGAAGTTATGAAATAAGATAGAAGTCATGATAATGAGTTTATATATTGTGTAACCATTGGTTACTGACTTATTTTTGATTACAAGTATTGCGATTGTTCATGAGTTTTGTCTGTCACTTTATACAGCCAAACTGAGGGATAAACATTAAAATTGATGATGCCTTTTGGATTGATTGATTGATTGGTGTTTAATGCCAACTTTAGCAATATATAGCTGACATATTGCTAAAGTTGACGTTAATTACCAACCATTCAATCAATCAAGCAGTAATGCATCGTCACATGTAATGTTTATCCCTAAACTTTCTTTTCAAAATTGATAATAAAAGGATAAGATTTTTAAAAAAAAATTATTCCGATTTTAATTTATTTCAAAATAAATTTGAAAAACTAAAATGTGCAATGATGATTTTTTTAGACAGTGATTTTGACAGTTGGGGTGTTACATGTACAGAAATAATAAATCATGCTTAAAAAAATATTACAAATATATCATTGTATCATTTTCTCTGCCTTTTAATATATAGTGATGTATTATATATAATTTGTCCTCAGAATTGATTAGATTGGTTTTTAATCACACAACACATTCATCAATTGTTTAATAATGTTAACATTTATAATAAGAGAGACATAAATATTCTGAAAGAAACATTTTTTTTAATTAGACTGTTAAATATGGTTTCCATGGAAACAGTCTTGATTCATCTCATGTTATATTTTTGTTATTTCCAATCATAACTTGTAAATAAATCATGCTTATGTTTTGTTATTACCTGTTAATGTTAATGTTAACAGTTGTCAGTGATGACCTTGACATTAATGTGTTAATGTTAACACTTATCATCAGTGACCTTGACATTTGTTGATATAATCTGTTGGTTTTTTCATTCTTGGTATATAACTGTGGTTATAAACATTGTCACAGTGTAATGATATTTCATCCTAGTAAAATGGATTCAGGAAAAATACATTAAAATCAACTTGATAATATCATTCTGTGTTTTGTTTTATTTGTTATCTTCCCTGTTGGAACAGCATTGGTAGTGTAATGGTTAGCGTGCTTGCCTCGAGTGCAGTAGATTGTGGGTTTGAGTTCCGATCGGGTCAAACCAAAGACTGTAAAATTCGTTGTTTGTTTGTTTGATGGTGTTTAATGCCACTTTCAACAATATTTCAGTTATATCATGGCAGTCAGTTTTATTGGTGGAGGAAACCATAATACTCGGGAGAAAACCACAGACCTGTCGCAAGTCACTGACAAACTTTATCACATAATGTTGTAATACATCTCGCCCTGATCGAGATCCGAACTCACAGCATCAGTGGTGATAGGCACTGATTGCATAGGTAGTTGTAAATCCAACTACCATGCGATCATGGCCACAACGACCCTATGAAATTTGTATTTCGCTTCTTCGCTGAGTACACAGCATCAATGAGTAAGAGCAAAGACTGGTTGGATCGGAATCAGGATAATGTGTCTGAATGAAACAATGTATCTACTAACCGACTGTTGTTTCAGTGATCTAACCATCTAAAAGTCCAACTAAGAGCGTTGATCTAGTACAAAGTGGACATCTTCATCATTTCTTTCAATGTAGGTAAACGTTGCAGAAATAAAATAAACTTTGGAGAAAACCTATGGGACAATCTAGAGACTGTACACATCAGGAACACAAAACACAGAAGTAACACAAATAAAGCACAACAGACAATCTAGAGACACTGTACACATCAGGAACACAAGACACAGAAGTAACACAAATAAAGCACAACAGACAATCTAGAGACAGTGGATACATCAGGAACACAAGACACAGAAGTAACACAAATAAAGCACAACAGACAATCTAGAGACATTATACACATCAGGAACACAAGACACAGAAGTAAGACAAATAAAGCACAACAGACAATCTAGAGACACTGGACACATCAGGAACACAAGACACAGAAATAACACAAATAAAGCACAACAGACAATCTAGAGACACTATACACATCAGGAACACAAGACACAGAAGTAAGAAAAATAAAGCACAACAGACAATCTAGAGACACTGGAAACATCAGGAACACAAGACACAGAAGTAAGACAAAACATTGGACAATCTAAAGACACTGGAAACATCAGGAACACAAGAAACAGAAGTAAGACAAACAAAGCACAACATACAATCTAGAGACACTGGAAACATCAGGAACACAAGACACAGAAGTAAGACAAATAAAGCACAACAGACAATCTAGAGACACTGGAAACATCAGGAACACAAGACACAGAAGTAAGACAAATAAAGCACAACAGACAATCTAGAGACAATGGAAACATCAGGAACACAAGACAAAACATTGGACAATCTAGAGACACTGGACACATCAGGAACACAAGACACAGAAGTAAGGCAAACAAAGCACAACATACAATCTAGAGACAGTGGAAACATCAGGAACACAAGACACAGAAGGAAGACAAAACATTGGACAATCTAGAGACAATGGAAACATCAGGAACACAAGACAAAACATTGAACAATCTAGAGACACTAGACACATCAGGAACACAAGACACAGAAGTAAGACAAACAAAGCACAACATACAATATAGAGACAGTGGAAACATCAGGAACACAAGACACAGAAGTAAGACAAATAAAGCACAACAGACAATCTAGAGACACTGGAAACATCAGGAACACAAGACACAGAAGTAAGACAAATAAAGCACAACAGACAATCTAGAGACAGTGGAAACATCAGGAACACAAGACACAGAAGTAAGACAAATAAAGCACAACAGACAATCTAGAGACAGTGGAAACATCAGGAACACAAGACACAGAAGTAACACAAATAAAGCACAACAGACAATCTAGAGACAGTGGACACATCAGGAACACAAGACACAGAAGTAAGACAAATAAAGCACAACAGACAATCTAGAGACAGTGGAAACATCAGGAACACAAGACACAGAAGTAACACAAATAAAGCACAACAGACAATCTAGAGACACTATACACATCAGGAACACAAGGCCCAGAAGTAAGACAAATAAAGCACAACAGACAATCTAGAGACAGTGGAAACATCAGGAACACAAGACACAGAAGGAAGACAAAACATTGGACAATCTAGAGACAATGGAAACATCAGGAACACAAGACAAAACATTGGACAATCTAGAGACACTGGACACATCAGGAACACAAGACACAGAAGTAAGACAAACAAAGCACAACATACAATCTAGACACAGTGGAAACATCAGGAACACAAGACAAATCATTGGACAATCTAGAGACACTGGACACATCAGGAACACAAGACACAGAAGTAAGACAAACAAAGCACAACATACAATCTAGAGACACTGGAAACATCAGGAACACAAGACACAAAAGGAAGACAAAACATTCGACAATCTAGAGACACTGGAAACATCAGGAACACAAGAAACAGACGTAAGACAAACAAAGCACAACAGACAATCTAGAGACACTGGAAACATCAGGAACACAAGACACAGAAGGAAGACAAAACATTGGACAATCTAGAGACACTGGAAACATCAGGAACACAAGACACAGAAGTAAGACAAACAAAGCACAACATACAATCTAGAGACACTGGAAACATCAGGAACACAAGACACAAAAGGAAGACAAAACATTCGACAATCTAGAGACACTGGAAACATCAGGAACACAAGAAACAGACGTAAGACAAACAAACCACAACAGACAATCTAGAGACACTGGAAACATCAGGAACACAAGACACAGAAGGAAGACAAAACATTGGACAATCTAGAGACACAGGAAACATCAGGAACACAAGACACAGAAGTAAGACAAACAGAGCACAACAGACAATCTAGAGACACTGGGAACACAAGACAAAGAAGGAAGACAAAACATTGGACAATCTAGAGACACTGGAAACATCAGGAACACAAGACACAGACGTAAGACAAACAAAGCACAACATTCAATCTAGAGACACTGGAAACATCAGGAACACAAGACACAGAGAGAAGACAAAGAAAGCACAACCGACAATCTAGAGACACTGGAAACATCAGGAACACAAGACACAGAGGTAAGACAAACAAAGCACAACGTTCAATCTAGAGACAGTGGAAACATCAGGAACACAAGACACAGAGGTAAGACAAACAAAGCACAACATTCAATCTAGAGACACTGGAAACATCAGGAACACAAGACACAGAGGGAAGACAAAGAAAGCACAACCGACAATCTAGAGACACTGGAAACATCAGGAACACAAGACACAGAAGGAAGACAAAACATTGGACAATCTAGAGACACTGGAAACATCAGGAAAACAAGACACAGAAGTAAGACAAAGAAAGCACAACCGATAATCTAGAAACAGTGGAAACATCAGGAACACAAGACACAGAAGGAAGACAAAACATTGGACAATCTAGAGACACTGGACACATCAGGAATACAAGACACAGAAGTAAGACAAACAAAGCGCAACATACAATCTAGAGACAGTGGAAACATCAGGAACACAAGACAAAACATTGGACAATCTAGAGACACTGCAAACATCAGGAACACAAGACACAGAAGGAAGACAAAACATTCGACAATCTAGAGACACTGGAAACATCAGGAACACAAGACACAGAAGTAAGACAAACAAAGCACAACTGACAATCTAGAGACACTGGAAACATCAGGAACACAAGACACAGAAGGAAGACAAAACATTGGACAATCTAGAGACACTGGAAACATCAGGAACACAAGACACAGAAGTAAGACAAACAAAGCACAACGGACAATCTAGAAACACAGGAAACATCAGGAACACAAGACACAGAAGTAAGACAAACAGAGCACAACAGACAATATAGAGACACTGGGAACACAAGACACAGAAGGAAGACAAAACATTGGACAATCTAGAGACACTGGAAACATCAGGAACACTAAGACACAGAAGTAAAACAAACAAAGCACAACATACAATCTAGAGACACTGGAAACATCAGGAACACAAGACACAGAGGTAAGACAAACAAAGCACAACATTCAATCTAGAGACAGTGGAAACATCAGGAACACAAGACACAGAGGGAAGACAAAGAAAGCACAACCGACAATCTAGAAACACTGGAAACATCAGGAACACAAGACACAGAATTAAGACAAATAAAGCACAACAGACAATCTAGAGACAGTGGATACATCAGGAACACAAGACACAGAAGTAACACAAATAAAGCACAACAGACAATCTAGAGACACTGTACACATCAGGAACACAAGACACAGAAGTAAGACAAATAAAGCACAACATACAATCTAGAGACACTGTACACATCAGGAACACAAGACACAGAAGTAAGACAAATAAAGCACAACAGACAATCTAGAGACACTATACACATCAGGAACACAAGACACAGAAGTAACACAAATAAAGCACAACAGACAATCTAGAGACATTATACACATCAGGAACACAAGACACAGAAGTAAGACAAATAAAGCACAACAGACAATCTAGAGACACTGGACACATCAGGAACACAAGACACAGAAGTAAGACAAATAAAGCACAACAGACAATCTAGAGACAGTGGAAACATCAGGAACACAAGACACAGAAGTAACACAAATAAAGCACAACAGACAATCTAGAGACAGTGGAAACATCAGGAACACAAGACACAGAAGTAAGACAAATAAAGCACAACAGACAATCTAGAGACAGTGGAAACATCAGGAACACAAGACACAGAAGTAACACAAATAAAGCACAACAGACAATCTAGAGACACTATACACATCAGGAACACAAGACGCAGAAGTAAGACAAATAAAGCACAACAGACAATCTAGAGACAGTGGAAACATCAGGAACACAAGACACAGAAGGAAGACAAAACATTGGACAATCTAGAGACAATGGAAACATCAGGAACACAAGACAAAACATTGGACAATCTAGAGACACTGGACACATCAGGAACACAAGACACAGAAGTAAGACAAACAAAGCACAACATACAATCTAGACACAGTGGAAACATCAGGAACACAAGACAAATCATTGGACAATCTAGAGACACTGGACACATCAGGAACACAAGACACAGAAGTAAGACAAACAAAGCACAACATACAATCTAGAGACACTGGAAACATCAGGAACACAAGACACAAAAGGAAGACAAAACATTCGACAATCTAGAGACACTGGAAACATCAGGAACACAAGAAACAGACGTAAGACAAACAAAGCACAACAGACAATCTAGAGACACTTTAAACATCAGGAACACAAGACACAGAAGGAAGACAAAACATTGGACAATCTAGAGACACTGGAAACATCAGGAACACAAGACACAGAAGTAAGACAAACAAAGCACAACTGACAATCTAGAGACACAGGAAACATCAGGAACACAAGACACAGAAGTAAGACAAACAGAGCACAACAGACAATCTAGAGACACTGGGAACACAAGACAAAGAAGGAAGACAAAACATTGGACAATCTAGAGACACTGGAAACATCAGGAACACAAGACACAGAGGTAAGACAAACAAAGCACAACGTTCAATCTGGATACAGTGGAAACATCAGGAACACAAGACACAGAGGTAAGACAAACAAAGCATAACATTCAATCTAGAGACACTGGAAACATCAGGAACACAAGACACAGAGAGAAGACAAAGAATGCACAACCGACAATCTAGAGACACTAGAAACATCAGGAACACAAGACACAGAGGTAAGACAAACAAAGCACAACGTTCAATCTAGAGACAGTGGAAACATCAGGAACACAAGACACAGAGGTAAGACAAACAAAGCACAACATTCAATCTAGAGACACTGGAAACATCAGGAACACAAGACACAGAGGGAAGACAAAGAAAGCACAACCGACAATCTAGAGACACTGGAAACATCAGGAACACAAGACACAGAAGGAAGACAAAACATTGGACAATCTAGAGACACTGGACACATCAGGAATACAAGACACAGAAGTAAGACAAACAAAGCGCAACATACAATCTAGAGACAGTGGAAACATCAGGAACACAAGACAAAACATTGGACAATCTAGAGACACTGCAAACATCAGGAACACAAGACACAGAAGGAAGACAAAACATTCGACAATCTAGAGACACTGGAAACATCAGGAACACAAGACACAGAAGTAAGACAAACAAAGCACAACTGACAATCTAGAGACACTGGAAACATCAGGAACACAAGACACAAAAGGAAGACAAAACATGCGACAAT
Organism: Bathymodiolus brooksi; assembly: GCA_963680875.1. Classification (NCBI taxonomy): domain Eukaryota; kingdom Metazoa; phylum Mollusca; class Bivalvia; order Mytilida; family Modiolidae; genus Bathymodiolus; species Bathymodiolus brooksi. Next base: position 8,626,094 of record OY804583.1, on the reverse strand, counting down.
CTAGAGACACTGTACACATCAGGAACACAAGACACAGAAGTAACACAAATAAAGCACAACAGACAATCTAGAGACAGTGGATACATCAGGAACACAAGACACAGAAGTAACACAAATAAAGCACAACAGACAATCTAGAGACATTATACACATCAGGAACACAAGACACAGAAGTAAGACAAATAAAGCACAACAGACAATCTAGAGACACTGGACACATCAGGAACACAAGACACAGAAATAACACAAATAAAGCACAACAGACAATCTAGAGACACTATACACATCAGGAACACAAGACACAGAAGTAAGAAAAATAAAGCACAACAGACAATCTAGAGACACTGGACACATCAGGAACACAAGACACAGAAATAACACAAATAAAGCACAACAGACAATCTAGAGACACTATACACATCAGGAACACAAGACACAGAAGTAAGAAAAATAAAGCACAACAGACAATCTAGAGACACTGGAAACATCAGGAACACAAGACACAGAAGTAAGACAAAACATTGGACAATCTAGAGACACTGGAAACATCAGGAACACAAGAAACAGAAGTAAGACAAACAAAGCACAACATACAATCTAGAGACAGTGGAAACATCAGGAACACAAGACACAGAAGTAAGACAAATAAAGCACAACAGACAATCTAGAGACACTGGAAACATCAGGAACACAAGACACAGAAGTAAGACAAATAAAGCACAACAGACAATCTAGAGACAATGGAAACATCAGGAACACAAGACAAAACATTGGACAATCTAGAGACACTGGACACATCAGGAACACAAGACACAGAAGTAAGGCAAACAAAGCACAACATACAATCTAGAGACAGTGGAAACATCAGGAACACAAGACACAGAAGGAAGACAAAACATTGGACAATCTAGAGACAATGGAAACATCAGGAACACAAGACAAAACATTGAACAATCTAGAGACACTAGACACATCAGGAACACAAGACACAGAAGTAAGACAAACAAAGCACAACATACAATATAGAGACAGTGGAAACATCAGGAACACAAGACACAGAAGTAAGACAAATAAAGCACAACAGACAATCTAGAGACACTGGAAACATCAGGAACACAAGACACAGAAGTAAGACAAATAAAGCACAACAGACAATCTAGAGACAGTGGAAACATCAGGAACACAAGACACAGAAGTAAGACAAATAAAGCACAACAGACAATCTAGAGACAGTGGAAACATCAGGAACACAAGACACAGAAGTAACACAAATAAAGCACAACAGACAATCTAGAGACAGTGGACACATCAGGAACACAAGACACAGAAGTAAGACAAATAAAGCACAACAGACAATCTAGAGACAGTGGAAACATCAGGAACACAAGACACAGAAGTAACACAAATAAAGCACAACAGACAATCTAGAGACACTATACACATCAGGAACACAAGACACAGAAGTAAGACAAATAAAGCACAACAGACAATCTAGAGACAGTGGAAACATCAGGAACACAAGACACAGAAGGAAGACAAAACATTGGACAATCTAGAGACAATGGAAACATCAGGAACACAAGACAAAACATTGGACAATCTAGAGACACTGGACACATCAGGAACACAAGACACAGAAGTAAGACAAACAAAGCACAACATACAATCTAGACACAGTGGAAACATCAGGAACACAAGACAAATCATTGGACAATCTAGAGACACTGGACACATCAGGAACACAAGACACAGAAGTAAGACAAACAAAGCACAACATACAATCTAGAGACACTGGAAACATCAGGAACACAAGACACAAAAGGAAGACAAAACATTCGACAATCTAGAGACACTGGAAACATCAGGAACACAAGAAACAGACGTAAGACAAACAAAGCACAACAGACAATCTAGAGACACTGGAAACATCAGGAACACAAGACACAGAAGGAAGACAAAACATTGGACAATCTAGAGACACTGGAAACATCAGGAACACAAGACACAGAAGTAAGACAAACAAAGCACAACATACAATCTAGAGACACTGGAAACATCAGGAACACAAGACACAAAAGGAAGACAAAACATTCGACAATCTAGAGACACTGGAAACATCAGGAACACAAGAAACAGACGTAAGACAAACAAAGCACAACAGACAATCTAGAGACACTGGAAACATCAGGAACACAAGACACAGAAGGAAGACAAAACATTGGACAATCTAGAGACACAGGAAACATCAGGAACACAAGACACAGAAGTAAGACAAACAGAGCACAACAGACAATCTAGAGACACTGGGAACACAAGACAAAGAAGGAAGACAAAACATTGGACAATCTAGAGACACTGGAAACATCAGGAACACAAGACACAGACGTAAGACAAACAAAGCACAACATTCAATCTAGAGACACTGGAAACATCAGGAACACAAGACACAGAGAGAAGACAAAGAAAGCACAACCGACAATCTAGAGACACTGGAAACATCAGGAACACAAGACACAGAGGTAAGACAAACAAAGCACAACGTTCAATCTAGAGACAGTGGAAACATCAGGAACACAAGACACAGAGGTAAGACAAACAAAGCACAACATTCAATCTAGAGACACTGGAAACATCAGGAACACAAGACACAGAGGGAAGACAAAGAAAGCACAACCGACAATCTAGAGACACTGGAAACATCAGGAACACAAGACACAGAAGGAAGACAAAACATTGGACAATCTAGAGACACTGGAAACATCAGGAAAACAAGACACAGAAGTAAGACAAAGAAAGCACAACCGATAATCTAGAAACAGTGGAAACATCAGGAACACAAGACACAGAAGGAAGACAAAACATTGGACAATCTAGAGACACTGGACACATCAGGAATACAAGACACAGAAGTAAGACAAACAAAGCGCAACATACAATCTAGAGACAGTGGAAACATCAGGAACACAAGACAAAACATTGGACAATCTAGAGACACTGCAAACATCAGGAACACAAGACACAGAAGGAATACAAAACATTCGACAATCTAGAGACACTGGAAACATCAGGAACACAAGACACAGAAGTAAGACAAACAAAGCACAACTGACAATCTAGAGACACTGGAAACATCAGGAACACAAGACACAGAAGGAAGACAAAACATTGGACAATCTAGAGACACTTGAAACATCAGGAACACAAGACACAGAGGTAAGACAAACAAAGCACAACATTCAATCTAGAGACAGTGGAAACATCAGGAACACAAGACACAGAGGGAAGACAAAGAAAGCACAACCGACAATCTAGAAACACTGGAAACATCAGGAACACAAGACACAGAATTAAGACAAATAAAGCACAACAGACAATCTAGAGACAGTGCATACATCAGGAACACAAGACACAGAAGTAACACAAATAAAGCACAACAGACAATCTAGAGACACTGTACACATCAGGAACACAAGACACAGAAGTAAGACAAATAAAGCACAACATACAATCTAGAGACACTGTACACATCAGGAACACAAGACACAGAAGTAAGACAAATAAAGCACAACAGACAATCTAGAGACACTATACACATCAGGAACACAAGACACAGAAGTAACACAAATAAAGCACAACAGACAATCTAGAGACATTATACACATCAGGAACACAAGACACAGAAGTAAGACAAATAAAGCACAACAGACAATCTAGAGACACTGGACACATCAGGAACACAAGACACAGAAGTAAGACAAATAAAGCACAACAGACAATCTAGAGACAGTGGAAACATCAGGAACACAAGACACAGAAGTAACACAAATAAAGCACAACAGACAATCTAGAGACAGTGGAAACATCAGGAACACAAGACACAGAAGTAAGACAAATAAAGCACAACAGACAATCTAGAGACAGTGGAAACATCAGGAACACAAGACACAGAAGTAACACAAATAAAGCACAACAGACAATCTAGAGACACTATACACATCAGGAACACAAGACGCAGAAGTAAGACAAATAAAGCACAACAGACAATCTAGAGTCAGTGGAAACATCAGGAACACAAGACACAGAAGGAAGACAAAACATTGGACAATCTAGAGACAATGGAAACATCAGGAACACAAGACAAAACATTGGACAATCTAGAGACACTGGACACATCAGGAACACAAGACACAGAAGTAAGACAAACAAAGCACAACATACAATCTAGACACAGTGGAAACATCAGGAACACAAGACAAATCATTGGACAATCTAGAGACACTGGACACATCAGGAACACAAGACACAGAAGTAAGACAAACAAAGCACAACATACAATCTAGAGACACTGGAAACATCAGGAACACAAGACACAAAAGGAAGACAAAACATTCGACAATCTAGAGACACTGGAAACATCAGGAACACAAGAAACAGAAGTAAGACAAACAAAGCACAACAGACAATCTAGAGACACTTTAAACATCAGGAACACAAGACACAGAAGGAAGACAAAACATTGGACAATCTAGAGACACTGGAAACATCAGGAACACAAGACACAGAAGTAAGACAAACAAAGCACAACTGACAATCTAGAGACACTGGGAACACAAGACAAAGAAGGAAGACAAAACATTGGACAATCTAGAGACACTGGAAACATCAGGAACACAAGACACAGAGGTAAGACAAACAAAGCACAACATTCAATCTAGAGACACTGGAAACATCAGGAACACAAGACACAGAAGTAAGACAAACAGAGCACAACAGACAATCTAGAGACACTGGGAACACAAGACAAAGAAGGAAGACAAAACATTGGACAATCTAGAGACACTGGAAACATCAGGAACACAAGACACAGAGGTAAGACAAACAAAGCACAACATTCAATCTAGAAACACTGGAAACATCAGGAACACAAGACACAGAAGTAACACAAACAAAGCATAACATTCAATCTAGAGACACTGGAAACATCAGGAACACAAGACACAGAGAGAAGACAAAGAATGCACAACCGACAATCTAGAGACACTGGAAACATCAGGAACACAAGACACAGAAGTAAGACAAATAAAGCACAACAGACAATCTAGAGACACTGTACACATCAGGAACACAAGACACAGAAGTAAGACAAATAAAGCACAACAGACAATCTAGAGACACTATACACATCAGGAACACAAGACACAGAAGTAACACAAATAAAGCACAACAGACAATCTAGAGACATTATACACATCAGGAACACAAGACACAGAAGTAAGACAAATAAAGCACAACAGACAATCTAGAGACACTGGACACATCAGGAACACAAGACACAGAAGTAACACAAATAAAGCACAACAGACAATCTAGAGACAGTGGAAACATCAGGAACACAAGACACAGAAGTAACACAAATAAAGCACAACAGACAATCTAGAGACACTATACACATCAGGAACACAAGACACAGAAGTAAGACAAATAAAGCACAACAGACAATCTAGAGACACTGGAAACATCAGGAACACAAGACACAGAAGGAAAACAAAACATTGGACAATCTAGAGACACTGGAAACATCAGGAACACAAGACACATAGAAGTAAGACAAATAAAGCACAACAGACAATCTAGAGACAATGGAAACATCAGGAACACAAGACAAAACATTGGACAATCTAGAGACACTGGACACATCAGGAACACAAGACACAGAAGTAAGACAAACAAAGCACAACATACAATCTAGAGACAGTGGAAACATCAGGAACACAAGACACAGAAGGAAGACAAAACATTGGACAATCTAGAGACAATGGAAACATCAGGAACACAAGACAAAACATTGGACAATCTAGAGACACTAGACACATCAGGAACACAAGACACAGAAGTAAGACAAACAAAGCACAACATACAATCTAGAGACAGTGGAAACATCAGGAACACAAGACACAGAAGTAAGACAAATAAAGCACAACAGACAATCTAGAGACACTGGAAACATCAGGAACACAAGACACAGAAGTAAGACAAATAAAGCACAACAGACAATCTAGAGACAGTGGAAACATCAGGAACACAAGACACAGAAGTAACACAAATAAAGCACAACAGACAATCTAGAGACACTGTACACATCAGGAACACAAGACACAGAAGTAAGACAAATAAAGCACAACATACAATCTAGAGACACTGTACACATCAGGAACACAAGACACAGAAGTAAGACAAATAAAGCACAACAGACAATCTAGAGACACTATACACATCAGGAACACAAGACACAGAAGTAACACAAATAAAGCACAACAGACAATCTAGAGACATTATACACATCAGGAACACAAGACACAGAAGTAAGACAAATAAAGCACAACAGACAATCTAGAGACACTGGACACATCAGGAACACAAGACACAGAAGTAAGACAAATAAAGCACAACAGACAATCTAGAGACAGTGGAAACATCAGGAACACAAGACACAGAAGTAACACAAATAAAGCACAACAGACAATCTAGAGACAGTGGAAACATCAGGAACACAAGACACAGAAGTAAGACAAATAAAGCACAACAGACAATCTAGAGACAGTGGAAACATCAGGAACACAAGACACAGAAGTAACACAAATAAAGCACAACAGACAATCTAGAGACACTATACACATCAGGAACACAAGACGCAGAAGTAAGACAAATAAAGCACAACAGACAATCTAGAGACAGTGGAAACATCAGGAACACAAGACACAGAAGGAAGACAAAACATTGGACAATCTAGAGACAATGGAAACATCAGGAACACAAGACAAAACATTGGACAATCTAGAGACACTGGACACATCAGGAACACAAGACACAGAAGTAAGACAAACAAAGCACAACATACAATCTAGACACAGTGGAAACATCAGGAACACAAGACAAATCATTGGACAATCTAGAGACACTGGACACATCAGGAACACAAGACACAGAAGTAAGACAAACAAAGCACAACATACAATCTAGAGACACTGGAAACATCAGGAACACAAGACACAAAAGGAAGACAAAACATTCGACAATCTAGAGACACTGGAAACATCAGGAACACAAGAAACAGACGTAAGACAAACAAAGCACAACAGACAATCTAGAGACACTTTAAACATCAGGAACACAAGACACAGAAGGAAGACAAAACATTGGACAATCTAGAGACACTGGAAACATCAGGAACACAAGACACAAAAGTAAGACAAACAAAGCACAACTGACAATCTAGAGACACAGGAAACATCAGGAACACAAGACACAGAAGTAAGACAAACAGAGCACAACAGACAATCTAGAGACACTGGGAACACAAGACAAAGAAGGAAGACAAAACATTGGACAATCTAGAGACACTGGAAACATCAGGAACACAAGACACAGAGGTAAGACAAACAAAGCACAACGTTCAATCTGGATACAGTGGAAACATCAGGAACACAAGACACAGAGGTAAGACAAACAAAGCATAACATTCAATCTAGAGACACTGGAAACATCAGGAACACAAGACACAGAGAGAAGACAAAGAATGCACAACCGACAATCTAGAGACACTGGAAACATCAGGAACACAAGACACAGAGGTAAGACAAACAAAGCACAACGTTCAATCTAGAGACAGTGGAAACATCAGGAACACAAAACACAGAGGTAAGACAAACAAAGCACAACATTCAATCTAGAGACACTGGAAACATCAGGAACACAAGACACAGAGGGAAGACAAAGAAAGCACAACCGACAATCTAGAGACACTGGAAACATCAGGAACACAAGACACAGAAGGAAGACAAAACATTGGACAATCTAGAGACACTGGACACATCAGGAATACAAGACACAGAAGTAAGACAAACAAAGCGCAACATACAATCTAGAGACAGTGGAAACATCAGGAACACAAGACAAAACATTGGACAATCTAGAGACACTGCAAACATCAGGAACACAAGACACAGAAGGAAGACAAAACATTCGACAATCTAGAGACACTGGAAACATCAGGAACACAAGACACAGAAGTAAGACAAACAAAGCACAACTGACAATCTAGAGACACTGGAAACATCAGGAACACAAGACACAAAAGGAAGACAAAACATGCGACAATCTAGAGACACTGTACACATCAGGAACACAAGACACAGAAGTAACACAAATAAAGCACAACAGACAATCTAGAGACAGTGGATACATCAGGAACACAAGACACAGAAGTAACACAAATAAAGCACAACAGACAATCTAGAGACATTATACACATCAGGAACACAAGACACAGAAGTAAGACAAATAAAGCACAACAGACAATCTAGAGACACTGGACACATCAGGAACACAAGACACAGAAATAACACAAATAAAGCACAACAGACAATCTAGAGACACTATACACATCAGGAACACAAGACACAGAAGTAAGAAAAATAAAGCACAACAGACAATCTAGAGACACTGGACACATCAGGAACACAAGACACAGAAATAACACAAATAAAGCACAACAGACAATCTAGAGACACTATACACATCAGGAACACAAGACACAGAAGTAAGAAAAATAAAGCACAACAGACAATCTAGAGACACTGGAAACATCAGGAACACAAGACACAGAAGTAAGACAAAACATTGGACAATCTAGAGACACTGGAAACATCAGGAACACAAGAAACAGAAGTAAGACAAACAAAGCACAACATACAATCTAGAGACAGTGGAAACATCAGGAACACAAGACACAGAAGTAAGACAAATAAAGCACAACAGACAATCTAGAGACACTGGAAACATCAGGAACACAAGATACAGAAGTAAGACAAATAAAGCACAACAGACAATCTAGAGACAATGGAAACATCAGGAACACAAGACAAAACATTGGACAATCTAGAGACACTGGACACATCAGGAACACAAGACACAGAAGTAAGGCAAACAAAGCACAACATACAATCTAGAGACAGTGGAAACATCAGGAACACAAGACACAGAAGGAAGACAAAACATTGGACAATCTAGAGACAATGGAAACATCAGGAACACAAGACAAAACATTGAACAATCTAGAGACACTAGACACATCAGGAACACAAGACACAGAAGTAAGACAAACAAAGCACAACATACAATATAGAGACAGTGGAAACATCAGGAACACAAGACACAGAAGTAAGACAAATAAAGCACAACAGACAATCTAGAGACACTGGAAACATCAGGAACACAAGACACAGAAGTAAGACAAATAAAGCACAACAGACAATCTAGAGACAGTGGAAACATCAGGAACACAAGACACAGAAGTAAGACAAATAAAGCACAACAGACAATCTAGAGACAGTGGAAACATCAGGAACACAAGACACAGAAGTAACACAAATAAAGCACAACAGACAATCTAGAGACAGTGGACACATCAGGAACACAAGACACAGAAGTAAGACAAATAAAGCACAACAGACAATCTAGAGACAGTGGAAACATCAGGAACACAAGACACAGAAGTAACACAAATAAAGCACAACAGACAATCTAGAGACACTATGCACATCAGGAACACAAGACACAGAAGTAAGACAAATAAAGCACAACAGACAATCTAGAGACAGTGGAAACATCAGGAACACAAGACACAGAAGGAAGACAAAACATTGGACAATCTAGAGACAATGGAAACATCAGGAACACAAGACAAAACATTGGACAATCTAGAGACACTGGACACATCAGGAACACAAGACACAGAAGTAAGACAAACAAAGCACAACATACAATCTAGACACAGTGGAAACATCAGGAACACAAGACAAATCATTGGACAATCTAGAGACACTGGACACATCAGGAACACAAGACACAGAAGTAAGACAAACAAAGCACAACATACAATCTAGAGACACTGGAAACATCAGGAACACAAGACACAAAAGGAAGACAAAACATTCGACAATCTAGAGACACTGGAAACATCAGGAACACAAGAAACAGACGTAAGACAAACAAAGCACAACAGACAATCTAGAGACACTGGAAACATCAGGAACACAAGACACAGAAGGAAGACAAAACATTGGACAATCTAGAGACACTGGAAACATCAGGAACACAAGACACAGAAGTAAGACAAACAAAGCACAACATACAATCTAGAGACACTGGAAACATCAGGAACACAAGACACAAAAGGAAGACAAAACATTCGACAATCTAGAGACACTGGAAACATCAGGAACACAAGAAACAGACGTAAGACAAACAAAGCACAACAGACAATCTAGAGACACTGGAAACATCAGGAACACAAGACACAGAAGGAAGACAAAACATTGGACAATCTAGAGACACAGGAAACATCAGGAACACAAGACACAGAAGTAAGACAAACAGAGCACAACAGACAATCTAGAGACACTGGGAACACAAGACAAAGAAGGAAGACAAAACATTGGACAATCTAGAGACACTGGAAACATCAGGAACACAAGACACAGACGTAAGACAAACAAAGCACAACATTCAATCTAGAGACACTGGAAACATCAGGAACACAAGACACAGAGAGAAGACAAAGAAAGCACAACCGACAATCTAGAGACACTGGAAACATCAGGAACACAAGACACAGAGGTAAGACAAACAAAGCACAACGTTCAATCTAGAGACAGTGGAAACATCAGGAACACAAGACACAGAGGTAAGACAAACAAAGCACAACATTCAATCTAGAGACACTGGAAACATCAGGAACACAAGACACAGAGGGAAGACAAAGAAAGCACAACCGACAATCTAGAGACACTGGAAACATCAGGAACACAAGACACAGAAGGAAGACAAAACATTGGACAATCTAGAGACACTGGAAACATCAGGAAAACAAGACACAGAAGTAAGACAAAGAAAGCACAACCGATAATCTAGAAACAGTGGAAACATCAGGAACACAAGACACAGAAGGAAGACAAAACATTGGACAATCTAGAGACACTGGACACATCAGGAATACAAGACACAGAAGTAAGACAAACAAAGCGCAACATACAATCTAGAGACAGTGGAAACATCAGGAACACAAGACAAAACATTGGACAATCTAGAGACACTGCAAACATCAGGAACACAAGACACAGAAGGAATACAAAACATTCGACAATCTAGAGACACTGGAAACATCAGGAACACAAGACACAGAAGTAAGACAAACAAAGCACAACTGACAATCTAGAGACACTGGAAACATCAGGAACACAAGACACAGAAGGAAGACAAAACATTGGACAATCTAGAGACACTGGAAACATCAGGAACACAAGACACAGAAGTAAGACAAACAAAGCACAACGGACAATCTAGAAACACAGGAAACATCAGGAACACAAGACACAGAAGTAAGACAAACAGAGCACAACAGACAATATAGAGACACTGGGAACACAAGACACAGAAGGAAGACAAAACATTGGACAATCTAGAGACACTGGAAACATCAGGAACACTAAGACACAGAAGTAAAACAAACAAAGCACAACATACAATCTAGAGACACTGGAAACATCAGGAACACAAGACACAGAGGTAAGACAAACAAAGCACAACATTCAATCTAGAAACAGTGGAAACATCAGGAACACAAGACACAGAGGGAAGACAAAGAAAGCACAACCGACAATCTAGAAACACTGGAAACATCAGGAACACAAGACACAGAATTAAGACAAATAAAGCACAACAGACAATCTAGAGACAGTGGATACATCAGGAACACAAGACACAGAAGTAACACAAATAAAGCACAACAGACAATCTAGAGACACTGTACACATCAGGAACACAAGACACAGAAGTAAGACAAATAAAGCACAACATACAATCTAGAGACACTGTACACATCAGGAACACAAGACACAGAAGTAAGACAAATAAAGCACAACAGACAATCTAGAGACACTATACACATCAGGAACACAAGACACAGAAGTAACACAAATAAAGCACAACAGACAATCTAGAGACATTATACACATCAGGAACACAAGACACAGAAGTAAGACAAATAAAGCACAACAGACAATCTAGAGACACTGGACACATCAGGAACACAAGACACAGAAGTAAGACAAATAAAGCACAACAGACAATCTAGAGACAGTGGAAACATCAGGAACACAAGACACAGAAGTAACACAAATAAAGCACAACAGACAATCTAGAGACAGTGGAAACATCAGGAACACAAGACACAGAAGTAAGACAAATAAAGCACAACAGACAATCTAGAGACAGTGGAAACATCAGGAACACAAGACACAGAAGTAACACAAATAAAGCACAACAGACAATCTAGAGACACTATACACATCAGGAACACAAGACGCAGAAGTAAGACAAATAAAGCACAACAGACAATCTAGAGACAGTGGAAACATCAGGAACACAAGACACAGAAGGAAGACAAAACATTGGACAATCTAGAGACAATGGAAACATCAGGAACACAAGACAAAACATTGGACAATCTAGAGACACTGGACACATCAGGAACACAAGACACAGAAGTAAGACAAACAAAGCACAACATACAATCTAGACACAGTGGAAACATCAGGAACACAAGACAAATCATTGGACAATCTAGAGACACTGGACACATCAGGAACACAAGACACAGAAGTAAGACAAACAAAGCACAACATACAATCTAGAGACACTGGAAACATCAGGAACACAAGACACAAAAGGAAGACAAAACATTCCACAATCTAGAGACACTGGAAACATCAGGAACACAAGAAACAGAAGTAAGACAAACAAAGCACAACAGACAATCTAGAGACACTTTAAACATCAGGAACACAAGACACAGAAGGAAGACAAAACATTGGACAATCTAGAGACACTGGAAACATCAGGAACACAAGACACAGAAGTAAGACAAACAAAGCACAACTGACAATCTAGAGACACAGGAAACATCAGGAACACAAGACACAGAAGTAAGACAAACAGAGCACAACAGACAATCTAGAGACACTGGGAACACAAGACAAAGAAGGAAGACAAAACATTGGACAATCTAGAGACACTGGAAACATCAGGAACACAAGACACAGAGGTAAGACAAACAAAGCACAACATTCAATCTAGAAACACTGGAAACATCAGGAACACAAGACACAGAAGTAACACAAACAAAGCATAACATTCAATCTAGAGACACTGGAAACATCAGGAACACAAGACACAGAGAGAAGACAAAGAATGCACAACCGACAATCTAGAGACACTGGAAACATCAGGAACACAAGACACAGAAGTAAGACAAATAAAGCACAACAGACAATCTAGAGACACTGTACACATCAGGAACACAAGACACAGAAGTAAGACAAATAAAGCACAACAGACAATCTAGAGACACTATACACATCAGGAACACAAGACACAGAAGTAACACAAATAAAGCACAACAGACAATCTAGAGACATTATACACATCAGGAACACAAGACACAGAAGTAAGACAAATAAAGCACAACAGACAATCTAGAGACACTGGACACATCAGGAACACAAGACACAGAAGTAACACAAATAAAGCACAACAGACAATCTAGAGACAGTGGAAACATCAGGAACACAAGACACAGAAGTAACACAAATAAAGCACAACAGACAATCTAGAGACACTATACACATCAGGAACACAAGACACAGAAGTAAGACAAATAAAGCACAACAGACAATCTAGAGACACTGGAAACATCAGGAACACAAGACACAGAAGGAAAACAAAACATTGGACAATCTAGAGACACTGGAAACATCAGGAACACAAGAAACAGAAGTAAGACAAACAAAGCACAACATACAATCTAGAGACAGTGGAAACATCAGGAACACAAGACACAGAAGTAAGACAAATAAAGCACAACAGACAATCTAGAGACACTGGAAACATCAGGAACACAAGACACATAGAAGTAAGACAAATAAAGCACAACAGACAATCTAGAGACAATGGAAACATCAGGAACACAAGACAAAACATTGGACAATCTAGAGACACTGGACACATCAGGAACACAAGACACAGAAGTAAGACAAACAAAGCACAACATACAATCTAGAGACAGTGGAAACATCAGGAACACAAGACACAGAAGGAAGACAAAACATTGGACAATCTAGAGACAATGGAAACATCAGGAACACAAGACAAAACATTGGACAATCTAGAGACACTAGACACATCAGGAACACAAGACACAGAAGTAAGACAAACAAAGCACAACATACAATCTAGAGACAGTGGAAACATCAGGAACACAAGACACAGAAGTAAGACAAATAAAGCACAACAGACAATCTAGAGACACTGGAAACATCAGGAACACAAGACACAGAAGTAAGACAAATAAAGCACAACAGACAATCTAGAGACAGTGGAAACATCAGGAACACAAGACACAGAAGTAACACAAATAAAGCACAACAGACAATCTAGAGACAGTGGAAACATCAGGAACACAAGACACAGAAGTAAGACAAATAAAGCACAACAGACAATCTAGAGACAGTGGAAACATCAGGAACACAAGACACAGAAGTAACACAAATAAAGCACAACAGACAATCTAGAGACACTATACACATCAGGAACACAAGACACAGAAGTAAGACAAATAAAGCACAACAGACAATCTAGAGACAGTGGAAACATCAGGAACACAAGACACAGAAGGAAGACAAAACATTGGACAATCTAGAGACAATGGAAACCTCAGGAACACAAGACAAAACATTGGACAATCTAGAGACACTGGAGACATCAGGAACACAAGACACAGAAGTAAGGCAAACAAAGCACAACATTCAATCTAGAGACAGTGGAAACATCAGGAACACAAGACAAATCATTGGACAATCTAGAGACACTGGACACATCAGGAACACAAGACACAGAAGTAAGGCAAACAAAGCACAACATTCAATCTAGAGACACTGGAAACATCAGGAACACAAGACACAGAGGGAAGACAAAGAAAGCACAACCGACAATCTAGAGACACTGGAAACATCAGGAACACAAGACACAGAGGTAAAACAAACAAAGCACAACGTTCAATCTAGAGACAGTGGAAACATCAGGAACACAAGACACAGAGGTAAGACAAAAAAAGCACACCATTCAATCTAGAGACACTGGAAACATCAGGAACACAAGACACAGAGGGAAGACAAAGAAAGCACAACCGACAATCTAGAGACACTGGAAACATCAGGAACACAAGACACAGAAGGAAGACAAAACATTGGACAATCTAGAGACACTGGAAACATCAGGAAAACAAGACACAGAAGTAAGACAAAGAAAGCACAACCGATAATCTAGAAACAGTGGAAACATCAGGAACACAAGACACAGAAGGAAGACAAAACATTGGACAATCTAGAGACACTGGACACATCAGGAACACAAGACACAGAAGTAAGACAAACAAAGCGCAACATACAATCTAGAGACAGTGGAAACATCAGGAACACAAGACAAAACATTGGACAATCTAGAGACACTGCAAACATCAGGAACACAAGACACAGAAGGAAGACAAAACATTCGACAATCTAGAGACACTGGAAACATCAGGAACACAAGACACAGAAGGAAGACAAACAAAGCACAACTGACAATCTAGAGACACTGGAAACACCAGGAACACAACACATAGAAGTAAGACAAACAAAGCACAACAGACAATCTAGAGACACTGGAAACACCAGGAACACAAGACACAGAAGTAAGACAAACAAAGCACAACATACAATCTAGACACAGTGGAAACATCAGGAACACAAGACAAATCATTGGACAATCTAGAGACACTGTACACATCAGGAACACAAGACACAGAAGTAAGACAAACAAAGCACAACATTCAATCTAGAGACACAGGAAACATCAGGAACACAAGACACAGAGGGAAGACAAAGAAAGCACAACCGACAATCTAGAGACACTGGAAACATCAGGAACACAAGACACAGAGGTAAGACAAACAAAGCACAACGTTCAATCTAGAGACAGTGGAAACATCAGGAACACAAGACACAGAGGTAAGACAAACAAAGCACAACATTCAATCTAGAGACACTGGAAACATCAGGAACACAAGACACAGAGGGAAGACAAAGAAAGCACAACCGACAATCTAGAGACACTGGAAACATCAGGAACACAAGACACAGAAGGAAGACAAAACATTGGACAATCTAGAGACATTGGAAACATCAGGAAAACAAGACACAGAAGTAAGACAAAGAAAGCACAACCGATAATCTAGAAACAGTGGAAACATCAGGAACACAAGACACAGAAGGAAGACAAAACATTGGACAATCTAGAGACACTGGACACATCAGGAACACAAGACACAGAAGTAAGACAAACAAAGCGCAACATACAATCTAGAGACAGTGGAAACATCAGGAACACAAGACAAAACATTGGACAATCTAGAGACACTGCAAACATCAGGAACACAAGACACAGAAGGAAGACAAAACATTCGACAATCTAGAGACACTGGAAACATCAGGAACACAAGACACAGAAGTAAGACAAACAAAGCACAACTGACAATCTAGAGACACTGGAAACATCAGGAACACAAGACACAGAAGGAAGACAAACAAAGCACAACTGACAATCTAGAGACACTGGAAACACCAGGAACACAACACATAGAAGTAAGACAAACAAAGCACAACAGACAATCTAGAGACACTGGAAACACCAGGAACACAAGACACAGAAGTAAGACAAACAAAGCACAACTGACAATCTAGAGACACTGGAAACATCAGGAACACAAGACACAGAAGGAACACAAAACATTGGACAATCTAGAGACACTGGAAACATCAGGAACACAAGACACAGAAGTAAGACAAACAAAGCACAACTGACAATCTAGAGACACAGGAAACATCAGGAACACAAGACACAGAAGTAAGACAAACAGAACAACAGACAATATAGAGACACTGGGAACACAAGACACAGAGGAAGACAAAACATTGGACAATCTAGAGACACTGGAAACATCAGGAACACTAGGACACAGAAGTAAAACAAACAAAGCACAACATACAATCTAGAGACACTGGAAACATCAGGAACACAAGACACATAGGTAAGACAAACAAAGCACAACATTCAATCTAGAGACAGTGGAAACATCAGGAACACAAGACACAGAGGGAAGACAAAGAAAGCACAACCGACAATCTAGAGACACTGGAAACATCAGGAACACAAGACACAGAAGTAACACAAATAAAGCACAACAGACAATCTAGAGACAGTGGATACATCAGGAACACAAGATACAGAAGTAACACAAATAAAGCACAACAGACAATCTAGAGACACTGTACACATCAGAAACACAAGACACAGAAGTAAGACAAATAAAGCACAACAGACAATCTAGAGACACTGTACACATCAGGAACACAAGACACAGAAGTAAGACAAATAAAGCACAGCAGACAATCTAGAGACACTATACACATCAGGAACACAAGACACAGAAGTAACACAAATAAAGCACAACAGACAATCTAGAGACATTATACACATCAGGAACACAAGACACAGAAGTAAGACAAATAAAGCACAACAGACAATTTAGAGACACTGGACACATCAGGAACACAAGACACAGAAGTAACACAAATAAAGCACAACAGACAATCTAGAGACAATGGAAACATCAGGAACACAAGACACAGAAGGAAGACAAAACATTGGACAATCTAGAGACACTGGAAACATCAGGAACACAAGAAACAGAAGTAAGACAAACAAAGCACAACATACAATCTAGAGACAGTGGAAACATCAGGAACACAAGACACAGAAGTAAGACAAATAAAGCACAACAGACAATCTAGAGACACTGGAAACATCAGGAACACAAGCCACAGAGGGAAGACAAAACATTGGACAATCTAGAGACACTGGAAACATCAGGAAAACAAGACACAGAAGGAAGACAAAACATTGGACAATCTAGAGAAACTGGAAACATCAGGAACACAGGACACAGAAGGAAGACAAAACATTGGACAATCTAGAGACACTGGAAACATCAGGAACACAGGACACAGATGTAAGAAAAACAAAGACAACGGACAATCTAGAGACACTGGAAACAGCAGGAACACAAGACACAGAGGGAAGACAAAACATTGGACAATCTAGAGACACTAGAAACATCAGGAGAACAAGACACAGAAGGAAGACAAAACATTGGACAATCTAGAGACACTGGACACATCAGGAAAACAAGACACAGATGTAAGACAAAGAAAGCACAACCGACAATCTAGAGATACTGCAAACATCAGGAACACAAGACAGACAAATAAGACAAGCAAAGCACAACTGACAATCCAGAGACAGTGGAAACATCAGGAACACAAGACACAGAAGAAAGACAAAACATTGGACAATCTAGAGACACTGGAAACATCAGGAACACAAGACACAGAAGTAAGACAAACAAAGCACAACAGACAATATAGAGACACTGGAAACATCAGGAACACAAGACACAGAAGAAAGACAAAACATTGGACAATCTAGAGACACTGGAAACATCAGGAACACAAGACACAGAAGGAAGACAAAACATTGGACAATCTAGAGACACTGGAAACATCAGGAACACAAGACACAGAAGTAAGACAAAGAAAGCACAACAGACAACCTAGAGACACTGGAAACATCAGGAACACAAGACACAGAAGTAAGACAAACAAAGCACAACAGAAAATCTAGAGACACTGGAAATATCAGGAACACAAGACACATAAGTAAGACAAGCAAAGCACATCTGACAATCTAGAGACACTGGAAACATCAGGAACACAAGACACAGAAGGAAGACAAAACATTGGACAATCTAGAGGCACTGGAAACATCAGCAGCACAAGACACAGAAGTAAGACAAACCAAGCACAACAGACGATCTAGAGACACTGGACACATAAGGAAGACAAGACATCGAAGGAAGACAAATAAAGCTCAACAGACAATCTAGAGACAGTGGAAATATCAGGAACATAAGATACAGAAGAACGACAAACAAAGCACAGCAGACAATCTAGAGACACTGGACACAGCAGGAGCACGAGACACAGAAATAAGACAAACAAAGCACAACAGAAAATCTAGAGAAACTGGAAACATCAGGAACACAAGACACAGAAGGAAGACAAAACATTGGACAATCTAGAGACACTGGAAACATCAGGAACACTAAGACACACAAGTAAAAAAAACAAAGCACAACAGACAATCTAGAGACACTGGAAACATCAGGAACACAAGACACAGAAGGAAGACAAAACATTGGACAATCTAGAGACACTGGATACATCAGGAACACAAGACACAGAAGGAAGACAAAACATTGAACAATCTAGAGACACTGGAATCATCAGGAACACTAAGACACACAAGTAAGACAAACAAAGCACAACAGAAAATCTAGAGACACTGGAAACATCAGGAACACAGGACACAGATGTAAGAAAAACAAAGCACAACAGACAATCTAGAGACACTGAAAACATCAGGAACACAAGACACAGAGGGAAGACAAAACATTGGACAATCTAGAGACACTGGAAACATCAGGAAAACAAGACACAGAAGTAAGACAAAGAAAGCACAACAGACAATCTAGAGACACTGGAAACATCAGGAACACAAGATAGAGAAGTAAGACAAACAAAGCACAACTGACAATCCAGAGACAGTGGAAACATCAGGAACACAAGACACAGAAGTAAGACAAACAAAGAACAACAGACAATCTAGAGACACTGGAAACATCAGGAACACAAGACACAGAAGGAAGACCAAACATTGGACAATCTAGAGACACTGGAAACATCAGGAACACAAGACACAGAAGGAAGAAAAACAGCACAACAGACAATCTAGAGACACTGGAAACATCAGGAACAGAAGACATAGAAGGAAGACAAAACATTGGACAATCTAGAGACACTGGAAACATCAGGAACACAAGACAGAGAAATAAGACAAACAAAGCACAACTGACAATCCAGAGACAGTGGAAACATCAGGAACACAAGACACAGAAGTAAGACAAACAAAGAACAACAGACAATCTAGAGACAGTGGAAACATCAGGAACACAATACACAGAGGGAAGACAAAAAGCACAACAGACAATCTAGAGACACTGGAAACATCAAGAACACAAGACACAGAAGGAAGACAAAACATTGGACAATCTAGAGACACTGGAAACATCAGGAACACAGGACACAGATGTATGAAAATCAAAGCACAACGGACAATCTAGAGACACTGGAAACATCAGGAACACAAGCCACAGAGGGAAGACAAAACATTGGACAATCTAGAGACACTGGAAACATCAGGAAAACAAGACACAGAAGGAAGACAAAACATTGGACAATCTAGAGAAACTGGAAACATCAGGAACACAGGACACAGAAGGAAGCCAAAACATTGGACAATCTAGAGAAACTGGAAACATCAGGAACACAGGACACAGATGTAAGAAAAAACAAAGACAACGGACAATCTAGAGACACTGGAAACATCAGGAACACAAGACACAGAGGGAAGACAAAACATTGGGCAATCTAGAGACACTGGAAACATCAGGGGAACAAGACACAGAGGGAAGACAAAACATTGGGCAATCTAGAGACACTAGAAACATCAGGAGAACAAGACACAGAGGGAAGACAAAACATTGGACAATCTAGAGACACTGGAAACATCAGGAACACAAGACACAGATGTAAGACAAAGAAAGCACAACAGACATTCTAGAGACACTGGAAACATCAGAAACACAAGACAGAGAAATAAGACAAACAAAGCACAACTGACAATCCAGAGACAGTGGAAACATCAGGAACACAAGACACAGAAGTAAGACAAACAAAGCACAACAGACAATATAGAGACACTGGAAACATCAGGAACACAAGACACAGAAGAAAGACAAAACATTGGACACTCTAGAGACACTGGAAACATCAGGAACACAAGACACAGAAGTAAGACAAACAAAGCACAACAGACAATATAGAGACACTGGAAACATCAGGAACACAAGACACAGAAGAAAGACAAAACATTGGACAATCTAGAGACACTGGAAACATCAGGAACACAGGACACAGAAGTAAGACAAACAAAGAACAACAGACAATCTAGAGATAGTGGAAACATCAGGAACACAAGACACAGAAGTAAAACAAACAAAGAACAACAGACAATCTAGAGACAGTGGAAACATCAGGAACACAATACAAAGAAGGAAGACAAAAAGCACAACAGACAATCTAGAGACACTGGAAACATCACGAACACAAGACACAGAAGGAAGACAAAACATTGGACAATCTAGAGACACTGGAAACATCAGGAACACAGGACACAGTTTAATGAAATCAAAGCACAACGGACAATCTAGAGACACTGGAAACATCAGGAACACAAGCCACAGAGGGAAGACAAAACATTGGACAATCTAGAGACACTGGAAACATCAGGAAAACAAGACACAGAAGGAAGACAAAACATTGGACAATCTAGAGAAACTGGAAACATCAGGAACACAGGACACAGAAGGAAGCCAAAACATTGGACAATCTAGAGACACTGGAAACATCAGGAACACAGGACACAGAGGGAAGACAAAACATTGGACAATCTAGAGACAGTGGAAACATCAGGAACACAAGACACAGAAGTAAGACAAACAAAGAACAACAGACAATCTAGAGACACTGGAAACATCAGGAACACAAGACACAGAAGGAAGACCAAACATTGGACAATCTAGAGACACTGGAAACATCAGGAACACAAGACACAGAAGGAAGAAAAACAGCACAACAGACAATCTAGAGACACTGGAAACATCAGGAACAGAAGACATAGAAGGAAGACAAAACATTGGACAATCTAGAGACACTGGAAACATCAGGAACACAAGACAGAGAAATAAGACAAACAAAGCACAACTGACAATCCAGAGACAGTGGAAACATCAGGAACACAAGACACAGAAGTAAGACAAACAAAGAACAACAGACAATCTAGAGACAGTGGAAACATCAGGAACACAATACACAGAGGGAAGACAAAAAGCACAACAGACAATCTAGAGACACTGGAAACATCAAGAACACAAGACACAGAAGGAAGACAAAACATTGGACAATCTAGAGACACTGGAAACATCAGGAACACAGGACACAGATGTATGAAAATCAAAGCACAACGGACAATCTAGAGACACTGGAAACATCAGGAACACAAGCCACAGAGGGAAGACAAAACATTGGACAATCTAGAGACACTGGAAACATCAGGAAAACAAGACACAGAAGGAAGACAAAACATTGGACAATCTAGAGAAACTGGAAACATCAGGAACACAGGACACAGAAGGAAGCCAAAACATTGGACAATCTAGAGAAACTGGAAACATCAGGAACACAGGACACAGATGTAAGAAAAAACAAAGACAACGGACAATCTAGAGACACTGGAAACATCAGGAACACAAGACACAGAGGGAAGACAAAACATTGGGCAATCTAGAGACACTGGAAACATCAGGGGAACAAGACACAGAGGGAAGACAAAACATTGGGCAATCTAGAGACACTAGAAACATCAGGAGAACAAGACACAGAGGGAAGACAAAACATTGGACAATCTAGAGACACTGGAAACATCAGGAACACAAGACACAGATGTAAGACAAAGAAAGCACAACAGACATTCTAGAGACACTGGAAACATCAGAAACACAAGACAGAGAAATAAGACAAACAAAGCACAACTGACAATCCAGAGACAGTGGAAACATCAGGAACACAAGACACAGAAGTAAGACAAACAAAGCACAACAGACAATATAGAGACACTGGAAACATCAGGAACACAAGACACAGAAGAAAGACAAAACATTGGACACTCTAGAGACACTGGAAACATCAGGAACACAAGACACAGAAGTAAGACAAACAAAGCACAACAGACAATATAGAGACACTGGAAACATCAGGAACACAAGACACAGAAGAAAGACAAAACATTGGACAATCTAGAGACACTGGAAACATCAGGAACACAGGACACAGAAGTAAGACAAACAAAGAACAACAGACAATCTAGAGATAGTGGAAACATCAGGAACACAAGACACAGAAGTAAAACAAACAAAGAACAACAGACAATCTAGAGACAGTGGAAACATCAGGAACACAATACAAAGAAGGAAGACAAAAAGCACAACAGACAATCTAGAGACACTGGAAACATCACGAACACAAGACACAGAAGGAAGACAAAACATTGGACAATCTAGAGACACTGGAAACATCAGGAACACAGGACACAGTTTAATGAAATCAAAGCACAACGGACAATCTAGAGACACTGGAAACATCAGGAACACAAGCCACAGAGGGAAGACAAAACATTGGACAATCTAGAGACACTGGAAACATCAGGAAAACAAGACACAGAAGGAAGACAAAACATTGGACAATCTAGAGAAACTGGAAACATCAGGAACACAGGACACAGAAGGAAGCCAAAACATTGGACAATCTAGAGACACTGGAAACATCAGGAACACAGGACACAGAGGGAAGACAAAACATTGGGCAATCTAGAGACACTAGAAACATCAGGAGAACAAGACAGAGAGGGAAGACAAAACATTGGACAATCTAGAGACACTGGAAACATCAGGAACACAAGACACAGAGGGAAGACAAAACATTGGGCAATCTAGAGACACTAGAAACATCAGGAGAACAAGACAGAGAGGGAAGACAAAACATTGGACAATCTAGAGACACTGGAAACATCAGGAACACAAGACACAGATGTAAGACAAAGAAAGCACAACAGACATTCTAGAGACCCTGGAAACATCAGAAACACAAGACAGAGAAATAAGACAAACAAAGCACAACTGACAATCCAGAGACAGTGGAAACATCAGGAACACAAGACACAGAAGAAAGACAAACAAAGCACAACAGACAATATAGAGACACTGGAAACATCAGGAACACAAGACACAGAAGAAAGACAAAACATTGGACACTCTAGAGACACTGGAAACATCAGGAACACAAGACACAGAAGTAAGACAAACAAAGCACAACAGACAATATAGAGACACTGGAAACATCAGGAACACAAGACACAGAAGAAAGACAAAACATTGGACAATCTAGAGACACTGGAAACATCAGGAACACAAGACACAGAAGGAAGACAAAACATTGGACAATCTAGAGACACTGGAAACATCAGGAACACAAGACACAGAAGTAAGACAAAGAAAGTACAACAGACAATCTAGAGACAGTGGAAACATCAGGAGCACAAGACACATAAGTAAGACAAACAAAGCACAACAGACAATCTAGAGACAGTGGAAACATCAAGAGCACAAGACACATAAGTAAGACAAACAAAGCACAACAGACAATCTAGAGACACTGGAAACATCAGGAACACAAGACACATAAGTAAGACAAACAAAGCACAACAGACAATCTAGAGACAGTGGAAACATCAGGAGCACAAGACACAGAAGGAAGACAAACAAAGCACAACAGACAATCTAGAGACAGTGGAAACATCAGGAGCACAAGACACATAAGTAAGACAAACAAAGCACAACAGACAATCTAGAGACACTGGAAACATCAGGAACACAAGACACAGAAGTAAGACAAACAAAACACAACAGACAATCTAGAGACACTGGAAACATCAGGAACACAAGACACAGAAGTAACACAAACAAAGCACAACAGACAATCTAGAGACACTGTATACATCAGGAAGACAAGACACAGAAGGAAGACAAATAAAGCACAACAGACAATCTAGAGACAGTGGAAATATCAGGAACATAAGACACAGAAGTACGACAAACAAAGCACAGCAGACAATCTAGAGACACTGGACAAAGCAGGAACACAAGACACAGAAATAAGACAAACAAAGCACAACAGAAAATCTAGAGACACTGGAAACATCAGGAACACAAGACACAGAAGGAAGACAAAACATTGGACAATCTAGAGACACTTGAAACATCAGGAACACTAAGACACACAAGTGAGACAAACAAAGCACAACAGGCAATCTAGAGACACTGGAAACATCAGGAACACTAGACACAGAAGGAAGAAAAAACATTGGACAATCTAGAGACACTGGACACATCAGGAACACAAGACACAGAAGTAAGACAAACAAAGCACAGCAGACAATCTAGAGACACTGGACACATCAGGAACACAAGACACAGAAATAAGACAAACAAAGCACAACAGAAAATCTAGAGACACTGGAAACATCAGGAACACAAGACACAGAAGGAAGACAAAATATTGGACAATCTAGAGACACTTGAAACATCAGGAACACTAAGACACACAAGTGAGACAAACAAAGCACAACAGGCAATCTAGAGACACTGGAAACATCAGGAACACTAGACACAGAAGGAAGAAAAAACATTGGACAATCTAGAGACACTGGACACATCAGGAACACAAGACACAGAAGTAAGACAAACAAAGCACAGCAGACAATCTAGAGACACTGGACACATCAGGAACACAAGACACAGAGGTAAGACACACAAAGCACAACATACAATCTAGAGACACTGGAAACATCAGGAACACAAGACACAGAAGTAAGACAAACAAAGCACAACAGACAATCTAGAGACACTGGACACATCAGGAACAGAGGACACAGAGGTAAGACACACAAAGCACAACATACAATCTAGAGACACTGGACACATCAGGAACACAAGACACAGAAGTAAGACAAACAAAGCACAACAGAAAATCGAGAGACAGTGGAAGCATCAAGAACACAAGACACAGAGGGAAGACAAAACATTGGACAATCTAGAGACACTGGAAACATCAGGAACACAAGACACAGAGGGAAGACAAAACATTGGGCAATCTAGAGACACTAGAAACATCAGGAGAACAAGACAGAGAGGGAAGACAAAACATTGGACAATCTAGAGACACTGGAAACATCAGGAACACAAGACACAGATGTAAGACAAAGAAAGCACAACAGACATTCTAGAGACCCTGGAAACATCAGAAACACAAGACAGAGAAATAAGACAAACAAAGCACAACTGACAATCCAGAGACAGTGGAAACATCAGGAACACAAGACACAGAAGAAAGACAAACAAAGCACAACAGACAATATAGAGACACTGGAAACATCAGGAACACAAGACACAGAAGAAATACAAAACATTGGACACTCTAGAGACACTGGAAACATCAGGAACACAAGACACAGAAGTAAGACAAACAAAGCACAACAGACAATATAGAGACACTGGAAACATCAGGAACACAAGACACAGAAGAAAGACAAAACATTGGACAATCTAGAGACACTGGAAACATCAGGAACACAAGACACAGAAGGAAGACAAAACATTGGACAATCTAGAGACACTGGAAACATCAGGAACACAAGACACAGAAGTAAGACAAAGAAAGTACAACAGACAATCTAGAGACAGTGGAAACATCAGGAGCACAAGACACATAAGTAAGACAAACAAAGCACAACAGACAATCTAGAGACAGTGTGGAAACATCAGGAGCACAAGACACAGAAGGAAGACAAACAAAGCACAACAGACAATCTAGAGACAGTGGAAACATCAGGAGCACAAGACACAGAAGTAAGACAAACAAAGCACAACAGACAATCTAGAGACAGTGGAAACATCAAGAGCACAAGACACATAAGTAAGACAAACAAAGCACAACAGACAATCTAGAGACAGTGGAAATATCAGGAACATAAGACACAGAAGTACGACAAACAAAGCACAGCAGACAATCTAGAGACACTGGACAAAGCAGGAACACAAGACACAGAAATAAGACAAACAAAGCACAACAGAAAATCTAGAGACACTGGAAACATCAGGAACACAAGACACAGAAGGAAGACAAAACATTGGACAATCTAGAGACACTTGAAACATCAGGAACACTAAGACACACAAGTGAGACAAACAAAGCACAACAGGCAATCTAGAGACACTGGAAACATCAGGAACACTAGACACAGAAGGAAGAAAAAACATTGGACAATCTAGAGACACTGGACACATCAGGAACACAAGACACAGAAGTAAGACAAACAAAGCACAGCAGACAATCTAGAGACACTGGACACATCAGGAACACAAGACACAGAGGTAAGACACACAAAGCACAACATACAATCTAGAGACACTGGAAACATCAGGAACACAAGACACAGAAGTAAGACAAACAAAGCACAACAGACAATCTAGAGACACTGGACACATCAGGAACAGAGGACACAGAGGTAAGACACACAAAGCACAACATACAATCTAGAGACACTGGACACATCAGGAACACAAGACACAGAAGTAAGACAAACAAAGCACAACAGAAAATCGAGAGACAGTGGAAGCATCAGGAACACAAGACACAGAGGGAAGACAAAACATTGGACAATCTAGAGACACTGGAAACATCAGGAAAACAAGACACAGAAGTAAGACAAACAAAGTGATAATTTCCCATAACCAACATAACCACGTGACAAAGTCTGAGGGAAATCAATGATAATTAACCATAACCAACATGACCAAGTAACAAAATCTGAGGGAAATCAATGATAATTAACCATAATCAACATGACCAAGTGACAAAGTCTAAGGGAAATCAATGATAATTTCCCCACAATCGTCCCATAACCAACATGACCAAGTTACAAAGTCTGAGGGATATCAATGATAATTAACCATAACCAACATAACCAAGTGACAAAGTCTGAGGGAAATCAATGATAAATTCCCTTAACCAACATGACCAAGTGACACAGTCTGAGGGAAATCAATGATAATTAACCATAACCAACATGACCAAGTGACAAAATCTGAGGGAAATCAATGATAATTAACCATAACCAACATGACCAAGTGACAAAGTCTGAGGGAATGCAGTAATAATTTCCCCACGGTCGTACCATAACCAACACGACCAAGTGACAAAGTCTGAGGGAAATCAATGATAATTTCCCCACGGTCGTCCTATAACCAACATGACCTAGTGACAAAGTCTGAGGGAAATCAATGATAATTTCCCCACGGTCGTCCTATAACCAACTTGACCTAGTGACAAAGTCTGAGGGAAATCAATGATAATTTCCCATTGCAAATATGCATTCTCAATTCTCAAACATTTCTAAAACATGCTTACGATCCCGGTTAAGATATTCTTTAACCATTTAACCGCATGGTTAAAACAACACCGTAAAGAAAACCTCAACCGTACAAAAAAGCTTAAAACCAGGTTAATGGTTCAGAATAAAAAAAAACAGGCCTATAATGACTGTCGACTTTTTCTGTCCATCTAACCAATCATCCCAACATGGTAGAATCTCTCTCTTGCACAAAACATTGTGTCTATTATACCTGACAGACAAAAGAGAATGTAATACATTAAAACAATCTTAAAGGAACGTGTTTTGTTTCAGCTGACCATAGCTAAATCCATGCTGTTGTGGTAAGACAGAGTCTCTACAGCCAGTATTGTTAATGTGTGGAAATCAAAAAGTTTATTCCAATGGTAACTAGTAAGGCAATATTATGTGAGGATCTAGTACAAATATTACCCGACATTTATTATTTTTGGAGAGGTGGGGTGAGGTTGTGAAAAAAGAAAAAAAAATAGAAATTGAATGAAGCTTCTAGTGATATGACTGACCATAGTTAGATTCATGTGTGTTTGGAAAGATCGGGTCTGTTCATCTAGTATGGTTAATTTGGTGCTATGCAATCAGTGCCTACCACCACTGATGTTGTGAGTTCGAATCCCGAGGTGTACAACATTATGTGGTAAAGTTTGTCAGGTCGGTGGTTTTCTCCACGTACTCCGGTTTCCTCCACCAATAAAACTGACCGTCACGATATAACTTACATATATTTTTTCTTTATTTTTAAATTATACTCTTAAATTTTAATTCAAAAGTTTCTACAAAGGCAAATATTAGTCTTCCTGGTGGCCAATACATGTTTATTAACCAATAGATTTGCACTTATTGTTAACATCAAACCCAGAAAAAGACCCATAGATACACTATACTTGTTGACACAAATGATTGCACAATTTGTTCAGATCCGTTAATAAACATGGCCGCCACAAGCAATTCCTGTTTCTGATTGGTCGATTTCTAAAAATTCTTCTCATCTCAAACCGCTTGGCCAAATGAACCGACACTTGGTATGAAGCCTTTACAGAAGGTACTCTTTAAAGAATGCTCATTTTGTTCTAGGACATTTACAAACATGACCGCCACATGCAATTCTTGCTTCTGACTGGTCGATTTCTAAAAAATATTTTCCTCTGAAACCGCTTGGCCAAATAAGCCGAATCTATGTAGGAAGTAGCTATGGAAGTCCCTCTATAAAGATTGCACATTTCATCATGATTCGTTAACCAACATGGCTGCCACAGGCAATTCTCTTTTCTGATTGGTCATTTTTATTAAATTTTCCTCCTCTGAAACCGCTTGGCCAAATAAACCGAAACTTGGTAGGAAGCATCTATGGAAAGTCCTCTATTAAATGTGGTCATATCGTGCCGATCCGTTGACAAACACGCTGCCACAGGCAATTCTTGTTGCTGATTGGTCGATATCAAAAATCTTCTCCTCTGAAACCGCTTGGTCAAATGAACCGGAACTTGGTAGGAAGCATCTATGGAAGGTCCTCAATTAAATTTGTTCTAATCGTCCCGATTCGTTAACAAACATGGCCGCCACAGGCAATTCTTGTTTCTGATTGGTCAATTTATAAAAAAAAATAATCTCTGAAACCGCTTGGCCAAATGAACTAAAACTGGTACGAATCATCTATGGTAGATCCTATATAAAGAATGGTCATTTCGTCCTGATCTGTTAGCAAACATAGTCACCATAGGAAATTATTTTTTCTTGTTATTTCTAAAATATCTTCTCCTCTGAAACCGGGTATCCAAATGAACCAAAATTTGGTTGGAACCACCTATGGAAGGTTCGGTATAAAGTTTTCTCAAAGCAGATTGAAAGGTGAGCGACACAGGCTCAGCCCATTGAGCCTCTAGTTTGTTATCGAATTGAATAACATGTTTTTGCAAATTTTATTGCAGGATAAATACATTATTGGTGTATTGACGGTAATTTCACAGTAAAGTGACAAACTATGTAAAAAACATGACCAAAAATAAGCTGTTCTGAAGAAAAAAAAAAGTTTGGTAAATTCAAAGATACACATATAAGGTATATGATCTCCGATGGAAATCGCACAGAAATTCCTCAATTTTTATAAACAGACCATTAAACTGTCGTCCCTGTATTAGGGGACGGACACTAGAAATATGGGATGAAGACAACTTTACTATTCATTTGTATGAAAATGTATTAAAAAATACCTATAATTTTGGTTTGTTTTAGAAATTCAACTAATAACATTCATTAAGAAAATATAAGTTTAATCAATTGCTGATATATAACTTTAAAATCCCTTTTCAGTAAAACAAACGTTTTATGTCAATGAACAAATAAGTAGAATTGTTAGAAAAAATATTTAAATGAAAATCATTGCAATTTTAGAATTATTACATCGTCTGTGCCCTTAGGTTTGTAACATTTCAATCTATTTCTGCCGAATTGAGGGAATGATCTTTGCTTATATATATTGCTTGTCAGTTGAAAACCTGCCATAATTAAATAATTTTAAGACTGTCAATGAGACAAATAATATATTGTAACAATATTATGCATCAGATTTCTCACTTTTGAGGTCCAATAGTTCGAAGTTCCGATAGTCCGAAACCCAAATACCAAATTTCATTTTTTATTTTATTTTTTATTTCAGTTAATCGTCTTTGAATATCAAGGTTGATAAAATGGGTCATTCTCACTTAGTGATGGTAAAGACTACAATTGTGTCCCATTAATATTACAGAAAAACTACAAACTTAAACTACAATAAATGTTGATATGTCGTTTGTTCATGTTAAATTGTATTTATTTCATTAAAAGATTTAAAAAATAGATTAAGGGATCAGGCGAATAATGGATTTACAAATTCTCTTTTTTACCGTCACATATATAGCAAATAGTTCATGGCACTGAGGGTCATATGGCATATAATATTTTTTTGGTGACGGACCGGTCCATATACTGCCATATGACCCGAAGTGACATGAACTATTTGCTATATTATACTGTTTATCTAAAATAATAATGCAGGTACCGTTCCGGAACCGAATCGAAAACCAGGCAGTCCAGTCCCGGTGCATATTATATACTTATTGACTGGATATGAGGGAATAGCAAGTTTATTGTCCCTGAGACACTGACTATTGACCGAGGCGAAGCCGAGGTTAATAGTCAGGGTCGAGGGGACAAGAAACTTGCTATTCCCGAATACATAGTCTATAAGTATTTTATTATACCGAAAAACATTAGACTCATAGTTGAATGATCACCTCAAAATGATAAAGAATAATAAAATCACGCATCTTTTGCCAGTATTTTGCATTATAAATCTGAATATTGTCTCATGGACATTGTTATGCTGTTTCCCCAGTTATTCATAAGAGTTTGATTCTTTTGAGAAAGTAGACTTCAACATAAATGTACATGGTGACTACAAGTTTTATGAAAATTTGGAATTTTTGGGAAATTTTGGAAATTTAGAAATTTTGTGAAAATTTTGAAATTTTGAAATCATGAAAATTTTGATATTTTGACAAAAAAAATCCGGGTTTCTCGATAGCGACGATAACGCCAGAGGATCACGCATAACAATTACCATAGTTTGTCCAATAAGCGACGTCCAATTAAAAATTCCGCGAAAGTTGTTTAAATTGCCAGTAAATAGTTCAGCGGCAGTCAATAGTCTTGAAAACTATGGACCGGTCAATAGTCTCAGTGTTAAAAATGTGAAACAATAGCATTTTTATTTCTTTAAAAAAGCTTTAAGAAAGTATATACTGAGGTATAATAAATAGCAAATAGTTCATGGCACTGAGGGTCATATGGCAGTATATGGACTGGTCCGTCACCAAAAAAATATTATATGGACCTCAGCTATGACCCGAAGTCACATGAACTATTTGCTATATTAAACTTTTTATCTAAAATAATGCAGGTACCTGGCCGGTCCATATAATACCGGTCCATATAACAAAATAGTGACCGGCTGCGCTAACAAAGACAAATATGGAAAATAAAAGCGTAAAGTGTAATATAACGTTATATTGACCGGCTGCGATAACAAAGACAAATATGGAAAATAAAAACGTAAAGCCTATTATAGAATAATACACGTGACGGTAATGTCCAATAGCAGGGATGATTATAGAAAGGAAGAATTAAACCTTCAAAAATGTTGTTTCTTTATGTTTTAAATGTTTAACCATACCAGTAAACATTAAATAATAATATGCCTAAGGATTTATAGTTTTTTTATGTTAAATATTTCCTTTATTTACTCTGAAATGTGTGTCCTATGAATTTCTGTCTTTATCATCACGAAAATTGAACGTTGCAGAACGTCTAATTTTTAGTATGTGATCGAGATCGTAGTCACGTTGGCGCTTTCCTTTCTACTTCATCGATGTAAACCAAACAGTATCGTGGATCAACTGTCAGCAGGATTCAAAGAAACAAACCAGTATCTCCATTAAAATGCATTATTACCTGTATT
The DNA here is from genome assembly GCA_963680875.1 of Bathymodiolus brooksi. Lineage (NCBI taxonomy): Eukaryota > Metazoa > Mollusca > Bivalvia > Mytilida > Modiolidae > Bathymodiolus > Bathymodiolus brooksi. The sequence goes on along the minus strand of OY804583.1, from coordinate 8,593,126 downwards.
CAACGTCTTTACCAAACATAATAGAAGTTCCTCTGTTCACCTGCTACAATATTTTAAGCGTCATGTAGAAATAAAACGTTTTTCTTGATAGCAATGCACATATTCATGGGTAAAAGTGAAAAATTTTGAAATTCCTGAAAATTTTGGCCGGGGTTTTTTGAGGTATTTGAGGTTTTTAGAGTAGTCCAGCACAAAAATATGACACTACCTTTTTACAATTATTACCCAAATTTTTAAAGACAGTTTTATTATAGCTTTCATTGAAATTAGAGTGGAAACCCTTTTGTGGATTCTTAAGATCAAAAATAAACAACAGATGCAGACGCAAAATGTTCTTCCCGGTCGTACCATAGCGAATTGTTTTTGAACAAGCAATACAAAAACACATGCCGGCAATATCAGTTTTCTTGCACCATTCTCTCCAATCGATGCCATCCTTATCTTTTTCACTCAGCAACGACCACCTCCAACGGGTTTTTAGGCCTTTATCGGTGGCCTGCGCGCCACAATGATCACTTTCAGTTAGGAATTGCATGCCATTTTTTCATGTTAGACTTATTTACGGCATGTCGTAATAGCCTTGAATTATCTCTCTTAGACTGTCGTAAACTTTACATAACTACAATCTACGATCACGATTTACAATTGTCGTTTCAGAAAAATGAACCCACGGTACAGCCAACCATTGGAATTGATGTTTTCCACTAGATTTATCTTTTTTTTTACTTCCTAATACCAATTTTCAGATCCCCCCACCCCCCTAACAATTTTCTCAACGGATTTGCACGAATCACAAAAACGGTCCGAGAGCACCCAAAAAATCCGGAAATCCGGAAAAATCCGGAAAACTTTCACCCATGCATATTTCACCTTTAGAAATATTTTCTGTAATACACGGAATCAATACCGAAATGCGGAATTGTCTTTACCTTAACAGTCTTTGCCGTCACAATTTCATATTACAATCGTGACGGTAAAGACAACCACATACTTTTAATCACTTTTACTTAGCATCAGGAATGTTTTTGAGGACGGTTAAAGGTGCTATATTCATCCTCGTGCTTTTGATTTATGTTGGTAGCTGTTATTTTAAACCAAATGTCTTTACCGTCACGCACGTTTTCTTTACCGTCACAAATATTCCTTTCCGTCACGAATTCAATTTATTTTTTATTTTTATTATATTCGTAATTATGCAACATATGTAAACCTTACATATGACGCTGCAGTAGCACATCTATAACCCAGTTCAGTTATTTTTGACCTTTTAGCACTAGTCAAAGAATATAACAAGAATATATACATCCGGGATCTCAACTTTGAAATTATGACACAAAAACCGCTTAAATACTCCGTAGATATAAGAAAAAAATAAATAATTCTACATATATCAACAGAACAATTTATTCGCTTATATTAATATCTGTTTTATGGCTTATGTTGGAGAGTCAAAAATGCGCTTAAGGTATTGTGACGGTAGAGACAAATATTTACACCCCACGGGTGTAAAAGACGTAGAAAATATATATTTTTGATAAAGCAGCTTGCCAACCACTTAATTCTGTATTAAGAATGATTAATTAAACGAACTGTAGCAAATGAAACGTTAATGACAAATTTTCCTTTCATATAGACACCACTCGGTATTTTGAAAAGTTGTCAGAGAATGACCCAAATATGGATTCCCTTTGTTAGAGATTGGATATCTAAGTCCACGGTAGTACAGTAGATTAAAAAAACACAGCTTAGCGATTGTTTGGACCAATATGGTGACAGTTACCAGTATATCAGCTGTAAAGTTACAATTATTCATATTTCTTCCCTTAATTTTATTTATTCATTTATTAATTTTTTTAAGTAATTTAAATTCGGAATCATTTGATAACTAATAGCGTTGCTACTACGTGCATGCATACTGACAAATATACTGTGGTTCGTCGCTTTCTAAGCAAAAATACACCCTTTTTGCAATTAAAAGCATCCGTTTTTGCCCTGGCTACCCCACTGTATATTTAAGTTCAAGCACATACATTTATGATTATAACTTTGATGAATAAATTAAGGCACCGAGAGGCTCACAAGATCCGGAATTGCTCACCAGGGTTAAGTTCATGAGAAATTGTCAGAAATTTCAATCGATGCCTTTGCTGTCATATTTGTGGACACATTTGTAAATAAGTTGCATCGTTTGTGCATGATTTGACAGGCAACATCTTTGTCAAATTTAATATTTAATATTATATTGCCGCCACAGGCAATTCTTGTTTCTGATTGGTCGATTTCTAAACAATCTTCTCATCTGAGACCGCTTGGCCAAATGAACCGACACTTGGTAGGAAGCATCTATGGAAGGTTCTCTTTAATGAATGCTCATTTTGTTCCATAGATGCTTCCTATCATATTTCGGTACATTTGGCTAAGCAGTTTCAGAGGAGAAACTTTAAAAAAAATCATTGAGGGAGGCTCTTGAATGTTTTGAATCTTTTTACATGGTGTCTGGTTTAAAAATGAATTCATCCAAAACAAAAGCTGTGTGAATTGGAAACAAGAAGTATTCAGATCAAATTATTTGTCCAAATATGAAACTAAATTGGTCTCATGAAAACTTTAAGGTTTTAGGAATTGATTTTTCACTTGATTTAAACTGTATTACAGATGTAAATTTTACCAAAAAAATCAAGGAGGTTAAGGCAATACTGAGAAGTTGGCAGGATAGAAAACTGACATTACTTGGTAAAATTACAGTTATAAAAACTCTTGCACTACCAAAGCTAATTCATTTACTGACATCTTTACCAAATTTACCTCAGGCACAAATAAATGATTTAAATTCACTTTTTTATAATTGTCATATGGAACGGGAAGTCAGATAAGATAAAGCGAAGTACTTTAATCGGTGATATATATCAGGGGGGTTTGAAAATGATAGATTTTCAATCATTTAATATTGATATTATAGAGGACCTTCCATAGATTCTTCCTACCAAGTGTTGGTTCATTTGACCAAACTTATTAAGAGAAGATATTTTTTAAATCAACCAATCAGAAACAAGAATTGCCTGTAGCGGCCATGTTTGTTAACGGATCGGGACGAAATGTGCACTCTTTATTAAGGGCCACCCATAGCTACTTCCTACAAAGTGTCGGTTCATTTGGTCAGGCGGTTTCAGAGGAAACATTTTTTTAGAAATTGACCAATCAGAAACAAGGATTGCATGTGACGTTCATGTTTCTAAATGTCTCAGAGCAAAATGAGCATCTTCAAAGAGGACCTTCTGTAGATGCTTCCTACAAAGTGTCGGTTCATTTGGCCAAGTGGTTTCAGAGGAGAAGATTTTTTAGAAATCGACCAATCAGAAACAAGAATTGCCTGTGGCGGCCATGTTTATTAATGGATCTAAGCAAATTTTGCAATCTTTATAGAGGGCCTTCCATAGATGCTTCCTACCAAGTTTCGGTTCATTTGGCTAAGTGGTTTTAGAGGAGAAGATTAAAATGTGAAAAGTTAATGGACGACAGACGATCGGATGCAAAGTGATGGTAAAAGCTCACATTGCCTTTGGCAAGGTGAGCTAAAAAATATTGACAAAAAATAACCCAATTGCAGGATAAATATATATAATGTCAAGGATCACAAAAGTAGAGGCAAGGGCCCGGGTGGCTCAATGAGTTTTTAGGCAGTTGGATTACCTAACAACTCATACAAGCCTATTACCAATACGGTGTGTGTTCGCTCCCGGCTTTGTAAATTACACAAAAAGGGTGCACACTACTCGCAACCGCAAGTGATAAAGTTTACCAGTTGCTTTCCCATTGTATGTGGTTCTCTCCGGCTTCTTCCACCACTAAAACTGGACACCATGATATAACTGAAATATTTCTGAAAGTGGCATTAAACACCAAAAATCAATCAATCAAAAGTAGAGGCATTTGTACTTGTGACTACATTTGGTTCATTGGTTTGTGAGAAAAAGATTGAAATGTGATTGGTTTACAGACGACCGACGAAAAGTGATGACAACACCTCATTTGAACACTTTAAACAATGTCAGTTATAATGTATAATATGGTGGACATTTTTATTGGTGTTTAACACCACTTTCAAAAATAGGCCAGCCTTCAATAGCATGTCAGTTATAACATACATCATGTGACCATTTTTATTGGTGTTTAAGGTCCCTTTCAACAATGTGTCAGGAATAACGTATAACATTGTGACCAGTTTTATTAGTGTTTAATGACACTTTCAACAATGTGTCAGGTATAACGTATAACATGGTGACCAGTTTTATTGGTGTTTAACGACACTTTTAACAATGTGTCAGGTATAGCGTACAACATGGTGACCAGTTTTATTAGTGTTTAACGACACTTTTAACATGTGTCAGGTATAACGTATAACATGGTGACCAGTTTTATTGGTGTTTAGCGACACTTTCAACAGTGTGTCAGGTATAACATATAACATGGTGATCAGTTTTATTGGTGTTTAACGACACTTTCAACAATGTGTCAGGTATTACGTAGAACATGGTGACCAGGTTTATTGGTGTTTAACAACACTTTCAACAATGTGTCAGGTATAACGTATAACATGGTGACCAGTTTTATTGGTGTTTAACGACACTTTCAACAATGTGTCAGGTATTACGTAGAACATGGTGACCAGTTTTATTGGCATTTAACAACACTTTCAACAATGTGTCAGGTATAACGTATAACATGGTGACCAGTTTTATTGGTGTTTAACGACACTTCCAACAATGTGTCAGGGATAACGTACAGGTATAACATGGTGGCCAGTTTTATTGGTGTTGAACATCACTTTCAACAATATGAATATGTTAGTTATAACGTATAACATGGTGACCAGTTTTATTGGTGTTTAACGACACTTTCAACAATGTGTCAGGTATAACGTATTACATGGTGACCAGTTTTATTGGTGTTTAACGACATTTTCAACAATGTGTCAGGTATAACGTATAACATGGTGACAAGTTTTATTGGTGTTTAACGACACTTTCAACAATGCGTCAGGTATAACATATAACATGGTGACCAGTTTTATTGGTGTTTAACGACACTTTCAACAGTGTGTCAGGTATAACATATAACATGGTGACCAGTTTAATTGGTGTTTAACGACACTTTCAACAATGTGTCAGGTATAACGTATAACATGGTGACCAGTTTTATTGGTGTTTAACGACACTTTCAACAATGTATCAGGTATAGCGTATAACATGGTGACCAATTTTATTGGCGTTTAACGACACTTTCAACAATGTGTCAGGGATAACGTACAGGTATAACACGGTGACCAGTTTTATTAGTGTTTAATGACACTTTCAACAATGTGTCAGGGATAACGTACAGGTATAACACGGTGACCAATTTTATTGGTGTTTAACGACACTTTCAACAATGCCTCAGGTATAACGTATAACAAGGTGACCAGTTTTATTGGTGTTTAACGACACTTTCAACAATGTGTCAGGTATAGTGTATAACATGGTGACCAGTTTTATTGGTGTTTAACGACACTTTCAACAATGTATCAGGTATAGTGTATTACATGTTGACCAGTTTTATTGGTCTTAAACGACACTTTCAACAATGTATCAGGTATAACGTATAACATGGTGACCAGTTTTATTGGTGTTTAACGACACTTTCAAAAGTGTGTCAGGTATAACATATAACATGGTGACCAGTTTTATTGGTGTTTAACGACACTTTCAACAATGTGTCAGGGATAACGTACAGGTATAACACGGTGACCAGTTTTATTAGTGTTTAATGACACTTTCAACAATGTGTCAGGGATAACGTACAGGTATAACACGGTGACCAATTTTATTGGTGTTTAACGACATTTTCAACAATGTTTCAGGTATAGCGTATGACATGGTGACCAGTTTTATTGGTGTTTAACGACACTTTAAACAGTGTGTCAGGTATAACATATAACATGGTGACCAGATTTATTAGTGTTTAACTACACTGTCAACAATGTATCAGGTATAACGTATAACATGGTGACCAGTTTTATTGGTGTTTAACGCCACTTTCAACAGTGTGTCAGGTATAACATATAACATGGTGACCAGTTTTATTGGTGTTTAACGACACTTTCAACAATGTGTCAGTGATAACGTAGAGGTATAACACGGTGACCAGTTTTATTAGTGTTTAATGACACTTTCAACAATGTGTCAGGGATAACGTACAGGTATAACACGGTGACCAATTTTATTGGTGTTTAACGACATTTTCAACAATGTTTCAGGTATAATGTATCACATGGTGACCAGTTTTATTGGTGTTTAACGACACTTTCAACAATGCATCAGGTATAACATATAACATGGTGACCAGTTTTATTAGTGTTTAACGACACTTTCAACAATGTATCATGTATAACATATAACATGGTGACCAGTTTAATTGGTGTTTAACGACACTTTCAACAATGTGTCAGGTATTACGTAGAACATGGTGACCAATTTTATTGGTGTTTTTTAACAACACTTTCAACAATGTGTCAGGTATAACGAATAACATGGTGACCAGTTTTATTGGTGTTTAACGACACTATCAACAATGCGTCAGGTATAACATATAACATGGTGACCAGTTTTATTGGTGTTTAACGACACTTTCAACAATGTATCAAGTATAACGTACAACATGGTGACCAGTTTTATTAGTGTTTAACGACACTTTCAACAATGTGTCAGGTATAACGTACAACATGGTGACCAGTTTTATTGGTGTTTAACGACACTTTCAACAATGTATCAGGTATAGCGTATAACATGGTCACCAGTTTTATGGGTGTTTAGCGACACTTTCAACAATATGTCAGATATAACGTAGAACATGGTGGCCAGTTTTATTGGTATTGAACACCACTTTCAACAATATGTTAGTTATAGCGTATAACATGGCGACCATTTTTTTGGGTGTTTAACGACACTTTCAACAATATGTCAGGTATAACGTAGAACATGGTGGCCAGTTTTATTGGTGTTGAACATCACTTTCAACAATATGAATATGTTAGTTATAACGTATAACATGGTGACCAGTTTTATTGGTGTTTAACGACACTTTCAACAATGTGTCAGGTATAACGTATTACATGGTGACCAGTTTTATTGGTGTTTAACGACATTTTCAACAATGTGTCAGGTATAACGTATAACATGGTGACAAGTTTTATTGGTGTTTAACGACACTTTCAACAATGCGTCAGGTATAACATATAACATGGTGACCAGTTTTATTGGTGTTTAACGACACTTTCAACTGTGTGTCAGGTATAACATATAACATGGTGACCAGTTTAATTGGTGTTTAACGACACTTTCAACAATGTGTCAGGTATAACGTATAACATGGTGACCAGTTTTATTGGTGTTTAACGACACTTTCAACAATGTATCAGGTATAGCGTATAACATGGTGACCAATTTTATTGGCGTTTAACGACACTTTCAACAATGTGTCAGGGATAACGTACAGGTATAACACGGTGACCAGTTTTATTAGTGTTTAATGACACTTTCAACAATGTGTCAGGGATAACGTACAGGTATAACACGGTGACCAATTTTATTGGTGTTTAACGACACTTTCAACAATGCCTCAGGTATAACGTATAACAAGGTGACCAGTTTTATTGGTGTTTAACGACACTTTCAACAATGTGTCAGGTATAGTGTATAACATGGTGACCAGTTTTATTGGTGTTTAACGACACTTTCAACAATGTATCAGGTATAGTGTATTACATGTTGACCAGTTTTATTGGTCTTAAACGACACTTTCAACAATGTATCAGGTATAACGTATAACATGGTGACCAGTTTTATTGGTGTTTAACGACACTTTCAAAAGTGTGTCAGGTATAACATATAACATGGTGACCAGTTTTATTGGTGTTTAACGACACTTTCAACAATGTGTCAGGGATAACGTACAGGTATAACACGGTGACCAGTTTTATTAGTGTTTAATGACACTTTCAACAATGTGTCAGGGATAACGTACAGGTATAACACGGTGACCAATTTTATTGGTGTTTAACGACATTTTCAACAATGTTTCAGGTATAGCGTATGACATGGTGACCAGTTTTATTGGTGTTTAACGACACTTTAAACAGTGTGTCAGGTATAACATATAACATGGTGACCAGATTTATTAGTGTTTAACTACACTGTCAACAATGTATCAGGTATAACGTATAACATGGTGACCAGTTTTATTGGTGTTTAACGACACTTTCAACAGTGTGTCAGGTATAACATATAACATGGTGACCAGTTTTATTGGTGTTTAACGACACTTTCAACAATGTGTCAGTGATAACGTAGAGGTATAACACGGTGACCAGTTTTATTAGTGTTTAATGACACTTTCAACAATGTGTCAGGGATAACGTACAGGTATAACACGGTGACCAATTTTATTGGTGTTTAACGACATTTTCAACAATGTTTCAGGTATAGCGTATGACATGGTGACCAGTTTTATTGGTGTTTAACGACACTTTCAACAATGTGTCAGGTATTACGTAGAACATGGTGACCAGTTTTATTGGTGTTTAACAACACTTTCAAAAATGTGTCAGGTATAACGTAGAACATGGTGACCAGTTTTATTGGTGTTTAACGACACTTTCAACAATGCGTCAGGTATAACATATAACATGGTGACCAGTTTTATTGGTGTTTAACGACACTTTCAACAATGCATCAGGTATAACATATAACATGGTGACCAGTTTTATTAGTGTTTAACGACACTTTCAACAATGTGTCAGGTATAAAGTATAACATGGTGACCAGTTTTATTGGTGTTTACCGACACTTTTAACAATGTGTCAGGTATAGCGTACAACATGGTGACCAGTTTTATTAGTGTTTAACGACACTTTCAACAATGTGTCAGGTATAACGTATAACATGGTGACCAGTTTTATTGTTCTTTAATGACACTTTTAACATGTGTCAGGTATAACGTACAACATGGTGACCAGTTTTATTAGTGTTTAACGACACTTTCAACAATGTGTCAGGTATAGCATATAACATGGTGACCAGTTTTATTGGTGTTTAACGACACTTTCAACAGTGTGTCAGGTATAACATATAACATGGTGACCAGTTTTATTGGTGTTTAACGACACTTTCAACAATGTGTCAGGTATTACGTAGAACATGTTGACCAGTTTTATTGGTGTTTAACAACACTTTCAACAATGTGTCAGGTATAACGTATAACATAGTGACCAGTTTTATTGGTGTTTAACGACATTTTCAACAATGTGTCAGGTATTACGTAGAACATGGTGACCAGTTTTATTGGTGTTTAACAACACTTTCAACAATGTGTCAGGTATAACGTACAACATGGTGACCAGTTTTATTGGTGTTTAACGACACTTTCAACAATGTGTCAGGTATTACGTAGAACATGGTGACCAGTTTTATTGGTGTTTAACAACACTTTCAACAATGTGTCAGGTATAACATATAACATGGTGACCAGTTTTATTGGTGTTTAACGACACTTTCAACAATGTATCAAGTATAACGTACAACATGGTGACCAGTTTTATTAGTGTTTAAGGACACTTTCAACAATGTGTCAGGTATAACGTATAACATGGTGACCAGTTTTATTGGTGTTTAACGACACTTTCAACAGTGTGTCAGGTATAACGTATAACATGGTGACCAGTTTTATTGGTGTTTAACGACACTTTCAACAGTGTGTCAGGTATAACATATAACATGGTGACCAGTTTTATTGGTGTTTAGCGACACTTTCAACAATGTGTCAGGTATTACGTATAACATGGCGACCAGTTTTATTGGTATTTAACGACACTTTCATCAGTGTGTCAGGTATAACATATAACATGGTGACCAATTTTATTGGCGTTTAACGACACTTTCATCAGTGTGTCAGGGATAACGTACAGGTATAACACGGTGACCAGTTTTATTCGTGTTTAATGACACTTTCAACAATGTGTCAGGTATAACGTACAACATGGTGACCAGTTTTATTAGTGTTTAACTACACTTTCAACAATGTGTCAGGTATAACGTATAACATGGTGACCAGTTTTATTGGTGTTTAACGACACTTTAAACAATGTGTCAGGTATAGCGTATAACATGGTGACCAGTTTTGTTGGTGTTTAACGACACTTTCAACAATGTATCAGGTATAGCGTATAACATGGTGACCAGTTTTATTGGTGTTTAACGACACTTTCAACAATGTATCAGGTATAGCATATAACATGGTGACGAGTTTTATTGGTGTTTAACGACACTTTCAACAATGTATCAGGTATAGCGTATAACATGGTGACCAGTTTTATTTGCGTTTAACGACACTTTCAACAATGTGTCAGGGATAACGTACAGGTATAACACGGTGACCAGTTTTATTAGTGTTTAATGATACTTTCAACAATGTTTCAGGGATAACGTACAGGTAGAACACGGTGACCAATTTTATTGGTGTTTAACGACATTTTCAACAATGTTTCAGGTATAACGTATAACATAGTGACCAGTTTTATTGGTGTTTAACGACACTTTCAACAATGCATCAGGTATAACATATAACATGGTGACCAGTTTTATTGGTGTTTAACGACACTTTCAACAATGCGTCAGGTATAACATATAACATGGTGACCAGTTTTATTGGTTTTTAACGACACTTTCAACAATGTGTCAGGTATAACGTACAACATGGTGACCAGTTTTATTAGTGTTTAATGACATTTTCAACAATGTGTCAGGTATAACGTATAACATGGTGAACAGTTTTATTAGTGTTTAACGACACTTTCAACAATGTTAGTTATAGCGTAGAACATGGTGACCAGTTTTATTGGTGTTTAACGACACTTTCAACAATGCGTCAGGTATAACATATAACATGGTGACCAGTTTTATTGGTTTTTAACGACACTTTCAACAATGTGTCAGGTATAACGTACAACATGGTGACCAGTTTTATTAGTGTTTAATGACATTTTCAACAATGCATCAGGTATAACATATAACATGGTGACCAGTTTTATTGGTGTTTAACGACACTTTCAACAATGCGTCAGGTATAACATATAACATGGTGACCAGTTTTATTGGTTTTTAACGACACTTTCAACAATGTGTCAGGTATAACGTACAACATGGTGACCAGTTTTATTAGTGTTTAATGACATTTTCAACAATGTGTCAGGTATAACGTACAACATGGTGACCAGTTTTATTAGTGTTCAACGACACTTTCAACAATGTGTCAGGTATAACGTATAACATTATGACCAGTTTTATTGGTATTTAACGACACTTTCAACAATGTGTCAGGTATAACGTATAACATGGTGACCAGTTTTATTGGTGTTTAACAACACTTTAAGCAATGCGTCAGGTATAACGTATAACATGGTGACCAGTTTTATTGGTGTTTAACGACACTTTCAACAATGTATCAGGTATAGCATATAACATGGTGCCCAGTTTTATTGGTGTTTAACGACACTTTCAACAATGTGTCAGGTATAACGTATGACATGTTGGCCAGTTTTATTTGTATTAACACCACTGTCAACAATATTTCAGCTATGATGTATAATATGGCATTCAGTTTTATTGGCGTTTAATGACACTTTCAACAATGTGTCAGGTATAACGTATACCATGGTGACCAGTTTTATTGGTGTTTAACGACACTTTCAGCAATGTGTCAGGTATAAGGTAAAAAAAAAAATATGTCTGTTTACGGTTACCCGACCGACCCTATTTTCAGCGGCGACCCTAGTTCATTTTATCGGTAAATCAAAAGTGAAAGTGGACACATCAGAAATCTTTGACCTAAAAAACTGTTTCCGTTATATCCTGAAAAATAATAGCCATCAATTTTTTTATTATACGACCGCAACAATTTGTATGAGGTATTATAACACCTTCAGACTGGAGAGCAATCAAATATATTCTAAAGTCCGGTACCTTTTCAGGATACGGATAGGTCCGCAATCCGGAATTTACGTATGTGAAATAAAATGAAAATATAAAATAAAATGGAAATCCGACCTACCTACCCTTTTTTTTGGAGGATGTAACCGTAAACAGACATATATTTTTGTTTGGCCCAACGTATGACATGTTGGCCAGTTTTATTGGTATTAATGCCACTGTCAACAATATTTCAGCTATGATGTATAATATGGTGACCAGTTTTATTGGTGTTTAACGACACTTTCAACAATGTGTCAGGTATAGCGTATTACATGGTGACCAGTTTTATTGGTGTTTAACGACACTTTCAACAATGCGCCAGGTTTAACATATAACATGGTGACCAGTTTTATTGGTGTTTAACGACACTTTCAACAATGTGTCAGGTATAACGTATAACAAGGTGACCAGTTTTATTAGTGTTTATCGACACTTTCAACAATGTGTCAGGTATAACGTATAACATGGTGACCAGTTTTATTAGTGTTCAACGACACTTTCAACAATGTGTCAGGTATTACGTATAACATGGTGACCAGTTTTATTGGTATTTAACGACACTTTCAACAGTGTGTCAGGTATAACGTATAACATGGTGACCAGTTTTATTGGTGTTTAACGACACTTTCAACAGTGTGTCAGGTATAACGTATAACATGGTGACCAGTTTTATTGGTGTTTAACGACACTTTCAACAGTGTGTCAGGTATAACATATAACATGGTGACCAGTTTTATTGGTGCTTAGCGACACTTTCAACAATGTGTCAGGTATTACGTATAACATGGCGACCAGTTTTATTGGTATTTAACGACACTTTCATCAGTGTGTCAGGTATAACATATAACATGGTGACCAATTTTATTGGCGTTTAACGACACTTTCATCAGTGTGTCAGGGATAACGTACGGGTATAACACGGTGACAAGTTTTATTCGTGTTTAATGACACTTTCAACAATGTGTCAGGTATAACGTACAACATGGTGACCAGTTTTATTAGTGTTTAACTACACTTTCAACAATGTGTCAGGTATAACGTATAACATGGTGAACAGTTTTATTGGTGTTTAACGACACTTTAAACAATGTGTCAGGTATAGCGTATAACATGGTGACCAGTTTTGTTGGTGTTTAACGACACTTTCAACAATGTATCAGGTATAGCGTATAACATGGTGACCAGTTTTATTGGTGTTTAACGACACTTTCAACAATGTATCAGGTATAGCATATAACATGGTGACGAGTTTTATTGGTGTTTAACGACACTTTCAACAATGTATCAGGTATAGCGTATAACATGGTGACCAGTTTTATTTGCGTTTAGCGACACTTTCAACAATGTGTCAGGGATAACGTACAGGTATAACACGGTGACCAGTTTTATTAGTGTTTAATGATACTTTCAACAATGTTTCAGGGATAACGTACAGGTAGAACACGGTGACCAATTTTATTGGTGTTTAACGACATTTTCAACAATGTTTCAGGTATAACGTATAACATGGTGACCAGTTTATTGGTGTTTAACGACACTTTCAACAATGCATCAGGTATAACATATAACATGGTGACCAGTTTTATTGGTGTTTAACGACACTTTCAACAATGTGTCAGGTATAACATATAACATGGTGACCAGTTTTATTGGTTTTTAACGACACTTTCAACAATGTGTCAGGTATAACGTACAACATGGTGACCAGTTTTATTAGTGTTTAATGACATTTTCAACAATGTGTCAGGTATAATGTATAACATGGTGAACAGTTTTATTGGTGTTTAACGACACTTTCAACAATGTGTCAGGTATAACGTACAACATGGTGACCAGTTTTATTAGTGTTCAACGACACTTTCAACAATGTGTCAGGTATAACGTATAACATTATGACCAGTTTTATTGGTATTTAATGACACTTTCAACAATGTGTCAGGTATAACGTATAACATGGTAACCAGTTTTATTGGTGTTTAACAACACTTTAAGCAATGCGTCAGGTATAACGTATAACATGGTGACCAGTTTTATTGGTGTTTAACGACACTTTCAACAATGTATCAGGTATAGCATATAACATGGTGCCCAGTTTTATTGGTGTTTAACGACACTTTCAACAATGTGTCAGGTATAACGTATGACATGTTGGCCAGTTTTATTTGTATTAACACCACTGTCAACAATATTTCAGCTATGATGTATAATATGGCATTCAGTTTTATTGGCGTTTAATGACACTTTCAACAATGTGTCAGGTATAACGTATACCATGGTGACCAGTTTTATTGGTGTTTAACGACACTTTCAGCAATGTGTCAGGTATAAGGCCAAAAAAAAAAATATGTCTGTTTACGGTTACCCGACCGACCCTATTTTCAGCGGCGACCCTAGTTTATTTTATCGGTAAATCAAAAGTGAAAGTGGACACATCAGAAATCTTTGACCTAAAAAACTGTTTCCGTTATATCCTGAAAAATAATAGCCATCAATTTTTTTATTATACGACCGCAACAATTTGTATGAGGTATTATAACACCTTCAGACTGGAGAGCAATCAAATATATTCTAAAGTCCGGTACCTTTTCAGGATACGGATAGGTCCGCAATCCGGAATTTACGTATGTGAAATAAAATGAAAATATAAAATAAAATGGAAATCCGACCTACCTACCCTTTTTTTTGGAGGATGTAACCGTAAACAGACATATATTTTTGTTTGGCCCAACGTATGACATGTTGGCCAGTTTTATTGGTATTAATGCCACTGTCAACAATATTTCAGCTATGATGTATAATATGGTGACCAGTTTTATTGGTGTTTAACGACACTTTCAACAATGTGTCAGGTATAGCGTATTACATGGTGACCAGTTTTATTGGTGTTTAACGACACTTTCAACAATGCGCCAGGTATAACATATAACATGGTGACCAGTTTTATTGGTGTTTAACGACACTTTCAACAATGTGTCAGGTATAACGTATAACAAGGTGACCAGTTTTATTAGTGTTTATCGACACTTTCAACAATGTGTCAGGTATAACGTATAACATGGTGACCAGTTTTATTAGTGTTTAACGACACTTTCAACAATGTGTCAGGTATAACGTACAACATGGTGGCCAGTTTTATTGGTGTTCAACGACACTTTCAACAATGTGTCAGGTATTACGTATAACATGGTGACCAGTTTTATTGGTATTTAACGACACTTTCAACAGTGTGTCAGGTATAACATATAACATGGTGACCAATTTTATTGGCGTTTAACGACACTTTCATCAGTGTGTCAGGGATAACGTACAGGTATAACACGGTGACCAGTTTTATTCGTGTTTAATGACACTTTCAACAATGTGTCAGTTATAACGTACAACATGGTGACCAGTTTTATTAGTGTTTAACTACACTTTCAACAATGTGTCAGGTATAACGTATAACATGGTGACCAGTTTTATTGGTGTTTAACGACACTTTAAACAATGTGTCAGGTATAACGTAGAACATAGTGACCAGGTTTATTGGTGTTTAACGACACTTTCAACAATGCATCAGGTATAACATATAACATGGTGACCAGTTTTATTGGTGTTTAACGACACTTTCAACAATGCGTCAGGTATAACATATAACATGGTGACCAGTTTTATTGGTGTTTAACGACACTTTCAACAATGTGTCAGGTATAACATACAACATGGTGACCAGTTTTATTAGTGTTTAATGACATTTTCAACAATGTGTCAGGTATAACGTATAACATGGTGAACAGTTTTATTGGTGTTTAACGACACTTTCAACAAAGTATCAGGTATAGCGTACAACATGGTGACCAGTTTTATTAGTGTTCAACGACACTTTCAACAATGTGTCAGGTATAACGTATAACATGGTGACCAGTTTTATTGGTATTTAACGACACTTTCAACAATGTGTCAGGTATTACGTATAACATGGTGACCAGTTTTATTGGTGTTTAACAACACTTTAAGCAATGCGTCAGGTATAACGTATAACATGGTGACCAGTTTTATTGGTGTTTAACGACACTTTCAACAATGTATCAGGTATAGCATATAACATGGTGCCCAGTTTTATTGGTGTTTAACGACACTTTCAACAATGTGTCAGGTATAACGTATGACATGTTGGCCAGTTTTATTGGTATTAATACCACTGTCAACAATATTTCAGCTATGATGTATAATATGGCATTCAGTTTTATTGGCGTTTAATGACACTTTCAACAATGTGTCAGGTATAACGTATACCATGGTGACCAGTTTTATTGGTGTTTAACGACACTTTCAACAATGTGTCAGATATAACGTACAACATGGTGACCAGTTTTATTAGTGTTTAACGACACTTTCAACAATGCATCAGGTATAACATATAACATGGTGACCAGTTTTATTGGTGTTTAACGACACTTTCAACAATGCGTCAGGTATAACATATAACATGGTGACCAGTTTTATTGGTGTTTAACGACACTTTCAACAATGTGTCAGGTATAACGTACAACATGGTGACCAGTTTTATTAGTGTTCAACGACACTTTCAACAATGTGTCAGGTATTACGTATAACATGGTGACCAGTTTTATTGGTATTAACACAACTGTCAACAATATTTCAGCTATGATGTATAATATGGCATTCAGTTTTATTGGTGTTTAATGACACTTTCAACAATGTGTCAGATATAACGTATATCATGGTGACCAGTTTTATTGGTGTTTAACGACACTTTCAGCAATGTGTCAGGTATAAGGCCAGAAAAAAAAAATATGTCTGTTTACGGTTACCCGACCGACCCTATTTTCAGCGGCGACCCTAGTTCATTTTATCGGTAAATCAAAAGTGAAAGTGGACACATCAGAAATCTTTGGCCTAAAAAACTGTTTCCGGTTATATCCTGAAAAATAATAGCCATCAATTTTTTTATTATACGACCGCAACAATTTTTATGAGGTATTATAACACCTTCAGACTTGAGAGCAATCAAATATATTCTAAAGTCTGGTACCTTTTCCGGATACGGATAGGTTCGCAATCCGGAATTTACGTATGTGAAATAAAATGAAAATATAAAATAAAATGGAAATCCAACCTACCTACCCTTTTTTTTTGGAGGATGTAACCGTAAACAGACATATATTTTTGTTTGGCCCAACGTATGACATGTTGGCCAGTTTTATTGGTATTAACGCCACTGTCAACAATATTTCAACTATGATGTATAATATGGTGACCAGTTTTATTGGTGTTTAACGACACTTTCAACAATGTGTCAGCTATAACGTATAACATGGTGACCAGTTTTATTGGTGTTTAATGACACTTTCAACAATGTGTCAGGTATAACGTAGAACATGGTGATCAGTTATATTGGTGTTTAACGCTACTTTCAAAAATGTGTCAGGTATTAACGTATAACATGGTGACCAGTTTTATTGGTGTTTAACGACACTTTCAACAGTGTGTCAGGTATAACATATAACATGGTGACCAGTTTTATTGGCGTTTAACGACACTTTCAACAATGTGTCAGGGATAACGTACAGGTATATCATGGTGACCAGTTTTATTAGTGTTTAATGACACTTTCAACAATGTGTCAGGGATAAGGTACAGGTATAACACGGTGACCAATTTTATTGGTGTTTAACGCCACTTTAAAAAATGTGTCAGGTATAACGTAGAACATGGTGACCAGTTTTATTGGTGTTTATCGACACTTTCAACAATGTGTCAAGTATAACGTAGAACATGGTGACCAATTTTATTGGTGTTTAACGACACTTTCAACAATGTGTCAGGTATAACGTATATTATGGCGTTCAGTTTCAACAATGTGTCAGGTATAACGTATAACATGATAACCAGTTTAATTGGTGTTTAACGACACTTTCAACAATGTTAGTTATAGCGTAGAACATGGTGACCAGTTTTATTGGTGTTTAACGACACTTTCAACAATATGACAGGCATAACGTAGAACATGGTGACCAGTTTTATTGGTGTTTAACGACACTTTCAACAATGCGTCAAGTATAACGTAGAACATGGTGACCAGTTTTATTGGTGTTTAACGACACTTTAAGCAATGTGTTAGGTATAACGTAGAACATGGTGACCAGTTTTATTGTTGTTTAGCAACACTTTCAACAATGTGTCAGGTATAACGTACAACATAGTGACCAGTTTTATTAGTGTTCAACGACACTTTCAACAATGTGTCAGGTATAACGTATAACATGGTGACCAGTTTTATTGGTGTTTAACGACACTTTCAACAATGTGTCAGGTATAACGTACAACATGGTGACCAGTTTTATTAGTGTTCAACGACACTTTCAACAATGTGTCAGGTATTACGTATAACATGGTGACCAGTTTTATTGGTATTAACACCACTGTCAACAATATTTCAGCTATGATGTATAATATGGCATTCAGTTTTATTGGTGTTTAATGACACTTTCAACAATGTGTCAGATATAACGTATATCATGGTGACCAGTTTTATTGGTGTTTAATGACACTTTCAGCAATGTGTCAGGTATAAGGCCAGAAAAAAAAAATATGTCTGTTTACGGTTACCCGACCGACCCTATTTTCAGCGGCGACCCTAGTTCATTTTATCGGTAAATCAAAAGTGAAAGTGGACACATCAGAAATCTTTGACCTAAAAAACTGTTTCCGGTTATATCCTGAAAAATAATAGCCATAAATTTTTTTATTATACGACCGCAACAATTTTTATGAGGTATTATAACACCTTCAGACTGGAGAGCAATCAAATATATTCTAAAGTCTGGTACCTTTTCCGGATACGGATAGGTTCGCAATCCGGAATTTACGTATGTGAAATAAAATGAAAATATAAAATAAAATGGAAATCCAACCTACCTACCCTTTTTTTTTGGAGGATGTAACCGTAAACAGACATATATTTTTGTTTGGCCCAACGTATGACATGTTGGCCAGTTTTATTGGTATTAACGCCACTGTCAACAATATTTCAACTATGATGTATAATATGGTGACCAGTTTTATTGGTGTTTAACGACACTTTCAACAATGTGTCAGCTATAACGTATAACATGGTGACCAGTTTTATTGGTGTTTAATGACACTTTCAACAATGTGTCAGGTATTAACGTATAACATGGTGACCAGTTTTATTGGTGTTTAACAACACTTTCAACAATGTGTCAGGTATAACGTACAACATGGTGACCAGTTTTATTAGTGTTTAACGACACTTTCAACAATGTGTCAGGTATAACGTATAACATGGTGACCAGTTTTATTGGTGTTTAACGACACTTTCAACAGTGTGTCAGGTATAACATATAACATGGTGACCAGTTTTATTAGTGTTTAACGACACTTTCAACAATGTGTCAGGTATAACGTATAACATGGTGACCAGTTTTATTGGCGTTTAACGACACTTTCAACAATGTGTCAGGGATAACGTACAGGTATATCATGGTGACCAGTTTTATTAGTGTTTAATGACACTTTCAACAATGTGTCAGGGATAACGTACAGGTATAACACGGTGACCAATTTTATTGGTGTTTAACGCCACTTTAAAAAATGTGTCAGGTATAACGTAGAACATGGTGACCAGTTTTATTGGTGTTTATCGACACTTTCAACAATGTGTCAAGTATAACGTAGAACATGGTGACCAATTTTATTGGTGTTTAACGACACTTTCAACAATGTGTCAGGTATAACGTATATTATGGCGTTCAGTTTCAACAATGTGTCAGGTATAACGTATAACATGATAACCAGTTTAATTGGTATTTAACGACACTTTCAACAATGTTAGTAATAGCGTAGAACATGGTGACCAGTTTTATTGGTGTTTAACGACACTTTCAACAATATGACAGGCATAACGTAGAACATGGTGACCAGTTTTATTGGTGTTTAACGACACTTTCAACAATGCGTCAAGTATAACGTAGAACATGGTGACCAGTTTTATTGGTGTTTAACGACACTTTAAGCAATGTGTTAGGTATAACGTAGAACATGGTGACCAGTTTTATTGTTGCTTAGCGACACTTTCAACAATGTGTCAGGTATAACGTACAACACAGTGACCAGTTTTATTAGTGTTCAACGACACTTTCAACAATGTGTCAGGTATAACGTATAACATGGTGACCAGTTTTATTGGTGTTTAACAACACTTTAAGCAATGCGTCAGGTATAACGTATAACATGGTGACCAGTTTTATTGGTGTTTAACGACACTTTCAACAATGTATCAGGTATAGCATATAACATGGTGCCCAGTTTTATTGGTGTTTAACGACACTTTCAACAATGTGTCAGGTATAACGTATGACATGTTGGCCAGTTTTATTGGTATTAACACCACTGTCAACAATATTTCAGCTATGATGTATAATATGGCATTCAGTTTTATTGGCGTTTAATGACACTTTCAACAATGTGTCAGGTATAACGTATACCATGGTGACCAGTTTTATTGGTGTTTAACGACACTTTCAACAATGTGTCAGGTATAACGTACAACATGGTGACCAGTTTTATTAGTGTTTAACGACACTTTCAACAATGCATCATGTATAACATATAACATGGTGACCAGTTTTATTGGTGTTTAACGACACTTTCAACAATGCGTCAGGTATAACATATAACATGGTGACCAGTTTAATTGGTGTTTAACGACACTTTCAACAATGTGTCAGGTATAACGTATAACATGGAGACCAGTTTTATTGGTGTTTAACGACACTTTCAACAATGTGTCAGGTATAACGTACAACATGGTGACCAGTTTTATTAGTGTTCAACGACACTTTCAACAATGTGTCAGGTATTACGTATAACATGGTGACCAGTTTTATTGGTATTAACACCACTGTCAACTATATTTCAGCTATGATGTATAATATGGCATTCAGTTTTATTGGTGTTTAATGACACTTTCAACAATGTGTCAGATATAACGTATATCATGGTGACCAGTTTTATTGGTGTTTAACGACACTTTCAGCACTGTGTCAGGTATAAGGCCAGAAAAAAAAAATATGTCTGTTTACGGTTACCCGACCGACCCTATTTTCAGCGGCGACCCTAGTTTATTTTATCGGTAAATCAAAAGTGAAAGTGGACACATCAGAAATCTTTGGCCTAAAAAACTGTTTCCGGTTATATCCTGAAAAATAATAGCCATCAATTTTTTTATTATACGACCGCAACAATTTTTATCAGGTATTATAACACCTTCAGACTGGAGAGCAATCAAATATATTCTAAAGTCTGGTACCTTTTCCGGATACGGATAGGTTCGCAATCCGGAATTTACGTATGTGAAATAAAATGAAAATATAAAATAAAATGGAAATCCAACCTACCTACCCTTTTTTTTTGGAGGATGTAACCGTAAACAGACATATATTTTTGTTTGGCCCAACGTATGACATGTTGGCCAGTTTTATTGGTATTAACGCCACTGTCAACAATATTTCAACTATGATGTATAATATGGTGACCAGTTTTATTGGTGTTTAACGACACTTTCAACAATGTGTCAGCTATAACATATAACATGGTGACCAGTTTTATTGGTGTTTAATGACACTTTCAACAATGTGTCAGGTATAACGTAGAACATGGTGATCAGTTATATTGGTGTTTAACGCTACTTTCAAAAATGTGTCAGGTATTAACGTATAACATGGTGACCAGTTTTATTGGTGTTTAACAACACTTTCAACAATGTGTCAGGTATAACGTACAACATGGTGACCAGTTTTATTAGTGTTTAACGACACTTTCAACAATGTGTCAGGTATAACGTATAACATGGTGACCAGTTTTATTGGTGTTTAACGACACTTTCAACAGTGTGTCAGGTATAACATATAACATGGTGACCAGTTTTATTGGCGTTTAACGACACTTTCAACAATGTGTCAGGGATAACGTACAGGTATATCATGGTGACCAGTTTTATTAGTGTTTAATGACACTTTCAACAATGTGTCAGGGATAACGTACAGGTATAACACGGTGACCAATTTTATTGGTGTTTAACGCCACTTTAAAAAATGTGTCAGGTATAACGTAGAACATGGTGACCAGTTTTATTGGTGTTTATCGACACTTTCAACAATGTGTCAAGTATAACGTAGAACATGGTGACCAATTTTATTGGTGTTTAACGACACTTTCAACAATGTGTCAG
Source organism: Bathymodiolus brooksi (assembly GCA_963680875.1). Lineage (NCBI taxonomy): Eukaryota > Metazoa > Mollusca > Bivalvia > Mytilida > Modiolidae > Bathymodiolus > Bathymodiolus brooksi. Next base: position 8,570,812 of record OY804583.1, on the reverse strand, counting down.
GTATAACGTATATTATGGCGTTCAGTTTCAACAATGTGTCAGGTATAACGTATAACATGATAACCAGTTTAATTGGTGTTTAACGACACTTTCAACAATGTTAGTTATAGCGTAGAAAATGGTGACCAGTTTTATTGGTGTTTAACGACACTTTCAACAATATGACAGGCATAACGTAGAACATGGTGACCAGTTTTATTGGTGTTTAACGACACTTTCAACAATGCGTCAAGTATAACGTAGAACATGGTGACCAGTTTTATTGGTGTTTAACGACACTTTAAGCAATGTGTTAGGTATAACGTAGAACATGGTGACCAGTTTTATTGTTGTTTAGCGACACTTTCAACAATGTGTCAGGTATAACGTATAACATGGTGACCAGTTTTATTGGTATTTAACGACACTTTCAACAATGTGTCAGGTATAACGTATAACATGGTGACCAGTTTTATTGGTGTTTAACAACACTTTAAGCAATGCGTCAGGTATAACGTATAACATGGTGACCAGTTTTATTGGTGTTTAACGACACTTTCAACAATGTATCAGGTATAGCATATAACATGGTGCCCAGTTTTATTGGTGTTTAACGACACTTTCAACAATGTGTCAGGTATAACGTATGACATGTTGGCCAGTTTTATTGGTATTAACACCACTGTCAACAATATTTCAGCTATGATGTATAATATGGCATTCAGTTTTATTGGCGTTTAATGACACTTTCAACAATGTGTCACGTATAACGTATACCATGGTGACCAGTTTTATTGGTGTTTAACGACACTTTCAACAATGTGTCAGGTATAACGTACAACATGGTGACCAGTTTTATTAGTGTTTAACGACACTTTCAACAATGCATCAGGTATAACATATAACATGGTGACCAGTTTTATTGGTGTTTAACGACACTTTCAACAATGCGTCAGGTATAACATATAACATGGTGACCAGTTTAATTGGTGTTTAACGACACTTTCAACAATGTGTCAGGTATAACGTATAACATGGAGACCAGTTTTATTGGTGTTTAACGACACTTTCAACAAAGTGTCAGGTATAACGTACAACATGGTGACCAGTTTTATTAGTGTTCAACGACACTTTCAACAATGTGTCAGGTATTACGTATAACATGGTGACCAGTTTTATTGGTATTAACACCACTGTCAACAATATTTCAGCTATGATGTATAATATGGCATTCAGTTTTATTGGTGTTTAATGACACTTTCAACAATGTGTCAGATATAACGTATATCATGGTGACCAGTTTTATTGGTGTTTAACGACACTTTCAGCAATGTGTCAGGTATAAGGCCAGAAAAAAAAAATATGTCTGTTTACGGTTACCCGACCGACCCTATTTTCAGCGGCGACCCTAGTTTATTTTATCGGTAAATCAAAAGTGAAAGTGGACACATCAGAAATCTTTGGCCTAAAAAACTGTTTCCGGTTATATCCTGAAAAATAATAGCCATCAATTTTTTTATTATACGACCGCAACAATTGTTATCAGGTATTATAACACCTTCAGACTGGAGAGCAATCAAATATATTCTAAAGTCTGGTACCTTTTCCGGATACGGATAGGTTCGCAATCCGGAATTTACGTATGTGAAATAAAATGAAAATATAAAATAAAATGGAAATCCAACCTACCTACCCTTTTTTTTTGGAGGATGTAACCGTAAACAGACATATATATTTGTTTGGCCCAACGTATGACATGTTGGCCAGTTTTATTGGTATTAACGCCACTGTCAACAATATTTCAACTATGATGTATAATATGGTGACCAGTTTTATTGGTGTTTAACGACACTTTCAACAATGTGTCACGTATAACGTATAACATGGTGACCAGTTTTATTGGTGTTTAATGACACTTTCAACAATGTGTCAGGTATAACGTAGAACATGGTGATCAGTTATATTGGTGTTTAACAACACTTTCAAAAATGTGTCAGGTATTAACGTATAACATGGTGACCAGTTTTATTGGTGTTTAACAGCACTTTCAACAATGTGTCTGGTATAACGTACAACATGGTGACCAGTTATATTAGTGTTTAACGACACTTTCAACAATGTGTCAGGTATAACGTATAACATGGTGACCAGTTTTATTGGTGTTTAACGAAACTTTCAACAGTGTGTCAGGTATAACATATAACATGGTGACCAGTTTTATTGGCGTTTAACGACACTTTCAACAATGTGTCAGGGATAACGTACAGGTATAACATGGTGACCAGTTTTATTAGTGTTTAATGACACTTTCAACAATGTGTCAGGGATAGCGTACAGGTATAACACGGTGACCAATTTTATTGGTGTTTAACGCCACTTTAAAAAATGTGTCAGGTATAACGTAGAACCTGGTGACCAGTTTTATTGGTGTTTAACGACACTTTCAACAATGCGTCAGGTATAACGTATAACATGGTGACCAGTTTTATTGGTGTTTAACAACACTTTAAGCAATGCGTCAGGTATAACGTATAACATGGTGACCAGTTTTATTGGTGTTTAACGACACTTTCAACAATGTATCAGGTATAGCATATAACATGGTGCCCAGTTTTATTGGTGTTTAACGACACTTTCAACAATGTGTCAGGTATAACGTATGACATGTTGGCCAGTTTTATTGGTATTAACACCACTGTCAACAATATTTCAGCTATGATGTATAATATGGCATTCAGTTTTATTGGCGTTTAATGACACTTTCAACAATGTGTCAGATATTACGTATAACATGGTGACCAGTTTTATTAGTATTTAACGACACTTTCAACAGTGTGTCAGGTATAACATATAACATGGTGACCAATTTTATTGGCGTTTAACGACACTTTCATCAGTGTGTCAGGGATAACGTACAGGTATAACACGGTGACCAGTTTTATTCGTGTTTAATGACACTTTCAACAATGTGTCAGGGATAACGTACAGGTATAACACGGTGACCAATTTTATTGGTGTTTAACGACACTTTCAACAATGTGTCAGGTATATCGTATAACATGGTGACCAGTTTTATTGGTGTTTAACAACACTTTAAGCAATGCATCAGGTATAACGTATAACATGGTGACCAGTTTTATTGGTGTTTAACGACACTTTCAACAATGTATCAGGTATAGCATAAAACATGGTGCCCAGTTTTATTGGTGTTTAACGACACTTTCAACAATGTGTCAGGTATAACGTATGACATGTTGGCCAGTTTTATTGGTATTAACACCACTGTCAACAATATTTCAGCTATGATGTATAATATGGCATTCAGTTTTATTGGTGTTTAATGACACTTTCAACAATGTGTCAGGTATAACGTATACCATGGTGACCAGATTTATTGGTGTTTAACGACACTTTCAGCAATGTGTCAGGTATAAGGCCAAAAAAAAAAATATGTCTGTTTACGGTTACCCGACCGACCCTATTTTCAGCGGCGACCCTAGTTCATTTTATCGGTAAATCAAAAGTGAAAGTGGACATATCAGAAATCTTTAGCCTAAAAAACTGTTTCCGGTTATATCCTGAAAAATAATAGCCATCAATTTTTTTATTATACGACCGCAACAATTTTTTTGAGGTATTATAACACCTTCAGACTGGAGAGCAATCAAATATATTCTAAAGTCCGGTACCTTTTCCGGATACGGATAGGTCCACAATCCGGAATTTACGTATGTGAAATAAAATGAAAATATAAAATAAAATGGAAATCCGACCTACTTACCCTTTTTTTTGGAGGATGTAACCGTAAACAGACATATATTTTTGCTTGGCCCAACGTATGACATGTTGGCCAGTTTTATTGGTATTAACGCCACTGTCAACAATATTTCAGCTATGATGTATAATATGGTGACCAGTTTTATTGGTGTTTAACGACACTTTCAACAATGTGTCAGGTATAACGTATAACATGGTGACCAGTTTTATTGGTGTTTAATGACACTTTCAACAATGTGTCAGGTATAACGTATAACATGGTGACCAGTTTTATTAGTGTTTAACGACACTTTCAACAATGTGTCAGGTATAACGTAGAACATGGTGACCAGTTTTATTGGTGTTTAACGACACTTTCAACAATGTGTCAGGTATAACGTACAACATGGTGACCAGTTTTATTGGTGTTCAACGACACTTTCAACAATGTGTCAGATATTACCTATAACATGGTGACCAGTTTTATTAGTATTTAACGACACTTTCAACAGTGTGTCAGGTATAACATATAATATGGTGACCAATTTTATTGGCGTTTAACGACACTTTCATCAGTGTGTCAGGGATAACGTACAGGTATAACACGGTGACCAGTTTTATTCGTGTTTAATGACACTTTCAACAATGTGTCAGGGATAACGTACAGGTATAAGACGGTGACCAATTTTATTGGTGTTTAACGACACTTTCAACAATGTGTCAGGTATAACATATAACATGGTGACCAGTTTTATTGGTGTTTAACGACACTTTCAACAATGTGTCAGGTATTACGTAGAACATGGTGACCAGTTTTATTGGTGTTTAACAACACTTTCAACCATGTGTCAGGTATAACGTAGAACATGGTGACCAGTTTTATTGGTGTTTAACAACACTTTCAACCATGTGTCAGGTATAACGTAGAACATGGTGACCAGTTTTATTGGTGTTTAACGACAGTGTCAACAATATGTCAGGTATAGCGTAGAAAATGGTGACCAGTTTTATTGGTGTTTAACGACACTTTCAACAATGTGTCAGGTATAACGTACAACATGGTGACCAGTTTTATTGGTGTTCAACGACACTTTCAACAATGTGTCAGATATTACCTATAACATGGTGACCAGTTTTATTAGTATTTAACGACACTTTCAACAGTGTGTCAGGTATAACATATAATATGGTGACCAATTTTATTGGCGTTTAACGACACTTTCATCAGTGTGTCAGGGATAACGTACAGGTATAACACGGTGACCAGTTTTATTCGTGTTTAATGACACTTTCAACAATGTGTCAGGGATAACGTACAGGTATAAGACGGTGACCAATTTTATTGGTGTTTAACGACACTTTCAACAATGTGTCAGGTATAACATATAACATGGTGACCAGTTTTATTGGTGTTTAACGACACTTTCAACAATGTGTCAGGTATTACGTAGAACATGGTGACCAGTTTTATTGGTGTTTAACAACACTTTCAACCATGTGTCAGGTATAACGTAGAACATGGTGACCAGTTTTATTGGTGTTTAACAACACTTTCAACCATGTGTCAGGTATAACGTAGAACATGGTGACCAGTTTTATTGGTGTTTAACGACAGTGTCAACAATATGTCAGGTATAGCGTAGAAAATGGTGACCAGTTTTATTGGTGTTTAACGACACTTTCAACAATGTGTCACGTATAACGTATAACATGGTGACCAGTTTTATTGGTGTTTAATGACACTTTCAACAATGTGTCAGGTATAACGTAGAACATGGTGATCAGTTATATTGGTGTTTAACAACACTTTCAAAAATGTGTCAGGTATTAACGTATAACATGGTGACCAGTTTTATTGGTGTTTAACAGCACTTTCAACAATGTGTCTGGTATAACGTACAACATGGTGACCAGTTATATTAGTGTTTAACGACACTTTCAACAATGTGTCAGGTATAACGTATAACATGGTGACCAGTTTTATTGGTGTTTAACGAAACTTTCAACAGTGTGTCAGGTATAACATATAACATGGTGACCAGTTTTATTGGCGTTTAACGACACTTTCAACAATGTGTCAGGGATAACGTACAGGTATAACATGGTGACCAGTTTTATTAGTGTTTAATGACACTTTCAACAATGTGTCAGGGATAGCGTACAGGTATAACACGGTGACCAATTTTATTGGTGTTTAACGCCACTTTAAAAAATGTGTCAGGTATAACGTAGAACCTGGTGACCAGTTTTATTGGTGTTTAACGACACTTTCAACAATGCGTCAGGTATAACGTATAACATGGTGACCAGTTTTATTGGTGTTTAACAACACTTTAAGCAATGCGTCAGGTATAACGTATAACATGGTGACCAGTTTTATTGGTGTTTAACGACACTTTCAACAATGTATCAGGTATAGCATATAACATGGTGCCCAGTTTTATTGGTGTTTAACGACACTTTCAACAATGTGTCAGGTATAACGTATGACATGTTGGCCAGTTTTATTGGTATTAACACCACTGTCAACAATATTTCAGCTATGATGTATAATATGGCATTCAGTTTTATTGGCGTTTAATGACACTTTCAACAATGTGTCAGATATTACGTATAACATGGTGACCAGTTTTATTAGTATTTAACGACACTTTCAACAGTGTGTCAGGTATAACATATAACATGGTGACCAATTTTATTGGCGTTTAACGACACTTTCATCAGTGTGTCAGGGATAACGTACAGGTATAACACGGTGACCAGTTTTATTCGTGTTTAATGACACTTTCAACAATGTGTCAGGGATAACGTACAGGTATAACACGGTGACCAATTTTATTGGTGTTTAACGACACTTTCAACAATGTGTCAGGTATATCGTATAACATGGTGACCAGTTTTATTGGTGTTTAACAACACTTTAAGCAATGCATCAGGTATAACGTATAACATGGTGACCAGTTTTATTGGTGTTTAACGACACTTTCAACAATGTATCAGGTATAGCATAAAACATGGTGCCCAGTTTTATTGGTGTTTAACGACACTTTCAACAATGTGTCAGGTATAACGTATGACATGTTGGCCAGTTTTATTGGTATTAACACCACTGTCAACAATATTTCAGCTATGATGTATAATATGGCATTCAGTTTTATTGGTGTTTAATGACACTTTCAACAATGTGTCAGGTATAACGTATACCATGGTGACCAGATTTATTGGTGTTTAACGACACTTTCAGCAATGTGTCAGGTATAAGGCCAAAAAAAAAAATATGTCTGTTTACGGTTACCCGACCGACCCTATTTTCAGCGGCGACCCTAGTTCATTTTATCGGTAAATCAAAAGTGAAAGTGGACATATCAGAAATCTTTAGCCTAAAAAACTGTTTCCGGTTATATCCTGAAAAATAATAGCCATCAATTTTTTTATTATACGACCGCAACAATTTTTTTGAGGTATTATAACACCTTCAGACTGGAGAGCAATCAAATATATTCTAAAGTCCGGTACCTTTTCCGGATACGGATAGGTCCACAATCCGGAATTTACGTATGTGAAATAAAATGAAAATATAAAATAAAATGGAAATCCGACCTACTTACCCTTTTTTTTGGAGGATGTAACCGTAAACAGACATATATTTTTGCTTGGCCCAACGTATGACATGTTGGCCAGTTTTATTGGTATTAACGCCACTGTCAACAATATTTCAGCTATGATGTATAATATGGTGACCAGTTTTATTGGTGTTTAACGACACTTTCAACAATGTGTCAGGTATAACGTATAACATGGTGACCAGTTTTATTGGTGTTTAATGACACTTTCAACAATGTGTCAGGTATAACGTATAACATGGTGACCAGTTTTATTAGTGTTTAACGACACTTTCAACAATGTGTCAGGTATAACGTAGAACATGGTGACCAGTTTTATTGGTGTTTAACGACACTTTCAACAATGTGTCAGGTATAACGTACAACATGGTGACCAGTTTTATTGGTGTTCAACGACACTTTCAACAATGTGTCAGATATTACCTATAACATGGTGACCAGTTTTATTAGTATTTAACGACACTTTCAACAGTGTGTCAGGTATAACATATAATATGGTGACCAATTTTATTGGCGTTTAACGACACTTTCATCAGTGTGTCAGGGATAACGTACAGGTATAACACGGTGACCAGTTTTATTCGTGTTTAATGACACTTTCAACAATGTGTCAGGGATAACGTACAGGTATAAGACGGTGACCAATTTTATTGGTGTTTAACGACACTTTCAACAATGTGTCAGGTATAACATATAACATGGTGACCAGTTTTATTGGTGTTTAACGACACTTTCAACAATGTGTCAGGTATTACGTAGAACATGGTGACCAGTTTTATTGGTGTTTAACAACACTTTCAACCATGTGTCAGGTATAACGTAGAACATGGTGACCAGTTTTATTGGTGTTTAACAACACTTTCAACCATGTGTCAGGTATAACGTAGAACATGGTGACCAGTTTTATTGGTGTTTAACGACAGTGTCAACAATATGTCAGGTATAGCGTAGAAAATGGTGACCAGTTTTATTGGTGTTTAACGACACTTTCAACAATGTGTCAGGTATAACGTACAACATGGTGACCAGTTTTATTGGTGTTCAACGACACTTTCAACAATGTGTCAGATATTACCTATAACATGGTGACCAGTTTTATTAGTATTTAACGACACTTTCAACAGTGTGTCAGGTATAACATATAATATGGTGACCAATTTTATTGGCGTTTAACGACACTTTCATCAGTGTGTCAGGGATAACGTACAGGTATAACACGGTGACCAGTTTTATTCGTGTTTAATGACACTTTCAACAATGTGTCAGGGATAACGTACAGGTATAAGACGGTGACCAATTTTATTGGTGTTTAACGACACTTTCAACAATGTGTCAGGTATAACATATAACATGGTGACCAGTTTTATTGGTGTTTAACGACACTTTCAACAATGTGTCAGGTATTACGTAGAACATGGTGACCAGTTTTATTGGTGTTTAACAACACTTTCAACCATGTGTCAGGTATAACGTAGAACATGGTGACCAGTTTTATTGGTGTTTAACAACACTTTCAACCATGTGTCAGGTATAACGTAGAACATGGTGACCAGTTTTATTGGTGTTTAACGACAGTGTCAACAATATGTCAGGTATAGCATAGAAAATGGTGACCAGTTTTATTGGTGTTTAACGACACTTTCAACAATGTGTCAGGTATAACGTACAACATGGTGACCAGTTTTATTGGTGTTCAACGACACTTTCAACAATGTGTCAGATATTACCTATAACATGGTGACCAGTTTTATTAGTATTTAACGACACTTTCAACAGTGTGTCAGGTATAACATATAATATGGTGACCAATTTTATTGGCGTTTAACGACACTTTCATCAGTGTGTCAGGGATAACGTACAGGTATAACACGGTGACCAGTTTTATTCGTGTTTAATGACACTTTCAACAATGTGTCAGGGATAACGTACAGGTATAAGACGGTGACCAATTTTATTGGTGTTTAACGACACTTTCAACAATGTGTCAGGTATAACATATAACATGGTGACCAGTTTTATTGGTGTTTAACGACACTTTCAACAATGTGTCAGGTATTACGTAGAACATGGTGACCAGTTTTATTGGTGTTTAACAACACTTTCAACCATGTGTCAGGTATAACGTAGAACATGGTGACCAGTTTTATTGGTGTTTAACGACAGTGTCAACAATATGTCAGGTATAGCGTAGAAAATGGTGACCAGTTTTATTGGTGTTTAACGATACTTTCAACAATGAATCAGGTAAAACATAGAACATGGTGACCAGTTTTATTGGTGTTTAACGCCACTTTAAACAATGTGTCAGGTATAGCGTAGAACATGGTGACCAGTTTTATTGGTGTTTAACGACACTTCCAACAATGTGTCAGGGATAACGTACAGGTATAACATGGTGACCAGTTTTATTAGTGTTTAATGACACTTTCAACAATGTGTTAGGGATAACGTACAGGTATAACACGGTGACCAATTTTATTGGTGTTTAACGACATTTTCAACAATGTTTCAGGTATAACGTATAACATGGTGACCAGTTTTATTGGTGTTTAATGACACTTTCAACAATGCATCAGGTATAACATATAACATGGTGACCAGTTTTATTGGTGTTTAACGACACTTTCAATAATATGTCAGGTATAACGTATAACATGGTGACCAGTTTAATTGGTGTTTAACGACACTTTCAACAATGTGTCAGGTATTACGTAGAACATGGTGACCAATTTTATTGGTGTTTAACAACACTTTCAACAATGTGTCAGGTATAACGAATAACATGGTGACCAGTTTTATTGGTGTTTAACGACACTTTCAACCATTCGTCAGGTATAACATATAACATGGTGACCAGTTTTATTAGTGTTTAAGGACACTTTCAACAATGTGTCAGGTATAGCGTACAACATGGTGACCAGTTTTATTGGTGTTTAACTACACTTTCAACAATGTGTCAGGTATAACGTATAACATGGTGACCAGTTTTATTGGTGTTTAACGACACTTTAAACAATGTGTCAGGTATAACGTAGAACATAGTGACCAGTTTTATTGGTGTTTAACGACACTTTAAACAATGTATCAGGTATAGCGTATAACATGGTGACCAGTTTTATTGGTGTTTAACGACACTTTAAACAATGTATCAGGTATAGCGTATAACATGGTGACCAGTTTTATTGGTGTTTAACGACACTTTAAACAATGTATCAGGTATAACATATAACATGGTGACCAGTTTTATTAGTGTTTAATGACACTTTCAACAATGTGTCAGGGATAACGTAAAGGTATAACACGGTGACCAATTTTATTGGTGTTTAACGACATTTTCAACAATGCTTCAGGTATAACGTATTACATGGTGACCAGTTTTATTGGTGTTTAACGACACTTTCAACAATGCATCAGGTATAACATATAACATGGTGACCAGTTTTATTGGTGTTTAACGACACTTTCAACAATGTGTCAGGTATTACGTAGAACATGGTGACCAGTTTTATTGGTGTTTAACAACACTTTCAACAATGTGTCAGGTATAACGAATAACATGGTGACCAGTTTTATTGGTGTTTAACGACACTTTCAACAATGCGTCAGGTATAACATATAACATGGTGACCAGTTTTATTGGTGTTTAACGACACTTTCAACAATGTATCAAGTATAACGTACAACATGGTGACCAGTTTTATTAGTGTTTAAGGACACTTTCAACAATGTGTCAGGTATTACGTATAACATGGTGACCAGTTTTATTGGTGTTTAACGACACTTTCAACAATGTGTCAGGTATAACATATAACATGGTGACCAGTTTTATTGGTGTTTAACGACACTTTCAACAATGTGTCAGGTATAGCGTATAACATGGTGACCAGTTTTGTTGGTGTTTAACGACACTTTCAACAATGTGTCAGGTATAGCGTATAACATGGTGACCAGTTTTATTGGTGTTTAACAACACTTTCAACAATGTATCAGGTATAGCGTATAACATGGTGACGAGTTTTATTGGTGTTTAACGACATTTTCAACAATGTATCAGGTATAACGTATAACATGGTGACCAGTTTTATTGGCGTTTAACGACACTTTCAACAATGTGTCAGGGATAACATACAGGTATAACACGGTGACCAGTTTTATTAGTGTTTAATGACACTTTCAACAATGTATCAGGTATTAACGTAGAACATAATGACCAATTTTATTGGTGTTTAACAACACTTTCAACAATGTGTCAGGGATAACGTACAGGTATAACACGGTGACCAGTTTTATTAGTGTTTAATGACACTTTCAACAATGTTTCAGGGATAACGTACAGGTAGAACACGGTGACCAATTTTATTGGTGTTTAACGACATTTTCAACAATGTTTCAGGTATAACGTATTACATGGTGACCAGTTTTATTGGTGTTTAATGACACTTTCAACAATGCATCAAGTATAACATATAACATGGTGACCAGTTTTATTGGTGTTTAACGACACTTTCAACAATGCGTCAGGTATAACATATAACATGGTGACCAGTTTTATTGGTGTTTAACGACACTTTCAACAATGTGTCAGGTATAACGTACAACATGGTGACCAGTTTTATTAGTGTTTAATGACATTTTCAACAATGTGTCAGGTATAACGTATAACATGGTGAACAGTTTAATTGGTGTTTAACGACACTTTGAACAATGTGTCAGGTATAACGTACAACATGGTGACCAGTTTTATTAGTGTTTAATGCCACTTTCAACAATGTGTGAGGTATAACGAAGAACATGGTGACCAGTTTTATTGGTGTTTAACGACACTTTCAACAATTTGCCAAGTATAACGTAGAACATGGTGACCAATTTTATTGGTGTTTAACGCCACTTTAAACAATGTGTCAGGTATAACGTAGAACATAGTGACCAGTTTTATTGGTGTTTAACGACACTTTCAACAATGTGTCAAGCATAACGTAGAACATGGTGACCAATTTTATTGGTGTTTAACGACACTTTCAACAATGTGTCAGGTATAGCGTAGAACATGGTGACCAGTTTTATTGGTGTTTAACGCCACTTTCAACAATGTTAGTTATAGCGTAGAACATGGTGATCAGTTTTATTGGTGTTTAATGCCACTTTCAACAATGTGTCAGGTATAACGTAGAAGATGGTGACCAGCTTTATTGGTGTTTAACGACACTTTCAACAATGTGTCAGGTTTAGCGTAGAACATGGTGACCAGTTTTATTGGTGTTTAACGACACTTTCAACAATGCGTCAGGTATAACATATAACATGGTGACCAGTTTTATTGGTGTTTAACGACACTTTCAACAATGTATCAAGTATAGCGTACAACATTGTGACCAGTTTTATTAGTGTTTAACGACACTTTCAACAATGTGTCAGGTATAACGTATAACATGGTGACCAGTTTTATTGGTGTTTAACGACACTTTTAACAATGTGTCAGGTATAGCGTACAACATGGTGACCAGTTTTATTAGTGTTTGACGACACTTTCAACAATGTGTCAGGTATAGCGTATAACATGGTGACCAGTTTTATTGGTGTTTAACGACACTTTTAACATGTGTCAGGTATAGCGTACAACATGGTGACCAGTTTTATTAGTGTTTAACGACACTTTCAACAATGTGTCAGGTATAACGTATAACATGGTGACCAGTTTTATTGGTGTTTAACGACACTTTCAACAGTGTGTCAGGTATAACATATAACATGGTGACCAGTTTTATTGGTGTTTAACGACACTTTCAACAATGTGTCAGGTATTACGTAGAACATGGTGACCAGTTTTATTGGTGTTTAACAACACTTTCAACAATGTGTCAGGTATAACGTATAACATGGTGACCAGTTTTATTGGTGTTTAACGAAACTTTCAACAATGTGTCAGGTATTACGTAGGGAACATGGTGACCAGTTTTATTGGTGTTTAACAACACTTTCAACAATGTGTCAGGTATAACGTATGACATGTTGGCCAGTTTTATTGGTATTAACACCACTGTCAACAATATTTCAGCTATGATGTATAATATGGCATTCAGTTTTATTGGTGTTTAATGACACTTTCAACAATGTGTCAGGTATAGCGTATACCATGGTGACCAGTTTTATTGGTGTTTAACGACACTTTCAGCAATGTGTCAGGTATAAGGCGAAAAAAAAAAAATGTCTGTTTACGGTTACCCGACCGACCCTATTTTCAGCGGCGACCCTAGTTCATTTTATCGGTAAATCAAAAGTGAAAGTGGACACATCAGAAATCTTTGGCCTAAAAAACTGTTTCCGGTTATATCCTGAAAAATAATAGCCATAAATTTTTTTATTATACGACCGCAACAATTTTTTTGAGGTATTATAACACCTTCAGACTGGAGAGCAATCAAATATATTCTAAAGTCTGGTACCTTTTCCGGATACGGATAGGTCCGCAATCCGGAATTTACGTATGTGAAATAAAATGAAAATATAAAATAAAATGGAAATCCGACCTACTTACCCTTTTTTTTTGGAGGATGTAACCGTAAACAGACATATTTTTGTTTGGCCCAACGCATGACATGTTGGCCAGTTTTATTGGTATTAACGCCACTGTCAACAATATTTCAGCTATGATGTATAATATGGTGACCAGTTTTATTGGTGTTTAACGACACTTTTAACAATGTGTCAGGTATAACATATAACATGGTGACCAGTTTTATTGGTGTTTAACGACACTTTCAACAATGTGTCTGGTATAACGTATAACATGGTGACCAGTTTTATTAGTGTTTAACGACACTTTCAACAATGTGTCAGGTATAACGTAGAACATGGTGACCAGTTTTATTGGTGTTTAACGACACTTTCAACAGTGTGTCAGGTATAACATATAACATGGTGACCAGTTTTATTGGCGCTTAGCGACACTTTCAACAATGTGTCAGGGATAACGTACAGGTATAACACGGTGACCAGTTTTATTAGTGTTTAATGACACTTTCAACAATGTGTCAGGGATAACGTACAGGTATAACACGGTGACCAATTTTATTGGTGTTTAACGACATTTTCAACAATGTTTCAGGTATAACGTATAACATGGTGACCAGTTTTATTGGTGTTTAACGACACTTTCAACAATGCATCAGGTATAACATATAACATGGTGACCAGTTTTATTGGTGTTTAACGACACTTTCAACAATGCATCAGGTACAACATATAACATGGTGACCAGTTTTATTGGTGTTTAACGACACTTTCAACAATGTGTCAGGTATAACATATAACAAGGTGACCAGTTTTATTGGTGTTTAACGACACTTTCAACAATGCGTCAGGTATAACATATAACATGGTGACCAGTTTTATTGGTGTTTAATGACACTTTCAACAATGCGTCAGGTATAACGTATAACATGGTCACCAGTTTTATTGGTGTTTAACGACACTTTCAGCAATGTGTCAGGTATAAGGCCAGAAAAAAAAAATATGTCTGTTTACGGTTACCCGACCGACCCTATTTTCAGCGGCGACCCTAGTTCATTTTATCGGTAAATCAAAAGTGAAAGTGGACACATCAGAAATCTTTGGCCTAAAAAACTGTTTCCGGTTATATCCTGAAAAATAATAGCCATCATTTTTTTATTATACGACCGCAACAATTTTTATCAGGTATTATAACACCTTCAGACTGGAGAGCAATCAAATATATTCTAAAGTCTGGTACCTTTTCCGGATACGGATAGGTCCGCAATCCGGAATTTACGTATGTGAAATAAAATGAAAATATAAAATAAAATGGAAATCCAACCTACTTACCCTTTTTTTTTGGGGGATGTAACCGAAAACAGACATATATTTTTGTTTGGCCCAACGTATGACATGTTGGCCAGTTTTATTGGTATTAACGCCACTGTCAACAATATTTCAGCTATGATGTATAATATGGTGACCAGTTTTATTGGTGTTTAACGACACTTTCAACAATGTGTCAGGTATAACTTATAACATGGTGACCAGTTTTATTGGTGTTTAATGACACTTTCAACAATGTGTCAGGTATAACGTAGAACATGGTGATCAGTTTTATTGGAGTTTAACCCCACTTTCAAAAATGTGTCAGGTATTAACGTATAACATGTTGAGCAGTTTTATTAGTGTTTAACGACACATTCAACAATGTGTCAGGTATAACGTATAACATGGTGACCAGTTTTATTGGTGTTTAACGACACTTTCAACAGTGTGCCAGGTATAACATATAACATGGTGACCAGTTTTATTGGCGTTTAACGACACTTTCAACAATGTGTCAGGGATAACGTACAGGTATAACACGGTGACCAGTTTTATTAGTGTTTAATGACACTTTCAACAATGTGTCAGGGATAACGTACAGGTATAACACGGTGACCAATTTTATTGGTTTTTAACGCCACTTTAAAAAATGTGTCAGGTATCGCGTAGAACATGGTGACCAGTTTTATTGGTGTTTAACGACACTTTCAACAATGTGTCAAGTATAACGTAGAACATGGTGACCAATTTTATTGGTGTTTAACGACACTTTCAACAATGTGTCAGGTATAACGTATAATATGGCGTTCAGTTTCAACAATGTGTCAGGTATAACGTATAACATGATAACCAGTTTTATTGGTGTTTAACGACACTTTCAACAATGTTAGTTATAGCGTTGAACATGGTGACCAGTTTTATTGGTGTTTAACGACACTTTCAACAATATGACAGGCATAACGTAGAACATGGTGACCAGTTTTATTGGTGTTTAACGCCACTTTAAGCAATGTGTCAGGTATAACGTAGAACATGGTGACCAGTTTTATTGGTGTTTAGCGACACTTTCAACAATGTGTCAAGTATAACGTTGAACATGGTGACCAGTTTTATTAGTGTTTAGCGACACTTTCAACAATGTGTCAAGTATAACATAGCACATGGTGAACAGTTTTATTGGTGTTTAACGCTTATTTAAACAATGTTAGTTATAGCACAGAATATGGTGGCCAGTTTTATTGGTGTTTAACGTCACTTTCAACAATGTGACAGGTATAAAGTATTACATGTTGACCAGTTTTATTGGTGCTTAACACCACTTTCAACAATGTTAGTTATAGTGTAGAACATGTTGGCCAGTTTTATTGGTGTTTAACGACTTTCAACAATGTGTCCGGTATAACGTATAACATGCTGGCCAGTTTTATTGGTGTTTAACGCCACTTTCAACCATGTGTCAGGTATAACGTAGTACATGGTGACCAGTTTTATTGGTGCTTAGCGACACTTTCAACAATATTAGTTATAGCGTAGAACATGGTGACCAGTTTTATTGGTGTTTAACTACACTTTCAACAATATGTCAGGTATAACGTAGAACATGGTGACCAGTTTTATTGGTGTTTAACGACACTTTCAAGAATGTGTCAGGTATAGCGTAAAACATGGTGACCAGGTTTATTGATGTTAACGCCACTTTAAACAATGTGTCAGGTATAACGTAGAACATGGTAACCAGTTTTATTGGTGTTTAACGACACTTTCAACGATGTGTCAAGTATAACGTAGAACATGGTGACCAGTTTTATTGGTGTTTAACGCCAGTTTAAACAATGTGTCAGGTATAACGTAGAACATGGTGACCAGTTTTATTGGTGTTTAACGACACTTTCAACAATGTGTCAAGTATAACGTAGAACATGGTGACCAGTTTTATTGGGGTTTTACCACACTTTCAACAATGTGTCAGGTATAATGTAGAACATGGTCACCAGTTTTATTGGTGTTAAACGACACTTTCAACAATGTGTCAGGTATAACGTATCATATGGCGTTCAGTTTTATTGGTGTTTTACGACACTTTCAACAATGTGTCAGGTATAACGTAGAACATGGTGACCAGTTTTATTGGTGTTTAACGACAGTTTCAACAATGTGTCAGGTATAATGTAGAACATGGTGACCAGTTTTATTGGTGTTTAACGCCACTTTCAACAATGTGTCAGGTATAACGTAGAACATGGTGACCAGTTTTATTGGTGCTTGACGACACTTTCAACAATGTGTCAGGTATAATGTAGAACATGGTGACCAGTTTTATTGGTGTTTAACGCCACTTTCAACAATGTGTCAGGTATAACGTAGAACATGGTGACCAATTTTATTGGTGTTTAACGACACTTTCAACAATATGTCAGGTATTACGTAGAACATGGTGACCAGTTTTATTGGTGTTTAATGACACTTTCAACAATGTGTCAGGTATAACGTAGAACATGGTGACCAGTTTTATTGGTGTTTAACGACACTTTCAACAATGTGTCAAGTATAAAGTAGAACATGGTGACCAATTTTATTGGTGTTTAACGCCACTTTAAACAATGTGTCAGGTATAGCGTAGAACATGGTGACCAGTTTTATTGGTGTTTAACGACACTTTCAACAATGTGTCAAGTATAAAGTAGAACATGGTGACCAATTTTATTGGTGTTTAACGACACTTTCAACCATGTGTCAGGTATAACGTAGAACATGGTGACCAGTTTTATTGGTGTTTAACGACACTTTCAACAATATGTCAGGTATAACGTAGAACATGGTGACCAGTTTTATTGGTGTTTAACGACACTTTCAACAATGTGTGAGGTATAACGTAGAACATGGTGACCAGTTTTATTGGTGTTTAACGACACTTTCATCAAGTGTCAAGAATAACATAGAACATGGTGACCAATTTTATTGGTGTTTAACGCCACTTTAAACAATGTGTCAGGTATAACGTAGAACATGGTGACCAATTTTATTGGTGTTTAACGACACTTTCAACCATGTGTCAGGTATAACGTAGAACATGGTGACCAGTTTTATTGGTGTTTAACACCACTTTCAACAATGTGTCTGGTATAACGTACAACATGGTGACCAGTTTTATTAGTGTTTAACGACACTTTCAACAATGTGTCAGGTATAACGTATAACATGGTGACCAGTTTTATTGGTGTTTAACGACACTTTCAACAGTGTGTCAGGTATAACATATAAGATGGTGACCAGTTTTATTGGTGTTTAACGACACTTTCAACAATGTGTCAGGGATAACGTACAGGTATAACATGGTGACCAGTTTTATTGGTGTTTAACTACACTTTCAACAGTGTGTCAGGTATAACATATAACATGGTGACCAGTTTTATTGGCGTTTAACGACACTTTCAACAGTGTGTCAGGTATAACGTAGAATATGGTGACCAGTTTTATTGGTGTTTAACGACACTTTCAACAATGTGACAGGTATAAAGTATAACATGGTGACCAGTTTTATTGGTGCTTAATGCCACTTTCAACAATGTTAGTTATAGCATAGAACATGTTGGCCTGTTGTATTGGTGTTTAACGACACTTTCAACAGTGTGTCAGGTATAACATATAACATGATGACCAGTTTTATTGGTGTTTAATGACACTTTCAACAATGTGTCAGGTATAACGTAGAACATGGTGATCAGTTTTATTGGTGTTTAACGCCACTTTCAAAAATGTGTCAGGTATTAACGTATAACATGGTGACCAGTTTTATTGGTGTTTAACGACACTTTCAACAATATGTCAGGTATAACGTAGAACATGGTGACCAGTTTTATTGGTGTTTAACGACACTTTCAACAATGTGTGAGGTATAACGTAGAACATGGTGACCAGTTTTATTGGTGTTTAACGACACTTTCAACAAGTGTCAAGAATAACATAGAACATGGTGACCAATTTTATTGGTGTTTAACGCCACTTTAAACAATGTGTCAGGTATAACGTAGAACATGGTGACCAATTTTATTGGTGTTTAACGACACTTTCAACCATGTGTCAGGTATAACGTAGAACATGGTGACCAGTTTTATTGGTGTTTAACACCACTTTCAACAATGTGTCTGGTATAACGTACAACATGGTGACCAGTTTTATTAGTGTTTAACGACACTTTCAACAATGTGTCAGGTATAACGTATAACATGGTGACCAGTTTTATTGGTGTTTAA
This sequence comes from Bathymodiolus brooksi, assembly GCA_963680875.1. Classification (NCBI taxonomy): domain Eukaryota; kingdom Metazoa; phylum Mollusca; class Bivalvia; order Mytilida; family Modiolidae; genus Bathymodiolus; species Bathymodiolus brooksi. Next base: position 8,551,380 of record OY804583.1, on the reverse strand, counting down.
CGACACTTTCAACAGTGTGTCAGGTATAACATATAAGATGGTGACCAGTTTTATTGGTGTTTAACGACACTTTCAACAATGTGTCAGGGATAACGTACAGGTATAACATGGTGACCAGTTTTATTGGTGTTTAACTACACTTTCAACAGTGTGTCAGGTATAACATATAACATGGTGACCAGTTTTATTGGCGTTTAACGACACTTTCAACAGTGTGTCAGGTATAACGTAGAATATGGTGACCAGTTTTATTGGTGTTTAACGACACTTTCAACAATGTGACAGGTATAAAGTATAACATGGTGACCAGTTTTATTGGTGCTTAATGCCACTTTCAACAATGTTAGTTATAGCGTAGAACATGTTGGCCTGTTGTATTGGTGTTTAACGACACTTTCAACAGTGTGTCAGGTATAACATATAACATGATGACCAGTTTTATTGGTGTTTAATGACACTTTCAACAATGTGTCAGGTATAAAGTAGAACATGGTGATCAGTTTTATTGGTGTTTAACGCCACTTTCAAAAATGTGTCAGGTATTAACGTATAACATGGTGACCAGTTTTATTGGTGTTTAACGACACTTTCAACAATATGTCAGGTATAACGTAGAACATGGTGACCAGTTTTATTGGTGTTTAACGACACTTTCAACAATGTGTGAGGTATAACGTAGAACATGGTGACCAGTTTTATTGGTGTTTAACGACACTTTCAACAAGTGTCAAGAATAACATAGAACATGGTGACCAATTTTATTGGTGTTTAACGCCACTTTAAACAATGTGTCAGGTATAACGTAGAACATGGTGACCAATTTTATTGGTGTTTAACGACACTTTCAACCATGTGTCAGGTATAACGTAGAACATGGTGACCAGTTTTATTGGTGTTTAACACCACTTTCAACAATGTGTCTGGTATAACGTACAACATGGTGACCAGTTTTATTAGTGTTTAACGACACTTTCAACAATGTGTCAGGTATAACGTATAACATGGTGACCAGTTTTATTGGTGTTTAACGACACTTTCAACAGTGTGTCAGGTATGACATATAAGATGGTGACCAGTTTTATTGGTGTTTAACGACACTTTCAACAATGTGTCAGGGATAACGTACAGGTATAACATGGTGACCAGTTTTATTGGTGTTTAACTACACTTTCAACAGTGTGTCAGGTATAACATATAACATGGTGACCAGTTTTATTGGCGTTTAACGACACTTTCAACAGTGTGTCAGGTATAACGTAGAATATGGTGACCAGTTTTATTGGTGTTTAACGACACTTTCAACAATGTGACAGGTATAAAGTATAACATGGTGACCAGTTTTATTGGTGCTTAATGCCACTTTCAACAATGTTAGTAATAGCGTAGAACATGTTGGCCTGTTGTATTGGTGTTTAACGACACTTTCAACAGTGTGTCAGGTATAACATATAACATGATGACCAGTTTTATTGGTGTTTAATGACACTTTCAACAATGTGTCAGGTATAACGTAGAACATGGTGATCAGTTTTATTGGTGTTTAACGCCACTTTCAAAAATGTGTCAGGTATTAACGTATAACATGGTGACCAGTTTTATTGGTGTTTAACAACACTTTCAACAATGTGTCTGGTATAACGTACAACATGGTGACCAGTTTTATTGGTGTTTAACGACACTTTCAACAATGTGTCAGGTATAACTTATAACATGGTGACCAGTTTTATTGGTGTTTAACGACACTTTCAACAATGTGTCAGGTATAACATATAACATGGTGACCAGTTTTATTGGCGCTTAGCGACACTTTCAACAATGTGTCAGGGATAACGTACAGGTATAACACGGTGACCAATTTTATTGGTGTTTAACGACATTTTCACCGATGTTTCAGGTATAACGTATAACATGGTGACCAGTTTTATTGGTGTTTAACGACACTTTCAACAATGCATCAGATATAACATATAACATGATGACCAGTTTTATTGGTGTTTCACGACACTTTCAACAATGCGTCAGGTATAACATATAACATGGTGACCAGTTTTATTGGTGTTTAACGACACTTTCAACAATGTTTCAGGTATAACGTATAACATGGTGACCAGTTTTATTAGTGTTTAACGACACTTTCAACAATGTGTCAGGTATAACGTATAACATGGTGACCTGTTTTATTGGTGTTTAACGACACTTTCAACAATGTGTCAGGTATAATGTACAACATGGTGACCAGTTTTATTAGTGTTCAACGACACTTTCAACAATGTGTCAGGTATTACGTATAACATGGTGACCAGTTTTATTGGTATTAACACCACTGTCAACAATATTTCAGCTATGATGTATAATATGGCATTCAGTTTTATTGGTGTTTAATGACACTTTCAACAATGTGTCAGATATAACGTATATCATGGTGACCAGTTTTATTGGTGTTTAACAACACTTTCAACATTGTGTCAGGTATAACATATAACATGGTGACCAGTTTTATTAGTGTTTAACGACACTTTCAACAATGAGTCAGGTATAACGTATAACATGGTGACCAGTTTTATTGGTGTTTAACGACACTTTCAACAGTGTGTCAGGTATAACATATAACATGGTGACCAGTTTTATTGGCGTTTAGCGACACTTTCAACAATGTGTCAGGGATAACGTACAGGTATAACACTGTGACCAGTTTTATTAGTGTTAAATGACACTTTCAACAATGTGTCAGGGATAACGTACAGGTATAGCACGGTGACCAATTTTATTGGTGTTTAGCGACATTTTCAACAATGTTTCAGGTATAACGTATAACATGGTGACCAGTTTTATTGGTGTTTAACGACACTTTCAACAATGCATCAGGTATAACATATAACATGGTGACCAGTTTTATTGGTGTTTAACGACACTTTCAACAATGCGTCAGGTATAAAATATAACATGGTGACCAGTTTGATTGGTGTTTAACGACACTTTCAACAATGTGTCAGGTATAACGTATAACATGGTGACCAGTTTTATTAGTGTTTAACGACACTTTCAACAAAGTGTCAGGTATAGCGTATAACATGGTGACCAGTTTTAATGGTGTTTAACGACACTTTCAACAATGTGTCAGGTATAACGTACAACATGGTGACCAGTTTTATTAGTGTTCAACGACACTTTCAACAATGTGTCAGGTATAACGTATACCATGGTGACCAGTTTTATTGGTGTTTAACGACACTTTCAGCAATGTGTCAGGTATAAGGCCAAAAAAAAAAAAATGTCTGTTTACGGTTACCCGACCGACCCTATTTTCAGCGGCGACCCTAGTTCATTTTATCGGTAAATCAAAAGTGAAAGTGGACACATCAGAAATCTTTGGCCTAAAAAACTGTTTCCGGTTATATCCTGAAAAATAATAGCCATCATTTTTTTATTATACGACCGCAACAATTTTTATGAGGTATTATAACACCTTCAGACTGGAGAGCAATCAAATATATTCTAAAGTCTGGTACCTTTTCCGGATACGGATAGGTTCGCAATCCGGAATTTACGTATGTGAAATAAAATGAAAATATAAAATAAAATGGAAATCCAACCTACCTACCCTTTTTTTTTGGAGGATGTAACCGTAAACAGACATATATTTTTGTTTGGCCCAACGTATGACATGTTGGCCAGTTTTATTGGTATTAACGCCACTGTCAACAATATTTCAGCTATGATGTATAATATGGTGACCAGTTTTATTGGTGTTTAACGACACTTTCAACAATGTGTCAGGTATAACGTATAACATGGTGACCAGTTTTATTGGTGTTTAATGACACTTTCAACAATGTGTCAGGTATAACGTAGAACATGGTGATAAGTTTCATTGGTGTTTAACGCCACTTTAAAAAATGTGTCAGGTATTAACGTAGAACATGGTGACCAGTTTTATTGGTGTTTAACGACACTTTCAACAATGTGACAGGCATAACGTAGAACATGGTGACCAGTTTTATTGGTGTTTAACGCCACTTTAAACAATGTGTCAGGCATAACGTATAACATGGTGACCAGTTTTATTGGTGTTTAACGACATTTTCAACAATGTGTCAGGTATAACGTAGAATGTGGTGGCCAGTTTTATTGGTGTTGAATGCCACTTTCAACAATATGTCAGTTATAGCGTAGATCATGGTGACCAGTTTTATGGGTGTTTATCGACACTTTCAACAATATGTCAGGTATAACGTAGAACATGGTGGCCAGTTTTATTGGTGTTGAACACCACTTTCAACAATATGTTAGTTATAGCGAATAACATGGTGACCATTTTTTTGGGTGTTTAACGACACTTTCAACAATATGTCAGGTATAACGTAGAACATGGTGGCCAGTTTTATTGGTGTTGAACATCACTTTCAACAATATGTTAGCTATAACGTATAACATTGTGACCAGTTTTATTGGTGTTTAACGACACTTTCAACAATGCGTCAGGTATAACATATAACATGGTGACCAGTTTTCTTGGTGTTTAACGACACTTTCAACAGTGTGTCAGGTATAACGTTTAACATGGTGACCAGTTTTATTGGTGTTTAACAACACTTTCAACAATGTGTCAGGTATAACGTATAACATGGTGACCAGTTTTATTGGTATTTAACGACAGTTTCAACAATGTGTCAGGTATAACGTATAACATGGTGACCAGTTTTATTGGTATTTAACGACAGTTTCAACAATGTGTCAGGTATAACGTATAACATGGTGACCAGTTTTATTGGTGTTTAACGACACTTTGAACAATGTATCAGGTATAGCATATAACATGGTGACCAGTTTTATTGGTGTTTAACGACACTTTCAACAATGTGACAGGCATAACGTAGAACATGGTGACCAGTTTTATCGGTGTTTAACGCCACTTTAAAAAATGTGTCACGTATTAACGTAGAACATGGTGACCAGTTTTATTGGTGTTTAACGAAACTTTCAACAATGTGTCAAGTATAACGTAGAACATGGTGACCAGTTTTATTGGTGTTTAACGCCACTTTAAACAATGTGTCAGGCATAACGTATAACATGGTGACCAGTTTTATTGGTGTTTAACGACATTTTCAACAATGTGTCAGGTATAACGTAGAATGTGGTGGCCTGTTTTATTGGTGTTGAATGCCACTTTCAACAATATGTCAGTTATAGCGTAGATCATGGTGACCAGTTTTATGGGTGTTTATCGACACTTTCAACAATATGTCAGGTATAACGTAGAACATGGTGGCCAGTTTTATTGGTGTTGAACACCACTTTCAACAATATGTTAGTTATAGCGAATAACATGGTGACCATTTTTTTGGGTGTTTAACGACACTTTCAACAATATGTCAGGTATAATGTAGAACATGGTGGCCAGTTTTATTGGTGCTGAACATCACTTTCAACAATATGTTAGCTATAACGTATAACATGGTGACCAGTTTTATTGGTGTTTAACGACACTTTCAACAATGCGTCAGGTATAACATATAACATGGTGACCAGTTTTCTTGGTGTTTAACGACACTTTCAACAGTGTGTCAGGTATAACGTTTAACATGGTGACCAGTTTTATTGGTGTTTAACGACACTTTCAACAATGTGTCAGGTATTACGTAGAACATGGTGACCAGTTTTATTGGTGTTTAACAACACTTTCAACAATGTGTCAGGTATAACGTATAACATGGTGACCAGTTTTATTGGTATTTAACGACACTTTCAACAATGTGTCAGGTATAACGTATAACATGGTGACCAGTTTTATTGGTGTTTAACGACACTTTGAACAATGTATCAGGTATAGCATATAACATGGTGCCCAGTTTTATTGGTGTTTAACGACACTTTCAACAATGTGTCAGGTATAGCGTATAACATGGTGACCAGTTTTATTGGTGTTTAATGACACTTTCAACAATGTGTCAGGTATAACGTATACCATGGTGACCAGTTTTATTGGTGTTTAACGACATTTTCAGCAATGTGTCATGTATAAGGCCAAAAAAAAAAAAAAATGTCTGTTTACGGTTACCCGACCGACCCTATTTTCAGGGGCGACCCTAGTTCATTTTATCGGTAAATCAAAAGTGAAAGTGGACACATCAGAAATCTTTGGCCTAAAAAACTGTTTCCGGTTATATCCTGAAAAATAATAGGCATCAATTTTTTTATTATACGACCGCAACATTTTTTTGAGGTATTATAACACCTTCAGACTGGAGAGCAATCAAATATATTCTAAAGTCTGGTACCTTTTCCGGATACGGATAGGTCCACAATCCGGATTTTACGTATGTGAAAGAAAATGAAAAAATAAAATAAAATAGAAATCCGACCTACCTACCCTATTTTTTTGGAGGATGTAACCGTAAACAGACATATATTTTTGCTTGGCCCAACGTATGACATGTTGGCCAGTTTTATTGGTATTAACGCCACTGTCAACAATATTTCAGCTATGATGTATAATATGGCGTTCAGTTTTATTGGTGTTTAACGACACTTTCAACAATGTGACAGGTATAAAGTATAACATGGTGACCAGTTTTATTGGTGCTTAACGCCACTTTCAACAATGTTAGTTATAGCGTAGAACATGTTGGCATGTTGTATTGGTGTTTAACGACACTTTCAACAATGTGTCAGGTATAACGTATAACATGCTGACCAGTTTTAGTGGTGTTTAATGCCACTTTCAACCATGTGTCAGGTATAACGTAGAACATGGTGACCAGTTTTATTGGTGCTTATCTACACTTTCAACAATGTTAGTTATAGTGTAGAACATGGTGACCAGTTTTATTGGTGTTTAACGACACTGTCAACAATATGTCAGGTATAGCGTACAACATGGTGACCAGTTTTATTGGTGTTTAACGACACTTTCAACAATGTGTCAAGTATAACGTAGAACATGGTGACCAATTTTATTGGTGCTTAACGCCACTTTAAAAAATGTGTCAGGTATAACGTAGAACATGGTGACCAGTTTTATTGGTGTTTAACGACACTTTCAACAATGTGTCAAGTATAACGTAGAACATGGTGACCAATTTTATTGGTGTTTAACGACACTTTCAACAATGTGTCAGGTATAACGTATAATATGGCGTTCAGTTTCAACAATGTGTCAGGTATAACGTATAACATGATAACCAGTTTTATTGGTGTTTAACGACACTTTCAACAATGTTAGTTATAGCGTAGAACATGGTGACCAGTTTTATTGGTGTTTAACGACACTTTCAACAATATGACAGGCATAACGTAGAACATGGTGACCAGTTTTATTGGTGTTTAACGACACTTTCAAAAATGTGTCAAGTATAACGTAGAACATGGTGACCAGTTTTATTGGTGTTTAACGCCACTTTAAACAATGTGTCAGGTATAACGTAGAACATGGTGACCAGTTTTATTGGTGTTTAGTGACACTTTCAACAATGTGTCAAGTATAACGTTGAACATGGTGACCAGTTTTATTGGTGTTTAGCGACACTTTCAACAATGTGTCAAGTATAACATAGAACATGGTGAACAGTTTTATTGGTGTTTAACGCTACTTTAAACAATGTTAGTTATAGAATATGGTGGCCAGTTTTATTGGTGTTTAACGTCACTTTCAACAATGTGACAGGTATAAAGTATTACATGGTGACCAGTTTTATTGGTGCTTAACGCCACTTTCAACAATGTTAGTTATAGTGTAGAACATGTTGGCCAGTTTTATTGGTGTTTAACGACTTTCAACAATGTGTCCGGTATAACGTATAACATGCTGGCCAGTTTTATTGGTGTTTAACGCCACTTTCAACTATGTGTCAGGTATAACGTAGAACATGGTGACCAGTTTTATTGGTGCTTAGCGACACTTTCAACAATGTTAGTTATAGCGTAGAGCATGGTGACCAGTTTTATTGGTGTTTAACTACACTTTCAACAATATGTCAGGTATAACGTAGAACATGGTGACCAGTTTTATTGGTGTTTCACGACACTTTCAAAAATGTGTCAGGTATAGCGTAGAACATGGTGACCAGTTTTATTGGTGTTTAACGCCACTTTAAACAATGTGTCAGGTATAACGTAGAACATGGTGACCAGTTTTATTGGTGTTTAACGACACTTTCAACAATGTGTCAAGTATAGCGTAGAACATGGTGACCAGTTTTATTGGTGTTTAATGCCACTTTAAACAATGTGTCAGGTATAACGTAGAACATGGTGACCAGTTTTATTGGTGTTTAACGACACTTTCAACAATGTGTCAAGTATAACGTAGAACATGGTGACCAGTTTTATTGGTATTTTACCACGCTTTCAACAATGTGTCAGGTATAACGTAGAACATGGTCACCAGTTTTATTGGTGTTTAACGACACTTTCAACAATGTGTCAAGTATAGCGTATCATATGGCGTTCAGTTTTATTGGTGTTTTACGACACTTTCAACAATGTGTCAGGTATAACGTAGAACATGGTGACCAGTTTTATTGGTGTTTAACGACACTTTCAACAATGTGTCAGGTATAATGTAGAACATGGTGACCAGTTTTATTGGTGTTTAACGCCACTTTCAACAATGTGTCAGGTATAACATAGAACATGGTGACCAATTTTATTGGTGTTTAACGACACTTTCAACAATATGTCAGGTATAACATAGAACATGGTGACCAGTTTTATTGGTGTTTAACGACACTTTCAACAATGTTTGAGGTATAACGTAGAACATGGTGACCAGTTTTATTGGTGTTTAACGACACTTTCAACAATGTGTCAAGTATAACATAGAACATGGTGACCAATTTTATTGGTGTTTAATGCCACTTTAAACAATGTGTCAGGTATAACGTAGAACATGGTGACCAGTTTTATTGGTGTTTAACGACACTTTCAACAATGTGTCAAGTATAACGTAGAACATGGTGACCAATTTTATTGGTGTTTAACGCCACTTCCAACCATGTGTCAGGTATAACGTAGAACATGGTGACCAGTTTTATTGGTGTTTAACACCACTTTCAACAATGTTAGTTATAGCGTAGAAGATGGTGATCAGTTTTGTTGGTGTTTAACGAAACTGTCAACAATGTCAGGTATGGCATAGAACATGGTGACCAGTTTTATTGGTGTTTAACGAAAGTGTCAACAATATGTCAGGTATAGCGTAGAAAATGGTGACCAGTTTTATTGGTGTTTAACGATACTTTCAACAATGAATCAGGTAAAACATACAACATGGTGACCAGTTTTATTGGTATTTAACGCCACTTTAAACAATGTGTCAGGTATAGCGTAGAACATGGTGACCAGTTTTATTGATGTTTAACTACACTTTCAACAATGTGTCAAGTATAACGTAGAACATGGTGACCAGTTTTATTGGTATTTTACCACACTTTCAACAATGTGTCAGGTATAACGTAGAACATGGTCACCAGTTTTATTGGTGTTTAACGACACTTTCAACAATGTGTCAGGTATAGCGTATCATATGGCGTTCAGTTTTATTGGTGTTTTACGACACTTTTAACAATGTGTCAGGTATAACGTAGAACATGGTGACCAGTTTTATTGGTGTTTAACGACACTTTCAACAATGTGTGAGGTATAACGTAGAACATGGTGACCAGTTTTATTGGTGTTTAACGACTCTTTCAACAATGTGTCAGGTATAACGTAGAACATGGTGACCAGTTTTATTGGTGCTTGATGACACTTTCAACAATGTGTCAGTATAATGTAGAACATGGTGACCAGTTTTATTGGTGTTTAACGCCTCTTTCAACAATGTGTCAGGTATAACATAGAACATGGTGACCAATTTTATTGGTGTTTAACGACACTTTCAACAATATGTCAGGTATAACGTAGAACATGGTGACCAGTTTTATTGGTGTTTAACGACACTTTCAACAATGTGTGAGGTATAACGTAGAACATGGTGACCAGTTTTATTGGTGTTTAACGACACTTTCAACAATGTGTCAAGTATAACGTAGAACATGGTGACCAATTTTATTGGTGTTTAACGCCACTTTAAACAATGTGTCAGGTATAACGTAGAACATGGTTACCAGTTTTATTGGTGTTTAACGACACTTTCAACAATGTGTCAAGTATAACGTAGAACATGGTGACCAGTTTTATTGGTGTTTAACACCACTTTCAACAATGTTAGTTATAGCGTAGAAGATGGTGATCAGTTTTGTTGGTGTTTAACGAAACTGTCAACAATGTCAGGTATGGCATAGAACATGGTGACCAGTTTTATTGGTGTTTAACGAAAGTGTCAACAATATATCAGGTATAGCGTAGAAAATGGTGACCAGTTTTATTGATGTTTAACTACACTTTCAACAATGTGTCAAGTATAGCGTAGAACATGGTGACCAGTTTTATTGATGTTTTTAACGCCACTTTAAACAATGTTTCAGGTATAGCGTAGAACATGGTGACCAGTTTTATTGATGTTTAACTACACTTTCAACAATGTGTCAGGTATAACGTAGAACATGGTGACCTGTTTTATTGGTGTTTAACGACACTTTCAACAATGTTAGTTATAGCGTAGAACATGGTGATCAGTTTTATTGGTGTTTAATGCCACTTTCAACAATGTGTCAGGTATAACGTAGAACATGGTGACCAGTTTTATTGGTGTTTAACGACACTTTCAACAATGTGTCAGGTATAACGTAGAACATGGTGACCAGTTTTATTGGTGTTTAACGCCACTTTCAACAAAGTGTCAGGTATAGCATAGAACATGGTGACCAGTTTTATTGGTGTTTAACGACACTTTCAGCAATGTGTGAGGTATAACGTAGAACATGGTGACCAGTTTTATTGGTGTTTAATGACACTTTCAACAATGTGTCAAGTATAACGTAGAACATGGTGACCAATTTTATTGGTGTTTAAAGCCACTTTAAACAATGTGTCAGGTATAACGTAGAACATGGTGACCAGTTTTATTGGTGTTTAACGACACTTTCAACAATGTGTCAAGTATAACGTAGAACATGGTGACCAATTTTATTGGTGTTTAACTCCACTTCCAACCATGTGTCAGGTATAACGTAGAACATGGTGACCAGTTTTATTGGTGTTTAACACCACTTTCAACAATGTTAGTTATAGCGTAGAAGATGGTGATCAGTTTTGTTGGTGTTTAACGAAACTGTCAACAATGTCAGGTATGGCATAGAACATGGTGACCAGTTTTATTGGTGTTTAACGATACTTTCAACAATGAATCAGGTAAAACATACAACATGGTGACCAATTTTATTGGTGTTTAACGCCACTTTAAACAATGTGTCAGGTATAGCGTAGAACATGGTGACCAGTTTTATTGATGTTTAACTACAGTTTCAACAATGTGTCAGGTATAACGTAGAAGATGGTGACCAGTTTTATTGGTGCTTGACGACACTTTCAACAATGTGTCAGGTATAATGTAGAAGATGGTGACCAGTTTTATTGGTGTTTAAAGGCACTTTCAACAATGTGTCAGGTATAACGTAGAACATGGTGACCAATTTTATTGGTGTTTAACGACACTTTCAACAATATGTCAGGTATAGCGTAGAACATGGTGACCAGTTTTATTGGTGTTTAACGACACTTTCAACAATGTTAGTTATAGCGTAGAACATGGTGATCAGTTTTATTGGTGTTTAATGCCATTTTCAACAATGTTTCAGGTATAACGTAGAAGATGGTGACCAGTTTTATTGGTGTTTAGCGACACTTTAAAAACTGTGTCAGGTATAACGTAGAACGTGGTGACCAGTTTTATTGGTGTTTAACGACACTTTCAACAATGTGTCAGGTTTAACGTAGAACATGGTGACCAGTTTTATTGGTGCTTAACGACACTTTCAACAATGTGTTAGGTATAGCGTATAACATGGTGAGCAGTTTTATTGGTGTTTAACGCCACTTTCAACAATGTTAGTTATAGCATAGAATATGGTGGCCAGTTTTATTGGTGCTTAACGCCACTTTCAACAATGTGACAGGTATAAAGTATAACATGGTGACCAGTTTTATTGGTGCTTAATGCCACTTTCAACAATGTTAGTTATAGCGTAGAACATGCTGGCCAGTTTTATTGGTATTTAACGTCACTTTCAACCATGTGTCAGGTATAACGTAGAACATGGTGACCTATTTTATTGGTGCTTAACGACACTTTCAACAATGTTAGTTATTGCGTAGAACATGGTGACCAGTTTTATTGGTGTTTAACGATACTGTCAACAATGTCAGGTATGGCATAGAACATGGTGACCAGTTTTATTGGTGTTTAACGACAGTGTCAACAATATATCAGGTATAGCATAGAAAATGGTGACCAGTTTTATTGGTGTTTAACGAAACTGTCAACAATGAATCAGGTAAAACATAGAACATGGTGACCAGTTTTATTGGTGTTTAACGCCACTTTCAACAATGTGTCAAGTATAACGTAGAACATGGTGACCAGTTTTATTGATGTTTAATGCCACTTTAAACAATGTGTCAGGTATAACGTATAATATGGCATTCAGTTTTATTGGTGTTTAACGACACTTTCAATAATGTGTCAAGTATAACGTAGAACATGGTGACCAGTTTTATTGGTGTTTAACGCCACTTTAAACAATGTGTCAGGTATAGCGTAGAACATGGTGACCAGTTTTATTGATGTTTAACTACACTTTCAACAATGTGTCAAGTATAACGTAGAACATGGTGACCAGTTTTATTGATGTTTAATGCCACTTTAAACAATGTGTCAGGTATAACGTATAATATGGCATTCAGTTTTATTGGTGTTTAACGACACTTTCAATAATGTGTCAGGTATAACGTAGAACATGGTGACCAATTTTATTGGTGTTAAATGACACTTTCAACAATATGTCAGGTATAACGTAGAACATGGTGACCAGTTTTATTGGTGATTAGAGACACTTTCAACAATGTTAGTTATAGCGTAGAACATGGTGACCAGTTTTATTGGTGTTTAACTACACTTTCAACAATATGTCAGGTATAACGTAGAACATGGCGACCAGTTTTATTGGTGTTTCACGACACTTTCAAAAATGTGTCAGGTATAGCGTAGAACATGGTGAACAGTTTTATTGGTGTTTAACGCCACTTTAAACAATGTGTCAGGTATAACGTATAATATGGCATTCAGTTTTATTGGTGTTTAACGACACTTTCAATAATGTGTCAAGTATAACGTAGAACATGGTGACCAGTTTTATTGGTGTTTAATGACACTTTCAACAATGTGTCAAGTATAACGTAGAACATGGTGACTAGTTTTATTGGTGTTTAACGACACTTTCAACAATGTGTCAGGTATAACGTATAATATGGCATTCAGTTTTATTGGTGTTTAACGACACTTTCAACAATGTGTCAGGTATAACGTAGAACATGGTGACCAGTTTTATTGGTGTTAAATGACACTTTCAACAATATGTCAGGTATAACGTAGAACATGGTGACCAGTTTTATTGGTGCTTAGAGACACTTTCAACAATGTTAGTTATAGCGTAGAACATGGTGACCAGTTTTATTGGTGTTTAACTACACTTTCAACAATATGTCAGGTATAACGTAGAACATGGTGACCAGTTTTATTGGTGTTTAACGACACTTTCAAAAATGTGTCAGGTATAGCGTAGAACATGGTGACCAGTTTTATTGGTGTTTAACGCCACTTTAAACAATGTGTCAGGTATAACGTAGAACATGGTGACCAGTTTTATTGGTGTTTAACGACACTTTCAACAATGTGTCAAGTATAATGTAGAACATGGTGACCAGTTTTATTGGTGTTTAATGCCACTTTAAACAATGTGTCAGGTATAACGTAGAACATGGTGACCAGTTTTGTTTGTGTTTAACGATACTTTCAACAATGTGTCAAGTATAATGTAGAACATGGTGACCAGTTTTATTGGTGTTTAGCGACACTTTCAACAATGTGTGAAGTATAACGTAGAACATGGTGACCAGTTTTGTTTGTGTTTAACGATACTTTCAACAATGTGTCAAGTATAATGTAGAACATGGTGACCAGTTTTATTGGTGTTTAGCGACACTTTCAACAATGTGTCAAGTATAACGTTGAACATGGTGAACAGTTTTATTGGTGTTTAACGCTACTTTAAACAATGTTAGTTATAGCATAGAATATGGTTACCAGTTTTATTGGTGCTTAACGTCAGTTTCAACAATGTGACAGGTATAAAGTATTACATGGTGACCAGTTTTATTGGTGCTTTATGCCACTTTCAACAATGTTAGTTATAGTGTAGAACATGTTGGCCAGTTTTATTGGTGTTTAACGACTTTCAACAATGTGTCCGGTATAACGTATAACATGCTGGCCAGTTTTATTGGTCTTTAACGCCACTTTCAACCATGTGTCAGGTATAACGTAGAACATGGTGACCAGTTTTATTGGTGCTTAGCGACACTTTCAACAATGTTAGTTATAGCGTAGAACATGGTGACCAGTTTTATTGGTGTATAACTACCCTTTCAACAATATGTCAGGTATAACGTAGAACATGGTGACCAGTTTTATTGGTGTTTAACGACACTTTCAAAAATGTGTCAGGTATAGCGTAGAACATGGTGACCAGTTTTATTGGTGTTTAACGCCACTTTCAACAATGTGTCAGGTATAACGTAGAACATGGTGACCAGTTTTATTGGTGTTTAACGACACTTTCAACAATGTGTCAAGCATAACGTAGAACATGGTGACCAGTTTTATTGGTGTTTAATGCCATTTTAAACAATGTGTCAGGTATAACGTAGAACATGGTGACCAGTTTTATTGGTGTTTTACCGCACTTTCAACAATGTGTCGGGTATAACGTAGAACATGGTCACCAGTTTTATTGGTGTTTAACGACACTTTCAACAATGTGTCAGGTATAACGTATCATATGGCGTTCAGTTTTATTGGTGTTTTACGACACTTTCAACAATGTGTCAGGTATAACGTAGAACATGGTGACCAGTTTTATTGGTGTTTAACGACACTTTCAACAATGTGTCAGGTATAACGTAGAACATGGTGACCAGTTTTATTGGTGTTTAACGACACTTTCAACAATGTGTCAAGTATAACGTAGAACATGGTGACCAGTTTTATTGGTGTTTAATGCCACTTTAAGCAATGTGTCAGGTATAACGTAGAACATGGTGACCAGTTTTATTGGTGTTTAGCGACATTTTCAACAATGTGTCAAGTATAACGTTGAACATGGTGACCAGTTTTATTGGTGTTTAGCGCCACTTTAAACAATGTTAGTTATAGCATAGAATATGGTGGCCAGTTTTATTGGTGTTTAACGTCACTTTCAACAATGTGACAGGTATAAAGTATTACATGGTGACCAGTTTTATTGGTGCTTAACGCCACTTTCAACAATGTTAGTTATAGTGTAGAACATGTTGGCCAGTTTTATTGGTGTTTAACGACTTTCAACAATGTGTCCGGTATAACGTATAACATGCTGGCCAGTTTTATTGGTGTTTAACGCCACTTTCAACCATGTGTCAGGTATAACGTAGAACATGGTGACCAGTTTTATTGATGCTTAGCGACACTTTCAACAATGTTAGTTATAGCGTAGAACATGGTGACCAGTTTATTGGTGTTTAACTACACTTTCAACAATATGTCAGGTATAACGTAGAACATGGTGACCAGTTTTATTGTTGTTTAACGACACTTTCAAAAATGTGTCAGGTATAGCGTAGAACATGGTGACCAGTTTTATTGGTGTTTAACGCCACTTTCAACAATGTGTCAGGTATAACGTAGAACATGGTGACCAGTTTTATTGGTGTTTAACGACACTTTCAACAATGTGTCAAGTATAACGTAGAACATGGTGACCAGTTTTATTGGTGTTTAACGCCACTTTAAACAATGTGTCAGGTATAACGTAGAACATGGTGACCAGTTTTATTGGTGTTTAACGACACTTTCAACAATGTGTCAAGTATAACGTAGAACATGGTGACCAGTTTTATTGGTATTTTACCACACTTTCAACAATGTGTCAGGTATAACGTAGAACATGGTCACCAGTTTTATTGGTGTTTAACGACACTTTCAACAATGTGTCAGGTATAGCGTATCATATGGCGTTCAGTTTTATTGGTTTTTACGACACTTTCAACAATGTGTCAGGTATAACGTAGAACATGGTGACCAGTTTTATTGGTGTTTAACGACACTTTCAACAATGTGTCAGGTATAATGTAGAACATGGTGACCAGTTTTATTGGTGTTTAACGCCACTTTCAACAATGTGTCAGGTATAGCGTAGAACATGGTGACCAGTTTTATTGGTGCTTGACGACACTTTCAAAAATGTGTCAGGTATAATGTAGAACATGGTGACCAGTTTTATTGGTGTTTAATGCCACTTTCAACAATGTGTCAGGTTTCACATAGAACATGGTGACCAATTTTATTGGTGTTTAACGACACTTTCAACAATATGTCAGGTATAACGTAGAACATGGTGACCAGTTTTATTGGTGTTTAACGACACTTTCAACAATGTGTGAGGTATAACGTAGAACATGGTGACCAGTTTTATTGGTGTTTAGCGACACTTTCAACAATGTGTCAAGTATAACGTAGAACATGGTGACCAATTTTATTGGTGTTTAACGCCACTTTAAACAATGTGTCAGGTATAACGTAGAACATGGTGACCAGTTTTATTGGTGTTTAACGACACTTTCAACAATGTGTCAAGTATAACGTAGAACATGGTGACCAATTTTATTGGTGTTTAACGCCACTTCCAACCATGTGTCAGGTATAACGTAGAACATGGTGACCAGTTTTATTGGTGTTTAACACCACTTTCAACAATGTTAGTTATAGCGTAGAAGATGGTGATCAGTTTTGTTGGTGTTTAACGAAACTGTCAACAATGTCAGGTATGGCATAGAACATGGTGACCAGTTTTATTGGTGTTTAACGAAAGTGTCAACAATATGTCAGGTATAGCATAGAAAATGGTGACCAGTTTTATTGGTGTTTAACGATACTTTCAACAATGAATCAGGTAAAACATACAACATGGTGACCAGTTTTATTGGTGTTTAACGCCACTTTAAACAATGTGTCAGGTATAGTGTAGAACATGGTGACCAGTTTTATTGATGTTTAACTACACTTTCAACAATGTGTCAAGTATAACGTAGAACATGGTGACCAGTTTTATTGATGTTTAACGCCACTTTAAACAATGTGTCAGGTATAGCGTAGAACATGGTGACCAGTTTTATTGATGTTTAACTACACTTTCAACAATGTGTCAGGTATAACGTAGAACATGGTGACCTGTTTTATTGGTGCTTGACGACACTTTCAACAATGTGTCAGATATAATGTAGAACATGGTGACCAGTTTTATTGGTGTTTAACGGCACTTTCAACAATGTGTCAGGTATAACATAGAACATGGTGACCAATTTTATTGGTGTTTAACGACACTTTCAACAATATGTCAGGTATAACGTAGAACATGGTGACCAGTTTTATTGGTGTTTAACGACACTTTCAACAATGTGTGAGGTATAACGTAGAATATGGTGACCAGTTTTATTGGTGTTTAACACCACTTTCAACAATGTTAGTTATAGCGTAGAACATGGTGATCAAGTTTTATTGGTGTTTAATGCCACTTTCAACAATGTGTCAGGTATAACGTAGAAGATGGTGACCAGTTTTATTGGTGTTTAACGACACTTTCAAAACTGTGTCAGGTATAACGTAGAACGTGGTGACCAGTTTTATTGGTGTTTAACGACACTTTGAACAATGTGTCAGGTTTAACGTAGAACATGGTGACCAGTTTTATTGGTGCTTAACGACACTTTCAACAATGTGTCAGGTATAGCGTAGAACATGGTGACCAGTTTTATTGGTGCTTGACGACACTTTCAAAAATGTGTCAGGTATAATGTAGAACATGGTGACCAGTTTTATTGGTGTTT
The DNA here is from genome assembly GCA_963680875.1 of Bathymodiolus brooksi. Classification (NCBI taxonomy): domain Eukaryota; kingdom Metazoa; phylum Mollusca; class Bivalvia; order Mytilida; family Modiolidae; genus Bathymodiolus; species Bathymodiolus brooksi. The sequence continues at coordinate 8,533,299 of OY804583.1, read as the reverse complement.
AATGCCACTTTCAACAATGTGTCAGGTATAACATAGAACATGGTGACCAATTTTATTGGTGTTTAACGACACTTTCAACAATATGTCAGGTATAACGTAGAACATGGTGACCAGTTTTATTGGTGTTTAACGACACTTTCAACAATGTGTGAGGTATAACGTAGAACATGGTGACCAGTTTTATTGGTGTTTAACGACACTTTCAACAATGTGTCAAGTATAACGTAGAACATGGTGACCAATTTTATTGGTGTTTAACGCCACTTTAAACAATGTGTCAGGTATAACGTAGAACATGGTGACCAGTTTTATTGGTGTTTAACGACACTTTCAACAATGTGTCAAGTATAACGTAGAACATGGTGACCAATTTTATTGGTGTTTAACGCCACTTCCAACCATGTGTCAGGTATAACGTAGAACATGGTGACCAGTTTTATTGGTGTTTAACACCACTTTCAACAATGTTAGTTATAGCGTAGAAGATGGTGATCAGTTTTGTTGGTGTTTAACGAAACTGTCAACAATGTCAGGTATGGCATAGAACATGGTGACCAGTTTTATTGGTGTTTAACGAAAGTGTCAACAATATGCCAGGTATAGCGTAGAAAATGGTGACCAGTTTTATTGGTGTTTAACGATACTTTCAACAATGAATCAGGTAAAACATACAACATGGTGACCAGTTTTATTGGTGTTTAACGCCACTTTAAACAATGTGTCAGGTATAGTGTAGAACATGGTGACCAGTTTTATTGATGTTTAACTACACTTTCAACAATGTGTCAAGTATAACGTAGAACATGGTGACCAGTTTTATTGATGTTTAACGCCACTTTAAACAATGTGTCAGGAATAGCGTAGAACATGGTGACCAGTTTTATTGATGTTTAACTACACTTTCAACAATGTGTCAGGTATAACGTAGAACATGGTGACCTGTTTTATTGGTGCTTGACGACACTTTCAACAATGTGTCAGATATAATGTAGAACATGGTGACCAGTTTTATTGGTGTTTAACGGCACTTTCAACAATGTGTCAGGTATAACGTAGAACATGGTGACCAATTTTATTGGTGTTTAACGACACTTTCAACAATATGTCAGGTATAACGTAGAACATGGTGACCAGTTTTATTGGTGTTTAACGACACTTTCAACAATGTGTGAGGTATAACGTAGAACATGGTGACCAGTTTTATTGGTGTTTAACACCACTTTCAACAATGTTAGTTATAGCGTAGAACATGGTGATCAAGTTTTATTGGTGTTTAATGCCACTTTCAACAATGTGTCAGGTATAACGTAGAAGATGGTGACCAGTTTTATTGGTGTTTAACGACACTTTCAAAACTGTGTCAGGTATAACGTAGAACGTGGTGACCAGTTTTATTGGTGTTTAACGACACTTTGAACAATGTGTCAGGTTTAACGTAGAACATGGTGACCAGTTTTATTGGTGCTTAACGACACTTTCAACAATGTGTCCGGTATAGCGTATAACATGGTGAGCAGTTTTATTGGTTTTTAACGCCACTTTCAACAATGTTAGTTATAGCATAGAATATGGTGGCCAGTTTTATTGGTGCTTAACGCCACTTTCAACAATGTGACAGGTATAAAGTATAACATGGTGACCAGTTTTATTGGTGCTTAATGCCACTTTCAACAATGTTAGTTATAGCGTAGAACATGCTGGCCAGTTTTATTGGTGTTTAACGTCACTTTCAACAATGTTAGTTATTGCGTAGAACATGGTGACCAGTTTTATTGGTGTTTAACGAAACTGTCAACAATGTCAGGTATGGCATAGAACATGGTGACCAGTTTTATTGGTGTTTAACGAAACTGTCAACAATGTCAGGTATGGCATAGAATATGGTGGCCAGTTTTATTAGTGTTTAACGTCACTTTCAACAATGTGACAGGTATAAAGTATTACATGGTGACCAGTTTTATTGGTGCTTAATGCCACTTTCAACAATGTTAGTTATAGTGTAGAACATGTTGGCCAGTTTTATTGGTGTTTAACGACTTTCAACAATGTGTCCGGTATAACGTATAACATGCTGGCCAGTTTTATTGGTGTTTAACACCACTTTCAACCATGTGTCAGGTATAACGTAGATCATGGTGACCAGTTTTATTGATGCTTAGCGACACTTTCAACAATGTTAGTTATATAGTAGAACATGGTGACCAGTTTTATTGGTGTTTAACTACACTTTCAACAATATGTCAGGAATAACGTAGAACATGGTGACCAGTTTTATTGTTGTTTAACGACACTTTCAAAAATGTGTCAGGTATAGCGTAGAACATGGTGACCAGTTTTATTGGTGTTTAACGCCACTTTCAACAATGTGTCAGGTATAACGTAGAACATGGTGACCAGTTTTATTGGTGTTTAACGACACTTTCAACAATGTGTCAGGTATAGCGTATCATATGGCATTCAGTTTTATTGGTGTTTTACGACACTTTCAACAATGTGTGAGGTATAACGTAGAACATGGTGACCAGTTTTATTGGTGTTTAACGACACTTTCAACAATGTGACAGGTATAAAGTATAACATGGTGACCAGTTTTATTGGTGCTTAATGCCACTTTCAACAATGTTAGTTATAGCGTAGAACATGCTGGCCAGTTTTATTGGTGTTTAACGTCACTTTCAACCATGTGTCAGGTATAACGTAGAACATGGTGACCTATTTTATTGGTGCTTAACGACACTTTCAACAATGTTAGTTATTGCGTAGAACATGGTGACCAGTTTTATTGGTGTTTAACGAAACTGTCAACAATGTCAGGTATGGCATAGAACATGGTCACCAGTTTTATTGGTGTTTAACGACAGTGTCAACAATATGTCAGGTATAGCGTAGAAAATGGTGACCAGTTTTATTGGTGTTTAACGAAACTGTCAACAATGAATCAGGTAAAACATAGAACATGGTGACCAGTTTTATTGGTGTTTAACGCCACTTTAAACAATGTGTCAGGTATAGCGTAGAACATGGTGACCAGTTTTATTGATGTTTAACTACACTTTCAACAATGTGTCAAGTATAACGTAGAACATGGTGACCAGTTTTATTGATGTTTAACGCCACTTTAAACAATGTGTCAGGTATAACGTATAATATTACATTCAGTTTTATTGGTGTTTAATGACACTTTCAATAATGTGTCAAGTATAACGTAGAACATGGTGACCAGTTTTATTGGTGTTTAATGACACTTTCAACAATGTGTCAAGTATAACGTAGAACATGGTGACTAGTTTTATTGGTGTTTAACGACACTTTCAACAATGTGTTAGATATAATGTAGAACATGGTGACCAGTTTTATTGGTGTTTAACGGCACTTTCAACAATGTGTCAGGTATAACGTAGAACATGGTGACCAATTTTATTGGTGTTTAACGACACTTTCAACAATATGTCAGGTATAACGTAGAACATGGTGACCAGTTTTATTGGTGTTTAACGACACTTTCAACAATGTGTGAGGTATAACGTAGAACATGGTGACCAGTTTTATTGGTGTTTAACACCACTTTCAACAATGTTAGTTATAGCGTAGAACATGGTGATCAAGTTTTATTGGTGTTTAATGCCACTTTCAACAATGTGTCAGGTATAACGTAGAAGATGGTGACCAGTTTTATTGGTGTTTAACGACACTTTCAAAACTGTGTCAGGTATAACGTAGAACGTGGTGACCAGTTTTATTGGTGTTTAACGACACTTTGAACAATGTGTCAGGTTTAACGTAGAACATGGTGACCAGTTTTATTGGTGCTTAACGACACTTTCAACAATGTGTCAGGTATAGCGTAGAACATGGTGACCAGTTTTATTGGTGCTTGACGACACTTTCAAAAATGTGTCAGGTATAATGTAGAACATGGTGACCAGTTTTATTGGTGTTTAATGCCACTTTCAACAATGTGTCAGGTATAACATAGAACATGGTGACCAATTTTATTGGTGTTTAACGACACTTTCAACAATATGTCAGGTATAACGTAGAACATGGTGACCAGTTTTATTGGTGTTTAACGACACTTTCAACAATGTGTGAGGTATAACGTAGAACATGGTGACCAGTTTTATTGGTGTTTAACGACACTTTCAACAATGTGTCAAGTATAACGTAGAACATGGTGACCAATTTTATTGGTGTTTAACGCCACTTTAAACAATGTGTCAGGTATAACGTAGAACATGGTGACCAGTTTTATTGGTGTTTAACGACACTTTCAACAATGTGTCAAGTATAACGTAGAACATGGTGACCAATTTTATTGGTGTTTAACGCCACTTCCAACCATGTGTCAGGTATAACGTAGAACATGGTGACCAGTTTTATTGGTGTTTAACACCACTTTCAACAATGTTAGTTATAGCGTAGAAGATGGTGATCAGTTTTGTTGGTGTTTAACGAAACTGTCAACAATGTCAGGTATGGCATAGAACATGGTGACCAGTTTTATTGGTGTTTAACGAAAGTGTCAACAATATGCCAGGTATAGCGTAGAAAATGGTGACCAGTTTTATTGGTGTTTAACGATACTTTCAACAATGAATCAGGTAAAACATACAACATGGTGACCAGTTTTATTGGTGTTTAACGCCACTTTAAACAATGTGTCAGGTATAGTGTAGAACATGGTGACCAGTTTTATTGATGTTTAACTACACTTTCAACAATGTGTCAAGTATAACGTAGAACATGGTGACCAGTTTTATTGATGTTTAACGCCACTTTAAACAATGTGTCAGGTATAGCGTAGAACATGGTGACCAGTTTTATTGATGTTTAACTACACTTTCAACAATGTGTCAGGTATAACGTAGAACATGGTGACCTGTTTTATTGGTGCTTGACGACACTTTCAACAATGTGTCAGATATAATGTAGAACATGGTGACCAGTTTTATTGGTGTTTAACGGCACTTTCAACAATGTGTCAGGTATAACGTAGAACATGGTGACCAATTTTATTGGTGTTTAACGACACTTTCAACAATATGTCAGGTATAACGTAGAACATGGTGACCAGTTTTATTGGTGTTTAACGACACTTTCAACAATGTGTGAGGTATAGCGTAGAACATGGTGACCAGTTTTATTGGTGTTTAACACCACTTTCAACAATGTTAGTTATAGCGTAGAACATGGTGATCAAGTTTTATTGGTGTTTAATGCCACTTTCAACAATGTGTCAGGTATAACGTAGAAGATGGTGACCAGTTTTATTGGTGTTTAACGACACTTTCAAAACTGTGTCAGGTATAACGTAGAACGTGGTGACCAGTTTTATTGGTGTTTAACGACACTTTGAACAATGTGTCAGGTTTAACGTAGAACATGGTGACCAGTTTTATTGGTGCTTAACGACACTTTCAACAATGTGTCCGGTATAGCGTATAACATGGTGAGCAGTTTTATTGGTTTTTAACGCCACTTTCAACAATGTTAGTTATAGCATAGAATATGGTGGCCAGTTTTATTGGTGCTTAACGCCACTTTCAACAATGTGACAGGTATAAAGTATAACATGGTGACCAGTTTTATTGGTGCTTAATGCCACTTTCAACAATGTTAGTTATAGCGTAGAACATGCTGGCCAGTTTTATTGGTGTTTAACGTCACTTTCAACAATGTTAGTTATTGCGTAGAACATGGTGACCAGTTTTATTGGTGTTTAACGAAACTGTCAACAATGTCAGGTATGGCATAGAACATGGTGACCAGTTTTATTGGTGTTTAACGAAACTGTCAACAATGTCAGGTATGGCATAGAATATGGTGGCCAGTTTTATTAGTGTTTAACGTCACTTTCAACAATGTGACAGGTATAAAGTATTACATGGTGACCAGTTTTATTGGTGCTTAATGCCACTTTCAACAATGTTAGTTATAGTGTAGAACATGTTGGCCAGTTTTATTGGTGTTTAACGACTTTCAACAATGTGTCCGGTATAACGTATAACATGCTGGCCAGTTTTATTGGTGTTTAACACCACTTTCAACCATGTGTCAGGTATAACGTAGATCATGGTGACCAGTTTTATTGATGCTTAGCGACACTTTCAACAATGTTAGTTATATAGTAGAACATGGTGACCAGTTTTATTGGTGTTTAACTACACTTTCAACAATATGTCAGGAATAACGTAGAACATGGTGACCAGTTTTATTGTTGTTTAACGACACTTTCAAAAATGTGTCAGGTATAGCGTAGAACATGGTGACCAGTTTTATTGGTGTTTAACGCCACTTTCAACAATGTGTCAGGTATAACGTAGAACATGGTGACCAGTTTTATTGGTGTTTAACGACACTTTCAACAATGTGTCAGGTATAGCGTATCATATGGCATTCAGTTTTATTGGTGTTTTACGACACTTTCAACAATGTGTGAGGTATAACGTAGAACATGGTGACCAGTTTTATTGGTGTTTAACGACACTTTCAACAATGTGACAGGTATAAAGTATAACATGGTGACCAGTTTTATTGGTGCTTAATGCCACTTTCAACAATGTTAGTTATAGCGTAGAACATGCTGGCCAGTTTTATTGGTGTTTAACGTCACTTTCAACCATGTGTCAGGTATAACGTAGAACATGGTGACCTATTTTATTGGTGCTTAACGACACTTTCAACAATGTTAGTTATTGCGTAGAACATGGTGACCAGTTTTATTGGTGTTTAACGAAACTGTCAACAATGTCAGGTATGGCATAGAACATGGTCACCAGTTTTATTGGTGTTTAACGACAGTGTCAACAATATGTCAGGTATAGCGTAGAAAATGGTGACCAGTTTTATTGGTGTTTAACGAAACTGTCAACAATGAATCAGGTAAAACATAGAACATGGTGACCAGTTTTATTGGTGTTTAACGCCACTTTAAACAATGTGTCAGGTATAGCGTAGAACATGGTGACCAGTTTTATTGATGTTTAACTACACTTTCAACAATGTGTCAAGTATAACGTAGAACATGGTGACCAGTTTTATTGATGTTTAACGCCACTTTAAACAATGTGTCAGGTATAACGTATAATATTACATTCAGTTTTATTGGTGTTTAATGACACTTTCAATAATGTGTCAAGTATAACGTAGAACATGGTGACCAGTTTTATTGGTGTTTAATGACACTTTCAACAATGTGTCAAGTATAACGTAGAACATGGTGACTAGTTTTATTGGTGTTTAACGACACTTTCAACAATGTGTCAGGTATAACATATAATATGGCATTCAGTTTTATTGGTGTTTAACGACACTTTCAACAATGTGTCAGGTATAACGTAGAACATGGTGACCAGTTTTATTGGTGTTAAATGACACTTTCAACAATATGTCAGGTATAACGTAGAACATGGTGACCAGTTTTATTGGTGCTTAGAGACACTTTCAACAATGTTAGTTATAGCGTAGAACATGGTGACCAGTTTTATTGGTTTTTAACTACACTTTCAACAATATGTCAGGTATAACGTAGAACATGGTGACCAGTTTTATTGGTGTTTAACGACACTTTCAAAAATGTGTCAGGTATAGCGTAGAACATGGTGACCAATTTTATTGGTGTTAAATGACACTTTCAACAATATGTCAGGTATAACGTAGAACATGGTGACCAGTTTTATTGGTGTTTAACGACACTTTCAACAATGTGTCAAGTATAACGTAGAACATGTTGGCCAGTTTTATTGGTGTTTAACGACTTTCAACAATGTGTCCGGTATAACGTATAACATGCTGGCCAGTTTTATTGGTGTTTAACGCCACTTTCAACCATGTGTCAGGTATAACGTAGAACATGGTGACCAGTTTTATTGATGCTTAGCGACACTTTCAACAATGTTAGTTATAGCGTAGAACATGGTGACCAGTTTATTGGTGTTTAACTACACTTTCAACAATATGTCAGGTATAACGTAGAACATGGTGACCAGTTTTATTGTTGTTTAACGACACTTTCAAAAATGTGTCAGGTATAGCGTAGAACATGGTGACCAGTTTTATTGGTGTTTAACGCCACTTTCAACAATGTGTCAGGTATAACGTAGAACATGGTGACCAGTTTTATTGGTGTTTAACGACACTTTCAACAATGTGTCAAGTATAACGTAGAACATGGTGACCAGTTTTATTGGTGTTTAACGCCACTTTAAACAATGTGTCAGGTATAACGTAGAACATGGTGACCAGTTTTATTGGTGTTTAACGACACTTTCAACAATGTGTCAAGTATAACGTAGAACATGGTGACCAGTTTTATTGGTATTTTACCACACTTTCAACAATGTGTCAGGTATAACGTAGAACATGGTCACCAGTTTTATTGGTGTTTAACGACACTTTCAACAATGTGTCAGGTATAGCGTATCATATGGCGTTCAGTTTTATTGGTTTTTACGACACTTTCAACAATGTGTCAGGTATAACGTAGAACATGGTGACCAGTTTTATTGGTGTTTAACGACACTTTCAACAATGTGTCAGGTATAATGTAGAACATGGTGACCAGTTTTATTGGTGTTTAACGCCACTTTCAACAATGTGTCAGGTATAGCGTAGAACATGGTGACCAGTTTTATTGGTGCTTGACGACACTTTCAAAAATGTGTCAGGTATAATGTAGAACATGGTGACCAGTTTTATTGGTGTTTAATGCCACTTTCAACAATGTGTCAGGTTTCACATAGAACATGGTGACCAATTTTATTGGTGTTTAACGACACTTTCAACAATATGTCAGGTATAACGTAGAACATGGTGACCAGTTTTATTGGTGTTTAACGACACTTTCAACAATGTGTGAGGTATAACGTAGAACATGGTGACCAGTTTTATTGGTGTTCAGCGACACTTTCAACAATGTGTCAAGTATAACGTAGAACATGGTGACCAATTTTATTGGTGTTTAACGCCACTTTAAACAATGTGTCAGGTATAACGTAGAACATGGTGACCAGTTTTATTGGTGTTTAACGACACTTTCAACAATGTGTCAAGTATAACGTAGAACATGGTGACCAATTTTATTGGTGTTTAACGCCACTTCCAACCATGTGTCAGGTATAACGTAGAACATGGTGACCAGTTTTATTGGTGTTTAACACCACTTTCAACAATGTTAGTTATAGCGTAGAAGATGGTGATCAGTTTTGTTGGTGTTTAACGAAACTGTCAACAATGTCAGGTATGGCATAGAACATGGTGACCAGTTTTATTGGTGTTTAACGAAAGTGTCAACAATATGTCAGGTATAGCATAGAAAATGGTGACCAGTTTTATTGGTGTTTAACGATACTTTCAACAATGAATCAGGTAAAACATACAACATGGTGACCAGTTTTATTGGTGTTTAACGCCACTTTAAACAATGTGTCAGGTATAGTGTAGAACATGGTGACCAGTTTTATTGATGTTTAACTACACTTTCAACAATGTGTCAAGTATAACGTAGAACATGGTGACCAGTTTTATTGATGTTTAACGCCACTTTAAACAATGTGTCAGGTATAGCGTAGAACATGGTGACCAGTTTTATTGATGTTTAACTACACTTTCAACAATGTGTCAGGTATAACGTAGAACATGGTGACCTGTTTTATTGGTGCTTGACGACACTTTCAACAATGTGTCAGATATAATGTAGAACATGGTGACCAGTTTTATTGGTGTTTAACGGCACTTTCAACAATGTGTCAGGTATAACGTAGAACATGGTGACCAATTTTATTGGTGTTTAACGACACTTTCAACAATATGTCAGGTATAACGTAGAGCATGGTGACCAGTTTTATTGGTGTTTAACGACACTTTCAACAATGTGTGAGGTATAACGTAGAACATGGTGACCAGTTTTATTGGTGTTTAACACCACTTTCAACAATGTTAGTTATAGCGTAGAACATGGTGATCAAGTTTTATTGGTGTTTAATGCCACTTTCAACAATGTGTCAGGTATAACGTAGAAGATGGTGACCAGTTTTATTGGTGTTTAACGACACTTTCAAAACTGTGTCAGGTATAACGTAGAACGTGGTGACCAGTTTTATTGGTGTTTAACGACACTTTGAACAATGTGTCAGGTTTAACGTAGAACATGGTGACCAGTTTTATTGGTGCTTAACGACACTTTCAACAATGTGTCAGGTATAGCGTAGAACATGGTGACCAGTTTTATTGGTGCTTGACGACACTTTCAAAAATGTGTCAGGTATAATGTAGAACATGGTGACCAAGTTTTATTGGTGTTTAATGCCACTTTCAACAATGTGTCAGGTATAACATAGAACATGGTGACCAATTTTATTGGTGTTTAACGACACTTTCAACAATATGTCAGGTATAACGTAGAACATGGTGACCAGTTTTATTGGTGTTTAACGACACTTTCAACAATGTGTGAGGTATAACGTAGAACATGGTGACCAGTTTTATTGGTGTTTAACGACACTTTCAACAATGTGTCAAGTATAACGTAGAACATGGTGACCAATTTTATTGGTGTTTAACGCCACTTCCAACCATGTGTCAGGTATAACGTAGAACATGGTGACCAGTTTTATTGGTGTTTAACACCACTTTCAACAATGTTAGTTATAGCGTAGAAGATGGTGATCAGTTTTGTTGGTGTTTAACGAAACTGTCAACAATGTCAGGTATGGCATAGAACATGGTGACCAGTTTTATTGGTGTTTAACGAAAGTGTCAACAATATGCCAGGTATAGCGTAGAAAATGGTGACCAGTTTTATTGGTGTTTAACGACACTTTCAACAATATGTCAGGTATAACGTAGAACATGGTGACCAGTTTTATTGGTGTTTAACGACACTTTCAACAATGTGTCAAGTATAACGTAGAACATGGTGACCAATTTTATTGGTGTTTAACGCCACTTCCAACCATGTGTCAGGTATAACGTAGAACATGGTGACCAGTTTTATTGGTGTTTAACACCACTTTCAACAATGTTAGTTATAGCGTAGAAGATGGTGATCAGTTTTATTGGTGTTTAACGAAACTGTCAACAATGTCAGGTATGGCATAGAACATGGTGACCAGTTTTATTGGTGTTTAACGAAAGTGTCAACAATATGCCAGGTATAGCGTAGAAAATGGTGACCAGTTTTATTGGTGTTTAACGATACTTTCAACAATGAATCAGGTAAAACATACAACATGGTGACCAGTTTTATTGGTGTTTAACGCCACTTTAAACAATGTGTCAGGTATAGTGTAGAACATGGTGACCAGTTTTATTGATGTTTAACTACACTTTCAACAATGTGTCAAGTATAACGTAGAACATGGTGACCAGTTTTATTGATGTTTAACGCCACTTTAAACAATGTGTCAGGTATAGCGTAGAACATGGTGACCAGTTTTATTGATGTTTAACTACACTTTCAACAATGTGTCAGGTATAACGTAGAACATGGTGACCTGTTTTATTGGTGCTTGACGACACTTTCAACAATGTGTCAGATATAATGTAGAACATGGTGACCAGTTTTATTGGTGTTTAACGGCACTTTCAACAATGTGTCAGGTATAACGTAGAACATGGTGACCAATTTTATTGGTGTTTAACGACACTTTCAACAATATGTCAGGTATAACGTAGAACATGGTGACCAGTTTTATTGGTGTTTAACGACACTTTCAACAATGTGTGAGGTATAACGTAGAACATGGTGACCAGTTTTATTGGTGTTTAACACCACTTTCAACAATGTTAGTTATAGCGTAGAACATGGTGATCAAGTTTTATTGGTGTTTAATGCCACTTTCAACAATGTGTCAGGTATAACGTAGAAGATGGTGACCAGTTTTATTGGTGTTTAACGACACTTTCAAAACTGTGTCAGGTATAACGTAGAACGTGGTGACCAGTTTTATTGGTGTTTAACGACACTTTGAACAATGTGTCAGGTTTAACGTAGAACATGGTGACCAGTTTTATTGGTGCTTAACGACACTTTCAACAATGTGTCCGGTATAGCGTATAACATGGTGAGCAGTTTTATTGGTTTTTAACGCCACTTTCAACAATGTTAGTTATAGCATAGAATATGGTGGCCAGTTTTATTGGTGCTTAACGCCACTTTCAACAATGTGACAGGTATAAAGTATAACATGGTGACCAGTTTTATTGGTGCTTAATGCCACTTTCAACAATGTTAGTTATAGCGTAGAACATGCTGGCCAGTTTTATTGGTGTTTAACGTCACTTTCAACAATGTTAGTTATTGCGTAGAACATGGTGACCAGTTTTATTGGTGTTTAACGAAACTGTCAACAATGTCAGGTATGGCATAGAACATGGTGACCAGTTTTATTGGTGTTTAACGAAACTGTCAACAATGTCAGGTATGGCATAGAATATGGTGGCCAGTTTTATTAGTGTTTAACGTCACTTTCAACAATGTGACAGGTATAAAGTATTACATGGTGACCAGTTTTATTGGTGCTTAATGCCACTTTCAACAATGTTAGTTATAGTGTAGAACATGTTGGCCAGTTTTATTGGTGTTTAACGACTTTCAACAATGTGTCCGGTATAACGTATAACATGCTGGCCAGTTTTATTGGTGTTTAACACCACTTTCAACCATGTGTCAGGTATAACGTAGATCATGGTGACCAGTTTTATTGATGCTTAGCGACACTTTCAACAATGTTAGTTATATAGTAGAACATGGTGACCAGTTTTATTGGTGTTTAACTACACTTTCAACAATATGTCAGGAATAACGTAGAACATGGTGACCAGTTTTATTGTTGTTTAACGACACTTTCAAAAATGTGTCAGGTATAGCGTAGAACATGGTGACCAGTTTTATTGGTGTTTAACGCCACTTTCAACAATGTGTCAGGTATAACGTAGAACATGGTGACCAGTTTTATTGGTGTTTAACGACACTTTCAACAATGTGTCAGGTATAGCGTATCATATGGCATTCAGTTTTATTGGTGTTTTACGACACTTTCAACAATGTGTGAGGTATAACGTAGAACATGGTGACCAGTTTTATTGGTGTTTAACGACACTTTCAACAATGTGACAGGTATAAAGTATAACATGGTGACCAGTTTTATTGGTGCTTAATGCCACTTTCAACAATGTTAGTTATAGCGTAGAACATGCTGGCCAGTTTTATTGGTGTTTAACGTCACTTTCAACCATGTGTCAGGTATAACGTAGAACATGGTGACCTATTTTATTGGTGCTTAACGACACTTTCAACAATGTTAGTTATTGCGTAGAACATGGTGACCAGTTTTATTGGTGTTTAACGAAACTGTCAACAATGTCAGGTATGGCATAGAACATGGTCACCAGTTTTATTGGTGTTTAACGACAGTGTCAACAATATGTCAGGTATAGCGTAGAAAATGGTGACCAGTTTTATTGGTGTTTAACGAAACTGTCAACAATGAATCAGGTAAAACATAGAACATGGTGACCAGTTTTATTGGTGTTTAACGCCACTTTAAACAATGTGTCAGGTATAGCGTAGAACATGGTGACCAGTTTTATTGATGTTTAACTACACTTTCAACAATGTGTCAAGTATAACGTAGAACATGGTGACCAGTTTTATTGATGTTTAACGCCACTTTAAACAATGTGTCAGGTATAACGTATAATATTACATTCAGTTTTATTGGTGTTTAATGACACTTTCAATAATGTGTCAAGTATAACGTAGAACATGGTGACCAGTTTTGTTGGTGTTTAATGACACTTTCAACAATGTGTCAAGTATAACGTAGAACATGGTGACTAGTTTTATTGGTGTTTAACGACACTTTCAACAATGTGTCAGGTATAACATATAATATGGCATTCAGTTTTATTGGTGTTTAACGACACTTTCAACAATGTGTCAGGTATAACGTAGAACATGGTGACCAGTTTTATTGGTGTTAAATGACACTTTCAACAATATGTCAGGTATAACGTAGAACATGGTGACCAGTTTTATTGGTGCTTAGAGACACTTTCAACAATGTTAGTTATAGCGTAGAACATGGTGACCAGTTTTATTGGTTTTTAACTACACTTTCAACAATATGTCAGGTATAACGTAGAACATGGTGACCAGTTTTATTGGTGTTTAACGACACTTTCAAAAATGTGTCAGGTATAGCGTAGAACATGGTGACCAGTTTTATTGGTGTTTAACGCCACTTTAAACAATGTGTCAGGTATAACGTAGAACATGGTGACCAGTTTTATTGGTGTTTAACGACCATTTCAACAATGTGTCAAGTATAACGTAGAACATGGTGACCAGTTTTATTGGTGTTTAACGCCACTTTAAACAATGTGTCAGGTATAACGTAGAACATGGTGACCAGTTTTGTTTGTGTTTAACGATACTTTCAACAATGTGTCAAGTATAATGTAGAACATGGTGACCAGTTTTATTGGTGTTTAGCGACACTTTCAACAATGTGTCAAGTATAACGTTGAACATGGTGACCAGTTTTATTGGTGTTTAGCGACACTTTCAACAATGTGTCAAGTAAAACATAGAACATGGTGAACAGTTTTATTGGTGTTTAACGCTACTTTAAACAATGTTAGTTATAGCATAGAATATGGTGACCAGTTTTATTGGTGCTTAACGCCACTTTCAACAATGTTAGTTATAGTGTAGAACATGTTGGTCAGTTTTATTGGTGTTTAACGACTTTCAACAATGTGTCCGGTATAACATATAACATGCTGGCCAGTTTTATTGGTGTTTAACGCCACTTTCAACCATGTGTCAGGTATAACGTAGAACATGGTGACCAGTTTTATTGGTGCTTAGCGACACTTTCAACAATGTTAGTTATAGCGTAGAACATGGTGACCAGTTTTATTGGTGTTTAACTACACTTTCAACAATATGTCAGGTATAACGTAGAACATGGTGACCAGTTTTATTGGTGTTTAACCACACTTTCAAAAATGTGTCAGGTATAGCGTAGAACATGGTGACCAGTTTTATTGGTGTTTAACGCCACTTTCAACAATGTGTCAGGTAAAACGTAGAACATGGTGACCAGTTTTATTGGTGTTTAACGACACTTTCAACAATGTGTCAAGCATAACGTAGAACATGGTGACCAGTTTTATTGGTGTTTAATGCCATTTTAAACAATGTGTCAGGTATAATGTAGAACATGGTGACCAGTTTTATTGGTGTTTAACGACACTTTCAACAATATGTCAAGTATAACGTAGAACATGGTGACCAGTTTTATTGGTGTTTTACCGCACTTTCAACAATGTGTCGGGTATAACGTAGAACATGGTCACCAGTTTTATTGGTGTTTAACGACACTTTCAACAATGTGTCAAGTATAACGTATCATATGGCGTTCAGTTTTATTGGTGTTTTACGACACTTTCAACAATGTGTCAGGTATAACGTAGAACATGGTGACCAGTTTTATTGGTGTTTAACGACACTTTCAACAATGTGTCAGGTATAACGTAGAACATGGTGACCAGTTTTATTGGTGTTTAACGACACTTTCAACAATGTGTCAAGTATAACGTAGAACATGGTGACCAGTTTTATTGGTGTTTAACGCCACTTTAAGCAATGTGTCAGGTATAACGTAGAACATGGTGACCAGTTTTATTGGCGTTTAGCGACACTTTCAACAATGTGTCAATTATAACGTTGAACATGGTGACCAGTTTTATTGGTGTTTAGCGCTACTTTAAACAATGTTAGTTATAGCATAGAATATGGTGGCCAGTTTTATTGGTGTTTAACGTCACTTTCAACAATGTGACAGGTATAAAGTATTACATGGTGACCAGTTTTATTGGTGCTTAACGCCACTTTCAACAATGTTAGTTATAGTGTAGAACATGTTGGCCAGTTTTATTGGTGTTTAACGACTTTCAACAATGTGTCCGGTATAACGTATAACATGCTGGCCAGTTTTATTGGTGTTTAACGCCACTTTCAACCATGTGTCAGGTATAACGTAGAACATGGTGACCAGTTTTATTGGTGCTTAGCGACACTTTCAACAATGTTAGTTATAGCGTAGAACATGGTGACCAGTTTTATTGGTGTTTAACTACACTTTCAACAATATGTCAGGTATAACGTAGAACATGGTGACCAGTTTTATTGTTGTTTAACGACACTTTCAAAAATGTGTCAGGTATAGCGTAGAACATGGTGACCAGTTTTATTGGTGTTTAACGCCACTTTCAACAATGTGTCAGGTATAACGTAGAACATGGTGACCAGTTTTATTGGTGTTTAACGACACTTTCAACAATGTGTCAAGCATAACGTAGAACATGGTGACCAGTTTTATTGGTGTTTAACGCCATTTTAAACAATGTGTCAGGTATAACGTAGAACATGGTGACCAGTTTTATTGGTGTTTAACGACACTTTCAACAATGTGTCAAGTATAACGTAGAACATGGTGACCAGTTTTATTGGTGTTTTACCGCACTTTCAACAATGTGTCGGGTATAACGTAGAACATGGTCACCAGTTTTATTGGTGTTTAACGACACTTTCAACAATGTGTCAGGTATAACGTATCATATGGCATTCAGTTTTATTGGTGTTTTACGACACTTTCAACAATGTGTCAGGTATAGCGTAGAACATGGTGACCAGTTTTATTGGTGTTTAACGACACTTTCAACAATGTGTCAGGTATAACGTAGAACATGGTGA
Source organism: Bathymodiolus brooksi (assembly GCA_963680875.1). Classification (NCBI taxonomy): domain Eukaryota; kingdom Metazoa; phylum Mollusca; class Bivalvia; order Mytilida; family Modiolidae; genus Bathymodiolus; species Bathymodiolus brooksi. Next base: position 8,516,537 of record OY804583.1, on the reverse strand, counting down.
CCAGTTTTATTGCTGTTTAACGCCACTTTCAACAATGTGTCAGGTATAACGTAGAACATGGTGACCAATTTTATTGGTGTTTAACGACACTTTCAACAATGTGTCAGGTATAACATAGAACATGGTGACCAATTTTATTGGTGTTTAACGACACTTTTAACCATGTGTCAGGTATAACGTAGAACATGGTGACCAGTTTTATTGGTGTTTAACACCACTTTCAACAATGTTAGTTATAGCGTAGAAGATGGTGATCAGTTTTATTGGTGTTTAATGCCACTTTCAACAATGTGTCAGGTATAGCGTAGAAGATGGTGACCAGTTTTATTGGTGTTTAATGCCATTTTAAACAATGTGTCAGGTATAATGTAGAACATGGTGACCAGTTTTATTGGTGTTTAACGACACTTTCAACAATATGTCAAGTATAACGTAGAACATGGTGACCAGTTTTATTGGTGTTTTACCGCACTTTCAACAATGTGTCGGGTATAACGTAGAACATGGTCACCAGTTTTATTGGTGTTTAACGACACTTTCAACAATGTGTCAAGTATAACGTATCATATGGCGTTCAGTTTTATTGGTGTTTTACGACACTTTCAACAATGTGTCAGGTATAACGTAGAACATGGTGACCAGTTTTATTGGTGTTTAACGACACTTTCAACAATGTGTGAGGTATAACGTAGAACATGGTGACCAGTTTTATTGGTGTTTAACGACACTTTCAACAATGTGTCAAGTATAACGTAGAACATGGTGACCAGTTTTATTGGTGTTTAACGCCACTTTAAGCAATGTGTCAGGTATAACGTAGAACATGGTGACCAGTTTTATTGGCGTTTAGCGACACTTTCAACAATGTGTCAATTATAACGTTGAACATGGTGACCAGTTTTATTGGTGTTTAGCGCTACTTTAAACAATGTTAGTTATAGCATAGAATATGGTGGCCAGTTTTATTGGTGTTTAACGTCACTTTCAACAATGTGACAGGTATAAAGTATTACATGGTGACCAGTTTTATTGGTGCTTAACGCCACTTTCAACAATGTTAGTTATAGTGTAGAACATGTTGGCCAGTTTTATTGGTGTTTAACGACTTTCAACAATGTGTCGGTATAACGTATAACATGCTGGCCAGTTTTATTGGTGTTTAACGCCACTTTCAACCATGTGTCAGGTATAACGTAGAACATGGTGACCAGTTTTATTGGTGCTTAGCGACACTTTCAACAATGTTAGTTATAGCGTAGAACATGGTGACCAGTTTTATTGGTGTTTAACTACACTTTCAACAATATGTCAGGTATAACGTAGAACATGGTGACCAGTTTTATTGTTGTTTAACGACACTTTCAAAAATGTGTCAGGTATAGCGTAGAACATGGTGACCAGTTTTATTGGTGTTTAACGCCACTTTCAACAATGTGTCAGGTATAACGTAGAACATGGTGACCAGTTTTATTGGTGTTTAACGACACTTTCAACAATGTGTCAAGCATAACGTAGAACATGGTGACCAGTTTTATTGGTGTTTAACGCCATTTTAAACAATGTGTCAGGTATAACGTAGAACATGGTGACCAGTTTTATTGGTGTTTAACGACACTTTCAACAATGTGTCAAGTATAACGTAGAACATGGTGACCAGTTTTATTGGTGTTTTACCGCACTTTCAACAATGTGTCGGGTATAACGTAGAACATGGTGACCAGTTTTATTGGTGTTTAACGACACTTTCAACAATGTGTCAGGTATAACGTATCATATGGCATTCAGTTTTATTGGTGTTTTACGACACTTTCAACAATGTGTCAGGTATAACGTAGAACATGGTGGCCATTTTTATTGGTGTTTAACACCACTTTCAACAATGTTAGTTATAGCGTAGAAGATGGTGATCAGTTTTATTGGTGTTTAATGCCTCTTTCAACAATGTGTCAGGTATAGCGTAGAAGATGGTGACCAGTTTTATTGGTGTTTAACGACACTTTCAACAATGTGTCAGGTATAACATAGAACATGGTGACCAATTTTATTGGTGTTTAACGACACTTTTAACCATGTGTCAGGTATAACGTAGAACATGGTGACCAGTTTTATTGGTGTTTAACACCACTTTCAACAATGTTAGTTATAGCGTAGAAGATGGTGATCAGTTTTATTGGTGTTTAATGCCACTTTCAACAATGTGTCAGGTATAGCGTAGAAGATGGTGACCAGTTTTATTGGTGTTTAATGCCATTTTAAACAATGTGTCAGGTATAATGTAGAACATGGTGACCAGTTTTATTGGTGTTTAACGACACTTTCAACAATATGTCAAGTATAACGTAGAACATGGTGACCAGTTTTATTGGTGTTTTACCGCACTTTCAACAATGTGTCGGGTATAACGTAGAACATGGTCACCAGTTTTATTGGTGTTTAACGACACTTTCAACAATGTGTCAAGTATAACGTATCATATGGTGACCAGTTTTATTGGTGTTTAACACCACTTTCAACAATGTTAGTTATAGCGTAGAAGATGGTGATCAGTTTTATTGGTGTTTAATGCCTCTTTCAACAATGTGTCAGGTATAGCGTAGAAGATGGTGACCAGTTTTATTGGTGTTTAACGACACTTTCAAAACTGTGTCAGGTATAACGTAGAACGTGGTGACCAGTTTTATTGGTGTTTAACGACACTTTCAACAATGTGTCAGGTTTAACGTAGAACATGGTGACCAGTTTTATTGGTGCTTAACGACACTTTCAACAATGTGTCCGGTATAGCGTATCAGATGGTGAGCAGTTTTATTGGTGTTTAACGCCACTTTCAACAATGTTAGTTATAGCATTTAATATGGTGGCCAGTTTTATTGGTGTTTAACGCCACTTTCAACAATGTGACAGGTATAAAGTATAACATGGTGACCAGTTTTATTGGTGCTTAACGCCACTTTCAACAATGTTAGTTATAGCGTAGAACATGTTGGCCAGTTTTATTGGTGTTTAACGACTTATTACAATGTGTCCGGTATAACGTATAACATGCTGGCCAGTTTTATTGGTGTTTAACGTCACTTTAAACCATGTGTCAGGTATAACGTAGAACATGGTGACCTATTTTATTGGTGCTTAACGACACTTTAAACAATGTTAGTTATAGCATAGAACATGGTGACCAGTTTTAATGGTGTTTAACGAAACTGTCAACAATGTCAGGTATGGCATAGAACATGGTGACCAGTTTTATTGTTGTTTAACGATACTTTCAATAATGCATCAGGTATAACATATAACATGGTGACCAGTTTTATTGGTGTTTAACGACACCTTCAACAATGTGTCAGGTATAACGTATAACATGGTGACCAGTTTTATTAGTGTTTAACGACACTTTCAACAATGTGTCAGGTATAACGTATAACATTGTGACCAGTTTTATTGGTGTTTAACGACACTTTCAACAATGTGTCAGGTATAACGTACATCATGGTGACCAGTTTTATTAGTGTTCAACGACACTTTCAACAATGTGTCAGGTATTACGTATAACATGGTGACCAGTTTTATTGGTGTTTAACGACACTTTCAACAATGTGTCAGGTATAACGTATGACATGTTGGCCAGTTTTATTGGTATTAACACCACTGGCAACAATATTTCAGCTATGATGTATAATATGGCATTCAGTTTTATTGGTGTTTAATGACACTTTTAACAATGTGTCAGGTATAACGTATACCATGGTGACCAGTTTTATTGGTGTTTAACGACACTTTCAGCGAAGTGTCAGGTATAAGGCCAAAAAAAAAAATATGTCTGTTTACGGTTACCCGACCGACCCTATTTTCAGCGGCGACCCTAGTTCATTTTATCGGTAAATCAAAAGTGACAGTGGACACATCAGAAATCTTTGGCCTAAAAAACTGTTTCCGGTTATATCCTGAAAAATAATAGCCATCAATTTTTTTATTATACGACCGCAACAATTTTTATGAGGTATTATAACACCTTCAGACTGGAGAGCAATCAAATATATTCTAAAGTCTTGTACCTTTTCCGGATACGGATAGGTTCGCAATCCGGAATTTACGTATGTGAAATAAAATGAAAATATAAAATAAAATGGAAATCCGACCTACCTACCCTTTTTTTTTGGAGGATGTAACCGTAAACAGACATATATTTTTGTTTGGCCCAACGTATGACATGTTGACCAGTTTTATTGGTATTAACGCCACTGTCAACAATATTTCAGCTATGATGTATAATATGGTGACCAGTTTTATTGGTGTTTAACGACACTTTCAACAATGTGTCAGGTATAACGTATAACATGGTGACCAGTTTTATTGGTGTTTAATGACACTTTCAACAATGTGTCAGGTATAACGTAGAACATGGTGATCAGTTTTATTGGTGTTTAACGCCACTTTAAAAAATGTGTCAGGTATTAACGTAGAACATGGTGACCAGTTTTATTGGTGTTTAACGACACTTTCAACAATGTGACAGGCATAACGTAGAACATGGTGACCAGTTTTATTGGTGCTTAACGAAACTTTCAACAATGTGTCAAGTATAACGTAGAACATGGTGACCAGTTTTATTGGTGTTTAACGCCACTTTAAACAATGTGTCAGGCATAACGTATAACATGGTGACCAGTTTTATTGGTGTTTAACGACATTTTCAACAATGTGTCAGGTATAACGTAGAATGTGGTGGCCAGTTTTATTGGTGTTGAATGCCACTTTCAACAATATGTCAGTTATAGCGTAGATCATGGTGACCAGTTTTATGGGTGTTTAACGACACTTTCAACAATATGTCAGGTATAACATAGCACATGGTGGCCATTTTTATTGGTGTTGAACACCACTTTCAACAATATGTTAGTTATAGCGTATAACATAGTGACCATTTTTTGGGGTGTTTAACGACACTTTCCACAATATGTCAAGTATAACGTAGAACATGGTGGCCAGTTTTATTGGTGTTGAACATCATTTTCAACAATATGTTAGCTATAGCGTATAACATGGTGACCAGTTTTATTGGTGTTTAACGACACTTTCAACAATGCGTCAGGTATAACATATAAGATGGTGACCAGTTTTATTGGTGTTTAACGACACTTTCAACAATGTGTCAGGTATAGCGTATAACATGGCGACCAGTTTTATTGGTGTTTAACGACACTTTCAACGATGTATCAGGTATGACGTATAACATGGTGACCAGTTTTATTGGTGTTTAACAACACTTTCAACAATGTGTCAGGTATAACGTATGACATGTTGGCCAGTTTTATTGGTATTAACACCACTGTCAACAATATTTCAGCTATGATGTATAATATGGCATTCAATTTTATTGGTGTTTAATGACATTTTCAACAATGTGTCAGGTATAAAGTATAACATGGTGACCAGTTTTATTGGTGCTTAACGCCACTTTCAACAATGTTAGTTATAGCGTAGAACATGTTGGCCTGTTGTATTGGTGTTTAACGACACTTTCAACAATGTGTCAGGTATAACGTATAACATGCTGACCAGTTTTATTGGTGTTTAACGCCACTTTCAACCATGTGTCAGGTATAACGTAGAACATGGTGACCAGTTTTATTGGTGCTTATCTACACTTTCAACAATGTTAGTTATAGTGTAGAACATGGTTACCAGTTTTATTGGTGTTTAACGACACTCAACAATATGTCAGGTATAGCGTAGAACATGGTGACCAGTTTTATTGGTGTTTAATGACACTGTCAACAATATGTCAGGTATAACGTAGAACATGGTGACCAGTTTTATTGGTGTTTAACAACACTTTCAACAATGTGTCAGGTATAACGTAGAACATGGTGACCAGTTTTATTGGTGTTTAACTCCACTTTCAACAATGTGTCAGGTATAACGTAGAACATGGTGACCAGTTTTATTGGTGTTTAACGACACTTTCAACAATGTGTCAAGTATAACGTAGAACATGGTGACCAATTTTATTGGTGTTTAACACCACTTTAAAAAATGTGTCAGGTATAACGTAGAACATGGTGACCAGTTTTATTGGTGTTTAACGACACTTTCAACAATGTGTCAAGCATAACGTAGAACATGGTGACCAATTTTATTGGTGTTTAAAAACACTTTCAACAATGTGTCAGGTATAACGTATAATATGGCGTCCAGTTTCAACAATGTGTCAGGTATAACGTATAACATGATAACCAGTTTTATTGGTGTTTAACGACACTTTCAACAATGTTAGTTATAGCGTAGAACATGGTGACCAGTTTTATTGGTGCTTAACGACACTTTCATCAATATGACAGGCATAACGTAGAACATGGTGACCAGTTTTATTGGTGTTTAACGACACTTTCAACAATGTGTCAAGTATAACGTAGAACATGGTGACCAGTTTTATTGGTGTTTAACGCCACTTTAAGCAATGTGTCAGGTATAACGTAGAACATGGTGACCAGTTTTATTGGTGTTTAGCGACACTTTCAACAATGTTAGTTATAGCATAGAATATGGTGGCCAGTTTTATTGGTGTTTAACGTCACTTTCAACAATGTGACAGGTATAAAGTATTACATGGTGACCAGTTTTATTGGTGCTTAACGCCACTTTCAACAATGTTAGTTATAGTGTAGAACATGTTGGCCAGTTTTATTGGTGTTTAACGACTTTCAACAATGTGTCCGGTATAACGTATAACATGCTGGCCAGTTTTATTGGTGTTTAACGCCACTTTCAACCATGTGTCAGGTATAACGTAGAACATGGCGACCAGTTTTATTGGTGCTTAGCGACACTTTCAACAATGTTAGTTATAGCGTAGAACATGGTGACCAGTTTTATTGGTGTTTAACTACACTTTCAACAATATGTCAGGTATAACGTAGAACATGGTGAACAGTTTTATTGGTGTTTAACGACACTTTCAAAAATATGTCAGGTATAGCGTAGAACATGGTGACCAGTTTTATTGGTGTTTAACGCCACTTTAAACAATGTGTCAGGTATAACGTAGAACATGGTGACCAGTTTTATTGGTGTTTAACGACACTTTCAACAATGTGTCAAGTATAACGTAGAACATGGTGACCAGTTTTATTGGTGTTTAACGCCACTTTAAACAATGTGTCAGGTATAACGTAGAACATGGTGACCAGTTTTATTGGTGTTTAACGACACTTTCAACAATGAGTCAAGTATAACGTAGAACATGGTGACCAGTTTTATTGGTGTTTTACCACACTTTCAACAATGTGTCAGGTATAACGTATCATATGGCGTTCAGTTTTATTGGTTTTTTACGACACTTTCAACAATGTGTCAGGTATAACGTAGAACATGGTGACCAGTTTTATTGGTGTTTAACGACACTTTCAACAATGTGTCAGGTATAATGTAGAACATGGTGACCAGTTTTATTGGTGTTTAACGCCACTTTCAACAATGTGTCAGGTATAACGTAGAACATGGTGACCAGTTTTATTGGTGCTTGACGACACTTTCAACAATGTGTCAGGTATAATGTAGAACATGGTGACCAGTTTTATTGGTGTTTAACGCCACTTTCAACAATGTGTCAGGTATAACGTAGAACATGGTGACCAATTTTATTGGTGTTTAATGACACTTTCAACAATGTTAGTTATAGCATAGAATATGGTGGCCAGTTTTATTGGTGTTTAACGTCACTTTCAACAATGTGACAGGTATAAAGTATTACATGGTGACCAGTTTTATTGGTGCTTAACGCCACTTTCAACAATGTTAGTTATAGTGTAGAACATGTTGGCCAGTTTTATTGGTGTTTAACGACTTTCAACAATGTGTCCGGTATAACGTATAACATGCTGGCCAGTTTTATTGGTGTTTAACGCCACTTTCAACCATGTGTCAGGTATAACGTAGAACATGGCGACCAGTTTTATTGGTGCTTAGCGACACTTTCAACAATGTTAGTTATAGCGTAGAACATGGTGACCAGTTTTATTGGTGTTTAACTACACTTTCAACAATATGTCAGGTATAACGTAGAACATGGTGAACAGTTTTATTGGTGTTTAACGACACTTTCAAAAATATGTCAGGTATAGCGTAGAACATGGTGACCAGTTTTATTGGTGTTTAACGCCACTTTAAACAATGTGTCAGGTATAACGTAGAACATGGTGACCAGTTTTATTGGTGTTTAACGACACTTTCAACAATGTGTCAAGTATAACGTAGAACATGGTGACCAGTTTTATTGGTGTTTAACGCCACTTTAAACAATGTGTCAGGTATAACGTAGAACATGGTGACCAGTTTTATTGGTGTTTAACGACACTTTCAACAATGAGTCAAGTATAACGTAGAACATGGTGACCAGTTTTATTGGTGTTTTACCACACTTTCAACAATGTGTCAGGTATAACGTAGAACATGGTCACCAGTTTTATTGGCGTTTAACGACACTTTCAACAATGTGTCAGGTATAACGTATCATATGGCGTTCAGTTTTATTGGTTTTTTACGACACTTTCAACAATGTGTCAGGTATAACGTAGAACATGGTGACCAGTTTTATTGGTGTTTAACGACACTTTCAACAATGTGTCAGGTATAATGTAGAACATGGTGACCAGTTTTATTGGTGTTTAACGCCACTTTCAACAATGTGTCAGGTATAACGTAGAACATGGTGACCAGTTTTATTGGTGCTTGACGACACTTTCAACAATGTGTCAGGTATAATGTAGAACATGGTGACCAGTTTTATTGGTGTTTAACGCCACTTTCAACAATGTGTCAGGTATAACGTAGAACATGGTGACCAATTTTATTGGTGTTTAATGACACTTTCAACAATATGTCAGGTATAACGTAGAACATGTTGACCAGTTTTATTGGTGTTTAACGACACTTTCAACAATGTTAGTTATGGCATAGAATATGGTGGCCAGTTTTATTGGTGTTTAACGTCACTTTCAACAATGTGACAGGTATAAAGTATTACATGGTGACCAGTTTTATTGGTGCTTAACGCCACTTTCAACAATGTTAGTTATAGTGTAGAACATGTTGGCCAGTTTTATTGGTGTTTAACGACTTTCAACAATGTGTCAGGTATAACGTATAACATGCTGGCCAGTTTTATTGGTGTTTAACGCCACTTTCAACCATGTGCCAGGTATAACGTAGAACATGGTGACCAGTTTTATTGGTGCTTAGCGACACTTTCAACAATGTTAGTTATAGCGTAGAACATGGTGACCAGTTTTATTGGTGTTTAACTACACTTTCAACAATATGTCAGGTATAACGTAGAACATGGTGACCAGTTTTATTGGTGTTTAACGCCACTTTCAACAATGTGTCAGGTATAATGTAGAACATGGTGACCAGTTTTATTGGTGTTTAACGCCACTTTCAACAATGTGTCAGGTATAACGTAGAACATGGTGACCAATTTTATTGGTGTTTAATGACACTTTCAACAATATGTCAGGTATAACGTAGAACATGTTGACCAGTTTTATTGGTGTTTAACGACACTTTCAACAATGTTAGTTATGGCATAGAATATGGTGGCCAGTTTTATTGGTGTTTAACGTCACTTTCAACAATGTGACAGGTATAAAGTATTACATGGTGACCAGTTTTATTGGTGCTTAACGCCACTTTCAACAATGTTAGTTATAGTGTAGAACATGTTGGCCAGTTTTATTGGTGTTTAACGACTTTCAACAATGTGTCAGGTATAACGTATAACATGCTGGCCAGTTTTATTGGTGTTTAACGCCACTTTCAACCATGTGCCAGGTATAACGTAGAACATGGTGACCAGTTTTATTGGTGCTTAGCGACACTTTCAACAATGTTAGTTATAGCGTAGAACATGGTGACCAGTTTTATTGGTGTTTAACTACACTTTCAACAATATGTCAGGTATAACGTAGAACATGGTGAACAGTTTTATTGGTGTTTAACGACACTTTCAAAAATATGTCAGGTATAGCGTAGAACATGGTGACCAGTTTTATTGGTGTTTAACGCCACTTTAAACAATGTGTCAGGTATAACGTAGAACATGGTGACCAGTTTTATTGGTGTTTAACGACACTTTCAACAATGTGTCAAGTATAACGTAGAACATGGTGACCAGTTTTATTGGTGTTTAACGCCACTTTAAGCAATGTGTCAGGTATAACGTAGAACATGGTGACCAGTTTTATTGGTGTTTAACGACACTTTCAACAATGAGTCAAGTATAACGTAGAACATGGTGACCAGTTTTATTGGTGTTTTACGACACTTTCAACAATGTGTCAGGTATAACGTAGAACATGGTGACCAGTTTTATTGGTGTTTAACGACACTTTCAACAATGTGTCAGGTATAACGTATCATATGGCGTTCAGTTTTATTGGTTTTTTACGACACTTTCAACAATGTGTCAGGTATAACATATAACATGGTGACCAGTTTTATTGGTGTTTAACAACACTTTCAACAATGTGTCAGGTATAGCGTATAACATGGTGACCAGTTTTATTGGTGTTTAACGAAACTTTCAACAATGTGTCAGGTATTACGTAGAACATGGTGACCAGTTTTATTGGTGTTTAACAACACTTTCAACAATGTGTCAGGTATAACGTATAACATGGTGACCAGTTTTATTGGTGTTTAACGACACTTTCAACAATGTGTCAGGTATAACATACATCATGGTGACCAGTTTTATTAGTGTTCAACGACACTTTCAACAATGTGTCAGGTATTACGTATAACATGGTGACCAGTTTTATTGGTGTTTAACGACACTTTCAACAATGTGTCAGGTATAACGTATGACATGTTGGCCAGTTTTATTGGTATTAACACCACTGGCAACAATATTTCAGCTATGATGTATAATATGGCATTCAGTTTTATTGGTGTTTAATGACACTTTTAACAATGTGTCAGGTATAACGTATACCATGGTGACCAGTTTTATTGGTGTTTAACGACACTTTCAGCGAAGTGTCAGGTATAAGGCCAAAAAAAAAAATATGTCTGTTTACGGTTACCCGACCGACCCTATTTTCAGCGGCGACCCTAGTTCATTTTATCGGTAAATCAAAAGTGACAGTGGACACATCAGAAATCTTTGGCCTAAAAAACTGTTTCCGGTTATATCCTGAAAAATAATAGCCATCAATTTTTTTATTATACGACCGCAACAATTTTTATGAGGTATTATAACACCTTCAGACTGGAGAGCAATCAAATATATTCTAAAGTCTTGTACCTTTTCCGGATACGGATAGGTTCGCAATCCGGAATTTACGTATGTGAAATAAAATGAAAATATAAAATAAAATGGAAATCCGACCTACCTACCCTTTTTTTTTGGAGGATGTAACCGTAAACAGACATATATTTTTGTTTGGCCCAACGTATGACATGTTGACCAGTTTTATTGGTATTAACGCCACTGTCAACAATATTTCAGCTATGATGTATAATATGGTGACCAGTTTTATTGGTGTTTAACGACACTTTCAACAATGTGTCAGGTATAACGTATAACATGGTGACCAGTTTTATTGGTGTTTAATGACACTTTCAACAATGTGTCAGGTATAACGTAGAACATGGTGATCAGTTTTATTGGTGTTTAACGCCACTTTAAAAAATGTGTCAGGTATTAACGTAGAACATGGTGACCAGTTTTATTGGTGTTTAACGACACTTTCAACAATGTGACAGGCATAACGTAGAACATGGTGACCAGTTTTATTGGTGTTTAATGACACTTTCAATAATGTGTCAAGTATAACGTAGAACATGGTGACCAGTTTTATTGGTGTTTAACGACATTTTCAACAATGTGTCAGGTATAACGTAGAATGTGGTGGCCAGTTTTATTGGTGTTGAATGCCACTTTCAACAATATGTCAGTTATAGCGTAGATCATGGTGACCAGTTTTATGGGTGTTTAACGACACTTTCAACAATATGTCAGGTATAACATAGCACATGGTGGCCATTTTTATTGGTGTTGAACACCACTTTCAACAATATGTTAGTTATAGCGTATAACATAGTGACCATTTTTTGGGGTGTTTAACGACACTTTCCACAATATGTCAAGTATAACGTAGAACATGGTGGCCAGTTTTATTGGTGTTGAACATCATTTTCAACAATATGTTAGCTATAGCGTATAACATGGTGACCAGTTTTATTGGTGTTTAACGACACTTTCAACAATGCGTCAGGTATAACATATAAGATGGTGACCAGTTTTATTGGTGTTTAACGACACTTTCAACAATGTGTCAGGTATAGCGTATAACATGGCGACCAGTTTTATTGGTGTTCAACGACACTTTCAACAATGTATCAGGTATGACGTATAACATGGTGACCAGTTTTATTGGTGTTTAACAACACTTTCAACAATGTGTCAGGTATAACGTATGACATGTTGGCCAGTTTTATTGGTATTAACACCACTGTCAACAATATTTCAGCTATGATGTATAATATGGCATTCAATTTTATTGGTGTTTAATGACATTTTCAACAATGTGTCAGGTATAAAGTATAACATGGTGACCAGTTTTATTGGTGCTTAACGCCACTTTCAACAATGTTAGTTATAGCGTAGAACATGTTGGCCTGTTGTATTGGTGTTTAACGACACTTTCAACAATGTGTCAGGTATAACGTATAACATGCTGACCAGTTTTATTGGTGTTTAACGCCACTTTCAACCATGTGTCAGGTATAACGTAGAACATGGTGACCAGTTTTATTGGTGCTTATCTACACTTTCAACAATGTTAGTTATAGTGTAGAACATGGTGACCAGTTTTATTGGTGTTTAACGACACTCAACAATATGTCAGGTATAGCGTAGAACATGGTGACCAGTTTTATTGGTGTTTAATGACACTGTCAACAATATGTCAGGTATAACGTAGAACATGGTGACCAGTTTTATTGGTGTTTAACAACACTTTCAACAATGTGTCAGGTATAACGTAGAACATGGTGACCAGTTTTATTGGTGTTTAACTCCACTTTCAACAATGTGTCAGGTATAACGTAGAACATGGTGACCAGTTTTATTGGTGTTTAACGACACTTTCAACAATGTGTCAAGTATAACGTAGAACATGGTGACCAATTTTATTGGTGTTTAACACCACTTTAAAAAATGTGTCAGGTATAACGTAGAACATGGTGACCAGTTTTATTGGTGTTTAACGACACTTTCAACAATGTGTCAAGCATAACGTAGAACATGGTGACCAATTTTATTGGTGTTTAAAAACACTTTCAACAATGTGTCAGGTATAACGTATAATATGGCGTCCAGTTTCAACAATGTGTCAGGTATAACGTATAACATGATAACCAGTTTTATTGGTGTTTAACGACACTTTCAACAATGTTAGTTATAGCGTAGAACATGGTGACCAGTTTTATTGGTGCTTAACGACACTTTCATCAATATGACAGGCATAACGTAGAACATGGTGACCAGTTTTATTGGTGTTTAACGACACTTTCAACAATGTGTCAAGTATAACGTAGAACATGGTGACCAGTTTTATTGGTGTTTAACGCCACTTTAAGCAATGTGTCAGGTATAACGTAGAACATGGTGACCAGTTTTATTGGTGTTTAGCGACACTTTCAACAATGTTAGTTATAGCATAGAATATGGTGGCCAGTTTTATTGGTGTTTAACGTCACTTTCAACAATGTGACAGGTATAAAGTATTACATGGTGACCAGTTTTATTGGTGCTTAACGCCACTTTCAACAATGTTAGTTATAGTGTAGAACATGTTGGCCAGTTTTATTGGTGTTTAACGACTTTCAACAATGTGTCCGGTATAACGTATAACATGCTGGCCAGTTTTATTGGTGTTTAACGCCACTTTCAACCATGTGTCAGGTATAACGTAGAACATGGCGACCAGTTTTATTGGTGCTTAGCGACACTTTCAACAATGTTAGTTATAGCGTAGAACATGGTGACCAGTTTTATTGGTGTTTAACTACACTTTCAACAATATGTCAGGTATAACGTAGAACATGGTGAACAGTTTTATTGGTGTTTAACGACACTTTCAAAAATATGTCAGGTATAGCGTAGAACATGGTGACCAGTTTTATTGGTGTTTAACGCCACTTTAAACAATGTGTCAGGTATAACGTAGAACATGGTGACCAGTTTTATTGGTGTTTAACGACACTTTCAACAATGTGTCAAGTATAACGTAGAACATGGTGACCAGTTTTATTGGTGTTTAACGCCACTTTAAACAATGTGTCAGGTATAACGTAGAACATGGTGACCAGTTTTATTGGTGTTTAACGACACTTTCAACAATGAGTCAAGTATAACGTAGAACATGGTGACCAGTTTTATTGGTGTTTTACCACACTTTCAACAATGTGTCAGGTATAACGTATCATATGGCGTTCAGTTTTATTGGTTTTTTACGACACTTTCAACAATGTGTCAGGTATAACGTAGAACATGGTGACCAGTTTTATTGGTGTTTAACGACACTTTCAACAATGTGTCAGGTATAATGTAGAACATGGTGACCAGTTTTATTGGTGTTTAACGCCACTTTCAACAATGTGTCAGGTATAACGTAGAACATGGTGACCAGTTTTATTGGTGCTTGACGACACTTTCAACAATGTGTCAGGTATAATGTAGAACATGGTGACCAGTTTTATTGGTGTTTAACGCCACTTTCAACAATGTGTCAGGTATAACGTAGAACATGGTGACCAATTTTATTGGTGTTTAATGACACTTTCAACAATGTTAGTTATAGCATAGAATATGGTGGCCAGTTTTATTGGTGTTTAACGTCACTTTCAACAATGTGACAGGTATAAAGTATTACATGGTGACCAGTTTTATTGGTGCTTAACGCCACTTTCAACAATGTTAGTTATAGTGTAGAACATGTTGGCCAGTTTTATTGGTGTTTAACGACTTTCAACAATGTGTCCGGTATAACGTATAACATGCTGGCCAGTTTTATTGGTGTTTAACGCCACTTTCAACCATGTGTCAGGTATAACGTAGAACATGGCGACCAGTTTTATTGGTGCTTAGCGACACTTTCAACAATGTTAGTTATAGCGTAGAACATGGTGACCAGTTTTATTGGTGTTTAACTACACTTTCAACAATATGTCAGGTATAACGTAGAACATGGTGAACAGTTTTATTGGTGTTTAACGACACTTTCAAAAATATGTCAGGTATAGCGTAGAACATGGTGACCAGTTTTATTGGTGTTTAACGCCACTTTAAACAATGTGTCAGGTATAACGTAGAACATGGTGACCAGTTTTATTGGTGTTTAACGACACTTTCAACAATGTGTCAAGTATAACGTAGAACATGGTGACCAGTTTTATTGGTGTTTAACGCCACTTTCAACAATGTGTCAGGTATAACGTAGAACATGGTGACCAGTTTTATTGGTGTTTAACGACACTTTCAACAATGAGTCAAGTATAACGTAGAACATGGTGACCAGTTTTATTGGTGTTTTACCACACTTTCAACAATGTGTCAGGTATAACGTAGAACATGGTCACCAGTTTTATTGGCGTTTAACGACACTTTCAACAATGTGTCAGGTATAACGTATCATATGGCGTTCAGTTTTATTGGTTTTTTACGACACTTTCAACAATGTGTCAGGTATAACGTAGAACATGGTGACCAGTTTTATTGGTGTTTAACGACACTTTCAACAATGTGTCAGGTATAATGTAGAACATGGTGACCAGTTTTATTGGTGTTTAACGCCACTTTCAACAATGTGTCAGGTATAACGTAGAACATGGTGACCAGTTTTATTGGTGCTTGACGACACTTTCAACAATGTGTCAGGTATAATGTAGAACATGGTGACCAGTTTTATTGGTGTTTAACGCCACTTTCAACAATGTGTCAGGTATAACGTAGAACATGGTGACCAATTTTATTGGTGTTTAATGACACTTTCAACAATATGTCAGGTATAACGTAGAACATGTTGACCAGTTTTATTGGTGTTTAACGACACTTTCAACAATGTTAGTTATGGCATAGAATATGGTGGCCAGTTTTATTGGTGTTTAACGTCACTTTCAACAATGTGACAGGTATAAAGTATTACATGGTGACCAGTTTTATTGGTGCTTAACGCCACTTTCAACAATGTTAGTTATAGTGTAGAACATGTTGGCCAGTTTTATTGGTGTTTAACGACTTTCAACAATGTGTCAGGTATAACGTATAACATGCTGGCCAGTTTTATTGGTGTTTAACGCCACTTTCAACCATGTGCCAGGTATAACGTAGAACATGGTGACCAGTTTTATTGGTGCTTAGCGACACTTTCAACAATGTTAGTTATAGCGTAGAACATGGTGACCAGTTTTATTGGTGTTTAACTACACTTTCAACAATATGTCAGGTATAACGTAGAACATGGTGAACAGTTTTATTGGTGTTTAACGACACTTTCAAAAATATGTCAGGTATAGCGTAGAACATGGTGACCAGTTTTATTGGTGTTTAACGCCACTTTAAACAATGTGTCAGGTATAACGTAGAACATGGTGACCAGTTTTATTGGTGTTTAACGACACTTTCAACAATGTGTCAAGTATAACGTAGAACATGGTGACCAGTTTTATTGGTGTTTAACGCCACTTTAAACAATGTGTCAGGTATAACGTAGAACATGGTGACCAGTTTTATTGGTGTTTAACGACACTTTCAACAATGAGTCAAGTATAACGTAGAACATGGTGACCAGTTTTATTGGTGTTTTACGACACTTTCAACAATGTGTCAGGTATAACGTAGAACATGGTCACCAGTTTTATTGGTGTTTAACGACACTTTCAACAATGTGTCAGGTATAACGTATCATATGGCGTTCAGTTTTATTGGTTTTTTACGACACTTTCAACAATGTGTCAGGTATAACATATAACATGGTGACCAGTTTTATTGGTGTTTAACAACACTTTCAACAATGTGTCAGGTATAGCGTATAACATGGTGACCAGTTTTATTGGTGTTTAACGAAACTTTCAACAATGTGTCAGGTATTACGTAGAACATGGTGACCAGTTTTATTGGTGTTTAACAACACTTTCAACAATGTGTCAGGTATAACGTATAACATGGTGACCAGTTTTATTGGTGTTTAACGACACTTTCAACAATGTGTCAGGTATAGCTCGCCGCAATTTTTTTTATGTGCGCCCCCCCTAACTTGAAATCCTGTATCCGCCCCCGTAGAGTATACATATGACAACTAGTAACTGTTTTATCTAGTTCACCTTCTGTCTAGCTGGAATCAAACTCACAAAATGTAGTGTCATTTTTTTTACTGGTTCCTCTAATTTGTTTTTAAGGAGCGACCATTTAACTTGAAGGGGGGGTGTTATGGTTTTTTTGTTTCATTCAGAAATTTTTTTTTCAGACAACACAAGAGTTAGAATATTTTTTTTTGTCACGCACAGCGCAAATTTTTTTTCCAGAATTTAACATTAAGTTATATGACAAAAATTCTGAATCAGATTATTTTTTTTTCCTCCACCAAAATCAGAATATTTTTTTCAGCAACATTGGGAATTTTTTTTTTTAGAAAAAAAACATACCCCCCCTCCCCTCTCCCTGCAAGTTAAATGGGTCGTCCCTAATCAGATGTACATTTTGTATATCTGGGTAGAAACGAATCTGTGTTTCCCGTTCGTGGATAAGTGTACTCGATTCAACATTATGTGATCAAGTTTGTCAGTTACATGTACTTGCGACAGGCCGGTGGTTTTCTCAGGTTTCCTCCACCAATAAAACTGACCGCCACTATATACATTGTAACTGAAATATCGTTGAAAGTGGCACTAAACACCATAAACCAACCACCCCATTCACTGGCTTAAACACTGTCACATTTTTTGTGCCCGTCTCAAGACCTGGATTTTCACCATCATCACTGTTTAAATTTTCTGTTCATAATTGATGTGTAATAAAAATCTAATCTTAAGATACAAGTGTAAAATATAATGAATATAAATAGTATTTAGTTGTTATATCTCTGTTTATTATATTCTTATGATGTTTTTTACAATACTTTTGGAATCTTTTGAAATAAAAAAATGCACATGTCCCCACTTATGAATTTGGGGATTAAAACATCAAACCAATTTTTTTTCTTATAAAAAATAAAACACAAATAAATATAAATATAAATAATATATATAATGACAACAGACATCTTGTGCAGGTATATCAATTCATACACTTTTAATGTCCAGATTTATCATATATCATCATTTAAAAAGATAAAAATGTCAGGTTTCTAAATAAATCATACAATTATCTGAAAATGTCATTTGTCCATACCTGTGTACATACAAAATATGATGCAACCAGGATACAGACTAACAGTACATGTACAAACTTATTTAAAAAATAAAATTGGCAGGTCTTCAAATATATCAAAGATCACCAAACAATCTTATTTTGTCATCTGTTTAAATTATCATACAACTTCTTTTAAAAGTAAAAATGTCAGCTGTACAAATTATTCTACAACTCAATTAAAACATAAAAATGTCATGATCAGGTGTCTAAAGTAAATTATTATAAAACTTCATTTTAAAATGAGAAATGTCAGCTGTCTAAATTATTATACAACTCCATTAAAACATAAAAATGTCAGGTGTCTAAAGTAAATTATTATAAAACCACATTTTAAAATGAGAAATGTCAGCTGTCAAATTATCATACAATTTCATTGAAATAAAATGTCAGTTTCTAAATTATTATAAAACTCCATTTAATTTTAAAAAAAATGGCAGGTGTCAAAAAGAAAAATGTCAGCTGTCAAATATAAATAATAAAACTTGATTCATTAAAGAAGTTTTACTTTATGTATTGTTGCTCCTGACTGTTTATAACAACCCACCCATAATTGTCCCCTCATGTCAATGTCAAGTGATAAAGGATATTTAATCCCTGTGTCCTCCATTACTTTACATGTCAATATATCTCCTTGTTCAGATAAAACATGGAGGGCATGTGTATAACAGTCACACACAATGACCTATAATATGGCGTTCAGTTTTATTGGTGTTTAACGACACTTTCAAACATGTGTCAGGTATAACGTAGAACATGGTGACCAGTTTTATTGGTGTTTAACGACACTTTCAACAATGTGACAGGTATAACGTAGAACATGGTGACCAATTTTATTGGTGTTTAATGACACTTTCAACAATATGTCAGGTATAACGTAGAACATGTTGACCAGTTTTATTGGTGTTTAACGACACTTTCAACAATGTGTGAGGTATAACGTAGATCATGGTGACCAGTTTTATTGGTGTTTAACGACACTTTCAACAATGTGTCAAGTATAATGTAGAACATGGTGACCAATTTTATTGGTGTTTAACGACACCTTCAACCATGTGTCAGGTATAACGTAGAACATGGTGACCAGTTTTATTGGTGTTTAACACCACTTTCAACAATGTTAGTAATAGCGTAGAAGATGGTGATCAGTTTTATTGGTGTTTAACGAAACTGTCAACAATGTCAGGTATGGCATAGAACATGGTGACCAGTTTTATTGGTGTTGAACGACAGTGTCAACAATATGTCAGGTATAGCGTAGAAAATGGTGACCAGTTTTATTGGTGTTTAACGATATTTTCAACAATGAATCAGGAAAAACATAGAACATGGTGACCAGTTTTATTGGTGTTTAACGCCACTTTAAACAATGTGTCAGGTATAGCGTAGAACATGGTGACCAGTTTTATTGATGTTTAACTACACTTTCAACAATGTGTCAAGTATAACGTAGAACATGGTGACCAGTTTTATTGATGTTTAACGCCACTTTAAACAATGTGTCAGGTATAACGTAGAACATGGTGACCAGTTTTATTGATGTTTAACTACACTTTCAACAATGTGTCAGGTATAACGTAGAACACGATGACCAGTTTTATTGGTGCTTGACGACACTTTCAACAATGTGTCAGGTATAATGTAGAACATGGTGACCAGTTTTATTGGTGTTTAACGCCACTTTCAACAATGTGTCAGGTATAACGTAGAACATGGTGACCAATTTTATTGGTGTTTAACGACACTTTCAACAATATGTCAGGTATAAAGTAGAACATGGTGACCAGTTTTATTGGTGTTTAACGACACTTTCAACAATGTGTCAGGTATAACGTAGAACATGGTGACAAGTTTTGTTGGTGTTTAACGACACTTTCAACAATGTGTCAAGAATAACGTAGAACATGGTGACCAATTTTATTGGTGTTTAATGCCACTTTAAACAATGTGTCAGGTATAACGTAGAACATGGTGACCAGTTTTATTGGTGTTTAACGACACTTTCAACAATGTGTCAAGTATAACGTGGAACATGGTGACCAATTTTATTGGTGTTTAGCGACACTTTCAACCATGTGTCAGGTATAACGTAGAACATGGTGACCAATTTTATTGGTGTTTAACGACACTTTCAACAATATGTCAGGTATAACGTAGAACATGGTGACCAGTTTTATTGGTGTTTAAAGCCACTTTCAACAATGTGTCAGGTATAATGTAGAACATGGTGACCAGTTTTATTGGTGTTTAATGCCACTTTCAACAATATGTCAGGTATAACGTAGAACATGGTGACCAGTTTTATTGGTGTTTAATGACACTTTCAACAATGTGTCAGGTATAACGTAGAACATGGTGACCAGTTTTATTGGTGTTTAACGATTTTTTCAACAATGTGTCAAGCATAACGTAGAACATGGTGACCAATTTTATTGGTGTTTAACGACACTTTCAACCATGTGTCAGGTATAACGTAGAACATGGTGACCAGTTTTATTGGTGTTTAACACCACTTTCAACAATGTTAGTTATAGCGTAGAACACGGTGACCAGTTTTATTGGTGTTTAGGGACACTTTCAACAATGTGTCAAATATAACATGGAACATGGTGACCAGTTTTATTGGTGTTTAGTGACACCTTCAACAATGTGTCAAGTATAACATTGAACATGGTGACCAGTTTTATTGGTGTTTAACGACACTTTCAACAATGTGTCAAGTATAACGTAGAACATGGTGACCAATATTATTGGTGTTTAACGCCACTTTAAAAAATGTGTCAGGTATAACGTAGAAAATGGTGACCAGTTTTATTGGTGTTTAACGACACTTTCAACAATGTGTCAAGTATAACGTAGAACATGGTGACCAATTTTATTGGTGTTTAACGACACTTTCAACCATGTGTCAGGTATAACGTAGAACATGGTGACCAGTTTTATTGGTGTTTAACACCATTTTCAACAATGTTAGTAATAGCGTAGAAGATGGTGATCAGTTTTATTGGTGTTTAACGAAACTGTCAACAATGTCAGGTATGGCATAGAACATGGTGACCAGTTTTATTGGTGTTGAACGACAGTGTCAACAATATGTCAGGTATAGCGTAGAAAATGGTGACCAGTTTTATTGGTGTTTAACGATATTTTCAACAATGAATCAGGTAAAACATAGAACATGGTGACCAGTTTTATTGGTGTTTAACGCCACTTTAAACAATGTGTCAGGTATAGCGTAGAACATGGTGACCAGTTTTATTGATGTTTAACTACACTTTCAACAATGTGTCAAGTATAACGTAGAACATGGTGACCAGTTTTATTGATGTTTAACGCCACTTTAAACAATGTGTCAGGTATAACGTAGAACATGGTGACCAGTTTTATTGATGTTTAACTACACTTTCAACAATGTGTCAGGTATAACGTAGAACATGGTGACCAGTTTTATTGGTGCTTGACGACACTTTCAACAATGTGTCAGGTATAATGTAGAACATGGTGACCAGTTTTATTGGTGTTTAACGCCACTTTCAACAATGTGTCAGGTATAACGTAGAACATGGTGACCAGTTTTATTGGTGTTTAACGATTTTTTCAACAATGTGTCAAGTATAACGTAGAACATGGTGACCAATTTTATTGGTGTTTAACGCCACTTTAAATAATGTGTCAGTTATAACGTAGAACATGGTGACCAGTTTTATTGGTGTTTAACGACACTTTCAACAATGTGTCAAGTATAACGTAGAACATGGAGATCAATTTTATTGGTGTTTAACGACACTTTCAACAATGTGTCAGGTATAACGTATAATATGGCGTTCAGTTTCAACAATGTGTCAGATATAACGTATAACATGATAACCAGTTTTATTGGTGTTTAACGACACTTTCAACAATGTTAGTTATAGCGTAGAACATGGTGACCAGTTTTATTGGTGTTTAAAGACACTTTCAACAATATGACAGGCATAACATAGAACATGGTGACCAGTTTTATTGGTGTTTAACGACACTTTCAACAATGTGTCAAGTATAACGTAGAACATGGTGACCAGTTTTATTGGTGTTTAACGCCACTTTAAGCAATGTGTCAGGTATAACGTAGAACATGGTGACCAGTTTTATTGGTGCTTAGCGACACTTTCAACAATGTGTCAAGTATAACGTTGAACATGGTGACCAGTTTTATTGGTGTTTAGCGACACTTTCAACAATGTGTCAAGTATAACATAGAACATGGTGGACAGTTTTATTGGTGTTTAACGCTACTTTATACAATGTTAATTATAGCATAGAATATGGTGGCCAGTTTTATTGGTGTTTAACGTCACTTTCAAAAATGTGACAGGTATAAAGTATTACATGGTGTCCAGTTTTATTGGTGCTTAATGCCACTTTCAACAATGTTAGTTATAGTGTAGAACATGTTGGCCAGTTTTATTGGTGTTTAACGACTTTCAACAATGTGTCCGGTATAACGTATAACATGCTGGCCAGTTTTATTGGTGTTTAACGCCACTTTCAACCATGTGTCAGGTATAACGTAGAACATGGTGACCAGTTTTATTGGTGCTTAGCGACACTTTCAACAATGTTAGTTATAGCGTAGAACAAGGTGACCAGTTTTATTGGTGTTTAACTACACTTTCAACAATATGTCAGGTATAACGTAGAACATGGTGACCAGTTTTATTGGTGTTTAACGACACTTTCAAAAATGTGTCAGGTATAGCGTAGAACATGGTGACCAGTTTTATTGGTGTTTAACGCCACTTTAAACAATGTGTCAGGTATAACGTAGAACATGGTGACCAGTTTTATTGGTGTTTAACGACACTTTCAACAATGTGTCAAGCATAACGTAGAACATGGTGACCAATTTTATTGGTGTTTAACGCCACTTTAAACAATGTGTCAGGTATAACGTAGAACATGGTGACCAGTTTTATTGGTGTTTAACGACACTTTCAACAATGTGTCAAGTATAACGTAGAACATGGTGACCAGTTTTATTGGTGTTTTACCACACTTTCAACAATGTGTCAGGTATAACGTAGAACATGGTGACCAGTTTTATTGGTGTTTAACGACACTTTCAACAATGTGTCAGGTATAATGTAGAACATGGTGACCAGTTTTATTGGTGTTTAATGCCACTTTCAACAATGTGTCAGGTATAACGTAGAACATGGTGACCAGTTTTATTGGTGCTTGACGACACTTTCAACAATGTGTCAGGTATAATGTAGAACATGGTGACCAGTTTTATTGGTGTTTAACGACACTTTCAACCATGTGTCAGGTATAGCGTAGAACATGGTGACCAGTTTTATTGGTGTTTAACACCACTTTCAACAATGTTAGTCATAGCGTAGAAGATGGTGATCAGTTTTATTGGTGTTTAACGAAACTGTCAACAATGTCAGGTATAGCGTAGAAAATGGTGACCAGTTTTATTGGTGTTTAACGACACTTTCAACAATGTGTCAAGTATAACGTAGAACATGGAGACCAATTTTATTGGTGTTTAACGACACTTTCAACAATGTGTCAGGTATAACGTATAATATGGCGTTCAGTTTCAACAATGTGTCAGATATAACGTATAACATGATAACCAGTTTTATTGGTGTTTAACGACACTTTCAACAATGTTAGTTATAGCGTAGAACATGGTGACCAGTTTTATTGGTGTTTAAAGACACTTTCAACAATATGACAGGCATAACATAGAACATGGTGACCAGTTTTATTGGTGTTTAACGACACTTTCAACAATGTGTCAAGTATAACGTAGAACATGGTGACCAGTTTTATTGGTGTTTAACGCCACTTTAAGCAATGTGTCAGGTATAACGTAGAACATGGTGACCAGTTTTATTGGTGCTTAGCGACACTTTCAACAATGTGTCAAGTATAACGTTGAACATGGTGACCAGTTTTATTGGTGTTTAGCGACACTTTCAACAATGTGTCAAGTATAACATAGAACATGGTGGACAGTTTTATTGGTGTTTAACGCTACTTTATACAATGTTAATTATAGCATAGAATATGGTGGCCAGTTTTATTGGTGTTTAACGTCACTTTCAAAAATGTGACAGGTATAAAGTATTACATGGTGTCCAGTTTTATTGGTGCTTAATGCCACTTTCAACAATGTTAGTTATAGTGTAGAACATGTTGGCCAGTTTTATTGGTGTTTAACGACTTTCAACAATGTGTCCGGTATAACGTATAACATGCTGGCCAGTTTTATTGGTGTTTAACGCCACTTTCAACCATGTGTCAGGTATAACGTAGAACATGGTGACCAGTTTTATTGGTGCTTAGCGACACTTTCAACAATGTTAGTTATAGCGTAGAACAAGGTGACCAGTTTTATTGGTGTTTAACTACACTTTCAACAATATGTCAGGTATAACGTAGAACATGGTGACCAGTTTTATTGGTGTTTAACGACACTTTCAAAAATGTGTCAGGTATAGCGTAGAACATGGTGACCAGTTTTATTGGTGTTTAACGCCACTTTAAACAATGTGTCAGGTATAACGTAGAACATGGTGACCAGTTTTATTGGTGTTTAACGACACTTTCAACAATGTGTCAAGCATAACGTAGAACATGGTGACCAATTTTATTGGTGTTTAACGCCACTTTAAACAATGTGTCAGGTATAACGTAGAACATGGTGACCAGTTTTATTGGTGTTTAACGACACTTTCAACAATGTGTCAAGTATAACGTAGAACATGGTGACCAGTTTTATTGGTGTTTTACCACACTTTCAACAATGTGTCAGGTATAACGTAGAACATGGTGACCAGTTTTATTGGTGTTTAACGACACTTTCAACAATGTGTCAGGTATAATGTAGAACATGGTGACCAGTTTTATTGGTGTTTAATGCCACTTTCAACAATGTGTCAGGTATAACGTAGAACATGGTGACCAGTTTTATTGGTGCTTGACGACACTTTCAACAATGTGTCAGGTATAATGTAGAACATGGTGACCAGTTTTATTGGTGTTTAACGACACTTTCAACCATGTGTCAGGTATAGCGTAGAACATGGTGACCAGTTTTATTGGTGTTTAACACCACTTTCAACAATGTTAGTTATAGCGTAGAAGATGGTGATCAGTTTTATTGGTGTTTAACGAAACTGTCAACAATGTCAGGTATGGCATAGAACATGGTGACCAGTTTTATTGGTGTTTAACGACAGTGTCAACAATATGTCAGGCATAGCGTAGAAAATGGTGACCAGTTTTATTGGTGTTTAATGATACTTTCAACAATGAATCAGGTAAAACATAGAACATGGTGACCAGTTTTATTGGTGTTTATCGCCACTTTTAACAATGTGTCAGGTATAGCGTAGAACATGGTGACCAGTTTTATTGATGTTTAACTACACTTTCAACAATGTGTCAAGTATAGCGTAGAACATGGTGACCAGTTACATTGATGTTTAACGCCACTTTAAACAATGTGTCAGGTATAGCGTAGAACATGGTGACCAGTTTTATTGATGTTTAACTACACTTTCAACAATGTATCAGGTATAACGTAGAACATGGTGACCAGTTTTATTGGTGCTTGACGACACTTTCAACAATGTGTCAGGTATAATGTAGAACATGGTGACCAGTTTTATTGGTGTTTAACGCCACTTTCAACAATGTGTCAGGTATAACGTAGAACATGGTTACCAATTTTCTTGATGTTTAACGACACTTTCAACAATATGTCAGGTATAACGTAGAACATGGTGACCAGTTTTATTGGTGTTTAACGACACTTTCAACAATGTGTCAAGTATAACGTAGAACATGGTGACCAATTTTATTGGTGTTTAACGACACTTTCAACCATGTGTCAGGTATAACGTAGAGCATGGTGATCAGTTTTATTGGTGTTTAATACCACTTTCAACAATGTGTCAGGTATAACGTAGAAGATGGTGACCAGTTTTATTGGTGTTTAACGACACTTTCAACAATGTTAGTTATAGCATAGAATATGGTGGCCAGTTTTATTGGCGTTTAACGCCACTTTCAACAATGTGACAGGTATAAAGTATAACATGGTGACCAGTTTTATTGGTGCTTATCGCCACTTTCAACAATGTTAGTTATAGCGTAGAACATGCTGGCCAGTTTTATTGGTGTTTAACGTCACTTTCAACCATGTGTCAGGTATAACGTAGAACATGGTGACCTATTTTATTGGTGCTTAACGACACTTTCAACAATGTTAGTTATAGCGTAGAACATGGTGACCAGTTTTAATGGTGTTTAACGAAACTGTCAACAATGTCAGGTATAGCGTAGAAAATGGTGACCAGTTTTATTGGTGTTTAACGATACTTTCAACAATGAATCAGGTAAAACATAGAACATGGTGACCAGTTTTATTGGTGTTTAACGCCACTTTAAACAATGTGTCAGGTATAGCGTAGAACATGGTGACCAGTTTTATTGATGTTTAAATACACTTTCAACAATGTGTCAAGTATAACGTAGAACATGGTGACCAGTTTTATTGATGTTTAACGCCACTTTAAACAATGTGTCAGGTATAACGTGGAACATGGTGACCAGTTTTATTGGTGTTTAATGACACTTTCAATAATGTGTCAAGTATAACGTAGAACATGGTGACCAGTTTTATTGGTGTTTAATGACACTTTCAACAATGTGTCAAGTATAACGTAGAACATGGTGACCAGTTTTATTGATGTTTAACGCCACTTTAAACAATGTGTCAGGTATAGCGTAGAACATGGTGACCAGTTTTATTGATGTTTAACTACACTTTCAACAATGTATCAGGTATAACGTAGAACATGGTGACCAGTTTTATTGGTGCTTGACGACACTTTCAACAATGTGTCAGGTATAATGTAGAACATGGTGACCAGTTTTATTGGTGTTTAACGCCACTTTCAACAATGTGTCAGGTATAACGTAGAACATGGTTACCAATTTTATTGGTGTTTAACGACACTTTCAACAATATGTCAGGTATAACGTAGAACATGGTGATCAGTTTTATTGGTGTTTTACGACACTTTCAACAATGTGTCAGGTATAACGTAGAACATGGTGACCAGTTTTATTGGTGTTTAACGCCACTTTAAACAATGTGTCAGGTATAACGTAGAACATGGTGACCAGTTTTATTGGTGTTTAATGACACTTTCAACAATGTGTCAAGTATAACGAAGAACATGGTGACCAATTTTATTGGTGTTTAACGACACTTTCAACCATGTGTCAGGTATAACGTAGAACATAGTGACCAGTTTTATTGGTGTTTAACACCACTTTCAACAATGTTATTCATAGCGTAGAACATGGTGATCAGTTTTATTGGTGTTTAATGCCACTTTCAACAATGTGTCAGGTATAACGTAGAAGATGGTGACCAGTTTTATTGGTGTTTAACGACACTTTCAACAATGTTAGTTATAGCATAGAATATGGTGGTCAGTTTTATTGGTGTTTAACGCCACTTTCAACAATGTGACAGGTATAAAGTATAACATGGTGACCAGTTTTATTGGTGCTTATCGCCACTTTCAACAATGTTAGTTATAGCGTAGAACATGCTGGCTAGTTTTATTGGTGTTTAACGTCACTTTCAACCATGTGTCAGGTATAACGTAGAACATGGTGACCTATTTTATTGGTTTTTAATGACACTTTCAACAATGTGTCAAGTATAACGTAGAACATGGTGACCAGTTTTATTGATGTTTAACGCCACTTTAAACAATGTGTCAGGTATAGCGTAGAACATGGTGACCAGTTTTATTGATGTTTAACTACACTTTCAACAATGTATCAGGTATAACGTAGAACATGGTGACCAGTTTTATTGGTGCTTGACGACACTTTCAACAATGTGTCAGGTATAATGTAGAACATGGTGACCAGTTTTATTGGTGTTTAGCGCCACTTTCAACAATGTGTCAGGTATAACGTAGAACATGGTTACCAATTTTATTGGTGTTTAACGACACTTTCAACAATGTGTCAAGTATAACGTGGAACATGGTGACCAATTTTATTGGTGTTTAGCGACACTTTCAACCATGTGTCAGGTATAACGTAGAACATGGTGACCAATTTTATTGGTGTTTAACGACACTTTCAACAATATGTCAGGTATAACGTAGAACATGGTGACCAGTTTTATTGGTGTTTAAAGCCACTTTCAACAATGTGTCAGGTATAATGTAGAACATGGTGACCAGTTTTATTGGTGTTTAATGCCACTTTCAACAATATGTCAGGTATAACGTAGAACATGGTGACCAGTTTTATTGGTGTTTAATGACACTTTCAACAATGTGTCAGGTATAACGTAGAACATGGTGACCAGTTTTATTGGTGTTTAACGATTTTTTCAACAATGTGTCAAGTATAACGTAGAACATGGTGACCAATTTTATTGGTGTTTAACGCCACTTTAAATAATGTGTCAGTTATAACGTAGAACATGGTGACCAGTTTTATTGGTGTTTAACGACACTTTCAACAATGTGTCAAGTATAACGTAGAACATGGAGACCAATTTTATTGGTGTTTAACGACACTTTCAACAATGTGTCAGGTATAACGTATAATATGGCGTTCAGTTTCAACAATGTGTCAGATATAACGTATAACATGATAACCAGTTTTATTGGTGTTTAACGACACTTTCAACAATGTTAGTTATAGCGTAGAACATGGTGACCAGTTTTATTGGTGTTTAAAGACACTTTCAACAATATGACAGGCATAACATAGAACATGGTGACCAGTTTTATTGGTGTTTAACGACACTTTCAACAATGTGTCAAGTATAACGTAGAACATGGTGACCAGTTTTATTGGTGTTTAACGCCACTTTAAGCAATGTGTCAGGTATAACGTAGAACATGGTGACCAGTTTTATTGGTGCTTAGCGACACTTTCAACAATGTGTCAAGTATAACGTTGAACATGGTGACCAGTTTTATTGGTGTTTAGCGACACTTTCAACAATGTGTCAAGTATAACATAGAACATGGTGGACAGTTTTATTGGTGTTTAACGCTACTTTATACAATGTTAATTATAGCATAGAATATGGTGGCCAGTTTTATTGGTGTTTAACGTCACTTTCAAAAATGTGACAGGTATAAAGTATTACATGGTGTCCAGTTTTATTGGTGCTTAATGCCACTTTCAACAATGTTAGTTATAGTGTAGAACATGTTGGCCAGTTTTATTGGTGTTTAACGACTTTCAACAATGTGTCCGGTATAACGTATAACATGCTGGCCAGTTTTATTGGTGTTTAACGCCACTTTCAACCATGTGTCAGGTATAACGTAGAACATGGTGACCAGTTTTATTGGTGCTTAGCGACACTTTCAACAATGTTAGTTATAGCGTAGAACAAGGTGACCAGTTTTATTGGTGTTTAACTACACTTTCAACAATATGTCAGGTATAACGTAGAACATGGTGACCAGTTTTATTGGTGTTTAACGACACTTTCAAAAATGTGTCAGGTATAGCGTAGAACATGGTGACCAGTTTTATTGGTGTTTAACGCCACTTTAAACAATGTGTCAGGTATAACGTAGAACATGGTGACCAGTTTTATTGGTGTTTAACGACACTTTCAACAATGTGTCAAGCATAACGTAGAACATGGTGACCAATTTTATTGGTGTTTAACGCCACTTTAAACAATGTGTCAGGTATAACGTAGAACATGGTGACCAGTTTTATTGGTGTTTAACGACACTTTCAACAATGTGTCAAGTATAACGTAGAACATGGTGACCAGTTTTATTGGTGTTTTACCACACTTTCAACAATGTGTCAGGTATAACGTAGAACATGGTGACCAGTTTTATTGGTGTTTAACGACACTTTCAACAATGTGTCAGGTATAATGTAGAACATGGTGACCAGTTTTATTGGTGTTTAATGCCACTTTCAACAATGTGTCAGGTATAACGTAGAACATGGTGACCAGTTTTATTGGTGCTTGACGACACTTTCAACAATGTGTCAGGTATAATGTAGAACATGGTGACCAGTTTTATTGGTGTTTAATGCCACTTTCAACAATGTGTCAGGTATAACGTAGAACATGGTGACCAATTTTATTTGTGTTTAACGACACTTTCAACAATATGTCAGGTATAGCGTAGAACATGGTGACCAGTTTTATTGGTGTTTAACGACACTTTCAACAATGTGTCAGGTATAACGTAGAACATGGTGACCAGTTTTATTGGTGTTTAACGACACTTTCAACAATGTGTCAAGAATAACGTAGAACATGGTGACCAATTTTATTGGTGTTTAACGCCACTTTAAACAATGTGTCAGGTATAACGTAGAACATGGTGACCAGTTTTATTGGTGTTTAACGACACTTTCAACAATGTGTCAAGTATAACGTAGAACATGGTGACCAATTTTATTGGTGTTTAACGACACTTTCAACCATGTGTCAGGTATAGCGTAGAACATGGTGACCAGTTTTATTGGTGTTTAACACCACTTTCAACAATGTTAGTTATAGCGTAGAAGATGGTGATCAGTTTTATTGGTGTTTAACGAAACTGTCAACAATGTCAGGTATGGCATAGAACATGGTGACCAGTTTTATTGGTGTTTAACGACAGTGTCAACAATATGTCAGGCATAGCGTAGAAAATGGTGACCAGTTTTATTGGTGTTTAACGATACTTTCAACAATGAATCAGGTAAAACATAGAACATGGTGACCAGTTTTATTGGTGTTTATCGCCACTTTTAACAATGTGTCAGGTATAGCGTAGAACATGGTGACCAGTTTTATTGATGTTTAACTACACTTTCAACAATGTGTCAAGTATAACGTAGAACATGGTGACCAGTTACATTGATGTTTAACGCCACTTTAAACAATGTGTCAGGTATAGCGTAGAACATGGTGACCAGTTTTATTGATGTTTAACTACACTTTCAACAATGTATCAGGTATAACGTAGAACATGGTGACCAGTTTTATTGGTGCTTGACGACACTTTCAACAATGTGTCAGGTATAATGTAGAACATGGTGACCAGTTTTATTGGTGTTTAACGCCACTTTCAACAATGTGTCAGGTATAACGTAGAACATGGTTACCAATTTTCTTGATGTTTAACGACACTTTCAACAATATGTCAGGTATAACGTAGAACATGGTGACCAGTTTTATTGGTGTTTAACGACACTTTCAACAATGTGTCAAGTATAACGTAGAACATGGTGACCAATTTTATTGGTGTTTAACGACACTTTCAACCATGTGTCAGGTATAACGTAGAGCATGGTGATCAGTTTTATTGGTGTTTAATACCACTTTCAACAATGTGTCAGGTATAACGTAGAAGATGGTGACCAGTTTTATTGGTGTTTAACGACACTTTCAACAATGTTAGTTATAGCATAGAATATGGTGGCCAGTTTTATTGGCGTTTAACGCCACTTTCAACAATGTGACAGGTATAAAGTATAACATGGTGACCAGTTTTATTGGTGCTTATCGCCACTTTCAACAATGTTAGTTATAGCGTAGAACATGCTGGCCAGTTTTATTGGTGTTTAACGTCACTTTCAACCATGTGTCAGGTATAACGTAGAACATGGTGACCTATTTTATTGGTGCTTAACGACACTTTCAACAATGTTAGTTATAGCGTAGAACATGGTGACCAGTTTTAATGGTGTTTAACGAAACTGTCAACAATGTCAGGTATAGCGTAGAAAATGGTGACCAGTTTTATTGGTGTTTAACGATACTTTCAACAATGAATCAGGTAAAACATAGAACATGGTGACCAGTTTTATTGGTGTTTAACGCCACTTTAAACAATGTGTCAGGTATAGCGTAGAACATGGTGACCAGTTTTATTGATGTTTAAATACACTTTCAACAATGTGTCAAGTATAACGTAGAACATGGTGACCAGTTTTATTGATGTTTAACGCCACTTTAAACAATGTGTCAGGTATAACGTGGAACATGGTGACCAGTTTTATTGGTGTTTAATGACACTTTCAATAATGTGTCAAGTATAACGTAGAACATGGTGACCAGTTTTATTGGTGTTTAATGACACTTTCAACAATGTGTCAAGTATAACGTAGAACATGGTGACCAGTTTTATTGATGTTTAACGCCACTTTAAACAATGTGTCAGGTATAGCGTAGAACATGGTGACCAGTTTTATTGATGTTTAACTACACTTTCAACAATGTATCAGGTATAACGTAGAACATGGTGACCAGTTTTATTGGTGCTTGACGACACTTTCAACAATGTGTCAGGTATAATGTAGAACATGGTGACCAGTTTTATTGGTGTTTAATGCCACTTTCAACAATGTGTCAGGTATAACGTAGAACATGGTTACCAATTTTATTGGTGTTTAACGATTTTTTCAACAATGTGTCAAGTATAACGTAGAACATGGTGACCAATTTTATTGGTGTTTAACGCCACTTTAAATAATGTGTCAGTTATAACGTAGAACATGGTGACCAGTTTTATTGGTGTTTAACGACACTTTCAACAATGTGTCAAGTATAACGTAGAACATGGAGACCAATTTTATTGGTGTTTAACGACACTTTCAACAATGTGTCAGGTATAACGTATAATATGGCGTTCAGTTTCAACAATGTGTCAGATATAACGTATAACATGATAACCAGTTTTATTGGTGTTTAACGACACTTTCAACAATGTTAGTTATAGCGTAGAACATGGTGACCAGTTTTATTGGTGTTTAAAGACACTTTCAACAATATGACAGGCATAACATAGAACATGGTGACCAGTTTTATTGGTGTTTAACGACACTTTCAACAATGTGTCAAGTATAACGTAGAACATGGTGACCAGTTTTATTGGTGTTTAACGCCACTTTAAGCAATGTGTCAGGTATAACGTAGAACATGGTGACCAGTTTTATTGGTGCTTAGCGACACTTTCAACAATGTGTCAAGTATAACGTTGAACATGGTGACCAGTTTTATTGGTGTTTAGCGACACTTTCAACAATGTGTCAAGTATAACATAGAACATGGTGGACAGTTTTATTGGTGTTTAACGCTACTTTATACAATGTTAATTATAGCATAGAATATGGTGGCCAGTTTTATTGGTGTTTAACGTCACTTTCAAAAATGTGACAGGTATAAAGTATTACATGGTGTCCAGTTTTATTGGTGCTTAATGCCACTTTCAACAATGTTAGTTATAGTGTAGAACATGTTGGCCAGTTTTATTGGTGTTTAACGACTTTCAACAATGTGTCCGGTATAACGTATAACATGCTGGCCAGTTTTATTGGTGTTTAACGCCACTTTCAACCATGTGTCAGGTATAACGTAGAACATGGTGACCAGTTTTATTGGTGCTTAGCGACACTTTCAACAATGTTAGTTATAGCGTAGAACAAGGTGACCAGTTTTATTGGTGTTTAACTACACTTTCAACAATATGTCAGGTATAACGTAGAACATGGTGACCAGTTTTATTGGTGTTTAACGACACTTTCAAAAATGTGTCAGGTATAGCGTAGAACATGGTGACCAGTTTTATTGGTGTTTAACGCCACTTTAAACAATGTGTCAGGTATAACGTAGAACATGGTGACCAGTTTTATTGGTGTTTAACGACACTTTCAACAATGTGTCAAGCATAACGTAGAACATGGTGACCAATTTTATTGGTGTTTAACGCCACTTTAAACAATGTGTCAGGTATAACGTAGAACATGGTGACCAGTTTTATTGGTGTTTAACGACACTTTCAACAATGTGTCAAGTATAACGTAGAACATGGTGACCAGTTTTATTGGTGTTTTACCACACTTTCAACAATGTGTCAGGTATAACGTAGAACATGGTGACCAGTTTTATTGGTGTTTAACGACACTTTCAACAATGTGTCAGGTATAATGTAGAACATGGTGACCAGTTTTATTGGTGTTTAATGCCACTTTCAACAATGTGTCAGGTATAACGTAGAACATGGTGACCAGTTTTATTGGTGCTTGACGACACTTTCAACAATGTGTCAGGTATAATGTAGAACATGGTGACCAGTTTTATTGGTGTTTAATGCCACTTTCAACAATGTGTCAGGTATAACGTAGAACATGGTGACCAATTTTATTTGTGTTTAACGACACTTTCAACAATATGTCAGGTATAGCGTAGAACATGGTGACCAGTTTTATTGGTGTTTAACGACACTTTCAACAATGTGTCAGGTATAACGTAGAACATGGTGACCAGTTTTATTGGTGTTTAACGACACTTTCAACAATGTGTCAAGAATAACGTAGAACATGGTGACCAATTTTATTGGTGTTTAACGCCACTTTAAACAATGTGTCAGGTATAACGTAGAACATGGTGACCAGTTTTATTGGTGTTTAACGACACTTTCAACAATGTGTCAAGTATAACGTAGAACATGGTGACCAATTTTATTGGTGTTTAACGACACTTTCAACCATGTGTCAGGTATAGCGTAGAACATGGTGACCAGTTTTATTGGTGTTTAACACCACTTTCAACAATGTTAGTTATAGCGTAGAAGATGGTGATCAGTTTTATTGGTGTTTAACGAAACTGTCAACAATGTCAGGTATGGCATAGAACATGGTGACCAGTTTTATTGGTGTTTAACGACAGTGTCAACAATATGTCAGGCATAGCGTAGAAAATGGTGACCAGTTTTATTGGTGTTTAACGATACTTTCAACAATGAATCAGGTAAAACATAGAACATGGTGACCAGTTTTATTGGTGTTTATCGCCACTTTTAACAATGTGTCAGGTATAGCGTAGAACATGGTGACCAGTTTTATTGATGTTTAACTACACTTTCAACAATGTGTCAAGTATAACGTAGAACATGGTGACCAGTTACATTGATGTTTAACGCCACTTTAAACAATGTGTCAGGTATAGCGTAGAACATGGTGACCAGTTTTATTGATGTTTAACTACACTTTCAACAATGTATCAGGTATAACGTAGAACATGGTGACCAGTTTTATTGGTGCTTGACGACACTTTCAACAATGTGTCAGGTATAATGTAGAACATGGTGACCAGTTTTATTGGTGTTTAACGCCACTTTCAACAATGTGTCAGGTATAACGTAGAACATGGTTACCAATTTTCTTGATGTTTAACGACACTTTCAACAATATGTCAGGTATAACGTAGAACATGGTGACCAGTTTTATTGGTGTTTAACGACACTTTCAACAATGTGTCAAGTATAACGTAGAACATGGTGACCAATTTTATTGGTGTTTAACGACACTTTCAACCATGTGTCAGGTATAACGTAGAGCATGGTGATCAGTTTTATTGGTGTTTAATACCACTTTCAACAATGTGTCAGGTATAACGTAGAAGATGGTGACCAGTTTTATTGGTGTTTAACGACACTTTCAACAATGTTAGTTATAGCATAGAATATGGTGGCCAGTTTTATTGGCGTTTAACGCCACTTTCAACAATGTGACAGGTATAAAGTATAACATGGTGACCAGTTTTATTGGTGCTTATCGCCACTTTCAACAATGTTAGTTATAGCGTAGAACATGCTGGCCAGTTTTATTGGTGTTTAACGTCACTTTCAACCATGTGTCAGGTATAACGTAGAACATGGTGACCTATTTTATTGGTGCTTAACGACACTTTCAACAATGTTAGTTATAGCGTAGAACATGGTGACCAGTTTTAATGGTGTTTAACGAAACTGTCAACAATGTCAGGTATAGCGTAGAAAATGGTGACCAGTTTTATTGGTGTTTAACGATACTTTCAACAATGAATCAGGTAAAACATAGAACATGGTGACCAGTTTTATTGGTGTTTAACGCCACTTTAAACAATGTGTCAGGTATAGCGTAGAACATGGTGACCAGTTTTATTGATGTTTAAATACACTTTCAACAATGTGTCAAGTATAACGTAGAACATGGTGACCAGTTTTATTGATGTTTAACGCCACTTTAAACAATGTGTCAGGTATAACGTGGAACATGGTGACCAGTTTTATTGGTGTTTAATGACACTTTCAATAATGTGTCAAGTATAACGTAGAACATGGTGACCAGTTTTATTGGTGTTTAATGACACTTTCAACAATGTGTCAAGTATAACGTAGAACATGGTGACCAGTTTTATTGATGTTTAACGCCACTTTAAACAATGTGTCAGGTATAGCGTAGAACATGGTGACCAGTTTTATTGATGTTTAACTACACTTTCAACAATGTATCAGGTATAACGTAGAACATGGTGACCAGTTTTATTGGTGCTTGACGACACTTTCAACAATGTGTCAGGTATAATGTAGAACATGGTGACCAGTTTTATTGGTGTTTAACGCCACTTTCAACAATGTGTCAGGTATAACGTAGAACATGGTTACCAATTTTATTGGTGTTTAACGACACTTTCAACAATATGTCAGGTATAACGTAGAACATGGTGATCAGTTTTATTGGTGTTTTACGACACTTTCAACAATGTGTCAGGTATAACGTAGAACATGGTGACCAGTTTTATTGGTGTTTAACGCCACTTTAAACAATGTGTCAGGTATAACGTAGAACATGGTGACCAGTTTTATTGGTGTTTAATGACACTTTCAACAATGTGTCAAGTATAACGAAGAACATGGTGACCAATTTTATTGGTGTTTAACGACACTTTCAACCATGTGTCAGGTATAACGTAGAACATAGTGACCAGTTTTATTGGTGTTTAACACCACTTTCAACAATGTTATTCATAGCGTAGAACATGGTGATCAGTTTTATTGGTGTTTAATGCCACTTTCAACAATGTGTCAGGTATAACGTAGAAGATGGTGACCAGTTTTATTGGTGTTTAACGACACTTTCAACAATGTTAGTTATAGCATAGAATATGGTGGTCAGTTTTATTGGTGTTTAACGCCACTTTCAACAATGTGACAGGTATAAAGTATAACATGGTGACCAGTTTTATTGGTGCTTATCGCCACTTTCAACAATGTTAGTTATAGCGTAGAACATGCTGGCTAGTTTTATTGGTGTTTAACGTCACTTTCAACCATGTGTCAGGTATAACGTAGAACATGGTGACCTATTTTATTGGTTTTTAATGACACTTTCAACAATGTGTCAAGTATAACGTAGAACATGGTGACCAGTTTTATTGATGTTTAACGCCACTTTAAACAATGTGTCAGGTATAGCGTAGAACATGGTGACCAGTTTTATTGATGTTTAACTACACTTTCAACAATGTATCAGGTATAACTTAGAACATGGTGACCAGTTTTATTGGTGCTTGACGACACTTTCAACAATGTGTCAGGTATAATGTAGAACATGGTGACCAGTTTT
The DNA here is from genome assembly GCA_963680875.1 of Bathymodiolus brooksi. NCBI lineage: Eukaryota > Metazoa > Mollusca > Bivalvia > Mytilida > Modiolidae > Bathymodiolus > Bathymodiolus brooksi. The sequence continues at coordinate 8,478,607 of OY804583.1, read as the reverse complement.
ATTGGTGTTTAGCGCCACTTTCAACAATGTGTCAGGTATAACGTAGAACATGGTTACCAATTTTATTGGTGTTTAACGACACTTTCAACAATATGTCAGGTATAACGTAGAACATGGTGATCAGTTTTATTGGTGTTTTACGACACTTTCAACAATGTGTCAGGTATAACGTAGAACATGGTGACCAGTTTTATTGGTGTTTAACGCCACTTTAAACAATGTGTCAGGTATAACGTAGAACATGGTGACCAGTTTTATTGGTGTTTAATGACACTTTCAACAATGTGTCAAGTATAACGAAGAACATGGTGACCAATTTTATTGGTGTTTAACGACACTTTCAACCATGTGTCAGGTATAACGTAGAACATGGTGACCAGTTTTATTGGTGTTTAACACCACTTTCAACAATGTTATTTATAGCGTAGAACATGGTGATCAGTTTTATTGGTGTTTAATGCCACTTTCAACAATGTGTCAGGTATAACGTAGAAGATGGTGACCAGTTTTATTGGTGTTTAGCGACACTTTCAACAATGTTAGTTATAGCATAGAATATGGTGGTCAGTTTTATTGGTGTTTAACGCCACTTTCAACAATGTGACAGGTATAAAGTATAACATGGTGACCAGTTTTATTGGTGCTTATCGCCACTTTCAACAATGTTAGTTATAGCGTAGAACATGCTGGCTAGTTTTATTGGTGTTTAACGTCACTTTCAACCATGTGTCAGGTATAACGTAGAACATGGTGACCTATTTTATTGGTGCTTAGCGACACTTTCAACAATGTTAGTTATAGCGTAGAAGATGGTGATCAGTTTTATTGGTGTTTAACGAAACTGTCAACAATGTCAGGTATGGCATAGAACATGGTGACCAGTTTAATTGGTGTTTAACGATACTTTCAACAATGAATCAGGTAAAACATAGAACATGGTGACCAGTTTTATTGGTGTTTATCTCCACTTTTAACAATGTGTCAGGTATGGCGTAGAACATGGTGACCAGTTTTATTGATGTTTAACTACACTTTCAACAATGTATCAGGTATAACGTAGAACATGGTGACCAGTTTTATTGGTGCTTGACGACGCTTTCAACAATGTGTCAGGTATAATGTAGAACATGGTGACCAGTTTTATTGGTGTTTAGCGACACTTTCAACAATGTTAGTTATAGCATAGAATATGGTGGTCAGTTTTATTGGTGTTTAACGACACTTTCAACAATATGTCAGGTATAACATAGAACATGGTGACCAGTTTTATTGGTGTTTTACGACACTTTCAACAATGTGTCAGGTATAACGTAGAACATGGTGACCAGTTTTATTGGTGTTTAACGACACTTTCAACAATGTGTCAAGAATAACGTAGAACATGGTGACCAATTTTATTGGTGTTTAACGCCACTTTAAACAATGTGTCAGGTATAACGAAGAACATGGTGACCAGTTTTATTGGTGTTTAACGACACTTTCAACAATGTGTCAAGTATAACGTAGAACATGGTGACCAATTTTATTGGTGTTTAACGACACTTTCAACAATGGGTCAAGTATAACGTAGAACATGGTGACCAATTTTATTGGTGTTTAACGACACTTTCAACCATGTGTCAGGTATAACGTAGAGCATGGTGACCAGTTTTATTGGTGTTTAACACCACTTTCAACAATGTTAGTTATAGCGTAGAACATGGTGATCAGTTTTATTGGTGTTTAATGCCACTTTCAACAATGTGACAGGTATAACGTAGAAGATGGTGACCAGTTTTATTGGTGTTTAACGACACTTTCAACAATGTTAGTTATAGCATAGAATATGGTGGCCAGTTTTATTGGTGTTTAACGCCACTTTCAACAATGTGACAGGTATAAAGTATAACATGGTGACCAGTTTTATTGGTGCTTATCGCCACTTTCAACAATGTTAGTTATAGCGTAGAACATGCTGGCCAGTTTTATTGGTGTTTAACGTCACTTTCAACCATGTGTCAGGTATAACGTAGAACATGGTGACCTATTTTATTGGTGCTTAACGACACTTTCAACAATGTTAGTTATAGCGTAGAACATGGTGACCAGTTTTAATGGTGTTTAACGAAACTGTCAACAATGTCAGGTATGGCATAGAACATGGTGACCAGTTTTATTGGTGTTTAACGACAGTGTCAACAATATGTCAGGTATAGCGTAGAACATGGTGACCAGTTTTATTGGTGTTTAACGCCACTTTAAACAATGTGTCAGGTATAGCTTAGAACATGGTGACCAGTTTTATTGATGTTTAAATACACTTTCAACAATGTGTCAAGTATAACGTAGAACATGGTGACCAGTTTTATTGATGTTTAACGCCACTTTAAACAATGTTTCAGGTATAACGTAGAACATGGTGACCAGTTTTATTGGTGTTTAATGACACTTTCAATAATGTGTCAAGTATAATGTAGAACATGGTGACCAGTTTTATTTGTGTTTAATGACACTTTCAACAATGTGTCAAGTATAACGTAGAACATGGTGACCAGTTTTATTGATGTTTAACGCCACTTTAAACAATGTGTCAGGTATAGCGTAGAACATGGTGACCAGTTTTATTGATGTTTAACTACACTTTCAACAATGTATCAGGTATAACGTAGAACATGGTGACCAGTTTTATTGGTGCTTGACGACACTTTCAACAATGTGTCAGGTATAACGTAGAACATGGTGACCAGTTTTATTGGTGTTTAACGCCACTTTCAACAATGTGTCAGGTATAACGTAGAACATGATAACCAGTTTTATTGGTGTTTAACGACACTTTCAACAATGTTAGTTATAGCGTAGAACATGGTGACCAGTTTTATTGGTGTTTAACGACACTTTCAACAATATGACAGGCATAATGTAGAACATGGTGACCAGTTTTATTGGTGTTTAACGACACTTTCAACAATGTGTCAAGTATAACGTAGAACATGGTGACCAGTTTTATAGGTGCTTAATGCCACTTTAAGCAATGTGTCAGGTATAACGTAGAACATGGTGACCAGTTTTATTGGTGTTTAGCAACACTTTTAACAATGTGTCAAGTATAACGTTGAACATGGTGACCAGTTTTATTGGTGCTTATCGCCACTTTCAACAATGTTAGTTATAGCGTAGAACATGCTGGCCAGTTTTATTGGTGTTTAACGTCACTTTCAACCATGTGTCAGGTATAACGTAGAACATGGTGACCTATTTTATTGGTGCTTAACGACACTTTCAACAATGTTAGTTATAGCGTAGAACATGGTGACCAGTTTTAATGGTGTTTAACGAAACTGTCAACAATGTCAGGTATGGCATAGAACATGGTGACCAGTTTTATTGGTGTTTAACGACAGTGTCAACAATATGTCAGGTATAGCGTAGAAAATGGTGACCAGTTTTATTGGTGTTTAACGATACTTTCAACAATGAATCAGGTAAAACATAGAACATGGTGACCAGTTTTATTGGTGTTTAACGCCACTTTAAACAATGTGTCAGGTATAGCTTAGAACATGGTGACCAGTTTTATTGATGTTTAAATACACTTTCAACAATGTGTCAAGTATAACGTAGAACATGGTGACCAGTTTTATTGATGTTTAACGCCACTTTAAACAATGTTTCAGGTATAACGTAGAACATGGTGACCAGTTTTATTGGTGTTTAATGACACTTTCAATAATGTGTCAAGTATAATGTAGAACATGGTGACCAGTTTTATTTGTGTTTAATGACACTTTCAACAATGTGTCAAGTATAACGTAGAACATGGTGACCAGTTTTATTGATGTTTAACGCCACTTTAAACAATGTGTCAGGTATAGCGTAGAACATGGTGACCAGTTTTATTGATGTTTAACTACACTTTCAACAATGTATCAGGTATAACGTAGAACATGGTGACCAGTTTTATTGGTGCTTGACGACACTTTCAACAATGTGTCAGGTATAACGTAGAATATGGTGACCAGTTTTATTGGTGTTTAACGCCACTTTCAACAATGTGTCAGGTATAACGTAGAACATGATAACCAGTTTTATTGGTGTTTAACGACACTTTCAACAATGTTAGTTATAGCGTAGAACATGGTGACCAGTTTTATTGGTGTTTAACGACACTTTCAACAATATGACAGGCATAACGTAGAACATGGTGACCAGTTTTATTGGTGTTTAACGACACTTTCAACAATGTGTCAAGTATAACGTAGAACATGGTGACCAGTTTTATAGGTGCTTAATGCCACTTTAAGCAATGTGTCAGGTATAACGTAGAACATGGTGACCAGTTTTATTGGTGTTTAGCGACACTTTTAACAATATGTCAAGTATAACGTTGAACATGGTGACCAGTTTTATTGGTGTTTAGCGACACTTTCAACAATGTGTCAAGTATAACATAGAACATGGTGAACAGTTTTATTGGTGTTTAACGCTACTTTAAACAATGTTAGTTATAGCATAGAATATGGTGGCCAGTTTTATTGGTGTTTAACGTCACTTTCAACAATGTGACAGGTATAAAGTATTACATGGTGACCAGTTTTATTGGTGCTTAACCCCACTTTCAACAATGTTAGTTATAGTGTAGAACATGTTGGCCAGTTTTATTGGTGTTTAACGACTTTCAACAATGTGTCCGGTATAACGTATAACATGCTGGCCAGTTTTATTGGTGTTTAACTCCACTTTCAACCATGTGTCAGGTATAACGTAGAACATGGTGACCAGTTTTATTGGTGCTTAGCGACACTTTCAACAATGTTAGTTATAGCGTAGAACATGGTGACCAGTTTTATTGGTGTTTAACTACACTTTCAACAATATGTCAGGTATAACGTAGAACATGGTGACCAGTTTTATTGGTGTTTAACGACACTTTCAAAAATGTGTCAGGTATAGCGTAGAACATGGTGACCAGTTTTATTGGTGTTTAACGCCACTTTAAACAATGTGTCAGGTATAACGTAGAACATGGTGACCAGTTTTATTGGTGTTTAACGACACTTTCAACAATGTGTCAAGTATAACGTAGAGCATGGTGACCAGTTTTATTGGTGTTTAATGCCACTTTAAACAATGTGTCAGGTATAACGTAGAACATGGTGACCAGTTTTATTGGTGTTTAACGACACTTTCAACAATGTGTCAAGTATAACGTAGAACATGGTGACCAATTTTATTGGTGTTTTACCACACTTTCAACAATGTGTCAGGTATAACATAGAACATGGTCACCAGCTTTATTGGTGTTTAACAACACTTTCAACAATGTGTCAGGTATAACGTATCATATGGCGTTCAGTTTTATTGGTGTTTTACGACACTTTCAACAATGTGTCAGGTATAACGTAGAACATGGTGACCAGTTTTATTGGTGTTTAACGACACTTTCAACAATGTGGCAGGTATAACGTAGAACATGGTGACCAGTTTTATTGGTGTTTAGCGCCACTTTCAACAATGTGTCAGGTATAACGTAGAACATGGTGACCAGTTTTATTGGTGCTTGACGACACTTTCAACAATGTGTCAGGTATAATGTAGAACATGGTGACCAATTTTATTGGTGTTTAACGACACTTTCAACAATATGTCAGGTATAACGTAGAACATGGTGGCCAGTTTTATTGGTGTTTAACGACACTTTCAGCAATGTGTCAGGTATAACGTAGAACATGGTGACCAGTTTTATTGGTGTTTAACGACACTTTCAACAATGTGTCAAGTATAACGTAGAACATGGTGACCAATTTTATTGGTGTTTAACGCCACTTTAAACAATGTGTCAGGTATAACGTAGAACATGGTGACCAGTTTTATTGGTGTTTAACGACACTTTCAACAATGTGTCAAGTATAGCGTAGAACATGGTGACCAATTTTATTGGTGTTTAACGACACTTTCAACCATGTGTCAGGTATAGCGTAGAACATGGTGACCATTTTTATTGGTGTTTAACACCACTTTCAACAATGTTAGTTATAGCGTAGAAGATGGTGATCAGTTTTATTGGTGTTTAACGAAACTGTCAACAATGTCAGGTATGGCATAGAACATGGTGACCAGTTTTATTGGTGTTTAACGACAGTGTCAACAATATGTCAGGTATAGCGTAGAAAATGGTGACCAGTTTTATTGGTGTTTAACGATACTTTCAACAATGAATCAGGTAAAACATAGAACATGGTGACCAGTTTTATTGGTGTTTATCGCCACTTTCAACAATGTGTCAGGTATAACGTAGAACATGGTGACCAGTTTTATTGATGTTTAACTACACTTTCAACAATGTGTCAAGTATAACGTAGAACATGGTGACCATTTTTATTGATGTTTAACGCCACTTTTAACAATGTGTAAGGTATAATGTAGAACATGGTAACCAGTTTTATTGGTGTTTAACGCCACTTTCAACAATGTGTCAGGTATAGTGTAGAACATGGTGATCAATTTGATTGGTGTTTAACGACACTTTAAACAATGTGTCAAGAATAACGTAGAACATGGTGACCAATTTTATTGGTGTTTAACGCCACTTTAAACAATGTGTCAGGTATAACGTAGAACATGGTGACCAGTTTTATTGGTGTTTAACGACACTTTCAACAATGTGTCAAGTATAACGTAGAACATGGTGACCAATTTTATTGGTGTTTAAATACACTTTCAACCATGTGTCAGGTATAACGTAGAACTTGGTGACCAGTTTTATTGGTGTTTAACACCAATTTCAACAATGTTAGTTATAGCGTAGAACATGGTGATTAGTTTTATTGGTGTTTAATGCCACTTTCAACAATGTGTCAGGTATAACGTAGAAGATGGTGAACAGTTTTATTGGTGTTTAACGATACTTTCAACAATGTTAGTTATAGCATAGAATATGGTGGCCAGTTTTATTGGTGTTTAACGCCACTTTCAACAATGTGACAGGTATAAAGTATAACATGGTGACCAGTTTTATTGGTGCTTAAAGCCACTTTCAATAATGTGTCAAGTATAACGTAGAGCATGGTGACCAGTTTTATTGGTGTTTAATGCCACTTTAAACAATGTGTCAGGTATAGCGTAGAACATGGTGACCAGTTTTATTGGTGTTTAACGATACTTTCAACAATGAATCAGGTAAAACATAGAACATGGTGACCAATTTTATTGGTGTTTAGCGCCACTTTAAACAATGTGTCAGGTATAACGTAGAACATGGTGACCAATTTTATTGGTGTTTAATGACACTTTCAATAATGTGTCAAGTATAACGTAGAACATGGTGACCAGTTTTATTGGTGTTTAATGACACTTTCAACAATGTGTCAAGTATAACGTAGAACATGGTGACTAGTTTTATTGGTGTTTAACGCCACTTTCAACAATGTGTTAGGTATAACGTATAATATGGCATTCAATTTTATTGGTGTTTAACGACACTTTCAACAATGTGTCAGGTATAACGTAGAACATGGTGACCAGTTTTATTGGTGTTTAACACCACTTTCAACAATGTGACAGGTATAAAGTATAACATGGTGACCAGTTTTATTGGTGCTTAATGCCACTTTCAACAATGTTAGTTATAGCGTAGAAGATGTTGGCCAGTTTTATTGGTGTTTATCTACACTTTCAACAATGTGTCAAGTATAACGTATAACATGCTGGCCAGTTTTATTGGTGTTTAATGCCACTTTCAACCATGTCTCAGGTATAACGTAGAACATGGTGACCAGTTTTATTGGTGCTTAACGACACTTTCAACAATGTTAGTTATAGCGTAGAAAATGGTGACCAGTTTTATTGGTGTTTAACGACACTGTCAACAATATGTCAGGTATAGCGTAGAACATTGTGACCAGTTTTATTGGTGTTTAACGACACTGTCAAAAATGTCAGGTATAGCGTAGAACATGGTGACCAGTTTTATTGGTGTTTAACGACACTTTCAACAATGTGTCAGGTATAACGTAGAACATGGTCACCAGTTTTATTGGTGTTTAACGACACTTTCAACAATGTGTCAGGAATAACGTAGAACTTGGTGACCAGTTTTATTGGTGTTTAACACCACTTTCAACAATGTTAGTTATAGCGTAGAACATGGTGATTAGTTTTATTGGTGTTTAATGCCACTTTCAACAATGTGTCAGGTATAACGTAGAAGATGGTGAACAGTTTTATTGGTGTTTAACGATACTTTCAACAATGTTAGTTATAGCATAGAATATGGTGGCCAGTTTTATTGGTGTTTAACGCCACTTTCAACAATGTGACAGGTATAAAGTATAACATGGTGACCAGTTTTATTGGTGCTTAAAGCCACTTTCAATAATGTGTCAAGTATAACGTAGAGCATGGTGACCAGTTTTATTGGTGTTTAATGCCACTTTAAACAATGTGTCAGGTATAGCGTAGAACATGGTGACCAGTTTTATTGGTGTTTAACGATACTTTCAACAATGAATCAGGTAAAACATAGAACATGGTGACCAATTTTATTGGTGTTTAGCGCCACTTTAAACAATGTGTCAGGTATAACGTAGAACATGGTGACCAATTTTATTGGTGTTTAATGACACTTTCAATAATGTGTCAAGTATAACGTAGAACATGGTGACCAGTTTTATTGGTGTTTAATGACACTTTCAACAATGTGTCAAGTATAACGTAGAACATGGTGACTAGTTTTATTGGTGTTTAACGCCACTTTCAACAATGTGTTAGGTATAACGTATAATATGGCATTCAATTTTATTGGTGTTTAACGACACTTTCAACAATGTGTCAGGTATAACGTAGAACATGGTGACCAGTTTTATTGGTGTTTAACACCACTTTCAACAATGTGACAGGTATAAAGTATTACATGGTGACCAGTTTTATTGGTGCTTAATGCCACTTTCAACAATGTTAGTTATAGCGTAGAAGATGTTGGCCAGTTTTATTGGTGTTTATCTACACTTTCAACAATGTGTCAAGTATAACGTATAACATGCTGGCCAGTTTTATTGGTGTTTAATGCCACTTTCAACCATGTCTCAGGTATAACGTAGAACATGGTGACCAGTTTTATTGGTGCTTAACGACACTTTCAACAATGTTAGTTATAGCGTAGAAAATGGTGACCAGTTTTATTGGTGTTTAACGACACTGTCAACAATATGTCAGGTATAGCGTAGAACATTGTGACCAGTTTTATTGGTGTTTAACGACACTGTCAAAAATGTCAGGTATAGCGTAGAACATGGTGACCAGTTTTATTGGTGTTTAACGACACTTTCAACAATGTGTCAGGTATAACGTAGAACATGGTCACCAGTTTTATTGGTGTTTAACGACACTTTCAACAATGTGTCAGGAATAACGTACAACATGGTGACCAGTTTTATTGGTTTTTAACGCCACTTTCAACAATGTTAGTTATAGCGTAGAACATGGTGATCAGTTTTATTGGTGTTTAATGCCACTTTCAACAATGTGTGAGGTATAACGTAGAACATGGTGACCAGTTTTATTGGTGTTTAACGACACTTTCAACAATGTGTCAAGTATAACGTAGAACATGGTGACCAATTTTATTGGTGTTTAACGCCACTTTAAACAATGTGTCAGGTATAACGTAGAACATGGTGACCAGTTTTATTGGTGTTTAACGACACTTTCAACAATGTGTCAAGTATAGCTCGCTGCAATTTTGTTTATGTGCGCCCCCCCCCCCTAACTTGAAATCCTGGATCCGCCCCCGTAGAGTATACATATGACAACTAGTAACTGTTTTATCAAGTTCACCTTCTGGCTAGCTGGAATCAAACTCACAAAATGTAGTGTCATTTTTTTTACTGGTTCCTCTAATTTGTTTTTAAGGAGCGACCATTTAACTTGAAGGGGGGGTGTTATGGTTTTTTTGTTTCGTTTAGAAATTTTTTTTTCAGACAACACGAGTTAGAATATTTTTTTTTGTCGCGCACAGCGCAAATTTTTTTTTCCAGAATTTAACATTAAGTTATATGACAAAAATTCTGAATCAGATTATTTTTTTTTCCTCCACCAAAATCAGAATATTTTTTTCAGCAACATTGGGAATTTTTTTTTTTAGAAAAAAAACATACCCCCCCTCCCCTCTCCCTGCAAGTTAAATGGGTCGTCCCTAATCAGATGTACATTTTGTATATCTGGGTAGAAACGAATCTGTGTTTCCCGTTCGTGGATAAGTGTACTCGATTCAACATTATGTGATCAAATTTGTCAGTTACATGTACTTGCGACAGGCCGGTGGTTTTCTCAGGTTTCCTCCACCAATGAAACTGACCGCCACTATATACATTGTAACTGAAATATCGTTGAAAGTGGCAATAAACACCATAAACCAACCACCCCATTCACTGGCTTAAACACCGTCACATTTTTTGTGCCCGTCTCAAGACCTGGATTTTCACCATCATCACTGTTTAAATTTTCTGTTCATAATTGATGTGTAATAAAAATCTAATCTTAAGATACAAGTGTAAAATATAATAAATATAAATAGTATTTAGTTGTTATATCTCTGTTTATTATATTCTTATGATGTTTTTTTACAATACTTTTGGAATCTTTTGAAGTAAAAAAATGCACATGTCCCCACTTATGAATTTGGGGATTAAAACATCAAACCAATTTTTTTTCTTATAAAAAATAAAACACAAATAAATATAAATATAAATAATATATATAATGACAACAGACATCTTGTGCAGGTATATCAATTCATACACTTTTAATGTCCAGATTTATCATATATCATCATTTAAAAAGATAAAAATGTCAGGTCTCCAAATAAATCATACAATTATCTGAAAATGTAATTTGTCCATACCTGTGTACATACAAAATATGATGCAACCAGGATACAGATTAACAGTACATGTACAAACTTATTTAAAAAATAAAATTGGCAGGTCTTCAAATATATCAAAGATCACCAAACAATCTTATTTTGTCATCTGTTTAAATTATCATACAACTTCTTTTAAAAGTAAAAATGTCAGCTGTACAAATTATTCTACAACTCAATTAAAACATAAAAATGTCATGATCAGGTGTCTAAAGTAAATTATTATAAAACTTCATTTTAAAATGAGAAATGTCAGCTGTCTAAATTATTATACAACTCCATTAAAACATAAAAATGTCAGGTGTCTAAAGTAAATTATTATAAAACCACATTTTAAAATGAGAAATGTCAGCTGTCAAAGTATCATACAATTTCATTGAAATAAAATGTCAGTTTCTAAATTATTATAAAACTCCATTTAATTTAAAAAAAAATGGCAGGTGTCAAAAAGAAAAATGTCAGCTGTCAAATATAAATAATAAAACTTGATTCATTAAAGAAGTTTTACTTTGTGTATTGTTGCTCCTGACTGTTTATAACAACCCACCCATAATTGTCCCCTCATGTCAATGTCAAGTGATAAAGGATATTTAATCCCTGTGTCCTCCATTACTTTACATGTCAATATATCTCCTTGTTCAGATAAAACATGGAGGGCATGTGTATAACAGTCACACACAATGACCTATAATATGGCGTTCAGTTTTATTGGTGTTTAACGACACTTTCAACAATGTGTCAGGTATAACGTAGAACATGGTGACCAGTTTTATTGGTGTTTAACGACACTTTCAACAATGTGACAGGTATAAAGTATAACATGGTGACCAGTTTTATTGGTGCTTAACGCCACTTTCAACAATGTTAGTTATAGCGTAGAACATGTTGGCCTGTTGTATTGGTGTTTAACGACACTTTCAACAATGTGTCAGGTATAACGTATAACATGCTGACCAGTTTTATTGGTGTTTAACGCCACTTTCAACCATGTGTCAGGTATAACGTAGAACATGGTGACCAGTTTTATTGGTGCTTATCTACACTTTCAACAATGTTAGTTATAGTGTAGAACAAGGTGACCAGTTTTATTGGTGTTTAACGACACTGTCAACAATATGTCAGGTATAGCGTAGAACATGGTGACCAGTTTTATTGGTGTTTAACGACACTGTCAACAATATGTCAGGTATAACGTAGAACATGGTGACCAGTTTTATTGGTGTTTAACGACACTTTCAACAATGTGTCGGGTATAACGTAGAACATGGTGACCAGTTTTATTGGTGTTTAACGACACTTTCAACAATGTGTCAGGTATAACGTAGAACATGGTGACCAGTTTTATTGGTGCTTAGCGACACTTTCAACAATGTGTCAAGTATAACGTAGAACATGGTGACCAATTTTATTGGTGTTTTACGCCACTTTAAAAAATGTGTCAAGTATAACGTAGAACATGGTGACCAATTTTATTGGTGTTTAACGACACTTTCAACAATGTGTCAGGTATAACGTATAATATGGCGTTCAGTTTCAACAATGTGTCAGGTATAACGTATAACATGATAACCAGTTTTATTGGTGTTTAACGACACTTTCAACAATGTTAGTTATAGCGTAGAACATGATGACCAGTTTTATTGGTGTTTAACGACACTTTCAACAATATGACAGGCATAACGTAGAACATGGTCACCAGTTTTATAGGTGTTTAACGACACTTTCAACAATGTGCCAGGTATAACGTAGAACATGGTGACCAGTTTTATTGGTGTTTAACGACACTTTCAACAATGTGTCAAGTATAACGTAGAACATGGTGACCAATTTTATTGGTGTTTAACGACACTTTCAACCATGTGTCAGGTATAGCGTAGAACATGGTGACCAGTTTTATTGGTGTTTTACACCACTTTCAACAATGTTAGTTATAGCGTAGAACATGGTGATCAGTTTTATTGGTGTTTAATGCCACTTTCAACAATGTGTCAGGTATAACGTAGAAGATGGTGATCAGTTTTATTGGTGTTTAACGACACTTTCAACAATGTTAGTTATAGCATAGAATATGGTGGCCAGTTTTATTGGTGTTTAACGCCACTTTCAACAATGTGACAGGTATAAAGTATAACATGGTGACCAGTTTTATTGGTGCTTATCGCCACTTTCAACAATGTTAGTTATAGCGTAGAACATGCTGGCCAGTTTTATTGGTGTTTAACGTCACTTTCAACCATGTGTCAGGTATAACGTAGAACATGGTGACCTATTTTATTGGTGCTTAACGACACTTTCAACAATGTTAGTTATAGCGTAGAACATGGTGACCAGTTTTAATGGTGTTTAACGAAACTGTCAACAATGTCAGGTATGGCATAGAACATGGTGACCAGTTTTATTGGTGTTTAACGCCACTTTAAACAATGTGTCAGGTATAGCATAGAACATGGTGACCAGTTTTATTGATGTTTAACTACACTTTCAACAATGTGTCAAGTATAACGTAGAACATGGTGACCAGTTTTATTGATGTTTAATGCCACTTTAAACAATGTGTCAGGTATAACGTAGAACATGGTGACCAGTTTTATTGGTGTTTAATGACACTTTCAATAATGTGTCAAGTATAATGTAGAACATGGTGACCAGTTTTATTGGTGTTTAATGACACTTTCAACAATGTGTCAAGTATAACGTAGAACATGGTGACTAGTTTTATTGGTGTTTAACGCCACTTTCAACAATGTGTCAGGTATAAAGTATAATATGGCATTCAGTTTTATTGGTGTTTAACGACACTTTCAACAATGTGTCAGGTATAGCGTATAACATGGTGACCAGTTTTATTGGTGTTTAACGCCACTTTCAACAATGTTAGCTATAGTGTAGAACATGGTGACCAGTTTTATTGGTGTTTAACGCCACTTTCAACAATGTGACATGTATAAAGTATAACATGGTGACCAGTTTTATTGGTGCTTAACGCCACTTTCAACAATGTTAGTTATAGCGTAGAAGATGTTGGCCAGTTTTATTGGTGTTTATCTACACTTTCAACAATGTGTCCGGTATAACGTATAACATGCTGGCCAGTTTTATTGGTGTTTAATGCCACTTTCAACCATGTTAGTTATAGCGTAGAAAATGGTGACCAGTTTTATTGGTGTTTAACGACACTGTCAACAATATGTCAGGTATAGCGTAGAACATGGTGACCAGTTTTATTGGTGTTTAACGACACTGTCAAAAATGTCAGGTATAACGTAGAACATGGTGACCAGTTTTATTGGTGTTTAACGACAATTTCAACAATGTGTCAGGTATAAAGTAGAACATGGTCACCAGTTTTATTGGTGTTTAACGACACTTTCAACAATGTGTCAGGAATAACGTACAACATGGTGACCAGTTTTATTGGTGTTTAATGCCACTTTCAACAATGTTAGTTATAGCGTAGAACATGCTGATCAGTTTTATCGGTGTTTAATGCCACTTTCAACAATGTGTGAGGTATAACGTAGAACATGGTGACCAGTTTTATTGGTGTTTAACGACACTTTCAACAATTTGTCAAGTATAACGTAGAACATGGTGACCAATTTTATTGGTGTTTAACGCCACTTTAAACAATGTGTCAGGTATAACGTAGAACATGGTGACCAGTTTTATTGGTGTTTAACAACACTTTCAACAATGTGTCAAGTATAACGTAGAACATGGTGACCAATTTTATTGGTGTTTAACACCACTTTCAACAATTTTAGTTATAGCGTAGAAAATGGTGATCAGTTTTATTGGTGTTTAATGCCACTTTCAACAATGTGTCAGGTATAACGTAGAAGATGGTGACCAGCTTTATTGGTATTTAATGACACTTTCAAAACTGTGTCAGGTATAACGTAGAACGTGGTGACCAGTTTTATTGGTGTTTAACGACACTTTCAACAATGTGTCAGGTTTGACGTAGAACATGGTGACCAGTTTTATTGGTGTTTAACGACACTTTCAACAATGTGTCAGGTATAACATATAACATGGTGACCAGTTTTATTGGTGTTTAACGACACTTTCAACAATGTATCAAGTATAGCGTACAACATTGTGACCAGTTTTATTAGTGTTTAACGACACTTTCAACAATGTGTCAGGTATAACGTATAACATGGTGACCAGTTTTATTGGTGTTTAACGACACTTTTAACAATGTGTCAGGTATAGCGTACAACATGGTGACCAGTTTTATTAGTGTTTAACGACACTTTCAACAATGTGTCAGGTATAACGTATAACATGGTGACCAGTTTTAATGGTGTTTAACGACACTTTTAACATATGTCAGGTATAACGTACAACATGGTGACCAGTTTTATTAGTGTTTAACGACACTTTCAACAATGTGTCAGGTATAACGTATAACATGGTGACCAGTTTGAATGGTGTTTAACGACACTTTTAACATGTGTCAGGTATAACGTACAACATGGTGACCAGTTTTATTGGGGTTTAACGACACTTTCAACAGTGTGTCAGGTATAACATATAACATGGTGACCAGTTTTATTGGTGTTTAACGACACTTTCAACAATGTGTCAGGTATTACGTAGAACATGGTGACCAATTTTATTGGTGTTTAACGGCACTTTCAACAATGTGTCAGGTATAACATAGAACATGGTGACCAGTTTTATTGGTGATTAACAGCACTTTCAACAATGTGTCAGGTATAACGTATAACATGGTGACCAGTTTTATTGGTGTTTAACGACACTTTCAACAATGTGTCAGGTATAGCTCGCCGCAATTTTTTTTATGTGCGCCCCCCCCCTAACTTGAAATCCTGGATCCGCCCCCGTAGAGTATACATATGACAACTTGTAACTGTTTTATCAAGTTCACCTTCTGTCTAGCTGGAATCAAACTCACAAAATGAAGTGTCATTTTTTTTACTGATTCCTCTAATTTGTTTTTAAGGAGCGACCATTTAACTTGAAGGGGGGGTGTTATGGTTTTTTTGTTTCGTTCAGAAATTTTTTTTTCAGACAACACGAGAGTTAGAATATTTTTTTTTGTCGTGCACAGCGCAAATTTTTTTTTCCAGAATTTAACATTAAGTTATATGACAAAATTCTGAATCAGATTATTTTTTTTTCCTCCACCAAAATCAGAATATTTTTTTCAGCAACATTGGGAATTTTTTTTTTCAGAAAAAAACCATACCCCCCCCCTCCCCTCTCCCTGCAAGTTAAATGGGTCGTCCCTAATCAGATGTACATTTTGTATATCTGGGTAGAAACGAATCTGTGTTTCCCGTTCGTGGATAAGTGTACTCGATTCAACATTATGTGATCAAGTTTGTCAGTTACATGTACTTGCGACAGGCCGGTGGTTTTCTCAGGTTTCCTCCACCAATAAAACTGACCGCCACTATATACATTGTAACTGAAATATCGTTGAAAGTGGCACTAAACACCATAAACCAACCACCCCATTCACTGGCTTAAACACTGTCACATTTTTTGTGCCCGTCTCAAGACCTGGATTTTCACCATCATCACTGTTTAAATTTTCTGTTCATAATTGATGTGTAATAAAATTCTAATCTTAAGATACAAGTGTAAAATATAATAAATATAAATAGTATTGAGTTGTTATATCTCTGTTTATTATATTCTTATGATGTTTTCTACAATACTTTTGGAATCTTTTGAAGTAAAAAAATGCACATGTCCCCACTTATGAATTTGGGGATTAAAACATCAAACCAATTTTTTTTCTTATAAAAAATAAAACACAAATAAATATAAATATAAATAATATATATAATGACAACAGACATCTTGTGCAGGTATATCAATTCATACACTTTTAATGTCCAGATTTATCATATATCATCATTTAAAAAGATAAAAATGTCAGGTCTCCAAATAAATCATACAATTATCTGAAAATGTAATTTGTCCATACCTGTGTACATACAAAATATGATGCAACCAGGATACAGACTAACAGTACATGTACAAACTTATTTAAAAAATAAAATTGGCAGGTCTTCAAATATATCAAAGATCACCAAACAATCTTATTTTGTCATCTGTTTAAATTATCATACAACTTCTTTTAAAAGTAAAAATGTCAGCTGTACAAATTATTCTACAACTCAATTAAAACATAAAAATGTCATGATCAGGTGTCTAAAGTAAATTATTATAAAACTTCATTTTAAAATGAGAAATGTCAGGTGTCTAAATTATTATACAACTCCATTAAAACATAAAAATGTCAGGTGTCTAAAGTAAATTATTATAAAACCACATTTTAAAATGAGAAATGTCAGCTGTCAAATTATCATACAATTTCATTGAAATAAAATGTCAGTTTCTAAATTATTATAAAACTCCATTTAATTTTAAAAAAAATGGCAGGTGTCAAAAAGAAAAATGTCAGCTGTCAAATATAAATAATAAAACTTGATTCATTAAAGAAGTTTTACTTTGTGTATTGTTGCTCCTGACTGTTTATAACAACCCACCCATAATTGTCCCCTCATGTCAATGTCAAGTGATAAAGGATATTTAATCCCTGTGTCCTCCATTACTTTACATGTCAATATATCTCCTTGTTCAGATAAAACATGGAGGGCATGTGTATAACAGTCACACACAATGACCTATAATATGGCGTTCAGTTTTATTGGTGTTTAACGACACTTTCAACAATGTGTCAGGTATAACGTAGAACATGGTGACCAGTTTTATTGGTGTTTAACGACACTTTCAACAATGTGACAGGTATAAAGTATAACATGGTGACCAATTTTATTGGTGCTTAATGCCACTTTCAACAATGTTAGTTATAGCGTAGAACATGTTGGCCTGTTGTATTGGTGTTTAACGACACTTTCAACAATGTGTCAGGTATAACGTATAATATGCTGACCAGTTTTATTGGTGTTTAATGCCACTTTCAACCATGTGTCAGGAATAACGTAGAACATGGTGACCAGTTTTATTGGTGCTTATCTACACTTTCAACAATGTTAGTAATAGTGTAGAACATGGTGACCAGTTTTATTGGTGTTTAACGACACTGTCAACAATATGTCAGGTATAGCGTAGAACATGGTGACCAGTTTTATTGGTGTTTAACGACACTGTCAACAATATGTCAGGTATAACGTAGAACATGGTGACCAGTTTTATTGGTGTTTAACGACACTTTCAACAATGTGTCAGGTATAACGTAGAACATGGTGACCAGTTTTATTGGTGTTTAACGCCACTTTCAACAATGTGTCAGGTATAACGTAGAACATGGTGACCAGTTTTATTGGTGTTTAGCGACACTTTCAACAATGTGTCAAGTATAACGTAGAACATGGTGACCAATTTTATTGGTGTTTAACGCCACTTTAAAAAATGTGTCAGGTATAACGTAGAACATGGTGACCAGTTTTATTGGTGTTTAACGACACTTTCAACAATGTGTCAAGTATAACGTAGAACATGGTGACCAGTTTTATTGGTGTTTAATGACACTTTCAACAATGTGTCAGGTATAACGTATAATATGGCGTTCAGTTTCAACAATGTGTCAGGTATAACGTATAACATGATAACCAGTTTTATTGGTGTTTAATGACACTTTCAACAATGTTAGTTATAGCGTAGAACATGGTGACCAGTTTTATTGGTGTTTAACGACACTTTCAACAATATGACAGGCATAACGTAGAACATGGTGACCAGTTTTATTGGTGTTTAACGACACTTTCAACAATGTGTCAAGTATAACGTAGAACATGGTGACCAGTTTTATTGGTGTTTAGCGCCACTTTAAGCAATGTGTCAGGTATAACGTAGAACATGGTGACCAGTTTTATTGGTGTTTAGCGACATTTTCAACAATGTGTCAAGTATACCGTTGAACATGGTGACCAGTTTTATTGGTGTTTAGCGACACTTTCAACAATGTGTTAAGTATAACATAGAACATGGTGAACAGTTTTATTGGTGCTTAACGCCACTTTCAACAATGTGTCAGGTATAACATAGAACATGGTGAACAGTTTTATTGGTGTTTAACGCTACTTTAAACAATGTTAGTTATAGCATAGAATATGGTGGCCAGTTTTATTGGTGTTTAACGTCACTTTCAACAATGTGACAGGTATAAAGTATTACATGGTGACCAGTTTTATTGGTGCTTAATGCCACTTTCAACAATGTTAGTTATAGTGTAGAACATGTTGGCCAGTTTTATTGGTGTTTAACGACTTTCAACAATGTGTCCGGTATAACGTATAACATGCTGGCCAGTTTTATTGGTGTTTAACTCCACTTTCAACCATGTGTCAGGTATAACGTAGAACATGGTGACCAGTTTTATTGGTGCTTAGCGACACTTTCAACAATGTTAGTTATAGCGTAGAACATGGTGACCAGTTTTATTGGTGTTTAACTACACTTTCAACAATATGTCAGGTATAACGTAGAACATGGTGACCAGTTTTATTGGTGTTTAACGACACTTTCAAAAATGTGTCAGGTATAGCGTAGAACATGGTGACCAGTTTTATTGGTGTTTAACGCCACTTTAAACAATGTGTCAGGTATAACGTAGAACATGGTGACCAGTTTTATTGGTGTTTAACGACACTTTCAACAATGTGTCAAGTATAACGTAGAGCATGGTGACCAGTTTTATTGGTGTTTAACGCCACTTTAAACAATGTGTCATGTATAACGTAGAACATGGTGACCAGGTTTATTGGTGTTTAACGACACTTTCAACAATGTGTCAAGTATAACGTAGAACATGGTGACCAGTTTTATTGGTGTTTTACCACACTTTCAACAATGTGTCAGGTATAACATAGAACATGGTCACCAGCTTTATTGGTGTTTAACGACACTTTCAACAATGTGTCAGGTATAACGTATCATATGGCGTTCAGTTTTATTGGTGTTTTACGACACTTTCAACAATGTGTCAGGTATAACGTAGAACATGGTGACCAGTTTTATTGGTGTTTAACGACACTTTCAACAATGTGTCAGGTATAATGTAGAACATGGTGACCAGTTTTTTTGGTGTTTAACGCCACTTTCAACAATGTGTCAGGTATAACGTAGAACATGGTGACCAGTTTTATTGGTGCTTGACGACACTTTCAACAATGTGTCAGGTATAATGTAGAACATGGTGACCAGTTTTATTGGTGTTTAACGCCACTTTCAACAATGTGTCAGGTATAACGTAGAACATGGTGACCAGTTTTATTGGTGTTTAACGACACTTTCAACAATGTGTCAAGTATAACGTAGAACATGGTGACCAGTTTTATTGGTGTTTAACGACACTTTCAACAATGTGTCAAGTATAACGTAGAACATGGTGACCAATTTTATTGGTGTTTAACGCAACTTTAAACAATGTGTCAGGTATTACGTAGAACATGGTGACCAGTTGTATTGGTGTTTAACGACACTTTCAACAATGTGTCAAGTATAACGTAGAACATGGTGACCAATTTTATTGGTGTTTAACGACACTTTCAACCATGTGTCAGGTATAGCGTAGAACATGGTGACCAGTTTTATTGGTGTTTTACACCACTTTCAACAATGTTAGTTATAGCGTAGAAGATGGTGATCAGTTTTATTGGTGTTTAACGAAACTGTCAACAATGTCAGGTATGGCATAGAACATGGTGACCAGTTTTATTGGTGTTTAACGACAGTGTCAACAATATGTCAGGTATAGCGTAGAAAATGGTGACCAGTTTTATTGGTGTTTAACGATACTTTCAACAATGAATCAGGTAAAACATAGAACATGGTGACCAGTTTTATTGGTGCTTAACGCCACTTTAAACAATGTGTCAGATATAGTGTAGAACATGGTGACCAGTTTTATTGATGTTTAACTACACTTTCAACAATGTGTCAAGTATAATGTAGAACAAGGTGACCATTTTTATTGATGTTTAACGCCACTTTAAACAATGTGTAAGGTATAATGTAGAACATGGTAACCAGTTTTAATGGTGTTTAACACCACTTTCAACAATGTGTCAGGTATAGTGTAGAACATGGTGATCAATTTTATTGGTGTTTAACGACACTTTCAACAATATGTCAGGTATAACGTAGTACATGGTGACCAGTTTTATTGGTGTTTAACGACACTTTCAACAATGTGTGAGGTATAACGTAGAACATGGTGACCAGTTTTATTGGTGTTTAATGACACTTTCAACAATGTGTCAAGAATAACGTAGAACATGGTGACCAATTTTATTGGTGTTTAACGCCACTTTAAACAATGTGTCAGGTATAACGTAGAACATGGTGACCAGTTTTATTGGTGTTTAACGACACTTTCAACAATGTGTCAAGTATAACGTAGAACATGGTGATCAATTTTATTGGTGTTTAACGACACTTTCAACCATGTGTCAGGTATAACGTAGAACATGGTGACCAGTTTTATTGGTGTTTAGCGACACTTTCAACAATGTGTCAAGTATAACGTAGAGCATGGTGACCAATTTTATTGGTGTTTAACGCCACTTTAAAAAATGTGTCAGGTATAACGTAGAACATGGTGACCAGTTTTATTGGTGTTTTACGACACTTTCAACAATGTGTCAAGTATAACGTAGAACATGGTGACCAATTTTATTGGTGTTTAAGGACACTTTCAACAATGTGTCAGGTATAACGTATAATATGGCGTTCAGTTTAAACAATGTGTCAGGTATAACGTATAACATGATAACCAGTTTTATTGGTGTTTAACGACACTTTCAACAATGTTAGTTATAGCGTAGAACATGGTGACCAGTTTTATTGGTGTTTAACGACACTTTCAATAATATGACAGGCATAACGTAGAACATGGTGACCAGTTTTATTGGTGTTTAACGACACTTTCAACAATGTGTCAAGTATAACTTAGAACATGGTGACCAGTTTTATTGGTGCTTAATGCCACTTTAAGCAATGTGTCAGGTATAACGTAGAACATGGTGACCAGTTTTATAGGTGTTTAGCGACACTTTCAACAATGTGTCAAGTATAACGTTGAACATGGTGACCAGTTTTATTGGTGTTTAGCGACACTTTCAACAATGTGTCAAGTATAACATAGAACATGGTGAACAGTTTTATTGGTGTTTAACGCTACTTTAAACAATGTTAGTTATAGCATAAAATATGGTGGCCAGTTTTATTGGTGTTTAACGTCACTTTCAACAATGTGACAGGTATAAAGTATTACATGGTGACCAGTTTTATTGGTGCTTAACCCCACTTTCAACAATGTTAGTTATAGTGTAGAACATGTTGGCCAGTTTTATTGGTGTTTAACGACTTTCAACAATGTGTCCGGTATAACGTATAACATGCTGGCCAGTTTTATTGGTGTTTAACTCCACTTTCAACCATGTGTCAGGTATAACGTAGAACATGGTGAACAGTTTTATTGGTGCTTAGCGACACTTTCAACAATGTTAGTTATAGCGTAGAACATGGTGACCAGTTTTATTGGTGTTTAACGACACTTTCAACAATGTGGCAGGTATAATGTAGAACATGGTGACCAGTTTTATTGGTGTTTAGCACCACTTTCAACAATGTGTCAGGTATAACGTAGAACATGGTGACCAGTTTTATTGGTGCTTTACGACACTTTCAACAATGTGTCAGGTATAATGTAGAACATGGTGACCAGTTTTATTGGTGTTTAACGCCACTTTCAACAATGTGTCAGGTATAACGTAGAACATGGTGACCAATTTTATTGGTGTTTAACGACACTTTCAACAATATGTCAGGTATAACGTAGAACATGGTGACCAGTTTTATTGGTGTTTAACGACACTTTCAGCAATGTGTCAGGTATAACGTAGAACATGGTGACCAGTTTTATTGGTGTTTAACGACACTTTCAACAATGTGTCAAGTATAACGTAGAACATGGTGACCAGTTTTATTGGTGTTTAACGCCACTTTAAACATTGTGTCAGGTATAACGTAGAACATGGTGACCAGTTTTATTGGTGTTTAACGACACTTTCAACAATGTGTCAAGTATAACGTAGAACATGGTGACCAATTTTATTGGTGTTTAACAACACTTTCAACCATGTGTCAGGTATAGCGTAGAACATGGTGACCATTTTTATTGGTGTTTAACACCACTTTCAACAATGTTAGTTATAGCGTAGAAGATGGTGATCAGTTTTATTGGTGTTTAACGAAACTGTCAACAATGTCAGGTATGGCATAGAACATGGTGACCAGTTTTATTGGTGTTTAACGACAGTGTCAACAATATGTCAGGTATAGCGTAGAAAATGGTGACCAGTTTTATTGGTGTTTAACGATACTTTCAACAATGAATCAGGTAAAACATAGAACATGGTGACCAGTTTTATTGATGTTTAACTACACTTTCAACAATGTGTCAAGTATAACGTAGAACATGGTGACCATTTTTATTGATGTTTAACGCCACTTTAAACAATGTGTAAGGTATAATGTAGAACATGGTAACCAGTTTTATTGGTGTTTAACGCCACTTTCAACAATGTGTCAGGTATAGTGTAGAACATGGTGATCAATTTTATTGGTGTTTAACGACACTTTCAACAATGTGTCAAGAATAACGTAGAACATGGTGACCAATTTTATTGGTGTTTAACGCCACTTTAAACAATGTGTCAGGTATAACGTAGAACATGGTGACCAGTTTTATTGGTGTTTAACGACACTTTCAACAATGTGTCAAGAATAACGTAGAACATGGTGACCAATTTTATTGGTGTTTAACGCCACTTTAAACAATGTGTCAGGTATAACGTAGAACATGGTGACCAGTTTTATTGGTGTTTAACGACACTTTCAACAATGTGTCAAGTATAACGTAGAACATGGTGACCAATTTTATTGGTGTTTAACGACACACTCAACCATGTGTCAGGTATAACGTAGAACATGGTGACCAGTTTTATTGGTGTTTAACACCACTTTCAACAATGTTAGTTATAGCGTAGAACATGGTGATTAGTTTTATTGGTGTTTAATGCCACTTTCAACAATGTGTCAGGTATAACGTAGAAGATGGTGAACAGTTTTATTGGTGTTTAACGACACTTTCAACAATGTTAGTTATAGCATAGAATATGGTGGCCAGTTTTATTGGTGTTTAACGCCACTTTCAACAATGTGACAGGTATAAAGTATAACATGGTGACCAGTTTTATTGGTGTTTAATGACACTTTCAATAATGTGTCAAGTATAACGTAGAACATGGTGACCAGTTTTATTGGTGTTTAATGACACTTTCAATAATGTGTCAGGTATAACATAGAACATGGTGACCAGTTTTATTGGTGTTTAACGCCACTTTAAACAATGTGTCAGGTATAACGTAGAACATGGTGACCAGTTTTATTGGTGTTTAATGACACTTTCAATAATGTGTCAAGTATAACGTAGAACATGGTGACCAGTTTTATTGGTGTTTAATGACACTTTCAACAATGTGTCAAGTATAACGTAGAACATGGTGACTAGTTTTATTGGTGTTTAACGCCACTTTCAACAATGTGTCAGGTATAACGTATAATATGGCATTCAGTTTTATTGGTGTTTAACGACACTTTCAACAATGTGTCAGGTATAACGTAGAACATGGTGACCAGTTTTATTGGTGTTAAACGACACTTTCAACAATGTGTCAGGAATGTGTAGAACACGGTGACCAGTTTTATTGGTGTTTAACGCCACTTTCAACAATGTTAGTTATAGCGTAGAACATGGTGACCAGTTTTATTGGTGTTTAACGCCACTTTCAACAATGTGACAGGTATAAAGTATAACATGGTGAACAGTTTTATTGGTGCTTAGCGACACTTTCAACAATGTTAGTTATAGCGTAGAACATGGTGACCAGTTTTATTGGTGTTTAACGACACTTTCAACAATGTGGCAGGTATAATGTAGAACATGGTGACCAGTTTTATTGGTGTTTAGCGCCACTTTCAACAATGTGTCAGGTATAACGTAGAACATGGTGACCAGTTTTATTGGTGCTTTACGACACTTTCAACAATGTGTCAGGTATAATGTAGAACATGGTGACCAGTTTTATTGGTGTTTAACGCCACTTTCAACAATGTGTCAGGTATAACGTAGAACATGGTGACCAATTTTATTGGTGTTTAACGACACTTTCAACAATATGTCAGGTATAACGTAGAACATGGTGACCAGTTTTATTGGTGTTTAACGACACTTTCAGCAATGTGTCAGGTATAACGTAGAACATGGTGACCAGTTTTATTGGTGTTTAACGACACTTTCAACAATGTGTCAAGTATAACGTAGAACATGGTGACCAGTTTTATTGGTGTTTAACGCCACTTTAAACATTGTGTCAGGTATAACGTAGAACATGGTGACCAGTTTTATTGGTGTTTAACGACACTTTCAACAATGTGTCAAGTATAACGTAGAACATGGTGACCAATTTTATTGGTGTTTAACAACACTTTCAACCATGTGTCAGGTATAGCGTAGAACATGGTGACCATTTTTATTGGTGTTTAACACCACTTTCAACAATGTTAGTTATAGCGTAGAAGATGGTGATCAGTTTTATTGGTGTTTAACGAAACTGTCAACAATGTCAGGTATGGCATAGAACATGGTGACCAGTTTTATTGGTGTTTAACGACAGTGTCAACAATATGTCAGGTATAGCGTAGAAAATGGTGACCAGTTTTATTGGTGTTTAACGATACTTTCAACAATGAATCAGGTAAAACATAGAACATGGTGACCAGTTTTATTGATGTTTAACTACACTTTCAACAATGTGTCAAGTATAACGTAGAACATGGTGACCATTTTTATTGATGTTTAACGCCACTTTAAACAATGTGTAAGGTATAATGTAGAACATGGTAACCAGTTTTATTGGTGTTTAACGCCACTTTCAACAATGTGTCAGGTATAGTGTAGAACATGGTGATCAATTTTATTGGTGTTTAACGACACTTTCAACAATGTGTCAAGAATAACGTAGAACATGGTGACCAATTTTATTGGTGTTTAACGCCACTTTAAACAATGTGTCAGGTATAACGTAGAACATGGTGACCAGTTTTATTGGTGTTTAACGACACTTTCAACAATGTGTCAAGAATAACGTAGAACATGGTGACCAATTTTATTGGTGTTTAACGCCACTTTAAACAATGTGTCAGGTATAACGTAGAACATGGTGACCAGTTTTATTGGTGTTTAACGACACTTTCAACAATGTGTCAAGTATAACGTAGAACATGGTGACCAATTTTATTGGTGTTTAACGACACACTCAACCATGTGTCAGGTATAACGTAGAACATGGTGACCAGTTTTATTGGTGTTTAACACCACTTTCAACAATGTTAGTTATAGCGTAGAACATGGTGATTAGTTTTATTGGTGTTTAATGCCACTTTCAACAATGTGTCAGGTATAACGTAGAAGATGGTGAACAGTTTTATTGGTGTTTAACGACACTTTCAACAATGTTAGTTATAGCATAGAATATGGTGGCCAGTTTTATTGGTGTTTAACGCCACTTTCAACAATGTGACAGGTATAAAGTATAACATGGTGACCAGTTTTATTGGTGTTTAATGACACTTTCAATAATGTGTCAAGTATAACGTAGAACATGGTGACCAGTTTTATTGGTGTTTAATGACACTTTCAATAATGTGTCAGGTATAACATAGAACATGGTGACCAGTTTTATTGGTGTTTAACGCCACTTTAAACAATGTGTCAGGTATAACGTAGAACATGGTGACCAGTTTTATTGGTGTTTAATGACACTTTCAATAATGTGTCAAGTATAACGTAGAACATGGTGACCAGTTTTATTGGTGTTTAATGACACTTTCAACAATGTGTCAAGTATAACGTAGAACATGGTGACTAGTTTTATTGGTGTTTAACGCCACTTTCAACAATGTGTCAGGTATAACGTATAATATGGCATTCAGTTTTATTGGTGTTTAACGACACTTTCAACAATGTGTCAGGTATAACGTAGAACATGGTGACCAGTTTTATTGGTGTTAAACGACACTTTCAACAATGTGTCAGGAATGTGTAGAACACGGTGACCAGTTTTATTGGTGTTTAACGCCACTTTCAACAATGTTAGTTATAGCGTAGAACATGGTGACCAGTTTTATTGGTGTTTAACGCCACTTTCAACAATGTGACAGGTATAAAGTATAACATGGTGAACAGTTTTATTGGTGCTTAGCGACACTTTCAACAATGTTAGTTATAGCGTAGAACATGGTGACCAGTTTTATTGGTGTTTAACGACACTTTCAACAATGTGGCAGGTATAATGTAGAACATGGTGACCAGTTTTATTGGTGTTTAGCGCCACTTTCAACAATGTGTCAGGTATAACGTAGAACATGGTGACCAGTTTTATTGGTGCTTTACGACACTTTCAACAATGTGTCAGGTATAATGTAGAACATGGTGACCAGTTTTATTGGTGTTTAACGCCACTTTCAACAATGTGTCAGGTATAACGTAGAACATGGTGACCAATTTTATTGGTGTTTAACGACACTTTCAACAATATGTCAGGTATAACGTAGAACATGGTGACCAGTTTTATTGGTGTTTAACGACACTTTCAGCAATGTGTCAGGTATAACGTAGAACATGGTGACCAGTTTTATTGGTGTTTAACGACACTTTCAACAATGTGTCAAGTATAACGTAGAACATGGTGACCAGTTTTATTGGTGTTTAACGCCACTTTAAACATTGTGTCAGGTATAACGTAGAACATGGTGACCAGTTTTATTGGTGTTTAACGACACTTTCAACAATGTGTCAAGTATAACGTAGAACATGGTGACCAATTTTATTGGTGTTTAACAACACTTTCAACCATGTGTCAGGTATAGCGTAGAACATGGTGACCATTTTTATTGGTGTTTAACACCACTTTCAACAATGTTAGTTATAGCGTAGAAGATGGTGATCAGTTTTATTGGTGTTTAACGAAACTGTCAACAATGTCAGGTATGGCATAGAACATGGTGACCAGTTTTATTGGTGTTTAACGACAGTGTCAACAATATGTCAGGTATAGCGTAGAAAATGGTGACCAGTTTTATTGGTGTTTAACGATACTTTCAACAATGAATCAGGTAAAACATAGAACATGGTGACCAGTTTTATTGATGTTTAACTACACTTTCAACAATGTGTCAAGTATAACGTAGAACATGGTGACCATTTTTATTGATGTTTAACGCCACTTTAAACAATGTGTAAGGTATAATGTAGAACATGGTAACCAGTTTTATTGGTGTTTAACGCCACTTTCAACAATGTGTCAGGTATAGTGTAGAACATGGTGATCAATTTTATTGGTGTTTAACGACACTTTCAACAATGTGTCAAGAATAACGTAGAACATGGTGACCAATTTTATTGGTGTTTAACGCCACTTTAAACAATGTGTCAGGTATAACGTAGAACATGGTGACCAGTTTTATTGGTGTTTAACGACACTTTCAACAATGTGTCAAGAATAACGTAGAACATGGTGACCAATTTTATTGGTGTTTAACGCCACTTTAAACAATGTGTCAGGTATAACGTAGAACATGGTGACCAGTTTTATTGGTGTTTAACGACACTTTCAACAATGTGTCAAGTATAACGTAGAACATGGTGACCAATTTTATTGGTGTTTAACGACACACTCAACCATGTGTCAGGTATAACGTAGAACATGGTGACCAGTTTTATTGGTGTTTAACACCACTTTCAACAATGTTAGTTATAGCGTAGAACATGGTGATTAGTTTTATTGGTGTTTAATGCCACTTTCAACAATGTGTCAGGTATAACGTAGAAGATGGTGAACAGTTTTATTGGTGTTTAACGACACTTTCAACAATGTTAGTTATAGCATAGAATATGGTGGCCAGTTTTATTGGTGTTTAACGCCACTTTCAACAATGTGACAGGTATAAAGTATAACATGGTGACCAGTTTTATTGGTGTTTAATGACACTTTCAATAATGTGTCAAGTATAACGTAGAACATGGTGACCAGTTTTATTGGTGTTTAATGACACTTTCAATAATGTGTCAGGTATAACATAGAACATGGTGACCAGTTTTATTGGTGTTTAACGCCACTTTAAACAATGTGTCAGGTATAACGTAGAACATGGTGACCAGTTTTATTGGTGTTTAATGACACTTTCAATAATGTGTCAAGTATAACGTAGAACATGGTGACCAGTTTTATTGGTGTTTAATGACACTTTCAACAATGTGTCAAGTATAACGTAGAACATGGTGACTAGTTTTATTGGTGTTTAACGCCACTTTCAACAATGTGTCAGGTATAACGTATAATATGGCATTCAGTTTTATTGGTGTTTAACGACACTTTCAACAATGTGTCAGGTATAACGTAGAACATGGTGACCAGTTTTATTGGTGTTAAACGACACTTTCAACAATGTGTCAGGAATGTGTAGAACACGGTGACCAGTTTTATTGGTGATTAACGCCACTTTCAACAATGTTAGTTATAGCGTAGAACATGGTGACCAGTTTTATTGGTGTTTAACGCCACTTTCAACAATGTGACAGGTATAAAGTATAACATGGTGACCAGTTTTATTGGTGCTTAACGTAGCGTAGAACATGGTGACCAGTTTTATTGGTGTTTAACGACATTGTCAAAAATGTCAGGTATAACGTAGAACATGGTGACCAGTTTTATTGGTGTTTAAGGACACTTTCAACAATGTGTCAGGTATAACGTAGAACATGGTCACCAGTTTTATTGGTGTTTAACGACACTTTCAACAATGTGTCAGGAATGTGTAGAACATGGTGACCAGTTTTATTGGTGTTTAACGCCACTTTCAACAATGTTAGTTATAGCGTAGAACATGGTGACCAGTTTTATTGGTGTTTAACGCCACTTTCAACAATGTGACAGGTATAAAGTATAACATGGTGACCAGTTTTATTGGTGCTTAACGCCACTTTCAACAATGTTAGTTATAGCGTAGAAGATGTTGGCCAGTTTTATTGGTGTTTATCTACACTTTCAACAATGTGTCCGGTATAACGTATAACATGCTGGCCAGTTTTATTGGTGTTTAATGCCACTTTCAACAATGTGTCAGGTATAACATAGAACATGGTGAACAGGTTTATTGGTGTTTAACGCTACTTTAAACAATGTTAGTTATAGCATAGAATATGGTGGCCAGTTTTATTGGTGTTTAACGTCAGTTTCAACAATGTGACAGGTATAAAGTATTACATGGTGACCAGTTTTATTGGTGCTTAACGACACTTTCAACAATGTTAGTTATAGCGTAGAAAATGGTGACCAGTTTTATTGGTGTTTAACGACACTGTCAACAATATGTCAGGTATAGCGTAGAACATGGTGACCAGTTTTATTGGTGTTTAACGACATTGTCAAAAATGTCAGGTATAACGTAGAACATGGTGACCAGTTTTATTTTTTTTTTTTTTTTTATTTATTTTTCAATAGTCAGGATTTTACAATCCCCTGTACATTACCACCTGACTAGGGTATACAGGGGTATTAAAAAGAAATCAGTGAAAAAATAATGACTATTTCATTTTTTACAAATTAAATTTCAAAAGAGTTACAAAAAAAATTAAATATTAAAGTGAAAAGGTAAACTCTCTCTCCATCTCTCATACACACATTTACTCTCTACATTCTGTCTGTTACAACTTGTACATTTTTTCAAATATTTGCTAATACTGTGAAAAGTGTATTCTTGTTCCCATCATATACAACTGCCTTACAATACCTTTTTAATTTAGGATGATATATATAGGTGCCCAAAATTTTTCACAGGCTTGAACCGTATTATTTTTCTTTGCTATATACTGATCAAAAGATTGATACTTCTTAATCTTATTTTTTAACTCAATTGTATTTGGCTTTGCTTCATTGAGTTTGCATTTGTAAATATAGTTTTTTGTAAGTATTATCAATAAATTCAGCAATAAACTTTCATCTTTACAGCCAAGGAAAATGTTTTCTTTGTTCAAAACAAAATTAACAAAATATAGTTTAAATCTGTTCGAAATAAATTGCCACAATCGATAAGATATAGGACAATCAAAGAACAAATGTTCAATGGTTTCATCATTTGCTTTACAAAAGGTACATAAGTGTGTATCTTTTAATTTTATTTTATACAAAAATGAATTCGTAGCTATAATCCTATGCAGAAATTTAAACTGAAAGTTTCTCAAATAGGTGTCTCTGCATGATCTTTTCATAATTACAAAATATTCTGACCAATCAGTAATCTCTATATCCAACAATTTTTCCCATTTCAAAAATTTGTCAGTTGGATTTTGGACAATATTATCTATAAGACTTCTGTATATAAATTTAGCTTTTTTATTAGATACAATTTTTTTTACAAAAGTATCAGTTGTATCATGTGTATCAAAATGAATATCTAAAAGGTTTTCTTTTAAGCAATCTTTGAAAGCTTTCGGAATTCTAGCAATCAATCTATAAAACATCAGGAAATTGTTAGTTTCTAATTTCTCTTGAATTTGCTCAAAACTATAAAATTGCTTATTTTCATGATTAATAAGATCACTCACAAACTGCACACCTCTGTTTTTCCATAATAAGTAATATGGAAAATCATCTAAAGAAGAAAAATTCAAAATATCTAATGATAAAGTGTCATTAACAGAAGAATCAGTATGTGGTTTTGCTTCACTGAGACAAAGTAAAACATCACTCCAGAAAGGGTTTTTTAAACTAACAGAAATTTCTCTAAGCTTTTCTTTCTGTAGATATAAAACTCTTTCACCACCATACTGTTTAAGGTCAGTTAAAAATAACTTCTGCCATTTACCCTCTGGATTAGTCAGGAGTCTTTTTATCCAACTAAGTTTTAGATAAATATTAAAAGAATGGATATGTATCATATTAAGCCCACCTTGAGTGATATCACCAATCAATGTATTACGCTTAACACGATCTGGTTTATTATTCCATATGAAGTTATAAAATAATGAAGTTAATTCATTTAACCTAGACTGTGTTAGGTTTGGCAATGCAGTCAGTAAGTGAACTAATTTTGAGAGAGCAAGAGATTTTATAACTGTAATTTTCCCCATTAATGTAAGTTTTCTATGTTGCCAGCTCTTTAAAATTGCAGAGACCTCCTTAATCTTCTTTGAAAAATTAATTTCTGTAATACGGTTCAAGTCTAAAGAAAATTCAATCCCCAAAAGTTTAAAATTTGAATGTGACCAATGAAGGTTTGATTCAGGACATAGAATAAGATCTGAATATTTTTTGTTTCCCACCCATACTGCTTTTGTTTTAGAAGCATTCACTTTTAACCCTGAGGCTTTGTAAAATGATTCAAAACATGAGAGTGTTTCCTTTAAGGATATTTCCCTCCCATCTAGAATTAAGAATGTGTCATCTGCATACTGACTCAATAGTGTTTCATCATCATTAATAGTAATTCCCTGAATATCAGGGTTTCTTTTCAATTTCAAAGATAATAACTCAACACCAATAATAAATAGGTAAGGAGAAAGAGGGTCACCTTGTCGGCAGCCTCTTTCTAAATTAAAAAAGTGGGACAAGTGTCCATTATTAATAACACAGCTGGATGCACTAGAGTATAATGTTTCAAACCATTTACATAAGGAGGGTCCAAAATTGAAGCTATTTAATGCTTTTTTCAAAAATAACCATTCGATTGAATCGAATGCCTTTTCAAAATCAACAAGTAATAAAAGGCCTGTCTTATTATTTTCCTCAAGATAGTGCATTAAATCATATAAAAGGCGTGTGTTCTCACCCATAAATCTGTCTTTCATGAAGCCCTTTTGTGTATCACTTATGATGAAAGGTAAAACGGGTCTAAGTCTGTTAGCTAATGCTGCAGAAGCTATTTTGATATCAGTATTTAAAAGACTAATAGGTCGCCAATTACCAATATATTGTCTGTCTTTTCCTTCCTTAGGAATGCAGGTAATAACACTTTGATATTGGAATTCTGAAAATTTACCAGAATTGTATCCATAGAAAAGAGACCGAAAAACAAATGGACCAATATCTTTCCAAAAGAACTTATAAAAATCAACAGTGTATCCATCAGATCCAGGACTTTTTCCATTTATCATAAATTTTAATGACTCCGCACATTCCTTGAAAGTTAAGTTTCCCTCACATAGGTCTTTTTGATCCTCTGTAAGTTTAATGTCATGATTAAAGAATGACTCGTCATAATCATTGATATTCCTACTTGAATATAGAGTTTTATAAAAATGTTGTTGTTCAAGAAGGATTTCTGATGGATCTGTAATATGTTGGCCATTTTCATCTATAAGTTCAGTGATAGTCTTTTTTATAAAATTTTTCTTTTCTAGTTTACAAAAGTACTCTGAGCACTTTTCACCATTCTCATGCCAGTTAGCCCGTGATCTAAGGAGTATTCCTTCAATCTTTTGTTGTCGTTTATTCCCTAATTCTAATTGTTTGTGTACTAAGGAAGCTTGAGTCACATCATCTGGGGAGGAATTCATAATATTTTCTAAATTTTGTATATCATTTTCAAGTGTACGATATAGACTCTTTTCTTCTCTAGATTTTTTAATACTATATGTAATGGAAATAGATCTAATCTTCATTTTTAATATTTCAAAAAAAGTTTGGTCATTGCATGAAAACCTTACATTAAGATGATCTTCCACATCACCTGATAAATAATATTCGGAAATAGTTTCCGTAATACATGTTTTAACTCTCTTTATATAATCTGTATCTCTTAGTAACTGGGAATTAAATTTCCAGTACCCTTTCCCTCGTTTGGCTAAACTGGTTGCGAAGGTGAAAATAATAGCAGAGTGGTCTGTTTTATACCCTGGAATAATTTTAGTATACTTCATAAGTGAGTATAGGTCTTCTGAAACTAAAAAATAGTCAAGTCGACTTTGCTTTATGGGTGAGGACTGACGCCATGTATATTTTCTTTCATCAGGATAACGTGTGCGCCAAGGATCTAGAAGTTCAAAAGCTTCAATAATTTCATCAATTTTTTTTCGGGAGTAAGGATTTCTATTATGTATGATATTATATGTATCCATATACCTATCTAAAACAACATTCCAATCACCACATAATAAAATACTTGTGTTTGAAAAAGTCAATACTTTTTGCAATATAATATTAAATAGTGAAGGTTCATCTGTATTATAACCATATAAACAAACAAAAGTGAGTCTCTGTGTGTGAATAGTTATATCTAAAATAATGTAACGACCATTTCTGTCAATTTCAGAATTATGAATTACAAAATCAAGACCTTTTTTAAACATAACACAAACACCTGCACTTTTACTGTCATGGTGACTGAAAACACATTTATTTCCCCATTCATCCTCCCAATATTTTTCTATATTATTATTACTGTGTGTTTCCTGAAAACACACAATGGATGCATGTTTACTTTTGGCCCAATCAAATACATCTGCCCTCTTTTTTGAGTTTGAAAAAAGTCCCCTCACATTCATTGACAATACTGTTACATTATCATCCATGATCATAAAAGAAAAGCAGTTTTATAAACCATAGGAACAGGTTAATTAATGAAAATAATATACAATTGTAACACATAAGAAGTACACAAACATACACACATATAAACATAAGATGTCGGGTTTTTTTAAGACCAGTATTCATTTACCAATCTTTGTTTTTAACAGCATGGCATATATTTTTTTTTAAAAGATAAGAATCATATCACATGTTAATTGAATTCAATAATTTTTCAAATAACTATGAGTTATCTCCCATTTATGAATATAAGTTTTCATGTTTGATTAATGATTTTTTTATTTCATATTTTCAAGTAAAAATTCATAGTTAGAAAGAAAAAAAAAAGAATCAAAACTACTCAACTTTTGTTGTTATTAATATTTGTTGTTGTTGATTTTAAACAATGAAATCTTGATCTTGATAGCATTTATCAAAAAAAAAAAAAAAAAAACATTTTCCTTAATGAACGAAAAAATAATTTTTAATATTTCAGTTTAAGAAAAAGTTTAAGCAAAGAATTTTAATTATGCATGTTCATTAATTGCCCTCTTTCAACTTCTTTTTCAGTTTCTCATCAATATTGTCAAAAAGATCGTATCTGATTCTACTTTTACCTTCTGGTTTCGCATACACATTGCAGTTATAGAACCAAACATTTTCAAACTTTTCAGTGTTTTTCAATCTTGCCATAAGTCCAAGGTTACGTTGAGTAATGTCATCGTGGAATTTCACATCTTTTGTAAGGTTTTTCTTCTGTCGCATAATTTGTATTTTCACATCAGTATTACGCACTTTCACAATAACCGGCTTCTGGAAACCGTCTTTTCCAGGTATTCTATGGATGGCTTGCACATCACTGGGTTGTATTTCTACTTTCAGTTCAGTCTTAACCAAATTAACGAACTCATCTCTCAAGATTTCACCTTTTTTCTCTGGAAAGTTAACCATTCGAATGTTGTGTTTTCGACTATACTGTTCATTATAGTTGGCTAACTTTAAGGCTTCAATGGATCTATTAGTATTGTCCTGTACTCTTTCCTCTAAGGACTCGATGATCTTATCTTTAGCCCTGATACGCTCCCTGATATTCTCATTTTCAATCATGAAAGAGTCTAACTGATCTTGCAGTTTTCCAGTTCTTTCCCATATTACATGCTCTATCTTTTTAGTGATCTTTTCCTCAAAATTAGTCAATAATTTCTGAACAATATCAGTGACGAGAACTTTTAAATCCTTTTGTTGTACTAAATTGTCCATTGCACCTTTAAGATCTGACTTGGTAACTGTACCCCGAAGGGATTGTTTAATTTCACTCAAGTCAGATTGAATGCCTATCATATCAACTCCTTCTGCACTTTCATTTGCCACATCTGAATGAGATCGTTTGTTCTGCTTTGGTGGTTTTTCTTTAGCAGAGTCTTTATCAATAGCCCCAGGCTTTTTGGGTGCCAACAGTGTTTGTACATTTTTCACACCTTTCTGATTATTGTCCACAGGCATGGTTGTAATATAGAAAATACAGCTCACAAAAATCAATAATTGAAAATCCTTCTGATCCAAAAATGTTTTCTTTAACTATTCTAAGTCCATCTTTCAGTGAAATGGCATGAAAATTATATGCATATAAAGTCCACTAGTTTCTGAACATGATGATGTAAATTTCCTGTATATGATCCAGCAAAAAACAGCTTTAAAAAGCCAAAATCTGCAGAGCTGAAAATCAACTCATTACATGGTTGGTGGCCATCTGGTAGAACATGGTGATCAGTTTTATTGGTGTTTAATGCCACTTTCAACAATGTGTGAGGTATAACGTAGAACATGGTGACCAGTTTTATTGGTGTTTAACGACACTTTCAACAATTTGTCAAGTATAACGTAGAACATGGTGACCAATTTTATTGGTGTTTAACGCCACTTTAAACAATGTGTCAGGTATAACGTAGAACATGGTGACCAGTTTTATTGGTGTTTAACGACACTTTCAACAATGTGTCAAGTATAACATAGAACATGGTGAACAGTTTTATTGGTGTTTAACGACACTTTCAACAATGTGTCAAGTATAGCTCGCTGCAATTTTGTTTATGTGCGCCCCCCCCCTAACTTGAAATCCTGGATCCGCCCCCGTAGAGTATACATATGACAACTAGTAACTGTTTTATCAAGTTCACCTTCTGTCTAGCTGGAATCAAACTCACAAAATGTAGTGTCATTTTTTTTACTGGTTCCTCTAATTTGTTTTTAAGGAGCGACCATTTAACTTGAAGGGGGGGGGGGGGTGTTATGGTTTTTTTGTTTCGTTCAGAAATTTTTTTTTCAGACAACACGAGTTAGAATATTTTTTTTTGTCGCGCACAGCGCAAATTTTTTTTTCCAGAATTTAACATTAAGTTATATGACAAAAATTCTGAATCAGATTATTTTTTTTTCCTCCACCAAAATCAGAATATTTTTTTCAGCAACATTGGGAATTTTTTTTTTTAGAAAAAAAACATACCCCCCCTCCCCTCTCCCTGCAAGTTAAATGGGTCGTCCCTAATCAGATGTACATTTTGTATATCTGGGTAGAAACGAATCTGTGTTTCCCGTTCGTGGATAAGTGTACTCGATTCAACATTATGTGATAAAGTTTGTCAGTTACATGTACTTGCGACAGGCCGGTGGTTTTCTCAGGTTTCCTCCACCAATGAAACTGACCGCCACTATATACATTGTAACTGAAATATCGTTGAAAGTGGCACTAAACACCATAAACCAACCACCCCATTCACTGGCTTAAACACTGTCACATTTTTTGTGCCGGTCTCAAGACCTGGATTTTCACCATCATCACTGTTTAAATTTTCTGTTCATAATTGATGTGTAATAAAAATCTAATCTTAAGATACAAGTGTAAAATATAATAAATATAAATAGTATTTAGTTGTTATATCTCTGTTTATTATATTCTTATGATATTTTTTACAATACTTTTGGAATCTTTTGAAGTAAAAAAATGCACATGTCCCCACTTATGAATTTGGGGATTAAAACATCAAACCAATTTTTTTTCTTATAAAAAATAAAACACAAATAAATATAAATATAAATAATATATATAATGACAACAGACATCTTGTGTAGGTATATCAATTCATACACTTTTAATGTCCAGATTTATCATATATCATCATTTAAAAAGATAAAAATGTCAGGTTTCTAAATAAATCATACAATTATCTGAAAATGTAATTTGTCCATACCTGTGTACATACAAAATATGATGCAACCAGGATACAGACTAACAGTACATGTACAAACTTATTTAAAAAATAAAATTGGCAGGTCTTCAAATATATCAAAGATCACCAAACAATCTTATTTTGTCATCTGTTTAAATTATCATACAACTTCTTTTAAAAGTAAAAATGTCAGCTGTACAAATTATTCTACAACTCAATTAAAACATAAAAATGTCATGATCAGGTGTCTAAAGTAAATTATTATAAAACTTCATTTTAAAATGAGAAATGTCAGCTGTCTAAATTATTATACAACTCCATTAAAACATAAAAATGTCAGGTGTCTAAAGTAAATTATTATAAAACCACATTTTAAAATGAGAAATGTCAGCTGTCAAATTATCATACAATTTCATTGAAATAAAATGTCAGTTTCTAAATTATTATAAAACTCCATTTAATTTAAAAAAAAATGGCAGGTGTCAAAAAGAAAAATGTCAGCTGTCAAATATAAATAATAAAACTTGATTCATTAAAGAAGTTTTACTTTGTGTATTGTTGCTCCTGACTGTTTATAACAACCCACCCATAATTGTCCCCTCATGTCAATGTCAAGTGATAAAGGATATTTAATCCCTGTGTCCTCCATTACTTTACATGTCAATATATCTCCTTGTTCAGATAAAACATGGAGGGCATGTGTATAACAGTCACACACAATGACCTATAATATGGCGTTCAGTTTTATTGGTGTTTAACGACACTTTCAAACATGTGTCAGGTATAACGTAGAACATGGTGACCAGTTTTATTGGTGTTTAACGACACTTTCAACAATGTGACAGGTATAACGTACAACATGGTGACCAATTTTATTGGTGTTTAATGACACTTTCAACAATATGTCAGGTATAACGTAGAACATGTTGACCAGTTTTATTGGTGTTTAACGACACTTTCAACAATGTGTCAGGTATAACGTAGATCATGGTGACCAGTTTTATTGGTGTTTAACGACACTTTCAACAATGTGTCAAGTATAACGTAGAACATGGTGACCAATTTTATTGGTGTTTAACGCCACTTTAAAAAATGTGTCAGGTATAACGTAGAACATGGTGACCAGTTTTATTGGTGTTTAACGACACTTTCAACAATGTGTCAAGTATAACGTAGAACATGGTGACCAATTTTATTGGTGTTTAACGACAATTTCAACCATGTGTCCGGTATAACGTAGAACATGGTGACCAGTTTTATTGGTGTTTAACACCACTTTCAACAATGTTAGTAATAGCGTAGAAGATGGTGATCAGTTTTATTGGTGTTTAACGAAACTGTTAACAATGTCAGGTATGGCATAGAACATGGTGACCAGTTTTATTGGTGTTGAACGACAGTGTCAACAATATGTCAGGTATAGCGTAGAAAATGGTGACCAGTTTTATTGGTGTTTAACGATACTTTCAACAATGAATCAGGTAAAACATAAAACATGGTGACCAGTTTTATTGGTGTTTAACGCCACTTTAAACAATGTGTCAGGTATAGCGTAGAACATGGTGACCAGTTTTATTGATGTTTAACTACACTTTCAACAATGTGTCAAGTATAACGTAGAACATGGTGACCAGTTTTATTGATGTTTAACGCCACTTTAAACAATGTGTCAGGTATAACGTAGAACATGGTGACCAGTTTTATTGATGTTTAACTACACTTTCAACAATGTGTCAGGTATAACGTAGAACATGGTGACCAGTTTTATTGGTGCTTGACGACACTTTCAACAATGTGTCAGGTATAATGTAGAACATGGTGACCAGTTTTATTGGTGTTTAACGCCACTTTCAACAATGTGTCAGGTATAACGTAGAACATGGTGACCAATTTTATTGGTGTTTAACGACACTTTCAACAATATATCAGGTATAACGTAGAACATGGTGACCAGTTTTATTGGTGTTTAACGACACTTTCAACAATGTGTCAGGTAAAACGTAGAACATGGTGACAAGTTTTGTTGGTGTTTAACGACACTTTCAACAATGTGTCAAGAATAACGTAGAACATGGTGACCAATTTTATTGGTGTTTAACGCCACTTTAAACAATGTGTCAGGTATAACGTAGAACATGGTGACCAGTTTTATTGGTGTTTAACGACACTTTCAACAATGTGTCAAGTATAACGTGGAACATGGTGACCAATTTTATTGGTGTTTAACGACACTTTCAACCATGTGTCAGGTATAACATAGAACATGGTGACCAATTTTATTGGTGTTTAACGACACTTTCAACAATATGTCAGGTATAACGTAGAACATGGTGACCAGTTTTATTGGTGTTTAACGCCACTTTCAACAATGTGTCAGGTATAACGTAGAACATGGTGACCAGTTTTATTGGTGCTTGACGACACTTTCAACAATGTGTCAGGTATAATGTAGAACATGGTGACCAGTTTTATTGGTGTTTAATGCCACTTTCAACAATATGTCAGGTATAACGTAGAACATGGTGACCAGTTTTATTGGTGTTTAATGACACTTTCAACAATGTGTCAGGTATAACGTAGAACATGGTGACCAGTTTTATTGGTGTTTAACGATTTTTTCAACAATGTGTCAAGTATAACGTAGAACATGGTGACCAATTTTATTGGTGTTTAACGCCACTTTAAATAATGTGTCAGGTATAACGTAGAACATGGTGACCAGTTTTATTGGTGTTTAACGACACTTTCAACAATGTGTCAAGTATAACGTAGAACATGGAGACCAATTTTATTGGTGTTTAACGACACTTTCAACAATGTGTCAGGTATAACGTATAATATGGCGTTCAGTTTCAACAATGTGTCAGGTATAACGTATAACATGATAACCAGTTTTATTGGTGTTTAACGACACTTTCAACAATGTTAGTTATAGTGTAGAACATGGTGACCAGTTTTATTGGTGTTTAACGACACTTTCAACAATATGACAGGCATAACATAGAACATGGTGATCAGTTTTATTGGTGTTTAACGACACTTTCAACAATGTGTCAAGTATAACGTAGAACATGGTGACCAGTTTTATTGGTGTTTAACGCCACTTTAAGCAATGTGTCAGGTATAACGTAGAACATGGTGAGCAGTTTTATTGGTGCTTAGCGACACTTTCAACAATGTGTCAAGTATAACGTTGAACATGGTGACCAGTTTTATTGGTGTTTAGCGACACTTTCAACAATGTGTCAAGTATAACATAGAACATGGTGAACAGTTTTATTGGTGTTTAACGCTACTTTAAACAATGTTAATTATAGCATAGAATATGGTGGCCAGTTTTATTGGTGTTTAACATCACTTTCAACAATGTGACAGGTATAAAGTATTACATGGTGTCCAGTTTTATTGGTGCTTAATGCCACTTTCAACAATGTTAGTTATAGTGTAGAACATGTTGGCCAGTTTTATTGGTGTTTAACGACTTTCAACAATGTGTCCGGTATAACGTATAACATGCTGGCCAGTTTTATTGGTGTTTAACGCCACTTTCAACCATGTGTCAGGTATAACGTAGAACATGGTGACCAATTTTATTGGTGCTTAGCGACACTTTCAACAATGTTAGTTATAGCGAAGAACAAGGTGACCAGTTTTATTTGTGTTTAACTACACTTTCAACAATATGTCAGGTATAACGTAGAACATGGTGACCAGTTTTATTGGTGTTTAATGACACTTTCAAAAATGTGTCAGGTATAGCGTAGAACATGGTGACCAGTTTTATTGGTGTTTAACGCCACTTTAAACAATGTGTCAGGTATAACGTAGAACATGGTGACCAGTTTTATTGGTGTTTAACGACTTTCAACAATGTGTCAAGCATAACGTAGAACATGGTGACCAATTTTATTGGTGTTTAACGCCACTTTAAACAATGTGTCAGGTATAACGTAGAACATGGTGACCAGTTTTATTGGTGTTTAACGACACTTTCAACAATGTGTCAAGTATAACGTAGAACATGGTGACCAGTTTTATTGGTGTTTTACCACACTTTCAACAATGTGTCAGGTATAACGTAGAACATGGTCACCAGTTTTATTGGTGTTTAACGACACTTTCAACAATGTGTCAGGTATAACGTATAACATGGTGACCAGTTTTATTGGTGTTTAACGACACTTTCAACAGTGTGTCAGGTATAACATATAACATGGTGACCAGTTTTATTGGTGTTTAATGCCACTTTAAACAATGTGTCAGGTATAACGTAGAACATGGTGACCAGTTTTATTGGTGTTTAACGACACTTTCAACAATGTGTCAAGTATAACGTAGAACATGGTGACCAGTTTTATTGGTGTTTTTCCACACTTTCAACAATGTGTCAGGTATAACATAGAACATGGTCACCAGCTTTATTGGTGTTTAACGACACTTTCAACAATGTGTCAGGTATAACGTATCATAGGGCGTTCAGTTTTATTGGTGTTTTACGACACTTTCAACAATGTGTCAGGTATAACGTAGAATATGGTGACCAGTTTTATTGGTGTTTAACGACACTTTCAACAATGTGGCAGGTATAATGTAGAACATGGTGACCAGTTTTATTGGTGTTTAACGCCACTTTCAACAATGTGTCAGGTATAACGTAGAACATGGTGACCAGTTTTATTGGTGCTTGACGACACTTTCAACAATGTGTCAGGTATAATGTAGAACATGGTGACCAGTTTTATTGGTGTTTAACGCCACTTTCAACAATGTGTCAGGTATAACGTAGAACATGGTGACCAATTTTATTGGTGTTTAACGACACTTTCAACAATATGTCAGGTATAACGTAGAACATGCTGACCAGTTTTATTGGTGTTTAACGACACTTTCAGCAATGTGTCAGGTATAACGTAGAACATGGTGACCAGTTTTATTGGTGTTTAATGACACTTTCAACAATGTGTCAAGTATAACGTAGAACATGGTAACCAATTTTATTGGTGTTTAGCGCCACTTTAAACAATGTGTCAGGTATAACGTAGAACATGGTGACCAGTTTTATTGGTGTTTAACGACACTTTCAACAATGTGTCAAGTATAACGTAGAACATGGTGACCAATTTTATTGGTGTTTAACGACACTTTCAACCATGTGTCAGGTATAGCGTAGAACATGGTGACCATTTTTATTGGTGTTTAACACCACTTTCAACAATGTTAGTTATAGCGTAGAAGATGGTGATCAGTTTTATTGGTGTTTAACGAAACTGTCAACAATGTCAGGTATGGCATAGAACATGGTGACCAGTTTTATTGGTGTTTAACGACAGTGTCAACAATATGTCAGGTATAGCGTAGAAAATGGTGACCAGTTTTATTGGTGTTTAACGATACTTTCAACAATGAATCAGGTAAAACATAGAACATGGTGACCAGTTTTATTGATGTTTAACTACACTTTCAACAATGTGTCAAGTATAACGTAGAACATGGTGACCATTTTTATTGATGTTTAACGCCACTTTAAACAATGTGTCAGGTATAACGTAGAACATGGTGACCATTTTATTGGTGTTTAACGACACTTTCAACAATGTGTCAAGTATAACGTAGAACATGGTGACCAGTTTTATTGGTGTTTTACCACACTTTCAACAATGTGTCAGGTATAACGTAGAACATGGTCACCAGCTTTATTGGTGTTTAACGACACTTTCAACAATGTGTCAGGTATAACGTATCATATGGCGTTCAGTTTTATTGGTGTTTTACGACACTTTCAACAATGTGTCAGGTATAACGTAGAACATGGTGACCAGTTTTATTGGTGTTTAACGACACTTTCAACAATGTGGCAGGTATAATGTAGAACATGGTGACCAGTTTTTTTGGTGTTTAACGCCACTTTCAACAATGTGTCAGGTATAACGTAGAACATGGTGACCAGTTTTATTGGTGCTTGACGACACTTTCAACAATGTGTCAGGTATAATGTAGAACATGGTGACCAGATTTATTGGTGTTTAACGCCACTTTCAACAATGTGTCAGGTATAACGTAGAACATGGTGACCAATTTTATTGGTGTTTAACGACACTTTCAACAATATGTCAGGTATAACGTAGAACATGGTGACCAGTTTTATTGGTGTTTAACGACACTTTCAACAATGTGTCAGGTATAACGTAGAACATGGTGACCAGTTTTATTGGTGTTTAACGACACTTTCAACAATGTGTCAAGTATAACGTAGAACATGGTGACCAATTTTATTGGTGTTTAACGCCACTTTAAACAATGTGTCAGGTATTACGTAGAACATGGTGACCAGTTTTATTGGTGTTTAACGACACTTTCAACAATGTGTCAAGTATAACGTAGAACATGGTGACCAATTTTATTGGTGTTTAACGACACTTTCAACCATGTGTCAGGTATAGCGTAGAACATGGTGACCAGTTTTATTGGTGTTTTACACCACTTTCAACAATGTTAGTTATAGCGTAGAAGATGGTGATCAGTTTTATTGGTGTTTAACGAAACTGTCAACAATGTCAGGTATGGCATAGAACATGGTGACCAGTTTTATTGGTGTTTAACGACAGTGTCAACAATATGTCAGGTATAGCGTAGAAAATGGTGACCAGTTTTATTGGTGTTTAACGATACTTTCAACAATGAATCAGGTAAAACATAGAACATGGT
The DNA here is from genome assembly GCA_963680875.1 of Bathymodiolus brooksi. NCBI lineage: Eukaryota > Metazoa > Mollusca > Bivalvia > Mytilida > Modiolidae > Bathymodiolus > Bathymodiolus brooksi. The sequence goes on along the minus strand of OY804583.1, from coordinate 8,434,085 downwards.
GACCAGTTTTATTGGTGTTTAACTACACTTTCAACAATGTGTCAAGTATAACGTAGAACATGGTGTCCATTTTTATTGATGTTTAACGCCACTTTAAACAATGTGTAAGGTATAATGTAGAACATGGTAACCAGTTTTATTGGTGTTTAACGCCACTTTCAACAATGTGTCAGGTATAGTGTAGAACATGGTGATCAATTTTATTGGTGTTTAACGACACTTTCAACAATGTGTCAAGAATAAAGTAGAACATGGTGACCAATTTTATTGGTGTTTAATGCCACTTTAAACAATGTGTCAGGTATAACGTAGAACATGGTGACCAGTTTTATTGGTGTTTAACGACACTTTCAACAATGTGTCAAGAATAATGTAGAACATGGTGACTAATTTTATTGGTGTTTAACGCCACTTTAAACAATGTGTCAGGTATAACGTAGAACATGGTGACCAGTTTTATTGGTGTTTAACGACACTTTCAACAATGTGTCAAGTATAACGTAGAACATGGTGACCAATTTTATTGGTGTTTAACGACACTTTCAACCATGTGTCAGGTATAACGTAGAACATGGTGACCAGTTTTATTGGTGTTTAACACCACTTTCAACAATGTTAGTTATAGCATAGAATATGGTGACCAGTTTTATTGGTGTTTAACGCCACTTTCAACAATGTGACAGGTATAAAGTATAACATGGTGACCAGTTTTATTGGTGCTTAATGCCACTTTCAATAATGTGTCAAGTATAACGTAGAACATGGTGACCAGTTTTATTGGTGTTTAATGCCACTTTAAACAATGTGTCAGGTATAGCGTAGAACATGGTGACCAGTTTTATTGGTGTTTAATGCCACTTTAAACAATGTGTCAAGTATAACGTAGAACATGGTGACCAGTTTTATTGGTGTTTAATGCCACTTTAAACAATGTGTCAGGTATAGCGTAGAAAATGGTGACCAGTTTTATTGGTGTTTAACGATACTTTCAACAATGAATCAGGTAAAACATAGAACATGGTGACCAGTTTTATTGGTGCTTAACGCCACTTTAAACAATGTGTCAGGTATAACGTAGAACATGGTGACCAGTTTTATTGGTGTTTAATGACACTTTCAATAATGTGTCAAGTATAACGTAGAACATGGTGACCAGTTTTATTGGTGTTTAATGACACTTTCAACAATGTGTCAAGTATAACGTAGAACATGGTGACTAGTTTTATTGGTGTTTAACGCCACTTTCAACAATGTGTCAGGTATAACGTATAATATGGCATTCAGTTTTATTGGTGTTTAACGACACTTTCAACAATGTGTCAGGTATAACGTAGAACATGGTGACCAGTTTTATTGGTGTTTAACGCCACTTTCAACAATGTTAGTTATAGCGTAGAACATGGTGACCAGTTTTATTGGTGTTTAACGCCACTTTCAACAATGTGACAGGTATAAAGTATATCATGGTGACCAGTTTTATTGGTGCTTAACGCCACTTTCAACAATGTTAGTTATAGCGTAGAAGATGTTGGCCAGTTTTATTGTTTTTATCTACACTTTCAACAATGTGTCCGGTATAACGTATAACATGCTGGCCAGTTTTATTGGTGTTTAATGCCACTTTCAACCATGTCTCAGGTATAACGTAGAACATGGTGACCAGTTTTATTGGTGCTTAACGACACTTTCAACAATGTTAGTTATAGCGTAGAAAATGGTGACCAGTTTTATTGGTGTTTAACGACACTGTCAACAATATGTCAGGTATAGCGTAGAACATGGTGACCAGTTTTATTGGTGTTTAACGACATTGTCAAAAATGTCAGGTATAACGTAGAACATGGTGACCAGTTTTATTGGTGTTTAACGACACTTTCAACAATGTGTGAGGTATAACGTATAACATGGTCACCAGTTTTATTGGTGTTTAACGACACTTTCAACAATGTGTCAGGAATAACGTACAACATGGTGACCCGTTTTATTGGTTTTTAACGCCACTTTCAACAATGTTAGTTATAGCGTAGAACATGGTGATCAGTTTTATTGGTGTTTAATGCCACTTTCAACAATGTGTGAGGTATAACGTAGAACATGGTGACCAGTTTTATTGGTGTTTAACGACACTTTCAACAATGTGTCAGGTATAACGTAGAACATGGTGACCAGTTTTATTGGTGTTTAACAACACTTTCAACAATGTGTCAAGTATAACATAGAACATGGTGAACAGTTTTATTGGTGTTTAATGACACTTTCAACAATGTGTCAAGTATAGCTCGCTGCAATTTTGTTTATGTGCGCCCCCCCCCCTAACTTGAAATCCTGGATCCGCTCCCGTAGAGTATACATATGACAACTAGTAACTGTTTTATCAAGTTCACCTTCTGTCTAGCTGGAATCAAACTCACAAAATGTAGTGTCATTTTTTTTACTGGTTCCTCTAATTTGTTTTTAAGGAGCGACCATTTAACTTGAAGGGGGGGTGTTATGGTTTTTTTGTTTCGTTCCGAAATTTTTTTTTCAGACAACACGAGTTAGAATATTTTTTTTTGTCGCGCACAGCGCAAATTTTTTTTTCCAGAATTTAACATTAAGTTATATGACAAAAATTCTGAATCAGATTATTTTTTTTTCCTCCACCAAAATCAGAATATTTTTTTCAGCAACATTGGGAATTTTTTTTTTTAGAAAAAAAACATACCCCCCCTCCCCTCTCCCTGCAAGTTAAATGGGTCGTCCCTAATCAGATGTACATTTTGTATATCTGGGTAGAAACGAATCTGTGTTTCCCGTTCGTGGATAAGTGTACTCGATTCAACATTATGTGATAAAGTTTGTCAGTTACATGTACTTGCGACAGGCCGGTGGTTTTCTCAGGTTTCCTCCACCAATGAAACTGACCGCCACTATATACATTGTAACTGAAATATCGTTGAAAGTGGCACTAAACACCATAAACCAACCACCCCATTCACTGGCTTAAACACTGTCACATTTTTTGTGCCCGTCTCAAGACCTGGATTTTCACCATCATCACTGTTTAAATTTTCTGTTCATAATTGATGTGTAATAAAAATCTAATCTTAAGATACAAGTGTAAAATATAATAAATATAAATAGTATTTAGTTGTTATATCTCTGTTTATTATATTCTTATGATGTTTTTTTACAATACTTTTGGAATCTTTTGAAGTAAAAAAATGCACATGTCCCCACTTATGAATTTGGGGATTAAAACATCAAACCAATTTTTTTTCTTATAAAAAATAAAACACAAATAAATATAAATATAAATAATATATATAATGACAACAGACATCTTGTGTAGGTATATCAATTCAGACACTTTTAATGTCCAGATTTATCATATATCATCATTTAAAAAGATAAAAATGTCAGGTCTCCAAATAAATCATACAATTATCTGAAAATGTAATTTGTCCATACCTGTGTACATACAAAATATGACGCAACCAGGATACAGACTAACAGTACATGTACAAACTTATTTAAAAAATAAAATTGGCAGGTCTTCAAATATATCAAAGATCACCAAACAATCTTATTTTGTCATCTGTTTAAATTATCATACAACTTCTTTTAAAAGTAAAAATGTCAGCTGTACAAATTATTCTACAACTCAATTAAAACATAAAAATGTCATGATCAGGTGTCTAAAGTAAATTATTATAAAACTTCATTTTAAAATGAGAAATGTCAGCTGTCTAAATTATTATACAACTCCATTAAAACATAAAAATGTCAGGTGTCTAAAGTAAATTATTATAAAACCACATTTTAAAATGAGAAATGTCAGCTGTCAAATTATCATACAATTTCATTGAAATAAAATGTCAGTTTCTAAATTATTATAAAACTCCATTTAATTTAAAAAAAAATGGCAGGTGTCAAAAAGAAAAATGTCAGCTGTCAAATATAAATAATAAAACTTGATTCATTAAAGAAGTTTTACTTTGTGTATTGTTGCTCCTGACTGTTTATAACAACCCACCCATAATTGTCCCCTCATGTCAATGTCAAGTGATAAAGGATATTTAATCCCTGTGTCCTCCATTACTTTACATGTCAATATATCTCCTTGTTCAGATAAAACATGGAGGGCATGTGTATAACAGTCACACACAATGACCTATAATATGGCGTTCAGTTTTATTGGTGTTTAACGACACTTTCAACAATGTGTCAGGTATAACGTAGAACATGGTGACCAGTTTTATTGGTGTTTAACGACACTTTCAACAATATGACAGGCATAACGTAGAACATGGTCACCAGTTTTATAGGTGTTTAACGACACTTTCAACAATGTGTCAAGTATAACGTAGAACATGGTGACCAGTTTTATTGGTGTTTAACGACACTTTCAACAATGTGTCAAGTATAACGTAGAACATGGTGACCAGTTTTATTGGTGTTTAACGCCACTTTAAGCAATGTGTCAGGTATAACGTAGAAGATGGTGACCAGTTTTATTGGTGTTTAGCGACACTTTCAACAATGTGTCAAGTATAACGTAGAACATGGTGACCAGTTTTATTGGTGTTTAACACCACTTTCAACAATGTTAGTTATAGCGTAGAAGATGGTGATCAGTTTTATTGGTGTTTAACGAAACTGTCAACAATGTGACAGGTATGGCATAGAACATGGTGACCAGTTTTATTGGTGTTTAACGACGGTGTCAACAATATGTCAGGTATAGCGTAGAAAATGGTGACCAGTTTTATTGGTGTTTAACGATACTTTCAACAATGAATCAGGTAAAAGATAGAACATGGTGACCAGTTTTATTGGTGTTTAACGCCACTTTAAACAATGTGTCAGGTATAGCGTAGAACATGGTGACCAGTTTTATTGATGTTTAACTACACTTTCAACAATGTGTCAAGTATAACGTAGAACATGGTGACCAGTTTTATTGATGTTTAACGCCACTTTAAACAATGTGTCAGGTATAGCGTAGAAAATGGTGACCAGTTTTATTGATGTTTAACTATACTTTCAACAATGTGTCAGGTATAACGTAGAACATGGTGACCAGTTTTATTGGTGCTTGACGACACTTTCAACAATGTGTCAGGTATAATGTAGAACATGGTGACCAGTTTTATTGGTGTTTAACGCCACTTTCAACAATGTGTCAGGTATAACGTAGAACATGGTGACCAATTTTATTGGTGTTTAAAGACACTTTCAACAATATGTCAGGTATAGCGTAGAACATGGTGACCAGTTTTATTGGTGTTTAACGACACTTTCAACAATGTGTCAAGAATAACGTAGAACATGGTGACCAATTTTATTGGTGTTTAACGCCACTTTAAACAATGTGTCAGGTATAACGTAGAACATGGTGACCAGTTTTATTGGTGTTTAACGACACTTTCAATAATGTGTCAAGAATAACGTAGAACATGGTGACCAATTTTATTGGTGTTTAACGACACTTTCAACCATGTGTCAGGTATTACGTAGAACATGGTGACCCGTTTTATTGGTGTTTAACACCATTTTCAACAATGTTAGTTATAGCGTAGAACATGGTGATCAGTTTTATTGGTGTTTAATGCCACTTTCAACAATGTGTCAGGTATAACGTAGAAGATGGTGACCAGTTTTATTGGTGTTTAACGACACTTTCAACAATGTTAGTTATAGCATAGAATATGGTGGCCAGTTTTATTGGTGTTTAACGCCACTTTCAACAATGTGACAGGTATAAAGTATAACATGGTGACCAGTTTTATTGGTGCTTAATGCCACTTTCAACAATGTTAGTTATAGCGTAGAACATGCTGGCCATTTTTATTGGTGTTTAATGCCACTTTCAACCATGTGTCAGGTATAACGTAGAACATGGTGACCTATTTTATTGGTGCTTAACGACACTTTCAACAATGTTAGTTATAGCGTAGAACATGGTGACCAGTTTTAATGGTGTTTAACGAAACTGTCAACAATGTCAGGTATGGCATAGAACATGGTGACCAGTTTTATTGGTGTTTAACGACAGTGTCAACAATATGTCAGGTATAGTGTAGAAAATGGTGACCAGTTTTATTGGTGTTTAACGATACTTTCAACAATGAATCAGGTAAAAGATAGAACATGGTGACCAGTTTTATTGGTGTTTAACGCCACTTTAAACAATGTGTCAGGTATAGCGTAGAACATGGTGACCAGTTTTATTGATGTTTAACTACACTTTCAACAATGTGTCAAGTATAACGTAGAACACGGTGACCAGTTTTATTGATGTTTAACGCCACTTTAAACAATGTGTCAGGTATAGCGTAGAACATGGTGACCAGTTTTATTGATGTTTAACTACACTTTCAACAATGTGTCAGGTATAACGTAGAACATGGTGACCAGTTTTATTGGTGTTTAATGACACTTTCAATAATGTGTCAAGTATAACGTAGAACATGGTGACCAGTTTTATTGGTGTTTAATGACACTTTCAACAATGTGTCAAGTATAACGTAGAACATGGTGACTAGTTTTATTGGTGTTTAACGACACTTTCAACAATGTGTCAGGTATAACGTATAATATGGCATTCAGTTTTATTGGTGTTTAACGACACTTTCAACAATGTGTCAGGTATAACGTAGAACATGGTGACCAGTTTTATTGGTGTTAAACGACACTTTCAACAATATGTCAGGTATAACGTAGAACATGGTGACCAGTTTTATTGGTGTTTAACGACACTTTCAACAATGTGTCAGGTATAGCGTATAACATGATGACCAGTTTTATTGGTGTTTAACGCCACTTTCAACAATGTTAGTTATAGCGTAGAACATGGTGACCAGTTTTATTGGTGTTTAACGCCACTTTCAACTATTTGACAGGTATAAAGTATAACATGGTGACCAGTTTTATTGGTGCTTAACGCCACTTTCAACAATGTTAGCTATAGCGTAGAAGATGTTGGCCAGTTTTATTGGTGTTTATATACACTTTCAACAATGTGTCCGGTATAACGTATAACATGCTGGCCAGTTTTATTGGTGTTTAATGCCACTTTCAACCATGTCTCAAGTATAACGTAGAACATGGTGACCAGTTTTATTGGTGTTTAACGACACTGTCAAAAATGTCAGGTATAACGTAGAACATGGTGACCAGTTTTATTGGTGTTTAACGACACTTTCAACAATGTTAGTTATAGCATAGAATATGGTGGCCAGTTTTATTGGTGTTTAACGCCACTTTCAACAATGTGACAGGTATAAAGTATAACATGGTGACCAGTTTTATTGGTGCTTAATGCCACTTTCAACAATGTTAATTATAGCGTAGAACATGCTGGCCAGTTTTATTGGTGTTTAATGCCACTTTCAACCATGTGTCAGGTATAACGTAGAACATGGTGACCTATTTTATTGGTGCTTAACGACACTTTCAACAATGTTAGTTATAGCATAGAACATGGTGACCAGTTTTAATGGTGTTTAACGAAACTGTCAACAATGTCAGGTATGGCATAGAACATGGTGACCAGTTTTATTGGTGTTTAACGACAGTGTCAACAATATGTCAGGTATAGCGTAGAAAATGGTGACCAGTTTTATTGGTGTTTAACGATACTTTCAACAATGAATCAGGTAAAAGTTAGAACATGGTGACCAGTTTTATTGGTGTTTAACGCCACTTTAAACAATGTGTCAGGTATAGCGTAGAACATGGTGACCAGTTTTATTGATGTTTAACTACACTTTCAACAATGTGTCAAGTATAACGTAGAACATGGTGACCAGTTTTATTGATGTTTAACGCCACATTAAACAATGTGTCAGGTATAACGTAGAACATGGTGACCAGTTTTATTGGTGTTTAATGACACTTTCAATAATGTGTCAAGTATAACGTAGAACATGGTGACCAGTTTTATTGGTGTTTAATGACACTTTCAACAATGTGTCAAGTATAACGTAGAACATGGTGACTAGTTTTATTGGTGTTTAACGACACTTTCAACAATGTGTCAGGTATAACGTATAATATGGCATTCAGTTTTATTGGTGTTTAACGACACTTTCAACAATGTGTCAGGTATAACGTAGAACATGGTGACCAGTTTTATTGGTGTTAAACGACACTTTCAACAATATGTCAGGTATAACGTAGAACATGGTGACCAGTTTTATTGGTGTTTAACGACACTTTCAACAATGTGTCAGGTATAGCGTATAACATGGTGACCAGTTTTATTGGTGTTTAATGCCACTTTCAACAATGTTAGTTATAGCGTAGAACATGGTGACCAGTTTTATTGGTGTTTAACGCCACTTTCAACTATTTGACAGGTATAAAGTATAACATTGTGACCAGTTTTATTGGTGCTTAACGCCACTTTCAACAATGTTAGCTATAGCGTAGAAGATGTTGGCCAGTTTTATTGGTGTTTATCTACACTTTCAACAATGTGTCCGGTATAACGTATAACATGCTGGCCAGTTTTATTGGTGTTTAATGCCACTTTCAACCATGTCTCAGGTATAATGTAGAACATGGTGACCAGTTTTATTGGTGTTTAACGACACTGTCAACAATATGTCAGGTATAGCGTAGAACATGGTGACCAGTTTTATTTGTGTTTAACGACACTGTCAAAAATGTCAGGTATAACGTAGAACATGGTGACCAGTTTTATTGGTGTTTAACGACACTTTCAACAATGTGTCAAGTATAACGTAGAACATGGTCACCAGTTTTATTGGTGTTTAACGCCACTTTCAACAATGTTAGTTATAGCGTAGAAAATGGTGACCAGTTTTATTGGTGTTTAACGACACTGTCAACAATGTGTCAGGTATAGCGTAGAACATGGTGACCAGTTTTATTGGTGTTTAACGACACTGTCAAAAATGTCAGGTATAACGTAGAACATGGTGACCAGTTTTATTGGTGTTTAACGACACTTTCAACAATGTGTCAAGTATAACGTAGAACATGGTCACCAGTTTTATTGGTGTTTAACGCCACTTTCAACAATGTTAGTTATAGCGTAGAACATGGTGATCAGTTTTATTGGTGCTTAATGCCACTTTCAACAATGTGTGAGGTATAACGTAGAACATGGTAACCAGTTTTATTGGTGTTTAACGACACTTTCAACAATTTGTCAAGTATAACGTAGAACATGGTGACCAGTTTTATTGGTGTTTAACGACACTTTCAACAATGTGTCAGGTATTACGTAGAACATGGTGACCAGTTTTATTGGTTTTTAATGCCACTTTCAACAATGTTAGTTATAGCATAGAACATGGTGATCAGTTTTATTGGTGTTTAATGCCACTTTCAACAATGTGTGAGGTATAACGTAGAACATGGTGACCAGTTTTATTGGTGTTTAACGACACTTTCAACAATTTGTCAAGTATAACGTAGAACATGGTGACCAGTTTTATTGGTGTTTAATGACACTTTCAACAATGTGTCAGGTATTACGTAGAACATGGTGACCAGTTTTATTGGTGTTTAACAACACTTTCAACAATGTGTCAGGTATAACATATAACATGGTGACCAGTTTTATTGGTGTTTAACGAAACTTTCAACAATGTGTCAGGTATTACGTAGAACATGGTGACCAGTTTTATTGGTGTTTAACAACACTTTCAACAATGTGTCAGGTATAACGTATAACATAGTGACCAGTTTTATTGGTGTTTAATGACACTTTCAATAATGTGTCAAGTATAACGTAGAACATGGTGACCAGTTTTATTGGTGTTTAATGACACTTTCAACAATGTGTCAAGTATAACGTAGAACATGGTGACTAGTTTTATTGGTGTTTAGCGACATTTTCAACAATGTGTCAGGTATAACGTATAATATGGCATTCAGTTTTATTGGTGTTTAACGACACTTTCAACAATGTGTCAGGTATAACGTAGAACATGGTGACCAGTTTTATTGGTGTTTAACGACACTTTCAACAATGTGTCAGGTATAACGTATAATATGGCATTCAGTTTCAACAATGTGTCAGGTATAACGTATAACATGATAACCAGTTTTATTGGTGTTTAACGACACTTTCAACAATGTTAGTTATAGCGTAGAACATGGTGACCAGTTTTATTGGTGTTTAACGACACTTTCAACAATATGACAGGAATAACGTAGAACATGGTGACCAGTTTTATAGGTGTTTAACGAAACTTTCAACAATATGACAGGTATAACGTAGAACATGGTGACCAGTTTTATTGGTGCTTAGCGACACTTTCAACAATGTGTCAAGTATAACGTAGAACATGGTGACCAATTTTATTGGTGTTTAACGCCACTTTAAAAAATGTGTCAGGTATAACGTAGAACATGGTGACCAGTTTTATTGGTGTTTAACGACACTTTCAACAATGTGTCAAGTATAAAGTATAACATGGTGACCAATTTTATTGGTGTTTAACGACACTTTCAACAATGTGTCAGGTATAACGTATAATATGGCATTCAGTTTCAACAATGTGTCAGGAATAACGTATAACATGATAACCAGTTTTATTGGTGTTTAACGACACTTTCAACAATGTTAGTTATAGCGTAGAACATGGTGACCAGTTTTATTGGTGTTTAACGACACTTTCAACAATATGACAGGCATAACTTAGAATATGGTGACCAGTTTTATAGGTGTTTAACGACACTTTCAACAATGTGTCAAGTATAACGTAGAACATGGTGACCAGTTTTATTGGTGTTTAATGCCACTTTAAGCAATGTGTCAGGTATAACGTAGAAGATGGTGACCAGTTTTATTGGTGTTTAGCGACACTTTCAACAATGTGTCAAGTATAACGTTGAACATGGTGACCAGTTTTATTGGTGTTTAGCGACACTTTCAACAATGTGTCAGGTATAACATAGAACATGGTGAACAGTTTTATTGGTGTTTAACGCTACTTTAAACAATGTTAGTTATAGCATAGAATATGGTGGCCAGTTTTATTGGTGTTTAACGTCAGTTTCAACAATGTGACAGGTATAAAGTATTACATGGTGACCAGTTTTATTGGTGCTTTATGCCACTTTCAACAATGTTAGTTATAGTGTAGAACATGTTGGCCAGTTTTATTGGTTTTAACGACTTTCAACAATGTGTCCGGTATAACGTATAACATGCTGGCCAGTTTTATTGGTGTTTAACGCCACTTTCAACCTTGTGTCAGGTATAACGTAGAAGATGGTGACCAGTTTTATTGGTGCTTAGCGACACTTTCAACAATGTTAGTTATAGCGTAGAACATGGTGACCAGTTTTATTGGTGTTTAACTACACTTTCAACAATGTGTCAGGTATAACGTAGAACATGGTGACCAGTTTTATTGGTGTTTAACGACACTTTCAAAAATGTGTCAGGTATAGCGTAGAACATGGTGACCAGTTTTATTGGTGTTTAACGCCACTTTAAACAATGTGTCAGGTATAACGTAGAACATGGTGACCAGTTTTATTGGTGTTTAACGACACTTTCAACAATGTGTCAAGTATAACGTAGAACATGGTGACCAGTTTTATTGGTGTTTAACGCCACTTTAAACAATGTGTCAGGTATAACGTAGAACATGGTGACCAGTTTTATTGGTGTTTAACGACACTTTCAACAATGTGTCAAGTATAACGTAGAACATGGTCACCAGTTTTATTGGTGTTTAACGCCACTTTCAACAATGTTAGTTATAGCGTAGAAAATGGTGACCAGTTTTATTGGTGTTTAACGACACTGTCAACAATATGTCAGGTATAGCGTAGAACATGGTGACCAGTTTTATTGGTGTTTAACGACACTGTCAAAAATGTCAGGTATAACGTAGAACATGGTGACCAGTTTTATTGGTGTTTAACGACACTTTCAACAATGTGTCAAGTATAACGTAGAACATGGTCACCAGTTTTATTGGTGTTTAACGCCACTTTCAACAATGTTAGTTATAGCGTAGAACATGGTGATCAGTTTTATTGGTGTTTAATGCCACTTTCAACAATGTGTGAGGTATAACGTAGAACATGGTAACCAGTTTTATTGGTGTTTAGCGACACTTTCAACAATTTGTCAAGTATAACGTAGAACATGGTGACCAGTTTTATTGGTGTTTAACGACACTTTCAACAATGTGTCAGGTATTACGTAGAACATGGTGACCAGTTTTTTTGGTGTTTAATGCCACTTTCAACAATGTTAGTTATAGCGTAGAACATGGTGATCAGTTTTATTGGTGTTTAATGCCACTTTCAACAATGTGTGAGGTATAACGTAGAACATGGTGACCAGTTTTATTGGTGTTTAACGACACTTTCAACAATTTGTCAAGTATAACGTAGAACATGGTGACCAGTTTTATTGGTGTTTAATGACACTTTCAACAATGTGTCAGGTATTACGTAGAACATGGTGACCAGTTTTATTGGTGTTTAACAACACTTTCAACAATGTGTCAGGTATAACATATAACATGGTGACCAGTTTTATTGGTGTTTAACGAAACTTTCAACAATGTGTCAGGTATTACGTAGAACATGGTGACCAGTTTTATTGGTGTTTAACAACACTTTCAACAATGTGTCAGGCATAACGTATAACATGGTGACCAGTTTTATTGGTGTTTAACGACACTTTCAACAATGTGTCAGGTATAGCTCGCCGCAATTTTTTTTATGTGCGCCCCCCCCTAACTTGAAATCCTGGATCCACCCCCGTAGAGTTTACATATGACAACTAGTAACTGTTTTATCAAGTTCACCTTCTGTCTAGCTGGAATCAAACTCACAAAATGTAGTGTCATTTTTTTTACTGGTTCCTCTAATTTGTTTTTAAGGAGCGACCATTTAACTTGAAGGGGGGGTGTTATGGTTTTTTTGTTTCGTTCAGAAATTTTTTTTTCAGACAACACGAGTTAGAATTTTTTTTTTTGTCGCGCATAGCGCAAATTTTTTTTTCCAGAATTTAACATTAAGTTATATGACAAAAATTCTGAATCAGATTATTTTTTCTTCCTCCACCAAAATCAGAATATTTTTTTCAGCAACATTGGGAATTTTTTTTTTCAGAAAAAAACCATACCCCCCCCCTCCCCTCACCCTGCAAGTTAAATGGGTCGTCCCTAATCAGATGTACATTTTGTATATCTGGGTAGAAATGAATCTGTGTTTCCCGTTCGTGGATAAGTGTACTCGATTCAACATTATGTGATAAAGTTTGTCAGTTACATGTACTTGCGACAGGCCGGTGGTTTTCTCAGGTTTCCTCCACCAATAAAACTGACCGCCACTATATACATTGTAACTGAAATATCGTTGAAAGTGGCACTAAACACCATAAACCAACCACCCCATTCACTGGCTTAAACACTGTCACATTTTTTGTGCCCGTCTCAAGACCTGGATTTTCACCATCATCACTGTTTAAATTTTCTGTTCATAATTGATGTGTAATAAAAATCTAATCTTAAGATACAAGTGTAAAATATAATAAATATAAATAGTATTTAGTTGTTATATCTCTGTTTATTATATTCTTATGATGTTTTTTACAATACTTTTGGAATCTTTTGAAGTAAAAAAATGCACATGTCCCCACTTATGAATTTGGGGATTAAAACATCAAACCAATTTTTTTTCTTATAAAAAATAAAACACAAATAAATATAAATATAAATAATATATATAATGACAACAGACATCTTGTGCAGGTATATCAATTCAGACACTTTTAATGTCCAGATTTATCATATATCATCATTTAAAAAGATAAAAATGTCAGGTCTCCAAATAAATCATACAATTATCTGAAAATGTAATTTGTCCATACCTGTGTACATACAAAATATGATGCAACCAGGATACAGACTAACAGTACATGTACAAACTTATTTAAAAAATAAAATTGGCAGGTCTTCAAATATATCAAAGATCACCAAACAATCTTATTTTGTCATCTGTTTAAATTATCATACAACTTCTTTTAAAAGTAAAAATGTCAGCTGTACAAATTATTCAATAACTCAATTAAAACATAAAAATGTCATGATCAGGTGTCTAAAGTAAATTATTATAAAACTTCATTTTAAAATGAGAAATGTCAGGTGTCTAAATTATTATACAACTCCATTAAAACATAAAAATGTCAGGTGTCTAAAGTAAATTATTATAAAACCACATTTTAAAATGAGAAATGTCAGCTGTCAAATTATCATACAATTTCATTGAAATAAAATGTCAGTTTCTAAATTATTATAAAACTCCATTTAATTTTAAAAAAAATGGCAGGTGTCAAAAAGAAAAATGTCAGCTGTCAAATATAAATAATAAAACTTGATTCATTAAAGAAGTTTTACTTTGTGTATTGTTGCTCCTGACTGTTTATAACAACCCACCCATAATTGTCCCCTCATGTCAATGTCAAGTGATAAAGGATATTTAATCCCTGTGTCCTCCATTACTTTACATGTCAATATATCTCCTTGTTCAGATAAAACATGGAGGGCATGTGTACAACAGTCACACACAATGACCTATAATATGGCGTTCAGTTTTATTGGTGTTTAACGACACTTTCAACAATGTGTCAGGTATAACGTAGAACATGGTGACCAGTTTTATTGGTGTTTAACGACACTTTCAACAATGTGAGAGGTATAAAGTATAACATGGTGACCAGTTTTATTGGTGCTTAACACCACTTTCAACAATGTTAGTTATAGCGTAGAACATGTTGGCCTGTTGTATTGGTGTTTAACGACACTTTCAACAATGTTAGTTATAGTGTAGAACATGGTGACCAGTTTTATTGGTGTTTAACGACACTGTCAACAATATGTCGGGTATAGCGTAGAACATGGTGACCAGTTTTATTGGTGTTTAACGACACTGTCAACAATATGTCAGGTATAACGTAGAACATGGTGACCAGTTTTATTGGTGTTTATCTACACTTTCAACAATGTTAGTTATAGTGTAGAACATGGTGACCAGTTTTATTGGTGTTTAACGACACTGTCAACAATATGTCGGGTATAGCGTAGAACATGGTGACCAGTTTTATTGGTGTTTAACGACACTGTCAACAATATGTCAGGTATAATGTAGAACATGGTGACCAGTTTTATTGGTGTTTAACGACACTTTCAACAATGTGTCAGGTATAGCGTAGAAAATGGTGACCAGTTTTATTGGTGTTTAACGATACTTTCAACAATGAGTCAGGTAAAACATAGAACATGGTGACCAGTTTTATTGGTGTTTAACGCCACTTTAAACAATGTGTCAGGTATAGCGTAGAACATGGTGACCAGTTTTATTGATGTTTAACTACACTTTCAACAATGTGTCAAGTATAACGTAGAACATGGTGACCAGTTTTATTGATGTTTAACACCCTTTAAACAATGTGACAGGTATAACGTAGAACATGGTGACCAGTTTTATTGGTGTTTAATGACACTTTCAATAATGTGTCAAGTATAACGTAGAACATGGTGACCAGTTTTATTGGTGTTTAATGACACTTTCAACAATGTGTCAAGTATAACGTAGAACATGGTGACTAGTTTTATTGGTGTTTAGCGACATTTTCAACAATGTGTCAGGTATAACGTATAATATGGCATTCAGTTTTATTGGTGTTTAACGACACTTTCAACAATGTGTCAGGTATAACGTAGAACATGGTGACCAGTTTTATTGGTGTTTAACGACACTTTCAACAATGTGTCAGGTATAACGTATATTATGGCATTCAGTTTCAACAATGTGTCAGGTATAACGTATAACATGATAACCAGTTTTATTGGTGTTTAACGACACTTTCAACAATGTTAGTTATAGCGTAGAACATGGTGACCAGTTTTATTGGTGTTTAACGACACTTTCAAAAATATGACAGGAATAACGTAGAACATGGTGACCAGTTTTATAGGTGTTTAACGACACTTTCAACGATATGACAGGTATAACGTAGAACATGGTGACCAGTTTTATTGGTGCTTAGCGACACTTTCAACAATGTGTCAAGTATAACGTAGAACATGGTGACCAATTTTATTGGTGTTTAACGCCACTTTAAAAAATGTGTCAGGTATAACGTAGAACATGGTGACCAGTTTTATTGGTGTTTAACGACACTTTCAACAATGTGTCAAGTATAACGTAGAACATGGTGACCAATTTTATTGGTGTTTAACGACACTTTCAACAATGTGTCAGGTATAACGTATAATATGGCATTCAGTTTCAACAATGTGTCAGGTATAACGTATAACATGATAACCAGTTTTATTGGTGTTTAACGACACTTTCAACAATGTTAGTTATAGCGTAGAACATGGTGACCAGTTTATTGGTGTTTAACGACACTTTCAACAATATGACAGGCATAACGTAGAACATGGTGACCAGTTTTATAGGTGTTTAACGACACTTTCAACAATGTGTCAAGTATAACGTAGAACATGGTGACCAGTTTTATTGGTGTTTAACGCCACTTTAAGCAATGTGTCAGGTATAACGTAGAAGATGGTGACCAGTTTTATTGGTGTTTAGCGACACTTTCAACAATGTGTCAAGTATAACGTTGAACATGGTGACCAGTTTTATTGGTGTTTAGCGACACTTTCAACAATGTGTCAGGTATAACATAGAACATGGTGAACAGTTTTATTGGTGTTTAACGCTACTTTAAACAATGTTAGTTATAGCATAGAATATGGTGGCCAGTTTTATTGGTGTTTAACGTCAGTTTCAACAATGTGACAGGTATAAAGTATTACATGGTGACCAGTTTTATTGGTGCTTTATGCCACTTTCAACAATGTTAGTTATAGTGTAGAACATGTTGGCCAGTTTTATTGGTGTTTAACGACTTTCAACAATGTGTCCGGTATAACGTATAACATGCTGTCCAGTTTTATTGGTGTTTAACGCTACTTTCAACCTTGTGTCAGGTATAACGTAGAACATGGTGACCAGTTTTATTGGTGTTTAACGACACTGTCAACAATATGTCAGGTATAGCGTAGAAAATGGTGACCAGTTTTATTGGTGTTTAACGATACTTTCAACAATGAGTCAAGTAAAACATAGAACATGGTGACCAGTTTTATTAGTGTTTAACGCCACTTTAAACAATGTGTCAGGTATAGCGTAGAACATGGTGACCAGTTTTATTGATGTTTAACTACACTTTCAACAATGTGTCAAGTATAACGTAGAACATGGTGACCAGTTTTATTGATGTTTAACACCCTTTAAACAATGTGTCAGGTATAACGTAGAACATGGTGACCAGTTTTATTGGTGTTTAATGACACTTTCAACAATGTGTCAAGTATAACGTAGAACATGGTGACCAGTTTTATTGGTGTTTAATGACACTTTCAACAATGTGTCAAGTATAACGTAGAACATGGTGACTAGTTTTATTGGTGTTTAGCGACATTTTCAACAATGTGTCAGGTATAACGTATAATATGGCATTCAGTTTTATTGGTGTTTAACGACACTTTCAACAATGTGTCAGGTATAACGTAGAACATGGTGACCAGTTTTATTGGTGTTTAACGACACTTTCAACAATGTGTCAGGTATAACGTATAATATGGCATTCAGTTTCAACAATGTGTCAGGTATAACGTATAACATGATAACCAGTTTTATTGGTGTTTAACGACACTTTCAACAATGTTAGTTATAGCGTAGAACATGGTGACCAGTTTTATTGGTGTTTAACGACACTTTCAACAATGTGTCAAGTATAACGTAGAACTTGGTGACCAGTTTTATTGGTGTTTAACGACACTTTCAACAATGTGTCAAGTATAACGTAGAACATGGTGACCAATTTTATTGGTGTTTAACGACACTTTCAACAATGTGTCAGGTATAACGTATAATATGGCATTCAGTTTCAACAATGTGTCAGGTATAACGTATAACATGATAACCAGTTTTATTGGTGTTTAACGACACTTTCAACAATGTTAGTTATAGCGTAGATCATGGTGACCAGTTTTATTGGTGTTTAACGACACTTTCAACAATATGACAGGCATAACGTAGAACATGGTGACCAGTTTTATAGGTGTTTAACGACACTTTCAACAATGTGTCAAGTATAACGTAGAACATGGTGACCAGTTTTATTGGTGTTTAACGCCACTTTAAGCAATGTGTCAGGTATAACGTAGAAGATGGTGACCAGTTTTATTGGTGTTTAGCGACACTTTCAACAATGTGTCAAGTATAACGTTGAACATGGTGACCAGTTTTATTGGTGTTTAGCGACACTTTCAACAATGTGTCAGGTATAACATAGAACATGGTGAACAGTTTTATTGGTGTTTAACGCTACTTTAAACAATGTTAGTTATAGCATAGAATATGGTGGCCAGTTTTATTGGTGTTTAACGTCAGTTTCAACAATGTGACAGGTATAAAGTATTACATGGTGACCAGTTTTATTGGTGCTTTATGCCACTTTCAACAATGTTAGTTATAGTGTAGAACATGTTGGCCAGTTTTATTGGTGTTTAACGACTTTCAACAATGTGTCCGGTATAACGTATAACATGCTGGCCAGTTTTATTGGTGTTTAACGCCACTTTCAACCTTGTGTCAGGTATAACGTAGAACATGGTGACCAGTTTTATTGGTGTTTAACGACACTGTCAACAATATGTCAGGTATAGCGTAGAAAATGGTGACCAGTTTTATTGGTGTTTTACGATACTTTCAACAATGAGTCAGGTAAAACATAGAACATGGTGACCAGTTTTATTAGTGTTTAACGCCACTTTAAACAATGTGTCAGGTATAGCGTAGAACATGGTGACCAGTTTTATTGATGTTTAACTACACTTTCAACAATGTGTCAAGTATAACGTAGAACATGGTGACCAGTTTTATTGATGTTTAACACCCTTTAAACAATGTGTCAGGTATAACGTAGAACATGGTGACCAGTTTTATTGGTGTTTAATGACACTTTCAACAATGTGTCAAGTATAACGTAGAACATGGTGACCAGTTTTATTGGTGTTTAATGACACTTTCAACAATGTGTCAAGTATAACGTAGAACATGGTGACTAGTTTTATTGGTGTTTAGCGACATTTTCAACAATGTGTCAGGTATAACGTATAACATGATAACCAGTTTTATTGGTGTTTAACGACACTTTCAACAATGTTAGTTATAGCGTAGAACATGGTGACCAGTTTTATTGGTGTTTAACGACACTTTCAACAATATGACAGGAATAACGTAGAACATGGTGACCAGTTTTATAGGTGTTTAACGACACTTTCAACATTATGACAGGTATAACGTACAACATGGTGACCAGTTTTATTGGTGCTTAGCGACACTTTCAACAATGTGTCAAGTATAACGTAGAACATGGTGACCAATTTTATTGGTGTTTAACGCCACTTTAAAAAATGTGTCAGGTATAACGTAGAACATGGTGACCAGTTTTATTGGTGTTTAACGACACTTTCAACAATGTGTCAAGTATAACGTAGAACATGGTGACCAATTTTATTGGTGTTTAACGACACTTTCAACAATGTGTCAGGTATAACGTATAATATGGCATTCAGTTTCAACAATGTGTCAGGTATAACGTATAACATGACAACCAGTTTTATTGGTGTTTAACGACACTTTCAACAATGTTAGTTATAGCGTAGAACATGGTGACCAGTTTTATTGGTGTTTAACTACACTTTCAACAATGTGTCAGGTATAGCGTAGAACATGGTGACCAGTTTTATTGGTGTTTAACGCCACTTTAAACAATGTGTCAGGTATAACGTAGAACATGGTGACCAGTTTTATTGGTGTTTAATGACACTTTCAACAATGTGTCAAGTATAACGTAGAACATGGTGACCAGTTTTATTGGTGTTTAACGCCACTTTAAACAATGTGTCAGGTATAACGTAGAACATGGTGACCAGTTTTATTGGTGTTTAACGACACTTTCAACAATGTGTCAAGTATAACGTAGAACATGGTGACCAGTTTTATTGGTGTTTAACGACACTTTCAACAATGTGTCAGGTACTACGTAGAACATGGTGACCAATTTTATTGGTGTTTAACGACACTTTCAACAATATGTCAGGTATAACGTAGAACATGGTGACCAGTTTTATTGGTGTTTAACGACACTTTCAACAATGTGTCAGGTATAACGTAGAACATGGTGACCAGTTTTATTGGTGTTTAACGACACTTTCAACAATGTGTCAAGTATAACGTAGAACATGGTGACCAGTTTTATTGGTGTTTAACGCCACTTTAAACAATGTGTCAGGTATAACGTAGAAGATGGTGACCAGTTTTATTGGTGTTTAACGACACTTTCAACAATGTGTCAAGTATAGCGTAGAACATGGTGACCATTTTTATTGGTTTTTAACGACAGTTTCAACCATGTGTCAGGTATAACGTAGAACATGGTGACCAGTTTTATTGGTGTTTAACACCACTTTCAACAATGTTAGTTATAGCGTAGAAGATGGTGATCAGTTTTATTGGTGTTTAACGAAACTGTCAACAATGTCAGGTATGGCATAGAACATGGTGACCAGTTTTATTGGTGTTTAACGACAGTGTCAACAATATGTCAGGTATAGCGTAGAAAATGGTGACCAGTTTTATTGGTGTTTAACGATACTTTCAACAATGAATCAGGTAAAACATAGAACATGGTGACCAGTTTTATTGGTGTTTAACGCCACTTTAAACAATGTGTCAGGTATAGCGTAGAACATGGTGACCAGTTTTATTGATGTTTAACTACACTATGAACAATGTGTCAAGTATAACGTAGAACATGGTGACCAGTTTTATTGATGTTTAACGCCACTTTAAACAATGTGTCAGGTATAGCGTAGAACATGGTGACCAGTTTTATTGATGTTTAACTACACTTTCAACAATGTGTCAGGTATAACGTAGAACATGGTGACCAGTTTTATTGGTGCTTGACGACACTTTCAACAATGTGTCAGGTATAATGTAGAACATGGTGACCAGTTTTATTGGTGTTTAACGCCACTTTCAACAATGTGTCCGGTATAACGTAGAACATGGTGACCAATTTTATTGGTGTTTAACGACACTTTCAACAATATGTCAGGTATAGCGTAGAACATGGTGACCAGTTTTATTGGTGTTTAACGACACTTTCAACTATGTGTGAGGTATAACGTAGAACATGGTGACCAGTTTTATTGGTGTTTAACGACACTTTCAACAATGTGTCAAGAATAACGTAGAACATGGTGACCAATTTTATTGGTGTTTAACGCCACTTTAAACAATGTGTCAGGTATAACGTAGAACATGGTGACCAGTTTTATTGGTGTTTAACGACACTTTCAACAATGAATCAGGTAAAACATAGAACATGGTGACCAGTTTTATTGGTGTTTAATGCCACTTTAAACAATGTGTCAGGTAAAGCGTAGAACATGGTGACCAGTTTTATTGATGTTTAACTACACTTTCAACAATGTGTCAAGTATAACGTAGAACATGGTGACCAGTTTTATTGATGTTTAACGCCACTTTAAACAATGTGTCAGGTATAACGTAGAACATGGTGACCAGTTTTATTGGTGTTTAATGACACTTTCAATAATGTGTCAAGTATAACGTAGAACATGGTGACCAGTTTTATTGGTGTTAAACGACACTTTCAACAATATGTCAGGTATAACGTAGAACATGGTGACCAGTTTTATTGGTGTTTAACGACACTTTCAACAATGTGTCAGGTATAGCGTATAACATGGTGACCAGTTTTATTGGTGTTTAACGCCACTTTCAACAATGTTAGTTATAGCGTAGAACATGGTGACCAGTTTTATTGGTGTTTAACGCCACTTTCAACAATTTGACAGGTATAACGTATAACATGGTGACCAGTTTTATTGGTGCTTAACGCCACTTTCAACAATGTTAGCTATAGAGTAGAAGATGTTGGCCAGTTTTATTGGTGTTTATCTACACTTGCAACAATGTGTCCGGTATAACGTATAACATGCTGGCCAGTTTTATTGGTGTTTAATGCCTCTTTCAACCATGTCTCAGGTATAGCGTAGAACATGGTGACCAGTTTTATTGATGTTTAACTACACTTTGAACAATGTGTCAAGTATAACGTAGAACATGGTGACCAGTTTTATTGATGTTTAACGCCACTTTAAACAATGTGTCAGGTATAGCGTAGAACATGGAGACCAGTTTTATTGATGTTTAACTACACTTTCAACAATGTGTCAGGTATAACGTAGAACATGGTGACCAGTTTTATTGGTGCTTGACGACACTTTCAACAATGTGTCAGGTATAATGTAGAACATGGTGACCAGTTTTATTGGTGTTTAATGCCACTTTCTACAATGTGTCAGGTATAACGTAGAACATGATGACCAATTTTATTGGTGTTTAACGACACTTTCAACAATATGTCAGGTATAGCGTAGAACATGGTGACCAGTTTTATTGGTGTTTTACGACACTTTCAACTATGTGTGAGGTATAACGTAGAACATGGTGACCAGTTTTATTGGTGTTTAACGACACTTTCAACAATGTGTCAAGAATAACGTAGAACATGGTGACCAATTTTATTGATGTTTAACGCCACTTTAAACAATGTGTCAGGTATAACGTAGAACATGGTGACCAGTTTTATTGGTGTTTAACGACACTTTCAACAATGTGTCAAGAATAACGTAGAACATGGTGACCAATTTTATTGGTGTTTAACGACACTTTCAACCATGTGTCAGGTATAACGTAGAACATGGTGACCTATTTTATTGGTGCTTAACGACACTTTCAACAATGTTAGTTATAGCGTAGAACATGGTGACCAGTTTTAATGGTGTTTAACGAAACTGTCAACAATGTCAGGTATGGCATAGTACATGGTGACCAGTTTTATTGGTGCTTGACGACACTTTCAACAATGTGTCAGGTATAATGTAGAACATGGTGACCAGTTTTATTGGTGTTTAACGCCACTTTCAACAATGTGTCAGGTATAACGTAGAACATGATGACCAATTTTATTGGTGTTTAACGACACTTTCAACAATATGTCAGGTATAACGTAGAACATGGTGACCAGTTTTATTGGTGTTTAACGACACTTTCAACAATGTGTCAGGTATAGCGTATAACATGGTGACCAGTTTTATTGGTGTTTAACGCCACTTTCAACAATGTTAGTTATAGAGTAGAACATGGTGACCAGTTTTATTGGTGTTTAACGCCACTTTCAACAATTTGACAGGTATAAAGTATAACATGGTGACCAGTTTTATTGGTGCTTAACGCCACTTTCAACAATGTTAGCTATAGCGTAGAAGATGTTGGCCAGTTTTATTGGTGTTTATCTACACTTTCAACAATGTGTCCGGTATAACGTATAACATGCTGGCCAGTTTTATTGGTGTTTAATGCCACTTTCAACCATGTCTCAGGTATAACGTAGAACATGGTGACCAGTTTTATTGGTGCTTAATGACACTTTCAACAATGTGTCAAGAATAGCGTAGAAAATGGTGACCAGTTTTATTGGTGTTTAACGATACTTTCAACAATGAATCATGTAAAAGATAGAACATGGTGACCAGTTTTATTGGTGTTTAACGCCACTTTAAACAATGTGTCAGGTATAGCGTAGAACATGGTGACCAGTTTTATTGATGTTTAACTACACTTTCAACAATGTGTCAAGTATAACGTAGAACATGGTGACCAGTTTTATTGATGTTTAACGCCACTTTAAACAATGTGTCAGGTATAACGTAGAACATGGTGACCAGTTTTATTGATGTTAAACAACACTTTCAACAATATGTCAGGTATAACGTAGAACATGGTGACCAGTTTTATTGGTGTTTAACGACACTTTCAACAATGTGTCAGGTATAGCGTATAACATGGTGACCAGTTTTATTGGTGTTTAACGCCACTTTCAACAATGTTAGTTATAGCGTAGAACATGGTGACCAGTTTTATTGGTGTTTAACGCCACTTTCAACAATTTGACAGGTATAAAGTATTACATGGTGACCAGTTTTATTGGTGCTTAACGCCACTTTCAACAATGTTAGCTATAGCGTAGAAGATGTTGGCCAGTTTTATTGGTGTTTATCTACACTTTCAACAATGTGTCCGGTATAACGTATAACATGGTGACCAGTTTTATTGGTGTTAAACGACACTTTCAACAATATGTCAGGTATAACGTAGAACATGGTGACCAGTTTTATTGGTGTTTAACGACACTTTCAACAATGTGTCAGGTATAACGTAGAACATGGTGACCAGTTTTATTGGTGTTTAATGCCACTTTCAACAATGTGTCAGGTATAACGTAGAACATGGTGACCAATTTTATTGGTGTTTAACGACACTTTCAACAATATGTCAGGTATAGCGTAGAACATGGTGACCAGTTTTATTGGTGTTTAACGATACTTTCAACTTTGTGTGAGGTATAACGTAGAACATGGTGACCAGTTTTATTGGTGTTTAACGACACTTTCAACAATGTGTCAAGAATAACGTAGAACATGGTGACCAATTTTATTGGTGTTTAACGCCACTTTAAACAATGTGTCAGGTATAACGTAGAACATGATAAAGTTTGTCAGTTACATGTACTTGCGACAGGCCGGTGGTTTTCTCAGGTTTCCTCCACCAATAAAACTGACCGCCACTATATACATTGTAACTGAAATATCGTTGAAAGTGGCACTAAACACCATAAACCAACCACCCCATTCACTGGCTTAAGCACTGTCACATTTTTTGTGCCCGTCTCAAGACCTGGATTTTCACCATCATCACTGTTTAAATTTTCTGTTCATAATTGATGTGTAATAAAAATCTAATCTTAAGATACAAGTGTAAAATATAATGAATATAAATAGTATTTAGTTGTTATATCTCTGTTTATTATATTCTTATGATGTTTTTTTACAATACTTTTGGAATCTTTTGATGTAAAAAAATGCACATGTCCCCAAGTATAACGTAGAACATGGTGACCAGTTTTATTGGTGTTTAATGACACTTTCAACAATGTGTCAGGTATTACGTAGAACATGGTGACCATTTTTATTGGTGTTTAACAACACTTTCAACAATGTGTCAGGTATAACATATAACATGGTGACCAGTTTTATTGGTGTTTAACGAAACTTTCAACAATATGTCAGGTATAGCGTAGAACATGGTGACCAGTTTTATTGGTGTTTAACGACACTTTCAACTTTGTGTGAGGTATAACGTAGAACATGGTGACCAGTTTTATTGGTGTTTAACGACACTTTCAACAATGTGTCAAGAATAACGTAGAACATGGTGACCAATTTTATTGGTGTTTAACGCCACTTTAAACAATGTGTCAGGTATAACGTAGAACATGGTGACCAGTTTTATTGGTGTTTAGCGACACTTTCAATAATGTGTCAAGAATAACGTAGAACATGGTGACCAATTTTATTTGTGTTTAACGACACTTTCAACCATGTGTCAGGTATAACGTAGAACATGGTGACCAGTTTTATTGGTGTTTAACATCATTTTCAACAATGTTAGTTATAGCGTAGAACATGGTGATCAGTTTTATTGGTGTTTAATGCCACTTTCAACAATGTGTGAGGTATAACGTAGAACATGGTGACCAGTTTTATTGGTGTTTAACGACACTTTCAACAATTTGTCAAGTATAACGTAGAACATGGTGACCAGTTTTATTGGTGTTTAATGACACTTTCAACAATGTGTCAGGTATTACGTAGAACATGGTGACCATTTTTATTGGTGTTTAACAACACTTTCAACAATGTGTCAGGTATAACATATAACATGGTGACCAGTTTTATTGGTGTTTAACAACACTTTCAACAATGTGTCAGGTATAACGTATAACATGGTGACCAGTTTTATTGGTGTTTAACGACACTTTCAACAATGTGTCAGGTATAGCTCGCCGCAATTTTTTTTATGTGCGCCCCCCCTAACTTGAAATCCTGGATCCGCCCCCGTAGAGTTTACATATGACAACTAGTAACTGTTTTATCAAGTTCACCTTCTGTCTAGCTGGAATCAAACTCACAAAATGTAGTGTCATTTTTTTTACTGGTTCCTCTAATTTGTTTTTAAGGAGCGACCATTTAACTTGAAGGGGGGGTGTTATGGTTTTTTTGTTTCGTTCCGAAATTTTTTTTTCAGACAACACGAGTTAGAATATTTTTTTTTGTCGCGCACAGCGCAAATTTTTTTTTCCAGAATTTAACATTAAGTTATATGACAAAAATTCTGAATCAGATTATTTTTTCTTCCTCCACCAAAATCAGAATATTTTTTTCAGCAACATTGGGAATTTTTTTTTTCAGAAAAAAACCATACCCCCTTCCTCCCCTCTCCCTGCAAGTTAAATGGGTCGTCCCTAATCAGATGTACATTTTGTATATCTGGGTAGAAACGAATCTGTGTTTCCCGTTCGTGGATAAGTGTACTCGATTCAACATTATGTGATCAAGTTTGTCAGTTACATGTACTTGCGACAGGCCGGTGGTTTTCTCAGGTTTCCTCCACCAATAAAACTGACCGCCACTATATACATTGTAACTGAAATATCGTTGAAAGTGGCACTAAACACCATAAACCAACCACCCCATTCACTGGCTTAAACACTGTCACATTTTTTGTGCCCGTCTCAAGACCTGGATTTTCACCATCATCACTGTTTAAATTTTCTGTTCATAATTGATGTGTAATAAAAATCTAATCTTAAGATACAAGTGTAAAATATAATGAATATAAATAGTATTTAGTTGTTATATCTCTGTTTATTATATTCTTATGATGTTTTTTTACAATACTTTTGGAATCTTTTGAAGTAAAAAAATGCACATGTCCCCACTTATGAATTTGGGGATTAAAACATCAAACCAATTTTTTTTCTTATAAAAAATAAAACACAAATAAATATAAATATAAATAATATATATAATGACAACAGACATCTTGTGCAGGTATATCAATTCAGACACTTTTAATGTCCAGATTTATCATATATCATCATTTAAAAAGATAAAAATGTCAGGTCTCCAAATAAATCATACAATTATCTGAAAATGTAATTTGTCCATACCTGTGTACATACAAAATATGATGCAACCAGGATACAGACTAACAGTACATGTACAAACTTATTTAAAAAATAAAATTGGCAGGTCTTCAAATATATCAAAGATCACCAAACAATCTTATTTTGTCATCTGTTTAAATTATCATACAACTTCTTTTAAAAGTAAAAATGTCAGCTGTACAAATTATTCTATAACTCAATTAAAACATAAAAATGTCATGATCAGGTGTCTAAAGTAAATTATTATAAAACTTCATTTTAAAATGAGAAATGTCAGGTGTCTAAATTATTATACAACTCCATTAAAACATAAAAATGTCAGGTGTCTAAAGTAAATTATTATAAAACCACATTTTAAAATGAGAAATGTCAGCTGTCAAATTATCATACAATTTCATTGAAATAAAATGTCAGTTTCTAAATTATTATAAAACTCCATTTAATTTTAAAAAAAATGGCAGGTGTCAAAAAGAAAAATGTCAGCTGTCAAATATAAATAATAAAACTTGATTCATTAAAGAAGTTTTACTTTGTGTATTGTTGCTCCTGACTGTTTATAACAACCCACCCATAATTGTCCCCTCATGTCAATGTCAAGTGATAAAGGATATTTAATCCCTGTGTCCTCCATTACTTTACATGTCAATATATCTCCTTGTTCAGATAAAACATGGAGGGTATGTGTATAACAGTCACACACAATGACCTATAATATGGCGTTCAGTTTTATTGGTGTTTAACGACACTTTCAACCAGGTGTCAGGTATAACGTAGAACATGGTGACCAGTTTTATTGGTGTTTAACGACACTTTCAACAATGTGACAGGTATAAAGTATAACATGGTGACCAGTTTTATTGGTGCTTAACACCACTTTCAACAATGTTAGTTATAGCATAGAACATGTTGGCCTGTTGTATTGGTGTTTAACGACACTTTCAACAATGTGTCAGGTATAACGTATAACATGCTGACCAGTTTTATTGGTGTTTAATGCCACTTTCAACCATGTGTCAGGTATAACGTAGAACATGGTGACCAGTTTTATTGGTGTTTATCTACACTTTCAACAATGTTAGTTATAGTGTAGAACATGGTGACCAGTTTTATTGGTGTTTAACGACACTGTCAACAATATGTCGGGTATAGCGTAGAACATGGTGACCAGTTTTATTGGTGTTTAACGACACTGTCAACAATATGTCAGGTATAACGTAGAACATGGTGACCAGTTTTATTGGTGTTTAACGACACTTTCAACAATGTGTCAGGTATAACGTAGAACATGGTGACCAGTTTTATTGGTGTTTAACGCCACTTTCAACAATGTGTCAGGTATAACGTAGAACATGGTGACCAGTTTTATTGTTGTTTAGCGACACTTTCAACAATGTGTCAAGTATAACGTAGAACATGGTGACCAATTTTATTGGTGTTTAACGACACTTTCAACAATGTGTCAGGTATAACGTAGAACATGGTGACCAGTTTTATTGGTGTTTAACGCCACTTTCAACAATGTTAGTTATAGCGTAGAAAATGGTGATCAGTTTTATTGGTGTTTAATGCCACTTTCAACAATGTGTCAGGTATAACGTAGAAGATGGTGACCAGCTTTATTGGTGTTTAACGACACTTTCAAAACTGTGTCAGGTATAACGTAGAACGTGGTGACCAGTTTTATTGGTGTTTAACGACACTTTCAACAATGTGTCAGGTTTAACGTAGAACATGGTGACCAGTTTTATTAGTGCTTAACGACACTTTCAACAATGTGTCCGGTATAGCGTATAACATGGTGAGCAGTTTTATTGGTGTTTAACGCCACTTTCAACAATGTTAGTTATAGCATAGAATATGGTGGCCAGTTTTATTGGTGTTTAATGCCACTTTCAACAATGTGACAGGTATAAAGTATAACATGGTGACCAGTTTTATTGGTGCTTAGCGCCACTTTCAACAATGTTGGTTATAGCGTAGAAGATGTTGGCCAGTTTTATTGGTGTTTAACGACTTTCAACAATGTGTCCGGTATAACGTATAACATGCTGGCCAGTTTTATTGGTGTTTAACGTCACTTTCAACCATGTGTCAGGTATAACATAGAACATGGTGACCTATTTTATTGGTGCTTAAGGACACTTTCAATAATGTTAGTTATAGCGTAGAACATGGTGACCAGTTTTAATGGTGTTTAACGAAACTGTCAACAATGTCAGGTATGGCATAGAACATGGTGACCAGTTTTATTGGTGTTTAACGACACTGTCAACAATATGTCAGGTATAGCGTAGAAAATGGTGACCAGTTTTATTGGTGTTTAACGATACTTTCAACAATGAGTCAGGTAAAACATAGAACATGGTGACCAGTTTTATTGGTGTTTAACGCCACTTTAAACAATGTGTCAGGTATAGCGTAGAACATGGTGACCAGTTTTATTGATGTTTAACACCCTTTAAACAATGTGTCAGGTATAACGTAGAACATGGTGACCAGTTTTATTGGTGTTTAGTGACACTTTCAATAATGTGTCAGGTATAACGTAGAACATGGTGACCAGTTTTATTGGTGTTTAATGACACTTTCAACAATGTGTCAAGTATAACGTAGAACATGGTGACTAGTTTTATTGGTGTTTAGCGACACTTTCAACAATATGTCAGGTATAACGTATAATATGGCATTCAGTTTTATTGGTGTTTAGCGACACTTTCAACAATGTGTCAGGTATAACGTAGAACATGGTGACCAGTTTTATTGGTGTTTAACGACACTTTCAACAATGTGTCAGGTATAACGTAGAACATGGTGACCAGTTTTATTGGTGTTTAACGCCACTTTCAACAATGTTTCAGGTATAACGTAGAACATGGTGACCAGTTTTATTGGTGCTTAGCGACACTTTCAACAATGTGTCAAGTATAACGTAGAACATGGTGACCAATTTTATTGGTGTTTAACGCCACTTTAAAAAATGTGTCAGGTATAACGTAGAACATGGTGACCAGTTTTATTGGTGCTTAACGACACTTTCAACAATGTGTCAAGTATAACGTAGAACATGGTGACCAATTTTATTAGTGTTTAACGACACTTTCAACAATGTGTCAGGTATAACGTATAATATGGCATTCAGTTTCAACAATGTGTCAGGTATAACGTATAACATGATAACCAGTTTTATTGGTGTTTAACGACACTTTCAACAATGTTAGTTATAGCGTAGAACATGGTGACCAGTTTTATTGGTGTTTAACGACACTTTCAACAATATGACAGGCATAACGTAGAACATGGTGACCAGTTTTATAGGTGTTTAACGACACTTTCAACAATGTGTCAAGTATAACGTAGAACATGGTGACCAGTTTTATTGGTGTTTAACGCCACTTTAAGCAATGTGTCAGGTATAACGTAGAAGATGGTGACCAGTTTTATTGGTGTTTAGCGACACTTTCAACAATGTGTCAAGTATAACGTTGAACATGGTGACCAGTTTTATTGGTGTTTAGCGACACTTTCAACAATGTGTCAGGTATAACATAGAACATGGTGAACAGTTTTATTGGTGTTTAACGCTACTTTAAACAATGTTAGTTATAGCATAGAATATGGTGGCCAGTTTTATTGGTGTTTAACGTCAGTTTCAACAATGTGACAGGTATAAAGTATTACATGGTGACCAGTTTTATTGGTGCTTTATGCCGATTTCAACAATGTTAGTTATAGTGTAGAACATGTTGGCCAGTTTTATTGGTGTTTAACGACTTTCAACAATGTGTCCGATATAACGTATAACATGCTGGCCAGTTTTATTGGTGTTTAACGCCACTTTCAACCTTGTGTCAGGTATAACGTAGAACATGGTGACCAGTTTTATTGGTGCTTAGCGACACTTTCAACAATGTTAGTTATAGCGTAGAACATGGTGACCAGTTTTATTGGTGTTTAACTACACTTTCAACAATGTGTCAGGTATAACGTAGAACATGGTGACCAGTTTTATTGGTGTTTAACGACACTTTCAAAAATGTGTCAGGTATAGCGTAGAACATGGTGACCAGTTTTATTGGTGTTTAACGCCACTTTAAACAATGTGTCAGGTATAACGTAGAACATGGTGACCAGTTTTATTGGTGTTTAACGACACTTTCAACAATGTGTCAAGTATAACGTAGAACATGGTGACCAGTTTTATTGGTGTTTAACGCCACTTTAAACAATGTGTCAGGTATAACGTAGAACATGGTGACTAGTTTTATTGGTGTTTAACGACAGTTTCAACAATGTGTCAAGTATAACGTAGAACATGGTGACCAGTTTTATTGGTGTTTTACCACACTTTCTACAATGTGTCAGGTATAACGTAGAACATGGTCACCAGTTTTATTGGTGTTTAACGACACTTTCAACAATGTGTCAGGTATAACGTATCATATGGCGTTAAGTTTTATTGGTGTTTTACGACACTTTCAACAATGTATCAGGTATAACGTAGAACATGGTGACCAGTTTTATTGGTGTTTAACGACACTTTCAACAATGTGTCAGGTATAATGTAGAACATGGTGACCAGTTTTATTGGTGTTTAACGCCACTTTCAACAATGTGTCAGGTATAACGTAGAACATGGTGACCAGTTTTATTGGTGCTTAGCGACACTTTCAACAATGTTAGTTATAGCGTAGAACATGGTGACCAGTTTTATTGGTGTTTAACTACACTTTCAACAATATGTCAGGTATAACGTAGAACATGGTGAACAGTTTTATTGGTGTTTAACGACACTTTCAAAAATATGTCAGGTATAGCGTAGAACATGGTGACCAGTTTTATTGGTGTTTAACGCCACTTTAAACAATGTGTCAGGTATAACGTAGAACATGGTGACCAGTTTTATTGGTGTTTAACGACACTTTCAACAATGTGTCAAGTATAACGTAGAACATGGTGACCAGTTTTATTGGTGTTTAACGCCACTTTAAACAATGTGTCAGGTATAACGTAGAACATGGTGACCAGTTTTATTGGTGTTTAACGACACTTTCAACAATGAGTCAAGTATAACGTAGAACATGGTGACCAGTTTTATTGGTGTTTTACCACACTTTCAACAATGTGTCAGGTATAACGTAGAACATGGTCACCAGTTTTATTGGTGTTTAACGACACTTTCAACAATGTGTCAGGTATAACGTATCATATGGCGTTCAGTTTTATTGGTTTTTTACGACACTTTCAACAATGTGTCAGGTATAACATATAACATGGTGACCAGTTTTATTGGTGTTTAACGACACTTTCAACAATGTGTCAAGTATAACGTAGAACATGGTGACCAATTTTATTAGTGTTTAACGACACTTTCAACAATGTGTCAGGTATAACGTATAATATGGCATTCAGTTTCAACAATGTGTCAGGTATAACGTATAACATGATAACCAGTTTTATTGGTGTTTAACGACACTTTCAACAATGTTAGTTATAGCGTAGAACATGGTGACCAGTTTTATTGGTGTTTAACGACACTTTCAACAATATGACAGGCATAACGTAGAACATGGTGACCAGTTTTATAGGTGTTTAACGACACTTTCAACAATGTGTCAAGTATAGCGTAGAACATGGTGACCAGTTTTATTGGTGTTTAACGCCACTTTAAGCAATGTGTCAGGTATAACGTAGAAGATGGTGACCAGTTTTATTGGTGTTTAGCGACACTTTCAACAATGTGTCAAGTATAACGTTGAACATGGTGACCAGTTTTATTGGTGTTTAGCGACACTTTCAACAATATGTCAGGTATAGCATAGAACATGGTGAACAGTTTTATTGGTGTTTAACGCTACTTTAAACAATGTTAGTTATAGCATAGAATATGGTGGCCAGTTTTATTGGTGTTTAACGTCAGTTTCAACAATGTGACAGGTATAAAGTATTACATGGTGACCAGTTTTATTGGTGCTTTATGCCACTTTCAACAATGTTAGTTATAGTGTAGAACATGTTGGCCAGTTTTATTGGTGTTTAACGACTTTCAACAATGTGTCCGATATAACGTATAACATGCTGGCCAGTTTTATTGGTGTTTAACGCCACTTTCAACCTTGTGTCAGGTATAACGTAGAACATGGTGACCAGTTTTATTGGTGCTTAGCGACACTTTCAACAATGTTAGTTATAGCGTAGAACATGGTGACCAGTTTTA
Source organism: Bathymodiolus brooksi (assembly GCA_963680875.1). NCBI lineage: Eukaryota > Metazoa > Mollusca > Bivalvia > Mytilida > Modiolidae > Bathymodiolus > Bathymodiolus brooksi. The sequence continues at coordinate 8,400,639 of OY804583.1, read as the reverse complement.
TTGGTGTTTAACTACACTTTCAACAATGTGTCAGGTATAACGTAGAACATGGTGACCAGTTTTATTGGTGTTTAACGACACTTTCAAAAATGTGTCAGGTATAGCGTAGAACATGGTGACCAGTTTTATTGGTGTTTAACGACACTTTCAACAATGTGTCAAGTATAACGTAGAACATGGTGACCAGTTTTATTGGTGTTTAACGCCACTTTAAACAATGTGTCAGGTATAACGTAGAACATGGTGACCAGTTTTATTGGTGTTTATCGACAGTTTCAACAATGTGTCAAGTATAACGTAGAACATGGTGACCAGTTTTATTGGTGTTTTACCACACTTTCTACAATGTGTCAGGTATAACGTAGAACATGGTCACCAGTTTTATTGGTGTTTAACGACACTTTCAACAATGTGTCAGGTATAACGTATCATATGGCGTTAAGTTTTATTGGTGTTTTACGCCACTTTCAACAATGTGTCAGGTATAGCGTAGAACATGGTGACCAGTTTTATTGGTGTTTAACGCCACTTTAAACAATGTGTCAGGTATAACGTAGAACATGGTGACCAGTTTTATTGGTGTTTAACGACACTTTCAACAATGTGTCAAGTATAACGTAGAACATGGTGACCAGTTTTATTGGTGTTTAACGCCACTTTAAACAATGTGTCAGGTATAACGTAGAACATGGTGACCAGTTTTATTGGTGTTTAACGACACTTTCAACAATGAGTCAAGTATAACGTAGAACATGGTGACCAGTTTTATTGGTGTTTTACCACACTTTCAACAATGTGTCAGGTATAACGTAGAACATGGTCACCAGTTTTATTGGTGTTTAACGACACTTTCAACAATGTGTCAGGTATAACGTATCATATGGCGTTCAGTTTTATTGGTTTTTTACGACACTTTCAACAATGTGTCAGGTATAACATATAACATGGTGACCAGTTTTATTGGTGTTTAACGACACTTTCAACAATGTGTCAGGTATAACATATAACATGGTGACCAATTTTATTGGTGTTTAACGACACTTTCAACAATGTGTCAGGTATAACATAGAACATGGTGACCAGTTTTATTGGTGATTAACAACACTTTCAACAATGTGTCAGGTATAACGTATAACATGGTGACCAGTTTTATTGGTGTTTAACGACACTTTCAACAATGTGTCAGGTATAGCTCGCCGCAATTTTTTTTATGTGCGCCCCCCCCCCCCCTAACTTGAAATCCTGGATCCGCCCCCGTAGAGTATACATATGACAACTAGTAACTGTTTTATCAAGTTCACCTTCTGTCTAGCTGGAATCAAACTCACAAAATGTAGTGTCATTTTTTTTACTGGTTCCTCTAATTTGTTTTTAAGGAGCGACCATTTAACTTGAAGGGGGGGTGTTATGGTTTTTTTATTTCGTTCAGAAAAAATTTTTTCAGACAACACAAGAGTTAGAATATTTTTTTTTGTCGCACACAGTGCCAAATTTTTTTTTCCAGAATTTAACATTAAGTTATATGACAAAATTCTGAATCAGATTATTTTTTTTTCCTCCACCAAAATCAGAATATTTTTTTCAGCAACATTGGGAATTTTTTTTTTTAGAAAAAAACCATACCCCCCCCCCTCCCCTCTCCCTGCAAGTTAAATGGGTCGTCCCTAATCAGATGTACATTTTGTATATCTGGGTAGAAGCGAATCTGTGTTTCCCGTTCGTGGATAAGTGTACTCGATTCAACATTATGTGATCAAGTTTGTCAGTTACATGTACTTGCGACAGGCCGGTGGTTTTCTCAGGTTTCCTCCACCAATAAAACTGACCGCCACTATATACATTGTAACTGAAATATCGTTGAAAGTGGCACTAAACACCATAAACCAACCACCCCATTCACTGGCTTAAACACTGTCACATTTTTGTGCCCGTCTCAAGACCTGGATTTTCACCATCATCACTGTTTAAATTTTCTGTTCATAATTGATGTGTAATAAAAATCTAATCTTAAGATACAAGTGTAAAATATAATAAATATAAATAGTATTTAGTTGTTATATCTCTGTTTATTATATTCTTATGATGTTTTTTACAATACTTTTGGAATCTTTTGAAGTAAAAAAATGCACATGTCCCCACTTATGAATTTGGGGATTAAAACATCAAACCAATTTTTTTTCTTATAAAAAATAAAACACAAATAAATATAAATATAAATAATATATATAATGACAACAGACATCTTGTGCAGGTATATCAATTCATACACTTTTAATGTCCAGATTTATCATATATCATCATTTAAAAAGATAAAAATGTCAGGTCTCCAAATAAATCATACAATTATCTGAAAATGTAATTTGTCCATACCTGTGTACATACAAAATATGATGCAACCAGGATACAGACTAACAGTACATGCACAAACTTATTTAAAAAATAAAATTGGCAGGTCTTCAAATATATCAAAGATCACCAAACAATCTTATTTTGTCATCTGTTTAAATTATCATACAACTTCTTTTAAAAGTAAAAATGTCAGCTGTACAAATTATTCTACAACTCAATTAAAACATAAAAATGTCATGATCAGGTGTCTAAAGTAAATTATTATAAAACTTCATTTTAAAATGAGAAATGTCAGCTGTCTAAATTATTATACAACTCCATTAAAACATAAAAATGTCAGGTGTCTAAAGTAAATTATTATAAAACCACATTTTAAAATGAGAAATGTCAGCTGTCAAATTATCATACAATTTCATTGAAATAAAATGTCAGTTTCTAAATTATTATAAAACTCCATTTAATTTAAAAAAAAATGGCAGGTGTCAAAAAGAAAAATGTCAGCTGTCAAATATAAATAATAAAACTTGATTCATTAAAGAAGTTTTACTTTGTGTATTGTTGCTCCTGACTGTTTATAACAACCCACCCATAATTGTCCCCTCATGTCAATGTCAAGTGATAAAGGATATTTAATCCCTGTGTCCTCCATTACTTTACATGTCAATATATCTCCTTCTTCAGATAAAACATGGAGGGCATGTGTATAACAGTCACACACAATGACCTATAATATGGCGTTCAGTTTTATTGGTGTTTAACGACACTTTCAACAATGTGTCAGGTATAACGTAGAACATGGTGACCAATTTTTTTGGTGTTTAACGACACTTTCAACAATATGCCAGGTATAACGTAGAACATGGTGACCAGTTTTATTGGTGTTTAACGACACTTTCAACAATGTGTCAAGTATAACGTAGAACATGGTGACCAATTTTATTGGTGTTTAACGACACTTTCAACCATGTGTCAGGTATAACGTAGAACATGGTGACCAGTTTTATTGGTGTTTAACACCACTTTCAACAATGTTAGTTATAGCGTAGAACACGGTGACCAGTTTTATTGGTGTTTAGGGACACTTTCAACAATGTGTCAAATATAACATTGAACATGGTGACCAGTTTTATTGGTGTTTAGCGACACCTTCAACAATGTGTCAAGTATAACATTGAACATGGTGACCAGTTTTATTGGTGTTTAGCGACACTTTCAACAATGTGTCAAATATAACATTGAACATGGTGACCAGTTTTATTGGTGTTTAGCGACACCTTCAACAATGTGTCAAGTATAACATTGAACATGATGACCAGTTTTATTGGTGCTTAACGCCACTTTCAACAATGTTAGTTATAGTGTAGAACATGTTGGCCAGTTTTATTGGTGTTTAACGACTTTCAACAATGTGTCCGGTATAACGTATAACATGCTGGCCAGTTTTATTGGTGTTTAACGCCACTTTCAACAATGTGTCAGGTATAACGTATAACATGGTGACCAGTTTGAATGGTGTTTAACGACACTTTTAACATGTGTCAGGTATAACGTACAACATGGTGACCAGTTTTATTGGTGTTTAACGACACTTTCAACAGTGTGTCAGGTATAACATATAACATGGTGACCAGTTTTATTGGTGTTTAACGACACTTTCAACAATGTGTCAGGTATTACGTAGAACATGGTGACCAATTTTATTGGTGTTTAAAGGCACTTTCAACAATGTGTCAGGTATAACATAGAACATGGTGACCAGTTTTATTGGTGATTAACAGCACTTTCAACAATGTGTCAGGTATAACGTATAACATGGTGACCAGTTTTATTGGTGTTTAACGACACTTTCAACAATGTGTCAGGTATAGCTCGCCGCAATTTTTTTTATGTGCGCCCCCCCCCTAACTTGAAATCCTGGATCCGCCCCCGTAGAGTATACATATGACAACTTGTAACTGTTTTATCAAGTTCACCTTCTGTCTAGCTGGAATCAAACTCACAAAATGAAGTGTCATTTTTTTTACTGGTTCCTCTAATTTGTTTTTAAGGAGCGACCATTTAACTTGAAGGGGGGGTGTTATGGTTTTTTTGTTTCGTTCAGAAATTTTTTTTTCAGACAACACGAGAGTTAGAATATTTTTTTTTGTCGTGCACAGCGCAAATTTTTTTTTCCAGAATTTAACATTAAGTTATATGACAAAATTCTGAATCAGATTATTTTTTTTTCCTCCACCAAAATCAGAATATTTTTTTCAGCAACATTGGGAATTTTTTTTTTTAGAAAAAAACCATACCCCCCCCCTCCCCTCTCCCTGCAAGTTAAATGGGTCGTCCCTAATCAGATGTACATTTTGTATATCTGGGTAGAAACGAATCTGTGTTTCCCATTCGTGGATAAGTGTACTCGATTCAACATTATGTGATCAAGTTTGTCAGTTACATGTACTTGCGACAGGCCGGTGGTTTTCTCAGGTTTCCTCCACCAATAAAACTGACCGCCACTATATACATTGTAACTGAAATATCGTTGAAAGTGGCACTAAACACCATAAACCAACCACCCCATTCACTGGCTTAAACACTGTCACATTTTTTGTGCCTGTCTCAAGACCTGGATTTTCACCATCATCACTGTTTAAATTTTCTGTTCATAATTGATGTGTAATAAAAATCTAATCTTAAGATACAAGTGTAAAATATAATGAATATAAATAGTATTTAGTTGTTATATCTCTGTTTATTATATTCTTATGATGTTTTTTACAATACTTTTGGAATCTTTTGAAGTAAAAAAATGCACATGTCCCCACTTATGAATTTGGGGATTAAAACATCAAACCAATTTTTTTTCTTATAAAAAATAAAACACAAATAAATATAAATATAAATAATATATATAATGACAACAGACATCTTGTGCAGGTATATCAATTCAGACACTTTTAATGTCCAGATTTATCATATATCATCATTTAAAAAGATAAAAATGTCAGGTCTCCAAATAAATCATACAATTATCTGAAAATGTAATTTGTCCATACCTGTGTACATACAAAATATGATGCAACCAGGATACAGACTAACAGTACATGTACAAACTTATTTAAAAAATAAAATTGGCAGGTCTTCAAATATATCAAAGATCACCAAACAATCTTATTTTGTCATCTGTTTAAATTATCATACAACTTCTTTTAAAAGTAAAAATGTCAGCTGTACAAATTATTCTATAACTCAATTAAAACATAAAAATGTCATGATCAGGTGTCTAAAGTAAATTATTATAAAACTTCATTTTAAAATGAGAAATGTCAGGTGTCTAAATTATTATACAACTCCATTAAAACATAAAAATGTCAGGTGTCTAAAGTAAATTATTATAAAACCACATTTTAAAATGAGAAATGTCAGCTGTCAAATTATCATACAATTTCATTGAAATAAAATGTCAGTTTCTAAATTATTATAAAACTCCATTTAATTTAAAAAAAAATGGCAGGTGTCAAAAAGAAAAATGTCAGCTGTCAAATATAAATAATAAAACTTGATTCATTAAAGAAGTTTTACTTTGTGTATTGTTGCTCCTGACTGTTTATAACAACCCACCCATAATTGTCCCCTCATGTCAATGTCAAGTGATAAAGGATATTTAATCCCTGTGTCCTCCATTACTTTACATGTCAATATATCTCCTTGTTCAGATAAAACATGGAGGGTATGTGTATAACAGTCACACACAATGACCTATAATATGGCGTTCAGTTTTATTGGTGTTTAACGACACTTTCAACCATGTGTCAGGTATAACGTAGAACATGGTGACCAGTTTTATTGGTGTTTAACGACACTTTCAACAATGTGACAGGTATAAAGTATAACATGGTGACCAGTTTTATTGGTGCTTAACACCACTTTCAACAATGTTAGTTATAGCATAGAACATGTTGGCCTGTTGTATTGGTGTTTAACGACACTTTCAACAATGTGTCAGGTATAACGTATAACATGCTGACCAGTTTTATTGGTGTTTAATGCCACTTTCAACCATGTGTCAGGTATAACGTAGAACATGGTGACCAGTTTTATTGGTGTTTATCTACACTTTCAACAATGTTAGTTATAGTGTAGAACATGGTGACCAGTTTTATTGGTGTTTAACGACACTGTCAACAATATGTCGGGTATAGCGTAGAACATGGTGACCAGTTTTATTGGTGTTTAACGACACTGTCAACAATATGTCAGGTATAACGTAGAACATGGTGACCAGTTTTATTGGTGTTTAACGACACTTTCAACAATGTGTCAGGTATAACGTAGAACATGGTGACCAGTTTTATTGGTGTTTAACGCCACTTTCAACAATGTGTCAGGTATAACGTAGAACATGGTGACCAGTTTTATTGTTGTTTAGCGACACTTTCAACAATGTGTCAAGTATAACGTAGAACATGGTGACCAATTTTATTGGTGTTTAACGACACTTTCAACAATGTGTCAGGTATATCGTAGAACATGGTGACCAGTTTTATTGGTGTTTAACGCCACTTTCAACAATGTTAGTTATAGCGTAGAAAATGGTGATCAGTTTTATTGGTGTTTAATGCCACTTTCAACAATGTGTCAGGTATAACGTAGAAGATGGTGACCAGCTTTATTGGTGTTTAACGACACTTTCAAAACTGTGTCAGGTATAACGTAGAACGTGGTGACCAGTTTTATTGGTGTTTAACGACACTTTCAACAATGTGTCAGGTTTAACGTAGAACATGGTGACCAGTTTTATTAGTGCTTAACGACACTTTCAACAATGTGTCCGGTATAGCGTATAACATGGTGAGCAGTTTTATTGGTGTTTAACGCCACTTTCAACAATGTTAGTTATAGCATAGAATATGGTGGCCAGTTTTATTGGTGTTTAATGCCACTTTCAACAATGTGACAGGTATAAAGTATAACATGGTGACCAGTTTTATTGGTGCTTAGCGCCACTTTCAACAATGTTGGTTATAGCGTAGAAGATGTTGGCCAGTTTTATTGGTGTTTAACGACTTTCAACAATGTGTCCGGTATAACGTATAACATGCTGGCCAGTTTTATTGGTGTTTAACGTCACTTTCAACCATGTGTCAGGTATAACGTAGAACATGGTGACCTATTTTATTGGTGCTTAAGGACACTTTCAATAATGTTAGTTATAGCGTAGAACATGGTGACCAGTTTTAATGGTGTTTAACGAAACTGTCAACAATGTCAGGTATGGCATAGAACATGGTGACCAGTTTTATTGGTGTTTAACGACACTGTCAACAATATGTCAGGTATAGCGTAGAAAATGGTGACCAGTTTTATTGGTGTTTAACGATACTTTCAACAATGAGTCAGGTAAAACATAGAACATGGTGACCAGTTTTATTGGTGTTTAACGCCACTTTAAACAATGTGTCAGGTATAGCGTAGAACATGGTGACCAGTTTTATTGATGTTTAACTACACTTTCAACAATGTGTCAAGTATAACGTAGAACATGGTGACCAGTTTTATTGATGTTTAACACCCTTTAAACAATGTGTCAGGTATAACGTAAAACATGGTGACCAGTTTTATTGGTGTTTAGTGACACTTTCAATAATGTGTCAGGTATAACGTAGAACATGGTGACCAGTTTTATTGGTGTTTAATGACACTTTCAACAATGTGTCAAGTATAACGTAGAAAATGGTGACTAGTTTTATTGGTGTTTAGCGACACTTTCAACAATATGTCAGGTATAACGTATAATATGGCATTCAGTTTTATTGGTGTTTAACGACACTTTCAACAATGTGTCAGGTATAACGTAGAACATGGTGACCAGTTTTATTGGTGTTTAACGACACTTTCAACAATGTGTCAGGTATAACGTAGAACATGGTGACCAGTTTTATTGGTGTTTAACGCCACTTTCAACAATGTTTCAGGTATAACGTAGAACATGGTGACCAGTTTTATTGGTGCTTAGCGACACTTTCAACAATGTGTCAAGTATAACGTAGAACATGGTGACCAATTTTATTGGTGTTTAACGCCACTTTAAAAAATGTGTCAGGTATAACGTATTAGATGGTGACCAGTTTTATTGATGTTTAACGACACTTTCAACAATGTGTCAAGTATAAGGTAGAACATGGTGACCAATTTTATTAGTGTTTAACGACACATTCAACAATGTGTCAGGTATAACGTATAATATGGCATTCAGTTTCAACAATGTGTCAGGTATAACGTATAACATGATAACCAGTTTTATTGGTGTTTAACGACACTTTCAACAATGTTAGTTATAGCGTAGAACATGGTGACCAGTTTTATTGGTGTTTAACGACACTTTCAACAATATGACAGACATAACGTAGAACATGGTGACCAGTTTTATAGGTGTTTAACGACACTTTCAACAATGTGTCAAGTATAACGTAGAACATGGTGACCAGTTTTATTGGTGTTTAACGCCACTTTAAGCAATGTGTCAGGTATAACGTAGAAGATGGTGACCAGTTTTATTGGTGTTTAGCGACACTTTCAACAATGTGTCAAGTATAACGTTGAACATGGTGACCAGTTTTATTGGTGTTTAGCGACACTTTCAACAATGTGTCAGGTATAACATAGAACATGGTGAACAGTTTTATTGGTGTTTAACGCTACTTTAAACAATGTTAGTTATAGCATAGAATATGGTGGCCAGTTTTATTGGTGTTTAACGTCAGTTTCAACAATGTGACAGGTATAAAGTATTACATGGTGACCAGTTTTATTGGTGCTTTATGCCACTTTCAACAATGTTAGTTATAGTGTAGAACATGTTGGCCAGTTTTATTGGTGTTTAACGACTTTCAACAATGTGTCCGATATAACGTATACCATGCTGGCCAGTTTTATTGGTGTTTAACGCCACTTTCAACCTTGTGTCAGGTATAATGTAGAACATGGTGACCAGTTTTATTGGTGCTTAGCGACACTTTCAACAATGTTAGTTATAGCGTAGAACATGGTGACCAGTTTTATTGGTGTTTAACTACACTTTCAACAATGTGTCAGGTATAACGTAGAACATGGTGACCAGTTTTATTGGTGTTTAACGACACTTTCAAAAATGTGTCAGGTATAGCGTAGAACATGGTGACCAGTTTTATTGGTGTTTAACGCCACTTTAAACAATGTGTCAGGTATAACGTAGAACATGGTGACCAGTTTTATTGGTGTTTAACGACACTTTCAACAATGTGTCAAGTATAACATAGAACATGGTGACCAGTTTTATTGGTGTTTAACGCCACTTTCAACAATGTGTCAGGTATAACGTAGAACATGGTGACCAGTTTTATTGGTGTTTAACGACACTTTCAACAATGTGTCAAGTATAACGTAGAACATGGTGACCAGTTTTATTGGTGTTTTACCACACTTTCTACAATGTGTCAGGTATAACGTAGAACATGGTCACCAGTTTTATTGGTGTTTAACGACACTTTCAACAATGTGTCAGGTATAACGTATCATATGGCGTTAAGTTTTATTGGTGTTTTACGACACTTTCAACAATGTATCAGGTATAACGTAGAACATGGTGACCAGTTTTATTGGTGCTTAGCGACACTTTCAACAATGTTAGTTATAGCGTAGAACATGGTGACCAGTTTTATTGGTGTTTAACTACACTTTCAACAATGTGTCAGGTATAATGTAGAACATGGTGACCAGTTTTATTGGTGTTTAACGCCACTTTCAACAATGTGTCAGGTATAACGTAGAACATGGTGACCAGTTTTATTGGTGCTTAGCGACACTTTCAACAATGTTAGTTATAGCGTAGAACATGGTGAACAGTTTTATTGGTGTTTAACTACACTTTCAAAAATATGTCAGGTATAGCGTAGAACATGGTGACCAGTTTTATTGGTGTTTAACGCCACTTTAAACAATGTGTCAGGTATAACGTAGAACATGGTGACCAGTTTTATTGGTGTTTAACGACACTTTCAACAATGTGTCAAGTATAACGTAGAACATGGTGACCAGTTTTATTGGTGTTTAACGCCACTTTAAACAATGTGTCAGGTATAACGTAGAACATGGTGACCAGTTTTATTGGTGTTTAACGACACTTTCAACAATGAGTCAAGTATAACGTAGAACATGGTGACCAGTTTTATTGGTGTTTTACCACACTTTCAACAATGTGTCAGGTATAACGTAGAACATGGTCACCAGTTTTATTGGTGTTTAACGACACTTTCAACAACGTGTCAGGTATAACGTATCATATGGCGTTCAGTTTTATTGGTTTTTTACGACACTTTCAACAATGTGTCAGGTATAACATATAACATGGTGACCAGTTTTATTGGTGTTTAACGACACTTTCAACAATGTGTCAGGTATTACGTAGAACATGGTGACCAATTTTATTGGTGTTTAACGACACTTTCAACAATGTGTCAGGTATAACATAGAACATGGTGACCAGTTTTATTGGTGATTAACAACACTTTCAACAATGTGTCAGGTATAACGTATAACATGGTGACCAGTTTTATTGGTGTTTAACGACACTTTCAACAATGTGTCAGGTATAGCTCGCCGCAATTTTTTTTATGTGCGCCCCCCCCCCCCTAACTTGAAATCCTGGATCCGCCCCCGTAGAGTATACATATGACAACTAGTAACTGTTTTATCAAGTTCACCTTCTGTCTAGCTGGAATCAAACTCACAAAATGTAGTGTCATTTTTTTTACTGGTTCCTCTAATTTGTTTTTAAGGAGCGACCATTTAACTTGAAGGGGGGGTGTTATGGTTTTTTTGTTTCGTTCAGAAATTTTTTTTTCAGACAACACAAGAGTTAGAATATTTTTTTTTGTCACACACAGCGCCAAATTTTTTTTTCCAGAATTTAACATTAAGTTATATGACAAAATTCTGAATCAGATTATTTTTTTTTCCTCCACCAAAATCAGAATATTTTTTTCAGCAACATTGGGAATTTTTTTTTTTAGAAAAAAACCATACCCCCCCTCCCCTCTCCCTGCAAGTTAAATGGGTCGTCCCTAATCAGATGTACATTTTGTATATCTGGGTAGAAACGAATCTGTGTTTCCCGTTCGTGGATAAGTGTACTCGATTCAACATTATGTGATCAAGTTTGTCAGTTACATGTACTTGCGACAGGCCGGTGGTTTTCTCAGGTTTCCTCCACCAATAAAACTGACCGCCACTATATACATTGTAACTGAAATATCGTTGAAAGTGGCACTAAACACCATAAACCAACCACCCCATTCACTGGCTTAAACACTGTCACATTTTTGTGCCCGTCTCAAGACCTGGATTTTCACCATCATCACTGTTTAAATTTTCTGTTCATAATTGATGTGTAATAAAAATCTAATCTTAAGATACAAGTGTAAAATATAATAAATATAAATAGTATTTAGTTGTTATATCTCTGTTTATTATATTCTTATGATGTTTTTTACAATACTTTTGGAATCTTTTGAAGTAAAAAAATGCACATGTCCCCACTTATGAATTTGGGGATTAAAACATCAAACCAATTTTTTTTCTTATAAAAAATAAAACACAAATAAATATAAATATAAATAATATATATAATGACAACAGACATCTTGTGCAGGTATATCAATTCATACACTTTTAATGTCCAGATTTATCATATATCATCATTTAAAAAGATAAAAATGTCAGGTCTCCAAATAAATCATACAATTATCTGAAAATGTAATTTGTCCATACCTGTGTACATACAAAATATGATGCAACCAGGATACAGACTAACAGTACATGCACAAACTTATTTAAAAAATAAAATTGGCAGGTCTTCAAATATATCAAAGATCACCAAACAATCTTATTTTGTCATCTGTTTAAATTATCATACAACTTCTTTTAAAAGTAAAAATGTCAGCTGTACAAATTATTCTACAACTCAATTAAAACATAAAAATGTCATGATCAGGTGTCTAAAGTAAATTATTATAAAACTTCATTTTAAAATGAGAAATGTCAGCTGTCTAAATTATTATACAACTCCATTAAAACATAAAAATGTCAGGTGTCTAAAGTAAATTATTATAAAACCACATTTTAAAATGAGAAATGTCAGCTGTCAAATTATCATACAATTTCATTGAAATAAAATGTCAGTTTCTAAATTATTATAAAACTCCATTTAATTTTAAAAAAAATGGCAGGTGTCAAAAAGAAAAATGTCAGCTGTCAAATATAAATAATAAAACTTGATTCATTAAAGAAGTTTTACTTTGTGTATTGTTGCTCCTGACTGTTTATAACAACCCACCCATAATTGTCCCCTCATGTCAATGTCAAGTGATAAAGGATATTTAATCCCTGTGTCCTCCATTACTTTACATGTCAATATATCTCCTTGTTCAGATAAAACATGGAGGGCATGTGTATAACAGTCACACACAATGACCTATAATATGGCGTTCAGTTTTATTGGTGTTTAACGACACTTTCAACAATGTGTCAGGTATAACGTAGAACATGGTGACCAATTTTATTGGTGTTTAACGACACTTTCAACAATATGTCAGGTATAACGTAGAACATGGTGACCAGTTTTATTGGTGTTTAACGACACTTTCAACTATGTGTCAAGTATAACGTAGAACATGGTGACCAATTTTATTGGTGTTTAACAACACCTTCAACAATGTGTCAAGTATAACATTGAACATGGTGACCAGTTTTATTGGTGCTTAACGCCACTTTCAACAATGTTAGTTATAGTGTAGAACATGTTGGCCAGTTTTATTGGTGTTTAACGACTTTCAACAATGTGTCCGGTATAACGTATAACATGCTGGCCAGTTTTATTGGTGTTTAACGCCACTTTCAACCATGTGTCAGGTATAACGTAGAACATGGTGACCAGTTTTATTGGTGCTTAGCGACACTTTCAACAATGTTAGTTATAGCGTAGAACATTGTGACCAGTTTTATTGGTGTTTAACGACACTTTCAACAATGTGTCAGGTATTACGTAGAACATGGTGACCAGTTTTATTGGTGTTTAACAACACTTTCAACAATGTGTCAGGTATAGCGTATAACATGGTGACCAGTTTTATTGGTGTTTAACGAAACTTTCAACAATGTGTCAGGTATTACGTAGAACATGGTGACCAGTTTTATTGGTGTTTAACAACACTTTCAACAATGTGTCAGGTATAACGTATAACATGGTGACCAGTTTTATTGGTGTTTAACGACACTTTCAACAATGTGTCAGGTATAGCTCGCCGCAATTTTTTTTATGTGCGCCCCCCCTAACTTGAAATCCTGTATCCGCCCCCGTAGAGTATACATATGACAACTAGTAACTGTTTTATCTAGTTCACCTTCTGTCTAGCTGGAATCAAACTCACAAAATGTAGTGTCATTTTTTTTACTGGTTCCTCTAATTTGTTTTTAAGGAGCGACCATTTAACTTGAAGGGGGGGTGTTATGGTTTTTTTGTTTCATTCAGAAATTTTTTTTTCAGACAACACAAGAGTTAGAATATTTTTTTTTGTCGCGCACAGCGCAAATTTTTTTTCCAGAATTTAACATTAAGTTATATGACAAAAATTCTGAATCAGATTATTTTTTTTTCCTCCACCAAAATCAGAATATTTTTTTCAGCAACATTGGGAATTTTTTTTTTTAGAAAAAAAACATACCCCCCCTCCCCTCTCCCTGCAAGTTAAATGGGTCGTCCCTAATCAGATGTACATTTTGTATATCTGGGTAGAAACGAATATGTGTTTCCCGTTCGTGGATAAGTGTACTCGATTCAACATTATGTGATAAAGTTTGTCAGTTACATGTACTTGCGACAGGCCGGTGGTTTTCTCAGGTTTCCTCCACCAATAAAACTGACCGCCACTATATACATTGTAACTGAAATATCGTTGAAAGTGGCACTAAACACCATAAACCAACCACCCCATTCACTGGCTTAAACACTGTCACATTTTTTGTGCCCGTCTCAAGACCTGGATTTTCACCATCATCACTGTTTAAATTTTCTGTTCATAATTGATGTGTAATAAAAATCTAATCTTAAGATACAAGTGTAAAATATAATGAATATAAATAGTATTTAGTTGTTATATCTCTGTTTATTATATTCTTATGATGTTTTTTACAATACTTTTGGAATCTTTTGAAATAAAAAAATGCACATGTCCCCACTTATGAATTTGGGGATTAAAACATCAAACCAATTTTTTTTCTTATAAAAAATAAAACACAAATAAATATAAATATAAATAATATATATAATGACAACAGACATCTTGTGCAGGTATATCAATTCATACACTTTTAATGTCCAGATTTATCATATATCATCATTTAAAAAGATAAAAATGTCAGGTTTCTAAATAAATCATACAATTATCTGAAAATGTCATTTGTCCATACCTGTGTACATACAAAATATGATGCAACCAGGATACAGACTAACAGTACATGTACAAACTTATTTAAAAAATAAAATTGGCAGGTCTTCAAATATATCAAAGATCACCAAACAATCTTATTTTGTCATCTGTTTAATTTATCATACAACTTCTTTTAAAAGTAAAAATGTCAGCTGTACAAATTATTCTACAACTCAATTAAAACATAAAAATGTCATGATCAGGTGTCTAAAGTAAATTATTATAAAACTTCATTTTAAAATGAGAAATGTCAGCTGTCTAAATTATTATACAACTCCATTAAAACATAAAAATGTCAGGTGTCTAAAGTAAATTATTATAAAACCACATTTTAAAATGAGAAATGTCAGCTGTCAAATTATCATACAATTTCATTGAAATAAAATGTCAGTTTCTAAATTATTATAAAACTCCATTTAATTTAAAAAAAAATGGCAGGTGTCAAAAAGAAAAATGTCAGCTGTCAAATATAAATAATAAAACTTGATTCATTAAAGAAGTTTTACTTTGTGTATTGTTGCTCCTGACTGTTTATAACAACCCACCCATAATTGTCCCCTCATGTCAATGTCAAGTGATAAAGGATATTTAATCCCTGTGTCCTCCATTACTTTACATGTCAATATATCTCCTTGTTCAGATAAAACATGGAGGGCATGTGTATAACAGTCACACACAATGACCTATAATATGGCGTTCAGTTTTATTGGTGTTTAACGACACTTTCAAACATGTGTCAGGTATAACGTAGAACATGGTGACCAGTTTTATTGGTGTTTAACGACACTTTCAACAATGTGACAGGTATAACGTAGAACATGGTGACCAATTTTATTGGTGTTTAATGACACTTTCAACAATATGTCAGGTATAACGTAGAACATGTTGACCAGTTTTATTGGTGTTTAACGACACTTTCAACAATGTGTGAGGTATAACGTAGATCATGGTGACCAGTTTTATTGGTGTTTAACGACACTTTCAACAATGTGTCAAGTATAATGTAGAACATGGTGACCAATTTTATTGGTGTTTAACGACACTTTCAACCATGTGTCAGGTATAACGTAGAACATGGTGACCAGTTTTATTGGTGTTTAACACCACTTTCAACAATGTTAGTAATAGCGTAGAAGATGGTGATCAGTTTTATTGGTGTTTAACGAAACTGTCAACAATGTCAGGTATGGCATAGAACATGGTGACCAGTTTTATTGGTGTTGAACGACAGTGTCAACAATATGTCAGGTATAGCGTAGAAAATGGTGACCAGTTTTATTGGTGTTTAACGATATTTTCAACAATGAATCAGGTAAAACATAGAACATGGTGACCAGTTTTATTGGTGTTTAACGCCACTTTAAACAATGTGTCAGGTATAGCGTAGAACATGGTGACCAGTTTTATTGATGTTTAACTACACTTTCAACAATGTGTCAAGTATAACGTAGAACATGGTGACCAGTTTTATTGATGTTTAACGCCACTTTAAACAATGTGTCAGGTATAACGTAGAACATGGTGACCAGTTTTATTGATGTTTAACTACACTTTCAACAATGTGTCAGGTATAACGTAGAACATGGTGACCAGTTTTATTGGTGCTTGACGACACTTTCAACAATGTGTCAGGTATAACGTAGAACATGGTGACCAATTTTATTGGTGTTTAACGACACTTTCAACAATATGTCAGGTATAACGTAGAACATGGTGACCAGTTTTATTGGTGTTTAACGACACTTTCAACAATGTGTCAGGTATAACGTAGAACATGGTGACAAGTTTTGTTGGTGTTTAACGACACTTTCAACAATGTGTCAAGAATAACGTAGAACATGGTGACCAATTTTATTGGTGTTTAATGCCACTTTAAACAATGTGTCAGGTATAACGTAGAACATGGTGACCAGTTTTATTGGTGTTTAACGACACTTTCAACAATGTGTCAAGTATAACGTGGAACATGGTGACCAATTTTATTGGTGTTTAGCAACACTTTCAACCATGTGTCAGGTATAACGTAGAACATGGTGACCAATTTTATTGGTGTTTAACGACACTTTCAACAATATGTCAGGTATAACGTAGAACATGGTGACCAGTTTTATTGGTGTTTAAAGCCACTTTCAACAATGTGTCAGGTATAATGTAGAACATGGTGACCAGTTTTATTGGTGTTTAATGCCACTTTCAACAATATGTCAGGTATAACGTAGAACATGGTGACCAGTTTTATTGGTGTTTAATGACACTTTCAACAATGTGTCAGGTATAACGTAGAACATGGTGACCAGTTTTATTGGTGTTTAACGATTTTTTCAACAATGTGTCAAGTATAACGTAGAACATGGTGACCAATTTTATTGGTGTTTAACGCCACTTTAAATAATGTGTCAGTTATAACGTAGAACATGGTGACCAGTTTTATTGGTGTTTAACGACACTTTCAACAATGTGTCAAGTATAACGTAGAACATGGAGACCAATTTTATTGGTGTTTAACGACACTTTCAACAATGTGTCAGGTATAACGTATAATATGGCGTTCAGTTTCAACAATGTGTCAGGTATAACGTATAACATGATAACCAGTTTTATTGGTGTTTAACGACACTTTCAACAATGTTAGTTATAGCGTAGAACATGGTGACCAGTTTTATTGGTGTTTAACGACACTTTCAACAATGTGTCAAGTATAACGTAGAACATGGTGACCAGTTTTATTGGTGTTTAACGCCACTTTAAGCAATGTGTCAGGTATAACGTAGAACATGGTGACCAGTTTTATTGGTGCTTAGCGACACTTTCAACAATGTGTCAAGTATAACGTTGAACATGGTGACCAGTTTTATTGGTGTTTAGCGACACTTTCAACAATGTGTCAAGTATAACATAGAACATGGTGAACAGTTTTATTGGTGTTTAACGCTACTTTATACAATGTTAATTATAGCATAGAATATGGTGGCCAGTTTTATTGGTGTTTAACGTCACTTTCAACAATGTGACAGGTATAAAGTATTACATGGTGTCCAGTTTTATTGGTGCTTAATGCCACTTTCAACAATGTTAGTTATAGTGTAGAACATGTTGGCCAGTTTTATTGGTGTTTAACGACTTTCAACAATGTGTCCGGTATAACGTATAACATGCTGGCCAGTTTTATTGGTGTTTAAAGCCACTTTCAACAATGTGTCAGGTATAACCTAGAACATGGTGACCAGTTTTATTGGTGCTTAGCGACACTTTCAACAATGTTAGTTATAGCGTAGAACAAGGTGACCAGTTTTATTGGTGTTTAACTACACTTTCAACAATATGTCAGGTATAACGTAGAACATGGTGACCAGTTTTATTGGTGTTTAACGACACTTTCAAAAATGTGTCAGGTATAGCGTAGAACATGGTGACCAGTTTTATTGGTGTTTAACGCCACTTTAAACAATGTGTGAGGTATAACGTAGAACATGGTGACCAGTTTTATTGGTGTTTAACGACACTTTCAACAATGTGTCAAGCATAACGTAGAACATGGTGACCAATTTTATTGGTGTTTAACGACACTTTCAACCATGTGTCAGGTATAACGTTGAACATGGTGACCAGTTTTATTGGTGTTTAACACCACTTTCAACAATGTTAGTTATAGCGTAGAACACGGTGACCAGTTTTATTGGTGTTTAGGGACACTTTCAACAATGTGTCAAATATAACATTGAACATGGTGACCAGTTTTATTGGTGTTTAGCGACACCTTCAACAATGTGTCAAGTATAACATTGAACATGGTGACCAGTTTTATTGGTGTTTAGCGACACTTTCAACAATGTGTCAAATATAACATTGAACATGGTGACCAGTTTTATTGGTGTTTAGCGACACCTTCAACAATGTGTCAAGTATAACATTGAACATGGTGACCAGTTTTATTGGTGCTTAACGCCACTTTCAACAATGTTAGTTATAGTGTAGAACATGTTGGCCAGTTTTATTGGTGTTTAACGACTTTCAACAATGTGTCCGGTATAACGTATAACATGCTGGCCAGTTTTATTGGTGTTTAACGCCACTTTCAACCATGTGTCAGGTATAACGTAGAACATGGTGACCAGTTTTATTGGTGGTTAGCGACACTTTCAACAATGTTAGTTATAGCGTAGAACATTGTGACCAGTTTTATTGGTGTTTAGCGACACTTTCAACAATGTGTCAGGTATTACGTAGAACATGGTGACCAGTTTTATTGGTGTTTAACAACACTTTCAACAATGTGTCAGGTATAACGTATAACATGGTGACCAGTTTTATTGGTGTTTAACGAAACTTTCAACAATGTGTCAGGTATTACGTAGAACATGGTGACCAGTTTTATTGGTGTTTAACAACACTTTCAACAATGTGTCAGGTATAGCGTATAACATGGTGACCAGTTTTATTGGTGTTTAACGACACTTTCAACAATGTGTCAAGTATAACGTAGAACATGGAGACCAATTTTATTGGTGTTTAACGACACTTTCAACAATGTGTCAGGTATAACGTATAATATGGCGTTCAGTTTCAACAATGTGTCAGGTATAACGTATAACATGATAACCAGTTTTATTGGTGTTTAACGACACTTTCAACAATGTTAGTTATAGCGTAGAACATGGTGACCAGTTTTATTGGTGTTTAAAGACACTTTCAACAATATGACAGGCATAACATAGAACTTGGTGACCAGTTTTATTGGTGTTTAACGACACTTTCAACAATGTGTCAAGTATAACGTAGAACATGGTGACCAGTTTTATTGGTGTTTAACGCCACTTTAAGCAATGTGTCAGGTATAACGTAGAACATGGTGACCAGTTTTATTGGTGCTTAGCGACACTTTCAACAATGTGTCAAGTATAACGTTGAACATGGTGACCAGTTTTATTGGTGTTTAGCGACACTTTCAACAATGTGTCAAGTATAACATAGAACATGGTGAACAGTTTTATTGGTGTTTAACGCTACTTTATACAATGTTAATTATAGCATAGAATATGGTGGCCAGTTTTATTGGTGTTTAACGTCACTTTCAACAATGTGACAGGTATAAAGTATTACATGGTGTCCAGTTTTATTGGTGCTTAATGCCACTTTCAACAATGTTAGTTATAGTGTAGAACATGTTGGCCAGTTTTATTGGTGTTTAACGACTTTCAACAATGTGTCCGGTATAACGTATAACATGCTGGCCAGTTTTATTGGTGTTTAACGCCACTTTCAACCATGTGTCAGGTATAACGTAGAACATGGTGACCAGTTTTATTGGTGCTTAGCGACACTTTCAACAATGTTAGTTATAGCGTAGAACAAGGTGACCAGTTTTATTGGTGTTTAACTACACTTTCAACAATATGTCAGGTATAACGTAGAACATGGTGACCAGTTTTATTGGTGTTTAACGACACTTTCAAAAATGTGTCAGGTATAGCGTAGAACATGGTGACCAGTTTTATTGGTGTTTAACGCCACTTTAAACAATGTGTCAGGTATAACGTAGAACATGGTGACCAGTTTTATTGGTGTTTAATGACACTTTCAACAATGTGTCAAGCATAACGTAGAACAAGGTGACCAATTTTATTGGTGTTTAACGACACTTTCAACCATGTGTCAGGTATAACGTAGAACATGGTGACCAGTTTTATTGGTGTTTAACACCACTTTCAACAATGTTAGTTATAGCGTAGAACACGGTGACCAGTTTTATTGGTGTTTAGGGACACTTTCAACAATGTGTCAAATATAACATTGAACATGGTGACCAGTTTTATTGGTGTTTAGCGACACCTTCAACAATGTGTCAAGTATAACATTGAACATGGTGACCAGTTTTATTGGTGTTTAATGACACTTTCAACAATGTGTCAGGTATAACGTAGAACATGGTGACCAGTTTTATTGGTGTTTAACGATTTTTTCAACAATGTGTCAAGTATAACGTAGAACATGGTGACCAATTTTATTGGTGTTTAACGCCACTTTAAATAATGTGTCAGTTATAACGTAGAACATGGTGACCAGTTTTATTGGTGTTTAACGACACTTTCAACAATGTGTCAAGTATAACGTAGAACATGGAGACCAATTTTATTGGTGTTTAACGAAACTTTCAACAATGTGTCAGGTATAACGTATAATATGGCGTTCAGTTTCAACAATGTGTCAGATATAACGTATAACATGATAACCAGTTTTATTGGTGTTTAACGACACTTTCAACAATGTTAGTTATAGCGTAGAACATGGTGACCAGTTTTATTGGTGTTTAAAGACACTTTCAACAATATGACAGGCATAACATAGAACATGGTGACCAGTTTTATTGGTGTTTAACGACACTTTCAACAATGTGTCAAGTATAACGTAGAACATGGTGACCAGTTTTATTGGTGTTTAACGCCACTTTAAGCAATGTGTCAGGTATAACGTAGAACATGGTGACCAGTTTTATTGGTGCTTAGCGACACTTTCAACAATGTGTCAAGTATAACGTTGAACATGGTGACCAGTTTTATTGGTGTTTAGCGACACTTTCAACAATGTGTCAAGTATAACATAGAACATGGTGAACAGTTTTATTGGTGTTTAACGCTACTTTATACAATGTTAATTATAGCATAGAATATGGTGGCCAGTTTTATTGGTGTTTAACGTCACTTTCAAAAATGTGACAGGTATAAAGTATTACATGGTGTCCAGTTTTATTGGTGCTTAATGCCACTTTCAACAATGTTAGTTATAGTGTAGAACATGTTGGCCAGTTTTAATGGTGTTTAACGACTTTCAACAATGTGTCCGGTATAACGTATAACATGCTGGCCAGTTTTATTGGTGTTTAACGCCACTTTCAACCATGTGTCAAGTATAACGTAGAACATGGTGACCAGTTTTATTGTTGCTTAGCGACAGTTTCAACAATGTTAGTTATAGCGTAGAACAAGGTGACCAGTTTTATTGGTGTTTAACTACACTTTCAACAATATGTCAGGTATAACGTAGAACATGGTGACCAGTTTTATTGGTGTTTAACGACACTTTCAAAAATGTGTCAGGTATAGCGTAGAACATGGTGACCAGTTTTATTGGTGTTTAACGCCACTTTAAACAATGTGTCAGGTATAACGTAGAACATGGTGACCAGTTTTATTGGTGTTTAACGACACTTTCAACAATGTGTCAAGCATAACGTAGAACATGGTGACCAATTTTATTGGTGTTTAACGCCACTTTAAACAATGTGTCAGGTATAACGTAGAACATGGTGACCAGTTTTATTGGTGTTTAACGACACTTTCAACAATGTGTCAGGTATAACGTAGAACATGGTGACCAGTTTTATTGGTGTTTTACCACACTTTCAACAATGTGTCAGGTATAACGTAGAACATGGTGACCAGTTTTATTGGTGTTTAACGACACTTTCAACAATGTGTCAGGTATAATGTAGAACATGGTGACCAGTTTTATTGGTGTTTAATGCCACTTTCAACAATGTGTCAGGTATAACGTAGAACATGGTGACCAGTTTTATTGGTGCTTGACGACACTTTCAACAATGTGTCAGGTATAATGTAGAACATGGTGACCAGTTTTATTGGTGTTTAATGCCACTTTCAACAATGTGTCAGGTATAACGTAGAACATGGTGACCAATTTTATTTGTGTTTAACGACACTTTCAACAATATGTCAGGTATAGCGTAGAACATGGTGACCAGTTTTATTGGTGATTAACGACACTTTCAACAATGTGTCAGGTATAACGTAGAACATGGTGACCAGTTTTATTGGTGTTTAACGACTTTTTCAACAATGTGTCAAGAATAACGTAGAACATGGTGACCAATTTTATTGGTGTTTAACGCCACTTTAAACAATGTGTCAGGTATAACGTAGAACATGGTGACCAGTTTTATTGGTGTTTAACGACACTTTCAACAATGTGTCAAGTATAACGTAGAACATGGTGACCAATTTTATTGGTGTTTAACGACACTTTCAACCATGTGTCAGGTATAGCGTAGAACATGGTGACCAGTTTTATTGGTGTTTAACACCACTTTCAACATTGTTAGTTATAGCGTAGAAGATGGTGATCAGTTTTATTGGTGTTTAACGAAACTGTCAACAATGTCAGGTATGGCATAGAACATGGTGACCAGTTTTATTGGTGTTTAACGACAGTGTCAACAATATGTCAGGCATAGCGTAGAAAATGGTGACCAGTTTTATTGGTGTTTAACGATACTTTCAACAATGAATCAGGTAAAACATAGAACATGGTGACCAGTTTTATTGGTGTTTATCGCCACTTTTAACAATGTGTCAGGTATAGCGTAGAACATGGTGACCAGTTTTATTGATGTTTAACTACACTTTCAACAATGTGTCAAGTATAACGTAGAACATGGTGACCAGTTATATTGATGTTTAACGCCACTTTAAACAATGTGTCAGGTATAGCGTAGAACATGGTGACCAGTTTTATTGATGTTTAACTACACTTTCAACAATGTATCAGGTATAACGTAGAACATGGTGACCAGTTTTATTGGTGCTTGACGACACTTTCAACAATGTGTCAGGTATAATGTAGAACATGGTGACCAGTTTTATTGGTGTTTAACGCCACTTTCAACAATGTGTCAGGTATAACGTAGAACATGGTTACCAATTTTCTTGGTGTTTAACGACACTTTCAACAATATGTCAGGTATAACGTAGAACATGGTGACCAGTTTTATTGGTGTTTTACGACACTATCAACAATGTGTCAGGTATAACGTAGAACATGGTGACCAGTTTTATTGGTGTTTAACGACACTTTCAACAATGTGTCAAGAATAACGTAGAACATGGTGACAATTTTATTGGTGTTTAACGCCACTTTAAACAATGTGTCAGGCATAGCGTAGAACATGGTGACCAGTTTTATTGGTGTTTAACGACACTTTCAACAATGTGTCAAGTATAACGTAGAACATGGTGACCAATTTTATTGGTGTTTAACGACACTTTCAACCATGTGTCAGGTATAACGTAGAGCATGGTGATCAGTTTTATTGGTGTTTAATGCCACTTTCAACAATGTGTCAGGTATAACGTAGAAGATGGTGACCAGTTTTATTGGTGTTTAACGACACTTTCAACAATGTTAGTTATAGCATAGAATATGGTGGCCAGTTTTATTGGTGTTTAACGCCACTTTCAACAATATGACAGGTATAAAGTATAACATGGTGACCAGTTTTATTGGTGCTTATCGCCACTTTCAACAATGTTTGTTATAGCGTAGAACATGCTGGTCAGTTTTATTGGTGTTTAACGTCACTTTCAACCATGTGTCAGGTATAACGTAGAACATGGTGACCTATTTTATTGGTGCTTAACGACACTTTCAACAATGTTAGTTATAGCGTAGAACATGGTGACCAGTTTTAATGGTGTTTAACGAAACTGTCAACAATGTCAGGTATGGCATAGAACATGGTGACCAGTTTTATTGGTGTTTAACGACAGTGTCAACAATATGTCAGGTATAACGTAGAAAATGGTGACCAGTTTTATTGGTGTTTAACGATACTTTCAACAATGAATCAGGTAAACCATAGAACATGGTGACCAGTTTTATTGGTGTTTAACGCCACTTTAAACAATGTGTCAGGTATAGCGTAGAACATGGTGACCAGTTTTATTGATGTTTAAATACACTTTCAACAATGTGTCAAGTATAACGTAGAACATGGTGACCAGTTTTATTGATGTTTAACGCCACTTTAAACAATGTGTCAGGTATAACGTGGAACATGGTGACCAGTTTTATTGGTGTTTAATGACACTTTCAATAATGTGTCAAGTATAACGTAGAACATGGTGACCAGTTTTATTGGTGTTTAATGACACTTTCAACAATGTGTCAAGTATAACGTAGAACATGGTGACCAGTTTTATTGATGTTTAACGCCACTTTAAACAATGTGTCAGGTATAGCGTAGAACATGGTGACCAGTTTTATTGATGTTTAACTACACTTTCAACAATGTATCAGGTATAACGTAGAACATGGTGACCAGTTTTATTGGTGCTTGACGACACTTTCAACAATGTGTCAGTCATAATGTAGAACATGGTGACCAGTTTTATTGGTGTTTAACGCCACTTTCAACAATGTGTCAGGTATAACGTAGAACATGGTTACCAATTTTATTGGTGTTTAACGACACTTTCAACAATATGTCAGGTATAACGTAAAACATGGTGATCAGTTTTATTGGTGTTTTACGACACTTTCAACAATGTGTCAGGTATAACTTAGAACATGGTGACCAGTTTTATTGGTGTTTAACGCCACTTTAAACAATGTGTCAGGTATAACGTAGAACATGGTGACCAGTTTTATTGGTGTTTAATGACACTTTCAACAATGTGTCAAGTATAACGAAGAACATGGTGACCAATTTTATTGGTGTTTAACGACACTTTCAACCATGTGTCAGGTATAACGTAGAACATGGTGACCAGTTTTATTGGTGTTTAACACCACTTTCAACAATGTTATTTATAGCGTAGAACATGGTGATCAGTTTTATTGGTGTTTAATGCCACTTTCAACAATGTGTCAGGTATAACGTAGAAGATGGTGACCAGTTTTATTGGTGTTTAGCGACACTTTCAACAATCTTAGTTATAGCATAGAATATGGTGGTCAGTTTTATTGGTGTTTAACGCCACTTTCAACAATGTGACAGGTATAAAGTATAACATGGTGACCAGTTTTATTGGTGCTTATCGCCACTTTCAACAATGTTAATTATAGCGTAGAACATGCTGGCTAGTTTTATTGGTGTTTAACGTCACTTTCAACCATGTGTCAGGTATAACGTAGAACATGGTGACCTATTTTATTGGTGCTTAACGACACTTTCAACAATGTTAGTTATAGCGTAGAAGATGGTGATCAGTTTTATTGGTGTTTAACGAAACTGTCAACAATGTCAGGTATGGCATAGAACATGGTGACCAGTTTAATTGGTGTTTAACGATACTTTCAACAATGAATCAGGTAAAACATAGAACATGGTGACCAGTTTTATTGGTGTTTATCTCCACTTTCAACAATGTGTCAGGTATGGCGTAGAACATGGTGACCAGTTTTATTGATGTTTAACTACACTTTCAACAATGTATCAGGTATAACGTAGAACATGGTGACCAGTTTTATTGGTGCTTGACGACGCTTTCAACAATGTGTCAGGTATAATGTAGAACATGGTGACCAGTTTTATTGGTGTTTAATGCCACTTTCAACAATTTGTCAGGTATAACGTAGAACATGGTTACCAATTTTCTTGGTGTTTAACGACACTTTCAACAATATGTCAGGTATAACATAGAACATGGTGACCAGTTTTATTGGTGTTTTACGACACTTTCAACAATGTGTCAGGTATAACGTAGAACATGGTGACCAGTTTTATTGGTGTTTAACGACACTTTCAACAATGTGTCAAGAATAACGTAGAACATGGTGACCAATTTTATTGGTGTTTAACGCCACTTTAAACAATGTGTCAGGTATAACGAAGAACATGGTGACCAGTTTTATTGGTGTTTAACGACACTTTCAACAATGTGTCAAGTATAACGTAGAACATGGTGACCAATTTTATTGGTGTTTAACGACACTTTCAACAATGTGTCAAGTATAACGTAGAACATGGTGACCAATTTTATTGGTGTTTAACGACACTTTCAACCATGTGTCAGGTATAACGTAGAGCATGGTGACCAGTTTTATTGGTGTTTAACACCACTTTCAACAATGTTAGTTATAGCGTAGAACATGGTGATCAGTTTTATTGGTGTTTAATGCCACTTTCAACAATGTGACAGGTATAACGTAGAAGATGGTGACCAGTTTTATTGGTGTTTAACGACACTTTCAACAATGTTAGTTATAGCATAGAATATGGTGGCCAGTTTTATTGGTGTTTAACGCCACTTTCAACAATGTGACAGGTATAAAGTATAACATGGTGACCAGTTTTATTGGTGCTTATCGCCACTTTCAACAATGTTAGTTATAGCGTAGAACATGCTGGCCAGTTTTATTGGTGTTTAACGTCACTTTCAACCATGTGTCAGGTATAACGTAGAACATGGTGACCTATTTTATTGGTGCTTAACGACACTTTCAACAATGTTAGTTATAGCGTAGAACATGGTGACCAGTTTTAATGGTGTTTAACGAAACTGTCAACAATGTCAGGTATGGCATAGAACATGGTGACCAGTTTTATTGGTGTTTAACGACAGTGTCAACAATATGTCAGGTATAGCGTAGAAAATGGTGACCAGTTTTATTGGTGTTTAACGATACTTTCAACAATGTGTCAGGTAAAACATAGAACATGGTGACCAGTTTTATTGGTGTTTAACGCCACTTTAAACAATGTGTCAGGTATAGCTTAGAACATGGTGACCAGTTTTATTGATGTTTAAATACACTTTCAACAATGTGTCAAGTATAACGTAGAACATGGTGACCAGTTTTATTGATGTTTAACGCCACTTTAAACAATGTTTCAGGTATAACGTAGAACATGGTGACCAGTTTTATTGGTGTTTAATGACACTTTCAATAATGTGTCAAGTATAATGTAGAACATGGTGACCAGTTTTATTTGTGTTTAATGACACTTTCAACAATGTGTCAAGTATAACGTAGAACATGGTGACCAGTTTTATTGATGTTTAACGCCACTTTAAACAATGTGTCAGGTATAGCGTAGAACATGGTGACCAGTTTTATTGATGTTTAACTACACTTTCAACAATGTATCAGGTATAACGTAGAACATGGTGACCAGTTTTATTGGTGCTTGACGACACTTTCAACAATGTGTCAGGTATAACGTAGAACATGGTGACCAGTTTTATTGGTGTTTAACGCCACTTTCAACAATGTGTCAGGTATAACGTAGAACATGATAACCAGTTTTATTGGTGTTTAACGACACTTTCAGCAATGTTAGTTATAGCGTAGAACATGGTGACCAGTTTTATTGGTGTTTAACGACACTTTCAACAATATGACAGGCATAACGTAGAACATGGTGACCAGTTTTATTGGTGTTTAACGACACTTTCAACAATGTGTCAAGTATAACGTAGAACATGGTGACCAATTTTATTGGTGTTTAACGACACTTTCAACCATGTGTCAGGTATAACGTAGAACATGGTGAATAGTTTTATTGGTGCTTGACGACGCTTTCAACAATGTGTCAGGTATAATGTAGAACATGGTGACCAGTTTTATTGGTGTTTAATGCCACTTTCAACAATTTGTCAGGTATAACGTAGAACATGGTTACCAATTTTCTTGGTGTTTAACGACACTTTCAACAATATGTCAGGTATAACATAGAACATGGTGACCAGTTTTATTGGTGTTTTACGACACTTTCAACAATGTGTCAGGTATAACGTAGAACATGGTGACCAGTTTTATTGGTGTTTAACGACACTTTCAACAATGTGTCAAGAATAACGTAGAACATGGTGACCAATTTTATTGGTGTTTAACGCCACTTTAAACAATGTGTCAGGTATAACGAAGAACATGGTGACCAGTTTTATTGGTGTTTAACGACACTTTCAACAATGTGTCAAGTATAACGTAGAACATGGTGACCAATTTTATTGGTGTTTAACGACACTTTCAACAATGTGTCAAGTATAACGTAGAACATGGTGACCAATTTTATTGGTGTTTAACGACACTTTCAACCATGTGTCAGGTATAACGTAGAGCATGGTGACCAGTTTTATTGGTGTTTAACACCACTTTCAACAATGTTAGTTATAGCGTAGAACATGGTGATCAGTTTTATTGGTGTTTAATGCCACTTTCAACAATGTGACAGGTATAACGTAGAAGATGGTGACCAGTTTTATTGGTGTTTAACGACACTTTCAACAATGTTAGTTATAGCGTAGAACATGGTGACCAGTTTTATTGGTGTTTAACGACACTTTCAACAATATGACAGGCATAACGTAGAACATGGTGACCAGTTTTATTGGTGTTTAACGACACTTTCAACAATGTGTCAAGTATAACGTAGAACATGGTGACCAGTTTTATAGGTGCTTAATGCCACTTTAAGCAATGTGTCAGGTATAACGTAGAACATGGTGACCAGTTTTATTGGTGTTTAGCGACACTTTTAACAATGTGTCAAGTATAACGTTGAACATGGTGACCAGTTTTATTGGTGTTTAGCGACACTTTCAACAATGTGTCAAGTATAACATAGAACATGGTGAACAGTTTTATTGGTGTTTAACGCTACTTTAAACAATGTTAGTTATAGCATAGAATATGGTGGCCAGTTTTATTGGTGTTTAACGTCACTTTCAACAATGTGACAGGTATAAAGTATTACATGGTGACCAGTTTTATTGGTGCTTAACCCCACTTTCAACAATGTTAGTTATAGTGTAGAACATGTTGGCCAGTTTTATTGGTGTTTAACGACTTTCAACAATGTGTCCGGTATAACGTATAACATGCTGGCCAGTTTTATTGGTGTTTAACTCCACTTTCAACCATGTGTCAGGTATAACGTAGAACATGGTGACCAGTTTTATTGGTGCTTAGCGACACTTTCAACAATGTTAGTTATAGCGTAGAACATGGTGACCAGTTTTATTGGTGTTTAACTACACTTTCAACAATATGTCAGGTATAACGTAGAACATGGTGACCAGTTTTATTGGTGTTTAACGACACTTTCAAAAATGTGTCAGGTATAGCGTAGAACATGGTGACCAGTTTTATTGGTGTTTAACGCCACTTTAAACAATGTGTCAGGTATAACGTAGAACATGGTGACCAGTTTTATTGGTGTTTAACGACACTTTCAACAATGTGTCAAGTATAACGTAGAGCATGGTGACCAGTTTTATTGGTGTTTAATGCCACTTTAAACAATGTGTCAGGTATAACGTAGAACATGGTGACCAGTTTTATTGGTGTTTAACGATACTTTCAACAATGAATCAGGTAAAACATAGAACATGGTGACCAGTTTTATTGATGTTTAACTACACTTTCAACAATGTATCAGGTATAACGTAGAACATGGTGACCAGTTTTATTGGTGCTTGACGACGCTTTCAACAATGTGTCAGGTATAATGTAGAACATGGTGACCAGTTTTATTGGTGTTTAATGCCACTTTCAACAATTTGTCAGGTATAACGTAGAACATGGTTACCAATTTTCTTGGTGTTTAACGACACTTTCAACAATATGTCAGGTATAACATAGAACATGGTGACCAGTTTTATTGGTGTTTTACGACACTTTCAACAATGTGTCAGGTATAACGTAGAACATGGTGACCAGTTTTATTGGTGTTTAACGACACTTTCAACAATGTGTCAAGAATAACGTAGAACATGGTGACCAATTTTATTGGTGTTTAACGCCACTTTAAACAATGTGTCAGGTATAACGAAGAACATGGTGACCAGTTTTATTGGTGTTTAACGACACTTTCAACAATGTGTCAAGTATAACGTAGAACATGGTGACCAATTTTATTGGTGTTTAACGACACTTTCAACAATGTGTCAAGTATAACGTAGAACATGGTGACCAATTTTATTGGTGTTTAACGACACTTTCAACCATGTGTCAGGTATAACGTAGAGCATGGTGACCAGTTTTATTGGTGTTTAACACCACTTTCAACAATGTTAGTTATAGCGTAGAACATGGTGATCAGTTTTATTGGTGTTTAATGCCACTTTCAACAATGTGACAGGTATAACGTAGAAGATGGTGACCAGTTTTATTGGTGTTTAACGACACTTTCAACAATGTTAGTTATAGCATAGAATATGGTGGCCAGTTTTATTGGTGTTTAACGCCACTTTCAACAATGTGACAGGTATAAAGTATAACATGGTGACCAGTTTTATTGGTGCTTATCGCCACTTTCAACAATGTTAGTTATAGCGTAGAACATGCTGGCCAGTTTTATTGGTGTTTAACGTCACTTTCAACCATGTGTCAGGTATAACGTAGAACATGGTGACCTATTTTATTGGTGCTTAGCGACACTTTCAACAATGTTAGTTATAGCGTAGAACATGGTGACCAGTTTTAATGGTGTTTAACGAAACTGTCAACAATGTCAGGTATGGCATAGAACATGGTGACCAGTTTTATTGGTGTTTAACGACAGTGTCAACAATATGTCAGGTATAGCGTAGAAAATGGTGACCAGTTTTATTGGTGTTTAACGATACTTTCAACAATGTGTCAGGTAAAACATAGAACATGGTGACCAGTTTTATTGGTGTTTAACGCCACTTTAAACAATGTGTCAGGTATAGCTTAGAACATGGTGACCAGTTTTATTGATGTTTAAATACACTTTCAACAATGTGTCAAGTATAACGTAGAACATGGTGACCAGTTTTATTGATGTTTAACGCCACTTTAAACAATGTTTCAGGTATAACGTAGAACATGGTGACCAGTTTTATTGGTGTTTAATGACACTTTCAATAATGTGTCAAGTATAATGTAGAACATGGTGACCAGTTTTATTTGTGTTTAATGACACTTTCAACAATGTGTCAAGTATAACGTAGAACATGGTGACCAGTTTTATTGATGTTTAACGCCACTTTAAACAATGTGTCAGGTATAGCGTAGAACATGGTGACCAGTTTTATTGGTGTTTAACGACACTTTCAACAATGTGTCAAGTATAACGTAGAACATGGTGACCAATTTTATTGGTGTTTAACGACACTTTCAACAATGTGTCAAGTATAACGTAGAACATGGTGACCAATTTTATTGGTGTTTAACGACACTTTCAACCATGTGTCAGGTATAACGTAGAGCATGGTGACCAGTTTTATTGGTGTTTAACACCACTTTCAACAATGTTAGTTATAGCGTAGAACATGGTGATCAGTTTTATTGGTGTTTAATGCCACTTTCAACAATGTGACAGGTATAACGTAGAAGATGGTGACAAGTTTTATTGGTGTTTAACGACACTTTCAACAATGTTAGTTATAGCGTAGAACATGGTGACCAGTTTTATTGGTGTTTAACGACACTTTCAACAATATGACAGGCATAACGTAGAACATGGTGACCAGTTTTATTGGTGTTTAACGACACTTTCAACAATGTGTCAAGTATAACGTAGAACATGGTGACCAGTTTTATAGGTGCTTAATGCCACTTTAAGCAATGTGTCAGGTATAACGTAGAACATGGTGACCAGTTTTATTGGTGTTTAGCGACACTTTCAACAATGTGTCAGGTATAACGTAGAACATGGTGACCAGTTTTATTGGTGTTTAACGACACTTTCAACAATGTGACAGGTATAAAGTATAACATGGTGACCAGTTTTATTGGTGCTTAACGCCACTTTCAACAATGTTAGTTATAGCGTAGAACATGTTGGCCTGTTGTATTGGTGTTTAACGACACTTTCAACAATGTGTCAGGTATAACGAATAACATGCTGACCAGTTTTATTGGTGTTTAACAACACTTTCAACCATGTGTCAGGTATAACGTAGAACATGGTGACCAGTTTTATTGGTGCTTATCTACACTTTCAACAATGTTAGTTATAGTGTAGAACATGGTGACCAGTTTTATTGGTGTTTAACGACACTGTCAACAATATGTCGGGTATAGCGTAGAACATGGTGACCAGTTTTATTGGTGTTTAACGACACTGTCAACAATATGTCAGGTATAACGTAGAACATGGTGACCAGTTTTATTGGTGTTTAACGACACTTTCAACAATGTGTCAGGTATAACGTAGAACATGGTGACCAGTTTTATTGGTGCTTAGCGACACTTTCAACAATGTGTCAAGTATAACGTAGAACATGGTGACCAATTTTATTGGTGTTTAACGCCACTTTAAAAAATGTGTCAAGTATAACGTAGAACATGGTGACCAATTTTATTGGTGTTTAACGACACTTTCAACAATGTGTCAGGTATAACGTATAATATGGCGTTCAGTTTCAACAATGTGTCAGGTATAACGTATAACATGATAACCAGTTTTATTGGTGTTTAACGACACTTTCAACAATGTTAGTTATAGCGTAGAACATGGTGACCAGTTTTATTGGTGTTTAACGACACTTTCAACAATATGACAGGCATAACGTAGAACATGGTCACCAGTTTTATAGGTGTTTAACGACACTTTCAACAATGTGTCAGGTATAACGTAGAACATGGTGACCAGTTTTATTGGTGTTTAACGACACTTTCAACAATGTGTCAAGTATAACGTAGAACATGGTGACCAATTTTATTGGTGTTTAACGACACTTTCAACAATATGACAGGCATAACGTAGAACATGGTCACCAGTTTTATAGGTGTTTAACGACACTTTCAACAATGTGTCAGGTATAACGTAGAACATGGTGACCAGTTTTATTGGTGTTTAACGACACTTTCAACAATGTGTCAAGTATAACGTAGAACATGGTGACCAATTTTATTGGTGTTTAACGACACTTTCAACCATGTGTCAGGTATAACGTAGAACATGGTGACCAGTTTTATTGGTGTTTAACACCACTTTCAACAATGTTAGTTATAGCGTAGAACATGGTGATCAGTTTTATTGGTGTTTAATGCCACTTTCAACAATGTGTCAGGTATAACGTAGAAGATGGTGACCAGTTTTATTGGTGTTTAACGACACTTTCAACAATGTTAGTTATAGCATAGAATATGGTGGCCAGTTTTATTGGTGTTTAACGCCACTTTCAACAATATGACAGGTATAAAGTATAACATGGTGACCAGTTTTATTGGTGCTTATCGCCACTTTCAACAATGTTAGTTATAGCGTAGAACATGCTGGCCAGTTTTATTGGTGTTTAACGTCACTTTCAACCATGTGTCAGGTATAGCGTAGAACATGGTGACCTATTTTATTGGTGCTTAACGACACTTTCAACAATGTTAGTTATAGCGTAGAACATGGTGACCAGTTTTAATGGTGTTTAACGAAACTGTCAACAATGTCAGGTATGGCATAGAACATGGTGACCAGTTTTATTGGTGTTTAACGCCACTTTAAACAATGTGTCAGGTATAGCATAGAACATGGTGACCAGTTTTATTGATGTTTAACTACACTTTCAACAATGTGTCAAGTATAACGTAGAACATGGTGACCTGTTTTATTGATGTTTAATGCCACTTTAAACAATGTGTCAGGTATAACGTAGAACATGGTGACCAATTTTATTGGTGTTTAATGACACTTTCAATAATGTGTCAAGTATAACGTAGAACATGGTGACCAGTTTTATTGGTGTTTAATGACACTTTCAACAATGTGTCAAGTATAACGTAGAACATGGTGACTAGTTTTATTGGTGTTTAATGCCACTTTCAACAATGTGTCAGGTATAAAGTATAATATGGCATTCAGTTTTATTGGTGTTTAACGACACTTTCAACAATGTGTCAGGTATAACGTAGAACATGGTGACCAGTTTTATTGGTGTTTAACGACACTTTCAACAATGTGTCAGGTATAGCGTATAACATGGTGACCAGTTTTATTGGTGTTTAACGCCACTTTCAACAATGTTAGCTATAGTGTAGAACATGGTGACCAGTTTTATTGGTGTTTAACGCCACTTTCAACAATGTGACAGGTATAAAGTATAACATGGTGACCAGTTTTATTGGTGCTTAACGCCACTTTCAACAATGTTAGTTATAGCGTAGAAGATGTTGGCCAGTTTTATTGGTGTTTATCTACACTTTCAACCATGTGTCCGGTATAACGTATAACATGCTGGCCAGTTTTATTGGTGTTTAATGCCACTTTCAACCATGTTAGTTATAGCGTAGAAAATGGTGACCAGTTTTATTGGTGTTTAACGACACTGTCAACAATATGTCAGGTATAGCGTAGAACATGGTGACCAGTTTTATTGGTGTTTAACGACACTGTCAAAAATGTCAGGTATAACGTAGAACATGGTGACCAGTTTTATTGGTGTTTAACGACAATTTCAACAATGTGTCAGGTATAAAGTAGAACATGGTCACCAGTTTTATTGGTGTTTAACGACACTTTCAACAATGTGTCAGGAATAACGTACAACATGGTGACCAGTTTTATTGGTGTTTAACGCCACTTTCAACAATGTTAGTTATAGCGTAGAACATGCTGATCAGTTTTATCGGTGTTTAATGCCACTTTCAACAATGTGTGAGGTATAACGTAGAACATGGTGACCAGTTTTATTGGTGTTTAACGACACTTTCAACAATTTGTCAAGTATAACGTAGAACATGGTGACCAATTTTATTGGTGTTTAACGCCACTTTAAACAATGTGTCAGGTATAACGTAGAACATGGTGACCAGTTTTATTGGTGTTTAACAACACTTTCAACAATGTGTCAAGTATAACGTAGAACATGGTGACCAATTTTATTGGTGTTTAACACCACTTTCAACAATTTTAGTTATAGCGTAGAACATGGTGATCAGTTTTATTGGTGTTTAATGCCACTTTCAACAATGTGTCAGGTATAACGTAGAATATGGTGACCAGCTTTATTGGTGTTTAACGACACTTTCAACAATGTATCAAGTATAGCATACAACATTGTGACCAGTTTTATTAGTGTTTAACGACACTTTCAACAATGTGTCAGGTATAACATATAACATGGTGACCAGTTTTATTGGTGTTTAACGACACTTTCAACAATGTATCAAGTATAGCATACAACATTGTGACCAGTTTTATTAGTGTTTAACGACACTTTCAAAACTGTGTCAGGTATAACGTAGAACGTGGTGACCAGTTTTATTGGTGTTTAACGACACTTTCAACAATGTGTCAGGTTTGACGTAGAACATGGTGACCAGTTTTATTGGTGTTTAACGACACTTTCAACAATGTGTCAGGTATAACATATAACATGGTGACCAGTTTTATTGGTGTTTAACGACACTTTCAACAATGTATCAAGTATAGCATACAACATTGTGACCAGTTTTATTAGTGTTTAACGACACTTTCAACAATGTGTCAGGTATAACATATAACATGGTGACCAGTTTTATTGGTGTTTAACGACACTTTTAACAATGTGTCAGGTATAGCGTACAACATGGTGACCAGTTTTATTAGTGTTTAACGACACTTTCAACAATGTGT
The DNA here is from genome assembly GCA_963680875.1 of Bathymodiolus brooksi. Classification (NCBI taxonomy): domain Eukaryota; kingdom Metazoa; phylum Mollusca; class Bivalvia; order Mytilida; family Modiolidae; genus Bathymodiolus; species Bathymodiolus brooksi. The sequence continues at coordinate 8,364,465 of OY804583.1, read as the reverse complement.
CAGGTATAACGTATAACATGGTGACCAGTTTTAATGGTGTTTAACGACACTTTTAACATATGTCAGGTATAACGTACAACATGGTGACCAGTTTTATTAGTGTTTAACGACACTTTCAACAATGTGTCAGGTATAACGTATAACATGGTGACCAGTTTTAATGGTGTTTAACGACACTTTTAACATGTGTCAGGTATAACGTACAACATGGTGACCAGTTTTATTGGTGTTTAACGACACTTTCAACAGTGTGTCAGGTATAACATATAACATGGTGACCAGTTTTATTGGTGTTTAACGACACTTTCAACAATGTGTCAGGTATTACGTAGAACATGGTGACCAATTTTATTGGTGTTTAACGGCACTTTCAACAATGTGTCAGGTATAACATAGAACATGGTGACCAGTTTTATTGGTGATTAACAGCACTTTCAACAATGTGTCAGGTATAACGTATAACATGGTGACCAGTTTTATTGGTGTTTAACGCCACTTTCAACAATGTGTCAGGTATAACGTATAATATGGCATTCAGTTTTATTGGTGTTTAACGACACTTTCAACAATGTGTCAGGTATAACGTAGAACATGGTGACCAGTTTTATTGGTGTTTAATGACACTTTCAACAATGTGTCAGGTATAACGTAGAACATGGTCACCAGTTTTATTGGTGTTTAACGACACTTTCAACAATGTGTCAGGAATGTGTAGAACATGGTGACCAGTTTTATTGGTGTTTAACGACAGTGTCAACAATATGTCAGGTATAGCGTAGAAAATGGTGACCAGTTTTATTGGTGTTTAACGATACTTTCAACAATGAATCAGGTAAAACATAGAACATGGTGACCAGTTTTATTGGTGTTTAACGCCATTTTAAACAATGTGTCAGGTATAGTGTAGAACATGGTGACCAGTTTTATTGATGTTTAACTACACTTTCAACAATGTGTCAAGTATAATGTAGAACATGGTGACCATTTTTATTGATGTTTAACGCCACTTTAAACAATGTGTAAGGTATAATGTAGAACATGGTGACCAATTTTATTGGTGTTTAACGCCACTTTAAACAATGTGTCAGGTATAACGTAGAACATGGTGACCAGTTTTATTGGTGTTTAACGACACTTTCAACAATGCGTCAAGTATAACGTAGAACATGGTGACCAATTTTATTGGTGTTTAACGACACTTTCAACCATGTGTCAGGTATAACGTAGAACATGGTGACCAGTTTTATTGGTGTTTAGCGACACTTTCAACAATGTGTCAAGTATAACGTAGAGCATGGTGACCAATTTTATTGGTGTTTAACGCCACTTTAAAAAATGTGTCAGGTATAACGTAGAACATGGTGACCAGTTTTATTGGTGTTTAACGACACTTTCAACAATGTGTCAAGTATAACGTAGAACATGGTGACCAATTTTATTGGTGTTTAAGGACACTTTCAACAATGTGTCAGGTATAACGTATAATATGGCGTTCAGTTTAAACAATGTGTCAGGTATAACGTATAACATGATAACCAGTTTTATTGGTGTTTAACGACACTTTCAACAATGTTAGTTATAGCGTAGAACATGGTGACCAGTTTTATTGGTGTTTAACGACACTTTCAATAATATGACAGGCATAACGTAGAACATGGTGACCAGTTTTATTGGTGTTTAACGACACTTTCAACAATGTGTCAAGTATAACGTAGAACATGGTGACCAGTTTTATTGGTGCTTAATGCCACTTTAAGCAATGTGTCAGGTATAACGTAGAACATGGTGACCAGTTTTATTGGTGTTTAGCGACACTTTCAACAATGTGTCAAGTATAACGTTGAACATGGTGACCAGTTTTATTGGTGTTTAGCGACACTTTCAACAATGTGTCAAGTATAACATAGAACATGGTGAACAGTTTTATTGGTGTTTAACGCTACTTTAAACAATGTTAGTTATAGCATAGAATATGGTGGCCAGTTTTATTGGTGTTTAACGACACTTTCAACAATGTGTCAAGTATAACGTAGAACATGGTGACCAATTTTATTGGTGTTTAAGGACACTTTCAACAATGTGTCAGGTATAACGTATAATATGGCGTTCAGTTTAAACAATGTGTCAGGTATAACGTATAACATGATAACCAGTTTTATTGGTGTTTAACGACACTTTCAACAATGTTAGTTATAGCGTAGAACATGGTGACCAGTTTTATTGGTGTTTAACGACACTTTCAATAATATGACAGGCATAACGTAGAACATGGTGACCAGTTTTATTGGTGTTTAACGACACTTTCAACAATGTGTCAAGTATAACGTAGAACATGGTGACCAGTTTTATTGGTGCTTAATGCCACTTTAAGCAATGTGTCAGGTATAACGTAGAACATGGTGACCAGTTTTATTGGTGTTTAGCGACACTTTCAACAATGTGTCAAGTATAACGTTGAACATGGTGACCAGTTTTATTGGTGTTTAGCGACACTTTCAACAATGTGTCAAGTATAACATAGAACATGGTGAACAGTTTTATTGGTGTTTAACGCTACTTTAAACAATGTTAGTTATAGCATAGAATATGGTGGCCAGTTTTATTGGTGTTTAACGTCACTTTCAACAATGTGACAGGTATAAAGTATTACATGGTGACCAGTTTTATTGGTGCTTAACCCCACTTTCAACAATGTTAGTTATAGTGTAGAACATGTTGGCCAGTTTTATTGGTGTTTAACGACTTTCAACAATGTGTCCGGTATAACGTATAACATGCTGGCCAGTTTTATTGGTGTTTAACTCCACTTTCAACCATGTGTCAGGTATAACGTAGAACATGGTGACCAGTTTTATTGGTGCTTAGCGACACTTTCAACAATGTTAGTTATAGCTTAGAACATGGTGACCAGTTTTATTGGTGTTTAACGACATTTTCAACAATGTGGCAGGTATAGCGTAGAACATGGTGACCAGTTTTATTGGTGTTTAGCGCCACTTTCAACAATGTGTCAGGTATAACGTAGAACATGGTGACCAGTTTTATTGGTGCTTTACGACACTTTCAACAATGTGTCAGGTATAATGTAGAACATGGTGACCAGTTTTATTGGTGTTTAACGCCACTTTCAACAATGTGTCAGGTATAACGTAGAACATGGTGACCAATTTTATTGGTGTTTAACGACACTTTCAACAATATGTCAGGTATAACGTAGAACATGGTGACCAGTTTTATTGGTGTTTAACGACACTTTCAGCAATGTGTCAGGTATAACGTAGAACATGGTGACCAGTTTTATTGGTGTTTAACGACACTTTTAACAATGTGTCAAGTATAACGTAGAACATGGTGACCAGTTTTATTGGTGTTTAACGCCACTTTAAACAATGTGTCAGGTATATCGTAGAACATGGTGACCAGTTTTATTGGTGTTTAACGACACTTTCAACAATGTGTCAAGTATAACGTAGAACATGGTGACCAATTTTATTGGTGTTTAACAACACTTTCAACCATGTGTCAGGTATAGCGTAGAACATGGTGACCATTTTTATTGGTGTTTAACACCACTTTCAACAATGTTAGTTATAGCGTAGAAGATGGTGATCAGTTTTATTGGTGTTTAACGAAATTGTCAACAATGTCAGGTATGGCATAGAACATGGTGACCAGTTTTATTGGTGTTTAACGACAGTGTCAACAATATGTCAGGTATAGCGTAGAAAATGGTGACCAGTTTTATTGGTGTTTAACGATACTTTCAACAATGAATCAGGTAAAACATAGAACATGGTGACCAGTTTTATTGGTGTTTAACTACACTTTCAACAATGAGTCAAGTATAACGTAGAACATGGTGACCATTTTTATTGATGTTTAACGCCACTTTAAACAATGTGTAAGGTATAGTGTAGAACATGGTGATCAATTTTATTGGTGTTTAACGACACTTTCAACAATGTGTCAAGAATAACGTAGAACATGGTGACCAATTTTATTGGTGTTTAACGCCACTTTAAACAATGTGTCAGGTATAACGTAGAACATGGTGACCAGTTTTATTGGTGTTTAACGACACTTTCAACAATGTGTCAAGAATAACGTAGAACATGGTGACCAATTTTATTGGTGTTTAACGCCACTTTAAACAATGTGTCAGGTATAACGTAGAACATGGTGACCAGTTTTATTGGTGTTTAATGCCACTTTCAACAATGTGTCAGGTATAACGTAGAAGATGGTGAACAGTTTTATTGGTGTTTAACGACACTTTCAACAATGTTAGTTATAGCATAGAATATGGTGGCCAGTTTTATTGGTGTTTAACGCCACTTTCAACAATTTGACAGGTATAAAGTATAACATGGTGACCAGTTTTATTGGTGTTTAATGACACTTTCAATAATGTGTCAAGTATAACGTAGAACATGGTGACCAGTTTTATTGGTGTTTAATGACACTTTCAATAATGTGTCAGGTATAACGTAGAACATGGTGACCAGTTTTATTGGTGTTTAACGATACTTTCAACAATGAATCAGGTAAAACATAGAACATGGTGACCAGTTTTATTGGTGTTTAACGCCACTTTAAACAATGTGTCAGGTATAACGTAGAACATGGTGACCAGTTTTATTGGTGTTTAATGACACTTTCAATAATGTGTCAAGTATAACGTAGAACATGGTGACCAGTTTTATTGGTGTTTAATGACACTTTCAACAATGTGTCAAGTATAACGTAGAACATGGTGACTAGTTTTATTGGTGTTTAACGCCACTTTCAACAATGTGTCAGGTATAACGTATAATATGGCATTCAGTTTTATTGGTGTTTAACGACACTTTCAACAATGTGTCAGGTATAACGTAGAACATGGTGACCAGTTTTATTGGTCTTAAACGACACTTTCAACAATGTGTCAGGAATGTGTAGAACATGGTGACCAGTTTTATTGGTGTTTAACGCCACTTTCAACAATGTTAGTTATAGCGTAGAACATGGTGACCAGTTTTATTGGTGTTTAACGCCACTTTCAACAATGTGACAGGTATAAAGTATAAAATGGTGACCAGTTTTATTGGTGCTTAACGTAGCGTAGAACATGGTGACCAGTTTTATTGGTGTTTAACGACATTGTCAAAAATGTCAGGTATAACGTAGAACATGGTGACCAGTTTTATTGGTGTTTAACGACACTTTCAACAATGTGTCAGGTATAACGTAGAACATGGTCACCAGTTTTATTGGTGTTTAACGACACTTTCAACAATGTGTCAGGAATGTGTAGAACATGGTGACCAGTTTTATTGGTGTTTAACGCCACTTTCAACAATGTTAGTTATAGCGTAGAACATGGTGACCAGTTTTATTGGTGTTTAACGCCACTTTCAACAATGTGACAGGTATAAAGTATAACATGGTGACCAGTTTTATTGGTGCTTAACGCCACTTTCAACAATGTTAGTTATAGCGTAGAAGATGTTGGCCAGTTTTATTGGTGTTTATCTACACTTTCAACAATGTGTCCGGTATAACGTATAACATGCTGGCCAGTTTTATTGGTGTTTAATGCCACTTTCAACAATGTGTCAGGTATAACATAGAACATGGTGACCAGTTTTATTGGTGTTTAATGACACTTTCAATAATGTGTCAAGTATAACGTAGAACATGGTGACCAGTTTTATTGGTGTTTAATGACACTTTCAACAATGTGTCAAGTATAACGTAGAACATGGTGACTAGTTTTATTGGTGTTTAACGCCACTTTCAACAATGTGTCAGGTATAACGTATAATATGGCATTCAGTTTTATTGGTGTTTAACGACACTTTCAACAATGTGTCAGGTATAACGTAGAACATGGTGACCAGTTTTATTGGTCTTAAACGACACTTTCAACAATGTGTCAGGAATGTGTAGAACATGGTGACCAGTTTTATTGGTGTTTAACGCCACTTTCAACAATGTTAGTTATAGCGTAGAACATGGTGACCAGTTTTATTGGTGTTTAACGCCACTTTCAACAATGTGACAGGTATAAAGTATAACATGGTGACCAGTTTTATTGGTGCTTAGCGTAGCGTAGAACATGGTGACCAGTTTTATTGGTGTTTAACGACATTGTCAAAAATGTCAGGTATAACGTAGAACATGGTGACCAGTTTTATTGGTGTTTAACGACACTTTCAACAATGTGTCAGGTATAACGTAGAACATGGTCACCAGTTTTATTGGTGTTTAACGACACTTTCAACAATGTGTCAGGAATGTGTAGAACATGGTGACCAGTTTTATTGGTGTTTAACGCCACTTTCAACAATGTTAGTTATAGCGTAGAACATGGTGAGCAGTTTTATTGGTGTTTAACGCCACTTTCAACAATGTGACAGGTATAAAGTATAACATGGTGACCAGTTTTATTGGTGCTTAACGCCACTTTCAACAATGTGTCAGGTATAACATAGAACATGGTGAACAGTTTTATTGGTGTTTAACGCTACTTTAAACAATGTTAGTTATAGCATAGAATATGGTGGCCAGTTTTATTGGTGTTTAACGTCAGTTTCAACAATGTGACAGGTATAAAGTATTACATGGTGACCAGTTTTATTGGTGCTTAACCCCACTTTCAACAATGTTAGTTATAGTGTAGAACATGTTGGCCAGTTTTATTGGTGTTTAACGACTTTCAACAATGTGTCCGGTATAACGTATAACATGCTGGCCAGTTTTATTGGTGTTTAACTCCACTTTCAACCATGTGTCAGGTATAACGTAGAACATGGTGACCAGTTTTATTGGTGCTTAGCGACACTTTCAACAATGTTAGTTATAGCTTAGAACATGGTGACCAGTTTTATTGGTGTTTAACGACACTTTCAACAATGTGGCAGGTATAATGTAGAACATGGTGACCAGTTTTATTGGTGTTTAGCGCCACTTTCAACAATGTGTCAGGTATAACGTAGAACATGGTGACCAGTTTTATTGGTGCTTTACGACACTTTCAACAATGTGTCAGGTATAATGTAGAACATGGTGACCAGTTTTATTGGTGTTTAACGCCACTTTCAACAATGTGTCAGGTATAACGTAGAACATGGTGACCAATTTTATTGGTGTTTAACGACACTTTCAACAATATGTCAGGTATAACATAGAACATGGTGACCAGTTTTATTGGTGTTTAACGACACTTTCAGCAATGTGTCAGGTATAACGTAGAACATGGTGACCAGTTTTATTGGTGTTTAACGACACTTTTAACAATGTGTCAAGTATAACGTAGAACATGGTGACCAGTTTTATTGGTGTTTAACGCCACTTTAAACAATGTGTCAGGTATATCGTAGAACATGGTGACCAGTTTTATTGGTGTTTAACGACACTTTCAACAATGTGTCAAGTATAACGTAGAACATGGTGACCAATTTTATTGGTGTTTAACAACACTTTCAACCATGTGTCAGGTATAGCGTAGAACATGGTGACCATTTTTATTGGTGTTTAACACCACTTTCAACAATGTTAGTTATAGCGTAGAAGATGGTGATCAGTTTTATTGGTGTTTAACGAAACTGTCAACAATGTCAGGTATGGCATAGAACATGGTGACCAGTTTTATTGGTGTTTAACGACAGTGTCAACAATATGTCAGGTATAGCGTAGAAAATGGTGACCAGTTTTATTGGTGTTTAACGATACTTTCAACAATGAATCAGGTAAAACATAGAACATGGTGACCAGTTTTATTGGTGTTTAACTACACTTTCAACAATGAGTCAAGTATAACGTAGAACATGGTGACCATTTTTATTGGTGTTTAACGCCACTTTCAACAATGTGTCAGGTATAGTGTAGAACATGGTGATCAATTTTATTGGTGTTTAACGACACTTTCAACAATGTGTCAAGAATAACGTAGAACATGGTGACCAATTTTATTGGTGTTTAACGCCACTTTAAACAATGTGTCAGGTATAACGTAGAACATGGTGACCAGTTTTATTGGTGTTTAACGACACTTTCAACAATGTGTCAAGAATAACGTAGAACATGGTGACCAATTTTATTGGTGTTTAACGCCACTTTCAACAATGTTAGTTATAGCATAGAATATGGTGGCCAGTTTTATTGGTGTTTAACGCCACTTTCAACAATTTGACAGGTATAAAGTATAACATGGTGACCAGTTTTATTGGTGTTTAATGACACTTTCAATAATGTGTCAAGTATAACGTAGAACATGGTGACCAGTTTTATTGGTGTTTAATGACACTTTCAATAATGTGTCAGGTATAACGTAGAACATGGTGACCAGTTTTATTGGTGTTTAACGATACTTTCAACAATGAATCAGGTAAAACATAGAACATGGTGACCAGTTTTATTGGTGTTTAACGCCACTTTAAACAATGTGTCAGGTATAACGTAGAACATGGTGACCAGTTTTATTGGTGTTTAATGACACTTTCAATAATGTGTCAAGTATAACGTAGAACATGGTGACCAGTTTTATTGGTGTTTAATGACACTTTCAACAATGTGTCAAGTATAACGTAGAACATGGTGACTAGTTTTATTGGTGTTTAACGCCACTTTCAACAATGTGTCAGGTATAACGTATAATATGGCATTCAGTTTTATTGGTGTTTAACGACACTTTCAACAATGTGTCAGGTATAACGTAGAACATGGTGACCAGTTTTATTGGTCTTAAACGACACTTTCAACAATGTGTCAGGAATGTGTAGAACATGGTGACCAGTTTTATTGGTGTTTAACGCCACTTTCAACAATGTTAGTTATAGCGTAGAACATGGTGACCAGTTTTATTGGTGTTTAACGCCACTTTCAACAATGTGACAGGTATAAAGTATAAAATGGTGACCAGTTTTATTGGTGCTTAACGTAGCGTAGAACATGGTGACCAGTTTTATTGGTGTTTAACGACATTGTCAAAAATGTCAGGTATAACGTAGAACATGGTGACCAGTTTTATTGGTGTTTAACGACACTTTCAACAATGTGTCAGGTATAACGTAGAACATGGTCACCAGTTTTATTGGTGTTTAACGACACTTTCAACAATGTGTCAGGAATGTGTAGAACATGGTGACCAGTTTTATTGGTGTTTAACGCCACTTTCAACAATGTTAGTTATAGCGTAGAACATGGTGACCAGTTTTATTGGTGTTTAACGCCACTTTCAACAATGTGACAGGTATAAAGTATAACATGGTGACCAGTTTTATTGGTGCTTAACGCCACTTTCAACAATGTTAGTTATAGCGTAGAAGATGTTGGCCAGTTTTATTGGTGTTTATCTACACTTTCAACAATGTGTCCGGTATAACGTATAACATGCTGGCCAGTTTTATTGGTGTTTAATGCCACTTTCAACAATGTGTCAGGTATAACATAGAACATGGTGACCAGTTTTATTGGTGTTTAATGACACTTTCAATAATGTGTCAAGTATAACGTAGAACATGGTGACCAGTTTTATTGGTGTTTAATGACACTTTCAACAATGTGTCAAGTATAACGTAGAACATGGTGACTAGTTTTATTGGTGTTTAACGCCACTTTCAACAATGTGTCAGGTATAACGTATAATATGGCATTCAGTTTTATTGGTGTTTAACGACACTTTCAACAATGTGTCAGGTATAACGTAGAACATGGTGACCAGTTTTATTGGTCTTAAACGACACTTTCAACAATGTGTCAGGAATGTGTAGAACATGGTGACCAGTTTTATTGGTGTTTAACGCCACTTTCAACAATGTTAGTTATAGCGTAGAACATGGTGACCAGTTTTATTGGTGTTTAACGCCACTTTCAACAATGTGACAGGTATAAAGTATAACATGGTGACCAGTTTTATTGGTGCTTAGCGTAGCGTAGAACATGGTGACCAGTTTTATTGGTGTTTAACGACATTGTCAAAAATGTCAGGTATAACGTAGAACATGGTGACCAGTTTTATTGGTGTTTAACGACACTTTCAACAATGTGTCAGGTATAACGTAGAACATGGTCACCAGTTTTATTGGTGTTTAACGACACTTTCAACAATGTGTCAGGAATGTGTAGAACATGGTGACCAGTTTTATTGGTGTTTAACGCCACTTTCAACAATGTTAGTTATAGCGTAGAACATGGTGAGCAGTTTTATTGGTGTTTAACGCCACTTTCAACAATGTGACAGGTATAAAGTATAACATGGTGACCAGTTTTATTGGTGCTTAACGCCACTTTCAACAATGTGTCAGGTATAACATAGAACATGGTGAACAGTTTTATTGGTGTTTAACGCTACTTTAAACAATGTTAGTTATAGCATAGAATATGGTGGCCAGTTTTATTGGTGTTTAACGTCAGTTTCAACAATGTGACAGGTATAAAGTATTACATGGTGACCAGTTTTATTGGTGCTTAACGACACTTTCAACAATGTTAGTTATAGCGTAGAAAATGGTGACCAGTTTTATTGGTGTTTAACGACACTGTCAACAATTTGTCAGGTATAGTGTAGAACATGGTGACCAGTTTTATTGGTGTTTAACGACATTGTCAAAAATGTCAGGTATAACGTAGAACATGGTGACCAGTTTTATTGGTGTTTAACGACACTTTCAACAATGTGTCAGGTATAACGTACAACATGGTGACCAGTTTTATTGGTTTTTAACGCCACTTTCAACAATGTTAGTTATAGCGTAAAACATGGTGATCAGTTTTATTGGTGTTTAATGCCACTTTCAACAATGTGTGAGGTATAACGTAGAACATGGTGACCAGTTTTATTGGTGTTTAACGACACTTTCAACAATTTGTCAAGTATAACGTAGAACATGGTGACCAATTTTATTGGTGTTTAACGCCACTTTAAACAATGTGTCAGGTATAACGTAGAACATGGTGACCAGTTTTATTGGTGTTTAACGACACTTTCAACAATGTGTCAAGTATAACATAGAACATGGTGAACAGTTTTATTGGTGTTTAACGACACTTTCAACAATGTGTCAAGTATAGCTCGCTGCAATTTTGTTTATGTGCGCCCCCCCCCCCCTAACTTGAAATCCTGGATCCGCCCCCGTAGAGTATACATATGACAACTAGTAACTGTTTTATCAAGTTCACCTTCTGTCTAGCTGGAATCAAACTCACAAAATGTAGTGTCATTTTTTTTACTGGTTCCTCTAATTTGTTTTTAAGGAGCGACCATTTAACTTGAAGGGGGGGGGTGTTATGGTTTTTTTGTTTCGTTCAGAAATTTTTTTTTCAGACAACACGAGTTAGAATATTTTTTTTTGTCGCGCACAGCGCAAATTTTTTTTTCCAGAATTTAACATTAAGTTATATGACAAAAATTCTGAATCAGATTATTTTTTTTTCCTCCACCAAAATCAGAATATTTTTTTCAGCAACATTGGGAATTTTTTTTTTTAGAAAAAAAACATACCCCCCCTCCCCTCTCCCTGCAAGTTAAATGGGTCGTCCCTAATCAGATGTACATTTTGTATATCTGGGTAGAAACGAATCTGTGTTTCCCGTTCGTGGATAAGTGTACTCGATTCAACATTATGTGATCAAGTTTGTCAGTTACATGTACTTGCGACAGGCCGGTGGTTTTCTCAGGTTTCCTCCACCAATGAAACTGACCGCCACTATATACATTGTAACTGAAATATCGTTGAAAGTGGCACTAAACACCATAAACCAACCACCCCATTCACTGGCTTAAACACTGTCACATTTTTTGTGCCCGTCTCAAGACCTGGATTTTCACCATCATCACTGTTTAAATTTTCTGTTCATAATTGATGTGTAATAAAAATCTAATCTTAAGATACAAGTGTAAAATATAATAAATATAAATAGTATTTAGTTGTTATATCTCTATTTATTATATTCTTATGATATTTTTTACAATACTTTTGGAATCTTTTGAAGTAAAAAAATGCACATGTCCCCACTTATGAATTTGGGGATTAAAACATCAAACCAATTTTTTTTCTTATAAAAAATAAAACACAAATAAATATAAATATAAATAATATATATAATGACAACAGACATCTTGTGCAGGTATATCAATTCATACACTTTTAATGTCCAGATTTATCATATATCATCATTTAAAAAGATAAAAATGTCAGGTTTCTAAATAAATCATACAATTATCTGAAAATGTCATTTGTCCATACCTGTGTACATACAAAATATGATGCAACCAGGATACAGACTAACAGTACATGTACAAATTATTTAAAAAATAAAATTGGCAGGTCTTCAAATATATCAAAGATCACCAAACAATCTTATTTTGTCATCTGTTTAAATTATCATACAACTTCTTTTAAAAGTAAAAATGTCAGCTGTACAAATTATTCTACAACTCAATTAAAACATAAAAATGTCATGATCAGGTGTCTAAAGTAAATTATTATAAAACTTCATTTTAAAATGAGAAATGTCAGCTGTCTAAATTATTATACAACTCCATTAAAACATAAAAATGTCAGGTGTCTAAAGTAAATTATTATAAAACCACATTTTAAAATGAGAAATGTCAGCTGTCAAATTATCATACAATTTCATTGAAATAAAATGTCAGTTTCTAAATTATTATAAAACTCCATTTAATTTAAAAAAAAATGGCAGGTGTCAAAAAGAAAAATGTCAGCTGTCAAATATAAATAATAAAACTTGATTCATTAAAGAAGTTTTACTTTGTGTATTGTTGCTCCTGACTGTTTATAACAACCCACCCATAATTGTCCCCTCATGTCAATGTCAAGTGATAAAGGATATTTAATCCCTGTGTCCTCCATTACTTTACATGTCAATATATCTCCTTGTTCAGATAAAACATGGAGGGCATGTGTATAACAGTCACACACAATGACCTATAATATGGCGGTCAGTTTTATTGGTGTTTAACGACACTTTCAAACATGTGTCAGGTATAACGTAGAACATGGTGACCAGTTTTATTGGTGTTTAACGACACTTTCAACAATGTGACAGGTATAACGTAGAACATGGTGACCAATTTTATTGGTGTTTAATGACACTTTCAACAATATGTCAGGTATAACGTAGAACATGTTGACCAGTTTTATTGGTGTTTAACGACACTTTCAACAATGTGTGAGGTATAACGTAGATCATGGTGACCAGTTTTATTGGTGTTTAACGACACTTTCAACAATGTGTCAAGTATAACGTAGAACATGGTGACCAATTTTATTGGTGTTTAACGCCACTTTAAAAAATGTGTCAGGTATAACGTAGAACATGGTGACCAGTTTTATTGGTGTTTAACGACACTTTCAACCATGTGTCCGGTATAACGTAGAACATGGTGACCAGTTTTATTGGTGTTTAACACCACTTTCAACAATGTTAGTAATAGCGTAGAAGATGGTGATCAGTTTTATTGGTGTTTAACGAAACTGTTAACAATGTCAGGTATGGCATAGAACATGGTGACCAGTTTTATTGGTGTTGAACGACAGTGTCAACAATATGTCAGGTATAGCGTAGAAAATGGTGACCAGTTTTATTGGTGTTTAACGATACTTTCAACAATGAATCAGGTAAAACATAAAACATGGTGACCAGTTTTATTGGTGTTTAACGCCACTTTAAACAATGTGTCAGGTATAGCGTAGAACATGGTGACCAGTTTTATTGATGTTTAACTACACTTTCAACAATGTGTCAAGTATAACGTAGAACATGGTGACCAGTTTTATTGATGTTTAACGCCACTTTAAACAATGTGTCAGGTATAATGTAGAACATGGTGACCAGTTTTATTGATGTTTAACTACACTTTCAACAATGTGTCAGGTATAACGTAGAACATGGTGACCAGTTTTATTGGTGCTTGACGACACTTTCAACAATGTGTCAGGTATAATGTAGAACATGGTGACCAGTTTTATTGGTGTTTAACGCCACTTTCAACAATGTGTCAGGTATAACGTAGAACATGGTGACCAATTTTATTGGTGTTTAACGACACTTTCAACAATATATCAGGTATAACGTAGAACATGGTGACCAGTTTTATTGGTGTTTAACGACACTTTCAACAATGTGTCAGGTAAAACGTAGAACATGGTGACAAGTTTTGTTGGTGTTTAACGACACTTTCAACAATGTGTCAAGAATAACGTAGAACATGGTGACCAATTTTATTGGTGTTTAACGCCACTTTAAACAATGTGTCAGGTATAACGTAGAACATGGTGACCAGTTTTATTGGTGTTTAACGACACTTTCAACAATGTGTCAAGTATAACGTGGAACATGGTGACCAATTTTATTGGTGTTTAACGACACTTTCAACCATGTGTCAGGTATAACATAGAACATGGTGACCAATTTTATTGGTGTTTAACGACACTTTCAACAATATGTCAGGTATAACGTAGAACATGGTGACCAGTTTTATTGGTGTTTAACGCCACTTTCAACAATGTGTCAGGTATAACGTAGAACATGGTGACCAGTTTTATTGGTGCTTGACGACACTTTCAACAATGTGTCAGGTATAATGTAGAACATGGTGACCAGTTTTATTGGTGTTTAATGCCACTTTCAACAATATGTCAGGTATAACGTAGAACATGGTGACCAGTTTTATTGGTGTTTAATGACACTTTCAACAATGTGTCAGGTATAACGTAGAACATGGTGACCAGTTTTATTGGTGTTTAACGATTTTTTCAACAATGTGTCAAGTATAACGTAGAACATGGTGACCAATTTTATTGGTGTTTAACGCCACTTTAAATAATGTGTCAGGTATAACGTAGAACATGGAGACCAATTTTATTGGTGTTTAACGACACTTTCAACAATGTGTCAGGTATAACGTATAATATGGCGTTCAGTTTCAACAATGTGTCAGGTATAACGTATAACATGATAACCAGTTTTATTGGTGTTTAACGACACTTTCAACAATGTTAGTTATAGCGTAGAACATGGTGACCAGATTTATTGGTGTTTAACGACACTTTCAACAATATGACAGGCATAACATAGAACATGGTGATCAGTTTTATTGGTGTTTAACGACACTTTCAACAATGTGTCAAGTATAACGTAGAACATGGTGACCAGTTTTATTGGTGTTTAACGCCACTTTAAGCAATGTGTCAGGTATAACGTAGAACATGGTGACCAGTTTTATTGGTGCTTAGCGACACTTTCAACAATGTGTCAAGTATAACATAGAACATGGTGAACAGTTTTATTGGTGTTTAACGCTACTTTAAACAATGTTAATTATAGCATAGAATATGGTGGCCAGTTTTATTGGTGTTTAACGTCACTTTCAACAATGTGACAGGTATAAAGTATTACATGGTGTCCAGTTTTATTGGTGCTTAATGCCACTTTCAACAATGTTAGTTATAGTGTAGAACATGTTGGCCAGTTTTATTGGTGTTTAACGACTTTCAACAATGTGTCCGGTATAACGTATAACATGCTGGCCAGTTTTATTGGTGTTTAACGCCACTTTCAACCATGTATCAGGTATAACGTAGAACATGGTGACCAATTTTATTGGTGCTTAGCGACACTTTCAACAATGTTAGTTATAGCGTAGAACAAGGTGACCAGTTTTATTTGTGTTTAACTACACTTTCAACAATATGTCAGGTATAACGTAGAACATGGTGACCAGTTTTATTGGTGTTTAACGACACTTTCAAAAATGTGTCAGGTATAGCGTAGAACATGGTGACCAGTTTTATTGGTGTTTAACGCCACTTTAAACAATGTGTCAGGTATAACGTAGAACATGGTGACCAGTTTTATTGGTGTTTAACGACTTTCAACAATGTGTCAAGCATAACGTAGAACATGGTGACCAATTTTATTGGTGTTTAACGCCACTTTAAACAATGTGTCAGGTATAACGTAGAACATGGTGACCAGTTTTATTGGTGTTTAACGACACTTTCAACAATGTGTCAAGTATAACGTAGAACATGGTGACCAGTTTTATTGGTGTTTTACCACACTTTCAACAATGTGTCAGGTATAACGTAGAACATGGTGACCAGTTTTATTGGTGTTTAACGACACTTTCAACAATGTGTCAGGTATAACGTATAACATGGTGACCAGTTTTAATGGTGTTTAACGACACTTTTAACATGTGTCAGGTATAACGTACAACATGGTGACCAGTTTTATTGGTGTTTAACGACACTTTCAACAGTGTGTCAGGTATAACATATAACATGGTGACCAGTTTTATTGGTGTTTAATGCCACTTTAAACAATGTGTCAGGTATAACGTAGAACATGGTGACCAGTTTTATTGGTGTTTAACGACACTTTCAACAATGTGTCAAGTATAACGTAGAACATGGTGACCAGTTTTATTGGTGTTTTTCCACACTTTCAACAATGTGTCAGGTATAACATAGAACATGGTCACCAGCTTTATTGGTGTTTAACGACACTTTCAACAATGTGTCAGGTATAACGTATCATAGGGCGTTCAGTTTTATTGGTGTTTTACGACACTTTCAACAATGTGTCAGGTATAACGTAGAACATGGTGACCAGTTTTATTGGTGTTTAACGACACTTTCAACAATGTGGCAGGTATAATGTAGAACATGGTGACCAGTTTTATTGGTGTTTAACGCCACTTTCAACAATGTGTCAGGTATAACGTAGAACATGGTGACCAGTTTTATTGGTGCTTGACGACACTTTCAACAATGTGTCAGGTATAATGTAGAACATGGTGACCAGTTTTATTGGTGTTTAACGCCACTTTCAACAATGTGTCAGGTATAACGTAGAACATGGTGACCAATTTTATTGGTGTTTAACGACACTTTCAACAATATGTCAGGTATAACGTAGAACATGCTGACCAGTTTTATTGGTGTTTAACGACACTTTCAGCAATGTGTCAGGTATAACGTAGAACATGGTGACCAGTTTTATTGGTGTTTAACGACACTTTCAACAATGTGTCAAGTATAACGTAGAACATGGTAACCAATTTTATTGGTGTTTAGCGCCACTTTAAACAATGTGTCAGGTATAACGTAGAACATGGTGACCAGTTTTATTGGTGTTTAACGACACTTTCAACAATGTGTCAAGTATAACGTAGAACATGGTGACCAATTTTATTGGTGTTTAACGACACTTTCAACCATGTGTCAGGTATAGCGTAGAACATGGTGACCATTTTTATTGGTGTTTAACACCACTTTCAACAATGTTAGTTATAGCGTAGAAGATGGTGATCAGTTTTATTGGTGTTTAACGAAACTGTCAACAATGTCAGGTATGGCATAGAACATGGTGACCAGTTTTATTGGTGTTTAACGACAGTGTCAACAATATGTCAGGTATAGCGTAGAAAATGGTGACCAGTTTTATTGGTGTTTAACGATACTTTCAACAATGAATCAGGTAAAACATAGAACATGGTGACCAGTTTTATTGATGTTTAACTACACTTTCAACAATGTGTCAAGAATAACGTTGAACATGGTGACCATTTTTATTGATGTTTAACGCCACTTTAAACAATGTGTCAGGTATAACGTAGAACATGGTGACCATTTTATTGGTGTTTAACGACACTTTCAACAATGTGTCAAGTATAACGTAGAACATGGTGACCAGTTTTATTGGTGTTTTACCACACTTTCAACAATGTGTCAGGTATAACGTAGAACATGGTCACCAGCTTTATTGGTGTTTAACGACACTTTCAACAATGTGTCAGGTATAACGTATCATATGGCGTTCAGTTTTATTGGTGTTTTACGACACTTTCAACAATGTGTCAGGTATAACGTAGAACATGGTGACCAGTTTTATTGGTGTTTAACGACACTTTCAACAATGTGGCAGGTATAATGTAGAACATGGTGACCAGTTTTTTTGGTGTTTAACGCCACTTTCAACAATGTGTCAGGTATAACGTAGAACATGGTGACCAGTTTTATTGGTGCTTGACGACACTTTCAACAATGTGTCAGGTATAATGTAGAACATGGTGACCAGATTTATTGGTGTTTAACGCCACTTTCAACAATGTGTCAGGTATAACGTAGAACATGGTGACCAATTTTATTGGTGTTTAACGACACTTTCAACAATATGTCAGGTATAACGTAGAACATGGTGACCAGTTTTATTGGTGTTTAACGACACTTTCAACAATGTGTCAGGTATAACGTAGAACATGGTGACCAGTTTTATTGATGTTTAACGACACTTTCAACAATGTGTCAAGTATAACGTAGAACATGGTGACCAATTTTATTGGTGTTTAACGCCACTTTAAACAATGTGTCAGGTATTACGTAGAACATGGTGACCAGTTTTATTGGTGTTTAACGACACTTTCAACAATGTGTCAAGTATAACGTAGAACATGGTGACCAATTTTATTGGTGTTTAACGACACTTTCAACCATGTGTCAGGTATAGCGTAGAACATGGTGACCAGTTTTATTGGTGTTTTACACCACTTTCAACAATGTTAGTTATAGCGTAGAAGATGGTGATCAGTTTTATTGGTGTTTAACGAAACTGTCAACAATGTCAGGTATGGCATAGAACATGGTGACCAGTTTTATTGGTGTTTAACGACAGTGTCAACAATATGTCAGGTATAGCGTAGAAAATGGTGACCAGTTTTATTGGTGTTTAACGATACTTTCAACAATGAATCAGGTAAAACATAGAACATGGTGACCAGTTTTATTGGTGTTTAACTACACTTTCAACAATGTGTCAAGTATAACGTAGAACATGGTGACCATTTTTATTGATGTTTAACGCCACTTTAAACAATGTGTAAGGTATAATGTAGAACATGGTAACCAGTTTTATTGGTGTTTAACGCCACTTTCAACAATGTGTCAGGTATAGTGTAGAACATGGTGATCAATTTTATTGGTGTTTAACGACACTTTCAACAATGTGTCAAGAATAAAGTAGAACATGGTGACCAATTTTATTGGTGTTTAACGCCACCTTAAACAATGTGTCAGGTACAACGTAGAACATGGTGACCAGTTTTATTGGTGTTTAACGACACTTTCAACAATGTGTCAAGAATAATGTAGAACATGGTGACTAATTTTATTGGTGTTTAACGCCACTTTAAACAATGTGTCAGGTATAACGTAGAACATGGTGACCAGTTTTATTGGTGTTTAACGACACTTTCAACAATGTGTCAAGTATAACGTAGAACATGGTGACCAATTTTATTGGTGTTTAACGACACTTTCAACCATGTGTCAGGTATAACGTAGAACATGGTGACCAGTTTTATTGGTGTTTAACACCACTTTCAACAATGTTAGTTATAGCATAGAATATGGTGACCAGTTTTATTGGTGTTTAACGCCACTTTCAACAATGTGACAGGTATAAAGTATAACATGGTGACCAGTTTTATTGGTGCTTAACGCCACTTTCAATAATGTGTCAAGTATAACGTAGTACATGTTGACCAGTTTTATTGGTGCTTAACGCCACTTTCAATAATGTGTCAGGTAAAACATAGAACATGGTGACCAGTTTTATTGGTGTTTAACGCCACTTTAAACAATGTGTCAGGTATAACGTAGAACATGGTGACCAGTTTTATTGGTGTTTAATGACACTTTCAATAATGTGTCAAGTATAACGTAGAACATGGTGACCAGTTTTATTGGTGTTTAATGACACTTTCAACAATGTGTCAAGTATAACGTAGAACATGGTGACTAGTTTTATTGGTGTTTAACGCCACTTTCAACAATGTGTCAGGTATAACGTATAATATGGCATTCAGTTTTATTGGTGTTTAACGACACTTTCAACAATGTGTCAGGTATAACGTAGAACATGGTGACCAGTTTTATTGGTGTTAAACGTCACTTTCAACAATATGTCAGGTATAACGTAGAACATGGTGACCAGTTTTATTGGTGTTTAACGCCACTTTCAACAATGTTAGTTATAGCGTAGAACATGGTGACCAGTTTTATTGGTGTTTAACGCCACTTCTAACAATGTGACAGGTATAAAGTATATCATGGTGACCAGTTTTATTGGTGCTTAACGCCACTTTCAACAATGTTAGTTATAGCGTAGAAGATGTTGGACAGTTTTATTGTTTTTATCTACACTTTCAACAATGTGTCCGGTATAACGTATAACATGCTGGCCAGTTTTATTGGTGTTTAATGCCACTTTCAACCATGTCTCAGGTATAACGTAGAACATGGTGACCAGTTTTATTGGTGCTTAACGACACTTTCAACAATGTTAGTTATAGCGTAGAAAATGGTGACCAGTTTTATTGGTGTTTAACGACACTGTCAACAATATGTCAGGTATAGCGTAGAACATGGTGACCAGTTTTATTGGTGTTTAACGACATTGTCAAAAATGTCAGGTATAACGTAGAACATGGTGACCAGTTTTATTGGTGTTTAACGACACTTTCAACAATGTGTCAGGTATAACGTAGAACATTGTCACCAGTTTTATTGGTGTTTAACGACACTTTCAACAATGTGTCAGGAATAACGTACAACATGGTGACCAGTTTTATTGGTTTTTAACACCACTTTCAACAATGTTAGTTATAGCGTAGAACATGGTGATCAGTTTTATTGGTGTTTAATGCCACTTTCAACAATGTGTGAGGTATAACGTAGAACATGGTGACCAGTTTTATTGGTGTTTAACGACACTTTCAACAATTTGTCAAGTATAACGTAGAACATGGTGAACAGTTTTATTGGTGTTTAACGACACTTTCAACAATGTGTCAGGTATAACGTAGAACATGGTCACCAGTTTTAATGGTGTTTAACGACACTTTCAACAATGTGTCAGGAATAACGTACAACATGGTGACCAGTTTTATTGGTTTTTAACGCCACTTTCAACAATGTTAGTTATAGCGTAGAACATGGTGATCAGTTTTATTGGTGTTTAATGCCACTTTCAACAATGTGTGAGGTATAACGTAGAACATGGTGACCAGTTTTATTGGTGTTTAACGACACTTTCAACAATTTGTCAAGTATAACGTAGAACATGGTGAACAGTTTTATTGGTGTTTAACAGCACTTTCAACAATGTGTCAAGTATAACATAGAACATGGTGAACAGTTTTATTGGTGTTTAACGACACTTTCAACAATGTGTCAAGTATAGCTCGCTGCAATTTTGTTTATGTGCGCCCCCCCCCCCTAACTTGAAATCCTGGATCCGCCCCCGTAGAGTATACATATGACAACTAGTAACTGTTTTATCAAGTTCACCTTCTGTCTAGCTGGAATCAAACTCACAAAATGTAGTGTAATTTTTTTTACTGGTTCCTCTAATTTGTTTTTTAAGGAGCGACCATTTAACTTGAAGGGGGGGTGTTATGGTTTTTTTGTTTCGTTCAGAAATTTTTTTTTCAGACAACACGAGTTAGAATATTTTTTTTTGTCGCGCACAGCGCAAATTTTTTTTTCCAGAATTTAACATTAAGTTATATGACAAAAATTCTGAATCAGATTATTTTTTTTTCCTCCACCAAAATCAGAATATTTTTTTCAGCAACATTGGGAATTTTTTTTTTTAGAAAAAAAACATACCCCCCCTCCCCTCTCCCTGCAAGTTAAATGGGTCGTCCCTAATCAGATGTACATTTTGTATATCTGGGTAGAAACGAATCTGTGTTTCCCGTTCGTGGATAAGTGTACTCGATTCAACATTATGTGATAAAGTTTGTCAGTTACATGTACTTGCGACAGGCCGGTGGTTTTCTCAGGTTTCCTCCACCAATGAAACTGACCGCCACTATATACATTGTAACTGAAATATCGTTGAAAGTGGCACTAAACACCATAAACCAACCACCCCATTCACTGGCTTAAACACCGTCACATTTTTTGTGCCCGTCTCAAGACCTGGATTTTCACCATCATCGCTGTTTAAATTTTCTGTTCATAATTGATGTGTAATAAAAATCTAATCTTAAGATACAAGTGTAAAATATAATAAATATAAATAGTATTTAGTTGTTATATCTCTGTTTATTATATTCTTATGATGTTTTTTTACAATACTTTTGGAATCTTTTGAAGTAAAAAAATGCACATGTCCCCACTTATGAATTTGGGGATTAAAACATCAAACCAATTTTTTTTCTTATAAAAAATAAAACACAAATAAATATAAATATAAATAATATATATAATGACAACAGACATCTTGTGTAGGTATATCAATTCATACACTTTTAATGTCCAGATTTATCATATATCATCATTTAAAAAGATAAAAATGTCAGGTCTCCAAATAAATCATACAATTATCTGAAAATGTAATTTGTCCATACCTGTGTACATACAAAATATGATGCAACCAGGATACAGACTAACAGTACATGTACAAACTTATTTAAAAAATAAAATTGGCAGGTCTTCAAATATATCAAAGATCACCAAACAATCTTATTTTGTCATCTGTTTAAATTATCATACAACTTCTTTTAAAAGTAAAAATGTCAGCTGTACAAATTATTCTACAACTCAATTAAAACATAAAAATGTCATGATCAGGTGTCTAAAGTAAATTATTATAAAACCACATTTTAAAATGAGAAATGTCAGCTGTCAAATTATCATACAATTTCATTGAAATAAAATGTCAGTTTCTAAATTATTATAAAACTCCATTTAATTTTAAAAAAAATGGCAGGTGTCAAAAAGAAAAATGTCAGCTGTCAAATATAAATAATAAAACTTGATTCATTAAAGAAGTTTTACTTTGTGTATTGTTGCTCCTGACTGTTTATAACAACCCACCCATAATTGTCCCCTCATGTCAATGTCAAGTGATAAAGGATATTTAATCCCTGTGTCCTCCATTACTTTACATGTCAATATATCTCCTTGTTCAGATAAAACATGGAGGGCATGTGTATAACAGTCACACACAATGACCTATAATATGGCGTTCAGTTTTATTGGTGTTTAACGACACTTTCAACAATGTGTCAGGTATAAAGTAGAACATGGTGACCAGTTTTATTGGTGTTTAACGACACTTTCAACAATGTGACAGGTATAAAGTATAACATGGTGACCAGTTTTATTGGTGCTTAACGCCACTTTCAACAATGTTAGTTATAGCGTAGAACATGTTGGCCTGTTGTATTGGTGTTTAACGACACTTTCAACAATGTGTCAGGTATAACGTATAACATGCTGACCAGTTTTATTGGTGTTTAACGCCACTTTCAACCATGTGTCAGGTATAACGAAGAACATGGTGACCAGTTTTATTGGTGCTTATCTACACTTTCAACAATGTTAGTTATAGTGTAGAACATGGTGACCAGTTTTATTGGTGTTTAACGACACTGTCAACAATATGTCAGGTATAGCATAGAACATGGTGACCAGTTTTATTGGTGTTTAACGACACTGTCAACAATATGTCAGGTATAACGTAGAACATGGTGACCAGTTTTATTGGTGTTTAACGACACTTTCAACAATGTGTCAGGTATAACGTAGAACATGGTGACCAGTTTTATTGGTGTTTAACGACACTTTCAACAATGTGTCAAGTATAACGTAGAACATGGTGACCAATTTTATTGGTGTTTAACGACACTTTCAACAATATGACAGGCATAACGTAGAACATGGTCACCAGTTTTATAGGTGTTTAACGACACTTTCAACAATGTGTCAAGTATAACGTAGAACATGGTGACCAGTTTTATTGGTGTTTAACGACACTTTCAACATGTGTCAAGTATAACGTAGAACATGGTGACCAGTTTTATTGGTGTTTAACGCCACTTTAAGCAATGTGTCAGATATAACGTAGAAGATGGTGACCAGTTTTATTGGTGTTTAGCGACACTTTCAACAATATGTCAAGTATAACGTAGAACATGGTGACCAGTTTTATTGGTGTTTAACACCACTTTCAACAATGTTAGTTATAGCGTAGAAGATGGTGATCAGTTTTATTGGTGTTTAACGAAACTGTCAACAATGTGACAGGTATGGCATAGAACATGGTGACCAGTTTTATTGGTGTTTAACGACAGTGTCAACAATATGTCAGGTATAGCGTAGAAAATGGTGACCAGTTTTATTGGTGCTTAACGACACTTTCAACAATGAATCAGGTAAAAGATAGAACATGGTGACCAGTTTTATTGGTGTTTAACGCCACTTTAAACAATGTGTCAGGTATAGCGTAGAACATGGTGACCAGTTTTATTGATGTTTAACTACACTTTCAACAATGTGTCAGGTATAACGTAGAACATGGTGACCAGTTTTATTGATGTTTAACGCCACTTTAAACAATGTGTCAGGTATAGCGTAGAAAATGGTGACCAGTTTTATTGATGTTTAACTACACTTTCAACAATGTGTCAGGTATAACGTAGAACATGGTGACCAGTTTTATTGGTGCTTGACGACATTTTCAACAATGTGTCAGGTATAATGTAGAACATGGTGACCAGTTTTATTGGTGTTTAACGCCACTTTCAACAATGTGTCAGGTATAACGTAGAACATGGTGACCAATTTTATTGGTGTTTAAAGACACTTTCAACAATATGTCAGGTATAGCGTAGAACATGGTGACCAGTTTTATTGGTGTTTAATGACACTTTCAACTATGTGTGAGGTATAACATAGAACATGGTGACCAGTTTTATTGGTGTTTAACGACACTTTCAACAATGTGTCAAGAATAACGTAGAACATGGTGACCAATTTTATTGGTGTTTAACGCCACTTTAAACAATGTGTCAGGTATTACGTAGAACATGGTGACCCGTTTTATTGGTGTTTAACACCATTTTCAACAATGTTAGTTATAGCGTAGAACAATATGTCAGGTATAGCATAGAACATGGTGACCAGTTTTATTGGTGTTTAACGACACTGTCAACAATATGTCAGGTATAACGTAGAACATGGTGACCAGTTTTATTGGTGTTTAACGACACTTTCAACAATGTGTCAGGTATAACGTAGAACATGGTGACCAGTTTTATTGGTGTTTAACGACACTTTCAACAATGTGTCAAGTATAACGTAGAACATGGTGACCAATTTTATTGGTGTTTAACGACACTTTCAACAATGTGTCAGGTATAACGTATAATATGGCGTTCAGTTTCAACAATGTGTCAGGTATAACGTATAACATGATAACCAGTTTTATTGGTGTTTAACGACACTTTCAACAATGTTAGTTATAGCGTAGAACATGGTGACCAGTTTTATTGGTGTTTAACGACACTTTCAACAATATGACAGGCATAACGTAGAACATGGTCACCAGTTTTATAGGTGTTTAACGACACTTTCAACAATGTGTCAAGTATAACGTAGAACATGGTGACCAGTTTTATTGGTGTTTAACGACACTTTCAACAATGTGTCAAGTATAACGTAGAACATGGTGACCAGTTTTATTGGTGTTTAACGCCACTTTAAGCAATGTGTCTGGTATAACGTAGAAGATGGTGACCAGTTTTATTGGTGTTTAGCGACACTTTCAACAACGTGTCAAGTATAACGTAGAACATGGTGACCAGTTTTATTGGTGTTTAACACCACTTTCAACAATGTTAGTTATAGCGTAGAAGATGGTGATCAGTTTTATTGGTGTTTAACGAAACTGTCAACAATGTGACAGGTATGGCATAGAACATGGTGACCAGTTTTATTGGTGTTTAACGACGGTGTCAACAATATGTCAGGTATAGCGTAGAAAATGGTGACCAGTTTTATTGGTGTTTAACGATACTTTCAACAATGAATCAGGTAAAAGATAGAACATGGTGACCAGTTTTATTGGTGTTTAACGCCACTTTAAACAATGTGTCAGGTATAGCGTAGAACATGGTGACCAGTTTTATTGATGTTTAACTACACTTTCAAGAATGTGTCAAGTATAACGTAGAACATGGTGACCAATTTTATTGGTGTTTAAAGACACTTTCAACAATGTGTCAGGTATAACGTAGAACATGGTGACCTATTTTATTGGTGTTTAAAGACACTTTCAACAATATGTCAGGTATAGCGTAGAACATGGTGACCAGTTTTATTGGTGTTTAATGACACTTTCAACTATGTGTGAGGTATAACGTAGAACATGGTGACCAGTTTTATTGGTGTTTAACGACACTTTCAACAATGTGTCAAGAATAACGTAGAACATGGTGACCAATTTTATTGGTGTTTAACGCCACTTTAAACAATGTGTCAGGTATAACGTAGAACATGGTGACCAGTTTTATTGGTGTTTAACGACACTTTCAACCATGTGTCAGGTATTACGTAGAACATGGTGACCAGTTTTATTGGTGTTTAACACCATTTTCAACAATGTTAGTTATAGCGTAGAACATGGTGATCAGTTTTATTGGTGTTTAATGCCACTTTCAACAATGTGTCAGGTATAACGTAGAAGATGGTGACCAGTTTTATTGGTGTTTAACGACACTTTCAACAATGTTAGTTATAGCATAGAATATGGTGGCCAGTTTTATTGGTGATTAACGCCACTTTCAACAATGTGACAGGTATAAAGTATAACATGGTGACCAGTTTTATTGGTGCTTAATGCCACTTTCAACAATGTTAGTTATAGCGTAGAACATGCTGGCCGGTTTTATTGGTGTTTAATGCCACTTTCAACCATGTGTCAGGTATAACGTAGAACATGGTGACCTATTTTATTGGTGCTTAACGACACTTTCAACAATGTTAGTCATAGCGTAGAACATGGTGACCAGTTTTAATGGTGTTTAACGAAACTGTCAACAATGTCAGGTATGGCATAGAACATGGTGACCAGTTTTATTGGTGTTTAACGACAGTGTCAACAATATGTCAGGTATAGCGTAGAAAATGGTGACCAGTTTTATTGGTGTTTAACGATACTTTCAACAATGAATCAGGTAAAAGATAGAACATGGTGACCAGTTTTATTGGTGTTTAACGCCACTTTAAACAATGTGTCAGGTATAGCGTAGAACATGGTGACCAGTTTTATTGATGTTTAACTACACTTTCAACAATGTGTCAAGTATAACGTAGAACATGGTGACCAGTTTTATTGATGTTTAACGCCACTTTAAACAATGTGTCAGGTATAGCGTAGAACATGGTGACCAGTTTTATTGGTGTTTAATGACACTTTCAATAATGTGTCAAGTATAACGTAGAACATGGTGACCAGTTTTATTGGTGTTTAATGACACTTTCAACAATGTGTCAAGTATAACGTAGAACATGGTGACTAGTTTTATTGGTGTTTAACGACACTTTCAACAATGTGTCAGGTATAACGTATAATATGGCATTCAGTTTTATTGGTGTTTAACGACACTTTCAACAATGTGTCAGGTATAACGTAGAACATGGTGACCAGTTTTATTGGTGTTAAACGACACTTTCAACAATATGTCAGGTATAACGTAGAACATGGTGACCAGTTTTATTGGTGTTTAACGACACTTTCAACAATGTGTCAGGTATAGCGTATAACATGATGACCAGTTTTATTGGTGTTTAACGCCACTTTCAACAATGTTAGTTATAGCGTAGAACATGGTGACCAGTTTTATTGGTGTTTAACGCCACTTTCAACTATTTGACAGGTATAAAGTATAACATGGTGACCAGTTTTATTGGTGCTTAACGCCACTTTCAACAATGTTAGCTATAGCGTAGAAGATGTTGGCCAGTTTTATTGGTGTTTATCTACACTTTCAACAATGTGTCCGGTATAACGTATAACATGCTGGCCAGTTTTATTGGTGTTTAATGCCACTTTCAACCATGTCTCAGGTATAACGTGGAACATGGTGACCAGTTTTATTGGTGTTTAACGACACTGTCAAAAATGTCAGGTATAACATAGAACATGGTGACCAGTTTTATTGGTGTTTAACGACACTTTCAACAATGTTAGTTATAGCATAGAATATGGTGGCCAGTTTTATTGGTGTTTAACGCCACTTTCAACAATGTGACAGGTATAAAGTATAACATGGTGGCCAGTTTTATTGGTGCTTAATGCCACTTTCAACAATGTTAATTATAGCGTAGAACATGCTGGCCAGTTTTATTGGTGTTTAATGCCACTTTCAACCATGTGTCAGGTATAACGTAGAACATGGTGACCTATTTTATTGGTGCTTAACGACACTTTCAACAATGTTAGTTATAGCGTAGAACATGGTGACCAGTTTTAATGGTGTTTAACGAAACTGTCAACAATGTCAGGTATGGCATAGAACATGGTGACCAGTTTTATTGGTGTTTAACGACAGTGTCAACAATATGTCAGGTATAGCGTAGAAAATGGTGACCAGTTTTATTGGTGTTTAACGATACTTTCAACAATGAATCAGGTAAAAGATAGAACATGGTGACCAGTTTTATTGGTGTTTAACGCCACTTTAAACAATGTGTCAGGTATAGCGTAGAACATGGTGACCAGTTTTATTGATGTTTAACTACACTTTCAACAATGTGTCAAGTATAACGTAGAACATGGTGACCAGTTTTATTGATGTTTAACGCCACATTAAACAATGTGTCAGGTATAACGTAGAACATGGTGACCAGTTTTATTGGTGTTTAATGACACTTTCAATAATGTGTCAAGTATAACGTAGAACATGGTGACCAGTTTTATTGGTGTTTAATGACACTTTCAACAATGTGTCAAGTATAACGTAGAACATGGTGACTAGTTTTATTGGTGTTTAACGACACTTTCAACAATGTGTCAGGTATAACGTATAATATGGCATTCAGTTTTATTGGTGTTTAACGACACTTTCAACAATGTGTCAGGTATAACGTAGAACATGGTGACCAGTTTTATTGGTGTTTAACGACACTTTCAACAATGTGTCAGGTATAGCGTATAACATGGTGACCAGTTTTATTGGTGTTTAATGCCACTTTCAACAATGTTAGTTATAGCGTAGAACATGGTGACCAGTTTTATTGGTGTTTAACGCCACTTTCAACTATTTGACAGGTATAAAGTATAACATTGTGACCAGTTTTATTGGTGCTTAACGCCACTTTCAACAATGTTAGCTATAGCGTAGAAGATGTTGGCCAGTTTTATTGGTGTTTATCTACACTTTCAACAATGTGTCCGGTATAACGTATAACATGCTGGCCAGTTTTATTGGTGTTTAATGCCACTTTCAACCATGTCTCAGGTATAATGTAGAACATGGTGACCAGTTTTATTGGTGTTTAACGACACTGTCAACAATATGTCAGGTATAGCGTAGAACATGGTGACCAGTTTTATTGGTGTTTAACGACACTGTCAAAAATGTCAGGTATAACGTAGAACATGGTGACCAGTTTTATTGGTGTTTAACGACACTTTCAACAATGTGTCAAGTATAACGTAGAACATGGTCACCAGTTTTATTGGTGTTTAACGCCACTTTCAACAATGTTAGTTATAGCGTAGAAAATGGTGACCAGTTTTATTGGTGTTTAACGACACTGTCAACAATGTGTCAGGTATAGCGTAGAACATGGTGACCAGTTTTATTGGTGTTTAACGACACTGTCAAAAATGTCAGGTATAACGTAGAACATGGTGACCAGTTTTATTGGTGTTTAACGACACTTTCAACAATGTGTCAAGTATAACGTAGAACATGGTCACCAGTTTTATTGGTGTTTAACGCCACTTTCAACAATGTTAGTTATAGCGTAGAACATGATGATCAGTTTTATTGGTGTTTAATGCCACTTTCAACAATGTGTGAGGTATAACGTAGAACATGGTAACCAGTTTTATTGGTGTTTAACGACACTTTCAACAATTTGTCAAGTATAACGTAGAACATGGTGTCCAGTTTTATTGGTGTTTAACGACACTTTCAACAATGTGTCAGGTATTACGTAGAACATGGTGACCAGTTTTATTGGTTTTTAATGCCACTTTCAACAATGTTAGTTATAGCATAGAACATGGTGATCAGTTTTATTGGTGTTTAATGCCACTTTCAACAATGTGTGAGGTATAACGTAGAACATGGTGACCAGTTTTATTGGTGTTTAACGACACTTTCAACAATTTGTCAGGTATTACGTAGAACATGGTGACCAGTTTTATTGGTGTTTAACAACACTTTCAACAATGTGTCAGGTATAACATATAACATGGTGACCAGTTTTATTGGTGTTTAACGAAACTTTCAACAATGTGTCAGGTATTACGTAGAACATGGTGACCAGTTTTATTGGTGTTTAACAACACTTTCAACAATGTGTCAGGTATAACGTATAACATAGTGACCAGTTTTATTGGTGTTTAATGACACTTTCAATAATGTGTCAAGTATAACGTAGAACATGGTGACCAGTTTTATTGGTGTTTAATGACACTTTCAACAATGTGTCAAGTATAACGTAGAACATGGTGACTAGTTTTATTGGTGTTTAGCGACATTTTCAACAATGTGTCAGGTATAACGTATAATATGGCATTCAGTTTTATTGGTGTTTAACGACACTTTCAACAATGTGTCAGGTATAACGTAGAACATGGTGACCAGTTTTATTGGTGTTTAACGACACTTTCAACAATGTGTCAGGTATAACGTATAATATGGCATTCAGTTTCAACAATGTGTCAGGTATAACGTATAACATGATAACCAGTTTTATTGGTGTTTAACGACACTTTCAACAATGTTAGTTATAGCGTAGAACATGGTGACCAGTTTTATTGGTGTTTAACGACACTTTCAACAATATGACAGGAATAACGTAGAACATGGTGACCAGTTTTATAGGTGTTTAACGACACTTTCAACAATATGACAGGTATAACGTAGAACATGGTGACCAGTTTTATTGGTGTTTAACGACACTTTCAACAATGTGTCAAGTATAAAGTAGAACATGGTGACCAATTTTATTGGTGTTTAACGACACTTTCAACAATGTGTCAGGTATAACGTATAATATGGCATTCAGTTTCAACAATGTGTCAGGTATAACGTATAACATGATAACCAGTTTTATTGGTGTTTAACGACACTTTCAACAATGTTAGTTATAGCGTAGAACATGGTGACCAGTTTTATTGGTGTTTAACGACACTTTCAACAATATGACAGGCATAACTTAGAACATGGTGACCAGTTTTATAGGTGTTTAACGACACTTTCAACAATGTGTCAAGTATAACGTATAACATGGTGACCAGTTTTATTGGTGTTTAACGACACTTTCAACAATGTGTCAGGTATAGCTCGCCGCAATTTTTTTTATGTGCGCCCCCCCCTAACTTGAAATCCTGGATCCACCCCCGTAGAGTTTACATATGACAACTAGTAACTGTTTTATCAAGTTCACCTTCTGTCTAGCTGGAATCAAACTCACAAAATGTAGTGTCATTTTTTTTACTGGTTCCTCTAATTTGTTTTTAAGGAGCGACCATTTAACTTGAAGGGGGGGTGTTATGGTTTTTTTGTTTCGTTCAGAAATTTTTTTTTCAGACAACACGAGTTAGAATATTTTTTTTTGTCGCGCACAGCGCAAATTTTTTTTTCCAGAATTTAACATTAAGTTATATGACAAAAATTCTGAATCAGATTATTTTTTCTTCCTCCACCAAAATCAGAATATTTTTTTCAGCAACATTGGGAATTTTTTTTTTCAGAAAAAAACCATACCCCCCCCCCCCTCCCCTCTCCCTGCAAGTTAAATGGGTCGTCCCTAATCAGATGTACATTTTGTATATCTGGGTAGAAATGAATCTGTGTTTCCCGTTCGTGGATAAGTGTACTCGATTCAACATTATGTGATAAAGTTTGTCAGTTACATGTACTTGCGACAGGCCGGTGGTTTTCTCAGGTTTCCTCCACCAATAAAACTGACCGCCACTATATACATTGTAACTGAAATATCGTTGAAAGTGGCACTAAACACCATAAACCAACCACCCCATTCACTGGCTTAAACACTGTCACATTTTTTGTGCCCGTCTCAAGACCTGGATTTTCACCATCATCACTGTTTAAATTTTCTGTTCATAATTGATGTGTAATAAAAATCTAATCTTAAGATACAAGTGTAAAATATAATAAATATAAATAGTATTTAGTTGTTATATCTCTGTTTATTATATTCTTATGATGTTTTTTACAATACTTTTGGAATCTTTTGAAGTAAAAAAATGCACATGTCCCCACTTATGAATTTGGGGATTAAAACATCAAACCAATTTTTTTTCTTATAAAAAATAAAACACAAATAAATATAAATATAAATAATATATATAATGACAACAGACATCTTGTGCAGGTATATCAATTCATACACTTTTAATGTCCAGATTTATCATATATCATCATTTAGAAAGATAAAAATGTCAGGTCTCCAAATAATTCATACAATTATCTGAAAATGTAATTTGTCCATACCTGTGTACATACAAAATATGATGCAACCAGGATACAGACTAACAGTACATGTACAAACTTATTTAAAAAATAAAATTGGCAGGTCTTCAAATATATCAAAGATCACCAAACAATCTTATTTTGTCATCTGTTTAAATTATCATACAACTTCTTTTAAAAGTAAAAATGTCAGCTGTACAAATTATTCTACAGCTCAATTAAAACATAAAAATGTCATGATCAGGTGTCTAAAGTAAATTATTATAAAACTTCATTTTAAAATGAGAAATGTCAGGTGTCTAAATTATTATACAACTCCATTAAAACATAAAAATGTCAGGTGTCTAAAGTAAATTATTATAAAACCACATTTTAAAATGAGAAATGTCAGCTGTCAAATTATCATACAATTTCATTGAAATAAAATGTCAGTTTCTAAATTATTATAAAACTCCATTTAATTTAAAAAAAAATGGCAGGTGTCAAAAAGAAAAATGTCAGCTGTCAAATATAAATAATAAAACTTGATTCATTAAAGAAGTTTTACTTTGTGTATTGTTGCTCCTGACTGTTTATAACAACCCACCCATAATTGTCCCCTCATGTCAATGTCAAGTGATAAAGGATATTTAATCCCTGTGTCCTCCATTACTTTACATGTCAATATATCTCCTTGTTCAGATAAAACATGGAGGGTATGTGTATAACAGTCACACACAATGACCTATAATATGGCGTTCAGTTTTATTGGTGTTTAACGACACTTTCAACAATGTGTCAGGTATAACGTAGAACATGGTGACCAGTTTTATTGGTGTTTAACGACACTTTCAACAATGTGAGAGGTATAAAGTATAACATGGTGACCAGTTTTATTGGTGCTTAACACCACTTTCAACAATGTTAGTTATAGCGTAGAACATGTTGGCCTGTTGTATTGGTGTTTAACGACACTTTCAACAATGTGTCAGGTATAACGTATAACATGCTGACCAGTTTTATTGGTGTTTAATGCCACTTTCAACCATGTGTCAGGTATAACGTAGAACATGGTGACCAGTTTTATTGGTGTTTATCTACACTTTCAACAATGTTAGTTATAGTGTAGAACATGGTGACCAGTTTTATTGGTGTTTAACGACACTGTCAACAATATGTCGGGTATAGCGTAGAACATGGTGACCAGTTTTATTGGTGTTTAACGACACTGTCAACAATATGTCAGGTATAACGTAGAACATGGTGACCAGTTTTATTGGTGTTTAACGACACTTTCAACAATGTGTCAGGTATAGTGTAGAAAATGGTGACCAGTTTTATTGGTGTTTAACGATACTTTCAACAATGAGTCAGGTAAAACATAGAACATGGTGACCAGTTTTATTGGTGTTTAACGCCACTTTAAACAATGTGTCAGGTATAGCGTAGAACATGGTGACCAGTTTTATTGATGTTTAACTACACTTTCAACAATGTGTCAAGTATAACGTAGAACATGGTGACCAGTTTTATTGATGTTTAACACCCTTTAAACAATGTGACAGGTATAACGTAGAACATGGTGACCAGTTTTATTGGTGTTTAATGACACTTTCAATAATGTGTCAAGTATAACGTAGAACATGGTGACCAGTTTTATTGGTGTTTAATGACACTTTCAACAATGTGTCAAGTATAACGTAGAACATGGTGACTAGTTTTATTGGTGTTTAGCGACATTTTCAACAATGTGTCAGGTATAACGTATAATATGGCATTCAGTTTTATTGGTGTTTAACGACACTTTCAACAATGTGTCAGGTATAACGTAGAACATGGTGACCAGTTTTATTGGTGTTTAACGACACTTTCAACAATGTGTCAGGTATAACGTATAATATGGCATTCAGTTTCAACAATGTGTCAGGTATAACGTATAACATGATAACCAGTTTTATTGGTGTTTAACGACACTTTCAACAATGTTAGTTATAGCGTAGAACATGGTGACCAGTTTTATTGGTGTTTAACGACACTTTCAACAATATGACAGGAATAACGTAGAACATGGTGACCAGTTTTATAGGTGTTTAACGACACTTTCAACAATATGACAGGTATAACGTAGAACATGGTGACCAGTTTTATTGGTGCTTAGCGACACTTTCAACAATGTGTCAAGTATAACGTAGAACATGGTGACCAATTTTATTGGTGTTTAACGCCACTTTAAAAAATGTGTCAGGTATAACGTATAACATGGTGACCAGTTTTATTGGTGTTTAACGACACTTTCAACAATGTGTCAAGTATAACGTAGAACATGGTGACCAGTTTTATTGGTGTTTAACGACACTTTCAACAATGTGTCAGGAATTAAGTAGAACATGGTGACCAGTTTTATTGGTGTTTAATGCCACTTTCAACAATGTTAGTTATAGCGTAGAACATGGTGATCAGTTTTATTGGTGTTTAATGCCACTTTCAACAATGTGTGAGGTATAACGTAGAACATGGTGACCAGTTTTATTGGTGTTTAACGACACTTTCAACAATTTGTCAAGTATAACGTAGAACATGGTGACCAGTTTTATTGGTGTTTAATGACACTTTCAACAATGTGTCAGGTATTACGTAGAACATGGTGACCAGTTTTATTGGTGTTTAACAACACTTTCAACAATGTGTCAGGTATAACGTATAACATGGTGACCAGTTTTATTGGTGTTTAACGACACTTTCAACAATGTGTCAGGTATAGCTCGCCGCAATTTTTTTTATGTGCGCCCCCCCCTAACTTGAAATCCTGGATCCACCCCCGTAGAGTTTACATATGACAACTAGTAACTGTTTTATCAAGTTCACCTTCTGTCTAGCTGGAATCAAACTCACAAAATGTAGTGTCATTTTTTTTACTGGTTCCTCTAATTTGTTTTTAAGGAGCGACCATTTAACTTGAAGGGGGGGTGTTATGGTTTTTTTGTTTCGTTCAGAAATTTTTTTTTCAGACAACACAAGTTAGAATATTTTTTTTTGTCGCGCACAGCGCAAATTTTTTTTTCCAGAATTTAACATTAAGTTATATGACAAAAATTCTGAATCAGATTATTTTTTCTTCCTCCACCAAAATCAGAATATTTTTTTCAGCAACATTGGGAATTTTTTTTTTCAGAAAAAAACCATACCCCCCCCCCCTCCCCTCTCCCTGCAAGTTAAATGGGTCGTCCCTAATCAGATGTACATTTTGTATATCTGGGTAGAAATGAATCTGTGTTTCCCGTTCGTGGATAAGTGTACTCGATTCAACATTATGTGATAAAGTTTGTCAGTTACATGTACTTGCGACAGGCCGGTGGTTTTCTCAGGTTTCCTCCACCAATAAAACTGACCGCCACTATATACATTGTAACTGAAATATCGTTGAAAGTGGCACTAAACACCATAAACCAACCACCCCATTCACTGGCTTAAACACTGTCACATTTTTTGTGCCCGTCTCAAGACCTGGATTTTCACCATCATCACTGTTTAAATTTTCTGTTCATAATTGATGTGTAATAAAAATCTAATCTTAAGATACAAGTGTAAAATATAATAAATATAAATAGTATTTAGTTGTTATATCTCTG
Source organism: Bathymodiolus brooksi (assembly GCA_963680875.1). Taxonomy (NCBI): domain Eukaryota; kingdom Metazoa; phylum Mollusca; class Bivalvia; order Mytilida; family Modiolidae; genus Bathymodiolus; species Bathymodiolus brooksi. The sequence continues at coordinate 8,328,324 of OY804583.1, read as the reverse complement.
TTTATTATATCCTTATGATGTTTTTTTACAATACTTTTGGAATCTTTTGAAGTAAAAAAATGCACATGTCCCCACTTATGAATTTGGGGATTAAAACATCAAACCAATTTTTTTTCTTATAAAAAATAAAACACAAATAAATATAAATATAAATAATATATATAATGACAACAGACATCTTGTGCAGGTATATCAATTCATACACTTTTAATGTCCAGATTTATCATATATCATCATTTAGAAAGATAAAAATGTCAGGTCTCCAAATAAATCATACAATTATCTGAAAATGTAATTTGTCCATACCTGTGTACATACAAAATATGATGCAACCAGGATACAGACTAACAGTACATGTACAAACTTATTTAAAAAATAAAATTGGCAGGTCTTCAAATATATCAAAGATCACCAAACAATCTTATTTTGTCATCTGTTTAAATTATCATACAACTTCTTTTAAAAGTAAAAATGTCAGCTGTACAAATTATTCTACAGCTCAATTAAAACATAAAAATGTCATGATCAGGTGTCTAAAGTAAATTATTATAAAACTTCATTTTAAAATGAGAAATGTCAGGTGTCTAAATTATTATACAACTCCATTAAAACATAAAAATGTCAGGTGTCTAAAGTAAATTATTATAAAACCACATTTTAAAATGAGAAATGTCAGCTGTCAAATTATCATACAATTTCATTGAAATAAAATGTCAGTTTCTAAATTATTATAAAACTCCATTTAATTTAAAAAAAAATGGCAGGTGTCAAAAAGAAAATGTCAGCTGTCAAATATAAATAATAAAACTTGATTCATTAAAGAAGTTTTACTTTGTGTATTGTTGCTCCTGACTGTTTATAACAACCCACCCATAATTGTCCCCTCATGTCAATGTCAAGTGATAAAGGATATTTAATCCCTGTGTCCTCCATTACTTTACATGTCAATATATCTCCTTGTTCAGATAAAACATGGAGGGCATGTGTATAACAGTCACACACAATGACCTATAATATTGGGTTCAGTTTTATTGGTGTTTAACGACACTTTCAACAATGTGTCAGGTATAACGTAGAACATGGTGACCAGTTTTATTGGTGTTTAACGACACTTTCAACAATGTGAGAGGTATAAAGTATAACATGGTGACCAGTTTTATTGGTGCTTAACACCACTTTCAACAATGTTAGTTATAGCGTAGAACATGTTGGCCTGTTGTATTGGTGTTTAACGACACTTTCAACAATGTGTCAGGTATAACGTATAACATGCTGACCAGTTTTATTGGTGTTTAATGCCACTTTCAACCATGTGTCAGGTATAACGTAGAACATGGTGACCAGTTTTATTGGTGTTTATCTACACTTTCAACAATGTTAGTTATAGTGTAGAACATGGTGACCAGTTTTATTGGTGTTTAACGACACTGTCAACAATATGTCGGGTATAGCGTAGAACATGGTGACCAGTTTTATTGGTGTTTAACGACACTGTCAACAATATGTCAGGTATAACGTAGAACATGGTGACCAGTTTTATTGGTGTTTAACGACACTTTCAACAATGTGTCAGGTATAGCGTAGAAAATGGTGACCAGTTTTATTGGTGTTTAACGATACTTTCAACAATGAGTCAGGTAAAACATAGAACATGGTGACCAGTTTTATTGGTGTTTAACGCCACTTTAAACAATGTGTCAGGTATAGCGTAGAACATGGTGACCAGTTTTATTGATGTTTAACTACACTTTCAACAATGTGTCAAGTATAACGTAGAACATGGTGACCAGTTTTATTGATGTTTAACACCCTTTAAACAATGTGACAGGTATAACGTAGAACATGGTGACCAGTTTTATTGGTGTTTAATGACACTTTCAATAATGTGTCAAGTATAACGTAGAACATGGTGACCAGTTTTATTGGTGTTTAATGACACTTTCAACAATGTGTCAAGTATAACGTAGAACATGGTGACTAGTTTTATTGGTGTTTAGCGACATTTTCAACAATGTGTCAGGTATAACGTATAATATGGCATTCAGTTTTATTGGTGTTTAACGACACTTTCAACAATGTGTCAGGTATAACGTAGAACATGGTGACCAGTTTTATTGGTGTTTAACGACACTTTCAACAATGTGTCAGGTATAACGTATAATATGGCATTCAGTTTCAACAATGTGTCAGGTATAACGTATAACATGATAACCAGTTTTATTGGTGTTTAACGACACTTTCAACAATGTTAGTTATAGCGTAGAACATGGTGACCAGTTTTATTGGTGTTTAACGACACTTTCAACAATATGACAGGAATAACGTAGAACATGGTGACCAGTTTTATAGGTGTTTAACGACACTTTCAACAATATGACAGGTATAACGTAGAACATGGTGACCAGTTTTATTGGTGCTTAGCGACACTTTCAACAATGTGTCAAGTATAACGTAGAACATGGTGACCAATTTTATTGGTGTTTAACGCCACTTTAAAAAATGTGTCAGGTATAACGTATAACATGGTGACCAGTTTTATTGGTGTTTAACGACACTTTCAACAATTTGTAAAGTATAACGTAGAACATGGTGACCAGTTTTATTGGTGTTTAACGACACTTTCAACAATGTGTCAGGTATTACGTAGAACATGGTGACCAGTTTTATTGGTGTTTAATGCCACTTTCAACAATGTTAGTTATAGCGTAGAACATGGTGATCAGTTTTATTGGTGTTTAATGCCACTTTCAACAATGTGTGAGGTATAACGTAGAACATGGTGACCAGTTTTATTGGTGTTTAACGACACTTTCAACAATTTGTCAAGTATAACGTAGAACATGGTGACCAGTTTTATTGGTGTTTAATGACACTTTCAACAATGTGTCAGGTATTACGTAGAACATGGTGACCAGTTTTATTGGTGTTTAACAACACTTTCAACAATGTGTCAGGTATAACATATAACATGGTGACCAGTTTTATTGGTGTTTAACGAAACTTTCAACAATGTGTCAGGTATTACGTAGAACATGGTGACCAGTTTTATTGGTGTTTAACAACACTTTCAACAATGTGTCAGGTATAACGTATAACATGGTGACCAGTTTTATTGGTGTTTAACGACACTTTCAACAATGTGTCAGGTATAGCTCGCCGCAATTTTTTTTATGTGCGCCCCCCCCTAACTTGAAATCCTGGATCCACCCCCGTAGAGTTTACATATGACAACTAGTAACTGTTTTATCAAGTTCACCTTCTGTCTAGCTGGAATCAAACTCACAAAATGTAGTGTCATTTTTTTTACTGGTTCCTCTAATTTGTTTTTAAGGAGCGACCATTTAACTTGAAGGGGGGGTGTTATGGTTTTTTTGTTTCGTTCAGAAATTTTTTTTTCAGACAACACGAGTTAGAATATTTTTTTTTGTCGCGCACAGCGCAAATTTTTTTTTCCAGAATTTAACATTAAGTTATATGACAAAAATTCTGAATCAGATTATTTTTTCTTCCTCCACCAAAATCAGAATATTTTTTTCAGCAACATTGGGAATTTTTTTTTTCAGAAAAAAACCATACCCCCCCCCCCCTCCCCTCTCCCTGCAAGTTAAATGGGTCGTCCCTAATCAGATGTACATTTTGTATATCTGGGTAGAAATGAATCTGTGTTTCCCGTTCGTGGATAAGTGTACTCGATTCAACATTATGTGATAAAGTTTGTCAGTTACATGTACTTGCGACAGGCCGGTGGTTTTCTCAGGTTTCCTCCACCAATAAAACTGACCGCCACTATATACATTGTAACTGAAATATCGTTGAAAGTGGCACTAAACACCATAAACCAACCACCCCATTCACTGGCTTAAACACTGTCACATTTTTTGTGCCCGTCTCAAGACCTGGATTTTCACCATCATCACTGTTTAAATTTTCTGTTCATAATTGATGTGTAATAAAAATCTAATCTTAAGATACAAGTGTAAAATATAATAAATATAAATAGTATTTAGTTGTTATATCTCTGTTTATTATATTCTTATGATGTTTTTTACAATACTTTTGGAATCTTTTGAAGTAAAAAAATGCACATGTCCCCACTTATGAATTTGGGGATTAAAACATCAAACCAATTTTTTTTCTTATAAAAAATAAAACACAAATAAATATAAATATAAATAATATATATAATGACAACAGACATCTTGTGCAGGTATATCAATTCATACACTTTTAATGTCCAGATTTATCATATATCATCATTTAGAAAGATAAAAATGTCAGGTCTCCAAATAATTCATACAATTATCTGAAAATGTAATTTGTCCATACCTGTGTACATACAAAATATGATGCAACCAGGATACAGACTAACAGTACATGTACAAACTTATTTAAAAAATAAAATTGGCAGGTCTTCAAATATATCAAAGATCACCAAACAATCTTATTTTGTCATCTGTTTAAATTATCATACAACTTCTTTTAAAAGTAAAAATGTCAGCTGTACAAATTATTCTACAGCTCAATTAAAACATAAAAATGTCATGATCAGGTGTCTAAAGTAAATTATTATAAAACTTCATTTTAAAATGAGAAATGTCAGGTGTCTAAATTATTATACAACTCCATTAAAACATAAAAATGTCAGGTGTCTAAAGTAAATTATTATAAAACCACATTTTAAAATGAGAAATGTCAGCTGTCAAATTATCATACAATTTCATTGAAATAAAATGTCAGTTTCTAAATTATTATAAAACTCCATTTAATTTAAAAAAAAATGGCAGGTGTCAAAAAGAAAAATGTCAGCTGTCAAATATAAATAATAAAACTTGATTCATTAAAGAAGTTTTACTTTGTGTATTGTTGCTCCTGACTGTTTATAACAACCCACCCATAATTGTCCCCTCATGTCAATGTCAAGTGATAAAGGATATTTAATCCCTGTGTCCTCCATTACTTTACATGTCAATATATCTCCTTGTTCAGAAAAAACATGGAGGGCATGTGTATAACAGTCACACACAATGACCTATAATATGGCGTTCAGTTTTATTGGTGTTTAACGACACTTTCAACAATGTGTCAGGTATAACGTAGAACATGGTGACCAGTTTTATTGGTGTTTAACGACACTTTCAACAATGTGAGAGGTATAAAGTATAACATGGTGACCAGTTTTATTGGTGCTTAACACCACTTTCAACAATGTTAGTTATAGCGTAGAACATGTTGGCCTGTTGTATTGGTGTTTAACGACACTTTCAACAATGTGTCAGGTATAACGTATAACATGCTGACCAGTTTTATTGGTGTTTAATGCCACTTTCAACCATGTGTCAGGTATAACGTAGAACATGGTGACCAGTTTTATTGGTGTTTATCTACACTTTCAACAATGTTAGTTATAGTGTAGAACATGGTGACCAGTTTTATTGGTGTTTAACGACACTGTCAACAATATGTCGGGTATAGCGTAGAACATGGTGACCAGTTTTATTGGTGTTTAATGACACTGTCAACAATATGTCAGGTATAACGTAGAACATGGTGACCAGTTTTATTGGTGTTTAACGACACTTTCAACAATGTGTCAGGTATAGCGTAGAAAATGGTGACCAGTTTTATTGGTGTTTAACGATACTTTCAACAATGAGTCAGGTAAAACATAGAACATGGTGACCAGTTTTATTGGTGTTTAACGCCACTTTAAACAATGTGTCAGGTATAGCGTAGAACATGGTGACCAGTTTTATTGATGTTTAACTACACTTTCAACAATGTGTCAAGTATAACGTAGAACATGGTGACCAGTTTTATTGATGTTTAACACCCTTTAAACAATGTGACAGGTATAACGTAGAACATGGTGACCAGTTTTATTGGTGTTTAATGACACTTTCAATAATGTGTCAAGTATAACGTAGAACATGGTGACCAGTTTTATTGGTGTTTAATGACACTTTCAACAATGTGTCAAGTATAACGTAGAACATGGTGACTAGTTTTATTGGTGTTTAGCGACATTTTCAACAATGTGTCAGGTATAACGTATAATATGGCATTCAGTTTTATTGGTGTTTAACGACACTTTCAACAATGTGTCAGGTATAACGTAGAACATGGTGACCAGTTTTATTGGTGTTTAATGACACTTTCAACAATATGACAGGTATAACGTAGAACATGGTGACCAGTTTTATTGGTGCTTAGCGACACTTTCAACAATGTGTCAAGTATAACGTAGAACATGGTGACCAATTTTATTGGTGTTTAACGCCACTTTAAAAAATGTGTCAGGTATAACGTAGAACATGGTGACCAGTTTTATTGGTGTTTAACGACACTTTCAACAATGTGTCAAGTATAACGTAGAACATGGTGACCAATTTTATTGGTGTTTAACGACACTTTCAACAATGTGTCAGGTATAACGTATAATATGGCATTCAGTTTCAACAATGTGTCAGGTATAACGTATAACATGATAACCAGTTTTATTGGTGTTTAACGACACTTTCAACAATGTTAGTTATAGCGTAGAACATGGTGACCAGTTTTATTGGTGTTTAACGACACTTTCAACAATATGACAGGCATAACGTAGAACATGGTGACCAGTTTTATAGGTGTTTAACGACACTTTCAACAATGTGTCAAGTATAACGTAGAACATGGTGACCAGTTTTATTGGTGTTTAACGCCACTTTAAGCAATGTGTCAGGTATAACGTAGAAGATGGTGACCAGTTTTATTGGTGTTTAGCGACACTTTCAACAATGTGTCAAGTATAACGTTGAACATGGTGACCAGTTTTATTGGTGTTTAGCGACACTTTCAACAATGTGTCAGGTATAACATAGAACATGGTGAACAGTTTTATTGGTGTTTAACGCTACTTTAAACAATGTTAGTTATAGCATAGAATATGGTGGCCAGTTTTATTGGTGTTTAACGTCAGTTTCAACAATGTGACAGGTATAAAGTATTACATGGTGACCAGTTTTATTGGTGCTTTATGCCACTTTCAACAATGTTAGTTATAGTGTAGAACATGTTGGCCAGTTTTATTGGTGTTTAACGACTTTCAACAATGTGTCCGGTATAACGTATAACATGCTGGCCAGTTTTATTGGTGTTTAACGCCGCTTTCAACCTTGTGTCAGGTATAACGTAGAACATGGTGACCAGTTTTATTGGTGTTTAACGACACTGTCAACAATATGTCAGGTATAGCGTAGAAAATGGTGACCAGTTTTATTGGTGTTTAACGATACTTTCAACAATGAGTCAAGTAAAACATAGAACATGGTGACCAGTTTTATTAGTGTTTAACGCCACTTTAAACAATGTGTCAGGTATAGCGTAGAACATGGTGACCAGTTTTATTGATGTTTAACTACACTTTCAACAATGTGTCAAGTATAACGTAGAACATGGTGACCAGTTTTATTGATGTTTAACACCCTTTAAACAATGTGTCAGGTATAACGTAAAACATGGTGACCAGTTTTATTGGTGTTTAATGACACTTTCAACAATGTGTCAAGTATAACGTAGAACATGGTGACCAGTTTTATTGGTGTTTAATGACACTTTCAACAATGTGTCAAGTATAACGTAGAACATGGTGACTAGTTTTATTGGTGTTTAGCGACATTTTCAACAATGTGTCAGGTATAACGTATAATATGGCATTCAGTTTTATTGGTGTTTAACGACACTTTCAACAATGTGTCAGGTATAACGTAGAACATGGTGACCAGTTTTATTGGTGTTTAACGACACTTTCAACAATGTGTCAGGTATAACGTATAATATGGCATTCAGTTTCAACAATGTGTCAAGTATAACGTATAACATGATAACCAGTTTTATTGGTGTTTAACGACACTTTCAACAATGTTAGTTATAGCGTAGAACATGGTGACCAGTTTTATTGGTGTTTAACGACACTTTCAACAATATGACAGGAATAACGTAGAACATGGTGACCAGTTTTATAGGTGTTTAACGACACTTTCAACAATATGACAGGTATAACGTAGAACATGGTGACCAGTTTTATTGGTGCTTAGCGACACTTTCAACAATGTGTCAAGTATAACGTAGAACATGGTGAGCAATTTTATTGGTGTTTAACGCCACTTTAAAAAATGTGTCAGGTATTACGTAGAACATGGTGACCAGTTTTATTGGTGTTTAACGACACTTTCAACAATGTGTCAAGTATAACGTAGAACATGGTGACCAATTTTATTGGTGTTTAACGACACTTTCAACAATGTGTCAGGTATAACGTATAATATGGCATTCAGTTTCAACAATGTGTCAGGTATAACGTATAACATGATAACCAGTTTTATTGGTGTTTAACGACACTTTCAACAATGTTAGTTATAGCGTAGAACATGGTGACCAGTTTTATTGGTGTTTAACTACACTTTCAACAATGTGTCAGGTATAACGTAGAACATGGTGACCAGTTTTATTGGTGTTTAACGACACTTTCAAAAATGTGTCAAGTATAGCGTAGAACATGGTGACCAGTTTTATTGGTGTTTAATGACACTTTCAACAATGTGTCAAGTATAACGTAGAACATGGTGACTAGTTTTATTGGTGTTTAGCGACATTTTCAACAATGTGTCAGGTATAGCGTATAATATGGCATTCAGTTTTATTGGTGTTTAACGACACTTTCAACAATGTGTCAGGTATAACGTAGAACATGGTGACCAGTTTTATTGGTGTTTAACGACACTTTCAACAATGTGTCAGGTATAACGTATAATATGGCATTCAGTTTCAACAATGTGTCAGGTATAACGTATAACATGATAACCAGTTTTATTGGTGTTTAACGACACTTTCAACAATGTTAGTTATAGCGTAGAACATGGTGACCAGTTTTATTGGTGTTTAACGACACTTTCAACAATATGACAGGAATAACGTAGAACATGGTGACCAGTTTTATAGGTGTTTAACGACACTTTCAACAATATGACAGGTATAACGTAGAACATGGTGACCAGTTTTATTGGTGCTTAGCGACACTTTCAACAATGTGTCAAGTATAACGTAGAACATGGTGACCAATTTTATTGGTGTTTAACGCCACTTTAAAAAATGTGTCAGGTATAACGTAGAACATGGTGACCAGTTTTATTGGTGTTTAAAGACACTTTCAACAATGTGTCAAGTATAACGTAGAACATGGTGACCAATTTTATTGGTGTTTAACGACACTTTCAACAATGTGTCAGGTATAACGTATAATATGGCATTCAGTTTCAACAATGTGTCAGGTATAACGTATAACATGATAACCAGTTTTATTGGTGTTTAACGACACTTTCAACAATGTTAGTTATAGCGTAGAACATGGTGACCAGTTTTATTGGTGTTTAACGACACTTTCAACAATATGACAGGCATAACGTAGAACATGGTGACCAGTTTTATAGGTGTTTAACGACACTTTCAACAATGTGTCAAGTATAACGTAGAACATGGTGACCAGTTTTATTGGTGTTTAACGCCACTTTAAGCAATGTGTCAGGTATAACGTAGAAGATGGTGACCAGTTTTATTGGTGTTTAGCGACACTTTCAACAATGTGTCAAGTATAACGTTGAACATGGTGACCAGTTTTATTGGTGTTTAGCGACACTTTCAACAATGTGTCAGGTATAACATAGAACATGGTGAACAGTTATATTGGTGTTTAACGCTACTTTAAACAATGTTAGTTATAGCATAGAATATGGTGGCCAGTTTTATTGGTGTTTAACGTCAGTTTCAACAATGTGACAGGTATAAAGTATTACATGGTGACCAGTTTTATTGGTGCTTTATGCCACTTTCAACAATGTTAGTTATAGTGTAGAACATGTTGGCCAGTTTTATTGGTGTTTAACGATTTTCAACAATGTGTCCGGTATAACGTATAACATGCTGGCCAGTTTTATTGGTGTTTAACGCCACTTTCAACCTTGTGTCAGGTATAACGTAGAACATGGTGACCAGTTTTATTGGTGTTTAACGACACTGTCAACAATATGTCAGGAATAGCGTAGAAAATGGTGACCAGTTTTATTGGTGTTTAACGATACTTTCAACAATGAGTCAAGTAAAACATAGAACATGGTGACCAGTTTTATTAGTGTTTAACGCCACTTTAAACAATGTGTCAGGTATAGCGTAGAACATGGTGACCAGTTTTATTGATGTTTAACTACACTTTCAACAATGTGTCAAGTATAACGTAGAACATGGTGACCAGTTTTATTGATGTTTAACACCCTTTAAACAATGTGTCAGGTATAACGTAGAACATGGTGACCAGTTTTATTGGTGTTTAATGACACTTTCAACAATGTGTCAAGTATAACGTAGAACATGGTGACCAGTTTTATTGGTGTTTAATGACACTTTCAACAATGTGTCAAGTATAACGTAGAACATGGTGACTAGTTTTATTGGTGTTTAACGACATTTTCAACAATGTGTCAGGTATAACGTATAATATGGCATTCAGTTTTATTGGTGTTTAACGACACTTTCAACAATGTGTCAGGTATAACGCAGAACATGGTGACCAGTTTTATTGTTGTTTAACGACACTTTCAACAATGTGTCAGGTATAACGTATAATATGGCATTCAGTTTGAACAATGTGTCAGGTATAACGTATAACATGATAACCAGTTTTATTGGTGTTTAACGACACTTTCAACAATGTTAGTTATAGCGTAGAACATGGTGACCAGTTTTATTGGTGTTTAACGACACTTTCAACAATATGACAGGAATAACGTAGAACATGGTGACCAGTTTTACAGGTGTTTAACGACACTTTCAACAATATGACAGGTATAACGTAGAACATGGTGACCAGTTTTATTGGTGCTTAGCGACACTTTCAACAATGTGTCAAGTATAACGTAGAACATGGTGAGCAATTTTATTGGTGTTTAACGCCACTTTAAAAAATGTGTCAGGTATTACGTAGAACATGGTGACCAGTTTTATTGTTGTTTAACGACACTTTCAACAATGTGTCAGGTATAACGTATAATATGGCATTCAGTTTCAACAATGTGTCAGGTATAACGTATAACATGATAACCAGTTTTATTGGTGTTTAACGACACTTTCAACAATGTTAGTTATAGCGTAGAACATGGTGACCAGTTTTATTGGTGTTTAACTACACTTTCAACAATGTGTCAGGTATAACGTAGAACATGGTGACCAGTTTTATTGGTGTTTAACGACACTTTCAAAAATGTGTCAGGTATAGCGTAGAACATGGTGACCAGTTTTATTGGTGTTTAACGCCACTTTAAGCAATGTGTCAGGTATAACGTAGAACATGGTGACCAGTTTTATTGGTATTTAACGACACTTTCAACAATGTGTCAAGTATAACGTAGAACATGGTGACCAGTTTTATTGGTGTTTAACGCCACTTTAAACAATGTGTCAGGTATAACGTAGAACATGGTGACCAGTTTTATTGGTGTTTAACGACACTTTCAACAATGTGTCAAGTATAACGTAGAACTTGGTGACCAGTTTTATTGGTGTTTAACGACACTTTCAACAATGTGTCAAGTATAACGTAGAACATGGTGACCAATTTTATTGGTGTTTAACGACACTTTCAACAATGTGTCAGGTATAACGTATAATATGGCATTCAGTTTCAACAATGTGTCAGGTATAGCGTATAACAAGATAACCAGTTTTATTGGTGTTTAACGACACTTTCAACAATGTTAGTTATAGCGTAGAACATTGTGACCAGTTTTATTGGTGTTTAACGACACTTTCAACAATATGACAGGCATAACGTAGAACATGGTGACCAGTTTTATAGGTGTTTAACGACACTTTCAACAATGTGTCAAGTATAACGTAGAACATGGTGACCAGTTTTATTGGTCTTTAACGCCACTTTAAGCAATGTGTCAGGTATAACGTAGAAGATGGTGACCAGTTTTATTGGTGTTTAGCGACACTTTCAACAATGTGTCAAGTATAACGTTGAACATGGTGACCAGTTTTATTGGTGTTTAGCGACACTTTCAACAATGTGTCAGGTATAACATAGAACATGGTGAACAGTTTTATTGGTGTTTAACGCTACTTTAAACAATGTTAGTTATAGCATAGAATATGGTGGCCAGTTTTATTGGTGTTTAACGTCAGTTTCAACAATGTGACAGGTATAAAGTATTACATGGTGACCAGTTTTATTGGTGCTTTATGCCACTTTCAACAATGTTAGTTATAGTGTAGAACATGTTGGCCAGTTTTATTGGTGTTTAACGCCACTTTCAACCTTGTGTCAGGTATAACGTAGAACATGGTGACCAGTTTTATTGGTGTTTAACGACACTGTCAACAATATGTCAGGTATAGCGTAGGAAATGGTGACCAGTTTTATTGGTGTTTAACGATACTTTCAACAATGAGTCAGGTAAAACATAGAACATGGTGACCAGTTTTATTAGTGTTTAACGCCTCTTTAAACAATGTGTCAGGTATAGCGTAGAACATGGTGACCAGTTTTATTGATGTTTAACTACACTTTCAACAATGTGTCAAGTATAACGTAGAACATGGTGACCAGTTTTATTGATGTTTAACACCCTTTAAACAATGTGTCAGGTATAACGTAGAACATGGTGACCAGTTTTATTGGTGTTTAATGACACTTTCAACAAAGTGTCAAGTATAACGTAGAACATGGTGACTAGTTTTATTGGTGTTTAGCGACATTTTCAACAATGTGTCAGGTATAACGTATAATATGGCATTCAGTTTTATTGGTGTTTAACGACACTTTCAACAATGTGTCAGGTATAACGTAGAACATGGTGACCAGTTTTATTGGTGTTTAACGACACTTTCAACAATGTGTCAGATATAACGTATAATATGGCATTCAGTTTCAACAATGTGTCAGGTATAACGTATAACATGATAACCAGTTTTATTGGTGTTTAACGACACTTTCAACAATGTTAGTAATAGCGTAGAACATGGTGACCAGTTTTATTGGTGTTTAACGACACTTTCAACAATATGACAGGAATAACGTAGAACATGGTGACCAGTTTTATAGGTGTTTAACGACACTTTCAACATTATGACAGGTATAACGTAGAACATGGTGACCAGTTTTATTGGTGCTTAGCGACACTTTCAACAATGTGTCAAGTATAACGTAGAACATGGTGACCAATTTTATTGGTGTTTAACGACACTTTCAACAATGTGTCAGGTATAACGTATAATATGGCATTCAGTTTCAACAATGTGTCAGGTATAACGTATAACATGATAACTAGTTTTATTGGTGTTTAACGACACTTTCAACAATGTTAGTTATAGCGTAGAACATGGTGACCAGTTTTATTGGTGTTTAACTACATTTTCAACAATGTGTCAGGTATAACGTAGAACATGGTGACCAGTTTTATTGGTGTTTAACGACACTTTCAAAAATGTGTCAGGTATAGCGTAGAACATGGTGACCAGTTTTATTGGTGTTTAACGCCACTTTAAACAATGTGTCAGGTATAACGTAGAACATGGTGACCAGTTTTATTGGTGTTTAACGACACTTTCAACAATGTGTCAAGTATAACGTAGAACATGGTGACCAGTTTTATTGGTGTTTAACGCCACTTTAAACAATGTGTCAGGTATAACGTAGAACATGGTGACCAGTTTTATTGGTGTTTAACGACACTTTCAACAATGTGTCAAGTATAACGTAGAACTTGGTGACCAGTTTTATTGGTGTTTAACGACACTTTCAACAATGTGTCAAGTATAACGTAGAACATGGTGACCAGTTTTATTGGTGTTTAACGCCACTTTAAACAATGTGTCAGGTATAACATAGAACATGGTCACCAGTTTTATTGGTGTTTAACGACACTTTCAACAATGTGTCAGGTATAACGTATCATATGGCGTTAAGTTTTATTGGTGTTTTACGACACTTTCAACAATGTATCAGGTATAACGTAGAACATGGTGACCAGTTTTATTGGTGTTTAACGACACTTTCAACAATGTGTCAGGTATAATGTAGAACATGGTGACCAGTTTTATTGGTGTTTAACGCCACTTTCAACAATGTGTCAGGTATAACGTAGAACATGATGACCAGTTTTATTGGTGCTTGACGACACTTTCAACAATGTGTCAGGTATTATGTAGAGCATGGTGACCAGTTTTATTGGTGTTTAACGCCACTTTCAACAATGTGTCAGGTATTACGTAGAACATGGTGACCAATTTTATTGGTGTTTAACGACACTTTCAACAATATGTCAGGTATAACGTAGAACATGGTGACCAGTTTTATTGGTGTTTAACGACACTTTCAACAATGTGTCAGGTATAACGTAGAACATGGTGACCAGTTTTATTGGTGTTTAACGACACTTTCAACAATGTGTCAAGTATAACGTAGAACATGGTGACCAATTTTATTGGTGTTTAACGCCACTTTAAAGAATGTGTCAGGTATAACGTAGAACATGGTGACCAGTTTTATTGGTGTTTAACGACACTTTCAACAATGTGTCAAGTATAACGTAGAACATGGTGACCATTTTTATTGGTTTTTAACGACAGTTTCAACCATGTGTCAGGTATAACGTAGAACATGGTGACCAGTTTTATTGGTGTTTAACACCACTTTCAACAATGTTAGTTATAGCGTAGAAGATGGTGATCAGTTTTATTGGTGTTTAACGAAACTGTCAACAATGTCAGGTATGGCATAGAACATGGTGACCAGTTTTATTGGTGTTTAACGACAGTGTCAACAATATGTCAGGTATAGCGTAGAAAATGGTGACCAGTTTTATTGGTGTTTAACGATACTTTCAACAATGAATCAGGTAAAACATAGAACATGGTGACCAGTTTTATTGGTGTTTAACGCCACTTTAAACAATGTGTCAGGTATAGCGTAGAACATGGTGACCAGTTTTATTGATGTTTAACTACACTATGAACAATGTGTCAAGTATAACGTAGAACATGGTGACCAGTTTTATTGATGTTTAACGCCACTTTAAACAATGTGTCAGGTATAGCGTAGAACATGGTGACCAGTTTTATTGATGTTTAACTACACTTTCAACAATGTGTCAGGTATAACGTAGAACATGGTGACCAGTTTTATTGGTGCTTGACGACACTTTCAACAATGTGTCAGGTATAATGTAGAACATGGTGACCAGTTTTATTGGTGTTTAACGCCACTTTCAACAATGTGTCCGGTATAACGTAGAACATGGTGACCAATTTTATTGGTGTTTAACGACACTTTCAACAATATGTCAGGTATAGCGTAGAACATGGTGACCAGTTTTATTGGTGTTTAACGACACTTTCAACTATGTGTGAGGTATAACGTAGAACATGGTGACCAGTTTTATTGGTGTTTAACGACACTTTCAACAATGTGTCAAGAATAACGTAGAACATGGTGACCAATTTTATTGGTGTTTAACGCCACTTTAAACAATGTGTCAGGTATAACGTAGAACATGGTGAACAGTTTTATTGGTGTTTAACGACACTTTCAACAATGTGTCAAGAATAACGTAGAACATGGTGACCAATTTTATTGGTGTTTAACGACACTTTCAACCATGTGTCAGGTATAACGTAGAACATGGTGACCTATTTTATTGGTGCTTAACGACACTTTCAACAATGTTAGTTATAGCGTAGAACATGGTGACCAGTTTTAATGGTGTTTAACGAAACTGTCAACAATGTCAGGTATGGCATAGTACGTGGTGACCAGTTTTATTGGTGTTTAACGACACTTTCAACAATGAATCAGGTAAAACATAGAACATGGTGACCAGTTTTATTGGTGTTTAATGCCACTTTAAACAATGTGTCAGGTAAAGCGTAGAACATGGTGACCAGTTTTATTGATGTTTAACTACACTTTCAACAATGTGTCAAGTATAACGTAGAACATGGTGACCAGTTTTATTGATGTTTAACGCCACTTTAAACAATGTGTCAGGTATAACGTAGAACATGGTGACCAGTTTTATTGGTGTTTAATGACACTTTCAATAATGTGTCAAGTATAACGTAGAACATGGTGACCAGTTTTATTGGTGTTAAACGACACTTTCAACAATATGTCAGGTATAACGTAGAACATGGTGACCAGTTTTATTGGTGTTTAACGACACTTTCAACAATGTGTCAGGTATAGCGTATAACATGGTGACCAGTTTTATTGGTGTTTAACGCCACTTTCAACAATGTTAGTTATAGCGTAGAACATGGTGACCAGTTTTATTGGTGTTTAACGCCACTTTCAACAATTTGACAGGTATAACGTATAACATGGTGACCAGTTTTATTGGTGCTTAACGCCACTTTCAACAATGTTAGCTATAGCGTAGAAGATGTTGGCCAGTTTTATTGGTGTTTATCTACACTTTCAACAATGTGTCCGGTATAACGTATAACATGCTGGCCAGTTTTATTGGTGTTTAATGCCTCTTTCAACCATGTCTCAGGTATAGCGTAGAACATGGTGACCAGTTTTATTGATGTTTAACTACACTTTGAACAATGTGTCAAGTATAACGTAGAACATGGTGACCAGTTTTATTGATGTTTAACGCCACTTTAAACAATGTGTCAGGTATAGCGTAGAACATGGTGACCAGTTTTATTGATGTTTAACTACACTTTCAACAATGTGTCAGGTATAACGTAGAACATGGTGACCAGTTTTATTGGTGCTTGACGACACTTTCAACAATGTGTCAGGTATAATGTAGTACATGGTGACCAGTTTTATTGGTGTTTAACGCCACTTTCAACAATGTGTCAGGTATAACGTAGAACATGATGACCAATTTTATTGGTGTTTAACGACACTTTCAACAATATGTCAGGTATAGCGTAGAACATGGTGACCAGTTTTATTGGTGTTTAACGACACTTTCAACTATGTGTGAGGTATAACGTAGAACATGGTGACCAGTTTTATTGGTGTTTAACGACACTTTCAACAATGTGTCAAGAATAACGTAGAACATGGTGACCAATTTTATTGGTGTTTAACGCCACTTTAAACAATGTGTCAGGTATAACGTAGAACATGGTGACCAGTTTTATTGGTGTTTAACGACACTTTCAACAATGTGTCAAGAATAACGTAGAACATGGTGACCAATTTTATTGGTGTTTAACGACACTTTCAACCATGTGTCAGGTATAACGTAGAACATGGTGACCTATTTTATTGGTGCTTAACGACACTTTCAACAATGTTAGTTATAGCGTAGAACATGGTGACCAGTTTTAATGGTGTTTAACGAAACTGTCAACAATGTCAGGTATGGCATAGTACATGGTGACCAGTTTTATTGGTGTTTAACGACACTTTCAACAATGAATCAGGTAAAACATAGAACATGGTGACCAGTTTTATTGATGTTTAACGTCACTTTAAACAATGTGTCAGGTATAACGTAGAACATGGTGACCAGTTTTATTGGTGTTTAATGCCACTTTAAACAATGTGTCAGGTAAAGCGTAGAACATGGTGACCAGTTTTATTGATGTTTAACTACATTTTCAACAATGTGTCAAGTATAACGTAGAACATGGTGACCAGTTTTATTGATGTTTAACGTCACTTTAAACAATGTGTCAGGTATAACGTAGAACATGGTGACCAGTTTTATTGGTGTTTAATGACACTTTCAATAATGTGTCAAGTATAACGTAGAACATGGTGACCAGTTTTATTGGTGTTAAACGACACTTTCAACAATATGTCAGGTATAACGTAGAACATGGTGACCAGTTTTATTGGTGTTTAACGACACTTTCAACAATGTGTCAGGTATAGCGTATAACATGGTGACCAGTTTTATTGGTGTTTAACGTCACTTTCAACAATGTTAGTTATAGCGTAGAACATGGTGACCAGTTTTATTGGTGTTTAACGCCACTTTCAACAATTTGACAGGTATAAAGTATAACATGGTGACCAGTTTTATTGGTGCTTAACGCCACTTTCAACAATGTTAGCTATAGCGTAGAAGATGTTGGCCAGTTTTATTGGTGTTTATCTACACTTTCAACAATGTGTCCGGTATAACGTATAACATGCTGGCCAGTTTTATTGGTGTTTAATGCCACTTTCAACCATGTCTCAGGTATAACGTAGAACATGGTGACCAGTTTTATTGGTGCTTAATGACACTTTCAACAATGTGTCAAGAATAGCGTAGAAAATGGTGACCAGTTTTATTGGTGTTTAACGATACTTTCAACAATGAATCATGTAAAAGATAGAACATGGTGACCAGTTTTATTGGTGTTTAACGCCACTTTAAACAATGTGTCAGGTATAGCGTAGAACATGGTGACCAGTTTTATTGATGTTTAACTACACTTTCAACAATGTGTCAAGTATAACGTAGAACATGGTGACCAGTTTTATTGATGTTTAACGCCACTTTAAACAATGTGTCAGGTATAACGTAGAACATGGTGACCAGTTTTATTGGTGTTTAATGACACTTTCAATAATGTGTCAAGTATAACGTAGAACATGGTGACCAGTTGTATTGGTGTTTAATGACACTTTCAACAATGTGTCAAGTATAACGTAGAACATGGTGACTAGTTTTATTGGTGTTTAACGATACTTTCAACAATGAATCATGTAAAAGATAGAACATGGTGACCAGTTTAATTGGTGTTTAACGCCACTTTAAACAATGTGTCAGGTATAGCGTAGAACATGGTGACCAGTTTTATTGATGTTTAACTACACTTTCAACAATGTGTCAAGTATAACGTAGAACATGGTGACCAGTTTTATTGATGTTTAACGCCACTTTAAACAATGTGTCAGGTATAACGTAGAACATGGTGACCAGTTTTATTGGTGTTTAATGACACTTTCAATAATGTGTCAAGTATAACGTAGAACATGGTGACCAGTTTTATTGGTGTTTAATGACACTTTCAACAATGTGTCAAGTATAACGTAGAACATGGTGACTAGTTTTATTGGTGTTTAACGACACTTTCAACAATGTGTCAGGTATAACGTATAATATGGCATTCAGTTTTATTGGTGTTTAACGACACTTTCGACAATGTGTCAGGTATAACGTAGAACATGGTGACCAGTTTTATTGGTGTAAAACGACACTTTCAAAAATATGTCAGGTATAACGTAGAACATCGTGACCAGTTTTATTGGTGTTTAACGACACTTTCAACAATGTGTCAGGTATAGCGTATAACATGGTGACCAGTTTTATTGGTGTTTAACGCCACTTTCAACAATGTTAGTTATAGCGTAGAACATGGTGACCAGTTTTATTGGTGTTTAACGCCACTTTCAACTATTTGACAGGTATAAAGTATAGCATGGTGACCAGTTTTATTGGTGCTTAACGCCACTTTCAACAATGTTAGCTATAGCGTAGAAGATGTTGGCCAGTTTTATTGGTGTTTATCTACACTTTCAACAATGTGTCCGGTATAACGTATAACATGCTGGCCAGTTTTATTGGTGTTTAATGCCACTTTCAACCATGTCTCAGGTATAACGTAGAACATGGTGACCAGTTTTATTGGTGTTTAACGACACTGTCAACAATATGTCAGGTATAGCGTAGAACATGGTGACCAGTTTTATTGGTGTTTAACGACACTGTCAAAAATGTCAGGTATAACGTAGAACATGGTGACCAGTTTTATTGGTGTTTAACGACACTTTCAACAATGTGTCAAGTATAACGTAGAACATGGTCACCAGTTTTATTGGTGTTTAATGCCACTTTCAACAATGTTAGTTATAGCGTAGAAAATGGTGACCAGTTTTATTGGTGTTTAACGACACTGTCAACAATATGTCAGGAATAGCGTAGAACATGGTGACCAGTTTTATTGGTGTTTAACGACACTGTCAAAAATGTCAGGTATAACGTAGAACATGGTGACCAGTTTTATTGGTGTTTAACGACACTTTCAACAATGTGTCAAGTATAACGTAGAACATGGTCACCAGTTTTATTGGTGTTTAACGCCACTTTCAACAATGTTAGTTATAGCGTAGAACATGGTGACCAGTTTTATTGGTGTTTATCTACACTTTCAACAATGTTAGTTATAGTGTAGAACATGGTGACCAGTTTTATTGGTGTTTAACGACACTGTCAACAATATGTCGGGTATAGCGTAGAACATGGTGACCAGTTTTATTGGTGTTTAACGACACTGTCAACAATATGTCAGGTATAACGTAGAACATGGTGACCAGTTTTATTGGTGTTTAACAACACTTTCAACAATGTGTCAGGTATAACATATAACATGGTGACCAGTTTTATTGGTGTTTAACGAAACTTTCAACAATGTGTCAGGTATTACGTAGAACATGGTGACCAGTTTTATTGGTGTTTAACAACACTTTCAACAATGTGTCAGGTATAACGTATAACATGGTGACCAGTTTTATTGGTGTTTAACGACACTTTCAACAATGTGTTAGGTATAGCTCGCCGCAATTTTTTTTATGTGCGCCCCCCCTAACTTGAAATCCTGGATCCGCCCCCGTAGAGTTTACATATGACAACTAGTAACTGTTTTATCAAGTTCACCTTCTGTCTAGCTGGAATCAAACTCACAAAATGTAGTGTCATTTTTTTTACTGGTTCCTCTAATTTGTTTTTAAGGAGCGACCATTTAACTTGAAGGGGGGGGTGTTATGGTTTTTTTGTTTCGTTCCGAAAAAATTTTTTCAGACAACACGAGTTAGAATATTTTTTTTTGTCACGCACAGCGCAAATTTTTTTTTCCAGAATTTAACATTAAGTTATATGACAAAAATTCTGAATCAGATTATTTTTTCTTCCTCCACCAGAATCAGAATATTTTTTTCAGCAACATTGGGAATTTTTTTTTTCAGAAAAAAACCATAACCCCCCCCCCCCCCCCCCCCCTTCCCTCTCCCTGCAAGTTAAATGGGTCGTCCCTAATCAGATGTACATTTTGTATATCTGGGTAGAAACGAATCTGTGTTTCCCGTTCGTGGATAAGTGTACTCGATTCAACATTATGTGATCAAGTTTGTCAGTTACATGTACTTGCGACAGGCCGGTGGTTTTCTCAGGTTTCCTCCACCAATAAAACTGACCGCCACTATATATATATATACATTGTAACTGAAATATCGTTGAAAGTGGCACTAAACACCATAAACCAACCACCCCATTCACTGGCTTAAACACTGTCACATTTTTTGTGCCCGTCTCAAGACCTGGATTTTCACCATCATCACTGTTTAAATTTTCTGTTCATAATTGATGTGTAATAAAAATCTAATCTTAAGATACAAGTGTAAAATATAATGAATATAAATAGTATTTAGTTGTTATATCTCTGTTTATTATATTCTTATGATGTTTTTTTACAATACTTTTGGAATCTTTTGAAGTAAAAAAATGCACATGTCCCCACTTATGAATTTGGGGATTAAAACATCAAACCAATTTTTTTTCTTATAAAAAATAAAACACAAATAAATATAAATATAAATAATATATATAATGACAACAGACATCTTGTGCAGGTATATCAATTCATACACTTTTAATGTCCAGATTTATCATATATCATCATTTAAACAGATAAAAATGTCAGGTCTCCAAATAAATCATACAATTATCTGAAAATGTAATTTGTCCATACCTGTGTACATACAAAATATGATGCAACCAGGATACAGACTAACAGTACATGTACAAACTTATTTAAAAAATAAAATTGGCAGGTCTTCAAATATATCAAAGATCACCAAACAATCTTATTTTGTCATCTGTTTAAATTATCATACAACTTCTTTTAAAAGTAAAAATGTCAGCTGTACAAATTATTCTACAACTCAATTAAAACATAAAAATGTCATGATCAGGTGTCTAAAGTAAATTATTATAAAACTTCATTTTAAAATGAGAAATGTCAGGTGTCTAAATTATTATACAACTCCATTAAAACATAAAAATGTCAGGTGTCTAAAGTAAATTATTATAAAACCACATTTTAAAATGAGAAATGTCAGCTGTCAAATTATCATACAATTTCATTGAAATAAAATGTCAGTTTCTAAATTATTATAAAACTCCATTTAATTTAAAAAAAAATGGCAGGTGTCAAAAAGAAAAATGTCAGCTGTCAAATATAAATAATAAAACTTGATTCATTAAAGAAGTTTTACTTTGTGTATTGTTGCTCCTGACTGTTTATAACAACCCACCCATAATTGTCCCCTCGTGTCAATGTCAAGTGATAAAGGATATTTAATCCCTGTGTCTTCCATTACATTACATGTCAATATATCTCCTTGTTCAGATAAAACATGGAGGGCATGTGTATAACAGTCACACACAATGACCTATAATATGGCGTTCAGTTTTATTGGTGTTTAACGACACTTTCAACCATGTGTCAGGTATAACGTAGAACATGGTGACCAGTTTTATTGGTGTTTAACGACACTTTCAACAATGTGACAGGTATAAAGTATAACATGGTGACCAGTTTTATTGGTGCTTAACACCACTTTCAACAATGTTAGTTATAGCGTAGAACATGTTGGCCTGTTGTATTGGTGTTTAACGACACTTTCAACAATGTGTCAGGTATAACGTATAACATGCTGACCAGTTTTATTGGTGTTTAATGCCACTTTCAACCATGTGTCAGGTATAACGTAGAACATGGTGACCAGTTTTATTGGTGTTTATCTACACTTTCAACAATGTTAGTTATAGTGTAGAACATGGTGACCAGTTTTATTGGTGTTTAACGACACTGTCAACAATATGTCGGGTATAGCGTAGAACATGGTGACCAGTTTTATTGGTGTTTAACGACACTGTCAACAATATGTCAGGTATAACGTAGAACATGGTGACCAGTTTTATTGGTGTTTAACGACACTTTCAACAATTTGTCAAGTATAACGTAGAACATGGTGACCAGTTTTATTGGTGTTTAATGACACTTTCAACAATGTGTCAGGTATTACTTAGAACATGGTGACCAGTTTTATTGGTGTTTAACAACACTTTCAACAATGTGTCAGGTATAACATATAACATGGTGACCAGTTTTATTGGTGTTTAACGAAACTTTCAACAATGTGTCAGGTATTACGTAGAACATGGTGACCAGTTTTATTGGTGTTTAACAACACTTTCAACAATGTGTCAAGAATAACGTATAACATGGTGACCAGTTTTATTGGTGTTTAACGACACTTTCAACAATGTGTCAGGTATAGCTCGCCGCAATTTTTTTTATGTGTGCCCCCCCTAACTTGAAATCCTGGATCCGCCCCCGTAGAGTTTACATATGACAACTAGTAACTGTTTTATCAAGTTCACCTTCTGTCTAGCTGGAATCAAACTCACAAAATGTAGTGTCATTTTTTTTACTGGTTCCTCTAATTTGTTTTTAAGGAGCGACCATTTAACTTGAAGGGGGGGTGTTATGGTCTTTTTGTTTCGTTCCGAAATTTTTTTTTCAGACAACACGAGTTAGAATATTTTTTTTTGTCGCGCACAGCGCAAATTTTTTTTTCCAGAATTTAACATTAAGTTATATGACAAAAATTCTGAATCAGATTATTTTTTCTTCCTCCACCAAAATCAGAATATTTTTTTCAGCAACATTGGGAATTTTTTTTTTCAGAAAAAAACCATACTCCCCCCCCCTCCCCTCTCCCTGCAAGTTAAATGGGTCGTCCCTAATCAGATGTACATTTTGTATATCTGGGTAGAAACGAATCTGTGTTTCCCGTTCGTGGATAAGTGTACTCGATTCAACATTATGTGATCAAGTTTGTCAGTTACATGTACTTGCGACAGGCCGGTGGTTTTCTCAGGTTTCCTCCACCAATAAAACTGACCGCCACTATATACATTGTAACTGAAATATCGTTGAAAGTGGCACTAAACACCATAAACCAACCACCCCATTCACTGGCTTAAACACTGTCACATTTTTTGTGCCCGTCTCAAGACCTGGATTTTCACCATCATCACTGTTTAAATTTTCTGTTCATAATTGATGTGTAATAAAAATCTAATCTTAAGATACAAGTGTAAAATATAATGAATATAAATAGTATTTAGTTGTTATATCTCTGTTTATTATATTCTTATGATGTTTTTTTACAATACTTTTGGAATCTTTTGAAGTAAAAAAATGCACATGTCCCCACTTATGAATTTGGGGATTAAAACATCAAACCAATTTTTTTTCTTATAAAAAATAAAACACAAATAAATATAAATATAAATAATATATATAATGACAACAGACATCTTGTGCAGGTATATCAATTCAGACACTTTTAATGTCCAGATTTATCATATATCATCATTTAAAAAGATAAAAATGTCAGGTCTCCAAATAAATCATACAATTATCTGAAAATGTAATTTGTCCATACCTGTGTACATACAAAATATGATGCAACCAGGATACAGACTAACAGTACATGTACAAACTTATTTAAAAAATAAAATTGGCAGGTCTTCAAATATATCAAAGATCACCAAACAATCTTATTTTGTCATCTGTTTAAATTATCATACAACTTCTTTTAAAAGTAAAAATGTCAGCTGTACAAATTATTCTACAACTCAATTAAAACATAAAAATGTCATGATCAGGTGTCTAAAGTAAATTATTATAAAACTTCATTTTAAAATGAGAAATGTCAGGTGTCTAAATTATTATACAACTCCATTAAAACATAAAAATGTCAGGTGTCTAAAGTAAATTATTATAAAACCACATTTTAAAATGAGAAATGTCAGCTGTCAAATTATCATACAATTTCATTGAAATAAAATGTCAGTTTCTAAATTATTATAAAACTCCATTTAATTTAAAAAAAAATGGCAGGTGTCAAAAAGAAAAATGTCAGCTGTCAAATATAAATAATAAAACTTGATTCATTAAAGAAGTTTTACTTTGTGTATTGTTGCTCCTGACTGTTTATAACAACCCACCCATAATTGTCCCCTCATGTCAATGTCAAGTGATAAAGGATATTTAATCCCTGTGTCCTCCATTACTTTACATGTCAATATATCTCCTTGTTCAGATAAAACATGGAGGGCATGTGTATAACAGTCACACACAATGACCTATAATATGGCGTTCAGTTTTATTGGTGTTTAACGACACTTTCAACCATGTGTCAGGTATAACGTAGAACATGGTGACCAGTTTTATTGGTGTTTAACGACACTTTCAACAATGTGACAGGTATAAAGTATAACATGGTGACCAGTTTTATTGGTGCTTAACACCACTTTCAACAATGTTAGTTATAGCGTAGAACATGTTGGCCTGTTGTATTGGTGTTTAACGACACTTTCAACAATGTGTCAGGTATAACGTATAACATGCTGACCAGTTTTATTGGTGTTTAATGCCACTTTCAACCATGTGTCAGGTATAACGTAGAACATGGTGACCAGTTTTATTGGTGTTTATCTACACTTTCAACAATGTTAGTTATAGTGTAGAACATGGTGACCAGTTTTATTGGTGTTTAACGACACTGTCAACAATATGTCGGGTATAGCGTAGAACATGGTGACCAGTTTTATTGGTGTTTAACGACACTGTCAACAATATGTCAGGTATAACGTAGAACATGGTGACCAGTTTTATTGGTGTTTAACGACACTTTCAACAATTTGTCAAGTATAACGTAGAACATGGTGACCAGTTTTATTGGTGTTTAATGACACTTTCAACAATGTGTCAGGTATTACGTAGAACATGGTGACCAGTTTTATTGGTGTTTAACAACACTTTCAACAATGTGTCAGGTATAACATATAACATGGTGACCAGTTTTATTGGTGTTTAACGAAACTTTCAACAATGTGTCAGGTATTACGTAGAACATGGTGACCAGTTTTATTGGTGTTTAACAACACTTTCAACAATGTGTCAAGAATAACGTATAACATGGTGACCAGTTTTATTGGTGTTTAACGACACTTTCAACAATGTGTCAGGTATAGCTCGCCGCAATTTTTTTTATGTGTGCCCCCCCTAACTTGAAATCCTGGATCCGCCCCCGTAGAGTTTACATATGACAACTAGTAACTGTTTTATCAAGTTCACCTTCTGTCTAGCTGGAATCAAACTCACAAAATGTAGTGTCATTTTTTTTACTGGTTCCTCTAATTTGTTTTTAAGGAGCGACCATTTAACTTGAAGGGGGGGTGTTATGGTCTTTTTGTTTCGTTCCGAAATTTTTTTTTCAGACAACACGAGTTAGAATATTTTTTTTTGTCGCGCACAGCGCAAATTTTTTTTTCCAGAATTTAACATTAAGTTATATGACAAAAATTCTGAATCAGATTATTTTTTCTTCCTCCACCAAAATCAGAATATTTTTTTCAGCAACATTGGGAATTTTTTTTTTCAGAAAAAAACCATACTCCCCCCCCCTCCCCTCTCCCTGCAAGTTAAATGGGTCGTCCCTAATCAGATGTACATTTTGTATATCTGGGTAGAAACGAATCTGTGTTTCCCGTTCGTGGATAAGTGTACTCGATTCAACATTATGTGATCAAGTTTGTCAGTTACATGTACTTGCGACAGGCCGGTGGTTTTCTCAGGTTTCCTCCACCAATAAAACTGACCGCCACTATATACATTGTAACTGAAATATCGTTGAAAGTGGCACTAAACACCATAAACCAACCACCCCATTCACTGGCTTAAACACTGTCACATTTTTTGTGCCCGTCTCAAGACCTGGATTTTCACCATCATCACTGTTTAAATTTTCTGTTCATAATTGATGTGTAATAAAAATCTAATCTTAAGATACAAGTGTAAAATATAATGAATATAAATAGTATTTAGTTGTTATATCTCTGTTTATTATATTCTTATGATGTTTTTTTACAATACTTTTGGAATCTTTTGAAGTAAAAAAATGCACATGTCCCCACTTATGAATTTGGGGATTAAAACATCAAACCAATTTTTTTTCTTATAAAAAATAAAACACAAATAAATATAAATATAAATAATATATATAATGACAACAGACATCTTGTGCAGGTATATCAATTCAGACACTTTTAATGTCCAGATTTATCATATATCATCATTTAAAAAGATAAAAATGTCAGGTCTCCAAATAAATCATACAATTATCTGAAAATGTAATTTGTCCATACCTGTGTACATACAAAATATGATGCAACCAGGATACAGACTAACAGTACATGTACAAACTTATTTAAAAAATAAAATTGGCAGGTCTTCAAATATATCAAAGATCACCAAACAATCTTATTTTGTCATCTGTTTAAATTATCATACAACTTCTTTTAAAAGTAAAAATGTCAGCTGTACAAATTATTCTACAACTCAATTAAAACATAAAAATGTCATGATCAGGTGTCTAAAGTAAATTATTATAAAACTTCATTTTAAAATGAGAAATGTCAGGTGTCTAAATTATTATACAACTCCATTAAAACATAAAAATGTCAGGTGTCTAAAGTAAATTATTATAAAACCACATTTTAAAATGAGAAATGTCAGCTGTCAAATTATCATACAATTTCATTGAAATAAAATGTCAGTTTCTAAATTATTATAAAACTCCATTTAATTTTAAAAAAAATGGCAGGTGTCAAAAAGAAAAATGTCAGCTGTCAAATATAAATAATAAAACTTGATTCATTAAAGAAGTTTTACTTTGTGTATTGTTGCTCCTGACTGTTTATAACAACCCACCCATAATTGTCCCCTCATGTCAATGTCAAGTGATAAAGGATATTTAATCCCTGTGTCCTCCATTACTTTACATGTCAATATATCTCCTTGTTCAGATAAAACATGGAGGGCATGTGTATAACAGTCACACACAATGACCTATAATATGGCGTTCAGTTTTATTGGTGTTTAACGACACTTTCAACCATGTGTCAGGTATAACGTAGAACATGGTGACCAGTTTTATTGGTGTTTAACGACACTTTCAACAATGTGACAGGTATAAAGTATAACATGGTGACCAGTTTTATTGGTGCTTAACACCACTTTCAACAATGTTAGTTATAGCGTAGAACATGTTGGCCTGTTGTATTGGTGTTTAACGACACTTTCAACAATGTGTCAGGTATAACGTATAACATGCTGACCAGTTTTATTGGTGTTTAATGCCACTTTCAACCATGTGTCAGGTATAACGTAGAACATGGTGACCAGTTTTATTGGTGTTTATCTACACTTTCAACAATGTTAGTTATAGTGTAGAACATGGTGACCAGTTTTATTGGTGTTTAACGACACTGTCAACAATATGTCGGGTATAGCGTAGAACATGGTGACCAGTTTTATTGGTGTTTAACGACACTGTCAACAATATGTCAGGTATAACGTAGAACATGGTGACCAGTTTTATTGGTGTTTAACGACACTTTCAACAATGTGTCAGGTATAACGTAGAACATGGTGACCAATTTTATTGTTGTTTAGCGACACTTTCAACAATGTGTCAAGTATAACGTAGAATATGGTGACCAATTTTATTGGTGTTTAACGACACTTTCAACAATGTGTCAGGTATAACGTAGAACATGGTGACCAGTTTTATTGGTGTTTAACGCCACTTTCAACAATGTGTCAGGTATAACGTAGAACATGGTGACCAATTTTATTGGTGTTTAACGACACTTTCAACAATATGTCAGGTATAGCGTAGAACATGGTGACCAGTTTTATTAGTGTTTAACGACACATTCAACTTTGTGTGAGGTATAACGTAGAACATGGTGACCAGTTTTATTGGTGTTTAATGACACTTTCAACAATGTGTCAAGAATAACGTAGAACATGGTGACCAATTTTATTGGTGTTTAACGCCACTTTAAACAATGTGTCAGGTATAACGTAGAACATGATAAAGTTTGTCAGTTACATGTACTTGCGACAGGCCGGTGGTTTTCTCAGGTTTCCTCCACCAATAAAACTGACCGCCACTATATACATTGTAACTGAAATATCGTTGAAAGTGGCACTAAACACCATAAACCAACCACCCCATTCACTGGCTTAAACACTGTCACATTTTTTGTGCCCCTCTCAAGACCTGGATTTTCACCATCATCACTGTTTAAATTTTCTGTTCATAATTGATGTGTAATAAAAATCTAATCTTAAGATACAAGTGTAAAATATAATGAATATAAATAGTATTTAGTTGTTATATCTCTGTTTATTATATTCTTATGATGTTTTTTTACAATACTTTTGGAATCTTTTGAAGTAAAAAAATGCACATGTCCCCAAGTATAACGTAGAACATGGTGACCAGTTTTATTGGTGTTTAATGACACTTTCAACAATGTGTCAGGTATTACGTAGAACATGGCGACCATTTTTATTGGTGTTTAACAACACTTTCAACAATGTGTCAGGTATAACATATAACATGGTGACCAGTTTTATTGGTGTTTAACGAAACTTTCAACAATATGTCAGGTATAGCGTAGAACATGGTGACCAGTTTTATTGGTGTTTAACGACACTTTCAACTTTGTGTGAGGTATAACGTAGAATATGGTGACCAGTTTTATTGGTGTTTAACGACACTTTCAACAATGTGTCAAGAATAACGTAGAACATGGTGACCAATTTTATTGGTGTTTAACGCCACTTTCAATAATGTGTCAAGAATAACGTAGAACATGGTGACCAATTTTATTGGTGTTTAACGACACTTTCAACCATGTGTCAGGTATAACGTAGAACATGGTGACCAGTTTTAT
Source organism: Bathymodiolus brooksi (assembly GCA_963680875.1). NCBI lineage: Eukaryota > Metazoa > Mollusca > Bivalvia > Mytilida > Modiolidae > Bathymodiolus > Bathymodiolus brooksi. Next base: position 8,298,394 of record OY804583.1, on the reverse strand, counting down.
TGGTGTTTAACACCATTTTCAACAATGTTAGTTATAGCGTAGAACATGGTGATCAGTTTTATTGGTGTTTAATGCCACTTTCAACAATGTGTGAGGTATAACGTAGAACATGGTGACCAGTTTTATTGGTGTTTAACGACATTTTCAACAATTTGTCAAGTATAACGTAGAACATGGTGACCAGTTTTATTGGTGTTTAATGACACTTTCAACAATGTGTCAGGTATTACGTAGAACATGGTGACCATTTTTATTGGTGTTTAACAACACTTTCAACAATGTGTCAGGTATAACATATAACATGGTGACCAGTTTTATTGGTGCTTAACGAAACTTTCAACAATGTGTCAGGTATTACGTAGAACATGGTGACCAGTTTTATTGGTGTTTAACAACACTTTCAACAATGTGTCAGGTATAGCTCGCCGCAATTTTTTTTATGTGCGCCCCCCCTAACTTGAAATCCTGGATCCGCCCCCGTAGAGTTTACATATGACAACTAGTAACTGTTTTATCAAGTTCACCTTCTGTCTAGCTGGAATCAAACTCACAAAATGTAGTGTCATTTTTTTTACTGGTTCCTCTAATTTGTTTTTAAGGAGCGACCATTTAACTTGAAGGGGGGGTGTTATGGTTTTTTTGTTTCGTTCCGAAATTTTTTTTTCAGACAACACGAGTTAGAATATTTTTTTTTGTCGCGCACAGCGCAAATTTTTTTTTCCAGAATTTAACATTAAGTTATATGACAAAAATTCTGAATCAGATTATTTTTTCTTCCTCCACCAAAATCAGAATATTTTTTTCAGCAACATTGGGAATTTTTTTTTTCAGAAAAAAACCATACTCCCCCCCCCTCCCCTCTCCCTGCAAGTTAAATGGGTCGTCCCTAATCAGATGTACATTTTGTATATCTGGGTAGAAACGAATCTGTGTTTCCCGTTCGTGGATAAGTGTACTCGATTCAACATTATGTGATCAAGTTTGTCAGTTACATGTACTTGCGACAGGCCGGTGGTTTTCTCAGGTTTCCTCCACCAATAAAACTGACCGCCACTATATACATTGTAACTGAAATATCGTTGAAAGTGGCACTAAACACCATAAACCAACCACCCCATTCACTGGCTTAAACACTGTCACATTTTTTGTGCCCGTCTCAAGACCTGGATTTTCACCATCATCACTGTTTAAATTTTCTGTTCATAATTGATGTGTAATAAAAATCTAATCTTAAGATACAAGTGTAAAATATAATGAATATAAATAGTATTTAGTTGTTATATCTCTGTTTATTATATTCTTATGATGTTTTTTTACAATACTTTTGGAATCTTTTGAAGTAAAAAAATGCACATGTCCCCACTTATGAATTTGGGGATTAAAACATCAAACCAATTTTTTTTCTTATAAAAAATAAAACACAAATAAATATAAATATAAATAATATATATAATGACAACAGACATCTTGTGCAGGTATATCAATTCAGACACTTTTAATGTCCAGATTTATCATATATCATCATTTAAAAAGATAAAAATGTCAGGTCTCCAAATAAATCATACAATTATCTGAAAATGTAATTTGTCCATACCTGTGTACATACAAAATATGATGCAACCAGGATACAGACTAACAGTACATGTACAAACTTATTTAAAAAATAAAATTGGCAGGTCTTCAAATATATCAAAGATCACCAAACAATCTTATTTTGTCATCTGTTTAAATTATCATACAACTTCTTTTAAAAGTAAAAATGTCAGCTGTACAAATTATTCTACAACTCAATTAAAACATAAAAATGTCATGATCAGGTGTCTAAAGTAAATTATTATAAAACTTCATTTTAAAATGAGAAATGTCAGGTGTCTAAATTATTATACAACTCCATTAAAACATAAAAATGTCAGGTGTCTAAAGTAAATTATTATAAAACCACATTTTAAAATGAGAAATGTCAGCTGTCAAATTATCATACAATTTCATTGAAATAAAATGTCAGTTTCTAAATTATTATAAAACTCCATTTAATTTTAAAAAAAATGGCAGGTGTCAAAAAGAAAAATGTCAGCTGTCAAATATAAATAATAAAACTTGATTCATTAAAGAAGTTTTACTTTGTGTATTGTTGCTCCTGACTGTTTATAACAACCCACCCATAATTGTCCCCTCATGTCAATGTCAAGTGATAAAGGATATTTAATCCCTGTGTCCTCCATTACTTTACATGTCAATATATCTCCTTGTTCAGATAAAACATGGAGGGCATGTGTATAACAGTCACACACAATGACCTATAATATGGCGTTCAGTTTTATTGGTGTTTAACGACACTTTCAACCATGTGTCAGGTATAACGTAGAACATGGTGACCAGTTTTATTGGTGTTTAACGACACTTTCAACAATGTGACAGGTATAAAGTATAACATGGTGACCAGTTTTATTGGTGCTTAACACCACTTTCAACAATGTTAGTTATAGCGTAGAACATGTTGGCCTGTTGTATTGGTGTTTAACGACACTTTCAACAATGTGTCAGGTATAACGTATAACATGCTGACCAGTTTTATTGGTGTTTAATGCCACTTTCAACCATGTGTCAGGTATAACGTAGAACATGGTGACCAGTTTTATTGGTGTTTATCTACACTTTCAACAATGTTAGTTATAGTGTAGAACATGGTGACCAGTTTTATTGGTGTTTAACGACACTGTCAACAATATGTCAGGTATAACGTAGAACATGGTGACCAGTTTTATTGGTGTTTAACGACACTTTCAACAATGTGTCAGGTATAACGTAGAACATGGTGACCAGTTTTATTGGTGTTTAATGCCACTTTCAACAATGTGTCAGGTATAACGTAGAACATGGTGACCAGTTTTATTGTTGTTTAGCGACACTTTCAACAATGTGTCAAGTATAACGTAGAATATGGTGACCAATTTTATTGGTGTTTAACGACACTTTCAACAATGTGTCAGGTATAACGTAGAACATGGTGACCAGTTTTATTGGTGTTTAACGCCACTTTCAACAATGTGTCAGGTATAACGTAGAACATGGTGACCAATTTTATTGGTGTTTAACGACACTTTCAACAATATGTCAGGTATAGCGTAGAACATGGTGACCAGTTTTATTAGTGTTTAACGACACATTCAACTTTGTGTGAGGTATAACGTAGAACATGGTGACCAGTTTTATTGGTGTTTAACGACACTTTCAACAATGTGTCAAGAATAACGTAGAACATGGTGACCAATTTTATTGGTGTTTAACGCCACTTTAAACAATGTGTCAGGTATAACGTAGAACATGATAAAGTTTGTCAGTTACATGTACTTGCGACAGGCCGGTGGTTTTCTCAGGTTTCCTCCACCAATAAAACTGACCGCCACTATATACATTGTAACTGAAATATCGTTGAAAGTGGCACTAAACACCATAAACCAACCACCCCATTCACTGGCTTAAACACTGTCACATTTTTTGTGCCCCTCTCAAGACCTGGATTTTCACCATCATCACTGTTTAAATTTTCTGTTCATAATTGATGTGTAATAAAAATCTAATCTTAAGATACAAGTGTAAAATATAATGAATATAAATAGTATTTAGTTGTTATATCTCTGTTTATTATATTCTTATGATGTTTTTTTACAATACTTTTGGAATCTTTTGAAGTAAAAAAATGCACATGTCCCCAAGTATAACGTAGAACATGGTGACCAGTTTTATTGGTGTTTAATGACACTTTCAACAATGTGTCAGGTATTACGTAGAACATGGCGACCATTTTTATTGGTGTTTAACAACACTTTCAACAATGTGTCAGGTATAACATATAACATGGTGACCAGTTTTATTGGTGTTTAACGATACTTTCAACAATATGTCAGGTATAGCGTAGAACATGGTGACCAGTTTTATTGGTGTTTAACGACACTTTCAACTTTGTGTGAGGTATAACGTAGAATATGGTGACCAGTTTTATTGGTGTTTAACGACACTTTCAACAATGTGTCAAGAATAACGTAGAACATGGTGACCAATTTTATTGGTGTTTAACGCCACTTTAAACAATGTGTCAGGTATAACGTAGAACATGGTGACCAGTTTTATTGGTGTTTAACGACACTTTCAATAATGTGTCAAGAATAACGTAGAACATGGTGACCAATTTTATTGGTGTTTAACGACACTTTCAACCATGTGTCAGGTATAACGTAGAACATGGTGACCAGTTTTATTGGTGTTTAACACCATTTTCAACAATGTTAGTTATAGCGTAGAACATGGTGATCAGTTTTATTGGTGTTTAATGCCACTTTCAACAATGTGTGAGGTATAACGTAGAACATGGTGACCAGTTTTATTGGTGTTTAACGACACTTTCAACAATTTGTCAAGTATAACGTAGAACATGGTGACCAGTTTTATTGGTGTTTAATGACACTTTCAACAATGTGTCAGGTATTACGTAGAACATGGTGACCATTTTTATTGGTGTTTAACAACACTTTCAACAATGTGTCAGGTATAACATATAACATGGTGACCAGTTTTATTGGTGCTTAACGAAACTTTCAACAATGTGTCAGGTATTACGTAGAACATGGTGACCAGTTTTATTGGTGTTTAACAACACTTTCAACAATGTGTCAGGTATAGCTCGCCGCAATTTTTTTTATGTGCGCCCCCCCTAACTTGAAATCCTGGATCCGCCCCCGTAGAGTTTACATATGACAACTAGTAACTGTTTTATCAAGTTCACCTTCTGTCTAGCTGGAATCAAACTCACAAAATGTAGTGTCATTTTTTTTACTGGTTCCTCTAATTTGTTTTTAAGGAGCGACCATTTAACTTGAAGGGGGGGTGTTATGGTTTTTTTGTTTCGTTCCGAAATTTTTTTTTCAGACAACACGAGTTAGAATATTTTTTTTTGTCGCGCACAGCGCAAATTTTTTTTTCCAGAATTTAACATTAAGTTATATGACAAAAATTCTGAATCAGATTATTTTTTCTTCCTCCACCAAAATCAGAATATTTTTTTCAGCAACATTGGGAATTTTTTTTTTCAGAAAAAAACCATACCCCCCCCCTCCCCTCTCCCTGCAAGTTAAATGGGTCGTCCCTAATCAGATGTACATTTTGTATATCTGGGTAGAAACGAATCTGTGTTTCCCGTTCGTGGATAAGTGTACTCGATTCAACATTATGTGATCAAGTTTGTCAGTTACATGTACTTGCGACAGGCCGGTGGTTTTCTCAGGTTTCCTCCACCAATAAAACTGACCGCCACTATATACATTGTAACTGAAATATCGTTGAAAGTGGCACTAAACACCATAAACCAACCACCCCATTCACTGGCTTAAACACTGTCACATTTTTTGTGCCCGTCTCAAGACCTGGATTTTCACCATCATCACTGTTTAAATTTTCTGTTCATAATTGATGTGTAATAAAAATCTAATCTTAAGATACAAGTGTAAAATATAATGAATATAAATAGTATTTAGTTGTTATATCTCTGTTTATTATATTCTTATGATGTTTTTTTACAATACTTTTGGAATCTTTTGAAGTAAAAAAATGCACATGTCCCCACTTATGAATTTGGGGATTAAAACATCAAACCAATTTTTTTTCTTATAAAAAATAAAACACAAATAAATATAAATATAAATAATATATATAATGACAACAGACATCTTGTGCAGGTATATCAATTCAGACACTTTTAATGTCCAGATTTATCATATATCATCATTTAAAAAGATAAAAATGTCAGGTCTCCAAATAAATCATACAATTATCTGAAAATGTAATTTGTCCATACCTGTGTACATACAAAATATGATGCAACCAGGATACAGACTAACAGTACATGTACAAACTTATTTAAAAAATAAAATTGGCAGGTCTTCAAATATATCAAAGATCACCAAACAATCTTATTTTGTCATCTGTTTAAATTATCATACAACTTCTTTTAAAAGTAAAAATGTCAGCTGTACAAATTATTCTACAACTCAATTAAAACATAAAAATGTCATGATCAGGTGTCTAAAGTAAATTATTATAAAACTTCATTTTAAAATGAGAAATGTCAGGTGTCTAAATTATTATACAACTCCATTAAAACATAAAAATGTCAGGTGTCTAAAGTAAATTATTATAAAACCACATTTTAAAATGAGAAATGTCAGCTGTCAAATTATCATACAATTTCATTGAAATAAAATGTCAGTTTCTAAATTATTATAAAACTCCATTTAATTTTAAAAAAAATGGCAGGTGTCAAAAAGAAAAATGTCAGCTGTCAAATATAAATAATAAAACTTGATTCATTAAAGAAGTTTTACTTTGTGTATTGTTGCTCCTGACTGTTTATAACAACCCACCCATAATTGTCCCCTCATGTCAATGTCAAGTGATAAAGGATATTTAATCCCTGTGTCCTCCATTACTTTACATGTCAATATATCTCCTTGTTCAGATAAAACATGGAGGGTATGTGTATAACAGTCACACACAATGACCTATAATATGGCGTTCAGTTTTATTGGTGCTTAACGACACTTTCAACCATGTGTCAGGTATAACGTAGAACATGGTGACCAGTTTTATTGGTGTTTAACGACACTTTCAACAATGTGACAGGTATAAAGTATAACATGGTGACCAGTTTTATTGGTGCTTAACACCACTTTCAACAATGTTAGTTATAGCGTAGAACATGTTGGCCTGTTGTATTGGTGTTTAACGACACTTTCAACAATGTGTCAGGTATAACGTATAACATGCTGACCAGTTTTATTGGTGTTTAATGCCACTTTCAACCATGTGTCAGGTATAACGTAGAACATGGTGACCAGTTTTATTGGTGTTTATCTACACTTTCAACAATGTTAGTTATAGTGTAGAACATGGTGACCAGTTTTATTGGTGTTTAAAGACACTGTCAACAATATGTCGGGTATAGCGTAGAACATGGTGACCAGTTTTATTGGTGTTTAACGACACTGTCAACAATATGTCAGGTATAACGTAGAACATGGTGACCAGTTTTATTGGTGTTTAACGACACTTTCAACAATGTGTCAGGTATAACGTAGAACATGGTGACCAGTTTTATTGGTGTTTAACGCCACTTTCAACAATGTGTCAGGTATAACGTAGAACATGGTGACCAGTTTTATTGTTGTTTAGCGACACTTTCAACAATGTGTCAAGTATAACATAGAACATGGTGACCAGTTTTATTGGTGTTTAACGACACTTTCAACAATGTGTCAAGAATAACGTAGAACATGGTGACCAATTTTATTGGTGTTTAACGCCACTTTAAACAATGTGTCAGGTATAACGTAGAGCATGGTGACCAGTTTTATTGGTGTTTAACGACACTTTCAACAATGTGTCAAGAATAACGTAGAACATGGTGACCAATTTTATTGGTGTTTAACGCCACTTTAAACAATGTGTCAGGTATAACGTAGAGCATGGTGACCAGTTTTATTGGTGTTTAACACCATTTTCAACAATGTTAGTTATAGCGTAGAACATGGTGATCAGTTTTATTGGTGTTTAACGCCACTTTCAACAATGTGTCAGGTATAACGTAGAAGATGGTGACCAGTTTTATTGGTGTTTAACGACACTTTCAACAACGTTAGTTATAGCATAGAATATGGTGGCCAGTTTTATTGGTGTTTAACGCCACTTTCAACAATGTGACAGGTATAAAGTATAACATGGTGACCAGTTTTATTGGTGCTTAATGCCACTTTCAACAATGTTAGTTATAGCGTAGAACATGCTGGCCAGTTTTATTGGTGTTTAATGCCACTTTCAACCATGTGTCAGGTATAACGTAGAACATGGTGACCTATTTTATTGGTGCTTAACGACACTTTCAACAATGTTAGTTATAGCGTAGAACATGGTGACCAGTTTTAATGGTGTTTAACGAAACTGTCAACAATGTCAGGTATGGCATAGAACATGGTGACCAGTTTTATTGGTGTTTAACGACAGTGTCAACAATATGTCAGGTATAGCGTAGAAAATGGTGACCAGTTTTATTGGTGTTTAACGATACTTTCAACAATGAATCAGGTAAAAGATAGAACATGGTGACCAGTTTTATTGGTGTTTAACGCCACTTTAAACAATGTGTCAGGTATAGCGTAGAACATGGTGACCAGTTTTAATGATGTTTAACTACACTTTCAACAATGTGTCAAGTATAACGTAGAACATGGTGACCAGTTTTATTGATGTTTAACGCCACTTTAAACAATGTGTCAGGTATAACGTAGAACATGGTGACCAGTTTTATTGGTGTTTAATGACACTTTCAATAATGTGTCAAGTATAACGTAGAACATGGTGACCAGTTTTATTGGTGTTTAATGACACTTTCAACAATGTGTCAAGTATAACGTAGAACATGGTGACTAGTTTTATTGGTGTTTAACGACACTTTCAACAATGTGTCAGGTATAACGTATAATATGGCATTCAGTTTTATTGGTGTTTAACGACACTTTCAACAATGTGTCAGGTATAACGTAGAACATGGTGACCAGTTTTATTGGTGTTTAACGACACTTTCAGCAATGTGTCAGGTATAGCGTATAACATGGTGACCAGTTTTATTGGTGTTTAATGCCACTTTCAACAATGTTAGTTATAGCGTAGAACATGGTGACCAGTTTTATTGGTGTTTAACGCCACTTTCAACTATTTGACAGGTATAAAGTATAACATGGTGACCAGTTTTATTGGTGCTTAACGCCACTTTCAACAATGTTAGCTATAGCGTAGAAGATGTTGGCCAGTTTTATTGGTGTTTATCTACACTTTCAACAATGTGTCCGGTATAACGTATAACATGCTGGCCAGTTTTATTGGTGTTTAATGCCACTTTCAACCATGTCTCAGGTATAATGTAGAACATGGTGACCAGTTTTATTGGTGTTTAACGACACTGTCAACAATATGTCAGGTATAGCGTAGAACATGGTGACCAGTTTTATTGGTGTTTAACGACACTGTCAAAAATGTCAGATATAACGTAGAACATGGTGACCAGTTTTATTGGTGTTTAACGACACTTTCAACAATGTGTCAAGTATAACGTAGAACATGGTCACCAGTTTTATTGGTGTTTAACGCCACTTTCAACAATGTTAGTTATAGAGTAGAAAATGGTGACTAGTTTTATTGGTGTTTAACGACACTGTCAACAATGTGTCAGGTATAGCGTAGAACATGGTGACCAGTTTTATTGGTGTTTAACGACACTGTCAAAAATGTCTGGTATAACGTAGAACATGGTGACCAGTTTTATTGGTGTTTAACGACACTTTCAACAATGTGTCAAGTATAACGTAGAACATGGTCACCAGTTTTATTGGTGTTTAACGCCACTTTCAACAATGTTAGTTATAGCGTAGAACATGGTGATCAGTTTTATTGGTGTTTAATGCCACTTTCAACAATGTGTGAGGTATAACCTAGAACATGGTAACCAGTTTTATTGGTGTTTAACGACACTTTCAACAATTTTTCAAGTATAACGTAGAACATGGTGACCAGTTTTATTGGTGTTTAACGACACTTTCAACAATGTGTCAGGTATTACGTAGAACATGGTGACCAGTTTTATTGGTGTTTAATGCCACTTTCAACAATGTTAGTTATAGCGTAGAACATGGTGATCAGTTTTATTGGTGTTTAATGCCACTTTCAACAATGTGTGAGGTATAACGTAGAAAATGGTGACCAGTTTTATTGGTGTTTAACGACACTTTCAACAATTTGTCAAGTATAACGTAGAACATGGTGACCAGTTTTATTGGTGTTTAATGACACTTTCAACAATGTGTCAGGTATTACGTAGAACATGGTGACCAGTTTTATTGGTGTTTAACAACACTTTCAACAATGTGTCAGGTATAACATATAACATGGTGACCAGTTTTATTGGTGTTTAACTAAAATTTCAACAATGTGTCAGGTATTACGTAGAACATGGTGACCAGTTTTATTGATGTTTAACAACACTTTCAACAATGTGTCAGGTATAACGTATAACATGGTGACCAGTTTTATTGGTGTTTAACGACACTTTCAACAATGTGACAGGTATAAAGTATAACATGGTGACCAGTTTTATTGGTGCTTAACACCACTTTCAACAATGTTAGTTATAGCATAGAACATGTTGGCCTGTTGTATTGGTGTTTAACGACACTTTCAACAATGTGTCAGGTATAACGTATAACATGCTGACCAGTTTTATTGGTGTTTAATGCCACTTTCAACCATGTGTCAGGTATAACGTAGAACATGGTGACCAGTTTTATTGGTGTTTATCTACACTTTCAACAATGTTAGTTATAGTGTAGAACATGGTGACCAGTTTTATTGGTGTTTAACGACACTGTCAACAATATGTCGGGTATAGCGTAGAACATGGTGACCAGTTTTATTGGTGTTTAACGACACTGTCAACAATATGTCAGGTATAACGTAGAACATGGTAACCAGTTTTATTGGTGTTTAACGACACTTTCAACAATGTGTCAGGTATAACGTAGAACATGGTGACCAGTTTTATTGGTGTTTAACGCCACTTTCAACAATGTGTCAGGTATAACGTAGAACATGGTGACCAGTTTTATTGTTGTTTAGCGACACTTTCAACAATGTGTCAAGTATAACGTAGAACATGGTGACCAATTTTATTGGTGTTTAACGACACTTTCAACAATGTGTCAGGTATAACGTAGAACATGGTGACCAGTTTTATTGGTGTTTAACGCCACTTTCAACAATGTTAGTTATAGCGTAGAAAATGGTGATCAGTTTTATTGGTGTTTAATGCCACTTTCAACAATGTGTCAGGTATAACGTATAACATGGTGACCAGTTTTATTGGTGTTTAATGACACTTTCAACAATGTGTCAGGTATAGCTCGCCGCAATTTTTTTTATGTGCGCCCCCCCTAACTTGAAATCCTGTATCCGCCCCCGTAGAGTATACATATGACAACTAGTAACTGTTTTATCTAGTTCACCTTCTGTCTAGCTGGAATCAAACTCACAAAATGTAGTGTCATTTTTTTTACTGGTTCCTCTAATTTGTTTTTAAGGAGCGACCATTTAACTTGAAGGGGGGGTGTTATGGTTTTTTTGTTTCATTCAGAAATTTTTTTTTCAGACAACACAAGAGTTAGAATATTTTTTTTTGTCGCGCACAGCGCAAATTTTTTTTCCAGAATTTAACATTAAGTTATATGACAAAAATTCTGAATCAGATTATTTTTTTTTCCTCCACCAAAATCAGAATATTTTTTTCAGCAACATTGGGAATTTTTTTTTTTAGAAAAAAAACATACCCCCCCTCCCCTCTCCCTGCAAGTTAAATGGGTCGTCCCTAATCAGATGTACATTTTGTATATCTGGGTAGAAACGAATCTGTGTTTCCCGTTCGTGGATAAGTGTACTCGATTCAACATTATGTGATCAAGTTTGTCAGTTACATGTACTTGCGACAGGCCGGTGGTTTTCTCAGGTTTCCTCCACCAATAAAACTGACCGCCACTATATACATTGTAACTGAAATATCGTTGAAAGTGGCACTAAACACCATAAACCAACCACCCCATTCACTGGCTTAAACACTGTCACATTTTTTGTGCCCGTCTCAAGACCTGGATTTTCACCATCATCACTGTTTAAATTTTCTGTTCATAATTGATGTGTAATAAAAATCTAATCTTAAGATACAAGTGTAAAATATAATGAATATAAATAGTATTTAGTTGTTATATCTCTGTTTATTATATTCTTATGATGTTTTTTACAATACTTTTGGAATCTTTTGAAATAAAAAAATGCACATGTCCCCACTTATGAATTTGGGGATTAAAACATCAAACCAATTTTTTTTCTTATAAAAAATAAAACACAAATAAATATAAATATAAATAATATATATAATGACAACAGACATCTTGTGCAGGTATATCAATTCATACACTTTTAATGTCCAGATTTATCATATATCATCATTTAAAAAGATAAAAATGTCAGGTTTCTAAATAAATCATACAATTATCTGAAAATGTCATTTGTCCATACCTGTGTACATACAAAATATGATGCAACCAGGATACAGACTAACAGTACATGTACAAACTTATTTAAAAAATAAAATTGGCAGGTCTTCAAATATATCAAAGATCACCAAACAATCTTATTTTGTCATCTGTTTAAATTATCATACAACTTCTTTTAAAAGTAAAAATGTCAGCTGTACAAATTATTCTACAACTCAATTAAAACATAAAAATGTCATGATCAGGTGTCTAAAGTAAATTATCATAAAACTTCATTTTAAAATGAGAAATGTCAGCTGTCTAAATTATTATACAACTCCATTAAAACATAAAAATGTCAGGTGTCTAAAGTAAATTATTATAAAACCACATTTTAAAATGAGAAATGTCAGCTGTCAAATTATCATACAATTTCATTGAAATAAAATGTCAGTTTCTAAATTATTATAAAACTCCATTTAATTTTAAAAAAAATGGCAGGTGTCAAAAAGAAAAATGTCAGCTGTCAAATATAAATAATAAAACTTGATTCATTAAAGAAGTTTTACTTTGTGTATTGTTGCTCCTGACTGTTTATAACAACCCACCCATAATTGTCCCCTCATGTCAATGTCAAGTGATAAAGGATATTTAATCCCTGTGTCCTCCATTACTTTACATGTCAATATATCTCCTTGTTCAGATAAAACATGGAGGGTATGTGTATAACAGTCACACACAATGACCTATAATATGGCGTTCAGTTTTATTGGTGCTTAACGACACTTTCAACCATGTGTCAGGTATAACGTAGAACATGGTGACCAGTTTTATTGGTGTTTAACGACACTTTCAACAATGTGACAGGTATAAATTATAACATGGTGACCAGTTTTATTGGTGCTTAACACCACTTTCAACAATGTTAGTTATAGCGTAGAACATGTTGGCCTGTTGTATTGGTGTTTAACGACACTTTCAACAATGTGTCAGGTATAACGTATAACATGCTGACCAGTTTTATTGGTGTTTAATGCCACTTTCAACCATGTGTCAGGTATAACGTAGAACATGGTGACCAGTTTTATTGGTGTTTATCTACACTTTCAACAATGTTAGTTATAGTGTAGAACATGGTGACCAGTTTTATTGGTGTTTAACGACACTGTCAACAATATGTCAGGTATGGCGTAGAACATGGTGACCAGTTTTATTGGTGTTTAACGACACTGTCAACAATATGTCAGGTATAACGTAGAACATGGTGACCAGTTTTATTGGTGTTTAACGACACTTTCAACAATGTGTCAGGTATAACGTAGAACATGGTGACCAGTTTTATTGGTGTTTAACGCCACTTTCAACAATGTGTCAGGTATAACGTAGAACATGGTGACCAATTTTATTGGTGTTTAACGACACTTTCAACAATATGTCAGGTATAGCGTAGAACATGGTGACCAGTTTTATTGGTGTTTAACGACACTTTCAACAATGTGTCAAGAATAACGTAGAACATGGTGACCAATTTTATTGGTGTTTAACGCCACTTTAAACAATGTGTCAGGTATAACGTAGAGCATGGTGACCAGTTTTATTGGTGTTTAACGACACTTTCAACAATGTGTCAAGAATAACATAGAACATGGTGACCAATTTTATTGGTGTTTAACGACACTTTCAACCATGTGTCAGGTATAACGTAGAACATGGTGACCAGTTTTATTGGTGTTTAACACCATTTTCAACAATGTTAGTTATAGCGTAGAACATGGTGATCAGTTTTATTGGTGTTTAACGCCACTTTCAACAATGTGTCAGGTATAACGTAGAAGATGGTGACCAGTTTTATTGGTGTTTAACGACACTTTCAACAACGTTAGTTATAGCATAGAATATGGTGGCCAGTTTTATTGGTGTTTAACGCCACTTTCAACAATGTGACAGGTATAAAGTATAACATGGTGACCAGTTTTATTGGTGCTTAATGCCACTTTCAACAATGTTAGTTATAGCGTAGAACATGCTGGCCAGTTTTATTGGTGTTTAATGCCACTTTCAACCATGTGTCAGGTATAACGTAGAACATGGTGACCTATTTTATTGGTGCTTAACGACACTTTCAACAATGTTAGTTATAGCGTAGAACATGGTGACCAGTTTTAATGGTGTTTAACGAAACTGTCAACAATGTCAGGTATGGCATAGAACATGGTGACCAGTTTTATTGGTGTTTAACGACAGTGTCAACAATATGTCAGGTATAGCGTAGAAAATGGTGACCAGTTTTATTGGTGTTTAACGATACTTTCAACAATGAATCAGGTAAAAGATAGAACATGGTGACCAGTTTTATTGGTGTTTAACGCCACTTTAAACAATGTGTCAGGTATAGCGTAGAACATGGTGACCAGTTTTAATGATGTTTAACTACACTTTCAACAATGTGTCAAGTATAACGTAGAACATGGTGACCAGTTTTATTGATGTTTAACGCCACTTTAAACAATGTGTCAGGTATAACGTAGAACATGGTGACCAGTTTTATTGGTGTTTAATGACACTTTCAATAATGTGTCAAGTATAACGTAGAACATGGTGACCAGTTTTATTGGTGTTTAATGACACTTTCAACAATGTGTCAAGTATAACGTAGAACATGGTGACTAGTTTTATTGGTGTTTAACGACACTTTCAACAATGTGTCAGGTATAACGTATAATATGGCATTCAGTTTTATTGGTGTTTAACGACACTTTCAACAATGTGTCAGGTATAACGTAGAACATGGTGACCAGTTTTATTGGTGTTTAACGACACTTTCAGCAATGTGTCAGGTATAGCGTATAACATGGTGACCAGTTTTATTGGTGTTTAATGCCACTTTCAACAATGTTAGTTATAGCGTAGAACATGGTGACCAGTTTTATTGGTGTTTAACGCCACTTTCAACTATTTGACAGGTATAAAGTATAACATGGTGACCAGTTTTATTGGTGCTTAACGCCACTTTCAACAATGTTAGCTATAGCGTAGAAGATGTTGGCCAGTTTTATTGGTGTTTATCTACACTTTCAACAATGTGTCCGGTATAACGTATAACATGCTGGCCAGTTTTATTGGTGTTTAATGCCACTTTCAACCATGTCTCAGGTATAATGTAGAACATGGTGACCAGTTTTATTGGTGTTTAACGACACTGTCAACAATATGTCAGGTATAGCGTAGAACATGGTGACCAGTTTTATTGGTGTTTAACGACACTGTCAAAAATGTCAGATATAACGTAGAACATGGTGACCAGTTTTATTGGTGTTTAACGACACTTTCAACAATGTGTCAAGTATAACGTAGAACATGGTCACCAGTTTTATTGGTGTTAAACGCCACTTTCAACAATGTTAGTTATAGAGTAGAAAATGGTGACTAGTTTTATTGGTGTTTAACGACACTGTCAACAATGTGTCAGGTATAGCGTAGAACATGGTGACCAGTTTTATTGGTGTTTAACGACACTGTCAAAAATGTCTGGTATAACGTAGAACATGGTGACCAGTTTTATTGGTGTTTAACGACACTTTCAACAATGTGTCAAGTATAACGTAGAACATGGTCACCAGTTTTATTGGTGTTTAACGCCACTTTCAACAATGTTAGTTATAGCGTAGAACATGGTGATCAGTTTTATTGGTGTTTAATGCCACTTTCAACAATGTGTGAGGTATAACCTAGAACATGGTAACCAGTTTTATTGGTGTTTAACGACACTTTCAACAATTTTTCAAGTATAACGTAGAACATGGTGACCAGTTTTATTGGTGTTTAACGACACTTTCAACAATGTGTCAGGTATTACGTAGAACATGGTGACCAGTTTTATTGGTGTTTAATGCCACTTTCAACAATGTTAGTTATAGCGTAGAACATGGTGATCAGTTTTATTGGTGTTTAATGCCACTTTCAACAATGTGTGAGGTATAACGTAGAAAATGGTGACCAGTTTTATTGGTGTTTAACGACACTTTCAACAATTTGTCAAGTATAACGTAGAACATGGTGACCAGTTTTATTGGTGTTTAATGACACTTTCAACAATGTGTCAGGTATTACGTAGAACATGGTGACCAGTTTTATTGGTGTTTAACAACACTTTCAACAATGTGTCAGGTATAACATATAACATGGTGACCAGTTTTATTGGTGTTTAACTAAAATTTCAACAATGTGTCAGGTATTACGTAGAACATGGTGACCAGTTTTATTGGTGTTTAACAACACTTTCAACAATGTGTCAGGTATAACGTATAACATGGTGACCAGTTTTATTGGTGTTTAACGACACTTTCAACAATGTGACAGGTATAAAGTATAACATGGTGACCAGTTTTATTGGTGCTTAACACCACTTTCAACAATGTTAGTTATAGCATAGAACATGTTGGCCTGTTGTATTGGTGTTTAACGACACTTTCAACAATGTGTCAGGTATAACGTATAACATGCTGACCAGTTTTATTGGTGTTTAATGCCACTTTCAACCATGTGTCAGGTATAACGTAGAACATGGTGACCAGTTTTATTGGTGTTTATCTACACTTTCAACAATGTTAGTTATAGTGTAGAACATGGTGACCAGTTTTATTGGTGTTTAACGACACTGTCAACAATATGTCGGGTATAGCGTAGAACATGGTGACCAGTTTTATTGGTGTTTAACGACACTGTCAACAATATGTCAGGTATAACGTAGAACATGGTAACCAGTTTTATTGGTGTTTAACGACACTTTCAACAATGTGTCAGGTATAACGTAGAACATGGTGACCAGTTTTATTGGTGTTTAACGCCACTTTCAACAATGTGTCAGGTATAACGTAGAACATGGTGACCAGTTTTATTGTTGTTTAGCGACACTTTCAACAATGTGTCAAGTATAACGTAGAACATGGTGACCAATTTTATTGGTGTTTAACGACACTTTCAACAATGTGTCAGGTATAACGTAGAACATGGTGACCAGTTTTATTGGTGTTTAACGCCACTTTCAACAATGTTAGTTATAGCGTAGAAAATGGTGATCAGTTTTATTGGTGTTTAATGCCACTTTCAACAATGTGTCAGGTATAACGTATAACATGGTGACCAGTTTTATTGGTGTTTAACGACACTTTCAACAATGTGTCAGGTATAGCTCGCCGCAATTTTTTTTATATGCGCCCCCCCTAACTTGAAATCCTGTATCCGCCCCCGTAGAGTATACATATGACAACTAGTAACTGTTTTATCTAGTTCACCTTCTGTCTAGCTGGAATCAAACTCACAAAATGTAGTGTCATTTTTTTTACTGGTTCCTCTAATTTGTTTTTAAGGAGCGACCATTTAACTTGAAGGGGGGGTGTTATGGTTTTTTTGTTTCATTCAGAAATTTTTTTTTCAGACAACACAAGAGTTAGAATATTTTTTTTTGTCGCGCACAGCGCAAATTTTTTTTCCAGAATTTAACATTAAGTTATATGACAAAAATTCTGAATCAGATTATTTTTTTTTCCTCCACCAAAATCAGAATATTTTTTTCAGCAACATTGGGAATTTTTTTTTTTAGAAAAAAAACATACCCCCCCTCCCCTCTCCCTGCAAGTTAAATGGGTCGTCCCTAATCAGATGTACATTTTGTATATCTGGGTAGAAACGAATCTGTGTTTCCCGTTCGTGGATAAGTGTACTCGATTCAACATTATGTGATCAAGTTTGTCAGTTACATGTACTTGCGACAGGCCGGTGGTTTTCTCAGGTTTCCTCCACCAATAAAACTGACCGCCACTATATACATTGTAACTGAAATATCGTTGAAAGTGGCACTAAACACCATAAACCAACCACCCCATTCACTGGCTTAAACACTGTCACATTTTTTGTGCCCGTCTCAAGACCTGGATTTTCACCATCATCACTGTTTAAATTTTCTGTTCATAATTGATGTGTAATAAAAATCTAATCTTAAGATACAAGTGTAAAATATAATGAATATAAATAGTATTTAGTTGTTATATCTCTGTTTATTATATTCTTATGATGTTTTTTACAATACTTTTGGAATCTTTTGAAATAAAAAAATGCACATGTCCCCACTTATGAATTTGGGGATTAAAACATCAAACCAATTTTTTTTCTTATAAAAAATAAAACACAAATAAATATAAATATAAATAATATATATAATGACAACAGACATCTTGTGCAGGTATATCAATTCATACACTTTTAATGTCCAGATTTATCATATATCATCATTTAAAAAGATAAAAATGTCAGGTTTCTAAATAAATCATACAATTATCTGAAAATGTCATTTGTCCATACCTGTGTACATACAAAATATGATACAACCAGGATACAGACTAACAGTACATGTACAAACTTATTTAAAAAATAAAATTGGCAGGTCTTCAAATATATCAAAGATCACCAAACAATCTTATTTTGTCATCTGTTTAAATTATCATACAACTTCTTTTAAAAGTAAAAATGTCAGCTGTACAAATTATTCTACAACTCAATTAAAACATAAAAATGTCATGATCAGGTGTCTAAAGTAAATTATCATAAAACTTCATTTTAAAATGAGAAATGTCAGCTGTCTAAATTATTATACAACTCCATTAAAACATAAAAATGTCAGGTGTCTAAAGTAAATTATTATAAAACCACATTTTAAAATGAGAAATGTCAGCTGTCAAATTATCATACAATTTCATTGAAATAAAATGTCAGTTTCTAAATTATTATAAAACTCCATTTAATTTAAAAAAAAATGGCAGGTGTCAAAAAGAAAAATGTCAGCTGTCAAATATAAATAATAAAACTTGATTCATTAAAGAAGTTTTACTTTGTGTATTGTTGCTCCTGACTGTTTATAACAACCCACCCATAATTGTCCCCTCATGTCAATGTCAAGTGATAAAGGATATTTAATCTCTGTGTCCTCCATTACTTTACATGTCAATATATCTCCTTGTTCAGATAAAACATGGAGGGCATGTGTATAACAGTCACACACAATAACCTATAATATGGCGTTCAGTTTTATTGGTGTTTAACGACACTTTCAAACATGTGTCAGGTATAACGTAGAACATGGTGACCAGTTTTATTGGTGTTTAACGACACTTTCAACAATGTGACAGGTATAACGTAGAACATGGTGACCAATTTTATTGGTGTTTAATGACACTTTCAACAATATGTCAGGTATAACGTAGAACATGTTGACCAGTTTTATTGGTGTTTAACGACACTTTCAACAATGTGTGAGGTATAACGTAGATCATGGTGACCAGTTTTATTGGTGTTTAACGACACTTTCAACAATGTGTCAAGTATAATGTAGAACATGGTGACCAATTTTATTGGTGTTTAACGACACTTTCAACCATGTGTCAGGTATAACGTAGAACATGGTGACCAGTTTTATTGGTGTTTAACACCACTTTCAACAATGTTAGTAATAGCGTAGAAGATGGTGATCAGTTTTATTGGTGTTTAACGAAACTGTCAACAATGTCAGGTATGGCATAGAACATGGTGACCAGTTTTATTGGTGTTGAACGACAGTGTCAACAATATGTCAGGTATAGCGTAGAAAATGGTGACCAGTTTTATTGGTGTTTAGCGATATTTTCAACAATGAATCAGGTAAAACATAGAACATGGTGACCAGTTTTATTGGTGTTTAACGCCACTTTAAACAATGTGTCAGGTATAGCGTAGAACATGGTGACCAGTTTTATTGATGTTTAACTACACTTTCAACAATGTGTCAAGTATAACGTAGAACATGGTGACCAGTTTTATTGATGTTTAACGCCACTTTAAACAATGTGTCAGGTATAACGTAGAACATGGTGACCAGTTTTATTGGTGCTTGACGACACTTTCAACAATGTGTCAGGTATAATGTAGAACATGGTGGCCAGTTTTATTGGTGTTTAACGCCACTTTCAACAATGTGTCAGGTATAACGTAGAACATGGTGACCAATTTTATTGGTGTTTAACGACACTTTCAACAATATGTCAGGTATAACGTAGAACATGGTGACCAGTTTTATTGTTGTTTAACGACACTTTCAACAATGTGTCAGGTATAACGTAGAACATGGTGACAAGTTTTGTTGGTGTTTAACGACACTTTCAACAATGTGTCAAGAATAACGTAGAACATGGTGACCAATTTTATTGGTGTTTAATGCCACTTTAAACAATGTGTCAGGTATAACGTAGAACATGGTGACCAGTTTTATTGGTGTTTAACGACACTTTCAACAATGTTAGTTATAGTGTAGAACATGGTGACCAGTTTTATTGGTGTTTAACGACACTGTCAACAATATGTCGGGTATAGCATAGAACATGGTGACCAGTTTTATTGGTGTTTAACGACACTGTCAACAATATGTCAGGTATAACGTAGAACATGGTGACCAGTTTTATTGGTGTTTAACGACACTTTCAACAATGTGTCAGGTATAACGTAGAACATGGTGACCAGTTTTATTGGTGTTTAATGCCACTTTCAACAATGTGTCAGGTATAACGTAGAACATGGTGACCAGTTTTATTGTTGTTTAGCGACACTTTCAACAATGTGTCAAGTATAACGTAGAACATGGTGACCAATTTTATTGGTGTTTAACGACACTTTCAACAATGTGTCAAGTATAACGTAGAACATGGTGACCAGTTTTATTGGTGTTTAACGCCACTTTCAACAATGTGTCAGGTATAACGTAGAACATGGTGACCAATTTTATTGGTGTTTAACGACACTTTCAACAATATGTCAGGTATAGCGTATAACATGGTGACCAGTTTTATTGGTGTTTAACGAAACTTTCAACAATGTGTCAGGTATAACGTAGAACATGGTGACCAGTTTTATTGGTGTTTAACGCCACTTTCAACAATGTGTCAGGTATAACGTAGAACATGGTGACCAATTTTATTGGTGTTTAACGAAACTTTCAACAATATGTCAGGTATAGCGTAGAAAATGGTGACCAGTTTTATTGGTGTTTAACGACACTTTCAACTTTGTGTGAGGTATAACGTAGAACATGGTGACCAGTTTTATTGGTGTTTAACGACACTTTCAACAATGTGTCAAGAATAACGTAGAACATGGTGACCAATTTTATTGGTGTTTAACGCCACTTTAAACAATGTGTCAGGTATAACGTAGAACATGGTGACCAGTTTTATTGGTGTTTAACGACACTTTCAATAATGTGTCAAGAATAACGTAGAACATGGTGACCAATTTTATTGGTGTTTAACGACACTTTCAACCATGTGTCAGGTATAACGTAGAACATGGTGACCAGTTTTATTGGTGTTTAACACCATTTTCAACAATGTTAGTTATAGCGTAGAACATGGTGATCAGTTTTATTGGTGTTTAATGCCACTTTCAACAATGTGTGAGGTATAACGTAGAACATGGTGACCAGTTTTATTGGTGTTTAACGACACTTTCAACAATTTGTCAAGTATAACGTAGAACATGGTGACCAGTTTTATTGGTGTTTAATGACACTTTCAACAATGTGTCAGGTATAACGTATAACATGGTGACCAGTTTTATTGGTGTTTAACGACACTTTCAACAATGTGTCAGGTATAGCTCGCCGCAATTTTTTTTATGTGCGCCCCCCCTAACTTGAAATCCTGTATCCGCCCCCGTAGAGTATACATATGACAACTAGTAACTGTTTTATCTAGTTCACCTTCTGTCTAGCTGGAATCAAACTCACAAAATGTAGTGTCATTTTTTTTACTGGTTCCTCTAATTTGTTTTTAAGGAGCGACCATTTAACTTGAAGGGGGGGTGTTATGGTTTTTTTGTTTCATTCAGAAATTTTTTTTTCAGACAACACAAGAGTTAGAATATTTTTTTTTGTCGCGCACAGCGCAAATTTTTTTTCCAGAATTTAACATTAAGTTATATGACAAAAATTCTGAATCAGATTATTTTTTTTTCCTCCACCAAAATCAGAATATTTTTTTCAGCAACATTGGGAATTTTTTTTTTTAGAAAAAAAACATACCCCCCCCTCCCCTCTCCCTGCAAGTTAAATGGGTCGTCCCTAATCAGATGTACATTTTGTATATCTGGGTAGAAACGAATCTGTGTTTCCCGTTCGTGGATAAGTGTACTCGATTCAACATTATGTGATCAAGTTTGTCAGTTACATGTACTTGCGACAGGCCGGTGGTTTTCTCAGGTTTCCTCCACCAATAAAACTGACCGCCACTATATACATTGTAACTGAAATATCGTTGAAAGTGGCACTAAACACCATAAACCAACCACCCCATTCACTGGCTTAAACACTGTCACATTTTTTGTGCCCGTCTCAAGACCTGGATTTTCACCATCATCACTGTTTAAATTTTCTGTTCATAATTGATGTGTAATAAAAATCTAATCTTAAGATACAAGTGTAAAATATAATGAATATAAATAGTATTTAGTTGTTATATCTCTGTTTATTATATTCTTATGATGTTTTTTACAATACTTTTGGAATCTTTTGAAATAAAAAAATGCACATGTCCCCACTTATGAATTTGGGGATTAAAACATCAAACCAATTTTTTTTCTTATAAAAAATAAAACACAAATAAATATAAATATAAATAATATATATAATGACAACAGACATCTTGTGCAGGTATATCAATTCATACACTTTTAATGTCCAGATTTATCATATATCATCATTTAAAAAGATAAAAATGTCAGGTTTCTAAATAAATCATACAATTATCTGAAAATGTCATTAGTCCATACCTGTGTACATACAAAATATGATGCAACCAGGATACAGACTAACAGTACATGTACAAACTTATTTAAAAAATAAAATTGGCAGGTCTTCAAATATATCAAAGATCACCAAACAATCTTATTTTGTCATCTGTTTAAATTATCATACAACTTCTTTTAAAAGTAAAAATGTCAGCTGTACAAATTATTCTACAACTCAATTAAAACATAAAAATGTCATGATCAGGTGTCTAAAGTAAATTATTATAAAACTTCATTTTAAAATGAGAAATGTCAGCTGTCTAAATTATTATACAACTCCATTAAAACATAAAAATGTCAGGTGTCTAAAGTAAATTATTATAAAACCACATTTTAAAATGAGAAATGTCAGCTGTCAAATTATCATACAATTTCATTGAAATAAAATGTCAGTTTCTAAATTATTATAAAACTCCATTTAATTTAAAAAAAAATGGCAGGTGTCAAAAAGAAAAATGTCAGCTGTCAAATATAAATAATAAAACTTGATTCATTAAAGAAGTTTTACTTTGTGTATTGTTGCTCCTGACTGTTTATAACAACCCACCCATAATTGTCCCCTCATGTCAATGTCAAGTGATAAAGGATATTTAATCCCTGTGTCCTCCATTACTTTACATGTCAATATATCTCCTTGTTCAGATAAAACATGGAGGGCATGTGTATAACAGTCACACACAATGACCTATAATATGGCGTTCAGTTTTATTGGTGTTTAACGACACTTTCAAACATGTGTCAGGTATAACGTAGAACATGGTGACCAGTTTTATTGGTGTTTAACGACACTTTCAACAATGTGACAGGTATAACGTAGAACATGTTGACCAGTTTTATTGGTGTTTAACGACACTTTCAACAATGTGTGAGGTATAACGTAGATCATGGTGACCAGTTTTATTGGTGTTTAACGACACTTTCAACAATGTGTCAAGTATAATGTAGAACATGGTGACCAATTTTATTGGTGTTTAACGACACTTTCAACCATGTGTCAGGTATAACGTAGAACATGGTGACCAGTTTTATTGGTGTTTAACACCACTTTCAACAATGTTAGTAATAGCGTAGAAGATGGTGATCAGTTTTATTGGTGTTTAACGAAACTGTCAACAATGTCAGGTATGGCATAGAACATGGTGACCAGTTTTATTGGTGTTGAACGACAGTGTCAACAATATGTCAGGTATAGCGTAGAAAATGGTGACCAGTTTTATTGGTGTTTAACGATATTTTCAACAATGAATCAGGTAAAACATAGAACATGGTGACCAGTTTTATTGGTGTTTAACGCCACTTTAAACAATGTGTCAGGTATAGCGTAGAACATGGTGACCAGTTTTATTGATGTTTAACTACACTTTCAACAATGTGTCAAGTATAACGTAGAACATGGTGACCAGTTTTATTGATGTTTAACGCCACTTTCAACAATGTGTCAGGTATAACGTAGAACATGGTGACCAGTTTTATTGATGTTTAACTACACTTTCAACAATGTGTCAGGTATAACGTAGAACATGGTGACCAGTTTTATTGGTGCTTGACGACACTTTCAACAATGTGTCAGGTATAATGTAGAACATGGTGACCAGTTTTATTGGTGTTTAACGCCACTTTCAACAATGTGTCAGGTATAACGTAGAACATGGTGACCAATTTTATTGGTGTTTAACGACACTTTCAACAATATGTCAGGTATAACGTAGAACTTGGTGACCAGTTTTATTGGTGTTTAACGACACTTTCAACAATGTGTCAGGTATAACGTAGAACATGGTGACAAGTTTTGTTGGTGTTTAACGACACTTTCAACAATGTGTCAAGAATAACGTAGAACATGGTGACCAATTTTATTGGTGTTTAATGCCACTTTAAACAATGTGTCAGGTATAACGTAGAACATGGTGACCAGTTTTATTGGTGTTTAACGACACTTTCAACAATGTGTCAAGTATAACGTGGAACATGGTGACCAATTTTATTGGTGTTTAGCGACACTTTCAACCATGTGTCAGGTATAACGTAGAACATGGTGACCAATTTTATTGGTGTTTAACGACACTTTCAACAATATGTCAGGTATAACGTAGAACATGGTGACCAGTTTTATTGGTGTTTAAAGCCACTTTCAACAATGTGTCAGGTATAATGTAGAACATGGTGACCAGTTTTATTGGTGTTTAATGCCACTTTCAACAATATGTCAGGTATAACGTAGAACATGGTGACCAGTTTTATTGGTGTTTAATGACACTTTCAACAATGTGTCAGGTATAACGTAGAACATGGTGACCAGTTTTATTGGTGTTTAACAACACTTTCAACAATGTGTCAGGTATAACGTATAACATGGTGACCAGTTTTATTGGTGTTTAACGACACTTTCAACAATGTGTCAGGTATAGCTCGCCGCAATTTTTTTTATGTGCGCCCCCCCCTAACTTGAAATCCTGTATCCGCCCCCGTAGAGTATACATATGACAACTAGTAACTGTTTTATCTAGTTCACCTTCTGTCTAGCTGGAATCAAACTCACAAAATGTAGTGTCATTTTTTTTACTGGTTCCTCTAATTTGTTTTTAAGGAGCGACCATTTAACTTGAAGGGGGGGTGTTATGGTTTTTTTGTTTCATTCAGAAATTTTTTTTTCAGACAACACAAGAGTTAGAATATTTTTTTTTGTCGCGCACAGCGCAAATTTTTTTTCCAGAATTTAACATTAAGTTATATGACAAAAATTCTGAATCAGATTATTTTTTTTTCCTCCACCAAAATCAGAATATTTTTTTCAGCAACATTGGGAATTTTTTTTTTTAGAAAAAAAACATACCCCCCCTCCCCTCTCCCTGCAAGTTAAATGGGTCGTCCCTAATCAGATGTACATTTTGTATATCTGGGTAGAAACGAATCTGTGTTTCCCGTTCGTGGATAAGTGTACTCGATTCAACATTATGTGATCAAGTTTGTCAGTTACATGTACTTGCGACAGGCCGGTGGTTTTCTCAGGTTTCCTCCACCAATAAAACTGACCGCCACTATATACATTGTAACTGAAATATCGTTGAAAGTGGCACTAAACACAATAAACCAACCACCCCATTCACTGGCTTAAACACTGTCACATTTTTTGTGCCCGTCTCAAGACCTGGATTTTCACCATCATCACTGTTTAAATTTTCTGTTCATAATTGATGTGTAATAAAAATCTAATCTTAAGATACAAGTGTAAAATATAATGAATATAAATAGTATTTAGTTGTTATATCTCTGTTTATTATATTCTTATGATGTTTTTTACAATACTTTTGGAATCTTTTGAAATAAAAAAATGCACATGTCCCCACTTATGAATTTGGGGATTAAAACATCAAACCAATTTTTTTTCTTATAAAAAATAAAACACAAATAAATATAAATATAAATAATATATATAATGACAACAGACATCTTGTGCAGGTATATCAATTCATACACTTTTAATGTCCAGATTTATCATATATCATCATTTAAAAAGATAAAAATGTCAGGTTTCTAAATAAATCATACAATTATCTGAAAATGTCATTTGTCCATACCTGTGTACATACAAAATATGATGCAACCAGGATACAGACTAACAGTACATGTACAAACTTATTTAAAAAATAAAATTGGCAGGTCTTCAAATATATCAAAGATCACCAAACAATCTTATTTTGTCATCTGTTTAAATTATCATACAACTTCTTTTAAAAGTAAAAATGTCAGCTGTACAAATTATTCTACAACTCAATTAAAACATAAAAATGTCATGATCAGGTGTCTAAAGTAAATTATTATAAAACTTCATTTTAAAATGAGAAATGTCAGCTGTCTAAATTATTATACAACTCCATTAAAACATAAAAATGTCAGGTGTCTAAAGTAAATTATTATAAAACCACATTTTAAAATGAGAAATGTCAGCTGTCAAATTATCATACAATTTCATTGAAATAAAATGTCAGTTTCTAAATTATTATAAAACTCCATTTAATTTAAAAAAAAATGGCAGGTGTCAAAAAGAAAAATGTCAGCTGTCAAATATAAATAATAAAACTTGATTCATTAAAGAAGTTTTACTTTGTGTATTGTTGCTCCTGACTGTTTATAACAACCCACCCATAATTGTCCCCTCATGTCAATGTCAAGTGATAAAGGATATTTAATCCCTGTGTCCTCCATTACTTTACATGTCAATATATCTCCTTGTTCAGATAAAACATGGAGGGCATGTGTATAACAGTCACACACAATGACCTATAATATGGCGTTCAGTTTTATTGGTGTTTAACAACACTTTCAAACATGTGTCAGGTATAACGTAGAACATGGTGACCAGTTTTATTGGTGTTTAACGACACTTTCAACAATGTGACAGGTATAACGTAGAACATGGTGACCAATTTTATTGGTGTTTAATGACACTTTCAACAATATGTCAGGTATAACGTAGAACATGTTGACCAGTTTTATTGGTGTTTAACGACACTTTCAACAATGTGTGAGGTATAACGTAGATCATGGTGACCAGTTTTATTGGTGTTTAACGACACTTTCAACAATGTGTCAAGTATAATGTAGAACATGGTGACCAATTTTATTGGTGTTTAACGACACTTTCAACCATGTGTCAGGTATAACGTAGAACATGGTGACCAGTTTTATTGGTGTTTAACACCACTTTCAACAATGTTAGTAATAGCGTAGAAGATGGTGATCAGTTTTATTGGTGTTTAACGAAACTGTCAACAATGTCAGGTATGGCATAGAACATGGTGACCAGTTTTATTGGTGTTGAACGACAGTGTCAACAATATGTCAGGTATAGCGTAGAAAATGGTGACCAGTTTTATTGGTGTTTAACGATATTTTCAACAATGAATCAGGTAAAACATAGAACATGGTGACCAGTTTTATTGGTGTTTAACGCCACTTTAAACAATGTGTCAGGTATAGCGTAGAACATGGTGACCAGTTTTATTGATGTTTAACTACACTTTCAACAATGTGTCAAGTATAACGTAGAACATGGTGACCAGTTTTATTGATGTTTAACGCCACTTTAAACAATGTGTCAGGTATAACGTAGAACATGGTGACCAGTTTTATTGATGTTTAACTACACTTTCAACAATGTGTCAGGTATAACGTAGAACATGGTGACCAGTTTTATTGGTGCTTGACGACACTTTCAACAATGTGTCAGGTATAATGTAGAACATGGTGACCAGTTTTATTGGTGTTTAACGCCACTTTCAACAATGTGTCAGGTATAACGTAGAACATGGTGACCAATTTTATTGGTGTTTAACAACACTTTCAACAATATGTCAGGTATAACGTAGAACATGGTGACCAGTTTTATTGGTGTTTAACGACACTTTCAACAATGTGTCAGGTATAACGTAGAACATGGTGACAAGTTTTGTTGGTGTTTAACGACACTTTCAACAATGTGTCAAGAATAACGTAGAACATGGTGACCAATTTTATTGGTGTTTAATGCCACTTTAAACAATGTGTCAGGTATAACGTAGAACATGGTGACCAGTTTTATTGGTGTTTAACGACACTTTCAACAATGTGTCAAGTATAACGTGGAACATGGTGACCAATTTTATTGGTGTTTAGCGACACTTTCAACCATGTGTCAGGTATAACGTAGAACATGGTGACCAATTTTATTGGTGTTTAACGACACTTTCAACAATATGTCAGGTATAACGTAGAACATGGTGACCAGTTTTATTGGTGTTTAAAGCCACTTTCAACAATGTGTCAGGTATAATGTAGAACATGGTGACCAGTTTTATTGGTGTTTAATGCCACTTTCAACAATATGTCAGGTATAACGTAGAACATGGTGACCAGTTTTATTGGTGTTTAATGACACTTTCAACAATGTGTCAGGTATAACGTAGAACATGGTGACCAGTTTTATTGGTGTTTAACAACACTTTCAACAATGTGTCAGGTATAACGTATAACATGGTGACCAGTTTTATTGGTGTTTAACGACACTTTCAACAATGTGTCAGGTATAGCTCGCCGCAATTTTTTTTATGTGCGCCCCCCCTAACTTGAAATCCTGGATCCGCCCCCGTAGAGTTTACATATGACAACTAGTAACTGTTTTATCAAGTTCACCTTCTGTCTAGCTGGAATCAAACTCACAAAATGTAGTGTCATTTTTTTTACTGGTTCCTCTAATTTGTTTTTAAGGAGCGACCATTTAACTTGAAGGGGGGATGTTATGGTTTTTTTGTTTCGTTCCGAAATTTTTTTTTCAGACAACACGAGTTAGAATATTTTTTTTTGTCACGCACAGCGCAAATTTTTTTTTCCAGAATTTAACATTAAGTTATATGACAAAAATTCTGAATCAGATTATTTTTTCTTCCTCCACCAAAATCAGAATATTTTTTTCAGCAACATTGGGAATTTTTTTTTTCAGAAAAAAACCATACCCCCCCCCCCCCCCCCTTCCCTCTCCCTGCAAGTTAAATGGGTCGTCCCTAATCAGATGTACATTTTGTATATCTGGGTAGAAACGAATCTGTGTTTCCCGTTCGTGGATAAGTGTACTCGATTCAACATTATGTGATCAAGTTTGTCAGTTACATGTACTTGCGACAGGCCGGTGGTTTTCTCAGGTTTCCTCCACCAATAAAACTGACCGCCACTATATACATTGTAACTGAAATATCGTTGAAAGTGGCACTAAACACCATAAACCAACCACCCCATTCACTGGCTTAAACACTGTCACATTTTTTGTGCCCGTCTCAAGACCTGGATTTTCACCATCATCACTGTTTAAATTTTCTGTTCATAATTGATGTGTAATAAAAATCTAATCTTAAGATACAAGTGTAAAATATAATGAATATAAATAGTATTTAGTTGTTATATCTCTGTTTATTATATTCTTATGATGTTTTCTTACAATACTTTTGGAATCTTTTGAAGTAAAAAAATGCACATGTCCCCACTTATGAATTTGGGGATTAAAACATCAAACCAATTTTTTTTCTTATAAAAAATAAAACACAAATAAATATAAATATAAATAATATATATAATGACAACAGACATCTTGTGCAGGTATATCAATTCATACACTTTTAATGTCCAGATTTATCATATATCATCATTTAAAAAGATAAAAATGTCAGGTCTCCAAATAAATCATACAATTATCTGAAAATGTAATTTGTCCATACCTGTGTACATACAAAATATGATGCAACCAGGATACAGACTAACAGTACATGTACAAACTTATTTAAAAAATAAAATTGGCAGGTCTTCAAATATATCAAAGATCACCAAACAATCTTATTTTGTCATCTGTTTAAATTATCATACAACTTCTTTTAAAAGTAAAAATGTCAGCTGTACAAATTATTCTACAACTCAATTAAAACATAAAAATGTCATGATCAGGTGTCTAAAGTAAATTATTATAAAACTTCATTTTAAAATGAGAAATGTCAGGTGTCTAAATTATTATACAACTCCATTAAAACATAAAAATGTCAGGTGTCTAAAGTAAATTAATATAAAACCACATTTTAAAATGAGAAATGTCAGCTGTCAAATTATCATACAATTTCATTGAAATAAAATGTCAGTTTCTAAATTATTATAAAACTCCATTTAATTTAAAAAAAAAATGGCAGGTGTCAAAAAGAAAAATGTCAGCTGTCAAATATAAATAATAAAACTTGATTCATTAAAGAAGTTTTACTTTGTGTATTGTTGCTCCTGACTGTTTATAACAACCCACCCATAATTGTCCCCTCATGTCAATGTCAAGTGATAAAGGATATTTAATCCCTGTGTCCTCCATTACTTTACATGTCAATATATCTCCTTGTTCAGATAAAACATGGAGGGCATGTGTATAACAGTCACACACAATGACCTATAATATGGCGTTCAGTTTTATTGGTGTTTAACGACACTTTCAACCATGTGTCAGGTATAACGTAGAACATGGTGACCAGTTTTATTGGTGTTTAACGACACTTTCAACAATGTGACAGGTATAAAGTATAACATGGTGACCAGTTTTATTGGTGCTTAACACCACTTTCAACAATGTTAGTTATAGCATAGAACATGTTGGCCTGTTGTATTGGTGTTTAACGACACTTTCAACAATGTGTCAGGTATAACGTATAACATGCTGACCAGTTTTATTGGTGTTTAATGCCACTTTCAACCATGTGTCAGGTATAACGTAGAACATGGTGACCAGTTTTATTGGTGTTTATCTACACTTTCAACAATGTTAGTTATAGTGTAGAACATGGTGACCAGTTTTATTGGTGTTTAACGACACTGTCAACAATATGTCGGGTATAGCGTAGAACATGGTGACCAGTTTTATTGGTGTTTAACGACACTGTCAACAATATGTCAGGTATAACGTAGAACATGGTGACCAGTTTTATTGGTGTTTAACGACACTTTCAACAATGTGTCAGGTATAACGTAGAACATGGTGACCAGTTTTATTGGTGTTTAATGCCACTTTCAACAATGTGTCAGGTATAACGTAGAACATGGTGACCAGTTTTATTGTTGTTTAGCGACACTTTCAACAATGTGTCAAGTATAACGTAGAACATGGTGACCAATTTTATTGGTGTTTAACGACACTTTCAACAATGTGTCAGGTATAACGTAGAACATGGTGACCAGTTTTATTGGTGTTTAACGCCACTTTCAACAATGTGTCAGGTATAACGTAGAACATGGTGACCAATTTTATTGGTGTTTAACGACACTTTCAACAATATGTCAGGTATAGCGTAGAACATGGTGACCAGTTTTATTGGTGTTTAACGACACTTTCAACAATGTGTCAGGTATAACGTAGAACATGGTGACCAGTTTTATTGGTGTTTAACGCCACTTTCAACAATGTGTCAGGTATAACGTAGAACATGGTGACCAATTTTATTGGTGTTTAACGACACTTTCAACAATATGTCAGGTATAGCGTAGAACATGGTGACCAGTTTTATTGGTGTTTAACGACACTTTCAACTTTGTGTGAGGTATAACGTAGAAGATGGTGACCAGTTTTATTGGTGTTTAACGACACTTTCAACAATGTGTCAAGAATAACATAGAACATGGTGACCAATTTTATTGGTGTTTAACGCCACTTTAAACAATGTGTCAGGTATAACGTAGAACATGGTGACCAGTTTTATTGGTGTTTAACGACACTTTCAACAATGTGTCAAGTATAACGTGGAACATGGTGACCAATTTTATTGGTGTTTAGCGACACTTTCAACCATGTGTCAGGTATAACGTAGAACATGGTGACCAATTTTATTGGTGTTTAACGACACTTTCAACAATATGTCAGGTATAACGTAGAACATGGTGACCAGTTTTATTGGTGTTTAAAGCCACTTTCAACAATGTGTCAGGTATAATGTAGAACATGGTGACCAGTTTTATTGGTGTTTAATGCCACTTTCAACAATATGTCAGGTATAACGTAGAACATGGTGACCAGTTTTATTGGTGTTTAATGACACTTTCAACAATGTGTCAGGTATAACGTAGAACATGGTGACCAGTTTTATTGGTGTTTAACAACACTTTCAACAATGTGTCAGGTATAACGTATAACATGGTGACCAGTTTTATTGGTGTTTAACGACACTTTCAACAATGTGTCAGGTATAGCTCGCCGCAATTTTTTTTATGTGTGCCCCCCCTAACTTGAAATCCTGGATCCGCCCCCGTAGAGTTTACATATGACAACTAGTAACTGTTTTATCAAGTTCACCTTCTGTCTAGCTGGAATCAAACTCACAAAATGTAGTGTCATTTTTTTTACTGGTTCCTCTAATTTGTTTTTAAGGAGCGACCATTTAACTTGAAGGGGGGGTGTTATGGTTTTTTTGTTTCGTTCCGAAATTTTTTTTTCAGACAACACGAGTTAGAATATTTTTTTTTGTCACGCACAGCGCAAATTTTTTTTTCCAGAATTTAACATTAAGTTATATGACAAAAATTCTGAATCAGATTATTTTTTCTTCCTCCACCAAAATCAGAATATTTTTTTCAGCAACATTGGGAATTTTTTTTTTCAGAAAAAAACCATACCCCCCCCCCCCCCCTTCCCTCTCCCTGAAAGTTAAATGGGTCGTCCCTAATCAGATGTACATTTTGTATGTCTGGGTAGAAACGAATCTGTGTTTCCCGTTCGTGGATAAGTGTACTCGATTCAACATTATGTGATCAAGTTTGTCAGTTACATGTACTTGCGACAGGCCGGTGGTTTTCTCAGGTTTCCTCCACCAATAAAACTGACCGCCACTATATACATTGTAACTGAAATATCGTTGAAAGTGGCACTAAACACCATAAACCAACCACCCCATTCACTGGCTTAAACACTGTCACATTTTTTGTGCCCGTCTCAAGACCTGGATTTTCACCATCATCACTGTTTAAATTTTCTGTTCATAATTGATGTGTAATAAAAATCTAATCTTAAGATACAAGTGTAAAATATAATGAATATAAATAGTATTTAGTTGTTATATCTCTGTTTATTATATTCTTATGATGTTTTCTTACAATACTTTTGGAATCTTTTGAAGTAAAAAAATGCACATGTCCCCACTTATGAATTTGGGGATTAAAACATCAAACCAATTTTTTTTCTTATAAAAAATAAAACACAAATAAATATAAATATAAATAATATATATAATGACAACAGACATCTTGTGCAGGTATATCAATTCATACACTTTTAATGTCCAGATTTATCATATATCATCATTTAAAAAGATAAAAATGTCAGGTCTCCAAATAAATCATACAATTATCTGAAAATGTAATTTGTCCATACCTGTGTACATACAAAATATGATGCAACCAGGATACAGACTAACAGTACATGTACAAACTTATTTAAAAAATAAAATTGGCAGGTCTTCAAATATATCAAAGATCACCAAACAATCTTATTTTGTCATCTGTTTAAATTATCATACAACTTCTTTTAAAAGTAAAAATGTCAGCTGTACAAATTATTCTACAACTCAATTAAAACATAAAAATGTCATGATCAGGTGTCTAAAGTAAATTATTATAAAACTTCATTTTAAAATGAGAAATGTCAGGTGTCTAAATTATTATACAACTCCATTAAAACATAAAAATGTCAGGTGTCTAAAGTAAATTATTATAAAACCACATTTTAAAATGAGAAATGTCAGCTGTCAAATTATCATACAATTTCATTGAAATAAAATGTCAGTTTCTAAATTATTATAAAACTCCATTTAATTTAAAAAAAAATGGCAGGTGTCAAAAAGAAAAATGTCAGCTGTCAAATATAAATAATAAAACTTGATTCATTAAAGAAGTTTTACTTTGTGTATTGTTGCTCCTGACTGTTTATAACAACCCACCCATAATTGTCCCCTCATGTCAATGTCAAGTGATAAAGGATATTTAATCCCTGTGTCCTCCATTACTTTACATGTCAATATATCTCCTTGTTCAGATAAAACATGGAGGGCATGTGTATAACAGTCACACACAATGACCTATAATATGGCGTTCAGTTTTATTGGTGTTTAACGACACTTTCAACCATGTGTCAGGTATAACGTAGAACATGGTGACCAGTTTTATTGGTGTTTAACGACACTTTCAACAATGTGACAGGTATAAAGTATAACATGGTGACCAGTTTTATTGGTGCTTAACACCACTTTCAACAATGTTAGTTATAGCGTAGAACATGTTGGCCTGTTGTATTGGTGTTTAACGACACTTTCAACAATGTGTCAGGTATAACGTATAACATGCTGACCAGTTTTATTGGTGTTTAATGCCACTTTCAACCATGTGTCAGGTATAACGTAGAACATGGTGACCAGTTTTATTGGTGTTTAAAGCCACTTTCAACAATGTGTCAGGTATAATGTAGAACATGGTGACCAGTTTTATTGGTGTTTAATGCCACTTTCAACAATATGTCAGGTATAACGTAGAACATGGTGACCAGTTTTATTGGTGTTTAATGACACTTTCAACAATGTGTCAGGTATAACGTAGAACATGGTGACCAGTTTTATTGGTGTTTAACAACACTTTCAACAATGTGTCAGGTATAACGTATAACATGGTGACCAGTTTTATTGGTGTTTAACGACACTTTCAACAATGTGTCAGGTATAGCTCGCCGCAATTTTTTTTATGTGCGCCCCCCCTAACTTGAAATCCTGGATCCGCCCCCGTAGAGTTTACATATGACAACTAGTAACTGTTTTATCAAGTTCACCTTCTGTCTAGCTGGAATCAAACTCACAAAATGTAGTGTCATTTTTTTTACTGGTTCCTCTAATTTGTTTTTAAGGAGCGACCATTTAACTTGAAGGGGGGGGTGTTATGGTTTTTTTGTTTCGTTCCGAAATTTTTTTTTCAGACAACACGAGTTAGAATATTTTTTTTTGTCACGCACAGCGCAAATTTTTTTTTCCAGAATTTAACATTAAGTTATATGACAAAAATTCTGAATCAGATTATTTTTTCTTCCTCCACCAAAATCAGAATATTTTTTTCAGCAACATTGGGAATTTTTTTTTTCAGAAAAAAACCATACCCCCCCCCCTTCCCTCTCCCTGAAAGTTAAATGGGTCGTCCCTAATCAGATGTACATTTTGTATGTCTGGGTAGAAACGAATCTGTGTTTCCCGTTCGTGGATAAGTGTACTCGATTCAACATTATGTGATCAAGTTTGTCAGTTACATGTACTTGCGACAGGCCGGTGGTTTTCTCAGGTTTCCTCCACCAATAAAACTGACCGCCACTATATACATTGTAACTGAAATATCGTTGAAAGTGGCACTAAACACCATAAACCAACCACCCCATTCACTGGCTTAAACACTGTCACATTTTTTGTGCCCGTCTCAAGACCTGGATTTTCACCATCATCACTGTTTAAATTTTCTGTTCATAATTGATGTGTAATAAAAATCTAATCTTAAGATACAAGTGTAAAATATAATGAATATAAATAGTATTTAGTTGTTATATCTCTGTTTATTATATTCTTATGATGTTTTCTTACAATACTTTTGGAATCTTTTGAAGTAAAAAAATGCACATGTCCCCACTTATGAATTTGGGGATTAAAACATCAAACCAATTTTTTTTCTTATAAAAAATAAAACACAAATAAATATAAATATAAATAATATATATAATGACAACAGACATCTTGTGCAGGTATATCAATTCATACACTTTTAATGTCCAGATTTATCATATATCATCATTTAAAAAGATAAAAATGTCAGGTCTCCAAATAAATCATACAATTATCTGAAAATGTAATTTGTCCATACCTGTGTACATACAAAATATGATGCAACCAGGATACAGACTAACAGTACATGTACAAACTTATTTAAAAAATAAAATTGGCAGGTCTTCAAATATATCAAAGATCACCAAACAATCTTATTTTGTCATCTGTTTAAATTATCATACAACTTCTTTTAAAAGTAAAAATGTCAGCTGTACAAATTATTCTACAACTCAATTAAAACATAAAAATGTCATGATCAGGTGTCTAAAGTAAATTATTATAAAACTTCATTTTAAAATGAGAAATGTCAGGTGTCTAAATTATTATACAACTCCATTAAAACATAAAAATGTCAGGTGTCTAAAGTAAATTATTATAAAACCACATTTTAAAATGAGAAATGTCAGCTGTCAAATTATCATACAATTTCATTGAAATAAAATGTCAGTTTCTAAATTATTATAAAACTCCATTTAATTTTAAAAAAAATGGCAGGTGTCAAAAAGAAAAATGTCAGCTGTCAAATATAAATAATAAAACTTGATTCATTAAAGAAGTTTTACTTTGTGTATTGTTGCTCCTGACTGTTTATAACAACCCACCCATAATTGTCCCCTCATGTCAATGTCAAGTGATAAAGGATATTTAATCCCTGTGTCCTCCATTACTTTACATGTCAATATATCTCCTTGTTCAGATAAAACATGGAGGGCATGTGTATAACAGTCACACACAATGACCTATAATATGGCGTTCAGTTTTATTGGTGTTTAACGACACTTTCAACCATGTGTCAGGTATAACGTAGAACATGGTGACCAGTTTTATTGGTGTTTAACGACACTTTCAACAATGTGACAGGTATAAAGTATAACATGGTGACCAGTTTTATTGGTGCTTAACACCACTTTCAACAATGTTAGTTATAGCGTAGAACATGTTGGCCTGTTGTATTGGTGTTTAACGACACTTTCAACAATGTGTCAGGTATAACGTATAACATGCTGACCAGTTTTATTGGTGTTTAATGCCACTTTCAACCATGTGTCAGGTATAACGTAGAACATGGTGACCAGTTTTATTGGTGTTTATCTACACTTTCAACAATGTTAGTTATAGTGTAGAACATGGTGACCAGTTTTATTGGTGTTTAACGACACTGTCAACAATATGTCGGGTATAGCGTAGAACATGGTGACCAGTTTTATTGGTGTTTAACGACACTGTCAACAATATGTCAGGTATAACGTAGAACATGGTGACCAGTTTTATTGGTTTTTAACGACACTTTCAACAATGTGTCAGGTATAACGTAGAACATGGTGACCAGTTTTATTGGTGTTTAATGCCACTTTCAACAATGTGTCAGGTATAACGTAGAACATGGTGACCAGTTTTATTGTTGTTTAGCGACACTTTCAACAATGTGTCAAGTATAACGTAGAACATGGTGACCAATTTTATTGGTGTTTAACGACACTTTCAACAATGTGTCAGGTATAACGTAGAACATGGTGACCAGTTTTATTGGTGTTTAATGCCACTTTCAACAATGTGTCAGGTATAACGTAGAACATGGTGACCAATTTTATTGGTGTTTAACGACACTTTCAACAATATGTCAGGTATAGCGTAGAACATGGTGACCAGTTTTATTGGTGTTTAACGACACTTTCAACAATGTGTCAGGTATAACGTAGAACATGGTGACCAGTTTTATTGGTGTTTAACGCCACTTTCAACAATGTGTCAGGTATAATGTTGAACATGGTGACCAATTTTATTGGTGTTTAACGACACTTTCAACAATATGTCAGGTATAGCGTAGAACATGGTGACCAGTTTTATTGGTGTTTAACGACACTTTCAACTTTGTGTGAGGTATAACGTAGAACATGGTGACCAGTTTTATTGGTGTTTAACGACACTTTCAATAATGTGTCAAGAATAAACGTAGAACATGGTGACCAATTTTATTGGTGTTTAACGACATTTTCAACCATGTGTCAGGTATAACGTAGAACATGGTGACCAGTTTTATTGGTGTTTAACACCATTTTCAACAATGTTAGTTATAGCGTAGAACATGGTGATCAGTTTTATTGGTGTTTAATGCCACTTTCAACAATGTGTGAGGTATAACGTAGAACATGGTGACCAGTTTTATTGGTGTTTAACGACACTTTCAACAATTTGTCAAGTATAACGTAGAACATGGTGACCAGTTTTATTGGTGTTTAATGACACTTTCAACAATGTGTCAGGTATTACGTAGAACATGGTGACCATTTTTATTGGTGTTTAACAACACTTTCAACAATGTGTCAGGTATAACATATAACATGGTGACCAGTTTTATTGGTGTTTAACGAAACTTTCAACAATGTGTCAGGTATTACGTAGAACATGGTGACCAGTTTTATTGGTGTTTAACAACACTTTCAACAATGTGTCAGGTATAACGTATAACATGGTGACCAGTTTTATTGGTGTTTAACGACACTTTCAACAATGTGTCAGGTATAGCTCGCCGCAATTTTTTTTATGTGCGCCCCCCCTAACTTGAAATCCTGGATCCGCCCCCGTAGAGTTTACATATGACAACTAGTAACTGTTTTATCAAGTTCACCTTCTGTCTAGCTGGAATCAAACTCACAAAATGTAGTGTCATTTTTTTTACTGGTTCCTCTAATTTGTTTTTAAGGAGCGACCATTTAACTTGAAGG
This sequence comes from Bathymodiolus brooksi, assembly GCA_963680875.1. Taxonomy (NCBI): domain Eukaryota; kingdom Metazoa; phylum Mollusca; class Bivalvia; order Mytilida; family Modiolidae; genus Bathymodiolus; species Bathymodiolus brooksi. The sequence continues at coordinate 8,259,286 of OY804583.1, read as the reverse complement.
GGGGGTGTTATGGTTTTTTTGTTTCGTTCCGAAAATTTTTTTTCAGACAACACGAGTTAGAATATTTTTTTTTGTCGCGCACAGCGCAAATTTTTTTTTCCAGAATTTAACATTAAGTTATATGACAAAAATTCTGAATCAGATTATTTTTTCTTCCTCCACCAAAATCAGAATATTTTTTTCAGCAACATTGGGAATTTTTTTTTTCAGAAAAAAACCATACCCCCTTCCTCCCCTCTCCCTGCAAGTTAAATGGGTCGTCCCTAATCAGATGTACATTTTGTATATCTGGGTAGAAACGAATCTGTGTTTCCCGTTCGTGGATAAGTGTACTCGATTCAACATTATGTGATAAAGTTTGTCAGTTACATGTACTTGCGACAGGCCGGTGGTTTTCTCAGGTTTCCTCCACCAATAAAACTGACCGCCACTACATACATTGTAACTGAAATATCGTTGAAAGTGGCACTAAACACCATAAACCAACCACCCCATTCACTGGCTTAAACACTGTCACATTTTTTGTGCCCGTCTCAAGACCTGGATTTTCACCATCATCACTGTTTAAATTTTCTGTTCATAATTGATGTGTAATAAAAATCTAATCTTAAGATACAAGTGTAAAATATAATGAATATAAATAGTATTTAGTTGTTATATCTCTGTTTATTATATTCTTATGATGTTTTTTTACAATACTTTTGGAATCTTTTGAAGTAAAAAAATGCACATGTCCCCACTTATGAATTTGGGGATTAAAACATCAAACCAATTTTTTTTCTTATAAAAAATAAAACACAAATAAATATAAATATAAATAATATATATAATGACAACAGACATCTTGTGCAGGTATATCAATTCAGACACTTTTAATGTCCAGATTTATCATATATCATCATTTAAAAAGATAAAAATGTCAGGTCTCCAAATAAATCATACAATTATCTGAAAATGTAATTTGTCCATACCTGTGTACATACAAAATATGATGCAACCAGGATACAGACTAACAGTACATGTACAAACTTATTTAAAAAATAAAATTGGCAGGTCTTCAAATATATCAAAGATCACCAAACAATCTTATTTTGTCATCTGTTTAAATTATCATACAACTTCTTTTAAAAGTAAAAATGTCAGCTGTACAAATTATTCTATAACTCAATTAAAACATAAAAATGTCATGATCAGGTGTCTAAAGTAAATTATTATAAAACTTCATTTTAAAATGAGAAATGTCAGGTGTCTAAATTATTATACAACTCCATTAAAACATAAAAATGTCAGGTGTCTAAAGTAAATTATTATAAAACCACATTTTAAAATGAGAAATGTCAGCTGTCAAATTATCATACAATTTCATTGAAATAAAATGTCAGTTTCTAAATTATTATAAAACTCCATTTAATTTTAAAAAAAATGGCAGGTGTCAAAAAGAAAAATGTCAGCTGTCAAATATAAATAATAAAACTTGATTCATTAAAGAAGTTTTACTTTGTGTATTGTTGCTCCTGACTGTTTATAACAACCCACCCATAATTGTCCCCTCATGTCAATGTCAAGTGATAAAGGATATTTAATCCCTGTGTCCTCCATTACTTTACATGTCAATATATCTCCTTGTTCAGATAAAACATGGAGGGTATGTGTATAACAGTCACACACAATGACCTATAATAGGGCGTTCAGTTTTATTGGTGTTTAACGACACTTTCAACCATGTGTCAGGTATAACGTAGAACATGGTGACCAGTTTTATTGGTGTTTAACGACACTTTCAACAATGTGACAGGAATAAAGTATAACATGGTGACCAGTTTTATTGGTGCTTAACACCACTTTCAACAATGTTAGTTATAGCATAGAACATGTTGGCCTGTTGTATTGGTGTTTAACGACACTTTCAACAATGTGTCAGGTATAACGTATAACATGCTGACCAGTTTTATTGGTGTTTAATGCCACTTTCAACCATGTGTCAGGTATAACGTAGAACATGGTGACCAGTTTTATTGGTGTTTATCTACACTTTCAACAATGTTAGTTATAGTGTAGAACATGGTGACCAGTTTTATTGGTGTTTAACGACACTGTCAACAATATGTCGGGTATAGCGTAGAACATGGTGACCAGTTTTATTGGTGTTTAACGACACTGTCAACAATATGTCAGGTATAACGTAGAACATGGTGACCAGTTTTATTGGTGTTTAACGACACTTTCAACAATGTGTCAGGTATAACGTAGAACATGGTGACCAGTTTTATTGGTGTTTAACGCCACTTTCAACAATGTGTCAGGTATAACGTAGAACATGGTGACCAGTTTTATTGTTGTTTAGCGACACTTTCAACAATGTGTCAAGTATAACGTAGAACATGGTGACCAATTTTATTGGTGTTTAACGACACTTTCAACAATGTGTCAGGTATAACGTAGAACATGGTGACCAGTTTTATTGGTGTTTAACGCCACTTTCAACAATGTTAGTTATAGCGTAGAAAATGGTGATCAGTTTTATTGGTGTTTAATGCCACTTTCAACAATGTGTCAGGTATAACGTATAACATGGTGACCAGTTTTATTGGTGTTTAACGACACTTTCAACAATGTGTCAGGTATAGCTCGCCGCAATTTTTTTTATGTGCGCCCCCCCTAACTTGAAATCCTGTATCCGCCCCCGTAGAGTTTACATATGACAACTAGTAACTGTTTTATCTAGTTCACCTTCTGTCTAGCTGGAATCAAACTCACAAAATGTAGTGTCATTTTTTTTACTGGTTCCTCTAATTTGTTTTTAAGGAGCGACCATTTAACTTGAAGGGGGGGTGTTATGGTTTTTTTGTTTCATTCAGAAATTTTTTTTTCAGACAACACAAGAGTTAGAATATTTTTTTTTGTCACGCACAGCGCAAATTTTTTTTCCAGAATTTAACATTAAGTTATATGACAAAAATTCTGAATCAGATTATTTTTTTTTCCTCCACCAAAATCAGAATATTTTTTTCAGCAACATTGGGAATTTTTTTTTTTAGAAAAAAAACATACCCCCCCTCCCCTCTCCCTGCAAGTTAAATGGGTCGTCCCTAATCAGATGTACATTTTGTATATCTGGGTAGAAACGAATCTGTGTTTCCCGTTCGTGGATAAGTGTACTCGATTCAACATTATGTGATCAAGTTTGTCAGTTACATGTACTTGCGACAGGCCGGTGGTTTTCTCAGGTTTCCTCCACCAATAAAACTGACCGCCACTATATACATTGTAACTGAAATATCGTTGAAAGTGGCACTAAACACCATAAACCAACCACCCCATTCACTGGCTTAAACACTGTCACATTTTTTGTGCCCGTCTCAAGACCTGGATTTTCACCATCATCACTGTTTAAATTTTCTGTTCATAATTGATGTGTAATAAAAATCTAATCTTAAGATACAAGTGTAAAATATAATGAATATAAATAGTATTTAGTTGTTATATCTCTGTTTATTATATTCTTATGATGTTTTTTACAATACTTTTGGAATCTTTTGAAATAAAAAAATGCACATGTCCCCACTTATGAATTTGGGGATTAAAACATCAAACCAATTTTTTTTCTTATAAAAAATAAAACACAAATAAATATAAATATAAATAATATATATAATGACAACAGACATCTTGTGCAGGTATATCAATTCATACACTTTTAATGTCCAGATTTATCATATATCATCATTTAAAAAGATAAAAATGTCAGGTTTCTAAATAAATCATACAATTATCTGAAAATGTCATTTGTCCATACCTGTGTACATACAAAATATGATGCAACCAGGATACAGACTAACAGTACATGTACAAACTTATTTAAAAAATAAAATTGGCAGGTCTTCAAATATATCAAAGATCACCAAACAATCTTATTTTGTCATCTGTTTAAATTATCATACAACTTCTTTTAAAAGTAAAAATGTCAGCTGTACAAATTATTCTACAACTCAATTAAAACATAAAAATGTCATGATCAGGTGTCTAAAGTAAATTATTATAAAACTTCATTTTAAAATGAGAAATGTCAGCTGTCTAAATTATTATACAACTCCATTAAAACATAAAAATGTCAGGTGTCTAAAGTAAATTATTATAAAACCACATTTTAAAATGAGAAATGTCAGCTGTCAAATTATCATACAATTTCATTGAAATAAAATGTCAGTTTCTAAATTATTATAAAACTCCATTTAATTTAAAAAAAAATGGCAGGTGTCAAAAAGAAAAATGTCAGCTGTCAAATATAAATAATAAAACTTGATTCATTAAAGAAGTTTTACTTTGTGTATTGTTGCTCCTGACTGTTTATAACAACCCACCCATAATTGTCCCCTCATGTCAATGTCAAGTGATAAAGGATATTTAATCCCTGTGTCCTCCATTACTTTACATGTCAATATATCTCCTTGTTCAGATAAAACATGGAGGGCATGTGTATAACAGTCACACACAATGACCTATAATATGGCGTTCAGTTTTATTGGTGTTTAACGACACTTTCAAACATGTGTCAGGTATAACGTAGAACATGGTGACCAGTTTTATTGGTGTTTAACGACACTTTCAACAATGTGACAGGTATAACGTAGAACATGGTGACCAATTTTATTGGTGTTTAATGACACTTTCAACAATATGTCAGGTATAACGTAGAACATGTTGACCAGTTTTATTGGTGTTTAACGACACTTTCAACAATGTGTGAGGTATAACGTAGATCATGGTGACCAGTTTTATTGGTGTTTAACGACACTTTCAACAATGTGTCAAGTATAATGTAGAACATGGTGACCAATTTTATTGGTGTTTAACGACACTTTCAACCATGTGTCAGGTATAACGTAGAACATGGTGACCAGTTTTATTGGTGTTTAACACCACTTTCAACAATGTTAGTAATAGCGTAGAAGATGGTGATCAGTTTTATTGGTGTTTAACGAAACTGTCAACAATGTCAGGTATGGCATAGAACATGGTGACCAGTTTTATTGGTGTTGAACGACAGTGTCAACAATATGTCAGGTATAGCGTAGAAAATGGTGACCAGTTTTATTGGTGTTTAACGATATTTTCAACAATGAATCAGGTAAAACATAGAACATGGTGACCAGTTTTATTGGTGTTTAACGCCACTTTAAACAATGTGTCAGGTATAGCGTAGAACATGGTGACCAGTTTTATTGGTGTTTAACGACACTTTCAACAATGTGTCAAGTATAACGTAGAACATGGTGACTAGTTTTATTGGTGTTTAACGACACTTTCAACAATGTGTCAGGTAAAACGTATAATATGGCATTCAGTTTTATTGGTGTTTAACGACACTTTCAACAATGTGTCAGGTATAGCGTATAACATGGTGACCAGTTTTATTGGTGTTTAATGCCACTTTCAACAATGTTAGTTATAGCGTAGAACATGGTGACCAGTTTTATTGGTGTTTAACGCCACTTTCAACTATTTGACAGGTATAAAGTATAACATGGTGACCAGTTTTATTGGTGCTTAACGCCACTTTCAACAATGTTAGCTATAGCGTAGAAGATGTTGGCCAGTTTTATTGGTGTTTATCTACACTTTCAACAATGTGTCCGGTATAACGTATAACATGCTGGCCAGTTTTATTGGTGTTTAATGCCACTTTCAACCATGTCTCAGGTATAATGTAGAACATGGTGACCAGTTTTATTGGTGTTTAACGACACTGTCAACAATATGTCAGGTATAGCGTAGAACATGGTGACCAGTTTTATTGGTGTTTAACGACACTGTCAAAAATGTCAGATATAACGTAGAACATGGTGACCAGTTTTATTGGTGTTTAACGACACTTTCAACAATGTGTCAAGTATAGCGTAGAACATGGTCACCAGTTTTATTGGTGTTTAACGCCACTTTCAACAATGTTAGTTATAGCGTAGAAAATGGTGACCAGTTTTATTGGTGTTTAACGACACTGTCAACAATGTGTCAGGTATAGCGTAGAACATGGTGACCAGTTTTATTGGTGTTTAACGACACTGTCAAAAATGTCAGGTATAACGTAGAACATGGTGACCAGTTTTATTGGTGTTTAACGACACTTTCAACAATGTGTCAAGTATAACGTAGAACATGGTCACCAGTTTTATTGGTGTTTAACGCCACTTTCAACAATGTTAGTTATAGCGTAGAACATGGTGATCAGTTTTATTGGTGTTTAATGCCACTTTCAACAATGTGTGAGGTATAACGTAGAACATGGTAACCAGTTTTATTGGTATTTAACGACACTTTCAACAATATGTCAGGTATAACGTAAAACATGGTGACCAGTTTTATTGGTGTTTAACGACACTTTCAACAATGTGTCAGGTATAACGTAGAACATGGTGACAAGTTTTGTTGGTGTTTAACGACACTTTCAACAATGTGTCAAGAATAACGTAGAACATGGTGACCAATTTTATTGGTGTTTAATGCCACTTTAAACAATGTGTCAGGTATAACGTAGAACATGGTGACCAGTTTTATTGGTGTTTAACGACACTTTCAACAATGTGTCAAGTATAACGTGGAACATGGTGACCAATTTTATTGGTGTTTAGCGACACTTTCAACCATGTGTCAGGTATAACGTAGAACATGGTGACCAATTTTATTGGTGTTTAACGACACTTTCAACAATATGTCAGGTATAACGTAGAACATGGTGACCAGTTTTATTGGTGTTTAAAGCCACTTTCAACAATGTGTCAGGTATAATGTAGAACATGGTGACCAGTTTTATTGGTGTTTAATGCCACTTTCAACAATATGTCAGGTATAATGTAGAACATGGTGACCAGTTTTATTGGTGTTTAATGACACTTTCAACAATGTGTCAGGTATAACGTAGAACATGGTGACCAGTTTTATTGGTGTTTAACAACACTTTCAACAATGTGTCAGGTATAACGTATAACATGGTGACCAGTTTTATTGGTGTTTAACGACACTTTCAACAATGTGTCAGGTATAGCTCGCCGCAATTTTTTTTATGTGCGCCCCCCCTAACTTGAAATCCTGTATCCGCCCCCGTAGAGTTTACATATGACAACTAGTAACTGTTTTATCAAGTTCACCTTCTGTCTAGCTGGAATCAAACTCACAAAATGTAGTGTCATTTTTTTTACTGGTTCCTCTAATTTGTTTTTAAGGAGCGACCATTTAACTTGAAGGGGGGGTGTTATGGTTTTTTTGTTTCGTTCCGAAATTTTTTTTTCAGACAACACGAGTTAGAATATTTTTTTTTGTCACGCACAGCGCCAAATTTTTTTTTCCAGAATTTAACATTAAGTTATATGACAAAAATTCTGAATCAGATTATTTTTTCTTCCTCCACCAAAATCAGAATATTTTTTTCAGCAACATTGGGAATTTTTTTTTTCAGAAAAAAACCATACCCCCCCCCCCCCCCCTTCCCTCTCCCTGCAAGTTAAATGGGTCGTCCCTAATCAGATGTACATTTTGTATATCTGGGTAGAAACGAATCTGTGTTTCCCGTTCGTGGATAAGTGTACTCGATTCAACATTATGTGATCAAGTTTGTCAGTTACATGTACTTGCGACAGGCCGGTGGTTTTCTCAGGTTTCCTCCACCAATAAAACTGACCGCCACTATATACATTGTAACTGAAATATCGTTGAAAGTGGCACTAAACACCATAAACCAACCACCCCATTCACTGGCTTAAACACTGTCACATTTTTTGTGCCCGTCTCAAGACCTGGATTTTCACCATCATCACTGTTTAAATTTTCTGTTCATAATTGATGTGTAATAAAAATCTAATCTTAAGATACAAGTGTAAAATATAATGAATATAAATAGTATTTAGTTGTTATATCTCTGTTTATTATATTCTTATGATGTTTTTTTACAATACTTTTGGAATCTTTTGAAGTAAAAAAATGCACATGTCCCCACTTATGAATTTGGGGATTAAAACATCAAACCAATTTTTTTTCTTATAAAAAATAAAACACAAATAAATATAAATATAAATAATATATATAATGACAACAGACATCTTGTGCAGGTATATCAATTCATACACTTTTAATGTCCAGATTTATCATATATCATCATTTAAAAAGATAAAAATGTCAGGTCTCCAAATAAATCATACAATTATCTGAAAATGTAATTTGTCCATACCTGTGTACATACAAAATATGATGCAACCAGGATACAGACTAACAGTACATGTACAAACTTATTTAAAAAATAAAATTGGCAGGTCTTCAAATATATCAAAGATCACCAAACAATCTTATTTTGTCATCTGTTTAAATTATCATACAACTTCTTTTAAAAGTAAAAATGTCAGCTGTACAAATTATTCTACAACTCAATTAAAACATAAAAATGTCATGATCAGGTGTCTAAAGTAAATTATTATAAAACTTCATTTTAAAATGAGAAATGTCAGGTGTCTAAATTATTATACAACTCCATTAAAACATAAAAATGTCAGGTGTCTAAAGTAAATTATTATAAAACCACATTTTAAAATGAGAAATGTCAGCTGTCAAATTATCATACAATTTCATTGAAATAAAATGTCAGTTTCTAAATTATTATAAAACTCCATTTAATTTAAAAAAAAATGGCAGGTGTCAAAAAGAAAAATGTCAGCTGTCAAATATAAATAATAAAACTTGATTCATTAAAGAAGTTTTACTTTGTGTATTGTTGCTCCTGACTGTTTATAACAACCCACCCATAATTGTCCCCTCATGTCAATGTCAAGTGATAAAGGATATTTAATCCCTGTGTCCTCCATTACTTTACATGTCAATATATCTCCTTGTTCAGATAAAACATGGAGGGCATGTGTATAACAGTCACACACAATGACCTATAATATGGCGTTCAGTTTTATTGGTGTTTAACGACACTTTCAAACATGTGTCAGGTATAACGTAGAACATGGTGACCAGTTTTATTGGTGTTTAACGACACTTTCAACAATGTGACAGGTATAACGTAGAACATGGTGACCAATTTTATTGGTGTTTAATGACACTTTCAACAATATGTCAGGTATAACGTAGAACATGTTGACCAGTTTTATTGGTGTTTAACGACACTTTCAACAATGTGTGAGGTATAACGTAGATCATGGTGACCAGTTTTATTGGTGTTTAACGACACTTTCAACAATGTGTCAAGTATAATGTAGAACATGGTGACCAATTTTATTGGTGTTTAACGACACTTTCAACCATGTGTCAGGTATAACGTAGAACATGGTGACCAGTTTTATTGGTGTTTAACACCACTTTCAACAATGTTAGTAATAGCGTAGAAGATGGTGATCAGTTTTATTGGTGTTTAACGAAACTGTCAACAATGTCAGGTATGGCATAGAACATGGTGACCAGTTTTATTGGTGTTGAACGACAGTGTCAACAATATGTCAGGTATAGCGTAGAAAATGGTGACCAGTTTTATTGGTGTTTAACGATATTTTCAACAATGAATCAGGTAAAACATAGAACATGGTGACCAGTTTTATTGGTGTTTAACGCCACTTTAAACAATGTGTCAGGTATAGCGTAGAACATGGTGACCAGTTTTATTGGTGTTTAACGACACTTTCAACAATGTGTCAAGTATAACGTAGAACATGGTGACTAGTTTTATTGGTGTTTAACGACACTTTCAACAATGTGTCAGGTAAAACGTATAATATGGCATTCAGTTTTATTGGTGTTTAACGACACTTTCAACAATGTGTCAGGTATAGCGTATAACATGGTGACCAGTTTTATTGGTGTTTAATGCCACTTTCAACAATGTTAGTAATAGCGTAGAACATGGTGACCAGTTTTATTGGTGTTTAACGCCACTTTCAACTATTTGACAGGTATAAAGTATAACATGGTGACCAGTTTTATTGGTGCTTAACGCCACTTTCAACAATGTTAGCTATAGCGTAGAAGATGTTGGCCAGTTTTATTGGTGTTTATCTACACTTTCAACAATGTGTCCGGTATAACGTATAACATGCTGGCCAGTTTTATTGGTGTTTAATGCCACTTTCAACCATGTCTCAGGTATAATGTAGAACATGGTGACCAGTTTTATTGGTGTTTAACGACACTGTCAACAATATGTCAGGTATAGCGTAGAACATGGTGACCAGTTTTATTGGTGTTTAACGACACTGTCAAAAATGTCAGATATAACGTAGAACATGGTGACCAGTTTTATTGGTGTTTAACGACACTTTCAACAATGTGTCAAGTATAACGTAGAACATGGTCACCAGTTTTATTGGTGTTTAACTCCACTTTCAACAATGTTAGTTATAGCGTAGAAAATGGTGACCAGTTTTATTGGTGTTTAACGACACTGTCAACAATGTGTCAGGTATAGCGTAGAACATGGTGACCAGTTTTATTGGTGTTTAACGACACTGTCAAAAATGTCAGGTATAACGTAGAACATGGTGACCAGATTTATTGGTGTTTAACGACACTTTCAACAATGTGTCAAGTATAGCGTAGAACATGGTCACCAGTTTTATTGGTGTTTAACGCCACTTTCAACAATGTTAGTTATAGCGTAGAACATGGTGATCAGTTTTATTGGTGTTTAATGCCACTTTCAACAATGTGTGAGGTATAACGTAGAACATGGTAACCAGTTTTATTGGTATTTAACGACACTTTCAACAATATGTCAGGTATAACGTAAAACATGGTGACCAGTTTTATTGGTGTTTAACGACACTTTCAACAATGTGTCAGGTATAACGTAGAACATGGTGACAAGTTTTGTTGGTGTTTAACGACACTTTCAACAATGTGTCAAGAATAACGTAGAACATGGTGACCAATTTTATTGGTGTTTAATGCCACTTTAAACAATGTGTCAGGTATAACGTAGAACATGGTGACCAGTTTTATTGGTGTTTAACGACACTTTCAACAATGTGTCAAGTATAACGTGGAACATGGTGACCAATTTTATTGGTGTTTAGCGACACTTTCAACCATGTGTCAGGTATAACGTAGAACATGGTGACCAATTTTATTGGTGTTTAACGACACTTTCAACAATATGTCAGGTATAACGTAGAACATGGTGACCAGTTTTATTGGTGTTTAAAGCCACTTTCAACAATGTGTCAGGTATAATGTAGAACATGGTGACCAGTTTTATTGGTGTTTAATGCCACTTTCAACAATATGTCAGGTATAATGTAGAACATGGTGACCAGTTTTATTGGTGTTTAATGACACTTTCAACAATGTGTCAGGTATAACGTAGAACATGGTGACCAGTTTTATTGGTGTTTAACAACACTTTCAACAATGTGTCAGGTATAACGTATAACATGGTGACCAGTTTTATTGGTGTTTAACGACACTTTCAACAATGTGTCAGGTATAGCTCGCCGCAATTTTTTTTATGTGCGCCCCCCCTAACTTGAAATCCTGGATCCGCCCCCGTAGAGTTTACATATGACAACTAGTAACTGTTTTATCAAGTTCACCTTCTGTCTAGCTGGAATCAAACTCACAAAATGTAGTGTCATTTTTTTTACTGGTTCCTCTAATTTGTTTTTAAGGAGCGACCATTTAACTTGAAGGGGGGGTGTTATGGTTTTTTTGTTTCGTTCCGAAATTTTTTTTTCAGACAACACGAGTTAGAATATTTTTTTTTGTCACGCACAGCGCCAAATTTTTTTTTCCAGAATTTAACATTAAGTTATATGACAAAAATTCTGAATCAGATTATTTTTTCTTCCTCCACCAAAATCAGAATATTTTTTTCAGCAACATTGGGAATTTTTTTTTTCAGAAAAAACCCATACCCCCCCCCCCCCCCCCCCTTCCCTCTCCCTGCAAGTTAAATGGGTCGTCCCTAATCAGATGTACATTTTGTATATCTGGGTAGAAACGAATCTGTGTTTCCCGTTCGTGGATAAGTGTACTCGATTCAACATTATGTGATCAAGTTTGTCAGTTACATGTACTTGCGACAGGCCGGTGGTTTTCTCAGGTTTCCTCCACCAATAAAACTGACCGCCACTATATACATTGTAACTGAAATATCGTTGAAAGTGGCACTAAACACCATAAACCAACCACCCCATTCACTGGCTTAAACACTGTCACATTTTTTGTGCCCGTCTCAAGACCTGGATTTTCACCATCATCACTGTTTAAATTTTCTGTTCATAATTGATGTGTAATAAAAATCTAATCTTAAGATACAAGTGTAAAATATAATGAATATAAATAGTATTTAGTTGTTATATCTCTGTTTATTATATTCTTATGATGTTTTTTTACAATACTTTTGGAATCTTTTGAAGTAAAAAAATGCACATGTCCCCACTTATGAATTTGGGGATTAAAACATCAAACCAATTTTTTTTCTTATAAAAAATAAAACACAAATAAATATAAATATAAATAATATATATAATGACAACAGACATCTTGTGCAGGTATATCAATTCATACACTTTTAATGTCCAGATTTATCATATATCATCATTTAAAAAGATAAAAATGTCAGGTCTCCAAATAAATCATACAATTATCTGAAAATGTAATTTGTCCATACCTGTGTACATACAAAATATGATGCAACCAGGATACAGACTAACAGTACATGTACAAACTTATTTAAAAAATAAAATTGGCAGGTCTTCAAATATATCAAAGATCACCAAACAATCTTATTTTGTCATCTGTTTAAATTATCATACAACTTCTTTTAAAAGTAAAAATGTCAGCTGTACAAATTATTCTACAACTCAATTAAAACATAAAAATGTCATGATCAGGTGTCTAAAGTAAATTATTATAAAACTTCATTTTAAAATGAGAAATGTCAGGTGTCTAAATTATTATACAACTCCATTAAAACATAAAAATGTCAGGTGTCTAAAGTAAATTATTATAAAACCACATTTTAAAATGAGAAATGTCAGCTGTCAAATTATCATACAATTTCATTGAAATAAAATGTCAGTTTCTAAATTATTATAAAACTCCATTTAATTTAAAAAAAAATGGCAGGTGTCAAAAAGAAAAATGTCAGCTGTCAAATATAAATAATAAAACTTGATTCATTAAAGAAGTTTTACTTTGTGTATTGTTGCTCCTGACTGTTTATAACAACCCACCCATAATTGTCCCCTCATGTCAATGTCAAGTGATAAAGGATATTTAATCCCTGTGTCCTCCATTACTTTACATGTCAATATATCTCCTTGTTCAGATAAAACATGGAGGGCATGTGTATAACAGTCACACACAATGACCTATAATATGACGTTCAGTTTTATTGGTGTTTAACGACACTTTCAACCATGTGTCAGGTATAGCGTAGAACATGGTGACCAGTTTTATTGGTGTTTAACGACACTTTCAACAATGTGACAGGTATAAAGTATAACATGGTGACCAGTTTTATTGGTGCTTAACACCACTTTCAACAATGTTAGTTATAGCGTAGAACATGTTGGCCTGTTGTATTGGTGTTTAACGACACTTTCAACAATGTGTCAGGTATAACGTAGAACATGGTGACCAGTTTTATTGTTGTTTAGCGACACTTTCAACAATGTGTCAGGTATAACGTAGAACATGGTGACCAATTTTATTGGTGTTTAACGACACTTTAAACAATGTGTCAGGTATAACGTAGAACATGGTGACCAGTTTTATTGGTGTTTAACGCCACTTTCAACAATGTGTCAGGTATAACGTAGAACATGGTGACCAATTTTATTGGTGTTTAACGACACTTTCAACAATATGTCAGGTATAGCGTAGAACATGGTGACCAGTTTTATTGGTGTTTAACGACACTTTAAACAATGTGTCAGGTATAGCGTAGAACATGGTGACCAGTTTTATTGGTGTTTAACGACACTTTCAACAATGTGTCAAGTATAACGTAGAACATGGTGACTAGTTTTATTGGTGTTTAACGACACTTTCAACAATGTGTCAGGTAAAACGTATAATATGGCATTCAGTTTTATTGGTGTTTAACGACACTTTCAACAATGTGTCAGGTATAGCGTATAACATGGTGACCAGTTTTATTGGTGTTTAATGCCACTTTCAACAATGTTAGTTATAGCGTAGAACATGGTGACCAGTTTTATTGGTGTTTAACGCCACTTTCAACTATTTGACAGGTATAAAGTATAACATGGTGACCAGTTTTATTGGTGCTTAACGCCACTTTCAACAATGTTAGCTATAGCGTAGAAGATGTTGGCCAGTTTTATTGGTGTTTATCTACACTTTCAACAATGTGTCCGGTATAACGTATAACATGCTGGCCAGTTTTATTGGTGTTTAATGCCACTTTCAACCATGTCTCAGGTATAATGTAGAACATGGTGACCAGTTTTATTGGTGTTTAACGACACTGTCAACAATATGTCAGGTATAGCGTAGAACATGGTGACCAGTTTTATTGGTGTTTAACGACACTGTCAAAAATGTCAGATATAACGTAGAACATGGTGACCAGTTTTATTGGTGTTTAACGACACTTTCAACAATGTGTCAAGTATAACGTAGAACATGGTCACCAGTTTTATTGGTGTTTAACGCCACTTTCAACAATGTTAGTTATAGCGTAGAAAATGGTGACCAGTTTTATTGGTGTTTAACGACACTGTCAACAATGTGTCAGGTATAGCGTAGAACATGGTGACCAGTTTTATTGGTGTTTAACGACACTGTCAAAAATGTCAGGTATAACGTAGAACATGGTGACCAGATTTATTGGTGTTTAACGACACTTTCAACAATGTGTCAAGTATAACGTAGAACATGGTCACCAGTTTTATTGGTGTTTAACGCCACTTTCAACAATGTTAGTTATAGCGTAGAACATGGTGATCAGTTTTATTGGTGTTTAATGCCACTTTCAACAATGTGTGAGGTATAACGTAGAACATGGTAACCAGTTTTATTGGTATTTAACGACACTTTCAACAATATGTCAGGTATAACGTAAAACATGGTGACCAGTTTTATTGGTGTTTAACGACACTTTCAACAATGTGTCAGGTATAACGTAGAACATGGTGACAAGTTTTGTTGGTGTTTAACGACACTTTCAACAATGTGTCAAGAATAACGTAGAACATGGTGACCAATTTTATTGGTGTTTAATGCCACTTTAAACAATGTGTCAGGTATAACGTAGAACATGGTGACCAGTTTTATTGGTGTTTAACGACACTTTCAACAATGTGTCAAGTATAACGTGGAACATGGTGACCAATTTTATTGGTGTTTAGCGACACTTTCAACCATGTGTCAGGTATAACGTAGAACATGGTGACCAATTTTATTGGTGTTTAACGACACTTTCAACAATATGTCAGGTATAACGTAGAACATGGTGACCAGTTTTATTGGTGTTTAAAGCCACTTTCAACAATGTGTCAGGTATAATGTAGAACATGGTGACCAGTTTTATTGGTGTTTAATGCCACTTTCAACAATATGTCAGGTATAATGTAGAACATGGTGACCAGTTTTATTGGTGTTTAATGACACTTTCAACAATGTGTCAGGTATAACGTAGAACATGGTGACCAGTTTTATTGGTGTTTAACGACACTTTCAACAATGTGTCAGGTATAGCTCGCCGCAATTTTTTTTATGTGCGCCCCCCCTAACTTGAAATCCTGGATCCGCCCCCGTAGAGTTTACATATGACAACTAGTAACTGTTTTATCAAGTTCACCTTCTGTCTAGCTGGAATCAAACTCACAAAATGTAGTGTCATTTTTTTTACTGGTTCCTCTAATTTGTTTTTAAGGAGCGACCATTTAACTTGAAGGGGGGGTGTTATGGTTTTTTTGTTTCGTTCCGAAATTTTTTTTTCAGACAACACGAGTTAGAATATTTTTTTTTGTCACGCACAGCGCTAAATTTTTTTTTCCAGAATTTAACATTAAGTTATATGACAAAAATTCTGAATCAGATTATTTTTTCTTCCTCCACCAAAATCAGAATATTTTTTTCAGCAACATTGGGAATTTTTTTTTTCAGAAAAAAACCATACCCCCCCCCCCCCCCTTCCCTCTCCCTGCAAGTTAAATGGGTCGTCCCTAATCAGATGTACATTTTGTATATCTGGGTAGAAACGAATCTGTGTTTCCCGTTCGTGGATAAGTGTACTCGATTCAACATTATGTGATCAAGTTTGTCAGTTACATGTACTTGCGACAGGCCGGTGGTTTTCTCAGGTTTCCTCCACCAATAAAACTGACCGCCACTATATACATTGTAACTGAAATATCGTTGAAAGTGGCACTAAACACCATAAACCAACCACCCCATTCACTGGCTTAAACACTGTCACATTTTTTGTGCCCGTCTCAAGACCTGGATTTTCACCATCATCACTGTTTAAATTTTCTGTTCATAATTGATGTGTAATAAAAATCTAATCTTAAGATACAAGTGTAAAATATAATGAATATAAATAGTATTTAGTTGTTATATCTCTGTTTATTATATTCTTATGATGTTTTTTTACAATACTTTTGGAATCTTTTGAAGTAAAAAAATGCACATGTCCCCACTTATGAATTTGGGGATTAAAACATCAAACCAATTTTTTTTCTTATAAAAAATAAAACACAAATAAATATAAATATAAATAATATATATAATGACAACAGACATCTTGTGCAGGTATATCAATTCATACACTTTTAATGTCCAGATTTATCATATATCATCATTTAAAAAGATAAAAATGTCAGGTCTCCAAATAAATCATACAATTATCTGAAAATGTAATTTGTCCATACCTGTGTACATACAAAATATGATGCAACCAGGATACAGACTAACAGTACATGTACAAACTTATTTAAAAAATAAAATTGGCAGGTCTTCAAATATATCAAAGATCACCAAACAATCTTATTTTGTCATCTGTTTAAATTATCATACAACTTCTTTTAAAAGTAAAAATGTCAGCTGTACAAATTATTCTACAACTCAATTAAAACATAAAAATGTCATGATCAGGTGTCTAAAGTAAATTATTATAAAACTTCATTTTAAAATGAGAAATGTCAGGTGTCTAAATTATTATACAACTCCATTAAAACATAAAAATGTCAGGTGTCTAAAGTAAATTATTATAAAACCACATTTTAAAATGAGAAATGTCAGCTGTCAAATTATCATACAATTTCATTGAAATAAAATGTCAGTTTCTAAATTATTATAAAACTCCATTTAATTTAAAAAAAAATGGCAGGTGTCAAAAAGAAAAATGTCAGCTGTCAAATATAAATAATAAAACTTGATTCATTAAAGAAGTTTTACTTTGTGTATTGTTGCTCCTGACTGTTTATAACAACCCACCCATAATTGTCCCCTCATGTCAATGTCAAGTGATAAAGGATATTTAATCCCTGTGTCCTCCATTACTTTACATGTCAATATATCTCCTTGTTCAGATAAAACATGGAGGGCATGTGTATAACAGTCACACACAATGACCTATAATATGGCGTTCAGTTTTATTGGTGTTTAACGACACTTTCAACCATGTGTCAGGTATAACGTAGAACATGGTGACCAGTTTTATTGGTGTTTAACGACACTTTCAACAATGTGACAGGTATAAAGTATAACATGGTGACCAGTTTTATTGGTGCTTAACACCACTTTCAACAATGTTAGTTATAGCATAGAACATGTTGGCCTGTTGTATTGGTGTTTAACGACACTTTCAACAATGTGTCAGGTATAACGTATAACATGCTGACCAGTTTTATTGGTGTTTAATGCCACTTTCAACCATGTGTCAGGTATAACGTAGAACATGGTGAGCAGTTTTATTGGTGTTTATCTACACTTTCAACAATGTTAGTTATAGTGTAGAACATGGTGACCAGTTTTATTGGTGTTTAACGACACTGTCAACAATATGTCGGGTATAGCGTAGAACATGGTGACCAGTTTTATTGGTGTTTAACGACACTGTCAACAATATGTCAGGTATAACGTAGAACATGGTGACCAGTTTTATTGGTGTTTAACGACACTTTCAACAATGTGTCAGGTATAACGTAGAACATGGTGACCAGTTTTATTGGTGTTTAATGCCACTTTCAACAATGTGTCAGGTATAACGTAGAACATGGTGACCAGTTTTATTGTTGTTTAGCGACACTTTCAACAATGTGTCAAGTATAACGTAGAACATGGTGACCAATTTTATTGGTGTTTAACGACACTTTCAACAATGTGTCAGGTATAACGTAGAACATGGTGACCAGTTTTATTGGTGTTTAACGCCACTTTCAACAATGTGTCAGGTATAACGTAGAACATGGTGACCAATTTTATTGGTGTTTAACGACACTTTCAACAATATGTCAGGTATAGCGTAGAACATGGTGACCAGTTTTATTGGTGTTTAACGACACTTTGAACAATGTGTCAGGTATAACGTAGAACATGGTGACCAGTTTTATTGGTGTTTAACACCACTTTCAACAATGTGTCAGGTATAACGTAGAACATGGTGACCAATTTTATTGGTGTTTAACGACACTTTCAACAATATGTCAGGTATAGCATAGAACATGGTGACCAGTTTTATTGGTGTTTAACGACACTTTCAACTTTGTGTGAGGTATAACGTAGAACATGGTGACCAGTTTTATTGGTGTTTAACGACACTTTCAACAATGTGTCAAGAATAACGTAGAACATGGTGACCAATTTTATTGGTGTTTAACGCCACTTTAAACAATGTGTCAGGTATAACGTAGAACATGGTGACCAGTTTTATTGGTGTTTAACGACACTTTCAACAATGTGTCAGGTATAGCTCGCCGCAATTTTTTTTATGTGCGCCCCCCCTATCTTGAAATCCTGTATCCGCCCCCGTAGAGTATACATATGACAACTAGTAACTGTTTTATCTAGTTCACCTTCTGTCTAGCTGGAATCAAACTCACAAAATGTAGTGTCATTTTTTTTACTGGTTCCTCTAATTTGTTTTTAAGGAGCGACCATTTAACTTGAAGGGGGGGTGTTATGGTTTTTTTGTTTCATTCAGAAATTTTTTTTTCAGACAACACAAGAGTTAGAATATTTTTTTTTGTCGCGCACAGCGCAAATTTTTTTTCCAGAATTTAACATTAAGTTATATGACAAAAATTCTGAATCAGATTATTTTTTTTTCCTCCACCAAAATCAGAATATTTTTTTCAGCAACATTGGGAATTTTTTTTTTTAGAAAAAAAACATACCCCCCCTCCCCTCTCCCTGCAAGTTAAATGGGTCGTCCCTAATCAGATGTACATTTTGTATATCTGGGTAGAAACGAATCTGTGTTTCCCGTTCGTGGATAAGTGTACTCGATTCAACATTATGTGATAAAGTTTGTCAGTTACATGTACTTGCGACAGGCCGGTGGTTTTCTCAGGTTTCCTCCACCAATAAAACTGACCGCCACTATATACATTGTAACTGAAATATCGTTGAAAGTGGCACTAAACACCATAAACCAACCACCCCATTCACTGGCTTAAACACTGTCACATTTTTTGTGCCCGTCTCAAGACCTGGATTTTCACCATCATCACTGTTTAAATTTTCTGTTCATAATTGATGTGTAATAAAAATCTAATCTTAAGATACAAGTGTAAAATATAATGAATATAAATAGTATTTAGTTGTTATATCTCTGTTTATTATATTCTTATGATGTTTTTTACAATACTTTTGGAATCTTTTGAAATAAAAAAATGCACATGTCCCCACTTATGAATTTGGGGATTAAAACATCAAACCAATTTTTTTTCTTATAAAAAATAAAACACAAATAAATATAAATATAAATAATATATATAATGACAACAGACATCTTGTGCAGGTATATCAATTCATACACTTTTAATGTCCAGATTTATCATATATCATCATTTAAAAAGATAAAAATGTCAGGTTTCTAAATAAATCATACAATTATCTGAAAATGTCATTTGTCCATACCTGTGTACATACAAAATATGATGCAACCAGGATACAGACTAACAGTACATGTACAAACTTATTTAAAAAATAAAATTGGCAGGTCTTCAAATATATCAAAGATCACCAAACAATCTTATTTTGTCATCTGTTTAAATTATCATACAACTTCTTTTAAAAGTAAAAATGTCAGCTGTACAAATTATTCTACAACTCAATTAAAACATAAAAATGTCATGATCAGGTGTCTAAAGTAAATTATTATAAAACTTCATTTTAAAATGAGAAATGTCAGCTGTCTAAATTATTATACAACTCCATTAAAACATAAAAATGTCAGGTGTCTAAAGTAAATTATTATAAAACCACATTTTAAAATGAGAAATGTCAGCTGTCAAATTATCATACAATTTCATTGAAATAAAATGTCAGTTTCTAAATTATTATAAAACTCCATTTAATTTAAAAAAAAATGGCAGGTGTCAAAAAGAAAAATGTCAGCTGTCAAATATAAATAATAAAACTTGATTCATTAAAGAAGTTTTACTTTGTGTATTGTTGCTCCTGACTGTTTATAACAACCCACCCATAATTGTCCCCTCATGTCAATGTCAAGTGATAAAGGATATTTAATCCCTGTGTACTCCATTACTTTACATGTCAATATATCTCCTTGTTCAGATAAAACATGGAGGGCATGTGTATAACAGTCACACACAATGACCTATAATATGGCGTTCAGTTTTATTGGTGTTTAACGACACTTTCAAACATGTGTCAGGTATAACGTAGAACATGGTGACCAGTTTTATTGGTGTTTAACGACACTTTCAACAATGTGACAGGTATAACGTAGAACATGGTGACCAATTTTATTGGTGTTTAATGACACTTTCAACAATATGTCAGGTATAACGTAGAACATGTTGACCAGTTTTATTGGTGTTTAACCACACTTTCAACAATGTGTGAGGTATAACGTAGATCATGGTGACCAGTTTTATTGGTGTTTAACGACACTTTCAACAATGTGTCAAGTATAATGTAGAACATGGTGACCAATTTTATTGGTGTTTAACGACACTTTCAACCATGTGTCAGGTATAACGTAGAACATGGTGACCAGTTTTATTGGTGTTTAACACCACTTTCAACAATGTTAGTAATAGCGTAGAAGATGGTGATCAGTTTTATTGGTGTTTAACGAAACTGTCAACAATGTCAGGAATGGCATAGAACATGGTGACCAGTTTTATTGGTGTTGAACGACAGTGTCAACAATATGTCAGGTATAGCGTAGAAAATGGTGACCAGTTTTATTGGTGTTTAACGATATTTTCAACAATGAATCAGGTAAAACATAGAACATGGTGACCAGTTTTATTGGTGTTTAACGTCACTTTAAACAATGTGTCAGGTATAGCGTAGAACATGGTGACCAGTTTTATTGATGTTTAACTACACTTTCAACAATGTGTCAAGTATAACGTAGAACATGGTGACCAGTTTTATTGATGTTTAACGCCACTTTAAACAATGTGTCAGGTATAACGTAGAACATGGTGACCAGTTTTATTGATGTTTAACGACACTTTCAACAATGTGTCAAGTATAACGTAGAACATGGTGACCAATTTTATTGGTGTTTAACGACACTTTCAACCATGTGTCAGGTATAACGTAGAACATGGTGACCAGTTTTATTGGTGTTTAACACCACTTTCAACAATGTTAGTTATAGCGTAGAACACGGTGACCAGTTTTATTGGTGTTTAGGGACACTTTCAACAATGTGTCAAATATAACATTGAACATGGTGACCAGTTTTATTGGTGTTTAGCGACACCTTCAACAATGTGTCAAGTATAACATTGAACATGGTGACCAGTTTTATTGGTGTTTAGCGACACTTTCAACAATGTGTCAAATATAACATTGAACATGGTGACCAGTTTTATTGGTGTTTAGCGACACCTTCAACAATGTGTCAAGTATAACATTGAACATGGTGACCAGTTTTATTGGTGCTTAACGCCACTTTCAACAATGTTAGTTATAGTGTAGAACATGTTGGCCAGTTTTATTGGTGTTTAACGACTTTCAACAATGTGTCCGGTATAACGTATAACATGCTGGCCAGTTTTATTGGTGTTTAACGCCACTTTCAACCATGTGTCAGGTATAACGTAGAACATGGTGACCAGTTTTATTGGTGCTTAGCGACACTTTCAACAATGTTAGTTATAGCGTAGAACATTGTGACCAGTTTTATTGGTGTTTAACGACACTTTCAACAATGTGTCAGGTATTACGTAGAACATGGTGACCAGTTTTATTGGTGTTTAACAACACTTTCAACAATGTGTCAGGTATAGCGTATAACATGGTGACCAGTTTTATTGGTGTTTAACGAAACTTTCAACAATGTGTCAGGTATTACGTAGAACATGGTGACCAGTTTTATTGGTGTTTAACAACACTTTCAACAATGTGTCAGGTATAACGTATAACATGGTGACCAGTTTTATTGGTGTTTAACGACACTTTCAACAATGTGTCAGGTATAGCTCGCCGCAATTTTTTTTATGTGCGCCCCCCCTAACTTGAAATCCTGTATCCGCCCCCGTAGAGTATACATATGACAACTAGTAACTGTTTTATCTAGTTCACCTTCTGTCTAGCTGGAATCAAACTCACAAAATGTAGTGTCATTTTTTTTACTGGTTCCTCTAATTTGTTTTTAAGGAGCGACCATTTAACTTGAAGGGGGGGTGTTATGGTTTTTTTGTTTCATTCAGAATTTTTTTTTTCAGACAACACAAGAGTTAGTTTATTTTTTTTTGTCGCGCACAGCGCAAATTTTTTTTCCAGAATTTAACATTAAGTTATATGACAAAAATTCTGAATCAGATTATTTTTTTTTCCTCCACCAAAATCAGAATATTTTTTTCAGCAACATTGGGAATTTTTTTTTTCAGAAAAAAACCATACCCCCTTCCTCCCCTCTCCCTGCAAGTTAAATGGGTCGTTCCTAATCAGATGTACATTTTGTATATCTGGGTAGAAACGAATCTGTGTTTCCCGTTCGTGGATAAGTGTACTCGATTCAACATTATGTGATCAAGTTTGTCAGTTACATGTACTTGCGACAGGCCGGTGGTTTTCTCAGGTTTCCTCCACCAATAAAACTGACCGCCACTATATACATTGTAACTGAAATATCGTTGAAAGTGGCACTAAACACCATAAACCAACCACCCCATTCACTGGCTTAAACACTGTCACATTTTTTGTGCCCGTCTCAAGACCTGGATTTTCACCATCATCACTGTTTAAATTTTCTGTTCATAATTGATGTGTAATAAAAATCTAATCTTAAGATACAAGTGTAAAATATAATGAATATAAATAGTATTTAGTTGTTATATCTCTGTTTATTATATTCTTATGATGTTTTTTTACAATACTTTTGGAATCTTTTGAAGTAAAAAAATGCACATGTCCCCACTTATGAATTTGGGGATTAAAACATCAAACCAATTTTTTTTCTTATAAAAAATAAAACACAAATAAATATAAATATAAATAATATATATAATGACAACAGACATCTTGTGCAGGTATATCAATTCAGACACTTTTAATGTCCAGATTTATCATATATCATCATTTAAAAAGATAAAAATGTCAGGTCTCCAAAAAAATCATACAATTATCTGAAAATGTAATTTGTCCATACCTGTGTACATACAAAATATGATGCAACCAGGATACAGACTAACAGTACATGTACAAACTTATTTAAAAAATAAAATTGGCAAGTCTTCAAATATATCAAAGATCACCAAACAATCTTATTTTGTCATCTGTTTAAATTATCATACAACTTCTTTTAAAAGTAAAAATGTCAGCTGTACAAATTATTCTATAACTCAATTAAAACATAAAAATGTCATGATCAGGTGTCTAAAGTAAATTATTATAAAACTTCATTTTAAAATGAGAAATGTCAGGTGTCTAAATTATTATACAACTCCATTAAAACATAAAAATGTCAGGTGTCTAAAGTAAATTATTATAAAACCACATTTTAAAATGAGAAATGTCAGCTGTCAAATTATCATACAATTTCATTGAAATAAAATGTCAGTTTCTAAATTATTATAAAACTCCATTTAATTTAAAAAAAAATGGCAGGTGTCAAAAAGAAAAATGTCAGCTGTCAAATATAAATAATAAAACTTGATTCATTAAAGAAGTTTTACTTTGTGTATTGTTGCTCCTGACTGTTTATAACAACCCACCCATAATTGTCCCCTCATGTCAATGTCAAGTGATAAAGGATATTTAATCCCTGTGTCCTCCATTACTTTACATGTCAATATATCTCCTTGTTCAGATAAAACATGGAGGGTATGTGTATAACAGTCACACACAATGACCTATAATATGGCGTTCAGTTTTATTGGTGTTTAACGACACTTTCAACCATGTGTCAGGTATAACGTAGAACATGGTGACCAGTTTTATTGGTGTTTAACGACACTTTCAACAATGTGACAGGTATAAAGTATAACATGGTGACCAGTTTTATTGGTGCTTAACACCACTTTCAACAATGTTAGTTATAGCATAGAACATGTTGGCCTGTTGTATTGGTGTTTAACGACACTTTCAACAATGTGTCAGGTATAACGTATAACATGCTGACCAGTTTTATTGGTGTTTAATGCCACTTTCAACCATGTGTCAGGTATAACGTAGAACATGGTGACCAGTTTTATTGGTGTTTATCTACACTTTCAACAATGTTAGTTATAGTGTAGAACATGGTGACCAGTTTTATTGGTGTTTAACGACACTGTCAACAATATGTCGGGTATAGCGTAGAACATGGTGACCAGTTTTATTGGTGTTTAACGACACTGTCAACAATATGTCAGGTATAACGTAGAACATGGTGACCAGTTTTATTGGTGTTTAACGACACTTTCAACAATGTGTCAGGTATAACGTAGAACATGGTGACCAGTTTTATTGGTGTTTAACGCCACTTTCAACAATGTGTCAGGTATAACGTAGAACATGGTGACCAGTTTTATTGTTGTTTAGCGACACTTTCAACAATGTGTCAAGTATAACGTAGAACATGGTGACCAATTTTATTGGTGTTTAACGACACTTTCAACAATGTGTCAGGTATAACGTAGAAGATGGTGACCAGCTTTATTGGTGTTTAACGACACTTTCAAAACTGTGTCAGGTATAACGTAGAACGTGGTGACCAGTTTTATTGGTGTTTAACGACACTTTCAACAATGTGTCAGGTATAACGTAGAAGATGGTGACCAGCTTTATTGGTGTTTAACGACACTTTCAAAACTGTGTCAGGTATAACGTAGAACGTGGTGACCAGTTTTATTGGTGTTTAACGACACTTTCAACAATGTGTCAGGTTTAACGTAGAACATGGTGACCAGTTTTATTAGTGCTTAACGACACTTTCAACAATGTGTCCGGTATAGCGCATAACATGGTGAGCAGTTTTATTGGTGTTTAACGCCACTTTCAACAATGTTAGTTATAGCATAGAATATGGTGGCCAGTTTTATTGGTGTTTAATGCCACTTTCAACAATGTGACAGGTATAAAGTATAACATGGTGACCAGTTTTATTGGTGCTTAGCGCCACTTTCAACAATGTTGGTTATAGCGTAGAAGATGTTGGCCAGTTTTATTGGTGTTTAACGACTTTCAACAATGTGTCCGGTATAACGTATAACATGCTGGCCAGTTTTATTGGTGTTTAACGTCACTTTCAACCATGTGTCAGGTATAACGTAGAACATGGTGACCTATTTTATTGGTGCTTAAGGACACTTTCAATAATGTTAGTTATAGCGTAGAACATGGTGACCAGTTTTAATGGTGTTTAACGAAACTGTCAACAATGTCAGGTATGGCATAGAACATGGTGACCAGTTTTATTGGTGTTTAACGACACTGTCAACAATATGTCAGGTATAGCGTAGAAAATGGTGACCAGTTTTATTGGTGTTTAACGATACTTTCAACAATGAGTCAGGTAAAACATAGAACATGGTGACCAGTTTTATTGGTGTTTAACGCCACTTTAAACAATGTGTCAGGTATAGCGTAGAACATGGTGACCAGTTTTATTGATGTTTAACTACACTTTCAACAATGTGTCAAGTATAACGTAGAACATGGTGACCAGTTTTATTGATGTTTAACACCCTTTAAACAATGTGTCAGGTATAACGTAGAACATGGTGACCAGTTTCATTGGTGTTTAGTGACACTTTCAATAATGTGTCAGGTATAACGTAGAACATGGTGACCAGTTTTATTGGTGTTTAATGACACTTTCAACAATGTGTCAAGTATAACGTAGAACATGGTGACTAGTTTTATTGGTGTTTAGCGACACTTTCAACAATATGTCAGGTATAACGTATAATATGGCATTCAGTTTTATTGGTGTTTAACGACACTTTCAACAATGTGTCAGGTATAACGTAGAACATGGTGACCAGTTTTATTGGTGTTTAACGACACTTTCAACAATGTGTCAGGTATAACGTAGAACATGGTGACCAGTTTTATTGGTGTTTAACGCCACTTTCAACAATGTTTCAGGTATAACGTAGAACATGGTGACCAGTTTTATTGGTGCTTAGCGACACTTTCAACAATGTGTCAAGTATAACGTAGAACATGGTGACCAATTTTATTGGTGTTTAACGCCACTTTAAAAAATGTGTCAGGTATAACGTAGAACATGGTGACCAGTTTTATTGGTGTTTAACGACACTTTCAACAATGTGTCAAGTATAACGTAGAACATGGTGACCAATTTTATTAGTGTTTAACGACACTTTCAACAATGTGTCAGGTATAACGTATAATATGGCATTCAGTTTCAACAATGTGTCAGGTATAACGTATAACATGATAACCAGTTTTATTGGTGTTTAACGACACTTTCAACAATGTTAGTTATAGCGTAGAACATGGTGACCAGTTTTATTGGTGTTTAACGACACTTTCAACAATATGACAGGCATAACGTAGAACATGGTGACCAGTTTTATAGGTGTTTAACGACACTTTCAACAATGTGTCAAGTATAACGTAGAACATGGTGACCAGTTTTATTGGTGTTTAACGCCACTTTAAGCAATGTGTCAGGTATAACGTAGAAGATGGTGACCAGTTTTATTGGTGTTTAGCGACACTTTCAACAATGTGTCAAGTATAACGTTGAACATGGTGACCAGTTTTATTGGTGTTTAGCGACACTTTCAACAATGTGTCAGGTATAACATAGAACATGGTGAACAGTTTTATTGGTGTTTAACGCTACTTTAAACAATGTTAGTTATAGCATAGAATATGGTGGCCAGTTTTATTGGTGTTTAACGTCAGTTTCAACAATGTGACAGGTATAAAGTATTACATGGTGACCAGTTTTATTGGTGCTTTATGCCACTTTCAACAATGTTAGTTATAGTGTAGAACATGTTGGCCAGTTTTATTGGTGTTTAACGACTTTCAACAATGTGTCCGATATAACGTATAACATGCTGGCCAGTTTTATTGGTGTTTAACGCCACTTTCAACCTTGTGTCAGGTATAACGTAGAACATGGTGACCAGTTTTATTGGTGCTTAGCGACACTTTCAACATTGTTAGTTATAGGGTAGAACATGGTGACCAGTTTTATTGGTGTTTAACTACACTTTCAACAATGTGTCAGGTATAACGTAGAACATGGTGACCAGTTTTATTGGTGTTTAACGACACTTTCAAAAATGTGTCAGGTATAGCGTAGAACATGGTGACCAGTTTTATTGGTGTTTAACGCCACTTTAAACAATGTGTCAGGTATAACGTAGAACATGGTGACCAGTTTTATTGGTGTTTAACGACACTTTCAACAATGTGTCAAGTATAACGTAGAACATGGTGACCAGTTTTATTGGTGTTTAACGCCACTTTAAACAATGTGTCAGGTATAACGTAGAACATGGTGACCAGTTTTATTGGTGTTTAACGACAGTTTCAACAATGTGTCAAGTATAACGTAGAACATGGTGACCAGTTTTATTGGTGTTTTACCACACTTTCTACAATGTGTCAGGTATAACGTAGAACATGGTCACCAGTTTTATTGGTGTTTAACGACACTTTCAACAATGTGTCAGGTATAACGTATCATATGGCGTTAAGTTTTATTGGTGTTTTACGACACTTTCAACAATGTATCAGGTATAACGTAGAACATGGTGACCAGTTTTATTGGTGTTTAACGACACTTTCAACAATGTGTCAGGTATAATGTAGAACATGGTGACCAGTTTTATTGGTGTTTAACGCCACTTTCAACAATGTGTCAGGTATAACGTAGAACATGATGACCAGTTTTATTGGTGCTTGACGACACTTTCAACAATGTGTCAGGTATAATGTAGAACATGGTGACCAGTTTTATTGGTGTTTAACGACACTTTCAACAATGTGTCAGGTATAACGTAAAACATGGTGACCAGTTTTATTGGTGTTTAACGACACTTTCAACAATGTGTCAAGTATAATGTAGAACATGGTGACCAATTTTATTGGTGTTTAACGACACTTTCAACCATGTGTCAGGTATAACGTAGAACATGGTGACCAGTTTTATTGGTGTTTAACACCACTTTCAACAATGTTAGTTATAGCATAGAAGATGGTGATCAGTTTTATTAGTGTTTAACGAAACTGTCAACAATGTCAGGTATGGCATAGAACATGGTGACCAGTTTTATTGGTGTTTAACGACAGTGTCAACAATATGTCAGGTATAGCGTAAAAAATGGTGACCAGTTTTATTGGTGTTTAACGATACTTTCAACAATGAATCAGGTAAAACATAGAACATGGTGACCAGTTTTATTGGTGTTTAACGCCACTTTAAACAATGTGTCAGGTATAGCGTAGAACATGGTGACCAGTTTTATTGATGTTTAACTACACTTTGAACAATGTGTCAAGTATAACGTAGAACATGGTGACCAGTTTTATTGATGTTTAACGCCACTTTAAACAATGTGTCAGGTATAGCGTAGAACATGGAGACCAGTTTTATTGATGTTTAACTACACTTTCAACAATGTGTCAGGTATAATGTAGAACATGGTGACCAATTTTATTGGTGCTTGACGACACTTTCAACAATGTGTCAGGTATAATGTAGAACATGGTGACCAGTTTTATTGGTGTTTAACGCCACTTTCAACAATGTGTCAGGTATAATGTAGAACATGGTGACCAGTTTTATTGGTGTTTAACGCCACTTTCAACAATGTGTCAGGTATAACGTAG
Organism: Bathymodiolus brooksi; assembly: GCA_963680875.1. Lineage (NCBI taxonomy): Eukaryota > Metazoa > Mollusca > Bivalvia > Mytilida > Modiolidae > Bathymodiolus > Bathymodiolus brooksi. The sequence goes on along the minus strand of OY804583.1, from coordinate 8,229,826 downwards.
AACATGGTGACCAATTTTATTGGTGCTTAATGTCACTTTCAACAATGTTAGTTTTAGCGTAGAACATGGTGACCAGTTTTATTGGTGTTTAACGCCACTTTCAACAATGAATCAGGTAAAACATAGAACATGGTGACCAGTTTTATTGGTGTTTAACGCCACTTTAAACAATGTGTCAGGTATAGCGTAGAACATGGTGACCAGTTTTATTGATGTTTAACTACACTTTCAACAATGTGTCAAGTATAACGTAGAACATGGTGACCAGTTTTATTGATGTTTAATGCCACTTTAAACAATGTGTCAGGTATAACGTAGAACATGGTGACCAGTTTTATTGGTGTTTAATGACACTTTCAATAATGTGTCAAGTATAACGTAGAACATGGTGACCAGTTTTATTGGTGTTTAATGACACTTTCAACAATGTGTCAAGTATAACGTAGAACATGGTGACTAGTTTTATTGGTGTTTAACGACACTTTCAACAATGTGTCAGGTATAACGTATAATATGGCATTCAGTTTTATTGGTGTTTAACGACACTTTCAACAATGTGTCAGGTATAACGTAGAACATGGTGACCAGTTTTATTGGTGTTAAACGACACTTTCAACAATATGTCAGGTAAAACGTAGAACATGGTGACCAGTTTTATTGGTGTTTAACGACACTTTCAACAATGTGTCAGGTATAGCGTATAACATGGTGACCAGTTTTATTGGTGTTTAACGCCACTTTCAACAATGTTAGTTATAGCGTAGAACATGGTGACCAGTTTTATTGGTGTTTAACGCCACTTTCAACAATTTGACAGGTATAAAGTATAACATGGTGACCAGTTTTATTGGTGCTTAACGCCACTTTCAACAATGTTAGCTATAGCGTAGAATATGTTGGCCAGTTTTATTGGTGTTTATCTACACTTTCAACAATGTGTCCGGTATAACGTATAACATGCTGGCCAGTTTTATTGGTGTTTAATGCCACTTTCAACCATGTCTCAGGTATAACGTAGAACATGGTGACCAGTTTTATTGGTGCTTAACGACACTTTCAACAATGTTAGTTATAGCGTAGAAAATGGTGACCAGTTTTATTGGTGTTTAACGATACTTTCAACAATGAATCAGGTAAAAGATAGAACATGGTGACCAGTTTTATTGGTGTTTAACGCCACTTTAAACAATGTGTCAGGTATAGCATAGAACATGGTGACCAGTTTTATTGATGTTTAACTACACTTTCAACAATGTGTCAAGTATAACGTAGAACATGGTGACCAGTTTTATTGATGTTTAATGCCACTTTAAACAATGTGTCAGGTATAACGTAGAACATGGTGACCAGTTTTATTGGTGTTTAATGCCACTTTCAACAATGTGTGAGGTATAACGTAGAACATGGTAACCAGTTTTATTGGTGTTTAACGACACTTTCAACAATTTGTCAAGTATAACGTAGAACATGGTGACCAGTTTTATTGGTGTTTAACGACACTTTCAACAATGTGTCAGGTATTACGTAGAACATGGTGACCAGTTTTATTGGTGTTTAACGACACTTTCAACAATGTGTCAGGTATAACGTAGAACATGGTCACCAGTTTTATTGGTGCTTAACGCCACTTTCAACAATGTTAGCTATAGCGTAGAAGATGTTGGCCAGTTTTATTGGTGTTTATCTACACTTTCAACAATGTGTCCGGTATAACGTATAACATGCTGGCCAGTTTTATTGGTGTTTAATGCCACTTTCAACCATGTCTCAGGTATAACGTAGAACATGGTGACCAGTTTTATTGGTGTTTAACGACACTGTCAACAATATGTCAGGTATAGCGTAGAACATGGTGACCAGTTTTATTGGTGTTTAACGACACTGTCAAAAATGTCAGGTATAACGTAGAACATGGTGACCAATTTTATTGGTGTTTAACGACACTTTCAACCATGTGTCAGGTATAACGTAGAACATGGTGACCAGTTTTATTGGTGTTTAACACCATTTTCAACAATGTTAGTAATAGCGTAGAACATGGTGATCAGTTTTATTGGTGTTTAATGCCACTTTCAACAATGTGTCAGGTATAACGAAGAAGATGGTGACCAGTTTTATTGGTGTTTAACGACACTTTCAACAATGTTAGTTATAGCATAGAATATGGTGGCCAGTTTTATTGGTGTTTAACGCCACTTTCAACAATGTGACAGGTATAAAGTATAACATGGTGACCAGTTTTATTGGTGCTTAATGCCACTTTCAACAATGTTAGTTTTAGCGTAGAACATGCTGGCCAGTTTTATTGGTGTTTAACGCCACTTTCAACCATGTGTCAGGTATAACGTAGAACATGGTGACCTATTTTATTGGTGCTTAACGACACTTTCAACAATGTTAGTTATAGCGTAGAACATGGTGACCAGTTTTAATGGTGTTTCACGAAACTGTCAACAATGTCAGGTATGGCATAGAACATGGTGACCAGTTTTATTGGTGTTTAGCGCCACTTTAAACAATGTGTCAGGTATAGCGTAGAACATGGTGACCAGTTTTATTGATGTTTAATGCCACTTTAATCAATGTGTCAGGTATAACGTAGAACATGGTGACCAGTTTTATTGGTGTTTAATGACACTTTCAATAATGTGTCAAGTATAACGTAGAACATGGTGACCAGTTTTATTGGTGTTTAATGACACTTTCAACAATGTGTCAAGTATAACGTAGAACATGGTGACTAGTTTTATTGGTGTTTAACGACACTTTCAACAATGTGTCAGGTATAACGTATAATATGGCATTCAGTTTTATTGGTGTTTAACGACACTTTCAACAATGTGTCAGGTATAACGTAGAACATGGTGACCAGTTTTATTGGTGTTAAACGACACTTTCAACAAAATGTCAGGTATAACGTAGAACATGGTGACCAGTTTTATTGGTGTTTAACGCCACTTTCAACAATTTGACAGGTATAAAGTATAACATGGTGACCAGTTTTATTGGTGCTTAACGCCACTTTCAACAATGTTAGCTATAGCGTAGAAGATGTTGGCCAGTTTTATTGGTGTTTATCTACACTTTCAACAATGTGTCCGGTATAACGTATAACATGCTGGCCAGTTTTATTGGTGTTTAATGCCACTTTCAACCATGTCTCAGGTATAACGTAGAACATGGTGACCAGTTTTATTGGTGCTTAACGACACTTTCAACAATGTTAGTAATAGCGTAGAAAATGGTGATCAGTTTTATTGGTGTTTAACGACACTGTCAACAATATGTCAGGTATAGCGTAGAACATGGTGACCAGTTTTATTGGTGTTTAACGACACTGTCAAAAATGTCAGGTATAACGTAGAACATGGTGACCAATTTTATTGGTGTTTAACGACACTTTCAACCATGTGTCAGGTATAACGTAGAACATGGTGACCAGTTTTATTGGTGTTTAACACCATTTTCAACAATGTTAGTTATAGCGTAGAACATGGTGATCAGTTTTATTGGTGTTTAATGCCACTTTCAACAATGTGTCAGGTATAACGAAGAAGATGGTGACCAGTTTTATTGGTGTTTAACGACACTTTCAACAATGTTAGTTATAGCATAGAATATGGTGGCCAGTTTTATTGGTGTTTAACGCCACTTTCAACAATGTGACAGGTATAAAGTATAACATGGTGACCAGTTTTATTGGTGCTTAATGCCACTTTCAACAATGTTAGTTTTAGCGTAGAACATGCTGGCCAGTTTTATTGGTGTTTAACGCCACTTTCAACCATGTGTCAGGTATAACGTAGAACATGGTGACCTATTTTATTGGTGCTTAACGACACTTTCAACAATGTTAGTTATAGCGTAGAACATGGTGACCAGTTTTAATGGTGATTCACGAAACTGTCAACAATGTCAGGTATGGCATAGAACATGGTGACCAGTTTTATTGGTGTTTAGCGCCACTTTAAACAATGTGTCAGGTATAGCGTAGAACATGGTGACCAGTTTTATTGATGTTTAATGCCACTTTAATCAATGTGTCAGGTATAACGTAGAACATGGTGACCAGTTTTATTGGTGTTTAATGACACTTTCAATAATGTGTCAAGTATAACGTAGAACATGGTGACCAGTTTTATTGGTGTTTAATGACACTTTCAACAATGTGTCAAGTATAACGTAGAACATGGTGACTAGTTTTATTGGTGTTTAACGACACTTTCAACAATGTGTCAGGTATAACGTATAATATGGCATTCAGTTTTATTGGTGTTTAACGACACTTTCAACAATGTGTCAGGTATAACGTAGAACATGGTGACCAGTTTTATTGGTGTTAAACGACACTTTCAACAAAATGTCAGGTATAACGTAGAACATGGTGACCAGTTTTATTGGTGTTTAACGCCACTTTCAACAATTTGACAGGTATAAAGTATAACATGGTGACCAGTTTTATTGGTGCTTAACGCCACTTTCAACAATGTTAGCTATAGCGTAGAAGATGTTGGCCAGTTTTATTGGTGTTTATCTACACTTTCAACAATGTGTCCGGTATAACGTATAACATGCTGGCCAGTTTTATTGGTGTTTAATGCCACTTTCAACCATGTCTCAGGTATAACGTAGAACATGGTGACCAGTTTTATTGGTGCTTAACGACACTTTCAACAATGTTAGTAATAGCGTAGAAAATGGTGATCAGTTTTATTGGTGTTTAACGACACTGTCAACAATATGTCAGGTATAGCGTAGAACATGGTGATCAGTTTTATTGGTGTTTAACGACACTGTCAAAAATGTCATGTATCACATAGAACATGGTGACCAGTTTTATTGGTGTTTAACAACACTTTCAACAATGTGTCAGGTATAACGTAGAAGATGGTGACCAGCTTTATTGGTGTTTAACCACACTTTCAAAACTGTATCAGGTATAACGTAGAACGTGGTGACCAGTTTTATTGGTGTTTAACGACACTTTCAATAATGTGTCAGGTTTAACGTAGAACATGGTGACCAGTTTTATTGGTGCTTAACGACACTTTCAACAATGTGTCCGGTATAGCGTATAACATGGTGAGCAGTTTTATTGGTGTTTAACGCCACTTTCAACAATGTTAGTTATAGCATAGAATATGGTGGCCAGTTTTATTGGTGTTTAATGCCACTTTCAACAATGTGACAGGTATAACGTATAACATGGTGACCAGTTTTATTGGTGCTTAGCGCCACTTTCAACAATGTTGGTTATAGCGTAGAAGATGTTGGCCAGTTTTATTGGTGTTTAACGACTTTCAACAATGTGTCCGGTATAACGTATAACATGCTGGCCAGTTTTATTGGTGTTTAACGTCATTTTCAACCATGTGTCAGGTATAACGTAGAACATGGTGACCTATTTTATTGGTGCTTAAGGACACTTTCAACAATGTTAGTTATAGCGTAGAACATGGTGACCAGTTTTAATGGTGTTTAACGAAACTGTCAACAATGTCAGGTATGGCATAGAACATGGTGACCAGTTTTATTGGTGTTTAACGACACTGTCAACAATATGTCAGGTATAGCGTAGAAAATGGTGACCAGTTTTATTGGTGTTTAACGATACTTTCAACAATGAGTCAGGTAAAACATAGAACATGGTGACCAGTTTTATTGGTGTTTAACGCCACTTTAAACAATGTGTCAGGTATAGCGTAGAACATGGTGACCAGTTTTACTGATGTTTAACTACACTTTCAACAATGTGTCAAGTATAACGTAGAACATGGTGACCAATTTTATTGATGTTTAACACCCTTTAAACAATGTGTCAGGTATAACGTAGAACATGGTGACCAGTTTTATTGGTGTTTAATGACACTTTCAATAATGTGTCAAGTATAATGTAGAACATGGTGACCAGTTTTATTGGTGTTTAATGACACTTTCAACAATGTGTCAAGTATAACGTAGAACATGGTGACTAGTTTTATTGGTGTTTAGCGACACTTTCAACAATGTGTCAGGTATAACGTATAATATGGCATTCAGGTTTATTGGTGTTTAACGACACTTTCAACAATGTGTCAGGTATAACGTAGAACATGGTGACCAGTTTTATTGGTGTTAAACGACACTTTCAACAATATGTCAGGTATAACGTAGAACATGGTGACCAGTTTTATTGGTGTTTAACGACACTTTCAACAATGTGTCAGGTATAGCGTATAACATGGTGACCAGTTTTATTGGTGTTTAACGTCACTTTCAACAATGTTAGTTATAGCGTAGAACATGGTGACCAGTTTTATTGGTGTTTAACGCCACTTTCAACAATGTGACAGGTATAAAGTATAACATGGTGACCAGTTTTATTGGTGCTTAACGCCACTTTCAACAATGTTAGTTATAGCATAGAACATGTTGGCCAGTTTTATTGGTGTTTATCTACACTTTCAACAATGTGTCCGGTACAACGTATAACATGCTGGCCAGTTTTATTGGTGTTTAATGCCACTTTCAACCATGTCTCAGGTATAACGTAGAACATGGTGACCAGTTTTATTGGTGCTTAACGACACTTTCAACAATGTTAGTTATAGCGTAGAAAATGGTGATCAGTTTTATTGGTGTTTAACGACACTGTCAACAATATGTCAGGTATAGCGTAGAACATGGTGATCAGTTTTATTGGTGTTTAACGACACTGTCAAAAATGTCAGGTATAACATAGAACATGGTGACCAGTTTTATTGGTGTTTAACAACACTTTCAACAATGTGTCAGGTATAATGTAGAACATGGTGACCAGTTTTATTGGTGCTTAACGCCACTTTAAACAATGTGTCAGGTATAACGTAGAACATGGTGACCAATTTTATTGGTGTTTAACGACACTTTCAACAATGTGTCAGGTATAACGTAGAACATGGTCACCAGTTTTATTGGTGTTTAACGACACTTTCAACAATGTGTCAGGAATAACGTACAACATGGTGACCAGTTTTATTGGTGTTTAACGCCACTTTCAACAATGTTAGTTATAGCGTAGAACATGGTGATCAGTTTTATTGGTGTTTAATGCCACTTTCAACAATGTGTCAGGTATAGCGTAGAACATGGTGACCAGTTTTATTGGTGTTTAACGACATTTTCAACAATGTGTCAGGTATAACATAGAACATGGCGACCAGTTTTATTGGTGTTTAACGACACTTTCAACAATGTGTCAGGTATAACGTAGAACATGGTGACAAGTTTTATTGGTATTAACACCACTGTCAACAATATTTCAGCTATGGCGTATATTATGGTGTTCAGTTTTATTGGTGTTTAACGACACTTTCAACATTGTGACAAACTGACAAATCTACATGTATATATAGTGGGATTTTTTTATTGTTCCCTATATTTATTTTTAGTCAACATTTTAGCCAGACCAAATAAATTTCATATTTTTCTTCATAAATATGGTAACTTTCTTTCAAGAATATGAACTTAGGATGAAATTTTCATTGTTTTCAGAATAAAAATCAACTAAAAAAATCACACCGACAGCTTAACATAATGATTCACAGAAGATGGATATCTGGGTGGAAGTGAATCTGTGCAGGTTGTGTTTTTGTATTGTTTATATCTACATCACATTGAACTTCCATTTAATATCAAGAGGGGGTTGGGAATCCCATTCACTGGTAGGAGCGTTGTGGTCGTGATCGCAAGGTACATTATTTAGCTGGATTTACAACTACAAGTGCAATCAATGCCTATCATCACTAAAGTTGAGAGGTCAAACCCTGTTCATGGCAAGGTGTACTTGATACAACAATATGTGATAAAGTTTGTCAGTTACTTGCAACAGGTCTGTGGTTTTCTCCAGTTTCCTCCACCAATAAAACTGAACACGACACAACTGAAATATTGTTGAAGGTGGCATTAAACACCATTTACCAACCAACCCATTCACTGGCTTAAACACTGTCAGATGTTTGTGCCCAGGCCATGGAGGAAACTAAGAGTATACATCTGACACCTAGTAACTGTTTTATCAAGTTCACCTTCTGTCTTAACAGTTTTATTTGTGGAGGAAACTAGAGTATACATCTGACAACTAGTAACTGTTTTATCAACTTCACCTTCTGTCCAACAGTTTAATTTGTGGAGGAAACTAGAGTATACATCTGACAACTAGTAACTGTTTTATCAAGTTCACCTTCTGTCTAACAGTTTTATTTGTGGAGGAAACTAGAGTATACATCTGACAACTAGTAACTGTTTTATCAAGTTCACCTTCTGTCTAACAGTTTTATTTGTGGAGGAAACTAGAGTATACATCTGACAACTAGTAACTGTTTTACCAAGTTCACCTTCTCTCTAACAGTTTTATTTGTGGAGGAAACTAGAGTATACATCTGACAACTAGTAACTGTTTTATCAACTTCACCTTCTGTCTAACAGTTTTATTTGTGGAGGAAACTAGAGTATACATCCGACAACTAGTAACTGTTTTATCAACTTCACCTTCTGTCTAACAGTTTTATTTGTGGAGGAAACTAGAGTATACATCTGACAACTAGTAACTGTTTTATCAACTTCACCTTCTGTCTAACAGTTTTATTTGTGGAGGAAACTAGAGTATACATCTGACAACTAGTAACTGTTTTACCAAGTTCACCTTCTCTCTAACAGTTTTATTTGTGGAGGAAACTAGAGTATACATCTGACAACTAGTAACTGTTTTATCAAGTTCACCTTCTGTCTAACAGTTTTATTTGTGGAGGAAACTAGAGTATACATCTGACAACTAGTAACTGTTTTACCAAGTTCACCTTCTGTCTTTGTTGAGGAAACTAGAGTATACATAGATATACATGAATAAGTGTAATCAATTCAACATTGTGTGAAAAATTTGTCAGTTACTTGTGACAGGCCGGTGGTTTTCTCAGGTTCCCTCCACCAATAAAACTGACCGCCACGACATAACTGAAATATTGTTGAAAGTGACACTAAACACCAACCACCTCATTCACTGTCACATTTTTTGTGCCCATCTCAAGACCTGGATTTTCACCATCATCACTGTTTGAACTTTCTGTTCATAATTGATGTGTAATAAAAATCTAAACTTAAGATACAAGTGTAAAATATAATAAATATAAATAGTATTTAGTTGTTATATCTCTGTTTATTATATTCTTATGATGTTTTAACAATACTTTTGGAATCTTTTGAAGTAAAAAAATGCACATGTCCCCACTTCTGAATCAAAACATCAAACCATTTTTTTTTCTTATAAAAAATAAAACACAAATAAATATAAATATAAATAATATATATAATGACAACAGACATCTTGTGCAGGTATATCAATTCAGACACTTTTAATGTCCAGATTTATCATATATCATCATTTAAAAAGATAAAAATGTCAGGTTTCTAAATAAATCATACAATTATCTGAAAATGTCATTTGTCCATACATGTACCCCCTGTACATACAAAATATGATACCACCAGGATACATGTACAAACTTATTTAAAAAATAAAATGGTCAGGTCATCAAAGATCATCAAACAATCTTATTTTGTCATCTGTTTAAATTATTATACAACTTCTTTTAAAAATAAAAATGTCAGCTGTCTAAATTATTCTACAACTCAATTAAAACATAAAAATGTCAGGTGTTTAAAGTAAATTATTATAAAATTTCATTTAGAAAATAAAAATGTCAGCAGTCAAATTATTATAAAACCACATTTTAAAATAAAAAATGTCAGCTGTCAAATTATCATACAATTTCATTGAAATAAAATGTCAGTTTCTAAATTATTATAAAGCTCCATTTAATTTTAAAAAAAATGGCAGACGTCAAAAAGAAAAATGTCAGCTGTCAAATATAAATAAAACTTGATTCATTAAAGAAGTTTTACTTTGTGTATTGTTGCTCCTGACTGTTTAACACAACCCACCCATAATTGTCCCCTCATGTCAATGTCAAGTGATAAAGGATATTTAATCCCTGTGTCCTCCATTACTTTACATGTCAATATATCTCCTTGTTCAGATAAAACATGGAGGGCATGTGTTCTATGGTCACACACAATAATGTGTCCTGCTGTTGTTGTTACTACATCACGAGGTTTAAATTGTGTAGTAACATTTATCTTAGAATGTCCTGTATATGTCCACCTTAAACCCCCCTCCCTCCCTACAACCACCACCCTCCCAGTATCACGTGATGTATCATCAACAACAACTATGTCTTTGTTATTATTTGTTGTGATTCTCTGTGGTAAAGTAAACAGTCTGTGTTTGTTACTGTCATATTGATAAGTATGTTGTTGTTTACCATCCATACCAAAGATAAGTAGTGCCCTTGTACTTTTGTCTGTAGGTGTGTAGAGATCACCAACAGGTTCTGTGACACCTACTATAATAGTATTGTCACTAGTCACATGGATTCCCAGGGTAAACAAGGATGATGACACTGAGAAGAATGGTTTTATTTCTCCTGACTTTGTCAAGAGTTTTATATCTGAACTGATACCAGACAGAAGTAGGTCATTGTTTGATGTCAATGTCATGTCACAGATAGAACAAGAAATCTGCTTTGTGGTTGTAATGTTGTCATTGTCAATGTTTATTTGTCTTATGACTTGTTTATTACAATCATGAACCCATGTTGATTTGTCATCAACAGTAATTATGTTGTAGATACCTGATAAATCTGTAGTGTATGAATTAACAACCTCTAAATCAATGTCTGATTCTACTTGTGGTATTTTCATTTTCTGAAGTGATCCAAATAAGTTTGGTATATCATTGACCGTTTCTTTCCCTGGAATAAAACATTTAATTTCAGAAGGAATTGGATTAAAATTCAAGTCCGACATCATTTTCTTAGATTTTGTAGCTGTTGTAAATATTGTACTTCCTTGGATAGATTTCAAAGCTGCCATGATTTCATCTTGGTGGAGTATAATTGTTTTTTCGGCTTGGTCGGCCTGTCTCTTCATGTCACAGAATGTCTGTTTAACAGTTTTTCTTTCCAGTTCTATTTCATTTTGTAGTTTTTGAGAATGTTTAGTGATTCCATCTATTAATGTTTTTTCTCTTTTTTTAATTGTTGTTATTCTTTCATTAAATAAAGACTCATATTTAACTTCACTGATTTCAAATTCATTAACTTTTGCCCGACAGAGAGTTAAATCTTTATTATATCTCGCCTCCGCTCCTTTAAGTTTATCCAATTTTTCCGGGAGAATTTTTTCTATCGGTTCAAATTTGTGTTCGTTGTGTTTAGATAAAATACAATCTGGACACACAAGATGATCACAGGTTCTACAGAATAAACACGTCATCTTTGTTTGATGTTCATCACATCTAATGTTGTCTAAAATCACTTTCTGTTCTACATCTTGAAATGGTATTTTTAGATCCACTATCTGATGCTGTGTGTTGGTCTGAAATTTATTATGGATTTTTTTACATTTATCACACAAAATTGTATCACATTGAATGCACCTCCATTTTAAGTTTGTTTCTGTCTCACAAAAATCACAAATTTTTACGTTTTGTGCCTTTGAACTTGAACAAGCCATAATAATATAATGTTATACAAATGTAATTCCAATAAACAATTGTTTTAATCAATCCGTACAACGTATAAATATTGAACGAGCAGACTGATATTTATCACAAGTCTGTACAAATCTGAACACAATAGAAGAGTTTATTTATTTTCGGGGGAGGGGGGATTTAAATTTGGTATAAAATATTATCTGTCATAACAATATTGTGCAGATTCTGAATTAGAATAGGCAGTATATCATATATCTAGTATTTATTATGATTTAAACAGAATTAATATCTTAAAATTTTAATGTTTTCTTCTGTTTGTATTGATTGTCTTGACCGGTTTTTTGTTTTAAAATAGAACGTTCCTAAACTTCCTCCGTGTACACACATGATTGGATGGAAATTTTCCACTCAAAACAAGTTCAAGGTTTTATTTATAGATAGATATTCGGCACATGAATAAATAATTACATTGTGACCTTTTAAAACAAACATTAATGTCAGTTAATAGGATTTATCCTATATTAGTCGATTCAAAATCTCATTAGAGCTTATGTTATGTGTTATAGATATTCCGACTTTAAATAAAACTTATTTGATTGATTTGATTTGATATTATGATCAAATTATTATTTTCTATGTTTTGTTTGTTTGTATATTTGTATTTGCTTGACCCACATGGGTGTATTATGCAAATAAAGAACAGAAATGTCATCTTTGTCCTATGTTCTGTACACGGGATATTGTTCGTTATTATTTTCGGTTGTACATCTTGAAATGGCGATTTAATATCAATAATCTGGTGCTGAATGTTCGTTTGTACATTCAGGTGAATTTCCTTACATCGGTTGCAGATGAACTTACTGCACTCGACACACTTCCATTTATTGTTAATGTCTGTTTTACAGAGTTCACAGAGTTTTGGATTTCGTGCTCTGAAAACGCCATGGTAATACACAGTTAAATTATGTATAGGAGAATGTCCAAGTAACTCTCCATTCCTTAAAAATAATGGAGCCGAGGCCCATTGTTTTTAAGGAATGGAGAGATACGAGGACATTCTCCAACTTAAAATCCACCCATTGTACTTTATTAATTTGATTAATTATTAATCTTGTCACAAAAAAAGTCTGTGTATAGTATCTAAAGTACAAAGTATTAAATTGTTTGCCCCTTGTGGGACCTTAAAACTTGATATTAATTGTAAATTCTGACCTAATAATGTTACAATCTCTGACTTAGAATGGGGGGTACATCTTGTGTAAAGTGGTGAAATATTTTAAAAAAAATAATTTATATTTTTATATTGTGATGTTTTCTTCTGATTTGTATTAATTTTTTTGACCCGGTTTTAAATAGACTAATCCAAGCTAAAACTTCCTGGGTCTATACGGGGAATTCCCTTAGCCGGATGATTGTGATTTATCGAAGATGAAAAAAATAAATATTGCATTTAATCATTATCAATATCTCTATCAATATATTTAAAGATGTTAAAATATCACTCGTGCCAATATTAAACTTATAAATGTAGCAACATAAAAAATAGGGGGAGCGGGCATGAACAGAGATGTAGCCCGTGGTCAGGATATCGAAAAAAGGGGGGTGGGGCTTTGAGAATGGGGCGGAAGTGGGGACAACATGTGGGAGTGGGGCGGATAGTGTGTGTGTGTTTTATGTGTCTGTATTGTTTGTCTTCATCCTGTGTCTTGTGTACTCAATGTTATCAGTCCATTCAGTCACCAGAAGTTTCAACTAGCTTATTAGGAAAAAAATTATTTATTATAGATGACCAACATTTTTTCTTATTTTTTTCCCTAATTTTTGAAACTTCAAGTGACTGTGGTCCATTCTTGATTTGGACTTCAGTTTTTTCACAGGCACCTGGGTCCAAGATTTTTTTTTATTAAAATAAGTTATCTGGAGGGTATGTTTAATCTTAGAACCCCTTGGCATGTTTTATTACTATTTTAGGCCATATTAACATTTTCCACAAATTTTCTATATATATACAAAATTTACCATCTATTTAACTTTTGGAAAATGTCAATATGGCCTAATATAGTAATAAACCATGCCAGGGGGCTCTAAAATTAAACATACACTATATAACTTATTTTAATTTTTTTTAAATTCTGGACCCAAATTCTATATTTATACATGTCTCATCAGTATATGGCTATTGACAGGGACAGATTCAGGCGGAGGTGTGGCGTGCATGTACCCTCCCCTAAGAATCCTTTTTTGTTTTCGTTTTTTTTGCCCAAAAGTGTCACACGCCTCCCCCCTAACTTCATATCCTGGATTCGCCCTTGATAGATATAAATTGTTTGTGGTCTTTTCAATTTTTACCCTATATCAGGTTTTTTTCATTACTGTTGTTGGTATATTAAATGATTAAGATGAAAGCCAAGTGTTGTCATATTTTCATTGTGTGTTCTCTGTTATTTTAGTTAATGTTTTGTATCATGTTAAGTTTTGTGAAGAAATGCAATTCACTTTCAGTTAGGCCTATTGTAACTCTTTTGACCAGAGTTTTGTTCTCTATATTTATACTGCAACTACAAAATAATGCTCTATGAAGCTTGCAATTCTACCAGTTTCTAAACATTGTAGAAATAAACTTGATATTTGCCGACACTGTATGTATATATTTTCTAATTATAAGTAGACAATTTGTTAGTTTTTTTTTTAAACCATATCTGCTTGTCATACATTTGAAATAATTAACGTTGTATACTTACTGCCGACTCCCAAGGCCTTAGATTACAAACAGGAGGTGGACCTCCGCCAGTGGCACGAGCATTTGCCCTCCTAGCTGCTTCCTTTTTCTTTGTTGTCCCCTGCACGTCTAGCCATATCTTTTTGCATTCCAATACAGTTCTGGCTATACAAGACGTACTAACTCCATTTACACCTTAAAATATATGAAAAATTAAGAAATAGTCAAATAGCAGAAAAAAGTTTTTTCATTTGAAATAAACAAAAATTTTAAGACAAGGAATTTAAATTATTTAATATTAAAGTTGGACATGTTGGAAAGTCTCCTGTGACAAGAATGTATGTATTTTACTATTTTATTTTTCATTTATAGTACAGACTCTGAAATTGCATTTCATTAATAGTGACTTAGGCCAATTGGCCCATTAGGTCACTGTGCTTAATGCATACATGTATTGTTTATTATTAATTGTGTGTATTATCATGATTATAATTTAATATATAATTTATTTAATATTCCAATAAATGTAATCAACCAATCACATCACTTGTTTTTCTTGTTAATTCATTATCTATAATGAATTGTACGCTTTTTGTGGTTGTCATATCTGCCAACTTTTGAAAGTCCAACAGATTTTATGCATGACAGCATTTTAATGATTGTGTTTTTTCGCGACATTTTGGAGTATATATTTTTTTTAATGATTTTCAGTTTTGGTGTCTCATGTTCATAAATTCCATATTTTTGTTGCAGTCTTCCTGATATCAATGTCTCATGTTCATGTATCTCATCATATTATTTATCTATATAAAGTTGTACCTATAAAGTTTGTCAGTTTAGAAGTCTCATGTTCATATTGATCAAAATTGAAATAATATGAATCAGAAGATAACGGAAAGAAACTTTACAGAGTTTGGGTGGATTAAGCTTTTTTAACTGATGCACAACATTTTAAGATTCTTTTTGAGAAAATTTGGTAGCCCTTAAAAGGGCTGTTTTTTTGATAAATGAAGCTAGACATCTTTACTTCTTCTTTGGTTTTGGTGCTGCCTATTAATGTTATTTTTGGTGATTTTACAGCCTTCTTTGTAGTGGATTTCTTTGGAGCTGATGTCTTTGCTGCTGAAGACATCTTGTCGAACAAAAAAGGTTGCTGGCAGCCTGGGTTGAGTTCTGTGCTTTCAGTGACAGAATGTTTGGTAACGTCATTCAGCCTGGCACCGTGTTCCACTTTGAAGTCACAATTGCATACTCGGCAATAAGCATGAGATGCGCTCTGTCTGGACTTTGCAAGCCAGCAACAAAGTCTTACGTCATTCCATGGTTCTCCTATCTCTCGAGACAACAACAGACAGCTTTCTAGGAGGGCCAAGAACCATTTTTGAAGTGATTCCTCATTTCCGGGTGTTGTGATATTGATGGTACCGGGTCGTTTCGCTCCGAATCCTGTTCACCCGCCGAGTCGTTTCGCCCCTGCCTATTCCTGTTCGACGCGATTCCCTTTCGCCCTCATTTATTAATAGTGCTTTAACAAATGAAATATGGAAAATACCATTGCAAATATTCGTATTTTGGATGTTGCAAGGCTTGTTCATGGGTACTTTATTTTTGTCTTCCTCATAATTACACGGTAACATGCTTTCTTGACGTGTTTAATATTATGTATTGCTTCACTCTTTGTTTGACACCCGATACGAAATCTGATATTTATTATTGTTAAATATCCAAGAAATTAGCATATGAAGGAGAGTTTGATGTCTCCATTAGTCGATTTCGTTGTATTTTGTTGCCATTCTATACACATAAGTGAATATAAACCCCTTCACGATGATTCTTTTTTGAGAAAAAATATTCTCCCTTTTGTGTTCAACAATATTCCACTGACCAAAATGAATGAATTATTATTTTTTTTGCATACAACTAATCAATAAATAATTACCCAATAATTGTCGAAAAAGACTTCATCTATTATAATAAAATAGCCATTAAGTGGGGCGAATCGACTCACTTTCCGGGGCGAACAGGTAATCGGGGTGATATTTATCATCTTTCTACCCAAGCCAAGGCCAAGGTCAAGTTCACACAATTAGTGTAAATTTACAATCCGAATTTTACCTGTCCCAAATCAGCAATTATTGTCAATGCTAAGTACATTGTCTGTTTTAGTTTTTGACAGATCCGACTTATTTGCGACTGGACGTTAAACAACTAACAATCAATCAACTTAGGTCAAACATGTCAAATGGGAAATGCACAAAAATAAAAGTTCGAGTCAATAAGTAGGACTAGCTAGATAATAATTAATAGTCTGACGGAGACGTGCGCGTCGATTTTCCGAACACTGCTCGAGTGGGGTCGGATTTGTAGTGTATATTTATTGGCTCAAGCTATTCGACCAAGGAAACCTGACTATGGTGTATATAGTGTCACAAAATAGAAACAAGTAATGGAAATTAAAATAAGGGATATGACGGGGGGATATATAATATGTAAATCGTGCTTAATCTCACAGGGAAAGCTTTTACCATTCGGCAACTTCGGCCCAACACGTATTTTTGTCTCTGGCCGTTAACCCTGGGCCAAATTGACCGCGGATGATTGAAATGTTAGATCCACTGCATCGGAAAGCGCAAGCAATTCGCTTTCCGACCAGTTTGGTTTACGCTTAGCCATCACAACCTGTACTTGGTCCATGGCCATGTTTTCTAGTTTTCTAGCAGACGATGTTTTTATTTACATCGGAAGTATCCATTGCGCATGATTTTCAGAAGTGAAAGTAGCGTTGCCAAGGTATTTTAGTCTTACGAAAATCGTAAGTGTGATCGTAAGATCGGTTGTAGTATTTTGTCGTAGGACTGATCCTAAGTTTACGATTAATCTTAGGACACGTTTTGTGAAATTGTCGTAGGAACACACTTAGGAAAATCTTAAGTACAAAACTTACAACTAACACTTAGGAACCGACCATTTAACTTGAAAGGAGGGGGGGGGGTTATGGTTTTTTGTTTCGTTCAGAATTTTTTTTTCGGACAAGACAAGAGTTAGAATATTTTTTTTTTTTGTGGCGCAAAGCGCGAATTTTTTTCCAGAATTTAACATTATGTTATATGACAAAAACTCTGAATCAGATTATTTTTTTTTTCCTCCACCATAATCAGAATATTTTTTTCAGCAACATTGAGAATCAGAATATTTTTTTAGAAAAAAACCATAACCCCCCCTTCAAGTTAAATGGTCGTTCCCTTA
Source organism: Bathymodiolus brooksi (assembly GCA_963680875.1). Lineage (NCBI taxonomy): Eukaryota > Metazoa > Mollusca > Bivalvia > Mytilida > Modiolidae > Bathymodiolus > Bathymodiolus brooksi. The sequence continues at coordinate 8,212,292 of OY804583.1, read as the reverse complement.
CGACTTTTTGTGAAAGTGACCCCCAGTGGGTACCTATAAAGTGCGAAACGAAATAGAAACGAAACGAAACGAAATCAACGAAATCAACGAAATGGAAACGAAATGAAACGAAACCAACGAAAGCAAAACGAAATAGACTGATATGAAGAAAATGGAAGGAAAAAATAAAAGACAAAACGAAATAAAGAAATAAAAAGAAAAAGATAATTCGATTTTTTAAATACAACAATTTTGATTAATTATAACCCATCTTGCATGTCTGTCCGTTACAGTACTCCTCACGTACATTACTCGCAACTCAATCCAAGCCGGGTTTGCTTGCCGACTACAAACTTTCAGAAGTTCAAATGTCATATTTTTATTTGTGTTTGTGTGTGTGTCAGTATTTATGAATTATAAAGTTTCTGGAGTGGGCATATAGAAAAAAATGGGGGATATGAGGGGGTATTTTCATAGATTGGGATATTGAGGGTTCATTAATCGTCTGATTTTATTACGTTTTTCGTTTGTATTCTACATAAATTTGCCTATTCGCAAATCTAACAGGATGGTCTCGAGTTTTAGATTCTGGGCACTATTTGACTACTTGATTTTCCCGACTTGTCACGTTTAATCCCCATGCACCCCCCCCCCCCCCCCCCCCCGCCCCCCATTTGTCAATATGACGGAACTATTAACGACTGTCATACAAATGGGAGGTTTGATCAACCATTTTCTTGGGAAATGCCTGTACCACGTCGGGAATATGATAGTTGTTTTCTAGTTTCACATTTGGTCATGTCTTAGGATTAGAGAATTTACATGTACCGATTGTTTTTATACTAGGTAGCGTCTTAGGGTTAGACGAGTGGCATCTGCCTATCTGCTATCAGAACCCACCATTTTCCCGGGAAAATACCTGTACCAAGTCAGGAATGTGTTGTTTTTTTAGTTGTTCCGTTGATTGAAAACTCAGATGGTTGAGCTTCTTAGCGGTTTTATCTGTTTTTGTAGACTTTCCCTTTTGAATGTGCCTTGGAGTACGGTACCATTGTTATTACCTTTATTCGGTAGTGTGCCAACAGATCTGGCGCAATGTCTTACCGTTGTTCTTTCCGAGATATACAGGGGTCAAAAAGACCCAACACTATAAACTTTTTATTTCAAATCCTATTGTTCTATTTTGAAGAACTAAAAAAACAACAACAGCAACATAACAGCACGTACAGTGAGCGCCCTCCTTACAGAAGAACTTCTGGAAAAAATAATGCTTGCAAAAACTAAACATAAGAAACTCTGGAAGTTTTATTGAAATCCATTCTGTTGTTTAGGAAGAGTTATGAATAACGCAACAGTATCGTCTCTCTATTGTATAGCCTTGTATGACAATTACATAGCCTTAAATGACAAAGTCCAAAAGTGATGAAATTTTAGCAAGAACTGTTAAAATGGGAAAACAAAAATAGAAGGTGCACAATGCCATTTGGTACTAAAGAATTCATGAAATTAATGAACCTTGCAATATGGTATTAAAGATTTCCTGTAAGATTCATTCAATTCCATCAAGTTGTTAAGGAGGAATTGCATAGGCAGTGAGGGAAGCACTTACGGACAAACGGACATATACTATATACCCCCCTCCCGCTGGATAGCGGAGGGTATAAAAATATGTGTCGTATCAAATTTTATTAATACCGGACATTTTTTTGGATGGGGGGTGATTTGGGTTTTTTTTATATGAAAAGGGATCAAAGGGAAAAAAGGTACTTTTACAAGATATGTAGATTTTTTTTAAATTTCTAAAGTTAATTTTTGATAGGATTTGTATACCTCCGCCAAAAAAGATAGGGGTATATAGGACTTCTGCTGTCCGTTCGTTCGTTTGTCCGTCCGGTCGTCACACTTTTTCGTCTCTCCGACACACTTTTAAATTTTGCTCGGACGGTGGTATTTATTAGTGAACTTTAACTACTGCACTTCTGTTATTTTAATTCCTCTCCTTTCAACAGACTTGACGTTGCTCTTATGGTTCCCAAATTTAAAAGAAGCCACTAAGTAAAAAGAGACTCCCGCTGAATAAATGCATAGTATTCTTGTTCAATAGTGATCAAATCCTGTCCTCTCCTGATGAAAGATAGACATGTGTGGGAAGTAGTCTAGCATCGTAATTGTGAAAATAAGTTTGATTTCTTTTAGGCCCCTATTATTTTTCTTCCATTTTCTATTTCGTTTTGTTTTCGTTGATTTCGTTTTGCTTTCGTTGGTTTCTTTTTATTTCGTTTTCATTTCGTTGATTTCGTTTCGTTTCGTTTCGTTTTTGTTGATTTCGTTTCGTTTCGTTTCGTTTTCGTTGATTTCGTTTCGATTCGTTTCTATTTCGTTTCGCACTTTATAGGTGCCCGACCCCAGTAGCCCTTTTCACAAAAATTCATAATTATAGTCCTAACTTTTTCACTTAAGATTATCTTACGACAATTCCAAAGTCCTTTTCACAAAGATTATCTTACGACAAATTTTAATCTTACCACTAAAATTAGACTTACGATAAACATTCTTCCTTAGGTGTAATCGATACAACATTAGGTCATAAAGTTTGTCAGTGATTTGCGACAGGCCAATGGTTTTCTCCGAGTACTCCAGTTTTCTCCACCAATAAAACTGACCGATATATTGTTGAAAGCGGCGTTAAACACCATAAACCATCTTCCTTAGCAATCTAGTTCCATTTCCTTAGCACAACAAAACATGTTTTTAAATAAAATTATTCTATTAAATATCCCCGGCACTAATTTATAAGCAGTTTTTTATGCTATGATATGTTTATATGTTTATATTGAATTTTTATCTAATACATGTATATGAATCGGTCACCAATAACTGCAAAAAATATGAACGGGTATGATTTTCGTATAGAGGAACATTTCTAATGTATGTAAATTAAAATGATCTATAATAATTATCATTACTTGGAGTTGTGCGTCATCATCCACGCGTGGTTGCTTTTGGTAGAAGTATTGTTTAAGGGAGTGCAACTGGAGTGTGAAAAAAAAACTTATTCATATAATTCATTTTATCGGTTATTTGTCAGCAAAATATTTACCCCCTTTTTTTTTCAATTAATCCCATCCCACATAAAATTAAACGTTTGTTCTTTTACTGATGAAAATTTATCCCGATTTTTCTGAGCTAACCCAAATTAAGATGTGCTTATCATCTATCAATCATGAAGACGAATAAATATCCCTGTTATATATTAATATTAATATAACAGAAGAATGTACAAAAGTTTATCATACATAATATGTATTGCCAGAGTATTCGATGATCATCGAAGTTGCCAGAAATTAATAAATTATATTACTAATAAAAAGGCAATATCTTGTTTTCTATTTTTTTTTTCACTTACGATAAAAGATAAGACCAACATTTCTGTTACGATCAAAATTTTACACTTAGGACAGGGTAGTTTTACAGGTAAAGGTAGGACTATTTTTGATAAAGTTATTGACTTGTGTCCAAATTTTAGATACATGGACACATCATCAACATTTGTCTGTCTATTTACCAATGAACATGAACAAGTTTACAAAAAATTAGGTAGCTTTATTGAAGAATGTTTTTTGCTGTGAGGACACAACTGATCCTATAGATATCATTAGGTTAGGTGAATTATTATAGTTATTATACATGTTATATTAAATGTGAATTGATTTATGGTGGTATTTGATAGGCTCTGATCTGGCCCGCCGTGCAGTCAATGAACATAAATATGTTTTCCTGGTTTTTTTGTGTGTGTTTACATGTATCTTTGTATGTCTCCAATCATTTTAATCATTGTATTAAACTGTTTGCCCCTTGTGGGACCTTAATTGGCAATAAAACATTCTTATTATTATTCTTATTGTTACGGAGGGGATGACAGGGACGTTTCTCCTTTTTCCGAGACACGCATGTTTCGACACATTTTGCAAAGCGAATCGACACGGGGCGAAACAAGCATTAAAGTTACCGGATCCATAGGGGGTTCCGGGGGTTGGACCCCCTTTCTTTGGAAAATTTTATCAAAACTGGTAAAAAATTGGTAATTTTGAACTGGAATCCTCACCTTTTCTGTAGAACATTTGTACTTTGGAACCCCCTTTTTTTAATAACTGTGCACGGAAACTACGGGTGACCGGTTTTCGTACTATTAGCGAATTTTTGTGTTTTATTTGTAAATAAGCCTTAACATGTGCAGTCTAACGTTCTAAAAATTGTAAAGAAATATTCTACAAGATTTTTTCATGTTTTCTGGGAGTGTGGTTTTAGAAGCATGTGAAAAGGTGGGACTTTACATGTTTCTTTCATTTTGATCGTCTGTCATAGCTTTGTAACATTTTTATGAAGGAAATGTAACTATACGCTTGTAGAATCGAGAAAACAGTGCTTAAACTGGCTGTTGTATATAATACAATGGGATTTTCCACCCACAAATTCTCCAACAAATCCCATCACCCACGACACGCAAAAAACAAAGGCAACGGACCAATGCACATCCAGATCGGGCTTGGAACAGGCACATATACGTATGTATGATGTGGCGGGGTTGAACCGGTTAGCGCACACAATCCTCCCCACTTATATCTGGGTGTCCAAAGGTCAACAATAAAAACAACAAACACACAATAAAAATCCTGCACATATTCCCTTCTACTCAAAGTATAGATACTCCCCAGCTAGCACACTACGTATACACAAAGTATAGATACTCCCCAGCTAGCACACTACGTATTCACAAAGTATAGATACTCCCCAGCTAGCACACTACGTATTCACAAAGTATAGATACTCCCCAGCTAGCACACTACGTATTCACAAAGTATAGATACTCCCCAGCTAGCACACTACGTATTCACAAAGTATAGATACTCCCCAGCTAGCACACTACGTATTCACAAAGTATAGATACTCCCCAGCTAGCACACTACGTATTCACAAAGTATAGAGACTCCCCAGCTAGCACACTACGTATACACAAAGTATAGAGACTCCCCAGCTAGCACACTACGTATTCACAAAGTATAGATACTCCCCAGCTAGCACACTACGTATTCACAAAGTATAGATACTCCCCAGCTAGCACACTACGTATTCACAAAGTATAGATACTCCCCAGCTAGCACACTACGTATTCACAAAGTATAGATACTCCCCAGCTAGCACACTACGTATTCACAAAGTATAGATACTCCCCAGCTAGCACACTACGTATTCACAAAGTATAGATACTCCCCAGCTAGCACACTACGTATTCACAAAGTATAGATGCTCCCCAGCTAGCACACTACGTATTCACAAAGTATAGATACTCATTACTGTGTTGTGCACTTTTCAAAATTTGTATGCAGGAGTAAGGGCCGCTATAGTGGGTGGGCCAAATGGGAAATGTATTGTCAATATGGGAAAAAGAGCGTGGATTCTAGTTTTAAATGCACTAATTCTAGTTTTAGATGGCTAAGCATGCATGTTAAATGTGTATGTTTTCAGAATTGAATCCAAGTATTGTTCAAGCTATATAGAAGGTATGCAGAGAGGATACCATGAAAGAATACCTAAAATCCTTGCCATCATCGTGCAGCGACCCACTCCCGTCGTTTTCGGAATTCATCAGAAACCACCATTACCGGGAACTGTTATCTTATGTGGAGGCAATAGATAGCGATTCTGAATTAACCCTGCAGATCATGCGACGTTTTCGGGGGTTCATTAAAAATCAGTTCCATCTCCGGAAAGCAGTGGAGTTTGTTGCCGAGAATGTTATGCAAGGTTAGTATAAAGACCTGGAAGTTTTTGTAATGTTCAGACAGTACAGCAACAGAATGTCTTATGATACATGTAGTCTTCATGTTACAGTATAATATGAAAGGATATCGGGTATTCCTACTTAAGAATTTATGCTACAGCCTACATGTATGGTCATACATCATACATGTACTTAAAAGTGGTCTTGCTGTACACAGCAAAATAAATATAGGAGGGTATAATTTGGCTAATTTCTGGAAGTTATACATATTGTTGTGGTATATATTTCCAGAAAAGTAGCTCCAAATGATATGGTGGTTGGTACTTGTATATATTACACTACATGTATCACCCGCCACCAGAAAGTGAAGCAGGGATATAGAAATGGTCTCCGTTCGTGACTCCGTACGAAGATCTTGTGAGTAACTTCTATAGCTATAAATACTGTTATAGTGACAGTCCGGAACCGTTGAGCCGTAATGAAAGCGGGAGGTTTGGCGCTTTAAAATTTGATTCAACCCACCATTTCTTTAGAAATGCCTGTACCAAGTCGGGGTCATTACGGTTTTCAGTTTTTCGGTTGTTGACTGATTTTCTCTGTTTATACAATTATGAGTTTTGACTTTCCCTTTGTAAGATTTTTCGGAGTTCGGTAATTTTGTTATTACTCTTATTTTCACCTTATCGTCCTGAAATTTTACATAGATTATGGTACTTTCCTATCATCTGAAGATGTGCAAGTAGGGTTCCGAAGATACCAATGTTAGAAGAGTTGGACAAAAAAGTCCGGAAAACAGTTAGACATCTAATATGGCAGTCTTGCAGGAATGGGCATGATTACAATTTTTTATCGTAAAATTTTTTGTGAAAAGGGCTACAGACCTACAAACCGACAGCCCGTTAGTCCCGTCGACAGCCCAGTAGTCCGACAGTCCGGTAGTCCAACAATCCGATAGTCCGACAGACTAAGTACATTTAATAGCTAATCTAGGAAAATAAAATATCTGTTCTTATTAGAAATATTCGCCTAATCGAGTTTTGCGCACTGTGAAATTAAGATCCCGGCGTTACAAGATTCTTCTGTGGTTTACTGATTCATATATTAAAAACTGACATTGAAAGATTCTTATGTGGTTTACTGAAGTATATATTACAAATATTTTCGTAAAATTAAATGTTTTTTTTGTGTGTGTTCAAATGAGAGAAGAGTATATAAGAAGGGGTATTCACTTTAAATGCGTGCTTGTTTTGTAATGTGTCCGTCCGTTCCCGGTATTGTTTATCAGGATTCCTTACTACCAGGCAAAGAAAATAAATATTCTGGCCTCCAAATCTTGTAAAAATAAATATTCTGACCTGAATAAAATTGGAAATAATCTGACAGAGAAAATTTGCCAGTGTTGTTTTCATTTTAACTCACATGGCAAATGGCCAGTGTGAGCTGTTGCCATCACTTGATGTCTGTCGTCAATCTGTTTGTTAACTTACTTCAAACTTCTTCTTGGGAAATACAGAACAGGAAACCAAACTGGCAGTGATGTTCCCTATGAATTCCTGCACAAGTATTGTTTCTTTGGTGCTGATTCGTCATAAACATTGCCGCCACAGGACTTTGTCAAATTTTTGATTGATCAATCTTTTAAAAACGTCTTCTCAAGAACTGAAGAAGGCATTGGGATGAAACTTGATATATATGTTCCTATTAATGTGGTTAGCAAGTGTTGAGACTTAAGTGTGGATAGGAAATTCAAAATGGCCGCCATCGGAGGTGAAAGATTATATATGATCTTTATGGGAAATGTATTTTCACCATCATCCTTTTGAGAACCACTTTACATAATTCACACGAACTTAGCAGATATGATAATGCACAACTGGTGCACCTTTAATGACAAATTGTTTAGAGACAGCGGCCATGGCTGTTTAAGGTTTTATATTGACTGGTCTTTTAAAAACTTCACCAGGGCCTATGAAAACCAGGTGAGCATTCTATGCTCATAGGAGCCTCTAGTTTTTGCTGTCCTTGACTTGGTGTCGTCAATGGATTACGCGTTCTTTTGAGGCTTTTTTTTACTTTATTAGAGCAATTGGAAATCTAGACCAATTCTCAACGGGAACAAATAAAAAATAAACCAAAAGCCCAGAGTCCTACGAATAGCTATGGATATTGCGAGCTTTCAATACCTACGACCAAATTTGCCAATTTTGTTTCCCATAGACTCAAAACCGATGGTGAATTTCTGAAATGATTATTTATATCTTGAGGCTCTAGGGAACCTGAAGCGTTTAAATTTCTGGCACACACTCCCTCTCATTCCAAACTGGAGACTTGAGTATATCTTGATATATATGAATCATTATAATTGATGGTACGGCCGCCATATGTACCAGTTGGATCATATTGCCTTGGTTGAAGGTTCCGGTACGTAAATATTTGCTAGGGCAATTCGTTTTAACAGTACTGGGTGATTTTGACACACCTGATTTTATTTAAACTTTCTTTCAGGGACTGATATACTGAAAGAGGGGGTTAAAAATTCCTGATATTAAGAAATGTCTAATTACATTAATGTTTGGATTCTCCCCCCCCCCATCCATTATTCAAGTCAAAACTGCAACCCCCGTTTTCATATAGTCTAGACGAATAAAAAAGTTGGAACTAGTGTCTGCATTTGAACCAGTGTTTTAAGTTTTTGACTAACATTTTCTTGAGAGTATTTCTTCGCTTATAGCGTGTTTCTTCATTCTTTTAGGTTAATATTCAATACATTTCCTTTAGAGAATTCAATTAAAAACTGAGGTTCGAATATATTTCCTAGAACAAGGCCGTAACTACCATTGAGGCAAGACTAAAAATTCCGCCATTTATTTTTTTAAATAAATGATTTACAAATGATTTACAAATTAAAGTTGTCTTGTTTCTTGTGTATCCTTTTATATTGATTTTAATCGTTTAATAGTCAGCATGTTATTGTACGTCGGAGCTCACTCAGCATCAAAACCTATCCAGGGGGCGTCGTGGCGTGATCGTATGGTAGCTACAACTACCTATGCAAGCAGTGCCTATCACCACTGATGTTGTGAGTTCGAATCTCGATCAGGGCGAGGTGTACAACATTATATAATAAAGTTTGTCACTGACTTACGACAGGTCGGTGGTTTTCTCAGTGTCCTCCACCAATAAAACTGACCTCCAGGATATAACTGAAAAATTGTTGAAAGTGGCGTTAAACACCATCAAGCAAACAAACAAACCATCAAACCGTATCCATCCCTAATTTAGTTACAATATGTCCTACGTGTATTACGTATTTTAGACACGTGTAGATGTTTACATTGACAATACTTCTTGTAGGAAATGGATATTTGATTGAAAACAGGGTGTTGCCGAAAAAGAAAAGCAGGACAGTCCGAATTAGGTTTGTGCAAGTTGTATATGTTGTCATTGTTCATACACAAATCTCAACGTGTACTTCGAGAACATTCCAAAATCCACCGTGACGTCTTCTTCACCTGAACTACTAGTGATGAAATACTCGAGATAACGGATACGAGGTAATGACACGAAGACAGTACAAAAACACCCGATGTAACATATTACAAAAAGAATTCACCGCATGATCTGCAATCAACGTGACACCCTCTCCCTCCACACACAACACGAAGCCGGTGGCCCCAACATAAGAGCAATCACATCAAAATGTTTATCTGGATCCAAGGCATTGTCTCCTTTTCCGATGATTCCTTTCTTCCCTTGCATCAATCCCATGGTATCAGTGGCTCAAGAAGGGTCGTCATCGGTCGCAAGGTCGCCTAAAAATTGTAGGTCGCTAAAAAATCTCCACAGTTTATAGTTGGAAGTGCAAGAAATGCAGTGGGGATTGCGTGTCCTTTTTCGAACTCGAAAAGATTAAACCCATCACCGAGGACGAACTCCGACTTTCAGACGGAGATTGTCTATTGGAATAACTTGGACTCGTCCATAAGGAATGTTGGATCTTTGTCCCATTTTAAAAGTGAACTAAAGAAATTGTCAAACTCCTATGGTGTAAATATTCCGAAATATTACTCGTATGGTCCACGTAAATTGAATATAGTGCTTACCCAGTTTAGATGTTCGGCAACATTTTTAAACTATGATCTGTTTAAAGGTAATATAATATCTAACCCATCCTGTAGCTGCGATGCCATTCGAGAAGATTCTTACCATTACTTCTTTGAATGCCCCCTGTACAATGGAATTCGTAATGATCTACTAAATTGTCTGGATTGGTTACCTAATGATTGCCATTTGGATCTTAATCTGCTAATTTTTGGTAACTCAACCCTTACAAATGAACAGAATGAACTTGTATTAAAGAAAGTGTTTGACTATATAAGAAAGTCAGAACGGTTCCTGATTGTTCAATGAATACATTTAAATATGTTTCCCCCCCCAACAAATCCACATCCATTCAATCATTGTATTGTTATCAATGTTATCAATGTACTTTACTATTCTTTCTCTCCTTTTAAACTTTTTTCTTTCTCTCAAATTTTTACTCTCCTTCCTTCTTTCAAATTTTTGTATAAACGTCTAAATATCAGTAATATTTAAAACTATGTTCATTTTGCATGCTTAGTATTGTTGTAAAATTGTATATAGGAGAAGACCATGTAAGTACGTTGTACTTGTGTCCTATCCAATTTGTTATTTTGTGACAAATAAAATACGTTTAAACTAAACTATTGGTCGAGGGTTATGTTGTGCAATTTATGTTATTTTATCCCTAGGTTTTCAGGGGTCGGAATATTTTTTTACCCATGTCAGTCCGTCCCGGGGTATGTTTGCGTGGAATAGGTCGTGAACGCCTCAACAGAAACATTTTGTATGCAGGGCATTCGTTTCATAGTTATTTTGTTTTCATATAATTTTGGTAATTAAAGCTTTTCTTGTATGACTGCGTTGATTTTCGAGTGTAATAAGCATGCGATGACCTAAATATTTGTTTTCGGTATATTCTTGTGGTTCTGACATCACCATTGAATAAGGTAGTTGTTGTATATTCCTCCGTATTACGAAGGGGGCATACCTTAATCATACCTACTACATGTATCGCACATTGTCATACTATAGTGTGGAATTTATTTCGATTTGCTTTTTTTTTCATTGAACACATAACCACTGCATGACTTCCTTCTTTTTATGTCAGTTGGATGGTAATCTTGACTACTAAAACAACCACTTGCATGTGTTCGATTATTCTCATAGCCAAATTACCCTTGTACTTTCAAATAAGGCCGCAGCTTCAGGGGCGCTTACCCCCCCCCCCCCCCCCCCCCCCGGACCCCCTACCAGGGCTCTGTCAGATCCCTTGCCTCACTAGAAATTATAACCTAGTTACGGCCTTGTAAACCCGGAATACGTAGCCTTTGTTCATTGTTCCGGTAGGCTCATCTAGCCAAGACAGTCTTTTTAGTCCGGCCTAAATTGCCTGCTACGTCGGCTCTGTCGAAAAACATAATTTAGCGGTGAAGAAGACGAACAGATTTAATTTGATTCAAAAATATCCCTCCCCTCCCATCCGAAAATCGTACGGTTGTCTCTTTGAGATTATCAGTGAATTAAAGACGTTTAATATTTCTTCATTTAAGTGAATGAAAGTTCCGTCATTAAAGTATAATTTCAAACAAATATTGTAACCCACGGGCAAATGAAGGAGAATCTATATATATGTGACGGTAAAAAAAAGAATTTGTAAATCCATTATATGGCGTATACCAGCAAAAATGCAAGTAACACGAACCTGACTAAATATCGGGGATGAACTCAGGTGCTACGAATGGTAAGCAATTCCTGCTCCACTAGTGGCACCCGTCGTGTTAATCTAGTTACAAAGCCGGTGATAAGTCATGAATGAGGAAAGGACCGGGAAGTGCTTACGGCAAGCAGTGCCGGATTTACCAATAGGCTGGACAGGCTGAAGTCTAGGGCCTCAAAATTTAGGAGGCCTCCGGCCAATTTGTATAATACTTTTAACACTGTTATTTCATTTCATTTCAAATATTTTATTGATAAATCAATAGGATTGTATAACAGGCTATGCCTATACAAATCCTCTCCAACAACAAGATGGAACCATTTGAACACAATTTACATAAGACATAGAGCAATCTACCCAACACTGTTATTGAACTTTCATACTTATGCTGTCCTAGCGCACTCTACTCTCTAAACAACCCTTCAGTAATTTTTTTGCACAGTTGCACTCCATTTCAGAATATTGTAGAATTGTATAAAACATCTCTGATCATCCTCGCTTTTATTCAAATTGATTAAACACTCTTCCATCTTCCTCTAGTCGTGAGACTGTGTGATTGGGAGCTAGGGTCCTATCGAAATAGTCTTGGGCCTCTCTTCATCTAAATCCGGCACTGACAACAAGTGGAACATATCAAAGCATGTTGATGAAGATGGCCCGTAACGCCACCCGAAAAGTACCTTATAGTTTTTTTTTTTTATTATACTACTATGACTGTGACATAAATGGAAGACACGTGAAAGGCAAGTTAGATAAGACATGTCACTATATCTTCTAGAACTTTTTAAAAAATAGCTTGAAGATTCTTGTTTTAGTATATTTTCACTTTATTGTCAAAATTGTGTAGCTTTCTGTATTTTGTATTTATTTAGATAATTCCTATCATATGTGTTAGTTCCAGTTAAACAATTTGAATTTGAATAATAAATATATGTGCATGCGTTGAACCGCTTCAAGAAAATCGAAACCTGAAGTGAATATAATCCGGATATTACGGTCCATTTCAGTACCGTTAAAGATACTACACAGAGAAGTAAACAAAATGTGAGATTTTTCGTCACTTTGATAACAGAAATCGACCATTAACAACTTTAAATATATTATACTTTGTATGTTTAGCCCAAAAATACGTATTTTACCTAAGCACATCAGCATACAACAGCATTAATGACAGACAATCAATGAATGTTGACGTGATTATAAATGAATAAAAAAAGGGGAGGGAGAGAGGGGGGTCAGACAATATCAATCCATGTCGATCATACTAAAAAGCTCCCGGGACCGTCCGGGGATTGGAAATAGCGCCCGGGTATATAATTGTTTTAAATAAAGTTATTTTAAAATTATGTCGTTAATTTGATATATTGTACAAGCTATTTGCAACCAAACATTGCCGCCTGGGACTCCAACACAACTTGAACAAATATTACTTATATTTTGCTTTTATTTAAAATATATCAATTTATTGTTTGAAATGCTTAGTTTATACAAGGATGTATAATAAGACCTTAGTTTATATATATAAAAATTTGAACAATCCAAACCTATCATGTTAATTTTGTTCGTAAGCTCTAGTCTAGCCTAGGTGAGATGTGTTCAAAATATTTAATTTAAAAGTGTTAAGGTTATTGTTTAATATGTTCATCAATTAATTTTGATTAATTATATTTTAAAGTAAACCGTATTAACGAGGTAATCATAGATTAATGCAACCGTAACATGGCACGTGTAATTATTCGCTAATTGATTAAATTGGTGAGTGATGTTTATTCAATAATACATAGATTTCATATAAAATTTAAATAACTTGTAATGTCATAACCAAGGCATGTGTCGGTAATTCATTTGCTAATTACCCAATACACATACAGATTTTATACAAAACTAAAAACAACAAAGAAAAAGACAATAAAATATAGCAAGTTATATATAATAGAATTGAAATAAACCTAATATTTACACCAAACTAGGGAATAATCCCGGGCGCTTTTTAGTACATAACTTGAACATTTACACTCACGGTAAGACTTCACTTAACATCATATTCCATTATAAGTTTGACAAAAATTATTTAGACAATATTCCAATACGCCGGTCGTTATTTCCAGTCCCTGGGCTGTTCCCGTGGTGCTCCGGGTGGTCTCTGGCTGTCCCGGGCACTTTTTAGTATGACCTGACAATGTGGACTTGTTGACTAACACGTAAACAAGCGGTTTATTTTTTTGGGTATAAGATTTCTTTACATTAGATGGAGTTAGAGATGAAATGCATTAACAGTTTTCAATGTTCATTCATTCATTTATTTATTACTTGAAGAACAAGACAAGTTGACTAAAAAATTTAATAATGATTGGCATATTTGTATCGTTGACATTTGACTTGAGGAGCACCTTTTTTGTTTTTTACCTCCCGCCAGTGAAAAGCAAAGAGTAGCTACGAGAGTCAGATCTTGATGAGATTGACATATTATTGACGAAATATTGGGTACAGCCATGTCAGGCTTTTAGATGCATCATTTAATTAGACTCACACGATTATTTGTCAACGGTACATACTTCTGCAATGCAAAAATCGTATGCTCATCTAAGAAAAAAACTGTATGTCTATCAAAATACTTTATTGAAATGAGCTATGTTTGGTAATGATTTGGGTCAATGACAACTAACATAATCTACAATTTTTATCTGATTTACATAAACCAGAAGTGATCTTTATTGACCTTTATCTTCAGTGCGTCAAAGGCAGACACAACTTCTATTGATGAAAATATGGGTAGGTATATTCAATGCCCCCAAAATACACCTGAATGCTGATCGATTTTAATAAAATTAAGTACAAACAGAGGGTAGGTAATAAACTTTCACCATGCAAAATATTAAACATATATGTTTATAAATAATGCCACCATCAATGACAGAATCCTTTGGTGCATCTAAAAGGCAGACAGCATTGCACATCTACTAATGTCACTTGACAATCTCTACCAAAGTTATCCTTCTTTACTTTCACTTCAATCTCTGTCAACGGCTCATCATTTACAAGATTCTCGTAAAACTAAATCTAAGCTCATCCAAGCAAATTCTCTATAATGTAGTATCCTAATATCAAACATTTATCACAGATTTCAAAAATTTTTAGGAGCCGTCGTGGTCGTCACCGTATCATAGTTGGATTTATAACTACCTATGAAATCAGTGCCTATCGCCACTAACGCTGTGAGTTTGAATCCTGCTCATGGCGAAGTGTGCACGATACAACATTATGTCATAAAGTTTGTTAATGACTTGTGACAGATGGGTTGTTTTCTCCGGTTTCCTTTACCAATAAAACTGACAACTACAATATAACTGAAATATTGTGGAAAGTGGCATTAAGCACCATAACCCTAACCCCTTAAATTAGAAATATTAGAATTGGATACAAATTCAGAACTCTAACAAGATTTTCTTGAAAACATATATAATACCTTTTTTTTGTTGGACTGCTGAAAATTGAAAAAGAACCAACAATTGGGATCACACACAGTCTTATTAAAATTAGATTTTTGTTAGCTTTTTTTTCATTCTTTATTTGTTTATGAAAATAAATTTTAAACAGTGATGGTTAACAATTCCATCAATATCAACAAAACAAACAACCACCTCTCACCACTTGAGTCCTTGACTCACCACTTGAGTTTTTGACTCACCTGTGACTTGAGTTTTTGACTCACCACTTGAGTCCTTGACTCACCACTCAAGTTCTTGACTCACCACTTGAGTTCTTGACTCACAACTTGAGCTTTTGACTCACCACTTGAGTTTTTGACTCACCTGTGACTTGAGTTTTTGACTCACCACTTGAGTCCTTGACTCACCACTCAAGTTCTTGACTCACCACTTGAGTTCTTGACTCACCACTTGAGTCCTTGACTCACCATTTGAGTTTTTGACTCACCTCTTGAGTCCTTGACTCACCACTTGAGTTTTTGACTCACCACTTGAGTTTTTGACTCATCTCTTGAGTCATTGACTCACCACTCGAGTTCTTGACTCACCACTTGAGTCCTTGACTCACCATTTGAGTTTTTGACTCACAACTTGAATCCTTGACTCACCACTTGAGTTTTTGACTCACCACTTGAGTTTTTGACTCATCTCTTGAGTCATTGACTCACCACTCGAGTTCTTGACTCACCACTTGAGTCCTTGACTCACCATTTGAGTTTTTGACTCACCTCTTGAGTCCTTGACTCACCACTCGAGTTCTTGACTCACCAATTGAGTCATTGACTCACCACTTGCATCATTAACTCACCACTTGAGTTCTTGACTCACCACATGTGTCTGGGACTCACCATTTTGTACACAAAATAATAAAGAATGTACTAGTGGAACTTGTGACTTATTTTTGGTAGGGACTCGTCAACATTTTATCCTACAAGGATCTCTGAATCTAATTTTAATTATATTGGAGATCACATTAATCAGTTTTATCTAAAAAATAAAAAGGCAGTGATATTTCTTGAATGTATTATTATTTTATTTTTACATGCAACTGATTTTCCAGTGTAATTTTTTATTAATTACAGATGAATATGAGTTGACCGTAGACAATGTCCTCTCCCAGTATTAAGGCAGAAAATGGGAGTAAAGTGTTACCAGGTGACAAGTCAGGGTTGCCATAGGAGATTTGGAGAATAATACTTTCTTACCTCTCTGCTGAAGATCTCTGTAGGTCAGCTTGTGTATGTAAAACATGGAATGACTTGGTCATCAGTTTAGATAGCACAAGGTTTGTTTCTTTTTTTGTTGTTGTTTTTAGATCATCTGAAGCATACAATATCTAAACAGTTCAGCCGCACCGATGGTGTAATGGTTAGCAAGCTCTCCTTGAGGGAGATAGATCTTGGATTCATGCTGCGGTCGGCTTAAACCGTAGACTACAAAAAATTGGTATTTACTGCTTTTCTAGATCTGCTAAGTATGCAGTATTAAAGAGGAAGAGCAAAGACTGGTTGGCATGGAAACAGGATAATGTGCCTGAGTGGAGCGACATGTCTACCACTTGGACTTTTGTTTCAGTGAACTAGCACCATTAACACACAATTAAGTATGTTGGTCTAGTACAAAGTGGACATCATTTTCGTCCTCATCATCATCAAAATGTAACATACCCTTGCCATGTTATGGCTGAAGACTTGCTCACTAGGCGTTAAGCAACAATCACTCTGACTCACTTATTCACTGTTGAGCAATCTTGGGTGATTTTAATTTTGTATCCATTTATTTGTCCATTAGATACATCTAGTACAATGTTATAAAAAGAAATTTTAAACATTAATCAATAATGGTCAACAATTCCACCAATATCAACAAAACGAACAATCACCCACAGACGCTTGTGTAGAGTCAAAAATATGCTCGCTATGTACCTAAAATAACACAAGGCCGGACTCACTCCTACTACCCCTGTCACTTTAACCGCTATTTCCCCTGTCAAAATGTCGATAGGACACAAATCGCTTACTAATTTGCATAGTAAAATGATTTTTCTTCAAGGAAAACCTGTTTTTTTATATCTTCCTACCATCTACACCCCCATACTGACAGATAATCCTCGATTTTGTTGACAATGGACACTTACGTGGCTGCAAAAGTGAAAGTAGGTCACGTGACATCTTCCTCCTATCGGTCGTTCTCGGGTTTTATCACTGCCTTATGAAATATATATGAGAAGTTCAAATTTTGGCACCTTGTAATTTGAATTTCGAATTTCTAGTGTTTAGTATTTATATATGATAACGACGAAAATTGCTAATATACATGCTCATAAAGTAATTTCAGATGTTTTTTTTAATTTTCAAATTCCATGAAATAACACTGATCTATACTATAATTATGAAATTCAAAAACTGATTTTATTCCGATTCTAAGTTGATATATGCAAAAACAAAATTGAGAAAATGAACACGTTAATATCCACGTTCCACTTCTGATTACATAATTCTACGGCTCGTTTGTCTAATGTATTGAATGTGAAAGGGGATTCAGTTGTATGTCCAGAGTGAAGACAACAATGAGGAACAAACAGGCTGACTAACATCATATTACAAGGATTAATGATGGTTTCAATACATGGACCGGATGACTTAGAATTTGATTTCAGGACAGCCATGAACATTTGGGGTAAACTTAGAAAGAGACATATCTTGGTTGAAAGAGCAAAGGAATCAACAGAAAAATCAAAACTTTTGAAGAAAATGGTGATGAAATCTCTTTTGCTAAGGAAAATTACAAGAGAAAGAAGAATTAAGAGAGACATGTTGAAAAGAAAAGAAAATTGCTGTAGCAAGTAGTAGCATAAAATTGGAAATATAAAGTATTCTTTATATTATTTTTGTCGCGATTACGCGTACAGTACAGCTGACAGCATACACTGATAATTGCTGAGCATAATCTGAGCATTTTCGCTGATGGTCTGCTAATTAACCCCAAGGTAATAAACAGGGCCATAAAATACCTGGTCAGTAGTGTCTTGTTGATTTCACAGGTGATCTACAGTTAAATATATACACCTGTTTGTGTTACATAACAGGAAATGGGCATATTTGGATTTCAGTGATTTTGATGTGTAGAAAAAGGACTTCAATACATTTAACTGTACCTTGAAAATTTGTCAATAAAATAATATTTTCAAAATTTAATATTTTGTGATATTTAGCATCAGCTAACAATTTAAACAAATAATTGAAATGAAATCATAATTTTGTGTTGGATATATAAGAATTTTTAACTGAAAATATGGCAAAGAAGAACAAGATTAATTGTGATGCTATTTTAATCAATAGATTAATTAATTAAGATTAGATTTAACATTTTAAGAATTTTCTTTCTATGTAATGTGCATGTGTGTACATGTTAGTCATGTATTTAAGAGGCTTTTTTTTCAACTTTGACAAAAATGTTATAGTTGTTCTTTTATGATACATGTATTTAAAATTTAATTTTTTTTTTATTTTGTAATTAATTTTATCTGTTTTTGCAGAGGAATAATATATTTAATTTGCTTTATCAATTTAATCAAATAAATGTAATCCAATTTCGAAAATATACTTGTTATTATGCCTCGATTTTTTCAAATTTTTTTTAATCCATTTTATCCAAGGTAATATTCATTTATTTTCTTTTTGTTATTCAGGACATTTCTTGAACATTTTTTTTTTCACATTTTTATTCTTATTTTGTTAAACATACATTCTAAACATTAAAAAAAATATGCCAGTTGATTATGAATACATTCTTTTCTGTATAAAAAAATGACAAATTAAGTATTTTTTTTATATTAAGACACAGATATGGTATACATAGAAAATCTCAATCAACGAAGGATTTATGGACACTTGTAATTTGCCACTTATTCACTCTCATGTCATAAATTGACCTTAAAGATACATACTGTCTAGGCTAATGAAAAAGAAAAACACACACACACATATTCAACTAGATTCCTAAATTAAATACATATTTTTTTTTTATAAAATGTGAAATGTTCAATGGTTAAAGTTAAATTACTATAAATTTCTTTTTCATAAATATTCATGAATTTTGAATTAAACTTTTTTTAAATAATGTACTGTTTTTGTTAGTACAAACACAAATAAAAAAAAAAAAGACAACAAACAAATGGTTAAAAAAAGAATAGATACACATCTATTGTATACATGTAAATATTTTCAAATAATTTACTTTTAAATTTTAAAATACAGATAATAATTGAAATTTTAACAAAACAAATCAATTGAAAAACAAAGAAATTTTAATTCAATTTTAGAATTATCAAAACATTACTACATTGTAAAATAGAAAATTTATTATGTAAATATTTCCACTAAATAAAAAGTCACAAGTGTAACAAATCACACATACATGCTCCGTTTAATTTTACTAACACCTATTGAATCAGGTACATCTACCTGGAAATCATTATGATCATATTGTTTATTCAATTGCTGACCATCTACAGGTGTGGGTAATAAAACTGATCATCAGCCCATGGTTTACGACCCCCAATAAAACCTCAGCATTTATCAGTGTATGCTGTCAGCTGTACTGTACTTAAGCGCAACGGCGAAAAAATGAAAACACACTATAAAAGTCAGCAACAAAAAACAACCACCTATCACTGAGCAAAAATGGAGAACACTAGTTATGGAATTACTATAATTTAAATAATGAAGAAAAAATGCCACATTGTCAAAACAGTTTTAAGAATGAAATATCATTATGATTTGAATATTCAACTTGGCACAAAAGAAGGACACAAAATCAACCGGGTTCAAAGTTTAACACAGGTTCAACTTATGAATGGGATTTTCTTCTATTTAACACTCCATACTTGAGAAATGATCCCATCTTTGTTGTATAATAATTTTGCTTGATTTCGTTGTTTCAGCTCTGCAGTGTACATAATGTTGATTTGATATTATGTCTAATATTTGTCTAAGACATCTAAAATGTATTTTGGAATGTGTCGACTTTGTTTTTGTCTTGCTTTGTCTAACCTTGGACTATTTCTTGTTTCTGTGTTCATGTTTACATTGTGCTGTCTAAGCACTATTACAAAATATTAATTTTCATATTTTTTTAGGTGGTAGTTCTACCAGCAGTAGTGACACTGAAGATATCTCCTACTCATCCGACGATTTTTCTTCAGAAGAAGAATCTGTTTTCATGCTGTCATACCCAGACCACCAGATGCCGAGGTCTATTTCTGCCATCAGTCTCGGAGCCGATGTTCAATCAATTTGCAGTCAGAACCAATCAGAATACATTAAAATCATCGAGGATAATGACATGAAGAAAGTTTTAAAGGAAGTGCGCAGGTGTTTGATTCATCGTTGTAGGATTACACAAAGTAAAGGAGCCGTGATGGTGGCACTACAGGCTCACGCTGTGATATCTAACTGTGATATTAATTCTGTAGGATATGGCATCAGGTGTATACAGAACTCAAGGGTGAGATTTATTCTTCTTGCCAGTTCTTTTTTCATTATGCTGAATAAAAAACAGCTAAAATTGACTGCCTTTAAAGTGTTAAGAAGCTTCTTTCTTTTTAGGTGTCCAGATAATTGATGTACATTAGATTTAGTCAAACTTTCATATGATATATATCGTCGTTGCGTTTCCAAAATGTCGTAAGCCAGTTTTGGTAAGTTTTCAGTAAAAGCAAAAACATTTTATTTCCAAAACCTCGTATGTTGCATGATGTTTTTCGAAAAGGATGGTGGACTTTCAAAATAAAGGTAAAACTCATTTGTAAATGTTTCCTTAAAATAAATCAAACAAATGAGTCTTACCTTTATTTTGAAAGTCCACCATCCTTTTCGAAAAACATCATGCAACATACAAGGTTTTGGAAATAAATTTTTAAGCCAATGATAATATGGTCAAATTCACAACTTCTGATTGGCATAGACATACAAATTGTTTAGGGTAGATGCATGCCAACTAGGTAATTCTAAAATGGAAATAAAACAATTTCGCCAAATTTTGACATACAACATTTTGGAACCGCAACGACGATATGCAAACTTTTATAAGTTTGTTTAGGGTTATGGTGTTTAACGACACTTTCAACAATATTTCAGTTATATCGTGGCCATCAGTTTTATTGGTGGAGGAAACCGGAGTACTCTGAAAAAACCACCGACCTGCCGTAAGTCACAACATGTTGTATCTAACGAGTACACCTCGCCCGAGTTAGGCACTGATTGCATAGGAAGTTGTAAATCCAACTTATATAGGGAATCTAAGGGGGAAGCGATTCACCGTATGTACCGAAATCGCGATTATTTTGAAGATGGTTCGGCTCACGATACGTGGAGGCCGCTTACGATACAAACAATATAATGCTCATTTTTTTTTTAAAAGTAGTGTTGAACTTTTGGTGATCATTTAATTAATATTTTGAGAAAAGTGAATCGTTTAATTTACGCTTTTAAAATTAATTAATCAAATATCAAATATTTATAATTTTCGCTAGTACGTAAGCGACCTCATATTTAAAAAAAGCATGGCAGCGTCCATGTCGACCAGCATGGACTTCAAGGAATAGTTACAGTTTCCTATAAAACGTATCGTGATAAAAAAAATTCTCCTCTGAAACCGTTTAGCCAAATGATCCGAAACCTAGTAGGAAGCATCTATGGAAGATCCTCTATACAGATTGCTCATTCCATCCGGATCCATTAACAAATATGGCCACCACAGGCGATTCTTGTTTCTGATTTGGCTGATTTTTAGCTTACCTGACCTTAGGCCATGTGAGCTTTTGTCATGGATAAGCGTCCGTCGTCCATCCGTCCGTTAGCTTTTCACATTTAACTCTTCTTCTCGGAAACCGCTTAACATATTTTAACCAAACTTGCCATAGATGTTCATTGGATGGTCCTCTACCAGATTTGTGTTTTTGGTATATATCGGAAATTCAAGATGGCTGCCAGGGCCAATAACGTCTTCTGATTGGTTGAAACCTTGAAAATCTTCTTGTCAGAAACCACTAAACCAATTGAATTGTGACTTTGCAGGAATGATCATTGGGTGGTCCTGTACTAAACCTGTGAATCGTTTGCCGATCGGAGATTCAAGATGGCCGCCATGACTCGACTTAGTTTAACATTGGACCCTATGGGAATTTCACATTTTCATCTTTTTTTCTGAAACCACAAAACAGACTTGAACCAAACTTGACAGAAATGTTCATTGGATGGTCATATAGAAGATTTTTGTTTTTGGCGCTGACCGGAAATCCAACAAGGCTGCCAGGGCCCATAATGTGTTCTGATTGGTCGAAATTTTTAAAATCTTCTTGTTAGAAACCACTAAGGCAATTGAATTGTGACTTTGCAGGAATGATCATTGGGTGGTTCTGTACTAAATTTGTGAATTGTTTGCTGACCGGTAATTCAAGATGGCCACCATGACGCGACTTAATTTTAACATAGGACCAGACATGGGGTAATCATAATTTGTAATCGTAATCAGTTGTAATCAATTACATTTTTTCATGTAATCGGATGTAATCTGTAATTGGACATTTTTTAGATTACATGTAATCATAATGTAATCGATTACATTCATTTTGACCCTGTAATCATGATTACATTTAGATTACTTTTCATCATTTTAACTTATTTTGTCTTGAAACATATCTCCTTAGATATTTAATGTATGATTTATGTAAAAGAATTTTCTTCATGAAATTTAGTAAACAAATAATGTAGAATGGTTTACTAGTAAAAATATAAAGTTTATTTTGACATCTAAATGAGAAAATATGTTATGAAATTCAATTGTTAAAAATTCCCCCAAAAAATCTATTCAAATTAAGTGGCAATCATAACATGATCAAAAGATATTATTCTATGTTTAATTGCAATCAAAGTTATCACAGGTGGAAAACATATTATGTATTAATTATGGCTTCAAAGACTTGATATCCAAACAAATAATATCTCAATTTCAATTACTTAAGGATTTCAAAATTTCAGTGAAAACAGTTTGTCGGCTTGTGTAAAACACAACAAGCTCTAAAATTTTGAATAATCTGACAAGACTTTCAAGATTACATATATGAAATTGCTTCTATGAAAGACTATCGCCATGTCCTCATGATTCCCATAAGATAAAGAAATATTTTATATAAACCAAAACATAGGTATCTCATGAAGATTTCTTATACAAGTTTGAAAAGAAATCTAAATTTCAATAAAGATATTATATAAAAAGCAAAATGTAAATTATATAAGTAGAATAACAAAATATTTTCAATCATACACATTACAAATTAAGTGATAAATATCAAGTTGTAATATTTGATATTCAGAGATATGTGATATTTCTGCTTTTTATTTTGGTGCTGATTTTCCTTTTAATATTGGATTATATGATCATTTTCATTATTTGTGGGTTATTATGCAACCTGTAATGAATATTTTATTAAATCTATTTATATAAATTAAGGATTTAGTTTTCATATTTAGACTGAGAAATTGTGCATATTTTTAAGCAAGTTTTTAGAACCAGAATGACTTTTTTTTTGTTCTGAATTATATATCACATTGAAATGGTGTGAAATTTAGTAATGGTGATTGTTACATAATTTGGTGTCATAAATAAGACCATAATTACAAATTTTATCTGTGCCACAGGTTAACTGCTAGTTTATTATCCACAATAAACTTTTGACAGGATGTTTGAAATTATTTGATATATATTATTAAAATATGCAAATGTATGTTATTAGTTCACCTGGACGGTCCAGGTGAACTATTGCCATCACTTGGCGTCCGTCTGTTGTCTGTAAACTTTTCACATTTCAAGCTTCTTCTCCTAAACCACTGGGCCAATTGGAACCAAACTTACCAGGAATGTTCCTTGGATGGTTCTCTACAAAGTTTTTGTTCTTCGTTCCAGTCGGATATTCAACATGGCTACCAGTGCCAATAATATACTCTGATTGGCTGAAATTTCAAAGATCTTCTTCTCTGAAACTAATGAACTCAAACTGTAAATGAATGATCATTGGAATGTCCTTTACCAAGTTTCTGTTTTTTATGCCGATCGAAAATCCAAGATGGCTGTCACCGCAGGACATAGATTAACATTGGACCCTATGGGAAAATGTTCAAATGCCTTCTTTTCAGAAACTACAATATGATTAAAGCCAAACAGTACATGAATGTTCATTGGATGGTCCTCTACAAAGTTTAGGTTTTTTGTTCCGATATGAAATTCAAAATGGCGGCTACGGCAGGACTTAGTTTAACAGTGGACCCTATGGAAAAAATGTTTAAAGTTTTCTCTTCTGAAACCAGTAAGTCAATATAAAGCAAACATGGCATGAATGGTCCTTAGGTGGTCAACTTTCAAAATGATGTCCTGTGACCCCGACCTCCATCCAAGATGGCCACCGTCAGCTGACATAGTTTTAACATAGGACCCTATGGGGAAAATGTTTAAAAATTTGTTCCTCTGAAACCAGTAAGCCAATTTGGAATTGAAAATTGTCATGAATGATCATTGCAAGCTGCTAACCAAGTGTTGTTACTTTTGGACCGATTCAAAATCCAAGATGGCCACCAGCGGGGGACATAATTATACATAGCGACCCTATGGGAAATATGTAAAACAAACTTCTTCTCAAGAACCACTGGATGGATTGGAACCATACATGGCAGAAATGTTCCTTGCAAGGTCCTTATCAAGTGTTGTTACTTTTTGTTCTGACCGACCTCCGTTCAAGATGGCTGCTGTTACAAAAGATAGAAATTTCTTCACAATTAAATCTTCTCCTCATAAACCGCTGAACCAAATTAAACCAAACCTGGCAGGGATGGTCCCTGGGTGGGTCCCTTTCTAAATTGTGTCCGACAGCCCCGCCCTCCTTTCAAGATGGTTGCTATTACAAAAAAAATAGAAATTTCTTCAATTGTTCATTGCTGCTTTAGTATAAGTCAAAATGAGCTCAAAATTTAACTGCAGCTACATGGAAAGGAGTAGTTTAACATATATTCCAGGTATTTTAGAGAAATTTTTCTTTCAGCCGATTTATACCGATTATGCAAATTAGGCATATTTTGAT
The DNA here is from genome assembly GCA_963680875.1 of Bathymodiolus brooksi. Lineage (NCBI taxonomy): Eukaryota > Metazoa > Mollusca > Bivalvia > Mytilida > Modiolidae > Bathymodiolus > Bathymodiolus brooksi. The sequence goes on along the minus strand of OY804583.1, from coordinate 8,187,108 downwards.
AAAAGATTACATTAAAAACTTTGGCTGGGATGGTCCTTGGGTGGTCCGTTTTCAATATTATGTCCCACAGCACCGCCCTCCATACAAAATGGCTGCTGTTACCAAGAATAGAAATTTCTTTAGTTGTCAATTTCTGCTTTATTACAAATCAAAATGAACTCAAATTTTAACTGCAGCTACATGGCAATGAGTAGTTTAACATATATTCTGGGTTTTTCTGTGAGATTTTTTTCAGCCAGTTTATTCCGTTTAGGAATATTATGAGATAAAAATCACATCAAAATCTTTTGCTCAGAAATTTGAGTTAAAATAATCTTTGGGTGGCCCACTTTCAAAATTATGTGTAACACCCCCATTTTCTATCAACTTTGGATGTCAAATTGAAAACCAGGTGAGCGATTACAGGCTCCTGGGAGCCTCTAGTTTATGTTGTTTTTCATTATGTTGATTTAACATAGAATGTATGTAAGTATGTTGCGTGGTGAGATTTGTAAATATATTAAACCATAATTACAGGTATAAAGTGAAAATATTTGTCCTAAATACAAATCATTAATAAAGTATCGACTTTTTGTAAATGTATCACCCATATTTCATCAATAGTTGACATTAACACCTAATCCCACCTATTATGGGCGGTCAAGACTCTAATTTAAATTTCAAACTCTCTTCTCTCATCATACCGAATATTGAAGCGGAGCCGTCATTTTTGTGATAATATAAATAATTTTCAATGTATAGAAGGAGTTTTATTAAAAACAGTGCACCTGATTTGTATTTATTAAGGATTGTTTACCTTTACCTATCCTGTATATGCCACCTATATCAGATGAACCACTGGTGTTGCTGTACCTTTACCTATCATGTATATGCCACCTATATCAGATGAACCACTGGTGTTGCTGTACCTTTACCTATCCTGTATATGCCACCTATATCAGATGAACCACTGGTGTTGCTGTACCTTTACCTATCCTGTATATGCCACCTATATCAGATGAACCACTGGTGTTGCTGTACCTTTACCTATCCTGTATATGCCACCTATATCAGATGAACCACTGGCATTGCTGTACCTTTACCTATCCTGTATATGCCAACTATTTCAGATGAACCACTGGCGTTGCTGTACCTTTACCTATCCTGTATATGCCACCTATATCAGATGAACCACTGGCATTGCTGTACCTTTACCTATCCTGTATATGCCACCTATATCAGATGAACCACTGGCGTTGCTGTACCTTTACCTATCCTGTATATGCCACCTATATCAGATGAACCACTGGCATTGCTGTACCTTTACCTATCTTGTATATGCCACCTATATCAGATGAACCACTGGTGTTGCTGTACCTTTACCTATCCTGTATATGCCACCTATATCAGATGAACCACTGGTGTTGCTGTACCTTTACCTATCCTGTATATGCCACCTATATCAGATGAACCACTGGCGTTGCTGTACCTTTACCTATCCTGTATATGCCACCTATATCAGATGAACCACTGGCATTGCTGTACCTTTACCTATCTTGTATATGCCACCTATATCAGATGAACCACTGGTGTTGCTGTACCTTTACCTATCATGTATATGCCACCTATATCAGATGAACCACTGGCGTTGCTGTACCTTTACCTATCTTGTATATGCCACCTATATCAGATGAACCACTGGCGTTGCTGTACCTTTACCTATCCTGTATATGCCACCTATATCAGATGAACCACTGGTGTTGCTGTACCTTTACCTATCCTGTATATGCCCACCTATATCAGATGAACCACTGGTGTTGCTGTACCTTTACCTATCCTGTATATGCCACCTATATCAGATGAACCACTGGTGTTGCTGTACCTTTACCTATCATGTATATGCCACCTATATCAGATGAACCACTGGTGTTGCTCTACCTTTACCTATCCTGTATATGCCACCTATATCAGATGAACCACTGGCGTTGCTGTACCTTTACCTATCCTGTATATGCCACCTATTTCAGATGAACCACTGGCATTGCTGTACCTTTACCTATCCTGTATATGCCACCTATATCAGATGAACCACTGGTGTTGCTGTACCTTTACCTATCCTGTATATGCCACCTATATCAGATGAACCACTGGTGTTGCTGTACCTTTACCTATCCTGTATATGCCACCTATATCAGATGAACCACTGGTGTTGCTGTACTTTTACCTATCCTGTATATGCCACCTATATCAGATGAACCACTGGCATTGCTGTACCTTTACCTATCCTGTATATGCCACCTATATCAGATGAACCACTGGCGTTGCTGTACCTTTACCTATCCTGTATATGCCACCTATATCAGATGAACCACTGGTGTTGCTGTACCTTTACCTATCCTGTATATGCCACCTATATCAGATGAACCACTGGCATTGCTGTACCTTTACCTATCCTGTATATGCCACCTATATCAGATGAACCACTGGCATTGCTGTACCTTTACCTATCCTGTATATGCCACCTATATCAGATGAACCACTGGTGTTGCTGTACCTTTACCTATCCTGTATATGCCACCTATATCAGATGAACCACTGGCATTGCTGTACCTTTACCTATCTTGTATATGCCACCTATATCAGATGAACCACTGGCGTTGCTGTACCTTTACCTATCCTGTATATGCCACCTATATCAGATGAACCACTGGCGTTGCTGTACCTTTACCTATCCTGTATATGCCACCTATATCAGATTAAACACTGGCGTTGCTGTACCTTTACCTATCCTGTATATGCCACCTATATCAGATGAACCACTGGTGTTGCTGTACCTTTACCTATCCTGTATATGCCACCTATATCAGATGAACCACTGGTGTTGCTGTACCTTACCTATCATGTATATGCCACCTATTTCAGATGAACCACTGGCATTGCTGTACCTTTACCTATCCTGTATATGCCACCTATATCAGATGAACCACTGGTGTTGCTGTACCTTTACCTATCTTGTATATGCCACCTATATCAGATGAACCACTGGTGTTGCTGTACCTTTACCTATCCTGTATATGCCACCTATATCAGATGAACCATTGGTGTTGCTGTACCTTACCTATCATGTATATGCCACCTATATCAGATGAACCACTGGTATTGCTGTACCATTACCTATCATGTATATGCCACCTATATCAGATGAACCACTGGTGTTGCTGTACCTTTACCTATCCTGTATATGCCACCTATATCAGATGAACCACTGGTGTTGCTGTACCTTACCTATCATGTATATGCCACCTATATCAGATGAACCACTGGCGTTGCTGTACATTTACCTATCCTGTATATGCCACCTATATCAGAGGAACCACTGGTGTTGCTGTACCTTTACCTATCATGTATATGCCACCTATCTCAGATGAACCACTGGTGTTGCTGTACCTTTACCTATCATGCATATGCCACCTATATCAGATGAACCACTGGCGTTGCTGTACCTTTACCTATCCTGTATATGCCACCTATATCAGATGAACCACTGGTGTTGCTGTACCTTTACCTATCCTGTATATGCCACCTATATCAGATGAACCACTGGTGTTGCTGTACCTTTACCTATCCTGTATATGCCACCTATATCAGATGAACCACTGGCGTTGCTGTACCTTTACCTATCCTGTATATGCCACCTATATCAGATGAACCACTGGCGTTGCTGTACCTTTACCTATCCTGTATATGCCACCTATATCAGATGAACCACTGGCGTTGCTGTACCTTTACCTATCCTGTATATGCCACCTATATCAGATGAACCACTGGCGTTGCTGTACCTTTACCTATCCTGTATATGCCACCTATATCAGATGAACCACTGGTGTTGCTGTACCTTTACCTATCCTGTATATGCCACCTATATCAGATGAACCACTGGCATTGCTGTACCTTTACCTATCCTGTATATGCCACCTATATCAGATGAACCACTGGCGTTGCTGTACCTTTACCTATCCTGTATATGCCACCTATATCAGATGAACCACTGGCGTTGCTGTACCTTTACCTATCCTGTATATGCCACCTATATCAGATGAACCACTGGTGTTGCTGTACCTTTACCTATCCTGTATATGCCACCTATATCAGATGAACCACTGGCGTTGCTGTACCTTTACCTATCCTGTATATGCCACCTATATCAGATGAACCACTGGTGTTGCTGTACCTTACCTATCATGTATATGCCACCTATATCAGATGAACCACTGGCGTTGCTGTACCTTTACCTATCCTGTATATGCCACCTATATCAGATGAACCACTGGTGTTGCTGTACCTTTACCTATCCTGTATATGCCACCTATATCAGATGAACCACTGGTGTTGCTGTACCTTTACCTATCCTGTATATGCCACCTATATCAGATGAACCACTGGCGTTGCTGTACCTTTACCTATCCTGTATATGCCACCTATATCAGATGAACCACTGGTGTTGCTGTACCTTTACCTATCCTGTATATGCCACCTATATCAGATGAACCACTGGTGTTGCTGTACCTTTACCTATCCTGTATATGCCACCTATATCAGATGACCCACTGGTGTTGCTGTACCTTTACCTATCCTGTATATGCCACCTATATCAGATGAACCACTGGTGTTGCTGTACCTTTACCTATCCTGTATATGCCACCTATATCAGATGAACCACTGGTGTTGCTGTACCTTTACCTATCCTGTATATGCCACCTATATCAGATGAACCACTGGTGTTGCTGTACCTTTACCTATCCTGTATATGCCACCTATATCAGATGAACCACTGGCGTTGCTGTACCTTTACCTATCCTGTATATGCCACCTATATCAGATGAACCACTGGTGTTGCTGTACCTTTACCTATCATGTATATGCCACCTATATCAGATGAACCACTGGTGTTGCTGTACCTTTACCTATCATGTATATGCCACCTATATCAGATGAACCACTGGTGTTGCTGTACCTTTACCTATCCTGTATATGCCACCTATATCAGATGAACCACTGGTGTTGCTGTACCTTTACCTATCCTGTATATGCCACCTATATCAGATGAACCACTGGTGTTGCTGTACCTTTTTACCTATCCTGTATATGCCACCTATATCAGATGAACCACTGGTGTTGCTGTACCTTTACCTATCCTGTATATGCCACCTATATCAGATGAACCACTGGTGTTGCTGTACCTTTACCTATCCTGTATATGCCACCTATATCAGATGAACTACTTGCGTTGCTGTACCTTTACCTATCCTGTATATGCCACCTATATCAGATGAACCACTGGCGTTGCTGTACCTTTACCTATCCTGTATATGCCACCTATATCAGATGAACCACTGGCGTTGCTGTACCTTTACCTATCCTGTATATGCCACCTATATCAGATGAACCACTGGTGTTGCTGTACCTTTACCTATCCTGTATATGCCACCTATATCAGATGAACTACTTGCGTTGCTGTACCTTTACCTATCCTGTATATGCCACCTATATCAGATGAACCACTGGCGTTGCTGTACCTTTACCTATCCTGTATATGCCACCTATATCAGATGAACCACTGGCGTTGCTGTACCTTTACCTATCCTGTATATGCCACCTATATCAGATGAACCACTGGCGTTGCTGTACCTTTACCTATCCTGTATATGCCACCTATATCAGATGAACCACTGGCGTTGCTGTACCTTTACCTATCCTGTATATGCCACCTATATCAGATGAACCACTGGTGTTGCTGTACCTTTACCTATCCTGTATATGCCACCTATATCAGATGAACCACTGGCGTTGCTGTACCTTTACCTATCCTGTATATGCCACCTATATCAGATGAACCACTGGTGTTGCTGTACCTTTACCTATCCTGTATATGCCACCTATATCAGATGAACCACTGGTGTTGCTGTACCTTTACCTATCCTGTATATGCCACCTATATCAGATGAACCACTGGCGTTGCTGTACCTTTACCTATCCTGTATATGCCACCTATATCAGATGAACCACTGGCGTTGCTGTACCTTTACCTATCCTGTATATGCCACCTATATCAGATGAACCACTGGCGTTGCTGTACCTTTACCTATCATGTATATGCCACCTATATCAGATGAACCACTGTTGTTGCTGTACCTTTACCTATCATGTATATGCCACCTATATCAGATGAACCACTGGCGTTGCTGTACCTTTACCTATCCTGTATATGCTACCTATATCAGATGAACCACTGGCGTTGCTGTACCTTTACCTATCATGTATATGCCACCTATATCAGATGAACCACTGGTGTTGCTGTACCTTTACCTATCATGTATATGCCACCTATATCAGATGAACCACTGGCGTTGCTGTACCTTTACCTATCCTGTATATGCCACCTATATCAGATGAACCACTGGTGTTGCTGTACCTTTACCTATCCTGTATATGCCACCTATATCAGATGAACCACTGGTGTTGCTGTACCTTTTTACCTATCCTGTATATGCCACCTATATCAGATGAACCACTGGTGTTGCTGTACCTTTACCTATCCTGTATATGCCACCTATATCAGATGAACCACTGGTGTTGCTGTACCTTTACCTATCCTGTATATGCCACCTACATCAGATGAACTACTTGCGTTGCTGTACCTTTACCTATCCTGTATATGCCACCTATATCAGATGAACCACTGGCGTTGCTGTACCTTTACCTATCCTGTATATGCCACCTATATCAGATGAACCACTGGCGTTGCTGTACCTTTACCTATCCTGTATATGCCACCTATATCAGATGAACCACTGGTGTTGCTGTACCTTTACCTATCCTGTATATGCCACCTATATCAGATGAACTACTTGCGTTGCTGTACCTTTACCTATCCTGTATATGCCACCTATATCAGATGAACCACTGGCGTTGCTGTACCTTTACCTATCCTGTATATGCCACCTATAGCAGATGAACCACTGGCGTTGCTGTACCTTTACCTATCCTGTATATGCCACCTATATCAGATGAACCACTGGCGTTGCTGTACCTTTACCTATCCTGTATATGCCACCTATATCAGATGAACCACTGGCGTTGCTGTACCTTTACCTATCCTGTATATGCCACCTATATCAGATGAACCACTGGCGTTGCTGTACCTTTACCTATCCTGTATATGCCACCTATATCAGATGAACCACTGGCGTTGCTGTACCTTTACCTATCCTGTATATGCCACCTATATCAGATGAACCACTGGTGTTGCTGTACCTTTACCTATCCTGTATATGCCACCTATATCAGATGAACCACTGGTGTTGCTGTACCTTTACCTATCCTGTATATGCCACCTATATCAGATGAACCACTGGCGTTGCTGTACCTTTACCTATCCTGTATATGCCACCTATATCAGATGAACCACTGGCGTTGCTGTACCTTTACCTATCCTGTATATGCCACCTATATCAGATGAACCACTGGCGTTGCTGTACCTTTACCTATCATGTATATGCCACCTATATCAGATGAACCACTGTTGTTGCTGTACCTTTACCTATCATGTATATGCCACCTATATCAGATGAACCACTGGCGTTGCTGTACCTTTACCTATCCTGTATATGCCACCTATATCAGATGAACCACTGGCGTTGCTGTACCTTTACCTATCATGTATATGCCACCTATATCAGATGAACCACTGGTGTTGCTGTACCTTTACCTATCATGTATATGCCACCTATATCAGATGAACCACTGGCGTTGCTGTTTCTTTACCTATCCTGTATATGCCACCTATATCAGATGAACCACTGGCGTTGCTGTACCTTTACCTATCATGTATATGCCACCTATATCAGATGAACCACTGGTGTTGCTGTACCTTTACCTATCCTGTATATGCCACCTATATCAGATGAACCACTGGCATTGCTGTACCTTTACCTATCCTGTATATGCCACCTATATCAGATGAACCACTGGTGTTGCTGTACCTTTACCTATCCTGTATATGCCACCTATATCAGATGAACCACTGGCGTTGCTGTACCTTTACCTATCCTGTATATGCCACCTATATCAGATGAACCACTGGCATTGCTGTACCTTTACCTATCCTGTATATGCCACCTATATCAGATGAACCACTGGCATTGCTGTACCTTTACCTATCCTGTATATGCCACCTATATCAGATGAACCACTGGTGTTCCTGTACCTTTACCTATCCAGTATATGCCACCTATATCAGATGAACCACTGGTGTTGCTGTACCTTTACCTATCCTGTATATGCCACCTATATCAGATTAACCACTGGCATTGCTGTACCTTTACCTATCCTGTATATGCCACCTATATCAGATGAACCACTGGTGTTGCTGTACCTTTACCTATCCTGTATATGCCACCTATATCAGATGAACCACTGGCATTGCTGTACCTTTACCTATCCTGTATATGCCACCTATATCAGATGAACCACTGGTGTTGCTGTAACTTTACCTATCCTGTATATGCCACCTATATCAGATGAACCACTGGTGTTGCTGTACCTTTACCTATCCTGTATATGCCACCTATATCAGATGAACCACTGGTGTTGCTGTACCTTTACCTATCCTGTATATGCCACCTATATCAGATGAACCACTGGTGTTGCTGTACCTTTACCTATCCTGTATATGCCACCTATATCAGATGAACCACTGGTGTTGCTGTACCTTTACCTATCCTGTATATGCCACCTATATCAGATGAACCACTGGTGTTGCTGTACCTTTACCTATCCTGTATATGCCCACCTATATCAGATGAACCACTGGTGTTGCTGTACCTTTACCTATCCTGTATATGCCCACCTATATCAGATGAACCACTGGTGTTGCTGTACCTTTACATATCATGTATATGCCACCTATATCAGATGAACCACTGGTGTTGCTTTACCTTTACCTATCCTGTATATGCCACCTATTTCAGATGAACCACTGGTGTTGCTGTACCTTTACCTATCCTGTATATGCCACCTATATCAGATGAACCACTGGCATTGCTGTACCTTTACCTATCCTGTATATGCCACCTATATCAGATGAACCGCTGGTGTTGCTGTACCTTTACCTATCATGTATATGCCACCTATATCAGATGAACCACTGGTGTTGCTGTACCTTTACCTATCCTGTATATGCCACCTATATCAGATGAACCACTGGTGTTGCTGTACCTTTACCTATTAGTCATCAGTGTGTAGCTCCTCCTTATCAATCCACACAGTAAAATACTATACAAGTTGAATTACTTCGAATAAACACACAATCCTTATATTAACACGGTGTACTATTAATAATTAAAGTCAGTAAAAAGTGCTGTACATGACCAACCACTATAACACCACCAGATCATCATTTGTCAAAATGGTGGCATTCTGGGCAGAAATGGGGGTGGCCTATTTAGAAATCAATATACTTCCTCGTTTACATGAAATTGACATACCAAAGTGTATAAATGTGTAGTTTAGAGTGTATTCGATATATAGAACAAAACTTGGTGTGATTGGTTTCTTTGTTTTATCATTTTTACCTCGATTTTTCGAAGAAAAAATGTCGAGCTATTGTCGTCACTGCGGCGTCAGCGTCTGGGTCGGTTAAGTTTTAGGTTAAGTTTTTTTGTCAAGAGTCCATTTCTCAAAAACTATCAAAGGTATCCATTTGAGACTTGGAATACTTGTTCACTATCAAAAGAGGAACCAATTACAACAAGGCAGGTGACCCTGTGATTTGTATATCCAGAGTTATCTGCCCTTGTTTCAACATAGTACATGTACATAGAAATTAGGGATATTTTTTAAGTATAATTAAAATTTCTCAATAACTATCAAAGCTATTAACTTGAAACTCAATACACTTGTAGAAAGTGTTGATCCCAATCTGTTGACAAGTTAGAAGTTTGTATATCTTTGTAAATGGCTTGCAGTTTAATATCAGATACGAAAAAGTCGAGCGTCCAGCACCCGTGGGCGGTGCTCTTGTTAATGCTTTTAGATGTATGAAACTCTACTGTACTTTTTTTTATTTTACGTGCATGAGGGGTGATACAGAAAAAAATCAAAAAAACTTTTCCATTGAACCTATATCGGCAAATCTAAGGATTGTTTTGTGTAGTGTAGTATATAGACGATGTATAGAATGAACTTTGGTAAATTGGTTGTTTTTCCTACGAATTCTCAAGGCATTTAAGGATTGATCTCAATTTTTTTTCGGTTCATGAAGAAATAAACCCAAGAATGTGGTACACACTGTGTAATTACGCAAGGGCGTGTACCACATTTTTTAATTTATTTCGAATGAACCGAGCAAAAAATTGTGATCCTTATAAATTAATTCCAAATTAATTTTTTTTTGTCCTAAGAATATTTTAACAGATAATAATTGCTTAAAAAAAATTAAAATTAAAAAATTTCCCAATTGAGACCCCAACATGTGACTTCCGGTTAAAAATTTTGTTTATGGAAAATAACATAAATTTTTTATCCAATCAAAATCTCTTAAACACATCAAATTAATTTATTTCAAAATGAATGAATTAATTTTTGCTCTGTTGTAGCATAAAACATGGCCACGCGAGATAAAGCGAGAAAACTTCTTCCCAAAAAGGCCTTTTTTTTGGTTTATGCCCTGAGTTTAATAGCTGTGTAATATATATAATTTTAAACCTTTTATATACATTTTGATATTTAACATTTTTAAACCACCCATATCACAGTTTTGAGATAAAACCTCTCTTTTTATTTGTGTGGTTTATTATCCCAAATAAGTTTATATACAGTATTAGAAGACTGATTGGTCTCAAGTTTTTCATAAATTGTCTTGGTTTGTCCCCTTTTGGAATACAAGTTATAATGCCTTGCTTTTGTGTAATTGATAATTGACCAGTTTTATACCCATAATTTATAGACCGAAAAACAAATTTCCCCAAATTATTACAGAATAATTTATAGAGTTTACGATTAAAACTATCTGATCTAGGACTTTTTTCATTTTTCATTCTCTGTTAATTCTACATAAGTTATTTCACCTTCTAAATTCATCAGATAATGTTGGAATGCCGGCCGATATATGGAATTTCATTTTTAAGATTTATATTACTTACAGTATCTCTTTTTGAATAAAGGTTTTCATAATAAGTCTTTGTTTCTTGTAAAATTTGATTCTGATCAGTTATTACATTTCCAGATTCATTAACAAGCTTTGGAATAGTTTTATTTGTAAAATGTTTTGCTTCTAAATTTATAAAAAAAAATGATGGCTTTTCTCCCTCTTCAGCCCACTGTATTTTTGATCTGATATAACAACCCCACAATTTTTCCTGTCTCAAAATTTTTAGATCAGATTTCTTTTTTTCAATTAAATCAAAATTTTCTGTTGTGTGTAATTCATTTTCTAATTTCATAATATCTTCTACAAAACAATTTTCTAATTTCATTTTTTCTTTTTTCCGATATAATACATATGAAACAGTTTTACCTCTTATTTTGGTCAAAAATGTTTCAAGAAATAGTTGATCGTTTATTGATCATCTATCTCACTGAGAGTGCTTCTGTCATAAACTAATCCAGCATACTGTTCTTTAGTTTTTTTTAATAGTTTCTTTAACAATTTCAACATAATCCATCTCATATAAAATTGAATTATTAAATTTCCATAATCCCCTACCAAGTATAAAATCATTTAGTTTCAATTGTAAATTATTGGGCAGTGGTCAGACCTATAGCTATTTATTATTTTAACATCATGAACTTGGTAATTAAAACTTTGAGATATCAGAAAGAAATCTAGTCTTGCCTGTTTTAAAGGAGTGCGTTTTCTCCATGTATATCTTTTAAGATCAGGATAAAGTTCTCTAAGCGGATCTGTTAAATTATTTATTTCAATCATATCCAAAACTTGATCTTTTGCTTTTGGGTTGTTAATACCAACATAATTATATGTATCTAACCTTTGATTTTGAATTAAATTATAATCTCCTGTCAGTATGATGGACTGATTATTAAAATATTCAATAGTTTCACTAACTTTATTGTAAAATAAAGGAGTATCATAATTTGGGCCATATATATTAATAAGGGTTATTTTTTTACATTCAATCTCTATATCAACTCTCAATAGATTTCCACAATCATCCTTTTTTGTATTTAATATTTTATATTCAAAATAATTACTTAATAATATTGCAACACCTCTTTAATTTGATGCAAATGAATTAAATATGCATTCTCCTCCCCATTGATTTCTTATAGCAGTTTCATCATTTATAGTAAAATGGGTATCTTGCAAGCAATATATATTGCAGTTTTTGAATTTCAGGTAGTTGAATACATCTCTTCATTTTTCAACAGAATTTAGACCTTGACAGTTGTAAGAGACAATCTGTAAGATATTATTTTTCATATTTCATAATCTTGTAAACTATGCAACTTTAAATCAAAAGTCAAAAACATTCTTAGGTTGTCTCTCACATCTGTCCTGTCTGCAATAACAACCTGCAATGTATGTGAACAAATGTACCTGTTCATTTCTGGTCTCGCCCTCATTCCTGCTAAACGTGTCTTTTATTACTAAGTGTAAACATAAATAATATTCAAATATTTTGCCAATAATAACAATAAAATAGAAACAAATCATGAATGGAGACCAAACAAAAAAAAAGAATATGATTTTCCACCTAGTTTAATTAATAAAGAATATGATGTAAGGGAGATAACTCAAATTTGTATCCAGTTTTCTATATTTTTTATATGAAAAAGAACTAATTTTAGGATTCAAACTTTTCAGCAATTATATCATGCTTTGAAAATATTAATAATAATAAATATTTGTATAAACTTATGCATTTTGAAATATATTTCTTCTATTCATAGATACTTTCACTTGTCCATTTCAGTCAATAAGATTAATTCAATATATCATGTATATCTCTAATTTTTTAATATATTTTTTTCTCAGAAAGATTATAGCATTTTTAAAGCATATTGATGTAAGACGGCAAAAAAAAGAAAACCTTAACCATTCCTGTTTTAACAGATTTTTCAAATGTTAAGCATACAAAGTGTCACACAGCACACATAAAATTGTTCTACTGCTACTTTTGCATATTGTGAAACTCGTCATGCATATATAAACAGGCTATCTATATTCATATATCAACATCAATGTAATTCTAATGTAGTTGTTTAATATCCCTGATTTGTGATTGGACAATGCTTTAATTTTCATGGTATCAATTCCATGGTTGAAAATCATGAGATATTTTAGACGATTGTCACTTATGTCATCTTGTCAACAATGTAGCAATACACATGATTGCATTTAAATGGAGATAACTGTATTTTATTTGAATATTTTACGGCATCAATTGTCGATTTAATGGTGTAATTTTCACCAATTCCACGGTTGAAATAGCATGAAATATTTTTTATAATTTTAGCTGATTACCACTTATGTCATCTTGTCAATAATATGGAAATATACATATATGATGTATGTATGTCTATCCTACACATGATTACATTAGAATGGAGATAACTGTATTGTATTTGAAATTTCACGGCATCAATTGTCGATTTAATGGTCACAAATATCCGTTTACTGGCTCCGCTAGTAAACTCAATTTGCGACCATCAAATCTCCTATTTTGCAATCTGAGAGCAAATAAAAAAACTGAAGTTATATTGAACAGAAAACAAAATAAACACAAATAAACATACAAAGCTACTCTAACAGGAGGCATTTAAAAAAACTAAAGCTGAAGTAATTGAATAGTAGAAAAAGGTTAAAAGGCTGATAGTACATGTATATACAAGAATATTCAGCAAACGTTGCTTCGTCTACTTTTCAGTCATTGAAACGGATACAGCCACTTCCGGTTTGTGCTGGATTTTTAATATGCATTCGGAATTCTCTAAACCGACTATGTGTAACAATACCATCATGATCATCTCCTCTCAAATGTAAAGTAAGCCTTTAAAATACAGATAATTGTTCCAATGCAGATTATATTATGTTCAACTCCAAATTACTGACATTTGATTGTTAAAGCACCTTTTTTTTTATTTTCTAAATCAATTTAGACCGGACCGGAAGTGGCTGTATCCGTTTCAATGATGAAAAGTAGACGAAGCGACGTTCGCTGAATTGTCTTGTCCAATTCGTCTGAGGGGGACCCGGTAGGTATATTTAAATGTGGCAGTCGAAAAGATAAATATCTCGGGAGTGTAGCGATATAATTGGGTCAGCGAAAGGATCACAAATAAGCGAAAAATATTGAGGCGAAGTGGGGAAGGGGAAAAGGGCAGATGTTTACCTAGCTGTGGAACCGTATCCCTTTATGGTCCTTTTTTTCTTTCTTTTTTTTTTGGCGGACCATGAGGTCCGCCGGTCCGCCAAAAAAAAAAAAGGACCATAAAGGGCTACGGTTATGCAGCTAATGTTTACCTTGAAGTAAGGAAAAGGAGGGGACATATATTTTTTTAATGAAACAAGTGCCCGTGTTTCAGGACACCTATAATATACAAACAAACTTTCTTACTTATCATGGTGTTATTACAGTAATAAGTTTTTACATTAAAAAATCAAATATACTTATTAATGACTTAGAAAAACTAAATGGACCACTAATTCCAAACATCATTAAAATTGTTATGAAATCTCAAAAAGGATCAAAAGACATGTACCATATTTTAGATTCAAATTCAATAAAATCAAAATGTGAAGAAAAATGGACGGAAGCTCTAAATGTAATTTTAAATTGGAAAGAAATTTATCGTTTGCCTTTCATTACAACAAAAAGTTCAAAACTACAGTAGTTTCAATATAGAATTATTCACAGAATTCTAGTTACAAATAGTTTATTGTATAAAATAAATCAAAAACCAAATGATAAATGTAGCTTCTACTTAGAAGAAGTAGAAAAAAATTGAACATATATTTTGGTCATATAATAAAATATCTAAACTTTGGGAAGACTTAAATAACTGGATTTTTAAAAAAAAACTGAAATAGAACTGTCATTAAATTTGACTATAATTTAATTTGGAATAACAGACAAATCTAAAAAAAAATATATGAGAAATTTAATAATCCTGCTTACTAAGTTTTAAAAATACAGAGCAAAATTAAATACTGAGTAGGTTCATTTAAAAACATTACAAAGCTATTTAAAAGAAAACCTTGTTATTGTAAAAATAAATCATATGAAAAGGCAAACACCTATTGGAGTCCCTGGGCACCAATGTATATTGTATACATTATTATTTTTTAATTTGTTCAACTGCTTCAATTTTTCCATCTCCATACTACCATGGCTATAAATAATGATACTTATTTTGTTTTACTTGTTTGTTCTCTTGTCACTCTATAAGAATGAAGGTTTAGAGTAAACTATTAGTACAACAATCTATCCTCTTTCTATATAGTTACATAATTTGATGTAAACATAAGATGACTATTTAATTGTAAAATATGCTGTTTTTTGCCAATAAAAAAAAATTCATTACAAAAAAAAAAGATAAAGCGAGAAAATACGAGATTCGTATCCTTTCTACTATACAAATCCTTGTACTCAGGTACCTAATTAGATAGGCTTCATTGTAATGATACTGATTTTTAAGACAGGAAAAGTTTTCTCTGCAAAGGACCCCTCCCCCTTTCTTTATTTCGTAAAATTGATATATTAGCAAAATTAAACATATGGTACAGAGTTCGTAATTTTGATAAAATATGAATTTTAATAATTGTTGACAGTTACAGAAATGTCAAAGACCATACTCCCTTGTTTATTTCTTAAAAATGATTTTTTTTAGCAAATTAAACATAAAAAATATCAATTTAAATTATTTTTACCATTACAGAAATAACAAAAGGTCATACTCCCTTCTTTATTCCTTGAAATTGTTATTTTGAAGCAAAAATATATGACTCAGAGGTTATAATTTTATAAAATATGAAATTAAATTATTTTTACAGTTACTGAAATGGCAAAAGACCACGGAGTTATGACAGGAACATCAGATGGTGGTCTGAATCTAGATGATCTCAAAGAAGAAGAAATCCTCAGAAAGAAAAGAATGGAATCACAACACATATACGAAAAGTTCCAAGCTCCTGCCAAAACCGAGCAAATAGAAGATCCCAGTAAGATTTATATCATGTTTATTAAGATCCCAGTAAGGTTGATATCATGTTTATTAAGATCCCAGTAAGATTTATATCATGTTTATTAAGATCCCAGTAAGATTTATATCATGTTTATTAAGATCCCAGTAAGGTTGATATCATGTTTATTAAGATCCCAGTAAGAATTATATCATGTTTATTAAGATCCCAGTAAGATTGATATCATATTTATTAAGATCCCAGTAAGATTTATATCATGTTTATTAAGATCCCAGTAAGATTTATATCATGTTTATTAAGATCCCAGTAAGGTTGATATCATGTTTATTAAGATCCCAATAAGAATTATATCATGTTTATTAAGATCCCAGTAAGATTTATATCATGTTTATTAAGATCCCAGTAAGATTTATATCATATTTATTAAGATCCCAGTAAGATTTATATCATGTTTATTAAGATCCCAGTAAGATTTATATCATGTTTATTAAGATCCCAATAAGATTTATATCATGTTTATTAAGATCCCAGTAAGATTGATATCATGTTTATTAAGATCCCAGTAAGATTTATATCATGTTTATTAAGATCCCAGTAAGATTTATATCATATTTATTAAGATCCCAGTAAGATTTATATCATGTTTATTAAGATCCCAGTAAGATTTATATCATGTTTATTAAGATCCCAGTAAGAATTATATCATGTTTATTAAGATCCCAGTAAGATATATATCATATTTATTAAGATCCCAGTAAGATTTATATCATGTTTATTAAGATCCCAGTAAGATTTATATCATGTTTATTAAGATCCAAGTAAGATTTATATCATGTTTATTAAGATCCCAGTAAGATTTATATCATGTTTATTAAGACCCCAGTAAGATTTATATCATGTTTATTAAGATCCCAGTAAGATTTATATCATGTTTATTAAGATCCCAGTAAGATTTATATCATATTTATTAAGATCCCAGTAAGATTTATATCATGTTTATTAAGACCCCAGTAAGATTTATATCATGTTTATTAAGATCCCAATAAGATTTATATCATGTTTATTAAGATCCCAATAAGATTTATATCATGTTTATTAAGATCCCAGTAAGATTTATATCATGTTTATTAAGATCCCAATAAGATTTATATCATGTTTATTAAGATCCCAGTAAGATTTATATCATATTTATTAAGATCCCAGTAAGATTTATATCATATTTATTAAGATCCCAGTAAGATTTATATCATGTTTATTAAGATCCCAGTAAGATTTATATCATGTTTATTAAGATCCCAGTAAGATTTATATCATGTTTATTAAGATCCCAGTAAGATTTATATCATGTTTATTAAGATCCCAGTAAGATATATATCATATTTATTAAGATCCCAGTAAGATTTATATCATATTTATTAAGATCCCAGTAAGATTTATATCATATTTATTAAGATCCCAGTAAGGTTTATATCATGTTTATTAAGATCCCAGTAAGATTTATATCATGTTTATTAAGACCCCAGTAAGATTTATATCATATTTATTAAGATCCCAGTAAGATATATATCATGTTTATTAAGATCCCAGTAAGATTTATATCATGTTTATTAATATCCCAGTAAGATTGATATCATGTTTATTAAGATCCCAGTAAGATTTATATCATGTTTATTAAGATCCCAGTAAGATTTATATCATATTTATTAAGACCACAGTAAGATTTATATCATGTTTATTAAGATCCCAGTAAGGTTGATATCATGTTTATTAAGATCCCAGTAAGATTTATATCATGTTTATTAAGATCCCAGTAAGATTTATATCATGTTTATTAAGATCCCAGTAAGATTGATATCATGTTTATTAAGATCCCAGTAAGAATTATATCATTTTTATTAAGATCCCAATAAGATTTATATCATATTTATTAAGATCCCAATAAGATTTATATCATGTTTATTAAGATCCCAGTAAGATTTATATCATGTTTATTAAGATCCCAATAAGATTTATATCATGTTTATTAAGATCCCAGTAAGAATTATATCATTTTTATTAAGAAAACAGAATTACAGGGGCTGTCATGGTTGTGATCGCATGGTAGTTGGATTTACAACTACCTATACAATCAGTGCCTATTACCACTAGTAGTGAGTTTGAACCCCTTTCATGTCGAGGTGTACTCAATACAACATTATGTGATAAAGTTTGTCAGTGACTTACAACAGGTCGGTGGTTTTCTCCAGGTACTTCAATTTCCTCCACCAATAAAACTCACCACGATATAACTGAAATATTGTAGAAAGTGGCTTTAAACACCATAAACCAAACAAACCAAACCAGAATTCTATTTTTAGACAATATCTAGTTGTATCAAACTTAGTGGTTCCTTCTAATTGTTGATTTACCCAGCTATTTTCCTCCAGAGAGAAATTGCCGAAAGTTTCTGGACATAGTCAGAACAGGTCCAAAATGAACTATTTGAAATGTGGTGTAGATGGTTTTAGCTATTTTTCATTGATTTTCAGTTATTTTATTTTCTAACAAGAATCATCCTTGTTTACCACAGGGTTCGAAATTACTGTAGGTCTCATAGCCCGAGGCTGGAAGAATTGTGCTCGGTTTAGGCCAAGTTGTTTTATCATAGACCGTGTGTCTAGGTGCTTTACGACTATCAATTTCCGGAAATTGTGTTCCGCGCGGACATCGTTTTCTATTTTATGTAAAATCATTGGTCATGTCAGCACTTGAAATAAACTACTCTTTTCTCCGCTATATGTAAGAACTTATATGACTATGATCACGAGTTCATGGTTACTTTTACCAGGAGTTTCAAAACCGGAGTCTAAATGGAAAGTTGACACCTGTGAAAGTAACAAGGCATATGATGTATACAGAGATGGAGTCAGATTATGAACTGGAATCTCAGGACAAATAAAAATTCAGAATAAAACAAAATTATTTTGGGAACGACCATTTAACTTGAAGGGGAGGGGGGGGGGGGGGGGAGGGGGTTGTGGTTTTTTTCTAAAAAAATATTCTGATTCCCAATGTTCCTGAAAAAAATATTGATTATGGTGGAGGAAAAAAAAAATAATCTGATTCAGAGTTTTTGTCAAATAACCTAATGTTAAATTCTGGAAAAAAAATTTACGCTTTGTGCAACAAAAAAAATTAATATTCTAACTCTTGTGTTGTCCGAAAAAAAATTTCTGAACGAAACAAAAAAACCATAATCCCCCTCCCCCCCCCCCCTTCAAGTTAAATGGTTGGTCCCTTATACATTTGCCTTTTATTAACATTTTTCAATCTTTGAAACCAAAAAAATATACTTTTTTTGACACAATATTTTCACATCTCATACATTCAAAACATACTCAGAATGCAGGATTTTGCATGTACATGTAATTACTAAAAATTTTCTTGGGGGTGGGGGACATGCTCCCAAAACCCCCTAGCAAATTTGGCTCGCTTCACGTCCCTCGCCGCAAATACAGGTCTAGGCATTTTCCTTCAGGGCTAGAATAGATTAAATCAGTCTAGCCCTGCAGTCTAGAAATTAATTCACATTAAATTCTATCCCTGTTACCACATTGGTAATGTAATGGTTTGGTGCTCGCCTCGTGTGCAGTAGATCAGGATTTGAGCCCCGGTCGGGACAAACCAAAGACTAATTATAAGAGAAACAAAAGACTAATTATAAGAGAAACCAAAGACTAATTATAAGAGAAACCAAGGACTAATTATAAGAGAAACCAAAGATTAATTATAAGAGAAACCAAAGACTAATTATAAGACAAACCAAAGACTAATTATAAGAGAAACCACAGACTAATTATAAGAGAAACAAAAGACTGATTATAAGAGAAACAAAAGACTGATTATAAGAGAAACCAAAGACTAATTATAAGAGAAACCAAAGACTGATTATAAGAGAAACCAAAGACTAATTATAAGAGAAACCAAAGACTGATTATAAGAGAAACCAAAGACTAATTATAAGAGAAACAAAAGACTAATTATAAGAGAAACCAAAGACTGATTATAAGAGAAACCAAAGACTAATTATAAGAGAAACAAAAGACTAATTATAAGAGAAACCAAAGACTGATTATAAGAGAAACCAAAGACTAATTATAAGAGAAACAAAAGACTAATTATAAGACATACCAAAGACTAATTATAAGAGAAACCGAAGACTAATTATAAGAGAAACCAAAGACTAATTATAAGAGAAACCAAAGACTAATTATAAGAGAAACCAAAGACTAATTATAAGAGAAAACACAGACTAATTATAAGAGAAAACACAGACTAATTATAAGAGAAAACACAGACTAATTATAAGAGAAACCAAAGACTAATTATAGGAGAAACCAAAGACTGATTATAAGAGAAACCAAAGACTAATTATAAGAGAAACCAAAGACTAATTATAAGATAAACCAAAGACTAATTATAAGAGAAACCAAAGACTAATTATAAGAGAAACCAAAGACTAATTATAAGAGAAACAAAAGACTAATTATAAGAGAAACAAAAGACTAATTATAAGAGAAACCAAAGACTAATTATAAGACATACCAAAGACTAATTATAAGAGAAACCGAAGACTAATTATAAGAGAAACCAAAGACTGATTATAAGAGAAACCAAAGACTAATTATAAGAGAAACCAAAGACTAATTATAAGACAAACCAAAGACTAATTATAAGAGAAACAAAAGACTAATTATAAGAGAAACAAAAGACTAATTATAAGACAAACCAAAGACTAATTATAAGAGAAACCACAGACTAATTATAAGAGAAACAAAAGACTAATTATAAGAGAAACAAAAGACTAATTATAAGAGAAACAAAAGACTAATTATAAGAGAAAACAAAGATTAATTATAAGAGAAATCAAAGACTAATTATAAGAGAAACAAAAGACTAATTATAAGAGAAACCAAAGACTAATTATAAGAGAAACCAAAGACTAATTATAAGAGAAACAAAAGACTAATTATAAGAGAAACCAAAGACTGATTATAAGAGAAACCACAGATTAATTATAAGAGAAACCAAAGACTGATTATAAGAGAAACCACAGACTAATTATAAGAGAAACAAAAGACTGATTATAAGAGAAACCAAAGACTAATTATAAGAGAAACCAAAGACTAATTATAAGAGAAACCAAAGACTAATTATAAGAGAAACAAAAGACTAATTATAAGAGAAACCAAAGACTGATTATAAGAGAAACCAAAGACTAATTATAAGAGAAACAAAAGACTAATTATAAGAGAAACCAAAGACTAATTATAAGAGAAACCAAAGACTAATTATAAGAGAAACCACAGACTAATTATAAGAGAAACCAAAGACTAATTATAAGAGAAACAAAAGACTAATTATAAGAGAAACCAAAGACTAATTATAAGAGAAACCAAAGACTAATTATAAGAGAAACCACAGACTAATTATAAGAGAAACCAAAGACTAATTATAAGACAAACCAAAGACTGATTATAAGAGAAACCAAAGACTAATTATAAGAGAAACCAAGGACTAATTATAAGAGAAACCAAAGACTAATTATAAGAGAAACCAAAGACTAATTATAAGAGAAACCAAAGACTAATTATTAGAGAAACCAAAGACTAATTATAAGAGAAACCACAGACTAATTATAAAAGAAACAAAAGACTAATTATAAGAGAAAACAAAGATTAATTATAAGAGAAACCAAAGACTAATTATAAGAGAAACCAAAGACTGATTATAAGAGAAACAAAAGACTAATTATAAGAGAAACCAAAGACTAATTATAAGAGAAACCAAAGACTAATTATAAGAGAAACCAAAAGACTAATTATAAGACAAACCAAAGACTAATTATAAGAGAAACAAAAGACTAATTATAAGACAAACCAAAGACTAATTATAAGAGAAACCAAAGACTAATTATAAGAGAAACCAAAGACTAATTATAAGAGAAACAAAAGACTAATTATAAGAGAAACAAAAGACTAATTATAAGAGAAACCAAAGACTAATTATAAGAGAAACCAAAGACTAATTATAAGATAAACCAAAGACTGATTATAAGAGAAACCAAAGACTAATTATAAGAGAAACCAAAGACTAATTATAAGAGAAACCAAAGACTAATTACAAGAGAAACCAAAGACTAATTATAAGAGAAACCAAAGACTAATTATAAGAGAAACCACAGACTAATTATAAGCGAAACCACAGACTAATTATAAGAGAAACCAAAGACTAATTATAAGAGAAACCAAAGACTAATTATAAGAGAAACCAAAGACTAATTATAAGAGAAACCAAAGACTAATTATAAGAGAAACCAAAGACTGATTATAAGAGAAACCAAAGACTGATTATAAGAGAAACCAAAGACTAATTATAAGAGAAACCAAAGATTAATTATAAGAGAAACCAAAGACTGATTATAAGACAAACCACAGACTAATTATAAGAGAAACCAAAGACTAATTATAAGAGAAACCAAAGACTAATTATAAGAGAAACCAAAAACTAATTATAAGAGAAACCAAGGACTAATTATAAGAGAAACCAAAGACTAATTATAAGAGAAACCAAAGACTAATTATAAGACAAACCAAGGACTAATTATAAGATAAACCAAAGACTGATTATAAGAGAAACCAAAGACTAATTATAAGAGAAAACACAGACTAATTATAAGAGAAACAACAGACTAATTATAAGAGAAACAAAAGACTAATTATAAGAGAAACCAAAGACTGATTATAAGAGAAACAAAAGACTGATTATAAGAGAAACCAAAGACTAATTATAAGAGAAACCAAAGACAAATTATATGAGAAACCAAAGACTAATTATAAGAGAAACCAAAGACTAATTATAAGAGAAACCAAAGACTAATTATAAGAGAAAACACAGACTAATTATAAGAGAAACAAAAGACTGATTATAAGAGAAACAAAAGACTGATTATAAGAGAAACCAAAGACTAATTATAAGAGAAACCAAAGACTGATTATAAGAGAAACCAAAGACTAATTATAAGAGAAACCAAAGACTGATTATAAGAGAAACCAAAGACTAATTATAAGAGAAACAAAAGACTAATTATAAGAGAAACCAAAGACTGATTATAAGAGAAACCAAAGACTAATTATAAGAGAAACAAAAGACTAATTATAAGAGAAACCAAAGACTGATTATAAGAGAAACCAAAGACTAATTATAAGAGAAACAAAAGACTAATTATAAGACATACCAAAGACTAATTATAAGAGAAACCGAAGACTAATTATAAGAGAAACCAAAGACTAATTATAAGAGAAACCAAAGACTAATTATAAGAGAAACCAAAGACTAATTATAAGAGAAAACACAGACTAATTATAAGAGAAAACACAGACTAATTATAAGAGAAAACACAGACTAATTATAAGAGAAACCAAAGACTAATTATAAGAGAAACCAAAGACTAATTATAGGAGAAACCAAAGACTAATTATAAGAGAAACCAAAGACTAATTATAAGAGAAACCAAAGACTAATTATAAGATAAACCAAAGACTAATTATAAGAGAAACCAAAGACTAATTATAAGAGAAACCAAAGACTAATTATAAGAGAAACAAAAGACTAATTATAAGAGAAACAAAAGACTAATTATAAGAGAAACCAAAGACTAATTATAAGACATACCAAAGACTAATTATAAGAGAAACCGAAGACTAATTATAAGAGAAACCAAAGACTGATTATAAGAGAAACCAAAGACTAATTATAAGAGAAACCAAAGACTAATTATAAGACAAACCAAAGACTAATTATAAGAGAAACAAAAGACTAATTATAAGAGAAACAAAAGACTAATTATAAGACAAACCAAAGACTAATTATAAGAGAAACCACAGACTAATTATAAGAGAAACAAAAGACTAATTATAAGAGAAACAAAAGACTAATTATAAGAGAAACAAAAGACTAATTATAAGAGAAAACAAAGATTAATTATAAGAGAAATCAAAGACTAATTATAAGAGAAACAAAAGACTAATTATAAGAGAAACCAAAGACTAATTATAAGAGAAACCAAAGACTAATTATAAGAGAAACAAAAGACTAATTATAAGAGAAACCAAAGACTGATTATAAGAGAAACCACAGATTAATTATAAGAGAAACCAAAGACTGATTATAAGAGAAACCACAGACTAATTATAAGAGAAACAAAAGACTGATTATAAGAGAAACCAAAGACTAATTATAAGAGAAACCAAAGACTAATTATAAGAGAAACCAAAGACTAATTATAAGAGAAACAAAAGACTAATTATAAGAGAAACCAAAGACTGATTATAAGAGAAACCAAAGACTAATTATAAGAGAAACAAAAGACTAATTATAAGAGAAACCAAAGACTAATTATAAGAGAAACCAAAGACTAATTATAAGAGAAACCACAGACTAATTATAAGAGAAACCAAAGACTAATTATAAGAGAAACAAAAGACTAATTATAAGAGAAACCAAAGACTAATTATAAGAGAAACCAAAGACTAATTATAAGAGAAACCACAGACTAATTATAAGAGAAACCAAAGACTAATTATAAGACAAACCAAAGACTGATTATAAGAGAAACCAAAGACTAATTATAAGAGAAACCAAGGACTAATTATAAGAGAAACCAAAGACTAATTATAAGAGAAACCAAAGACTAATTATAAGAGAAACCAAAGACTAATTATTAGAGAAACCAAAGACTAATTATAAGAGAAACCACAGACTAATTATAAAAGAAACAAAAGACTAATTATAAGAGAAAACAAAGATTAATTATAAGAGAAACCAAAGACTAATTATAAGAGAAACCAAAGACTGATTATAAGAGAAACAAAAGACTAATTATAAGAGAAACCAAAGACTAATTATAAGAGAAACCAAAGACTAATTATAAGAGAAACCAAAAGACTAATTATAAGACAAACCAAAGACTAATTATAAGAGAAACAAAAGACTAATTATAAGACAAACCAAAGACTAATTATAAGAGAAACCAAAGACTAATTATAAGAGAAACCAAAGACTAATTATAAGAGAAACAAAAGACTAATTATAAGAGAAACAAAAGACTAATTATAAGAGAAACCAAAGACTAATTATAAGAGAAACCAAAGACTAATTATAAGATAAACCAAAGACTGATTATAAGAGAAACCAAAGACTAATTATAAGAGAAACCAAAGACTAATTATAAGAGAAACCAAAGACTAATTACAAGAGAAACCAAAGACTAATTATAAGAGAAACCAAAGACTAATTATAAGAGAAACCACAGACTAATTATAAGCGAAACCACAGACTAATTATAAGAGAAACCAAAGACTAATTATAAGAGAAACCAAAGACTAATTATAAGAGAAACCAAAGACTAATTATAAGAGAAACCAAAGACTAATTATAAGAGAAACCAAAGACTGATTATAAGAGAAACCAAAGACTGATTATAAGAGAAACCAAAGACTAATTATAAGAGAAACCAAAGATTAATTATAAGAGAAACCAAAGACTGATTATAAGACAAACCACAGACTAATTATAAGAGAAACCAAAGACTAATTATAAGAGAAACCAAAGACTAATTATAAGAGAAACCAAAAACTAATTATAAGAGAAACCAAGGACTAATTATAAGAGAAACCAAAGACTAATTATAAGAGAAACCAAAGACTAATTATAAGACAAACCAAGGACTAATTATAAGATAAACCAAAGACTGATTATAAGAGAAACCAAAGACTAATTATAAGAGAAAACACAGACTAATTATAAGAGAAACCACAGACTAATTATAAGAGAAACAAAAGACTAATTATAAGAGAAACCAAAGACTGATTATAAGAGAAACAAAAGACTGATTATAAGAGAAACCAAAGACTAATTATAAGAGAAACCAAAGACAAATTATATGAGAAACCAAAGACTAATTATAAGAGAAACCAAAGACTAATTATAAGAGAAACCGAAGACTAATTATAAGAGAAACCAAAGACTGATTATAAGAGAAACCAAAGACTAATTATAAGAGAAACAAAAGACTAATTATAAAAGAAACAAAAGACTAATTATAAGACATACCAAAGACTAATTATAAGAGAAACCGAAGACTAATTATAAGAGAAACCAAAGACTAATTATAAGAGAAACCAAAGGCTAATTATAAGAGAAACCAAAGACTAATTATAAGAGAAAACACAGACTAATTATAAGAGAAACCAAAGACTAATTATAAGACAAACCAAAGACTAATTATAAGAGAAACCAAAGACTAATTATAAGACAAACCAAAGACTAATTATAAGAGAAACCAAAGACTAATTATAAGACAAACCAAAGACTAATTATAAGAGAAACCAAAGACTGATTATAAGAGAAACCAAAGACTAATTATAAGACAAACCAAAGACTAATTATAAGAGAAACCAAAGACTAATTATAAGACAAACCAAAGACTAATTATAAGATAAACCAAAGACTGATTATAAGAGAAACCAAAGACTAATTATAAGAGAAAACACAGACTAATTATAAGAGAAACCACAGACTAATTATAAGAGAAACCAAAGACTAATTATAAGACAAACCAAAGACTAATTATAAGAGAAACCAAAGACTGATTATAAGAGAAAACAAAGACTAATTATAAGACAAACCAAAGACTAATTATAAGAGAAACCAAAGACTAATTATAAGACAAACCAAAGACTAATTATAAGATAAACCAAAGACTGATTATAAGAGAAACCAAAGACTAATTATAAGAGAAAACACAGACTAATTATAAGAGAAACCACAGACTAATTATAAGAGAAACAAAAGACTAATTATAAGAGAAACCAAAGACTGATTATAAGAGAAACAAAAGACTGATTATAAGAGAAACCAAAGACTAATTATAAGAGAAACCAAAGACAAATTATATGAGAAACCAAAGACTAATTATAAGAGAAACCAAAGACTAATTATAAGAGAAACCAAAGACTAATTATAAGAGAAACCAAAGACTAATTATAAGACAAACCAAAGACTAATTATAAGATAAACCAAAGACTGATTATAAGAGAAACCAAAGACTAATTATAAGAGAAAACACAGACTAATTATA
The DNA here is from genome assembly GCA_963680875.1 of Bathymodiolus brooksi. Classification (NCBI taxonomy): domain Eukaryota; kingdom Metazoa; phylum Mollusca; class Bivalvia; order Mytilida; family Modiolidae; genus Bathymodiolus; species Bathymodiolus brooksi. Next base: position 8,159,728 of record OY804583.1, on the reverse strand, counting down.
AGAGAAACCACAGACTAATTATAAGAGAAACAAAAGACTAATTATAAGAGAAACCAAAGACTGATTATAAGAGAAACAAAAGACTGATTATAAGAGAAACCAAAGACTAATTATAAGAGAAACCAAAGACAAATTATATGAGAAACCAAAGACTAATTATAAGAGAAACCAAAGACTAATTATAAGAGAAACCGAAGACTAATTATAAGAGAAACCAAAGACTGATTATAAGAGAAACCAAAGACTAATTATAAGAGAAACAAAAGACTAATTATAAAAGAAACAAAAGACTAATTATAAGACATACCAAAGACTAATTATAAGAGAAACCGAAGACTAATTATAAGAGAAACCAAAGACTAATTATAAGAGAAACCAAAGGCTAATTATAAGAGAAACCAAAGACTAATTATAAGAGAAAACACAGACTAATTATAAGAGAAACCAAAGACTAATTATAAGACAAACCAAAGACTAATTATAAGAGAAACCAAAGACTAATTATAAGACAAACCAAAGACTAATTATAAGAGAAACCAAAGACTAATTATAAGACAAACCAAAGACTAATTATAAGAGAAACCAAAGACTGATTATAAGAGAAACCAAAGACTAATTATAAGACAAACCAAAGACTAATTATAAGAGAAACCAAAGACTAATTATAAGACAAACCAAAGACTAATTATAAGATAAACCAAAGACTGATTATAAGAGAAACCAAAGACTAATTATAAGAGAAAACACAGACTAATTATAAGAGAAACCACAGACTAATTATAAGAGAAACCAAAGACTAATTATAAGACAAACCAAAGACTAATTATAAGAGAAACCAAAGACTGATTATAAGAGAAAACAAAGACTAATTATAAGACAAACCAAAGACTAATTATAAGAGAAACCAAAGACTAATTATAAGACAAACCAAAGACTAATTATAAGATAAACCAAAGACTGATTATAAGAGAAACCAAAGACTAATTATAAGAGAAAACACAGACTAATTATAAGAGAAACCACAGACTAATTATAAGAGAAACAAAAGACTAATTATAAGAGAAACCAAAGACTGATTATAAGAGAAACAAAAGACTGATTATAAGAGAAACCAAAGACTAATTATAAGAGAAACCAAAGACAAATTATATGAGAAACCAAAGACTAATTATAAGAGAAACCAAAGACTAATTATAAGAGAAACCAAAGACTAATTATAAGAGAAACCAAAGACTAATTATAAGACAAACCAAAGACTAATTATAAGATAAACCAAAGACTGATTATAAGAGAAACCAAAGACTAATTATAAGAGAAAACACAGACTAATTATAAGAGAAACCACAGACTAATTATAAGAGAAACAAAAGACTAATTATAAGAGAAACCAAAGACTGATTATAAGAGAAACAAAAGACTGATTATAAGAGAAACCAAAGACTAATTATAAGAGAAACCAAAGACAAATTATATGAGAAACCAAAGACTAATTATAAGAGAAACCAAAGACTAATTATAAGAGAAACCGAAGACTAATTATAAGAGAAACCAAAGACTGATTATAAGAGAAACCAAAGACTAATTATAAGAGAAACAAAAGACTAATTATAAAAGAAACAAAAGACTAATTATAAGACATACCAAAGACTAATTATAAGAGAAACCGAAGACTAATTATAAGAGAAACCAAAGACTAATTATAAGAGAAACCAAAGGCTAATTATAAGAGAAACCAAAGACTAATTATAAGAGAAAACACAGACTAATTATAAGAGAAACCAAAGACTAATTATAAGACAAACCAAAGACTAATTATAAGAGAAACCAAAGACTAATTATAAGACAAACCAAAGACTAATTATAAGAGAAACCAAAGACTAATTATAAGACAAACCAAAGACTAATTATAAGAGAAACCAAAGACTGATTATAAGAGAAACCAAAGACTAATTATAAGACAAACCAAAGACTAATTATAAGAGAAACCAAAGACTAATTATAAGACAAACCAAAGACTAATTATAAGATAAACCAAAGACTGATTATAAGAGAAACCAAAGACTAATTATAAGAGAAAACACAGACTAATTATAAGAGAAACCACAGACTAATTATAAGAGAAACCAAAGACTAATTATAAGACAAACCAAAGACTAATTATAAGAGAAACCAAAGACTGATTATAAGAGAAAACAAAGACTAATTATAAGACAAACCAAAGACTAATTATAAGAGAAACCAAAGACTAATTATAAGACAAACCAAAGACTAATTATAAGATAAACCAAAGACTGATTATAAGAGAAACCAAAGACTAATTATAAGAGAAAACACAGACTAATTATAAGAGAAACCACAGACTAATTATAAGAGAAACAAAAGACTAATTATAAGAGAAACCAAAGACTGATTATAAGAGAAACAAAAGACTGATTATAAGAGAAACCAAAGACTAATTATAAGAGAAACCAAAGACAAATTATATGAGAAACCAAAGACTAATTATAAGAGAAACCAAAGACTAATTATAAGAGAAACCAAAGGCTAATTATAAGAGAAACCAAAGACTAATTATAAGAGAAAACACAGACTAATTATAAGAGAAACAAAAGACTAATTATAAGAGAAAACAAAGACTAATTATAAGAGAAAACACAGACTAATTATAAGAGAAACCACAGACTAATTATAAGAGAAACAAAAGACTAATTATAAGAGAAACCAAAGACTGATTATAAGAGAAACAAAAGACTGATTATAAGAGAAACCAAAGACTAATTATAAGAGAAACCAAAGACAAATTATATGAGAAACCAAAGACTAATTATAAGAGAAACCAAAGACTAATTATAAGAGAAACCGAAGACTAATTATAAGAGAAACCAAAGACTGATTATAAGAGAAACCAAAGACTAATTATAAGAGAAACAAAAGACTAATTATAAAAGAAACAAAAGACTAATTATAAGACATACCAAAGACTAATTATAAGAGAAACCGAAGACTAATTATAAGAGAAACCAAAGACTAATTATAAGAGAAACCAAAGGCTAATTATAAGAGAAACCAAAGACTAATTATAAGAGAAAACACAGACTAATTATAAGAGAAACCAAAGACTAATTATAAGACATACCAAAGACTAATTATAAGAGAAACCGAAGACTAATTATAAGAGAAACCAAAGACTGATTATAAGAGAAACCAAAGACTAATTATAAGAGAAACCACAGACTAATTATAAGAGAAACAAAAGACTAATTATAAGAGAAACAAAAGACTAATTATAAGAGAAACAAAAGACTAATTATAAGAGAAAGCAAAGATTAATTATAAGAGAAACCAAAGACTAATTATAAGAGAAACAAAAGACTAATTATAAGAGAAACCAAAGACTAATTATAAGAGAAACCAAAGACTAATTATAAGAGAAACAAAAGACTAATTATAAGAGAAAACACAGACTAATTATAAGAGAAACCAAAGACTAATTATAAGAGAAGCCGAAGACTGATTATAAGAGAAACAAAAGACTAATTATAAGAGAAACCAAAGACTAATTATAAGAGAAAACACAGACTAATTATAAGAGAAACCAAAGACTAATTATAAGAGAAACCAAAGACTGATTATAAGAGAAACAAAAGACTAATTATAAGAGAAAACACAGACTAATTATAAGAGAAACCAAAGACTAATTATAAGAGAAACCAAAGACTAATTATAAGAGAAACAAAAGACTGATTATAAGAGAAACCAAAGACTAATTATAAGAGAAACCAAAGACTAATTATAAGAGAAACAAAAGACTAATTATAAGAGAAACCAAAGACTAATTATAAGAGAAACCAAAGACTAATTATAAGAGAAACAAAAGACTGATTATAAGAGAAACCAAAGACTAATTATAAGAGAAACCAAAGACTAATTATAAGAGAAACCAAAGACTAATTATAAGAGAAACCAAAGACTAATTATAAAAGAAACCACAGACTAATTATAAGAGAAACCAAAGACTAATTATAAGAGAAACAAAAGACTAATTATAAGAGAAACCAAAGACTAATTATAAGAGAAACAAAAGACTAATTATAAGAGAAAACACAGACTAATTATAAGAGAAAACAAAGACTAATTATAAGAGAAACCAAAGACTAATTATAAGAGAAACAAAAGACTAATTATAAGAGAAACCAAAGACTAATTATAAGAGAAACAAAAGACTAATTATAAGAGAAAACACAGACTAATTATAAGACAAACCAAAGATTAATTATAAGAGAAACCAAAGACTAATTATAAGAGAAACAAAAGACTAATTATAAGAGAAACCAAAGACTAATTATAAGAGAAACCAAAGACTAATTATAAGAGAAACCAAAGACTAATTATAAGAGAAACCAAAGACTGATTATAAGAGAAACAAAAGACTAATTATAAGAGAAACCAAAGACTAATTATAAGAGAAACCAAAGACTAATTACAAGAGAAACCAAAGACTAATTATAAGACAAACCAAAGACTAATTATAAGAGAAACCAAAGACTAATTATAAGAGAAACAAAAGACTAATTATAAGAGAAACCAAAGACTAATTATAAGAGAAAACAAAGATTGATTATAAGACAAACCAAAGACTAATTATAAGAGAAACCAAAGACTAATTATAAGAGAAACCAAAGACTGATTATAAGACAAACCACAGACTAATTATAAGAGAAACCAAAGACTAATTATAAGAGAAACCAAAGACTAATTATAAGAGAAACCAAAGACTGATTATAAGACAAACCACAGACTAATTATAAGAGAAACCAAAGACTAATTATAAGAGAAACCAAAGACTAATTATAAGAGAAACCAAAGACTAATTATAAGAGAAACCGAAGACTAATTATAAGAGAAACCAAAGACTAATTATAAGAGAAACCAAAGACTGATTATAAGAGAAACCAAAGACTAATTATAAGAGAAACAAAAGACTAATTATAAGAGAAACAAAAGACTAATTATAAGACATACCAAAGACTAATTATAAGAGAAACCGAAGACTAATTATAAGAGAAACCAAAGACTAATTATAAGAGAAACCAAAGACTAATTATAAGAGAAACCAAAGACTAATTATAAGAGAAAACACAGACTAATTATAAGAGAAACCAAAGACTAATTATAAGAGAAACCAAAGACTAATTATAAGACATACCAAAGACTAATTATAAGAGAAACCGAAGACTAATTATAAGAGAAACCAAAGACTGATTATAAGAGAAACCAAAGACTAATTATAAGAGAAACCAAAGACTAATTATAAGACAAACCAAAGACTAATTATAAGAGAAACCAAAGACTAATTATAAGAGAAACCAAAGACTAATTATAAGAGAAACCAAAGACTGATTATAAGAGAAACCAAAGACTAATTATAAGAGAAACAAAAGACTAATTATAAGAGAAACAAAAGACTAATTATAAGACATACCAAAGACTAATTATAAGAGAAACCAAAGACTAATTATAAGAGAAACCAAAGACTAATTATAAGAGAAACCAAAGACTAATTATAAGAGAAACCAAAGACTAATTATAAGAGAAAACACAGACTAATTATAAGAGAAACCAAAGACTAATTATAAGAGAAACCAAAGACTAATTATAAGACATACCAAAGACTAATTATAAGAGAAACCGAAGACTAATTATAAGAGAAACCAAAGACTGATTATAAGAGAAACCAAAGACTAATTATAAGAGAAACCACAGACTAATTATAAGAGAAACAAAAGACTAATTATAAGAGAAACAAAAGACTAATTATAAGAGAAACAAAAGACTAATTATAAGAGAAACAAAAGACTAATTATAAGAGAAAACAAAGATTAATTATAAGAGAAACCAAAGACTAATTATAAGAGAAACAAAAGACTAATTATAAGAGAAACCAAAGACTAATTATAAGAGAAACCAAAGACTAATTATAAGAGAAACAAAAGACTAATTATAAGAGAAAACACAGACTAATTATAAGAGAAACCAAAGACTAATTATAAGAGAAACCAAAGACTGATTATAAGAGAAACCAAAGACTAATTATAAGAGAAAACACAGACTAATTATAAGAGAAACCAAAGACTAATTATAAGAGAAACCAAAGACTAATTATAAGAGAAACCAAAGACTAATTATAAGAGAAACAAAAGACTAATTATAAAAGAAACCAAAGACTAATTATAAGAGAAACCAAAGACTAATTATAAGAGAAACAAAAGACTGATTATAAGAGAAACCAAAGACTAATCATAAGAGAAACCAAAGACTAATTATAAGAGAGACCAAAGACTAATTATAAGAGAAACCACAGACTAATTATAAGAGAGACCAAAGACTAATTATAAGAGAAACCACAGACTAATTATAAGAGAAACCAAAGACTAATTACAAAAGAAACCACAGACTAATTATAAGAGAAACCAAAGACTAATTATAAGAGAAACAAAAGACTAATTATAAGAGAAACCAAAGACTAATTATAAGAGAAACAAAAGACTAATTATAAGAGAAAACACAGACTAATTATAAGAGAAACCAAAGATTAATTATAAGAGAAACCAAAGACTAATTATAAGAGAAACCAAAGACTAATTATAAGAGAAACAAAAGACTAATTATAAGAGAAACCAAAGACTAATTATAAGAGAAACCAAAGACTAATTATAAGAGAAACAAAAGACTGATTATAAGAGAAACCAAAGACTAATTATAAGAGAAACCAAAGACTAATTATAAGAGAAACCAAAGACTAATTATAAGAGAAACCAAAGACTAATTATAAAAGAAACCACAGACTAATTATAAGAGAAACCAAAGACTAATTATAAGAGAAACAAAAGACTAATTATAAGAGAAAACAAAGACTAATTATAAGAGAAAACAAAGACTAATTATAAGAGAAACCAAAGACTAATTATAAGAGAAACAAAAGACTAATTATAAGAGAAACCAAAGACTAATTATAAGAGAAACAAAAGACTAATTATAAGAGAAAACACAGACTAATTATAAGACAAACCAAAGATTAATTATAAGAGAAACCAAAGACTAATTATAAGAGAAACAAAAGACTAATTATAAGAGAAACCAAAGACTAATTATAAGAGAAACCAAAGACTAATTATAAGAGAAACCAAAGACTAATTATAAGAGAAACCAAAGACTGATTATAAGAGAAACAAAAGACTAATTATAAGAGAAACCAAAGACTAATTATAAGAGAAACCAAAGACTAATTACAAGAGAAACCAAAGACTAATTATAAGACAAACCAAAGACTAATTATAAGAGAAACCAAAGACTAATTATAAGAGAAACAAAAGACTAATTATAAGAGAAACCAAAGACTAATTATAAGAGAAAACAAAGATTGATTATAAGACAAACCAAAGACTAATTATAAGAGAAACCAAAGACTAATTATAAGAGAAACCAAAGACTGATTATAAGACAAACCACAGACTAATTATAAGAGAAACCAAAGACTAATTATAAGAGAAACCAAAGACTAATTATAAGAGAAACCAAAGACTGATTATAAGACAAACCACAGACTAATTATAAGAGAAACCAAAGACTAATTATAAGAGAAACCAAAGACTAATTATAAGAGAAACCAAAGACTAATTATAAGAGAAACCGAAGACTAATTATAAGAGAAACCAAAGACTAATTATAAGAGAAACCAAAGACTGATTATAAGAGAAACCAAAGACTAATTATAAGAGAAACAAAAGACTAATTATAAGAGAAACAAAAGACTAATTATAAGACATACCAAAGACTAATTATAAGAGAAACCGAAGACTAATTATAAGAGAAACCAAAGACTAATTATAAGAGAAACCAAAGACTAATTATAAGAGAAACCAAAGACTAATTATAAGAGAAAACACAGACTAATTATAAGAGAAACCAAAGACTAATTATAAGAGAAACCAAAGACTAATTATAAGACATACCAAAGACTAATTATAAGAGAAACCGAAGAATAATTATAAGAGAAACCAAAGACTGATTATAAGAGAAACCAAAGACTAATTATAAGAGAAACCAAAGACTAATTATAAGACAAACCAAAGACTAATTATAAGAGAAACCAAAGACTAATTATAAGAGAAACCAAAGACTAATTATAAGAGAAACCAAAGACTGATTATAAGAGAAACCAAAGACTAATTATAAGAGAAACAAAAGACTAATTATAAGAGAAACAAAAGACTAATTATAAGACATACCAAAGACTAATTATAAGAGAAACCAAAGACTAATTATAAGAGAAACCAAAGACTAATTATAAGAGAAACCAAAGACTAATTATAAGAGAAACCAAAGACTAATTATAAGAGAAAACACAGACTAATTATAAGAGAAACCAAAGACTAATTATAAGAGAAACCAAAGACTAATTATAAGACATACCAAAGACTAATTATAAGAGAAACCGAAGACTAATTATAAGAGAAACCAAAGACTGATTATAAGAGAAACCAAAGACTAATTATAAGAGAAACCACAGACTAATTATAAGAGAAACAAAAGACTAATTATAAGAGAAACAAAAGACTAATTATAAGAGAAACAAAAGACTAATTATAAGAGAAACAAAAGACTAATTATAAGAGAAAACAAAGATTAATTATAAGAGAAACCAAAGACTAATTATAAGAGAAACAAAAGACTAATTATAAGAGAAACCAAAGACTAATTATAAGAGAAACCAAAGACTAATTATAAGAGAAACAAAAGACTAATTATAAGAGAAAACACAGACTAATTATAAGAGAAACCAAAGACTAATTATAAGAGAAACCAAAGACTGATTATAAGAGAAACCAAAGACTAATTATAAGAGAAAACACAGACTAATTATAAGAGAAACCAAAGACTAATTATAAGAGAAACCAAAGACTAATTATAAGAGAAACCAAAGACTAATTATAAGAGAAACAAAAGACTAATTATAAAAGAAACCAAAGACTAATTATAAGAGAAACCAAAGACTAATTATAAGAGAAACAAAAGACTGATTATAAGAGAAACCAAAGACTAATCATAAGAGAAAACAAAGACTAATTATAAGAGAGACCAAAGACTAATTATAAGAGAAACCACAGACTAATTATAAGAGAGACCAAAGACTAATTATAAGAGAAACCACAGACTAATTATAAGAGAAACCAAAGACTAATTACAAAAGAAACCACAGACTAATTATAAGAGAAACCAAAGACTAATTATAAGAGAAACAAAAGACTAATTATAAGAGAAACCAAAGACTAATTATAAGAGAAACAAAAGACTAATTATAAGAGAAAACACAGACTAATTATAAGAGAAACCAAAGATTAATTATAAGAGAAACCAAAGACTAATTATAAGAGAAACCAAAGACTAATTATAAGAGAAACCAAAGACTAATTATAAGAGAAACCAAAGACTAATTATAAGACAAACCAAAGACTAATTATAAGATAAACCAAAGACTGATTATAAGAGAAACCAAAGACTAATTATAAGAGAAAACACAGACTAATTATAAGAGAAACCACAGACTAATTATAAGAGAAACAAAAGACTAATTATAAGAGAAACCAAAGACTGATTATAAGAGAAACAAAAGACTGATTATAAGAGAAACCAAAGACTAATTATAAGAGAAACCAAAGACAAATTATATGAGAAACCAAAGACTAATTATAAGAGAAACCAAAGACTAATTATAAGAGAAACCGAAGACTAATTATAAGAGAAACCAAAGACTGATTATAAGAGAAACCAAAGACTAATTATAAGAGAAACAAAAGACTAATTATAAAAGAAACAAAAGACTAATTATAAGACATACCAAAGACTAATTATAAGAGAAACCGAAGACTAATTATAAGAGAAACCAAAGACTAATTATAAGAGAAACCAAAGGCTAATTATAAGAGAAACCAAAGACTAATTATAAGAGAAAACACAGACTAATTATAAGAGAAACCAAAGACTAATTATAAGACAAACCAAAGACTAATTATAAGAGAAACCAAAGACTAATTATAAGACAAACCAAAGACTAATTATAAGAGAAACCAAAGACTAATTATAAGACAAACCAAAGACTAATTATAAGAGAAACCAAAGACTGATTATAAGAGAAACCAAAGACTAATTATAAGACAAACCAAAGACTAATTATAAGAGAAACCAAAGACTAATTATAAGACAAACCAAAGACTAATTATAAGATAAACCAAAGACTGATTATAAGAGAAACCAAAGACTAATTATAAGAGAAAACACAGACTAATTATAAGAGAAACCACAGACTAATTATAAGAGAAACCAAAGACTAATTATAAGACAAACCAAAGACTAATTATAAGAGAAACCAAAGACTGATTATAAGAGAAAACAAAGACTAATTATAAGACAAACCAAAGACTAATTATAAGAGAAACCAAAGACTAATTATAAGACAAACCAAAGACTAATTATAAGATAAACCAAAGACTGATTATAAGAGAAACCAAAGACTAATTATAAGAGAAAACACAGACTAATTATAAGAGAAACCACAGACTAATTATAAGAGAAACAAAAGACTAATTATAAGAGAAACCAAAGACTGATTATAAGAGAAACAAAAGACTGATTATAAGAGAAACCAAAGACTAATTATAAGAGAAACCAAAGACAAATTATATGAGAAACCAAAGACTAATTATAAGAGAAACCAAAGACTAATTATAAGAGAAACCGAAGACTAATTATAAGAGAAACCAAAGACTGATTATAAGAGAAACCAAAGACTAATTATAAGAGAAACAAAAGACTAATTATAAAAGAAACAAAAGACTAATTATAAGACATACCAAAGACTAATTATAAGAGAAACCGAAGACTAATTATAAGAGAAACCAAAGACTAATTATAAGAGAAACCAAAGGCTAATTATAAGAGAAACCAAAGACTAATTATAAGAGAAAACACAGACTAATTATAAGAGAAACCAAAGACTAATTATAAGACATACCAAAGACTAATTATAAGAGAAACCGAAGACTAATTATAAGAGAAACCAAAGACTGATTATAAGAGAAACCAAAGACTAATTATAAGAGAAACCACAGACTAATTATAAGAGAAACAAAAGACTAATTATAAGAGAAACAAAAGACTAATTATAAGAGAAACAAAAGACTAATTATAAGAGAAAGCAAAGATTAATTATAAGAGAAACCAAAGACTAATTATAAGAGAAACAAAAGACTAATTATAAGAGAAACCAAAGACTAATTATAAGAGAAACCAAAGACTAATTATAAGAGAAACAAAAGACTAATTATAAGAGAAAACACAGACTAATTATAAGAGAAACCAAAGACTAATTATAAGAGAAGCCGAAGACTGATTATAAGAGAAACAAAAGACTAATTATAAGAGAAACCAAAGACTAATTATAAGAGAAAACACAGACTAATTATAAGAGAAACCAAAGACTAATTATAAGAGAAACCAAAGACTGATTATAAGAGAAACAAAAGACTAATTATAAGAGAAAACACAGACTAATTATAAGAGAAACCAAAGACTAATTATAAGAGAAACCAAAGACTAATTATAAGAGAAACAAAAGACTGATTATAAGAGAAACCAAAGACTAATTATAAGAGAAACCAAAGACTAATTATAAGAGAAACAAAAGACTAATTATAAGAGAAACCAAAGACTAATTATAAGAGAAACCAAAGACTAATTATAAGAGAAACAAAAGACTGATTATAAGAGAAACCAAAGACTAATTATAAGAGAAACCAAAGACTAATTATAAGAGAAACCAAAGACTAATTATAAGAGAAACCAAAGACTAATTATAAAAGAAACCACAGACTAATTATAAGAGAAACCAAAGACTAATTATAAGAGAAACAAAAGACTAATTATAAGAGAAACCAAAGACTAATTATAAGAGAAACAAAAGACTAATTATAAGAGAAAACACAGACTAATTATAAGAGAAAACAAAGACTAATTATAAGAGAAACCAAAGACTAATTATAAGAGAAACAAAAGACTAATTATAAGAGAAACCAAAGACTAATTATAAGAGAAACAAAAGACTAATTATTAGAGAAAACACAGACTAATTATAAGACAAACCAAAGATTAATTATAAGAGAAACCAAAGACTAATTATAAGAGAAACAAAAGACTAATTATAAGAGAAACCAAAGACTAATTATAAGAGAAACCAAAGACTAATTATAAGAGAAACCAAAGACTAATTATAAGAGAAACCAAAGACTAATTATAAGAGAAACCAAAGACTGATTATAAGACAAACCACAGACTAATTATAAGAGAAACCAAAGACTAATTATAAGAGAAACCAAAGACTAATTATAAGAGAAACCAAAGACTGATTATAAGACAAACCACAGACTAATTATAAGAGAAACCAAAGACTAATTATAAGAGAAACCAAAGACTAATTATAAGAGAAACCAAAGACTAATTATAAGAGAAACCGAAGACTAATTATAAGAGAAACCAAAGACTAATTATAAGAGAAACCAAAGACTGATTATAAGAGAAACCAAAGACTAATTATAAGAGAAACAAAAGACTAATTATAAGAGAAACAAAAGACTAATTATAAGACATACCAAAGACTAATTATAAGAGAAACCGAAGACTAATTATAAGAGAAACCAAAGACTAATTATAAGAGAAACCAAAGACTAATTATAAGAGAAACCAAAGACTAATTATAAGAGAAAACACAGACTAATTATAAGAGAAACCAAAGACTAATTATAAGAGAAACCAAAGACTAATTATAAGACATACCAAAGACTAATTATAAGAGAAACCGAAGACTAATTATAAGAGAAACCAAAGACTGATTATAAGAGAAACCAAAGACTAATTATAAGAGAAACCAAAGACTAATTATAAGACAAACCAAAGACTAATTATAAGAGAAACCAAAGACTAATTATAAGAGAAACCAAAGACTAATTATAAGAGAAACCAAAGACTGATTATAAGAGAAACCAAAGACTAATTATAAGAGAAACAAAAGACTAATTATAAGAGAAACAAAAGACTAATTATAAGACATACCAAAGACTAATTATAAGAGAAACCAAAGACTAATTATAAGAGAAACCAAAGACTAATTATAAGAGAAACCAAAGACTAATTATAAGAGAAAACACAGACTAATTATAAGAGAAACCAAAGACTAATTATAAGAGAAACCAAAGACTAATTATAAGACATACCAAAGACTAATTATAAGAGAAACCGAAGACTAATTATAAGAGAAACCAAAGACTGATTATAAGAGAAACCAAAGACTAATTATAAGAGAAACCACAGACTAATTATAAGAGAAACAAAAGACTAATTATAAGAGAAACAAAAGACTAATTATAAGAGAAACAAAAGACTAATTATAAGAGAAACAAAAGACTAATTATAAGAGAAAACAAAGATTAATTATAAGAGAAACCAAAGACTAATTATAAGAGAAACAAAAGACTAATTATAAGAGAAACCAAAGACTAATTATAAGAGAAACCAAAGACTAATTATAAGAGAAACAAAAGACTAATTATAAGAGAAAACACAGACTAATTATAAGAGAAACCAAAGACTAATTATAAGAGAAACCAAAGACTGATTATAAGAGAAACCAAAGACTAATTATAAGAGAAAACACAGACTAATTATAAGAGAAACCAAAGACTAATTATAAGAGAAACCAAAGACTAATTATAAGAGAAACCAAAGACTAATTATAAGAGAAACAAAAGACTAATTATAAAAGAAACCAAAGACTAATTATAAGAGAAACCAAAGACTAATTATAAGAGAAACAAAAGACTGATTATAAGAGAAACCAAAGACTAATCATAAGAGAAACCAAAGACTAATTATAAGAGAGACCAAAGACTAATTATAAGAGAAACCACAGACTAATTATAAGAGAGACCAAAGACTAATTATAAGAGAAACCACAGACTAATTATAAGAGAAACCAAAGACTAATTACAAAAGAAACCACAGACTAATTATAAGAGAAACCAAAGACTAATTATAAGAGAAACAAAAGACTAATTATAAGAGAAACCAAAGACTAATTATAAGAGAAACAAAAGACTAATTATAAGAGAAAACACAGACTAATTATAAGAGAAACCAAAGATTAATTATAAGAGAAACCAAAGACTAATTATAAGAGAAACCAAAGACTAATTATAAGAGAAACAAAAGACTAATTATAAGAGAAACCAAAGACTAATTATAAGAGAAACCAAAGACTAATTATAAGAGAAACAAAAGACTGATTATAAGAGAAACCAAAGACTAATTATAAGAGAAACCAAAGACTAATTATAAGAGAAACCAAAGACTAATTATAAGAGAAACCAAAGACTAATTATAAAAGAAACCACAGACTAATTATAAGAGAAACCAAAGACTAATTATAAGAGAAACAAAAGACTAATTATAAGAGAAAACAAAGACTAATTATAAGAGAAAACAAAGACTAATTATAAGAGAAACCAAAGACTAATTATAAGAGAAACAAAAGACTAATTATAAGAGAAACCAAAGACTAATTATAAGAGAAACAAAAGACTAATTATAAGAGAAAACACAGACTAATTATAAGACAAACCAAAGATTAATTATAAGAGAAACCAAAGACTAATTATAAGAGAAACAAAAGACTAATTATAAGAGAAACCAAAGACTAATTATAAGAGAAACCAAAGACTAATTATAAGAGAAACCAAAGACTAATTATAAGAGAAACCAAAGACTGATTATAAGAGAAACAAAAGACTAATTATAAGAGAAACCAAAGACTAATTATAAGAGAAACCAAAGACTAATTACAAGAGAAACCAAAGACTAATTATAAGACAAACCAAAGACTAATTATAAGAGAAACCAAAGACTAATTATAAGAGAAACAAAAGACTAATTATAAGAGAAACCAAAGACTAATTATAAGAGAAAACAAAGATTGATTATAAGACAAACCAAAGACTAATTATAAGAGAAACCAAAGACTAATTATAAGAGAAACCAAAGACTGATTATAAGACAAACCACAGACTAATTATAAGAGAAACCAAAGACTAATTATAAGAGAAACCAAAGACTAATTATAAGAGAAACCAAAGACTGATTATAAGACAAACCACAGACTAATTATAAGAGAAACCAAAGACTAATTATAAGAGAAACCAAAGACTAATTATAAGAGAAACCAAAGACTAATTATAAGAGAAACCG
The DNA here is from genome assembly GCA_963680875.1 of Bathymodiolus brooksi. NCBI lineage: Eukaryota > Metazoa > Mollusca > Bivalvia > Mytilida > Modiolidae > Bathymodiolus > Bathymodiolus brooksi. The sequence continues at coordinate 8,144,377 of OY804583.1, read as the reverse complement.
AAGACTAATTATAAGAGAAACCAAAGACTAATTATAAGAGAAACCAAAGACTGATTATAAGAGAAACCAAAGACTAATTATAAGAGAAACAAAAGACTAATTATAAGAGAAACAAAAGACTAATTATAAGACATACCAAAGACTAATTATAAGAGAAACCGAAGACTAATTATAAGAGAAACCAAAGACTAATTATAAGAGAAACCAAAGACTAATTATAAGAGAAACCAAAGACTAATTATAAGAGAAAACACAGACTAATTATAAGAGAAACCAAAGACTAATTATAAGAGAAACCAAAGACTAATTATAAGACATACCAAAGACTAATTATAAGAGAAACCGAAGACTAATTATAAGAGAAACCAAAGACTGATTATAAGAGAAACCAAAGACTAATTATAAGAGAAACCAAAGACTAATTATAAGACAAACCAAAGACTAATTATAAGAGAAACCAAAGACTAATTATAAGAGAAACCAAAGACTAATTATAAGAGAAACCAAAGACTGATTATAAGAGAAACCAAAGACTAATTATAAGAGAAACAAAAGACTAATTATAAGAGAAACAAAAGACTAATTATAAGACATACCAAAGACTAATTATAAGAGAAACCAAAGACTAATTATAAGAGAAACCAAAGACTAATTATAAGAGAAACCAAAGACTAATTATAAGAGAAACCAAAGAATAATTATAAGAGAAAACACAGACTAATTATAAGAGAAACCAAAGACTAATTATAAGAGAAACCAAAGACTAATTATAAGACATACCAAAGACTAATTATAAGAGAAACCGAAGACTAATTATAAGAGAAACCAAAGACTGATTATAAGAGAAACCAAAGACTAATTATAAGAGAAACCACAGACTAATTATAAGAGAAACAAAAGACTAATTATAAGAGAAACAAAAGACTAATTATAAGAGAAACAAAAGACTAATTATAAGAGAAACAAAAGACTAATTATAAGAGAAAACAAAGATTAATTATAAGAGAAACCAAAGACTAATTATAAGAGAAACAAAAGACTAATTATAAGAGAAACCAAAGACTAATTATAAGAGAAACCAAAGACTAATTATAAGAGAAACAAAAGACTAATTATAAGAGAAAACACAGACTAATTATAAGAGAAACCAAAGACTAATTATAAGAGAAACCAAAGACTGATTATAAGAGAAACCAAAGACTAATTATAAGAGAAAACACAGACTAATTATAAGAGAAACCAAAGACTAATTATAAGAGAAACCAAAGACTAATTATAAGAGAAACCAAAGACTAATTATAAGAGAAACAAAAGACTAATTATAAAAGAAACCAAAGACTAATTATAAGAGAAACCAAAGACTAATTATAAGAGAAACAAAAGACTGATTATAAGAGAAACCAAAGACTAATCATAAGAGAAACCAAAGACTAATTATAAGAGAGACCAAAGACTAATTATAAGAGAAACCACAGACTAATTATAAGAGAGACCAAAGACTAATTATAAGAGAAACCACAGACTAATTATAAGAGAAACCAAAGACTAATTACAAAAGAAACCACAGACTAATTATAAGAGAAACCAAAGACTAATTATAAGAGAAACAAAAGACTAATTATAAGAGAAACCAAAGACTAATTATAAGAGAAACAAAAGACTAATTATAAGAGAAAACACAGACTAATTATAAGAGAAACCAAAGATTAATTATAAGAGAAACCAAAGACTAATTATAAGAGAAACCAAAGACTAATTATAAGAGAAACAAAAGACTAATTATAAGAGAAACCAAAGACTAATTATAAGAGAAATCAAAGACTAATTATAAGAGAAACCAAAGACTGATTATAAGAGAAACAAAAGACTAATTATAAGAGAAACCAAAGACTAATTATAAGAGAAACCAAAGACTAATTATAAGAGAAACCAAAGACTAATTATAAGAGAAACCAAAGACTGATTATAAGAGAAACAAAAGACTAATTATAAGAGAAACCAAAGACTAATTATAAGAGAAACCAAAGACTAATTATAAGAGAAACCAAAGACTGATTATAAGAGAAACAAAAGACTAATTATAAGAGAAACCAAAGACTAATTATAAGAGAAACAAAAGACTAATTATAAGAGAAAACACAGACTAATTATAAGAGAAACCAAAGACTAATTATAAGAGAAACCAAAGACTAATTATAAGAGAAACCAAAGATTAATTATAAGAGAAAAAAAAGACTAATTATAAGAGAAAACACAGACTAATTATAAGAGAAAACAAAGACTAATTATAAGAGAAACCAAAGACTGATTATAAGAGAAACCAAAGACTAATTATAAGAGAAACAAAAGACTGATTATAAGAGAAACCAAAGACTAATTATAAGAGAAACCAAAGACTAATTATAAGAGAAACCAAAGACTAATTATAAGACAAACCAAAGACTAATTATAAGAGAAACCAAAGACTAATTATAAGAGAAACCAAAGACTAATTATAAGAGAAACAAAAGACTAATTATAAGAGAAACAAAAGACTAATTATAAGAGAAACCAAAGACTAATTATAAGAGAAACAAAAGACTAATTATAAGACAAACCAAAGACTAATTATAAGAGAAACCAAAGATTAATTATAAGAGAAACCAAAGACTAATTATAAGAGAAACAAAAGACTAATTATAAGAGAAACAAAAGACTAATTATAAGAGAAACCAAAGACTAATTATAAGAGAAACCAAAGACTAATTATAAGATAAACCAAAGACTGATTATAAGAGAAACCAAAGACTAATTACAAGAGAAACCAAAGACTAATTATAAGAGAAACCAAAGACTAATTATAAGAGAAACCACAGACTAATTATAAGTGAAACCACAGACTAATTATAAGAGAAACCAAAGACTAATTATAAGAGAAACCAAAGACTAATTATAAGAGAAACCAAAGACTAATTATAAGAGAAACCAAAGACTGATTATAAGAGAAACCAAAGACTGATTATAAGAGAAACCAAAGACTAATTATAAGAGAAACCAAAGACTAATTATAAGAGAAACCAAAGACTGATTATAAGACAAACCACAGACTAATTATAAGAGAAACCAAAGACTAATTATAAGAGAAACCAAAGACTAATTATAAGAGAAACCAAATACTAATTATAAGAGAAACCAAAGACTAATTATAAGAGAAACCAAAGACTAATTATAAGAGAAACCAAGGACTAATTATAAGAGAAACCAAAGACTAATTATAAGAGAAACCAAAGACTAATTATAAGAGAAACAAAAGACTAATTATAAGAGAAAACAAAGACTAATTATAAGACAAACCAAAGACTAATTATAAGAGAAACCAAAGACTAATTATAAGACAAACCAAAGACTAATTATAAGATAAACCAAAGACTGATTATAAGAGAAACCAAAGACTAATTATAAGAGAAAACACAGACTAATTATAAGAGAAACCACAGACTAATTATAAGAGAAACCAAAGACTAATTATAAGAGAAACCAAAGACTAATTATAAGAGAAACAAAAGACTAATTATAAGAGAAACAAAAGACTAATTATAAGAGAAACCAAAGACTAATTATAAGAGAAACCAAAGACTAATTATAAGAGAAACCACAGACTAATTATAAGAGAAACCAAAGACTAATTATAAGAGAAACAAAAGACTAATTATAAGAGAAACCAAAGACTAATTATAAGAGAAACCAAAGACTAATTATAAGAGAAACCACAGACTAATTATAAGAGAAACCAAAGACTAATTATAAGACAAACCAAAGACTGATTATAAGAGAAACCAAAGACTAATTATAAGAGAAACCAAGGACTAATTATAAGAGAAACCAAAGACTAATTATAAGAGAAACCAAAGACTAATTATAAGAGAAACCACAGACTAATTATAAGGGAAACCACAGACTAATTATAAGAGAAACCAAAGATTAATTATAAGAGAAACCAAAGACTAATTATAAAAGAAACAAAAGACTAATTATAAGAGAAAACAAAGATTAATTATAAGAGAAACCAAAGACTAATTATAAGAGAAACCAAAGACTGATTATAAGAGAAACAAAAGACTAATTATAAGAGAAACCAAAGACTAATTATAAGAGAAACAAAAGACTAATTATAAGAGAAACCAAAGACTAATTATAAGAGAAACCAAAGACTAATTATAAGAGAAACAAAAGACTAAGTATAAGACAAACCAAAGACTAATTATAAGAGAAACCAAAGACTAATTATAAGAGAAACCAAAGACTAATTATAAGAGAAACAAAAGACTAATTATAAGAGAAACCAAAGACTAATTATAAGAGAAACCAAAGACTAATTATAAGAGAAACAAAAGACTAATTATAAGACAAACCAAAGACTAATTATAAGAGAAACCAAAGACTGATTATAAGAGAAACCAAAGACTAATTATAAGAGAAACCAAAGACTAATTATAAGAGAAACCAAAGACTAATTACAAGAGAAACCAAAGACTAATTATAAGAGAAACCAAAGACTAATTATAAGAGAAACCACAGACTAATTATAAGGGAAACCACAGACTAATTATAAGAGAAACCAAAGACTAATTATAAGAGAAACCAAAGACTAATTATAAGAGAAACCAAAGACTAATTATAAGAGAAACCAAAGACTGATTATAAGAGAAACCAAAGACTGATTATAAGAGAAACCAAAGACTAATTATAAGAGAAACCAAAGACTAATTATAAGAGAAACCAAAGACTGATTATAAGACAAACCACAGACTAATTATAAGAGAAACCAAAGACTAATTATAAGAGAAACCAAAGACTAATTATAAGAGAAACCAAAGACTAATTATAAGAGAAACCAAATACTAATTATAAGAGAAACCAAAGACTAATTATAAGAGAAACCAAAGACTAATTATAAGAGAAACCAAGGACTAATTATAAGAGAAACCAAAGACTAATTATAAGAGAAACCAAAGACTAATTATAAGAGAAACCAAAGACTAATTATAAGAGAAACCAAAGACTAATTATAAGAGAAAGAAAAGACTGATTATAAGACAAACCAAAGACTAATTATAAGAGAAAACAAAGATTAATTATAAGAGAAACCAAGGACTAATTATAAGAGAAACCAAAGACTAATTATAAGAGAAACCAAAGACTAATTATAAGAGAAACCAAAGACTAATTATAAGAGAAACAAAAGACTGATTATAAGAGAAACCAAAGACTAATTATAAGAGAAACAAAAGACTGATTATAAGAGAAACCAACGACTAATTATAAGAGAAACCAAAGACAAATTATAAGAGAAACCAAAGACTGATTATAAGAGAAACCAAAGACTAATTATAAGAGAAAACACAGACTAATTATAAGAGAAACCACAGACTAATTATAAGAGAAACCAAAGACTAATTATAAGATAAACCAAAGACTAATTATAAGAGAAACCACAGACTAATTATAAGAGAAACCAAAGACTAATTATAAGAGAAACCAAAGACTAATTATAAGAGAAACCAAAGACTAATTATAAGAGAAACCAAAGACTGATTATAAGAGAAACCAAAGACTGATTATAAGAGAAACCAAAGACTAATTATAAGAGAAACCAAAGACTAATTATAAGAGAAACCAAAGACTGATTATAAGACAAACCACAGACTAATTATAAGAGAAACCAAAGACTAATTATAAGAGAAACCAAAGACTAATTATAAGAGAAACCAAAGACTAATTATAAGAGAAACCAAATACTAATTATAAGAGAAACCAAAGACTAATTATAAGAGAAACCAAAGACTAATTATAAGAGAAACCAAGGACTAATTATAAGAGAAACCAAAGACTAATTATAAGAGAAACCAAAGACTAATTATAAGAGAAACAAAAGACTAATTATAAGAGAAAACAAAGACTAATTATAAGACAAACCAAAGACTAATTATAAGAGAAACCAAAGACTAATTATAAGACAAACCAAAGACTAATTATAAGATAAACCAAAGACTGATTATAAGAGAAACCAAAGACTAATTATAAGAGAAAACACAGACTAATTATAAGAGAAACCACAGACTAATTATAAGAGAAACCAAAGACTAATTATAAGAGAAACCAAAGACTAATTATAAGAGAAACAAAAGACTAATTATAAGAGAAACAAAAGACTAATTATAAGAGAAACCAAAGACTAATTATAAGAGAAACCAAAGACTAATTATAAGAGAAACCACAGACTAATTATAAGAGAAACCAAAGACTAATTATAAGAGAAACAAAAGACTAATTATAAGAGAAACCAAAGACTAATTATAAGAGAAACCAAAGACTATTTATAAGAGAAACCACAGACTAATTATAAGAGAAACCAAAGACTAATTATAAGACAAACCAAAGACTGATTATAAGAGAAACCAAAGACTAATTATAAGAGAAACCAAGGACTAATTATAAGAGAAACCAAAGACTAATTATAAGAGAAACCAAAGACTAATTATAAGAGAAACCACAGACTAATTATAAGGGAAACCACAGACTAATTATAAGAGAAACCAAAGATTAATTATAAGAGAAACCAAAGACTAATTATAAAAGAAACAAAAGACTAATTATAAGAGAAAACAAAGATTAATTATAAGAGAAACCAAAGACTAATTATAAGAGAAACCAAAGACTGATTATAAGAGAAACAAAAGACTAATTATAAGAGAAACCAAAGACTAATTATAAGAGAAACAAAAGACTAATTATAAGAGAAACCAAAGACTAATTATAAGAGAAACCAAAGACTAATTATAAGAGAAACAAAAGACTAAGTATAAGACAAACCAAAGACTAATTATAAGAGAAACCAAAGACTAATTATAAGAGAAACCAAAGACTAATTATAAGAGAAACAAAAGACTAATTATAAGAGAAACCAAAGACTAATTATAAGAGAAACCAAAGACTAATTATAAGAGAAACAAAAGACTAATTATAAGACAAACCAAAGACTAATTATAAGAGAAACCAAAGACTGATTATAAGAGAAACCAAAGACTAATTATAAGAGAAACCAAAGACTAATTATAAGAGAAACCAAAGACTAATTACAAGAGAAACCAAAGACTAATTATAAGAGAAACCAAAGACTAATTATAAGAGAAACCACAGACTAATTATAAGGGAAACCACAGACTAATTATAAGAGAAACCAAAGACTAATTATAAGAGAAACCAAAGACTAATTATAAGAGAAACCAAAGACTAATTATAAGAGAAACCAAAGACTGATTATAAGAGAAACCAAAGACTGATTATAAGAGAAACCAAAGACTAATTATAAGAGAAACCAAAGACTAATTATAAGAGAAACCAAAGACTGATTATAAGACAAACCACAGACTAATTATAAGAGAAACCAAAGACTAATTATAAGAGAAACCAAAGACTAATTATAAGAGAAACCAAAGACTAATTATAAGAGAAACCAAATACTAATTATAAGAGAAACCAAAGACTAATTATAAGAGAAACCAAAGACTAATTATAAGAGAAACCAAGGACTAATTATAAGAGAAACCAAAGACTAATTATAAGAGAAACCAAAGACTAATTATAAGAGAAACCAAAGACTAATTATAAGAGAAACCAAAGACTAATTATAAGAGAAAGAAAAGACTGATTATAAGACAAACCAAAGACTAATTATAAGAGAAAACAAAGATTAATTATAAGAGAAACCAAGGACTAATTATAAGAGAAACCAAAGACTAATTATAAGAGAAACCAAAGACTAATTATAAGAGAAACCAAAGACTAATTATAAGAGAAACAAAAGACTGATTATAAGAGAAACCAAAGACTAATTATAAGAGAAACAAAAGACTGATTATAAGAGAAACCAACGACTAATTATAAGAGAAACCAAAGACAAATTATAAGAGAAACCAAAGACTGATTATAAGAGAAACCAAAGACTAATTATAAGAGAAAACACAGACTAATTATAAGAGAAACCAAAGACTAATTATAAGATAAACCAAAGACTGATTATAAGAGAAACCAAAGACTAATTACAAGAGAAACCAAAGACTAATTATAAGAGAAACCAAAGACTAATTATAAGAGAAACCACAGACTAATTATAAGTGAAACCACAGACTAATTATAAGAGAAACCAAAGACTAATTATAAGAGAAACCAAAGACTAATTATAAGAGAAACCAAAGACTAATTATAAGAGAAACCAAAGACTGATTATAAGAGAAACCAAAGACTGATTATAAGAGAAACCAAAGACTAATTATAAGAGAAACCAAAGACTAATTATAAGAGAAACCAAAGACTGATTATAAGACAAACCACAGACTAATTATAAGAGAAACCAAAGACTAATTATAAGAGAAACCAAAGACTAATTATAAGAGAAACCAAATACTAATTATAAGAGAAACCAAAGACTAATTATAAGAGAAACCAAAGACTAATTATAAGAGAAACCAAGGACTAATTATAAGAGAAACCAAAGACTAATTATAAGAGAAACCAAAGACTAATTATAAGAGAAACAAAAGACTAATTATAAGAGAAAACAAAGACTAATTATAAGACAAACCAAAGACTAATTATAAGAGAAACCAAAGACTAATTATAAGACAAACCAAAGACTAATTATAAGATAAACCAAAGACTGATTATAAGAGAAACCAAAGACTAATTATAAGAGAAAACACAGACTAATTATAAGAGAAACCACAGACTAATTATAAGAGAAACCAAAGACTAATTATAAGAGAAACCAAAGACTAATTATAAGAGAAACAAAAGACTAATTATAAGAGAAACAAAAGACTAATTATAAGAGAAACCAAAGACTAATTATAAGAGAAACCAAAGACTAATTATAAGAGAAACCACAGACTAATTATAAGAGAAACCAAAGACTAATTATAAGAGAAACAAAAGACTAATTATAAGAGAAACCAAAGACTAATTATAAGAGAAACCAAAGACTAATTATAAGAGAAACCACAGACTAATTATAAGAGAAACCAAAGACTAATTATAAGACAAACCAAAGACTGATTATAAGAGAAACCAAAGACTAATTATAAGAGAAACCAAGGACTAATTATAAGAGAAACCAAAGACTAATTATAAGAGAAACCAAAGACTAATTATAAGAGAAACCACAGACTAATTATAAGGGAAACCACAGACTAATTATAAGAGAAACCAAAGATTAATTATAAGAGAAACCAAAGACTAATTATAAAAGAAACAAAAGACTAATTATAAGAGAAAACAAAGATTAATTATAAGAGAAACCAAAGACTAATTATAAGAGAAACCAAAGACTGATTATAAGAGAAACAAAAGACTAATTATAAGAGAAACCAAAGACTAATTATAAGAGAAACAAAAGACTAATTATAAGAGAAACCAAAGACTAATTATAAGAGAAACCAAAGACTAATTATAAGAGAAACAAAAGACTAAGTATAAGACAAACCAAAGACTAATTATAAGAGAAACCAAAGACTAATTATAAGAGAAACCAAAGACTAATTATAAGAGAAACAAAAGACTAATTATAAGAGAAACCAAAGACTAATTATAAGAGAAACCAAAGACTAATTATAAGAGAAACAAAAGACTAATTATAAGACAAACCAAAGACTAATTATAAGAGAAACCAAAGACTGATTATAAGAGAAACCAAAGACTAATTATAAGAGAAACCAAAGACTAATTATAAGAGAAACCAAAGACTAATTACAAGAGAAACCAAAGACTAATTATAAGAGAAACCAAAGACTAATTATAAGAGAAACCACAGACTAATTATAAGGGAAACCACAGACTAATTATAAGAGAAACCAAAGACTAATTATAAGAGAAACCAAAGACTAATTATAAGAGAAACCAAAGACTAATTATAAGAGAAACCAAAGACTGATTATAAGAGAAACCAAAGACTGATTATAAGAGAAACCAAAGACTAATTATAAGAGAAACCAAAGACTAATTATAAGAGAAACCAAAGACTGATTATAAGACAAACCACAGACTAATTATAAGAGAAACCAAAGACTAATTATAAGAGAAACCAAAGACTAATTATAAGAGAAACCAAAGACTAATTATAAGAGAAACCAAATACTAATTATAAGAGAAACCAAAGACTAATTATAAGAGAAACCAAAGACTAATTATAAGAGAAACCAAGGACTAATTATAAGAGAAACCAAAGACTAATTATAAGAGAAACCAAAGACTAATTATAAGAGAAACCAAAGACTAATTATAAGAGAAACCAAAGACTAATTATAAGAGAAAGAAAAGACTGATTATAAGACAAACCAAAGACTAATTATAAGAGAAAACAAAGATTAATTATAAGAGAAACCAAGGACTAATTATAAGAGAAACCAAAGACTAATTATAAGAGAAACCAAAGACTAATTATAAGAGAAACCAAAGACTAATTATAAGAGAAACAAAAGACTGATTATAAGAGAAACCAAAGACTAATTATAAGAGAAACAAAAGACTGATTATAAGAGAAACCAACGACTAATTATAAGAGAAACCAAAGACAAATTATAAGAGAAACCAAAGACTGATTATAAGAGAAACCAAAGACTAATTATAAGAGAAAACACAGACTAATTATAAGAGAAACCACAGACTAATTATAAGAGAAACCAAAGACTAATTATAAGATAAACCAAAGACTAATTATAAGAGAAACCACAGACTAATTATAAGAGAAACCAAAGACTAATTATAAGAGAAACCAAAGACTAATTATAAGAGAAACCAAAGACTAATTATAAGAGAAACCAAAGACTGATTATAAGAGAAACCAAAGACTGATTATAAGAGAAACCAAAGACTAATTATAAGAGAAACCAAAGACTAATTATAAGAGAAACCAAAGACTGATTATAAGACAAACCACAGACTAATTATAAGAGAAACCAAAGACTAATTATAAGAGAAACCAAAGACTAATTATAAGAGAAACCAAAGACTAATTATAAGAGAAACCAAATACTAATTATAAGAGAAACCAAAGACTAATTATAAGAGAAACCAAAGACTAATTATAAGAGAAACCAAGGACTAATTATAAGAGAAACCAAAGACTAATTATAAGAGAAACCAAAGACTAATTATAAGAGAAACAAAAGACTAATTATAAGAGAAAACAAAGACTAATTATAAGACAAACCAAAGACTAATTATAAGAGAAACCAAAGACTAATTATAAGACAAACCAAAGACTAATTATAAGATAAACCAAAGACTGATTATAAGAGAAACCAAAGACTAATTATAAGAGAAAACACAGACTAATTATAAGAGAAACCACAGACTAATTATAAGAGAAACCAAAGACTAATTATAAGAGAAACCAAAGACTAATTATAAGAGAAACAAAAGACTAATTATAAGAGAAACAAAAGACTAATTATAAGAGAAACCAAAGACTAATTATAAGAGAAACCAAAGACTAATTATAAGAGAAACCACAGACTAATTATAAGAGAAACCAAAGACTAATTATAAGAGAAACAAAAGACTAATTATAAGAGAAACCAAAGACTAATTATAAGAGAAACCAAAGACTATTTATAAGAGAAACCACAGACTAATTATAAGAGAAACCAAAGACTAATTATAAGACAAACCAAAGACTGATTATAAGAGAAACCAAAGACTAATTATAAGAGAAACCAAGGACTAATTATAAGAGAAACCAAAGACTAATTATAAGAGAAACCAAAGACTAATTATAAGAGAAACCACAGACTAATTATAAGGGAAACCACAGACTAATTATAAGAGAAACCAAAGATTAATTATAAGAGAAACCAAAGACTAATTATAAAAGAAACAAAAGACTAATTATAAGAGAAAACAAAGATTAATTATAAGAGAAACCAAAGACTAATTATAAGAGAAACCAAAGACTGATTATAAGAGAAACAAAAGACTAATTATAAGAGAAACCAAAGACTAATTATAAGAGAAACAAAAGACTAATTATAAGAGAAACCAAAGACTAATTATAAGAGAAACCAAAGACTAATTATAAGAGAAACAAAAGACTAAGTATAAGACAAACCAAAGACTAATTATAAGAGAAACCAAAGACTAATTATAAGAGAAACCAAAGACTAATTATAAGAGAAACAAAAGACTAATTATAAGAGAAACCAAAGACTAATTATAAGAGAAACCAAAGACTAATTATAAGAGAAACAAAAGACTAATTATAAGACAAACCAAAGACTAATTATAAGAGAAACCAAAGACTGATTATAAGAGAAACCAAAGACTAATTATAAGAGAAACCAAAGACTAATTATAAGAGAAACCAAAGACTAATTACAAGAGAAACCAAAGACTAATTATAAGAGAAACCAAAGACTAATTATAAGAGAAACCACAGACTAATTATAAGGGAAACCACAGACTAATTATAAGAGAAACCAAAGACTAATTATAAGAGAAACCAAAGACTAATTATAAGAGAAACCAAAGACTAATTATAAGAGAAACCAAAGACTGATTATAAGAGAAACCAAAGACTGATTATAAGAGAAACCAAAGACTAATTATAAGAGAAACCAAAGACTAATTATAAGAGAAACCAAAGACTGATTATAAGACAAACCACAGACTAATTATAAGAGAAACCAAAGACTAATTATAAGAGAAACCAAAGACTAATTATAAGAGAAACCAAAGACTAATTATAAGAGAAACCAAATACTAATTATAAGAGAAACCAAAGACTAATTATAAGAGAAACCAAAGACTAATTATAAGAGAAACCAAGGACTAATTATAAGAGAAACCAAAGACTAATTATAAGAGAAACCAAAGACTAATTATAAGAGAAACCAAAGACTAATTATAAGAGAAACCAAAGACTAATTATAAGAGAAAGAAAAGACTGATTATAAGACAAACCAAAGACTAATTATAAGAGAAAACAAAGATTAATTATAAGAGAAACCAAGGACTAATTATAAGAGAAACCAAAGACTAATTATAAGAGAAACCAAAGACTAATTATAAGAGAAACCAAAGACTAATTATAAGAGAAACAAAAGACTGATTATAAGAGAAACCAAAGACTAATTATAAGAGAAACAAAAGACTGATTATAAGAGAAACCAACGACTAATTATAAGAGAAACCAAAGACAAATTATAAGAGAAACCAAAGACTGATTATAAGAGAAACCAAAGACTAATTATAAGAGAAAACACAGACTAATTATAAGAGAAACCAAAGACTAATTATAAGATAAACCAAAGACTAATTATAAGAGAAACCAAAGACTAATTATAAGAGAAACCGAAGACTAATTATAAGAGAAACCAAAGACTAATTATAAGAGAAACCAAAGACTAATTATAAGAGAAACCAAAGACTAATTATAAGAGAAACAAAAGATTAATTATAAGAGAAAACAAAGATTAATTATAAGAGAAACCAAGGACTAATTATAAGAGAAACCAAAGACTAATTATAAGAGAAACCAAAGACTAATTATAAGAGAAACCAAAGACTAATTATAAGAGAAACCAAAGACTAATTATAAGAGAAACAAAAGACTGATTATAAGAGAAACCAAAGACTAATTATAAGAGAAACCAAAGACAAATTATAAGAGAAACCAAAGACTGATTATAAGAGAAACCAAAGACTAATTATAAGAGAAACCACAGACTAATTATAAGAGAAACAAAAGACTAATTATAAGAGAAACCAAAGACTAATTATAAGAGAAACCAAAGACTGATTATAAGAGAAACAAAAGACTGATTATAAGAGAAACCAAAGACTAATTATAAGAGAAACCAAAGACAAATTATAAGAGAAACCAAAGACTAATTATAAGAGAAACCAAAGACTAATTATAAGAGAAACCAAAGACTAATTATAAGAGAAACAAAAGACTAATTATAAGAGAAACCAAAGACTAATTATAAGAGAAACCAAAGACTAATTATAAGAGAAACAAAAGACTAATTATAAGACAAACCAAAGACTAATTATAAGAGAAACCAAAGACTAATTATAAGATAAACCAAAGACTGATTATAAGAGAAACCAAAGACTGATTATAAGAGAAACCAAAGACTAATTATAAGAGAAACCAAAGACTGATTATAAGAGAAACCAAAGACTAATTATAAGAGAAACCACAGACTAATTATAAGAGAAACAAAAGACAAATTATAAAAGAAACCAAAGACTAATTATAAGAGAAACAAAAGACTGATTATAAGAGAAACCAAAGACTAATTATAAGAGAAACCAAAGACAAATTATAAGAGAAACCAAAGACTGATTATAAGAGAAACCAAAGACTAATTATAAGAGAAACCACAGACTAATTATAAGAGAAACAAAAGACTAATTATAAGAGAAACCAAAGACTGATTATAAGAGAAACAAAAGACTGATTATAAGAGAAACCAAAGACTAATTATAAGAGAAACCAAAGACAAATTATAAGAGAAACCAAAGACTAATTATAAGAGAAACCAAAGACTAATTATAAGAGAAACCAAAGACTAATTATAAGAGAAACAAAAGACTAATTATAAGAGAAACCAAAGACTAATTATAAGAGAAACCAAAGACTAATTATAAGAGAAACAAAAGACTAATTATAAGAGAAACCAAAGACTAATAATAAGAGAAACCAAAGACTAATTATAAGAGAAAACACAGACTAATTATAAGAGAAACCAAAGACTAATTATAAGAGAAACCAAAGACTGATTATAAGATAAACCAAAGACTAATTATAAGAGAAACCAAAGACTAATTATAAGAGAAACAAAAGACTAATTATAAGACAAACCAAAGACTAATTATAAGAGAAACAAAAGACTAATTATAAGAGAAACAAAAGACTAATTATAAGAGAAAACACAGACTAATTATAAGAGAAACCAAAGACTAATTATAAGAGAAACCAAAGACTAATTATAAGAGAAACCAAAGACTAATTATAAGAGAAACAAAAGACTAATTATAAGAGAAACAAAAGACTAATTATAAGAGAAACCAAAGACTAATTATAAGACAAACCAAAGACTGATTATAAGAGAAACAAAAGACTAATTATAAGAGAAAACACAGACTAATTATAAGAGAAACCAAAGACTGATTATAAGAGAAACCAAAGACTAATTATAAGAGAAACCAAAGACTGATTATAAGAGAAACCAATGACTAATTATAAGAGAAACCAAAGACTAATTATAAGAGAAACCGAAGACTAATTATAAGAGAAACCAAAGACTGATTATAAGAGAAACCAAAGACTAATTATAAGACATACCAAAGACTAATTATATAGAGAAACCAAAGACTAATTATAAGAGAAACCAAAGACTGATTATAAGAGAAACCAAAGACTAATTATAAGAGAAACCAAAGACTAATTATAGGAGAAACCAAAGACTAATTATAAGAGAAACCAAAGACTAATTATAAGAGAAACCGAAGACTAATTATAAGAGAAACCAAAGACTGATTATAAGAGAAACCAAAGACTAATTATAAGACATACCAAAGACTAATTATATAGAGAAACCAAAGACTAATTATAAGAGAAACCAAAGACTGATTATAAGAGAAACCAAAGACTAATTATAAGAGAAACCAAAGACTAATTATAGGAGAAACCAAAGACTAATTATAAGAGAAACCAAAGACTAATTATAAGAGAAACCAAAGATTGATTATAAGAGAAACCAAAGACTAATTATAAGAGAAACCAAAGACTAATTATAGGAGAAACCAAAGACTAATTATAAGAGAAACCAAAGACTAATTATAAGAGAAACCGAAGACTAATTATAAGAGAAACGAAAAACTGATTATAAGAGAAACCAAAGACTAATTATAAGAGAAACGAAAGACTGATTATAAGAGAAACCAAAGATTAATTATAAGAGAAACGAAAGACTAATTATAAGAGAAACCAAAGACTAATTATAAGAGAAACCAAAGACTAATTATAAGAGAAAACACAGACTAATTATAAGAGAAACCAAAGACTGATTATAAGAGAAACCAAAGACTAATTATAAGAGAAACAAAAGACTAATTATAAGAGAAACCAAAGACTAATTATAAGATAAACCAAAGACTAATGATAAGAGAAACCAAAGACTAATTATAAGAGAAACCAAAGACTAATTATAAGAGAAACCAAAGACTAATTATAAGATAAACCAAAGACTGATTATAAGAGAAACCAAAGACTAATTATAAGACAAACCAAAGACTAATTATAAGATAAACCAAAGACTGATTATAAGAGAAACCAAAGACTAATTATAAGAGAAACCAAAGACTAATTATAAGAGAAACCAAAGACTAATTATAAGAGAAACCAAAGACTAATTATAAGAGAAACCAAATACTAATTATAAGAGAAACCAAAGACTAATTATAAGAGAAACCAAAGACTAATTATAAGAGAAACCAAAGACTGATTATAAGAGAAACCAAAGACTAATTATAAGAGAAACCAAAGACTGATTATAAGAGAAACAAAAGACTAATTATAAGAGAAACCAAAGACTAATTATAAGAGAAACCAAAGACTAATTATAAGAGAAACCAAGGACTAATTATAAGAGAAACCAAAGACTGATTATAAGAGAAACCAAAGACTAATTATAAGACAAACCAAGGACTAATTATAAGAGAAACCAAAGACTAATTATAAGAGAAACCAAAGACTAATTATAAGATAAACCAAAGACTGATTATAAGAGAAACCAAAGACTAATTATAAGACAAACCAAAGACTAATTATAAGATAAACCAAAGACTGATTATAAGAGAAACCAAAGACTAATTATAAGAGAAACCAAAGACTAATTATAAGAGAAACCAAAGACTAATTATAAGAGAAACCAAAGACTAATTATAAGAGAAACCAAATACTAATTATAAGAGAAACCAAAGACTAATTATAAGAGAAACCAAAGACTAATTATAAGAGAAACCAAAGACTGATTATAAGAGAAACCAAAGACTAATTATAAGAGAAACCAAAGACTAATTATAAGAGAAACCAAGGACTAATTATAAGAGAAACCAAAGACTGATTATAAGAGAAACCAAAGACTAATTATAAGACAAACCAAGGACTAATTATAAGAGAAACCAAAGACTAATTATAAGAGAAACCAAAGACTAATTATAAGATAAACCAAAGACTGATTATAAGAGAAACCAAAGACTAATTATAAGAGAAACCAAAGACTAATTATAAGAGAAACCAAAGACTAATTATAAGAGAAACCAAAGACTAATTATAAGAGAAACCAAAGACTAATTATAAGAGAAACCAAAGACTAATTATAAGAGAAACCAAAGACTAATTATAAGAGAAACCAAGGACTAATTATAAGAGAAACCAAAGACTGATTATAAGAGAAACCAAAGACTAATTATAAGACAAACCAAGGACTAATTATAAGAGAAACCAAAGACTAATTATAAGAGAAACCAAAGACTAATTATAAGAGAAACAAAAGACTAATTATAAGAGAAACCAAAGACTGATTATAAGAGAAACCACAGACTAATTATAAGAGAAACCAAAGACTAATTATAAGAGAAACCAAGGACTAATTATAAGAGAAACCAAAGACTGATTATAAGAGAAACCAAAGACTAATTATAAGACAAACCAAGGACTAATTATAAGAGAAACCAAAGACTAATTATAAGAGAAACCAAAGACTAATTATAAGAGAAACAAAAGACTAATTATAAGAGAAACCAAAGACTGATTATAAGAGAAACCACAGACTAATTATAAGAGAAACCAAAGACTAATTATAAGAGAAACAAAAGACTAATTATAAGAGAAACCAAAGACTGATTATAAGAGAAACCAAGGACTAATTATAAGAGAAACCAAAGACTAATTATAAGACAAACCAAGGACTAATTATAAGAGAAACCAAAGACTAATTATAAGAGAAACCAAAGACTAATTATAAGAGAAACAAAAGACTAATTATAAGAGAAACCAAAGACTGATTATAAGAGAAACCACAGACTAATTATAAGAGAAACCAAAGACTAATTATAAGAGAAACAAAAGACTAATTATAAGAGAAACCAAAGACTGATTATAAGAGAAACCAAGGACTAATTATAAGAGAAACCAAAGACTAATTATAAGAGAAACCAAAGACTGATTATAAGAGAAACCAAAGACTGATTATAAGAGAAACCAAAGACTAATTATAAGACAAACCAAGGACTAATTATAAGAGAAACCAAAGACTAATTATAAGAGAAACCAAAGACTAATTATAAGAGAAACAAAAGACTAATTATAAGAGAAACCAAAGACTGATTATAAGAGAAACCACAGACTAATTATAAGAGAAACCAAAGACTAATTATAAGAGAAACCAAGGACTAATTATAAGAGAAACCAAAGACTGATTATAAGAGAAACCAAAGACTAATTATAAGACAAACCAAGGACTAATTATAAGAGAAACCAAAGACTAATTATAAGAGAAACCAAAGACTAATTATAAGAGAAACAAAAGACTAATTATAAGAGAAACCAAAGACTGATTATAAGAGAAACCACAGACTAATTATAAGAGAAACCAAAGACTAATTATAAGAGAAACAAAAGACTAATTATAAGAGAAACCAAAGACTGATTATAAGAGAAACCAAGGACTAATTATAAGAGAAACCAAAGACTAATTATAAGAGAAACCAAAGACTGATTATAAGAGAAACCAAAGACTAATTATAAGAGAAACCACAGACTAATTATAAGAGAAACCAAAGACTAATTATAAGAGAAGCCACAGATTAATTATAAGAGAAGCCACAGACTGATTATAAGAGAAACCAAAGACTGATTATAAGAGAAACAAAAGACTAATTATAAGAGAAACCAAAGACTAATTATAAGAGAAGCCACAGACTAATTATAAGAGAAGCCACAGACTAATTATAAGAGAAACCAAAGACTGATTATAAGAGAAACAAAAGACTAATTATAAGAGAAACCAAAGACTAATTATAAGAAAAACCAAAGACTAATTATAAGAGAAGCCACAGACTAATTATAATAAGTAAGGGTAATAACAAAATTACCGAACTCCGAACAATCTTACAAAGGGAAAGTCAAAACTCATAATTATATAAACAGACAAAATCAGTCAACAACCGGAAAACTGTGAAAACGTAATGACCCTGACTTGGTACAGGCATTTCTAAAGAAATGGTGGGTTGAATCAGATTTTAAGGCACCAAACCTCCCGCTCTCATTACGGTTCAAAGGTTCCGGCTGTCACTGTAACAGTATTTAAATACAGGAACAAAATAGTTGTCAAAGCAGTACCATATTCGGTGACGTAAATGTCAAAAATATTTTTACGTCACACATTGACAAAAAAAAATTTGACTTCTTTATCTTTATACATTTTCACTATATGAAAATGCATCGCTTATAATTTTTTCTGCAGAGACGGAATATATTTCGACAAGATATTGGTATCGGAATATAAACTTTTTAAGAGATCGAATAAGGCGAATCTTTTTATAGCCCTGGTCCAGTAGCCTGTTTCTCAGATGAAGATGACGTTTCAGGAAATCAGAATAATTGCTACTGGCCCTTGCATAGCGAATCAATTGCGAGATGTAAACACCATATGCAGGAGAAGCTGGTATATTGCTGCACATGTTTGGAAAATTTATGATTTTAAAATTGAAGTCGTCCCGCTTATCATAAATTTTAGTACTGAGTTGACCACTGTTGTCAAATTCGAGGTATAAGTCCAAAAATGATGCGGACGAAGCTGTATCGGTGGTCTCTTTAACTTCCAGCTCTGGAGGATATATCAATGGAAGAAATTCTGCAAATCTAGAATTATTGATAGATAAAACGTCATCAATATACCTGTATGTGAAATTAAAGGCTCTAAGAGAAGCCAAAGACTAATTATAAGAGAAACCAAAGACTGATTATAAGAGAAACCAAAGACTAATTATAAGAGAAACCAAAGACTAATTATAAGAGAAACCAAAGACTGATTATAAGAGAAACCAAAGACTGTTTATAAGAGAAACCAAAGACTAATTATAAGAGAAACCAAAGACTAATTATAAGAGAAACCAAAGACTAATTATAAGAGAAACCAAAGACTGATTATAAGCAAGCATAATTAAGGAGTAAGAGAACTTACTTGTTGGTTTAGAATCAATGATAATGTGACATGTCTACCTACAGACTGTTGTTTCAGTGAACTAGTACTATAAAAAACCAACTGAACGTATTGATTTAAAACAAAGCAGACATCATCATCATCATCTCATCAAAATATAACTTGTTCTCATCTTGATATGGCTGAAAATTTATCACTTGACATAAACCAACAACCCCTCACTCGTTAACTCGCTTACTCTGATATTTTTAATGGCCATCATGACCGTGATCGTATGGTAGTTGGATTTACAGCTATCTGTGCAATCAATGCCTATCACCACTAAAGTTAGGAGTTCGAACCCCACACGTGGCGAGGTGTACTTGATACATATTTTGTGATAACGTTTGTCAGGGACTTGCGGCAGGTCAATGGTTTCCTCCACCAATAAAACTGACCACCACGATATAACTGATATATTGTTGAAAGTGCTGTTAAACACTATAAATTATGTAATTTGTCATTTCAGAAGAAGAAACTAATGAAATGATAGCTAGTACATTATTCAGGAAACAGTTACTGAACCCTGCTATTAATAATTAACAGAATCAACAAATGTTACAGAGATCTACTAGTATAGACACTCAACATGTTCAGGTTGTTTCTAAAGAACCAAGGGTATGTACAATCAAACCTGTCTAAACTGTTACAGAGATCTACTAGTATAGACACACAACATGTACAGGTTGTTTCTAAAGAACCAAGGGTATGTACAATCAAACATGTCTAAACTGTTACAGAGATCTACTAGTATAGACACACAACATGTACAGGTTGTTTCTAAAGAACCCAGGGTATGTATGCCTTTACATGTTCAGTCTTTGCGCTAACCCACTTGCACGAAGCCCGCGACAAGTAAAACTGGATTCGGTATAAGTGAAAATTTATTTTGGCTTTCGGGAAAGTAGGTGAAAAAAATAAAGGCAAAGATTGCATGTTTGTTTCAATAGCCGATTCTTAAATTGAAATACAATCAATCCTGTCTAAACTTTACATCCTTTGGACAAATGTTTCTGTTTGGATTGGACAGGTGTTCGGTTTATACAGGTTCAATTAATGGATGTATATGTCTGTGTACCTAATGGTAATAAAACATTGTTTACATCCGGAAGTTGCAATTTCAATCTGGATACGGTGATCACTGAAATATTATCCGGTCCAAAGTTCCAGAACAAAATCCACTTCGTCTAAGTTGAAAATAGAATTATGTAGTATTATTCGTTCTCCCTCCCAAATGAAAATAACACATTTACTGTAGGGTTCTTCTATTTTTATTTTAGACACAATTATTTCATATAATCTCTAATATCTAATATCCCTGCAATTAAAATAAACAATATAAATACAAAGTCAATGAAAAGAAAGATAACTCTTTCTTATATGCAAATGTCAAGAATTTTTTTGTCAATGTGTGACGTAAAAATATTTTTGACATTTACGTCACCGAATATGGTACTGCTTTGACAACTATTTTACCTATTTTGTTCCTGTATTTAAATACTGTTACAGTGACAGCCGGAACCTTTGAACCGTAATGAGAGCGGGAGGTTTGGCGCCTTAAAATCTGATTCAACCCACCATTTCTTTAGAAATGCCTGTACCAAGTCAGGGTCATTACGGTTTTCACAGTTTTCCGGCTGTTGACTGATTTTGTCTGTTTATATAATTATGAGTTTTGACTTTCCCTTTGTAAGATTGTTCGGAGTTCGGTAATTTTGTTATTACCTTTATTTAATAAACATTTCCCGTCATTAGAACTTAATTTAAAGTTTGGTTTATTCCAGTTTGTCCAGGTTTTAGTTTAGACAGGATTTACTGTATATAGGCTTTCTGATATCTTGTATGTTATGCTCTATCGGGTGGCTCTAATAATTTTATGAGCCAAAAGGAAAAAAAAGAGTTGTAGCACAACTGATTACAATACATGCGTTGTGTGCGGAAGATCATGGTTTCCGATCCTTGTTCGAGTCAAACTAAAGACTATATATATATATTGGAATTTGCCGCATGCTTGTTATTAAAAGCATTTAATGGTTAGCGTGCTTGCTTTGAGTGGTAGATCGTGGGTTTGAACCCCAGTCAGGTCAAACCAAAGACTATAAAATAGGTATTTGTTGCTTCTCTACTAAGCCCACTCATGAAATAGTACCTTGTTCTCTCATAATATGCTCATTTAGCAATCTCTCACTCACTGTGTTTAAACAGTTAAACAGTTACAAAATGCATCAAAACAGCACCATTTGTCATATTTCTTTCATTTGGGTGTTAAATTGTTTGAGGTGAGAAGTGGTTGTTTGTTTTGTTGATATTGGTCTAATTGTTTAACATCTACGTTTTAACTCCATTTTTCTATCACCACTAAAGTTGTGAGTTCGAATCCCACTCAGATGGGGTATACAACATTATGTGATAAAGTTTGTCAGTGACTTGCGAATGGTCAGAGGTTTTCTCCATATACTCTGGTTTCCTCCACCAATAAGCAGACCGCCACGATATAGCTGAATTATTGTTGGAAATGGCATTAAACACCATAACACTAACCCTTAGTTTCTTGTTTATAATGAATAATCAGATGACTGATGCAGGCTCAGGTGAGCCTCTGGTATCTTTACTAGCGACCTCAAATTAAAAATTTACATATATTTTTTTCTTAACTTTCAGACGAGTGTAGATGATATTAAACCCCCAGACCATAAGAACAGTCTACTACAACAGCTTCTGTCAGAATGACAACAACTTTAGTTTAGTCACCATTTTATAAGTGCCATTACAGATATGTTTCATCACATTTGTTTATATAGCCATGTTAACATACAGTGAGAGTTTAACGTAACATAGCGTAACTCGACAAAAACAACAATATATTAACATGTTACAACAAAAAAAACAGGAACGTTAACAGATTTTTGAATTTGATTGATTTAATGTCGACTGGTTTGAGAAATGTATTGTTGTTAGGAAGAAATATGTCAAACATGTTTTTCAATTTGACGGAAACGCACAAATCGTCTTGTTGTTAGGAAGAATTATGTCAAACAAGTTTATCAATTTGACAGAAACGCACAAATCGTATTGTTGGTAGAAAGAAATATGTCAAACATGTTTTTACAGTTTGACGGAAACGCATGCATTATAAGTGATAAAAAAAATTGAAGAAGTGATAGTTTTGTACATTGCTGTTTGAATGATGCATGAAAAACTATTCATGACAATATGTAGGGCATCATGTGAGAAAATATGTGAAAAAAGACACAGTGAAACATACACGAAGGATGTTCATTGGAGGAAGTTTTAGATAGAAATTGCCCACAATACGTTGCGAATTATGTAAATCAGAAAGAGAACTCGTACCATTACGGTAAAACGATAAAGCGATGCCTGTTATGACTATAGGGCGATACGGCCAGTTATTGTTTATATATTTTTGAAATATATTGTCAGGATCATAATTCGTCAATTAATGTTTGTTATTTTTGTTTCAATTCTGAAACTTCGTAAATGACGATTTTACAAGAAAAGGTGATATTTTAACAAAAAATAGTAAAAACGTAGTTTATATAAACATATATATATATATATATATATATATAGATAATAATAGATGTACCTGCATGGTCTTTAGTCATATTTCGTGACAGAATTTGTGACTAATTAATGAACCAATCTTTCAATGTACAGACAATGATAAGATGGGAGACGTTTTATTTTTTTGCCATTTTATGCTGTACATGTATTGAATGGGTTGCACAAAGTGCCTATAGGAAAAACCCAGGGACATTTTGTTATTAGCCATAAGAAATATTTTCGTATTTAGGAAAAGTTTTCACATAGTTTTTTGACTTTATGTAAAGTTATTTAACCAATAGAACAGATCTTGTTTTGTTATTGATTTAAGTTTTACGGAGATGTTTATTGAAGTAGAGTAGTGATTGATAGAAGATAAACTGGTGATCTCATTATGACGTTAAAATTCTACTGCTCAAATTATTTACTCGTATTTGTTGCCTTTATGTCCGGGATGATGTGGTGTTAATTCTGGTCAAAATACGTCGTGATTCAGGGATTTTTTCTTTTTAAAACAAAATCTGATTGGATAAAAGATTGAACTGGACAAATTTCATCCATCAATGGAAACATACAATGTTATTTTCATAGTGGAGACAGAATAGCTGGTTTTATTCGCATATATCAGAGAAAAACAAAAATAGGGCCTATTCTAAAAATAACATGGCAGCTATTACAGTTTATTCATTTGGAAATGTATATGTGTGCACGCGGGAAAAAAAATTGGTAGTCACGTTCAGAAAAATAAGTGACGAATATTATTTTTTCTAGAGAGAAGGGAAAAAAATGAATAAATTAATCACTGTTAATGTAGAACGACAACGGACAGGAAGGAAACAGGAGATGTTTACAGTGGTTAGTTGTGTTAATCAAAAATTGGTAGACAATACAACGAAACGCTGGTGACGATATTTAAATATATTACTGACACGGGTAGTATGGCTTAGTCCCAATATTATTATAAAATTACAAAATGTAGTGTAGTCATGGTTACACAAAATAACGTGAACATATTTGTCAATAATAATACCTGTATATTTGGCTCATCATTGTGATTGCATACATTTTGCACACGGGAGTCGTGTATTTGATTTAATATGTATTTATAGCTCTTGCGATTTACACAGGTGAAGGTCATTGAATTTATAGAGGTTATCATAAAGGTTACATGTTGAAAGTTAAAAAATTATATTTTAGATTTGTTAAAATTTTCAACAGATATTTGTCAAATGGTATAAAACAAAATATATAAATCTTGTTTTATATGGCATTAAAGTGTTGATTTAAATACTTTTTTGTGTAACAAATGTTTAAATAATATAATAGGGGAGGATGGGATCAAAAATAACCTTGACCTTAACTGACAATGACTGCCATTTTTATTGTAAATTTCATCATGATATCATGCACATTAGATCAAATATGGTAACATTAATAATTTCATTAAGATGTACACATGATTGTATACTTGTATTGTTGAACTTTCTGTACATAAATTGTACATACGACTCATTTGTACATACATACAGATAATGTTTTATTGTAGATGGTAAACTATATTTTTGTTGATTTTTATTGACTGTCATATGCAGAAATCTGTACAGTAAAAAGAAAATCTGCCACAATATTATTGAAATATTGTTGACAGTGTCGTTAAACATCATAACCCCAGTAAAAACAAATACAGTTTGATTCTGTGTTTAAGAATGTACTGCAATCATGGATGGGTGATTTGTTTGGGCGAGTTTTTTTTTGTTGGTTTTAAGATAAACTTAATTTCAATAGTTGTGAAAATTCCAAAGTTCAATACTAAACAAAATTGCAGAAATTCCTGTTCAAGAAGTAAGAACAGGTAAATGTGTACAAAGGTACTTGTCACTGCAATCTACCTGTAAATAAGCACTGTCACTGCAAACTGCACAAAAATAAACTTCTGCAAACTACAAGAAAATAAACACTGTAAACTACATGTAAATATACACTGTCACTACAGTCTACCTGTAAATATACACTGTCATTACAGTCTACCTGTAAATATACACTGTCATTACAGTCTACCTGTAAATAAACACTGTCACTACAGTCTACCTGGAAATAAACACTGTCACTGCAAACTGCACAAAAAAAACACTGCAAATTACAGGTAAATAAATGCTGCCTCTAAACTAAGTCTAAGTTATAGATAAAATGTATTGATCTCTATGCCTTACAGAAGCTATAAGTTTCACTGACCCCCAATTTATTGGATCTATGGGGCTGTCGTGGTCGTGATTGTATGGTAGTTGGATTTACAACTACCTGTGAAATCAGTGTCTATCACCACTAAAGTTGTGAGTTTGAACCCCGTTCATAGTGAGGTGTACTCGATACAACATTATGTGATAAAGATTTTCAATGACTTGTTGAAGTCGTTTGCTTGATGAATTACGTTCGGCGCAGTCAGATTCCTCAATAAACACTTTTTTTCTTCTCATGCATCAGGTCGGTGGTTTTCTCCAGGTAATCCTGTTTTCTCCACTGATAAAACTAACTGCCACGATATAACTGAAATATTGTTGGAAGTGGCATTAAACACCATAAGCCAACCAAAACAATACATTTCTGTTGCTTGAAGAACAATATGTTCGAGATGAAACAATTTATTTTTTTTAGTTTTTTGGAAAGGTACCATATATTTCTGGAACCAAAAGAATAATAGCAGTGACATTAAAGTTTTAACAAAATAACAGAATTCTTACTTTGGTTTAAATTCCTGAATAATTCCCAGATCTATTATGTGGTCCAAGTACATACAAATGTGTTGAACGTTCATGAAGAAATAGATTTATAAAATTTGTGCACACCAAGATATTGATGAAATATTGCTCAAGTTGGCGATAAACACCAATAAATCACATTCCACAAATTGCAGTTCTTCTCTTTTCAAATAGATTAAAGCTGTAAATATTATATACTAATAGGTACTAATAGCTATTGGTTACTTCCTTGTTTCCATGGTTACGAGCTTGTTACCGTAGTTGAAATGATACATAATATTTTGTTTCCATGGTCACTTACTTGCAGATTCAAATCGTACATAATATTAAAGGTATTTTTTCCTAATGCTGTACAAATTTTTGCATTTGATCTTCTTTGTTGCATTGTACATTAAGATGGAGCCATTCCACTAAAATGGAGAATATTGTAAAATATTAAATATTGTTTTTTTGTTTTAATCCACGTAGACATGACTGCCTGCTGTTTCTCCTGGAATAATTAGTTGGGCATTAACAAATAATTACTGTACTAATATTGCATAATGAATTAGAGGTAAACTCTGTGAGGGGTCATTGTAAAGGTCAACTCGGAGGTCATAAGGTCACCTCTGAGAGGTCATGGGGTTGTAAGGTCACTTGTTTTCCTGTTATTCCAGAGATCAAAAGGTCAAGTTTACACAATTTAATTTAATTTTAATTTTCCTTAAAAAAAATATACTGATATACATTTTAACACATCTTGCTTCTTGTCTATTTTTGCTATTAATAAAGAAGCAGCTACGACTAGATTTTTCTGGTTATCAGTGTTTTGAACCTCTTTGTCAGCAATGAGAATAAGATAATGACATATTTTACTGAACAATTATTTACCCCCCCTCCCCCCACCCTTTTGTCCTTGTTTTTACTTTTAAGATAAATGCTTAACAATGTATTTGTTATTCAATTTAGAATTGTTAACTGTTATTACTGCTTAGTGTTTTTTTTCCCAATTTTATTAGTGGGGGGTAATAAATACTGATTGTTGGTCTATATTATACAGTAACGCATAGATTAGGGTTAGGGTTTCAATCAGTTTTAATATGATTGTTAGGTTAATGAACATCAGACATGCACCCAATCTGAGAAAGGCTTCACGATGGACTCGGCTCTTGTTATACAGTAAAACCTATCTGTACCAAACCTCATTGGAACTAGCCTTCTTGTATGTGTTCAGAATAGACAGGTGTCCAGTTTATACAGGTTAAATTGTCAAAGATTTCATGCATTGGAACTTCATTTAGGTCATTTTATACAGTATTCTGGCGTGGTTGTGATCGCATGGTAGTTTGATTTACAACTACTTGTGCAATCAATGCCTATCATCACTAAAGTTGTGAGTTCTAATCCCGCTAATTGCAAGGTGTACTAATGTGTTATATTATAGGTCATATGTAGCAGTGGGATGATATACCAATTACAGGCTGTGAACAAAATTATATCAATCTTTGCCTTAATTTTTTTCACCTTCATGCCAGAAAGCCAAATTTAGAAAAAAAAATATATTTATTCAAACAAATTCTTTCATAATTTTCACTTGCCCCGGGCTTCGAGCGAATGGGTTAGCACGAAGACTGTTATTTCAGCTTCTTTTTATCAGACAGTAAAATAAATTATTGCATAGATGCCGGTAAAATACTGCGATTTCCTAGTGAAATAAAAACTGGTATTTAACCCAGTGAATAAAAAATGTTTGTTTCACTGTGGCGTCACAATCGAAAATATCATCGTGCGTCCGACAATGAAAAACAAGTTCCTTTTGTTAAATGTTTTATTACCTTAAACAACGGTGTGAAATCTATGTAATGAATCATTTAACCACTCTTTGTGTTCCAAATATGGAAAATAAAATCAGTTGTAGCTGAAAAACGACGGCAATTCTTTTATGCTCCACGATGCATTTGTAAAATACTGTGTTGTTTGATTGCTTGTGATTCATTTTCGATGTTGAGAATGCAAGAGTATCATTCATAATTTTTCAGTAAATGCACACTTGATTATTATTATTATTATTATTATTATTATATTTTGTAGACGAGAAATTGTGATTTCTTCACTAATTAAAATGTGATTTTAAAGGACGGGTACCCTGTTAAAGAAAATGCTCAAAGTTTTTTTTTAAATAAAAAATCATGTGATCAGTTTCAAGCAAACAAAAATGAATTGTTCAAATGTTTCTTCATTAAAGAAGGATGAACGAATCCTTACATTTATTAAGACTATATTTATTTGAGATTGTCAAGCTTCCTCATGAATGAGATGTCTGTCAAGCTTGCTCATGAAGTAGATGTCTGTCAAGCTTTCTCATGAATTAAATGTTTGTCAAGCTCTTGCATGATTTAGATGTCCATCAAACTCTCTCATGAATTAGATGTCCTTCAAGCTTTCTCATGAATTACAATGTAGATGCCCATCTTTGTTAAATATAAAGGCAGTGTATGGTGTTTTGTAGGATGATAAAGTGCTACCTTATGTTAAGTTTTTATTGTTGACAATAACATATTCTAACTATTGTTGTTGATTTACACATGTAATACAATGTACTAAAAATAAAAGAAAAACATGCTGCAATTTTTGTTTATTTGTAGGATTACAGAATTTTGTCATTAATTTTATATTTTGACAGATTGGATACAAGAACCATAAGCTTATTGTAGGTGTCTTTACATCTATATCTGTTCTGGTATATTCCTCCGTTAATTGTATGGAGCACTCCCACTTTGGATGTTTTATCCCAACTTACTATTTGGACATCATACATCAGAAAACAACATAAAGCATGTTAAGATGAACCATAATATATGTATTACATATATATATAACTTTTGGTCAAATGTCAGTTAAAAGGGGGAGGGGGGTTAAAATGTTAATAAATGTAGATAGTAGATCTACAATCTTCCTATTTAACCCAAAAAATATAATATCTCTTATTTGTCGGCCGTTACTTGGTATTAAAACTAACCGTTTATATATAAACTTTGAAGAGTTTAATTGTAAGTTCAGTTTTTGATTATGGAACCACTACATGGTAACTATGACGATGTACGATATTTATAATTACTTCCTTAGACTTATTCTTCTATTATCAGTTTGTGTAGAAGTATAATCTCAGTGTTTAACATAAAAAAATTTGTTTATGAAAATATTTCATATCTTCCTCCTTAATTTTCAACGGCCACGATATAACTGAAATATTGTTGAAAGTGGCGTTAAACACCATAAGCCAAACCTAATTTTTCAGAATCTTCCTCAAACTTTTGGACCAACTTCTATATATGTAAATATGAATGACAAGATTTTTCTCTGTTTATATTCACATTAAATAATGTATTAATCTATATGTGGAATTTGTTACTGTAAAATTACTGATTGACTAAGCACAAAAATCTGTGCACAAAATTAAATCTGTATATTTTGAAAAGTAAAAAAAAAAAGTTGTAATAAATTACAATTGTTTTGTTATGATGCCTTCAAATCAAATCAAATTCTCCTTAATTTGTCATCATTTGATTGTCTCCTTATTGTTTCCTTAATTTACACACAAAAGTTTTAGTCGGCAAAGTGCAGCACATAAGGAAAAGATTTTTTTTGTTTTGATGAATTTCATTTTTTCCTGGTTGAATGGAGGTGACACAAAACAGACATATTTAAGAAATGAACTATTAGATATTATGGTGAAATTAGATATACTTTGGGTAGATTTTATTGTAATTGGTCAGCACATTTTCTTTGTATGAAGGTATTTAAAAAAAAAACAAGTAGCTGTTATTCAATTTATTGGTTTGATCAAATCAAGATATGGTTATTTAAGAGACCACCTGGTCTTAATAGTCATAAAACATTTGTGAATGAGTTTGTGCTTGTATTAAAAAAAAACAGCCAATCCGAACACTCTATCTAATAAATAATCTGTTCTGATTGGACAATTTTGGATTGTGAGTACAAAAATCATTCTCAAATATTGTATGACCGTGGAGGCCTGATGACTTGAGGTTAAAAATAAAAAAAACAGAAATTATTGGCAATATCTATCATTTAAAAAAAACAACTTTTTTAATGAATTGAGCAAATTTATTTTTAAGAAAAAGGGGGAGGGTCACCAATGATAATGGATCGTCTGACAATGAAATGTTTTTGATGAATTGAGTAAATTCTGGGGAGAAAAAAAGGTCACCAATGTTAATACACAATGTAGATGTCTGACAAATGGCATGTAAACAGTCCTCAAGATGAATATTGTAATACAATTAAAAAAACCTCTTTATATTGACTTCATTGGTGTGATAGACTTGAGAGGAGGAGGCTTAAAATATCTTTGCTAGAGGTAGGAAAAGAGTGAAAAGGAAGGAAGTTATGAAATAAGATAGAAGTCATGATAATGAGTTTATATATTGTGTAACCATTGGTTACTGACTTATTTTTTATTACAAGTATTGCAATTGTTCATGAGTTTTGTCTGTCACTTTATACAGCCAAACTGAGGGATAAACATTAAAATTGATGATGCCTTTTGGATTGATTGATTGATTGGTGTTTAATGCCAACTTTAGCAATATATAGCTGACATATTGCTAAAGTTGACGTTAATTACCAACCATTCAATCAATCAAGCAGTAATGCATCGTCACATGTAATGTTTATCCCTAAGCTTTCTTTTCAAAATTGATAATAAAAGGATAAGATTTAAAAAAAAAAATTATTCCGATTTTAATTTATTTCAAAATAAATTTGAAAAACTAAAATGTGCAATGATGATTTTTTTAGACAGTGATTTTGACAGTTGGGGTGTTACATGTACAGAAATAATAAATCATGCTTAAAAAAATATTACAAATATATCATTGTATCATTTTCTCTGCCTTTTAATATATAGTGATGTATTATATATAATTTGTCCTCAGAATTGATTAGATTGGTTTTTAATCACACAACACATTCATCAATTGTTTAATAATGTTAACATTTATAATAAGAGAGACATAAATATTCTGAAAGAAACATTTTTTTTAATTAGACTGTTAAATATGGTTTCCATGGAAACAGTCTTGATTCATCTCATGTTATATTTTTGTTATTTCCAATCATAACTTGTAAATAAATCATGCTTATGTTTTGTTATTACCTGTTAATGTTAATGTTAACAGTTGTCAGTGATGACCTTGACATTAATGTGTTAATGTTAACACTTATCATCAGTGACCTTGACATTTGTTGATATAATCTGTTGGTTTTTTCATTCTTGGTATATAACTGTGGTTATAAACATTGTCACAGTGTAATGATATTTCATCCTAGTAAAATGGATTCAGGAAAAATACATTAAAATCAACTTGATAATATCATTCTGTGTTTTGTTTTATTTGTTATCTTCCCTGTTGGAACAGCATTGGTAGTGTAATGGTTAGCGTGCTTGCCTCGAGTGCAGTAGATGGTGGGTTTGAGTTCCGATCGGGTCAAACCAAAGACTGTAAAATTGGTTGTTTGTTTGTTTGATGGTGTTTAATGCCACTTTCAACAATATTTCAGTTATATCATGGCAGTCAGTTTTATTGGTGGAGGAAACCATAATACTGGGGAGAAAACCACAGACCTGTCGCAAGTCACTGACAAACTTTATCACATAATGTTGTAATACATCTCGCCCTGATCGAGATCCGAACTCACAGCATCAGTGGTGATAGGCACTGATTGCATAGGTAGTTGTAAATCCAACTACCATGCGATCATGGCCACAACGACCCTATGAAATTTGTATTTCGCTTCTTCGCTGAGTACACAGCATCAATGAGTAAGAGCAAAGACTGGTTGGATCGGAATCAGGATAATGTGTGAATGAAACAATGTATCTACTAACCGACTGTTGTTTCAGTGATCTAACCATCTAAAAGTCCAACTAAGAGCGTTGATCTAGTACAAAGTGGACATCTTCATCATTTCTTTCAATGTAGGTAAACGTTGCAGAAATAAAATAAACTTTGGAGAAAACCTATGGGACAATCTAGAGACTGTACACATCAGGAACACAAGACACAGAAGTAACACAAATAAAGCACAACAGACAATCTAGAGACACTGTACACATCAGGAACACAAGACACAGAAGTAACACAAATAAAGCACAACAGACAATCTAGAGACAGTGGATACATCAGGAACACAAGACACAGAAGTAACACAAATAAAGCACAACAGACAATCTAGAGACATTATACACATCAGGAACACAAGACACAGAAGTAAGACAAATAAAGCACAACAGACAATCTAGAGACACTGGACACATCAGGAACACAAGACAGAAATAACACAAATAAAGCACAACAGACAATCTAGAGACACTATACACATCAGGAACACAAGACACAGAAGTAAGACAAATAAAGCACAACAGACAATCTAGAGACACTATACATCAGGAACACAAGACACAGAAGCAACACAAATAAAGCACAACAGACAATCTAGAGACATTATACACATCAGGAACACAAGACACAGAAGCAACACAAATAAAGCACAACAGACAATCTAGAGACATTATACACATCAGGAACACAAGACACAGAAGTAAGACAAATAAAGCACAACAGACAATCTAGGGACACTGGACACATCAGGAACACAAGACACAGAAGTAACACAAATAAAGCACAACAGACAATCTAGAGACAGTGGAAACATCAGGAACACAAGACACAGAAGTAACACAAATAAAGCACTAGAGACACTATACACATCAGAAACACAAGACACAGAAGTAAGACAAATAAAGCACAACAGACAATCTAGAGACACTGGAAACATCAGGAACACAAGACACAGAAGGAAGACAAAACATTGGACAATCTAGAGACACTGGAAACATCAGGAACACAAGAAACAGAAGTAAGACAAACAAAGCACAACATACAATCTAGAGACAGTGGAAACATCAGGAACACAAGACACAGAAGTAAAACAAATAAAGCACAACAGACAATCTAGAGACACTGGAAACATCAGGAACACAAGACACAGAAGTAAGACAAATAAAGCACAACAGACAATCTGGAGACAATGGAAACATCAGGAACACAAGACAAAACATTCGACAATCTAGAGACACTGGACACATCAGGAACACAAGACACAGAAGTAAGACAAACAAAGCACAACATACAATCTAGAGACAGTGGAAACATCAGGAACACAAGACACAGAAGGAAGACAAAACATTGGACAATCTAGAGACAATGGAAACATCAGGAACACAAGACAAAACATTGGACAATCTAGAGACACTAGACACATCAGGAACACAAGACACAGAAGTAAGACAAACAAAGCACAACATACAATCTAGAGACAGTGGAAACATCAGGAACACAAGACACAGAAGTAAGACAAATAAAGCACAACAGACAATCTAGAGACACTGGAAACATCAGGAACACAAGACACAGAAGTAAGACAAATAAAGCACAACAGACAATCTAGAGACAGTGGAAACATCAGGAACACAAGACACAGAAGTAAGACAAATAAAGCACAACAGACAATCTAGAGACAGTGGAAACATCAGGAACACAAGACACAGAAGTAACACAAATAAAGCACAACAGACAATCTAGAGACAGTGGAAACATCAGGAACAAAAGACACAGAAGTAAGACAAATAAAGCACAACAGACAATCTAGAGACAGTGGAAACATCAGGAACACAAGACACAGAAGTAACACAAATAAAGCACAACAGACAATCTAGAGACACTATACACATCAGGAACACAAGACACAGAAGTAAGACAAATAAAGCACAACAGACAATCTAGAGACAGTGGAAACATCACGAACACAAGACACAGAAGGAAGACAAAACATTGGACAATCTAGAGACAATGGAAACATCAGGAACACAAGACAAAACATTGGACAATCTAGAGACACTGGACACATCAGGAACACAAGACACAGAAGTAAGACAAACAAAGCACAACATACAATCTAGACACAGTGGAAACATCAGGAACACAAGACAAATCATTGGACAATCTAGAGACACTGGACACATCAGGAACACAAGACACAGAAGCAAGACAAACAAAGCACAACATACAATCTAGAGACACTGGAAACATCAGGAACACAAGACACAAAAGGAAGACAAAACATTCGACAATCTAGAGACACTGGAAACATCAGGAACACAAGAAACAGACGTAAGACAAACAAAGCACAACAGACAATCTAGAGACACTGGAAACATCAGGAACACAAGACACAGAAGGAAGACAAAACATTGGACAATCTAGAGACACTGGAAACATCAGGAACACAAGACACAGAAGTAAGACAAACAAAGCACAACTGACAATCTAGAGACACAGGAAACATCAGGAACACAAGACACAGAAGTAAGACAAACAGAGCACAACAGACAATCTAGAGACACTGGGAACACAAGACAAAGAAGGAAGACAAAACATTGGACAATCTAGAGACACTGGAAACATCAGGAACACAAGACACAGAGGTAAGACAAACAAAGCACAACGTTCAATCTGGAGACAGTGGAAACATCAGGAACACAAGACACAGAGGTAAGACAAACAAAGCACAACATTCAATCTAGAGACACTGGAAACATCAGGAACACAAGACACAGAGGGAAGACAAAGAAAGCACAACCGACAATCTAGAGACACTGGAAACATCAGGAACACAAGACACAGAGGTAAGACAAACAAAGCACAACGTTCAATCTAGAGACAGTGGAAACATCAGGAACACAAGACACAGAGGTAAGACAAACAAAGCACAACATTCAATCTAGAGACACTGGAAACATCAGGAACACAAGACACAGAGGGAAGACAAAGAAAGCACAACTGACAATCTAGAGACACTGGAAACATCAGGAACACAAGACACAGAAGGAAGACAAAACATTGGACAATCTAGAGACACTGGAAACATCAGGAAAACAAGACACAGAAGTAAGACAAAGAAAGCACAACCGATAATCTAGAAACAGTGGAAACATCAGGAACACAAGACACAGAAGGAAGACAAAACATTGGACAATCTAGAGACACTGGACACATCAGGAACACAAGACACAGAAGTAAGACAAACAAAGCACAACATACAATCTAGAGACAGTGGAAACATCAGGAACACAAGACAAAACATTGGACAATCTAGAGACACTGCAAACATCAGGAACACAAGACACAGAAGGAAGACAAAACATTCGACAATCTAGAGACACTGGAAACATCAGGAACACAAGACACAGAAGTAAGACAAACAAAGCACAACTGACAATCTAGAGACACTGGAAACATCAGGAACACAAGACACAGAAGGAAGACAAAACAGGCGACAATCTAGAGACACTGGAAACATCAGGAACACAAGACACAGAAGTAAGAAAAACAGAGCACAACAGAAATTCTAGAGACACTGGAAACATCAGGAACACAACACATAGAAGTAAGACAAACAAAGCACAACAGACAATCTAGAGACACTGGAAACACCAGGAACACAAGACACAGAAGTAAGACAAACAAAGCACAACTGACAATCTAGAGACACTGGAAACATCAGGAACACAAGACACAGAAGGAAGACAAAACATTGGACAATCTAGAGACACTGGAAACATCAGGAACACAAGACACAGAAGTAAGACAAACAAAGCACAACTGACAATCTAAAGACACAGGAAACATCAGGAACACAAGACACAGAAGGAAGACAAAACATTGGACAATCTAGAGACACTGAACACATCAGGAACACAAGACACAGAAGTAAGACAAACAAAGCACAACATACAATCTAGAGACAGTGGAAACATCAGGAACACAAGACAAAACATTGGACAATCTAGAGACACTGGAAACATCAGGAACACAAGACACAGAAGTAAGACAAACAAAGCACAACTGACAATCTAGAGACACTGGAAACATCAGGAACACAAGACACAGAAGGAAGACAAAACATGCGACAATCTAGAGACACTGGAAACATCAGGAACACAAGACACAGAAGTAAGAAAAACAGAGCACAACAGAAATTCTAGAGACACTGGAAACATCAGGAACACAACACATAGAAGTAAGACAAACAAAGCACAACAGACAATCTAGAGACACTTGAAACACCAGGAACACAAGACACAGAATTAAGACAAACAAAGCACAACTGACAATCTAGAGACACTGGAAACATCAGGAACACAAGACACAGAAGGAAGACAAAACATTGGACAATCTAGAGACACTGGAAACATCAGGAACACAAGACACAGATGTAAGACAAACAAAGCACAACTGACAATCTAAAGACACAGGAAACATCAGGAACACAAGACACAGAAGTAAGACAAACAGAGCAAAACAGACAATATAGAGACACTGGGAACACAAGACACAGAAGGAAGACAAAACATTGGACAATCTAGAGACACTGGAAACATCAGGAACACTAAGACACAGAAGTAAAACAAACAAAGCACAACATACAATCTAGAGACACTGGAAACATCAGGAACACAAGACACAGAGGTAAGACAAACAAAGCACAACATTCAATCTAGAGACACTGGAAACATCAGGAACACAAGACACAGAGGGAAGACAAAGAAAGCACAACCGACAATCTAGAGACACTGGAAACATCAGGAACACAAGACACAGAGGTAACACAAATAAAGCACAACAGACAATCTAGAGACACTGGATACATCAGGAACACAAGACACAGAAGTAACACAAATAAAGCACACCAGACAATCTAGAGACACTGTACACATCAGGAACACAAGACACAGAAGTAAGACAAATAAAGCACAACAGACAATCTAGAGACACTGTACACATCAGGAACACAAGACACAGAAGTAAGACAAATAAAGCACAACAGACAATCTAGAGACACTATACACATCAGGAACACAAGACACAGAAGTAACACAAATAAAGCACAACAGACAATCTAGAGACATTATACACATCAGGAACACAAGACACAGAAGTAAGACAAATAAAGCACAACAGAAAATCTAGAGACACTTGACACATCAGGAACACAAGACACAGAAGTAACACAAATAAAGCACAACAGACAATCTAGAGACAGTGGAAACATCAGGAACACAAGACACAGAAGTAACACAAATAAAGCACAACAGACAATCTAGAGACACTATACACATCAGGAACACAAGACACAGAAGTAAGACAAATAAAGCACAACAGACAATCTAGAGACACTGGAAACATCAGGAACACAAGACACAGAAGGAAGACAAAACATTGGACAATCTAGAGACACTGGAAACATCAGGAACACAAGAAACAGAAGTAAGACAAACAAAGCACAACATACAATCTAGAGACAGTGGAAACATCAGGAACACAAGACACAGAAGTAAGACAAATAAAGCACAACAGACAATTTAGAGACAATGGAAACATCAGGAACACAAGACTAAACATTCGACAATCTAGAGACAGTGGACACATCAGGAACACAAGACACAGAAGTAAGACAAACAAAGCACAACATACAATCTAGAGACACTGGAAACATCAGGAACACAAGACACAGAAGGAAGACAAAACATTGGATAATCTAGAGACAATGGAAACATCAGGAACACAAGACAAAACATTGGACAATCTAGAGACACTAGACACATCAGGAACACAAGACACAGAAGTAAGACAAACAAAGCACAACATACAATCTAGAGACACTGGAAACATCAGGAACACAAGACACAGAAGTAAGACAAATAAAGCACAAATGACAATCTAGAGACACTGGAAACATCAGGAACACAAGACACAGAAGTAAGACAAATAAAACACAACAGACAATCTAGAGACAGTGGAAACATCAGGAACACAAGACACAGAA
Source organism: Bathymodiolus brooksi (assembly GCA_963680875.1). NCBI lineage: Eukaryota > Metazoa > Mollusca > Bivalvia > Mytilida > Modiolidae > Bathymodiolus > Bathymodiolus brooksi. The sequence continues at coordinate 8,105,799 of OY804583.1, read as the reverse complement.
GTAAGACAAATAAAGCACAACAGACAATCTAGAGACAGTGGAAACATCAGGAACACAAGACACAGAAGTAAGACAAATAAAGCACAACAGACAATCTAGAGACAGTGGAAACATCAGGAACACAAGACACAGAAGTAACACAAATAAAGCACAACAGACAATCTAGAGACACTATACACATCAGGAACACAAGACACAGAAGTAAGACAAATAAAGCACAACAGACAATCTAGAGACAGTGGAAACATCAGGAACACAAGACACAGAAGGAAGACAAAACATTGGACAATCTAGAGACAATGGAAACATCAGGAACACAAGACAAAACATTGGACAATCTAGAGACACTGGACACATCAGGAACACAAGACACAGAAGTAAGACAAACAAAGCACAACATACAATCTAGACACAGTGGAAACATCAGGAACACAAGACAAATCATTGGACAATCTAGAGACACTGGACACATCAGGAACACAAGACACAGAAGTAAGACAAACAAAGCACAACATACAATCTAGAGACACTGGAAACATCAGGAACACAAGACACAAAAGGAAGACAAAACATTCGACAATCTAGAGACACTGGAAACATCAGGAACACAAGAAACAGACGTAAGACAAACAGAGCACAACAGACAATCTAGAGACACTGGGAACACAAGACAAAGAAGGAAGACAAAACATTGGACAATCTAGAGACACTGGAAACATCAGGAACACAGGACACAGAAGGAAGACAAAACATTGGACAATCTAGAGACACTGGAAACATCAGGAACACAAGACACAGAAGTAAGACAAACAAAGCACAACTGACAATCTAGAGACACAGGAAACATATGGAACACAAGACACAGAAGTAAGACAAACAGAGCACAACAGACAATCTAGAGACACTGGGAACACAAGACAAAGAATGAAGACAAAACATTGGACAATCTAGAGACACTGGAAACATCAGGAACACAGGACACAGAAGGAAGACAAAACATTGGACAATCTACAGACACTGGAAACATCAGGAACACAAGACACAGAAGGAAGACAAAACATTGGACAATCTAGAGACACTGGAAACATCAGGAACACAAGACACAGAAGTTAGACAAACAAAGCACAACTGACAATCTAGAGACACAGGAAACATCAGGAACACAAGACACAGAAGTAAGACAAACAGAGCACAACAGACAATCTAGAGACACTGGGAACACAAGACAAAGAAGGAAGACAAAACATTGGACAATCTAGAGAGACTGGAAACATCAGGAACACAAGACACAGAGGTAAGACAAACAAAGCACAACGTTCAATCTGGAGACAGTGGAAACATCAAGAACACAAGACACAGAAGTAAGACAAACAAAGCACAACATTCAATCTAGAGACACTGGAAACATCAGGAACACAAGACACAGAGGGAAGACAAAGAAAGCACAACCGACAATCTAGAGACACTGGAAACATCAGGAACACAAGACACAGAGGTAAGACAAACAAAGCACAACGTTCAATCTAGAGACAGTGGAAACATCAGGAACACAAGACACAGAGGTAAGACAAACAAAGCACAACATTCAATCTAGAGACACTGGAAACATCAGGAACACAAGACACAGAGGGAAGACAAAGAAAGCACAACCGACAATCTAGAGACACTGGAAACATCAGGAACACAAGACACAGAAGGAAGACAAAACATTGGACAATCTAGAGACACTGGAAACATCAGGAAAACAAGACACAGAAGTAAGACAAAGAAAGCACAACCGATAATCTAGAAACAGTGGAAACATCAGGAACACAAGACACAGAAGGAAGACAAAACATTGGACAATCTAGAGACACTGGACACATCAGGAACACAAGACACAGAAGTAAGACAAACAAAGCACAACATACAATCTAGAGACAGTGGAAACATCAGGAACACAAGACAAAACATTGGACAATCTAGAGACACTGCAAACATCAGGAACACAAGACACAGAAGGAAGACAAAACATTCGACAATCTAGAGACACTGGAAACATCAGGAACACAAGACACAGAAGTAAGACAAACAAAGCACAACTGACAATCTAGAGACACTGGAAACATCAGGAACACAAGACACAGAAGGAAGACAAAACATGCGACAATCTAGAGACACTGGAAACATCAGGAACACAAGACACAGAAGTAAGACAAACAGAGCACAACAGAAATTCTAGAGACACTGGAAACATCAGGAACACAAGACACAGAAGGAAGACAAACAAAGCACAACTGACATTCTAGAGACACTGGAAACACCAGGAACACAACACATAGAAGTAAGACAAACAAAGCACAACAGACAATCTAGAGACACTGGAAACACCAGGAACACAAGACACAGAAGTAAGACAAACAAAGCACAACTGACAATCTAGAGACACTGGAAACATCAGGAACACAAGACACAGAAGGAAGACAAAACATTGGACAATCTAGAGACACTAGAAATATCAGGAACACAAGACACAGAAGTAAGACAAACAAAGCACACTGACAATCTAGAGACACAGGAAACATCAGGAACACAAGACACAGAAGTAAGACAAACAGAGCACAACAGACAACCTAGAGACACTGGGAACACAAGACACAGAAGGAAGACAAAACATTGGACAATCTAGAGACACTGGAAACATCAGGAACACAAAGACACAGAAGTAAAACAAACAAAGCACAACATACAATCTAGAGACACTGGAAACATCAGGAACACAAGACACAGAGGTAAGACAAACAAAGCACAACATTCAATCTAGAGACAGTGGAAACATCAGGAACACAAGACACAGAGGGAAGACAAAGAAAGCACAACCGACAATCTAGAGACACTGGAAACATCAGGAACACAAGACACAGAAGGAAGACAAAACATTGCACAATCTAGAGACACTGGAAACATCAGGAAAACAAGACACAGAAGTAAGATAAACAAAGAACAACAGACAATATAGAGACACTGGAAACATCAGGAACACAAGACACAGAGGGATGACAAAACATTGGACAATCTAGAGACACTGGAAACATCTGGAACACAAGACACAGAGGGAAGACAAAACATTGGACAATCTAGAGACACTGGAAACATCAGGAAAACAAGACACAGAAGTAAGACAAAGAAAGCACAACCGACAATCTAGAGACACTGGAAACATCAGGAACACAAGACAGAGAAATAAGACAAGCAAAGCACAACTGACAATCCAGAGACAGTGGAAACATCAGGAACACAAGACACAGAAGTAAGACAAACAAAAAACAACAGACAATCTAGAGACACTGGAAACATCAGGAACACAAGTAAGACAAACAAAGCACAACAGACAATCTAGAGACACTGGAAACATCAGGAATACAAGACACAGAAGGAAGACAAAACATTGGACAATCTAGAGACACTGGAAACATCAGGAACAATAAGACACACAAGTAAGACAAACGAAACACAACAAACAATCTAGAGACACTGGAAACATCAGGAACACAAGACACAGAAGGAAGACAAATAAAGCACAACAGACAATCTAGAGACACTGGAAACATCAGGCAAAAAAGACACAGAAGTAAGACAAAGAAAGCACAACAGACAATCTAGAGACACTGGAAACATCAGGAACACAAGACACAGAAGTAAGACAAACAAAGCACAACTGACAATCCAGAGACAGTGGAAACATCAGGAACACAAGACACAGAAGGAAGACAAAACATTGGACAATCTAGAGACACTGGAAACATCAGGAACACAAGAAACAGAAGTCAGACAAACAAAGCACAACAGACAATATAGAGACACTGGAAACATCCGGAACACAAGACACAGAAGGAAAACAAAACATTGGACAATCTACAGACACTGGAAACATCAGGAAAACAAGACACAGAAGGAAGACAAAACATTGGACAATCTAGAGGTACTGGAAACATCAGGAACACAAGACACAGAAGTAAGACAAACAAAGCACAACAGACAACCTAGAGACACTGGAAACATCAGGAACACAAGACACAGAAGGAAGACAAAACATTGGACAATCTAGAAACACTGGAAACATCAGGAACACAAGACACAGAAGGAAGACAAACAAAGCACAACAGACAATCTAGAGACACTAGAAACATCAGGAACAGAAGACACAGAAGGAAGACAAAACATTGGACAATCTAGAGACACTGGACACATCAGGAACACAAGACAGAGACATAAGACAAAAAAAGCACAACTGACAATCCAGAGAGTGGAAACATCAGGAACACAAGACACAGAGGGAAGACAAAGAAAGCACAACCGACAATCTAGAGACACTGGAAACATTAGGAACACAAGACACAGAGGTAAGACAAACAAAGCACAACGTTCAATCTAGAGACAGTGGAAACATCAGGAACACAAGACACAGAGGTAAGACAAACAAAGCACAACATTCAATCTAGAGACACTGGAAACATCAGGAACACAAGACACAGAGGGAAGACAAAGAAAGCACAACCGACAATCTAGAGACACTGGAAACATCAGGAACACAAGACACAGAAGGAAGACAAAACATTGGACAATCTAGAGACACTGGAAACATCAGGAAAACAAGACACAGAAGTAAGACAAAGAAAGCACAACCGATAATCTAGAAACAGTGGAAACATCAGGAACACAAGACACAGAAGGAAGACAAAACATTGGACAATCTAGAGACACTGGACACATCAGGAACACAAGACACAGAAGTAAGACAAACAAAGCACAACATACAATCTAGAGACAGTGGAAACATCAGGAACACAAGACAAAACATTGGACAATCTAGAGACACTGCAAACATCAGGAACACAAGACACAGAAGGAAGACAAAACATTCGACAATCTAGAGACACTGGAAACATCAGGAACACAAGACACAGAAGTAAGACAAACAAAGCACAACTGACAATCTAGAGACACTGGAAACATCAGGAACACAAGACACAGAAGGAAGACAAAACATGCGACAATCTAGAGACACTGGAAACATCAGGAACACAAGACACAGAAGTAAGACAAACAGAGCACAACAGAAATTCTAGAGACACTGGAAACATCAGGAACACAAGACACAGAAGGAAGACAAACAAAGCACAACTGACAATCTAGAGACACTGGAAACATCAGGAACACAAGACACAGAAGGAAGACAAAACATTGGACAATCTAGAGACACTAGAAATATCAGGAACACAAGACACAGAAGTAAGACAAACAAAGCACACTGACAATCTAGAGACACAGGAAACATCAGGAACACAAGACACAGAAGTAAGACAAACAGAGCACAACAGACAATATAGAGACACTGGGAACACAAGACACAGAAGGAAGACAAAACATTGGACAATCTAGAGACACTGGAAACATCAGGAACACAAAGACACAGAAGTAAAACAAACAAAGCACAACATACAATCTAGAGACACTGGAAACATCAGGAACACAAGACACAGAGGTAAGACAAACAAAGCACAACATTCAATCTAGAGACAGTGGAAACATCAGGAACACAAGACACAGAGGGAAGACAAAGAAAGCACAACCGACAATCTAGAGACACTGGAAACATCAGGAACACAAGACACAGAAGGAAGACAAAACATTGCACAATCTAGAGACACTGGAAACATCAGGAACACAAGACACAGAAGTAAGATAAACAAAGAACAACAGACAATATAGAGACACTGGAAACATCAGGAACACAAGACACAGAGGGATGACAAAACATTGGACAATCTAGAGACACTGGAAACATCTGGAACACAAGACACAGAGGGAAGACAAAACATTGGACAATCTAGAGACACTGGAAACATCAGGAAAACAAGACACAGAAGTAAGACAAAGAAAGCACAACCGACAATCTAGAGACACTGGAAACATCAGGAACACAAGACAGAGAAATAAGACAAGCAAAGCACAACTGACAATCCAGAGACAGTGGAAACATCAGGAACACAAGACACAGAAGTAAGACAAACAAAAAACAACAGACAATCTAGAGACACTGGAAACATCAGGAACACAAGTAAGACAAACAAAGCACAACAGACAATCTAGAGACACTGGAAACATCAGGAATACAAGACACAGAAGGAAGACAAAACATTGGACAATCTAGAGACACTGGAAACATCAGGAACAATAAGACACACAAGTAAGACAAACGAAACACAACAAACAATCTAGAGACACTGGAAACATCAGGAACACAAGACACAGAAGGAAGACAAATAAAGCACAACAGACAATCTAGAGACACTGGAAACATCAGGCAAAAAAGACACAGAAGTAAGACAAAGAAAGCACAACAGACAATCTAGAGACACTGGAAACATCAGGAACACAAGACACAGAAGTAAGACAAACAAAGCACAACTGACAATCCAGAGACAGTGGAAACATCAGGAACACAAGACACAGAAGGAAGACAAAACATTGGACAATCTAGAGACACTGGAAACATCAGGAACACAAGAAACAGAAGTCAGACAAACAAAGCACAACAGACAATATAGAGACACTGGAAACATCCGGAACACAAGACACAGAAGGAAAACAAAACATTGGACAATCTACAGACACTGGAAACATCAGGAAAACAAGACACAGAAGGAAGACAAAACATTGGACAATCTAGAGGTACTGGAAACATCAGGAACACAAGACACAGAAGTAAGACAAACAAAGCACAACAGACAACCTAGAGACACTGGAAACATCAGGAACACAAGACACAGAAGGAAGACAAAACATTGGACAATCTAGAGACACTGGAAACATCAGGAACACAAGACACAGAAGGAAGACAAACAAAGCACAACAGACAATCTAGAGACACTAGAAACATCAGGAACAGAAGACACAGAAGGAAGACAAAACATTGGACAATCTAGAGACACTGGACACATCAGGAACACAAGACAGAGACATAAGACAAAAAAAGCACAACTGACAATCCAGAGAGTGGAAACATCAGGAACACAAGACACAGAAGTAAGACAAACAAAGAACAACAGACAATCTAGAGACAGTGGAAACATCAGGAACACAAGACACAGATGTATGAAAATCAAAGCACAACGGACAATCTAGAGACACTGGAAACATCAGGAACACAAGCCACAGAGGGAAGACAAAACATTGGACAATCTAGAGACACTGGAAACATGAGGAAAACAATACACAGAAGGAAGACAAAACATTGGACAATCTAGAGAAACTGGAAACATCAGGAACACAGGACACAGAAGGAAGACAAAACATTGGACAATCTAGAGACAATGGAAACATCAGGAACACAGGACACAGATGTAAGAAAAACAAAGACAACGGACAATCTAGAGACACTGGAAACAGCAGGAACACAAGACACAGAGGGAAGACAAAACATTGGACAATCTGGAGACACTGGAAACATCAGGAGAACAAGACACAGAGGGAAGACAAAACATTGGACAATCTAGAGACACTGGAAACATCAGGAAAAGAAGACACAGAAGTAAGACAAACAAAGCACAACCGACAATATAGAGACACTTCAAACATCAGGAACACAAGACAGAGAAATAAGACAAGCAAAGCACAACTGACAATCCAGAGACAGTGGAAACATCAGGAACACAAGACACAGAAGTAAGACAAACAAAGCACAACAGACAATATAGAGACACTGGAAACATCAGGAACACAAGACACAGAAGAAAGACAAAACATTGGACAATCTAGAGACACTGGAAACATCAGGATCACAAGACACAGAAGTAAGACAAACAAAGCACAACAGACAATATAGAGACACTGGAAACATCAGGAACACAAGACACAGAAGAAAGACAAAACATTGGACAATCTAGTGACACTGGAAACATCAGGAACACAAGACACAGAAGGAAGACAAAACATTGGACAATCTAGAGACACAGGAAACATCAAGAACACAAGACACAGAAATAAGACAAACAAAGCACAACAGACAACCTAGAGACACTGGAAACATCAGGAACACAAGACACAGAAGTAAGACAAACAAAGCATAACAGAAAATCTAGAGACACTGGAAATATCAGGAACACAAGACACATAAGTAAGACAAGCAAAGCACAACTGACAATCTAGAGACACTGGAAACATCAGGAACACAAGACACAGAAGGAAGACAAAACATTGGACAATCTAGAGGCACTGGAAACATCAGCAGCACAAGACACAGAAGTAAGACAAACCAAGCACAACAGACTATCTAGAGACACTGGACACATAAGGAAGACAAGACATCGAAGGAAGACAAATAAAGCACAACTGACAATCCAGAGACAGTGGAAACATCAGGAACACAAGACACAGAAGTAAGACAAACAAAGAACAACAGACAATCTAGAGACACTGGAAACATCAGGAACACAAGACACAGAAGAAAGACAAAACATTGGACAATCTAGAGACACTGGAAACATCAGGAACACAAGTAAGACAAACAAAGCACAACAGACAATCTAGAGACACTGGAAACATCAGGAATACAAGACACAGAAGGAAGACAAAACATTGGACAATCTAGAGACACTGGAAACATCAGGAACACTAAGACACACAAGTAAGACAAACGAAACACAACAGACAATCTAGAGACACTGGAAACATCAGGAACACAAGACACAGAAGGAAGACAAACAAAGCACAACAGACAACCTAGAGACACTGGAAACATCAGGAACACAAGACACAGAAGGAAGACAAAACATTGGACAATCTAGAAACACTGGAAACATCAGGAACACAAGACACAGAAGGAAGACAAACAAAGCACAACAGACAATCTAGAGACACTAGAAACATCAGGAACAGAAGACACAGAAGGAAGACAAAACATTGGACAATCTAGAGACACTGGACACATCAGGAACACAAGACAGAGACATAAGACAAAAAAAGCACAACTGACAATCCAGAGAGTGGAAACATCAGGAACACAAGACACAGAGGGAAGACAAAGAAAGCACAACCGACAATCTAGAGACACTGGAAACATCAGGAACACAAGACACAGAGGTAAGACAAACAAAGCACAACGTTCAATCTAGAGACAGTGGAAACATCAGGAACACAAGACACAGAGGTAAGACAAACAAAGCACAACATTCAATCTAGAGACACTGGAAACATCAGGAACACAAGACACAGAGGGAAGACAAAGAAAGCACAACCGACAATCTAGAGACACTGGAAACATCAGGAACACAAGACACAGAAGGAAGACAAAACATTGGACAATCTAGAGACACTGGAAACATCAGGAAAACAAGACACAGAAGTAAGACAAAGAAAGCACAACCGATAATCTAGAAACAGTGGAAACATCAGGAACACAAGACACAGAAGGAAGACAAAACATTGGACAATCTAGAGACACTGGACACATCAGGAACACAAGACACAGAAGTAAGACAAACAAAGCACAACATACAATCTAGAGACAGTGGAAACATCAGGAACACAAGACAAAACATTGGACAATCTAGAGACACTGCAAACATCAGGAACACAAGACACAGAAGGAAGACAAAACATTCGACAATCTAGAGACACTGGAAACATCAGGAACACAAGACACAGAAGTAAGACAAACAAAGCACAACTGACAATCTAGAGACACTGGAAACATCAGGAACACAAGACACAGAAGGAAGACAAAACATGCGACAATCTAGAGACACTGGAAACATCAGGAACACAAGACACAGAAGTAAGACAAACAGAGCACAACAGAAATTCTAGAGACACTGGAAACATCAGGAACACAAGACACAGAAGGAAGACAAACAAAGCACAACTGACAATCTAGAGACACTGGAAACACCAGGAACACAACACATAGAAGTAAGACAAACAAAGCACAACAGACAATCTAGAGACACTGGAAACACCAGGAACACAAGACACAGAAGTAAGACAAACAAAGCACAACTGACAATCTAGAGACACTGGAAACATCAGGAACACAAGACACAGAAGGAAGACAAAACATTGGACAATCTAGAGACACTAGAAATATCAGGAACACAAGACACAGAAGTAAGACAAACAAAGCACACTGACAATCTAGAGACACAGGAAACATCAGGAACACAAGACACAGAAGTAAGACAAACAGAGCACAACAGACAATATAGAGACACTGGGAACACAAGACACAGAAGGAAGACAAAACATTGGACAATCTAGAGACACTGGAAACATCAGGAACACAAAGACACAGAAGTAAAACAAACAAAGCACAACATACAATCTAGAGACACTGGAAACATCAGGAACACAAGACACAGAGGTAAGACAAACAAAGCACAACATTCAATCTAGAGACAGTGGAAACATCAGGAACACAAGACACAGAGGGAAGACAAAGAAAGCACAACCGACAATCTAGAGACACTGGAAACATCAGGAACACAAGACACAGAAGGAAGACAAAACATTGCACAATCTAGAGACACTGGAAACATCAGGAACACAAGACACAGAAGTAAGATAAACAAAGAACAACAGACAATATAGAGACACTGGAAACATCAGGAACACAAGACACAGAGGGATGACAAAACATTGGACAATCTAGAGACACTGGAAACATCTGGAACACAAGTCACAGAGGGAAGACAAAACATTGGACAATCTAGAGACACTGGAAACATCAGGAAAACAAGACACAGAAGTAAGACAAAGAAAGCACAACCGACAATCTAGAGACACTGGAAACATCAGGAACACAAGACAGAGAAATAAGACAAGCAAAGCACAACTGACAATCCAGAGACAGTGGAAACATCAGGAACACAAGACACAGAAGTAAGACAAACAAAAAACAACAGACAATCTAGAGACACTGGAAACATCAGGAACACAAGTAAGACAAACAAAGCACAACAGACAATCTAGAGACACTGGAAACATCAGGAATACAAGACACAGAAGGAAGACAAAACATTGGACAATCTAGAGACACTGGAAACATCAGGAACAATAAGACACACAAGTAAGACAAACGAAACACAACAAACAATCTAGAGACACTGGAAACATCAGGAACACAAGACACAGAAGGAAGACAAATAAAGCACAACAGACAATCTAGAGACACTGGAAACATCAGGCAAAAAAGACACAGAAGTAAGACAAAGAAAGCACAACAGACAATCTAGAGACACTGGAAACATCAGGAACACAAGACACAGAAGTAAGACAAACAAAGCACAACTGACAATCCAGAGACAGTGGAAACATCAGGAACACAAGACACAGAAGGAAGACAAAACATTGGACAATCTAGAGACACTGGAAACATCAGGAACACAAGAAACAGAAGTCAGACAAACAAAGCACAACAGACAATATAGAGACACTGGAAACATCCGGAACACAAGACACAGAAGGAAAACAAAACATTGGACAATCTACAGACACTGGAAACATCAGGAAAACAAGACACAGAAGGAAGACAAAACATTGGACAATCTAGAGGTACTGGAAACATCAGGAACACAAGACACAGAAGTAAGACAAACAAAGCACAACAGACAACCTAGAGACACTGGAAACATCAGGAACACAAGACACAGAAGGAAGACAAAACATTGGACAATCTAGAGACACTGGAAACATCAGGAACACAAGACACAGAAGGAAGACAAACAAAGCACAACAGACAATCTAGAGACACTAGAAACATCAGGAACAGAAGACACAGAAGGAAGACAAAACATTGGACAATCTAGAGACACTGGACACATCAGGAACACAAGACAGAGACATAAGACAAAAAAAGCACAACTGACAATCCAGAGAGTGGAAACATCAGGAACACAAGACACAGAAGTAAGACAAACAAAGAACAACAGACAATCTAGAGACAGTGGAAACATCAGGAACACAAGACACAGATGTATGAAAATCAAAGCACAACGGACAATCTAGAGACACTGGAAACATCAGGAACACAAGCCACAGAGGGAAGACAAAACATTGGACAATCTAGAGACACTGGAAACATCAGGAAAACAAGACACAGAAGGAAGACAAAACATTGGACAATCTAGAGAAACTGGAAACATCAGGAACACAGGACACAGAAGGAAGACAAAACATTGGACAATCTAGAGACAATGGAAACATCAGGAACACAGGACACAGATGTAAGAAAAACAAAGACAACGGACAATCTAGAGACACTGGAAACAGCAGGAACACAAGACACAGAGGGAAGACAAAACATTGGACAATCTGGAGACACTGGAAACATCAGGAGAACAAGACACAGAGGGAAGACAAAACATTGGACAATCTAGAGACACTGGAAACATCAGGAAAAGAAGACACAGAAGTAAGACAAACAAAGCACAACCGACAATATAGAGACACTTCAAACATCAGGAACACAAGACAGAGAAATAAGACAAGCAAAGCACAACTGACAATCCAGAGACAGTGGAAACATCAGGAACACAAGACACAGAAGTAAGACAAACAAAGCACAACAGACAATATAGAGACACTGGAAACATCAGGAACACAAGACACAGAAGAAAGACAAAACATTGGACAATCTAGAGACACTGGAAACATCAGGATCACAAGACACAGAAGTAAGACAAACAAAGCACAACAGACAATATAGAGACACTGGAAACATCAGGAACACAAGACACAGAAGAAAGACAAAACATTGGACAATCTAGTGACACTGGAAACATCAGGAACACAAGACACAGAAGGAAGACAAAACATTGGACAATCTAGAGACACAGGAAACATCAAGAACACAAGACACAGAAATAAGACAAACAAAGCACAACAGACAACCTAGAGACACTGGAAACATCAGGAACACAAGACACAGAAGTAAGACAAACAAAGCACAACAGAAAATCTAGAGACACTGGAAATATCAGGAACACAAGACACATAAGTAAGACAAGCAAAGCACAACTGACAATCTAGAGACACTGGAAACATCAGGAACACAAGACACAGAAGGAAGACAAAACATTGGACAATCTAGAGGCACTGGAAACATCAGCAGCACAAGACACAGAAGTAAGACAAACCAAGCACAACAGACTATCTAGAGACACTGGACACATAAGGAAGACAAGACATCGAAGGAAGACAAATAAAGCACAACTGACAATCCAGAGACAATGGAAACATCAGGAACACAAGACACAGAAGTAAGACAAACAAAGAACAACAGACAATCTAGAGACACTGGAAACATCAGGAACACAAGACACAGAAGAAAGACAAAACATTGGACAATCTAGAGACACTGGAAACATCAGGAACACAAGTAAGACAAACAAAGCACAACAGACAATCTAGAGACACTGGAAACATCAGGAATACAAGACACAGAAGGAAGACAAAACATTGGACAATCTAGAGACACTGGAAACATCAGGAACACTAAGACACACAAGTAAGACAAACGAAACACAACAGACAATCTAGAGACACTGGAAACATCAGGAACACAAGACACAGAAGGAAGACAAACAGCACAACAGAAAATCTAGAGACACTGGAAACATCAGGCCAAAAAGACACAGAAGTAAGACAAAGAAAGCACAACAGACAATCTAGAGACACTGGAAACATCAGGAACACAAAACACAGAAGGAAGACAAAACATTGGACAATCTAGAGACACTGGAAACATCAGGAACACAAGAAACAGAAGTCAGACAAACAAAGCACAACAGACAATATAGAGACACTGGAAACATCCGGAACACAAGACACAGAAGGAAAACAAAACATTGGACAATCTACAGACACTGGAAACATCAGGAAAACAAGACACAGAAGGAAGACAAAACATTGGACAATCTAGAGGCACTGGAAACATCAGGAACAAGAAGACACAGAAGTAAGACAAAGAAAGCACAACCGACAATCTAGAGACACTGCAAACATCAGGAACACAAGACAGAGAAATAAGACAAGCAAAGCACAACTGACAATCCAGAGACACTGGAAACATCAGGAACACAAGACACAGAAGAAAGACAAAACATTGGACAATCTAGAGACACTGGAAACATCAGGATCACAAGACACAGAAGTAAGACAAACAAAGCACAACAGACAATATAGAGACACTGGAAACATCAGGAACACAAGACACAGAAGAAAGACAAAACATTGGACAATCTAGAGACACTGGAAACATCAGGAACACAAGACACAGAAGGAAGACAAAACATTGGACAATCTAGAGACACAGGAAACATCAGGAACACAAGACAGAGAAATAAGACAAACAAAGCACAACTGACAATCCAGAGACAGTGGAAACATCAGGAACACAAGACACAGAAGTAAGACAAACAAAGAACAACAGACAATCTAGAGACAGTGGAAACATCAGGAACACAATACACAGAGGGAAGACAAAAAGCACAACAGACAATCTAGAGACACTGGAAACATCAGGAACACAAGACACAGAGGGAAGACAAAACATTGGACAATCTAGAGACACTGGAAACATCAGGAAAACAAGACACAGAAGGAAGACAAAACATTGGGCAATCTAGAGACACTAGAAACATCAGGAGAACAAGACACAGAGGGAAGACAAAACATTGGACAATCTAGAGACACTGGAAACATCAGGAACACAAGACACAGATGTAAGACAAAGAAAGCACAACAGACATTCTAGAGACACTGGAAACATCAGAAACACAAGACAGAGAAATAAGACAAACAAAGCACAACTGACAATCCAGAGACAGTGGAAACATCAGGAACACAAGACACAGAAGTAAGAGAAACAAAGCACAACAGACAATATAGAGACACTGGAAACATCAGGAACACAAGACACAGAAGAAAGACAAAACATTGGACACTCTAGAGACACTGGAAACATCAGGAACACAAGACACAGAAGAAAGACAAAACATTGGACAATCTAGAGACACTGGAAACATCAGGAACACAGGACACAGAAGTAAGACAAACAAAGAACAACAGACAATCTAGAGACAGTGGAAACATCAGGAACACAAGACACAGAAGTAAGACAAACAAAGAACAACAGACAATCTAGAGACAGTGGAAACATCAGGAACACAATACACAGAAGGAAGACAAAAAGCACAACAGACAATCTAGAGACACTGGAAACATCAGGAACACAAGACACAGAGGGAAGACAAAACATTGGACAATCTAGAGACACTGGAAACATCAGGAAAACAAGACACAGAAGGAAGACAATACATTGGACAATCTAGAGAAACTGGAAACATCAGGAACACAGGACACAGAAGGAAGCCAAAACATTGGACAATCTAGAGACACTTGAAACATCAGGAACACAGGACACAGATGTAAGAAAAAACAAAGACAACGGACAATCTAGAGACACTGGAAACATCAGGAGAACAAGACACAGAGGGAAGACAAAACATTGGGCAATCTAGAGACACTGGAAACATCAGGAGAACAAGACACAGAGGGAAGACAAAACATTGGGCAATCTAGAGAAACTGGAAACATCAGGAACACAGGACACAGAAGGAAGCCTTAACATTGGACACTCTAGAGACACTGGAAACATCAGGAACACAAGACACAGAAGGAAGACAAAACATTGGACAATCTAGAGACACTGGAAACATCAGGAACACAAGACACAGAAGGAAGACAAAACATTGGACAATCTAGAGACACTGGAAACATCAGGAACACAAGACACAGAGGGAAGACAAAACATTGGGCAATCTAGAGACACTAGAAACATTAGGAGAACAAGACACAGAGGGAAGACAAAACATTGGACAATCTAGAGACACTGGAAACATCAGGAACACAAGACAGAGAAATAAGACAAACAAAGCACAACTGACAATCCAGAGACAGTGGAAACATCAGAAACACAAGACACAGAAGTAAGACAAACAAAGCACAACAGACAATATAGAGACACTGGAAACATCAGGAACACAAGACACAGAAGAAAGACAAAACATTGGACACTCTAGAGACACTGGAAACATCAGGAACACAAGACACAGAAGTAAGACAAACAAAGCACAACAGACAATATAGAGACACTGGAAACATCAGGAACACAAGACACAGAAGAAAGACAAAACATTGGACAATCTAGAGACACTGGAAACATCAGGAACACAAGACACAGAAGTAAGACAAACAAAGCACAACAGACAATATAGAGACACTGGAAACATCAGGAACACAAGACACAGAAGAAAGACAAAACATTGGACAATCTAGAGACACTGGAAACATCAGGAACACAAGACACAGAAGTAAGACAAACAAAGCACAACAGACAATATAGAGACACTGGAAACATCAGGAACACAAGACACAGAAGAAAGACAAAACATTGGACAATCTAGAGACACTGGAAACATCAGGAACACAGGACACAGAAGTAAGACAAAGAAAGCACAACAGACATTCTAGAGACCCTGGAAACATCAGAAACACAAGACAGAGA
Organism: Bathymodiolus brooksi; assembly: GCA_963680875.1. NCBI lineage: Eukaryota > Metazoa > Mollusca > Bivalvia > Mytilida > Modiolidae > Bathymodiolus > Bathymodiolus brooksi. The sequence goes on along the minus strand of OY804583.1, from coordinate 8,089,196 downwards.
AATAAGACAAACAAAGCACAACTGACAATCCAGAGACAGTGGAAACATCAGAAACACAAGACACAGAAGTAAGACAAACAAAGCACAACAGACAATATAGAGACACTGGAAACATCAGGAACACAAGACACAGAAGAAAGACAAAACATTGGACACTCTAGAGACACTGGAAACATCAGGAACACAAGACACAGAAGTAAGACAAACAAAGCACAACAGACAATATAGAGACACTGGAAACATCAGGAACACAAGACACAGAAGAAAGACAAAACATTGGACAATCTAGAGACACTGGAAACATCAGGAACACAAGACACAGAAGTAAGACAAACAAAGCACAACAGACAATATAGAGACACTGGAAACATCAGGAACACAAGACACAGAAGAAAGACAAAACATTGGACAATCTAGAGACACTGGAAACATCAGGAACACAGGACACAGAAGTAAGACAAACAAAGAACAACAGACAATCTAGAGACAGTGGAAACATCAGGAACACAAGACACAGAAGTAAGACAAACAAAGAACAACAGACAATCTAGAGACACTGGAAACATCAGGAACACAAGACACAGAAGAAAGACAAAACATTGGACACTCTAGAGACACTGGAAACATCAGGAACACAGGACACAGATGTATGAAAATCAAAGCACAACGGACAATCTAGAGACACTGGAAACATCAGGAACACAAGCCACAGAGGGAAGACAAAACATTGGACAATCTAGAGACACTGGAAACATCAGGAAAACAAGACACAGAAGTAAGACAAAACATTGGACAATCTAGAGAAACTGGAAACATCAGGAACACAGGACACAGAAGGAAGACAAAACATTGGACAATCTAGAGACACTGGAAACATCAGGAACACAGGACACAGATGTAAAAAAAACAAAGACAACGGACAATCTAGAGACACTGGAAACAGCAGGAACACAAGACACAGAGGGAAGAAAAAACATTGGACAATCTAGAGACACTGGAAACATCAGGAGAACAAGACACAGAAGGAAGACAAAACATTGGACAATCTAGAGACACTGCAAACATCAGGAACACAAGACAGAGAAATAAGACAAGCAAAGCACAACTGACAATCCAGAGACAGTGGAAACATCAGGAACACAAGACACAGAAGTAAGACAAACAAAGCACAACAGACAATATAGAGACACTGGAAACATCAGGAACACAAGACACAGAAGAAAGACAAAACATTGGACAATCTAGAGACACTGGAAACATCAGGATCACAAGACACAGAAGTAAGACAAATAAAGCACAACAGACAATATAGAGACACTGGAAACATCAGGAACACAAGACACAGAAGAAAGACAAAACATTGGACAATCTAGAGACACTGGAAACATCAAGAACAAAAGACACAGAAATAAGACAAACAAAGCACAACAGACAACCTAGAGACACTGGAAACATCAGGAACACAAGACACAGAAGTAAGACAAACAAAGCACAACAGAAAATCTAGAGACACTGGAATTATCAGGAACACAAGACACATAAGTAAGACAAGCAAAGCACAACTGACAATCTAGAGACACTGGAAACATCAGGAACACAAGACACAGAAGGAAGACAAAACATTGGACAATCTAGAGGCACTGGAAACATCAGCAGCACAAGACACAGAAGTAAGACAAACCAAGCACAACAGACTATCTAGAGACACTGGACACATAAGGAAGACAAGACATCGAAGGAAGACAAATAAAGCACAACTGACAATTCAGAGACAGTGGAAACATCAGGAACACAAGACACAGAAGTAAGACAAACAAAGAACAACAGACAATCTAGAGACACTGGAAACATCAGGAACACAAGACACAGAAGAAAGACAAAACATTGGACAATCTAGAGACACTGGAAACATCAGGAACACAAGTAAGACAAACAAAGCACAACAGACAATCTAGATACAATGGAAACATCAGGAATACAAGACACAGAAGGAAGACAAAACATTGGACAATCTAGAGACACTGGAAACATCAGGAACACTAAGACACACAAGTAAAACAAACGAAACACAACAGACAATCTAGAGACACTGGAAACATCAGGAACACAAGACACAGAAGGAAGACAAACAGCACAACAGACAATCTAGAGACACTGGAAACATCAGGCCAAAAAGACACAGAAGTAATGCAAAGAAAGCACAACAGACAATCTAGAGACACTGGAAACATCAGGAACACAAGACACAGAAGTAAGAAAAACAAAGCATAACTGACAATCCAGAGACAGTGGAAACATCAGGAACACAAGACACAGAAGGAAGACAAAACATTGGACAATCTAGAGACACTGGAAACATCAGGAACACAAGAAACAGAAGTCAGACAAACAAAGCACAACTGACAATATAGAGACACTAGAAACATCCGGAACACAAGACACAGAAGGAAAACAAAACATTGGACAATCTACAGGCACTGGAAACATCAGGAAAACAAGACACAGAAGGAAGACAAAACATTGGACAATCTAGAGGCACTGGAAACATCAGGAACACAAGACACAAAAGTAAGACAAACAAAGCACAACAGACAACCTAGAGACACTGGAAACATCAGGAACACAAGACACAGAAGGAAGACAAAACATTGGACAATCTAGAGACACTGGAAACATCAGGAACACAAGACAGAGACATAAGACAACCAAAGCACAACTGACAATCCAGAGACAGTGGAAACATCAGGAACACAAGACACAGAAGTAAGACAAACAAAGAACAACAGACAATCTAGAGACTGTGGAAACATCAGGAACACAAGACACAGAAGGAAGAAAAACAGCACAACAGACAATCTAGAGACACTGGAAACATCAGGAACACAAGCCACAGAGGGAAGACAAAACATTGGACAATCTAGAGACACTGGAAACATCAGGAAAACAAGACACAGAAGGAAGACAAAACATTGGACAATCTAGAGAAACTGGAAACATCAGGAACACAGGACACAGAAGGAAGACAAAACATTGGACAATCTAGAGACAATGGAAACATCAGGAACACAGGACACAAATGTAAGATAAACAAAGACAACGGACAATCTAGAGACACTGGAAACAGCATGAACACAAGACACAGAGGGAAGACAAAACATTGGACAATCTAGAGACACTGGAAACATCAGGAGAACAAGACACAGAAGGAAGACAAAACATTGGACAATCTAGAGACATTGGAAACATCAGGAAAACAAGACACAGAAGTAAGACAAAGAAAGCACAACCGACAATCTAGAGACACTGCAAACATCAGGAACACAAGACAGACAAATAAGACAAGCAAAGCACAACTGACAATCCAGAGACAGTGGAAACATCAGGAACACAAGACACAGAAGTAAGACAAACAAAGCACAACAGACAATATAGAGACACTGGAAACATCAGGAACACAAGACACAGAAGAAAGACAAAACATTGGACAATCTAGAGACAATGGAAACATCAGGATCACAAGACACAGAAGTAAGACAAACAAAGCACAACAGACAATATAGAGACACTGGAAACATCAGGAACACAAGACACAGAAGAAAGACAAAACATTGGACAATCTAGAGACACTGGAAACATCAGGAACACAAGACACAGAAGGAAGACAAAACATTGGTCAATCTAGAGACACAGGAAACATCAAGAACACAAGACACAGAAATAAGAAAAACAAAGCACAACAGACAATATAGAGACCCTGGAAACATCAGGAACACAAGACACAGAAGAAAGACAAAACATTGGACAATCTAGAGACACTGGAAACATTAGGAACACAAGACACAGAAGGAAGACAAAACATTGGACAATCTAGAGACACTGGAAACATCAGGAACACAAGACACAGAAGTAAGACAAAGAAAGCACAACAGACAACCTAGAGACACTGGAAACATCAGGAACACAAGACACAGAAGTAAGACAAACAAAGCACAACAGAAAATCTAGAGACACTGGAAATATCAGGAACACAAGACACATAAGTAAGACAAGCAAAGCACAACTGACAATCTAGAGACACTGGAAACATCAGGAACACAAGACACAGAAGGAAGACAAAACATTGGACAATCTAGAGGCACTGGAAACATCAGCAGCACAAGACACAGAAGTAAGACAAACCAAGCACAACAGACGATCTAGAGACACTGGACACATAAGGAAGACAAGACATCGAAGGAAGACAAATAAAGCACAACAGACAATCTAGAGACAGTGGAAATATCAGGAATATAAGACACAGAAGAACGACAAACAAAGCACAGCAGACAATCTAGAGACACTGGACACAGCAGGAACACGAGACACAGATATAAGACAAACAAAGCACAACAGAAAATCTAGAGAAACTGGAAACATCAGGAACACAAGACACAGAAGGAAGACAAAACATTGGACAATCTAGAGGCACTGGAAACATCAGCAGCACAAGACACAGAAGTAAGACAAACCAAGCACAACAGACGATCTAGAGACACTGGACACATAAGGAAGACAAGACATCGAAGGAAGACAAATAAAGCACAACAGACAATCTAGAGACAGTGGAAATATCAGGAATATAAGACACAGAAGAACGACAAACAAAGCACAGCAGACAATCTAGAGACACTGGACACAGCAGGAACATGAGACACAGAAATAAGACAAACAAAGCACAACAGAAAATCTAGAGAAACTGGAAACATCAGGAACACAAGACACAGAAGGAAGACAAAGCATTGGACAATCTAGAGACACTGGAAACATCAGGAACGCTAAGACACACAAGTAAAAAAAACAAAGCACAACAGACAATCTAGAGACACTGGAAACATCAGGAACACAGGACACAGATCTAAGAAAAACAAAGCACAACAGACAATCTAGAGACACTGGAAACATCAGGAAAACAAGACACAGAAGTAAGACAAAAAAAGCACAACAGACAATCTAGAGACACTGGAAACATCAGGAACACAAGACAGAGAAGTAAGACAAACAAAGCACAACTGACAATCCAGAGACAGTGGAAACATAAGGAACACAAGACACAGAAGTAAGACAAACAAAGAACAACTGACAATCTAGAGACACTGGAAACATCAGGAACACAAGACACAGAAGGAAGACAAAACATTGGACAATCTAGAGACACTGGAAACATCAGGAACACAAGAAACAGAAGTAAGACAAACAAAGCACAACAGACAATATAGAGACACTGGAAACATCCGGAACACAAGACACAGAAGGAAAACAAAACATTGGACAATCTAGAGACACTGGAAACATCAGGAAGACAAGACACAGAAGGAAGACAAAACATTGGACAATCTAGAGGCACTGGAAACATCAGGAACACAAGACACAGAAGTAAGACAAACAAAGCACAACAGACAACCTAGAGACACTGGAAACATCAGGAACACAAGACACAGAAGGAAGACCAAACATTAGACAATCTAGAGACACTGGAAACATCAGGAACAGAAGACACAGAAGGAAGAAAAACAGCACAACAGACAATCTAGAGACACTGGAAACATCAGGAACAGAAGACACAGAAGGAAGACAAAACATTGGACAATCTAGAGACACTGGAAACATCAGGAACACAAGACAGAGAAATAAGACAAACAAAGCACAACTGACAATCCAGAGACAGTGGAAACATCAGGAACACAAGACACAGAAGTAAGACAAACAAAGCACAACAGACAATATAGAGACACTGGAAACATCAGGAACACAAGACACAGAAGAAAGACAAAACATTGGACAATCTAGAGACACTGGAAACATCAGGATCACAAGACACAGAAGTAAGACAAACAAAGCACAACAGACAATATAGAGACACTGGAAACATCAGGAACACAAGACACAGAAGAAAGACAAAACATTGGACAATCTAGAGACATTGGAAACATCAGGAACACAAGACACAGAAGGAAGACAAAACATTGGGCAATCTAGAGACACAGGAAACATCAAGAACACAAGACACAGAAATAAGAAAAACAAAGCACAACAGACAATATAGAGACCCTGGAAACATCAGGAACACAAGACACAGAAGAAAGACAAAACATTGGACAATCTAGAGACACTGGAAACATTAGGAACACAAGACACAGAAGGAAGACAAAACATTGGACAATCTAGAGACACTGGAAACATCAGGAACACAAGACACAGAAGTAAGACAAAGAAAGCACAACAGACAACCTAGAGACACTGGAAACATCAGGAACACAAAACACAGAAGTAAGACAAACAAAGCACAACAGAAAATCTAGAGACACTGGAAATATCAGGAACACAAGACACATAAGTAAGACAAGCAAAGCACAACTGACAATCTAGAGACACTGGAAACATCAGGAACACAAGACACAGAAGGAAGACAAAACATTGGACAATCTAGAGGCACTGGAAACATCAGCAGCACAAGACACAGAAGTAAGACAAACCAAGCACAACAGACGATCTAGAGACACTGGACACATAAGGAAGACAAGACATCGAAGGAAGACAAATAAAGCACAACAGACAATCTAGAGACAGTGGAAATATCAGGAATATAAGACACAGAAGAACGACAAACAAAGCACAGCAGACAATCTAGAGACACTGGACACAGCAGGAACACGAGACACAGATATAAGACAAACAAAGCACAACAGAAAATCTAGAGAAACTGGAAACATCAGGAACACAAGACACAGAAGGAAGACAAAACATTGGACAATCTAGAGGCACTGGAAACATCAGCAGCACAAGACACAGAAGTAAGACAAACCAAGCACAACAGACGATCTAGAGACACTGGACACATAAGGAAGACAAGACATCGAAGGAAGACAAATAAAGCACAACAGACAATCTAGAGACAGTGGAAATATCAGGAATATAAGACACAGAAGAACGAAAAACAAAGCACAGCAGACAATCTAGAGACACTGGACACAGCAGGAACACGAGACACAGAAATAAGACAAACAAAGCACAACAGAAAATCTAGAGAAACTGGAAACATCAGGAACACAAGACACAGAAGGAAGACAAAACATTGGACAATCTAGAGACACTGGAAACATCAGGAACGCTAAGACACACAAGTAAAAAAAACAAAGCACAACAGACAATCTAGAGACACTGGAAACATCAGGAACACTAGACACAGAAGGAAGACAAAACATTGGACAATCTAGAGACACTGGATACATCAGGAACACAAGACACAGAAGGAAGACAAAACATTGAACAATCTAGAGACACTGGAATCATCAGGAACACTAAGACACACAAGTAAGACAAACAAAGCACAACAGAAAATCTAGAGACACTGGAAACATCAGGAACACAGGACACAGATGTAAGAAAAACAAAGCACAACAGACAATCTAGAGACACTGGAGACATCAGGAACACAAGACACAGAGGGAAGACAAAACATTGGACAATCTAGAGACACTGGAAACATCAGGAAAACAAGACACAGAAGTAAGACAAAAAAAGCACAACAGACAATCTAGAGACACTGGAAACATCAGGAACACAAGACAGAGAAGTAAGACAAACAAAGCACAACTGACAATCCAGAGACAGTGGAAACATCAGGAACACAAGACACAGAAGTAAGACAAACAAAGAACAACAGACAATCTAAAGACACTGGAAACATCAGGAACACAAGACACAGAAGGAAGACAAAACATTGGACAATCTAGAGACACTGGAAACATCAGGAACACAAGAAACAGAAGTAAGACAAACAAAGCACAACAGACAATATAGAGACACTGGAAACATCCGGAACACAAGACATAGAAGGAAAACAAAACATTGGACAATCTAGAGACACTGGAAACATCAGGAAGACAAGACACAGAAGGAAGACAAAACATTGGACAATCTAGAGGCACTGGAAACATCAGGAACACAAGACACAGAAGTAAGACAAACAAAGCACAACAGACAACCTAGAGACACTGGAAACATCAGGAACACAAGACACAGAAGGAAGACCAAACATTGGACAATCTAGAGACACTGGAAACATCAGGAACAGAAGACACAGAAGGAAGACAAACAGCACAACAGACAATCTAGAGACACTGGAAACATCAGGAACAGAAGACACAGAAGGAAGACAAAACATTGGACAATCTAGAGACACTGGAAACATCAGGAACACAAGACAAAGAAATAAGACAAACAAAGCACAACTGACAATCCAGAGACAGTGGAAACATCAGGAACACAAGACACAGAAGTAAGACAAACAAAGAACAACGGACAATCTAGAGACAGTGGAAACATCAGGAACACAAGACACAGAAGGAAGACAAAACATTGGACAATCTAGAGACACTGTAAACATCAGGAACACAGGACACAGATGTATGAAAATCAAAGCACAACGGACAATCTAGAGACACTGGAAACATCAGGAAAACAAGACACAGAAGGAAGACAAAACATTGGACAATCTAGAGAAACTGGAAACATCAGGAACACAGGACACAGAAGGAAGCCAAAACATTGGACAATCTAGAGACACTGGAAACATCAGGAACACAAGACACAGATGTAAGACAAAGAAAGCACAACAGACATTCTAGAGACACTAGAAACATCAGAAACACAAGACAGAGAAATAAGACAAACAAAGCACAACTGACAATCCAGAGACAGTGGAAACATCAGGAACACAAGACACAGAAGTAAGACAAACAAAGCACAACAGACAATATAGAGACATTGGAAACATCAGGAACACAAGACACAGATGTAAGACAAAGAAAGCACAACAGACATTCTAGAGACACTGGAAACATCAGAAACACAAGACACAGAAGGAAGACCAAACATTGGACAATCTAGAGACACTGGAAACATCAGGAACACAAGACAGAGAAATAAGACAAACAAAGCACAACTGACAATCCAGAGACAGTGGAAACATCAGGAACACAAGACACAGAAGTAAGACAAACAAAGAACAACGGACAATCTAGAGACAGTGGAAACATCAGGAACACAAGACACAGAAGGAAGACAAAACATTGGACAATCTAGAGACACTGTAAACATCAGGAACACAGGACACAGATGTATGAAAATCAAAGCACAACGGACAATCTAGAGACACTGGAAACATCAGGAAAACAAGACACAGAAGGAAGACAAAACATTGGACAATCTAGAGAAACTGGAAACATCAGGAACACAGGACACAGAAGGAAGCCAAAACATTGGACAATCTAGAGACACTGGAAACATCAGGAACACAAGACACAGATGTAAGACAAAGAAAGCACAACAGACATTCTAGAGACACTAGAAACATCAGAAACACAAGACAGAGAAATAAGACAAACAAAGCACAACTGACAATCCAGAGACAGTGGAAACATCAGGAACACAAGACACAGAAGTAAGACAAACAAAGCACAACAGACAATATAGAGACACTGGAAACATCAGGAACACAAGACACAGAAGAAAGACAAAACATTGGACACTCTAGAGACACTGGAAACATCAGGAACACAGGACACAGAAGTAAGACAAACAAAGAACAACAGACAATCTAGAGACAGTGGAAACATCAGGAACACAAGACACAGAAGTAAGACAAACAAAGAACAACAGACAATCTAGAGACAGTGGAAACATCAGGAACACAATACACAGAAGGAAGACAAAAAGCACAACAGACAATCTAGAGACACTGGAAACATCACGAACACAAGACACAGAAGGAAGACAAAACATTGGACAATCTAGAGACACTGGAAACATCAGGAACACAGGACACAGATGTATGAAAATCAAAGCACAACGGACAATCTAGAGACACTTGAAACATCAGGAACACAAGCCACAGAGGGAAGACAAAACATTGGACAATCTAGAGACACTGGAAACATCAGGAAAACAAGACACAGAAGGAAGACAAAACATTGGACAATCTAGAGAAACTGGAAACATCAGGAACACAGGACACAGAAGGAAGCCAAAACATTGGACAATCTAGAGACACTTGAAACATCAGGAACACAGGACACAGATGTAAGAAAAAACAAAGACAACGGACAATCTAGAGACACTGGAAACATCAGGAACACAAGACACAGAGGGAAGACAAAACATTGGGCAATCTAGAGACACTAGAAACATCAGGAGAACAAGACACAGAGGGAAGACAAAACATTGGACAATCTAGAGACATTGGAAACATCAGGAACACAAGACACAGATGTAAGACAAAGAAAGCACAACAGACATTCTAGAGACCCTGGAAACATCAGAAACACAAGACAGAGAAATAAGACAAACAAAGCACAACTGACAATCCAGAGACAGTGGAAACATCAGGAACACAAGACACAGAAGTAAGACAAACAAAGCACAACAGACAATATAGAGACACTGGAAACATCAGGAACACAAGACACAGAAGAAAGACAAAACATTGGACACTCTAGAGACACTGGAAACATCAGGAACACAGGACACAGAAGTAAGACAAACAAAGAACAACAGACAATCTAGAGACAGTGGAAACATCAGGAACACAAGACACAGAAGTAAGACAAACAAAGAACAACAGACAATCTAGAGACAGTGGAAACATCAGGAACACAATACACAGAAGGAAGACAAAAAGCACAACAGACAATCTAGAGACACTGGAAACATCACGAACACAAGACACAGAAGGAAGACAAAACATTGGACAATCTAGAGACACTGGAAACATCAGGAACACAGGACACAGATGTATGAAAATCAAAGCACAACGGACAATCTAGAGACACTTGAAACATCAGGAACACAAGCCACAGAGGGAAGACAAAATATTGGACAATCTAGAGACACTGGAAACATCAGGAAAACAAGACACAGAAGGAAGACAAAACATTGGACAATCTAGAGAAACTGGAAACATCAGGAACACAGGACACAGAAGGAAGCCAAAACATTGGACAATCTAGAGACATTTGAAACATCAGGAACACAGGACACAGATGTAAGAAAAAACAAAGACAACGGACAATCTAGAGACACTGGAAACATCAGGAACACAAGACACAGAGGGAAGACAAAACATTGGGCAATCTAGAGACACTAGAAACATCAGGAGAACAAGACACAGAGGGAAGACAAAACATTGGACAATCTAGAGACATTGGAAACATCAGGAACACAAGACACAGATGTAAGACAAAGAAAGCACAACAGACATTCTAGAGACCCTGGAAACATCAGAAACACAAGACAGAGAAATAAGACAAACAAAGCACAACTGACAATCCAGAGACAGTGGAAACATCAGGAACACAAGACACAGAAGTAAGACAAACAAAGCACAACAGACAATATAGAGACACTGGAAACAGCAGGAACACAAGACACAGAAGAAAGACAAAACATTGGACACTCTAGAGACACTGGAAACATCAGGAACACAAGACACAGAAGTAAGACAAACAAAGCACAACAGACAATATAGAGACACTGGAAACATCAGGAACACAAGACACAGAAGAAAGACAAAACATTGGACAATCTAGAGACACTGGAAACATCAGGAACACAAGACACAGAAGGAAGACAAAACATTGGACAATCTAGAGACACTGGAAACATCAGGAACACAAGACACAGAAGTAAGACAAAGAAAGCACAACAGACAATCTAGAGACACTGGAAACATCAGGAGCACAAGACACATAAGTAAGACAAACAAAGCACAACAGACAATCTAGAGACAGTGGAAACATCAGGAGCACAAGACACAGAAGGAAGACAAACAAAGCACAATAGACAATATAGAGACAGTGGAAACATCAGGAGCACAAGACACATAAGTAAGACAAACAAAGCACAACAGACAATCTAGAGACAGTGGAAACATCAGGAGCACAAGACACATTAGTAAGACAAACAAAGCACAACAGACAATCTAGAGACACTGGAAACATCAGGAACACAAGACACATAAGTAAGACAAACAAAGCACAACAGACAATCTAGAGACAGTGGAAACATCAGGAGCACAAGACACAGAAGGAAGACAAACAAAGCACAACAGACAATCTAGAGACAGTGGAAACATCAGGAGCACAAGACACATAAGTAAGACAAACAAAGCACAACAGACAATCTAGAGACACTGGAAACATCAGGAACACAAGACACAGAAGTAAGACAAACAAAACACAACAGACAATCTAGAGACACTGGAAACATCAGGAACACAAGACACAGAGGTAACACAAACAAAGCACAACAGAAAATCTAGAGACACTGTACACATCAGGAAGACAAGACACAGAAGGAAGACAAATAAAGCACAACAGACAATCTAGAGACAGTGGAAATATCAGGAACATAAGACACAGAAGTACGACAAACAAAGCACAGCAGACAATCTAGAGACACTGGACAAAGCAGGAACACAAGACACAGAAATAAGACAAACAAAGCACAACAGAAAATCTAGAGACACTGGAAACATCAGGAACACAAGACACAGAAGGAAGACAAAACATTGGACAATCTAGAGGCACTGGAAACATCAGGAACACAAGACACAGAAGTAAGACAAACAAAGCACAACAGACAACCTAGAGACACTGGAAACATCAGGAACACAAGACACAGAAGGAAGACCAAACATTAGACAATCTAGAGACACTGGAAACATCAGGAACAGAAGACACAGAAGGAAGAAAAACAGCACAACAGACAATCTAGAGACACTGGAAACATCAGGAACAGAAGACACAGAAGGAAGACAAAACATTGGACAATCTAGAGACACTGGAAACATCAGGAACACAAGACAGAGAAATAAGACAAACAAAGCACAACTGACAATCCAGAGACAGTGGAAACATCAGGAACACAAGACACAGAAGTAAGACAAACAAAGCACAACAGACAATATAGAGACACTGGAAACATCAGGAACACAAGACACAGAAGAAAGACAAAACATTGGACAATCTAGAGACACTGGAAACATCAGGATCACAAGACACAGAAGTAAGACAAACAAAGCACAACAGACAATATAGAGACACTGGAAACATCAGGAACACAAGACACAGAAGAAAGACAAAACATTGGACAATCTAGAGACATTGGAAACATCAGGAACACAAGACACAGAAGGAAGACAAAACATTGGGCAATCTAGAGACACAGGAAACATCAAGAACACAAGACACAGAAATAAGAAAAACAAAGCACAACAGACAATATAGAGACCCTGGAAACATCAGGAACACAAGACACAGAAGAAAGACAAAACATTGGACAATCTAGAGACACTGGAAACATTAGGAACACAAGACACAGAAGGAAGACAAAACATTGGACAATCTAGAGACACTGGAAACATCAGGAACACAAGACACAGAAGTAAGACAAAGAAAGCACAACAGACAACCTAGAGACACTGGAAACATCAGGAACACAAAACACAGAAGTAAGACAAACAAAGCACAACAGAAAATCTAGAGACACTGGAAATATCAGGAACACAAGACACATAAGTAAGACAAGCAAAGCACAACTGACAATCTAGAGACACTGGAAACATCAGGAACACAAGACACAGAAGGAAGACAAAACATTGGACAATCTAGAGGCACTGGAAACATCAGCAGCACAAGACACAGAAGTAAGACAAACCAAGCACAACAGACGATATAGAGACACTGGACACATAAGGAAGACAAGACATCGAAGGAAGACAAATAAAGCACAACAGACAATCTAGAGACAGTGGAAATATCAGGAATATAAGACACAGAAGAACGACAAACAAAGCACAGCAGACAATCTAGAGACACTGGACACAGCAGGAACACGAGACACAGATATAAGACAAACAAAGCACAACAGAAAATCTAGAGAAACTGGAAACATCAGGAACACAAGACACAGAAGGAAGACAAAACATTGGACAATCTAGAGGCACTGGAAACATCAGCAGCACAAGACACAGAAGTAAGACAAACCAAGCACAACAGACGATCTAGAGACACTGGACACATAAGGAAGACAAGACATCGAAGGAAGACAAATAAAGCACAACAGACAATCTAGAGACAGTGGAAATATCAGGAATATAAGACACAGAAGAACGAAAAACAAAGCACAGCAGACAATCTAGAGACACTGGACACAGCAGGAACACGAGACACAGAAATAAGACAAACAAAGCACAACAGAAAATCTAGAGAAACTGGAAACATCAGGAACACAAGACACAGAAGGAAGACAAAACATTGGACAATCTAGAGACACTGGAAACATCAGGAACGCTAAGACACACAAGTAAAAAAAACAAAGCACAACAGACAATCTAGAGACACTGGAAACATCAGGAACACTAGACACAGAAGGAAGACAAAACATTGGACAATCTAGAGACACTGGATACATCAGGAACACAAGACACAGAAGGAAGACAAAACATTGAACAATCTAGAGACACTGGAATCATCAGGAACACTAAGACACACAAGTAAGACAAACAAAGCACAACAGAAAATCTAGAGACACTGGAAACATCAGGAACACAGGACACAGATGTAAGAAAAACAAAGCACAACAGACAATCTAGAGACACTGGAGACATCAGGAACACAAGACACAGAGGGAAGACAAAACATTGGACAATCTAGAGACACTGGAAACATCAGGAAAACAAGACACAGAAGTAAGACAAAAAAAGCACAACAGACAATCTAGAGACACTGGAAACATCAGGAACACAAGACAGAGAAGTAAGACAAACAAAGCACAACTGACAATCCAGAGACAGTGGAAACATCAGGAACACAAGACACAGAAGTAAGACAAACAAAGAACAACAGACAATCTAAAGACACTGGAAACATCAGGAACACAAGACACAGAAGGAAGACAAAACATTGGACAATCTAGAGACACTGGAAACATCAGGAACACAAGAAACAGAAGTAAGACAAACAAAGCACAACAGACAATATAGAGACACTGGAAACATCCGGAACACAAGACATAGAAGGAAAACAAAACATTGGACAATCTAGAGACACTGGAAACATCAGGAAGACAAGACACAGAAGGAAGACAAAACATTGGACAATCTAGAGGCACTGGAAACATCAGGAACACAAGACACAGAAGTAAGACAAACAAAGCACAACAGACAACCTAGAGACACTGGAAACATCAGGAACACAAGACACAGAAGGAAGACCAAACATTGGACAATCTAGAGACACTGGAAACATCAGGAACAGAAGACACAGAAGGAAGACAAACAGCACAACAGACAATCTAGAGACACTGGAAACATCAGGAACAGAAGACACAGAAGGAAGACAAAACATTGGACAATCTAGAGACACTGGAAACATCAGGAACACAAGACAAAGAAATAAGACAAACAAAGCACAACTGACAATCCAGAGACAGTGGAAACATCAGGAACACAAGACACAGAAGTAAGACAAACAAAGAACAACGGACAATCTAGAGACAGTGGAAACATCAGGAACACAAGACACAGAAGGAAGACAAAACATTGGACAATCTAGAGACACTGTAAACATCAGGAACACAGGACACAGATGTATGAAAATCAAAGCACAACGGACAATCTAGAGACACTGGAAACATCAGGAAAACAAGACACAGAAGGAAGACAAAACATTGGACAATCTAGAGAAACTGGAAACATCAGGAACACAGGACACAGAAGGAAGCCAAAACATTGGACAATCTAGAGACACTGGAAACATCAGGAACACAAGACACAGATGTAAGACAAAGAAAGCACAACAGACATTCTAGAGACACTAGAAACATCAGAAACACAAGACAGAGAAATAAGACAAACAAAGCACAACTGACAATCCAGAGACAGTGGAAACATCAGGAACACAAGACACAGAAGTAAGACAAACAAAGCACAACAGACAATATAGAGACACTGGAAACATCAGGAACACAAGACACAGAAGAAAGACAAACAAAGCACAACAGACAATCTAGAGACATTGGAAACATCAGGAACACAAGACACAGATGTAAGACAAAGAAAGCACAACAGACATTCTAGAGACACTGGAAACATCAGAAACACAAGACACAGAAGGAAGACCAAACATTGGACAATCTAGAGACACTGGAAACATCAGGAACACAAGACAGAGAAATAAGACAAACAAAGCACAACTGACAATCCAGAGACAGTGGAAACATCAGGAACACAAGACACAGAAGTAAGACAAACAAAGAACAACGGACAATCTAGAGACAGTGGAAACATCAGGAACACAAGACACAGAAGGAAGACAAAACATTGGACAATCTAGAGACACTGTAAACATCAGGAACACAGGACACAGATGTATGAAAATCAAAGCACAACGGACAATCTAGAGACACTGGAAACATCAGGAAAACAAGACACAGAAGGAAGACAAAACATTGGACAATCTAGAGAAACTGGAAACATCAGGAACACAGGACACAGAAGGAAGCCAAAACATTGGACAATCTAGAGACACTGGAAACATCAGGAACACAAGACACAGATGTAAGACAAAGAAAGCACAACAGACATTCTAGAGACACTAGAAACATCAGAAACACAAGACAGAGAAATAAGACAAACAAAGCACAACTGACAATCCAGAGACAGTGGAAACATCAGGAACACAAGACACAGAAGTAAGACAAACAAAGCACAACAGACAATATAGAGACACTGGAAACATCAGGAACACAAGACACAGAAGAAAGACAAAACATTGGACACTCTAGAGACACTGGAAACATCAGGAACACAGGACACAGAAGTAAGACAAACAAAGAACAACAGACAATCTAGAGACAGTGGAAACATCAGGAACACAAGACACAGAAGTAAGACAAACAAAGAACAACAGACAATCTAGAGACAGTGGAAACATCAGGAACACAATACACAGAAGGAAGACAAAAAGCACAACAGACAATCTAGAGACACTGGAAACATCACGAACACAAGACACAGAAGGAAGACAAAACATTGGACAATCTAGAGACACTGGAAACATCAGGAACACAGGACACAGATGTATGAAAATCAAAGCACAACGGACAATCTAGAGACACTTGAAACATCAGGAACACAAGCCACAGAGGGAAGACAAAACATTGGACAATCTAGAGACACTGGAAACATCAGGAAAACAAGACACAGAAGGAAGACAAAACATTGGACAATCTAGAGAAACTGGAAACATCAGGAACACAGGACACAGAAGGAAGCCAAAACATTGGACAATCTAGAGACACTTGAAACATCAGGAACACAGGACACAGATGTAAGAAAAAACAAAGACAACGGACAATCTAGAGACACTGGAAACATCAGGAACACAAGACACAGAGGGAAGACAAAACATTGGGCAATCTAGAGACACTAGAAACATCAGGAGAACAAGACACAGAGGGAAGACAAAACATTGGACAATCTAGAGACATTGGAAACATCAGGAACACAAGACACAGATGTAAGACAAAGAAAGCACAACAGACATTCTAGAGACCCTGGAAACATCAGAAACACAAGACAGAGAAATAAGACAAACAAAGCACAACTGACAATCCAGAGACAGTGGAAACATCAGGAACACAAGACACAGAAGTAAGACAAACAAAGCACAACAGACAATATAGAGACACTGGAAACATCAGGAACACAAGACACAGAAGAAAGACAAAACATTGGACACTCTAGAGACACTGGAAACATCAGGAACACAGGACACAGAAGTAAGACAAACAAAGAACAACAGACAATCTAGAGACAGTGGAAACATCAGGAACACAAGACACAGAAGTAAGACAAACAAAGAACAACAGACAATCTAGAGACAGTGGAAACATCAGGAACACAATACACAGAAGGAAGACAAAAAGCACAACAGACAATCTAGAGACACTGGAAACATCACGAACACAAGACACAGAAGGAAGACAAAACATTGGACAATCTAGAGACACTGGAAACATCAGGAACACAGGACACAGATGTATGAAAATCAAAGCACAACGGACAATCTAGAGACACTTGAAACATCAGGAACACAAGCCACAGAGGGAAGACAAAATATTGGACAATCTAGAGACACTGGAAACATCAGTAAAACAAGACACAGAAGGAAGACAAAACATTGGACAATCTAGAGAAACTGGAAACATCAGGAACACAGGACACAGAAGGAAGCCAAAACATTGGACAATCTAGAGACATTTGAAACATCAGGAACACAGGACACAGATGTAAGAAAAAACAAAGACAACGGACAATCTAGAGACACTGGAAACATCAGGAACACAAGACACAGAGGGAAGACAAAACATTGGGCAATCTAGAGACACTAGAAACATCAGGAGAACAAGACACAGAGGGAAGACAAAACATTGGACAATCTAGAGACATTGGAAACATCAGGAACACAAGACACAGATGTAAGACAAAGAAAGCACAACAGACATTCTAGAGACCCTGGAAACATCAGAAACACAAGACAGAGAAATAAGACAAACAAAGCACAACTGACAATCCAGAGACAGTGGAAACATCAGGAACACAAGACACAGAAGTAAGACAAACAAAGCACAACAGACAATATAGAGACACTGGAAACAGCAGGAACACAAGACACAGAAGAAAGACAAAACATTGGACACTCTAGAGACACTGGAAACATCAGGAACACAAGACACAGAAGTAAGACAAACAAAGCACAACAGACAATATAGAGACACTGGAAACATCAGGAACACAAGACACAGAAGAAAGACAAAACATTGGACAATCTAGAGACACTGGAAACATCAGGAACACAAGACACAGAAGGAAGACAAAACATTGGACAATCTAGAGACACTGGAAACATCAGGAACACAAGACACAGAAGTAAGACAAAGAAAGCACAACAGACAATCTAGAGACACTGGAAACATCAGGAGCACAAGACACATAAGTAAGACAAACAAAGCACAACAGACAATCTAGAGACAGTGGAAACATCAGGAGCACAAGACACAGAAGGAAGACAAACAAAGCACAATAGACAATATAGAGACAGTGGAAACATCAGGAGCACAAGACACATAAGTAAGACAAACAAAGCACAACAGACAATCTAGAGACAGTGGAAACATCAGGAGCACAAGACACATTAGTAAGACAAACAAAGCACAACAGACAATCTAGAGACACTGGAAACATCAGGAACACAAGACACATAAGTAAGACAAACAAAGCACAACAGACAATCTAGAGACAGTGGAAACATCAGGAGCACAAGACACAGAAGGAAGACAAACAAAGCACAACAGACAATCTAGAGACAGTGGAAACATCAGGAGCACAAGACACATAAGTAAGACAAACAAAGCACAACAGACAATCTAGAGACACTGGAAACATCAGGAACACAAGACACAGAAGTAAGACAAACAAAACACAACAGACAATCTAGAGACACTGGAAACATCAGGAACACAAGACACAGAGGTAACACAAACAAAGCACAACAGAAAATCTAGAGACACTGTACACATCAGGAAGACAAGACACAGAAGGAAGACAAATAAAGCACAACAGACAATCTAGAGACAGTGGAAATATCAGGAACATAAGACACAGAAGTACGACAAACAAAGCACAGCAGACAATCTAGAGACACTGGACAAAGCAGGAACACAAGACACAGAAATAAGACAAACAAAGCACAACAGAAAATCTAGAGACACTGGAAACATCAGGAACACAAGACACAGAAGGAAGACAAAACATTGGACAATCTAGAGACACTGGAAACATCAGGAACACTAAGACACACAAGTGAGACAAACAAAGCACAACAGGCAATCTAGAGACACTGGAAACATCAGGAACACTAGACACAGAAGGAAGAAAAAACATTGGACAATCTAGAGACACTGGACACATCAGGAACACAAGACACAGAAGTAAGACAAACAAAGCACAGCAGACAATCTAGAGACACTGGACACATCAGGAACACAAGACACAGAGGTAAGACACACAAAGCACAACAGACAATCTAGAGACACTGGACACATCAGGAACAGAGGACACAGAGGTAAGACACACAAAGCACAACATACAATCTAGAGACACTGGACACATCAGGAACACAAGACACAGAAGTAAGACAAACAAAGCACAACAGAAAATCGAGAGACAGTGGAAACATCAGGAACACAAGACACAGAGGGAAGACAAAACATTGGACAATCTAGAGACACTGGAAACATCAGGAACACAGGACACAGATGTATGAAAATCAAAGCACAACGGACAATCTAGAGACACTGGAAACATCAGGAACACAAGCCACAGAGGGAAGACAAAACATTGGACAATCTAGAGACACTGGATACATCAGGAAAACAAGACACAGAAGGAAGACAAACCATTGGACAATCTAGAGAAACTGGAAACATCAGGAACACAGGACACAGAAGGAAGCCAAAACATTGGACAATCTAGAGACACTGGAAACATCAGGAACACAAGACACAGAGGGAAGACAAAACATTGGGCAATCTAGAGACACTGGAAACATCAGGAGAACAAGACACAGAGGGAAGACAAAACATTGGACAATCTACAGACACTAGAAACATCAGGAGAACAAGACACAGAGGGAAGACAAAACATTGGACAATCTAGAGACACTGGAAACATCAGGAACACAAGACACAGATGTAGGACAAAGAAAGCACAACAGACATACTAGAGACACTGGAAACATCAGAAACACAAGACAGAGAAATAAGACAAAGAAAGCACAACTGACAATCCAGAGACAGTGGAAACATCAGGAACACAAGACACAGAAGTAAGACAAACAAAGCACAACAGACAATATAGAGACACTGGAAACATCAGGAACACAAGACACAGAAGAAAGACAAAACATTGGACACTCTAGAGACACTGGAAACATCAGGAACACAGGACACAGAAGTAAGACAAACAAAGAACAACAGACAATCTAGAGACAGTGGAAACATCAGGAACACAAGACACAGAAGTAAGACAAACAAAGAACAACAGACAATCTAGAGACAGTGGAAACATCAGGAACACAATACACAGAAGGAAGACAAAAAGCACAACAGACAATCTAGAGACACTGGAAACATCACGAACACAAGACACAGAAGGAAGACAAAACATTGGACAATCTAGAGACACTGGAAACATCAGGAACACAGGACACAGATGTATGAAAATCAAAGCACAACGGACAATCTAGAGACACTTGAAACATCAGGAACACAAGCCACAGAGGGAAGACAAAACATTGGACAATCTAGAGACACTGGAAACATCAGGAAAACAAGACACAGTAGGAAGACAAAACATTGGACAATCTAGAGAAACTGGAAACATCAGGAACACAGGACACAGAAGGAAGCCAAAACATTGGACAATCTAGAGACACTTGAAACATCAGGAACACAGGACACAGATGTAAGAAAAAACAAAGACAACGGACAATCTAGAGACACTGGAAACATCAGGAACACAAGACACAGAGGGAAGACAAAACATTGGGCAATCTAGAGACACTAGAAACATCAGGAGAACAAGACACAGAGGGAAGACAAAACATTGGACAATCTAGAGACATTGGAAACATCAGGAACACAAGACACAGATGTAAGACAAAGAAAGCACAACAGACATTCTAGAGACCCTGGAAACATCAGAAACACAAGACAGAGAAATAAGACAAACAAAGCACAACTGACAATCCAGAGACAGTGGAAACATCAGGAACACAAGACACAGAAGTAAGACAAACAAAGCACAACAGACAATATAGAGACACTGGAAACATCAGGAACACAAGACACAGAAGAAAGACAAAACATTGGACACTCTAGAGACACTGGAAACATCAGGAACACAGGACACAGAAGTAAGACAAACAAAGAACAACAGACAATCTAGAGACAGTGGAAACATCAGGAACACAAGACACAGAAGTAAGACAAACAAAGAACAACAGACAATCTAGAGACAGTGGAAACATCAGGAACACAATACACAGAAGGAAGACAAAAAGCACAACAGACAATCTAGAGACACTGGAAACATCACGAACACAAGACACAGAAGGAAGACAAAACATTGGACAATCTAGAGACACTGGAAACATCAGGAACACAGGACACAGATGTATGAAAATCAAAGCACAACGGACAATCTAGAGACACTTGAAACATCAGGAACACAAGCCAAAGAGGGAAGACAAAACATTGGACAATCTAGAGACACTGGAAACATCAGGAAAACAAGACACAGAAGGAAGACAAAACATTGGACAATCTAGAGAAACTGGAAACATCAGGAACACAGGACACAGAAGGAAGCCAAAACATTGGACAATCTAGAGACACTTGAAACATCAGGAACACAGGACACAGATGTAAGAAAAAACAAAGACAACGGACAATCTAGAGACACTGGAAACATCAGGAACACAAGACACAGAGGGAAGACAAAACATTGGGCAATCTAGAGACGCTAGAAACATCAGGAGAACAAGACACAGAGGGAAGACAAAACATTGGACAATCTAGAGACATTGGAAACATCAGGAACACAAGACACAGATGTAAGACAAAGAAAGCACAACAGACATTCTAGAGACCCTGGAAACATCAGAAACACAAGACAGAGAAATAAGACAAACAAAGCACAACTGACAATCCAGAGACAGTGGAAACATCAGGAACACAAGACACAGAAGTAAGACAAACAAAGCACAACAGACAATATAGAGACACTGGAAACATCAGGAACACAAGACACAGAAGAAAGACAAAACATTGGACACTCTAGAGACACTGGAAACATCAGGAACACAAGACACAGAAGTAAGACAAACAGAGCACAACAGACAATATAGAGACACTGGAAACATCAGGAACACAAGACACAGAAGAAAGACAAAACATTGGACAATCTAGAGACACTGGAAACATCAGGAACACAAGACACAGAAGGAAGACAAAACATTGGACAATCTAGAGACACTGGAAACATCAGGAACACAAGACACAGAAGTAAGACAAAGAAAGCACAACAGACAATCTAGAGACACTGGAAACATCAGGAGCACAAGACACATAAGTAAGACAAACAAAGCACAACAGACAATCTAGAGACAGTGGAAACATCAGGAGCACAAGACACAGAAGGAAGACAAACAAAGCACAATAGACAATATAGAGACAGTGGAAACATCAGGAGCACAAGACACATAAGTAAGACAAACAAAGCACAACAGACAATCTAGAGACAGTGGAAACATCAGGAGCACAAGACACATTAGTAAGACAAACAAAGCACAACAGACAATCTAGAGACACTGGAAACATCAGGAACACAAGACACATAAGTAAGACAAACAAAGCACAACAGACAATCTAGAGACAGTGGAAACATCAGGAGCACAAGACACAGAAGGAAGACAAACAAAGCACAACAGACAATCTAGAGACAGTGGAAACATCAGGAGCACAAGACACATAAGTAAGACAAACAAAGCACAACAGACAATCTAGAGACACTGGAAACATCAGGAACACAAGACACAGAAGTAAGACAAACAAAACACAACAGACAATCTAGAGACACTGGAAACATCAGGAACACAAGACACAGAGGTAACACAAACAAAGCACAACAGAAAATCTAGAGACACTGTACACATCAGGAAGACAAGACACAGAAGGAAGACAAATAAAGCACAACAGACAATCTAGAGACAGTGGAAATATCAGGAACATAAGACACAGAAGTACGACAAACAAAGCACAGCAGACAATCTAGAGACACTGGACAAAGCAGGAACACAAGACACAGAAATAAGACAAACAAAGCACAACAGAAAATCTAGAGACACTGGAAACATCAGGAACACAAGACACAGAAGGAAGACAAAACATTGGACAATCTAGAGACACTGGAAACATCAGGAACACTAAGACACACAAGTGAGACAAACAAAGCACAACAGGCAATCTAGAGACACTGGAAACATCAGGAACACTAGACACAGAAGGAAGAAAAAACATTGGACAATCTAGAGACACTGGACACATCAGGAACACAAGACACAGAAGTAAGACAAACAAAGCACAGCAGACAATCTAGAGACACTGGACACATCAGGAACACAAGACACAGAGGTAAGACACACAAAGCACAACAGACAATCTAGAGACACTGGACACATCAGGAACAGAGGACACAGAGGTAAGACACACAAAGCACAACATACAATCTAGAGACACTGGACACATCAGGAACACAAGACACAGAAGTAAGACAAACAAAGCACAACAGAAAATGGAGAGACAGTGGAAACATCAGGAACACAAGACACAGAGGGAAGACAAAATATTGGACAATCTAGAGACACTGGAAACATCAGGAACACAGGACACAGATGTATGAAAATCAAAGCACAACGGACAATCTAGAGACACTGGAAACATCAGGAACACAAGCCACAGAGGGAAGACAAAACATTGGACAATCTAGAGACACTGGAAACATCAGGAAAACAAGACACAGAAGGAAGACAAACCATTGGACAATCTAGAGAAACTGGAAACATCAGGAACACAGGACACAGAAGGAAGCCAAAACATTGGACAATCTAGAGACACTGGAAACATCAGGAACACAAGACACAGAGGGAAGACAAAACATTGGGCAATCTAGAGACACTGGAAACATCAGGAGAACAAGACACAGAGGGAAGACAAAACATTGGACAATCTACAGACACTAGAAACATCAGGAGAACAAGACACAGAGGGAAGACAAAACATTGGACAAATCTAGAGACACTGGAAACATCAGGAACACAAGACACAGATGTAGGACAAAGAAAGCACAACAGACATACTAGAGACACTGGAAACATCAGAAACACAAGACAGAGAAATAAGACAAAGAAAGCACAACTGACAATCCAGAGACAGTGGAAACATCAGGAACACAAGACACAGAAGTAAGACAAACAAAGCACAACAGACAATATAGAGACACTGGAAACATCAGGAACACAAGACACAGAAGAAAGACAAAACATTGGACACTCTAGAGACACTGGAAACATCAGGAACACAGGACACAGAAGTAAGACAAACAAAGAACAACAGACAATCTAGAGACAGTGGAAACATCAGGAACACAAGACACAGAAGTAAGACAAACAAAGAACAACAGACAATCTAGAGACAGTGGAAACATCAGGAACACAATACACAGAAGGAAGACAAAAAGCACAACAGACAATCTAGAGACACTGGAAACATCAGGAACACAAGACACAGAAGGAAGACAAAACATTGGACAATCTAGAGACACTGGAAACATCAGGAACACAGGACACAGATGTATGAAAATCAAAGCACAACGGACAATCTAGAGACACTTGAAACATCAGGAACACAAGCCACAGAGGGAAGACAAAACATTGGACAATCTAGAGACACTGGAAACATCAGGAAAACAAGACACAGAAGGAAGACAAAACATTGGACAATCTAGAGAAACTGGAAACATCAGGAACACAGGACACAGAAGGAAGCCAAAACATTGGACAATCTAGAGACACTGGAAACATAAGGAACACAGGACACAGATGTAAGAAAAAACAAAGACAACGGACAATCTAGAGACACTGGAAACATCAGGAACACAAGACACAGAGGGAAGACAAAACATTGGGCAATCTAGAGACACTAGAAACATCAGGAACACAAGACACAGAGGGAAGACAAAACATTGGACAATCTAGAGACATTGGAAACATCAGGAACACAAGACACAGATGTAAGACAAAGAAAGCACAACAGACATTCTAGAGACCCTGGAAACATCAGAAACACAAGACAGAGAAATAAGACAAACAAAGCACAACTGACAATCCAGAGACAGTGGAAACATCAGGAACACAAGACACAGAAGTAAGACAAACAAAGCACAACAGACAATATAGAGACACTGGAAACATCAGGAACACAAGACACAGAAGAAAGACAAAACATTGTACACTCTAGAGACACTGGAAACATCAGGAACACAAGACACAGAAGTAAGACAAACAAAGCACAACAGACAATATAGAGACACTAGAAACATCAGGAACACAAGACACAGAAGAAAGACAAAACATTGGACAATCTAGAGACACTGGAAACATCAGGAACACAAGACACAGAAGGAAGACAAAACATTGGACAATCTAGAGACACTGGAAACATCAGGAACACAAGACACAGAAGTAAGACAAAGAAAGCACAACAGACAATCTAGAGACACTGGAAACATCAGGAGCACAAGACACATAACAAAGACAAACAAAGCACAACAGACAATCTAGAGACAGTGGAAACATCAGGAGCACAAGACACAGAAGGAAGACAAACAAAGCACAATAGACAATATAGAGACAGTGGAAACATCAGGAGCACAAGACACAGAAGGAAGACAAACCATTGGACAATCTAGAGAAACTGGAAACATCAGGAACACAGGACACAGAAGGAAGCCAAAACATTGGACAATCTAGAGACACTGGAAACATCAGGAACACAAGACACAGAGGGAAGACAAAACATTGGGCAATCTAGAGACACTGGAAACATCAGGAGAACAAGACACAGAGGGAAGACAAAACATTGGACAATCTACAGACACTAGAAACATCAGGAGAACAAGACACAGAGGGAAGACAAAACATTGGACAAATCTAGAGACACTGGAAACATCAGGAGAACAAGACACAGAGGGAAGACAAAACATTGGACAAATCTAGAGACACTGGAAACATCAGGAACACAAGACACAGATGTAGGACAAAGAAAGCACAACAGACATACTAGAGACACTGGAAACATCAGAAACACAAGACAGAGAAATAAGACAAAGAAAGCACAACTGACAATCCAGAGACAGTGGAAACATCAGGAACACAAGACACAGAAGTAAGACAAACAAAGCACAACAGACAATATAGAGACACTGGAAACATCAGGAACACAAGACACAGAAGAAAGACAAAACATTGGACACTCTAGAGACACTGGAAACATCAGGAACACAGGACACAGAAGTAAGACAAACAAAGAACAACAGACAATCTAGAGACAGTGGAAACATCAGGAACACAATACACAGAAGGAAGACAAAAAGCACAACAGACAATCTAGAGACACTGGAAACATCAGGAACACAAGACACAGAAGGAAGACAAAACATTGGACAATCTAGAGACACTGGAAACATCAGGAACACAGGACACAGATGTATGAAAATCAAAGCACAACGGACAATCTAGAGACACTTGAAACATCAGGAACACAAGCCACAGAGGGAAGACAAAACATTGGACAATCTAGAGACACTGGAAACATCAGGAAAACAAGACACAGAAGGAAGACAAAACATTGGACAATCTAGAGAAACTGGAAACATCAGGAACACAGGACACAGAAGGAAGCCAAAACATTGGACAATCTAGAGACACTGGAAACATAAGGAACACAGGACACAGATGTAAGAAAAAACAAAGACAACGGACAATCTAGAGACACTGGAAACATCAGGAACACAAGACACAGAGGGAAGACAAAACATTGGGCAATCTAGAGACACTAGAAACATCAGGAACACAAGACACAGAGGGAAGACAAAACATTGGACAATCTAGAGACATTGGAAACATCAGGAACACAAGACACAGATGTAAGACAAAGAAAGCACAACAGACATTCTAGAGACCCTGGAAACATCAGAAACACAAGACAGAGAAATAAGACAAACAAAGCACAACTGACAATCCAGAGACAGTGGAAACATCAGGAACACAAGACACAGAAGTAAGACAAACAAAGCACAACAGACAATATAGAGACACTGGAAACATCAGGAACACAAGACACAGAAGAAAGACAAAACATTGTACACTCTAGAGACACTGGAAACATCAGGAACACAAGACACAGAAGTAAGACAAACAAAGCACAACAGACAATATAGAGACACTGGAAACATCAGGAACACAAGACACAGAAGAAAGACAAAACATTGGACAATCTAGAGACACTGGAAACATCAGGAACACAAGACACAGAAGGAAGACAAAACATTGGACAATCTAGAGACACTGGAAACATCAGGAACACAAGACACAGAAGTAAGACAAAGAAAGCACAACAGACAATCTAGAGACACTGGAAACATCAGGAGCACAAGACACATAAGTAAGACAAACAAAGCACAACAGACAATCTAGAGACAGTGGAAACATCAGGAGCACAAGACACAGAAGGAAGACAAACAAAGCACAATAGACAATATAGAGACAGTGGAAACATCAGGAGCACAAGACACATAAGTAAGACAAACAAAGCACAGCAGACAATCTAGAGACAGTGGAAACATCAGGAGCACAAGACACATTAGTAAGACAAACAAAGCACAACAGACAATCTAGAGACACTGGAAACATCAGGAACACAAGACACATAAGTAAGACAAACAAAGCACAACAGACAATCTAGAGACAGTGGAAACATCAGGAGCACAAGACACAGAAGGAAGACAAACAAAGCACAACAGACAATCTAGAGACAGTGGAAACATCAGGAGCACAAGACACATAAGTAAGACAAACAAAGCACAACAGACAATCTAGAGACACTGGAAACATCAGGAACACAAGACACAGAAGTAAGACAAACAAAACACAACAGACAATCTAGAGACACTGGAAACATCAGGAACACAAGACACAGAGGTAACACAAACAAAGCACAACAGAAAATCTAGAGACACTGTACACATCAGGAAGACAAGACACAGAAGGAAGACAAATAAAGCACAACAGACAATCTAGAGACAGTGGAAATATCAGGAACATAAGACACAGAAGTACGACAAACAAAGCACAGCAGACAATCTAGAGACACTGGACAAAGCAGGAACACAAGACACAGAAATAAGACAAACAAAGCACAACAGAAAATCTAGAGACACTGGAAACATCAGGAACACAAGACACAGAAGGAAGACAAAACATTGGACAATCTAGAGACACTGGAAACATCAGGAACACTAAGACACACAAGTGAGACAAACAAAGCACAACAGGCAATCTAGAGACACGGGAAACATCAGGAACACTAGACACAGAAGGAAGAAAAAACATTGGACAATCTAGAGACACTGGACACATCAGGAACACAAGACACAGAAGTAAGACAAACAAAGCACAGCAGACAATCTAGAGACACTGGACACATCAGGAACACAAGACACAGAGGTAAGACACACAAAGCACAACAGACAATCTAGAGACACTGGACACATCAGGAACAGAGGACACAGAGGTAAGACACACAAAGCACAACACACAATCTAGAGACACTGGAAACATCAGGAACACAAGACACAGAAGGAAGACAAAACATTGGACAATCTAGAGACACTGGAAACATCAGGAATACTAAGACACACAAGTGAGACAAACAAAGCACAACAGGCAATCTAGAGACACTGGAAACATCAGGAACACAAGACACAGAAGGAAGAAAAAACATTGGACAATCTAGAGACACTGGACACATCAGGAACACAAGACACAGAAGTAAGACAAACAAAGCACAGCAGACAATCTAGAGACACTGGACACATCAGGAACACAAGACACAGAGGTAAGACACACACAGCACAACAGACAATCTAGAGACACTGGACACATCAGGAACAGAGGACACAGAGGTAAGACACACAAAGCACAACACACAATCTAGAGACACTGGACACATCAGGAACACAAGACACAGAAGTAAGACAAACAAAGCACAACAGAAAATGGAGAGACAGTGGAAACATCAGGAACACAAGACACAGAAGGAAGACAAAAAGCACAACAGACAATCTAGAGACACTGGAAACATCAGGAACACAAGACACAGAAGGAAGACAAAACATTGGACAATCTAGAGACACTGGAAACATCAGGAACACAGGACACAGATGTATGAAAATCAAAGCACAACGGACAATCTAGAGACACTTGAAACATCAGGAACACAAGCCACAGAGGGAAGACAAAACATTGGACAATCTAGAGACACTGGAAACATCAGGAAAACAAGACACAGAAGGAAGACAAAACATTGGACAATCTAGAGAAACTGGAAACATCAGGAACACAGGACACAGAAGGAAGCCAAAACATTGGACAATCTAGAGACACTGGAAACATAAGGAACACAGGACACAGATGTAAGAAAAAACAAAGACAACGGACAATCTAGAGACACTGGAAACATCAGGAACACAAGACACAGAGGGAAGACAAAACATTGGGCAATCTAGAGACACTAGAAACATCAGGAACACAAGACACAGAGGGAAGACAAAACATTGGACAATCTAGAGACATTGGAAACATCAGGAACACAAGACACAGATGTAAGACAAAGAAAGCACAACAGACATTCTAGAGACCCTGGAAACATCAGAAACACAAGACAGAGAAATAAGACAAACAAAGCACAACTGACAATCCAGAGACAGTGGAAACATCAGGAACACAAGACACAGAAGTAAGACAAACAAAGCACAACAGACAATATAGAGACACTGGAAACATCAGGAACACAAGACACAGAAGAAAGACAAAACATTGTACACTCTAGAGACACTGGAAACATCAGGAACACAAGACACAGAAGTAAGACAAACAAAGCACAACAGACAATATAGAGACACTGGAAACATCAGGAACACAAGACACAGAAGAAAGACAAAACATTGGACAATCTAGAGACACTGGAAACATCAGGAACACAAGACACAGAAGGAAGACAAAACATTGGACAATCTAGAGACACTGGAAACATCAGGAACACAAGACACAGAAGTAAGACAAAGAAAGCACAACAGACAATCTAGAGACACTGGAAACATCAGGAGCACAAGACACATAAGTAAGACAAACAAAGCACAACAGACAATCTAGAGACAGTGGAAACATCAGGAGCACAAGACACAGAAGGAAGACAAACAAAGCACAATAGACAATATAGAGACAGTGGAAACATCAGGAGCACAAGACACAGAAGGAAGACAAACCATTGGACAATCTAGAGAAACTGGAAACATCAGGAACACAGGACACAGAAGGAAGCCAAAACATTGGACAATCTAGAGACACTGGAAACATCAGGAACACAAGACACAGAGGGAAGACAAAACATTGGGCAATCTAGAGACACTGGAAACATCAGGAGAACAAGACACAGAGGGAAGACAAAACATTGGACAATCTACAGACACTAGAAACATCAGGAGAACAAGACACAGAGGGAAGACAAAACATTGGACAAATCTAGAGACACTGGAAACATCAGGAGAACAAGACACAGAGGGAAGACAAAACATTGGACAAATCTAGAGACACTGGAAACATCAGGAACACAAGACACAGATGTAGGACAAAGAAAGCACAACAGACATACTAGAGACACTGGAAACATCAGAAACACAAGACAGAGAAATAAGACAAAGAAAGCACAACTGACAATCCAGAGACAGTGGAAACATCAGGAACACAAGACACAGAAGTAAGACAAACAAAGCACAACAGACAATATAGAGACACTGGAAACATCAGGAACACAAGACACAGAAGAAAGACAAAACATTGGACACTCTAGAGACACTGGAAACATCAGGAACACAGGACACAGAAGTAAGACAAACAAAGAACAACAGACAATCTAGAGACAGTGGAAACATCAGGAACACAAGACACAGAAGTAAGACAAACAAAGAACAACAGACAATCTAGAGACAGTGGAAACATCAGGAACACAATACACAGAAGGAAGACAAAAAGCACAACAGACAATCTAGAGACACTGGAAACATCAGGAACACAAGACACAGAAGGAAGACAAAACATTGGACAATCTAGAGACACTGGAAACATCAGGAACACAGGACACAGATGTATGAAAATCAAAGCACAACGGACAATCTAGAGACACTTGAAACATCAGGAACACAAGCCACAGAGGGAAGACAAAACATTGGACAATCTAGAGACACTGGAAACATCAGGAAAACAAGACACAGAAGGAAGACAAAACATTGGACAATCTAGAGAAACTGGAAACATCAGGAACACAGGACACAGAAGGAAGCCAAAACATTGGACAATCTAGAGACACTGGAAACATAAGGAACACAGGACACAGATGTAAGAAAAAACAAAGACAACGGACAATCTAGAGACACTGGAAACATCAGGAACACAAGACACAGAGGGAAGACAAAACATTGGGCAATCTAGAGACACTAGAAACATCAGGAACACAAGACACAGAGGGAAGACAAAACATTGGACAATCTAGAGACATTGGAAACATCAGGAACACAAGACACAGATGTAAGACAAAGAAAGCACAACAGACATTCTAGAGACCCTGGAAACATCAGAAACACAAGACAGAGAAATAAGACAAACAAAGCACAACTGACAATCCAGAGACAGTGGAAACATCAGGAACACAAGACACAGAAGTAAGACAAACAAAGCACAACAGACAATATAGAGACACTGGAAACATCAGGAACACAAGACACAGAAGAAAGACAAAACATTGTACACTCTAGAGACACTGGAAACATCAGGAACACAAGACACAGAAGTAAGACAAACAAAGCACAACAGACAATATAGAGACACTGGAAACATCAGGAACACAAGACACAGAAGAAAGACAAAACATTGGACAATCTAGAGACACTGGAAACATCAGGAACACAAGACACAGAAGGAAGACAAAACATTGGACAATCTAGAGACACTGGAAACATCAGGAACACAAGACACAGAAGTAAGACAAAGAAAGCACAACAGACAATCTAGAGACACTGGAAACATCAGGAGCACAAGACACATAAGTAAGACAAACAAAGCACAACAGACAATCTAGAGACAGTGGAAACATCAGGAGCACAAGACACAGAAGGAAGACAAACAAAGCACAATAGACAATATAGAGACAGTGGAAACATCAGGAGCACAAGACACATAAGTAAGACAAACAAAGCACAACAGACAATCTAGAGACAGTGGAAACATCAGGAGCACAAGACACATTAGTAAGACAAACAAAGCACAACAGACAATCTAGAGACACTGGAAACATCAGGAACACAAGACACATAAGTAAGACAAACAAAGCACAACAGACAATCTAGAGACAGTGGAAACATCAGGAGCACAAGACACAGAAGGAAGACAAACAAAGCACAACAGACAATCTAGAGACAGTGGAAACATCAGGAGCACAAGACACATAAGTAAGACAAACAAAGCACAACAGACAATCTAGAGACACTGGAAACATCAGGAACACAAGACACAGAAGTAAGACAAACAAAACACAACAGACAATCTAGAGACACTGGAAACATCAGGAACACAAGACACAGAGGTAACACAAACAAAGCACAACAGAAAATCTAGAGACACTGTACACATCAGGAAGACAAGACACAGAAGGAAGACAAATAAAGCACAACAGACAATCTAGAGACAGTGGAAATATCAGGAACATAAGACACAGAAGTACGACAAACAAAGCACAGCAGACAATCTAGAGACACTGGACAAAGCAGGAACACAAGACACAGAAATAAGACAAACAAAGCACAACAGAAAATCTAGAGACACTGGAAACATCAGGAACACAAGACACAGAAGGAAGACAAAACATTGGACAATCTAGAGACACTGGAAACATCAGGAACACTAAGACACACAAGTGAGACAAACAAAGCACAACAGGCAATCTAGAGACACTGGAAACATCAGGAACACTAGACACAGAAGGAAGAAAAAACATTGGACAATCTAGAGACACTGGACACATCAGGAACACAAGACACAGAAGTAAGACAAACAAAGCACAGCAGACAATCTAGAGACACTGGACACATCAGGAACACAAGACACAGAGGTAAGACACACAAAGCACAACAGACAATCTAGAGACACTGGACACATCAGGAACAGAGGACACAGAGGTAAGACACACAAAGCACAACACACAATCTAGAGACACTGGAAACATCAGGAACACAAGACACAGAAGGAAGACAAAACATTGGACAATCTAGAGACACTGGAAACATCAGGAACACTAAGACACACAAGTGAGACAAACAAAGCACAACAGGCAATCTAGAGACACTGGAAACATCAGGAACACAAGACACAGAAGGAAGAAAAAACATTGGACAATCTAGAGACACTGGACACATCAGGAACACAAGACACAGAAGTAAGACAAACAAAGCACAGCAGACAATCTAGAGACACTGGACACATCAGGAACACAAGACACAGAGGTAAGACACACACAGCACAACAGACAATCTAGAGACACTGGACACATCAGGAACAGAGGACACAGAGGTAAGACACACAAAGCACAACACACAATCTAGAGACACTGGACACATCAGGAACACAAGACACAGAAGTAAGACAAACAAAGCACAACAGAAAATGGAGAGACAGTGGAAACATCAGGAACACAAGACACAGAGGGAAGACAAAACATTGGACAATCTAGAGACACTGGAAACATCAGGAAAACAAGACACAGAAGTAAGACAAACAAAGTGATAATTTTCCATAACCAACATAACCACGTGACAAAGTCTGAGGGAAATCAATGATAATTAACCATAACCAACATGACCACGTGACAAATTATGATGAAAATCAGTGATAATTTCCCATAACCAACATAACCACGTGACAAAGTCTGAGGGAAATCAATGATAATTAACCATAACCAACATGACCAAGTAACAAAATCTGAGGGAAATCAATGATAATTAACCATAATCAACATGACCAAGTGACAAAGTCTAAGGGAAATCAATGATAATTTCCCCACAATCGTCCCATAACCATCATGACCAAGTTACAAAGTCTGAGGGATATCAATGATAATTAACCATAACCAACATAACCAAGTGACAAAGTCTGAGGGAAATCAATGATACATTCCCTTAACCAACATGACCAAGTGACACAGTCTGAGGGAAATCAATGATAATTAACCATAACCAACATGACCAAGTGACAAAGTCTGAGGGAAGGCAATAATAATTTCCCCACGGTCGTACCATAACCAACACGACCAAGTGACAAAGTCTGAGGGAAATCAATGATAATTTCCCCACGGTCGTCCTATAACCAACATGACCTAGTGACAAAGTCTGAGGGAAATCAATGATAATTTCCCCACGGTCGTCCTATAACCAACTTGACCTAGTGACAAAGTCTGAGGGAAATCAATGATAATTTCCCATTGCAAATATGCAATCTCAATTCTCAAACATTTCTAAAACATGCTTACGATCCCGGTTAAGATATTCTTTAACCATTTAACCGCATGGTTAAAACAACACCGTAAAGAAAACCTCAACCGTACAAAAAAGCTTAAAACCAGGTTAATGGTTCAGAATAAAAAAAAACAGGCCTATAATGACTGTCGACTTTTTCTGTCCATCTAACCAATCATCCCAACATGGTAGAATCTCTCTCTTGCACAAAACATTGTGTCTATTATACCTGACAGACAAAAGAGAATGTAATACATTAAAACAATCTTAAAGGAACGTGTTTTGTTTCAGCTGACCATAGCTAAATCCATGCTGTTGTGGTAAGACAGAGTCTCTACAGCCAGTATTGTTAATGTGTGGAAATCCAAAAGTTTATTCCAATGGTAACTAGTAAGGCAATATTATGTGAGGATCTAGTACAAATATTACCCGACATTTATTATTTTTGGAGAGGTGGGGTGAGGTTGTGAAAAAAGAAAAAAAAATAGAAATTGAATGAAGCTTCTAGTGATATGACTGACCATAGTTAGATTCATGTGTGTTTGGAAAGATCGGGTCTGTTCATCTAGTATGGTTAATTTGGTGCTATGCAATCAGTGCCTACCACCACTGATGTTGTGAGTTCGAATCCCGAGGTGTACAACATTATGTGGTAAAGTTTGTCAGGTCGGTGGTTTTCTCCACGTACTCCGGTTTCCTCCACCAATAAAACTGACCGTCACGATATAACTTACATATATTTTTTCTTTATTTTTAAATTATACTCTTAAATTTTAATTCAAAAGTTTCTACAAAGGCAAATATTAGTCTTCCTGGTGGCCAATACATGTTTATTAACCAATAGATTTGCACTTATTGTTAACATCAAACCCAGAAAAAGACCCATAGATACACTATACTTGTTGACACAAATGATTGCACAATTTGTTCAGATCCGTTAATAAACATGGCCGCCACAAGCAATTCCTGTTTCTGATTGGTCGATTTCTAAAAATTCTTCTCATCTCAAACCGCTTGGCCAAATGAACCGACACTTGGTATGAAGCCTTTACAGAAGGTACTCTTTAAAGAATGCTCATTTTGTTCTAGGACATTTACAAACATGACCGCCACATGCAATTCTTGCTTCTGACTGGTCGATTTCTAAAAAATATTTTCCTCTGAAACCGCTTGGCCAAATAAGCCGAATCTATGTAGGAAGTAGCTATGGAAGTCCCTCTATAAAGATTGCACATTTCATCATGATTCGTTAACCAACATGGCTGCCACAGGCAATTCTCTTTTCTGATTGGTCATTTTTATTAAATTTTCCTCCTCTGAAACCGCTTGGCCAAATAAACCGAAACTTGGTAGGAAGCATCTATGGAAAGTCCTCTATTAAATGTGGTCATATCGTGCCGATCCGTTGACAAACACGGCTGCCACAGGCAATTCTTGTTGCTGATTGGTCGATATCAAAAATCTTCTCCTCTGAAACCGCTTGGTCAAATGAACCGGAACTTGGTAGGAAGCATCTATGGAAGGTCCTCTATTAAATTTGTTCTAATCGTCCCGATTCGTTAACAAACATG
This sequence comes from Bathymodiolus brooksi, assembly GCA_963680875.1. NCBI lineage: Eukaryota > Metazoa > Mollusca > Bivalvia > Mytilida > Modiolidae > Bathymodiolus > Bathymodiolus brooksi. The sequence continues at coordinate 8,052,008 of OY804583.1, read as the reverse complement.
GCCGCCACAGGCAATTCTTGTTTCTGATTGGTCAATTTATAAAAAAAAATAATCTCTGAAACCGCTTGGCCAAATGAACTAAAACTGGTACGAATCATCTATGGTAGATCCTATATAAAGAATGGTCATTTCGTCCTGATCTGTTAGCAAACATAGTCACCATAGGAAATTATTTTTTCTTGTTATTTCTAAAATATCTTCTCCTCTGAAACCGGGTATCCAAATGAACCAAAATTTGGTTGGAACCACCTATGGAAGGTTCGGTATAAAGTTTTCTCAAAGCAGATTGAAAGGTGAGCGACACAGGCTCAGCCCATTGAGCCTCTAGTTTATTATCGAATTGAATAACATGTTTTTGCAAATTGTATTGCAGGATAAATACATTATTGGTGTATTGACGGTAATTTCACAGTAAAGTGACAAACTATGTAAAAAACATGACCAAAAATAAGCTGTTCTGAAGAAAAAAAAAAGTTTGGTAAATTCAAAGATACACATATAAGGTATATGATCTCCGATGGAAATCGCACAGAAATTCCTCAATTTTTATAAACAGACCATTAAACTGTCGTCCCTGTATTAGGGGACGGACACTAGAAATATGGGATGAAGACAACTTTACTATTCATTTGTATGAAAATGTATTAAAAAATACCTATAATTTTGGTTTGTTTTAGAAATTCAACTAATAACATTCATTAAGAAAATATAAGTTTAATCAATTGCTGATATATAACTTTAAAATCCCTTTTCAGTAAAACAAACGTTTTATGTCAATGAACAAATAAGTAGAATTGTTAGAAAAAATATTTAAATGAAAATCATTGCAATTTTAGAATTATTACATCGTCTGTGCCCTTAGGTTTGTAACATTTCAATCTATTTCTGCCGAATTGAGGGAATGATCTTTGCTTATATATATTGCTTGTCAGTTGAAAACCTGCCATAATTAAATAATTTTAAGACTGTCAATGAGACAAATAATATATTGTAACAATATTATGCATCAGATTTCTCACTTTTGAGGTCCAATAGTTCGAAGTTCCGATAGTCCGAAACCCAAATACCAAATTTCATTTTTTATTTTATTTTTTATTTCAGTTAATCGTCTTTGAATATCAAGGTTGATAAAATGGGTCATTCTCACTTAGTGATGGTAAAGACTACAATTGTGTCCCATTAATATTACAGAAAAACTACAAACTTAAACTACAATAAATGTTGATATGTCGTTTGTTCATGTTAAATTGTATTTATTTCATTAAAAGATTTAAAAAATAGATTAAGGGATCAGGCGAATAATGGATTTACAAATTCTCTTTTTTACCGTCACATATATAGCAAATAGTTCATGGCACTGAGGGTCATATGGCATATAATATTTTTTTGGTGACGGACCGGTCCATATACTGCCATATGACCCGAAGTGACATGAACTATTTGCTATATTATACTGTTTATCTAAAATAATAATGCAGGTACCGTTCCGGAACCGAATCGAAAACCAGGCAGTCCAGTCCCGGTGCATATTATATACTTATTGACTGGATATGAGGGAATAGCAAGTTTATTGTCCCTGAGACACTGACTATTGACCGAGGCGAAGCCGAGGTTAATAGTCAGGGTCGAGGGGACAAGAAACTTGCTATTCCCGAATACATAGTCTATAAGTATTTTATTATACCGAAAAACATTAGACTCATAGTTGAATGATCACCTCAAAATGATAAAGAATAATAAAATCACGCATCTTTTGCCAGTATTTTGCATTATAAATCTGAATATTGTCTCATGGACATTGTTATGCTGTTTCCCCAGTTATTCATAAGAGTTTGATTCTTTTGAGAAAGTAGACTTCAACATAAATGTACATGGTGACTACAAGTTTTATGAAAATTTGGAATTTTTGGGAAATTTTGGAAATTTAGAAATTTTGTGAAAATTTTGAAATTTTGAAATCATGAAAATTTTGATATTTTGACAAAAAAAATCCGGGTTTCTCGATAGCGACGATAACGCCAGAGGATCACGCATAACAATTACCATAGTTTGTCCAATAAGCGACGTCCAATTAAAAATTCCGCGAAAGTTGTTTATATTGCCAGTAAATAGTTCAGCGGCAGTCAATAGTCTTGAAAACTATGGACCGGTCAATAGTCTCAGTGTTAAAAATGTGAAACAATAGCATTTTTATTTCTTTAAAAAAGCTTTAAGAAAGTATATACTGAGGTATAATAAATAGCAAATAGTTCATGGCACTGAGGGTCATATGGCAGTATATGGACTGGTCCGTCACCAAAAAAATATTATATGGACCTCAGCTATGACCCGAAGTCACATGAACTATTTGCTATATTAAATTTTTTATCTAAAATAATGCAGGTACCTGGCCGGTCCATATACTACCGGTCCATATAACAAAATAGTGACCGGCTGCGCTAACAAAGACAAATATGGAAAATAAAAGCGTAAAGTGTAATATAACGTTATATTGACCGGCTGCGATAACAAAGACAAATATGGAAAATAAAAACGTAAAGCCTATTATAGAATAATACACGTGACGGTAATGTCCAATAGCAGGGATGATTATAGAAAGGAAGAATTAAACCTTCAAAAATGTTGTTTCTTTATGTTTTAAATGTTTAACCATACCAGTAAACATTAAATAATAATATGCCTAAGGATTTATAGTTTTTTTATGTTAAATATTTCCTTTATTTACTCTGAAATGTGTGTCCTATGAATTTCTGTCTTTATCATCACGAAAATTGAACGTTGCAGAACGTCTAATTTTTAGTATGTGATCGAGATCGTAGTCACGTTGGCGCTTTCCTTTCTACTTCATCGATGTAAACCAAACAGTATCGTGGATCAACTGTCAGCAGGATTCAAAGAAACAAACCAGTATCTCCATTAAAATGCATTATTACCTGTATTCAACGTCTTTACCAAACATAATAGAAGTTCCTCTGTTCACCTGCTACAATATTTTAAGCGTCATGTAGAAATAAAACGTTTTTCTTGATAGCAATGCACATATTCATGGGTAAAAGTGAAAAATTTTGAAATTCCTGAAAATTTTGGCCGGGGTTTTTTGAGGTATTTGAGGTTTTTAGAGTAGTCCAGCACAAAAATATGACACTACCTTTTTACAATTATTACCCAAATTTTTAAAGACAGTTTTATTATAGCTTTCATTGAAATTAGAGTGGAAACCCTTTTGTGGATTCTTAAGATCAAAAATAAACAACAGATGCAGACGCAAAATGTTCATCCCGGTCGTACCATAGCGAATTGTTTTTGAACAAGCAATACAAAAACACATGCCGGCAATATCAGTTTTCTTGCACCATTCTCTCCAATCGATGCCATCCTTATCTTTTTCACTCAGCAACGACCACCTCCAACGGGTTTTTAGGCCTTTATCGGTGGCCTGCGCGCCACAATGATCACTTTCAGTTAGGAATTGCATGCCATTTTTTCATGTTAGACTTATTTACGGCATGTCGTAATAGCCTTGAATTATCTCTCTTAGACTGTCGTAAACTTTACATAACTACAATCTACGATCACGATTTACAATTGTCGTTTCAGAAAAATGAACCCACGGTACAGCCAACCATTGGAATTGATGTTTTCCACTAGATTTATCTTTTTTTTTACTTCCTAATACCAATTTTCAGATCCCCCCACCCCCCTAACAATTTTCTCAACGGATTTGCACGAATCACAAAAACGGTCCGAGAGCACCCAAAAAATCCGGAAATCCGGAAAAATCCGGAAAACTTTCACCCATGCATATTTCACCTTTAGAAATATTTTCTGTAATACACGGAATCAATACCGAAATGCGGAATTGTCTTTACCTTAACAGTCTTTGCCGTCACAATTTCATATTACAATCGTGACGGTAAAGACAACCACATACTTTTAATCACTTTTACTTAGCATCAGGAATGTTTTTGAGGACGGTTAAAGGTGCTATATTCATCCTCGTGCTTTTGATTTATGTTGGTAGCTGTTATTTTAAACCAAATGTCTTTACCGTCACGCACGTTTTCTTTACCGTCACAAATATTCCTTTCCGTCACGAATTCAATTTATTTTTTATTTTTATTATATTCGTAATTATGCAACATATGTAAACCTTACATATGACGCTGCAGTAGCACATCTATAACCCAGTTCAGTTATTTTTGACCTTTTAGCACTAGTCAAAGAATATAACAAGAATATATACATCCGGGATCTCAACTTTGAAATTATGACACAAAAACCGCTTAAATACTCCGTAGATATAAGAAAAAAATAAATAATTCTACATATATCAACAGAACAATTTATTCGCTTATATTAATATCTGTTTTATGGCTTATGTTGGAGAGTCAAAAATGCGCTTAAGGTATTGTGACGGTAGAGACAAATATTTACACCCCACGGGTGTAAAAGACGTAGAAAATATATATTTTTGATAAAGCAGCTTGCCAACCACTTAATTCTGTATTAAGAATGATTAATTAAACGAACTGTAGCAAATGAAACGTTAATGACAAATTTTCCTTTCATATAGACACCACTCGGTATTTTGAAAAGTTGTCAGAGAATGACCCAAATATGGATTCCCTTTGTTAGAGATTGGATATCTAAGTCCACGGTAGTACAGTAGATTAAAAAAACACAGCTTAGCGATTGTTTGGACCAATATGGTGACAGTTACCAGTATATCAGCTGTAAAGTTACAATTATTCATATTTCTTCCCTTAATTTTATTTATTCATTTATTAATTTTTTTAAGTAATTTAAATTCGGAATCATTTGATAACTAATAGCGTTGCTACTACGTGCATGCATACTGACAAATATACTGTGGTTCGTCGCTTTCTAAGCAAAAATACACCCTTTTTGCAATTAAAAGCATCCGTTTTTGCCCTGGCTACCCCACTGTATATTTAAGTTCAAGCACATACATTTATGATTATAACTTTGATGAATAAATTAAGGCACCGAGAGGCTCACAAGATCCGGAATTGCTCACCAGGGTTAAGTTCATGAGAAATTGTCAGAAATTTCAATCGATGCCTTTGCTGTCATATTTGTGGACACATTTGTAAATAAGTTGCATCGTTTGTGCATGATTTGACAGGCAACATCTTTGTCAAATTTAATATTTAATATTATATTGCCGCCACAGGCAATTCTTGTTTCTGATTGGTCGATTTCTAAACAATCTTCTCATCTGAGACCGCTTGGCCAAATGAACCGACACTTGGTAGGAAGCATCTATGGAAGGTTCTCTTTAATGAATGCTCATTTTGTTCCATAGATGCTTCCTATCATATTTCGGTACATTTGGCTAAGCAGTTTCAGAGGAGAAACTTTAAAAAAAATCATTGAGGGAGGCTCTTGAATGTTTTGAATCTTTTTACATGGTGTCTGGTTTAAAAATGAATTCATCCAAAACAAAAGCTGTGTGAATTGGAAACAAGAAGTATTCAGATCAAATTATTTGTCCAAATATGAAACTAAATTGGTCTCATGAAAACTTTAAGGTTTTAGGAATTGATTTTTCACTTGATTTAAACTGTATTACAGATGTAAATTTTACCAAAAAAATCAAGGAGGTTAAGGCAATACTGAGAAGTTGGCAGGATAGAAAACTGACATTACTTGGTAAAATTACAGTTATAAAAACTCTTGCACTACCAAAGCTAATTCATTTACTGACATCTTTACCAAATTTACCTCAGGCACAAATAAATGATTTAAATTCACTTTTTTATAATTGTCATATGGAACGGGAAGTCAGATAAGATAAAGCGAAGTACTTTAATCGGTGATATATATCAGGGGGGTTTGAAAATGATAGATTTTCAATCATTTAATATTGATATTATAGAGGACCTTCCATAGATTCTTCCTACCAAGTGTTGGTTCATTTGACCAAACTTATTAAGAGAAGATATTTTTTAAATCAACCAATCAGAAACAAGAATTGCCTGTAGCGGCCATGTTTGTTAACGGATCGGGACGAAATGTGCACTCTTTATTAAGGGCCACCCATAGCTACTTCCTACAAAGTGTCGGTTCATTTGGTCAGGCGGTTTCAGAGGAAACATTTTTTTAGAAATTGACCAATCAGAAACAAGGATTGCATGTGACGTTCATGTTTCTAAATGTCTCAGAGCAAAATGAGCATCTTCAAAGAGGACCTTCTGTAGATGCTTCCTACAAAGTGTCGGTTCATTTGGCCAAGTGGTTTCAGAGGAGAAGATTTTTTAGAAATCGACCAATCAGAAACAAGAATTGCCTGTGGCGGCCATGTTTATTAATGGATCTAAGCAAATTTTGCAATCTTTATAGAGGGCCTTCCATAGATGCTTCCTACCAAGTTTCGGTTCATTTGGCTAAGTGGTTTTAGAGGAGAAGATTAAAATGTGAAAAGTTAATGGACGACAGACGATCGGATGCAAAGTGATGGTAAAAGCTCACATTGCCTTTGGCAAGGTGAGCTAAAAAATATTGACAAAAAATAACCCAATTGCAGGATAAATATATATAATGTCAAGGATCACAAAAGTAGAGGCAAGGGCCCGGGTGGCTCAATGAGTTTTTAGGCAGTTGGATTACCTAACAACTCATACAAGCCTATTACCAATACGGTGTGTGTTCGCTCCCGGCTTTGTAAATTACACAAAAAGGGTGCACACTACTCGCAACCGCAAGTGATAAAGTTTACCAGTTGCTTTCCCATTGTCTGTGGTTCTCTCCGGCTTCTTCCACCACTAAAACTGGACACCATGATATAACTGAAATATTTCTGAAAGTGGCATTAAACACCAAAAATCAATCAATCAAAAGTAGAGGCATTTGTACTTGTGACTACATTTGGTTCATTGGTTTGTGAGAAAAAGATTGAAATGTGATTGGTTTACAGACGACCGACGAAAAGTGATGACAACACCTCATTTGAACACTTTAAACAATGTCAGTTATAATGTATAATATGGTGGACATTTTTATTGGTGTTTAACACCACTTTCAAAAATAGGCCAGCCTTCAATAGCATGTCAGTTATAACATACATCATGTGACCATTTTTATTGGTGTTTAAGGTCCCTTTCAACAATGTGTCAGGAATAACGTATAACATGGTGACCAGTTTTATTGGTGTTTAACGACACTTTCAACAATGTATCAGGTATAACGTATAACATGGTGACCAGTTTTATTGGTGTTTAACGACACTTTCAACAATGTGTCAGGTATAACGTAGAACGTGGTGGCCAGTTTTATTGGTGTTGAATGCCACTTTCAACAATATGTCAGTTATAGCGTAGATCATGGTGACCAGTTTTATGGGTGTTTAGCGACACTTTCAACAATATGTCAGATATAACGTAGAATATGGTGGCCAGTTTTATTGGTGTTGAACACCACTTTCAACAATATGTTAGTTATAGCGTATAACATGGCGACCATTTTTTGGGGTGTTTAACGACACTTTCAACAATATGTCAGGTATAACGTAGAACATGGTGGCCAGTTTTATTGGTGTTGAACATCACTTTCAACAATATGAATATGTTAGTTATAACGTATAACATGGTGACCAGTTTTATTGGTGTTTAACGACACTTTCAACAATGTGTCAGGTATAACGTATAACATGGTGACCAGTTTTATTGGTGTTTAACGACATTTTCAACAATGTGTCAGGTATAACGTATAACATGGTGACAAGTTTTATTGGTGTTTAACGAAACTTTCAACAGTGTGTCAGGTATAACATATAACATGGTGACCAGTTTAATTGGTGTTTAACGACACTTTCAACAATGTGTCAGGTATAGTGTATAACATGGTGACCAGTTTTATTGGTGTTTAATGACACTTTCAACAATGTATCAGGTATAGTGTATAACATGGTGACCAGTTTTATTGGTCTTAAACGACACTTTCAACAATGTATCAGGTATAACGTATAACATGGTGACCAGTTTTATTGGCGTTTAACGACACTTTCAACAATGTGTCAGGGTTAACATACAGGTATTACACGGTGACCAGTTTTATTAGTGTTTAACTACACTTTCAACAATGTATCAGGTAGAGTGTTTAACATGGTGACCAGTTTTATTGGTCTTAAACGACACTTTCAACAATGCATCAGGTATAACATATAACATGGTGACCAGTTTTATTGGTGTTTAACGACACTTTCAACAATGTATAAGGTATAGCATAAAACATGGTGCCCAGTTTTATTGGTGTTTAACGACACTTTCAACAATGGGTCAGGTATAACGTATAACATGGTGACCAGTTTTATTGGTGCTTAACGACACTTTCAACAATGTGTCAGGTATAGTGTATAACATGGTGACCAGTTTTATTGGTGTTTAACGACACTTTCAACAATGTATCAGGTATAGTGTTTAACATGGTGACCAGTTTTATTGGTCTTAAACGACACTTTCAACAATGCATCAGGTATAACATATAACATGGTGACCAGTTTTATTGGTGTTTAACGACACTTTCAACAATGTATAAGGTATAGCATAAAACATGGTGCCCAGTTTTATTGGTGTTTAACGACACTTTCAACAATGGGTCAGGTATAACGTATAACATGGTGACCAGTTTTATTGGTGCTTAACGACACTTTCAACAATGTGTCAGGTATAGTGTATAACATGGTGACCAGTTTTATTGGTGTTTAACGACACTTTCAACAATGTATCAGGTATAGTGTATAACATGGTGACCAGTTTTATTGGTCTTAAACGACACTTTCAACAATGTATCAGGTATAACGTATAACATGATGACCAGTTTTATTGGCGCTTAACGACACTTTCAACAATGTGTCAGGGATAACGTACAGGTATAACACGGTGACTAGTTTTATTAGTGTTTAATGACACTTTCAACAATGTGTCAGGGATAACGTACAGGTATAACACGGTGACCAGTTTTATTGGTGTTTAACGACATCTTCAACAATGTTTCAGGTATAGCGTATGACATGGTGACCAGTTTTATTGGTGTTTAACGACACTTTCAACAATGTGTCAGGTATTACGTAGAACATGGTGACCAGTTTTATTGGTGTTTAACAACACTTTCAACAATGTGTCAGGTATAACGTATAACATGGTGACCAGTTTTATTGGTGTTTAACGACACTTTCAACAATGCGTCAGGTATAACATATAACTTGGTGACCAGTTTTATTGGTGTTTAACGACACTTTCAACAATGTATCAAGTATAACGTATAACATGGTGACCAGTTTTATTGGTGTTTAACGACACTTTCAACAAAGCGTCAGGTATAACATATAACATGGTGACCAGTTTTATTGGTGTTTAACGACACTTTCAACAATGTATCAAGTATAGCGTACAACATTGTGACCAGTTTTATTAGTGTTTAATGACACTTTCAACAATGTGTCAGGTATAACGTATAACATGGTGACCAGTTTATTGGTGTTTAACGACACTTTTAACAATGTGTCAGGTATAGCGTACAACATGGTGACCAGTTTTATTAGTGTTTAACGACACTTTTAACATGTGTCAGGTATAACGTATAACATGGTGACCAGTTTTATTGGTGTTTAGCGACACTTTCAACAGTGTGTCAGGTATAACATATAACATGGTGATCAGTTTTATTGGTGTTTAACGACACTTTCAACAATGTGTCAGGTATTACGTAGAACATGGTGACCAGGTTTATTGGTGTTTAACAACACTTTCAACAATGTGTCAGGTATAACGTATAACATGGTGACCAGTTTTATTGGTGTTTAACGACACTTTCAACAATGTGTCAGGTATTACGTAGAACATGGTGACCAGTTTTATTGGCATTTAACAACACTTTCAACAATGTGTCAGGTATAACGTATAACATGGTGACCAGTTTTATTGGTGTTTAACGACACTTCCAACAATGTGTCAGGGATAACATACAGGTATAACATGGTGACCAGTTTTATTAGTGTTTAATGACACTTTCAACAATGTGTCAGGGATAACGTACAGGTATAACACGGTGACCAATTTTATTGGTGTTTAACGACATTTTCAACAATGTTTCAGGTATAATGTATCACATGGTGACCAGTTTTATTGGTGTTTAACGACACTTTCAACAATGCATCAGGTATTACATATAACATGGTGACCAGTTTTATTAGTGTTTAACGACACTTTCAACAATGTATCATGTATAACATATAACATGGTGACCAGTTTAATTGGTGTTTAACGACACTTTCAACAATGTGTCAGGTATTACGTAGAACATGGTGACCAATTTTATTGGTGTTTTTTAACAACACTTTCAACAATGTGTCAGGTATAACGAATAACATGGTGACCAGTTTTATTGGTGTTTAACGACACTATCAACAATGCGTCAGGTATAACATATAACATGGTGACCAGTTTTATTGGTGTTTAACGACACTTTCAACAATGTATCAAGTATAACGTACAACATGGTGACCAGTTTTATTATTTTTTAACGACACTTTCAACAATGTGTCAGGTATAACGTACAACATGGTGACCAGTTTTATTGGTGTTTAACGACACTTTCAACAATGTATCAGGTATAGCGTATAACATGGTCACCAGTTTTATGGGTGTTTAGCGACACTTTCAACAATATGTCAGATATAACGTAGAACATGGTGGCCAGTTTTATTGGTATTGAACACCACTTTCAACAATATGTTAGTTATAGCGTATAACATGGCGACCATTTTTTTGGGTGTTTAACGACACTTTCAACAATATGTCAGGTATAACGTAGAACATGGTGGCCAGTTTTATTGGTGTTGAACATCACTTTCAACAATATGAATATGTTAGTTATAACGTATAACATGGTGACCAGTTTTATTGGTGTTTAACGACACTTTCAACAATGTGTCAGGTATAACGTATTACATGGTGACCAGTTTTATTGGTGTTTAACGACATTTTCAACAATGTGTCAGGTATAACGTATAACATGGTGACAAGTTTTATTGGTGTTTAACGACACTTTCAACAATGCGTCAGGTATAACATATAACATGGTGACCAGTTTTATTGGTGTTTAACGACACTTTCAACAGTGTGTCAGGTATAACATATAACATGGTGACCAGTTTAATTGGTGTTTAACGACACTTTCAACAATGTGTCAGGTATAACGTATAACATGGTGACCAGTTTTATTGGTGTTTAACGACACTTTCAACAATGTATCAGGTATAGCGTATAACATGGTGACCAATTTTATTGGCGTTTAACGACACTTTCAACAATGTGTCAGGGATAACGTACAGGTATAACACGGTGACCAGTTTTATTAGTGTTTAATGACACTTTCAACAATGTGTCAGGGATAACGTACAGGTATAACACGGTGACCAATTTTATTGGTGTTTAACGACACTTTCAACAATGCCTCAGGTATAACGTATAACAAGGTGACCAGTTTTATTGGTGTTTAACGACACTTTCAACAATGTGTCAGGTATAGTGTATAACATGGTGACCAGTTTTATTGGTGTTTAACGACACTTTCAACAATGTATCAGGTATAGTGTATTACATGTTGACCAGTTTTATTGATCTTAAACGACACTTTCAACAATGTATCAGGTATAACGTATAACATGGTGACCAGTTTTATTGGTGTTTAACGACACTTTCAAAAGTGTGTCAGGTATAACATATAACATGGTGACCAGTTTTATTGGTGTTTAACGACACTTTCAACAATGTGTCAGGGATAACGTACAGGTATAACACGGTGACCAGTTTTATTAGTGTTTAATGACACTTTCAACAATGTGTCAGGGATAACGTACAGGTATAACACGGTGACCAATTTTATTGGTGTTTAACGACATTTTCAACAATGTTTCAGGTATAGCGTATGACATGGTGACCAGTTTTATTGGTGTTTAACGACACTTTAAACAGTGTGTCAGGTATAACATATAACATGGTGACCAGATTTATTAGTGTTTAACTACACTGTCAACAATGTATCAGGTATAACGTATAACATGGTGACCAGTTTTATTGGTGTTTAACGCCACTTTCAACAGTGTGTCAGGTATAACATATAACATGGTGACCAGTTTTATTGGTGTTTAACGACACTTTCAACAATGTGTCAGTGATAACGTAGAGGTATAACACGGTGACCAGTTTTATTAGTGTTTAATGACACTTTCAACAATGTGTCAGGGATAACGTACAGGTATAACACGGTGACCAATTTTATTGGTGTTTAACGACATTTTCAACAATGTTTCAGGTATAATGTATCACATGGTGACCAGTTTTATTGGTGTTTAACGACACTTTCAACAATGCATCAGGTATAACATATAACATGGTGACCAGTTTTATTAGTGTTTAACGACACTTTCAACAATGTATCATGTATAACATATAACATGGTGACCAGTTTAATTGGTGTTTAACGACACTTTCAACAATGTGTCAGGTATTACGTAGAACATGGTGACCAATTTTATTGGTGTTTTTTAACAACACTTTCAACAATGTGTCAGGTATAACGAATAACATGGTGACCAGTTTTATTGGTGTTTAACGACACTATCAACAATGCGTCAGGTATAACATATAACATGGTGACCAGTTTTATTGGTGTTTAACGACACTTTCAACAATGTATCAAGTATAACGTACAACATGGTGACCAGTTTTATTAGTGTTTAACGACACTTTCAACAATGTGTCAGGTATAACGTACAACATGGTGACCAGTTTTATTGGTGTTTAACGACACTTTCAACAATGTATCAGGTATAGCGTATAACATGGTCACCAGTTTTATGGGTGTTTAGCGACACTTTCAACAATATGTCAGATATAACGTAGAACATGGTGGCCAGTTTTATTGGTATTGAACACCACTTTCAACAATATGTTAGTTATAGCGTATAACATGGCGACCATTTTTTTGGGTGTTTAACGACACTTTCAACAATATGTCAGGTATAACGTAGAACATGGTGGCCAGTTTTATTGGTGTTGAACATCACTTTCAACAATATGAATATGTTAGTTATAACGTATAATATGGTGACCAGTTTTATTGGTGTTTAACGACACTTTCAACAATGTGTCAGGTATAACGTATTACATGGTGACCAGTTTTATTGGTGTTTAACGACATTTTCAACAATGTGTCAGGTATAACGTATAACATGGTGACAAGTTTTATTGGTGTTTAACGACACTTTCAACAATGCGTCAGGTATAACATATAACATGGTGACCAGTTTTATTGGTGTTTAACGACACTTTCAACAGTGTGTCAGGTATAACATATAACATGGTGACCAGTTTAATTGGTGTTTAACGACACTTTCAACAATGTGTCAGGTATAACGTATAACATGGTGACCAGTTTTATTGGTGTTTAACGACACTTTCAACAATGTATCAGGTATAGCGTATAACATGGTGACCAATTTTATTGGCGTTTAACGACACTTTCAACAATGTGTCAGGGATAACGTACAGGTATAACACGGTGACCAGTTTTATTAGTGTTTAATGACACTTTCAACAATGTGTCAGGGATAACGTACAGGTATAACACGGTGACCAATTTTATTGGTGTTTAACGACACTTTCAACAATGCCTCAGGTATAACGTATAACAAGGTGACCAGTTTTATTGGTGTTTAACGACACTTTCAACAATGTGTCAGGTATAGTGTATAACATGGTGACCAGTTTTATTGGTGTTTAACGACACTTTCAACAATGTATCAGGTATAGTGTATTACATGTTGACCAGTTTTATTGGTCTTAAACGACACTTTCAACAATGTATTAGGTATAACGTATAACATGGTGACCAGTTTTATTGGTGTTTAACGACACTTTCAAAAGTGTGTCAGGTATAACATATAACATGGTGACCAGTTTTATTGGTGTTTAACGACACTTTCAACAATGTGTCAGGGATAACGTACAGGTATAACACGGTGACCAGTTTTATTAGTGTTTAATGACACTTTCAACAATGTGTCAGGGATAACGTACAGGTATAACACGGTGACCAATTTTATTGGTGTTTAACGACATTTTCAACAATGTTTCAGGTATAGCGTATGACATGGTGACCAGTTTTATTGGTGTTTAACGACACTTTAAACAGTGTGTCAGGTATAACATATAACATGGTGACCAGATTTATTAGTGTTTAACTACACTGTCAACAATGTATCAGGTATAACGTATAACATGGTGACCAGTTTTATTGGTGTTTAACGACACTTTCAACAGTGTGTCAGGTATAACATATAACATGGTGACCAGTTTTATTGGTGTTTAACGACACTTTCAACAATGTGTCAGTGATAACGTAGAGGTATAACACGGTGACCAGTTTTATTAGTGTTTAATGACACTTTCAACAATGTGTCAGGGATAACGTACAGGTATAACACGGTGACCAATTTTATTGGTGTTTAACGACATTTTCAACAATGTTTCAGGTATAGCGTATGACATGGTGACCAGTTTTATTGGTGTTTAACGACACTTTCAACAATGTGTCAGGTATTACGTAGAACATGGTGACCAGTTTTATTGGTGTTTAACAACACTTTCAAAAATGTGTCAGGTATAACGTAGAACATGGTGACCAGTTTTATTGGTGTTTAACGACACTTTCAACAATGCCTCAGGTATAACATATAACATGGTGACCAGTTTTATTGGTGTTTAACGACACTTTCAACAATGCATCAGGTATAACATATAACATGGTGACCAGTTTTATTAGTGTTTAACGACACTTTCAACAATGTGTCAGGTATAAAGTATAACATGGTGACCAGTTTTATTGGTGTTTACCGACACTTTTAACAATGTGTCAGGTATAGCGTACAACATGGTGACCAGTTTTATTAGTGTTTAACGACACTTTCAACAATGTGTCAGGTATAACGTATAACATGGTGACCAGTTTTATTGTTCTTTAATGACACTTTTAACATGTGTCAGGTATAACGTACAACATGGTGACCAGTTTTATTAGTGTTTAACGACACTTTCAACAATGTGTCAGGTATAGCGTATAACATGGTGACCAGTTTTATTGGTGTTTAACGACACTTTCAACAGTGTGTCAGGTATAACATATAACATGGTGACCAGTTTTATTGGTGTTTAATGACACTTTCAACAATGTGTCAGGTATTACGTAGAACATGGTGACCAGTTTTATTGGTGTTTAACAACACTTTCAACAATGTGTCAGGTATAACGTATAACATAGTGACCAGTTTTATTGGTGTTTAACGACATTTTCAACAATGTGTCAGGTATTACGTAGAACATGGTGACCAGTTTTATTGGTGTTTAACAACACTTTCAACAATGTGTCAGGTATAACGTACAACATGGTGACCAGTTTTATTGGTGTTTAACGACACTTTCAACAATGTGTCAGGTATTACGTAGAACATGGTGACCAGTTTTATTGGTGTTTAACAACACTTTCAACAATGTGTCAGGTATAACATATAACATGGTGACCAGTTTTATTGGTGTTTAACGACACTTTCAACAATGTATCAAGTATAACGTACAACATGGTGACCAGTTTTATTAGTGTTTAAGGACACTTTCAACAATGTGTCAGGTATAACGTATAACATGGTGACCAGTTTTATTGGTGTTTAACGACACTTTCAACAGTGTGTCAGGTATAACGTATAACATGGTGACCAGTTTTATTGGTGTTTAACGACACTTTCAACAGTGTGTCAGGTATAACATATAACATGGTGACCAGTTTTATTGGTGTTTAGCGACACTTTCAACAATGTGTCAGGTATTGCGTATAACATGGCGACCAGTTTTATTGGTATTTAACGACACTTTCATCAGTGTGTCAGGTATAACATATAACATGGTGACCAATTTTATTGGCGTTTAACGACACTTTCATCAGTGTGTCAGGGATAACGTACAGGTATAACACGGTGACCAGTTTTATTCGTGTTTAATGACACTTTCAACAATGTGTCAGGTATAACGTACAACATGGTGACCAGTTTTATTAGTGTTTAACTACACTTTCAACAATGTGTCAGGTATAACGTATAACATGGTGACCAGTTTTATTGGTGTTTAACGACACTTTAAACAATGTGTCAGGTATAGCGTATAACATGGTGACCAGTTTTGTTGGTGTTTAACGACACTTTCAACAATGTATCAGGTATAGCGTATAACATGGTGACCAGTTTTATTGGTGTTTAACGACACTTTCAACAATGTATCAGGTATAGCATA
Source organism: Bathymodiolus brooksi (assembly GCA_963680875.1). Taxonomy (NCBI): domain Eukaryota; kingdom Metazoa; phylum Mollusca; class Bivalvia; order Mytilida; family Modiolidae; genus Bathymodiolus; species Bathymodiolus brooksi. Next base: position 8,035,644 of record OY804583.1, on the reverse strand, counting down.
TAACATGGTGACGAGTTTTATTGGTGTTTAACGACACTTTCAACAATGTATCAGGTATAGCGTATAACATGGTGACCAGTTTTATTTGCGTTTAACGACACTTTCAACAATGTGTCAGGGATAACGTACAGGTATAACACGGTGACCAGTTTTATTAGTGTTTAATGATACTTTCAACAATGTTTCAGGGATAACGTACAGGTAGAACACGGTGACCAATTTTATTGGTGTTTAACGACATTTTCAACAATGTTTCAGGTATAACGTATAACATGGTGACCAGTTTTATTGGTGTTTAACGACACTTTCAACAATGCATCAGGTATAACATATAACATGGTGACCAGTTTTATTGGTGTTTAACGACACTTTCAACAATGCGTCAGGTATAACATATAACATGGTGACCAGTTTTATTGGTTTTTAACGACACTTTCAACAATGTGTCAGGTATAACGTACAACATGGTGACCAGTTTTATTAGTGTTTAATGACATTTTCAACAATGTGTCAGGTATAACGTATAACATGGTGAACAGTTTTATTAGTGTTTAACGACACTTTCAACAATGTTAGTTATAGCGTAGAACATGGTGACCAGTTTTATTGGTGTTTAACGACACTTTCAACAATGCGTCAGGTATAACATATAACATGGTGACCAGTTTTATTGGTTTTTAACGACACTTTCAACAATGTGTCAGGTATAACGTACAACATGGTGACCAGTTTTATTAGTGTTTAATGACATTTTCAACAATGCATCAGGTATAACATATAACATGGTGACCAGTTTTATTGGTGTTTAACGACACTTTCAACAATGCGTCAGGTATAACATATAACATGGTGACCAGTTTTATTGGTTTTTAACGACACTTTCAACAATGTGTCAGGTATAACGTACAACATGGTGACCAGTTTTATTAGTGTTTAATGACATTTTCAACAATGTGTCAGGTATAACGTACAACATGGTGACCAGTTTTATTAGTGTTCAACGACACTTTCAACAATGTGTCAGGTATAACGTATAACATTATGACCAGTTTTATTGGTATTTAACGACACTTTCAACAATGTGTCAGGTATAACGTATAACATGGTGACCAGTTTTATTGGTGTTTAACAACACTTTAAGCAATGCGTCAGGTATAACGTATAACATGGTGACCAGTTTTATTGGTGTTTAACGACACTTTCAACAATGTATCAGGTATAGCATATAACATGGTGCCCAGTTTTATTGGTGTTTAACGACACTTTCAACAATGTGTCAGGTATAACGTATGACATGTTGGCCAGTTTTATTTGTATTAACACCACTGTCAACAATATTTCAGCTATGATGTATAATATGGCATTCAGTTTTATTGGCGTTTAATGACACTTTCAACAATGTGTCAGGTATAACGTATACCATGGTGACCAGTTTTATTGGTGTTTAACGACACTTTCAGCAATGTGTCAGGTATAAGGTAAAAAAAAAAATATGTCTGTTTACGGTTACCCGACCGACCCTATTTTCAGCGACGACCCTAGTTCATTTTATCGGTAAATCAAAAGTGAAAGTGGACACATCAGAAATCTTTGACCTAAAAAACTGTTTCCGTTATATCCTGAAAAATAATAGCCATCAATTTTTTTATTATACGACCGCAACAATTTGTATGAGGTATTATAACACCTTCAGACTGGAGAGCAATCAAATATATTCTAAAGTCCGGTACCTTTTCAGGATACGGATAGGTCCGCAATCCGGAATTTACGTATGTGAAATAAAATGAAAATATAAAATAAAATGGAAATCCGACCTACCTACCCTTTTTTTTGGAGGATGTAACCGTAAACAGACATATATTTTTGTTTGGCCCAACGTATGACATGTTGGCCAGTTTTATTGGTATTAATGCCACTGTCAACAATATTTCAGCTATGATGTATAATATGGTGACCAGTTTTATTGGTGTTTAACGACACTTTCAACAATGTGTCAGGTATAGCGTATTACATGGTGACCAGTTTTATTGGTGTTTAACGACACTTTCAACAATGCGCCAGGTATAACATATAACATGGTGACCAGTTTTATTGGTGTTTAACGACACTTTCAACAATGTGTCAGGTATAACGTATAACAAGGTGACCAGTTTTATTAGTGTTTATCGACACTTTCAACAATGTGTCAGGTATAACGTATACCATGGTGACCAGTTTTATTAGTGTTTAACGACACTTTCAACAATGTGTCAGGTATAACGTACAACATGGTGACCAGTTTTATTGGTGTTCAACGACACTTTCAACAATGTGTCAGGTATTACGTATAACATGGTGACCAGTTTTATTGGTATTTAACGACACTTTCAACAGTGTGTCAGGTATAACGTATAACATGGTGACCAGTTTTATTGGTGTTTAACGACACTTTCAACAGTGTGTCAGGTATAACGTATAACATGGTGACCAGTTTTATTGGTGTTTAACGACACTTTCAACAGTGTGTCAGGTATAACATATAACATGGTGACCAGTTTTATTGGTGCTTAGCGACACTTTCAACAATGTGTCAGGTATTACGTATAACATGGCGACCAGTTTTATTGGTATTTAACGACACTTTCATCAGTGTGTCAGGTATAACATATAACATGGTGACCAATTTTATTGGCGTTTAACGACACTTTCATCAGTGTGTCAGGGATAACGTACGGGTATAACACGGTGACCAGTTTTATTCGTGTTTAATGACACTTTCAACAATGTGTCAGGTATAACGTACAACATGGTGACCAGTTTTATTAGTGTTTAACTACACTTTCAACAATGTGTCAGGTATAACGTATAACATGGTGAACAGTTTTATTGGTGTTTAACGACACTTTAAACAATGTGTCAGGTATAGCGTATAACATGGTGACCAGTTTTGTTGGTGTTTAACGACACTTTCAACAATGTATCAGGTATAGCGTATAACATGGTGACCAGTTTTATTGGTGTTTAACGACACTTTCAACAATGTATCAGGTATAGCATATAACATGGTGACGAGTTTTATTGGTGTTTAACGACACTTTCAACAATGTATCAGGTATAGCGTATAACATGGTGACCAGTTTTATTTGCGTTTAACGACACTTTCAACAATGTGTCAGGGATAACGTACAGGTATAACACGGTGACCAGTTTTATTAGTGTTTAATGATACTTTCAACAATGTTTCAGGGATAACGTACAGGTAGAACACGGTGACCAATTTTATTGGTGTTTAACGACATTTTCAACAATGTTTCAGGTATAACGTATAACATGGTGACCAGTTTTATTGGTGTTTAACGACACTTTCAACAATGCATCAGGTATAACATATAACATGGTGACCAGTTTTATTGGTGTTTAACGACACTTTCAACAATGCGTCAGGTATAACATATAACATGGTGACCAGTTTTATTGGTTTTTAACGACACTTTCAACAATGTGTCAGGTATAACGTACAACATGGTGACCAGTTTTATTAGTGTTTAATGACATTTTCAACAATGTGTCAGGTATAATGTATAACATGGTGAACAGTTTTATTGGTGTTTAACGACACTTTCAACAATGTGTCAGGTATAACGTACAACATGGTGACCAGTTTTATTAGTGTTCAACGACACTTTCAACAATGTGTCAGGTATAACGTATAACATTATGACCAGTTTTATTGGTATTTAACGACACTTTCAACAATGTGTCAGGTATAACGTATAACATGGTGACCAGTTTTATTGGTGTTTAACAACACTTTAAGCAATGCGTCAGGTATAACGTATAACATGGTGACCAGTTTTATTGGTGTTTAACGACACTTTCAACAATGTATCAGGTATAGCATATAACATGGTGCCCAGTTTTATTGGTGTTTAACGACACTTTCAACAATGTGTCAGGTATAACGTATGACATGTTGGCCAGTTTTATTTGTATTAACCCCACTGTCAACAATATTTCAGCTATGATGTATAATATGGCATTCAGTTTTATTGGCGTTTAATGACACTTTCAACAATGTGTCAGGTATAACGTATACCATGGTGACCAGTTTTATTGGTGTTTAACGACACTTTCAGCAATGTGTCAGGTATAAGGCCAAAAAAAAAAATATGTCTGTTTACGGTTACCCGACCGACCCTATTTTCAGCGGCGACCCTAGTTTATTTTATCGGTAAATCAAAAGTGAAAGTGGACACATCAGAAATCTTTGACCTAAAAAACTGTTTCCGTTATATCCTGAAAAATAATAGCCATCAATTTTTTTATTATACGACCGCAACAATTTGTATGAGGTATTATAACACCTTCAGACTGGAGAGCAATCAAATATATTCTAAAGTCCGGTACCTTTTCAGGATACGGATAGGTCCGCAATCCGGAATTTACGTATGTGAAATAAAATGAAAATATAAAATAAAATGGAAATCCGACCTACCTACCCTTTTTTTTGGAGGATGTAACCGTAAACAGACATATATTTTTGTTTGGCCCAACGTATGACATGTTGGCCAGTTTTATTGGTATTAATGCCACTGTCAACAATATTTCAGCTATGATGTATAATATGGTGACCAGTTTTATTGGTGTTTAACGACACTTTCAACAATGTGTCAGGTATAGCGTATTACATGGTGACCAGTTTTATTGGTGTTTAACGACACTTTCAACAATGCGCCAGGTATAACATATAACATGGTGACCAGTTTTATTGGTGTTTAACGACACTTTCAACAATGTGTCAGGTATAACGTATAACAAGGTGACCAGTTTTATTAGTGTTTATCGACACTTTCAACAATGTGTCAGGTATAACGTATAACATGGTGACCAGTTTTATTAGTGTTTAACGACACTTTCAACAATGTGTCAGGTATAACGTACAACATGGTGGCCAGTTTTATTGGTGTTCAACGACACTTTCAACAATGTGTCAGGTATTACGTATAACATGGTGACCAGTTTTATTGGTATTTAACGACACTTTCAACAGTGTGTCAGGTATAACATATAACATGGTGACCAATTTTATTGGCGTTTAACGACACTTTCATCAGTGTGTCAGGGATAACGTACAGGTATAACACGGTGACCAGTTTTATTCGTGTTTAATGACACTTTCAACAATGTGTCAGTTATAACGTACAACATGGTGACCAGTTTTATTAGTGTTTAACTACACTTTCAACAATGTGTCAGGTATAACGTATAACATGGTGACCAGTTTTATTGGTGTTTAACGACACTTTAAACAATGTGTCAGGTATAACGTAGAACATAGTGACCAGGTTTATTGGTGTTTAACGACACTTTCAACAATGCATCAGGTATAACATATAACATGGTGACCAGTTTTATTGGTGTTTAACGACACTTTCAACAATGCGTCAGGTATAACATATAACATGGTGACCAGTTTTATTGGTGTTTAACGACACTTTCAACAATGTGTCAGGTATAACATACAACATGGTGACCAGTTTTATTAGTGTTTAATGACATTTTCAACAATGTGTCAGGTATAACGTATAACATGGTGAACAGTTTTATTGGTGTTTAACGACACTTTCAACAAAGTATCAGGTATAGCGTACAACATGGTGACCAGTTTTATTAGTGTTCAACGACACTTTCAACAATGTGTCAGGTATAACGTATAACATGGTGACCAGTTTTATTGGTATTTAACGACACTTTCAACAATGTGTCAGGTATTACGTATAACATGGTGACCAGTTTTATTGGTGTTTAACAACACTTTAAGCAATGCGTCAGGTATAACGTATAACATGGTGACCAGTTTTATTGGTGTTTAACAACACTTTAAGCAATGCGTCAGGTATAACGTATAACATGGTGACCAGTTTTATTGGTGTTTAACGACACTTTCAACAATGTATCAGGTATAGCATATAACATGGTGCCCAGTTTTATTGGTGTTTAACGACACTTTCAACAATGTGTCAGGTATAACGTATGACATGTTGGCCAGTTTTATTGGTATTAATACCACTGTCAACAATATTTCAGCTATGATGTATAATATGGCATTCAGTTTTATTGGCGTTTAATGACACTTTCAACAATGTGTCAGGTATAACGTATACCATGGTGACCAGTTTTATTGGTGTTTAACGACACTTTCAACAATGTGTCAGATATAACGTACAACGTGGTGACCAGTTTTATTAGTGTTTAACGACACTTTCAACAATGCATCAGGTATAACATATAACATGGTGACCAGTTTTATTGGTGTTTAACGACACTTTCAACAATGCGTCAGGTATAACATATAACATGGTGACCAGTTTTATTGGTGTTTAACGACACTTTCAACAATGTGTCAGGTATAACGTATAACATGGTGACCAGTTTTATTGGTGTTTAACGACACTTTCAACAATGTGTCAGGTATAACGTACAACATGGTGACCAGTTTTATTAGTGTTCAACGACACTTTCAACAATGTGTCAGGTATTACGTATAACATGGTGACCAGTTTTATTGGTATTAACACAACTGTCAACAATATTTCAGCTATGATGTATAATATGGCATTCAGTTTTATTGGTGTTTAATGACACTTTCAACAATGTGTCAGATATAACGTATATCATGGTGACCAGTTTTATTGGTGTTTAACGACACTTTCAGCAATGTGTCAGGTATAAGGCCAGAAAAAAAAAATATGTCTGTTTACGGTTACCCGACCGACCCTATTTTCAGCGGCGACCCTAGTTCATTTTATCGGTAAATCAAAAGTGAAAGTGGACACATCAGAAATCTTTGGCCTAAAAAACTGTTTCCGGTTATATCCTGAAAAATAATAGCCATCAATTTTTTTATTATACGACCGCAACAATTTTTATGAGGTATTATAACACCTTCAGACTTGAGAGCAATCAAATATATTCTAAAGTCTGGTACCTTTTCCGGATACGGATAGGTTCGCAATCCGGAATTTACGTATGTGAAATAAAATGAAAATATAAAATAAAATGGAAATCCAACCTACCTACCCTTTTTTTTTGGAGGATGTAACCGTAAACAGACATATATTTTTGTTTGGCCCAACGTATGACATGTTGGCCAGTTTTATTGGTGTTTAACAACACTTTAAGCAATGCGTCAGGTATAACGTATAACATGGTGACCAGTTTTATTGGTGTTTAACGACACTTTCAACAATGTATCAGGTATAGCATATAACATGGTGCCCAGTTTTATTGGTGTTTAACGACACTTTCAACAATGTGTCAGGTATAACGTATGACATGTTGGCCAGTTTTATTTGTATTAACACCACTGTCAACAATATTTCAGCTATGATGTATAATATGGCATTCAGTTTTATTGGCGTTTAATGACACTTTCAACAATGTGTCAGGTATAACGTATACCATGGTGACCAGTTTTATTGGTGTTTAACGACACTTTCAGCAATGTGTCAGGTATAAGGCCAAAAAAAAAAATATGTCTGTTTACGGTTACCCGACCGACCCTATTTTCAGCGGCGACCCTAGTTTATTTTATCGGTAAATCAAAAGTGAAAGTGGACACATCAGAAATCTTTGACCTAAAAAACTGTTTCCGTTATATCCTGAAAAATAATAGCCATCAATTTTTTTATTATACGACCGCAACAATTTGTATGAGGTATTATAACACCTTCAGACTGGAGAGCAATCAAATATATTCTAAAGTCCGGTACCTTTTCAGGATACGGATAGGTCCGCAATCCGGAATTTACGTATGTGAAATAAAATGAAAATATAAAATAAAATGGAAATCCGACCTACCTACCCTTTTTTTTGGAGGATGTAACCGTAAACAGACATATATTTTTGTTTGGCCCAACGTATGACATGTTGGCCAGTTTTATTGGTATTAATGCCACTGTCAACAATATTTCAGCTATGATGTATAATATGGTGACCAGTTTTATTGGTGTTTAACGACACTTTCAACAATGTGTCAGGTATAGCGTATTACATGGTGACCAGTTTTATTGGTGTTTAACGACACTTTCAACAATGCGCCAGGTATAACATATAACATGGTGACCAGTTTTATTGGTGTTTAACGACACTTTCAACAATGTGTCAGGTATAACGTATAACAAGGTGACCAGTTTTATTAGTGTTTATCGACACTTTCAACAATGTGTCAGGTATAACGTATAACATGGTGACCAGTTTTATTAGTGTTTAACGACACTTTCAACAATGTGTCAGGTATAACGTACAACATGGTGGCCAGTTTTATTGGTGTTCAACGACACTTTCAACAATGTGTCAGGTATTACGTATAACATGGTGACCAGTTTTATTGGTATTTAACGACACTTTCAACAGTGTGTCAGGTATAACATATAACATGGTGACCAATTTTATTGGCGTTTAACGACACTTTCATCAGTGTGTCAGGGATAACGTACAGGTATAACACGGTGACCAGTTTTATTCGTGTTTAATGACACTTTCAACAATGTGTCAGTTATAACGTACAACATGGTGACCAGTTTTATTAGTGTTTAACTACACTTTCAACAATGTGTCAGGTATAACGTATAACATGGTGACCAGTTTTATTGGTGCTTAACGACACTTTAAACAATGTGTCAGGTATAACGTAGAACATAGTGACCAGGTTTATTGGTGTTTAACGACACTTTCAACAATGCATCAGGTATAACATATAACATGGTGACCAGTTTTATTGGTGTTTAACGACACTTTCAACAATGCGTCAGGTATAACATATAACATGGTGACCAGTTTTATTGGTGTTTAACGACACTTTCAACAATGTGTCAGGTATAACATACAACATGGTGACCAGTTTTATTAGTGTTTAATGACATTTTCAACAATGTGTCAGGTATAACGTATAACATGGTGAACAGTTTTATTGGTGTTTAACAACACTTTAAGCAATGCGTCAGGTATAACGTATAACATGGTGACCAGTTTTATTGGTGTTTAACGACACTTTCAACAATGTATCAGGTATAGCATATAACATGGTGCCCAGTTTTATTAGTGTTCAACGACACTTTCAACAATGTGTCAGGTATAACGTATAACATGGTGACCAGTTTTATTGGTATTTAACGACACTTTCAACAATGTGTCAGGTATTACGTATAACATGGTGACCAGTTTTATTGGTGTTTAACGACACTTTCAACAATGTATCAGGTATAGCATATAACATGGTGCCCAGTTTTATTGGTGTTTAACGACACTTTCAACAATGTGTCAGGTATAACGTATGACATGTTGGCCAGTTTTATTGGTATTAATACCACTGTCAACAATATTTCAGCTATGATGTATAATATGGCATTCAGTTTTATTGGCGTTTAATGACACTTTCAACAATGTGTCAGGTATAACGTATACCATGGTGACCAGTTTTATTGGTGTTTAACGACACTTTCAACAATGTGTCAGATATAACGTACAACGTGGTGACCAGTTTTATTAGTGTTTAACGACACTTTCAACAATGCATCAGGTATAACATATAACATGGTGACCAGTTTTATTGGTGTTTAACGACACTTTCAACAATGCGTCAGGTATAACATATAACATGGTGACCAGTTTTATTGGTGTTTAACGACACTTTCAACAATGTGTCAGGTATAACGTATAACATGGTGACCAGTTTTATTGGTGTTTAACGACACTTTCAACAATGTGTCAGGTATAACGTACAACATGGTGACCAGTTTTATTAGTGTTCAACGACACTTTCAACAATGTGTCAGGTATTACGTATAACATGGTGACCAGTTTTATTGGTATTAACACAACTGTCAACAATATTTCAGCTATGATGTATAATATGGCATTCAGTTTTATTGGTGTTTAATGACACTTTCAACAATGTGTCAGATATAACGTATATCATGGTGACCAGTTTTATTGGTGTTTAACGACACTTTCAGCAATGTGTCAGGTATAAGGCCAGAAAAAAAAAATATGTCTGTTTACGGTTACCCGACCGACCCTATTTTCAGCGGCGACCCTAGTTCATTTTATCGGTAAATCAAAAGTGAAAGTGGACACATCAGAAATCTTTGGCCTAAAAAACTGTTTCCGGTTATATCCTGAAAAATAATAGCCATCAATTTTTTTATTATACGACCGCAACAATTTTTATGAGGTATTATAACACCTTCAGACTTGAGAGCAATCAAATATATTCTAAAGTCTGGTACCTTTTCCGGATACGGATAGGTTCGCAATCCGGAATTTACGTATGTGAAATAAAATGAAAATATAAAATAAAATGGAAATCCAACCTACCTACCCTTTTTTTTTGGAGGATGTAACCGTAAACAGACATATATTTTTGTTTGGCCCAACGTATGACATGTTGGCCAGTTTTATTGGTATTAACGCCACTGTCAACAATATTTCAACTATGATGTATAATATGGTGACCAGTTTTATTGGTGTTTAACGACACTTTCAACAATGTGTCAGCTATAACGTATAACATGGTGACCAGTTTTATTGGTGTTTAATGACACTTTCAACAATGTGTCAGGTATAACGTAGAACATGGTGATCAGTTATATTGGTGTTTAACGCTACTTTCAAAAATGTGTCAGGTATTAACGTATAACATGGTGACCAGTTTTATTGGTGTTTAACGACACTTTCAACAGTGTGTCAGGTATAACATATAACATGGTGACCAGTTTTATTGGCGTTTAATGACATTTTCAACAATGTGTCAGGGATAAGGTACAGGTATAACACGGTGACCAATTTTATTGGTGTTTAACGCCACTTTAAAAAATGTGTCAGGTATAACGTAGAACATGGTGACCAGTTTTATTGGTGTTTATCGACACTTTCAACAATGTGTCAAGTATAACGTAGAACATGGTGACCAATTTTATTGGTGCTTAACGACACTTTCAACAATGTGTCAGGTATAACGTATATTATGGCGTTCAGTTTCAACAATGTGTCAGGTATAACGTATAACATGATAACCAGTTTAATTGGTGTTTAACGACACTTTCAACAATGTTAGTTATAGCGTAGAACATGGTGACCAGTTTTATTGGTGTTTAACGACACTTTCAACAATATGACAGGCATAACGTAGAACATGGTGACCAGTTTTATTGGTGTTTAACGACACTTTCAACAATGCGTCAAGTATAACGTAGAACATGGTGACCAGTTTTATTGGTGTTTAACGACACTTTAAGCAATGTGTTAGGTATAACGTAGAACATGGTGACCAGTTTTATTGTTGTTTAGCAACACTTTCAACAATGTGTCAGGTATAACGTACAACATAGTGACCAGTTTTATTAGTGTTCAACGACACTTTCAACAATGTGTCAGGTATAACGTATAACATGGTGACCAGTTTTATTGGTGTTTAACGACACTTTCAACAATGTGTCAGGTATAACGTACAACATGGTGACCAGTTTTATTAGTGTTCAACGACACTTTCAACAATGTGTCAGGTATTACGTATAACATGGTGACCAGTTTTATTGGTATTAACACCACTGTCAACAATATTTCAGCTATGATGTATAATATGGCATTCAGTTTTATTGGTGTTTAATGACACTTTCAACAATGTGTCAGATATAACGTATATCATGGTGACCAGTTTTATTGGTGTTTAATGACACTTTCAGCAATGTGTCGGGTATAAGGCCAGAAAAAAAAAATATGTCTGTTTACGGTTACCCGACCGACCCTATTTTCAGCGGCGACCCTAGTTCATTTTATCGGTAAATCAAAAGTGAAAGTGGACACATCAGAAATCTTTGACCTAAAAAACTGTTTCCGGTTATATCCTGAAAAATAATAGCCATCAATTTTTTTATTATACGACCGCAACAATTTTTATGAGGTATTATAACACCTTCAGACTGGAGAGCAATCAAATATATTCTAAAGTCTGGTACCTTTTCCGGATACGGATAGGTTCGCAATCCGGAATTTACGTATGTGAAATAAAATGAAAATATAAAATAAAATGGAAATCCAACCTACCTACCCTTTTTTTTTGGAGGATGTAACCGTAAACAGACATATATTTTTGTTTGGCCCAACGTATGACATGTTGGCCAGTTTTATTGGTATTAACGCCACTGTCAACAATATTTCAACTATGATGTATAATATGGTGACCAGTTTTATTGGTGTTTAACGACACTTTCAACAATGTGTCAGCTATAACGTATAACATGGTGACCAGTTTTATTGGTGTTTAATGACACTTTCAACAATGTGTCAGGTATTAACGTATAACATGGTGACCAGTTTTATTGGTGTTTAACAACACTTTCAACAATGTGTCAGGTATAACGTACAACATGGTGACCAGTTTTATTAGTGTTTAACGACACTTTCAACAATGTGTCAGGTATAACGTATAACATGGTGACCAGTTTTATTGGTGTTTAACGACACTTTCAACAGTGTGTCAGGTATAACATATAACATGGTGACCAGTTTTATTGGCGTTTAACGACACTTTCAACAATGTGTCAGGGATAACGTACAGGTATATCATGGTGACCAGTTTTATTAGTGTTTAATGACACTTTCAACAATGTGTCAGGGATAACGTACAGGTATAACACGGTGACCAATTTTATTGGTGTTTAATGCCACTTTAAAAAATGTGTCAGGTATAACGTAGAACATGGTGACCAGTTTTATTGGTGTTTATCGACACTTTCAACAATGTGTCAAGTATAACGTAGAACATGGTGACCAATTTTATTGGTGTTTAACGACACTTTCAACAATGTGTCAGGTATAACGTATATTATGGAGTTCAGTTTCAACAATGTGTCAGGTATAACGTATAACATGATAACCAGTTTAATTGGTATTTAACGACACTTTCAACAATGTTAGTTATAGCGTAGAACATGGTGACCAGTTTTATTGGTGTTTAACGACACTTTCAACAATATGACAGGCATAACGTAGAACATGGTGACCAGTTTTATTGGTGTTTAACGACACTTTCAACAATGCGTCAAGTATAACGTAGAACATGGTGACCAGTTTTATTGGTGTTTAACGACACTTTAAGCAATGTGTTAGGTATAACGTAGAACATGGTGACCAGTTTTATTGTTGCTTAGCGACACTTTCAACAATGTGTCAGGTATAACGTACAACACAGTGACCAGTTTTATTAGTGTTCAACGACACTTTCAACAATGTGTCAGGTATAACGTATAACATGGTGACCAGTTTTATTGGTATTTAACGACACTTTCAACAATGTGTCAGGTATAACGTATAACATGGTGACCAGTTTTATTGGTGTTTAACAACACTTTAAGCAAAGCGTCAGGTATAACGTATAACATGGTGACCAGTTTTATTGGTGTTTAACGACACTTTCAACAATGTATCAGGTATAGCATATAACATGGTGCCCAGTTTTATTGGTGTTTAACGACACTTTCAACAATGTGTCAGGTATAACGTATGACATGTTGGCCAGTTTTATTGGTATTAACACCACTGTCAACAATATTTCAGCTATGATGTATAATATGGCATTCAGTTTTATTGGCGTTTAATGACACTTTCAACAATGTGTCAGGTATAACGTATACCATGGTGACCAGTTTTATTGGTGTTTAACGACACTTTCAACAATGTGTCAGGTATAACGTACAACATGGTGACCAGTTTTATTAGTGTTTAACGACACTTTCAACAATGCATCATGTATAACATATAACATGGTGACCAGTTTTATTGGTGTTTAACGACACTTTCAACAATGCGTCAGGTATAACATATAACATGGTGACCAGTTTAATTGGTGTTTAACGACACTTTCAACAATGTGTCAGGTATAACGTATAACATGGAGACCAGTTTTATTGGTGTTCAACGACACTTTCAACAATGTGTCAGGTATTACGTATAACATGGTGACCAGTTTTATTGGTATTAACACCACTGTCAACTATATTTCAGCTATGATGTATAATATGGCATTCAGTTTTATTGGTGTTTAATGACACTTTCAACAATGTGTCAGATATAACGTATATCATGGTGACCAGTTTTATTGGTGTTTAACGACACTTTCAGCACTGTGTCAGGTATAAGGCCAGAAAAAAAAAATATGTCTGTTTACGGTTACCCGACCGACCCTATTTTCAGCGGCGACCCTAGTTTATTTTATCGGTAAATCAAAAGTGAAAGTGGACACATCAGAAATCTTTGGCCTAAAAAACTGTTTCCGGTTATATCCTGAAAAATAATAGCCATCAATTTTTTTATTATACGACCGCAACAATTTTTATCAGGTATTATAACACCTTCAGACTGGAGAGCAATCAAATATATTCTAAAGTCTGGTACCTTTTCCGGATACGGATAGGTTCGCAATCCGGAATTTACGTATGTGAAATAAAATGAAAATATAAAATAAAATGGAAATCCAACCTACCTACCCTTTTTTTTTGGAGGATGTAACCGTAAACAGACATATATTTTTGTTTGGCCCAACGTATGACATGTTGGCCAGTTTTATTGGTATTAACGCCACTGTCAACAATATTTCAACTATGATGTATAATATGGTGACCAGTTTTATTGGTGTTTAACGACACTTTCAACAATGTGTCAGCTATAACGTATAACATGGTGACCAGTTTTATTGGTGTTTAATGACACTTTCAACAATGTGTCAGGTATTAACGTATAACATGGTGACCAGTTTTATTGGTGTTTAACAACACTTTCAACAATGTGTCAGGTATAACGTACAACATGGTGACCAGTTTTATTAGTGTTTAACGACACTTTCAACAATGTGTCAGGTATAACGTATAACATGGTGACCAGTTTTATTGGTGTTTAACGACACTTTCAACAGTGTGTCAGGTATAACATATAACATGGTGACCAGTTTTATTGGCGTTTAACGACACTTTCAACAATGTGTCAGGGATAACGTACAGGTATATCATGGTGACCAGTTTTATTAGTGTTTAATGACACTTTCAACAATGTGTCAGGGATAACGTACAGGTATAACACGGTGACCAATTTTATTGGTGTTTAATGCCACTTTAAAAAATGTGTCAGGTATAACGTAGAACATGGTGACCAGTTTTATTGGTGTTTATCGACACTTTCAACAATGTGTCAAGTATAACGTAGAACATGGTGACCAATTTTATTGGTGTTTAACGACACTTTCAACAATGTGTCAGGTATAACGTATATTATGGAGTTCAGTTTCAACAATGTGTCAGGTATAACGTATAACATGATAACCAGTTTAATTGGTATTTAACGACACTTTCAACAATGTTAGTTATAGCGTAGAACATGGTGACCAGTTTTATTGGTGTTTAACGACACTTTCAACAATATGACAGGCATAACGTAGAACATGGTGACCAGTTTTATTGGTGTTTAACGACACTTTCAACAATGCGTCAAGTATAACGTAGAACATGGTGACCAGTTTTATTGGTGTTTAACGACACTTTAAGCAATGTGTTAGGTATAACGTAGAACATGGTGACCAGTTTTATTGTTGCTTAGCGACACTTTCAACAATGTGTCAGGTATAACGTACAACACAGTGACCAGTTTTATTAGTGTTCAACGACACTTTCAACAATGTGTCAGGTATAACGTATAACATGGTGACCAGTTTTATTGGTATTTAACGACACTTTCAACAATGTGTCAGGTATAACGTATAACATGGTGACCAGTTTTATTGGTGTTTAACAACACTTTAAGCAAAGCGTCAGGTATAACGTATAACATGGTGACCAGTTTTATTGGTGTTTAACGACACTTTCAACAATGTATCAGGTATAGCATATAACATGGTGCCCAGTTTTATTGGTGTTTAACGACACTTTCAACAATGTGTCAGGTATAACGTATGACATGTTGGCCAGTTTTATTGGTATTAACACCACTGTCAACAATATTTCAGCTATGATGTATAATATGGCATTCAGTTTTATTGGCGTTTAATGACACTTTCAACAATGTGTCAGGTATAACGTATACCATGGTGACCAGTTTTATTGGTGTTTAACGACACTTTCAACAATGTGTCAGGTATAACGTACAACATGGTGACCAGTTTTATTAGTGTTTAACGACACTTTCAACAATGCATCATGTATAACATATAACATGGTGACCAGTTTTATTGGTGTTTAACGACACTTTCAACAATGCGTCAGGTATAACATATAACATGGTGACCAGTTTAATTGGTGTTTAACGACACTTTCAACAATGTGTCAGGTATAACGTATAACATGGAGACCAGTTTTATTGGTGTTCAACGACACTTTCAACAATGTGTCAGGTATTACGTATAACATGGTGACCAGTTTTATTGGTATTAACACCACTGTCAACTATATTTCAGCTATGATGTATAATATGGCATTCAGTTTTATTGGTGTTTAATGACACTTTCAACAATGTGTCAGATATAACGTATATCATGGTGACCAGTTTTATTGGTGTTTAACGACACTTTCAGCACTGTGTCAGGTATAAGGCCAGAAAAAAAAAATATGTCTGTTTACGGTTACCCGACCGACCCTATTTTCAGCGGCGACCCTAGTTTATTTTATCGGTAAATCAAAAGTGAAAGTGGACACATCAGAAATCTTTGGCCTAAAAAACTGTTTCCGGTTATATCCTGAAAAATAATAGCCATCAATTTTTTTATTATACGACCGCAACAATTTTTATCAGGTATTATAACACCTTCAGACTGGAGAGCAATCAAATATATTCTAAAGTCTGGTACCTTTTCCGGATACGGATAGGTTCGCAATCCGGAATTTACGTATGTGAAATAAAATGAAAATATAAAATAAAATGGAAATCCAACCTACCTACCCTTTTTTTTTGGAGGATGTAACCGTAAACAGACATATATTTTTGTTTGGCCCAACGTATGACATGTTGGCCAGTTTTATTGGTATTAACGCCACTGTCAACAATATTTCAACTATGATGTATAATATGGTGACCAGTTTTATTGGTGTTTAACGACACTTTCAACAATGTGTCAGCTATAACATATAACATGGTGACCAGTTTTATTGGTGTTTAATGACACTTTCAACAATGTGTCAGGTATAACGTAGAACATGGTGATCAGTTATATTGGTGTTTAACGCTACTTTCAAAAATGTGTCAGGTATTAACGTATAACATGGTGACCAGTTTTATTGGTGTTTAACAACACTTTCAACAATGTGTCAGGTATAACGTACAACATGGTGACCAGTTTTATTAGTGTTTAACGACACTTTCAACAATGTGTCAGGTATAACGTATAACATGGTGACCAGTTTTATTGGTGTTTAACGACACTTTCAACAGTGTGTCAGGTATAACATATAACATGGTGACCAGTTTTATTGGCGTTTAACGACACTTTCAACAATGTGTCAGGGATAACGTACAGGTATATCATGGTGACCAGTTTTATTAGTGTTTAATGACACTTTCAACAATGTGTCAGGGATAACGTACAGGTATAACACGGTGACCAATTTTATTGGTGTTTAACGCCACTTTAAAAAATGTGTCAGGTATAACGTAGAACATGGTGACCAGTTTTATTGGTGTTTATCGACACTTTCAACAATGTGTCAAGTATAACGTAGAACATGGTGACCAATTTTATTGGTGTTTAACGACACTTTCAACAATGTGTCAGGTATAACGTATATTATGGCGTTCAGTTTCAACAATGTGTCAGGTATAACGTATAACATGATAACCAGTTTAATTGGTGTTTAACGACACTTTCAACAATGTTAGTTATAGCGTAGAAAATGGTGACCAGTTTTATTGGTGTTTAACGACACTTTCAACAATATGACAGGCATAACGTAGAACATGGTGACCAGTTTTATTGGTGTTTAACGACACTTTCAACAATGCATCAAGTATAACGTAGAACATGGTGACCAGTTTTATTGGTGTTTAACGACACTTTAAGCAATGTGTTAGGTATAACGTAGAACATGGTGACCAGTTTTATTGTTGTTTAGCGACACTTTCAACAATGTGTCAGGTATAACGTATAACATGGTGACCAGTTTTATTGGTATTTAACGACACTTTCAACAATGTGTCAGGTATAACGTATAACATGGTGACCAGTTTTATTGGTGTTTAACAACACTTTAAGCAATGCGTCAGGTATAACGTATAACATGGTAACAAGTTTTATTGGTGTTTAACGACACTTTCAACAATGTATCAGGTATAGCATATAACATGGTGCCCAGTTTTATTGGTGTTTAACGACACTTTCAACAATGTGTCAGGTATAATGTATGACATGTTGGCCAGTTTTATTGGTATTAACACCACTGTCAACAATATTTCAGCTATGATGTATAATATGGCATTCAGTTTTATTGGCGTTTAATGACACTTTCAACAATGTGTCAGGTATAACGTATACCATGGTGACCAGTTTTATTGGTGTTTAACGACACTTTCAACAATGTGTCAGGTATAACGTACAACATGGTGACCAGTTTTATTAGTGTTTAACGACACTTTCAACAATGCATCAGGTATAACATATAACATGGTGACCAGTTTTATTGGTGTTTAACGACACTTTCAACAATGCGTCAGGTATAACATATAACATGGTGACCAGTTTAATTGGTGTTTAACGACACTTTCAACAATGTGTCAGGTATAACGTATAACATGGAGACCAGTTTTATTGGTGTTTAACGACACTTTCAACAAAGTGTCAGGTATAACGTACAACATGGTGACCAGTTTTATTAGTGTTCAACGACACTTTCAACAATGTGTCAGGTATTACGTATAACATGGTGACCAGTTTTATTGGTATTAACACCACTGTCAACAATATTTCAGCTATGATGTATAATATGGCATTCAGTTTTATTGGTGTTTAATGACACTTTCAACAATGTGTCAGATATAACGTATATCATGGTGACCAGTTTTATTGGTGTTTAACGACACTTTCAGCAATGTGTCAGGTATAAGGCCAGAAAAAAAAAATATGTCTGTTTACGGTTACCCGACCGACCCTATTTTCAGCGGCGACCCTAGTTTATTTTATCGGTAAATCAAAAGTGAAAGTGGACACATCAGAAATCTTTGGCCTAAAAAACTGTTTCCGGTTATATCCTGAAAAATAATAGCCATCAATTTTTTTATTATACGACCGCAACAATTGTTATCAGGTATTATAACACCTTCAGACTTGAGAGCAATCAAATATATTCTAAAGTCTGGTACCTTTTCCGGATACGGATAGGTTCGCAATCCGGAATTTACGTATGTGAAATAAAATGAAAATATAAAATAAAATGGAAATCCAACCTACCTACCCTTTTTTTTTGGAGGATGTAACCGTAAACAGACATATATATTTGTTTGGCCCAACGTATGACATGTTGGCCAGTTTTATTGGTATTAACGCCACTGTCAACAATATTTCAACTATGATGTATAATATGGTGACCAGTTTTATTGGTGTTTAACGACACTTTCAACAATGTGTCAGCTATAACGTATAACATGGTGACCAGTTTTATTGGTGTTTAATGACACTTTCAACAATGTGTCAGGTATAACGTAGAACATGGTGATCAGTTATATTGGTGTTTAACAACACTTTCAAAAATGTGTCAGGTATTAACGTATAACATGGTGACCAGTTTTATTGGTGTTTAACAGCACTTTCAACAATGTGTCTGGTATAACGTACAACATGGTGACCAGTTATATTAGTGTTTAACGACACTTTCAACAATGTGTCAGGTATAACGTATAACATGGTGACCAGTTTTATTGGTGTTTAACGAAACTTTCAACAGTGTGTCAGGTATAACATATAACATGGTGACCAGTTTTATTGGCGTTTAACGACACTTTCAACAATGTGTCAGGGATAACGTACAGGTATAACATGGTGACCAGTTTTATTAGTGTTTAATGACACTTTCAACAATGTGTCAGGGATAACGTACAGGTATAACACGGTGACCAATTTTATTGGTGTTTAACGCCACTTTAAAAAATGTGTCAGGTATAACGTAGAACCTGGTGACCAGTTTTATTGGTGTTTAACGACACTTTCAACAATGTGTCAAGTATAACGTAGAACATGGTGACCAATTTTATTGGTGTTTAACGACACTTTCAACAATGTGTCAGGTATAACGTATAATATGGCGTTCAGTTTCAACAATGTGTCAGGTATAACGTATAACATGATAACCAGTTTTATTGGTGTTTAACGACACTTTCAGCAATGTTAGTTATAGCGTAGAACATGGTGACCAGTTTTATTGGTGTTTAACGACACTTTCAACAATATGACAGGCATAACGTAGAACATGGTGACCAGTTTTATTGGTGTTTAACGACACTTTAAGCAATATGTCAGGTATAACGTAGAACATGGTGACCAGTTTTATTGGTGTTTAGCGACACTTTCAACAATGTGTCAAGTATAACGTTGAACATGGTGACCAGTTTTATTGGTGTTTAGCGACACTTTCAACAATGTGTCAAGTATAACATAGAACATGGTGAACAGTTTTATTGGTGTTTAATGCTAATTTAAACAATGTTAGTTATAGCATAGAATATGGTGGCCAGTTTTATTGGTGTTTAACGTCACTTTCAACAATGTGACAGGTATAAAGTATTTCATGGTGACCAGTTTTATTGGTGCTTAACACTACTTTCAACAATGTTAGTTATAGTTTAGAACATGTTGGCCAGTTTTATTGGTGTTTAACGACTTTCAACAATGTGTCCGATATAACATATAACATGCTGGCCAGTTTTATTGGTGTTTAATGCCACTTTCAACCATGTGTCAGGTATAACGTAGAACATGGTGACCAGTTTTATTGGTGCTTAGCGACACTTTCAACAATGTTAGTTATAGCGTAGAAGATGGTGATCAGTTTTATTGGTGTTTAACGAAACTGTCAACAATGTCAGGTATGGCATAGAACATGGTGACCAGTTTTATTGGTGTTTAACGACAGTGTCAACAATATGTCAGGTATAGCGTAGAAAATGGTGACCAGTTTTATTGGTTTTTAACGATACTTTCAACAATGAATCAGGTCAAACATAGAACATGGTGACCAGTTTTATTGGTATTTAACGCCACTTTAAACAATGTGTCAGGTATAGCGTAGAACATGGTGACCAGTTTTATTGGTGTTTAACGACACTTTCAACAAAGTATCGGGTATAACGTATGACATGGTGACCAGTTTTATTGGCGTTTAACGACACTTTCAACAGTGTGTCAGGTATAACGTATAACATGGTGACCAATTTTATTGGTGTTTAACGACACTTCCAACAATGTGTCAGGTATAACGTACAGGTATAACATGGTGACCAGTTTTATTAGTGTTTAATGACACTTTCAACAATGTGTCAGGGATAACGTACAGGTATAACACGGTGACCAATTTTATTGGTGTTTAACGACATTTTCAACAATGTTTCAGGTATAACGTATAACATGGTGACCAGTTTTATTGGTGTTTAATGACACTTTCAACAATGCATCAGGTATAACATATAACATGGTGACCAGTTTTATTGGTGTTTAACGACACTTTCAACAATGTGTCAGGTATAACGTATAACATGGTGACCAGTTTAATTGGTGTTTAACGACACTTTCAACAATGTGTCAGGTATTACGTACAACATGGTGACCAATTTTATTGGTATTTAACAACACTTTCAACAATGTGTCAGGTATAACGAATAACATGGTGACCAGTTTTATTGGTTTTTAACGACACTTTCAACAATGCGTCAGGTATAACATATAACATGGTGACCAGTTTTATTGGTGTTTAACGACACTTTCAACAATGTATCAAGTATAACGTACAACATGGTGACCAGTTTTATTAGTGTTTAAGGACACTTTCAACAATGTGTCAGGTATAACGTAGAACATGGTGACCAGTTTTATTAGTGTTTAACTACACTTTCAACAATGTGTCAGGTATAACGTATAACATGGTGACTAGTTTTATTGGTGTTTAACGACACTTTAAACAATGTGTCAGCTATAACGTAGAACATAGTGACCAGTTTTATTGGTGTTTAACGACACTTTAAACAATGTATCAGGTATAGGGTATAACATGGTGACCAGTTTTATTGGTGTTTAACGACACTTTAAACAATATTTCAGGTATAGCGTATAACATGGTGACCAGTTTTATTAGTGTTTAACGACCCTTTAAACAATGTATCAGGTATAGCGTATAACATGGTGACCAGTTTTATTGGTGTTTAACGACACTTTCAACAATGCGTCAGGTATAACATATAACATGGTGACCAGTTTTATTGGTGTTTAACGACACTTTCAACAATGTGTCAGGTATAACGTACAACATGGTGACCAGTTTTATTAGTGTTCAACGACACTTTCAACAATGTGTCAGGTATTACGTATAACATGGTGACCAGTTTTATTGGTATTAACACCACTGTCAACAATATTTCAGCTATGATGTATAATATGGCATTCAGTTTTATTGGTGTTTAATGACACTTTCAACAATGTGTCAGATATAACGTATATCATGGTGACCAGTTTTATTGGTGTTTAACGACACTTTCAGCAATGTTTCAGGTATAAGGCCAGAAAAAAAAAATATGTCTGTTTACGGTTACCCGACCGACCCTATTTTCAGCGGCGACCCTAGTTCATTTTATCGGTAAATCAAAAGTGAAAGTGGACACATCAGAAATCTTTGGCCTAAAAAACTGTTTCCGGTTATATCCTGAAAAATAATAGCCATCAATTTTTTTATTATACGACCGCAACAATTTTTATCAGCTATTATAACACCTTCAGACTGGAGAGCAATCAAATATATTCTAAAGTCTGGTACCTTTTCCGGATACGGATAGGTTCGCAATCCGGAATTTACGTATGTGAAATAAAATGAAAATATAAAATAAAATGGAAATCCAACCTACCTACCCTTTTTTTTTGGAGGATGTAACCGTAAACAGACATATATTTTTGTTTGGCCCAACGTATGACATGTTGGCCAGTTTTATTGGTATTAACGCCACTGTCAACAATATTTCAACTATGATGTATAATATGGTGACCAGTTTTATTGGTGTTTAACGACACTTTCAACAATGTGTCAGGTATAACGTATAACATGGTGACCAGTTTTATTGGTGTTTAATGACACTTTCAACAATGTGTCAGGTATAACGTAGAACATGGTGATCAGTTATATTGGTGTTTAACGCTACTTTCAAAAATGTGTCAGGTATTAACGTATAACATGGTGACCAGTTTTATTGGTGTTTAACGACACTTTCAACAATGTATCAGGTATAGCATATAACATGGTGCCCAGTTTTATTGGTGTTTAACGACACTTTCAACAATGTGTCAGGTATAACGTATGACATGTTGGCCAGTTTTATTGGTATTAACACCACTGTCAACAATATTTCAGCTATGATGTATAATATGGCATTCAGTTTTATTGGCGTTTAATGACACTTTCAACAATGTGTCAGGTATAACGTATACCATGGTGACCAGTTTTATTGGTGTTTAACGACACTTTCAACAATGTGTCAGGTATAACGTACAACATGGTGACCAGTTTTATTAGTGTTTAACGACACTTTCAACAATGCATCAGGTATAACATATAACATGGTGACCAGTTTTATTGGTGTTTAACGACACTTTCAACAATGCGTCAGGTATAACATATAACATGGTGACCAGTTTTATTGGTGTTTAACGACACTTTCAACAATGTGTCAGGTATAACGTATAACATGGTGACCAGTTTTATTGGTGTTTAACGACACTTTCAACAATGTGTCAGGTATAACGTACAACATGGTGACCAGTTTTATTAGTGTTCAACGACACTTTCAACAATGTGTCAGGTATTACGTATAACATGGTGACCAGTTTTATTGGTATTAACACCACTGTCAACAATATTTCAGCTATGATGTATAATATGGCATTCAGTTTTATTGGTGTTTAATGACACTTTCAACAATGTGTCAGATATAATGTATATCATGGTGACCAGTTTTATTGGTGTTTAACGACACTTTCAGCAATGTGTCAGGTATAAGGCCAGAAAAAAAAAATATGTCTGTTTACGGTTACCCGACCGACCCTATTTTCAGCGGCGACCCTAGTTTATTTTATCGGTAAATCAAAAGTGAAAGTGGACACATCAGAAATCTTTGGCCTAAAAAACTGTTTCCGGTTATATCCTGAAAAATAATAGCCATCAATTTTTTTATTATACGACCGCAACAATTTTTTTGAGGTATTATAACACCTTCAGACTGGAGAGCAATCAAATATATTCTAAAGTCTGGTACCTTTTCCGGATACGGATAGGTTCGCAATCCGGAATTTACGTATGTGAAATAAAATGAAAATATAAAATAAAATGGAAATCCAACCTACCTACCCTTTTTTTTTGGAGGATGTAACCGTAAACAGACATATATTTTTGTTTGGCCCAACGTATGACATGTTGGCCAGTTTTATTGGTATTAACGCCACTGTCAACAATATTTCAACTATGATGTATAATATGGTGACCAGTTTTATTGGTGTTTAACGACACTTTCAACAATGTGTCAGGTATAACGTATAACATGGTGACCAGTTTTATTGGTGTTTAATGACACTTTCAACAATGTGTCAGGTATAACGTAGAACATGGTGATCAGTTATATTGGTGTTTAACGCCACTTTCAAAAATGTGTCAGGTATTAACGTATAACATGGTGACCAGTTTTATTGGTGTTTAACAACACTTTCAACAATGTGTCAGGTATAACGTATAACATGGTGACCAGTTTTATTGGTGTTTAATGACACTTTCAACAATGTGTCAGGTATAACGTAGAACATGGTGATCAGTTATATTGGTGTTTAACGCTACTTTCAAAAATGTGTCAGGTATTAACGTATAACATGGTGACCAGTTTTATTGGTGTTTAACGACACTTTCAACAATGTATCAGGTATAGCATATAACATGGTGCCCAGTTTTATTGGTGTTTAACGACACTTTCAACAATGTGTCAGGTATAACGTATGACATGTTGGCCAGTTTTATTGGTATTAACACCACTGTCAACAATATTTCAGCTATGATGTATAATATGGCATTCAGTTTTATTGGCGTTTAATGACACTTTCAACAATGTGTCAGGTATAACGTATACCATGGTGACCAGTTTTATTGGTGTTTAACGACACTTTCAACAATGTGTCAGGTATAACGTACAACATGGTGACCAGTTTTATTAGTGTTTAACGACACTTTCAACAATGCATCAGGTATAACATATAACATGGTGACCAGTTTTATTGGTGTTTAACGACACTTTCAACAATGCGTCAGGTATAACATATAACATGGTGACCAGTTTTATTGGTGTTTAACGACACTTTCAACAATGTGTCAGGTATAACGTATAACATGGTGACCAGTTTTATTGGTGTTTAACGACACTTTCAACAATGTGTCAGGTATAACGTACAACATGGTGACCAGTTTTATTAGTGTTCAACGACACTTTCAACAATGTGTCAGGTATTACGTATAACATGGTGACCAGTTTTATTGGTATTAACACCACTGTCAACAATATTTCAGCTATGATGTATAATATGGCATTCAGTTTTATTGGTGTTTAATGACACTTTCAACAATGTGTCAGATATAATGTATATCATGGTGACCAGTTTTATTGGTGTTTAACGACACTTTCAGCAATGTGTCAGGTATAAGGCCAGAAAAAAAAAATATGTCTGTTTACGGTTACCCGACCGACCCTATTTTCAGCGGCGACCCTAGTTTATTTTATCGGTAAATCAAAAGTGAAAGTGGACACATCAGAAATCTTTGGCCTAAAAAACTGTTTCCGGTTATATCCTGAAAAATAATAGCCATCAATTTTTTTATTATACGACCGCAACAATTTTTTTGAGGTATTATAACACCTTCAGACTGGAGAGCAATCAAATATATTCTAAAGTCTGGTACCTTTTCCGGATACGGATAGGTTCGCAATCCGGAATTTACGTATGTGAAATAAAATGAAAATATAAAATAAAATGGAAATCCAACCTACCTACCCTTTTTTTTTGGAGGATGTAACCGTAAACAGACATATATTTTTGTTTGGCCCAACGTATGACATGTTGGCCAGTTTTATTGGTATTAACGCCACTGTCAACAATATTTCAACTATGATGTATAATATGGTGACCAGTTTTATTGGTGTTTAACGACACTTTCAACAATGTGTCAGGTATAACGTATAACATGGTGACCAGTTTTATTGGTGTTTAATGACACTTTCAACAATGTGTCAGGTATAACGTAGAACATGGTGATCAGTTATATTGGTGTTTAACGCCACTTTCAAAAATGTGTCAGGTATTAACGTATAACATGGTGACCAGTTTTATTGGTGTTTAACAACACTTTCAACAATGTGTCTAGTATAACGTACAACATGGTGACCAGTTTTATTAGTGTTTAACGACACTTTCAACAATGTGTCAGGTATAACGTATAACATGGTGACCAGTTTTATTGGTGTTTAAAGAAACTTTCAACAGTGTGTCAGGTATAACATATAACATGGTGACCAGTTTTATTGGCATTTAACGACACTTTCAACAATGTGTCAGGGATAACGTACAGGTATAACATGGTGACCAGTTTTAATAGTGTTTAATGACACTTTCAACAATGTGTCAGGGATAACGTACAGGTATAACACGGTGACCAATTTTATTGGTGTTTAACGCCACTTTAAAAAATGTGTCAGGTATAACGTAGAACCTGGTGACCAGTTTTATTGGTGTTTAACGACACTTTCAACAATGTGTCAAGTATAACGTAGAACATGGTGACCAATTTTATTGGTGTTTAACGACACTTTCAACAATGTGTCAGGTAAAACGTATAATATGGCGTTCAGTTTCAACAATGTGTCAGGTATAACGTATAACATGATAACCAGTTTTATTGGTGTTTAACGACACTTTCAACAATATGACAGGCATAACGTAGAACATGGTGACCAGTTTTATTGGTGTTTAACGACACTTTCAACAATGTGTCAAGTATAACGTAGAACATGGTGACCAGTTTTATTGGTGTTTAACGACACTTTAAGCAATGTGTCAGGTATAACGTAGAACATGGTGACCAGTTTTATTGGTGTTTAGCGACACTTTCAACAATGTGTCAAGTATAACGTTGAACATGGTGACCAGTTTTATTGGTGTTTAGCGACACTTTCAACAATGTGTCAAGTATAACATAGAACATGGTGAACAGTTTTATTGGTGTTTAATGCTAATTTAAACAATGTTAGTTATAGCATAGAATATGGTGGCCAGTTTTATTGGTGTTTAACGTCACTTTCAACAATGTGACAGGTATAAAGTATTTCATGGTGACCAGTTTTATTGGTGCTTAACACCACTTTCAACAATGTTAGTTATAGTGTAGAACATGTTGGCCAGTTTTATTGGTGTTTAACGACTTTCAACAATGTGTCCGATATAACATATAACATGCTGGCCAGTTTTATTGGTGTTTAATGCCACTTTCAACCATGTGTCAGGTATAACGTAGAACACGGTGACCAGTTTTATTGGTGCTTAGCGACACTTTCAACAATGTTAGTTATAGCGTAGAAGATGGTGATCAGTTTTATTGGTGTTTAACGAAACTGTCAACAATGTCAGGTATGGCATAGAACATGGTGACCAGTTTTATTGGTGTTTAACGACAGTGTCAACAATATGTCAGGTATAGCGTAGAAAATGGTGACCAGTTTTATTGGTTTTTAACGATACTTTCAACAATGAATCAGGTCAAACATAGAACATGGTGACCAGTTTTATTGGTGTTTAACGCCACTTTAAACAATGTGTCAGGTATAGCGTAGAACATGGTGACCAGTTTTATTGGTGTTTAACGACACTTTCAACAAAGTATCGGGTATAACGTATGACATGGTGACCAGTTTTATTGGCGTTTAACGACACTTTCAACAGTGTGTCAGGTATAACGTATAACATGGTGACCAATTTTATTGGTGTTTAACGACACTTCCAACAATGTGTCAGGGATAACGTACAGGTATAACATGGTGACCAGTTTTATTAGTGTTTAATGACACTTTCAACAATGTGTCAGGGATAACGTACAGGTATAACACGGTGACCAATTTTATTGGTGTTTAACGACATTTTCAACAATGTTTCAGGTATAACGTATAACATGGTGACCAGTTTTATTGGTGTTTAATGACACTTTCAACAATGCATCAGGTATAACATATAACATGGTGACCAGTTTTATTGGTGTTTAACGACACTTTCAACAATGTGTCAGGTATAACGTATAACATGGTGACCAGTTTAATTGGTGTTTAACGACACTTTCAACAATGTGTCAGGTATTACGTACAACATGGTGACCAATTTTATTGGTATTTAACAACACTTTCAACAATGTGTCAGGTATAACGAATAACATGGTGACCAGTTTTATTGGTTTTTTAACGACACTTTCAACAATGCGTCAGGTATAACATATAACATGATGACCAGTTTTATTGGTGTTTAACGACACTTTCAACAATGTATCAAGTATAACGTACAACATGGTGACCAGTTTTATTAGTGTTTAAGGACACTTTCAACAATGTGTCAGGTATAACGTAGAACATGGTGACCAGTTTTATTAGTGTTTAACTACACTTTCAACAATGTGTCAGGTATAACGTATAACATGGTGACCAGTTTTATTGGTGTTTAACGACACTTTAAACAATGTGTCAGCTATAACGTAGAACATAGTGACCAGTTTTATTGGTGTTTAACGACACTTTAAACAATGTATCAGGTATAGGGTATAACATGGTGACCAGTTTTATTGGTGTTTAACGACACTTTAAACAATATTTCAGGTATAGCGTATAACATGGTGACCAGTTTTATTAGTGTTTAACGACACTTTAAACAATGTATCAGGTATAGCGTATAACATGGTGACCAGTTTTATTGGTGTTTAACGACACTTTCAACAATGTGTCAGGTATAACATATAACATGGTGACCAGTTTTATTGGTTTTTAACGACACTTTCAACAATGTGTCAGGTATAACGTACAACATGGTGACCAGTTTTATTAGTGTTCAACGACACTTTCAACAATGTGTCAGGTATTACGTATAACATGGTGACCAGTTTTATTGGTATTAACACCACTGTCAACAATATTTCAGCTATGATGTATAATATGGCATTCAGTTTTATTGGTGTTTAATGACACTTTCAACAATGTGTCAGATATAATGTATATCATGGTGACCAGTTTTATTGGTGTTTAACGACACTTTCAGCAATGTGTCAGGTATAAGGCCAGAAAAAAAAAATATGTCTGTTTACGGTTACCCGACCGACCCTATTTTCAGCGGCGACCCTAGTTTATTTTATCGGTAAATCAAAAGTGAAAGTGGACACATCAGAAATCTTTGGCCTAAAAAACTGTTTCCGGTTATATCCTGAAAAATAATAGCCATCAATTTTTTTATTATACGACCGCAACAATTTTTTTGAGGTATTATAACACCTTCAGACTGGAGAGCAATCAAATATATTCTAAAGTCTGGTACCTTTTCCGGATACGGATAGGTTCGCAATCCGGAATTTACGTATGTGAAATAAAATGAAAATATAAAATAAAATGGAAATCCAACCTACCTACCCTTTTTTTTTGGAGGATGTAACCGTAAACAGACATATATTTTTGTTTGGCCCAACGTATGACATGTTGGCCAGTTTTATTGGTATTAACGCCACTGTCAACAATATTTCAACTATGATGTATAATATGGTGACCAGTTTTATTGGTGTTTAACGACACTTTCAACAATGTGTCAGGTATAACGTATAACATGGTGACCAGTTTTATTGGTGTTTAATGACACTTTCAACAATGTGTCAGGTATAACGTAGAACATGGTGATCAGTTATATTGGTGTTTAACGCCACTTTCAAAAATGTGTCAGGTATTAACGTATAACATGGTGACCAGTTTTATTGGTGTTTAACAACACTTTCAACAATGTGTCTAGTATAACGTACAACATGGTGACCAGTTTTATTAGTGTTTAACGACACTTTCAACAATGTGTCAGGTATAACGTATAACATGGTGACCAGTTTTATTGGTGTTTAAAGAAACTTTCAACAGTGTGTCAGGTATAACATATAACATGGTGACCAGTTTTATTGGCATTTAACGACACTTTCAACAATGTGTCAGGGATAACGTACAGGTATAACATGGTGACCAGTTTTAATAGTGTTTAATGACACTTTCAACAATGTGTCAGGGATAACGTACAGGTATAACACGGTGACCAATTTTATTGGTGTTTAACGCCACTTTAAAAAATGTGTCAGGTATAACGTAGAACCTGGTGACCAGTTTTATTGGTGTTTAACGACACTTTCAACAATGTGTCAAGTATAACGTAGAACATGGTGACCAATTTTATTGGTGTTTAACGACACTTTCAACAATGTGTCAGGTAAAACGTATAATATGGCGTTCAGTTTCAACAATGTGTCAGGTATAACGTATAACATGATAACCAGTTTTATTGGTGTTTAACGACACTTTCAGCAATGTTAGTTATAGCGTAGAACATGGTGACCAGTTTTATTGGTGTTTAACGACACTTTCAACAATATGACAGGCATAACGTAGAACATGGTGACCAGTTTTATTGGTGTTTAACGACACTTTCAACAATGTGTCAAGTATAACGTAGAACATGGTGACCAGTTTTATTGGTGTTTAACGACACTTTAAGCAATGTGTCAGGTATAACGTAGAACATGGTGACCAGTTTTATTGGTGTTTAGCGACACTTTCAACAATGTGTCAAGTATAACGTTGAACATGGTGACCAGTTTTATTGGTGTTTAGCGACACTTTCAACAATGTGTCAAGTATAACATAGAACATGGTGAACAGTTTTATTGGTGTTTAATGCTAATTTAAACAATGTTAGTTATAGCATAGAATATGGTGGCCAGTTTTATTGGTGTTTAACGTCACTTTCAACAATGTGACAGGTATAAAGTATTTCATGGTGACCAGTTTTATTGGTGCTTAACACCACTTTCAACAATGTTAGTTATAGTGTAGAACATGTTGGCCAGTTTTATTGGTGTTTAACGACTTTCAACAATGTGTCCGATATAACATATAACATGCTGGCCAGTTTTATTGGTGTTTAATGCCACTTTCAACCATGTGTCAGGTATAACGTAGAACACGGTGACCAGTTTTATTGGTGCTTAGCGACACTTTCAACAATGTTAGTTATAGCGTAGAAGATGGTGATCAGTTTTATTGGTGTTTAACGAAACTGTCAACAATGTCAGGTATGGCATAGAACATGGTGACCAGTTTTATTGGTGTTTAACGACAGTGTCAACAATATGTCAGGTATAGCGTAGAAAATGGTGACCAGTTTTATTGGTTTTTAACGATACTTTCAACAATGAATCAGGTCAAACATAGAACATGGTGACCAGTTTTATTGGTGTTTAACGCCACTTTAAACAATGTGTCAGGTATAGCGTAGAACATGGTGACCAGTTTTATTGGTGTTTAACGACACTTTCAACAAAGTATCGGGTATAACGTATGACATGGTGACCAGTTTTATTGGCGTTCAACGACACTTTCAACAGTGTGTCAGGTATAACGTATAACATGGTGACCAATTTTATTGGTGTTTAACGACACTTCCAACAATGTGTCAGGGATAACGTACAGGTATAACATGGTGACCAGTTTTATTAGTGTTTAATGACACTTTCAACAATGTGTCAGGGATAACGTACAGGTATAACACGGTGACCAATTTTATTGGTGTTTAACGACATTTTCAACAATGTTTCAGGTATAACGTATAACATGGTGACCAGTTTTATTGGTGTTTAATGACACTTTCAACAATGCATCAGGTATAACATATAACATGGTGACCAGTTTTATTGGTGTTTAACGACACTTTCAACAATGTGTCAGGTATAACGTATAACATGGTGACCAGTTTAATTGGTGTTTAACGACACTTTCAACAATGTGTCAGGTATTACGTACAACATGGTGACCAATTTTATTGGTATTTAACAACACTTTCAACAATGTGTCAGGTATAACGAATAACATGGTGACCAGTTTTATTGGTTTTTTAACGACACTTTCAACAATGCGTCAGGTATAACATATAACATGATGACCAGTTTTATTGGTGTTTAACGACACTTTCAACAATGTATCAAGTATAACGTACAACATGGTGACCAGTTTTATTAGTGTTTAAGGACACTTTCAACAATGTGTCAGGTATAACGTAGAACATGGTGACCAGTTTTATTAGTGTTTAACTACACTTTCAACAATGTGTCAGGTATAACGTATAACATGGTGACCAGTTTTATTGGTGTTTAACGACACTTTAAACAATGTGTCAGCTATAACGTAGAACATAGTGACCAGTTTTATTGGTGTTTAACGACACTTTAAACAATGTATCAGGTATAGGGTATAACATGGTGACCAGTTTTATTGGTGTTTAACGACACTTTAAACAATATTTCAGGTATAGCGTATAACATGGTGACCAGTTTTATTAGTGTTTAACGACACTTTAAACAATGTATCAGGTATAGCGTATAACATGGTGACCAGTTTTATTGGTGTTTAACGACACTTTCAACAATGTGTCAGGTATAACATATAACATGGTGACCAGTTTTATTGGTTTTTAACGACACTTTCAACAATGTGTCAGGTATAACGTACAACATGGTGACCAGTTTTATTAGTGTTCAACGACACTTTCAACAATGTGTCAGGTATTACGTATAACATGGTGACCAGTTTTATTGGTATTAACACCACTGTCAACAATATTTCAGCTATGATGTATAATATGGCATTCAGTTTTATTGGTGTTTAATGACACTTTCAACAATGTGTCAGATATAACGTATATCATGGTGACCAGTTTTATTGGTGTTTAACGACACTTTCAGCAATGTGTCAGGTATAAGGCCAGAAAAAAAAAATATGTCTGTTTACGGTTACCCGACCGACCCTATTTTCAGCGGCGACCCTTGTTCATTTTATCGGTAAATCAAAAGTGAAAGTGGACACATCAGAAATCTTTGGCCTAAAAAACTGTTTCCGGTTATATCCTGAAAAATAATAGCCATCAATTTTTTTATTATACGACCGCAACAATTTTTATCAGCTATTATAACACCTTCAGACTGGAGAGCAATCAAATATATTCTAAAGTCTGGTACCTTTTCCGGATACGGATAGGTTCGCAATCCGGAATTTACGTATGTGAAATAAAATGAAAATATAAAATAAAATGGAAATCCAACCTACCTACCCTTTTTTTTTGGAGGATGTAACCGTAAACAGACATATATTTTTGTTTGGCCCAACGTATGACATGTTGGCCAGTTTTATTGGTATTAACGCCACTGTCAACAATATTTCAACTATGATGTATAATATGGTGACCAGTTTTATTGGTGTTTAACGACACTTTCAACAATGTGTCAGGTATAACGTATAACATGGTGACCAGTTTTATTGGTGTTTAATGACACTTTCAACAATGTGTCAGGTATAACGTAGAACATGATGACCAGTTTTATTGGTGTTTAACGACACTTTCAACAATGTATCAAGTATAACGTACAACATGGTGACCAGTTTTATTAGTGTTTAAGGACACTTTCAACAATGTGTCAGGTATAACGTAGAACATGGTGACCAGTTTTATTAGTGTTTAACTACACTTTCAACAATGTGTCAGGTATAACGTATAACATGGTGACCAGTTTTATTGGTGTTTAACGACACTTTAAACAATGTGTCAGCTATAACGTAGAACATAGTGACCAGTTTTATTGGTGTTTAACGACACTTTAAACAATGTATCAGGTATAGGGTATAACATGGTGACCAGTTTTATTGGTGTTTAACGACACTTTAAACAATATTTCAGGTATAGCGTATAACATGGTGACCAGTTTTATTAGTGTTTAACGACACTTTAAACAATGTATCAGGTATAGCGTATAACATGGTGACCAGTTTTATTGGTGTTTAACGACACTTTCAACAATGTGTCAGGTATAACATATAACATGGTGACCAGTTTTATTGGTTTTTAACGACACTTTCAACAATGTGTCAGGTATAACGTACAACATGGTGACCAGTTTTATTAGTGTTCAACGACACTTTCAACAATGTGTCAGGTATTACGTATAACATGGTGACCAGTTTTATTGGTATTAACACCACTGTCAACAATATTTCAGCTATGATGTATAATATGGCATTCAGTTTTATTGGTGTTTAATGACACTTTCAACAATGTGTCAGATATAACGTATATCATGGTGACCAGTTTTATTGGTGTTTAACGACACTTTCAGCAATGTGTCAGGTATAAGGCCAGAAAAAAAAAATATGTCTGTTTACGGTTACCCGACCGACCCTATTTTCAGCGGCGACCCTAGTTCATTTTATCGGTAAATCAAAAGTGAAAGTGGACACATCAGAAATCTTTGGCCTAAAAAACTGTTTCCGGTTATATCCTGAAAAATAATAGCCATCAATTTTTTTATTATACGACCGCAACAATTTTTATCAGCTATTATAACACCTTCAGACTGGAGAGCAATCAAATATATTCTAAAGTCTGGTACCTTTTCCGGATACGGATAGGTTCGCAATCCGGAATTTACGTATGTGAAATAAAATGAAAATATAAAATAAAATGGAAATCCAACCTACCTACCCTTTTTTTTTGGAGGATGTAACCGTAAACAGACATATATTTTTGTTTGGCCCAACTTATGACATGTTGGCCAGTTTTATTGGTATTAACGCCACTGTCAACAATATTTCAACTATGATGTATAATATGGTGACCAGTTTTATTGGTGTTTAACGACACTTTCAACAATGTGTCAGGTATAACGTATAACATGGTGACCAGTTTTATTGGTGTTTAACGCTACTTTCAAAAATGTGTCAGGTATTAACGTATAACATGGTGACCAGTTTTATTGGTGTTTAACAACACTTTCAACAATGTGTCAGGTATAACGTACAACATGGTGACCAGTTTTATTAGTGTTTAACGACACTTTCAACAATGTGTCAGGTATAACGTATAACATGGTGACCAGTTTTATTGGTGTTTAACGACACTTTCAACAGTGTGTCAGGTATAACATATAACATGGTGACCAGTTTTATTGGCGTTTAACGACACTTTCAACAATGTGTCAGGGATAACGTACAGGTATATCATGGTGACCAGTTTTATTAGTGTTTAATGACACTTTCAACAATGTGTCAGGGATAACGTACAGGTATAACACGGTGACCAATTTTATTGGTGTTTAACGCCACTTTAAAAAATGTGTCAGGTATAACGTAGAACATGGTGACCAGTTTTATTGGTGTTTAACGACACTTTCAACAATGTGTCAAGTATAACGTAGAACATGGTGACCAATTTTATTGGTGTTTAACGACACTTTCAACAATGTGTCAGGTATAACGTATATTATGGCGTTCAGTTTCAACAATGTGTCAGGTATAACGTATAACATGATAACCAGTTTTATTGGTGTTTAACGACACTTTCAACAATGTTAGTTATAGCGTAGAACATGGTGACCAGTTTTATTGGTGTTTAACGACACTTTCAACAATATGACAGGCATAACGTAGAACATGGTGACCAGTTTTATTGGTGCTTAACGACACTTTCAACAATGTGTCAAGTATAACGTAGAACATGGTGACCAGTTTTATTGGTGTTTAACGACACTTTAAGCAATATGTTAGGTATAACGTAGAACATGGTGACCAGTTTTATTGGTGTTTAGCGACACTTTCAACAATGTGTCAGGTATAACGTACAACATAGTGACCAGTTTTATTAGTGTTCAACGACACTTTCAACAATGTGTCAGGTATAACGTATAACATCGTGACCAGTTTTATTGGTATTTAACGACACTTTCAACAATGTGTCAGGTATAACGTATAACATGGTGACCAGTTTTATTGGTGTTTAACAACACTTTAAGCAATGCATCAGGTATAACGTATAACATGGTGACCAGTTTTATTGGTGTTTAACGACACTTTCAACAATGTATCAGGTATAGCATATAACATGGTGCCCAGTTTTATTGGTGTTTAACGACACTTTCAACAATGTGTCAGGTATAACGTATGACATGTTGGCCAGTTTTATTGGTATTAACACCACTGTCAACAATATTTCAGCTATGATGTATAATATGGCATTCAGTTTTATTGGCGTTTAATGACACTTTCAACAATGTGTCAGGTATAACGTATACCATGGTGACCAGTTTTATTGGTGTTTAACGACACTTTCAACAATGTGTCAGGTATAACGTACAACATGGTGACCAGTTTTATTAGTGTTTAACGACACTTTCAACAATGCATCAGGTATAACATATAACATGGTGACCAGTTTTATTGGTGTTTAACGACACTTTCAACAATGCGTCAGGTATAACATATAACGTGGTGACCAGTTTTATTGGTGTTTAACGACACTTTCAAGAATGTGTCAGGTATAGCGTATAACATGGTGACCAGTTTTATTGGTGTTTAACGACACTTTCAACAATGTGTCAGGTATAACGTACAACATGGTGACCAGTTTTATTAGTGTTCAACGACACTTTCAACAATGTGTCAGGTATTACGTATAACATGGTGACCAGTTTTATTGGTATTAACACCACTGTCAACAATATTTCAGCTATGATGTATAATATGGCATTCAGTTTTATTGGTGTTTAATGACACTTTCAACAATGTGTCAGATATAACGTATATCATGGTGACCAGTTTTATTGGTGTTTAACGACACTTTCAGCAATGTGTCAGGTATAAGGCCAGAAAAAAAAAATATGTCTGTTTACGGTTACCCGACCGACCCTATTTTCAGCGGCGACCCTAGTTTATTTTATCGGTAAATCAAAAGTGAAAGTGGACACATCAGAAATCTTTGGCCTAAAAAACTGTTTCCGGTTATATCCTGAAAAATAATAGCCATCAATTTTTTTATTATACGACCGCAACAATTTTTTTGAGGTATTATAACACCTTCAGACTGGAGAGCAATCAAATATATTCTAAAGTCTGGTACCTTTTCCGGATACGGATAGGTTCGCAATCCGGAATTTACGTATGTGAAATAAAATGAAAATATAAAATAAAATGGAAATCCAACCTACCTACCCTTTTTTTTTGGAGGATGTAACCGTAAACAGACATATATTTTTGTTTGGCCCAACGTATGACATGTTGGCCAGTTTTATTGGTATTAACGCCACTGTCAACAATATTTCAACTATGATGTATAATATGGTGACCAGTTTTATTGGTGTTTAACGACACTTTCAACAATGTGTCAGGTATAACGTATAACATGGTGACCAGTTTATTGGTGTTTAATGACACTTTCAACAATGTGTCAAGTATAACATAGAACATGGTGATCAGTTATATTGGTGTTTAACGCCACTTTCAAAAATGTGTCAGGTATTAACGTATAACATGGTGACCAGTTTTATTGGTGTTTAACAACACTTTCAACAATGTGTCTGGTATAACGTACAACATGGTGACCAGTTTTATTAGTGTTTAACGACACTTTCAACAATGTGTCAGGTATAACGTATAACATGGTGACCAGTTTTAT
The DNA here is from genome assembly GCA_963680875.1 of Bathymodiolus brooksi. NCBI lineage: Eukaryota > Metazoa > Mollusca > Bivalvia > Mytilida > Modiolidae > Bathymodiolus > Bathymodiolus brooksi. Next base: position 7,997,585 of record OY804583.1, on the reverse strand, counting down.
TGGTGTTTAACGAAACTTTCAACAGTGTGTCAGGTATAACATATAACATGGTGACCAGTTTTATTGGTGTTTAACGACACTTTAAACAATGTGTCAGCTATAACGTAGAACATAGTGACCAGTTTTATTGGTGTTTAACGACACTTTAAACAATGTATCAGGTATAGGGTATAACATGGTGACCAGTTTTATTGGTGTTTAACGACACTTTAAACAATATTTCAGGTATAGCGTATAACATGGTGACCAGTTTTATTGGTGTTTAACGACACTTTAAACAATGTATCAGGTATAGCGTATAACATGGTGACCAGTTTTATTGGTGTTTAACGACACTTTCAACAATGCGTCAGGTATAACATATAACATGGTGACCAGTTTTATTGGTGTTTAACGACACTTTCAACAATGTGTCAGGTATAACGTACAACATGGTGACCAGTTTTATTAGTGTTCAACGACACTTTCAACAATGTGTCAGGTATTACGTATAACATGGTGACCAGTTTTATTGGTATTAACACCACTGTCAACAATATTTCAGCTATGATGTATAATATGGCATTCAGTTTTATTGGTGTTTAATGACACTTTCAACAATGTGTCAGATATAACGTATATCATGGTGACCAGTTTTATTGGTGTTTAACGACACTTTCAGCAATGTGTCAGGTATAAGGCCAGAAAAAAAAAATATGTCTGTTTACGGTTACCCGACCGACCCTATTTTCAGCGGCGACCCTAGTTCATTTTATCGGTAAATCAAAAGTGAAAGTGGACACATCAGAAATCTTTGGCCTAAAAAACTGATTCCGGTTATATCCTGAAAAATAATAGCCATCAATTTTTTTATTATACGACCGCAACAATTTTTATCAGCTATTATAACACCTTCAGACTGGAGAGCAATCAAATATATTCTAAAGTCTGGTACCTTTTCCGGATACGGATAGGTTCGCAATCCGGAATTTACGTATGTGAAATAAAATGAAAATATAAAATAAAATGGAAATCCAACCTACCTACCCTTTTTTTTTGGAGGATGTAACCGTAAACAGACATATATTTTTGTTTGGCCCAACGTATGACATGTTGGCCAGTTTTATTGGTATTAACGCCACTGTCAACAATATTTCAACTATGATGTATAATATGGTGACCAGTTTTATTGGTGTTTAACGACACTTTCAACAATGTGTCAGGTATAACGTATAACATGGTGACCAGTTTTATTGGTGTTTAATGACACTTTCAACAATGTGTCAGGTATAACGTAGAACATGGTGATCAGTTATATTGGTGTTTAACGCTACTTTCAAAAATGTGTCAGGTATTAACGTATAACATGGTGACCAGTTTTATTGGTGTTTAACAACACTTTCAACAATGTGTCAGGTATAACGTACAACATGGTGACCAGTTTTATTAGTGTTTAACGACACTTTCAACAATGTGTCAGGTATAACGTATAACATGGTGACCAGTTTTATTGGTGTTTAACGACACTTTCAACAGTGTGTCAGGTATAACATATAACATGGTGACCAGTTTTATTGGCGTTTAACGACACTTTCAACAATGTGTCAGGGATAACGTACAGGTATATCATGGTGACCAGTTTTATTAGTGTTTAATGACACTTTCAACAATGTGTCAGGGATAACGTACAGGTATAACACGGTGACCAATTTTATTGGTGTTTAACGCCACTTTAAAAAATGTGTCAGGTATAACGTAGAACATGGTGACCAGTTTTATTGGTGTTTAACGACACTTTCAACAATGTGTCAAGTATAACGTAGAACATGGTGACCAATTTTATTGGTGTTTAGCGACACTTTCAACAATGTGTCAGGTATAACGTATATTATGGCGTTCAGCTTCAACAATGTGTCAGGTATAACGTATAACATGATAACCAGTTTTATTGGTGTTTAACGACACTTTCAACAATGTTAGTTATAGCGTAGAACATGGTGACCAGTTTTATTGGTGTTTAACGACACTTTCAACAATATGACAGGCATAACGTAGAACATGGTGACCAGTTTTATTGGTGTTTAACGACACTTTCAACAATGTGTCAAGTATAATGTAGAACATGGTGACCAGTTTTATTGGTGTTTAACGACACTTTAAGCAATATGTTAGGTATAACGTAGAACATGGTGACCAGTTTTATTGGTGTTTAGCGACACTTTCAACAATGTGTCAGGTATAACGTACAACATAGTGACCAGTTTTATTAGTGTTCAACGACACTTTCAACAATGTGTCAGGTATAACGTATAACATCGTGACCAGTTTTATTGGTATTTAACGACACTTTCAACAATGTGTCAGGTATAACGTATAACATGGTGACCAGTTTTATTGGTGTTTAACAACACTTTAAGCAATGCGTCAGGTATAACGTATAACATGGTGACCAGTTTTATTGGTGTTTAACGACACTTTCAACAATGTATCAGGTATAGCATATAACATGGTGCCCAGTTTTATTGGTGTTTAATGACACTTTCAACAATGTGTCAGGTATAACGTATGACATGTTGGCCAGTTTTATTGGTATTAACACCACTGTCAACAATATTTCAGCTATGATGTATAATATGGCATTCAGTTTTATTGGCGTTTAATGACACTTTCAACAATGTGTCAGGTATAACGTATACCATGGTGACCAGTTTTATTGGTGTTTAACGACACTTTCAACAATGTGTCAGGTATAACGTACAACATGGTGACCAGTTTTATTAGTGTTTAACGACACTTTCAACAATGCATCGGGTATAACATATAACATGGTGACCAGTTTTATTGGTGTTTAACGACACTTTCAACAATGCGTCAGGTATAACATATAACGTGGTGACCAGTTTTATTGGTGTTTAAAGACACTTTCAAGAATGTGTCAGGTATAACGTATAACATGGTGACCAGTTTTATTGGTGTTTAACGACACTTTCAACAATGTGTCAGGTATAACGTACAACATGGTGACCAGTTTTATTAGTGTTCAACGACACTTTCAACAATGTGTCAGGTATTACGTATAACATGGTGACCAGTTTTATTGGTATTAACACCACTGTCAACAATATTTCAGCTATGATGTATAATATGGCATTCAGTTTTATTGGTGTTTAATGACACTTTCAACAATGTGTCAGATATAACGTATATCATGGTGACCAGTTTTATTGGTGTTTAACGACACTTTCAGCAATGTGTCAGGTATAAGGCCAGAAAAAAAAAATATGTCTGTTTACGGTTACCCGACCGACCCTATTTTCAGCGGCGACCCTAGTTTATTTTATCGGTAAATCAAAAGTGAAAGTGGACACATCAGAAATCTTTGGCCTAAAAAACTGTTTCCGGTTATATCCTGAAAAATAATAGCCATCAATTTTTTTATTATACGACCGCAACAATTTTTTTGAGGTATTATAACACCTTCAGACTGGAGAGCAATCAAATATATTCTAAAGTCTGGTACCTTTTCCGGATACGGATAGGTTCGCAATCCGGAATTTACGTATGTGAAATAAAATGAAAATATAAAATAAAATGGAAATCCAACCTACCTACCCTTTTTTTTTGGAGGATGTAACCGTAAACAGACATATATTTTTGTTTGGCCCAACGTATGACATGTTGGCCAGTTTTATTGGTATTAACGCCACTGTCAACAATATTTCAACTATGATGTATAATATGGTGACCAGTTTTATTGGTGTTTAACGACACTTTCAACAATGTGTCAGGTATAACGTATAACATGGTGACCAGTTTATTGGTGTTTAATGACACTTTCAACAATGTGTCAAGTATAACGTAGAACATGGTGATCAGTTATATTGGTGTTTAACGCCACTTTCAAAAATGTGTCAGGTATTAACGTATAACATGGTGACCAGTTTTATTGGTGTTTAACAACACTTTCAACAATGTGTCTGGTATAACGTACAACATGGTGACCAGTTTTATTAGTGTTTAACGACACTTTCAACAATGTGTCAGGTATAACGTATAACATGGTGACCAGTTTTATTGGTGTTTAACGAAACTTTCAACAGTGTGTCAGGTATAACATATAACATGGTGACCAGTTTTATTGGCGTTTAACGACACTTTCAACAATGTGTCAGGGATAACGTACAGGTATAACATGGTGACCAGTTTTAATAGTGTTTAATGACACTTTCAACAATGTGTCAGGGATAACGTACAGGTATAACACGGTGACCAATTTTATTGGTGTTTAACGCCACTTTCAACAATGTGTCAGGTATAACGTAGAACCTGGTGACCAGTTTTATTGGTGTTTAACGACACTTTCAACAATGTGTCAAGTATAACGTAGAACATGGTGACCAATTTTATTGGTGTTTAACGACACTTTCAACAATGTGTCAGGTAAAACGTATAATATGGCGTTCAGTTTCAACAATGTGTCAGGTATAACGTATAACATGATAACCAGTTTTATTGGTGTTTAACGACACTTTCAACAATGTTAGTTATAGCGTAGAACATGGTGACCAGTTTTATTGGTGTTTAACGACACTTTCAACAATATGACAGGCATAACGTAGAACATGGTGACCAGTTTTATTGGTGTTTAACGACACTTTCAACAATGTGTCAAGTATAACGTAGAACATGGTGACCAGTTTTATTGGTGTTTAACGACACTTTAAGCAATGTGTCAGATATAACGTAGAACATGGTGACCAGTTTTATTGGTGTTTAGCGACACTTTCAACAATGTGTCAAGTATAACGTTGAACATGGTGACCAGTTTTATTGGTGTTTAGCGACACTTTCAACAATGTGTCAAGTATAACATAGAACATGGTGAACAGTTTTATTGGTGTTTAATGCTAATTTAAACAATGTTAGTTATAGCATAGAATATGGTGGCCAGTTTTATTGGTGTTTAACGTCACTTTCAACAATGTGACAGGTATAACGTATAACATGGTGACCAGTTTAATTGGTGTTTAACGACACTTTCAACAATGTGTCAGGTATTACGTAGAACATGGTGACCAGTTTTATTGGTGTTTAACGACACTTTCAACAATGTGTCAGGTATAACGTACAACATGGTGACCAGTTTTATTAGTGTTTAACTACACTTTCAACAATGTGTCAGGTATAACGTATTACATGGTGACCAGTTTTATTGGTGTTTAACGACACTTTAAACAATGTGTCAGCTATAACGTAGAACATAGTGACCAGTTTTATTGGTGTTTAACAACACTTTAAACAATGTATCAGGTATAGCGTATAACATGGTGACCAGTTTTATTGGTGTTTAACGACACTTTCAACAATATTTCAGGTATAGCGTATAACATGGTGACCAGTTTTATTAGTGTTTAACGACACTTTAAACAATGTATCAGGTATAGCGTATAACATGGTGACCAGTTTTATTGGTGTTTAACGACACTTTAAACAATGTGTCAGGTATAGCGTATAACATGGTGACCAGTTTTATTGGTGTTTAACGACACTTTAAACAATGTATCTGGTATAGCGTATAACATGGTGACCAGTTTTATTGGTGTTTAACGACACTTTAAACAATGTATCAGGTATAACGTATAACATGGTGACCAGTTTTATTAGTGTTTAATGACACTTTCAACAATGTGTCAGGGATAACGTACAGGTATAACACGGTGACCAATTTTATTGGTGTTTAACGACATTTTCAACAATGCTTCAGGTATAGCGTATAACATGGTGACCAGTTTTATTGGTGTTTAACGACACTTTCAACAATGCATCAGGTATAACATATAACATGGTGACCAGTTTTATTGGTGTTTAACGACACTTTCAACAATGTGTAAGGTATAACGTATAACATGGTGACCAGTTTAATTGGTGTTTAACGACACTTTCAACAATGTGTCAGGTATTACGTAGAACATGGTGACCAGTTTTATTGGTGTTTAACAACACTTTCAACAATGTGTCAGGTATAACGAATAACATGGTGACCAGTTTTATTGGTGTTTAACGACACTTTCAACAATGCGTCAGGTATAACATATAACATGGTGACCAGTTTTATTGGTGTTTAACGACACTTTCAACAATGTGTCAAGTATAACGTACAACATGGTGACCAGTTTTATTAGTGTTCAACGACACTTTCAACAATGTGTCAGGTATAACGTATAACATGGTGACCAGTTTTATTGGTATTTAACGACACTTTCAACAATGTGTCAGGTATAACGTATAACATGGTGACCAGTTTTATTGGTGTTTAACAACACTTTAAGCAATGCGTCAGGTATAACGTATAACATGGTGACCAGTTTTATTGGTGTTTAACGACACTTTCAACAATGTATCAGGTATAGCATATAACATGGTGCCCAGTTTTATTGGTGTTTAACGACACTTTCAACAATGTGTCAGGTATAACGTATGACATGTTGGCCAGTTTTATTGGTATTAACACCACTGTCAACAATATTTCAGCTATGATGTATAATATGGCATTCAGTTTTATTGGCGTTTAATGACACTTTCAACAATGTGTCAGGTATAACGTATACCATGGTGACCAGTTTTATTGGTGTTTAACGACACTTTCAACAATGTGTCAGGTATAACGTACAACATGGTGACCAGTTTTATTAGTGTTTAACGACACTTTCAACAATACATCAGGTATAACATATAACATGGTGACCAGTTTTATTGGTGTTTAACGACACTTTCAACAATGCGTCAGGTATAACATATAACATGGTGACCAGTTTTATTGGTGTTTAACGACACTTTCAACAATGTGTCAGGTATAACGTATAACATGGTGACCAGTTTTATTGGTGTTTAACGACACTTTCAACAATGTGTCAGGTATAACATACAACATGGTGACCAGTTTTATTAGTGTTCAACGACACTTTCAACAATGTGTCAGGTATTACGTATAACATGGTGACCAGTTTTATTGGTATTAACACCACTGTCAACAATATTTCAGCTATGATGTATAATATGGCATTCAGTTTTATTGGTGTTTAATGACACTTTCAACAATGTGTCAGATATAACGCACATCATGGTGACCAGTTTTATTGGTGTTTAAAGACACTTTCAGCAATATTTCAGGTATAAGGCTAGGGAAAAAAAATATGTCTGTTTACGGTTACCCGACCGACCCTATTTTCAGCGGCGACCCTAGTTCATTTTATCGGTAAATCAAAAGTGAAAGTGGACACATCAGAAATCTTTGGCCTAAAAAACTGTTTCCGGTTATATCCTGAAAAATAATAGCCATCAATTTTTTTATTATACGACCGCAACAATTTTTTTGAGGTATTATAACACCTTCAGACTGGAGAGCAATCAAATATATTCTAAAGTCTGGTACCTTTTCCGGATACGGATAGGTTCGCAATCCGGAATTTACGTATGTGAAAAATGAAAATATAAAATAAAATGGAAATCCAACCTACCTACCCTTTTTTTTTGGAGGATGTAACCGTAAACAGACATATATTTTTGTTTGGCCCAACGTATGACATGTTGGCCAGTTTTATTGGTATTAACACCACTGTCAACAATATTTCAACTATGATGTATAATATGGTGACCAGTTTTATTGGTGTTTAACGACACTTTCAACAATGTGTCAGGTATAACGTATAACATGGTGACCAGTTTTATTGGTGTTTAATGAAACTTTCAACAATGTGTCAGGTATAACGTAGAACATGGTGATCAGTTTTATTGGTGTTTAACGCCACTTTCAAAAATGTGTCAGGTATTAACGTATAACATGGTGACCAGTTTTATTGGTGTTTAACAACACTTTCGACAATGTGTCTGGTATAACGTACAACATGGTGACCAGTTTTATTAGTGTTTAACGACACTTTCAACAATGTGTCAGGTATAACGTATAACATGGTGATCAGTTTTATTGGTGTTTAACGACACTTTCAACAGTGTGTCAGGTATAACATATAACATGGTGACCAGTTTTATTGGCGTTTAACGACACTTTCAACAATGTGTCAGGGATAACGTACAGGTATAACATGGTGACCAGTTTTATTAGTGTTTAATGACACTTTCAACAATGTGTCAGGGATAACGTACAGGTATAACACGGTGACCAATTTTATTGGTGTTTAACGCCACTTTAAAAAATGTGTCAGGTATAACGTAGAACATGGTGACCAGTTTTATTGGTGTTTAACGACACTTTCAACAATGTGTCAAGTATAACGTAGAACATGGTGACCAATTTTATTGGTGTTTAACAACACTTTCAACAATGTTAGTTATAGCGTAGAACATGGTGACCAGTTTTATTGGTGTTTAACGACACTTTCAACAATGTGTCAAGTATAACGTAGAACATGGTGACCAGTTTTATTGGTGTTTAACGACACTTTAAGCAATGTGTCAGATATAACGTAGAACATGGTGACCAGTTTTATTGGTGTTTAGCGACACTTTCAACAATGTGTCAAGTATAACGTTGAACATGGTGACCAGTTTTATTGGTGTTTAGCGACACTTTCAACAATGTGTCAAGTATAACATAGAACATGGTGAACAGTTTTATTGGTGTTTAATGCTAATTTAAACAATGTTAGTTATAGCATAGAATATGGTGGCCAGTTTTATTGGTGTTTAACGTCACTTTCAACAATGTGACAGGTATAAAGTATTTCATGGTGACCAGTTTTATTGGTGCTTAACACCACTTTCAACAATGTTAGTTATAGTGTAGAACATGTTGGCCAGTTTTATTGGTGTTTAACGACTTTCAACAATGTGTCCGATATAACGTATAACATGCTGGCCAGTTTTATTGGTGTTTAATGCCACTTTCAACCATGTGTCAGGTATAACGTAGAACATGGTGACCAGTTTTATTGGTGCTTAGCGACACTTTCAACAATGTTAGTTATAGCGTAGAAGATGGTGATCAGTTTTATTGGTGTTTAACGAAACTGTCAACAATGTCAGGTATGGCATAGAACATGGTGACCAGTTTTATTGGTGTTTAACGACAGTGTCAACAATATGTCAGGTATAGCGTAGAAAATGGTGACCAGTTTTATTGGTGTTTAACGATACTTTCAACAATGAATCAGGTCAAACATAGAACATGGTGACCAGTTTTATTGGTGTTTAACGCCACTTTAAACAATGTGTCAGGTATTACGTAGAACATGGTGACCAATTTTATTGGTGTTTAACAACACTTTCAACAATGTGTCAGGTATAGCGAATAACATGGTGACCAGTTTTATTGGTGTTTAACGACACTTTCAACAATGATTCAGGTATAACATATAACATGGTGACCAGTTTTATTGGTGTTTAACGACACTTTCAACAATGTATCAAGTATAACGTACAACATGGTGACCAGTTTTATTAGTGTTTAAGGACACTTTCAACAATGTGTCAGGTATAACGTAGAACATGGTGACCAGTTTTATTAGTGTTTAACTACACTTTCAACAATGTGTCAGGTATAACGTAGAACATGGTGACCAGTTTTATTAGTGTTTAACGACACTTTCAACAATGCATCAGGTATAACATATAACATGGTGACCAGTTTTATTGGTGTTTAACGACACTTTCAACAATGTGTCAAGTATAACGTATAACATGGTGACCAGTTTAATTGGTGTTTAACGACACTTTCAACAATGTGTCAGGTATTACGTAGAACATGGTGACCAATTTTATTGGTGTTTAACAACACTTTCAACAATGTGTCAGGTATAACGAATAACATGGTGACCAGTTTTATTGGTGTTTAACGACACTTTCAACAATGCGTCAGGTATAACATATAACATGGTGACCAGTTTTATTGGTGTTTAACGACACTTTCAACAATGTATCAAGTATAACGTACAACATGGTGACCAGTTTTATTAGTGTTTAAGGACACTTTCAACAATGTGTCAGGTATAACGTACAACATGGTGACCAGTTTTATTGGTGTTTAACTACACTTTCAACAATGTGTCAGGGATAACGTACAGGTATAACACGGTGACCAATTTTATTGGTGTTTAACGACATTTTCAACAATGCTTCAGGTATAACGTATAACATGGTGACCAGTTTTATTGGTGTTTAACGACACTTTCAACAATGCATCAGGTATAACATATAACATGGTGACCAGTTTTATTGGTGTTTAACGACACTTTCAACAATGTGTAAGGTATAACGTATAACATGGTGACCAGTTTAATTGGTGTTTAACGACACTTTCAACAATGTGTCAGGTATTACGTAGAACATGGTGACCAGTTTTATTGGTGTTTAACGACACTTTCAACAATGTATCAAGTATAACGTACAACATGGTGACCAGTTTTATTGGTGTTTAAGGACACTTTCAACAATGTGTCAGGTATAACGTATAACATGGTGACCAGTTTTATAGGTATTTAACGACACTTTCAACAATGTGTCAGGTATAACGTATAACATGGTGACCAGTTTTATTGGTGTTTAACGACACTTTCAACAATGAATCAGGTATAGCATATAACATGGTGCCCAGTTTTATTGGTGTTTAACGACACTTTCAACAATGTGTCAGGTATAACGTATGACATGTTGGCCAGTTTTATTGGTATTAACACCACTGTCAACAATATTTCAGCTATGATGTATAATATGGCATTCAGTTTTATTGGCGTTTAATGACACTTTCAACAATGTGTCAGGTATAACGTATACCATGGTGACCAGTTTTATTGGTGTTTAACGACACTTTCAACAATGTGTCAGGTATAACGTACAACATGGTGACCAGTTTTAATAGTGTTTAACGACACTTTCAACAATGCATCAGGTATAGCATATAACATGGTGACCAGTTTTATTGGTGTTTAACGACACTTTCAACAATGCGTCAGGTATAACATATAACATGGTGACCAGTTTTATTGGTGTTTAACGACACTTTCAACAATGTGTCAGGTATAACGTATAACATGGTGACCAGTTTTATTGGTGTTTAACGACACTTTCAACAATGTGTCAGGTATAACGTACAACATGGTGACCAGTTTTATTGGTATTAACACCACTGTCAACAATATTTCAGCTATGATGTATAATATGGCATTCAGTTTTATTGGTGTTTAATGACACTTTCAACAATGTGTCAGATATAACGTAGAACATGGTGACCAGTTTTATTGGTGTTTAACGACACTTTCAGCAATGTGTCAAGTATAACGTAGAACATGGTGACCAGTTTTATTGGTGTTTAACGACACTTTAAGCAATGGGTCAGGTATAACATAGAACATGGTGACCAGTTTTATTGGTGTTTAGCGACACTTTCAACAATGTGTCAAGTATAACGTTGAACATGGTGACCAGTTTTATTGGTGTTTAGCGACACTTTCAACAATGTGTCAAGTATAACATAGAACATGGTGAACAGTTTTATTGGTGTTTAACGCTAATTTAAACAATGTTAGTTATAGCATAGAATATGGTGGCCAGTTTTATTGGTGTTTAACGTCACTTTCAACAATGTGACAGGTATAAAGTATTACATGGTGACCAGTTTTATTGGTGCTTAACACCACTTTCAACAATGTTAGTTATAGTGTAGAACATGTTGGCCAGTTTTATTGGTGTTTAACGACTTTCAACAATGTGTAAGGTATAACGTATAACATGCTGGCCAGTTTTATTGGTGTTTAACGCCACTTTCAACCATGTGTCAGGTATAACGTAGAACATGGTGACCAGTTTTATTGGTGTTTAACGACAGTGTCAACAATATGTCAGGTATAGCGTAGAAAATGGTGACCAGTTTTATTGGTGTTTAACGATACTTTCAACAATGAATCAGGTAAAACATAGAACATGGTGACCAGTTTTATTGGTGTTTAACGCCACTTTAAACAATGTGTCAGGTATAACGTAGAACATGGTGACCAGTTTTATTGGTGTTTAACGACACTTCCAACAATGTGTCAGGGATAACGTACAGGTATAACATGGTGACCAGTTTTATTAGTGTTTAATGACACTTTCAACAATGTGTTAGGGATAACGTACAGGTATAACACGGTGACCAATTTTATTGGTGTTTAACGACATTTTCAACAATGTTTCAGGTATAACGTATAACATGGTGACCAGTTTTATTGGTGTTTAACGACACTTTCAACAATGCATCAGGTATAACATATAACATGGTGACCAGTTTTATTGGTGTTTAACGACACTTTCAATAATATGTCAGGTATAACGTATAACATGGTGACCAGTTTAATTGGTGTTTAACGACACTTTCAACAATGTGTCAGGTATTACGTAGAACATGGTGACCAATTTTATTGGTGTTTAACAACACTTTCAACAATGTGTCAGGTATAGCGTACAACATGGTGACCAGTTTTATTGGTGTTTAACTACACTTTCAACAATGTGTCAGGTATAACGTATAACATGGTGACCAGTTTTATTGGTGTTTAACGACACTTTCAACAATGTGTCAGGTATAACGTAGAACATAGTGACCAGTTTTATTGGTGTTTAACGACACTTTCAACAATGTATCAGGTATAGCGTATAACATGGTGACCAGTTTTATTGGTGTTTAACGACACTTTAAACAATGTATCAGGTATAGCGTATAACATGGTGACCAGTTTTATTGGCGTTTAACGACACTTTAAACAATGTATCAGGTATAACATATAACATGGTGACCAGTTTTATTAGTGTTTAATGACACTTTCAACAATGTGTCAGGGATAACGTACAGGTATAACACGGTGACCAATTTTATTGGTGTTTAACGACATTTTCAACAATGCTTCAGGTATAACGTATTACATGGTGACCAGTTTTATTGGTGTTTAACGACACTTTCAACAATGCATCAGGTATAACATATAACATGGTGACCAGTTTTATTGGTGTTTAACGACACTTTCAACAATGTGTCAGGTATTACGTAGAACATGGTGACCAGTTTTATTGGTGTTTAACAACACTTTCAACCATGTGTCAGGTATAACGTAGAACATGGTGACCAGTTTTATTGGTGTTTAACGACAGTGTCAACAATATGTCAGGTATAGCGTAGAAAATGGTGACCAGTTTTATTGGTGTTTAACGATACTTTCAACAATGAATCAGGTAAAACATAGAACATGGTGACCAGTTTTATTGGTGTTTAACGCCACTTTAAACAATGTGTCAGGTATAGCGTAGAACATGGCGACCAGTTTTATTGGTGTTTAACGACACTTCCAACAATGTGTCAGGGATAACGTACAGGTATAACATGGTGACCAGTTTTATTAGTGTTTAATGACACTTTCAACAATGTGTTAGGGATAACGTACAGGTATAACACGGTGACCAATTTTATTGGTGTTTAACGACATTTTCAACAATGTTTCAGGTATAACGTATAACATGGTGACCAGTTTTATTGGTGTTTAACGACACTTTCAACAATGCATCAGGTATAACATATAACATGGTGACCAGTTTTATTGGTGTTTAACGACACTTTCAATAATATGTCAGGTATAACGTATAACATGGTGACCAGTTTAATTGGTGTTTAACGACACTTTCAACAATGTGTCAGGTATTACGTAGAACATGGTGACCAATTTTATTGGTGTTTAACAACACTTTCAACAATGTGTCAGGTATAACGAATAACATGGTGACCAGTTTTATTGGTGTTTAACGACACTTTCAACAATTCGTCAGGTATAACATATAACATGGTGACCAGTTTTATTAGTGTTTAAGGACACTTTCAACAATGTGTCAGGTATAGCGTACAACATGGTGACCAGTTTTATTGGTGTTTAACTACACTTTCAACAATGTGTCAGGTATAACGTATAACATGGTGACCAGTTTTATTGGTGTTTAACGACACTTTAAACAATGTCTCAGGTATAACGTAGAACATAGTGACCAGTTTTATTGGTGTTTAACGACACTTTAAACAATGTATCAGGTATAGCGTATAACATGGTGACCAGTTTTATTGGTGTTTAACGACACTTTAAACAATGTATCAGGTATAGCGTATAACATGGTGACCAGTTTTATTGGTGTTTAACGACACTTTAAACAATGTATCAGGTATAACATATAACATGGTGACCAGTTTTATTAGTGTTTAATGACACTTTCAACAATGTGTCAGGGATAACGTACAGGTATAACACGGTGACCAATTTTATTGGTGTTTAACGACATTTTCAACAATGCTTCAGGTATAACGTATTACATGGTGACCAGTTTTATTGGTGTTTAACGACACTTTCAACAATGCATCAGGTATAACATATAACATGGTGACCAGTTTTATTGGTGTTTAACGACACTTTCAACAATGTGTCAGGTATTACGTAGAACATGGTGACCAGTTTTATTGGTGTTTAACAACACTTTCAACAATGTGTCAGGTATAACGAATAACATGGTGACCAGTTTTATTGGTGTTTAACGACACTTTCAACAATGCGTCAGGTATAACATATAACATGGTGACCAGTTTTATTGGTGTTTAACGACACTTTCAACAATGTATCAAGTATAACGTACAACATGGTGACCAGTTTTATTAGTGTTTAAGGACACTTTCAACAATGTGTCAGGTATTACGTATAACATGGTGACCAGTTTTATTGGTGTTTAACGACACTTTCAACAATGTGTCAGGTATAACATATAACATGGTGACCAGTTTTATTGGTGTTTAACGACACTTTCAACAATGTGTCAGGTATAGCGTATAACATGGTGACCAGTTTTGTTGGTGTTTAACGACACTTTCAACAATGTGTCAGGTATAGCGTATAACATGGTGACCAGTTTTATTGGTGTTTAACAACACTTTCAACAATGTATCAGGTATAGCGTATAATATGGTGACGAGTTTTATTGGTGTTTAACGACATTTTCAACAATGTATCAGGTATAACGTATAACATGGTGACCAGTTTTATTGGCGTTTAACGACACTTTCAACAATGTGTCAGGGATAACGTACAGGTATAACACGGTGACCAGTTTTATTAGTGTTTAATGACACTTTCAACAATGTATCAGGTATTAACGTAGAACATGGTGACCAATTTTATTGGTGTTTAACAACACTTTCAACAATGTGTCAGGGATAACGTACAGGTATAACACGGTGACCAGTTTTATTAGTGTTTAATGACACTTTCAACAATGTTTCAGGGATAACGTACAGGTAGAACACGGTGACCAATTTTATTGGTGTTTAACGACATTTTCAACAATGTTTCAGGTATAACGTATTACATGGTGACCAGTTTTATTGGTGTTTAATGACACTTTCAACAATGCATCAAGTATAACATATAACATGGTGACCAGTTTTATTGGTGTTTAACGACACTTTCAACAATGCGTCAGGTATAACATATAACATGGTGACCAGTTTTATTGGTGTTTAACGACACTTTCAACAATGTGTCAGGTATAACGTACAACATGGTGACCAGTTTTATTAGTGTTTAATGACATTTTCAACAATGTGTCAGGTATAACGTATAACATGGTGAACAGTTTAATTGGTGTTTAACGACACTTTGAACAATGTGTCAGGTATAACGTACAACATGGTGACCAGTTTTATTAGTGTTCAACGACACTTTCAACAATGTGTCAGGTATAACGTATAACATGGTGACCAGTTTTATTGGTATTTAACGACACTTTCAACAATGTGTCAGGTATAACGTATAACATGGTGACCAGTTTTATTGGTGTTTAACAACACTTTAAGCAATGCGTCAGGTATAACGTATAACATGGTGACCAGTTTTATTGGTGTTTAACGACACTTTCAACAATGTATCAGGTATAGCATATAACATGGTGCCCAGTTTTATTGATGTTTAACGACACTTTAAACAATGTATCAGGTATAGCGTATAACATGGTGACCAGTTTTATTGGTGTTTAACGAGACTTTAAACAATGTGTCAGGTATAGCGTATAACATGGTGACCAGTTTTATTGGTGTTTAACGACACTTTAAACAATGTATCAGGTATAGCGTATAACATGGTGACCAGTTTTATTGGTGTTTAACGACACTTTAAACAATGTATCAGGTATAACATATAACATGGTGACCAGTTTTATTAGTGTTTAATGACACTTTCAACAATGTGTCAGGGATAACGTACAGGTATAACACGGTGTCCAATTTTATTGGTGTTTAACGACATTTTCAACAATGCTTCAGGTATAACGTATTACATGGTGACCAGTTTTATTGGTGTTTAACGACACTTTCAACAATGCATCAGGTATAACATATAACATGGTGACCAGTTTTATTGGTGTTTAACGACACTTTCAACAATGTGTCAGGTATTACGTAGAACATGGTGACCAGTTTTATTGGTGTTTAACAACACTTTCAACAATGTGTCAGGTATAACGAATAACATGGTGACCAGTTTTATTGGTGTTTAACGACACTTTCAACAATGCGTCAGGTATAACATATAACATGGTGACCAGTTTTATTGGTGTTTAACGACACTTTCAACAATGTATCAAGTATAACGTACAACATGGTGACCAGTTTTATTAGTGTTTAAGGACACTTTCAACAATGTGTCAGGTATTACGTATAACATGGTGACCAGTTTTATTGGTGTTTAACGACACTTTCAACAATGTGTCAGGTATAACATATAACATGGTGACCAGTTTTATTGGTGTTTAACGACACTTTCAACAATGTGTCAGGTATAGCGTATAACATGGTGACCAGTTTTGTTGGTGTTTAACGACACTTTCAACAATGTGTCAGGTATAGCGTATAACATGGTGACCAGTTTTATTGGTGTTTAACAACACTTTCAACAATGTATCAGGTATAGCGTATAACATGGTGACGAGTTTTATTGGTGTTTAACGACATTTTCAACAATGTATCAGGTATAACGTATAACATAGTGACCAGTTTTATTGGCGTTTAACGACACTTTCAACAATGTGTCAGGGATAACGTACAGGTATAACACGGTGACCAGTTTTATTAGTGTTTAATGACACTTTCAACAATGTATCAGGTATTAACGTAGAACATGGTGACCAATTTTATTGGTGTTTAACAACACTTTCAACAATGTTTCAGGGATAACGTACAGGTAGAACACGGTGACCAATTTTATTGGTGTTTAACGACATTTTCAACAATGTTTCAGGTATAGCGTATAACATGGTGACCAGTTTTATTGGTGTTTAACGACACTTTCAACAATGCATCAGGTATAACATATAACATGGTGACCAGTTTTATTGGTCTTTAACGACACTTTCAACAATGCGTCAGGTATAACATATAACATGGTGACCAGTTTTATTGGTGTTTAACGACACTTTCAACAATGTGTCAGGTATAACGTACAACATGGTGACCAGTTTTATTAGTGTTTAATGACATTTTCAACAATGTGTCAGGTATAACGTATAACATGGTGAACAGTTTAATTGGTGTTTAACGACACTTTGAACAATGTGTCAGGTATAACGTACAACATGGTGACCAGTTTTATTAGTGTTCGACGACACTTTCAACAATGTGTCAGGTATAACGTATAACATGGTGACCAGTTTTATTGGTGTTTAACAACACTTTAAGCAATGCGTCAGGTATAACGTATAACATGGTGACCAGTTTTATTGGTGTTTAACGACACTTTCAACAATGTATCAGGTATAGCATATAACATGGTGCCCAGTTTTATTGGTGTTTAACGACACTTTCAACAATGTGTCAGGTATAACGTATGACATGTTGGCCAGTTTTATTGGTATTAACACCACTGTCAACAATATTTCAGCTATGATGTATAATATGGCATTCAGTTTTATTGGCGTTTAATGACACTTTCAACAATGTGTCAGATATTACGTATAACATGGTGACCAGTTTTATTAGTATTTAACGACACTTTCAACAGTGTGTCAGGTATAACATATAACATGGTGACCAATTTTATTGGCGTTTAACGACACTTTCATCAGTGTGTCAGGGATAACGTACAGGTATAACACGGTGACCAGTTTTATTCGTGTTTAATGACACTTTCAACAATGTGTCAGGGATAACGTACAGGTATAACACGGTGACCAATTTTATTGGTGTTTAACGACACTTTCAACAATGTGTCAGGTATATCGTATAACATGGTGACCAGTTTTATTGGTGTTTAACAACACTTTAAGCAATGCATCAGGTATAACGTATAACATGGTGACCAGTTTTATTGGTGTTTAACGACACTTTCAACAATGTATCAGGTATAGCATAAAACATGGTGCCCAGTTTTATTGGTGTTTAACGACACTTTCAACAATGTGTCAGGTATAACGTATGACATGTTGGCCAGTTTTATTGGTATTAACACCACTGTCAACAATATTTCAGCTATGATGTATAATATGGCATTCAGTTTTATTGGTGTTTAATGACACTTTCAACAATGTGTCAGGTATAACGTATACCATGGTGACCAGTTTTATTGGTGTTTAACGACACTTTCAGCAATGTGTCAGGTATAAGGCCAAAAAAAAAAATATGTCTGTTTACGGTTACCCGACCGACCCTATTTTCAGCGGCGACCCTAGTTCATTTTATCGGTAAATCAAAAGTGAAAGTGGACATATCAGAAATCTTTAGCCTAAAAAACTGTTTCCGGTTATATCCTGAAAAATAATAGCCATCAATTTTTTTATTATACGACCGCAACAATTTTTTTGAGGTATTATAACACCTTCAGACTGGAGAGCAATCAAATATATTCTAAAGTCCGGTACCTTTTCCGGATACGAATAGGTCCACAATCCGGAATTTACGTATGTGAAATAAAATGAAAATATAAAATAAAATGGAAATCCGACCTACTTACCCTTTTTTTTGGAGGATGTAACCGTAAACAGACATATATTTTTGCTTGGCCCAACGTATGACATGTTGGCCAGTTTTATTGGTATTAACGCCACTGTCAACAATATTTCAGCTATGATGTATAATATGGTGACCAGTTTTATTGGTGTTTAACGACACTTTCAACAATGTGTCAGGTATAACGTATAACATGGTGACCAGTTTTATTGGTGTTTAATGACACTTTCAACAATGTGTCAGGTATAACGTATAACATGGTGACCAGTTTTATTAGTGTTTAACGACACTTTCAACAATGTGTCAGGTATAACGTAGAACATGGTGACCAGTTTTATTGGTGTTTAACGACACTTTCAACAATGTGTCAGGTATAACGTACAACATGGTGACCAGTTTTATTGGTGTTCAACGACACTTTCAACAATGTGTCAGATATTACCTATAACATGGTGACCAGTTTTATTAGTATTTAACGACACTTTCAACAGTGTGTCAGGTATAACATATAATATGGTGACCAATTTTATTGGCGTTTAACGACACTTTCATCAGTGTGTCAGGGATAACGTACAGGTATAACACGGTGACCAGTTTTATTCGTGTTTAATGACACTTTCAACAATGTGTCAGGGATAACGTACAGGTATAAGACGGTGACCAATTTTATTGGTGTTTAACGACACTTTCAACAATGTGTCAGGTATAACATATAACATGGTGACCAGTTTTATTGGTGTTTAACGACACTTTCAACAATGTGTCAGGTATTACGTAGAACATGGTGACCAGTTTTATTGGTGTTTAACAACACTTTCAACCATGTGTCAGGTATAACGTAGAACATGGTGACCAGTTTTATTGGTGTTTAACGACAGTGTCAACAATATGTCAGGTATAGCGTAGAAAATGGTGACCAGTTTTATTGGTGTTTAACGATACTTTCAACAATGAATCAGGTAAAACATAGAACATGGTGACCAGTTTTATTGGTGTTTAACGCCACTTTAAACAATGTGTCAGGTATAGCGTAGAACATGGTGACCAGTTTTATTGGTGTTTAACGACACTTTCAACAATGCATCAGGTATAGCATATAACATGGTGACCAGTTTTATTGGTGTTTAACGACACTTTCAACAATGCGTCAGGTATAACATATAACATGGTGACCAGTTTTATTGGTGTTTAACGACACTTTCAACAATGTGTCAGGTATAACGTATAACATGGTGACCAGTTTTATTGGTGTTTAACGACACTTTCAACAATGTGTCAGGTATAACGTACAACATGGTGACCAGTTTTATTGGTATTAACACCACTGTCAACAATATTTCAGCTATGATGTATAATATGGCATTCAGTTTTATTGGTGTTTAATGACACTTTCAACAATGTGTCAGATATAACGTAGAACATGGTGACCAGTTTTATTGGTGTTTAACGACACTTTCAGCAATGTGTCAAGTATAACGTAGAACATGGTGACCAGTTTTATTGGTGTTTAACGACACTTTAAGCAATGGGTCAGGTATAACATAGAACATGGTGACCAGTTTTATTGGTGTTTAGCGACACTTTCAACAATGTGTCAAGTATAACGTTGAACATGGTGACCAGTTTTATTGGTGTTTAGCGACACTTTCAACAATGTGTCAAGTATAACATAGAACATGGTGAACAGTTTTATTGGTGTTTAACGCTAATTTAAACAATGTTAGTTATAGCATAGAATATGGTGGCCAGTTTTATTGGTGTTTAACGTCACTTTCAACAATGTGACAGGTATAAAGTATTACATGGTGACCAGTTTTATTGGTGCTTAACACCACTTTCAACAATGTTAGTTATAGTGTAGAACATGTTGGCCAGTTTTATTGGTGTTTAACGACTTTCAACAATGTGTAAGGTATAACGTATAACATGCTGGCCAGTTTTATTGGTGTTTAACGCCACTTTCAACCATGTGTCAGGTATAACGTAGAACATGGTGACCAGTTTTATTGGTGTTTAACGACAGTGTCAACAATATGTCAGGTATAGCGTAGAAAATGGTGACCAGTTTTATTGGTGTTTAACGATACTTTCAACAATGAATCAGGTAAAACATAGAACATGGTGACCAGTTTTATTGGTGTTTAACGCCACTTTAAACAATGTGTCAGGTATAACGTAGAACATGGTGACCAGTTTTATTGGTGTTTAACGACACTTCCAACAATGTGTCAGGGATAACGTACAGGTATAACATGGTGACCAGTTTTATTAGTGTTTAATGACACTTTCAACAATGTGTTAGGGATAACGTACAGGTATAACACGGTGACCAATTTTATTGGTGTTTAACGACATTTTCAACAATGTTTCAGGTATAACGTATAACATGGTGACCAGTTTTATTGGTGTTTAACGACACTTTCAACAATGCATCAGGTATAACATATAACATGGTGACCAGTTTTATTGGTGTTTAACGACACTTTCAATAATATGTCAGGTATAACGTATAACATGGTGACCAGTTTAATTGGTGTTTAACGACACTTTCAACAATGTGTCAGGTATTACGTAGAACATGGTGACCAATTTTATTGGTGTTTAACAACACTTTCAACAATGTGTCAGGTATAGCGTACAACATGGTGACCAGTTTTATTGGTGTTTAACTACACTTTCAACAATGTGTCAGGTATAACGTATAACATGGTGACCAGTTTTATTGGTGTTTAACGACACTTTCAACAATGTGTCAGGTATAACGTAGAACATAGTGACCAGTTTTATTGGTGTTTAACGACACTTTCAACAATGTATCAGGTATAGCGTATAACATGGTGACCAGTTTTATTGGTGTTTAACGACACTTTAAACAATGTATCAGGTATAGCGTATAACATGGTGACCAGTTTTATTGGCGTTTAACGACACTTTAAACAATGTATCAGGTATAACATATAACATGGTGACCAGTTTTATTAGTGTTTAATGACACTTTCAACAATGTGTCAGGGATAACGTACAGGTATAACACGGTGACCAATTTTATTGGTGTTTAACGACATTTTCAACAATGCTTCAGGTATAACGTATTACATGGTGACCAGTTTTATTGGTGTTTAACGACACTTTCAACAATGCATCAGGTATAACATATAACATGGTGACCAGTTTTATTGGTGTTTAACGACACTTTCAACAATGTGTCAGGTATTACGTAGAACATGGTGACCAGTTTTATTGGTGTTTAACAACACTTTCAACCATGTGTCAGGTATAACGTAGAACATGGTGACCAGTTTTATTGGTGTTTAACGACAGTGTCAACAATATGTCAGGTATAGCGTAGAAAATGGTGACCAGTTTTATTGGTGTTTAACGATACTTTCAACAATGAATCAGGTAAAACATAGAACATGGTGACCAGTTTTATTGGTGTTTAACGCCACTTTAAACAATGTGTCAGGTATAGCGTAGAACATGGCGACCAGTTTTATTGGTGTTTAACGACACTTCCAACAATGTGTCAGGGATAACGTACAGGTATAACATGGTGACCAGTTTTATTAGTGTTTAATGACACTTTCAACAATGTGTTAGGGATAACGTACAGGTATAACACGGTGACCAATTTTATTGGTGTTTAACGACATTTTCAACAATGTTTCAGGTATAACGTATAACATGGTGACCAGTTTTATTGGTGTTTAACGACACTTTCAACAATGCATCAGGTATAACATATAACATGGTGACCAGTTTTATTGGTGTTTAACGACACTTTCAATAATATGTCAGGTATAACGTATAACATGGTGACCAGTTTAATTGGTGTTTAACGACACTTTCAACAATGTGTCAGGTATTACGTAGAACATGGTGACCAATTTTATTGGTGTTTAACAACACTTTCAACAATGTGTCAGGTATAACGAATAACATGGTGACCAGTTTTATTGGTGTTTAACGACACTTTCAACAATTCGTCAGGTATAACATATAACATGGTGACCAGTTTTATTAGTGTTTAAGGACACTTTCAACAATGTGTCAGGTATAGCGTACAACATGGTGACCAGTTTTATTGGTGTTTAACTACACTTTCAACAATGTGTCAGGTATAACGTATAACATGGTGACCAGTTTTATTGGTGTTTAACGACACTTTAAACAATGTCTCAGGTATAACGTAGAACATAGTGACCAGTTTTATTGGTGTTTAACGACACTTTAAACAATGTATCAGGTATAGCGTATAACATGGTGACCAGTTTTATTGGTGTTTAACGACACTTTAAACAATGTATCAGGTATAGCGTATAACATGGTGACCAGTTTTATTGGTGTTTAACGACACTTTAAACAATGTATCAGGTATAACATATAACATGGTGACCAGTTTTATTAGTGTTTAATGACACTTTCAACAATGTGTCAGGGATAACGTACAGGTATAACACGGTGACCAATTTTATTGGTGTTTAACGACATTTTCAACAATGCTTCAGGTATAACGTATTACATGGTGACCAGTTTTATTGGTGTTTAACGACACTTTCAACAATGCATCAGGTATAACATATAACATGGTGACCAGTTTTATTGGTGTTTAACGACACTTTCAACAATGTGTCAGGTATTACGTAGAACATGGTGACCAGTTTTATTGGTGTTTAACAACACTTTCAACAATGTGTCAGGTATAACGAATAACATGGTGACCAGTTTTATTGGTGTTTAACGACACTTTCAACAATGCGTCAGGTATAACATATAACATGGTGACCAGTTTTATTGGTGTTTAACGACACTTTCAACAATGTATCAAGTATAACGTACAACATGGTGACCAGTTTTATTAGTGTTTAAGGACACTTTCAACAATGTGTCAGGTATTACGTATAACATGGTGACCAGTTTTATTGGTGTTTAACGACACTTTCAACAATGTGTCAGGTATAACATATAACATGGTGACCAGTTTTATTGGTGTTTAACGACACTTTCAACAATGTGTCAGGTATAGCGTATAACATGGTGACCAGTTTTGTTGGTGTTTAACGACACTTTCAACAATGTGTCAGGTATAGCGTATAACATGGTGACCAGTTTTATTGGTGTTTAACAACACTTTCAACAATGTATCAGGTATAGCGTATAATATGGTGACGAGTTTTATTGGTGTTTAACGACATTTTCAACAATGTATCAGGTATAACGTATAACATGGTGACCAGTTTTATTGGCGTTTAACGACACTTTCAACAATGTGTCAGGGATAACGTACAGGTATAACACGGTGACCAGTTTTATTAGTGTTTAATGACACTTTCAACAATGTATCAGGTATTAACGTAGAACATGGTGACCAATTTTATTGGTGTTTAACAACACTTTCAACAATGTGTCAGGGATAACGTACAGGTATAACACGGTGACCAGTTTTATTAGTGTTTAATGACACTTTCAACAATGTTTCAGGGATAACGTACAGGTAGAACACGGTGACCAATTTTATTGGTGTTTAACGACATTTTCAACAATGTTTCAGGTATAACGTATTACATGGTGACCAGTTTTATTGGTGTTTAATGACACTTTCAACAATGCATCAAGTATAACATATAACATGGTGACCAGTTTTATTGGTGTTTAACGACACTTTCAACAATGCGTCAGGTATAACATATAACATGGTGACCAGTTTTATTGGTGTTTAACGACACTTTCAACAATGTGTCAGGTATAACGTACAACATGGTGACCAGTTTTATTAGTGTTTAATGACATTTTCAACAATGTGTCAGGTATAACGTATAACATGGTGAACAGTTTAATTGGTGTTTAACGACACTTTGAACAATGTGTCAGGTATAACGTACAACATGGTGACCAGTTTTATTAGTGTTCAACGACACTTTCAACAATGTGTCAGGTATAACGTATAACATGGTGACCAGTTTTATTGGTATTTAACGACACTTTCAACAATGTGTCAGGTATAACGTATAACATGGTGACCAGTTTTATTGGTGTTTAACAACACTTTAAGCAATGCGTCAGGTATAACGTATAACATGGTGACCAGTTTTATTGGTGTTTAACGACACTTTCAACAATGTATCAGGTATAGCATATAACATGGTGCCCAGTTTTATTGATGTTTAACGACACTTTAAACAATGTATCAGGTATAGCGTATAACATGGTGACCAGTTTTATTGGTGTTTAACGAGACTTTAAACAATGTGTCAGGTATAGCGTATAACATGGTGACCAGTTTTATTGGTGTTTAACGACACTTTAAACAATGTATCAGGTATAGCGTATAACATGGTGACCAGTTTTATTGGTGTTTAACGACACTTTAAACAATGTATCAGGTATAACATATAACATGGTGACCAGTTTTATTAGTGTTTAATGACACTTTCAACAATGTGTCAGGGATAACGTACAGGTATAACACGGTGTCCAATTTTATTGGTGTTTAACGACATTTTCAACAATGCTTCAGGTATAACGTATTACATGGTGACCAGTTTTATTGGTGTTTAACGACACTTTCAACAATGCATCAGGTATAACATATAACATGGTGACCAGTTTTATTGGTGTTTAACGACACTTTCAACAATGTGTCAGGTATTACGTAGAACATGGTGACCAGTTTTATTGGTGTTTAACAACACTTTCAACAATGTGTCAGGTATAACGAATAACATGGTGACCAGTTTTATTGGTGTTTAACGACACTTTCAACAATGCGTCAGGTATAACATATAACATGGTGACCAGTTTTATTGGTGTTTAACGACACTTTCAACAATGTATCAAGTATAACGTACAACATGGTGACCAGTTTTATTAGTGTTTAAGGACACTTTCAACAATGTGTCAGGTATTACGTATAACATGGTGACCAGTTTTATTGGTGTTTAACGACACTTTCAACAATGTGTCAGGTATAACATATAACATGGTGACCAGTTTTATTGGTGTTTAACGACACTTTCAACAATGTGTCAGGTATAGCGTATAACATGGTGACCAGTTTTGTTGGTGTTTAACGACACTTTCAACAATGTGTCAGGTATAGCGTATAACATGGTGACCAGTTTTATTGGTGTTTAACAACACTTTCAACAATGTATCAGGTATAGCGTATAACATGGTGACGAGTTTTATTGGTGTTTAACGACATTTTCAACAATGTATCAGGTATAACGTATAACATAGTGACCAGTTTTATTGGCGTTTAACGACACTTTCAACAATGTGTCAGGGATAACGTACAGGTATAACACGGTGACCAGTTTTATTAGTGTTTAATGACACTTTCAACAATGTATCAGGTATTAACGTAGAACATGGTGACCAATTTTATTGGTGTTTAACAACACTTTCAACAATGTTTCAGGGATAACGTACAGGTAGAACACGGTGACCAATTTTATTGGTGTTTAACGACATTTTCAACAATGTTTCAGGTATAGCGTATAACATGGTGACCAGTTTTATTGGTGTTTAACGACACTTTCAACAATGCATCAGGTATAACATATAACATGGTGACCAGTTTTATTGGTCTTTAACGACACTTTCAACAATGCGTCAGGTATAACATATAACATGGTGACCAGTTTTATTGGTGTTTAACGACACTTTCAACAATGTGTCAGGTATAACGTACAACATGGTGACCAGTTTTATTAGTGTTTAATGACATTTTCAACAATGTGTCAGGTATAACGTATAACATGGTGAACAGTTTAATTGGTGTTTAACGACACTTTGAACAATGTGTCAGGTATAACGTACAACATGGTGACCAGTTTTATTAGTGTTCGACGACACTTTCAACAATGTGTCAGGTATAACGTATAACATGGTGACCAGTTTTATTGGTGTTTAACAACACTTTAAGCAATGCGTCAGGTATAACGTATAACATGGTGACCAGTTTTATTGGTGTTTAACGACACTTTCAACAATGTATCAGGTATAGCATATAACATGGTGCCCAGTTTTATTGGTGTTTAACGACACTTTCAACAATGTGTCAGGTATAACGTATGACATGTTGGCCAGTTTTATTGGTATTAACACCACTGTCAACAATATTTCAGCTATGATGTATAATATGGCATTCAGTTTTATTGGCGTTTAATGACACTTTCAACAATGTGTCAGATATTACGTATAACATGGTGACCAGTTTTATTAGTATTTAACGACACTTTCAACAGTGTGTCAGGTATAACATATAACATGGTGACCAATTTTATTGGCGTTTAACGACACTTTCATCAGTGTGTCAGGGATAACGTACAGGTATAACACGGTGACCAGTTTTATTCGTGTTTAATGACACTTTCAACAATGTGTCAGGGATAACGTACAGGTATAACACGGTGACCAATTTTATTGGTGTTTAACGACACTTTCAACAATGTGTCAGGTATATCGTATAACATGGTGACCAGTTTTATTGGTGTTTAACAACACTTTAAGCAATGCATCAGGTATAACGTATAACATGGTGACCAGTTTTATTGGTGTTTAACGACACTTTCAACAATGTATCAGGTATAGCATAAAACATGGTGCCCAGTTTTATTGGTGTTTAACGACACTTTCAACAATGTGTCAGGTATAACGTATGACATGTTGGCCAGTTTTATTGGTATTAACACCACTGTCAACAATATTTCAGCTATGATGTATAATATGGCATTCAGTTTTATTGGTGTTTAATGACACTTTCAACAATGTGTCAGGTATAACGTATACCATGGTGACCAGTTTTATTGGTGTTTAACGACACTTTCAGCAATGTGTCAGGTATAAGGCCAAAAAAAAAAATATGTCTGTTTACGGTTACCCGACCGACCCTATTTTCAGCGGCGACCCTAGTTCATTTTATCGGTAAATCAAAAGTGAAAGTGGACATATCAGAAATCTTTAGCCTAAAAAACTGTTTCCGGTTATATCCTGAAAAATAATAGCCATCAATTTTTTTATTATACGACCGCAACAATTTTTTTGAGGTATTATAACACCTTCAGACTGGAGAGCAATCAAATATATTCTAAAGTCCGGTACCTTTTCCGGATACGAATAGGTCCACAATCCGGAATTTACGTATGTGAAATAAAATGAAAATATAAAATAAAATGGAAATCCGACCTACTTACCCTTTTTTTTGGAGGATGTAACCGTAAACAGACATATATTTTTGCTTGGCCCAACGTATGACATGTTGGCCAGTTTTATTGGTATTAACGCCACTGTCAACAATATTTCAGCTATGATGTATAATATGGTGACCAGTTTTATTGGTGTTTAACGACACTTTCAACAATGTGTCAGGTATAACGTATAACATGGTGACCAGTTTTATTGGTGTTTAATGACACTTTCAACAATGTGTCAGGTATAACGTATAACATGGTGACCAGTTTTATTAGTGTTTAACGACACTTTCAACAATGTGTCAGGTATAACGTAGAACATGGTGACCAGTTTTATTGGTGTTTAACGACACTTTCAACAATGTGTCAGGTATAACGTACAACATGGTGACCAGTTTTATTGGTGTTCAACGACACTTTCAACAATGTGTCAGATATTACCTATAACATGGTGACCAGTTTTATTAGTATTTAACGACACTTTCAACAGTGTGTCAGGTATAACATATAATATGGTGACCAATTTTATTGGCGTTTAACGACACTTTCATCAGTGTGTCAGGGATAACGTACAGGTATAACACGGTGACCAGTTTTATTCGTGTTTAATGACACTTTCAACAATGTGTCAGGGATAACGTACAGGTATAAGACGGTGACCAATTTTATTGGTGTTTAACGACACTTTCAACAATGTGTCAGGTATAACATATAACATGGTGACCAGTTTTATTGGTGTTTAACGACACTTTCAACAATGTGTCAGGTATTACGTAGAACATGGTGACCAGTTTTATTGGTGTTTAACAACACTTTCAACCATGTGTCAGGTATAACGTAGAACATGGTGACCAGTTTTATTGGTGTTTAACGACAGTGTCAACAATATGTCAGGTATAGCGTAGAAAATGGTGACCAGTTTTATTGGTGTTTAACGATACTTTCAACAATGAATCAGGTAAAACATAGAACATGGTGACCAGTTTTATTGGTGTTTAACGCCACTTTAAACAATGTGTCAGGTATAGCGTAGAACATGGTGACCAGTTTTATTGGTGTTTAACGACACTTCCAACAATGTGTCAGGGATAACGTACAGGTATAACATGGTGACCAGTTTTATTAGTGTTTAATGACACTTTCAACAATGTGTTAGGGATAACGTACAGGTATAACACGGTGACCAATTTTATTGGTGTTTAACGACATTTTCAACAATGTTTCAGGTATAACGTATTACATGGTGACCAGTTTTATTGGTGTTTAACGACACTTTCAACAATGCATCAGGTATAACATATAACATGGTGACCAGTTTTATTGGTGTTTAACGACACTTTCAATAATATGTCAGGTATAACGTATAACATGGTGACCAGTTTAATTGGTGTTTAACGACACTTTCAACAATGTGTCAGGTATTACGTAGAACATGGTGACCAATTTTATTGGTGTTTAACAACACTTTCAACAATGTGTCAGGTATAACGAATAACATGGTGACCAGTTTTATTGGTGTTTAACGACACTTTCAACAATTCGTCAGGTATAACATATAACATGGTGACCAGTTTTATTAGTGTTTAAGGACACTTTCAACAATGTGTCAGGTATAGCGTACAACATGGTGACCAGTTTTATTGGTGTTTAACTACACTTTCAACAATGTGTCAGGTATAACGTATAACATGGTGACCAGTTTTATTGGTGTTTAACGACACTTTAAACAATGTGTCAGGTATAACGTAGAACATAGTGACCAGTTTTATTGGTGTTTAACGACACTTTAAACAATGTATCAGGTATAGCGTATAACATGGTGACCAGTTTTATTGGTGTTTAACGACACTTTAAACAATGCATCAGGTATAGCGTATAACACGGTGACCAATTTTATTGGTGTTTAACGACATTTTCAACAATGTTTCAGGTATAACGTATAACATGGTGACCAGTTTTATTGGTGTTTAACGACACTTTCAACAATGCATCAGGTATAACATATAACATGGTGACCAGTTTTATTGGTGTTTAACGACACTTTCAATAATATGTCAGGTATAACGTATAACATGGTGACCAGTTTAATTGGTGTTTAACGACACTTTCAACAATGTGTCAGGTATTACGTAGAACATGGTGACCAATTTTATTGGTGTTTAACAACACTTTCAACAATGTGTCAGGTATAGCGTACAACATGGTGACCAGTTTTATTGGTGTTTAACTACACTTTCAACAATGTGTCAGGTATAACGTATAACATGGTGACCAGTTTTATTGGTGTTTAACGACACTTTCAACAATGTGTCAGGTATAACGTAGAACATAGTGACCAGTTTTATTGGTGTTTAACGACACTTTCAACAATGTATCAGGTATAGCGTATAACATGGTGACCAGTTTTATTGGTGTTTAACGACACTTTAAACAATGTATCAGGTATAGCGTATAACATGGTGACCAGTTTTATTGGCGTTTAACGACACTTTAAACAATGTATCAGGTATAACATATAACATGGTGACCAGTTTTATTAGTGTTTAATGACACTTTCAACAATGTGTCAGGGATAACGTACAGGTATAACACGGTGACCAATTTTATTGGTGTTTAACGACATTTTCAACAATGCTTCAGGTATAACGTATTACATGGTGACCAGTTTTATTGGTGTTTAACGACACTTTCAACAATGCATCAGGTATAACATATAACATGGTGACCAGTTTTATTGGTGTTTAACGACACTTTCAACAATGTGTCAGGTATTACGTAGAACATGGTGACCAGTTTTATTGGTGTTTAACAACACTTTCAACCATGTGTCAGGTATAACGTAGAACATGGTGACCAGTTTTATTGGTGTTTAACGACAGTGTCAACAATATGTCAGGTATAGCGTAGAAAATGGTGACCAGTTTTATTGGTGTTTAACGATACTTTCAACAATGAATCAGGTAAAACATAGAACATGGTGACCAGTTTTATTGGTGTTTAACGCCACTTTAAACAATGTGTCAGGTATAGCGTAGAACATGGCGACCAGTTTTATTGGTGTTTAACGACACTTCCAACAATGTGTCAGGGATAACGTACAGGTATAACATGGTGACCAGTTTTATTAGTGTTTAATGACACTTTCAACAATGTGTTAGGGATAACGTACAGGTATAACACGGTGACCAATTTTATTGGTGTTTAACGACATTTTCAACAATGTTTCAGGTATAACGTATTACATGGTGACCAGTTTTATTGGTGTTTAACGACACTTTCAACAATGCATCAGGTATAACATATAACATGGTGACCAGTTTTATTGGTGTTTAACGACACTTTCAATAATATGTCAGGTATAACGTATAACATGGTGACCAGTTTAATTGGTGTTTAACGACACTTTCAACAATGTGTCAGGTATTACGTAGAACATGGTGACCAATTTTATTGGTGTTTAACAACACTTTCAACAATGTGTCAGGTATAACGAATAACATGGTGACCAGTTTTATTGGTGTTTAACGACACTTTCAACAATTCGTCAGGTATAACATATAACATGGTGACCAGTTTTATTAGTGTTTAAGGACACTTTCAACAATGTGTCAGGTATAGCGTACAACATGGTGACCAGTTTTATTGGTGTTTAACTACACTTTCAACAATGTGTCAGGTATAACGTATAACATGGTGACCAGTTTTATTGGTGTTTAACGACACTTTAAACAATGTGTCAGGTATAACGTAGAACATAGTGACCAGTTTTATTGGTGTTTAACGACACTTTAAACAATGTATCAGGTATAGCGTATAACATGGTGACCAGTTTTATTGGTGTTTAACGACACTTTAAACAATGCATCAGGTATAGCGTATAACATGGTGACCAGTTTTATTGGTGTTTAACGACACTTTAAACAATGTATCAGGTATAACATATAACATGGTGACCAGTTTTATTAGTGTTTAATGACACTTTCAACAATGTGTCAGGGATAACGTACAGGTATAACACGGTGACCAATTTTATTGGTGTTTAACGACATTTTCAACAATGCTTCAGGTATAACGTATTACATGGTGACCAGTTTTATTGGTGTTTAACGACACTTTCAACAATGCATCAGGTATAACATATAACATGGTGACCAGTTTTATTGGTGTTTAACGACACTTTCAACAATGTGTCAGGTATTACGTAGAACATGGTGACCAGTTTTATTGGTGTTTAACAACACTTTCAACAATGTGTCAGGTATAACGAATAACATGGTGACCAGTTTTATTGGTGTTTAACGACACTTTCAACAATGCGTCAGGTATAACATATAACATGGTGACCAGTTTTATTGGTGTTTAACGACACTTTCAACAATGTATCAAGTATAACGTACAACATGGTGACCAGTTTTATTAGTGTTTAAGGACACTTTCAACAATGTGTCAGGTATTACGTATAACATGGTGACCAGTTTTATTGGTGTTTAACGACACTTTCAACAATGTGTCAGGTATAACATATAACATGGTGACCAGTTTTATTGGTGTTTAACGACACTTTCAACAATGTGTCAGGTATAGCGTATAACATGGTGACCAGTTTTGTTGGTGTTTAACGACACTTTCAACAATGTGTCAGGTATAGCGTATAACATGGTGACCAGTTTTATTGGTGTTTAACAACACTTTCAACAATGTATCAGGTATAGCGTATAATATGGTGACGAGTTTTATTGGTGTTTAACGACATTTTCAACAATGTATCAGGTATAACGTATAACATGGTGACCAGTTTTATTGGCGTTTAACGACACTTTCAACAATGTGTCAGGGATAACGTACAGGTATAACACGGTGACCAGTTTTATTAGTGTTTAATGACACTTTCAACAATGTATCAGGTATTAACGTAGAACATGGTGACCAATTTTATTGGTGTTTAACAACACTTTCAACAATGTGTCAGGGATAACGTACAGGTATAACACGGTGACCAGTTTTATTAGTGTTTAATGACACTTTCAACAATGTTTCAGGGATAACGTACAGGTAGAACACGGTGACCAATTTTATTGGTGTTTAACGACATTTTCAACAATGTTTCAGGTATAACGTATTACATGGTGACCAGTTTTATTGGTGTTTAATGACACTTTCAACAATGCATCAAGTATAACATATAACATGGTGACCAGTTTTATTGGTGTTTAACGACACTTTCAACAATGCGTCAGGTATAACATATAACATGGTGACCAGTTTTATTGGTGTTTAACGACACTTTCAACAATGTGTCAGGTATAACGTACAACATGGTGACCAGTTTTATTAGTGTTTAATGACATTTTCAACAATGTGTCAGGTATAACGTATAACATGGTGAACAGTTTAATTGGTGTTTAACGACACTTTGAACAATGTGTCAGGTATAACGTACAACATGGTGACCAGTTTTATTAGTGTTCAACGACACTTTCAACAATGTGTCAGGTATAACGTATAACATGGTGACCAGTTTTATTGGTATTTAACGACACTTTCAACAATGTGTCAGGTATAACGTATAACATGGTGACCAGTTTTATTGGTGTTTAACAACACTTTAAGCAATGCGTCAGGTATAACGTATAACATGGTGACCAGTTTTATTGGTGTTTAACGACACTTTCAACAATGTATCAGGTATAGCATATAACATGGTGCCCAGTTTTATTGATGTTTAACGACACTTTAAACAATGTATCAGGTATAGCGTATAACATGGTGACCAGTTTTATTGGTGTTTAACGAGACTTTAAACAATGTGTCAGGTATAGCGTATAACATGGTGACCAGTTTTATTGGTGTTTAACGACACTTTAAACAATGTATCAGGTATAGCGTATAACATGGTGACCAGTTTTATTGGTGTTTAACGACACTTTAAACAATGTATCAGGTATAACATATAACATGGTGACCAGTTTTATTAGTGTTTAATGACACTTTCAACAATGTGTCAGGGATAACGTACAGGTATAACACGGTGTCCAATTTTATTGGTGTTTAACGACATTTTCAACAATGCTTCAGGTATAACGTATTACATGGTGACCAGTTTTATTGGTGTTTAACGACACTTTCAACAATGCATCAGGTATAACATATAACATGGTGACCAGTTTTATTGGTGTTTAACGACACTTTCAACAATGTGTCAGGTATTACGTAGAACATGGTGACCAGTTTTATTGGTGTTTAACAACACTTTCAACAATGTGTCAGGTATAACGAATAACATGGTGACCAGTTTTATTGGTGTTTAACGACACTTTCAACAATGCGTCAGGTATAACATATAACATGGTGACCAGTTTTATTGGTGTTTAACGACACTTTCAACAATGTATCAAGTATAACGTACAACATGGTGACCAGTTTTATTAGTGTTTAAGGACACTTTCAACAATGTGTCAGGTATTACGTATAACATGGTGACCAGTTTTATTGGTGTTTAACGACACTTTCAACAATGTGTCAGGTATAACATATAACATGGTGACCAGTTTTATTGGTGTTTAACGACACTTTCAACAATGTGTCAGGTATAGCGTATAACATGGTGACCAGTTTTGTTGGTGTTTAACGACACTTTCAACAATGTGTCAGGTATAGCGTATAACATGGTGACCAGTTTTATTGGTGTTTAACAACACTTTCAACAATGTATCAGGTATAGCGTATAACATGGTGACGAGTTTTATTGGTGTTTAACGACATTTTCAACAATGTATCAGGTATAACGTATAACATAGTGACCAGTTTTATTGGCGTTTAACGACACTTTCAACAATGTGTCAGGGATAACGTACAGGTATAACACGGTGACCAGTTTTATTAGTGTTTAATGACACTTTCAACAATGTATCAGGTATTAACGTAGAACATGGTGACCAATTTTATTGGTGTTTAACAACACTTTCAACAATGTTTCAGGGATAACGTACAGGTAGAACACGGTGACCAATTTTATTGGTGTTTAACGACATTTTCAACAATGTTTCAGGTATAGCGTATAACATGGTGACCAGTTTTATTGGTGTTTAACGACACTTTCAACAATGCATCAGGTATAACATATAACATGGTGACCAGTTTTATTGGTCTTTAACGACACTTTCAACAATGCGTCAGGTATAACATATAACATGGTGACCAGTTTTATTGGTGTTTAACGACACTTTCAACAATGTGTCAGGTATAACGTACAACATGGTGACCAGTTTTATTAGTGTTTAATGACATTTTCAACAATGTGTCAGGTATAACGTATAACATGGTGAACAGTTTAATTGGTGTTTAACGACACTTTGAACAATGTGTCAGGTATAACGTACAACATGGTGACCAGTTTTATTAGTGTTCGACGACACTTTCAACAATGTGTCAGGTATAACGTATAACATGGTGACCAGTTTTATTGGTGTTTAACAACACTTTAAGCAATGCGTCAGGTATAACGTATAACATGGTGACCAGTTTTATTGGTGTTTAACGACACTTTCAACAATGTATCAGGTATAGCATATAACATGGTGCCCAGTTTTATTGGTGTTTAACGACACTTTCAACAATGTGTCAGGTATAACGTATGACATGTTGGCCAGTTTTATTGGTATTAACACCACTGTCAACAATATTTCAGCTATGATGTATAATATGGCATTCAGTTTTATTGGCGTTTAATGACACTTTCAACAATGTGTCAGATATTACGTATAACATGGTGACCAGTTTTATTAGTATTTAACGACACTTTCAACAGTGTGTCAGGTATAACATATAACATGGTGACCAATTTTATTGGCGTTTAACGACACTTTCATCAGTGTGTCAGGGATAACGTACAGGTATAACACGGTGACCAGTTTTATTCGTGTTTAATGACACTTTCAACAATGTGTCAGGGATAACGTACAGGTATAACACGGTGACCAATTTTATTGGTGTTTAACGACACTTTCAACAATGTGTCAGGTATATCGTATAACATGGTGACCAGTTTTATTGGTGTTTAACAACACTTTAAGCAATGCATCAGGTATAACGTATAACATGGTGACCAGTTTTATTGGTGTTTAACGACACTTTCAACAATGTATCAGGTATAGCATAAAACATGGTGCCCAGTTTTATTGGTGTTTAACGACACTTTCAACAATGTGTCAGGTATAACGTATGACATGTTGGCCAGTTTTATTGGTATTAACACCACTGTCAACAATATTTCAGCTATGATGTATAATATGGCATTCAGTTTTATTGGTGTTTAATGACACTTTCAACAATGTGTCAGGTATAACGTATACCATGGTGACCAGTTTTATTGGTGTTTAACGACACTTTCAGCAATGTGTCAGGTATAAGGCCAAAAAAAAAAATATGTCTGTTTACGGTTACCCGACCGACCCTATTTTCAGCGGCGACCCTAGTTCATTTTATCGGTAAATCAAAAGTGAAAGTGGACATATCAGAAATCTTTAGCCTAAAAAACTGTTTCCGGTTATATCCTGAAAAATAATAGCCATCAATTTTTTTATTATACGACCGCAACAATTTTTTTGAGGTATTATAACACCTTCAGACTGGAGAGCAATCAAATATATTCTAAAGTCCGGTACCTTTTCCGGATACGAATAGGTCCACAATCCGGAATTTACGTATGTGAAATAAAATGAAAATATAAAATAAAATGGAAATCCGACCTACTTACCCTTTTTTTTGGAGGATGTAACCGTAAACAGACATATATTTTTGCTTGGCCCAACGTATGACATGTTGGCCAGTTTTATTGGTATTAACGCCACTGTCAACAATATTTCAGCTATGATGTATAATATGGTGACCAGTTTTATTGGTGTTTAACGACACTTTCAACAATGTGTCAGGTATAACGTATAACATGGTGACCAGTTTTATTGGTGTTTAATGACACTTTCAACAATGTGTCAGGTATAACGTATAACATGGTGACCAGTTTTATTAGTGTTTAACGACACTTTCAACAATGTGTCAGGTATAACGTAGAACATGGTGACCAGTTTTATTGGTGTTTAACGACACTTTCAACAATGTGTCAGGTATAACGTACAACATGGTGACCAGTTTTATTGGTGTTCAACGACACTTTCAACAATGTGTCAGATATTACCTATAACATGGTGACCAGTTTTATTAGTATTTAACGACACTTTCAACAGTGTGTCAGGTATAACATATAATATGGTGACCAATTTTATTGGCGTTTAACGACACTTTCATCAGTGTGTCAGGGATAACGTACAGGTATAACACGGTGACCAGTTTTATTCGTGTTTAATGACACTTTCAACAATGTGTCAGGGATAACGTACAGGTATAAGACGGTGACCAATTTTATTGGTGTTTAACGACACTTTCAACAATGTGTCAGGTATAACATATAACATGGTGACCAGTTTTATTGGTGTTTAACGACACTTTCAACAATGTGTCAGGTATTACGTAGAACATGGTGACCAGTTTTATTGGTGTTTAACAACACTTTCAACCATGTGTCAGGTATAACGTAGAACATGGTGACCAGTTTTATTGGTGTTTAATGACAGTGTCAACAATATGTCAGGTATAGCGTAGAAAATGGTGACCAGTTTTATTGGTGTTTAACGA
This sequence comes from Bathymodiolus brooksi, assembly GCA_963680875.1. Classification (NCBI taxonomy): domain Eukaryota; kingdom Metazoa; phylum Mollusca; class Bivalvia; order Mytilida; family Modiolidae; genus Bathymodiolus; species Bathymodiolus brooksi. The sequence continues at coordinate 7,959,713 of OY804583.1, read as the reverse complement.
TACTTTCAACAATGAATCAGGTAAAACATAGAACATGGTGACCAGTTTTATTGGTGTTTAACGCCACTTTAAACAATGTGTCAGGTATAGCGTAGAACATGGTGACCAGTTTTATTGGTGTTTAACGACACTTCCAACAATGTGTCAGGGATAACGTACAGGTATAACATGGTGACCAGTTTTATTAGTGTTTAATGACACTTTCAACAATGTGTTAGGGATAACGTACAGGTATAACACGGTGACCAATTTTATTGGTGTTTAACGACATTTTCAACAATGTTTCAGGTATAACGTATTACATGGTGACCAGTTTTATTGGTGTTTAACGACACTTTCAACAATGCATCAGGTATAACATATAACATGGTGACCAGTTTTATTGGTGTTTAACGACACTTTCAATAATATGTCAGGTATAACGTATAACATGGTGACCAGTTTAATTGGTGTTTAACGACACTTTCAACAATGTGTCAGGTATTACGTAGAACATGGTGACCAATTTTATTGGTGTTTAACAACACTTTCAACAATGTGTCAGGTATAACGAATAACATGGTGACCAGTTTTATTGGTGTTTAACGACACTTTCAACAATTCGTCAGGTATAACATATAACATGGTGACCAGTTTTATTAGTGTTTAAGGACACTTTCAACAATGTGTCAGGTATAGCGTACAACATGGTGACCAGTTTTATTGGTGTTTAACTACACTTTCAACAATGTGTCAGGTATAACGTATAACATGGTGACCAGTTTTATTGGTGTTTAACGACACTTTAAACAATGTGTCAGGTATAACGTAGAACATAGTGACCAGTTTTATTGGTGTTTAACGACACTTTAAACAATGTATCAGGTATAGCGTATAACATGGTGACCAGTTTTATTGGTGTTTAACGACACTTTAAACAATGCATCAGGTATAGCGTATAACATGGTGACCAGTTTTATTGGTGTTTAACGACACTTTAAACAATGTATCAGGTATAACATATAACATGGTGACCAGTTTTATTAGTGTTTAATGACACTTTCAACAATGTGTCAGGGATAACGTACAGGTATAACACGGTGACCAATTTTATTGGTGTTTAACGACATTTTCAACAATGCTTCAGGTATAACGTATTACATGGTGACCAGTTTTATTGGTGTTTAACGACACTTTCAACAATGCATCAGGTATAACATATAACATGGTGACCAGTTTTATTGGTGTTTAACGACACTTTCAACAATGTGTCAGGTATTACGTAGAACATGGTGACCAGTTTTATTGGTGTTTAACAACACTTTCAACAATGTGTCAGGTATAACGAATAACATGGTGACCAGTTTTATTGGTGTTTAACGACACTTTCAACAATGCGTCAGGTATAACATATAACATGGTGACCAGTTTTATTGGTGTTTAACGACACTTTCAACAATGTATCAAGTATAACGTACAACATGGTGACCAGTTTTATTAGTGTTTAAGGACACTTTCAACAATGTGTCAGGTATTACGTATAACATGGTGACCAGTTTTATTGGTGTTTAACGACACTTTCAACAATGTGTCAGGTATAACATATAACATGGTGACCAGTTTTATTGGTGTTTAACGACACTTTCAACAATGTGTCAGGTATAGCGTATAACATGGTGACCAGTTTTGTTGGTGTTTAACGACACTTTCAACAATGTGTCAGGTATAGCGTATAACATGGTGACCAGTTTTATTGGTGTTTAACAACACTTTCAACAATGTATCAGGTATAGCGTATAACATGGTGACGAGTTTTATTGGTGTTTAACGACATTTTCAACAATGTATCAGGTATAACGTATAACATGGTGACCAGTTTTATTGGCGTTTAACGACACTTTCAACAATGTGTCAGGGATAACGTACAGGTATAACACGGTGACCAGTTTTATTAGTGTTTAATGACACTTTCAACAATGTATCAGGTATTAACGTAGAACATGGTGACCAATTTTATTGGTGTTTAACAACACTTTCAACAATGTGTCAGGGATAACGTACAGGTATAACACGGTGACCAGTTTTATTAGTGTTTAATGACACTTTCAACAATGTTTCAGGGATAACGTACAGGTAGAACACGGTGACCAATTTTATTGGTGTTTAACGACATTTTCAACAATGTTTCAGGTATAACGTATTACATGGTGACCAGTTTTATTGGTGTTTAATGACACTTTCAACAATGCATCAAGTATAACATATAACATGGTGACCAGTTTTATTGGTGTTTAACGACACTTTCAACAATGCGTCAGGTATAACATATAACATGGTGACCAGTTTTATTGGTGTTTAACGACACTTTCAACAATGTGTCAGGTATAACGTACAACATGGTGACCAGTTTTATTAGTGTTTAATGACATTTTCAACAATGTGTCAGGTATAACGTATAACATGGTGAACAGTTTAATTGGTGTTTAACGACACTTTGAACAATGTGTCAGGTATAACGTACAACATGGTGACCAGTTTTATTAGTGTTCAACGACACTTTCAACAATGTGTCAGGTATAACGTATGACATGGTGACCAGTTTTATTGGTATTTAACGACACTTTCAACAATGTGTCAGGTATAACGTATAACATGGTGACCAGTTTTATTGGTGTTTAACAACACTTTAAGCAATGCGTCAGGTATAACGTATAACATGGTGACCAGTTTTATTGGTGTTTAACGACACTTTCAACAATGTATCAGGTATAGCATATAACATGGTGCCCAGTTTTATTGGTGTTTAACGACACTTTAAACAATGTATCAGGTATAGCGTATAACATGGTGACCAGTTTTATTGGTGTTTAACGAGACTTTAAACAATGTGTCAGGTATAGCGTATAACATGGTGACCAGTTTTATTGGTGTTTAACGACACTTTAAACAATGTATCAGGTATAGCGTATAACATGGTGACCAGTTTTATTAGTGTTTAACGACACTTTAAACAATGTATCAGGTATAACATATAACATGGTGACCAGTTTTATTAGTGTTTAATGACACTTTCAACAATGTGTCAGGGATAACGTACAGGTATAACACGGTGTCCAATTTTATTGGTGTTTAACGACATTTTCAACAATGCTTCAGGTATAACGTATTACATGGTGACCAGTTTTATTGGTGTTTAACGACACTTTCAACAATGCATCAGGTATAACATATAACATGGTGACCAGTTTTATTGGTGTTTAACGACACTTTCAACAATGTGTCAGGTATTACGTAGAACATGGTGACCAGTTTTATTGGTGTTTAACAACACTTTCAACAATGTGTCAGGTATAACGAATAACATGGTGACCAGTTTTATTGGTGTTTAACGACACTTTCAACAATGCGTCAGGTATAACATATAACATGGTGACCAGTTTTATTGGTGTTTAACGACACTTTCAACAATGTATCAAGTATAACGTACAACATGGTGACCAGTTTTATTAGTGTTTAAGGACACTTTCAACAATGTGTCAGGTATTACGTATAACATGGTGACCAGTTTTATTGGTGTTTAACGACACTTTCAACAATGTGTCAGGTATAACATATAACATGGTGACCAGTTTTATTGGTGTTTAACGACACTTTCAACAATGTGTCAGGTATAGCGTATAACATGGTGACCAGTTTTGTTGGTGTTTAACGACACTTTCAACAATGTGTCAGGTATAGCGTATAACATGGTGACCAGTTTTATTGGTGTTTAACAACACTTTCAACAATGTATCAGGTATAGCGTATAACATGGTGACGAGTTTTATTGGTGTTTAACGACATTTTCAACAATGTATCAGGTATAACGTATAACATAGTGACCAGTTTTATTGGCGTTTAACGACACTTTCAACAATGTGTCAGGGATAACGTACAGGTATAACACGGTGACCAGTTTTATTAGTGTTTAATGACACTTTCAACAATGTATCAGGTATTAACGTAGAACATGGTGACCAATTTTATTGGTGTTTAACAACACTTTCAACAATGTGTCAGGGATAACGTACAGGTATAACACGGTGACTAGTTTTATTAGTGTTTAATGACACTTTCAACAATGTTTCAGGGATAACGTACAGGTAGAACACGGTGACCAATTTTATTGGTGTTTAACGACATTTTCAACAATGTTTCAGGTATAACGTATAACATGGTGACCAGTTTTATTGGTGTTTAACGACACTTTCAACAATGCATCAGGTATAACATATAACATGGTGACCAGTTTTATTGGTGTTTAACGACACTTTCAACAATGCGTCAGGTATAACATATAACATGGTGACCAGTTTTATTGGTGTTTAACGACACTTTCAACAATGTGTCAGGTATAACGTACAACATGGTGACCAGTTTTATTAGTGTTTAATGACATTTTCAACAATGTGTCAGGTATAACGTATAACATGGTGAACAGTTTAATTGGTGTTTAACGACACTTTGAACAATGTGTCAGGTATAACGTACAACATGGTGACCAGTTTTATTAGTGTTCAACGACACTTTCAACAATGTGTCAGGTATAACGTATAACATGGTGACCAGTTTTATTGGTATTTAACGACACTTTCAACAATGTGTCAGGTATAACGTATAACATGGTGACCAGTTTTATTGGTGTTTAACAACACTTTAAGCAATGCGTCAGGTATAACGTATAACATGGTGACCAGTTTTATTGGTGTTTAACGACACTTTCAACAATGTATCAGGTATAGCATATAACATGGTGCCCAGTTTTATTGGTGTTTAACGACACTTTCAACAATGTGTCAGGTATAACGTATGACATGTTGGCCAGTTTTATTGGTATTAACACCACTGTCAACAATATTTCAGCTATGATGTATAATATGGCATTCAGTTTTATTGGCGTTTAATGACACTTTCAACAATGTGTCAGATATTACGTATAACATGGTGACCAGTTTTATTAGTATTTAACGACACTTTCAACAGTGTGTCAGGTATAACATATAACATGGTGACCAATTTTATTGGCCTTTAACGACACTTTCATCAGTGTGTCAGGGATAACGTACAGGTATAACACGGTGACCAGTTTTATTCGTGTTTAATGACACTTTCAACAATGTGTCAGGGATAACGTACAGGTATATCACGGTGACCAATTTTATTGGTGTTTAACGACACTTTCAACAATGTGTCAGGATATCGTATAACATGGTGACCAGTTTTATTGGTGTTTAACAACACTTTAAGCAATGCATCAGGCATAACGTATAACATGGTGACCAGTTTTATTGGTGTTTAACGACACTTTCAACAATGTATCAGGTATAGCATAAAACATGGTGCCCAGTTTTATTGGTGTTTAACGACACTTTCAACAATGTGTCAGGTATAACGTATGACATGTTGGCCAGTTTTATTGGTATTAACACCACTGTCAACAATATTTCAGCTATGATGTATAATATGGCATTCAGTTTTATTGGTGTTTAATGACACTTTCAACAATGTGTCAGGTATAACGTATACCATGGTGACCAGTTTTATTGGTGTTTAACGACACTTTCAGCAATGTGTCAGGTATAAGGCCAAAAAAAAAAATATGTCTGTTTACGGTTACCCGACCGACCCTATTTTCAGCGGCGACCCTAGTTCATTTTATCGGTAAATCAAAAGTGAAAGTGGACATATCAGAAATCTTTAGCCTAAAAAACTGTTTCCGGTTATATCCTGAAAAATAATAGCCATCAATTTTTTTATTATACGACCGCAACAATTTTTTTGAGGTATTATAACACCTTCAGACTGGAGAGCAATCAAATATATTCTAAAGTCCGGTACCTTTTCCGGATACGGATAGGTCCACAATCCGGAATTTACGTATGTGAAATAAAATGAAAATATAAAATAAAATGGAAATCCGACCTACTTACCCTTTTTTTTGGAGGATGTAACCGTAAACAGACATATATTTTTGCTTGGCCCAACGTATGACATGTTGGCCAGTTTTATTGGTATTAACGCCACTGTCAACAATATTTCAGCTATGATGTATAATATGGTGACCAGTTTTATTGGTGTTTAACGACACTTTCAACAATGTGTCAGGTATAACGTATAACATGGTGACCAGTTTTATTGGTGTTTAATGACACTTTCAACAATGTGTCAGGTATAACGTATAACATGGTGACCAGTTTTATTAGTGTTTAACGACACTTTCAACAATGTGTCAGGTATAACGTAGAACATGGTGACCAGTTTTATTGGTGTTTAACGACACTTTCAACAATGTGTCAGGTATAACGTACAACATGGTGACCAGTTTTATTGGTGTTCAACGACACTTTCAACAATGTGTCAGATATTACCTATAACATGGTGACCAGTTTTATTAGTATTTAACGACACTTTCAACAGTGTGTCAGGTATAACATATAATATGGTGACCAATTTTATTGGCGTTTAACGACACTTTCATCAGTGTGTCAGGGATAACGTACAGGTATAACACGGTGACCAGTTTTATTCGTGTTTAATGACACTTTCAACAATGTGTCAGGGATAACGTACAGGTATAAGACGGTGACCAATTTTATTGGTGTTTAACGACACTTTCAACAATGTGTCAGGTATATCGTATAACATGGTGACCAGTTTTATTGGTGTTTAACAACACTTTAAGCAATGCATCAGGTATAACGTATAACATGGTGACCAGTTTTATTGGTGTTTAACGACACTTTCAACAATGTATCAGGTATAGCATAAAACATGGTGCCCAGTTTTATTGGTGTTTAACGACACTTTCAACAATGTGTCAGGTATAACGTATGACATGTTGGCCAGTTTTATTGGTATTAACACCACTGTCAACAATATTTCAGCTATGATGTATAATATGGCATTCAGTTTTATTGGTGTTTAATGACACTTTCAACAATGCGTCAGGTATAACATATAACATGGTGACCAGTTTTATTGGTGTTTAACGACACTTTCAACAATGTGTCAGGTATAACGTATAACATGGTGACCAGTTTTATTAGTGTTTAACGACACTTTCAACAATGTGTCAGGTATAACGTAGAACATGGTGACCAGTTTTATTGGTGTTTAACGACACTTTCAACAATGTGTCAGGTATAACGTACAACATGGTGACCAGTTTTATTGGTGTTCAACGACACTTTCAACAATGTGTCAGATATTACGTATAACATGGTGACCAGTTTTATTAGTATTTAACGACACTTTCAACAGTGTGTCAGGTATAACATATAACATGGTGACCAATTTTATTGGCGTTTAACGACACTTTCATCAGTGTGTCAGGGATAACGTACAGGTATAACATGGTGACCAGTTTTATTCGTGTTTAATGACACTTTTAACAATGTGTCAGGGATAACGTATAACATGGTGACCAGTTTTATTGGTGTTTAATGACACTTTCAACAATGTGTCAGGTATAACGTAGAACATGGTGATCAGTTTTATTGGTGTTTAACGCCACTTTCAAAAATGTGTCAGGTATTAACGTATAACATGGTGACCAGTTTTATTGGTGTTTAACAACACTTTCAACAATGTGTCTGGTATAACATACAACATGGTGACCAGTTTTATTAGTGTTTAACGACACTTTCAACAATGTGTCATGTATAACGTATAACATGGTGACCAGTTTTATTGGTGTTTAACGACACTTTCAACAGTGTGTCAGGTATAACATATAACATGGTGAGCAGTTTTATTGGCGTTTAGCGACACTTTCAACAATGTGTCAGGGATAACGTACAGGTATAACACGGTGACCAGTTTTATTAGTGTTTAATGACACTTTCAACAATGTTTCAGGGATAACGTACAGGTATAGCACGGTGACCAATTTTATTGGTGTTTAACGACATTTTCAACAATGTTTCAGGTATAACGTATAACATGGTGACCAGTTTTATTGGTGTTTAACGACACTTTCACCAATGCGTCAGGTATAACGTATAACATGGTGACCAGTTTTATTGGTGTTTAACGACACTTTCAACAATGTGTCAGGTATAACGTACAACATGGTGACCAGTTTTATTAGTGTTCAACGACACTTTCAACAATGTGTCAGGTATTACGTATAACATGGTGACCAGTTTTATTGGTATTAACACCACTGTCAACAATATTTCAGCTATGATGTATAATATGGCATTCAGTTTTATTGGTGTTTAATGACACTTTCAACAATGTGTCAGATATAGCGTATATCATGGTGACCAGTTTTATTGGTGTTTAACGACACTTTCAGCAATGTGTCAGGTATAAGGCCAGAAAAAAAAAATATGTCTGTTTACGGTTACCCGACCGACCCTATTTTCAGCGGCGACCCTAGTTCATTTTATCGGTAAATCAAAAGTGAAAGTGGACACATCAGAAATATTTGGCCTAAAAAACTGTTTCCGGTTATATCCTGAAAAATAATAGCCATCAATATTTTTATTATACGACCGCAACAATTTTTTTGAGGTATTATAACACCTTCAGACTGGAGAGCAATCAAATATATTCTAAAGTCTGGTACCTTTTCCGGATACGGATAGGTTCGCAATCCGGAATTTACGTATGTGAAATAAAATGAAAATATAAAATAAAATGGAAATCCAACCTACCTACCCTTTTTTTTTGGAGGATGTAACCGTAAACAGACATATATTTTTGTTTGGCCCAACGTATGACATGTTGGCCAGTTTTATTGGTATTAACGCCACTGTCAACAATATTTCAACTATGATGTATAATATTGTGACCAGTTTTATTGGTGTTTAATGACACTTTCAACAATGTGTCAGGTATAACGTATAACATGGTGACCAGTTTTATTGGTGTTTAATGACACTTTCAACAATGTGTCAGGTATAGCGTAGAACATGGTGATCAGTTATATTGGTGTTTAACGCCACTTTCAAAAATGTGTCAGGTATTAACGTATAACATGGTGACCAGTTTTATTGGTGTTTAGCGAAACTTTCAACAATGTGTCAAGTATAACGTTGAACATGGTGACCACTTTTATTGGTGTTTATCGACACTTTCAACAATGTGTCAAGTATAACATAGAACATGGTGAACAGTTTTATTGGTGCTTAACGCCACTTTCAACAATGTTAGTTATAGCGTAGAACATGCTGGCCAGTTTTATTGGTGTTTAACGTCACTTTCAACCATGTGTCAGGTATAACGTAGAACATGGTGACCTATTTTATTGGTGCTTAGCGACTCTTTCAACAATGTTAGTTATAGCTGAGAACATGGTGACCAGTTTTAATGGTGTTTAACGAAACTGTCAACAATGTCAGGTATGGCATAGAACATGGTGACCAGTTTTATTGGTGTTTAACGACAATATGTCAGGTATAGCGTAGAAAACGGTGACCAGTTTTATTGGTGTTTAACGATACTTTCAACAATGAATCAGGTAAAACATAGAACATGGTGACCAGTTTTATTGGTGTTTAACGCCACTTTAAACAATGTGTCAGGTATAGCGTAGAACATGGTGACCAGTTTTATTGATGTTTAACTACACTTTCAACAATGTGTCAAGTATAACGTAGAACATGGTGACCAGTTTTATTGATGTTTAATGCCACTTTAAACAATGTGTCAGGTATAACGTAGAACATGGTGACCAGTTTTATTGGTGTTTAATGACACTTTCAATAATGTGTCAAGTATAACGTACAACATGGTGACCAGTTTTATTGGTGTTTAATGACACTTTCAACAATGTGTCAAGTATAACTTAGAACATGGTGACTAGTTTTATTGGTGTTTAACGACACTTTCAACAATGTGTCAGGTATAACGTATAATATGGCATTCAGTTTTATTGGTGTTTAACGCCACTTTAAGCAATGTGTCAGGTATAACGTAGAACATGGTGACCAGTTTTATTGGTGTTTAGCGACACTTTCAACAATGTGTCAAGTATAACGTTGAACATGGTGACCAGTTTTATTAGTGTTTAGCGACACTTTCAACAATGTGTCAAGTATAACATAGCACATGGTGAACAGTTTTATTGGTGTTTAACGCTACTTTAAACAATGTTAGTTATAGCATAGAATATGGTGGCCAGTTTTATTGGTGTTTAACGTCACTTTCAACAATGTGACAGGTATAAAGTATTACATGTTGACCAGTTTTATTGGTGCTTAACACCACTTTCAACAATGTTAGTTATAGTGTAGAACATGTTGGCCAGTTTTATTGGTGTTTAACGACTTTCAACAATGTGTCCGGTATAACGTATAACATGCTGGCCAGTTTTATTGGTGTTTAACGCCACTTTCAACCATGTGTCAGGTATAACGTAGTACATGGTGACCAGTTTTATTGGTGCTTAGCGACACTTTCAACAATATTAGTTATAGCGTAGAACATGGTGACCAGTTTTATTGGTGTTTAACTACACTTTCAACAATATGTCAGGTATAACGTAGAACATGGTGACCAGTTTTATTGGTGTTTAACGACACTTTCAAGAATGTGTCAGGTATAGCGTAAAACATGGTGACCAGGTTTATTGATGTTAACGCCACTTTAAACAATGTGTCAGGTATAACGTAGAACATGGTAACCAGTTTTATTGGTGTTTAACGACACTTTCAACGATGTGTCAAGTATAACGTAGAACATGGTGACCAGTTTTATTGGTGTTTAACGCCAGTTTAAACAATGTGTCAGGTATAACGTAGAACATGGTGACCAGTTTTATTGGTGTTTAACGACACTTTCAACAATGTGTCAAGTATAACGTAGAACATGGTGACCAGTTTTATTGGGGTTTTACCACACTTTCAACAATGTGTCAGATATAATGTAGAACATGGTCACCAGTTTTATTGGTGTTAAACGACACTTTCAACAATGTGTCAGGTATAACGTATCATATGGCGTTCAGTTTTATTGGTGTTTTACGACACTTTCAACAATGTGTCAGGTATAACGTAGAACATGGTGACCAGTTTTATTGGTGCTTGACGACACTTTCAACAATGTGTCAGGTATAATGTAGAACATGGTGACCAGTTTTATTGGTGTTTAACGCCACTTTCAACAATGTGTCAGGTATAACGTAGAACATGGTGACCAATTTTATTGGTGTTTAACGACACTTTCAACAATATGTCAGGTATTACGTAGAACATGGTGACCAGTTTTATTGGTGTTTAATGACACTTTCAACAATGTGTCAGGTATAACGTAGAACATGGTGACCAGTTTTATTGGTGTTTAACGACACTTTCAACAATGTGTCAAGTATAAAGTAGAACATGGTGACCAATTTTATTGGTGTTTAACGCCACTTTAAACAATGTGTCAGGTATAGCGTAGAACATGGTGACCAGTTTTATTGGTGTTTAACGACACTTTCAACAATGTGTCAAGTATAAAGTAGAACATGGTGACCAATTTTATTGGTGTTTAACGACACTTTCAACCATGTGTCAGGTATAACGTAGAACATGGTGACCAGTTTTATTGGTGTTTAACGACACTTTCAACAATATGTCAGGTATAACGTAGAACATGGTGACCAGTTTTATTGGTGTTTAACGACACTTTCAACAATGTGTGAGGTATAACGTAGAACATGGTGACCAGTTTTATTGGTGTTTAACGACACTTTCAACAAGTGTCAAGAATAACATAGAACATGGTGACCAATTTTATTGGTGTTTAACGCCACTTTAAACAATGTGTCAGGTATAACGTAGAACATGGTGACCAATTTTATTGGTGTTTAACGACACTTTCAACCATGTGTCAGGTATAACGTAGAACATGGTGACCAGTTTTATTGGTGTTTAACACCACTTTCAACAATGTGTCTGGTATAACGTACAACATGGTGACCAGTTTTATTAGTGTTTAACGACACTTTCAACAATGTGTCAGGTATAACGTATAACATGGTGACCAGTTTTATTGGTGTTTAACGACACTTTCAACAGTGTGTCAGGTATAACATATAAGATGGTGACCAGTTTTATTGGTGTTTAACGACACTTTCAACAATGTGTCAGGGATAACGTACAGGTATAACATGGTGACCAGTTTTATTGGTGTTTAACTACACTTTCAACAGTGTGTCAGGTATAACATATAACATGGTGACCAGTTTTATTGGCGTTTAACGACACTTTCAACAGTGTGTCAGGTATAACGTAGAATATGGTGACCAGTTTTATTGGTGTTTAACGACACTTTCAACAATGTGACAGGTATAAAGTATAACATGGTGACCAGTTTTATTGGTGCTTAATGCCACTTTCAACAATGTTAGTTATAGCGTAGAACATGTTGGCCTGTTGTATTGGTGTTTAACGACACTTTCAACAGTGTGTCAGGTATAACATATAACATGATGACCAGTTTTATTGGTGTTTAATGACACTTTCAACAATGTGTCAGGTATAACGTAGAACATGGTGATCAGTTTTATTGGTGTTTAACGCCACTTTCAAAAATGTGTCAGGTATTAACGTATAACATGGTGACCAGTTTTATTGGTGTTTAACAACACTTTCAACAATGTGTCTGGTATAACGTACAACATGGTGACCAGTTTTATTGGTGTTTAACGACACTTTCAACAATGTGTCAGGTATAACTTATAACATGGTGACCAGTTTTATTGGTGTTTAACGACACTTTCAACAGTGTGTCAGGTATAACATATAACATGGTGACCAGTTTTATTGGCGCTTAGCGACACTTTCAACAATGTGTCAGGGATAACGTACAGGTATAACACGGTGACCAATTTTATTGGTGTTTAACGACATTTTCACCGATGTTTCAGGTATAACGTATAACATGGTGACCAGTTTTATTGGTGTTTAACGACACTTTCAACAATGCATCAGATATAACATATAACATGATGACCAGTTTTATTGGTGTTTAACGACACTTTCAACAATGCGTCAGGTATAACATATAACATGGTGACCAGTTTTATTGGTGTTTAACGACACTTTCAACAATGTTTCAGGTATAACGTATAACATGGTGACCAGTTTTATTAGTGTTTAACGACACTTTCAACAATGTGTCAGGTATAACGTATAACATGGTGACCTGTTTTATTGGTGTTTAACGACACTTTCAACAATGTGTCAGGTATAATGTACAACATGGTGACCAGTTTTATTAGTGTTCAACGACACTTTCAACAATGTGTCAGGTATTACGTATAACATGGTGACCAGTTTTATTGGTATTAACACCACTGTCAACAATATTTCAGCTATGATGTATAATATGGCATTCAGTTTTATTGGTGTTTAATGACACTTTCAACAATGTGTCAGATATAACGTATATCATGGTGACCAGTTTTATTGGTGTTTAACAACACTTTCAACATTGTGTCAGGTATAACATATAACATGGTGACCAGTTTTATTAGTGTTTAACGACACTTTCAACAATGAGTCAGGTATAACGTATAACATGGTGACCAGTTTTATTGGTGTTTAACGACACTTTCAACAATGTGTCAGGTATAACGTATAACATGGTGACCAGTTTTATTAGTGTTTAACGACACTTTCAACAAAGTGTCAGGTATAGCGTATAACATGGTGACCAGTTTTAATGGTGTTTAACGACACTTTCAACAATGTGTCAGGTATAACGTACAACATGGTGACCAGTTTTATTAGTGTTCAACGACACTTTCAACAATGTGTCAGGTATAACGTATACCATGGTGACCAGTTTTATTGGTGTTTAACGACACTTTCAGCAATGTGTCAGGTATAAGGCCAAAAAAAAAAAAATGTCTGTTTACGGTTACCCGACCGACCCTATTTTCAGCGGCGACCCTAGTTCATTTTATCGGTAAATCAAAAGTGAAAGTGGACACATCAGAAATCTTTGGCCTAAAAAACTGTTTCCGGTTATATCCTGAAAAATAATAGCCATCAATTTTTTTATTATACGACCGCAACAATTTTTATGAGGTATTATAACACCTTCAGACTGGAGAGCAATCAAATATATTCTAAAGTCTGGTACCTTTTCCGGATACGGATAGGTTCGCAATCCGGAATTTACGTATGTGAAATAAAATGAAAATATAAAATAAAATGGAAATCCAACCTACCTACCCTTTTTTTTTGGAGGATGTAACCGTAAACAGACATATATTTTTGTTTGGCCCAACGTATGACATGTTGGCCAGTTTTATTGGTATTAACGCCACTGTCAACAATATTTCAGCTATGATGTATAATATGGTGACCAGTTTTATTGGTGTTTAACGACACTTTCAACAATGTGTCAGGTATAACGTATAACATGGTGACCAGTTTTATTGGTGTTTAATGACACTTTCAACAATGTGTCAGGTATAACGTAGAACATGGTGATAAGTTTCATTGGTGTTTAACGCCACTTTAAAAAATGTGTCAGGTATTAACGTAGAACATGGTGACCAGTTTTATTGGTGTTTAACGACACTTTCAACAATGTGACAGGCATAACGTAGAACATGGTGACCAGTTTTATTGGTGTTTAACGCCACTTTAAACAATGTGTCAGGCATAACGTATAACATGGTGACCAGTTTTATTGGTGTTTAACGACATTTTCAACAATGTGTCAGGTATAACGTAGAATGTGGTGGCCAGTTTTATTGGTGTTGAATGCCACTTTCAACAATATGTCAGTTATAGCGTAGATCATGGTGACCAGTTTTATGGGTGTTTATCGACACTTTCAACAATATGTCAGGTATAACGTAGAACATGGTGGCCAGTTTTATTGGTGTTGAACACCACTTTCAACAATATGTTAGTTATAGCGAATAACATGGTGACCATTTTTTTGGGTGTTTAACGACACTTTCAACAATATGTCAGGTATAACGTAGAACATGGTGGCCAGTTTTATTGGTGTTGAACATCACTTTCAACAATATGTTAGCTATAACGTATAACATTGTGACCAGTTTTATTGGTGTTTAACGACACTTTCAACAATGCGTCAGGTATAACATATAACATGGTGACCAGTTTTCTTGGTGTTTAACGACACTTTCAACAGTGTGTCAGGTATAACGTTTAACATGGTGACCAGTTTTATTGGTGTTTAACAACACTTTCAACAATGTGTCAGGTATAACGTATAACATGGTGACCAGTTTTATTGGTATTTAACGACAGTTTCAACAATGTGTCAGGTATAACGTATAACATGGTGACCAGTTTTATTGGTATTTAACGACAGTTTCAACAATGTGTCAGGTATAACGTATAACATGGTGACCAGTTTTATCGGTGTTTAACGCCACTTTAAAAAATGTGTCACATATTAACGTAGAACATGGTGACCAGTTTTATTGGTGTTTAACGAAACTTTCAACAATGTGTCAAGTATAACGTAGAACATGGTGACCAGTTTTATTGGTGTTTAACGCCACTTTCAACAATGTGTCAGGCATAGCGTATAACATGGTGACCAGTTTTATTGGTGTTTAACGACATTTTCAACAATGTGTCAGGTATAACGTAGAATGTGGTGGCCTGTTTTATTGGTGTTGAATGCCACTTTCAACAATATGTCAGTTATAGCGTAGATCATGGTGACCAGTTTTATGGGTGTTTATCGACACTTTCAACAATATGTCAGGTATAACGTAGAACATGGTGGCCAGTTTTATTGGTGTTGAACACCACTTTCAACAATATGTTAGTTATAGCGAATAACATGGTGACCATTTTTTTGGGTGTTTAACGACACTTTCAACAATATGTCAGGTATAATGTAGAACATGGTGGCCAGTTTTATTGGTGCTGAACATCACTTTCAACAATATGTTAGCTATAACGTATAACATGGTGACCAGTTTTATTGGTGTTTAACGACACTTTCAACAATGCGTCAGGTATAACATATAACATGGTGACCAGTTTTCTTGGTGTTTAACGACACTTTCAACAGTGTGTCAGGTATAACGTTTAACATGGTGACCAGTTTTATTGGTGTTTAACGACACTTTCAACAATGTGTCAGGTATTACGTAGAACATGGTGACCAGTTTTATTGGTGTTTAACAACACTTTCAACAATGTGTCAGGTATAACGTATAACATGGTGACCAGTTTTATTGGTATTTAACGACACTTTCAACAATGTGTCAGGTATAACGTATAACATGGTGACCAGTTTTATTGGTGTTTAACGACACTTTGAACAATGTATCAGGTATAGCATATAACATGGTGCCCAGTTTTATTGGTGTTTAACGACACTTTCAACAATGTGTCAGGTATAACGTATAACATGGTGACCAGTTTTATTGGTGTTTAATGACACTTTCAACAATGTGTCAGGTATAACGTATACCATGGTGACCAGTTTTATTGGTGTTTAACGACATTTTCAGCAATGTGTCATGTATAAGGCCAAAAAAAAAAAAAAATGTCTGTTTACGGTTACCCGACCGACCCTATTTTCAGGGGCGACCCTAGTTCATTTTATCGGTAAATCAAAAGTGAAAGTGGACACATCAGAAATCTTTGGCCTAAAAAACTGTTTCCGGTTATATCCTGAAAAATAATAGGCATCAATTTTTTTATTATACGACCGCAACATTTTTTTGAGGTATTATAACACCTTCAGACTGGAGAGCAATCAAATATATTCTAAAGTCTGGTACCTTTTCCGGATACGGATAGGTCCACAATCCGGATTTTACGTATGTGAAAGAAAATGAAAAAATAAAATAAAATAGAAATCCGACCTACCTACCCTATTTTTTTGGAGGATGTAACCGTAAACAGACATATATTTTTGCTTGGCCCAACGTATGACATGTTGGCCAGTTTTATTGGTATTAACGCCACTGTCAACAATATTTCAGCTATGATGTATAATATGGCGTTCAGTTTTATTGGTGTTTAACGACAATTTCAACATTGTGACAAACTGACAAATCTACATGTATATATAATGGGAATTTTTTTATTGTTCCCTATATTTATTTTTATTCAACATTTTAGCCACACCAAATAAATTTTTCTTCATAAATATGGTAACTTTCTTTCAAAAATATGAACTTAATAATGATACACAGAAGAACAATATCTGGGTGGAAGTGAATCTGTGCAGGTTGTGTTTTTGTATTGTTTATATCTACATCACATTGAACTTCCATTTAATATCAAGAGGGGGTTGGGAATCCCATTCACTGGTAGGGGCGTTGTGGTCGTGATCGCAAGGTAGCTGGATTTACAACTACAAGTGCAATCAATGTCTATCATCACTAAAGTTGAGAGGTCAAACCCTGCTCATGGCAAGGTGTACTTGATATAACAATATGTGATAAAGTTTGTCAGTGACATACAACAGGTCGGTGGTTTTCTCCAGTTTCCTCCACCAATAAAACTGAACACAACTGAAATATTGTTGAAGGTGTCATTAAACACCATTTACCAACCAACCCATTCACTGGCTTAAACACTGTCAGATGCTTGTGCCCATGGAGGAAACTAGAGTATACATCTGACAACTAGTAACTGTTTTATTTGTGGAGGAAACTAGAGAAGGGGCGGATTCAGGGGGGGCGCGCCCCTCCTAAAATTGGAAACAAATATTATTTTTTGGCGTAAAATCGTGATTTTTCACACGAAATACCCCAAAATTTCGCGCCTCCCTCGACAATTGGAAAAAATATGATTTTTTGGCGTAAAATCATGATTTTTCACACGAAATACCCCAAAGATGTTCGCGCCTCCCTCCGTTCGCCGCAATTTTTTTTATGTGCGCCCCCCCTAACTTGAAATCCTGGATCCGCCCCCGTAGAGTATACATATGTCAACTAGTAACTGTTTTATCAAGTTCACCTTCTGTCTAGCTGGAATCAAACTCACAAAATGTAGTGTCATTTTTTTTACTGGTTCCTCTAATTTGTTTTTAAGGAGCGACCATTTAACTTGAAGGGGGGGTGTTATGGTTTTTTTGTTTCGTTCAGAAAATTTTTTTTCAGACAACACGAGAGTTAGAATATTTTTTTTTGGCGTGCACAGCGCAAAATTTTTTTTCCAGAATTTAACATTAAGTTATATGACAAAAATTCTGAATCAGATTATTTTTTTTTCCTCCACCAAAATCAGAATATTTTTTTCAGCAACATTGGGAATTTTTTTTTTTAGAAAAAAAACATACCCCCCCTCCCCTCTCCCTGCAAGTTAAATGGGTCGTCCCTAATCAGATGTACATTTTGTATATCTGGGTAGAAACGAATCTGTGTTTCCCGTTCGTGGATAAGTGTACTCGATTCAACATTATGTGATCAAGTTTGTCAGTTACATGTACTTGCGACAGGCCGGTGGTTTTCTCAGGTTTCCTCCACCAATAAAACTGACCGCCACTATATACATTGTAACTGAAATATCGTTGAAAGTGGCACTAAACACCATAAACCAACCACCCCATTCACTGGCTTAAACACTGTCACATTTTTTGTGCCCGTCTCAAGACCTGGATTTTCACCATCATCACTGTTTAAATTTTCTGTTCATAATTGATGTGTAATAAAAATCTAATCTTAAGATACAAGTGTAAAATATAATGAATATAAATAGTATTTAGTTGTTATATCTCTGTTTATTATATTCTTATGATGTTTTTTACAATACTTTTGGAATCTTTTGAAATAAAAAAATGCACATGTCCCCACTTATGAATTTGGGGATTAAAACATCAAACCAATTTTTTTTCTTATAAAAAATAAAACACAAATAAATATAAATATAAATAATATATATAATGACAACAGACATCTTGTGCAGGTATATCAATTCATACACTTTTAATGTCCAGATTTATCATATATCATCATTTAAAAAGATAAAAATGTCAGGTTTCTAAATAAATCATACAATTATCTGAAAATGTCATTTGTCCATACCTGTGTACATACAAAATATGATGCAACCAGGATACAGACTAACAGTACATGTACAAACTTATTTAAAAAATAAAATTGGCAGGTCTTCAAATATATCAAAGATCACCAAACAATCTTATTTTGTCATCTGTTTAAATTATCATACAACTTCTTTTAAAAGTAAAAATGTCAGCTGTACAAATTATTCTACAACTCAATTAAAACATAAAAATGTCATGATCAGGTGTCTAAAGTAAATTATTATAAAACTTCATTTTAAAATGAGAAATGTCAGCTGTCTAAATTATTATACAACTCCATTAAAACATAAAAATGTCAGGTGTCTAAAGTAAATTATTATAAAACCACATTTTAAAATGAGAAATGTCAGCTGTCAAATTATCATACAATTTCATTGAAATAAAATGTCAGTTTCTAAATTATTATAAAACTCCATTTAATTTTAAAAAAAATGGCAGGTGTCAAAAAGAAAAATGTCAGCTGTCAAATATAAATAATAAAACTTGATTCATTAAAGAAGTTTTACTTTATGTATTGTTGCTCCTGACTGTTTATAACAACCCACCCATAATTGTCCCCTCATGTCAATGTCAAGTGATAAAGGATATTTAATCCCTGTGTCCTCCATTACTTTACATGTCAATATATCTCCTTGTTCAGATAAAACATGGAGGGCATGTGTATAACAGTCACACACAATGACCTATAATATGGCGTTCAGTTTTATTGGTGTTTAACGACACTTTCAAACATGTGTCAGGTATAACGTAGAACATGGTGACCAGTTTTATTGGTGTTTAACGACACTTTCAACAATGTGACAGGTATAACGTAGAACATGGTGACCAATTTTATTGGTGTTTAATGACACTTTCAACAATATGTCAGGTATAACGTAGAACATGTTGACCAGTTTTATTGGTGTTTAACGACACTTTCAACAATGTGTGAGGTATAACGTAGATCATGGTGACCAGTTTTATTGGTGTTTAACGACACTTTCAACAATGTGTCAAGTATAATGTAGAACATGGTGACCAATTTTATTGGTGTTTAACGACACTTTCAACCATGTGTCAGGTATAACGTAGAACATGGTGACCAGTTTTATTGGTGTTTAACACCACTTTCAACAATGTTAGTAATAGCGTAGAAGATGGTGATCAGTTTTATTGGTGTTTAACGAAACTGTCAACAATGTCAGGTATGGCATAGAACATGGTGACCAGTTTTATTGGTGTTGAACGACAGTGTCAACAATATGTCAGGTATAGCGTAGAAAATGGTGACCAGTTTTATTGGTGTTTAACGATATTTTCAACAATGAATCAGGTAAAACATAGAACATGGTGACCAGTTTTATTGGTGTTTAACGCCACTTTAAACAATGTGTCAGGTATAGCGTAGAACATGGTGACCAGTTTTATTGATGTTTAACTACACTTTCAACAATGTGTCAAGTATAACGTAGAACATGGTGACCAGTTTTATTGATGTTTAACGCCACTTTAAACAATGTGTCAGGTATAACGTAGAACATGGTGACCAGTTTTATTGATGTTTAACTACACTTTCAACAATGTGTCAGGTATAACGTAGAACATGGTGACCAGTTTTATTGGTGCTTGACGACACTTTCAACAATGTGTCAGGTATAATGTAGAACATGGTGACCAGTTTTATTGGTGTTTAACGCCACTTTAAACAATGTGTCAGGTATAACGTAGAACATGGTGACCAGTTTTATTGGTGTTTAACGACACTTTCAACAATGTGTCAAGTATAACGTGGAACATGGTGACCAATTTTATTGGTGTTTAGCGACACTTTCAACCATGTGTCAGGTATAACGTAGAACATGGTGACCAATTTTATTGGTGTTTAACGACACTTTCAACAATGTGTCAGGTATAATGTAGAACATGGTGACCAGTTTTATTGGTGTTTAATGCCACTTTCAACAATATGTCAGGTATAACGTAGAACATGGTGACCAGTTTTATTGGTGTTTAATGACACTTTCAACAATGTGTCAGGTATAACGTAGAACATGGTGACCAGTTTTATTGGTGTTTAACGATTTTTTCAACAATGTGTCAAGTATAACGTAGAACATGGTGACCAATTTTATTGGTGTTTAACGCCACTTTAAATAATGTGTCAGTTATAACGTAGAACATGGTGACCAGTTTTATTGGTGTTTAGCGACACTTTCAACAATGTGTCAAGTATAACGTAGAACATGGAGACCAATTTTATTGGTGTTTAACGACACTTTCAACAATGTGTCAGGTATAACGTATAATATGGCGTTCAGTTTCAACAATGTGTCAGGTATAACGTATAACATGATAACCAGTTTTATTGGTGTTTAACGACACTTTCAACAATGTTAGTTATAGCGTAGAACATGGTGACCAGTTTTATTGGTGTTTAAAGACACTTTCAACAATATGACAGGCATAACATAGAACATGGTGACCAGTTTTATTGGTGTTTAACGACACTTTCAACAATGTGTCAAGTATAACGTAGAACATGGTGACCAGTTTTATTGGTGTTTAACGCCACTTTAAGCAATGTGTCAGGTATAACGTAGAACATGGTGACCAGTTTTATTGGTGCTTAGCGACACTTTCAACAAAGTGTCAAGTATAACGTTGAACATGGTGACCAGTTTTATTGGTGTTTAGCGACACTTTCAACAATGTGTCAAGTATAACATAGAACATGGTGAACAGTTTTATTGGTGTTTAACGCTACTTTATACAATGTTAATTATAGCATAGAATATGGTGGCCAGTTTTATTGGTGTTTAACGTCACTTTCAACAATGTGACAGGTATAAAGTATTACATGGTGTCCAGTTTTATTGGTGCTTAATGCCACTTTCAACAATGTTAGTTATAGTGTAGAACATGTTGGCCAGTTTTATTGGTGTTTAACGACTTTCAACAATGTGTCCGGTATAACGTATAACATGCTGGCCAGTTTTATTGGTGTTTAACGCCACTTTCAACCATGTGTCAGGTATAACGCAGAACATGGTGACCAGTTTTATTGGTGCTTAGCGACACTTTCAACAATGTTAGTTATAGCGTAGAACAAGGTGACCAGTTTTATTGGTGTTTAACTACACTTTCAACAATATGTCAGGTATAACGTAGAACATGGTGACCAGTTTTATTGGTGTTTAACGACACTTTCAACAATGTGTCCGGTGTAACGTATAACATGCTGGCCAGTTTTATTGGTGTTTAACTCCACTTTCAACCATGTGTCAGGTATAACGTAGAACATGGTGACCAGTTTTATTGGTGCTTAGCGACACTTTCAACAATGTTAGTTATAGCGTAGAACATGGTGACCAGTTTTATTGGTGTTTAACTACACTTTCAACAATATGTCAGGTATAACGTAGAACATGGTGACCAGTTTTATTGGTGTTTAACGACACTTTCAAAAATGTGTCAGGTATAGCGTAGAACATGGTGACCAGTTTTATTGGTGTTTAACGCCACTTTAAACAATGTGTCAGGTATAACGTAGAACATGGTGACCAGTTTTATTGGTGTTTAACGACACTTTCAACAATGTGTCAAGCATAACGTAGAACATGGTGACCAATTTTATTGGTGTTTAACGCCACTTTCAACCATGTGTCAGGTATAACGTAGAACATGGTGACCAGTTTTATTGGTGTTTAACACCACTTTCAACAATGTTAGTTATAGCGTAGAACACGGTGACCAGTTTTATTGGTGTTTAGGGACACTTTCAACAATGTGTCAAATATAACATTGAACATGGTGACCAGTTTTATTGGTGTTTAGCGACACCTTCAACAATGTGTCAAGTATAACATTGAACATGGTGACCAGTTTTATTGGTGTTTAGCGACACTTTCAACAATGTGTCAAATATAACATTGAACATGGTGACCAGTTTTATTGGTGTTTAGCGACACCTTCAACAATGTGTCAAGTATAACATTGAACATGGTGACCAGTTTTATTGGTGCTTAACGCCACTTTCAACAATGTTAGTTATAGTGTAGAACATGTTGGCCAGTTTTATTGGTGTTTAACGACTTTCAACAATGTGTCCGGTATAACGTATAACATGCTGGCCAGTTTTATTGGTGTTTAACGCCACTTTCAACCATGTGTCAGGTATAACGTAGAACATGGTGACCAGTTTTATTGGTGGTTAGCGACACTTTCAACAATGTTAGTTATAGCGTAGAACATTGTGACCAGTTTTATTGGTGTTTAACGACACTTTCAACAATGTGTCAGGTATTACGTAGAACATGGTGACCAGTTTTATTGGTGTTTAACAACACTTTCAACAATGTGTCAGGTATAACGTATAACATGGTGACCAGTTTTATTGGTGTTTAACGAAACTTTCAACAATGTGTCAGGTATTACGTAGAACATGGTAACCAGTTTTATTGGTGTTTAACAACACTTTCAACAATGTGTCAGGTATAACGTATAACATGGTGACCAGTTTTATTGGTGTTTAACGACACTTTCAACAATGTGTCAAGTATAACGTAGAACATGGAGACCAATTTTATTGGTGTTTAACGACACTTTCAACAATGTGTCAGGTATAACATATAATATGGCGTTCAGTTTCAACAATGTGTCAGGTATAACGTATAACATGATAACCAGTTTTATTGGTGTTTAACGACACTTTCAACAATGTTAGTTATAGCGTAGAACAAGGTGACCAGTTTTATTGGTGTTTAACTACACTTTCAACAATATGTCAGGTATAACGTAGAACATGGTGACCA
The DNA here is from genome assembly GCA_963680875.1 of Bathymodiolus brooksi. Taxonomy (NCBI): domain Eukaryota; kingdom Metazoa; phylum Mollusca; class Bivalvia; order Mytilida; family Modiolidae; genus Bathymodiolus; species Bathymodiolus brooksi. The sequence continues at coordinate 7,935,909 of OY804583.1, read as the reverse complement.
GTTTTATTGGTGTTTAACGACACTTTCAAAAATGTGTCAGGTATAGCGTAGAACATGGTGACCAGTTTAATTGGTGTTTAACGCCACTTTAAACAATGTGTCAGGTATAACGTAGAACATGGTGACCAGTTTTATTGGTGTTTAACGACACTTTCAACAATGTGTCAAGCATAACGTAGAACATGGTGACCAATTTTATTGGTGTTTAACGACACTTTCAACCATGTGTCAGGTATAACGTAGAACATGGTGACCAGTTTTATTGGTGTTTAACACCACTTTCAACAATGTTAGTTATAGCGTAGAACACGGTGACCAGTTTTATTGGTGTTTAGGGACACTTTCAACAATGTGTCAAATATAACATGGAACATGGTGACCAGTTTTATTGGTGTTTAGTGACACCTTCAACAATGTGTCAAGTATAACATTGAACATGGTGACCAGTTTTATTGGTGTTTAACGACACTTTCAACAATGTGTCAAGTATAACATTGAACATGGTGACCAGTTTTATTGGTGTTTAACACCATTTTCAACAATGTTAGTAATAGCGTAGAAGATGGTGATCAGTTTTATTGGTGTTTAACGAAACTGTCAACAATGTCAGGTATGGCATAGAACATGGTGACCAGTTTTATTGGTGTTGAACGACAGTGTCAACAATATGTCAGGTATAGCGTAGAAAATGGTGACCAGTTTTATTGGTGTTTAGCGATATTTTCAACAATGAATCAGGTAAAACATAGAACATGGTGACCAGTTTTATTGGTGTTTAACGCCACTTTAAACAATGTGTCAGGTATAGCGTAGAACATGGTGACCAGTTTTATTGATGTTTAAGTACACTTTCAACAATGTGTCAAGTATAACGTAGAACATGGTGACCAGTTTTATTGATGTTTAACGCCACTTTAAACAATGTGTCAGGTATAACGTAGAACATGGTGACCAGTTTTATTGATGTTTAACTACACTTTCAACAATGTGTCAGGTATAACGTAGAACATGGTGACCAGTTTTATTGGTGCTTGACGACACTTTCAACAATGTGTCAGGTATAATGTAGAACATGGTGACCAGTTTTATTGGTGTTTAACGCCACTTTCAACAATGTGTCAGGTATAACGTAGAACATGGTGACCAATTTTATTGGTGTTTAACGACACTTTCAACAATATGTCAGGTATAACGTAGAACATGGTGACCAGTTTTATTGGTGTTTAACGACACTTTCAACAATGTGTCAGGTATAACGTAGAACATGGTGACAAGTTTTGTTGGTGTTTAACGACACTTTCAACAATGTGTCAAGAATAACGTAGAACATGGTGACCAATTTTATTGGTGTTTAACGCCACTTTAAACAATATGTCAGGTATAACGTAGAACATGGTGACCAGTTTTATTGGTGTTTAACGACACTTTCAACAATGTGTCAAGTATAACGTGGAACATGGTGACCAATTTTATTGGTGTTTAGCGACACTTTCAACCATGTGTCAGGTATAACGTAGAACATGGTGACCAATTTTATTGGTGTTTAACGACACTTTCAACAATATGTCAGGTATAACGTAGAACATGGTGACCAGTTTTATTGGTGTTTAAAGCCACTTTCAACAATGTGTCAGGTATAATGTAGAACATGGTGACCAGTTTTATTGGTGTTTAATGCCACTTTCAACAATATGTCAGGTATAACGTAGAACATGGTGACCAGTTTTATTGGTGTTTAATGACACTTTCAACAATGTGTCAGGTATAACGTAGAACATGGTGACCAGTTTTATTGGTGTTTAACGATTTTTTCAACAATGTGTCAAGTATAACGTAGAACATGGTGACCAATTTTATTGGTGTTTAACGCCACTTTAAATAATGTGTCAGTTATAACGTAGAACATGGTGACCAGTTTTATTGGTGTTTAACGACACTTTCAACAATGTGTCAAGTATAACGTAGAACATGGAGACCAATTTTATTGGTGTTTAACGACACTTTCAACAATGTGTCAGGTATAACGTATAATATGGCGTTCAGTTTCAACAATGTGTCAGATATAACGTATAACATGATAACCAGTTTTATTGGTGTTTAACGACACTTTCAACAATGTTAGTTATAGCGTAGAACATGGTGACCAGTTTTATTGGTGTTTAAAGACACTTTCAACAATATGACAGGCATAACATAGAACATGGTGACCAGTTTTATTGGTGTTTAACGACACTTTCAACAATGTGTCAAGTATAACGTAGAACATGGTGACCAGTTTTATTGGTGTTTAACGCCACTTTAAGCAATGTGTCAGGTATAACGTAGAACATGGTGACCAGTTTTATTGGTGCTTAGCGACACTTTCAACAATGTGTCAAGTATAACGTTGAACATGGTGACCAGTTTTATTGGTGTTTAGCGACACTTTCAACAATGTGTCAAGTATAACATAGAACATGGTGGACAGTTTTATTGGTGTTTAACGCTACTTTATACAATGTTAATTATAGCATAGAATATGGTGGCCAGTTTTATTGGTGTTTAACGTCACTTTCAAAAATGTGACAGGTATAAAGTATTACATGGTGTCCAGTTTTATTGGTGCTTAATGCCACTTTCAACAATGTTAGTTATAGTGTAGAACATGTTGGCCAGTTTTATTGGTGTTTAACGACTTTCAACAATGTGTCCGGTATAACGTATAACATGCTGGCCAGTTTTATTGGTGTTTAACGCCACTTTCAACCCTGTGTCAGGTATAACGTAGAACATGGTGACCAGTTTTATTGGTGCTTAGCGACACTTTCAACAATGTTAGTTATAGCGTAGAACAAGGTGACCAGTTTTATTGGTGTTTAACTACACTTTCAACAATATGTCAGGTATAACGTAGAACATGGTGACCAGTTTTATTGGTGTTTAACGACACTTTCAAAAATGTGTCAGGTATAGCGTAGAACATGGTGACCAGTTTTATTGGTGTTTAACGCCACTTTAAACAATGTGTCAGGTATAACGTAGAACATGGTGACCAGTTTTATTGGTGTTTAACGACACTTTCAACAATGTGTCAAGCATAACGTAGAACATGGTGACCAATTTTATTGGTGTTTAACGCCACTTTAAACAATGTGTCAGGTATAACGTAGAACATGGTGACCAGTTTTATTGGTGTTTAACGACACTTTCAACAATGTGTCAAGTATAACGTAGAACATGGTGACCAGTTTTATTGGTGTTTTACCACACTTTCAACAATGTGTCAGGTATAACGTAGAACATGGTGACCAGTTTTATTGGTGTTTAACGACACTTTCAACAATGTGTCAGGTATAATGTAGAACATGGTGACCAGTTTTATTGGTGTTTAATGCCACTTTCAACAATGTGTCAGGTATAACGTAGAACATGGTGACCAGTTTTATTGGTGCTTGACGACACTTTCAACAATGTGTCAGGTATAATGTAGAACATGGTGACCAGTTTTATTGGTGTTTAATGCCACTTTCAACAATGTGTCAGGTATAACGTAGAACATGGTGACCAATTTTATTTGTGTTTAACGACACTTTCAACAATATGTCAGGTATAGCGTAGAACATGGTGACCAGTTTTATTGGTGTTTAACGACACTTTCAACAATGTGTCAGGTATAACGTAGAACATGGTGACCAGTTTTATTGGTGTTTAACGACACTTTCAACAATGTGTCAAGAATAACGTAGAACATGGTGACCAATTTTATTGGTGTTTAATGCCACTTTAAACAATGTGTCAGGTATAACGTAGAACATGGTGACCAGTTTTATTGGTGTTTAACGACACTTTCAACAATGTGTCAAGTATAACGTAGAACATGGTGACCAATTTTATTGGTGTTTAACGACACTTTCAACCATGTGTCAGGTATAGCGTAGAACATGGTGACCAGTTTTATTGGTCTTTAACACCACTTTCAACAATGTTAGTTATAGCGTAGAAGATGGTGATCAGTTTTATTGGTGTTTAACGAAACTGTCAACAATGTCAGGTATGGCATAGAACATGGTGACCAGTTTTATTGGTGTTTAACGACAGTGTCAACAATATGTCAGGCATAGCGTAGAAAATGGTGACCAGTTTTATTGGTGTTTAACGATACTTTCAACAATGAATCAGGTAAAACATAGAACATGGTGACCAGTTTTATTGGTGTTTATCGCCACTTTTAGCAATGTGTCAGGTATAGCGTAGAACATGGTGACCAGTTTTATTGATGTTTAACTACACTTTCAACAATGTGTCAAGTATAACGTAGAACATGGTGACCAGTTACATTGATGTTTAACGCCACTTTAAACAATGTGTCAGGTATAGCGTAGAACATGGTGACCAGTTTTATTGATGTTTAACTACACTTTCAACAATGTATCAGGTATAACGTAGAACATGGTGACCAGTTTTATTGGTGCTTGACGACACTTTCAACAATGTGTCAGGTATAATGTAGAACATGGTGACCAGTTTTATTGGTGTTTAACGCTACTTTCAACAATGTGTCAGGTATAACGTAGAACATGTTTACCAATTTTCTTGATGTTTAACGACACTTTCAACAATATGTCAGGTATAACGTAGAACATGGTGACCAGTTTTATTGGTGTTTAACGACACTTTCAACAATGTGTCAAGTATAACGTAGAACATGGTGACCAATTTTATTGGTGTTTAACGACACTTTCAACCATGTGTCAGGTATAACGTAGAGCATGGTGATCAGTTTTATTGGTGTTTAATACCACTTTCAACAATGTGTCAGGTATAACGTAGAAGATGGTGACCAGTTTTATTGGTGTTTAACGACACTTTCAACAATGTTAGTTATAGCATAGAATATGGTGGCCAGTTTTATTGGCGTTTAACGCCACTTTCAACAATGTGACAGGTATAAAGTATAACATGGTGACCAGTTTTATTGGTGCTTATCGCCACTTTCAACAATGTTAGTTATAGCGTAGAACATGCTGGCCAGTTTTATTGGTGTTTAACGTCACTTTCAACCATGTGTCAGGTATAACGTAGAACATGGTGACCTATTTTATTGGTGCTTAACGACACTTTCAACAATGTTAGTTATAGCGTAGAACATGGTGACCAGTTTTAATGGTGTTTAACGAAACTGTCAACAATGTCAGGTATAGCGTAGAAAATGGTGACCAGTTTTATTGGTGTTTAACGATACTTTCAACAATGAATCAGGTAAAACATAGAACATGGTGACCAGTTTTATTGGTGTTTAACGCCACTTTAAACAATGTGTCAGGTATAGCGTAGAACATGGTGACCAGTTTTATTGATGTTTAAATACACTTTCAACAATGTGTCAAGTATAACGTAGAACATGGTGACCAGTTTTATTGATGTTTAACGCCACTTTAAACAATGTGTCAGGTATAACGTGGAACATGGTGACCAGTTTTATTGGTGTTTAATGACACTTTCAATAATGTGTCAAGTATAACGTAGAACATGGTGACCAGTTTTATTGGTGTTTAATGACACTTTCAACAATGTGTCAAGTATAACGTAGAACATGGTGACCAGTTTTATTGATGTTTAACGCCACTTTAAACAATGTGTCAGGTATAGCGTAGAACATGGTGACCAGTTTTATTGATGTTTAACTACACTTTCAACAATGTATCAGGTATAACGTAGAACATGGTGACCAGTTTTATTGGTGCTTGACGACACTTTCAACAATGTGTCAGGTATAATGTAGAACATGGTGACCAGTTTTATTGGTGTTTAACGCCACTTTCAACAATGTGTCAGGTATAACGTAGAACATGGTTACCAATTTTATTGGTGTTTAACGACACTTTCAACAATATGTCAGGTATAACGTAGAACATGGTGATCAGTTTTATTGGTGTTTTACGACACTTTCAACAATGTGTCAGGTATAACGTAGAACATGGTGACCAGTTTTATTGGTGTTTAACGCCACTTTAAACAATGTGTCAGGTATAACGTAGAACATGGTGACCAGTTTTATTGGTGTTTAATGACACTTTCAACAATGTGTCAAGTATAACGAAGAACATGGTGACCAATTTTATTGGTGTTTAACGACACTTTCAACCATGTGTCAGGTATAACGTAGAACATGGAGACCAGTTTTATTGGTGTTTAACACCACTTTCAACAATGTTATTTATAGCGTAGAACATGGTGATCAGTTTTATTGGTGTTTAATGCCACTTTCAACAATGTGTCAGGTATAACGTAGAAGATGGTGACCAGTTTTATTGGTGTTTAACGACACTTTCAACAATGTTAGTTATAGCATAGAATATGGTGGTCAGTTTTATTGGTGTTTAACGCCACTTTCAACAATGTGACAGGTATAAAGTATAACATGGTGACCAGTTTTATTGGTGCTTATCGCCACTTTCAACAATGTTAGTTATAGCGTAGAACATGCTGGCTAGTTTTATTGGTGTTTAACGTCACTTTCAACCATGTGTCAGGTATAACGTAGAACATGGTGACCTATTTTATTGGTTTTTAATGACACTTTCAACAATGTGTCAAGTATAACGTAGAACATGGTGACCAGTTTTATTGATGTTTAACGCCACTTTAAACAATGTGTCAGGTATAGCGTAGAACATGGTGACCAGTTTTATTGATGTTTAACTACACTTTCAACAATGTATCAGGTATAACGTAGAACATGGTGACCAGTTTTATTGGTGCTTGACGACACTTTCAACAATGTGTCAGGTATAATGTAGAACATGGTGACCAGTTTTATTGGTGTTTAGCGCCACTTTCAACAATGTGTCAGGTATAACGTAGAACATGGTTACCAATTTTATTGGTGTTTAACGACACTTTCAACAATATGTCAGGTATAACGTAGAACATGGTGATCAGTTTTATTGGTGTTTTACGACACTTTCAACAATGTGTCAGGTATAACGTAGAACATGGTGACCAGTTTTATTGGTGTTTAACGCCACTTTAAACAATGTGTCAGGTATAACGTAGAACATGGTGACCAGTTTTATTGGTGTTTAATGACACTTTCAACAATGTGTCAAGTATAACGAAGAACATGGTGACCAATTTTATTGGTGTTTAACGACACTTTCAACCATGTGTCAGGTATAACGTAGAACATGGTGACCAGTTTTATTGGTGTTTAACACCACTTTCAACAATGTTATTTATAGCGTAGAACATGGTGATCAGTTTTATTGGTGTTTAATGCCACTTTCAACAATGTGTCAGGTATAACGTAGAAGATGGTGACCAGTTTTATTGGTGTTTAGCGACACTTTCAACAATGTTAGTTATAGCATAGAATATGGTGGTCAGTTTTATTGGTGTTTAACGCCACTTTCAACAATGTGACAGGTATAAAGTATAACATGGTGACCAGTTTTATTGGTGCTTATCGCCACTTTCAACAATGTTAGTTATAGCGTAGAACATGCTGGCTAGTTTTATTGGTGTTTAACGTCACTTTCAACCATGTGTCAGGTATAACGTAGAACATGGTGACCTATTTTATTGGTGCTTAACGACACTTTCAACAATGTTAGTTATAGCGTAGAAGATGGTGATCAGTTTTATTGGTGTTTAACGAAACTGTCAACAATGTCAGGTATGGCATAGAACATGGTGACCAGTTTAAGTGGTGTTTAACGATACTTTCAACAATGAATCAGGTAAAACATAGAACATGGTGACCAGTTTTATTGGTGTTTATCTCCACTTTTAACAATGTGTCAGGTATGGCGTAGAACATGGTGACCAGTTTTATTGATGTTTAACTACACTTTCAACAATGTATCAGGTATAACGTAGAACATGGTGACCAGTTTTATTGGTGCTTGACGACGCTTTCAACAATGTGTCAGGTATAATGTAGAACATGGTGACCAGTTTTATTGGTGTTTAGCGACACTTTCAACAATGTTAGTTATAGCATAGAATATGGTGGTCAGTTTTATTGGTGTTTAACGCCACTTTCAACAATGTGACAGGTATAAAGTATAACATGGTGACCAGTTTTATTGGTGCTTATCGCCACTTTCAACAATGTTAGTTATAGCGTAGAACATGCTGGCTAGTTTTATTGGTGTTTAACGTCACTTTCAACCATGTGTCAGGTATAACGTAGAACATGGTGACCTATTTTATTGGTGCTTAACGACACTTTCAACAATGTTAGTTATAGCGTAGAAGATGGTGATCAGTTTTATTGGTGTTTAACGAAACTGTCAACAATGTCAGGTATGGCATAGAACATGGTGACCAGTTTAATTGGTGTTTAACGATACTTTAAACAATGAATCAGGTAAAACATAGAACATGGTGACCAGTTTTATTGGTGTTTATCTCCACTTTTAACAATGTGTCAGGTATGGCGTAGAACATGGTGACCAGTTTTATTGATGTTTAACTACACTTTCAACAATGTATCAGGTATAACGTAGAACATGGTGACCAGTTTTATTGGTGCTTGACGACGCTTTCAACAATGTGTCAGGTATAATGTAGAACATGGTGACCAGTTTTATTGGTGTTTAATGCCACTTTCAACAATTTGTCAGGTATAACGTAGAACATGGTTACCAATTTTCTTGGTGTTTAACGACACTTTCAACAATATGTCAGGTATAACATAGAACATGGTGACCAGTTTTATTGGTGTTTTACGACACTTTCAACAATGTGTCAGGTATAACGTAGAACATGGTGACCAGTTTTATTGGTGTTTAACGACACTTTCAACAATGTGTCAAGAATAACGTAGAACATGGTGACCAATTTTATTGGTGTTTAACGCCACTTTAAACAATGTGTCAGGTATAACGAAGAACATGGTGACCAGTTTTATTGGTGTTTAACGACACTTTCAACAATGTGTCAAGTATAACGTAGAACATGGTGACAAATTTTATTGGTGTTTAACGACACTTTCAACAATGTGTCAAGTATAACGTAGAACATGGTGACCAATTTTATTGGTGTTTAACGACACTTTCAACCATGTGTCAGGTATAACGTAGAGCATGGTGACCAGTTTTATTGGTGTTTAACACCACTTTCAACAATGTTAGTTATAGCGTAGAACATGGTGATCAGTTTTATTGGTGTTTAATGCCACTTTCAACAATGTGACAGGTATAACGTAGAAGATGGTGACCAGTTTTATTGGTGTTTAACGACACTTTCAACAATGTTAGTTATAGCATAGAATATGGTGGCCAGTTTTATTGGTGTTTAACGCCACTTTCAACAATGTGACAGGTATAAAGTATAACATGGTGACCAGTTTTATTGGTGCTTATCGCCACTTTCAACAATGTTAGTTATAGCGTAGAACATGCTGGCCAGTTTTATTGGTGTTTAACGTCACTTTCAACCATGTGTCAGGTATAACGTAGAACATGGTGACCTATTTTATTGGTGCTTAACGACACTTTCAACAATGTTAGTTATAGCGTAGAACATGGTGACCAGTTTTAATGGTGTTTAACGAAACTGTCAACAATGTCAGGTATGGCATAGAACATGGTGACCAGTTTTATTGGTGTTTAACGACAGTGTCAACAATATGTCAGGTATAGCGTAGAACATGGTGACCAGTTTTATTGGTGTTTAACGCCACTTTAAACAATGTGTCAGGTATAGCTTAGAACATGGTGACCAGTTTTATTGATGTTTAAATACACTTTCAACAATGTGTCAAGTATAACGTAGAACATGGTGACCAGTTTTATTGATGTTTAACGCCACTTTAAACAATGTTTCAGGTATAACGTAGAACATGGTGACCAGTTTTATTGGTGTTTAATGACACTTTCAATAATGTGTCAAGTATAATGTAGAACATGGTGACCAGTTTTATTTGTGTTTAATGACACTTTCAACAATGTGTCAAGTATAACGTAGAACATGGTGACCAGTTTTATTGATGTTTAACGCCACTTTAAACAATGTGTCAGGTATAGCGTAGAACATGGTGACCAGTTTTATTGATGTTTAACTACACTTTCAACAATGTATCAGGTATAACGTAGAACATGGTGACCAGTTTTATTGGTGCTTGACGACACTTTCAACAATGTGTCAGGTATAACGTAGAACATGGTGACCAGTTTTATTGGTGTTTAACGACACTTTCAACAATGTGTCAAGTATAACGTAGAACATGGTGACCAATTTTATTGGTGTTTAACGACACTTTCAACAATGTGTCAAGTATAACGTAGAACATGGTGACCAATTTTATTGGTGTTTAACGACACTTTCAACCATGTGTCAGGTATAACGTAGAGCATGGTGACCAGTTTTATTGGTGTTTAACACCACTTTCAACAATGTTAGTTATAGCGTAGAACATGGTGATCAGTTTTATTGGTGTTTAATGCCACTTTCAACAATGTGACAGGTATAACGTAGAAGATGGTGACCAGTTTTATTGGTGTTTAACGACACTTTCAACAATGTTAGTTATAGCATAGAATATGGTGGCCAGTTTTATTGGTGTTTAACGCCACTTTCAACAATGTGACAGGTATAAAGTATAACATGGTGACCAGTTTTATTGGTGCTTATCGCCACTTTCAACAATGTTAGTTATAGCGTAGAACATGCTGGCCAGTTTTATTGGTGTTTAACGTCACTTTCAACCATGTGTCAGGTATAACGTAGAACATGGTGACCTATTTTATTGGTGCTTAACGACACTTTCAACAATGTTAGTTATAGCGTAGAACATGGTGACCAGTTTTAATGGTGTTTAACGAAACTGTCAACAATGTCAGGTATGGCATAGAACATGGTGACCAGTTTTATTGGTGTTTAACGACAGTGTCAACAATATGTCAGGTATAGCGTAGAACATGGTGACCAGTTTTATTGATGTTTAAATACACTTTCAACAATGTGTCAAGTATAACGTAGAACATGGTGACCAGTTTTATTGATGTTTAACGCCACTTTCAACAATGTTTCAGGTATAACGTAGAACATGGTGACCAGTTTTATTGGTGTTTAATGACACTTTCAATAATGTGTCAAGTATAATGTAGAACATGGTGACCAGTTTTATTTGTGTTTAATGACACTTTCAACAATGTGTCAAGTATAACGTAGAACATGGTGACCAGTTTTATTGATGTTTAACGCCACTTTAAACAATGTGTCAGGTATAGCGTAGAACATGGTGACCAGTTTTATTGATGTTTAACTACACTTTCAACAATGTATCAGGTATAACGTAGAACATGGTGACCAGTTTTATTGGTCCTTGACGACACTTTCAACAATGTGTCAGGTATAACGTAGAACATGGTGACCAGTTTTATTGGTGTTTAACGCCACTTTCAACAATGTGTCAGGTATAACGTAGAACATGATAACCAGTTTTATTGGTGTTTAACGACACTTTCAACAATGTTAGTTATAGCGTAGAACATGGTGACCAGTTTTATTGGTGTTTAGCGACACTTTCAACAATATGACAGGCATAGCGTAGAACATGGTGACCAGTTTTATTGGTGTTTAACGACACTTTCAACAATGTGTCAAGTATAACGTAGAACATGGTGACCAGTTTTATAGGTGCTTAATGCCACTTTAAGCAATGTGTCAGGTATAACGTAGAACATGGTGACCAGTTTTATTGGTGTTTAGCGACACTTTTAACAATGTGTCAAGTATAACGTTGAACATGGTGACCAGTTTTATTGGTGCTTATCGCCACTTTCAACAATGTTAGTTATAGCGTAGAACATGCTGGCCAGTTTTATTGGTGTTTAACGTCACTTTCAACCATGTGTCAGGTATAACGTAGAACATGGTGACCTATTTTATTGGTGCTTAACGACACTTTCAACAATGTTAGTTATAGCGTAGAACATGGTGACCAGTTTTAATGGTGTTTAACGAAACTGTCAACAATGTCAGGTATGGCATAGAACATGGTGACCAGTTTTATTGGTGTTTAACGACAGTGTCAACAATATGTCAGGTATAGCGTAGAAAATGGTGACCAGTTTTATTGGTGTTTAACGATACTTTCAACAATGAATCAGGTAAAACATAGAACATGGTGACCAGTTTTATTGGTGTTTAACGCCACTTTAAACAATGTGTCAGGTATAGCTTAGAACATGGTGACCAGTTTTATTGATGTTTAAATACACTTTCAACAATGTGTCAAGTATAACGTAGAACATGGTGACCAGTTTTATTGATGTTTAACGCCACTTTAAACAATGTTTCAGGTATAACGTAGAACATGGTGACCAGTTTTATTGGTGTTTAATGACACTTTCAATAATGTGTCAAGTATAATGTAGAACATGGTGACCAGTTTTATTTGTGTTTAATGACACTTTCAACAATGTGTCAAGTATAACGTAGAACATGGTGACCAGTTTTATTGATGTTTAACGCCTCTTTAAACAATGTGTCAGGTATAGCGTAGAACATGGTGACCAGTTTTATTGATGTTTAACTACACTTTCAACAATGTATCAGGTATAACGTAGAACATGGTGACCAGTTTTATTGGTGCTTGACGACACTTTCAACAATGTGTCAGGTATAACGTAGAATATGGTGACCAGTTTTATTGGTGTTTAACGCCACTTTCAACAATGTGTCAGGTATAACGTAGAACATGATAACCAGTTTTATTGGTGTTTAACGACACTTTCAACAATGTTAGTTATAGCGTAGAACATGGTGACCAGTTTTATTGGTGTTTAACGACACTTTCAACAATATGACAGGCATAACGTAGAACATGGTGACCAGTTTTATTGGTGTTTAACGACACTTTCAACAATGTGTCAAGTATAACGTAGAACATGGTGACCAGTTTTATAGGTGCTTAATGCCACTTTAAGCAATGTGTCAGGTATAACGTAGAACATGGTGACCAGTTTTATTGGTGTTTAGCGACACTTTTAACAATATGTCAAGAATAACGTTGAACATGGTGACCAGTTTTATTGGTGTTTAGCGACACTTTCAACAATGTGTCAAGTATAACATAGAACATGGTGAACAGTTTTATTGGTGTTTAACGCTACTTTAAACAATGTTAGTTATAGCATAGAATATGGTGGCCAGTTTTATTGGTGTTTAACGTCACTTTCAACAATGTGACAGGTATAAAGTATTACATGGTGACCAGTTTTATTGGTGCTTAACCCCACTTTCAACAATGTTAGTTATAGTGTAGAACATGTTGGCCAGTTTTATTGGTGTTTAACGACTTTCAACAATGTGTCCGGTATAACGTATAACATGCTGGCCAGTTTTATTGGTGTTTAACTCCACTTTCAACCATGTGTCAGGTATAACGTAGAACATGGTGACCAGTTTTATTGGTGCTTAGCGACACTTTCAACAATGTTAGTTATAGCGTAGAACATGGTGACCAGTTTTATTGGTGTTTAACTACACTTTCAACAATATGTCAGGTATAGCGTAGAACATGGTGACCAGTTTTATTATTGTTTAACGACACTTTCAAAAATGTGTCAGGTATAGCGTAGAACATGGTGACCAGTTTTATTGGTGTTTAACGCCACTTTAAACAATGTGTCAGGTATAACGTAGAACATGGTGACCAGTTTTATTGGTGTTTAACGACACTTTCAACAATGTGTCAAGTATAACGTAGAGCATGGTGACCAGTTTTATTGGTGTTTAATGCCACTTTAAACAATGTGTCAGGTATAACGTAGAACATGGTGACCAGTTTTATTGGTGTTTAACGACACTTTCAACAATGTATCAAGTATAACGTAGAACATGGTGACCAATTTTATTGGTGTTTTACCACACTTTCAACAATGTGTCAGGTATAACATAGAACATGGTCACCAGCTTTATTGGTGTTTAACAACACTTTCAACAATGTGTCAGGTATAACGTATCATATGGCGTTCAGTTTTATTGGTGTTTTACGACACTTTCAACAATGTGTCAGGTATAACGTAGAACATGGTGACCAGTTTTATTGGTGTTTAACGACACTTTCAACAATGTGGCAGGTATAACGTAGAACATAGTGACCAGTTTTATTGGTGTTTAGCGCCACTTTCAACAATGTGTCAGGTATAACGTAGAACATGGTGACCAGTTTTATTGGTGCTTGACGACACTTTCAACAATGTGTCAGGTACAATGTAGAACATGGTGACCAGTTTTATTGGTGTTTAACGCCACTTTCAACAATGTGTCAGGTATAACGTAGAACATGGTGACCAATTTTATTGGTGTTTAACGACACTTTCAACAATATGTCAGGTATAACGTAGAACATGGTGGCCAGTTTTATTGGTGTTTAACGACACTTTCAGCAATGTGTCAGGTATAACGTAGAACATGGTGACCAGTTTTATTGGTGTTTAACGACACTTTCAACAATGTGTCAAGTATAACGTAGAACATGGTGACCAATTTTATTGGTGTTTAACGCCACTTTAAACAATGTGTCAGGTATAACGTAGAACATGGTGACCAGTTTTATTGGTGTTTAACGACACTTTCAACAATGTGTCAAGTATAACGTAGAACATGGTGACCAATTTTATTGGTGTTTAACGACACTTTCAACCATGTGTCAGGTATAGCGTAGAACATGGTGACCATTTTTATTGGTGTTTAACACCACTTTCAACAATGTTAGTTATAGCGTAGAAGATGGTGATCAGTTTTATTGGTGTTTAATGCCACTTTCAACAATGTGTCAGGTATAACGTAGAAGATGGTGACCAGTTTTATTGGTGTTTAACGACACTTTCAACAATGTTAGTTATAGCATAGAATATGGTGGTCAGTTTTATTGGTGTTTAACGCCACTTTCAACAATGTGACAGGTATAAAGTATAACATGGTGACCAGTTTTATTGGTGCTTATCGCCACTTTCAACAATGTTAGTTATAGCGTAGAACATGCTGGCTAGTTTTATTGGTGTTTAACGTCACTTTCAACCATGTGTCAGGTATAACGTAGAACATGGTGACCTATTTTATTGGTTTTTAATGACACTTTCAACAATGTGTCAAGTATAACGTAGAACATGGTGACCAGTTTTATTGATGTTTAACGCCACTTTAAACAATGTGTCAGGTATAGCGTAGAACATGGTGACCAGTTTTATTGATGTTTAACTACACTTTCAACAATGTATCAGGTATAACGTAGAACATGGTGACCAGTTTTATTGGTGCTTGACGACACTTTCAACAATGTGTCAGGTATAATGTAGAACATGGTGACCAGTTTTATTGGTGTTTAGCGCCACTTTCAACAATGTGTCAGGTATAACGTAGAACATGGTTACCAATTTTATTGGTGTTTAACGACACTTTCAACAATATGTCAGGTATAACGTAGAACATGGTGATCAGTTTTATTGGTGTTTTACGACACTTTCAACAATGTGTCAGGTATAACGTAGAACATGGTGACCAGTTTTATTGGTGTTTAACGCCACTTTAAACAATGTGTCAGGTATAACGTAGAACATGGTGACCAGTTTTATTGGTGTTTAATGACACTTTCAACAATGTGTCAAGTATAACGAAGAACATGGTGACCAATTTTATTGGTGTTTAACGACACTTTCAACCATGTGTCAGGTATAACGTAGAACATGGTGACCAGTTTTATTGGTGTTTAACACCACTTTCAACAATGTTATTTATAGCGTAGAACATGGTGATCAGTTTTATTGGTGTTTAATGCCACTTTCAACAATGTGTCAGGTATAACGTAGAAGATGGTGACCAGTTTTATTGGTGTTTAGCGACACTTTCAACAATGTTAGTTATAGCATAGAATATGGTGGTCAGTTTTATTGGTGTTTAACGCCACTTTCAACAATGTGACAGGTATAAAGTATAACATGGTGACCAGTTTTATTGGTGCTTATCGCCACTTTCAACAATGTTAGTTATAGCGTAGAACATGCTGGCTAGTTTTATTGGTGTTTAACGTCACTTTCAACCATGTGTCAGGTATAACGTAGAACATGGTGACCTATTTTATTGGTGCTTAACGACACTTTCAACAATGTTAGTTATAGCGTAGAAGATGGTGATCAGTTTTATTGGTGTTTAACGAAACTGTCAACAATGTCAGGTATGGCATAGAACATGGTGACCAGTTTAAGTGGTGTTTAACGATACTTTCAACAATGAATCAGGTAAAACATAGAACATGGTGACCAGTTTTATTGGTGTTTATCTCCACTTTTAACAATGTGTCAGGTATGGCGTAGAACATGGTGACCAGTTTTATTGATGTTTAACTACACTTTCAACAATGTATCAGGTATAACGTAGAACATGGTGACCAGTTTTATTGGTGCTTGACGACGCTTTCAACAATGTGTCAGGTATAATGTAGAACATGGTGACCAGTTTTATTGGTGTTTAGCGACACTTTCAACAATGTTAGTTATAGCATAGAATATGGTGGTCAGTTTTATTGGTGTTTAACGCCACTTTCAACAATGTGACAGGTATAAAGTATAACATGGTGACCAGTTTTATTGGTGCTTATCGCCACTTTCAACAATGTTAGTTATAGCGTAGAACATGCTGGCTAGTTTTATTGGTGTTTAACGTCACTTTCAACCATGTGTCAGGTATAACGTAGAACATGGTGACCTATTTTATTGGTGCTTAACGACACTTTCAACAATGTTAGTTATAGCGTAGAAGATGGTGATCAGTTTTATTGGTGTTTAACGAAACTGTCAACAATGTCAGGTATGGCATAGAACATGGTGACCAGTTTAATTGGTGTTTAACGATACTTTAAACAATGAATCAGGTAAAACATAGAACATGGTGACCAGTTTTATTGGTGTTTATCTCCACTTTTAACAATGTGTCAGGTATGGCGTAGAACATGGTGACCAGTTTTATTGATGTTTAACTACACTTTCAACAATGTATCAGGTATAACGTAGAACATGGTGACCAGTTTTATTGGTGCTTGACGACGCTTTCAACAATGTGTCAGGTATAATGTAGAACATGGTGACCAGTTTTATTGGTGTTTAATGCCACTTTCAACAATTTGTCAGGTATAACGTAGAACATGGTTACCAATTTTCTTGGTGTTTAACGACACTTTCAACAATATGTCAGGTATAACATAGAACATGGTGACCAGTTTTATTGGTGTTTTACGACACTTTCAACAATGTGTCAGGTATAACGTAGAACATGGTGACCAGTTTTATTGGTGTTTAACGACACTTTCAACAATGTGTCAAGAATAACGTAGAACATGGTGACCAATTTTATTGGTGTTTAACGCCACTTTAAACAATGTGTCAGGTATAACGAAGAACATGGTGACCAGTTTTATTGGTGTTTAACGACACTTTCAACAATGTGTCAAGTATAACGTAGAACATGGTGACAAATTTTATTGGTGTTTAACGACACTTTCAACAATGTGTCAAGTATAACGTAGAACATGGTGACCAATTTTATTGGTGTTTAACGACACTTTCAACCATGTGTCAGGTATAACGTAGAGCATGGTGACCAGTTTTATTGGTGTTTAACACCACTTTCAACAATGTTAGTTATAGCGTAGAACATGGTGATCAGTTTTATTGGTGTTTAATGCCACTTTCAACAATGTGACAGGTATAACGTAGAAGATGGTGACCAGTTTTATTGGTGTTTAACGACACTTTCAACAATGTTAGTTATAGCATAGAATATGGTGGCCAGTTTTATTGGTGTTTAACGCCACTTTCAACAATGTGACAGGTATAAAGTATAACATGGTGACCAGTTTTATTGGTGCTTATCGCCACTTTCAACAATGTTAGTTATAGCGTAGAACATGCTGGCCAGTTTTATTGGTGTTTAACGTCACTTTCAACCATGTGTCAGGTATAACGTAGAACATGGTGACCTATTTTATTGGTGCTTAACGACACTTTCAACAATGTTAGTTATAGCGTAGAACATGGTGACCAGTTTTAATGGTGTTTAACGAAACTGTCAACAATGTCAGGTATGGCATAGAACATGGTGACCAGTTTTATTGGTGTTTAACGACAGTGTCAACAATATGTCAGGTATAGCGTAGAACATGGTGACCAGTTTTATTGGTGTTTAACGCCACTTTAAACAATGTGTCAGGTATAGCTTAGAACATGGTGACCAGTTTTATTGATGTTTAAATACACTTTCAACAATGTGTCAAGTATAACGTAGAACATGGTGACCAGTTTTATTGATGTTTAACGCCACTTTAAACAATGTTTCAGGTATAACGTAGAACATGGTGACCAGTTTTATTGGTGTTTAATGACACTTTCAATAATGTGTCAAGTATAATGTAGAACATGGTGACCAGTTTTATTTGTGTTTAATGACACTTTCAACAATGTGTCAAGTATAACGTAGAACATGGTGACCAGTTTTATTGATGTTTAACGCCACTTTAAACAATGTGTCAGGTATAGCGTAGAACATGGTGACCAGTTTTATTGATGTTTAACTACACTTTCAACAATGTATCAGGTATAACGTAGAACATGGTGACCAGTTTTATTGGTGCTTGACGACACTTTCAACAATGTGTCAGGTATAACGTAGAACATGGTGACCAGTTTTATTGGTGTTTAACGACACTTTCAACAATGTGTCAAGTATAACGTAGAACATGGTGACCAATTTTATTGGTGTTTAACGACACTTTCAACAATGTGTCAAGTATAACGTAGAACATGGTGACCAATTTTATTGGTGTTTAACGACACTTTCAACCATGTGTCAGGTATAACGTAGAGCATGGTGACCAGTTTTATTGGTGTTTAACACCACTTTCAACAATGTTAGTTATAGCGTAGAACATGGTGATCAGTTTTATTGGTGTTTAATGCCACTTTCAACAATGTGACAGGTATAACGTAGAAGATGGTGACCAGTTTTATTGGTGTTTAACGACACTTTCAACAATGTTAGTTATAGCATAGAATATGGTGGCCAGTTTTATTGGTGTTTAACGCCACTTTCAACAATGTGACAGGTATAAAGTATAACATGGTGACCAGTTTTATTGGTGCTTATCGCCACTTTCAACAATGTTAGTTATAGCGTAGAACATGCTGGCCAGTTTTATTGGTGTTTAACGTCACTTTCAACCATGTGTCAGGTATAACGTAGAACATGGTGACCTATTTTATTGGTGCTTAACGACACTTTCAACAATGTTAGTTATAGCGTAGAACATGGTGACCAGTTTTAATGGTGTTTAACGAAACTGTCAACAATGTCAGGTATGGCATAGAACATGGTGACCAGTTTTATTGGTGTTTAACGACAGTGTCAACAATATGTCAGGTATAGCGTAGAACATGGTGACCAGTTTTATTGATGTTTAAATACACTTTCAACAATGTGTCAAGTATAACGTAGAACATGGTGACCAGTT
Source organism: Bathymodiolus brooksi (assembly GCA_963680875.1). Taxonomy (NCBI): domain Eukaryota; kingdom Metazoa; phylum Mollusca; class Bivalvia; order Mytilida; family Modiolidae; genus Bathymodiolus; species Bathymodiolus brooksi. Next base: position 7,916,414 of record OY804583.1, on the reverse strand, counting down.
TTATTGATGTTTAACGCCACTTTCAACAATGTTTCAGGTATAACGTAGAACATGGTGACCAGTTTTATTGGTGTTTAATGACACTTTCAATAATGTGTCAAGTATAATGTAGAACATGGTGACCAGTTTTATTTGTGTTTAATGACACTTTCAACAATGTGTCAAGTATAACGTAGAACATGGTGACCAGTTTTATTGATGTTTAACGCCACTTTAAACAATGTGTCAGGTATAGCGTAGAACATGGTGACCAGTTTTATTGATGTTTAACTACACTTTCAACAATGTATCAGGTATAACGTAGAACATGGTGACCAGTTTTATTGGTCCTTGACGACACTTTCAACAATGTGTCAGGTATAACGTAGAACATGGTGACCAGTTTTATTGGTGTTTAACGCCACTTTCAACAATGTGTCAGGTATAACGTAGAACATGATAACCAGTTTTATTGGTGTTTAACGACACTTTCAACAATGTTAGTTATAGCGTAGAACATGGTGACCAGTTTTATTGGTGTTTAGCGACACTTTCAACAATATGACAGGCATAGCGTAGAACATGGTGACCAGTTTTATTGGTGTTTAACGACACTTTCAACAATGTGTCAAGTATAACGTAGAACATGGTGACCAGTTTTATAGGTGCTTAATGCCACTTTAAGCAATGTGTCAGGTATAACGTAGAACATGGTGACCAGTTTTATTGGTGTTTAGCGACACTTTTAACAATGTGTCAAGTATAACGTTGAACATGGTGACCAGTTTTATTGGTGCTTATCGCCACTTTCAACAATGTTAGTTATAGCGTAGAACATGCTGGCCAGTTTTATTGGTGTTTAACGTCACTTTCAACCATGTGTCAGGTATAACGTAGAACATGGTGACCTATTTTATTGGTGCTTAACGACACTTTCAACAATGTTAGTTATAGCGTAGAACATGGTGACCAGTTTTAATGGTGTTTAACGAAACTGTCAACAATGTCAGGTATGGCATAGAACATGGTGACCAGTTTTATTGGTGTTTAACGACAGTGTCAACAATATGTCAGGTATAGCGTAGAAAATGGTGACCAGTTTTATTGGTGTTTAACGATACTTTCAACAATGAATCAGGTAAAACATAGAACATGGTGACCAGTTTTATTGGTGTTTAACGCCACTTTAAACAATGTGTCAGGTATAGCTTAGAACATGGTGACCAGTTTTATTGATGTTTAAATACACTTTCAACAATGTGTCAAGTATAACGTAGAACATGGTGACCAGTTTTATTGATGTTTAACGCCACTTTAAACAATGTTTCAGGTATAACGTAGAACATGGTGACCAGTTTTATTGGTGTTTAATGACACTTTCAATAATGTGTCAAGTATAATGTAGAACATGGTGACCAGTTTTATTTGTGTTTAATGACACTTTCAACAATGTGTCAAGTATAACGTAGAACATGGTGACCAGTTTTATTGATGTTTAACGCCTCTTTAAACAATGTGTCAGGTATAGCGTAGAACATGGTGACCAGTTTTATTGATGTTTAACTACACTTTCAACAATGTATCAGGTATAACGTAGAACATGGTGACCAGTTTTATTGGTGCTTGACGACACTTTCAACAATGTGTCAGGTATAACGTAGAATATGGTGACCAGTTTTATTGGTGTTTAACGCCACTTTCAACAATGTGTCAGGTATAACGTAGAACATGATAACCAGTTTTATTGGTGTTTAACGACACTTTCAACAATGTTAGTTATAGCGTAGAACATGGTGACCAGTTTTATTGGTGTTTAACGACACTTTCAACAATATGACAGGCATAACGTAGAACATGGTGACCAGTTTTATTGGTGTTTAACGACACTTTCAACAATGTGTCAAGTATAACGTAGAACATGGTGACCAGTTTTATAGGTGCTTAATGCCACTTTAAGCAATGTGTCAGGTATAACGTAGAACATGGTGACCAGTTTTATTGGTGTTTAGCGACACTTTTAACAATATGTCAAGAATAACGTTGAACATGGTGACCAGTTTTATTGGTGTTTAGCGACACTTTCAACAATGTGTCAAGTATAACATAGAACATGGTGAACAGTTTTATTGGTGTTTAACGCTACTTTAAACAATGTTAGTTATAGCATAGAATATGGTGGCCAGTTTTATTGGTGTTTAACGTCACTTTCAACAATGTGACAGGTATAAAGTATTACATGGTGACCAGTTTTATTGGTGCTTAACCCCACTTTCAACAATGTTAGTTATAGTGTAGAACATGTTGGCCAGTTTTATTGGTGTTTAACGACTTTCAACAATGTGTCCGGTATAACGTATAACATGCTGGCCAGTTTTATTGGTGTTTAACTCCACTTTCAACCATGTGTCAGGTATAACGTAGAACATGGTAACCAGTTTTATTGGTGCTTAGCGACACTTTCAACAATGTTAGTTATAGCGTAGAACATGGTGACCAGTTTTATTGGTGTTTAACTACACTTTCAACAATATGTCAGGTATAACGTAGAACATGGTGACCAGTTTTATTATTGTTTAACGACACTTTCAAAAATGTGTCAGGTATAGCGTAGAACATGGTGACCAGTTTTATTGGTGTTTAACGCCACTTTAAACAATGTGTCAGGTATAACGTAGAACATGGTGACCAGTTTTATTGGTGTTTAACGACACTTTCAACAATGTGTCAAGTATAACGTAGAGCATGGTGACCAGTTTTATTGGTGTTTAATGCCACTTTAAACAATGTGTCAGGTATAACGTAGAACATGGTGACCAGTTTTATTGGTGTTTAACGACACTTTCAACAATGTATCAAGTATAACGTAGAACATGGTGACCAATTTTATTGGTGTTTTACCACACTTTCAACAATGTGTCAGGTATAACATAGAACATGGTCACCAGCTTTATTGGTGTTTAACAACACTTTCAACAATGTGTCAGGTATAACGTATCATATGGCGTTCAGTTTTATTGGTGTTTTACGACACTTTCAACAATGTGTCAGGTATAACGTAGAACATGGTGACCAGTTTTATTGGTGTTTAACGACACTTTCAACAATGTGGCAGGTATAACGTAGAACATAGTGACCAGTTTTATTGGTGTTTAGCGCCACTTTCAACAATGTGTCAGGTATAACGTAGAACATGGTGACCAGTTTTATTGGTGCTTGACGACACTTTCAACAATGTGTCAGGTACAATGTAGAACATGGTGACCAGTTTTATTGGTGTTTAACGCCACTTTCAACAATGTGTCAGGTATAACGTAGAACATGGTGACCAATTTTATTGGTGTTTAACGACACTTTCAACAATATGTCAGGTATAACGTAGAACATGGTGGCCAGTTTTATTGGTGTTTAACGACACTTTCAGCAATGTGTCAGGTATAACGTAGAACATGGTGACCAGTTTTATTGGTGTTTAACGACACTTTCAACAATGTGTCAAGTATAACGTAGAACATGGTGACCAATTTTATTGGTGTTTAACGCCACTTTAAACAATGTGTCAGGTATAACGTAGAACATGGTGACCAGTTTTATTGGTGTTTAACGACACTTTCAACAATGTGTCAAGTATAACGTAGAACATGGTGACCAATTTTATTGGTGTTTAACGACACTTTCAACCATGTGTCAGGTATAGCGTAGAACATGGTGACCATTTTTATTGGTGTTTAACACCACTTTCAACAATGTTAGTTATAGCGTAGAAGATGGTGATCAGTTTTATTGGTGTTTAACGAAACTGTCAACAATGTCAGGTATGGCATAGAACATGGTGACCAGTTTTATTGGTGTTTAACGACAGTGTCAACAATATGTCAGGTATAGCGTAGAAAATGGTGACCAGTTTTATTGGTGTTTAACGATACTTTCAACAATGAATCAGGTAAAACATAGAACATGGTGACCAGTTTTATTGGTGTTTATCGCCACTTTCAACAATGTGTCAGGTATAACGTAGAACATGGTGACCAGTTTTATTGATGTTTAACTACACTTTCAACAATGTGTCAAGTATAACGTAGAACATGGTGACCATTTTTATTGATGTTTAACGCCACTTTTAACAATGTGTAGGGTATAATGTAGAACATGGTAACCAGTTTTATTGGTGTTTAACGCCACTTTAAACAATGTGTCAAGAATAACGTAGAACATGGTGACCAATTTTATTGGTGTTTAACGCCACTTTAAACAATGTGTCAGGTATAACGTAGAACATGGTGACCAGTTTTATTGGTGTTTAACAACACTTTCAACAATGTGTCAAGAATAACGTAGAACATGGTGACCAATTTTATTGGTATTTAACGCCACTTTAAACAATGTGTCAGGTATAACGTAGAACATGGTGACCAGTTTTATTGGTGTTTAACGACACTTTCAACAATGTGTCAAGTATAACGTAGAACATGGTGACCAATTTTATTGGTGTTTAAATACACTTTCAACCATGTGTCAGGTATAACGTAGAACTTGGTGACCAGTTTTATTGGTGTTTAACACCACTTTCAACAATGTTAGTTATAGCGTAGAACATGGTGATTAGTTTTATTGGTGTTTAATGCCACTTTCAACAATGTGTCAGGTATAACGTAGAAGATGGTGAACAGTTTTATTGGTGTTTAACGATACTTTCAACAATGTTAGTTATAGCATAGAATATGGTGGCCAGTTTTATTGGTGTTTAACGCCACTTTCAACAATGTGACAGGTATAAAGTATAACATGGTGACCAGTTTTATTGGTGCTTAAAGCCACTTTCAATAATGTGTCAAGTATAACGTAGAGCATGGTGACCAGTTTTATTGGTGTTTAATGCCACTTTAAACAATGTGTCAGGTATAGCGTAGAACATGGTGACCAGTTTTATTGGTGTTTAACGATACTTTCAACAATGAATCAGGTAAAACATAGAACATGGTGACCAATTTTATTGGTGTTTAGCGCCACTTTAAACAATGTGTCAGGTATAACGTAGAACATGGTGACCAGTTTTATTGGTGTTTAATGACACTTTCAATAATGTGTCAAGTATAACGTAGAACATGGTGACCAGTTTTATTGGTGTTTAATGACACTTTCAACAATGTGTCAAGTATAACGTAGAACATGGTGACTAGTTTTATTGGTGTTTAACGCCACTTTCAACAATGTGTTAGGTATAACGTATAATATGGCATTCAATTTTATTGGTGTTTAACGACACTTTCAACAATGTGTCAGGTATAACGTAGAACATGGTGACCAGTTTTATTGGTGTTTAACACCACTTTCAACAATGTGACAGGTATAAAGTATAACATGGTGACCAGTTTTATTGGTGCTTAATGCCACTTTCAACAATGTTAGTTATAGCGTAGAAGATGTTGGCCAGTTTTATTGGTGTTTATCTACACTTTCAACAATGTGTCAAGTATAACGTATAACATGCTGGCCAGTTTTATTGGTGTTTAATGCCACTTTCAACCATGTCTCAGGTATAACGTAGAACATGGTGACCAGTTTTATTGGTGCTTAACGACACTTTCAACAATGTTAGTTATAGCGTAGAAAATGGTGACCAGTTTTATTGGTGTTTAACGACACTGTCAACAATATGTCAGGTATAGCGTAGAACATTGTGACCAGTTTTATTGGTGTTTAACGACACTGTCAAAAATGTCAGGTATAGCGTAGAACATGGTGACCAGTTTTATTGGTGTTTAACGACACTTTCAACAATGTGTCAGGTATAACGTAGAACATGGTCACCAGTTTTATTGGTGTTTAACGACACTTTCAACAATGTGTCAGGAATAACGTACAACATGGTGACCAGTTTTATTGGTTTTTAACGCCACTTTCAACAATGTTAGTTATAGCGTAGAACATGGTGATCAGTTTTATTGGTGTTTAATGCCACTTTCAACAATGTGTGAGGTATAACGTAGAACATGGTGACCAGTTTTATTGGTGTTTAACGACACTTTCAACAATGTGTCAAGTATAACGTAGAACATGGTGACCAATTTTATTGGTGTTTAACGCCACTTTAAACAATGTGTCAGGTATAACGTAGAACATGGTGACCAGTTTTATTGGTGTTTAACGACACTTTCAACAATGTGTCAAGTATAGCTCGCTGCAATTTTGTTTATGTGCGCCCCCCCCCCCCTAACTTGAAATCCTGGATCCGCCCCCGTAGAGTATACATATGACAACTAGTAACTGTTTTATCAAGTTCACCTTCTGTCTAGCTGGAATCAAACTCACAAAATGTAGTGTCATTTTTTTTACTGGTTCCTCTAATTTGTTTTTAAGGAGCGACCATTTAACTTGAAGGGGGGGGGTGTTATGGTTTTTTTGTTTCGTTCAGAAATTTTTTTTTCAGACAACACGAGTTAGAATATTTTTTTTTGTCGCGCACAGCGCAAATTTTTTTTTCCAGAATTTAACATTAAGTTATATGACAAAAATTCTGAATCAGATTATTTTTTTTTCCTCCACCAAAATCAGAATATTTTTTTCAGCAACATTGGGAATTTTTTTTTTTAGAAAAAAAACATACCCCCCCTCCCCTCTCCCTGCAAGTTAAATGGGTCGTCCCTAATCAGATGTACATTTTGTATATCTGGGTAGAAACGAATCTGTGTTTCCCGTTCGTGGATAAGTGTACTCGATTCAACATTATGTGATCAAGTTTGTCAGTTACATGTACTTGCGACAGGACGGTGGTTTTCTCAGGTTTCCTCCACCAATGAAACTGACCGCCACTATATACATTGTAACTGAAATATCGTTGAAAGTGGCAATAAACACCATAAACCAACCACCCCATTCACTGGCTTAAACACCGTCACATTTTTTGTGCCCGTCTCAAGACCTGGATTTTCACCATCATCACTGTTTAAATTTTCTGTTCATAATTGATGTGTAATAAAAATCTAATCTTAAGATACAAGTGTAAAATATAATAAATATAAATAGTATTTAGTTGTTATATCTCTGTTTATTATATTCTTATGATGTTTTTTTACAATACTTTTGGAATCTTTTGAAGTAAAAAAATGCACATGTCCCCACTTATGAATTTGGGGATTAAAACATCAAACCAATTTTTTTTCTTATAAAAAATAAAACACAAATAAATATAAATATAAATAATATATATAATGACAACAGACATCTTGTGCAGGTATATCAATTCATACACTTTTAATGTCCAGATTTATCATATATCGTCATTTAAAAAGATAAAAATGTCAGGTCTCCAAATAAATCATACAATTATCTGAAAATGTAATTTGTCCATACCTGTGTACATACAAAATATGATGCAACCAGGATACAGATTAACAGTACATGTACAAACTTATTTAAAAAATAAAATTGGCAGGTCTTCAAATATATCAAAGATCACCAAACAATCTTATTTTGTCATCTGTTTAAATTATCATACAACTTCTTTTAAAAGTAAAAATGTCAGCTGTACAAATTATTCTACAACTCAATTAAAACATAAAAATGTCATGATCAGGTGTCTAAAGTAAATTATTATAAAACTTCATTTTAAAATGAGAAATGTCAGCTGTCTAAATTATTATACAACTCCATTAAAACATAAAAATGTCAGGTGTCTAAAGTAAATTATTATAAAACCACATTTTAAAATGAGAAATGTCAGCTGTCAAAGTATCATACAATTTCATTGAAATAAAATGTCAGTTTCTAAATTATTATAAAACTCCATTTAATTTAAAAAAAAATGGCAGGTGTCAAAAAGAAAAATGTCAGCTGTCAAATATAAATAATAAAACTTGATTCATTAAAGAAGTTTTACTTTGTGTATTGTTGCTCCTGACTGTTTATAACAACCCACCCATAATTGTCCCCTCATGTCAATGTCAAGTGATAAAGGATATTTAATCCCTGTGTCCTCCATTACTTTACATGTCAATATATCTCCTTGTTCAGATAAAACATGGAGGGCATGTGTATAACAGTCACACACAATGACCTATAATATGGCGTTCAGTTTTATTGGTGTTTAACGACACTTTCAACAATGTGTCAGGTATAACGTAGAACATGGTGACCAGTTTTATTGGTGTTTAACGACACTTTCAACAATGTGACAGGTATAAAGTATAACATGGTGACCAGTTTTATTGGTGCTTAACGCCACTTTCAACAATGTTAGTTATAGCGTAGAACATGTTGGCCTGTTGTATTGGTGTTTAACGACACTTTCAACAATGTGTCAGGTATAAAGTATAACATGCTGACCAGTTTTATTGGTGTTTAACGCCACTTTCAACCATGTGTCAGGTATAACGTAGAACATGGTGACCAGTTTTATTGGTGCTTATCTACACTTTCAACAATGTTAGTTATAGTGTAGAACATGGTGACCAGTTTTATTGGTGTTTAACGACACTGTCAACAATATGTCAGGTATAGCGTAGAACATGGTGACCAGTTTTATTGGTGTTTAACGACACTGTCAACAATATGTCAGGTATAACGTAGAACATGGTGACCAGTTTTATTGGTGTTTAACGACACTTTCAACAATGTGTCGGGTATAACGTAGAACATGGTGACCAGTTTTATTGGTGTTTAACGACACTTTCAACAATGTGTCAGGTATAACGTAGAACATGGTGACCAGTTTTATTGGTGCTTAGCGACACTTTCAACAATGTGTCAAGTATAACGTAGAACATGGTGACCAATTTTATTGGTGTTTTACGCCACTTTAAAAAATGTGTCAAGTATAACGTAGAACATGGTGACCAATTTTATTGGTGTTTAACGACACTTTCAACAATGTGTCAGGTATAACGTATAATATGGCGTTCAGTTTCAACAATGTGTCAGGTATAACGTATAACATGATAACCAGTTTTATTGGTGTTTAACGACACTTTCAACAATGTTAGTTATAGCGTAGAACATGGTGACCAGTTTTATTGGTGTTTAACGACACTTTCAACAATATGACAGGCATAACGTAGAACATGGTCACCAGTTTTATAGGTGTTTAACGACACTTTCAACAATGTGTCAGGTATAACGTAGAACATGGTGACCAGTTTTATTGGTGTTTAACGACACTTTCAACAATGTGTCAAGTATAACGTAGAACATGGTGACCAATTTTATTGGTGTTTAACGACACTTTCAACCATGTGTCAGGTATAACGTAGAACATGGTGACCAGTTTTATTGGTGTTTTACACCACTTTCAACAATGTTAGTTATAGCGTAGAACATGGTGATCAGTTTTATTGGTGTTTAATGCCACTTTCAACAATGTGTCAGGTATAACGTAGAAGATGGTGATCAGTTTTATTGGTGTTTAACGACACTTTCAACAATGTTAGTTATAGCATAGAATATGGTGGCCAGTTTTATTGGTGTTTAACGCCACTTTCAACAATGTGACAGGTATAAAGTATTACATGGTGACCAGTTTTATTGGTGCTTATCGCCACTTTCAACAATGTTAGTTATAGCGTAGAACATGCTGGCCAGTTTTATTGGTGTTTAACGTCACTTTCAACCATGTGTCAGGTATAACGTAGAACATGGTGACCTATTTTATTGGTGCTTAACGACACTTTCAACAATGTTAGTTATAGCGTAGAACATGGTGACCAGTTTTAATGGTGTTTAACGAAACTGTCAACAATGTCAGGTATGGCATAGAACATGGTGACCAGTTTTATTGGTGTTTAACGCCACTTTAAACAATGTGTCAGGTATAGCATAGAACATGGTGACCAGTTTTATTGATGTTTAACTACACTTTCAACAATGTGTCAAGTATAGCGTAGAACATGGTGACCAGTTTTATTGATGTTTAATGCCACTTTAAACAATGTGTCAGGTATAACGTAGAACATGGTGACCAGTTTTATTGGTGTTTAATGACACTTTCAATAATGTGTCAAGTATAATGTAGAACATGGTGACCAGTTTTATTGGTGTTTAATGACACTTTCAACAATGTGTCAAGTATAACGTAGAACATGGTGACTAGTTTTATTGGTGTTTAACGCCACTTTCAACAATGTGTCAGGTATAAAGTATAATATGGCATTCAGTTTTATTGGTGTTTAACGACACTTTCAACAATGTGTCAGGTATAACGTAGAACATGGTGACCAGTTTTATTGGTGTTTAACGACACTTTCAACAATGTGTCAGGTATAGCGTATAACATGGTGACCAGTTTTATTGGTGTTTAACGCCACTTTCAACAATGTTAGCTATAGTGTAGAACATGGTGACCAGTTTTATTGGTGTTTAACGCCACTTTCAACAATGTGACAGGTATAAAGTATAACATGGTGACCAGTTTTATTGGTGCTTAACGCCACTTTCAACAATGTTAGTTATAGCGTAGAAGATGTTGGCCAGTTTTATTGGTGTTTATCTACACTTTCAACAATGTGTCCGGTATAACGTATAACATGCTGGCCAGTTTTATTGGTGTTTAATGCCACTTTCAACCATGTTAGTTATAGCGTAGAAAATGGTGACCAGTTTTATTGGTGTTTAACGACACTGTCAACAATATGTCAGGTATAGCGTAGAACATGGTGACCAGTTTTATTGGTGTTTAACGACACTGTCAAAAATGTCAGGTATAACGTAGAACATGGTGACCAGTTTTATTGGTGTTTAACGACAATTTCAACAATGTGTCAGGTATAAAGTAGAACATGGTCACCAGTTTTATTGGTGTTTAACGACACTTTCAACAATGTGTCAGGAATAACGTACAACATGGTGACCAGTTTTATTGGTGTTTAATGCCACTTTCAACAATGTTAGTTATAGCGTAGAACATGCTGATCAGTTTTATCGGTGTTTAATGCCACTTTCAACAATGTGTGAGGTATAACGTAGAACATGGTGACCAGTTTTATTGGTGTTTAACGACACTTTCAACAATTTGTCAAGTATAACGTAGAACATGGTGACCAATTTTATTGGTGTTTAACGCCACTTTAAACAATGTGTCAGGTATAACGTAGAACATGGTGACCAGTTTTATTGGTGTTTAACAACACTTTCAACAATGTGTCAAGTATAACGTAGAACATGGTGACCAATTTTATTGGTGTTTAACACCACTTTCAACAATTTTAGTTATAGCGTAGAAAATGGTGATCAGTTTTATTGGTGTTTAATGCCACTTTCAACAATGTGTCAGGTATAACGTAGAAGATGGTGACCAGCTTTATTGGTATTTAATGACACTTTCAAAACTGTGTCAGGTATAACGTAGAACGTGGTGACCAGTTTTATTGGTGTTTAACGACACTTTCAACAATGTGTCAGGTTTGACGTAGAACATGGTGACCAGTTTTATTGGTGTTTAACGACACTTTCAACAATGTGTCAGGTATAACATATAACATGGTGACCAGTTTTATTGGTGTTTAACGACACTTTCAACAATGTATCAAGTATAGCGTACAACATTGTGACCAGTTTTATTAGTGTTTAACGACACTTTCAACAATGTGTCAGGTATAACGTATAACATGGTGACCAGTTTTATTGGTGTTTAACGACACTTTTAACAATGTGTCAGGTATAGCGTACAACATGGTGACCAGTTTTATTAGTGTTTAACGACACTTTCAACAATGTGTCAGGTATAACGTATAACATGGTGACCAGTTTTAATGGTGTTTAACGACACTTTTAACATGTGTCAGGTATAACGTACAACATGGTGACCAGTTTTATTGGGGTTTAACGACACTTTCAACAGTGTGTCAGGTATAACATATAACATGGTGACCAGTTTTATTGGTGTTTAACGACACTTTCAACAATGTGTCAGGTATTACGTAGAACATGGTGACCAATTTTATTGGTGTTTAACGGCACTTTCAACAATGTGTCAGGTATAACATAGAACATGGTGACCAGTTTTATTGGTGATTAACAGCACTTTCAACAATGTGTCAGGTATAACGTATAACATGGTGACCAGTTTTATTGGTGTTTAACGACACTTTCAACAATGTGTCAGGTATAGCTCGCCGCAATTTTTTTTATGTGCGCCCCCCCCCTAACTTGAAATCCTGGATCCGCCCCCGTAGAGTATACATATGACAACTTGTAACTGTTTTATCAAGTTCACCTTCTGTCTAGCTGGAATCAAACTCACAAAATGAAGTGTCATTTTTTTTACTGATTCCTCTAATTTGTTTTTAAGGAGCGACCATTTAACTTGAAGGGGGGGTGTTATGGTTTTTTTGTTTCGTTCAGAAATTTTTTTTTCAGACAACACGAGAGTTAGAATATTTTTTTTTGTCGTGCACAGCGCAAATTTTTTTTTCCAGAATTTAACATTAAGTTATATGACAAAATTCTGAATCAGATTATTTTTTTTTCCTCCACCAAAATCAGAATATTTTTTTCAGCAACATTGGGAATTTTTTTTTTTAGAAAAAAAACATACCCCCCCCCTCCCCTCTCCCTGCAAGTTAAATGGGTCGTCCCTAATCAGATGTACATTTTGTATATCTGGGTAGAAACGAATCTGTGTTTCCCGTTCGTGGATAAGTGTACTCGATTCAACATTATGTGATCAAGTTTGTCAGTTACATGTACTTGCGACAGGCCGGTGGTTTTCTCAGGTTTCCTCCACCAATAAAACTGACCGCCACTATATACATTGTAACTGAAATATCGTTGAAAGTGGCACTAAACACCATAAACCAACCACCCCATTCACTGGCTTAAACACTGTCACATTTTTTGTGCCCGTCTCAAGACCTGGATTTTCACCATCATCACTGTTTAAATTTTCTGTTCATAATTGATGTGTAATAAAATTCTAATCTTAAGATACAAGTGTAAAATATAATAAATATAAATAGTATTTAGTTGTTATATCTCTGTTTATTATATTCTTATGATGTTTTCTACAATACTTTTGGAATCTTTTGAAGTAAAAAAATGCACATGTCCCCACTTATGAATTTGGGGATTAAAACATCAAACCAATTTTTTTTCTTATAAAAAATAAAACACAAATAAATATAAATATAAATAATATATATAATGACAACAGACATCTTGTGCAGGTATATCAATTCATACACTTTTAATGTCCAGATTTATCATATATCATCATTTAAAAAGATAAAAATGTCAGGTCTCCAAATAAATCATACAATTATCTGAAAATGTCATTTGTCCATACCTGTGTACATACAAAATATGATGCAACCAGGATACAGATTAACAGTACATGTACAAACTTATTTAAAAAATAAAATTGGCAGGTCTTCAAATATATCAAAGATCACCAAACAATCTTATTTTGTCATCTGTTTAAATTATCATACAACTTCTTTTAAAAGTAAAAATGTCAGCTGTACAAATTATTCTACAACTCAATTAAAACATAAAAATGTCATGATCAGGTGTCTAAAGTAAATTATTATAAAACTTCATTTTAAAATGAGAAATGTCAGCTGTCTAAATTATTATACAACTCCATTAAAACATAAAAATGTCAGGTGTCTAAAGTAAATTATTATAAAACCACATTTTAAAATGAGAAATGTCAGCTGTCAAAGTATCATACAATTTCATTGAAATAAAATGTCAGTTTCTAAATTATTATAAAACTCCATTTAATTTAAAAAAAAATGGCAGGTGTCAAAAAGAAAAATGTCAGCTGTCAAATATAAATAATAAAACTTGATTCATTAAAGAAGTTTTACTTTGTGTATTGTTGCTCCTGACTGTTTATAACAACCCACCCATAATTGTCCCCTCATGTCAATGTCAAGTGATAAAGGATATTTAATCCCTGTGTCCTCCATTACTTTACATGTCAATATATCTCCTTGTTCAGATAAAACATGGAGGGCATGTGTATAACAGTCACACACAATGACCTATAATATGGCGTTCAGTTTTATTGGTGTTTAACGACACTTTCAACAATGTGTCAGGTATAACGTAGAACATGGTGACCAGTTTTATTGGTGTTTAACGACACTTTCAACAATGTGACAGGTATAAAGTATAACATGGTGACCAGTTTTATTGGTGCTTAACGCCACTTTCAACAATGTTAGTTATAGCGTAGAACATGTTGGCCTGTTGTATTGGTGTTTAACGACACTTTCAACAATGTGTCAGGTATAACGTATAACATGCTGACCAGTTTTATTGGTGTTTAACGCCACTTTCAACCATGTGTCAGGTATAACGTAGAACATGGTGACCAGTTTTATTGGTGCTTATCTACACTTTCAACAATGTTAGTTATAGTGTAGAACATGGTGACCAGTTTTATTGGTGTTTAACGACACTGTCAACAATATGTCAGGTATAGCGTAGAACATGGTGACCAGTTTTATTGGTGTTTAACGACACTGTCAACAATATGTCAGGTATAACGTAGAACATGGTGACCAGTTTTATTGGTGTTTAACGACACTTTCAACAATGTGTCGGGTATAACGTAGAACATGGTGACCAGTTTTATTGGTGTTTAACGACACTTTCAACAATGTGTCAGGTATAACGTAGAACATGGTGACCAGTTTTATTGGTGCTTAGCGACACTTTCAACAATGTGTCAAGTATAACGTAGAACATGGTGACCAATTTTATTGGTGTTTTACGCCACTTTAAAAAATGTGTCAAGTATAACGTAGAACATGGTGACCAATTTTATTGGTGTTTAACGACACTTTCAACAATGTGTCAGGTATAACGTATAATATGGCGTTCAGTTTCAACAATGTGTCAGGTATAACGTATAACATGATAACCAGTTTTATTGGTGTTTAACGACACTTTCAACAATGTTAGTTATAGCGTAGAACATGGTGACCAGTTTTATTGGTGTTTAACGACACTTTCAACAATATGACAGGCATAACGTAGAACATGGTCACCAGTTTTATAGGTGTTTAACGACACTTTCAACAATGTGTCAGGTATAACGTAGAACATGGTGACCAGTTTTATTGGTGTTTAACGACACTTTCAACAATGTGTCAAGTATAACGTAGAACATGGTGACCAATTTTATTGGTGTTTAACGACACTTTCAACCATGTGTCAGGTATAACGTAGAACATGGTGACCAGTTTTATTGGTGTTTTACACCACTTTCAACAATGTTAGTTATAGCGTAGAACATGGTGATCAGTTTTATTGGTGTTTAATGCCACTTTCAACAATGTGTCAGGTATAACGTAGAAGATGGTGATCAGTTTTATTGGTGTTTAACGACACTTTCAACAATGTTAGTTATAGCATAGAATATGGTGGCCAGTTTTATTGGTGTTTAACGCCACTTTCAACAATGTGACAGGTATAAAGTATAACATGGTGACCAGTTTTATTGGTGCTTATCGCCACTTTCAACAATGTTAGTTATAGCGTAGAACATGCTGGCCAGTTTTATTGGTGTTTAACGTCACTTTCAACCATGTGTCAGGTATAACGTAGAACATGGTGACCTATTTTATTGGTGCTTAACGACACTTTCAACAATGTTAGTTATAGCGTAGAACATGGTGACCAGTTTTAATGGTGTTTAACGAAACTGTCAACAATGTCAGGTATGGCATAGAACATGGTGACCAGTTTTATTGGTGTTTAACGCCACTTTAAACAATGTGTCAGGTATAGCATAGAACATGGTGACCAGTTTTATTGATGTTTAACTACACTTTCAACAATGTGTCAAGTATAGCGTAGAACATGGTGACCAGTTTTATTGATGTTTAATGCCACTTTAAACAATGTGTCAGGTATAACGTAGAACATGGTGACCAGTTTTATTGGTGTTTAATGACACTTTCAATAATGTGTCAAGTATAATGTAGAACATGGTGACCAGTTTTATTGGTGTTTAATGACACTTTCAACAATGTGTCAAGTATAACGTAGAACATGGTGACTAGTTTTATTGGTGTTTAACGCCACTTTCAACAATGTGTCAGGTATAAAGTATAATATGGCATTCAGTTTTATTGGTGTTTAACGACACTTTCAACAATGTGTCAGGTATAACGTAGAACATGGTGACCAGTTTTATTGGTGTTTAACGACACTTTCAACAATGTGTCAGGTATAGCGTATAACATGGTGACCAGTTTTATTGGTGTTTAACGCCACTTTCAACAATGTTAGCTATAGTGTAGAACATGGTGACCAGTTTTATTGGTGTTTAACGCCACTTTCAACAATGTGACAGGTATAAAGTATAACATGGTGACCAGTTTTATTGGTGCTTAACGCCACTTTCAACAATGTTAGTTATAGCGTAGAAGATGTTGGCCAGTTTTATTGGTGTTTATCTACACTTTCAACAATGTGTCCGGTATAACGTAGAACATGCTGGCCAGTTTTATTGGTGTTTAATGCCACTTTCAACCATGTTAGTTATAGCGTAGAAAATGGTGACCAGTTTTATTGGTGTTTAACGACACTGTCAACAATATGTCAGGTATAGCGTAGAACATGGTGACCAGTTTTATTGGTGTTTAACGACACTGTCAAAAATGTCAGGTATAACGTAGAACATGGTGACCAGTTTTATTGGTGTTTAACGACAATTTCAACAATGTGTCAGGTATAAAGTAGAACATGGTCACCAGTTTTATTGGTGTTTAACGACACTTTCAACAATGTGTCAGGAATAACGTACAACATGGTGACCAGTTTTATTGGTGTTTAATGCCACTTTCAACAATGTTAGTTATAGCGTAGAACATGCTGATCAGTTTTATCGGTGTTTAATGCCACTTTCAACAATGTGTGAGGTATAACGTAGAACATGGTGACCAGTTTTATTGGTGTTTAACGACACTTTCAACAATTTGTCAAGTATAACGTAGAACATGGTGACCAATTTTATTGGTGTTTAACGCCACTTTAAACAATGTGTCAGGTATAACGTAGAACATGGTGACCAGTTTTATTGGTGTTTAACAACACTTTCAACAATGTGTCAAGTATAACGTAGAACATGGTGACCAATTTTATTGGTGTTTAACACCACTTTCAACAATTTTAGTTATAGCGTAGAAAATGGTGATCAGTTTTATTGGTGTTTAATGCCACTTTCAACAATGTGTCAGGTATAACGTAGAAGATGGTGACCAGCTTTATTGGTATTTAATGACACTTTCAAAACTGTGTCAGGTATAACGTAGAACGTGGTGACCAGTTTTATTGGTGTTTAACGACACTTTCAACAATGTGTCAGGTTTGACGTAGAACATGGTGACCAGTTTTATTGGTGTTTAACGACACTTTCAACAATGTGTCAGGTATAACATATAACATGGTGACCAGTTTTATTGGTGTTTAACGACACTTTCAACAATGTATCAAGTATAGCGTACAACATTGTGACCAGTTTTATTAGTGTTTAACGACACTTTCAACAATGTGTCAGGTATAACGTATAACATGGTGACCAGTTTTATTGGTGTTTAACGACACTTTTAACAATGTGTCAGGTATAGCGTACAACATGGTGACCAGTTTTATTAGTGTTTAACGACACTTTCAACAATGTGTCAGGTATAACGTATAACATGGTGACCAGTTTTAATGGTGTTTAACGACACTTTTAACATATGTCAGGTATAACGTACAACATGGTGACCAGTTTTATTAGTGTTTAACGACACTTTCAACAATGTGTCAGGTATAACGTATAACATGGTGACCAGTTTGAATGGTGTTTAACGACACTTTTAACATGTGTCAGGTATAACGTACAACATGGTGACCAGTTTTATTGGGGTTTAACGACACTTTCAACAGTGTGTCAGGTATAACATATAACATGGTGACCAGTTTTATTGGTGTTTAACGACACTTTCAACAATGTGTCAGGTATTACGTAGAACATGGTGACCAATTTTATTGGTGTTTAACGGCACTTTCAACAATGTGTCAGGTATAACATAGAACATGGTGACCAGTTTTATTGGTGATTAACAGCACTTTCAACAATGTGTCAGGTATAACGTATAACATGGTGACCAGTTTTATTGGTGTTTAACGACACTTTCAACAATGTGTCAGGTATAGCTCGCCGCAATTTTTTTTATGTGCGCCCCCCCCCCTAACTTGAAATCCTGGATCCGCCCCCGTAGAGTATACATATGACAACTTGTAACTGTTTTATCAAGTTCACCTTCTGTCTAGCTGGAATCAAACTCACAAAATGAAGTGTCATTTTTTTTACTGATTCCTCTAATTTGTTTTTAAGGAGCGACCATTTAACTTGAAGGGGGGGTGTTATGGTTTTTTTGTTTCGTTCAGAAATTTTTTTTTCAGACAACACGAGAGTTAGAATATTTTTTTTTGTCGTGCACAGCGCAAATTTTTTTTTCCAGAATTTAACATTAAGTTATATGACAAAATTCTGAATCAGATTATTTTTTTTTCCTCCACCAAAATCAGAATATTTTTTTCAGCAACATTGGGAATTTTTTTTTTTAGAAAAAAAACATACCCCCCCCTCCCCTCTCCCTGCAAGTTAAATGGGTCGTCCCTAATCAGATGTACATTTTGTATATCTGGGTAGAAACGAATCTGTGTTTCCCGTTCGTGGATAAGTGTACTCGATTCAACATTATGTGATCAAGTTTGTCAGTTACATGTACTTGCGACAGGCCGGTGGTTTTCTCAGGTTTCCTCCACCAATAAAACTGACCGCCACTATATACATTGTAACTGAAATATCGTTGAAAGTGGCACTAAACACCATAAACCAACCACCCCATTCACTGGCTTAAACACTGTCACATTTTTTGTGCCCGTCTCAAGACCTGGATTTTCACCATCATCACTGTTTAAATTTTCTGTTCATAATTGATGTGTAATAAAATTCTAATCTTAAGATACAAGTGTAAAATATAATAAATATAAATAGTATTTAGTTGTTATATCTCTGTTTATTATATTCTTATGATGTTTTCTACAATACTTTTGGAATCTTTTGAAGTAAAAAAATGCACATGTCCCCACTTATGAATTTGGGGATTAAAACATCAAACCAATTTTTTTTCTTATAAAAAATAAAACACAAATAAATATAAATATAAATAATATATATAATGACAACAGACATCTTGTGCAGGTATATCAATTCATACACTTTTAATGTCCAGATTTATCATATATCATCATTTAAAAAGATAAAAATGTCAGGTCTCCAAATAAATCATACAATTATCTGAAAATGTCATTTGTCCATACCTGTGTACATACAAAATATGATGCAACCAGGATACAGACTAACAGTACATGTACAAACTTATTTAAAAAATAAAATTGGCAGGTCTTCAAATATATCAAAGATCACCAAACAATCTTATTTTGTCATCTGTTTAAATTATCATACAACTTCTTTTAAAAGTAAAAATGTCAGCTGTACAAATTATTCTACAACTCAATTAAAACATAAAAATGTCATGATCAGGTGTCTAAAGTAAATTATTATAAAACTTCATTTTAAAATGAGAAATGTCAGGTGTCTAAATTATTATACAACTCCATTAAAACATAAAAATGTCAGGTGTCTAAAGTAAATTATTATAAAACCACATTTTAAAATGAGAAATGTCAGCTGTCAAATTATCATACAATTTCATTGAAATAAAATGTCAGTTTCTAAATTATTATAAAACTCCATTTAATTTTAAAAAAAATGGCAGGTGTCAAAAAGAAAAATGTCAGCTGTCAAATATAAATAATAAAACTTGATTCATTAAAGAAGTTTTACTTTGTGTATTGTTGCTCCTGACTGTTTATAACAACCCACCCATAATTGTCCCCTCATGTCAATGTCAAGTGATAAAGGATATTTAATCCCTGTGTCCTCCATTACTTTACATGTCAATATATCTCCTTGTTCAGATAAAACATGGAGGGCATGTGTATAACAGTCACACACAATGACCTATAATATGGCGTTCAGTTTTATTGGTGTTTAACGACACTTTCAACAATGTGTCAGGTATAACGTAGAACATGGTGACCAGTTTTATTGGTGTTTAACGACACTTTCAACAATGTGACAGGTATAAAGTATAACATGGTGACCAATTTTATTGGTGCTTAATGCCACTTTCAACAATGTTAGTTATAGCGTAGAACATGTTGGCCTGTTGTATTGGTGTTTAACGACACTTTCAATAATGTGTCAGGTATAACGTATAATATGCTGACCAGTTTTATTGGTGTTTAATGCCACTTTCAACCATGTGTCAGGAATAACGTAGAACATGGTGACCAGTTTTATTGGTGCTTATCTACACTTTCAACAATGTTAGTAATAGTGTAGAACATGGTGACCAGTTTTATTGGTGTTTAACGACACTGTCAACAATATGTCAGGTATAGCGTAGAACATGGTGACCAGTTTTATTGGTGTTTAACGACACTGTCAACAATATGTCAGGTATAACGTAGAACATGGTGACCAGTTTTATTGGTGTTTAACGACACTTTCAACAATGTGTCAGGTATAACGTAGAACATGGTGACCAGTTTTATTGGTGTTTAACGCCACTTTCAACAATGTGTCAGGTATAACGTAGAACATGGTGACCAGTTTTATTGGTGTTTAGCGACACTTTCAACAATGTGTCAAGTATAACGTAGAACATGGTGACCAATTTTATTGGTGTTTAACGCCACTTTAAAAAATGTGTCAGGTATAACGTAGAACATGGTGACCAGTTTTATTGGTGTTTAACGACACTTTCAACAATGTGTCAAGTATAACGTAGAACATGGTGACCAGTTTTATTGGTGTTTAATGACACTTTCAACAATGTGTCAGGTATAACATATAACATGGTGACCAGTTTTATTGGTGTTTAACGACACTTTCAACAATGTATCAAGTATAGCGTACAACATTGTGACCAGTTTTATTAGTGTTTAACGACACTTTCAACAATGTGTCAGGTATAACGTATAACATGGTGACCAGTTTTATTGGTGTTTAACGACACTTTTAACAATGTGTCAGGTATAGCGTACAACATGGTGACCAGTTTTATTAGTGTTTAACGACACTTTCAACAATGTGTCAGGTATAACGTATAACATGGTGACCAGTTTTAATGGTGTTTAACGACACTTTTAACATATGTCAGGTATAACGTACAACATGGTGACCAGTTTTATTAGTGTTTAACGACACTTTCAACAATGTGTCAGGTATAGCGTATAACATGGTGACCAGTTTGAATGGTGTTTAACGACACTTTTAACATGTGTCAGGTATAACGTACAACATGGTGACCAGTTTTATTGGGGTTTAACGACACTTTCAACAGTGTGTCAGGTATAACATATAACATGGTGACCAGTTTTATTGGTGTTTAACGACACTTTCAACAATGTGTCAGGTATTACGTAGAACATGGTGACCAATTTTATTGGTGTTTAACGGCACTTTCAACAATGTGTCAGGTATAACATATAACATGGTGACCAGTTTTATTGGTGATTAACAGCACTTTCAACAATGTGTCAGGTATAACGTATAACATGGTGACCAGTTTTATTGGTGTTTAACGACACTTTCAACAATGTGTCAGGTATAGCTCGCCGCAATTTTTTTTATGTGCGCCCCCCCCCTAACTTGAAATCCTGGATCCGCCCCCGTAGAGTATACATATGACAACTTGTAACTGTTTTATCAAGTTCACCTTCTGTCTAGCTGGAATCAAACTCACAAAATGAAGTGTCATTTTTTTTACTGATTCCTCTAATTTGTTTTTAAGGAGCGACCATTTAACTTGAAGGGGGGGTGTTATGGTTTTTTTGTTTCGTTCAGAAATTTTTTTTTCAGACAACACGAGAGTTAGAATATTTTTTTTTGTCGTGCACAGCGCAAATTTTTTTTTCCAGAATTTAACATTAAGTTATATGACAAAATTCTGAATCAGATTATTTTTTTTTCCTCCACCAAAATCAGAATATTTTTTTCAGCAACATTGGGAATTTTTTTTTTTAGAAAAAAAACATACCCCCCCCTCCCCTCTCCCTGCAAGTTAAATGGGTCGTCCCTAATCAGATGTACATTTTGTATATCTGGGTAGAAACGAATCTGTGTTTCCCGTTCGTGGATAAGTGTACTCGATTCAACATTATGTGATCAAGTTTGTCAGTTACATGTACTTGCGACAGGCCGGTGGTTTTCTCAGGTTTCCTCCACCAATAAAACTGACCGCCACTATATACATTGTAACTGAAATATCGTTGAAAGTGGCACTAAACACCATAAACCAACCACCCCATTCACTGGCTTAAACACTGTCACATTTTTTGTGCCCGTCTCAAGACCTGGATTTTCACCATCATCACTGTTTAAATTTTCTGTTCATAATTGATGTGTAATAAAATTCTAATCTTAAGATACAAGTGTAAAATATAATAAATATAAATAGTATTTAGTTGTTATATCTCTGTTTATTATATTCTTATGATGTTTTCTACAATACTTTTGGAATCTTTTGAAGTAAAAAAATGCACATGTCCCCACTTATGAATTTGGGGATTAAAACATCAAACCAATTTTTTTTCTTATAAAAAATAAAACACAAATAAATATAAATATAAATAATATATATAATGACAACAGACATCTTGTGCAGGTATATCAATTCATACACTTTTAATGTCCAGATTTATCATATATCATCATTTAAAAAGATAAAAATGTCAGGTCTCCAAATAAATCATACAATTATCTGAAAATGTCATTTGTCCATACCTGTGTACATACAAAATATGATGCAACCAGGATACAGACTAACAGTACATGTACAAACTTATTTAAAAAATAAAATTGGCAGGTCTTCAAATATATCAAAGATCACCAAACAATCTTATTTTGTCATCTGTTTAAATTATCATACAACTTCTTTTAAAAGTAAAAATGTCAGCTGTACAAATTATTCTACAACTCAATTAAAACATAAAAATGTCATGATCAGGTGTCTAAAGTAAATTATTATAAAACTTCATTTTAAAATGAGAAATGTCAGGTGTCTAAATTATTATACAACTCCATTAAAACATAAAAATGTCAGGTGTCTAAAGTAAATTATTATAAAACCACATTTTAAAATGAGAAATGTCAGCTGTCAAATTATCATACAATTTCATTGAAATAAAATGTCAGTTTCTAAATTATTATAAAACTCCATTTAATTTTAAAAAAAATGGCAGGTGTCAAAAAGAAAAATGTCAGCTGTCAAATATAAATAATAAAACTTGATTCATTAAAGAAGTTTTACTTTGTGTATTGTTGCTCCTGACTGTTTATAACAACCCACCCATAATTGTCCCCTCATGTCAATGTCAAGTGATAAAGGATATTTAATCCCTGTGTCCTCCATTACTTTACATGTCAATATATCTCCTTGTTCAGATAAAACATGGAGGGCATGTGTATAACAGTCACACACAATGACCTATAATATGGCGTTCAGTTTTATTGGTGTTTAACGACACTTTCAACAATGTGTCAGGTATAACGTAGAACATGGTGACCAGTTTTATTGGTGTTTAACGACACTTTCAACAATGTGACAGGTATAAAGTATAACATGGTGACCAATTTTATTGGTGCTTAATGCCACTTTCAACAATGTTAGTTATAGCGTAGAACATGTTGGCCTGTTGTATTGGTGTTTAACGACACTTTCAACAATGTGTCAGGTATAACGTATAATATGCTGACCAGTTTTATTGGTGTTTAATGCCACTTTCAACCATGTGTCAGGAATAACGTAGAACATGGTGACCAGTTTTATTGGTGCTTATCTACACTTTCAACAATGTTAGTAATAGTGTAGAACATGGTGACCAGTTTTATTGGTGTTTAACGACACTGTCAACAATATGTCAGGTATAGCGTAGAACATGGTGACCAGTTTTATTGGTGTTTAACGACACTGTCAACAATATGTCAGGTATAACGTAGAACATGGTGACCAGTTTTATTGGTGTTTAACGACACTTTCAACAATGTGTCAGGTATAACGTAGAACATGGTGACCAGTTTTATTGGTGTTTAACGCCACTTTCAACAATGTGTCAGGTATAACGTAGAACATGGTGACCAGTTTTATTGGTGTTTAGCGACACTTTCAACAATGTGTCAAGTATAACGTAGAACATGGTGACCAATTTTATTGGTGTTTAACGCCACTTTAAAAAATGTGTCAGGTATAACGTAGAACATGGTGACCAGTTTTATTGGTGTTTAACGACACTTTCAACAATGTGTCAAGTATAACGTAGAACATGGTGACCAGTTTTATTGGTGTTTAATGACACTTTCAACAATGTGTCAGGTATAACGTATAATATGGCGTTCAGTTTCAACAATGTGTCAGGTATAACGTATAACATGATAACCAGTTTTATTGGTGTTTAATGACACTTTCAACAATGTTAGTTATAGCGTAGAACATGGTGACCAGTTTTATTGGTGTTTAACGACACTTTCAACAATATGACAGGCATAACGTAGAACATGGTGACCAGTTTTATTGGTGTTTAACGACACTTTCAACAATGTGTCAAGTATAACGTAGAACATGGTGACCAGTTTTATTGGTGTTTAGCGCCACTTTAAGCAATGTGTCAGGTATAACGTAGAACATGGTGACCAGTTTTATTGGTGTTTAGCGAAATTTTCAACAATGTGTCAAGTATACCGTTGAACATGGTGACCAGTTTTATTGGTGTTTAGCGACACTTTCAACAATGTGTTAAGTATAACATAGAACATGGTGAACAGTTTTATTGGTGTTTAACGCTACTTTAAACAATGTTAGTTATAGCATAGAATATGGTGGCCAGTTTTATTGGTGTTTAACGTCACTTTCAACAATGTGACAGGTATAAAGTATTACATGGTGACCAGTTTTATTGGTGCTTAATGCCACTTTCAACAATGTTAGTTATAGTGTAGAACATGTTGGCCAGTTTTATTGGTGTTTAACGACTTTCAACAATGTGTCCGGTATAACGTATAACATGCTGGCCAGTTTTATTGGTGTTTAACTCCACTTTCAACCATGTGTCAGGTATAACGTAGAACATGGTGACCAGTTTTATTGGTGCTTAGCGACACTTTCAACAATGTTAGTTATAGCGTAGAACATGGTGACCAGTTTTATTGGTGTTTAACTACACTTTCAACAATATGTCAGGTATAACGTAGAACATGGTGACCAGTTTTATTGGTGTTTAACGACACTTTCAAAAATGTGTCAGGTATAGCGTAGAACATGGTGACCAGTTTTATTGGTGTTTAACGCCACTTTAAACAATGTGTCAGGTATAACGTAGAACATGGTGACCAGTTTTATTGGTGTTTAACGACACTTTCAACAATGTGTCAAGTATAACGTAGAGCATGGTGACCAGTTTTATTGGTGTTTAACGCCACTTTAAACAATGTGTCAAGTATAACGTAGAACATGGTGACCAGTTTTATTGGTGTTTAACGACACTTTCAACAATGTGTCAAGTATAACGTAGAACATGGTGACCAGTTTTATTGGTGTTTTACCACACTTTCAACAATGTGTCAGGTATAACATAGAACATGGTCACCAGCTTTATTGGTGTTTAACGACACTTTCAACAATGTGTCAGGTATAACGTATCATATGGCGTTCAGTTTTATTGGTGTTTTACGACACTTTCAACAATGTGTCAGGTATAACGTAGAACATGGTGACCAGTTTTATTGGTGTTTAACGACACTTTCAACAATGTGTCAGGTATAATGTAGAACATGGTGACCAGTTTTTTTGTTGTTTAACGCCACTTTCAACAATGTGTCAGGTATAACGTAGAACATGGTGACCAGTTTTATTGGTGCTTGACGACACTTTCAACAATGTGTCAGGTATAATGTAGAACATGGTGACCAGTTTTATTGGTGTTTAACGCCACTTTCAACAATGTGTCAGGTATAACGTAGAACATGGTGACCAGTTTTATTGGTGTTTAACGACACTTTCAACAATGTGTCAAGTATAACGTAGAACATGGTGACCAGTTTTATTGGTGTTTAACGACACTTTCAACAATGTGTCAAGTATAACGTAGAACATGGTGACCAATTTTATTGGTGTTTAACGCAACTTTAAACAATGTGTCAGGTATTACGTAGAACATGGTGACCAGTTGTATTGGTGTTTAACGACACTTTCAACAATGTGTCAAGTATAACGTAGAACATGGTGACCAATTTTATTGGTGTTTAACGACACTTTCAACCATGTGTCAGGTATAGCGTAGAACATGGTGACCAGTTTTATTGGTGTTTTACACCACTTTCAACAATGTTAGTTATAGCGTAGAAGATGGTGATCAGTTTTATTGGTGTTTAACGAAACTGTCAACAATGTCAGGTATGGCATAGAACATGGTGACCAGTTTTATTGGTGTTTAACGACAGTGTCAACAATATGTCAGGTATAGCGTAGAAAATGGTGACCAGTTTTATTGGTGTTTAACGATACTTTCAACAATGAATCAGGTAAAACATAGAACATGGTGACTAGTTTTATTGGTGTTTAACGCCACTTTAAACAATGTGTCAGATATAGTGTAGAACATGGTGACCAGTTTTATTGATGTTTAACTACACTTTCAACAATGTGTCAAGTATAATGTAGAACATGGTGACCATTTTTATTGATGTTTAACGCCACTTTAAACAATGTGTAAGGTATAATGTAGAACATGGTAACCAGTTTTAATGGTGTTTAACACCACTTTCAACAATGTGTCAGGTATAGTGTAGAACATGGTGATCAATTTTATTGGTGTTTAACGACACTTTCAACAATATGTCAGGTATAACGTAGAACATGGTGACCAGTTTTATTGGTGTTTAACGACACTTTCAACAATGTGTGAGGTATAACGTAGAACATGGTGACCAGTTTTATTGGTGTTTAATGACACTTTCAACAATGTGTCAAGAATAACGTAGAACATGGTGACCAATTTTATTGGTGTTTAACGCCACTTTAAACAATGTGTCAGGTATAACGTAGAACATGGTGACCAGTTTTATTGGTGTTTAACGACACTTTCAACAATGTGTCAAGTATAACGTAGAACATGGTGACCAATTTTATTGGTGTTTAGCGACACTTTCAACAATGTGTCAAGTATAACGTAGAGCATGGTGACCAATTTTATTGGTGTTTAACGCCACTTTAAAAAATGTGTCAGGTATAACGTAGAACATGGTGACCAGTTTTATTGGTGTTTTACGACACTTTCAACAATGTGTCAAGTATAACGTAGAACATGGTGACCAATTTTATTGGTGTTTAAGGACACTTTCAACAATGTGTCAGGTATAACGTATAATATGGCGTTCAGTTTAAACAATGTGTCAGGTATAACGTATAACATGATAACCAGTTTTATTGGTGTTTAACGACACTTTCAACAATGTTAGTTATAGCGTAGAACATGGTGACCAGTTTTATTGGTGTTTAACGACACTTTCAATAATATGACAGGCATAACGTAGAACATGGTGACCAGTTTTATTGGTGTTTAACGACACTTTCAACAATGTGTCAAGTATAACGTAGAACATGGTGACCAGTTTTATTGGTGCTTAATGCCACTTTAAGCAATGTGTCAGGTATAACGTAGAACATGGTGACCAGTTTTATAGGTGTTTAGCGACACTTTCAACAATGTGTCAAGTATAACGTTGAACATGGTGACCAGTTTTATTGGTGTTTAGCGACACTTTCAACAATGTGTCAAGTATAACATAGAACATGGTGAACAGTTTTATTGGTGTTTAACGCTACTTTAAACAATGTTAGTTATAGCATAGAATATGGTGGCCAGTTTTATTGGTGTTTAACGTCACTTTCAACAATGTGACAGGTATAAAGTATTACATGGTGACCAGTTTTATTGGTGCTTAACCCCACTTTCAACAATGTTAGTTATAGTGTAGAACATGTTGGCCAGTTTTATTGGTGTTTAACGACTTTCAACAATGTGTCCGGTATAACGTATAACATGCTGGCCAGTTTTATTGGTGTTTAACTCCACATTCAACCATGTGTCAGGTATAACGTAGAACATGGTGAACAGTTTTATTGGTGCTTAGCGACACTTTCAACAATGTTAGTTATAGCGTAGAACATGGTGACCAGTTTTATTGGTGTTTAACGACACTTTCAACAATGTGGCAGGTATAATGTAGAACATGGTGACCAGTTTTATTGGTGTTTAGCGCCACTTTCAACAATGTGTCAGGTATAACGTAGAACATGGTGACCAGTTTTATTGGTGCTTTACGACACTTTCAACAATGTGTCAGGTATAATGTAGAACATGGTGACCAGTTTTATTGGTGTTTAACGCCACTTTCAACAATGTGTCAGGTATAACGTAGAACATGGTGACCAATTTTATTGGTGTTTAACGACACTTTCAACAATATGTCAGGTATAACGTAGAACATGGTGACCAGTTTTATTGGTGTTTAACGACACTTTCAGCAATGTGTCAGGTATAACGTAGAACATGGTGACCAGTTTTATTGGTGTTTAACGACACTTTCAACAATGTGTCAAGTATAACGTAGAACATGGTGACCAGTTTTATTGGTGTTTAACGCCACTTTAAACATTGTGTCAGGTATAACGTAGAACATGGTGACCAGTTTTATTGGTGTTTAACGACACTTTCAACAATGTGTCAAGTATAACGTAGAACATGGTGACCAATTTTATTGGTGTTTAACAACACTTTCAACCATGTGTCAGGTATAGCGTAGAACATGGTGACCATTTTTATTGGTGTTTAACACCACTTTCAACAATGTTAGTTATAGCGTAGAAGATGGTGATCAGTTTTATTGGTGTTTAACGAAACTGTCAACAATGTCAGGTATGGCATAGAACATGGTGACCAGTTTTATTGGTGTTTAACGACAGTGTCAACAATATGTCAGGTATAGCGTAGAAAATGGTGACCAGTTTTATTGGTGTTTAACGATACTTTCAACAATGAATCAGGTAAAACATAGAACATGGTGACCAGTTTTATTGATGTTTAACTACACTTTCAACAATGTGTCAAGTATAACGTAGAACATGGTGACCATTTTTATTGATGTTTAACGCCACTTTAAACAATGTGTAAGGTATAATGTAGAACATGGTAACCAGTTTTATTGGTGTTTAACGCCACTTTCAACAATGTGTCAGGTATAGTGTAGAACATGGTGATCAATTTTATTGGTGTTTAACGACACTTTCAACAATGTGTCAAGAATAACGTAGAACATGGTGACCAATTTTATTGGTGTTTAACGCCACTTTAAACAATGTGTCAGGTATAACGTAGAACATGGTGACCAGTTTTATTGGTGTTTAACGACACTTTCAACAATGTGTCAAGAATAACGTAGAACATGGTGACCAATTTTATTGGTGTTTAACGCCACTTTAAACAATGTGTCAGGTATAACGTAGAACATGGTGACCAGTTTTATTGGTGTTTAACGACACTTTCAACAATGTGTCAAGTATAACGTAGAACATGGTGACCAATTTTATTGGTGTTTAACGACACACTCAACCATGTGTCAGGTATAACGTAGAACATGGTGACCAGTTTTATTGGTGTTTAACACCACTTTCAACAATGTTAGTTATAGCGTAGAACATGGTGATTAGTTTTATTGGTGTTTAATGCCACTTTCAACAATGTGTCAGGTATAACGTAGAAGATGGTGAACAGTTTTATTGGTGTTTAACGACACTTTCAACAATGTTAGTTATAGCATAGAATATGGTGGCCAGTTTTATTGGTGTTTAACGCCACTTTCAACAATGTGACAGGTATAAAGTATAACATGGTGACCAGTTTTATTGGTGTTTAATGACACTTTCAATAATGTGTCAAGTATAACGTAGAACATGGTGACCAGTTTTATTGGTGTTTAATGACACTTTCAATAATGTGTCAGGTATAACATAGAACATGGTGACCAGTTTTATTGGTGTTTAACGCCACTTTAAACAATGTGTCAGGTATAACGTAGAACATGGTGACCAGTTTTATTGGTGTTTAATGACACTTTCAATAATGTGTCAAGTATAACGTAGAACATGGTGACCAGTTTTATTGGTGTTTAATGACACTTTCAACAATGTGTCAAGTATAACGTAGAACATGGTGACTAGTTTTATTGGTGTTTAACGCCACTTTCAACAATGTGTCAGGTATAACGTATAATATGGCATTCAGTTTTATTGGTGTTTAACGACACTTTGAACAATGTGTCAGGTATAACGTAGAACATGGTGACCAGTTTTATTGGTGTTAAACGACACTTTCAACAATGTGTCAGGAATGTGTAGAACACGGTGACCAG
This sequence comes from Bathymodiolus brooksi, assembly GCA_963680875.1. NCBI lineage: Eukaryota > Metazoa > Mollusca > Bivalvia > Mytilida > Modiolidae > Bathymodiolus > Bathymodiolus brooksi. Next base: position 7,885,906 of record OY804583.1, on the reverse strand, counting down.
TTTTATTGGTGTTTAACGCCACTTTCAACAATGTTAGTTATAGCGTAGAACATGGTGACCAGTTTTATTGGTGTTTAACGCCACTTTCAACAATGTGACAGGTATAAAGTATAACATGGTGAACAGTTTTATTGGTGCTTAGCGACACTTTCAACAATGTTAGTTATAGCGTAGAACATGGTGACCAGTTTTATTGGTGTTTAACGACACTTTCAACAATGTGGCAGGTATAATGTAGAACATGGTGACCAGTTTTATTGGTGTTTAGCGCCACTTTCAACAATGTGTCAGGTATAACGTAGAACATGGTGACCAGTTTTATTGGTGCTTTACGACACTTTCAACAATGTGTCAGGTATAATGTAGAACATGGTGACCAGTTTTATTGGTGTTTAACGCCACTTTCAACAATGTGTCAGGTATAACGTAGAACATGGTGACCAATTTTATTGGTGTTTAACGACACTTTCAACAATATGTCAGGTATAACGTAGAACATGGTGACCAGTTTTATTGGTGTTTAACGACACTTTCAGCAATGTGTCAGGTATAACGTAGAACATGGTGACCAGTTTTATTGGTGTTTAACGACACTTTCAACAATGTGTCAAGTATAACGTAGAACATGGTGACCAGTTTTATTGGTGTTTAACGCCACTTTAAACATTGTGTCAGGTATAACGTAGAACATGGTGACCAGTTTTATTGGTGTTTAACGACACTTTCAGCAATGTGTCAGGTATAACGTAGAACATGGTGACCAGTTTTATTGGTGTTTAACGACACTTTCAACAATGTGTCAAGTATAACGTAGAACATGGTGACCAGTTTTATTGGTGTTTAACGCCACTTTAAACATTGTGTCAGGTATAACGTAGAACATGGTGACCAGTTTTATTGGTGTTTAACGACACTTTCAACAATGTGTCAAGTATAACGTAGAACATGGTGACCAATTTTATTGGTGTTTAACAACACTTTCAACCATGTGTCAGGTATAGCGTAGAACATGGTGACCATTTTTATTGGTGTTTAACACCACTTTCAACAATGTTAGTTATAGCGTAGAAGATGGTGATCAGTTTTATTGGTGTTTAACGAAACTGTCAACAATGTCAGGTATGGCATAGAACATGGTGACCAGTTTTATTGGTGTTTAACGACAGTGTCAACAATATGTCAGGTATAGCGTAGAAAATGGTGACCAGTTTTATTGGTGTTTAACGATACTTTCAACAATGAATCAGGTAAAACATAGAACATGGTGACCAGTTTTATTGATGTTTAACTACACTTTCAACAATGTGTCAAGTATAACGTAGAACATGGTGACCATTTTTATTGATGTTTAACGCCACTTTAAACAATGTGTAAGGTATAATGTAGAACATGGTAACCAGTTTTATTGGTGTTTAACGCCACTTTCAACAATGTGTCAGGTATAGTGTAGAACATGGTGATCAATTTTATTGGTGTTTAACGACACTTTCAACAATGTGTCAAGAATAACGTAGAACATGGTGACCAATTTTATTGGTGTTTAACGCCACTTTAAACAATGTGTCAGGTATAACGTAGAACATGGTGACCAGTTTTATTGGTGTTTAACGACACTTTCAACAATGTGTCAAGAATAACGTAGAACATGGTGACCAATTTTATTGGTGTTTAACGCCACTTTAAACAATGTGTCAGGTATAACGTAGAACATGGTGACCAGTTTTATTGGTGTTTAACGACACTTTCAACAATGTGTCAAGTATAACGTAGAACATGGTGACCAATTTTATTGGTGTTTAACGACACACTCAACCATGTGTCAGGTATAACGTAGAACATGGTGACCAGTTTTATTGGTGTTTAACACCACTTTCAACAATGTTAGTTATAGCGTAGAACATGGTGATTAGTTTTATTGGTGTTTAATGCCACTTTCAACAATGTGTCAGGTATAACGTAGAAGATGGTGAACAGTTTTATTGGTGTTTAACGACACTTTCAACAATGTTAGTTATAGCATAGAATATGGTGGCCAGTTTTATTGGTGTTTAACGCCACTTTCAACAATGTGACAGGTATAAAGTATAACATGGTGACCAGTTTTATTGGTGTTTAATGACACTTTCAATAATGTGTCAGGTATAACATAGAACATGGTGACCAGTTTTATTGGTGTTTAACGCCACTTTAAACAATGTGTCAGGTATAACGTAGAACATGGTGACCAGTTTTATTGGTGTTTAATGACACTTTCAATAATGTGTCAAGTATAACGTAGAACATGGTGACCAGTTTTATTGGTGTTTAATGACACTTTCAACAATGTGTCAAGTATAACGTAGAACATGGAGACTAGTTTTATTGGTGTTTAACGCCACTTTCAACAATGTGTCAGGTATAACGTATAATATGGCATTCAGTTTTATTGGTGTTTAACGACACTTTCAACAATGTGTCAGGTATAACGTAGAACATGGTGACCAGTTTTATTGGTGTTAAACGACACTTTCAACAATGTGTCAGGAATGTGTAGAACACGGTGACCAGTTTATTGGTGTTTAACGCCACTTTCAACAATGTTAGTTATAGCGTAGAACATGTTGACCAGTTTTATTGGTGTTTAACGCCACTTTCAACAATGTGACAGGTATAAAGTATAACATGGTGACCAGTTTTATTGGTGCTTAACGTAGCGTAGAACATGGTGACCAGTTTTATTGGTGTTTAACGACATTGTCAAAAATGTCAGGTATAACGTAGAACATGGTGACCAGTTTTATTGGTGTTTAAGGACACTTTCAACAATGTGTCAGGTATAACGTAGAACATGGTCACCAGTTTTATTGGTGTTTAACGACACTTTCAACAATGTGTCAGGAATGTGTAGAACATGGTGACCAGTTTTATTGGTGTTTAACGCCACTTTCAACAATGTTAGTTATAGCGTAGAACATGGTGACCAGTTTTATTGGTGTTTAACGCCACTTTCAACAATGTGACAGGTATAAAGTATAACATGGTGACCAGTTTTATTGGTGCTTAACGCCACGTTCAACAATGTTAGTTATAGCGTAGAAGATGTTGGCCAGTTTTATTGGTGTTTATCTACACTTTCAACAATGTGTCCGGTATAACGTATAACATGCTGGCCAGTTTTATTGGTGTTTAATGCCACTTTCAACAATGTGTCAGGTATAACATAGAACATGGTGAACAGGTTTATTGGTGTTTAACGCTACTTTAAACAATGTTAGTTATAGCATAGAATATGGTGGCCAGTTTTATTGGTGTTTAACGTCAGTTTCAACAATGTGACAGGTATAAAGTATTACATGGTGACCAGTTTTATTGGTGCTTAACGACACTTTCAACAATGTTAGTTATAGCGTAGAAAATGGTGACCAGTTTTATTGGTGTTTAACGACACTGTCAACAATATGTCAGGTATAGCGTAGAACATGGTGACCAGTTTTATTGGTGTTTAACGACATTGTCAAAAATGTCAGGTATAACGTAGAACATGGTGACCAGTTTTATTGGTGTTTAACGACACTTTCAACAATGTGTCAGGTATAACGTACAACATGGTGACCAGTTTTATTGGTTTTTAACGCCACTTTCAACAATGTTAGTTATAGCGTAGAACATGGTGATCAGTTTTATTGGTGTTTAATGCCACTTTCAACAATGTGTGAGGTATAACGTAGAACATGGTGACCAGTTTTATTGGTGTTTAACGACACTTTCAACAATGTGTCAAGTATAACATAGAACATGGTGAACAGTTTTATTGGTGTTTAACGACACTTTCAACAATGTGTCAAGTATAGCTCGCTGCAATTTTGTTTATGTGCGCCCCCCCCCTAACTTGAAATCCTGGATCCGCCCCCGTAGAGTATACATATGACAACTAGTAACTGTTTTATCAAGTTCACCTTCTGTCTAGCTGGAATCAAACTCACAAAATGTAGTGTCATTTTTTTTACTGGTTCCTCTAATTTGTTTTTAAGGAGCGACCATTTAACTTGAAGGGGGGGGGGGGTGTTATGGTTTTTTTGTTTCGTTCAGAAATTTTTTTTTCAGACAACACGAGTTAGAATATTTTTTTTTGTCGCGCACAGCGCAAATTTTTTTTTCCAGAATTTAACATTAAGTTATATGACAAAAATTCTGAATCAGATTATTTTTTTTTCCTCCACCAAAATCAGAATATTTTTTTCAGCAACATTGGGAATTTTTTTTTTTAGAAAAAAAACATACCCCCCCTCCCCTCTCCCTGCAAGTTAAATGGGTCGTCCCTAATCAGATGTACATTTTGTATATCTGGGTAGAAACGAATCTGTGTTTCCCGTTCGTGGATAAGTGTACTCGATTCAACATTATGTGATCAAGTTTGTCAGTTACATGTACTTGCGACAGGCCGGTGGTTTTCTCAGGTTTCCTCCACCAATGAAACTGACCGCCACTATATACATTGTAACTGAAATATCGTTGAAAGTGGCACTAAACACCATAAACCAACCACCCCATTCACTGGCTTAAACACTGTCACATTTTTTGTGCCGGTCTCAAGACCTGGATTTTCACCATCATCACTGTTTAAATTTTCTGTTCATAATTGATGTGTAATAAAAATCTAATCTTAAGATACAAGTGTAAAATATAATAAATATAAATAGTATTTAGTTGTTATATCTCTGTTTATTATATTCTTATGATATTTTTTACAATACTTTTGGAATCTTTTGAAGTAAAAAAATGCACATGTCCCCACTTATGAATTTGGGGATTAAAACATCAAACCAATTTTTTTTCTTATAAAAAATAAAACACAAATAAATATAAATATAAATAATATATATAATGACAACAGACATCTTGTGCAGGTATATCAATTCATACACTTTTAATGTCCAGATTTATCATATATCATCATTTAAAAAGATAAAAATGTCAGGTTTCTAAATAAATCATACAATTATCTGAAAATGTCATTTGTCCATACCTGTGTACATACAAAATATGATGCAACCAGGATACAGACTAACAGTACATGTACAAACTTATTTAAAAAATAAAATTGGCAGGTCTTCAAATATATCAAAGATCACCAAACAATCTTATTTTGTCATCTGTTTAAATTATCATACAACTTCTTTTAAAAGTAAAAATGTCAGCTGTACAAATTATTCTACAACTCAATTAAAACATAAAAATGTCATGATCAGGTGTCTAAAGTAAATTATTATAAAACTTCATTTTAAAATGAGAAATGTCAGCTGTCTAAATTATTATACAACTCCATTAAAACATAAAAATGTCAGGTGTCTAAAGTAAATTATTATAAAACCACATTTTAAAATGAGAAATGTCAGCTGTCAAATTATCATACAATTTCATTGAAATAAAATGTCAGTTTCTAAATTATTATAAAACTCCATTTAATTTAAAAAAAAATGGCAGGTGTCAAAAAGAAAAATGTCAGCTGTCAAATATAAATAATAAAACTTGATTCATTAAAGAAGTTTTACTTTGTGTATTGTTGCTCCTGACTGTTTATAACAACCCACCCATAATTGTCCCCTCATGTCAATGTCAAGTGATAAAGGATATTTAATCCCTGTGTCCTCCATTACTTTACATGTCAATATATCTCCTTGTTCAGATAAAACATGGAGGGCATGTGTATAACAGTCACACACAATGACCTATAATATGGCATTCAGTTTTATTGGTGTTTAACGACACTTTCAAACATGTGTCAGGTATAACGTAGAACATGGTGACCAGTTTTATTGGTGTTTAACGACACTTTCAACAATGTGACAGGTATAACGTACAACATGGTGACCAATTTTATTGGTGTTTAATGACACTTTCAACAATATGTCAGGTATAACGTAGAACATGTTGACCAGTTTTATTGGTGTTTAACGACACTTTCAACAATGTGTGAGGTATAACGTAGATCATGGTGACCAGTTTTATTGGTGTTTAACGACACTTTCAACAATGTGTCAAGTATAACGTAGAACATGGTGACCAATTTTATTGGTGTTTAACGCCACTTTAAAAAATGTGTCAGGTATAACGTAGAACATGGTGACCAGTTTTATTGGTGTTTAACGACACTTTCAACAATGTGTCAAGTATAACGTAGAACATGGTGACCAATTTATTGGTGTTTAACGACAATTTCAACCATGTGTCCGGTATAACGTAGAACATGGTGACCAGTTTTATTGGTGTTTAACACCACTTTCAACAATGTTAGTAATAGCGTAGAAGATGGTGATCAGTTTTATTGGTGTTTAACGAAACTGTTAACAATGTCAGGTATGGCATAGAACATGGTGACCAGTTTTATTGGTGTTGAACGACAGTGTCAAGAATATGTCAGGTATAGCGTAGAAAATGGTGACCAGTTTTATTGGTGTTTAACGATACTTTCAACAATGAATCAGGTAAAACATAAAACATGGTGACCAGTTTAATTGGTGTTTAACGCCACTTTAAACAATGTGTCAGGTATAGCGTAGAACATGGTGACCAGTTTTATTGATGTTTAACTACACTTTCAACAATGTGTCAAGTATAACGTAGAACATGGTGACCAGTTTTATTGATGTTTAATGCCACTTTAAACAATGTGTCAGGTATAACGTAGAACATGGTGACCAGTTTTATTGATGTTTAACTACACTTTCAACAATGTGTCAGGTATAACGTAGAACATGGTGACCAGTTTTATTGGTGCTTGACGACACTTTCAACAATGTGTCAGGTATAATGTAGAACATGGTGACCAGTTTTATTGGTGTTTAACGCCACTTTCAACAATGTGTCAGGTATAACGTAGAACATGGTGACCAATTTTATTGGTGTTTAACGACACTTTCAACAATATATCAGGTATAACGTAGAACATGGTGACCAGTTTTATTGGTGTTTAACGACACTTTCAACAATGTGTCAGGTAAAACGTAGAACATGGTGACAAGTTTTGTTGGTGTTTAACGACACTTTCAACAATGTGTCAAGAATAACGTAGAACATGGTGACCAATTTTATTGGTGTTTAACGCCACTTTAAACAATGTGTCAGGTATAACGTAGAACATGGTGACCAGTTTTATTGGTGTTTAACGACACTTTCAACAATGTGTCAAGTATAACGTGGAACATGGTGACCAATTTTATTGGTGTTTAACGACACTTTCAACCATGTGTCAGGTATAACATAGAACATGGTGACCAGTTTTATTGGTGTTTAACGACACTTTCAACAATATGTCAGGTATAACGTAGAACATGGTGACCAGTTTTATTGGTGTTTAACGCCACTTTCAACAATGTGTCAGGTATAACGTAGAACATGGTGACCAGTTTTATTGGTGCTTGACGACACTTTCAACAATGTGTCAGGTATAATGTAGAACATGGTGACCAGTTTTATTGGTGTTTAATGCCACTTTCAACAATATGTCAGGTATAACGTAGAACATGGTGACCAGTTTTATTGGTGTTTAATGACACTTTCAACAATGTGTCAGGTATAACGTAGAACATGGTGACCAGTTTTATTGGTGTTTAACGATTTTTTCAACAATGTGTCAAGTATAACGTAGAACATGGTGACCAATTTTATTGGTGTTTAATGCCACTTTAAATAATGTGTCAGGTATAACGTAGAACATGGTGACCAGTTTTATTGGTGTTTAACGACACTTTCAACAATGTGTCAAGTATAACGTAGAACATGGAGACCAATTTTATTGGTGTTTAACGACACTTTCAACAATGTGTCAGGTATAGCGTATAATATGGCGTTCAGTTTCAACAATGTGTCAGGTATAACGTATAACATGATAACCAGTTTTATTGGTGTTTAACGCCACTTTCAACAATGTTAGTTATAGTGTAGAACATGGTGACCAGTTTTATTGGTGTTTAACGACACTTTCAACAATATGACAGGCATAACATAGAACATGGTGATCAGTTTTATTGGTGTTTAACGACACTTTCAACAATGTGTCAAGTATAACGTAGAACATGGTGACCAGTTTTATTGGTGTTTAACGCCACTTTAAGCAATGTGTCAGGTATAACGTAGAACATGGTGAGCAGTTTTATTGGTGCTTAGCGACACTTTCAACAATGTGTCAAGTATAACGTTGAACATGGTGACCAGTTTTATTGGTGTTTAGCGACACTTTCAACAATGTGTCAAGTATAACATAGAACATGGTGAACAGTTTTATTGGTGTTTAACGCTACTTTCAACAATGTTAATTATAGCATAGAATATGGTGGCCAGTTTTATTGGTGTTTAACGTCACTTTCAACAATGTGACAGGTATAAAGTATTACATGGTGTCCAATTTTATTGGTGCTTAATGCCACTTTCAACAATGTTAGTTATAGTGTAGAACATGTTGGCCAGTTTTATTGGTGTTTAACGACTTTCAACAATGTGTCCGGTATAACGTATAACATGCTGGCCAGTTTTATTGGTGTTTAACGCCACTTTCAACCATGTGTCAGGTATAACGTAGAACATGGTGACCAATTTTATTGGTGCTTAGCGACACTTTCAACAATGTTAGTTATAGCGAAGAACATGGTGACCAGTTTTATTTGTGTTTAACTACACTTTCAACAATATGTCAGGTATAACGTAGAACATGGTGACCAGTTTTATTGGTGTTTAATGACACTTTCAAAAATGTGTCAGGTATAGCGTAGAACATGGTGACCAGTTTTATTGGTGTTTAACGCCACTTTAAACAATGTGTCAGGTATAACGTAGAACATGGTGACCAGTTTTATTGGTGTTTAACGACTTTCAACAATGTGTCAAGCATAACGTAGAACATGGTGACCAATTTTATTGGTGTTTAACGCCACTTTAAACAATGTGTCAGGTATAACGTAGAACATGGTGACCAGTTTTATTGGTGTTTAACGACACTTTCAACAATGTGTCAAGTATAACGTAGAACATGGTGACCAGTTTTATTGGTGTTTTACCACACTTTCAACAATGTGTCAGGTATAACGTAGAACATGGTCACCAGTTTTATTGGTGTTTAACGACACTTTCAACAATGTGTCAGGTATAACGTATAACATGGTGACCAGTTTTATTGGTGTTTAACGACACTTTCAACAGTGTGTCAGGTATAACATATAACATGGTGACCAGTTTTATTGGTGTTTAATGCCACTTTAAACAATGTGTCAGGTATAACGTAGAACATGGTGACCAGTTTTATTGGTGTTTAACGACACTTTCAACAATGTGTCAAGTATAACGTAGAACATGGTGACCAGTTTTATTGGTGTTTTTCCACACTTTCAACAATGTGTCAGGTATAACGTAGAACATGGTGACCAGTTTTATTGGTGTTTAACGACACTTTCAACAATGTGGCAGGTATAATGTAGAACATGGTGACCAGTTTTATTGGTGTTTAACGCCACTTTCAACAATGTGTCAGGTATAACGTAGAACATGGTGACCAGTTTTATTGGTGCTTGACCACACTTTCAACAATGTGTCAGGTATAATGTAGAACATGGTGACCAGTTTTATTGGTGTTTAACGCCACTTTCAACAATGTGTCAGGTATAACGTAGAACATGGTGACCAATTTTATTGGTGTTTAACGACACTTTCAACAATATGTCAGGTATAACGTAGAACATGCTGACCAGTTTTATTGGTGTTTAACGACACTTTCAGCAATGTGTCAGGTATAACGTAGAACATGGTGACCAGTTTTATTGGTGTTTAATGACACTTTCAACAATGTGTCAAGTATAACGTAGAACATGGTAACCAATTTTATTGGTGTTTAGCGCCACTTTAAACAATGTGTCAGGTATAACGTAGAACATGGTGACCAGTTTTATTGGTGTTTAACGACACTTTCAACAATGTGTCAAGTATAACGTAGAACATGGTGACCAATTTTATTGGTGTTTAACGACACTTTCAACCATGTGTCAGGTATAGCGTAGAACATGGTGACCATTTTTATTGGTGTTTAACACCACTTTCAACAATGTTAGTTATAGCGTAGAAGATGGTGATCAGTTTTATTGGTGTTTAACGAAACTGTCAACAATGTCAGGTATGGCATAGAACATGGTGACCAGTTTTATTGGTGTTTAACGACAGTGTCAACAATATGTCAGGTATAGCGTAGAAAATGGTGACCAGTTTTATTGGTGTTTAACGATACTTTCAACAATGAATCAGGTAAAACATAGAACATGGTGACCAGTTTTATTGATGTTTAACTACACTTTCAACAATGTGTCAAGTATAACGTAGAACATGGTGACCATTTTTATTGATGTTTAACGCCACTTTAAACAATGTGTCAGGTATAACGTAGAACATGGTGACCATTTTATTGGTGTTTAACGACACTTTCAACAATGTGTCAAGTATAACGTAGAACATGGTGACCAGTTTTATTGGTGTTTTACCACACTTTCAACAATGTGTCAGGTATAACGTAGAACATGGTCACCAGCTTTATTGGTGTTTAACGACACTTTCAACAATGTGTCAGGTATAACGTATCATATGGCGTTCAGTTTTATTGGTGTTTTACGACACTTTCAACAATGTGTCAGGTATAACGTAGAACATGGTGACCAGTTTTATTGGTGTTTAACGACACTTTCAACAATGTGGCAGGTATAATGTAGAACATGGTGACCAGTTTTTTTGGTGTTTAACGCCACTTTCAACAATGTGTCAGGTATAACGTAGAACATGGTGACCAGTTTTATTGGTGCTTGACGACACTTTCAACAATGTGTCAGGTATAATGTAGAACATGGTGACCAGATTTATTGGTGTTTAACGCCACTTTCAACAATGTGTCAGGTATAACGTAGAACATGGTGACCAATTTTATTGGTGTTTAACGACACTTTCAACAATATGTCAGGTATAACGTAGAACATGGTGACCAGTTTTATTGGTGTTTAACGACACTTTCAACAATGTGTCAGGTATAACGTAGAACATGGTGACCAGTTTTATTGGTGTTTAACGACACTTTCAACAATGTGTCAAGTATAACGTAGAACATGGTGACCAATTTTATTGGTGTTTAACGCCACTTTAAACAATGTGTCAGGTATTACGTAGAACATGGTGACCAGTTTTATTGGTGTTTAACGACACTTTCAACAATGTGTCAAGTATAACGTAGAACATGGTGACCAATTTTATTGGTGTTTAACGACACTTTCAACCATGTGTCAGGTATAGCGTAGAACATGGTGACCAGTTTTATTGGTGTTTTACACCACTTTCAACAATGTTAGTTATAGCGTAGAAGATGGTGATCAGTTTTATTGGTGTTTAACGAAACTGTCAACAATGTCAGGTATGGCATAGAACATGGTGACCAGTTTTATTGGTGTTTAACGACAGTGTCAACAATATGTCAGGTATAGCGTAGAAAATGGTGACCAGTTTTATTGGTGTTTAACGATACTTTCAACAATGAATCAGGTAAAACATAGAACATGGTGACCAGTTTTATTGGTGTTTAACTACACTTTCAACAATGTGTCAAGTATAACGTAGAACATGGTGACCATTTTTATTGATGTTTAACGCCACTTTAAACAATGTGTAAGGTATAATGTAGAACATGGTAACCAGTTTTATTGGTGTTTAACGCCACTTTCAACAATGTGTCAGGTATAGTGTAGAACATGGTGATCAATTTTATTGGTGTTTAACGACACTTTCAACAATGTGTCAAGAATAAAGTAGAACATGGTGACCAATTTTATTGGTGTTTAATGCCACTTTAAACAATGTGTCAGGTATAACGTAGAACATGGTGACCAGTTTTATTGGTGTTTAACGACACTTTCAACAATGTGTCAAGAATAATGTAGAACATGGTGACTAATTTTATTGGTGTTTAACGCCACTTTAAACAATGTGTCAGGTATAACGTAGAACATGGTGACCAGTTTTATTGGTGTTTAACGACACTTTCAACAATGTGTCAAGTATAACGTAGAACATGGTGACCAATTTTATTGGTGTTTAACGACACTTTCAACCATGTGTCAGGTATAACGTAGAACATGGTGACCAGTTTTATTGGTGTTTAACACCACTTTCAACAATGTTAGTTATAGCATAGAATATGGTGACCAGTTTTATTGGTGTTTAACGCCACTTTCAACAATGTGACAGGTATAAAGTATAACATGGTGACCAGTTTTATTGGTGCTTAACGCCACTTTCAATAATGTGTCAAGTATAACGTAGAACATGGTGACCAGTTTTATTGGTGTTTAATGCCACTTTAAACAATGTGTCAGGTATAGCGTAGAACATGGTGACCAGTTTTATTGGTGTTTAACGCCACTTTCAACAATGTGACAAGTATAAAGTATAACATGGTGACCAGTTTTATTGGTGCTTAATGCCACTTTCAACAATGTTAGTTATAGCGTAGAACATGCTGGCCAGTTTTATTGGTGTTTAATGCCACTTTCAACCATGTGTCAGGTATAACGTAGAAAATGGTGACCTATTTTATTGGTGCTTAACGACACTTTCAACAATGTTAGTTATAGCGTAGAACATGGTGACCAGTTTTAATGGTGTTTAACGAAACTGTCAACAATGTCAGGTATGGCATAGAACATGGTGACCAGTTTTATTGGTGTTTAACGACAGTGTCAACAATATGTCAGGTATAGTGTAGAAAATGGTGACCAGTTTTATTGGTGTTTAACGATACTTTCAACAATGAATCAGGTAAAAGATAGAACATGGTGACCAGTTTTATTGGTGTTTAACGCCACTTTAAACAATGTGTCAGGTATAGCGTAGAACATGGTGACCAGTTTTATTGATGTTTAACTACACTTTCAACAATGTGTCAAGTATAACGTAGAACATGGTGACCAGTTTTATTGATGTTTAACGCCACTTTAAACAATGTGTCAGGTATAGCGTAGAACATGGTGACCAGTTTTATTGATGTTTAACTACACTTTCAACAATGTGTCAGGTATAACGTAGAACATGGTGACCAGTTTTATTGGTGTTTAATGACACTTTCAATAATGTGTCAAGTATAACGTAGAACATGGTGACCAGTTTTATTGGTGTTTAATGACACTTTCAACAATGTGTCAAGTATAACGTAGAACATGGTGACTAGTTTTATTGGTGTTTAACGACACTTTCAACAATGTGTCAGGTATAACGTATAATATGGCATTCAGTTTTATTGGTGTTTAACGACACTTTCAACAATGTGTCAGGTATAACGTAGAACATGGTGACCAGTTTTATTGGTGTTAAACGACACTTTCAACAATATGTCAGGTATAACGTAGAACATAGTGACCAGTTTTATTGGTGTTTAACGACACTTTCAACAATGTGTCAGGTATAGCGTATAACATGATGACCAGTTTTATTGGTGTTTAACGCCACTTTCAACAATGTTAGTTATAGCGTAGAACATGGTGACCAGTTTTATTGGTGTTTAACGCCACTTTCAACTATTTGACAGGTATAAAGTATAACATGGTGACCAGTTTTATTGGTGCTTAACGCCACTTTCAACAATGTTAGCTATAGCGTAGAAGATGTTGGCCAGTTTTATTGGTGTTTATCTACACTTTCAACAATGTGTCCGGTATAACGTATAACATGCTGGCCAGTTTTATTGGTGTTTAATGCCACTTTCAACCATGTCTCAAGTATAACGTAGAACATGGTGACCAGTTTTATTGGTGTTTAACGACACTGTCAAAAATGTCAGGTATAACGTAGAACATGGTGACCAGTTTTATTGGTGTTTAACGACACTTTCAACAATGTTAGTTATAGCATAGAATATGGTGGCCAGTTTTATTGGTGTTTAACGCCACTTTCAACAATGTGACAGGTATAAAGTATAACATGGTGACCAGTTTTATTGGTGCTTAATGCCACTTTCAACAATGTTAATTATAGCGTAGAACATGCTGGCCAGTTTTATTGGTGTTTAATGCCACTTTCAACCATGTGTCAGGTATAACGTAGAACATGGTGACCTATTTTATTGGTGCTTAACGACACTTTCAACAATGTTAGTTATAGCGTAGAACATGGTGACCAGTTTTAATGGTGTTTAACGAAACTGTCAACAATGTCAGGTATGGCATAGAACATGGTGACCAGTTTTATTGGTGTTTAACGACAGTGTCAACAATATGTCAGGTATAGCGTAGAAAATGGTGACCAGTTTTATTGGTGTTTAACGACACTTTCAACAATGAATCAGGTAAAAGTTAGAACATGGTGACCAGTTTTATTGGTGTTTAACGCCACTTTAAACAATGTGTCAGGTATAGCGTAGAACATGGTGACCAGTTTTATTGATGTTTAACTACACTTTCAACAATGTGTCAAGTATAACGTAGAACATGGTGACCAGTTTTATTGATGTTTAACGCCACATTAAACAATGTGTCAGGTATAACGTAGAACATGGTGACCAGTTTTATTGGTGTTTAATGACACTTTCAATAATGTGTCAAGTATAACGTAGAACATGGTGACCAGTTTTATTGGTGTTTAATGACACTTTCAACAATGTGTCAAGTATAACGTAGAACATGGTGACTAGTTTTATTGGTGTTTAACGACACTTTCAACAATGTGTCAGGTATAACGTATAATATGGCATTCAGTTTTATTGGTGTTTAACGACACTTTCAACAATGCGTCAGGTATAACGTAGAACATGGTGACCAGTTTTATTGGTGTTAAACGACACTTTCAACAATATGTCAGGTATAACGTAGAACATGGTGACCAGTTTTATTGGTGTTTAACGACACTTTCAACAATGTGTCAGGTATAGCGTATAACATGGTGACCAGTTTTATTGGTGTTTAATGCCACTTTCAACAATGTTAGTTATAGCGTAGAACATGGTGACCAGTTTTATTGGTGTTTAACGCCACTTTCAACTATTTGACAGGTATAAAGTATAACATTGTGACCAGTTTTATTGGTGCTTAACGCCACTTTCAACAATGTTAGCTATAGCGTAGAAGATGCTGGCCAGTTTTATTGGTGTTTAATGCCACTTTCAACCATGTCTCAGGTATAATGTAGAACATGGTGACCAGTTTTATTGGTGTTTAACGACACTGTCAACAATATGTCAGGTATAGCGTAGAACATGGTGACCAGTTTTATTTGTGTTTAACGACACTGTCAAAAATGTCAGGTATAACGTAGAACATGGTGACCAGTTTTATTGGTGTTTAACGACACTTTCAACAATGTGTCAAGTATAACGTAGAACATGGTCACCAGTTTTATTGGTGTTTAACGCCACTTTCAACAATGTTAGTTATAGCGTAGAAAATGGTGACCAGTTTTATTGGTGTTTAACGACACTGTCAACAATGTGTCAGGCATAGCGTAGAACATGGTGACCAGTTTTATTGGTGTTTAACGACACTGTCAAAAATGTCAGGTATAACGTAGAACATGGTGACCAGTTTTATTGGTGTTTAACGACACTTTCAACAATGTGTCAAGTATAACGTAGAACATGGTCACCAGTTTTATTGGTGTTTAATGCCACTTTCAACAATGTTAGTTATAGCGTAGAACATGGTGATCAGTTTTATTGGTGCTTAATGCCACTTTCAACAATGTGTGAGGTATAACGTAGAACATGGTAACCAGTTTTATTGGTGTTTAACGACACTTTCAACAATTTGTCAAGTATAACGTAGAACATGGTGACCAGTTTTATTGGTGTTTAACGACACTTTCAACAATGTGTCAGGTATTACGTAGAACATGGTGACCAGTTTTATTGGTTTTTAATGCCACTTTCAACAATGTTAGTTATAGCATAGAACATGGTGATCAGTTTTATTGGTGTTTAATGCCACTTTCAACAATGTGTGAGGTATAACGTAGAACATGGTGACCAGTTTTATTGGTGTTTAACGACACTTTCAACAATTTGTCAAGTATAACGTAGAACATGGTGACCAGTTTTATTGGTGTTTAATGACACTTTCAACAATGTGTCAGGTATTACGTAGAACATGGTGACCAGTTTTATTGGTGTTTAACAACACTTTCAACAATGTGTCAGGTATAACATATAACATGGTGACCAGTTTTATTGGTGTTTAACGAAACTTTCAACAATGTGTCAGGTATTACGTAGAACATGGTGACCAGTTTTATTGGTGTTTAACAACACTTTCAACAATGTGTCAGGTATAACGTATAACATAGTGACCAGTTTTATTGGTGTTTAATGACACTTTCAATAATGTGTCAAGTATAACGTAGAACATGGTGACCAGTTTTATTGGTGTTTAATGACACTTTCAACAATGTGTCAAGTATAACGTAGAACATGGTGACTAGTTTTATTGGTGTTTAGCGACATTTTCAACAATGTGTCAGGTATAACGTATAATATGGCATTCAGTTTTATTGGTGTTTAACGACACTTTCAACAATGTGTCAGGTATAACGTATAATATGGCATTCAGTTTCAACAATGTGTCAGGTATAACGTATAACATGATAACCAGTTTTATTGGTGTTTAACGACACTTTCAACAATGTTAGTTATAGCGTAGAACATGGTGACCAGTTTTATTGGTGTTTAACGACACTTTCAACAATATGACAGGAATAACGTAGAACATGGTGACCAGTTTTATAGGTGTTTAACGAAACTTTCAACAATATGACAGGTATAACGTAGAACATGGTGACCAGTTTTATTGGTGCTTAGCGACACTTTCAACAATGTGTCAAGTATAACGTAGAACATGGTGACCAATTTTATTGGTGTTTAACGCCACTTTAAAAAATGTGTCAGGTATAACGTAGAACATGGTGACCAGTTTTATTGGTGTTTAACGACACTTTCAACAATGTGTCAAGTATAAAGTATAACATGGTGACCAATTTTATTGGTGTTTAACGACACTTTCAACAATGTGTCAGGTATAACGTATAATATGGCATTCAGTTTCAACAATGTGTCAGGTATAACGTATAACATGATAACCAGTTTTATTGGTGTTTAACGACACTTTCAACAATGTTAGTTATAGCGTAGAACATGGTGACCAGTTTTATTGGTGTTTAACGACACTTTCAACAATATGACAGGCATAACTTAGAATATGGTGACCAGTTTTATAGGTGTTTAACGACACTTTCAACAATGTGTCAAGTATAACGTAGAACATGGTGACCAGTTTTATTGGTGTTTAATGCCACTTTAAGCAATGTGTCAGGTATAACGTAGAAGATGGTGACCAGTTTTATTGGTGTTTAGCGACACTTTCAACAATGTGTCAAGTATAACGTTGAACATGGTGACCAGTTTTATTGGTGTTTAGCGACACTTTCAACAATGTGTCAGGTATAACATAGAACATGGTGAACAGTTTTATTGGTGTTTAACGCTACTTTAAACAATGTTAGTTATAGCATAGAATATGGTGGCCAGTTTTATTGGTGTTTAACGTCAGTTTCAACAATGTGACAGGTATAAAGTATTACATGGTGACCAGTTTTATTGGTGCTTTATGCCACTTTCAACAATGTTAGTTATAGTGTAGAACATGTTGGCCAGTTTTATTGGTTTTAACGACTTTCAACAATGTGTCCGGTATAACGTATAACATGCTGGCCAGTTTTATTGGTGTTTAACGCCACTTTCAACCTTGTGTCAGGTATAACGTAGAAGATGGTGACCAGTTTTATTGGTGCTTAGCGACACTTTCAACAATGTTAGTTATAGCGTAGAACATGGTGACCAGTTTTATTGGTATTTAACTACACTTTCAACAATGTGTCAGGTATAACGTAGAACATGGTGACCAGTTTTATTGGTGTTTAACGACACTTTCAAAAATGTGTCAGGTATAGCGTAGAACATGGTGACCAGTTTTATTGGTGTTTAACGCCACTTTAAACAATGTGTCAGGTATAACGTAGAACATGGTGACCAGTTTTATTGGTGTTTAACGACACTTTCAACAATGTGTCAAGTATAACGTAGAACATGGTGACCAGTTTTATTGGTGTTTAACGCCACTTTAAACAATGTGTCAGGTATAACGTAGAACATGGTGACCAGTTTTATTGGTGTTTAACGACACTTTCAACAATGTGTCAAGTATAACGTAGAACATGGTCACCAGTTTTATTGGTGTTTAACGCCACTTTCAACAATGTTAGTTATAGCGTAGAAAATGGTGACCAGTTTTATTGGTGTTTAACGACACTGTCAACAATATGTCAGGTATAGCGTAGAACATGGTGACCAGTTTTATTGGTGTTTAACGACACTGTCAAAAATGTCAGGTATAACGTAGAACATGGTGACCAGTTTTATTGGTGTTTAACGACACTTTCAACAATGTGTCAAGTATAACGTAGAACATGGTCACCAGTTTTATTGGTGTTTAACGCCACTTTCAACAATGTTAGTTATAGCGTAGAACATGGTGATCAGTTTTATTGGTGTTTAATGCCACTTTCAACAATGTGTGAGGTATAACGTAGAACATGGTAACCAGTTTTATTGGTGTTTAGCGACACTTTCAACAATTTGTCAAGTATAACGTAGAACATGGTGACCAGTTTTATTGGTGTTTAACGACACTTTCAACAATGTGTCAGGTATTACGTAGAACATGGTGACCAGTTTTATTGGTGTTTAATGCCACTTTCAACAATGTTAGTTATAGCGTAGAACATGGTGATCAGTTTTATTGGTGTTTAATGCCACTTTCAACAATGTGTGAGGTATAACGTAGAACATGGTGACCAGTTTTATTGGTGTTTAACGACACTTTCAACAATTTGTCAAGTATAACGTAGAACATGGTGACCAGTTTTATTGGTGTTTAATGACACTTTCAACAATGTGTCAGGTATTACGTAGAACATGGTGACCAGTTTTATTGGTGTTTAACAACACTTTCAACAATGTGTCAGGTATAACATATAACATGGTGACCAGTTTTATTGGTGTTTAACGAAACTTTCAACAATGTGTCAGGTATTACGTAGAACATGGTGACCAGTTTTATTGGTGTTTAACAACACTTTCAACAATGTGTCAGGCATAACGTATAACATGGTGACCAGTTTTATTGGTGTTTAACGACACTTTCAACAATGTGTCAGGTATAGCTCGCCGCAATTTTTTTTATGTGCGCCCCCCCCTAACTTGAAATCCTGGATCCACCCCCGTAGAGTTTACATATGACAACTAGTAACTGTTTTATCAAGTTCACCTTCTGTCTAGCTGGAATCAAACTCACAAAATGTAGTGTCATTTTTTTTACTGGTTCCTCTAATTTGTTTTTAAGGAGCGACCATTTAACTTGAAGGGGGGGTGTTATGGTTTTTTTGTTTCGTTCAGAAATTTTTTTTTCAGACAACACGAGTTAGAATTTTTTTTTTTGTCGCGCACAGCGCAAATTTTTTTTTCCAGAATTTAACATTAAGTTATATGACAAAAATTCTGAATCAGATTATTTTTTCTTCCTCCACCAAAATCAGAATATTTTTTTCAGCAACATTGGGAATTTTTTTTTTCAGAAAAAAACCATACCCCCCCCCCTCCCCTCTCCCTGCAAGTTAAATGGGTCGTCCCTAATCAGATGTACATTTTGTATATCTGGGTAGAAATGAATCTGTGTTTCCCGTTCGTGGATAAGTGTACTCGATTCAACATTATGTGATAAAGTTTGTCAGTTACATGTACTTGCGACAGGCCGGTGGTTTTCTCAGGTTTCCTCCACCAATAAAACTGACCGCCACTATATACATTGTAACTGAAATATCGTTGAAAGTGGCACTAAACACCATAAACCAACCACCCCATTCACTGGCTTAAACACTGTCACATTTTTTGTGCCCGTCTCAAGACCTGGATTTTCACCATCATCACTGTTTAAATTTTCTGTTCATAATTGATGTGTAATAAAAATCTAATCTTAAGATACAAGTGTAAAATATAATAAATATAAATAGTATTTAGTTGTTATATCTCTGTTTATTATATTCTTATGATGTTTTTTACAATACTTTTGGAATCTTTTGAAGTAAAAAAATGCACATGTCCCCACTTATGAATTTGGGGATTAAAACATCAAACCAATTTTTTTTCTTATAAAAAATAAAACACAAATAAATATAAATATAAATAATATATATAATGACAACAGACATCTTGTGCAGGTATATCAATTCAGACACTTTTAATGTCCAGATTTATCATATATCATCATTTAAAAAGATAAAAATGTCAGGTCTCCAAATAAATCATACAATTATCTGAAAATGTAATTTGTCCATACCTGTGTACATACAAAATATGATGCAACCAGGATACAGACTAACAGTACATGTACAAACTTATTTAAAAAATAAAATTGGCAGGTCTTCAAATATATCAAAGATCACCAAACAATCTTATTTTGTCATCTGTTTAAATTATCATACAACTTCTTTTAAAAGTAAAAATGTCAGCTGTACAAATTATTCTATAACTCAATTAAAACATAAAAATGTCATGATCAGGTGTCTAAAGTAAATTATTATAAAACTTCATTTTAAAATGAGAAATGTCAGGTGTCTAAATTATTATACAACTCCATTAAAACATAAAAATGTCAGGTGTCTAAAGTAAATTATTATAAAACCACATTTTAAAATGAGAAATGTCAGCTGTCAAATTATCATACAATTTCATTGAAATAAAATGTCAGTTTCTAAATTATTATAAAACTCCATTTAATTTAAAAAAAAATGGCAGGTGTCAAAAAGAAAAATGTCAGCTGTCAAATATAAATAATAAAACTTGATTCATTAAAGAAGTTTTACTTTGTGTATTGTTGCTCCTGACTGTTTATAACAACCCACCCATAATTGTCCCCTCATGTCAATGTCAAGTGATAAAGGATATTTAATCCCTGTGTCCTCCATTACTTTACATGTCAATATATCTCCTTGTTCAGATAAAACATGGAGGGCATGTGTATAACAGTCACACACAATGACCTATAATATGGCGTTCAGTTTTATTGGTGTTTAACGACACTTTCAACAATGTGTCAGGTATAACGTAGAACATGGTGACCAATTTTTTTGGTGTTTAACGACACTTTCAACAATATGCCAGGTATAACGTAGAACATGGTGACCAGTTTTATTGGTGTTTAACGACACTTTCAACAATGTGTCAAGTATAACGTAGAACATGGTGACCAATTTTATTGGTGTTTAACGACACTTTCAACCATGTGTCAGGTATAACGTAGAACATGGTGACCAGTTTTATTGGTGTTTAACACCACTTTCAACAATGTTAGTTATAGCGTAGAACACGGTGACCAGTTTTATTGGTGTTTAGGGACACTTTCAACAATGTGTCAAATATAACATTGAACATGGTGACCAGTTTTATTGGTGTTTAGCGACACCTTCAACAATGTGTCAAGTATAACATTGAACATGGTGACCAGTTTTATTGGTGTTTAGCGACACTTTCAACAATGTGTCAAATATAACATTGAACATGGTGACCAGTTTTATTGGTGTTTAGCGACACCTTCAACAATGTGTCAAGTATAACATTGAACATGATGACCAGTTTTATTGGTGCTTAACGCCACTTTCAACAATGTTAGTTATAGTGTAGAACATGTTGGCCAGTTTTATTGGTGTTTAACGACTTTCAACAATGTGTCCGGTATAACGTATAACATGCTGGCCAGTTTTATTGGTGTTTAACGCCACTTTCAACAATGTGTCAGGTATAATGTATAACATGGTGACCAGTTTGAATGGTGTTTAACGACACTTTTAACATGTGTCAGGTATAACGTACAACATGGTGACCAGTTTTATTGGTGTTTAACGACACTTTCAACAGTGTGTCAGGTATAACATATAACATGGTGACCAGTTTTATTGGTGTTTAACGACACTTTCAACAATGTGTCAGGTATTACGTAGAACATGGTGACCAATTTTATTGGTGTTTAACGGCACTTTCAACAATGTGTCAGGTATAACATAGAACATGGTGACCAGTTTTATTGGTGATTAACAGCACTTTCAACAATGTGTCAGGTATAACGTATAACATGGTGACCAGTTTTATTGGTGTTTAACGATACTTTCAACAATGTGTCAGGTATAGCTCGCCGCAATTTTTTTTATGTGCGCCCCCCCCCTAACTTGAAATCCTGGATCCGCCCCCGTAGAGTATACATATGACAACTTGTAACTGTTTTATCAAGTTCACCTTCTGTCTAGCTGGAATCAAACTCACAAAATGAAGTGTCATTTTTTTTACTGGTTCCTCTAATTTGTTTTTAAGGAGCGACCATTTAACTTGAAGGGGGGGTGTTATGGTTTTTTTGTTTCGTTCAGAAATTTTTTTTTCAGACAACACGAGAGTTAGAATATTTTTTTTTGTCGTGCACAGCGCAAATTTTTTTTTCCAGAATTTAACATTAAGTTATATGACAAAATTCTGAATCAGATTATTTTTTTTTCCTCCACCAAAATCAGAATATTTTTTTCAGCAACATTGGGAATTTTTTTTTTTAGAAAAAAACCATACCCCCCCCCTCCCCTCTCCCTGCAAGTTAAATGGGTCGTCCCTAATCAGATGTACATTTTGTATATCTGGGTAGAAACGAATCTGTGTTTCCCGTTCGTGGATAAGTGTACTCGATTCAACATTATGTGATCAAGTTTGTCAGTTACATGTACTTGCGACAGGCCGGTGGTTTTCTCAGGTTTCCTCCACCAATAAAACTGACCGCCACTATATACATTGTAACTGAAATATCGTTGAAAGTGGCACTAAACACCATAAACCAACCACCCCATTCACTGGCTTAAACACTGTCACATTTTTTGTGCCCGTCTCAAGACCTGGATTTTCACCATCATCACTGTTTAAATTTTCTGTTCATAATTGATGTGTAATAAAAATCTAATCTTAAGATACAAGTGTAAAATATAATGAATATAAATAGTATTTAGTTGTTATATCTCTGTTTATTATATTCTTATGATGTTTTTTACAATACTTTTGGAATCTTTTGAAGTAAAAAAATGCACATGTCCCCACTTATGAATTTGGGGATTAAAACATCAAACCAATTTTTTTTCTTATAAAAAATAAAACACAAATAAATATAAATATAAATAATATATATAATGACAACAGACATCTTGTGCAGGTATATCAATTCAGACACTTTTAATGTCCAGATTTATCATATATCATCATTTAAAAAGATAAAAATGTCAGGTCTCCAAATAAATCATACAATTATCTGAAAATAATTTGTCCATACCTGTGTACATACAAAATATGATGCAACCAGGATACAGACTAACAGTACATGTACAAACTTATTTAAAAAATAAAATTGGCAGGTCTTCAAATATATCAAAGATCACCAAACAATCTTATTTTGTCATCTGTTTAAATTATCATACAACTTCTTTTAAAAGTAAAAATGTCAGCTGTACAAATTATTCTATAACTCAATTAAAACATAAAAATGTCATGATCAGGTGTCTAAAGTAAATTATTATAAAACTTCATTTTAAAATGAGAAATGTCAGGTGTCTAAATTATTATACAACTCCATTAAAACATAAAAATGTCAGGTGTCTAAAGTAAATTATTATAAAACCACATTTTAAAATGAGAAATGTCAGCTGTCAAATTATCATACAATTTCATTGAAATAAAATGTCAGTTTCTAAATTATTATAAAACTCCATTTAATTTTAAAAAAAATGGCAGGTGTCAAAAAGAAAAATGTCAGCTGTCAAATATAAATAATAAAACTTGATTCATTAAAGAAGTTTTACTTTGTGTATTGTTGCTCCTGACTGTTTATAACAACCCACCCATAATTGTCCCCTCATGTCAATGTCAAGTGATAAAGGATATTTAATCCCTGTGTCCTCCATTACTTTACATGTCAATATATCTCCTTGTTCAGATAAAACATGGAGGGTATGTGTATAACAGTCACACACAATGACCTATAATATGGCGTTCAGTTTTATTGGTGTTTAACGACACTTTCAACCATGTGTCAGGTATAACGTAGAACATGGTGACCAGTTTTATTGGTGTTTAACGACACTTTCAACAATGTGACAGGTATAAAGTATAACATGGTGACCAGTTTTATTGGTGCTTAACACCACTTTCAACAATGTTAGTTATAGCATAGAACATGTTGGCCTGTTGTATTGGTGTTTAACGACACTTTCAACAATGTGTCAGGTATAACGTATAACATGCTGACCAGTTTTATTGGTGTTTAATGCCACTTTCAACCATGTGTCAGGTATAACGTAGAACATGGTGACCAGTTTTATTGGTGTTTATCTACACTTTCAACAATGTTAGTTATAGTGTAGAACATGGTGACCAGTTTTATTGGTGTTTAACGACACTGTCAACAATATGTCGGGTATAGCGTAGAACATGGTGACCAGTTTTATTGGTGTTTAACGACACTGTCAACAATATGTCAGGTATAACGTAGAACATGGTGACCAGTTTTATTGGTGTTTAACGACACTTTCAACAATGTGTCAGGTATAACGTAGAACATGGTGACCAGTTTTATTGGTGTTTAACGCCACTTTCAACAATGTGTCAGGTATAACGTAGAACATGGTGACCAGTTTTATTGTTGTTTAGCGACACTTTCAACAATGTGTCAAGTATAACGTAGAACATGGTGACCAATTTTATTGGTGTTTAACGACACTTTCAACAATGTGTCAGGTATATCGTAGAACATGGTGACCAGTTTTATTGGTGTTTAACGCCACTTTCAACAATGTTAGTTATAGCGTAGAAAATGGTGATCAGTTTTATTGGTGTTTAATGCCACTTTCAACAATGTGTCAGGTATAACGTAGAAGATGGTGACCAGCTTTATTGGTGTTTAACGACACTTTCAAAACTGTGTCAGGTATAACGTAGAACGTGGTGACCAGTTTTATTGGTGTTTAACGACACTTTCAACAATGTGTCAGGTTTAACGTAGAACATGGTGACCAGTTTTATTAGTGCTTAACGACACTTTCAACAATGTGTCCGGTATAGCGTATAACATGGTGAGCAGTTTTATTGGTGTTTAACGCCACTTTCAACAATGTTAGTTATAGCATAGAATATGGTGGCCAGTTTTATTGGTGTTTAATGCCACTTTCAACAATGTGACAGGTATAAAGTATAACATGGTGACCAGTTTTATTGGTGCTTAGCGCCACTTTCAACAATGTTGGTTATAGCGTAGAAGATGTTGGCCAGTTTTATTGGTGTTTAACGACTTTCAACAATGTGTCCGGTATAACGTATAACATGCTGGCCAGTTTTATTGGTGTTTAACGTCACTTTCAACCATGTGTCAGGTATAACGTAGAACATGGTGACCTATTTTATTGGTGCTTAAGGACACTTTCAATAATGTTAGTTATAGCGTAGAACATGGTGACCAGTTTTAATGGTGTTTAACGAAACTGTCAACAATGTCAGGTATGGCATAGAACATGGTGACCAGTTTTATTGGTGTTTAACGACACTGTCAACAATATGTCAGGTATAGCGTAGAAAATGGTGACCAGTTTTATTGGTGTTTAACGATACTTTCAACAATGAGTCAGGTAAAACATAGAACATGGTGACCAGTTTTATTGGTGTTTAACGCCACTTTAAACAATGTGTCAGGTATAGCGTAGAACATGGTGACCAGTTTTATTGATGTTTAACTACACTTTCAACAATGTGTCAAGTATAACGTAGAACATGGTGACCAGTTTTATTGATGTTTAACACCCTTTAAACAATGTGTCAGGTATAACGTAAAACATGGTGACCAGTTTTATTGGTGTTTAGTGACACTTTCAATAATGTGTCAGGTATAACGTAGAACATGGTGACCAGTTTTATTGGTGTTTAATGACACTTTCAACAATGTGTCAAGTATAACGTAGAACATGGTGACTAGTTTTATTGGTGTTTAGCGACACTTTCAACAATATGTCAGGTATAACGTATAATATGGCATTCAGTTTTATTGGTGTTTAACGACACTTTCAACAATGTGTCAGGTATAACGTAGAACATGGTGACCAGTTTTATTGGTGTTTAACGACACTTTCAACAATGTGTCAGGTATAACGTAGAACATGGTGACCAGTTTTATTGGTGTTTAACTACACTTTCAACAATATGTCAGGTATAACGTAGAACATGGTGAACAGTTTTATTGGTGTTTAACGACACTTTCAAAAATATGTCAGGTATAGCGTAGAACATGGTGACCAGTTTTAATGGTGTTTAACGCCACTTTAAACAATGTGTCAGGTATAACGTAGAACATGGTGACCAGTTTTATTGGTGTTTAACGACACTTTCAACAATGTGTCAAGTATAACGTAGAACATGGTGACCAGTTTTATTGGTGTTTAACGCCACTTTAAACAATGTGTCAGGTATAACGTAGAACATGGTGACCAGTTTTATTGGTGTTTAACGACACTTTCAACAATGAGTCAAGTATAACGTAGAACATGGTGACCAGTTTTATTGGTGTTTTACCACACTTTCAACAATGTGTCAGGTATAACGTAGAACATGGTCACCAGTTTTATTGGTGTTTAACGACACTTTCAACAATGAGTCAAGTATAACGTAGAACATGGTGACCAGTTTTATTGGTGTTTAACGACACTTTCAACAATGTGTCAAGAATAACGTAGAACATGGTGACCAATTTTATTGGTGTTTAACGCCACTTTAAACAATGTGTCAGGTATAACGTAGAACATGATAAAGTTTGTCAGTTACATGTACTTGCGACAGGCCGGTGGTTTTCTCAGGTTTCCTCCACCAATAAAACTGACCGCCACTATATACATTGTAACTGAAATATCGTTGAAAGTGGCACTAAACACCATAAACCAACCACCCCATTCACTGGCTTAAACACTGTCACATTTTTTGTGCCCCTCTCAAGACCTGGATTTTCACCATCATCACTGTTTAAATTTTCTGTTCATAATTGATGTGTAATAAAAATCTAATCTTAAGATACAAGTGTAAAATATAATGAATATAAATAGTATTTAGTTGTTATATCTCTGTTTATTATATTCTTATGATGTTTTTTTACAATACTTTTGGAATCTTTTGAAGTAAAAAAATGCACATGTCCCCACTTATGAATTTGGGGATTAAAACATCAAACCAATTTTTTTTCTTATAAAAAATAAAACACAAATAAATATAAATATAAATAATATATATAATGACAACAGACATCTTGTGCAGGTATATCAATTCATACACTTTTAATGTCCAGATTTATCATATATCATCATTTAAAAAGATAAAAATGTCAGGTCTCCAAATAAATCATACAATTATCTGAAAATGTAATTTGTCCATACCTGTGTACATACAAAATATGATGCAACCAGGATACAGACTAACAGTACATGCACAAACTTATTTAAAAAATAAAATTGGCAGGTCTTCAAATATATCAAAGATCACCAAACAATCTTATTTTGTCATCTGTTTAAATTATCATACAACTTCTTTTAAAAGTAAAAATGTCAGCTGTACAAATTATTCTACAACTCAATTAAAACATAAAAATGTCATGATCAGGTGTCTAAAGTAAATTATTATAAAACTTCATTTTAAAATGAGAAATGTCAGCTGTCTAAATTATTATACAACTCCATTAAAACATAAAAATGTCAGGTGTCTAAAGTAAATTATTATAAAACCACATTTTAAAATGAGAAATGTCAGCTGTCAAATTATCATACAATTTCATTGAAATAAAATGTCAGTTTCTAAATTATTATAAAACTCCATTTAATTTATAAAAAAAATGGCAGGTGTCAAAAAGAAAAATGTCAGCTGTCAAATATAAATAATAAAACTTGATTCATTAAAGAAGTTTTACTTTGTGTATTGTTGCTCCTGACTGTTTATAACAACCCACCCATAATTGTCCCCTCATGTCAATGTCAAGTGATAAAGGATATTTAATCCCTGTGTCCTCCATTACTTTACATGTCAATATATCTCCTTGTTCAGATAAAACATGGAGGGCATGTGTATAACAGTCACACACAATGACCTATAATATGGCGTTCAGTTTTATTGGTGTTTAACGACACTTTCAACAATGTGTCAGGTATAACGTAGAACATGGTGACCAATTTTATTGGTGTTTAACGACACTTTCAACAATATGTCAGGTATAACGTAGAACATGGTGACCAGTTTTATTGGTGTTTAACGACACTTTCAACTATGTGTCAAGTATAACGTAGAACATGGTGACCAATTTTATTGGTGTTTAACAACACCTTCAACAATGTGTCAAGTATAACATTGAACATGGTGACCAGTTTTATTGGTGCTTAACGCCACTTTCAACAATGTTAGTTATAGTGTAGAACATGTTGGCCAGTTTTATTGGTGTTTAACGACTTTCAACAATGTGTCCGGTATAACGTATAACATGCTGGCCAGTTTTATTGGTGTTTAACGCCACTTTCAACCATGTGTCAGGTATAACGTAGAACATGGTGACCAGTTTTATTGGTGCTTAGCGACACTTTCAACAATGTTAGTTATAGCGTAGAACATTGTGACCAGTTTTATTGGTGTTTAACGACACTTTCAACAATGTGTCAGGTATAAGTAGAACAT
This sequence comes from Bathymodiolus brooksi, assembly GCA_963680875.1. Taxonomy (NCBI): domain Eukaryota; kingdom Metazoa; phylum Mollusca; class Bivalvia; order Mytilida; family Modiolidae; genus Bathymodiolus; species Bathymodiolus brooksi. Next base: position 7,857,048 of record OY804583.1, on the reverse strand, counting down.
GGTGACCAGTTTTATTGGTGTTTAACAACACTTTCAACAATGTGTCAGGTATAGCGTATAACATGGTGACCAGTTTTATTGGTGTTTAACGAAACTTTCAACAATGTGTCAGGTATTACGTAGAACATGGTGACCAGTTTTATTGGTGTTTAACAACACTTTCAACAATGTGTCAGGTATAACGTATAACATGGTGACCAGTTTTATTGGTGTTTAACGACACTTTCAACAATGTGTCAGGTATAGCTCGCCGCAATTTTTTTTATGTGCGCCCCCCCTAACTTGAAATCCTGTATCCGCCCCCGTAGAGTATACATATGACAACTAGTAACTGTTTTATCTAGTTCACCTTCTGTCTAGCTGGAATCAAACTCACAAAATGTAGTGTCATTTTTTTTACTGGTTCCTCTAATTTGTTTTTAAGGAGCGACCATTTAACTTGAAGGGGGGGTGTTATGGTTTTTTTGTTTCATTCAGAAATTTTTTTTTCAGACAACACAAGAGTTAGAATATTTTTTTTTGTCGCGCACAGCGCAAATTTTTTTTCTAGAATTTAACATTAAGTTATATGACAAAAATTCTGAATCAGATTATTTTTTTTTCCTCCACCAAAATCAGAATATTTTTTTCAGCAACATTGGGAATTTTTTTTTTTAGAAAAAAAACATACCCCCCCTCCCCTCTCCCTGCAAGTTAAATGGGTCGTCCCTAATCAGATGTACATTTTGTATATCTGGGTAGAAACGAATCTGTGTTTCCCGTTCGTGGATAAGTGTACTCGATTCAACATTATGTGATCAAGTTTGTCAGTTACATGTACTTGCAACAGGCCGGTGGTTTTCTCAGGTTTCCTCCACCAATAAAACTGACCGCCACTATATACATTGTAACTGAAATATCGTTGAAAGTGGCACTAAACACCATAAACCAACCACCCCATTCACTGGCTTAAACACTGTCACATTTTTTGTGCCCGTCTCAAGACCTGGATTTTCACCATCATCACTGTTTAAATTTTCTGTTCATAATTGATGTGTAATAAAAATCTAATCTTAAGATACAAGTGTAAAATATAATGAATATAAATAGTATTTAGTTGTTATATCTCTGTTTATTATATTCTTATGATGTTTTTTACAATACTTTTGGAATCTTTTGAAATAAAAAAATGCACATGTCCCCACTTATGAATTTGGGGATTAAAACATCAAACCAATTTTTTTTCTTATAAAAAATAAAACACAAATAAATATAAATATAAATAATATATATAATGACAACAGACATCTTGTGCAGGTATATCAATTCATACACTTTTAATGTCCAGATTTATCATATATCATCATTTAAAAAGATAAAAATGTCAGGTTTCTAAATAAATCATACAATTATCTGAAAATGTCATTTGTCCATACCTGTGTACATACAAAATATGATGCAACCAGGATACAGACTAACAGTACATGTACAAACTTATTTAAAAAATAAAATTGGCAGGTCTTCAAATATATCAAAGATCACCAAACAATCTTATTTTGTCATCTGTTTAAATTATCATACAACTTCTTTTAAAAGTAAAAATGTCAGCTGTACAAATTATTCTACAACTCAATTAAAACATAAAAATGTCATGATCAGGTGTCTAAAGTAAATTATTATAAAACTTCATTTTAAAATGAGAAATGTCAGCTGTCTAAATTATTATACAACTCCATTAAAACATAAAAATGTCAGGTGTCTAAAGTAAATTATTATAAAACCACATTTTAAAATGAGAAATGTCAGCTGTCAAATTATCATACAATTTCATTGAAATAAAATGTCAGTTTCTAAATTATTATAAAACTCCATTTAATTTAAAAAAAAATGGCAGGTGTCAAAAAGAAAAATGTCAGCTGTCAAATATAAATAATAAAACTTGATTCATTAAAGAAGTTTTACTTTGTGTATTGTTGCTCCTGACTGTTTATAACAACCCACCCATAATTGTCCCCTCATGTCAATGTCAAGTGATAAAGGATATTTAATCCCTGTGTCCTCCATTACTTTACATGTCAATATATCTCCTTGTTCAGATAAAACATGGAGGGCATGTGTATAACAGTCACACACAATGACCTATAATATGGCGTTCAGTTTTATTGGTGTTTAACGACACTTTCAAACATGTGTCAGGTATAACGTAGAACATGGTGACCAGTTTTATTGGTGTTTAACGACACTTTCAACAATGTGACAGGTATAACGTAGAACATGGTGACCAATTTTATTGGTGTTTAATGACACTTTCAACAATATGTCAGGTATAACGTAGAACATGTTGACCAGTTTTATTGGTGTTTAACGACACTTTCAACAATGTGTGAGGTATAACGTAGATCATGGTGACCAGTTTTATTGGTGTTTAACGACACTTTCAACAATGTGTCAAGTATAATGTAGAACATGGTGACCAATTTTATTGGTGTTTAACGACACTTTCAACCATGTGTCAGGTATAACGTAGAACATGGTGACCAGTTTTATTGGTGTTTAACACCACTTTCAACAATGTTAGTAATAGCGTAGAAGATGGTGATCAGTTTTATTGGTGTTTAGCGAAACTGTCAACAATGTCAGGTATGGCATAGAACATGGTGACCAGTTTTATTGGTGTTGAACGACAGTGTCAACAATATGTCAGGTATAGCGTAGAAAATGGTGACCAGTTTTATTGGTGTTTAACGATATTTTCAACAATGAATCAGGTAAAACATAGAACATGGTGACCAGTTTTATTGGTGTTTAACGCCACTTTAAACAATGTGTCAGGTATAGCGTAGAACATGGTGACCAGTTTTATTGATGTTTAACTACACTTTCAACAATGTGTCAAGTATAACGTAGAACATGGTGACCAGTTTTATTGATGTTTAACGCCACTTTAAACAATGTGTCAGGTATAACGTAGAACATGGTGACCAGTTTTATTGATGTTTAACTACACTTTCAACAATGTGTCAGGTATAACGTAGAACATGGTGACCAGTTTTATTGGTGCTTGACGACACTTTCAACAATGTGTCAGGTATAACGTAGAACATGGTGACCAATTTTATTGGTGTTTAACGACACTTTCAACAATATGTCAGGTATAACGTAGAACATGGTGACCAGTTTTATTGGTGTTTAACGACACTTTCAACAATGTGTCAGGTATAACGTAGAACATGGTGACAAGTTTTGTTGGTGTTTAACGACACTTTCAACAATGTGTCAAGAATAACGTAGAACATGGTGACCAATTTTATTGGTGTTTAATGCCACTTTAAACAATGTGTCAGGTATAATGTAGAACATGGTGACCAGTTTTATTGGTGTTTAACGACACTTTCAACAATGTGTCAAGTATAACGTGGAACATGGTGACCAATTTTATTGGTGTTTAGCGACACTTTCAACCATGTGTCAGGTATAACGTAGAACATGGTGACCAATTTTATTGGTGTTTAACGACACTTTCAACAATATGTCAGGTATAACGTAGAACATGGTGACCAGTTTTATTGGTGTTTAAAGCCACTTTCAACAATGTGTCAGGTATAATGTAGAACATGGTGACCAGTTTTATTGGTGTTTAATGCCACTTTCAACAATATGTCAGGTATAACGTAGAACATGGTGACCAGTTTTATTGGTGTTTAATGACACTTTCAACAATGTGTCAGGTATAACGTAGAACATGGTGACCAGTTTTATTGGTGTTTAACGATTTTTTCAACAATGTGTCAAGTATAACGTAGAACATGGTGACCAATTTTATTGGTGTTTAACGCCACTTTAAATAATGTGTCAGTTATAACGTAGAACATGGTGACCAGTTTTATTGGTGTTTAACGACACTTTCAACAATGTGTCAAGTATAACGTAGAACATGGAGACCAATTTTATTGGTGTTTAACGACACTTTGAACAATGTGTCAGGTATAACGTATAATATGGCGTTCAGTTTCAACAATGTGTCAGGTATAACGTATAACATGATAACCAGTTTTATTGGTGTTTAACGACACTTTCAACAATGTTAGTTATAGCGTAGAACATGGTGACCAGTTTTATTGGTGTTTAACGACACTTTCAACAATGTGTCAAGTATAACGTAGAACATGGTGACCAGTTTTATTGGTGTTTAACGCCACTTTAAGCAATGTGTCAGGTATAACGTAGAACATGGTGACCAGTTTTATTGGTGCTTAGCGACACTTTCAACAATGTGTCAAGTATAACGTTGAACATGGTGACCAGTTTTATTGGTGTTTAGCGACACTTTCAACAATGTGTCAAGTATAACATAGAACATGGTGAACAGTTTTATTGGTGTTTAACGCTACTTTTTACAATGTTAATTATAGCATAGAATATGGTGGCCAGTTTTATTGGTGTTTAACGTCACTTTCAACAATGTGACAGGTATAAAGTATTACATGGTGTCCAGTTTTATTGGTGCTTAATGCCACTTTCAACAATGTTAGTTATAGTGTAGAACATGTTGGCCAGTTTTATTGGTGTTTAACGACTTTCAACAATGTGTCCGGTATAATGTATAACATGCTGGCCAGTTTTATTGGTGTTTAACGCCACTTTCAACAATGTGTCAGGTATAACCTAGAACATGGTGACCAGTTTTATTGGTGCTTAGCGACACTTTCAACAATGTTAGTTATAGCGTAGAACAAGGTGACCAGTTTTATTGGTGTTTAACTACACTTTCAACAATATGTCAGGTATAACGTAGAACATGGTGACCAGTTTTATTGGTGTTTAACGACACTTTCAAAAATGTGTCAGGCATAGCGTAGAACATGGTGACCAGTTTTATTGGTGTTTAACGCCACTTTAAACAATGTGTCAGGTATAACGTAGAACATGGTGACCAGTTTTATTGGTGTTTAACGACACTTTCAACAATGTGTCAAGCATAACGTAGAACATGGTGACCAATTTTATTGGTGTTTAACGACACTTTCAACCATGTGTCAGGTATAACGTAGAACATGGTGACCAGTTTTATTGGTGTTTAACACCACTTTCAACAATGTTAGTTATAGCGTAGAACACGGTGACCAGTTTTATTGGTGTTTAGGGACACTTTCAACAATGTGTCAAATATAACATTGAACATGGTGACCAGTTTTATTGGTGTTTAGCGACACCTTCAACAATGTGTCAAGTATAACATTGAACATGGTGACCAGTTTTATTGGTGTTTAGCGACACTTTCAACAATGTGTCAAATATAACATTGAACATGGTGACCAGTTTTATTGGTGTTTAGCGACACCTTCAACAATGTGTCAAGTATAACATTGAACATGGTGACCAGTTTTATTGGTGCTTAACGCCACTTTCAACAATGTTAGTTATAGTGTAGAACATGTTGGCCAGTTTTATTGGTGTTTAACGACTTTCAACAATGTGTCCGGTATAACGTATAACATGCTGGCCAGTTTTATTGGTGTTTAACGCCACTTTCAACCATGTGTCAGGTATAACGTAGAACATGGTGACCAGTTTTATTGGTGGTTAGCGACACTTTCAACAATGTTAGTTATAGCGTAGAACATTGTGACCAGTTTTATTGGTGTTTAGCGACACTTTCAACAATGTGTCAGGTATTACGTAGAACATGGTGACCAGTTTTATTGGTGTTTAACAACACTTTCAACAATGTGTCAGGTATAACGTATAACATGGTGACCAGTTTTATTGGTGTTTAACGAAACTTTCAACAATGTGTCAGGTATTACGTAGAACATGGTGACCAGTTTTATTGGTGTTTAACAACACTTTCAACAATGTGTCAGGTATAGCGTATAACATGGTGACCAGTTTTATTGGTGTTTAACGACACTTTCAACAATGTGTCAAGTATAACGTAGAACATGGAGACCAATTTTATTGGTGTTTAACGACACTTTCAACAATGTGTCAGGTATAACGTATAATATGGCGTTCAGTTTCAACAATGTGTCAGGTATAACGTATAACATGATAACCAGTTTTATTGGTGTTTAACGACACTTTCAACAATGTTAGTTATAGCGTAGAACATGGTGACCAGTTTTATTGGTGTTTAAAGACACTTTCAACAATATGACAGGCATAACATAGAACTTGGTGACCAGTTTTATTGGTGTTTAACGACACTTTCAACAATGTGTCAAGTATAACGTAGAACATGGTGACCAGTTTTATTGGTGTTTAACGCCACTTTAAGCAATGTGTCAGGTATAACGTAGAACATGGTGACCAGTTTTATTGGTGCTTAGCGACACTTTCAACAATGTGTCAAGTATAACGTTGAACATGGTGACCAGTTTTATTGGTGTTTAGCGACACTTTCAACAATGTGTCAAGTATAACATAGAACATGGTGAACAGTTTTATTGGTGTTTAACGCTACTTTATACAATGTTAATTATAGCATAGAATATGGTGGCCAGTTTTATTGGTGTTTAACGTCACTTTCAACAATGTGACAGGTATAAAGTATTACATGGTGTCCAGTTTTATTGGTGCTTAATGCCACTTTCAACAATGTTAGTTATAGTGTAGAACATGTTGGCCAGTTTTATTGGTGTTTAACGACTTTCAACAATGTGTCCGGTATAACGTATAACATGCTGGCCAGTTTTATTGGTGTTTAACGCCACTTTCAACCATGTGTCAGGTATAACGTAGAACATGGTGACCAGTTTTATTGGTGCTTAGCGACACTTTCAACAATGTTAGTTATAGCGTAGAACAAGGTGACCAGTTTTATTGGTGTTTAACTACACTTTCAACAATATGTCAGGTATAACGTAGAACATGGTGACCAGTTTTATTGGTGTTTAACGACACTTTCAAAAATGTGTCAGGTATAGCGTAGAACATGGTGACCAGTTTTATTGGTGTTTAACGCCACTTTAAACAATGTGTCAGGTATAACGTAGAACATGGTGACCAGTTTTATTGGTGTTTAACGACACTTTCAACAATGTGTCAAGCATAACGTAGAACAAGGTGACCAATTTTATTGGTGTTTAACGACACTTTCAACCATGTGTCAGGTATAACGTAGAACATGGTGACCAGTTTTATTGGTGTTTAACACCACTTTCAACAATGTTAGTTATAGCGTAGAACACGGTGACCAGTTTTATTGGTGTTTAGGGACACTTTCAACAATGTGTCAAATATAACATTGAACATGGTGACCAGTTTTATTGGTGTTTAGCGACACCTTCAACAATGTGTCAAGTATAACATTGAACATGGTGACCAGTTTTATTGGTGTTTAATGACACTTTCAACAATGTGTCAGGTATAACGTAGAACATGGTGACCAGTTTTATTGGTGTTTAACGATTTTTTCAACAATGTGTCAAGTATAACGTAGAACATGGTGACCAATTTTATTGGTGTTTAACGCCACTTTAAATAATGTGTCAGTTATAACGTAGAACATGGTGACCAGTTTTATTGGTGTTTAACGACACTTTCAACAATGTGTCAAGTATAACGTAGAACATGGAGACCAATTTTATTGGTGTTTAACGACACTTTCAACAATGTGTCAGGTATAACGTATAATATGGCGTTCAGTTTCAACAATGTGTCAGATATAACGTATTACATGATAACCAGTTTTATTGGTGTTTAACGACACTTTCAACAATGTTAGTTATAGCGTAGAACATGGTGACCAGTTTTATTGGTGTTTAAAGACACTTTCAACAATATGACAGGCATAACATAGAACATGGTGACCAGTTTTATTGGTGTTTAACGCCACTTTCAACCATGTGTCAAGTATAACGTAGAACATGGTGACCAGTTTTATTGTTGCTTAGCGACACTTTCAACAATGTTAGTTATAGCGTAGAACAAGGTGACCAGTTTTATTGGTGTTTAACTACACTTTCAACAATATGTCAGGTATAACGTAGAACATGGTGACCAGTTTTATTGGTGTTTAACGACACTTTCAAAAATGTGTCAGGTATAGCGTAGAACATGGTGACCAGTTTTATTGGTGTTTAACGCCACTTTAAACAATGTGTCAGGTATAACGTAGAACATGGTGACCAGTTTTATTGGTGTTTAACGACACTTTCAACAATGTGTCAAGCATAACGTAGAACATGGTGACCAATTTTATTGGTGTTTAACGCCACTTTAAACAATGTGTCAGGTATAGCGTAGAACATGGTGACCAGTTTTATTGGTGTTTAACGACACTTTCAACAATGTGTCAGGTATAACGTAGAACATGGTGACCAGTTTTATTGGTGTTTTACCACACTTTCAACAATGTGTCAGGTATAACGTAGAACATGGTGACCAGTTTTATTGGTGTTTAACGACACTTTCAACAATGTGTCAGGTATAATGTAGAACATGGTGACCAGTTTTATTGGTGTTTAATGCCACTTTCAACAATGTGTCAGGTATAACGTAGAACATGGTGACCAGTTTTATTGGTGCTTGACGACACTTTCAACAATGTGTCAGGTATAATGTAGAACATGGTGACCAGTTTTATTGGTGTTTAATGCCACTTTCAACAATGTGTCAGGTATAACGTAGAACATGGTGACCAATTTTATTTGTGTTTAACGACACTTTCAACAATATGTCAGGTATAGCGTAGAACATGGTGACCAGTTTTATTGGTGTTTAGCGACACTTTCAACAATGTGTCAGGTATAACGTAGAACATGGTGACCAGTTTTATTGGTGTTTAACGACTTTTTCAACAATGTGTCAAGAATAACGTAGAACATGGTGACCAATTTTATTGGTGTTTAACGCCACTTTAAACAATGTGTCAGGTATAACGTAGAACATGGTGACCAGTTTTATTGGTGTTTAACGACACTTTCAACAATGTGTCAAGTATAACGTAGAACATGGTGACCAATTTTATTGGTGTTTAACGACACTTTCAACCATGTGTCAGGTATAGCGTAGAACATGGTGACCAGTTTTATTGGTGTTTAACACCACTTTCAACAATGTTAGTTATAGCGTAGAAGATGGTGATCAATTTTATTGGTGTTTAACGAAACTGTCAACAATGTCAGGTATGGCATAGAACATGGTGACCAGTTTTATTGGTGTTTAACGACAGTGTCAACAATATGTCAGGCATAGCGTAGAAAATGGTGACCAGTTTTATTGGTGTTTAACGATACTTTCAACAATGAATCAGGTAAAACATAGAACCTGGTGACCAGTTTTATTGGTGTTTATCGCCACTTTTAACAATGTGTCAGGTATAGCGTAGAACATGGTGACCAGTTTTATTGATGTTTAACTACACTTTCAACAATGTGTCAAGTATAACGTAGAACATGGTGACCAGTTATATTGATGTTTAACGCCACTTTAAACAATGTGTCAGGTATAGCGTAGAACATGGTGACCAGTTTTATTGATGTTTAACTACACTTTCAACAATGTATCAGGTATAACGTAGAACATGGTGACCAGTTTTATTGGTGCTTGACGACACTTTCAACAATGTGTCAGGTATAATGTAGAACATGGTGACCAGTTTTATTGGTGTTTAACGCCACTTTCAACAATGTGTCAGGTATAACGTAGAACATGGTTACCAATTTTCTTGGTGTTTAACGACACTTTCAACAATATGTCAGGTATAACGTAGAACATGGTGACCAGTTTTATTGGTGTTTTACGACACTATCAACAATGTGTCAGGTATAACGTAGAACATGGTGACCAGTTTTATTGGTGTTTAACGACACTTTCAACAATGTGTCAAGAATAACGTAGAACATGGTGACAATTTTATTGGTGTTTAACGCCACTTTAAACAATGTGTCAGGCATAGCGTAGAACATGGTGACCAGTTTTATTGGTGTTTAACGACACTTTCAACAATGTGTCAAGTATAACGTAGAACATGGTGACCAATTTTATTGGTGTTTAACGACACTTTCAACCATGTGTCAGGTATAACGTAGAGCATGGTGATCAGTTTTATTGGTGTTTAATGCCACTTTCAACAATGTGTCAGGTATAACGTAGAAGATGGTGACCAGTTTTATTGGTGTTTAACGACACTTTCAACAATGTTAGTTATAGCATAGAATATGGTGGCCAGTTTTATTGGCGTTTAACGCCACTTTCAACAATATGACAGGTATAAAGTATAACATGGTGACCAGTTTTATTGGTGCTTATCGCCACTTTCAACAATGTTTGTTATAGCGTAGAACATGCTGGTCAGTTTTATTGGTGTTTAACGTCACTTTCAACCATGTGTCAGGTATAACGTAGAACATGGTGACCTATTTTATTGGTGCTTAACGACACTTTCAACAATGTTAGTTATAGCGTAGAACATGGTGACCAGTTTTAATGGTGTTTAACGAAACTGTCAACAATGTCAGGTATGGCATAGAACATGGTGACCAGTTTTATTGGTGTTTAACGACAGTGTCAACAATATGTCAGGTATAGCGTAGAAAATGGTGACCAGTTTTATTGGTGTTTAACGATACTTTCAACAATGAATCAGGTAAAACATAGAACATGGTGACCAGTTTTATTGGTGTTTAACGCCACTTTAAACAATGTGTCAGGTATAGCGTAGAACATGGTGACCAGTTTTATTGATGTTTAAATACACTTTCAACAATGTGTCAAGTATAACGTAGAACATGGTGACCAGTTTTATTGATGTTTAACGCCACTTTAAACAATGTGTCAGGTATAACGTGGAACATGGTGACCAGTTTTATTGGTGTTTAATGACACTTTCAATAATGTGTCAAGTATAACGTAGAACATGGTGACCAGTTTTATTGGTGTTTAATGACACTTTCAACAATGTGTCAAGTATAACGTAGAACATGGTGACCAGTTTTATTGATGTTTAACGCCACTTTAAACAATGTGTCAGGTATAGCGTAGAACATGGTGACCAGTTTTATTGATGTTTAACTACACTTTCAACAATGTATCAGGTATAACGTAGAACATGGTGACCAGTTTTATTGGTGCTTGACGACACTTTCAACAATGTATCAGGTATAACGTAGAACATGGTGACCAGTTTTATTGGTGTTTAACGACCCTTTCAACAATGTTAGTTATAGCATAGAATATGGTGGTCAGTTTTATTGGTGTTTAACGCCACTTTCAACAATGTGACAGGTATAAAGTATAACATGGTGACCAGTTTTATTGGTGCTTATCGCCACTTTCAACAATGTTAGTTATAGCGTAGAACATGCTGGCTAGTTTTATTGGTGTTTAACGTCACTTTCAACCATGTGTCAGGTATAACGTAGAACATGGTGACCTATTTTATTGGTGTTTAATGACACTTTCAACAATGTGTCAAGTATAACGTAGAACATGGTGACCAGTTTTATTGATGTTTAACGCCACTTTAAACAATGTGTCAGGTATAGCGTAGAACATGGTGACCAGTTTTATTGATGTTTAACTACACTTTCAACAATGTATCAGGTATAACGTAGAACATGGTGACCAGTTTTATTGGTGCTTGACGACACTTTCAACAATGTTTCAGGTATAATGTAGAACATGGTGACCAGTTTTATTGGTGTTTAACACCACTTTCAACAATGTGTCAGGTATAACGTAGAACATGGTTACCAATTTTATTGGTGTTTAATGACACTTTCAACAATATGTCAGGTATAACGTAAAACATGGTGATCAGTTTTATTGGTGTTTTACGACACTTTCAACAATGTGTCAGGTATAACGTAGAACATGGTGACCAGTTTTATTGGTGTTTAACGCCACTTTAAACAATGTGTCAGGTATAACGTAGAACATGGTGACCAGTTTTATTGGTGTTTAATGACACTTTCAACAATGTGTCAAGTATAACGAAGAACATGGTGACCAATTTTATTGGTGTTTAACGACACTTTCAACCATGTGTCAGGTATAACGTAGAACATGGTGACCAGTTTTATTGGTGTTTAACACCACTTTCAACAATGTTATTTATAGCGTAGAACATGGTGATCAGTTTTATTGGTGTTTAATGCCACTTTCAACAATGTGTCAGGTATAACGTAGAAGATGGTGACCAGTTTTATTGGTGTTTAGCGACACTTTCAACAATCTTAGTTATAGCATAGAATATGGTGGTCAGTTTTATTGGTGTTTAACGCCACTTTCAACAATGTGACAGGTATAAAGTATAACATGGTGACCAGTTTTATTGGTGCTTATCGCCACTTTCAACAATGTTAATTATAGCGTAGAACATGCTGGCTAGTTTTATTGGTGTTTAACGTCACTTTCAACCATGTGTCAGGTATAACGTAGAACATGGTGACCTATTTTATTGGTGCTTAACGACACTTTCAACAATGTTAGTTATAGCGTAGAAGATGGTGATCAGTTTTATTGGTGTTTAACGAAACTGTCAACAATGTCAGGTATGGCATAGAACATGGTGACCAGTTTTATTGGTGTTTATCTCCACTTTTAACAATGTGTCAGGTATGGCGTAGAACATGGTGACCAGTTTTATTGATGTTTAACTACACTTTCAACAATGTATCAGGTATAACGTAGAACATGGTGACCAGTTTTATTGGTGCTTGACGACGCTTTCAACAATGTGTCAGGTATAATGTAGAACATGGTGACCAGTTTTATTGGTGTTTAATGCCACTTTCAACAATTTGTCAGGTATAACGTAGAACATGGTTACCAATTTTCTTGGTGTTTAACGACACTTTCAACAATATGTCAGGTATAACATAGAACATGGTGACCAGTTTTATTGGTGTTTTACGACACTTTCAACAATGTGTCAGGTATAACGTAGAACATGGTGACCAGTTTTATTGGTGTTTAACGACACTTTCAACAATGTGTCAAGAATAACGTAGAACATGGTGACCAATTTTATTGGTGTTTAACGCCACTTTAAACAATGTGTCAGGTATAACGAAGAACATGGTGACCAGTTTTATTGGTGTTTAACGACACTTTCAACAATGTGTCAAGTATAACGTAGAACATGGTGACCAATTTTATTGGTGTTTAACGACACTTTCAACAATGTGTCAAGTATAACGTAGAACATGGTGACCAATTTTATTGGTGTTTAACGACACTTTCAACCATGTGTCAGGTATAACGTAGAGCATGGTGACCAGTTTTATTGGTGTTTAACACCACTTTCAACAATGTTAGTTATAGCGTAGAACATGGTGATCAGTTTTATTGGTGTTTAATGCCACTTTCAACAATGTGACAGGTATAACGTAGAAGATGGTGACCAGTTTTATTGGTGTTTAACGACACTTTCAACAATGTTAGTTATAGCATAGAATATGGTGGCCAGTTTTATTGGTGTTTAACGCCACTTTCAACAATGTGACAGGTATAAAGTATAACATGGTGACCAGTTTTATTGGTGCTTATCGCCACTTTCAACAATGTTAGTTATAGCGTAGAACATGCTGGCCAGTTTTATTGGTGTTTAACGTCACTTTCAACCATGTGTCAGGTATAACGTAGAACATGGTGACCTATTTTATTGGTGCTTAACGACACTTTCAACAATGTTAGTTATAGCGTAGAACATGGTGACCAGTTTTAATGGTGTTTAACGAAACTGTCAACAATGTCAGGTATGGCATAGAACATGGTGACCAGTTTTATTGGTGTTTAACGACAGTGTCAACAATATGTCAGGTATAGCGTAGAAAATGGTGACCAGTTTTATTGGTGTTTAACGATACTTTCAACAATGTGTCAGGTAAAACATAGAACATGGTGACCAGTTTTATTGGTGTTTAACGCCACTTTAAACAATGTGTCAGGTATAGCTTAGAACATGGTGACCAGTTTTATTGATGTTTAAATACACTTTCAACAATGTGTCAAGTATAACGTAGAACATGGTGACCAGTTTTATTGATGTTTAACGCCACTTTAAACAATGTTTCAGGTATAACGTAGAACATGGTGACCAGTTTTATTGGTGTTTAATGACACTTTCAATAATGTGTCAAGTATAATGTAGAACATGGTGACCAGTTTTATTTGTGTTTAATGACACTTTCAACAATGTGTCAAGTATAACGTAGAACATGGTGACCAGTTTTATTGATGTTTAACGCCACTTTAAACAATGTGTCAGGTATAGCGTAGAACATGGTGACCAGTTTTATTGATGTTTAACTACACTTTCAACAATGTATCAGGTATAACGTAGAACATGGTGACCAGTTTTATTGGTGCTTGACGACACTTTCAACAATGTGTCAGGTATAACGTAGAACATGGTGACCAGTTTTATTGGTGTTTAACACCACTTTCAACAATGTGTCAGGTATAACGTAGAACATGATAACCAGTTTTATTGGTGTTTAACGACACTTTCAGCAATGTTAGTTATAGCGTAGAACATGGTGACCAGTTTTATTGGTGTTTGACGACACTTTCAACAATATGACAGGCATAACGTAGAACATGGTGACCAGTTTTATTGGTGTTTAACGACACTTTCAACAATGTGTCAAGTATAACGTAGAACATGGTGACCAGTTTTATAGGTGCTTAATGCCACTTTAAGCAATGTGTCAGGTATAACGTAGAACATGGTGACCAGTTTTATTGGTGTTTAGCGACACTTTTAACAATGTGTCAAGTATAACGTAGAACATGGTGACCAATTTTATTGGTGTTTAACGACACTTTCAACCATGTGTCAGGTATAACGTAGAACATGGTGACCAGTTTTATTGGTGCTTGACGACGCTTTCAACAATGTGTCAGGTATAATGTAGAACATGGTGACCAGTTTTATTGGTGTTTAATGCCACTTTCAACAATTTGTCAGGTATAACGTAGAACATGGTTTCCAATTTTCTTGGTGTTTAACGACACTTTCAACAATATGTCAGGTATAACATAGAACATGGTGACCAGTTTTATTGGTGTTTTACGACACTTTCAACAATGTGTCAGGTATAACGTAGAACATGGTGACCAGTTTTATTGGTGTTTAACGACACTTTCAACAATGTGTCAAGAATAACGTAGAACATGGTGACCAATTTTATTGGTGTTTAACGCCACTTTAAACAATGTGTCAGGTATAACGAAGAACATGGTGACCAGTTTTATTGGTGTTTAACGACACTTTCAACAATGTGTCAAGTATAACGTAGAACATGGTGACCAATTTTATTGGTGTTTAACGACACTTTCAACAATGTGTCAAGTATAACGTAGAACATGGTGACCAATTTTATTGGTGTTTAACGACACTTTCAAACATGTGTCAGGTATAACGTAGAGCATGGTGACCAGTTTTATTGGTGTTTAACACCACTTTCAACAATGTTAGTTATAGCGTAGAACATGGTGATCAGTTTTATTGGTGTTTAATGCCACTTTCAACAATGTGACAGGTATAGCGTAGAAGATGGTGACCAGTTTTATTGGTGTTTAACGACACTTTCAACAATGTTAGTTATAGCGTAGAACATGGTGACCAGTTTTATTGGTGTTTAACGACACTTTCAACAATATGACAGGCATAACGTAGAACATGGTGACCAGTTTTATTGGTGTTTAACGACACTTTCAACAATGTGTCAAGTATAACGTAGAACATGGTGACCAGTTTTATAGGTGCTTAATGCCACTTTAAGCAATGTGTCAGGTATAACGTAGAACATGGTGACCAGTTTTATTGGTGTTTAGCGACACTTTTAACAATGTGTCAAGTATAACGTTGAACATGGTGACCAGTTTTATTGGTGTTTAGCGACACTTTCAACAATGTGTCAAGTATAACATAGAACATGGTGAACAGTTTTATTGGTGTTTAGCGCTACTTTAAACAATGTTAGTTATAGCATAGAATATGGTGGCCAGTTTTATTGGTGTTTAACGTCACTTTCAACCATGTGTCAGGTATGACGTAGAACATGGTGACCTATTTTATTGGTGCTTAACGACACTTTCAACAATGTTAGTTATAGCGTAGAACATGGTGACCAGTTTTAATGGTGTTTAACGAAACTGTCAACAATGTCAGGTATGGCATAGAACATGGTGACCAGTTTTATTGGTGTTTAACGACAGTGTCAACAATATGTCAGGTATAGCGTAGAAAATGGTGACCAGTTTTATTGGTGTTTAACGATACTTTCAACAATGTGTCAGGTAAAACATAGAACATGGTGACCAGTTTTATTGGTGTTTAACGCCACTTTAAACAATGTGTCAGGTATAGCTTAGAACATGGTGACCAATTTTATTGATGTTTAAATACACTTTCAACAATGTGTCAAGTATAACGTAGAACATGGTGACCAGTTTTATTGATGTTTAACGCCACTTTAAACAATGTTTCAGGTATAACGTAGAACATGGTGACCAGTTTTATTGGTGTTTAATGACACTTTCAATAATGTGTCAAGTATAATGTAGAACATGGTGACCAGTTTTATTTGTGTTTAATGACACTTTCAACAATGTGTCAAGTATAACGTAGAACATGGTGACCAGTTTTATTGGTGCTTGACGACACTTTCAACAATGTGTCAGGTATAACGTAGAACATGGTGACCAGTTTTATTGGTGTTTAACGCCACTTTCAACAATGTGTCAGGTATAACGTAGAACATGATAACCAGTTTTATTGGTGTTTAACGACACTTTCAACAATGTTAGTTATAGCGTAGAACATGGTGACCAGTTTTATTGGTGTTTAACGACACTTTCAACAATATGACAGGCATAACGTAGAACATGGTGACCAGTTTTATTGGTGTTTAACGACACTTTCAACAATGTGTCAAGTATAACGTAGAACATGGTGACCAGTTTTATAGGTGCTTAATGCCACTTTAAGCAATGTGTCAGGTATAACGCAGAACATGGTGACCAGTTTTATTGGTGTTTAGCGACACTTTTAACAATGTGTCAAGTATAACGTTGAACATGGTGACCAGTTTTATTGGTGTTTAGCGACACTTTCAACAATGTGTCAAGTATAACATAGAACATGGTGAACAGTTTTATTGGTGTTTAACGCTACTTTAAACAATGTTAGTTATAGCATAGAATATGGTGGCCAGTTTTATTGGTGTTTAACGTCACTTTCAACAATGTGACAGGTATAAAGTATTACATGGTGACCAGTTTTATTGGTGCTTAACCCCACTTTCAACAATGTTAGTTATAGTGTAGAACATGTTGGCCAGTTTTATTGGTGTTTAACGACTTTCAACAATGTGTCCGGTATAACGTATAACATGCTGGCCAGTTTTATTGGTGTTTAACTCCACTTTCAACCATGTGTCAGGTATAACGTAGAACATGGTGACCAGTTTTATTGGTGCTTAGCGACACTTTCAACAATGTTAGTTATAGCGTAGAACATGGTGACCAGTTTTATTGGTGTTTAACTACACTTTCAACAATATGTCAGGTATAACGTAGAACATGGTGACCAGTTTTATTGGTGTTTAACGACACTTTCAAAAATGTGTCAGGTATAGCGTAGAACATGGTGACCAGTTTTATTGGTGTTTAACGCCACTTTAAACAATGTGTCAGGTATAACGTAGAACATGGTGACCAGTTTTATTGGTGTTTAACGACACTTTCAACAATGTGTCAAGTATAACGTAGAACATGGTGACCAGTTTTATTGGTGTTTAATGCCACTTTAAACAATGTGTCAGGTATAACGTAGAACATGGTGACCAGTTTTATTGGTGTTTAACGATACTTTCAACAATGAATCAGGTAAAACATAGAACATGGTGACCAGTTTTATTGGTGTTTATCTCCACTTTTAACAATGTGTCAGGTATGGCGTAGAACATGGTGACCAGTTTTATTGATGTTTAACTACACTTTCAACAATGTATCAGGTATAACGTAGAACATGGTGACCAGTTTTATTGGTGCTTGACGACGCTTTCAACAATGTGTCAGGTATAATGTAGAACATGGTGACCAGTTTTATTGGTGTTTAATGCCACTTTCAACAATTTGTCAGGTATAACGTAGAACATGGTTACCAATTTTCTTGGTGTTTAACGACACTTTCAACAATATGTCAGGTATAACATAGAACATGGTGACCAGTTTTATTGGTGTTTTACGACACTTTCAACAATGTGTCAGGTATAACGTAGAACATGGTGACCAGTTTTATTGGTGTTTAACGACACTTTCAACAATGTGTCAAGAATAACGTAGAACATGGTGACCAATTTTATTGGTGTTTAACGCCACTTTAAACAATGTGTCAGGTATAACGAAGAACATGGTGACCAGTTTTATTGGTGTTTAACGACACTTTCAACAATGTGTCAAGTATAACGTAGAACATGGTGACCAATTTTATTGGTGTTTAACGACACTTTCAACAATGTGTCAAGTATAACGTAGAACATGGTGACCAATTTTATTGGTGTTTAACGACACTTTCAACCATGTGTCAGGTATAACGTAGAGCATGGTGACCAGTTTTATTGGTGTTTAACACCACTTTCAACAATGTTAGTTATAGCGTAGAACATGGTGATCAGTTTTATTGGTGTTTAATGCCACTTTCAACAATGTGACAGGTATAACGTAGAAGATGGTGACCAGTTTTATTGGTGTTTAACGACACTTTCAACAATGTTAGTTATAGCATAGAATATGGTGGCCAGTTTTATTGGTGTTTAACGCCACTTTCAACAATGTGACAGGTATAAAGTATAACATGGTGACCAGTTTTATTGGTGCTTATCGCCACTTTCAACAATGTTAGTTATAGCGTAGAACATGCTGGCCAGTTTTATTGGTGTTTAACGTCACTTTCAACCATGTGTCAGGTATAACGTAGAACATGGTGACCTATTTTATTGGTGCTTAACGACACTTTCAACAATGTTAGTTATAGCGTAGAACATGGTGACCAGTTTTAATGGTGTTTAACGAAACTGTCAACAATGTCAGGTATGGCATAGAACATGGTGACCAGTTTTATTGGTGTTTAACGACAGTGTCAACAATATGTCAGGTATAGCGTAGAAAATGGTGACCAGTTTTATTGGTGTTTAACGATACTTTCAACAATGTGTCAGGTAAAACATAGAACATGGTGACCAGTTTTATTGGTGTTTAACGCCACTTTAAACAATGTGTCAGGTATAGCTTAGAACATGGTGACCAGTTTTATTGATGTTTAAATACACTTTCAACAATGTGTCAAGTATAACGTAGAACATGGTGACCAGTTTTATTGATGTTTAATGCCACTTTAAACAATGTTTCAGGTATAACGTAGAACATGGTGACCAGTTTTATTGGTGTTTAATGACACTTTCAATAATGTGTCAAGTATAATGTAGAACATGGTGACCAGTTTTATTTGTGTTTAATGACACTTTCAACAATGTGTCAAGTATAACGTAGAACATGGTGACCAGTTTTATTGATGTTTAACGCCACTTTAAACAATGTGTCAGGTATAGCGTAGAACATGGTGACCAGTTTTATTGGTGTTTAACGACACTTTCAACAATGTGTCAAGTATAACGTAGAACATGGTGACCAATTTTATTGGTGTTTAACGACACTTTCAACAATGTGTCAAGTATAACGTAGAACATGGTGACCAATTTTATTGGTGTTTAACGTCACTTTCAACCATGTGTCAGGTATAACGTAGAGCATGGTGACCAGTTTTATTGGTGTTTAACACCACTTTCAACAATGTTAGTTATAGCGTAGAACATGGTGATCAGTTTTATTGGTGTTTAATGCCACTTTCAACAATATGACAGGCATAACGTAGAACATGGTGACCAGTTTTATTGGTGTTTAACGACACTTTCAACAATGTTAGTTATAGCGTAGAACATGGTGACCAGTTTTATTGGTGTTTAACGACACTTTCAACAATGTGTCAAGTATAACGTAGAACATGGTGACCAGTTTTATAGGTGCTTAATGCCACTTTAAGCAATGTGTCAGGTATAACGTAGAACATGGTGACCAGTTTTATTGGTGTTTAGCGACACTTTCAACAATGTGTCAGGTATAACGTAGAACATGGTGACCAGTTTTATTGGTGTTTAACGACACTTTCAACAATGTGACAGGTATAAAGTATAACATGGTGACCAGTTTTATTGGTGCTTAACGCCACTTTCAACAATGTTAGTTATAGCGTAGAACATGTTGGCCTGTTGTATTGGTGTTTAACGACACTTTCAACAATGTGTCAGGTATAACGAATAACATGCTGACCAGTTTTATTGGTGTTTAACAACACTTTCAACCATGTGTCAGGTATAACGTAGAACATGGTGACCAGTTTTATTGGTGCTTATCTACACTTTCAACAATGTTAGTTATAGTGTAGAACATGGTGACCAGTTTTATTGGTGTTTAACGACACTGTCAACAATATGTCGGGTATAGCGTAGAACATGGTGACCAGTTTTATTGGTGTTTAACGACACTGTCAACAATGTGTCAGGTATAACGTAGAACATGGTGACCAGTTTTATTGGTGTTTAACGACACTTTCAACAATGTGTCAGGTATAACGTAGAACATGGTGACCAGTTTTATTGGTGCTTAGCGACACTTTCAACAATGTGTCAAGTATAACGTAGAACATGGTGACCAATTTTATTGGTGTTTAACGCCACTTTAAAAAATGTGTCAAGTATAACGTAGAACATGGTGACCAATTTTATTGGTGTTTAACGACACTTTCAACAATGTGTCAGGTATAACGTATAATATGGCGTTCAGTTTCAACAATGTGTCAGGTATAACGTATAACATGATAACCAGTTTTATTGGTGTTTAACGACACTTTCAACAATGTTAGTTATAGCGTAGAACATGGTGACCAGTTTTATTGGTGTTTAACGACACTTTCAACAATATGACAGGCATAACGTAGAACATGGTCACCAGTTTTATAGGTGTTTAACGACACTTTCAACAATGTGTCAGGTATAACGTAGAACATGGTGACCAGTTTTATTGGTGTTTAACGACACTTTCAACAATGTGTCAAGTATAACGTAGAACATGGTGACCAATTTTATTGGTGTTTAACGACACTTTCAACAATATGACAGGCATAACGTAGAACATGGTCACCAGTTTTATAGGTGTTTAACGACACTTTCAACAATGTGTCAGGTATAACGTAGAACATGGTGACCAGTTTTATTGGTGTTTAACGACACTTTCAACAATGTGTCAAGTATAACGTAGAACATGGTGACCAATTTTATTGGTGTTTAACGACACTTTCAACCATGTGTCAGGTATAACGTAGAACATGGTGACCAGTTTTATTGGTGTTTAACACCACTTTAAACAATGTTAGTTATAGCGTAGAACATGGTGATCAGTTTTATTGGTGTTTAATGCCACTTTCAACAATGTGTCAGGTATAACGTAGAAGATGGTGACCAGTTTTATTGGTGTTTAACGACACTTTCAACAATGTTAGTTATAGCATAGAATATGGTGGCCAGTTTTATTGGTGTTTAACACCACTTTCAACAATATGACAGGTATAAAGTATAACATGGTGACCAGTTTTATTGGTGCTTATCGCCACTTTCAACAATGTTAGTTATAGCGTAGAACATGCTGGCCAGTTTTATTGGTGTTTAACGTCACTTTCAACCATGTGTCAGGTATAACGTAGAACATGGTGACCTATTTTATTGGTGCTTAACGACACTTTCAACAATGTTAGTTATAGCGTAGAACATGGTGACCAGTTTTAATGGTGTTTAACGAAACTGTCAACAATGTCAGGTATGGCATAGAACATGGTGACCAGTTTTATTGGTGTTTAACGCCACTTTAAACAATGTGTCAGGTATAGCATAGAACATGGTGACCAGTTTTATTGATGTTTAACTACACTTTCAACAATGTGTCAAGTATAACGTAGAACATGGTGACCAGTTTTATTGATGTTTAATGCCACTTTAAACAATGTGTCAGGTATAACGTAGAACATGGTGACCAATTTTATTGGTGTTTAATGACACTTTCAATAATGTGTCAAGTATAACGTAGAACATGGTGACCAGTTTTATTGGTGTTTAATGACACTTTCAACAATGTGTCAAGTATAACGTAGAACATGGTGACTAGTTTTATTGGTGTTTAACGCCACTTTCAACAATGTGTCAGGTATAAAGTATAATATGGCATTCAGTTTTATTGGTGTTTAACGACACTTTCAACAATGTGTCAGGTATAACGTAGAACATGGTGACCAGTTTTATTGGTGTTTAACGACACTTTCAACAATGTGTCAGGTATAGCGTATAACATGGTGACCAGTTTTATTGGTGTTTAACGCCACTTTCAACAATGTTAGCTATAGTGTAGAACATGGTGACCAGTTTTATTGGTGTTTAACGCCACTTTCAACAATGTGACAGGTATAAAGTATAACATGGTGACCAGTTTTATTGGTGCTTAACGCCACTTTCAACAATGTTAGTTATAGCGTAGAAGATGTTGGCCAGTTTTATTGGTGTTTATCTACACTTTCAACCATGTGTCCGGTATAACGTATAACATGCTGGCCAGTTTTATTGGTGTTTAATGCCACTTTCAACCATGTTAGTTATAGCGTAGAAAATGGTGACCAGTTTTATTGGTGTTTAACGACACTGTCAACAATATGTCAGGTATAGCGTAGAACATGGTGACCAGTTTTATTGGTGTTTAACGACACTGTCAAAAATGTCAGGTATAACGTAGAACATGGTGACCAGTTTTATTGGTGTTTAACGACAATTTCAACAATGTGTCAGGTATAAAGTAGAACATGGTCACCAGTTTTATTGGTATTTAACGACACTTTCAACAATGTGTCAGGAATAACGTACAACATGGTGACCAGTTTTATTGGTGTTTAACGCCACTTTCAACAATGTTAGTTATAGCGTAGAACATGCTGATCAGTTTTATCGGTGTTTAATGCCACTTTCAACAATGTGTGAGGTATAACGTAGAACATGGTGACCAGTTTTATTGGTGTTTAACGACACTTTCAACAATTTGTCAAGTATAACGTAGAACATGGTGACCAATTTTATTGGTGTTTAACGCCACTTTAAACAATGTGTCAGGTATAACGTAGAACATGGTGACCAGTTTTATTGGTGTTTAACAACACTTTCAACAATGTGTCAAGTATAACGTAGAACATGGTGACCAATTTTATTGGTGTTTAACACCACTTTCAACAATTTTAGTTATAACGTATAACATGGTGACCAGTTTTATTGGTGCTTAACGACACTTTCAACAATGTGTCAGGTATAGTGTATAACATGGTGACCAGTTTTATTGGTGTTTAACGACACTTTCAACAATATGTCAGGTATAACGTAGAACATGGTGACCAGTTTTATTGGTGTTTAAAGCCACTTTCAACAATGTGTCAGGTATAATGTAGAACATGGTGACCAGTTTTATTGGTGTTTAATGCCACTTTCAACAATATGTCAGGTATAATGTAGAACATGGTGACCAGTTTTATTGGTGTTTAATGACACTTTCAACAATGTGTCAGGTATAACGTAGAACATGGTGACCAGTTTTATTGGTGTTTAACAACACTTTCAACAATGTGTCAGGTATAACGTATAACATGGTGACCAGTTTTATTGGTGTTTAACGACACTTTCAACAATGTGTCAGGTATAGCTCGCCGCAATTTTTTTTATGTGCGCCCCCCCTAACTTGAAATCCTGGATCCGCCCCCGTAGAGTTTACATATGACAACTAGTAACTGTTTTATCAAGTTCACCTTCTGTCTAGCTGGAATCAAACTCACAAAATGTAGTGTCATTTTTTTTACTGGTTCCTCTAATTTGTTTTTAAGGAGCGACCATTTAACTTGAAGGGGGGGTGTTATGGTTTTTTTGTTTCGTTCCGAAATTTTTTTTTCAGACAACACGAGTTAGAATATTTTTTTTTGTCACGCACAGCGCCAAATTTTTTTTTCCAGAATTTAACATTAAGTTATATGACAAAAATTCTGAATCAGATTATTTTTTCTTCCTCCACCAAAATCAGAATATTTTTTTCAGCAACATTGGGAATTTTTTTTTTCAGAAAAAAACCATACCCCCCCACCCCCTTCCCTCTCCCTGCAAGTTAAATGGGTCGTCCCTAATCAGATGTACATTTTGTATATCTGGGTAGAAACGAATCTGTGTTTCCCGTTCGTGGATAAGTGTACTCGATTCAACATTATGTGATCAAGTTTGTCAGTTACATGTACTTGCGACAGGCCGGTGGTTTTCTCAGGTTTCCTCCACCAATAAAACTGACCGCCACTATATACATTGTAACTGAAATATCGTTGAAAGTGGCACTAAACACCATAAACCAACCACCCCATTCACTGGCTTAAACACTGTCACATTTTTTGTGCCCGTCTCAAGACCTGGATTTTCACCATCATCACTGTTTAAATTTTCTGTTCATAATTGATGTGTAATAAAAATCTAATCTTAAGATACAAGTGTAAAATATAATAAATATAAATAGTATTTAGTTGTTATATCTCTGTTTATTATATTCTTATGATGTTTTCTACAATACTTTTGGAATCTTTTGAAGTAAAAAAATGCACATGTCCCCACTTATGAATTTGGGGATTAAAACATCAAACCAATTTTTTTTCTTATAAAAAATAAAACACAAATAAATATAAATATAAATAATATATATAATGACAACAGACATCTTGTGCAGGTATATCAATTCATACACTTTTAATGTCCAGATTTATCATATATCATCATTTAAAAAGATAAAAATGTCAGGTCTCCAAATAAATCATACAATTATCTGAAAATGTCATTTGTCCATACCTGTGTACATACAAAATATGATGCAACCAGGATACAGACTAACAGTACATGTACAAACTTATTTAAAAAATAAAATTGGCAGGTCTTCAAATATATCAAAGATCACCAAACAATCTTATTTTGTCATCTGTTTAAATTATCATACAACTTCTTTTAAAAGTAAAAATGTCAGCTGTACAAATTATTCTACAACTCAATTAAAACATAAAAATGTCATGATCAGGTGTCTAAAGTAAATTATTATAAAACTTCATTTTAAAATGAGAAATGTCAGGTGTCTAAATTATTATACAACTCCATTAAAACATAAAAATGTCAGGTGTCTAAAGTAAATTATTATAAAACCACATTTTAAAATGAGAAATGTCAGCTGTCAAATTATCATACAATTTCATTGAAATAAAATGTCAGTTTCTAAATTATTATAAAACTCCATTTAATTTAAAAAAAAATGGCAGGTGTCAAAAAGAAAAATGTCAGCTGTCAAATATAAATAATAAAACTTGATTCATTAAAGAAGTTTTACTTTGTGTATTGTTGCTCCTGACTGTTTATAACAACCCACCCA
This sequence comes from Bathymodiolus brooksi, assembly GCA_963680875.1. Lineage (NCBI taxonomy): Eukaryota > Metazoa > Mollusca > Bivalvia > Mytilida > Modiolidae > Bathymodiolus > Bathymodiolus brooksi. The sequence continues at coordinate 7,831,527 of OY804583.1, read as the reverse complement.
TAATTGTCCCCTCATGTCAATGTCAAGTGATAAAGGATATTTAATCCCTGTGTCCTCCATTACTTTACATGTCAATATATCTCCTTGTTCAGATAAAACATGGAGGGCATGTGTATAACAGTCACACACAATGACCTATAATATGGCGTTCAGTTTTATTGGTGTTTAACGACACTTTCAACAATGTGTCAGGTATAACGTAGAACATGGTGACCAATTTTATTGGTGTTTAACGACACTTTCAACAATGTGACAGGTATAAAGTATAACATGGTGACCAGTTTTATTGGTGCTTAACACCACTTTCAACAATGTTAGTTATAGCGTAGAACCTGTTGGCCTGTTGTATTGGTGTTTAACGACACTTTCAACAATGTGTCAGGTATAACGTATAACATGCTGACCAGTTTTATTGGTGTTTAATGCCACTTTCAACCATGTGTCAGGAATAACGTAGAACATGGTGACCAGTTTTATTGGTGCTTATCTACACTTTCAACAATGTTAGTTATAGTGTAGAACATGGTGACCAGTTTTATTGGTGTTTAACGACACTGTCAACAATATGTCAGGTATAGCGTAGAACATGGTGACCAGTTTTATTGGTGTTTAACGACACTGTCAACAATATGTCAGGTATAACGTAGAACATGGTGACCAGTTTTATTGGTGTTTAACGACACTTTCAACAATGTGTCAGGTATAACGTAGAACATGGTGACCAGTTTTATTGGTGTTTAACGCCACTTTCAACAATGTGTCAGGTATAACGTAGAACATGGTGACCAGTTTTATTGGTGTTTAGCGACACTTTCAACAATGTGTCAAGTATAACGTAGAACATGGTGACCAGTTTTATTGGTGTTTAATGACACTTTCAACAATGTGTCAGGTATAACGTATAATATGGCGTTCAGTTTCAACAATGTGTCAGGTATAACGTATAACATGATAACCAGTTTTATTGGTGTTTAATGACACTTTCAAAAATGTTAGTTATAGCATAGAACATGGTGACCAGTTTTATTGGTGTTTAACGACACTTTCAACAATATGACAGGCATAACGTAGAACATGGTGACCAGTTTTATTGGTGTTTAACGACACTTTCAACAATGTGTCAAGTATAACGTAGAACATGGTGACCAGTTTTATTGGTGTTTAGCGCCACTTTAAGCAATGTGTCAGGTATAACGTAGAACATGGTGACCAGTTTTATTGGTGTTTAGCGACATTTTCAACAATGTGTCAAGTATACCGTTGAACATGGTGACCAGTTTTATTGGTGTTTAGCGACACTTTCAACAATGTGTTAAGTATAACATAGAACATGGTGAACAGTTTTATTGGTGTTTAACGCTACTTTAAACAATGTTAGTTATAGCATAGAATATGGTGGCCAGTTTTATTGGTGTTTAACGTCACTTTCAACAATGTGACAGTTATAAAGTATTACATGGTGACCAGTTTTATTGGTGCTTAACGCCACTTTCAACAATGTTAGTTATAGTGTAGAACATGTTGGCCAGTTTTATTGGTGTTTAACGACTTTCAACAATGTGTCCGGTATAACGTATAACATGCTGGCCAGTTTTATTGGTGTTTAACTCCACTTTCAACCATGTGTCAGGTATAACGTAGAACATGGTGACCAGTTTTATTGGTGCTTAGCGACACTTTCAACAATGTTAGTTATAGCGTAGAACATGGTGACCAGTTTTAATGGTGTTTAACTACACTTTCAACAATATGTCAGGTATAGCGTAGAACATGGTGACCAGTTTTATTGGTGTTTAACGACACTTTCAAAAATGTGTCAGGTATAGCGTAGAACATGGTGACCAGTTTTATTGGTGTTTAACGCCACTTTAAACAATGTGTCAGGTATAACGTAGAACATGGTGACCAGTTTTATTGGTGTTTAACGACACTTTCAACAATGTGTCAAGTATAACGTAGAGCATGGTGACCAGTTTTATTGGTGTTTAACGCCACTTTAAACAATGTGTCAGGTATAACGTAGAACATGGTGACCAGTTTTATTGGTGTTTAACGACATTTCAACAATGTGTCAAGTATAACGTAGAACATGGTGACCAGTTTTATTGGTGTTTTACCACACTTTCAACAATGTGTCAGGTATAACATAGAACATGGTCACCAGCTTTATTGGTGTTTAACGACACTTTCAACAATGTGTCAGGTATAACGTATCATATGGCGTTCAGTTTTATTGGTGTTTTACGACACTTTCAACAATGTGTCAGGTATAACGTAGAACATGGTGACCAGTTTTATTGGTGTTTAACGACACTTTCAACAATGTGTCAGGTATAATGTAGAACATGGTGACCAGTTTTTTTGGTGTTTAACGCCACTTTCAACAATGTGTCAGGTATAACGTAGAACATGGTGACCAGTTTTATTGGTGCTTGACGACACTTTCAACAATGTGTCAGGTATAATGTAGAACATGGTGACCAGTTTTATTGGTGTTTAACGCCACTTTCAACAATGTGTCAGGTATAACGTAGAACATGGTGACCAGTTTTATTGGTGTTTAACGACACTTTCAACAATGTGTCAAGTATAACGTAGAACATGGTGACCAATTTTATTGGTGTTTAACGCAACTTTAAACAATGTGTCAGGTATTACGTAGAACATGGTGACCAGTTTTATTGGTGTTTAACGACACTTTCAACAATGTGTCAAGTATAACGTAGAACATGGTGACCAATTTTATTGGTGTTTAACGACACTTTCAACCATGTGTCAGGTATAGCGTAGAACATGGTGACCAGTTTTATTGGTGTTTTACACCACTTTCAACAATGTTAGTTATAGCGTAGAAGATGGTGATCAGTTTTATTGGTGTTTAACGAAACTGTCAACAATGTCAGGTATGGCATAGAACATGGTGACCAGTTTTATTGGTGTTTAACGACAGTGTCAACAATATGTCAGGTATAGCGTAGAAAATGGTGACCAGTTTTATTGGTGTTTAACGATACTTTCAACAATGAATCAGGTAAAACATAGAACATGGTGACCAGTTTTATTGGTGTTTAACGCCACTTTAAACAATGTGTCAGGTATAGTGTAGAACATGGTGACCAGTTTTATTGATGTTTAACTACACTTTCAACAATGTGTCAAGTATAATGTAGAACATGGTGACCATTTTTATTGATGTTTAACGCCACTTTAAACAATGTGTAAGGTATAATGTAGAACATGGTAACCAGTTTTATTGGTGTTTAACACCACTTTCAACAATGTGTCAGGTATAGTGTAGAACATGGTGATCAATTTTATTGGTGTTTAACGACACTTTCAACAATATGTCAGGTATAACGTAGAACATGGTGACCAGTTTTATTGGTGTTTAACGACACTTTCAACAATGTGTGAGGTATAACGTAGAACATGGTGACCAGTTTTATTGGTGTTTAATGACACTTTCAACAATGTGTCAAGAATAACGTAGAACATGGTGACCAATTTTATTGGTGTTTAACGCCACTTTAAACAATGTGTCAGGTATAACGTAGAACATGGTGACCAGTTTTATTGGTGTTTAACGACACTTTCAACAATGTGTCAAGTATAACGTAGAACTGGTGACCAATTTTATTGGTGTTTAACGACACTTTCAACCATGTGTCAGGTATAACGTAGAACATGGTGACCAGTTTTATTGGTGTTTAGCGACACTTTCAACAATGTGTCAAGTATAACGTAGAGCATGGTGACCAATTTTATTGGTGTTTAACGCCACTTTAAAAAATGTGTCAGGTATAACGTAGAACATGGTGACCAGTTTTATTGGTGTTTAACGACACTTTCAACAATGTGTCAAGTATAACGTAGAACATGGTGACCAATTTTATTGGTGTTTAAGGACACTTTCAACAATGTGTCAGGTATAACGTATAATATGGCGTTCAGTTTAAACAATGTGTCAGGTATAACGTATAACATGATAACCAGTTTTATTGGTGTTTAACGACACTTTCAACAATGTTAGTTATAGCGTAGAACATGGTGACCAGTTTTATTGGTGTTTAACGACACTTTCAATAATATGACAGGCATAACGTAGAACATGGTGACCAGTTTTATTGGTGTTTAACGACACTTTCAACAATGTGTCAAGTATAACGTAGAACATGGTGACCAGTTTTATTGGTGCTTAATGCCACTTTAAGCAATGTGTCAGGTATAACGTAGAACATGGTGACCAGTTTTATTGGTGTTTAGCGACACTTTCAACAATGTGTCAAGTATAACGTTGAACATGGTGACCAGTTTTATTGGTGTTTAGCGACACTTTCAACAATGTGTCAAGTATAACATAGAACATGGTGACCAGTTTTATTGGTGTTTAACGCTACTTTAAACAATGTTAGTTATAGCATAGAATATGGTGGCCAGTTTTATTGGTGTTTAACGTCACTTTCAACAATGTGACAGGTATAAAGTATTACATGGTGACCAGTTTTATTGGTGCTTAACCCCACTTTCAACAATGTTAGTTATAGTGTAGAACATGTTGGCCAGTTTTATTGGTGTTTAACGACTTTCAACAATGTGTCCGGTATAACGTATAACATGCTGGCCAGTTTTATTGGTGTTTAACTCCACTTTCAACCATGTGTCAGGTATAACGTAGAACATGGTGACCAGTTTTATTGGTGCTTAGCGACACTTTCAACAATGTTAGTTATAGCTTAGAACATGGTGACCAGTTTTATTGGTGTTTAACGACACTTTCAACAATGTGGCAGGTATAATGTAGAACATGGTGACCAGTTTTATTGGTGTTTAGCGCCACTTTCAACAATGTGTCAGGTATAACGTAGAACATGGTGACCAGTTTTATTGGTGCTTTACGACACTTTCAACAATGTGTCAGGTATAATGTAGAACATGGTGACCAGTTTTATTGGTGTTTAACGCCACTTTCAACAATGTGTCAAGTATAACGTAGAACATGGTGACCAATTTTATTGGTGTTTAACGACACTTTCAACAATATGTCAGGTATAACGTAGAACATGGTGACCAGTTTTATTGGTGTTTAACGACACTTTCAGCAATGTGTCAGGTATAACGTAGAACATGGTGACCAGTTTTATTGGTGTTTAACGACACTTTTAACAATGTGTCAAGTATAACGTAGAACATGGTGACCAGTTTTATTGGTGTTTAACGCCACTTTAAACAATGTGTCAGGTATATCGTAGAACATGGTGACCAGTTTTATTGGTGTTTAACGACACTTTCAACAATGTGTCAAGTATAACGTAGAACATGGTGACCAATTTTATTGGTGTTTAACAACACTTTCAACCATGTGTCAGGTATAGCGTAGAACATGGTGACCATTTTTATTGGTGTTTAACACCACTTTCAACAATGTTAGTTATAGCGTAGAAGATGGTGATCAGTTTTATTGGTGTTTAACGAAACTGTCAACAATGTCAGGTATGGCATAGAACATGGTGACCAGTTTTATTGGTGTTTAACGACAGTGTCAACAATATGTCAGGTATAGCGTAGAAAATGGTGACCAGTTTTATTGGTGTTTAACGATACTTTCAACAATGAATCAGAAAAAACATAGAACATGGTGACCAGTTTTATTGGTGTTTAACTACACTTTCAACAATGAGTCAAGTATAACGTAGAACATGGTGACCATTTTTATTGATGTTTAACGCCACTTTAAACAATGTGTAAGGTATAATGTAGAACATGGTAACCAGTTTTATTGGTGTTTAACGCCACTTTCAACAATGTGTCAGGTATAGTGTAGAACATGGTGATCAATTTTATTGGTGTTTAACGACACTTTCAACAATGTGTCAAGAATAACGTAGAACATGGTGACCAATTTTATTGGTGTTTAACGCCACTTTAAACAATGTGTCAGGTATAACGTAGAACATGGTGACCAGTTTTATTGGTGTTTAACGACACTTTCAACAATGTGTCAAGAATAACGTAGAACATGGTGACCAATTTTATTGGTGTTTAACGCCACTTTAAACAATGTGTCAGGTATAACGTAGAACATGGTGACAAGTTTTATTGGTGTTTAACGACACTTTCAACAATGTGTCAAGTATAACGTAGAACATGGTGACCAATTTTATTGGTGTTTAACGACACACTCATCCATGTGTCAGGTATAGCGTAGAACATGGTGACCAGTTTTATTGGTGTTTAACACCACTTTCAACAATGTTAGTTATAGCGTAGAACATGGTGATTAGTTTTATTGGTGTTTAATGCCACTTTCAACAATGTGTCAGGTATAACGTAGAAGATGGTGAACAGTTTTATTGGTGTTTAACGACACTTTCAACAATGTTAGTTATAGCATAGAATATGGTGGCCAGTTTTATTGGTGTTTAACGCCACTTTCAACAATTTGACAGGTATAAAGTATAACATGGTGACCAGTTTTATTGGTGTTTAATGACACTTTCAATAATGTGTCAGGTATAACGTAGAACATGGTGACCAGTTTTATTGGTGTTTAATGACACTTTCAATAATGTGTCAGGTATAACGTAGAACATGGTGACCAGTTTTATTGGTGTTTAACGATACTTTCAACAATGAATCAGGTAAAACATAGAACATGGTGACCAGTTTTATTGGTGTTTAACGCCACTTTAAACAATGTGTCAGGTATAACGTAGAACATGGTGACCAGTTTTATTGGTGTTTAATGACACTTTCAATAATGTGTCAAGTATAACGTAGAACATGGTGACCAGTTTTATTGGTGTTTAATGACACTTTCAACAATGTGTCAAGTATAACGTAGAACATGGTGACTAGTTTTATTGGTGTTTAACGCCACTTTCAACAATGTGTCAGGTATAACGTATAATATGGCATTCAGTTTTATTGGTGTTTAACGACACTTTCAACAATGTGTCAGGTATAACGTAGAACATGGTGACCAGTTTTATTGGTCTTAAACGACACTTTCAACAATGTGTCAGGAATGTGTAGAACATGGTGACCAGTTTTATTGGTGTTTAACGCCACTTTCAACAATGTTAGTTATAGCGTAGAACATGGTGACCAGTTTTATTGGTGTTTAACGCCACTTTCAACAATGTGACAGGTATAAAGTATAACATGGTGACCAGTTTTATTGGTGCTTAACGTAGCGTAGAACATGGTGACCAGTTTTATTGGTGTTTAACGACATTGTCAAAAATGTCAGGTATAACGTAGAACATGGTGACCAGTTTTATTGGTGTTTAACGACACTTTCAACAATGTGTCAGGTATAACGTAGAACATGGTCACCAGTTTTATTGGTGTTTAACGACACTTTCAACAATGTGTCAGGAATGTGTAGAACATGGTGACCAGTTTTATTGGTGTTTAACGCCACTTTCAACAATGTTAGTTATAGCGTAGAACATGGTGACCAATTTTATTGGTGTTTAACGCCACTTTCAACAATGTGACAGGTATAAAGTATAACATGGTGACCCGTTTTATTGGTGCTTAACGCCACTTTCAACAATGTTAGTTATAGCGTAGAAGATGTTGGCCAGTTTTATTGGTGTTTATCTACACTTTCAACAATGTGTCCGGTATAACGTATAACATGCTGGCCAGTTTTATTGGTGTTTAATGCCACTTTCAACAATGTGTCAGGTATAACATAGAACATGGTGACCAGTTTTATTGGTGTTTAATGACACTTTCAATAATGTGTCAAGTATAACGTAGAACATGGTGACCAGTTTTATTGGTGTTTAATGACACTTTCAACAATGTGTCAAGTATAACGTAGAACATGGTGACTAGTTTTATTGGTGTTTAACGCCACTTTCAACAATGTGTCAAGTATAACGTATAATATGGCATTCAGTTTTATTGGTGTTTAACGACACTTTCAACAATGTGTCAGGTATAACGTAGAACATGGTGACCAGTTTTATTGGTGTTTAACGACACTTTCAACAATGTGTCAGGTATAACGTAGAACATGGTCACCAGTTTTATTGGTGTTTAACGACACTTTCAACAATGTGTCAGGAATGTGTAGAACATGGTGACCAGTTTTATTGGTGTTTAACGCCACTTTCAACAATGTTAGTTATAGCGTAGAACATGGTGACCAGTTTTATTGGTGTTTAACGACAGTGTCAACAATATGTCAGGTATAGCGTAGAAAATGGTGACCAGTTTTATTGGTGTTTAACGATACTTTCAACAATGAATCAGGTAAAACATAGAACATGGTGACCAGTTTTATTGGTGTTTAACGCCACTTTAAACAATGTGTCAGGTATAGTGTAGAACATGGTGACCAGTTTTATTGATGTTTAACTACACTTTCAACAATGTGTCAAGTATAATGTAGAACATGGTGACCATTTTTATTGATGTTTAACGCCACTTTAAACAATGTGTAAGGTATAATGTAGAACATGGTGACCAATTTTATTGGTGTTTAACGCCACTTTAAACAATGTGTCAGGTATAACGTAGAACATGGTGACCAGTTTTATTGGTGTTTAACGACACTTTCAACAATGTGTCAAGTATAACGTAGAACATGGTGACCAATTTTATTGGTGTTTAACGACACTTTCAACCATGTGTCAGGTATAACGTAGAACATGGTGACCAGTTTTATTGGTGTTTAGCGACACTTTCAACAATGTGTCAAGTATAACGTAGAGCATGGTGACCAATTTTATTGGTGTTTAACGCCACTTTAAAAAATGTGTCAGGTATAACGTAGAACATGGTGACCAGTTTTATTGGTGTTTAACGACACTTTCAACAATGTGTCAAGTATAACGTAGAACATGGTGACCAATTTTATTGGTGTTTAAGGACACTTTCAACAATGTGTCAGGTATAACGTATAATATGGCGTTCAGTTTAAACAATGTGTCAGGCATAACGTATAACATGATAACCAGTTTTATTGGTGTTTAACGACACTTTCAACAATGTTAGTTATAGCGTAGAACATGGTGACCAGTTTTATTGGTGTTTAACGACACTTTCAATAATATGACAGGCATAACGTAGAACATGGTGACCAGTTTTATTGGTGTTTAACGACACTTTCAACAATGTGTCAAGTATAACGTAGAACATGGTGACCAGTTTTATTGGTGCTTAATGCCACTTTAAGCAATGTGTCAGGTATAACGTAGAACATGGTGACCAGTTTTATTGGTGTTTAGCGACACTTTCAACAATGTGTCAAGTATAACGTTGAACATGGTGACCAGTTTTATTGGTGTTTAGCGACACTTTCAACAATGTGTCAAGTATAACATAGAACATGGTGAACAGTTTTATTGGTGTTTAACGATACTTTAAACAATGTTAGTTATAGCATAGAATATGGTGGCCAGTTTTATTGGTGTTTAACGTCACTTTCAAAAATGTGACAGGTATAAAGTATTACATGGTGTCCAGTTTTATTGGTGCTTAATGCCACTTTCAACAATGTTAGTTATAGTGTAGAACATGTTGGCCAGTTTTATTGGTGTTTAACGACTTTCAACAATGTGTCCGGTATAACGTATAACATGCTGGCCAGTTTTATTGGTGTTTAACTCCACTTTCAACCATGTGTCAGGTATAACGTAGAACATGGTGACCAGTTTTATTGGTGCTTAGCGACACTTTCAACAATGTTAGTTATAGCTTAGAACATGGTGACCAGTTTTATTGGTGTTTAACGACACTTTCAACAATGTGGCAGGTATAACGTAGAACATGGTGACCAGTTTTATTGGTGTTTAGCGCCACTTTCAACAATGTGTCAGGTATAACGTAGAACATGGTGACCAGTTTTATTGGTGCTTTACGACACTTTCAACAATGTGTCAGGTATAATGTAGAACATGGTGACCAGTTTTATTGGTGTTTAACGCCACTTTCAACAATGTGTCAGGTATAACGTAGAACATGGTGACCAATTTTATTGGTGTTTAACGACACTTTCAACAATATGTCAGGTATAACGTAGAACATGGTGACCAGTTTTATTGGTGTTTAACGACACTTTCAGCAATGTGTCAGGTATAACGTAGAACATGGTGACCAGTTTTATTGGTGTTTAACGACACTTTTAACAATGTGTCAAGTATAACGTAGAACATGGTGACCAGTTTTATTGGTGTTTAACGCCACTTTAAACAATGTGTCAGGTATATCGTAGAACATGGTGACCAGTTTTATTGGTGTTTAACGACACTTTCAACAATGTGTCAAGTATAACGTAGAACATGGTGACCAATTTTATTGGTGTTTAACAACACTTTCAACCATGTGTCAGGTATAGCGTAGAACATGGTGACCATTTTTATTGGTGTTTAACACCACTTTCAACAATGTTAGTTATAGCGTAGAAGATGGTGATCAGTTTTATTGGTGTTTAACGAAACTGTCAACAATGTCAGGTATGGCATAGAACATGGTGACCAGTTTTATTGGTGTTTAACGACAGTGTCAACAATATGTCAGGTATAGCGTAGAAAATGGTGACCAGTTTTATTGGTGTTTAACGATACTTTCAACAATGAATCAGGTAAAACATAGAACATGGTGACCAGTTTTATTGGTGTTTAACTACACTTTCAACAATGAGTCAAGTATAACGTAGAACATGGTGACCATTTTTATTGATGTTTAACGCCACTTTAAACAATGTGTAAGGTATAATGTAGAACATGGTAACCAGTTTTATTGGTGTTTAACGCCACTTTCAACAATGTGTCAGGTATAGTGTAGAACATGGTGATCAATTTTATTGGTGTTTAACGACACTTTCAACAATGTGTCAAGAATAACGTAGAACATGGTGACCAATTTTATTGGTGTTTAACGCCACTTTAAACAATGTGTCAGGTATAACGTAGAACATGGTGACCAGTTTTATTGGTGTTTAACGACACTTTCAACAATGTGTCAAGAATAACGTAGAACATGGTGACCAATTTTATTGGTGTTTAACGCCACTTTAAACAATGTGTCAGGTATAACGTAGAACATGGTGACCAGTTTTATTGGTGTTTAACGACACTTTCAACAATGTGTCAAGTATAACGTAGAACATGGTGACCAATTTTATTGGTGTTTAACGACACACTCAACCATGTGTCAGGTATAACGTAGAACATGGTGACCAGTTTTATTGGTGTTTAACACCACTTTCAACAATGTTAGTTATAGCGTAGAACATGGTGATTAGTTTTATTGGTGTTTAATGCCACTTTCAACAATGTGTCAGGTATAGCGTAGAAGATGGTGAACAGTTTTATTGGTGTTTAACGACACTTTCAACAATGTTAGTTATAGCATAGAATATGGTGGCCAGTTTTATTGGTGTTTAACGCCACTTTCAACAATTTGACAGGTATAAAGTATAACATGGTGACCAGTTTTATTGGTGTTTAATGACACTTTCAATAATGTGTCAAGTATAACGTAGAACATGGTGACCAGTTTTATTGGTGTTTAATGACACTTTCAATAATGTGTCAGGTATAACGTAGAACATGGTGACCAGTTTTATTGGTGTTTAACGATACTTTCAACAATGAATCAGGTAAAACATAGAACATGGTGACCAGTTTTATTGGTGTTTAACGCCACTTTAAACAATGTGTCAGGTATAACGTAGAACATGGTGACCAGTTTTATTGGTGTTTAATGACACTTTCAATAATGTGTCAAGTATAACGTAGAACATGGTGACCAGTTTTATTGGTGTTTAATGACACTTTCAACAATGTGTCAAGTATAACGTAGAACATGGTGACTAGTTTTATTGGTGTTTAACGCCACTTTCAACAATGTGTCAGGTATAACGTATAATATGGCATTCAGTTTTATTGGTGTTTAACGACACTTTCAACAATGTGTCAGGTATAACGTAGAACATGGTGACCAGTTTTATTGGTCTTAAACGACACTTTCAACAATGTGTCAGGAATGTGTAGAACATGGTGACCAGTTTTATTGGTGTTTAACGCCACTTTCAACAATGTTAGTTATAGCGTAGAACATGGTGACCAGTTTTATTGGTGTTTAACGCCACTTTCAACAATGTGACAGGTATAAAGTATAAAATGGTGACCAGTTTTATTGGTGCTTAACGTAGCGTAGAACATGGTGACCAGTTTTATTGGTGTTTAACGACATTGTCAAAAATGTCAGGTATAACGTAGAACATGGTGACCAGTTTTATTGGTGTTTAACGACACTTTCAACAATGTGTCAGGTATAACGTAGAACATGGTCACCAGTTTTATTGGTGTTTAACGACACTTTCAACAATGTGTCAGGAATGTGTAGAACATGGTGACCAGTTTTATTGGTGTTTAACGCCACTTTCAACAATGTTAGTTATAGCGTAGAACATGGTGACCAGTTTTATTGGTGTTTAACGCCACTTTCAACAATGTGACAGGTATAAAGTATAACATGGTGACCAGTTTTATTGGTGCTTAACGCCACTTTCAACAATGTTAGTTATAGCGTAGAAGATGTTGGCCAGTTTTATTGGTGTTTATCTACACTTTCAACAATGTGTCCGGTATAACGTATAACATGCTGGCCAGTTTTATTGGTGTTTAATGCCACTTTCAACAATGTGTCAGGTATAACATAGAACATGGTGACCAGTTTTATTGGTGTTTAATGACACTTTCAATAATGTGTCAAGTATAACGTAGAACATGGTGACCAGTTTTATTGGTGTTTAATGACACTTTCAACAATGTGTCAAGTATAACGTAGAACATGGTGACTAGTTTTATTGGTGTTTAACGCCACTTTCAACAATGTGTCAGGTATAACGTATAATATGGCATTCAGTTTTATTGGTGTTTAACGACACTTTCAACAATGTGTCAGGTATAACGTAGAACATGGTGACCAGTTTTATTGGTCTTAAACGACACTTTCAACAATGTGTCAGGAATGTGTAGAACATGGTGACCAGTTTTATTGGTGTTTAACGCCACTTTCAACAATGTTAGTTATAGCGTAGAACATGGTGACCAGTTTTATTGGTGTTTAACGCCACTTTCAACAATGTGACAGGTATAAAGTATAACATGGTGACCAGTTTTATTGGTGCTTAACGTAGCGTAGAACATGGTGACCAGTTTTATTGGTGTTTAACGACATTGTCAAAAATGTCAGGTATAACGTAGAACATGGTGACCAGTTTTATTGGTGTTTAACGACACTTTCAACAATGTGTCAGGTATAACGTAGAACATGGTCACCAGTTTTATTGGTGTTTAACGACACTTTCAACAATGTGTCAGGAATGTGTAGAACATGGTGACCAGTTTTATTGGTGTTTAACGCCACTTTCAACAATGTTAGTTATAGCGTAGAACATGGTGAGCAGTTTTATTGGTGTTTAACGCCACTTTCAACAATGTGACAGGTATAAAGTATAACATGGTGACCAGTTTTATTGGTGCTTAACGCCACTTTCAACAATGTGTCAGGTATAACATAGAACATGGTGAACAGTTTTATTGGTGTTTAACGCTACTTTAAACAATGTTAGTTATAGCATAGAATATGGTGGCCAGTTTTATTGGTGTTTAACGTCAGTTTCAACAATGTGACAGGTATAAAGTATTACATGGTGACCAGTTTTATTGGTGTTTAACGACACTTTCAACAATGTTAGTTATAGCGTAGAAAATGGTGACCAGTTTTATTGGTGTTTAACGACACTGTCAACAATTTGTCAGGTATAGTGTAGAACATGGTGACCAGTTTTATTGGTGTTTAACGACATTGTCAAAAATGTCAGGTATAACGTAGAACATGGTGACCAGTTTTATTGGTGTTTAACGACACTTTCAACAATGTGTCAGGTATAACGTACAACATGGTGACCAGTTTTATTGGTTTTTAACGCCACTTTCAACAATGTTAGTTATAGCGTAAAACATGGTGATCAGTTTTATTGGTGTTTAATGCCACTTTCAACAATGTGTGAGGTATAACGTAGAACATGGTGACCAGTTTTATTGGTGTTTAACGACACTTTCAACAATTTGTCAAGTATAACGTAGAACATGGTGACCAATTTTATTGGTGTTTAACGCCACTTTAAACAATGTGTCAGGTATAACGTAGAACATGGTGACCAGTTTTATTGGTGTTTAACGACACTTTCAACAATGTGTCAAGTATAACATAGAACATGGTGAACAGTTTTATTGGTGTTTAACGACACTTTCAACAATGTGTCAAGTATAGCTCGCTGCAATTTTGTTTATGTGCGCCCCCCCCCCTAACTTGAAATCCTGGATCCGCCCCCGTAGAGTATACATATGACAACTAGTAACTGTTTTATCAAGTTCACCTTCTGTCTAGCTGGAATCAAACTCACAAAATGTAGTGTTATTTTTTTTACTGGTTCCTCTAATTTGTTTTTAAGGAGCGACCATTTAACTTGAAGGGGGGGGGTGTTATGGTTTTTTTGTTTCGTTCAGAAATTTTTTTTTCAGACAACACGAGTTAGAATATTTTTTTTTGTCGCGCACAGCGCAAATTTTTTTTTCCAGAATTTAACATTAAGTTATATGACAAAAATTCTGAATCAGATTATTTTTTTTTCCTCCACCAAAATCAGAATATTTTTTTCAGCAACATTGGGAATTTTTTTTTTTAGAAAAAAAACATACCCCCCCTCCCCTCTCCCTGCAAGTTAAATGGGTCGTCCCTAATCAGATGTACATTTTGTATATCTGGGTAGAAACGAATCTGTGTTTCCCGTTCGTGGATAAGTGTACTCGATTCAACATTATGTGATCAAGTTTGTCAGTTACATGTACTTGCGACAGGCCGGTGGTTTTCTCAGGTTTCCTCCACCAATGAAACTGACCGCCACTATATACATTGTAACTGAAATATCGTTGAAAGTGGCACTAAACACCATAAACCAACCACCCCATTCACTGGCTTAAACACTGTCACATTTTTTGTGCCCGTCTCAAGACCTGGATTTTCACCATCATCACTGTTTAAATTTTCTGTTCATAATTGATGTGTAATAAAAATCTAATCTTAAGATACAAGTGTAAAATATAATAAATATAAATAGTATTTAGTTGTTATATCTCTGTTTATTATATTCTTATGATATTTTTTACAATACTTTTGGAATCTTTTGAAGTAAAAAAATGCACATGTCCCCACTTATGAATTTGGGGATTAAAACATCAAACCAATTTTTTTTCTTATAAAAAATAAAACACAAATAAATATAAATATAAATAATATATATAATGACAACAGACATCTTGTGCAGGTATATCAATTCATACACTTTTAATGTCCAGATTTATCATATATCATCATTTAAAAAGATAAAAATGTCAGGTTTCTAAATAAATCATACAATTATCTGAAAATGTCATTTGTCCATACCTGTGTACATACAAAATATGATGCAACCAGGATACAGACTAACAGTACATGTACAAACTTATTTAAAAAATAAAATTGGCAGGTCTTCAAATATATCAAAGATCACCAAACAATCTTATTTTGTCATCTGTTTAAATTATCATACAACTTCTTTTAAAAGTAAAAATGTCAGCTGTACAAATTATTCTACAACTCAATTAAAACATAAAAATGTCATGATCAGGTGTCTAAAGTAAATTATTATAAAACTTCATTTTAAAATGAGAAATGTCAGCTGTCTAAATTATTATACAACTCCATTAAAACATAAAAATGTCAGGTGTCTAAAGTAAATTATTATAAAACCACATTTTAAAATGAGAAATGTCAGCTGTCAAATTATCATACAATTTCATTGAAATAAAATGTCAGTTTCTAAATTATTATAAAACTCCATTTAATTTAAAAAAAAATGGCAGGTGTCAAAAAGAAAAATGTCAGCTGTCAAATATAAATAATAAAACTTGATTCATTAAAGAAGTTTTACTTTGTGTATTGTTGCTCCTGACTGTTTATAACAACCCACCCATAATTGTCCCCTCATGTCAATGTCAAGTGATAAAGGATATTTAATCCCTGTGTCCTCCATTACTTTACATGTCAATATATCTCCTTGTTCAGATAAAACATGGAGGGCATGTGTATAACAGTCACACACAATGACCTATAATATGGCGGTCAGTTTTATTGGTGTTTAACGACACTTTCAAACATGTGTCAGGTATAACGTAGAACATGGTGACCAGTTTTATTGGTGTTTAACGACACTTTCAACAATGTGACAGGTATAACGTAGAACATGGTGACCAATTTTATTGGTGTTTAACGACACTTTCAACAATGTGTGAGGTATAACGTAGATCATGGTGACCAGTTTTATTGGTGTTTAACGACACTTTCAACAATGTGTCAAGTATAACGTAGAACATGGTGACCAATTTTATTGGTGTTTAACGCCACTTTAAAAAATGTGTCAGGTATAACGTAGAACATGGTGACCAGTTTTATTGGTGTTTAACGACACTTTCAACCATGTGTCCGGTATAACGTAGAACATGGTGACCAGTTTTATTGGTGTTTAACACCACTTTCAACAATGTTAGTAATAGCGTAGAAGATGGTGATCAGTTTTATTGGTGTTTAACGAAACTGTTAACAATGTCAGGTATGGCATAGAACATGGTGACCAGTTTTATTGGTGTTGAACGACAGTGTCAACAATATGTCAGGTATAGCGTAGAAAATGGTGACCAGTTTTATTGGTGTTTAACGATACTTTCAACAATGAATCAGGTAAAACATAAAACATGGTGACCAGTTTTATTGGTGTTTAACGCCACTTTAAACAATGTGTCAGGTATAGCGTAGAACATGGTGACCAGTTTTATTGATGTTTAACTACACTTTCAACAATGTGTCAAGTATAACGTAGAACATGGTGACCAGTTTTATTGATGTTTAACGCCACTTTAAACAATGTGTCAGGTATAACGTAGAACATGGTGACCAGTTTTATTGATGTTTAACTACACTTTCAACAATGTGTCAGGTATAACGTAGAACATGGTGACCAGTTTTATTGGTGCTTGACGACACTTTCAACAATGTGTCAGGTATAATGTAGAACATGGTGACCAGTTTTATTGGTGTTTAACGCCACTTTCAACAATGTGTCAGGTATAACGTAGAACATGGTGACCAATTTTATTGGTGTTTAACGACACTTTCAACAATATATCAGGTATAACGTAGAACATGGTGACCAGTTTTATTGGTGTTTAACGACACTTTCAACAATGTGTCAGGTAAAATGTAGAACATGGTGACAAGTTTTGTTGGTGTTTAACGACACTTTCAACAATGTGTCAAGAATAACGTAGAACATGGTGACCAATTTTATTGGTGTTTAACGCCACTTTAAACAATGTGTCAGGTATAACGTAGAACATGGTGACCAGTTTTATTGGTGTTTAACGACACTTTCAACAATGTGTCAAGTATAACGTGGAACATGGTGACCAATTTTATTGGTGTTTAACGACACTTTCAACCATGTGTCAGGTATAACATAGAACATGGTGACCAATTTTATTGGTGTTTAACGACACTTTCAACAATATGTCAGGTAAAACGTAGAACATGGTGACCAGTTTTATTGGTGTTTAATGCCACTTTCAACAATGTGTCAGGTATAACGTAGAGCATGGTGACCAGTTTTATTGGTGCTTGACGACACTTTCAACAATGTGTCAGGTATAATGTAGAACATGTTGACCAGTTTTATTGGTGTTTAATGCCACTTTCAACAATATGTCAGGTATAACGTAGAACATGGTGACCAGTTTTATTGGTGTTTAATGACACTTTCAACAATGTGTCAGGTATAACGTAGAACATGGTGACCAGTTTTATTGGTGTTTAACGATTTTTTCAACAATGTGTCAAGTATAACGTAGAACATGGTGACCAATTTTATTGGTGTTTAACGCCACTTTAAATAATGTGTCAGGTATAACGTAGAACATGGTGACCAGTTTTATTGGTGTTTAACGACACTTTCAACAATGTGTCAAGTATAACGTAGAACATGGAGACCAATTTTATTGGTGTTTAACGACACTTTCAACAATGTGTCAGGTATAACGTATAATATGGCGTTCAGTTTCAACAATGTGTCAGGTATAACGTATAACATGATAACCAGTTTTATTGGTGTTTAACGACACTTTCAACAATGTTAGTTATAGCGTAGAACATGGTGACCAGTTTTATTGGTGTTTAACGACACTTTCAACAATATGACAGGCATAACATAGAACATGGTGATCAGTTTTATTGGTGTTTAACGCCACTTTAAGCAATGTGTCAGGTATAACGTAGAACATGGTGACCAGTTTTATTGGTGCTTAGCGACACTTTCAACAATGTGTCAAGTATAACGTTGAACATGGTGACCAGTTTTATTGGTGTTTAGCGACACTTTCAACAATGTGTCAAGTATAACATAGAACATGGTGAACAGTTTTATTGGTGTTTAACGCTACTTTAAACAATGTTAATTATAGCATAGAATATGGTGGCCAGTTTTATTGGTGTTTAACGTCACTTTCAACAATGTGACAGGTATAAAGTATTACATGGTGTCCAGTTTTATTGGTGCTTAATGCCACTTTCAACAATGTTAGTTATAGTGTAGAACATGTTGGCCAGTTTTATTGGTGTTTAACGACTTTCAACAATGTGTCCGGTATAACGTATAACATGCTGGCCAGTTTTATTGGTGTTTAACGCCACTTTCAACCATGTGTCAGGTATAGCGTAGAACATGGTGACCAGTTTTATTGGTGTTTAACGCCACTTTAAACAATGTGTCAGGTATAACGTAGAACATGGTGACCAGTTTTATTGGTGTTTAACGACTTTCAACAATGTGTCAAGCATAACGTAGAACATGGTGACCAATTTTATTGGTGTTTAACGCCACTTTAAACAATGTGTCAGGTATAACGTAGAACATGGTGACCAGTTTTATTGGTGTTTAACGACACTTTCAACAATGTGTCAAGTATAACGTAGAACATGGTGACCAGTTTTATTGGTGTTTTACCACACTTTCAACAATGTGTCAGGTATAACGTAGAACATGGTCACCAGTTTTATTGGTGTTTAACGACACTTTCAACAATGTGTCAGGTATAACGTATAACATGGTGACCAGTTTTAATGGTGTTTAACGACACTTTTAACATGTGTCAGGTATAACGTACAACATGGTGACCAGTTTTATTGGTGTTTAACGACACTTTCAACAGTGTGTCAGGTATAACATATAACATGGTGACCAGTTTTATTGGTGTTTAATGTCACTTTAAACAATGTGTCAGGTATAACGTAGAACATGGTGACCAGTTTTATTGGTGTTTAACGACACTTTCAACAATGTGTCAAGTATAACGTAGAACATGGTGACCAGTTTTATTGGTGTTTTTCCACACTTTCAACAATGTGTCAGGTATAACATAGAACATGGTCACCAGCTTTATTGGTGTTTAACGACACTTTCAACAATGTGTCAGGTATAACGTATCATAGGGCGTTCAGTTTTATTGGTGTTTTACGACACTTTCAACAATGTGTCAGGTATAACGTAGAACATGGTGACCAGTTTTATTGGTGCTTGACGACACTTTCAACAATGTGTCAGGTATAATGTAGAACATGATGACCAGTTTTATTGGTGTTTAACGCCACTTTCAACAATGTGTCAGGTATAACGTAGAACATGGTGACCAATTTTATTGGTGTTTAACGACACTTTCAACAATATGTCAGGTATAACGTAGAATATGCTGACCAGTTTTATTGGTGTTGAACGACAGTGTCAACAATATGTCAGGTATAGCGTAGAAAATGGTGACCAGTTTTATTGGTGTTTAACGATACTTTCAACAATGAATCAGGTAAAACATAAAACATGGTGACCAGTTTTATTGGTGTTTAACGCCACTTTAAACAATGTGTCAGGTATAGCGTAGAACATGGTGACCAGTTTTATTGATGTTTAACTACACTTTCAACAATGTGTCAGGTATAACGTAGAACATGGTGACCAGTTTTATTGATGTTTAACGCCACTTTAAACAATGTGTCAGGTATAACGTAGAACATGGTGACCAGTTTTATTGATGTTTAACTACACTTTCAACAATGTGTCAGGTATAACGTAGAACATGGTGACCAGTTTTATTGGTGCTTGACGACACTTTCAACAATGTGTCAGGTATAATGTAGAACATGGTGACCAGTTTTATTGGTGTTTAACGCCACTTTCAACAATGTGTCAGGTATAACGTAGAACATGGTGACCAATTTTATTGGTGTTTAACGACACTTTCAACAATATATCAGGTATAACGTAGAACATGGTGACCAGTTTTATTGGTGTTTAACGACACTTTCAACAATGTGTCAGGTAAAACGTAGAACATGGTGACAAGTTTTGTTGGTGTTTAACGACACTTTCAACAATGTGTCAAGAATAACGTAGAACATGGTGACCAATTTTATTGGTGTTTAACGCCACTTTAAACAATGTGTCAGGTATAACGTAGAACATGGTGACCAGTTTTATTGGTGTTTAACGACACTTTC
Source organism: Bathymodiolus brooksi (assembly GCA_963680875.1). Lineage (NCBI taxonomy): Eukaryota > Metazoa > Mollusca > Bivalvia > Mytilida > Modiolidae > Bathymodiolus > Bathymodiolus brooksi. Next base: position 7,810,863 of record OY804583.1, on the reverse strand, counting down.
AACAATGTGTCAAGTATAACGTGGAACATGGTGACCAATTTTATTGGTGTTTAACGACACTTTCAACCATGTGTCAGGTATAACATAGAACATGGTCACCAATTTTATTGGTGTTTAACGACACTTTCAACAATATGTCAGGTATAACGTAGAACATGGTGACCAGTTTTATTGGTGTTTAACGCCACTTTCAACAATGTGTCAGGTATAACGTAGAACATGGTGACCAGTTTTATTGGTGCTTGACGACACTTTCAACAATGTGTCAGGTATAATGTAGAACATGGTGACCAGTTTTATTGGTGTTTAATGCCACTTTCAACAATATGTCAGGTATAACGTAGAACATGGTGACCAGTTTTATTGGTGTTTAATGACACTTTCAACAATGTGTCAGGTATAACGTAGAACATGGTGACCAGTTTTATTGGTGTTTAACGATTTTTTCAACAATGTGTCAAGTATAACGTAGAACATGGTGACCAATTTTATTGGTGTTTAACGCCACTTTAAATAATGTGTCAGGTATAACGTAGAACATGGAGACCAATTTTATTGGTGTTTAACGACACTTTCAACAATGTGTCAGGTATAACGTATAATATGGCGTTCAGTTTCAACAATGTGTCAGGTATAACGTATAACATGATAACCAGTTTTATTGGTGTTTAACGACACTTTCAACAATGTTAGTTATAGCATAGAACATGGTGACCAGTTTTATTGGTGTTTAACGACACTTTCAACAATATGACAGGCATAACATAGAACATGGTGATCAGTTTTATTGGTGTTTAACGACACTTTCAACAATGTGTCAAGTATAACGTAGAACATGGTGACCAGTTTTATTGGTGTTTAACGCCACTTTAAGCAATGTGTCAGGTATAACGTAGAACATGGTGACCAGTTTTATTGGTGCTTAGCGACACTTTCAACAATGTGTCAAGTATAACGTTGAACATGGTGACCAGTTTTATTGGTGTTTAGCGACACTTTCAACAATGTGTCAAGTATAACATAGAACATGGTGAACAGTTTTATTGGTGTTTAACGCTACTTTAAACAATGTTATTTATAGCATAGAATATGGTGGCCAGTTTTATTGGTGTTTAACGTCACTTTCAACAATGTGACAGGTATAAAGTATTACATGGTGTCCAGTTTTATTGGTGCTTAATGCCACTTTCAACAATGTTAGTTATAGTGTAGAACATGTTGGCCAGTTTTATTGGTGTTTAACGACTTTCAACAATGTGTCCGGTATAACGTATAACATGCTGGCCAGTTTTATTGGTGTTTAACGCCACTTTCAACCATGTGTCAGGTATAACGTAGAACATGGTGACCAATTTTATTGGTGCTTAGCGACACTTTCAACAATGTTAGTTATAGCGTAGAACAAGGTGACCAGTTTTATTTGTGTTTAACTACACTTTCAACAATATGTCAGGTATAACGTAGAACATGGTGACCAGTTTTATTGGTGTTTAAAGACACTTTCAAAAATGTGTCAGGTATAGCGTAGAACATGGTGACCAGTTTTATTGGTGTTTAACGCCACTTTAAACAATGTGTCAGGTATAACGTAGAACATGGTGACCAGTTTTATTGGTGTTTAACGACTTTCAACAATGTGTCAAGCATAACGTAGAACATGGTGACCAATTTTATTGGTGTTTAACGCCACTTTAAACAATGTGTCAGGTATAACGTAGAACATGGTGACCAGTTTTATTGGTGTTTAACGACACTTTCAACAATGTGTCAAGTATAACGTAGAACATGGTGACCAGTTTTATTGGTGTTTTACCACACTTTCAACAATGTGTCAGGTATAACGTAGAACATGGTGACCAGTTTTATTGGTGTTTAACGACACTTTCAACAATGTGTCAGGTATAACGTATAACATGGTGACCAGTTTTAATGGTGTTTAACGACACTTTTAACATGTGTCAGGTATAACGTACAACATGGTGACCAGTTTTATTGGTGTTTAACGACACTTTCAACAGTGTGTCAGGTATAACATATAACATGGTGACCAGTTTTATTGGTGTTTAATGCCACTTTAAACAATGTGTCAGGTATAACGTAGAACATGGTGACCAGTTTTATTGGTGTTTAACGACACTTTCAACAATGTGTCAAGTATAACGTAGAACATGGTGACCAGTTTTATTGGTGTTTTTCCACACTTTCAACAATGTGTCAGGTATAACATAGAACATGGTCACCATCTTTATTGGTGTTTAACGACACTTTCAACAATGTGTCAGGTATAACGTATCATAGGGCGTTCAGTTTTATTGGTGTTTTACGACACTTTCAACAATGTGTCAGGTATAACGTAGAACATGGTGACCAGTTTTATTGGTGTTTAACGACACTTTCAACAATGTGACAGGTATAATGTAGAACATGGTGACCAGTTTTATTGGTGTTTAACGCCACTTTCAACAATGTGTCAGGTATAACGTAGAACATGGTGACCAGTTTTATTGGTGCTTGACGACACTTTCAACAATGTGTCAGGTATAATGTAGAACATGGTGACCAGTTTTATTGGTGTTTAACGACACTTTCAACAATATGTCAGGTATAACGTAGAACATGCTGACCAGTTTTATTGGTGTTTAACGACACTTTCAGCAATGTGTCAGGTATAACGTAGAACATGGTGACCAGTTTTATTGGTGTTTAACGACACTTTCAACAATGTGTCAAGTATAACGTAGAACATGGTAACCAATTTTATTGGTGTTTAGCGCCACTTTAAACAATGTGTCAGGTATAACGTAGAACATGGTGACCAGTTTTATTGGTGTTTAACGACACTTTCAACAATGTGTCAAGTATAACGTAGAACATGGTGACCAATTTTATTGGTGTTTAACGACACTTTCAACCATGTGTCAGGTATAGCGTAGAACATGGTGACCATTTTTTTTGGTGTTTAACACCACTTTCAAAAATGTTAGTTATAGCGTAGAAGATGGTGATCAGTTTTATTGGTGTTTAACGAAACTGTCAACAATGTCAGGTATGGCATAGAACATGGTGACCAGTTTTATTGGTGTTTAACGACAGTGTCAACAATATGTCAGGTATAGCGTAGAAAATGGTGACCAGTTTTATTGGTGTTTAACGATACTTTCAACAATGAATCAGGTAAAACATAGAACATGGTGACCAGTTTTATTGATGTTTAACTACACTTTCAACAATGTGTCAAGAATAACGTTGAACATGGTGACCATTTTTATTGATGTTTAACGCCACTTTAAACAATGTGTCAGGTATAACGTAGAACATGGTGACCATTTTATTGGTGTTTAACGACACTTTCAACAATGTGTCAAGTATAACGTAGAACATGGTGACCAGTTTTATTGGTGTTTTACCACACTTTCAACAATGTGTCAGGTATAACGTAGAACATGGTCACCAGCTTTATTGGTGTTTAACGACACTTTCAACAATGTGTCAGGTATAACGTATCATATGGCGTTCAGTTTTATTGGTGTTTTACGACACTTTCAACAATGTGTCAGGTATAACGTAGAACATGGTGACCAGTTTTATTGGTGTTTAACGACACTTTCAACAATGTGGCAGGTATAATGTAGAACATGGTGACCAGTTTTTTTGGTGTTTAACGCCACTTTCAACAATGTGTCAGGTATAACGTAGAACATGGTGACCAGTTTTATTGGTGCTTGACGACACTTTCAACAATGTGTCAGGTATAATGTAGAACATGGTGACCAGATTTATTGGTGTTTAACGCCACTTTCAACAATGTGTCAGGTATAACGTAGAACATGGTGACCAATTTTATTGGTGTTTAACGACACTTTCAACAATATGTCAGGTATAACGTAGAACATGGTGACCAGTTTTATTGGTGTTTAACGACACTTTCAACAATGTGTCAGGTATAACGTAGAACATGGTGACCAGTTTTATTGGTGTTTAACGACACTTTCAACAATGTGTCAAGTATAACGTAGAACATGGTGACCAATTTTATTGGTGTTTAACGCCACTTTAAACAATGTGTCAGGTATTACGTAGAACATGGTGACCAGTTTTATTGGTGTTTAACGACACTTTCAACAATGTGTCAAGTATAACGTAGAACATGGTGACCAATTTTATTGGTGTTTAACGACACTTTCAACCATGTGTCAGGTATAGCGTAGAACATGGTGACCAGTTTTATTGGTGTTTTACACCACTTTCAACAATGTTAGTTATAGCGTAGAAGATGGTGATCAGTTTTATTGGTGTTTAACGAAACTGTCAACAATGTCAGGTATGGCATAGAACATGGTGACCAGTTTTATTGGTGTTTAACGACAGTGTCAACAATATGTCAGGTATAGCGTAGAAAATGGTGACCAGTTTTATTGGTGTTTAACGATACTTTCAACAATGAATCAGGTAAAACATAGAACATGGTGACCAGTTTTATTGGTGTTTAACTACACTTTCAACAATGTGTCAAGTATAACGTAGAATATGGTGACCATTTTTATTGATGTTTAACGCCACTTTAAACAATGTGTAAGGTATAATGTAGAACATGGTAACCAGTTTTATTGGTGTTTAACGCCACTTTCAACAATGTGTCAGGTATAGTGTAGAACATGGTGATCAATTTTATTGGTGTTTAACGACACTTTCAACAATGTGTCAAGAATAAAGTAGAACATGGTGACCAATTTTATTGGTGTTTAACGCCACCTTAAACAATGTGTCAGGTACAACGTAGAACATGGTGACCAGTTTTATTGGTGTTTAACGACACTTTCAACAATGTGTCAAGAATAATGTAGAACATGGTGACTAATTTTATTGGTGTTTAACGCCACTTTAAACAATGTGTCAGGTATAACGTAGAACATGGTGACCAGTTTTATTGGTGTTTAACGACACTTTCAACAATGTGTCAAGTATAACGTAGAACATGGTGACCAATTTTATTGGTGTTTAACGACACTTTCAACCATGTGTCAGGTATAACGTAAAACATGGTGACCAGTTTTATTGGTGTTTAACACCACTTTCAACAATGTTAGTTATAGCATAGAATATGGTGACCAGTTTTATTGGTGTTTAACGCCACTTTCAACAATGTGACAGGTATAAAGTATAACATGGTGACCAGTTTTATTGGTGCTTAACGCCACTTTCAATAATGTGTCAAGTATAACGTAGAACATGTTGACCAGTTTTATTGGTGCTTAACGCCACTTTCAATAATGTGTCAGGTAAAACATAGAACATGGTGACCAGTTTTATTGGTGTTTAACGCCACTTTAAACAATGTGTCAGGTATAACGTAGAACATGGTGACCAGTTTTATTGGTGTTTAATGACACTTTCAATAATGTGTCAAGTATAACGTAGAACATGGTGACCAGTTTTATTGGTGTTTAATGACACTTTCAACAATGTGTCAAGTATAACGTAGAACATGGTGACTAGTTTTATTGGTGTTTAACGCCACTTTCAACAATGTGTCAGGTATAACGTATAATATGGCATTCAGTTTTATTGGTGTTTAACGACACTTTCAACAATGTGTCAGGTATAACGTAGAACATGGTGACCAGTTTTATTGGTGTTAAACGTCACTTTCAACAATATGTCAGGTATAACGTAGAACATGGTGACCAGTTTTATTGGTGTTTAACGCCACTTTCAACAATGTTAGTTATAGCGTAGAACATGGTGACCAGTTTTATTGGTGTTTAACGCCACTTCTAACAATGTGACAGGTATAAAGTATATCATGGTGACCAGTTTTATTGGTGCTTAACGCCACTTTCAACAATGTTAGTTATAGCGTAGAAGATGTTGGACAGTTTTATTGTTTTTATCTACACTTTCAACAATGTGTCCGGTATAACGTATAACATGCTGGCCAGTTTTATTGGTGTTTAATGCCACTTTCAACCATGTCTCAGGTATAACGTAGAACATGGTGACCAGTTTTATTGGTGCTTAACGACACTTTCAACAATGTTAGTTATAGCGTAGAAAATGGTGACCAGTTTTATTGGTGTTTAACGACACTGTCAACAATATGTCAGGTATAGCGTAGAACATGGTGACCAGTTTTATTGGTGTTTAACGACATTGTCAAAAATGTCAGGTATAACGTAGAACATGGTGACCAGTTTTATTGGTGTTTAACGACACTTTCAACAATGTGTCAGGTATAACGTAGAACATTGTCACCAGTTTTATTGGTGTTTAACGACACTTTCAACAATGTGTCAGGAATAACGTACAACATGGTGACCAGTTTTATTGGTTTTTAACGCCACTTTCAACAATGTTAGTTATAGCGTAGAACATGGTGATCAGTTTTATTGGTGTTTAATGCCACTTTCAACAATGTGTGAGGTATAACGTAGAACATGGTGACCAGTTTTATTGGTGTTTAACGACACTTTCAACAATTTGTCAAGTATAACGTAGAACATGGTGAACAGTTTTATTGGTGTTTAACGACACTTTCAACAATGTGTCAGGTATAACGTAGAACATGGTCACCAGTTTTATTGGTGTTTAACGACACTTTCAACAATGTGTCAGGAATAACGTACAACATGGTGACCAGTTTTATTGGTTTTTAACGCCACTTTCAACAATGTTAGTTATAGCGTAGAACATGGTGATCAGTTTTATTGGTGTTTAATGCCACTTTCAACAATGTGTGAGGTATAACGTAGAACATGGTGACCAGTTTTATTGGTGTTTAACGACACTTTCAACAATTTGTCAAGTATAACGTAGAACATGGTGAACAGTTTTATTGGTGTTTAACAGCACTTTCAACAATGTGTCAAGTATAACATAGAACATGGTGAACAGTTTTATTGGTGTTTAACGACACTTTCAACAATGTGTCAAGTATAGCTCGCTGCAATTTTGTTTATGTGCGCCCCCCCCCCCTAACTTGAAATCCTGGATCCGCCCCCGTAGAGTATACATATGACAACTAGTAACTGTTTTATCAAGTTCACCTTCTGTCTAGCTGGAATCAAACTCACAAAATGTAGTGTAATTTTTTTTACTGGTTCCTCTAATTTGTTTTTTAAGGAGCGACCATTTAACTTGAAGGGGGGGTGTTATGGTTTTTTTGTTTCGTTCAGAAATTTTTTTTTCAGACAACACGAGTTAGAATATTTTTTTTTGTCGCGCACAGCGCAAATTTTTTTTTCCAGAATTTAACATTAAGTTATATGACAAAAATTCTGAATCAGATTATTTTTTTTTCCTCCACCAAAATCAGAATATTTTTTTCAGCAACATTGGGAATTTTTTTTTTTAGAAAAAAAACATACCCCCCCTCCCCTCTCCCTGCAAGTTAAATGGGTCGTCCCTAATCAGATGTACATTTTGTATATCTGGGTAGAAACGAATCTGTGTTTCCCGTTCGTGGATAAGTGTACTCGATTCAACATTATGTGATAAAGTTTGTCAGTTACATGTACTTGCGACAGGCCGGTGGTTTTCTCAGGTTTCCTCCACCAATGAAACTGACCGCCACTATATACATTGTAACTGAAATATCGTTGAAAGTGGCACTAAACACCATAAACCAACCACCCCATTCACTGGCTTAAACACCGTCACATTTTTTGTGCCCGTCTCAAGACCTGGATTTTCACCATCATCACTGTTTAAATTTTCTGTTCATAATTGATGTGTAATAAAAATCTAATCTTAAGATACAAGTGTAAAATATAATAAATATAAATAGTATTTAGTTGTTATATCTCTGTTTATTATATTCTTATGATGTTTTTTTACAATACTTTTGGAATCTTTTGAAGTAAAAAAATGCACATGTCCCCACTTATGAATTTGGGGATTAAAACATCAAACCAATTTTTTTTCTTATAAAAAATAAAACACAAATAAATATAAATATAAATAATATATATAATGACAACAGACATCTTGTGCAGGTATATCAATTCATACACTTTTAATGTCCAGATTTATCATATATCATCATTTAAAAAGATAAAAATGTCAGGTCTCCAAATAAATCATACAATTATCTGAAAATGTAATTTGTCCATACCTGTGTACATACAAAATATGATGCAACCAGGATACAGACTAACAGTACATGTACAAACTTATTTAAAAAATAAAATTGGCAGGTCTTCAAATATATCAAAGATCACCAAACAATCTTATTTTGTCATCTGTTTAAATTATCATACAACTTCTTTTAAAAGTAAAAATGTCAGCTGTACAAATTATTCTACAACTCAATTAAAACATAAAAATGTCATGATCAGGTGTCTAAAGTAAATTATTATAAAACTTCATTTTAAAATGAGAAATGTCAGCTGTCTAAATTATTATACAACTCCATTAAAACATAAAAATGTCAGGTGTCTAAAGTAAATTATTATAAAACCACATTTTAAAATGAGAAATGTCAGCTGTCAAATTATCATACAATTTCATTGAAATAAAATGTCAGTTTCTAAATTATTATAAAACTCCATTTAATTTTAAAAAAAATGGCAGGTGTCAAAAAGAAAAATGTCAGCTGTCAAATATAAATAATAAAACTTGATTCATTAAAGAAGTTTTACTTTGTGTATTGTTGCTCCTGACTGTTTATAACAACCCACCCATAATTGTCCCCTCATGTCAATGTCAAGTGATAAAGGATATTTAATCCCTGTGTCCTCCATTACTTTACATGTCAATATATCTCCTTGTTCAGATAAAACATGGAGGGCATGTGTATAACAGTCACACACAATGACCTATAATATGGCGTTCAGTTTTATTGGTGTTTAACGACACTTTCAACAATGTGTCAGGTATAACGTAGAACATGGTGACCAGTTTTATTGGTGTTTAACGACACTTTCAACAATGTGACAGGTATAAAGTATAACATGGTGACCAGTTTTATTGGTGCTTAACGCCACTTTCAACAATGTTAGTTATAGCGTAGAACATGTTGGCCTGTTGTATTGGTGTTTAACGACACTTTCAACAATGTGTCAGGTATAACGTATAACATGCTGACCAGTTTTATTGGTGTTTAACGCCACTTTCAACCATGTGTCAGGTATAACGAAGAACATGGTGACCAGTTTTATTGGTGCTTATCTACACTTTCAACAATGTTAGTTATAGTGTAGAACATGGTGACCAGTTTTATTGGTGTTTAACGACACTGTCAACAATATGTCAGGTATAGCATAGAACATGGTGACCAGTTTTATTGGTGTTTAACGACACTGTCAACAATATGTCAGGTATAACGTAGAACATGGTGACCAGTTTTATTGGTGTTTAACGACACTTTCAACAATGTGTCAGGTATAACGTAGAACATGGTGACCAGTTTTATTGGTGTTTAACGACACTTTCAACAATGTGTCAAGTATAACGTAGAACATGGTGACCAATTTTATTGGTGTTTAACGACACTTTCAACAATATGACAGGCATAACGTAGAACATGGTCACCAGTTTTATAGGTGTTTAACGACACTTTCAACAATGTATCAAGTATAACGTAGAACATGGTGACCAGTTTTATTGGTGTTTAACGACACTTTCAACATGTGTCAAGTATAACGTAGAACATGGTGACCAGTTTTATTGGTGTTTAACACCACTTTAAGCAATGTGTCAGGTATAACGTAGAAGATGGTGACCAGTTTTATTGGTGTTTAGCGACACTTTCAACAATATGTCAAGTATAACGTAGAACATGGTGACCAGTTTTATTGGTGTTTAACACCACTTTCAACAATGTTAGTTATAGCGTAGAAGATGGTGATCAGTTTTATTGGTGTTTAACGAAACTGTCAACAATGTGACAGGTATGGCATAGAACATGGTGACCAGTTTTATTGGTGTTTAACGACAGTGTCAACAATATGTCAGGTATAGCGTAGAAAATGGTGACCAGTTTTATTGGTGCTTAACGACACTTTCAACAATGAATCAGGTAAAAGATAGAACATGGTGACCAGTTTTATTGGTGTTTAACGCCACTTTAAACAATGTGTCAGGTATAGCGTAGAACATGGTCACCAGTTTTATTGATGCTTAACTACACTTTCAACAATGTGTCAAGTATAACGTAGAACATGGTGACCAGTTTTATTGATGTTTAACGCCACTTTAAACAATGTGTCAGGTATAGCGTAGAAAATGGTGACCAGTTTTATTGATGTTTAACTACACTTTCAACAATGTGTCAGGTATAACGTAGAACATGGTGACCAGTTTTATTGGTGCTTGACGACATTTTCAACAATGTGTCAGGTATAATGTAGAACATGGTGACCAGTTTTATTGGTGTTTAACGCCACTTTCAACAATGTGTCAGGTATAACGTAGAACATGGTGACCAATTTTATTGGTGTTTAAAGACACTTTCAACAATATGTCAGGTATAGCGTAGAACATGGTGACCAGTTTTATTGGTGTTTAATGACACTTTCAACTATGTGTGAGGTATAACATAGAACATGGTGACCAGTTTTATTGGTGTTTAACGACACTTTCAACAATGTGTCAAGAATAACGTAGAACATGGTGACCAATTTTATTGGTGTTTAACGCCACTTTAAACAATGTGTCAGGTATTACGTAGAACATGGTGACCCGTTTTATTGGTGTTTAACACCATTTTCAACAATGTTAGTTATAGCGTAGAACAATATGTCAGGTATAGCATAGAACATGGTGACCAGTTTTATTGGTGTTTAACGACACTGTCAACAATATGTCAGGTATAACGTAGAACATGGTGACCAGTTTTATTGGTGTTTAACGACACTTTCAACAATGTGTCAGGTATAACGTAGAACATGGTGACCAGTTTTATTGGTGTTTAACGACACTTTCAACAATGTGTCAAGTATAACGTAGAACATGGTGACCAATTTTATTGGTGTTTAACGACACTTTCAACAATGTGTCAGGTATAACGTATAATATGGCGTTCAGTTTCAACAATGTGTCAGGTATAACGTATAACATGATAACCAGTTTTATTGGTGTTTAACGACACTTTCAACAATGTTAGTTATAGCGTAGAACATGGTGACCAGTTTTATTGGTGTTTAACGACACTTTCAACAATATGACAGGCATAACGTAGAACATGGTCACCAGTTTTATAGGTGTTTAACGACACTTTCAACAATGTGTCAAGTATAACGTAGAACATGGTGACCAGTTTTATTGGTGTTTAACGACACTTTCAACCATGTGTCAAGTATAACGTAGAACATGGTGACCAGTTTTATTGGTGTTTAACGCCACTTTAAGCAATGTGTCAGGTATAACGTAGAAGATGGTGACCAGTTTTATTGGTGTTTAGCGACACTTTCAACAACGTGTCAAGTATAACGTAGAAGATGGTGACCAGTTTTATTGGTGTTTAACGAAACTGTCAACAATGTGACAGGTATGGCATAGAACATGGTGACCAGTTTTATTGGTGTTTAACGACGGTGTCAACAATATGTCAGGTATAGCGTAGAAAATGGTGACCAGTTTTATTGGTGTTTAACGATACTTTCAACAATGAATCAGGTAAAAGATAGAACATGGTGACCAGTTTTATTGGTGTTTAACGCCACTTTAAACAATGTGTCAGGTATAGCGTAGAACATGGTGACCAGTTTTATTGATGTTTAACTACACTTTCAACAATGTGTCAAGTATAACGTAGAACATGGTGACCAATTTTATTGGTGTTTAAAGACACTTTCAACAATGTGTCAGGTATAACGTAGAACATGGTGACCTATTTTATTGGTGTTTAAAGACACTTTCAACAATATGTCAGGTATAGCGTAGAACATGGTGACCAGTTTTATTGGTGTTTAATGACACTTTCAACTATGTGTGAGGTATAACGTAGAACATGGTGACCAGTTTTATTGGTGTTTAACGACACTTTCAACAATGTGTCAAGAATAACGTAGAACATGGTGACCAATTTTATTGGTGTTTAACGCCACTTTAAACAATGTGTCAGGTATAACGTAGAACATGGTGACCAGTTTTATTGGTGTTTAACGACACTTTCAACCATGTGTCAGGTATTACGTAGAACATGGTGACCAGTTTTATTGGTGTTTAACACCATTTTCAACAATGTTAGTTATAGCGTAGAACATGGTGATCAGTTTTATTGGTGTTTAATGCCACTTTCAACAATGTGTCAGGTATAACGTAGAAGATGGTGACCAGTTTTATTGGTGTTTAACGACACTTTCAACAATGTTAGTTATAGCATAGAATATGGTGGCCAGTTTTATTGGTGTTTAACGCCACTTTCAACAATGTGACAGGTATAAAGTATAACATGGTGACCAGTTTTATTGGTGCTTAATGCCACTTTCAACAATGTTAGTTATAGCGTAGAACATGCTGGCCAGTTTTATTGGTGTTTAATGCCACTTTCAACCATGTGTCAGGTATAACGTAGAACATGGTGACCTATTTTATTGGTGCTTAACGACACTTTCAACAATGTTAGTTATAGCGTAGAACATGGTGACCAGTTTTAATGGTGTTTAACGAAACTGTCAACAATGTCAGGTATGGCATAGAACATGGTGACCAGTTTTATTGGTGTTTAACGACAGTGTCAACAATATGTTAGGTATAGCGTAGAAAATGGTGACCAGTTTTATTGGTGTTTAACGATACTTTCAACAATGAATCAGGTAAAAGATAGAACATGGTGACCAGTTTTATTGGTGTTTAACGCCACTTTAAACAATGTGTCAGGTATAGCGTAGAACATGGTGACCAGTTTTATTGATGTTTAACTACACTTTCAACAATGTGTCAAGTATAACGTAGAACATGGTGACCAGTTTTATTGATGTTTAACGCCACTTTAAACAATGTGTCAGGTATAACGTAGAACATGGTGACCAGTTTTATTGGTGTTTAATGACACTTTCAATAATGTGTCAAGTATAACGTAGAACATGGTGACCAGTTTTATTGGTGTTTAATGACACTTTCAACAATGTGTCAAGTATAACGTAGAACATGGTGACTAGTTTTATTGGTGTTTAACGACACTTTCAACAATGTGTCAGGTATAACGTATAATATTGCATTCAGTTTTATTGGTGTTTAACGACACTTTCAACAATGTGTCAGGTATAACGTAGAACATGGTGACCAGTTTTATTGGTGTTAAACGACACTTTCAACAATATGTCAGGTATAACGTAGAACATGGTGACCAGTTTTATTGGTGTTTAACGACACTTTCAACAATGTGTCAGGTATAGCGTATAACATGATGACCAGTTTTATTGGTGTTTAACGCCACTTTCAACAATGTTAGTCATAGCGTAGAACATGGTGACCAGTTTTATTGGTGTTTAACGCCACTTTCAACTATTTGACAGGTATAAAGTATAACATGGTGACCAGTTTTATTGGTGCTTAACGCCACTTTCAACAATGTTAGCTATAGCGTAGAAGATGTTGGCCAGTTTTATTGGTGTTTATCTACACTTTCAACAATGTGTCCGGTATAACGTATAACATGCTGGCCAGTTTTATTGGTGTTTAATGCCACTTTCAACCATGTCTCAGGTATAACGTGGAACATGGTGACCAGTTTTATTGGTGTTTAACGACACTGTCAAAAATGTCAGGTATAACATAGAACATGGTGACCAGTTTTATTGGTGTTTAACGACACTTTCAACAATGTTAGTTATAGCATAGAATATGGTGGCCAGTTTTATTGGTGTTTAACGCCACTTTCAACAATGTGACAGGTATAAAGTATAACATGGTGGCCAGTTTTATTGGTGCTTAATGCCACTTTCAACAATGTTAATTATAGCGTAGAACATGCTGGCCAGTTTTATTGGTGTTTAATGCCACTTTCAACCATGTGTCAGGTATAACGTAGAACATGGTGACCTATTTTATTGGTGCTTAACGACACTTTCAACAATGTTAGTTATAGCGTAGAACATGGTGACCAGTTTTAATGGTGTTTAACGAAACTGTCAACAATGTCAGGTATGGCATAGAACATGGTGACCAGTTTTATTGGTGTTTAACGACAGTGTCAACAATATGTCAGGTATAGCGTAGAAAATGGTGACCAGTTTTATTGGTGTTTAACGATACTTTCAACAATGAATCAGGTAAAAGATAGAACATGGTGACCAGTTTTATTGGTGTTTAACGCCACTTTAAACAATGTGTCAGGTATAGCGTAGAACATGGTGACCAGTTTTATTGATGTTTAACTACACTTTCAACAATGTGTCAAGTATAACGTAGAACATGGTGACCAGTTTTATTGATGTTTAACGCCACATTAAACAATGTGTCAGGTATAACGTAGAACATGGTGACCAGTTTTATTGGTGTTTAATGACACTTTCAATAATGTGTCAAGTATAACGTAGAACATGGTGACCAGTTTTATTGGTGTTTAATGACACTTTCAACAATATGTCAGGTATAACGTAGAACATGGTGACCAGTTTTATTGGTGTTTAACGACACTTTCAACAATGTGTCAGGTATAGCGTATAACATGGTGACCAGTTTTATTGGTGTTTAATGCCACTTTCAACAATGTTAGTTATAGCGTAGAACATGGTGACCAGTTTTATTGGTGTTTAACGCCACTTTCAACTATTTGACAGGTATAAAGTATAACATTGTGACCAGTTTTATTGGTGCTTAACGCCACTTTCAACAATGTTAGCTATAGCGTAGAAGATGTTGGCCAGTTTTATTGGTGTTTATCTACACTTTCAACAATGTGTCCGGTATAACGTATAACATGCTGGCCAGTTTTATTGGTGTTTAATGCCACTTTCAACCATGTCTCAGGTATAATGTAGAACATGGTGACCAGTTTTATTGGTGTTTAACGACACTGTCAACAATATGTCAGGTATAGCGTAGAACATGGTGACCAGTTTTATTGGTGTTTAACGACACTGTCAAAAATGTCAGGTATAACGTAGAACATGGTGACCAGTTTTATTGGTGTTTAACGACACTTTCAACAATGTGTCAAGTATAACGTAGAACATGGTCACCAGTTTTATTGGTGTTTAACGCCACTTTCAACAATGTTAGTTATAGCGTAGAAAATGGTGACCAGTTTTATTGGTGTTTAACGACACTGTCAACAATGTGTCAGGTATAGCGTAGAACATGGTGACCAGTTTTATTGGTGTTTAACGACACTGTCAAAAATGTCAGGTATAACGTAGAACATGGTGACCAGTTTTATTGGTGTTTAACGACACTTTCAACAATGTGTCAAGTATAACGTAGAACATGGTCACCAGTTTTATTGGTGTTTAACGCCACTTTCAACAATGTTAGTTATAGCGTAGAACATGATGATCAGTTTTATTGGTGTTTAATGCCACTTTCAACAATGTGTGAGGTATAACGTAGAACATGGTGACCAGTTTTATTGGTTTTTAATGCCACTTTCAACAATGTTAGTTATAGCATAGAACATGGTGATCAGTTTTATTGGTGTTTAATGCCACTTTCAACAATGTGTGAGGTATAACGTAGAACATGGTGACCAGTTTTATTGGAGTTTAACGACACTTTCAACAATTTGTCAGGTATTACGTAGAACATGGTGACCAGTTTTATTGGTGTTTAACAACACTTTCAACAATGTGTCAGGTATAACATATAACATGGTGACCAGTTTTATTGGTGTTTAACGAAACTTTCAACAATGTGTCAGGTATTACGTAGAACATGGTGACCAGTTTTATTGGTGTTTAACAACACTTTCAACAATGTGTCAGGTATAACGTATAACATAGTGACCAGTTTTATTGGTGTTTAATGACACTTTCAATAATGTGTCAAGTATAACGTAGAACATGGTGACCAGTTTTATTGGTGTTTAATGACACTTTCAACAATGTGTCAAGTATAACGTAGAACATGGTGACTAGTTTTATTGGTGTTTAGCGACATTTTCAACAATGTGTCAGGTATAACGTATAATATGGCATTCAGTTTTATTGGTGTTTAACGACACTTTCAACAATGTGTCAGGTATAACGTAGAACATGGTGACCAGTTTTATTGGTGTTTAACGACACTTTCAACAATGTGTCAGGTATAACGTATAATATGGCATTCAGTTTCAACAATGTGTCAGGTATAACGTATAACATGATAACCAGTTTTATTGGTGTTTAACGACACTTTCAACAATGTTAGTTATAGCGTAGAACATGGTGACCAGTTTTATTGGTGTTTAACGACACTTTCAACAATATGACAGGAATAACGTAGAACATGGTGACCAGTTTTATAGGTGTTTAACGACACTTTCAACAATATGACAGGTATAACGTAGAACATGGTGACCAGTTTTATTGGTGTTTAACGACACTTTCAACAATGTGTCAAGTATAAAGTAGAACATGGTGACCAATTTTATTGGTGTTTAACGACACTTTCAACAATGTGTCAGGTATAACGTATAATATGGCATTCAGTTTCAACAATGTGTCAGGTATAACGTATAACATGATAACCAGTTTTATTGGTGTTTAACGACACTTTCAACAATGTTAGTTATAGCGTAGAACATGGTGACCAGTTTTATTGGTGTTTAACGACACTTTCAACAATATGACAGGCATAACTTAGAACATGGTGACCAGTTTTATAGGTGTTTAACGACACTTTCAACAATGTGTCAAGTATAACGTAGAACATGGTGACCAGTTTTATTGGTGTTTAATGCCACTTTAAGCAATGTGTCAGGTATAACGTAGAAGATGGTGACCAGTTTTATTGGTGTTTAGCGACACTTTCAACAATGTGTCAAGTATAACGTTGAACATGGTGACCAGTTTTATTGGTGTTTAGCGACACTTTCAACAATGTGTCAGGTATAACATAGAACATGGTGAACAGTTTTATTGGTGTTTAACGCTACTTTAAACAATGTTAGTTATAGCATAGAATATGGTGGCCAGTTTTATTGGTGTTTAACGTCAGTTTCAACAATGTGACAGGTATAAAGTATTACATGGTGACCAGTTTTATTGGTGCTTTATGCCACTTTCAACAATGTTAGTTATAGTGTAGAACATGTTGGCCAGTTTTATTGGTGTTTAACGACTTTCAACAATGTGTCCGGTATAACGTATAACATGCTGGCCAGTTTTATTGGTGTTTAACGCCACTTTCAACCTTGTGTCAGGTATAACGTAGAAGATGGTGACCAGTTTTATTGGTGCTTAGCGACACTTTCAACAATGTTAGTTATAGCGTAGAACATGGTGACCAGTTTTATTGGTGTTTAACTACACTTTCAACAATGTGTCAGGTATAACGTATAACATGATAACCAGTTTTATTGGTGTTTAACGACACTTTCAACAATGTTAGTTATAGCGTAGAACATGGTGACCAGTTTTATTGGTGTTTAACGACACTTTCAACAATATGACAGGAATAACGTAGAACATGGTGACCAGTTTTATAGGTGTTTAACGACACTTTCAACAATATGACAGGTATAACGTAGAACATGGTGACCAGTTTTATTGGTGTTTAACGACACTTTCAACAATGTGTCAGGTATAACGTATAATATGGCATTCAGTTTTATTGGTGTTTAACGACACTTTCAACAATGTGTCAGGTATAACGTAGAACATGGTGACCAGTTTTATTGGTGTTTAACGACACTTTCAACAATGTGTCAGGTATAACGTATAATATGGCATTCAGTTTCAACAATGTGTCAGGTATAACGTATAACATGATAACCAGTTTTATTGGTGTTTAACGACACTTTCAACAATGTTAGTTATAGCGTAGAACATGGTGACCAGTTTTATTGGTGTTTAACGACACTTTCAACAATATGACAGGAATAACGTAGAACATGGTGACCAGTTTTATAGGTGTTTAACGACACTTTCAACAATATGACAGGTATAACGTAGAACATGGTGACCAGTTTTATTGGTGTTTAACGACACTTTCAACAATGTGTCAAGTATAAAGTAGAACATGGTGACCAATTTTATTGGTGTTTAACGACACTTTCAACAATGTGTCAGGTATAACGTATAATATGGCATTCAGTTTCAACAATGTGTCAGGTATAACGTATAACATGATAACCAGTTTTATTGGTGTTTAACGACACTTTCAACAATGTTAGTTATAGCGTAGAACATGGTGACCAGTTTTATTGGTGTTTAACGACACTTTCAACAATATGACAGGCATAACTTAGAACATGGTGACCAGTTTTATAGGTGTTTAACGACACTTTCAACAATGTGTCAAGTATAACGTAGAACATGGTGACCAGTTTTATTGGTGTTTAATGCCACTTTAAGCAATGTGTCAGGTATAACGTAGAAGATGGTGACCAGTTTTATTGGTGTTTAGCGACACTTTCAACAATGTGTCAAGTATAACGTTGAACATGGTGACCAGTTTTATTGGTGTTTAGCGACACTTTCAACAATGTGTCAGGTATAACATAGAACATGGTGAACAGTTTTATTGGTGTTTAACGCTACTTTAAACAATGTTAGTTATAGCATAGAATATGGTGGCCAGTTTTATTGGTGTTTAACGTCAGTTTCAACAATGTGACAGGTATAAAGTATTACATGGTGACCAGTTTTATTGGTGCTTTATGCCACTTTCAACAATGTTAGTTATAGTGTAGAACATGTTGGCCAGTTTTATTGGTGTTTAACGACTTTCAACAATGTGTCCGGTATAACGTATAACATGCTGGCCAGTTTTATTGGTGTTTAACGCCACTTTCAACCTTGTGTCAGGTATAACGTAGAAGATGGTGACCAGTTTTATTGGTGCTTAGCGACACTTTCAACAATGTTAGTTATAGCGTAGAACATGGTGACCAGTTTTATTGGTGTTTAACTACACTTTCAACAATGTGTCAGGTATAACGTATAACATGATAACCAGTTTTATTGGTGTTTAACGACACTTTCAACAATGTTAGTTATAGCGTAGAACATGGTGACCAGTTTTATTGGTGTTTAACGACACTTTCAACAATATGACAGGAATAACGTAGAACATGGTGACCAGTTTTATAGGTGTTTAACGACACTTTCAACAATATGACAGGTATAACGTAGAACATGGTGACCAGTTTTATTGGTGTTTAACGACACTTTCAACAATGTGTCAAGTATAAAGTAGAACATGGTGACCAATTTTATTGGTGTTTAACGACACTTTCAACAATGTGTCAGGTATAACGTATAATATGGCATTCAGTTTCAACAATGTGTCAGGTATAACGTATAACATGATAACCAGTTTTATTGGTGTTTAACGACACTTTCAACAATGTTAGTTATAGCGTAGAACATGGTGACCAGTTTTATTGGTGTTTAACGACACTTTCAACAATATGACAGGCATAACTGAGAACATGGTGACCAGTTTTATAGGTGTTTAACGACACTTTCAACAATGTGTCAAGTATAACGTAGAACATGGTGACCAGTTTTATTGGTGTTTAATGCCACTTTAAGCAATGTGTCAGGTATAACGTAGAAGATGGTGACCAGTTTTATTGGTGTTTAGCGACACTTTCAACAATGTGTCAAGTATAACGTTGAACATGGTGACCAGTTTTATTGGTGTTTAGCGACACTTTCAACAATGTGTCAGGTATAACATAGAACATGGTGAACAGTTTTATTGGTGTTTAACGCTACTTTAAACAATGTTAGTTATAGCATAGAATATGGTGGCCAGTTTTATTGGTGTTTAACGTCAGTTTCAACAATGTGACAGGTATAAAGTATTACATGGTGACCAGTTTTATTGGTGCTTTATGCCACTTTCAACAATGTTAGTTATAGTGTAGAACATGTTGGCCAGTTTTATTGGTGTTTAACGACTTTCAACAATGTGTCCGGTATAACGTATAACATGCTGGCCAGTTTTATTGGTGTTTAACGCCACTTTCAACCTTGTGTCAGGTATAACGTAGAAGATGGTGACCAGTTTTATTGGTGCTTAGCGACACTTTCAACAATGTTAGTTATAGCGTAGAACATGGTGACCAGTTTTATTGGTGTTTAACTACACTTTCAACAATGTGTCAGGTATAGCGTAGAACATGGTGACCAGTTTTATTGGTGTTTAACGACACTTTCAAAAATGTGTCAGGTATAGCGTAGAACATGGTGACCAGTTTTATTGGTGTTTAACAACACTTTCAACAATGTGTCAGGTATTACGTAGAACATGGTGACCAGTTTTATTGGTGTTTAACGACACTTTCAACAATTTGTCAAGTATAACGTAGAACATGGTGAACAGTTTTATTGGTGTTTAATGCCACTTTCAACAATGTTAGTTATAGCGTAGAACATGGTGATCAGTTTTATTGGTGTTTAATGCCACTTTCAACAATGTGTGAGGTATAACGTAGAACATGGTGACCAGTTTTATTGGTGTTTAACGACACTTTCAACAATTTGTCAAGTATAACGTAGAACATGGTGACCAGTTTTATTGGTGTTTAATGACACTTTCAACAATGTGTCAGGTATTACGTAGAACATGGTGACCAGTTTTATTGGTGTTTAACAACACTTTCAACAATGTGTCAGGTATAACATATAACATGGTGACCAGTTTTATTGGTGTTTAACGAAACTTTCAACAATGTGTCAGGTATTACGTAGAACATGGTGACCAGTTTTATTGGTGTTTAACAACACTTTCAACAATGTGTCAGGTATAACGTATAACATGGTGACCAGTTTTATTGGTGTTTAACGACACTTTCAACAATGTGTCAGGTATAGCTCGCCGCAATTTTTTTTATGTGCGCCCCCCCCTAGCTTGAAATCCTGGATCCACCCCCGTAGAGTTTACATATGACAACTAGTAACTGTTTTATCAAGTTCACCTTCTGTCTAGCTGGAATCAAACTCACAAAATGTAGTGTCATTTTTTTTACTGGTTCCTCTAATTTGTTTTTAAGGAGCGACCATTTAACTTGAAGGGGGGGTGTTATGGTTTTTTTGTTTCGTTCAGAAATTTTTTTTTCAGACAACACGAGTTAGAATATTTTTTTTTGTCGCGCACAGCGCAAATTTTTTTTTCCAGAATTTAACATTAAGTTATATGACAAAAATTCTGAATCAGATTATTTTTTCTTCCTCCACCAAAATCAGAATATTTTTTTCAGCAACATTGGGAATTTTTTTTTTCAGAAAAAAACCATACCCCCCCCCCTCCCCTCTCCCTGCAAGTTAAATGGGTCGTCCCTAATCAGATGTACATTTTGTATATCTGGGTAGAAATGAATCTGTGTTTCCCGTTCGTGGATAAGTGTACTCGATTCAACATTATGTGATCAAGTTTGTCAGTTACATGTACTTGCGACAGGCCGGTGGTTTTCTCAGGTTTCCTCCACCAATAAAACTGACCGCCACTATATACATTGTAACTGAAATATCGTTGAAAGTGGCACTAAACACCATAAACCAACCACCCCATTCACTGGCTTAAACACTGTCACATTTTTTGTGCCCGTCTCAAGACCTGGATTTTCACCATCATCACTGTTTAAATTTTCTGTTCATAATTGATGTGTAATAAAAATCTAATCTTAAGATACAAGTGTAAAATATAATAAATATAAATAGTATTTAGTTGTTATATCTCTGTTTATTATATTCTTATGATGTTTTTTACAATACTTTTGGAATCTTTTGAAGTAAAAAAATGCACATGTCCCCACTTATGAATTTGGGGATTAAAACATCAAACCAATTTTTTTTCTTATAAAAAATAAAACACAAATAAATATAAATATAAATAATATATATAATGACAACAGACATCTTGTGCAGGTATATCAATTCATACACTTTTAATGTCCAGATTTATCATATATCATCATTTAGAAAGATAAAAATGTCAGGTCTCCAAATAAATCATACAATTATCTGAAAATGTAATTTGTCCATACCTGTGTACATACAAAATATGATGCAACCAGGATACAGACTAACAGTACATGTACAAACTTATTTAAAAAATAAAATTGGCAGGTCTTCAAATATATCAAAGATCACCAAACAATCTTATTTTGTCATCTGTTTAAATTATCATACAACTTCTTTTAAAAGTAAAAATGTCAGCTGTACAAATTATTCTACAGCTCAATTAAAACATAAAAATGTCATGATCAGGTGTCTAAAGTAAATTATTATAAAACTTCATTTTAAAATGAGAAATGTCAGGTGTCTAAATTATTATACAACTCCATTAAAACATAAAAATGTCAGGTGTCTAAAGTAAATTATTATAAAACCACATTTTAAAATGAGAAATGTCAGCTGTCAAATTATCATACAATTTCATTGAAATAAAATGTCAGTTTCTAAATTATTATAAAACTCCATTTAATTTAAAAAAAAATGGCAGGTGTCAAAAAGAAAAATGTCAGCTGTCAAATATAAATAATAAAACTTGATTCATTAAAGAAGTTTTACTTTGTGTATTGTTGCTCCTGACTGTTTATAACAACCCACCCATAATTGTCCCCTCATGTCAATGTCAAGTGATAAAGGATATTTAATCCCTGTGTCCTCCATTACTTTACATGTCAATATATCTCCTTGTTCAGATAAAACATGGAGGGCATGTGTATAACAGTCACACACAATGACCTATAATATGGCGTTCAGTTTTATTGGTGTTTAACGACACTTTCAACAATGTGTCAGGTATAACGTAGAACATGGTGACCAGTTTTATTGGTGTTTAACGACACTTTCAACAATGTGAGAGGTATAAAGTATAACATGGTGACCAGTTTTATTGGTGCTTAACACCACTTTCAACAATGTTAGTTATAGCGTAGAACATGTTGGCCTGTTGTATTGGTGTTTAACGACACTTTCAACAATGTGTCAGGTATAACGTATAACATGCTGACCAGTTTTATTGGTGTTTAATGCCACTTTCAACCATGTGTCAGGTATAACGTAGAACATGGTGACCAGTTTTATTGGTGTTTATCTACACTTTCAACAATGTTAGTTATAGTGTAGAACATGGTGACCAGTTTTATTGGTGTTTAACGACACTGTCAACAATATGTCGGGTATAGCGTAGAACATGGTGACCAGTTTTATTGGTGTTTAACGACACTGTCAACAATATGTCAGGTATAACGTAGAACATGGTGACCAGTTTTATTGGTGTTTAACGACACTTTCAACAATGTGTCAGGTATAGCGTAGAAAATGGTGACCAGTTTTATTGGTGTTTAACGATACTTTCAACAATGAGTCAGGTAAAACATAGAACATGGTGACCAGTTTTATTGGTGTTTAACGCCACTTTAAACAATGTGTCAGGTATAGCGTAGAACATGGTGACCAGTTTTATTGATGTTTAACTACACTTTCAACAATGTGTCAAGTATAACGTAGAACATGGTGACCAGTTTTATTGATGTTTAACACCCTTTAAACAATGTGACAGGTATAACGTAGAACATGGTGACCAGTTTTATTGGTGTTTAATGACACTTTCAATAATGTGTCAAGTATAACGTAGAACATGGTGACCAGTTTTATTGGTGTTTAATGACACTTTCAACAATGTGTCAAGTATAACGTAGAACATGGTGACTAGTTTTATTGGTGTTTAGCGACATTTTCAACAATGTGTCAGGTATAACGTATAATATGGCATTCAGTTTTATTGGTGTTTAACGACACTTTCAACAATGTGTCAGGTATAACGTAGAACATGGTGACCAGTTTTATTGGTGTTTAATGACACTTTCAACAATATGACAGGTATAACGTAGAACATGGTGACCAGTTTTATTGGTGCTTAGCGACACTTTCAACAATGTGTCAAGTATAACGTAGAACATGGTGACCAATTTTATTGGTGTTTAACGCCACTTTAAAAAATGTGTCAGGTATAACGTAGAACATGGTGACCAGTTTTATTGGTGTTTAACGACACTTTCAACAATGTGTCAAGTATAACGTAGAACATGGTGACCAATTTTATTGGTGTTTAACGACACTTTCAACAATGTGTCAGGTATAACGTATAATATGGCATTCAGTTTCAACAATGTGTCAGGTATAACGTATAACATGATAACCAGTTTTATTGGTGTTTAACGACACTTTCAACAATGTTAGTTATAGCGTAGAACATGGTGACCAGTTTTATTGGTGTTTAACGACACTTTCAACAATATGACAGGCATAACGTAGAACATGGTGACCAGTTTTATAGGTGTTTAACGACACTTTCAACGATGTGTCAAGTATAACGTAGAACATGGTGACCAGTTTTATTGGTGTTTAACGCCACTTTAAGCAATGTGTCAGGTATAACGTAGAAGATGGTGACCAGTTTTATTGGTGTTTAGCGACACTTTCAACAATGTGTCAAGTATAACGTTGAACATGGTGACCAGTTTTATTGGTGTTTAGCGACACTTTCAACAATGTGTCAGGTATAACATAGAACATGGTGAACAGTTTTATTGGTGTTTAACGCTACTTTAAACAATGTTAGTTATAGCATAGAATATGGTGGCCAGTTTTATTGGTGTTTAACGTCAGTTTCAACAATGTGACAGGTATAAAGTATTACATGGTGACCAGTTTTATTGGTGCTTTATGCCACTTTCAACAATGTTAGTTATAGTGTAGAACATGTTGGCCAGTTTTATTGGTGTTTAACGACTTTCAACAATGTGTCCGGTATAACGTATAACATGCTGGCCAGTTTTATTGGTGTTTAACGCCACTTTCAACCTTGTGTCAGGTATAACGTAGAACATGGTGACCAGTTTTATTGGTGTTTAACGACACTGTCAACAATATGTCAGGTATAGCGTAGAAAATGGTGACCAGTTTTATTGGTGTTTAACGATACTTTCAACAATGAGTCAAGTAAAACATAGAACATGGTGACCAGTTTTATTAGTGTTTAACGCCACTTTAAACAATGTGTCAGGTATAGCGTAGAACATGGTGACCAGTTTTATTGATGTTTAACTACACTTTCAACAATGTGTCAAGTATAACGTAGAACATGGTGACCAGTTTTATTGATGTTTAACACCCTTTAAACAATGTGTCAGGTATAACGTAAAACATGGTGACCAGTTTTATTGGTGTTTAATGACACTTTCAACAATGTGTCAAGCATAACGTAGAACATGGTGACCAGTTTTATTGGTGTTTAATGACACTTTCAACAATGTGTCAAGTATAACGTAGAACATGGTGACTAGTTTTATTGGTGTTTAGCGACATTTTCAACAATGTGTCAGGTATAACGTATAATATGGCATTCAGTTTTATTGGTGTTTAACGACACTTTCAACAATGTGTCAGGTATAACGTAGAACATGGTGACCAGTTTTATTGGTGTTTAACGACACTTTCAACAATGTGTCAGGTATAACGTATAATATGGCATTCAGTTTCAACAATGTGTCAGGTATAACGTATAACATGATAACCAGTTTTATTGGTGTTTAACGACACTTTCAACAATGTTAGTTATAGCGTAGAACATGGTGACCAGTTTTATTGGTGTTTAACGACACTTTCAACAATATGACAGGAATAACGTAGAACATGGTGACCAGTTTTATAGGTGTTTAACGACACTTTCAACAATATGACAGGTATAACGTAGAACATGGTGACCAGTTTTATTGGTGCTTAGCGACACTTTCAACAATGTGTCAAGTATAACGTAGAACATGGTGAGCAATTTTATTGGTGTTTAACGCCACTTTAAAAAATGTGTCAGGTATTACGTAGAACATGGTGACCAGTTTTATTGGTGTTTAACGACACTTTCAACAATGTGTCAAGTATAACGTAGAACATGGTGACCAATTTTATTGGTGTTTAACGACACTTTCAACAATGTGTCAGGTATAACGTATAATATGGCATTCAGTTTCAACAATGTGTCAGGTATAACGTATAACATGATAACCAGTTTTATTGGTGTTTAACGACACTTTCAACAATGTTAGTTATAGCGTAGAACATGGTGACCAGTTTTATTGGTGTTTAACTACACTTTCAACAATGTGTCAGGTATAACGTAGAACATGGTGACCAGTTTTATTGGTGTTTAACGACACTTTCAAAAATGTGTCAGGTATAGCGTAGAACATGGTGACCAGTTTTATTGGTGTTTAATGACACTTTCAACAATGTGTCAGGTATAACGTATAATATGGCATTCAGTTTCAACAATGTGTCAGGTATAACGTATAACATGATAACCAGTTTTATTGGTGTTTAACGACACTTTCAACAATGTTAGTTATAGCGTAGAACATGGTGACCAGTTTTATTGGTGTTTAACGACACTTTCAACAATATGACAGGAATAACGTAGAACATGGTGACCAGTTTTATAGGTGTTTAACGACACTTTCAACAATATGACAGGTATAACGTAGAACATGGTGACCAGTTTTATTGGTGCTTAGCGACACTTTCAACAATGTGTCAAGTATAACGTAGAACATGGTGACCAATTTTATTGGTGTTTAACGCCACTTTAAAAAATGTGTCAGGTATAACGTAGAACATGGTGACCAGTTTTATTGGTGTTTAAAGACACTTTCAACAATGTGTCAAGTATAACGTAGAACATGGTGACCAATTTTATTGGTGTTTAACGACACTTTCAACAATGTGTCAGGTATAACGTATAATATGGCATTCAGTTTCAACAATGTGTCAGGTATAACGTATAACATGATAACCAGTTTTATTGGTGTTTAACGACACTTTCAACAATGTTAGTTATAGCATAGAACATGGTGACCAGTTTTATTGGTGTTTAACGACACTTTCAACAATATGACAGGCATAACGTAGAACATGGTGACCAGTTTTATAGGTGTTTAACGACACTTTCAACAATGTGTCAAGTATAACGTAGAACATGGTGACCAGTTTTATTGGTGTTTAACGCCACTTTAAGCAATGTGTCAGGTATAACGTAGAAGATGGTGACCAGTTTTATTGATGTTTAGCGACACTTTCAACAATGTGTCAAGTATAACGTTGAACATGGTGACCAGTTTTATTGGTGTTTAGCGACACTTTCAACAATGTGTCAGGTATAACATAGAACATGGTGAACAGTTATATTGGTGTTTAACGCTACTTTAAACAATGTTAGTTATAGCATAGAATATGGTGGCCAGTTTTATTGGTGTTTAACGTCAGTTTCAACAATGTGACAGGTATAAAGTATTACATGGTGACCAGTTTTATTGGTGCTTTATGCCACTTTCAACAATGTTAGTTATAGTGTAGAACATGTTGGCCAGTTTTATTGGTGTTTAACGATTTTCAACAATGTGTCCGGTATAACGTATAACATGCTGGCCAGTTTTATTGGTGTTTAACGCCACTTTCAACCTTGTGTCAGGTATAACGTAGAACATGGTGACCAGTTTTATTGGTGTTTAACGACACTGTCAACAATATGTCAGGAATAGCGTAGAAAATGGTGACCAGTTTTATTGGTGTTTAACGATACTTTCAACAATGAGTCAAGTAAAACATAGAACATGGTGACCAGTTTTATTAGTGTTTAACGCCACTTTAAACAATGTGTCAGGTATAGCGTAGAACATGGTGACCAGTTTTATTGATGTTTAACTACACTTTCAACAATGTGTCAAGTATAACGTAGAACATGGTGACCAGTTTTATTGATGTTTAACACCCTTTAAACAATGTGTCAGGTATAACGTAGAACATGGTGACCAGTTTTATTGGTGTTTAATGACACTTTCAACAATGTGTCAAGTATAACGTAGAACATGGTGACCAGTTTTATTGGTGTTTAATGACACTTTCAACAATGTGTCAAGTATAACGTAGAACATGGTGACTAGTTTTATTGGTGTTTAACGACATTTTCAACAATGTGTCAGGTATAACGTATAATATGGCATTCAGTTTTATTGGTGTTTAACGACACTTTCAACAATGTGTCAGGTATAACGCAGAACATGGTGACCAGTTTTATTGTTGTTTAACGACACTTTCAACAATGTGTCAGGTATAACGTATAATATGGCATTCAGTTTGAACAATGTGTCAGGTATAACGTATAACATGATAACCAGTTTTATTGGTGTTTAACGACACTTTCAACAATGTTAGTTATAGCGTAGAACATGGTGACCAGTTTTATTGGTGTTTAACGACACTTTCAACAATATGACAGGAATAACGTAGAACATGGTGACCAGTTTTACAGGTGTTTAACGACACTTTCAACAATATGACAGGTATAACGTAGAACATGGTGACCAGTTTTATTGGTGCTTAGCGACACTTTCAACAATGTGTCAAGTATAACGTAGAACATGGTGAGCAATTTTATTGGTGTTTAACGCCACTTTAAAAAATGTGTCAGGTATTACGTAGAACATGGTGACCAGTTTTATTGTTGTTTAACGACACTTTCAACAATGTGTCAGGTATAACGTATAATATGGCATTCAGTTTCAACAATGTGTCAGGTATAACGTATAACATGATAACCAGTTTTATTGGTGTTTAACGACACTTTCAACAATGTTAGTTATAGCGTAGAACATGGTGACCAGTTTTATTGGTGTTTAACTACACTTTCAACAATGTGTCAGGTATAACGTAGAACATGGTGACCAGTTTTATTGGTGTTTAACGACACTTTCAAAAATGTGTCAGGTATAGCGTAGAACATGGTGACAGGTTTTATTGGTGTTTAACGCCACTTTAAGCAATGTGTCAGGTATAACGTAGAACATGGTGACCAGTTTTATTGGTATTCAACGACACTTTCAACAATGTGTCAAGTATAACGTAGAACATGGTGACCAGTTTTATTGGTGTTTAACGCCACTTTAAACAATGTGTCAGGTATAACGTAGAACATGGTGACCAGTTTTATTGGTGTTTAACGACACTTTCAACAATGTGTCAAGTATAACGTAGAACTTGGTGACCAGTTTTATTGGTGTTTAACGACACTTTCAACAATGTGTCAAGTATAACGTAGAACAGGGTGACCAATTTTATTGGTGTTTAACGACACTTTCAACAATGTGTCAGGTATAACGTATAATATGGCATTCAGTTTCAACAATGTGTCAGGTATAGCGTATAACAAGATAACCAGTTTTATTGGTGTTTAACGACACTTTCAACAATGTTAGTTATAGCGTAGAACATGGTGACCAGTTTTATTGGTGTTTAACGACACTTTCAACAATATGACAGGCATAACGTAGAACATGGTGACCAGTTTTATAGGTGTTTAACGACACTTTCAACAATGTGTCAAGTATAACGTAGAACATGGTGACCAGTTTTATTGGTCTTTAACGCCACTTTAAGCAATGTGTCAGGTATAACGTAGAAGATGGTGACCAGTTTTATTGGTGTTTAGCGACACTTTCAACAATGTGTCAAGTATAACGTTGAACATGGTGACCAGTTTTATTGGTGTTTAGCGACACTTTCAACAATGTGTCAGGTATAACATAGAACATGGTGAACAGTTTTATTGGTGTTTAACGCTACTTTAAACAATGTTAGTTATAGCATAGAATATGGTGGCCAGTTTTATTGGTGTTTAACGTCAGTTTCAACAATGTGACAGGTATAAAGTATTACATGGTGACCAGTTTTATTGGTGCTTTATGCCACTTTCAACAATGTTAGTTATAGTGTAGAACATGTTGGCCAGTTTTATTGGTGTTTAACGCCACTTTCAACCTTGTGTCAGGTATAACGTAGAACATGGTGACCAGTTTTATTGGTGTTTAACGACACTGTCAACAATATGTCAGGTATAGCGTAGGAAATGGTGACCAGTTTTATTGGTGTTTAACGATACTTTCAACAATGAGTCAGGTAAAACATAGAACATGGTGACCAGTTTTATTAGTGTTTAACGCCTCTTTAAACAATGTGTCAGGTATAGCGTAGAACATGGTGACCAGTTTTATTGATGTTTAACTACACTTTCAACAATGTGTCAAGTATAACGTAGAACATGGTGACCAGTTTTATTGATGTTTAACACCCTTTAAACAATGTGTCAGGTATAACGTAGAACATGATGACCAGTTTTATTGGTGTTTAATGACACTTTCAACAAAGTGTCAAGTATAACGTAGAACATGGTGACTAGTTTTATTGGTGTTTAGCGACATTTTCAACAATGTGTCAGGTATAACGTATAATATGGCATTCAGTTTTATTGGTGTTTAACGACACTTTCAACAATGTGTCAGGTATAACGTAGAACATGGTGACCAGTTTTATTGGTGTTTAACGACACTTTCAACAATGTGTCAGATATAACGTATAATATGGCATTCAGTTTCAACAATGTGTCAGGTATAACGTATAACATGATAACCAGTTTTATTGGTGTTTAACGACACTTTCAACAATGTTAGTAATAGCGTAGAACATGGTGACCAGTTTTATTGGTGTTTAACGACACTTTCAACAATATGACAGGAATAACGTAGAACATGGTGACCAGTTTTATAGGTGTTTAACGACACTTTCAACATTATGACAGGTATAACGTAGAACATGGTGACCAGTTTTATTGGTGCTTAGCGACACTTTCAACAATGTGTCAAGTATAACGTAGAACATGGTGACCAATTTTATTGGTGTTTAACGCCACTTTAAAAAATGTGTCAGGTATAACGTAGAACATGGTGACCAGTTTTATTGGTGTTTAACGACACTTTCAACAATGTGTCAAGTATAACGTAGAACATGGTGACCAATTTTATTGGTGTTTAACGACACTTTCAACAATGTGTCAGGTATAACGTATAATATGGCATTCAGTTTCAACAATGTGTCAGGTATAACGTATAACATGGTGACCAGTTTTATTGGTGTTTAACGACACTTTCAAAAATGTGTCAGGTATAGCGTAGAACATGGTGACCAGTTTTATTGGTGTTTAACGCCACTTTAAACAATGTGTCAGGTATAACGTAGAACATGGTGACCAGTTTTATTGGTGTTTAACGACACTTTCAACAATGTGTCAAGTATAACGTAGAACATGGTGACCAGTTTTATTGGTGTTTAACGCCACTTTAAACAATGTGTCAGGTATAACGTAGAACATGGTGACCAGTTTTATTGGTGTTTAACGACACTTTCAACAATGTGTCAAGTATAACGTAGAACTTGGTGACCAGTTTTATTGGTGTTTAACGACATTTTCAACAATGTGTCAAGTATAACGTAGAACATGGTGACCAGTTTTATTGGTGTTTAACGCCACTTTAAACAATGTGTCAGGTATAACATAGAACATGGTCACCAGTTTTATTGGTGTTTAACGACACTTTCAACAATGTGTCAGGTATAACGTATCATATGGCGTTAAGTTTTATTGGTGTTTTACGACACTTTCAACAATGTATCAGGTATAACGTAGAACATGGTGACCAGTTTTATTGGTGTTTAACGACACTTTCAACAATGTGTCAGGTATAATGTAGAACATGGTGACCAGTTTTATTGGTGTTTAACGCCACTTTCAACAATGTGTCAGGTATAACGTAGAACATGATGACCAGTTTTATTGGTGCTTGACGACACTTTCAACAATGTGTCAGGTATTATGTAGAGCATGGTGACCAGTTTTATTGGTGTTTAACGCCACTTTCAACAATGTGTCAGGTATTACGTAGAACATGGTGACCAATTTTATTGGTGTTTAACGACACTTTCAACAATATGTCAGGTATAACGTAGAACATGGTGACCAGTTTTATTGGTGTTTAACGACACTTTCAACAATGTGTCAGGTATAACGTAGAACATGGTGACCAGTTTTATTGGTGTTTAACGACACTTTCAACAATGTGTCAAGTATAACGTAGAACATGGTGACCAATTTTATTGATGTTTAACGCCACTTTAAAGAATGTGTCAGGTATAACGTAGAACATGGTGACCAGTTTTATTGGTGTTTAACGACACTTTCAACAATGTGTCAAGTATAACGTATAACATGGTGACCATTTTTATTGGTTTTTAACGACAGTTTCAACCATGTGTCAGGTATAACGTAGAACATGGTGACCAGTTTTATTGGTGTTTAACACCACTTTCAACAATGTTAGTTATAGCGTAGAACATGGTGATCAGTTTTATTGGTGTTTAACGAAACTGTCAACAATGTCAGGTATGGCATAGAACATGGTGACCAGTTTTATTGGTGTTTAACGACAGTGTCAACAATATGTCAGGTATAGCGTAGAAAATGGTGACCAGTTTTATTGGTGTTTAACGATACTTTCAACAATGAATCAGGTAAAACATAGAACATGGTGACCAGTTTTATTGGTGTTTAACGCCACTTTAAACAATGTGTCAGGTATAGCGTAGAACATGGTGACCAGTTTTATTGATGTTTAACTACACTATGAACAATGTGTCAAGTATAACGTAGAACATGGTGACCAGTTTTATTGATGTTTAACGCCACTTTAAACAATGTGTCAGGTATAGCGTAGAACATGGTGACCAGTTTTATTGATGTTTAACTACACTTTCAACAATGTGTCAGGTATAACGTAGAACATGGTGACCAGTTTTATTGGTGCTTGACGACACTTTCAACAATGTGTCAGGTATAATGTAGAACATGGTGACCAGTTTTATTGGTGTTTAACGCCACTTTCAACAATGTGTCCGGTATAACGTAGAACATGGTGACCAATTTTATTGGTGTTTAACGACACTTTCAACAATATGTCAGGTATAGCGTAGAACATGGTGACCAGTTTTATTGGTGTTTAACGACACTTTCAACTATGTGTGAGGTATAACGTAGAACATGGTGACCAGTTTTATTGGTGTTTAACGACACTTTCAACAATGTGTCAAGAATAACGTAGAACATGGTGACCAATTTTATTGGTGTTTAACGCCACTTTAAACAATGTGTCAGGTATAACGTAGAACATGGTGAACAGTTTTATTGGTGTTTAACGACACTTTCAACAATGTGTCAAGAATAACGTAGAACATGGTGACCAATTTTATTGGTGTTTAACGACACTTTCAACCATGTGTCAGGTATAACGTAGAACATGGTGACCTATTTTATTGGTGCTTAACGACACTTTCAACAATGTTAGTTATAGCGTAGAACATGGTGACCAGTTTTAATGGTGTTTAACGAAACTGTCAACAATGTCAGGTATGGCATAGTACGTGGTGACCAGTTTTATTGGTGTTTAACGACACTTTCAACAATGAATCAGGTAAAACATAGAACATGGTGACCAGTTTTATTGGTGTTTAATGCCACTTTAAACAATGTGTCAGGTAAAGCGTAGAACATGGTGACCAGTTTTATTGATGTTTAACTACACTTTCAACAATGTGTCAAGTATAACGTAGAACATGGTGACCAGTTTTATTGATGTTTAACGCCACTTTAAACAATGTGTCAGGTATAACGTAGAACATGGTGACCAGTTTTATTGGTGTTTAATGACACTTTCAATAATGTGTCAAGTATAACGTAGAACATGGTGACCAGTTTTATTGGTGTTAAACGACACTTTCAACAATATGTCAGGTATAACGTAGAACATGGTGACCAGTTTTATTGGTGTTTAACGACACTTTCAACAATGTGTCAGGTATAGCGTATAACATGGTGACCAGTTTTATTGGTGTTTAACGCCACTTTCAACAATGTTAGTTATAGCGTAGAACATGGTGACCAGTTTTATTGGTGTTTAACGCCACTTTCAACAATTTGACAGGTATAACGTATAACATGGTGACCAGTTTTATTGGTGCTTAACGCCACTTTCAACAATGTTAGCTATAGCGTAGAAGATGTTGGCCAGTTTTATTGGTGTTTATCTACACTTTCAACAATGTGTCCGGTATAACGTATAACATGCTGGCCAGTTTTATTGGTGTTTAATGCCTCTTTCAACCATGTCTCAGGTATAGCGTAGAACATGGTGACCAGTTTTATTGATGTTTAACTACACTTTGAACAATGTGTCAAGTATAACGTAGAACATGGTGACCAGTTTTATTGATGTTTAACGCCACTTTAAACAATGTGTCAGGTATAGCGTAGAACATGGTGACCAGTTTTATTGATGTTTAACTACACTTTCAACAATGTGTCAGGTATAACGTAGAACATGGTGACCAGTTTTATTGGTGCTTGACGACACTTTCAACAATGTGTCAGGTATAATGTAGAACATGGTGACCAGTTTTATTGGTGTTTAACGCCACTTTCAACAATGTGTCAGGTATAACGTAGAACATGATGACCAATTTTATTGGTGTTTAACGACACTTTCAACAATATGTCAGGTATAGCGTAGAACATGGTGACCAGTTTTATTGGTGTTTAACGACACTTTCAACTATGTGTGAGGTATAACGTAGAACATGGTGACCAGTTTTATTGGTGTTTAACGACACTTTCAACAATGTGTCAAGAATAACGTAGAACATGGTGACCAGTTTTATTGATGTTTAACGCCACTTTAAACAATGTGTCAGGTATAGCGTAGAACATGGTGACCAGTTTTATTGATGTTTAACTACACTTTCAACAATGTGTCAGGTATAACGTAGAACATGGTGACCAGTTTTATTGGTGCTTGACGACACTTTCAACAATGTGTCAGGTATAATGTAGAACATGGTGACCAGTTTTATTGGTGTTTAACGCCACTTTCAACAATGTGTCCGGTATAACGTAGAACATGGTGACCAATTTTATTGGTGTTTAACGACACTTTCAACAATATGTCAGGTATAGCGTAGAACATGGTGACCAGTTTTATTGGTGTTTAACGACACTTTCAACTATGTGTGAGGTATAACGTAGAACATGGTGACCAGTTTTATTGGTGTTTAACGACACTTTCAACAATGTGTCAAGAATAACGTAGAACATGGTGACCAATTTTATTGGTGTTTAACGCCACTTTAAACAATGTGTCAGGTATAACGTAGAACATGGTGAACAGTTTTATTGGTGTTTAACGACACTTTCAACAATGTGTCAAGAATAACGTAGAACATGGTGACCAATTTTATTGGTGTTTAACGACACTTTCAACCATGTGTCAGGTATAACGTAGAACATGGTGACCTATTTTATTGGTGCTTAACGACACTTTCAACAATGTTAGTTATAGCGTAGAACATGGTGACCAGTTTTAATGGTGTTTAACGAAACTGTCAACAATGTCAGGTATGGCATAGTACGTGGTGACCAGTTTTATTGGTGTTTAACGACACTTTCAACAATGAATCAGGTAAAACATAGAACATGGTGACCAGTTTTATTGGTGTTTAATGCCACTTTAAACAATGTGTCAGGTAAAGCGTAGAACATGGTGACCAGTTTTATTGATGTTTAACTACACTTTCAACAATGTGTCAAGTATAACGTAGAACATGGTGACCAGTTTTATTGATGTTTAACGCCACTTTAAACAATGTGTCAGGTATAACGTAGAACATGGTGACCAGTTTTATTGGTGTTTAATGACACTTTCAATAATGTGTCAAGTATAACGTAGAACATGGTGACCAGTTTTATTGGTGTTAAACGACACTTTCAACAATATGTCAGGTATAACGTAGAACATGGTGACCAGTTTTATTGGTGTTTAACGACACTTTCAACAATGTGTCAGGTATAGCGTATAACATGGTGACCAGTTTTATTGGTGTTTAACGCCACTTTCAACAATGTTAGTTATAGCGTAGAACATGGTGACCAGTTTTATTGGTGTTTAACGCCACTTTCAACAATTTGACAGGTATAACGTATAACATGGTGACCAGTTTTATTGGTGCTTAACGCCACTTTCAACAATGTTAGCTATAGCGTAGAAGATGTTGGCCAGTTTTATTGGTGTTTATCTACACTTTCAACAATGTGTCCGGTATAACGTATAACATGCTGGCCAGTTTTATTGGTGTTTAATGCCTCTTTCAACCATGTCTCAGGTATAGCGTAGAACATGGTGACCAGTTTTATTGATGTTTAACTACACTTTGAACAATGTGTCAAGTATAACGTAGAACATGGTGACCAGTTTTATTGATGTTTAACGCCACTTTAAACAATGTGTCAGGTATAGCGTAGAACATGGTGACCAGTTTTATTGATGTTTAACTACACTTTCAACAATGTGTCAGGTATAACGTAGAACATGGTGACCAGTTTTATTGGTGCTTGACGACACTTTCAACAATGTGTCAGGTATAATGTAGAACATGGTGACCAGTTTTATTGGTGTTTAACGCCACTTTCAACAATGTGTCAGGTATAACGTAGAACATGATGACCAATTTTATTGGTGTTTAACGACACTTTCAACAATATGTCAGGTATAGCGTAGAACATGGTGACCAGTTTTATTGGTGTTTAACGACACTTTCAACTATGTGTGAGGTATAACGTAGAACATGGTGACCAGTTTTATTGGTGTTTAACGACACTTTCAACAATGTGTCAAGAATAACGTAGAACATGGTGACCAGTTTTATTGATGTTTAACGCCACTTTAAACAATGTGTCAGGTATAGCGTAGAACATGGTGACCAGTTTTATTGATGTTTAACTACACTTTCAACAATGTGTCAGGTATAACGTAGAACATGGTGACCAGTTTTATTGGTGCTTGACGACACTTTCAACAATGTGTCAGGTATAATGTAGAACATGGTGACCAGTTTTATTGGTGTTTAACGCCACTTTCAACAATGTGTCCGGTATAACGTAGAACATGGTGACCAATTTTATTGGTGTTTAACGACACTTTCAACAATATGTCAGGTATAGCGTAGAACATGGTGACCAGTTTTATTGGTGTTTAACGACACTTTCAACTATGTGTGAGGTATAACGTAGAACATGGTGACCAGTTTTATTGGTGTTTAACGACACTTTCAACAATGTGTCAAGAATAACGTAGAACATGGTGACCAATTTTATTGGTGTTTAACCCCACTTTAAACAATGTGTCAGGTATAACGTAGAACATGGTGAACAGTTTTATTGGTGTTTAACGACACTTTCAACAATGTGTCAAGAATAACGTAGAACATGGTGACCAATTTTATTGGTGTTTAACGACACTTTCAACAATGTGTCAGGTATAACGTAGAACATGGTGACCTATTTTATTGGTGCTTAACGACACTTTCAACAATGTTAGTTATAGCGTAGAACATGGTGACCAGTTTTAATGGTGTTTAACGAAACTGTCAACAATGTCAGGTATGGCATAGTACGTGGTGACCAGTTTTATTGGTGTTTAACGACACTTTCAACAATGAATCAGGTAAAACATAGAACATGGTGACCAGTTTTATTGGTGTTTAATGCCACTTTAAACAATGTGTCAGGTAAAGCGTAGAACATGGTGACCAGTTTTATTGATGTTTAACTACACTTTCAACAATGTGTCAAGTATAACGTAGAACATGGTGACCAGTTTTATTGATGTTTAACGCCACTTTAAACAATGTGTCAGGTATAACGTAGAACATGGTGACCAGTTTTATTGGTGTTTAATGACACTTTCAATAATGTGTCAAGTATAACGTAGAACATGGTGACCAGTTTTATTGGTGTTAAACGACACTTTCAACAATATGTCAGGTATAACGTAGAACATGGTGACCAGTTTTATTGGTGTTTAACGACACTTTCAACAATGTGTCAGGTATAGCGTATAACATGGTGACCAGTTTTATTGGTGTTTAACGCCACTTTCAACAATGTTAGTTATAGCGTAGAACATGGTGACCAGTTTTATTGGTGTTTAACGCCACTTTCAACAATTTGACAGGTATAACGTATAACATGGTGACCAGTTTTATTGGTGCTTAACGCCACTTTCAACAATGTTAGCTATAGCGTAGAAGATGTTGGCCAGTTTTATTGGTGTTTATCTACACTTTCAACAATGTGTCCGGTATAACGTATAACATGCTGGCCAGTTTTATTGGTGTTTAATGCCTCTTTCAACCATGTCTCAGGTATAGCGTAGAACATGGTGACCAGTTTTATTGATGTTTAACTACACTTTGAACAATGTGTCAAGTATAACGTAGAACATGGTGACCAGTTTTATTGATGTTTAACGCCACTTTAAACAATGTGTCAGGTATAGCGTAGAACATGGTGACCAGTTTTATTGATGTTTAACTACACTTTCAACAATGTGTCAGGTATAACGTAGAACATGGTGACCAGTTTTATTGGTGCTTGACGACACTTTCAACAATGTGTCAGGTATAATGTAGAACATGGTGACCAGTTTTATTGGTGTTTAACGCCAATTTCAACAATGTGTCAGGTATAACGTAGAACATGATGACCAATTTTATTGGTGTTTAACGACACTTTCAACAATATGTCAGGTATAGCGTAGAACATGGTGACCAGTTTTATTGGTGTTTAACGACACTTTCAACTATGTGTCAGGTATAACGTAGAACATGGTGACCAGTTTTATTGGTGTTTAACGACACTTTCAACAATGTGTCAAGAATAACGTAGAACATGGTGACCAATTTTATTGGTGTTTAACGCCACTTTAAACAATGTGTCAGGTATAACGTAGAACATGGTGACCAGTTTTATTGGTGTTTAACGACACTTTCAACAATGTGTCAAGAATAACGTAGAACATGGTGACCAATTTTATTGGTGTTTAACGACACTTTCAACCATGTGTCAGGTATAACGTAGAACATGGTGACCTATTTTATTGGTGCTTAACGACATTTTCAACAATGTTAGTTATAGCGTAGAACATGGTGACCAGTTTTAATGGTGTTTAACGAAACTGTCAACAATGTCAGGTATGGCATAGTACATGGTGACCAGTTTTATTGGTGTTTAACGACACTTTCAACAATGAATCAGGTAAAACATAGAACATGGTGACCAGTTTTATTGATGTTTAACGTCACTTTAAACAATGTGTCAGGTATAACGTAGAACATGGTGACCAGTTTTATTGGTGTTTAATGCCACTTTAAACAATGTGTCAGGTAAAGCGTAGAACATGGTGACCAGTTTTATTGATGTTTAACTACACTTTCAACAATGTGTCAAGTATAACGTAGAACATGGTGACCAGTTTTATTGATGTTTAACGTCACTTTAAACAATGTGTCAGGTATAACGTAGAACATGGTGACCAGTTTTATTGGTGTTTAATGACACTTTCAATAATGTGTCAAGTATAACGTAGAACATGGTGACCAGTTTTATTGGTGTTAAACGACACTTTCAACAATATGTCAGGTATAACGTAGAACATGGTGACCAGTTTTATTGGTGTTTAACGACACTTTCAACAATGTGTCAAGTATAGCGTATAACATGGTGACCAGTTTTATTGGTGTTTAACGCCACTTTCAACAATGTTAGTTATAGCGTAGAACATGGTGACCAGTTTTATTGGTGTTTAACGCCACTTTCAACAATTTGACAGGTATAAAGTATAACATGGTGACCAGTTTTATTGGTGCTTAACGCCACTTTCAACAATGTTAGCTATAGCGTAGAAGATGTTGGCCAGTTTTATTGGTGTTTATCTACACTTTCAACAATGTGTCCGGTATAACGTATAACATGCTGGCCAGTTTTATTGGTGTTTAATGCCACTTTCAACAATGTGTCAAGAATAGCGTAGAAAATGGTGACCAGTTTTATTGGTGTTTAACGATACTTTCAACAATGAATCATGTAAAAGATAGAACATGGTGACCAGTTTTATTGGTGTTTAACGCCACTTTAAACAATGTGTCAGGTATAGCGTAGAACATGGTGACCAGTTTTATTGATGTTTAACTACACTTTCAACAATGTGTCAAGTATAACGTAGAACATGGTGACCAGTTTTATTGATGTTTAACGCCACTTTAAACAATGTGTCAGGTATAACGTAGAACATGGTGACCAGTTTTATTGGTGTTTAATGACACTTTCAATAATGTGTCAAGTATAACGTAGAACATGGTGACCAGTTTTATTGGTGTTTAATGACACTTTCAACAATGTGTCAAGTATAACGTAGAACATGGTGACTAGTTTTATTGGTGTTTAACGATACTTTCAACAATGAATCATGTAAAAGATAGAACATGGTGACCAGTTTTATTGGTGTTTAACGCCACTTTAAACAATGTGTCAGGTATAGCGTAGAACATGGTGACCAGTTTTATTGATGTTTAACTACACTTTCAACAATGTGTCAAGTATAACGTAGAACATGGTGACCAGTTTTATTGATGTTTAACGCCACTTTCAACAATGTGTCAGGTATAACGTAGAACATGGTGACCAGTTTTATTGGTGTTTAATGACACTTTCAATAATGTGTCAAGTATAACGTAGAACATGGTGACCAGTTTTATTGGTGTTTAATGACACTTTCAACAATGTGTCAAGTATAACGTAGAACATGGTGACTAGTTTTATTGGTGTTTAACGACACTTTCAACAATGTGTCAGGTATAACGTATAATATGGCATTCAGTTTTATTGGTGTTTAACGACACTTTCGACAATGTGTCAGGTATAACGTAGAACATGGTGACCAGTTTTATTGGTGTTAAACGACACTTTCAAAAATATGTCAGGTATAACGTAGAACATCGTGACCAGTTTTATTGGTGTTTAACGACACTTTCAACAATGTGTCAGGTATAGCGTATAACATGGTGACCAGTTTTATTGGTGTTTAACGCCACTTTCAACAATGTTAGTTATAGCGTAGAACATGGTGACCAGTTTTATTGGTGTTTAACGCCACTTTCAACTATTTGACAGGTATAAAGTATAGCATGGTGACCAGTTTTATTGGTGCTTAACGCCACTTTCAACAATGTTAGCTATAGCGTAGAAGATGTTGGCCAGTTTTATTGGTGTTTATCTACACTTTCAACAATGTGTCCGGTATAACGTATAACATGCTGGCCAGTTTTATTGGTGTTTAATGCCACTTTCAACCATGTCTCAGGTATAACGTAGAACATGGTGACCAGTTTTATTGGTGTTTAACGACACTGTCAACAATATGTCAGGTATAGCGTAGAACATGGTGACCAGTTTTATTGGTGTTTAACGACACTGTCAAAAATGTCAGGTATAACGTAGAACATGGTGACCAGTTTTATTGGTGTTTAACGACACTTTCAACAATGTGTCAAGTATAACGTAGAACATGGTCACCAGTTTTATTGGTGTTTAATGCCACTTTCAACAATGTTAGTTATAGCGTAGAAAATGGTGACCAGTTTTATTGGTGTTTAACGACACTGTCAACAATATGTCAGGTATAGCGTAGAACATGGTGACCAGTTTTATTGGTGTTTAACGACACTGTCAAAAATGTCAGGTATAACGTAGAACATGGTGACCAGTTTTATTGGTGTTTAACGACACTTTCAACAATGTGTCAAGTATAACGTAGAACATGGTCACCAGTTTTATTGGTGTTTAACGCCACTTTCAA
Organism: Bathymodiolus brooksi; assembly: GCA_963680875.1. Classification (NCBI taxonomy): domain Eukaryota; kingdom Metazoa; phylum Mollusca; class Bivalvia; order Mytilida; family Modiolidae; genus Bathymodiolus; species Bathymodiolus brooksi. The sequence goes on along the minus strand of OY804583.1, from coordinate 7,769,147 downwards.
CAATGTTAGTTATAGCGTAGAACATGGTGACCAGTTTTATTGGTGTTTATCTACACTTTCAACAATGTTAGTTATAGTGTAGAACATGGTGACCAGTTTTATTGGTGTTTAACGACACTGTCAACAATATGTCGGGTATAGCGTAGAACATGGTGACCAGTTTTATTGGTGTTTAACGACACTGTCAACAATATGTCAGGTATAACGTAGAACATGGTGACCAGTTTTATTGGTGTTTAACAACACTTTCAACAATGTGTCAGGTATAACATATAACATGGTGACCAGTTTTATTGGTGTTTAACGAAACTTTCAACAATGTGTCAGGTATTACGTAGAACATGGTGACCAGTTTTATTGGTGTTTAACAACACTTTCAACAATGTGTCAGGTATAACGTATAACATGGTGACCAGTTTTATTGGTGTTTAACGACACTTTCAACAATGTGTTAGGTATAGCTCGCCGCAATTTTTTTTATGTGCGCCCCCCCTAACTTGAAATCCTGGATCCGCCCCCGTAGAGTTTACATATGACAACTAGTAACTGTTTTATCAAGTTCACCTTCTGTCTAGCTGGAATCAAACTCACAAAATGTAGTGTCATTTTTTTTACTGGTTCCTCTAATTTGTTTTTAAGGAGCGACCATTTAACTTGAAGGGGGGGTGTTATGGTTTTTTTGTTTCGTTCCGAAAAATTTTTTTCAGACAACACGAGTTAGAATATTTTTTTTTGTCACGCACAGCGCAAATTTTTTTTTCCAGAATTTAACATTAAGTTATATGACAAAAATTCTGAATCAGATTATTTTTTCTTCCTCCACCAGAATCAGAATATTTTTTTCAGCAACATTGGGAATTTTTTTTTTCAGAAAAAAACCATAACCCCCCCCCCCCCCCTTCCCTCTCCCTGCAAGTTAAATGGGTCGTCCCTAATCAGATGTACATTTTGTATATCTGGGTAGAAACGAATCTGTGTTTCCCGTTCGTGGATAAGTGTACTCGATTCAACATTATGTGATCAAGTTTGTCAGTTACATGTACTTGCGACAGGCCGGTGGTTTTCTCAGGTTTCCTCCACCAATAAAACTGACCGCCACTATATACATTGTAACTGAAATATCGTTGAAAGTGGCACTAAACACCATAAACCAACCACCCCATTCACTGGCTTAAACACTGTCACATTTTTTGTGCCCGTCTCAAGACCTGGATTTTCACCATCATCACTGTTTAAATTTTCTGTTCATAATTGATGTGTAATAAAAATCTAATCTTAAGATACAAGTGTAAAATATAATGAATATAAATAGTATTTAGTTGTTATATCTCTGTTTATTATATTCTTATGATGTTTTTTTACAATACTTTTGGAATCTTTTGAAGTAAAAAAATGCACATGTCCCCACTTATGAATTTGGGGATTAAAACATCAAACCAATTTTTTTTCTTATAAAAAATAAAACACAAATAAATATAAATATAAATAATATATATAATGACAACAGACATCTTGTGCAGGTATATCAATTCAGACACTTTTAATGTCCAGATTTATCATATATCATCATTTAAAAAGATAAAAATGTCAGGTCTCCAAATAAATCATACAATTATCTGAAAATGTAATTTGTCCATACCTGTGTACATACAAAATATGATGCAACCAGGATACAGACTAACAGTACATGTACAAACTTATTTAAAAAATAAAATTGGCAGGTCTTCAAATATATCAAAGATCACCAAACAATCTTATTTTGTCATCTGTTTAAATTATCATACAACTTCTTTTAAAAGTAAAAATGTCAGCTGTACAAATTATTCTACAACTCAATTAAAACATAAAAATGTCATGATCAGGTGTCTAAAGTAAATTATTATAAAACTTCATTTTAAAATGAGAAATGTCAGGTGTCTAAATTATTATACAACTCCATTAAAACATAAAAATGTCAGGTGTCTAAAGTAAATTATTATAAAACCACATTTTAAAATGAGAAATGTCAGCTGTCAAATTATCATACAATTTCATTGAAATAAAATGTCAGTTTCTAAATTATTATAAAACTCCATTTAATTTAAAAAAAAATGGCAGGTGTCAAAAAGAAAAATGTCAGCTGTCAAATATAAATAATAAAACTTGATTCATTAAAGAAGTTTTACTTTGTGTATTGTTGCTCCTGACTGTTTATAACAACCCACCCATAATTGTCCCCTCGTGTCAATGTCAAGTGATAAAGGATATTTAATCCCTGTGTCTTCCATTACATTACATGTCAATATATCTCCTTGTTCAGATAAAACATGGAGGGCATGTGTATAACAGTCACACACAATGACCTATAATATGGCGTTCAGTTTTATTGGTGTTTAACGACACTTTCAACCATGTGTCAGGTATAACGTAGAACATGGTGACCAGTTTTATTGGTGTTTAACGACACTTTCAACAATGTGACAGGTATAAAGTATAACATGGTGACCAGTTTTATTGGTGCTTAACACCACTTTCAACAATGTTAGTTATAGCGTAGAACATGTTGGCCTGTTGTATTGGTGTTTAACGACACTTTCAACAATGTGTCAGGTATAACGTATAACATGCTGACCAGTTTTATTGGTGTTTAATGCCACTTTCAACCATGTGTCAGGTATAACGTAGAACATGGTGACCAGTTTTATTGGTGTTTATCTACACTTTCAACAATGTTAGTTATAGTGTAGAACATGGTGACCAGTTTTATTGGTGTTTAACGACACTGTCAACAATATGTCGGGTATAGCGTAGAACATGGTGACCAGTTTTATTGGTGTTTAACGACACTGTCAACAATATGTCAGGTATAACGTAGAACATGGTGACCAGTTTTATTGGTGTTTAACGACACTTTCAACAATGTGTCAGGTATAACGTAGAACATGGTGACCAGTTTTATTGGTGTTTAATGCCACTTTCAACAATGTGTCAGGTATAACGTAGAACATGGTGACCAGTTTTATTGTTGTTTAGCGACACTTTCAACAATGTGTCAAGTATAACGTAGAATATGGTGACCAATTTTATTGGTGTTTAACGACACTTTCAACAATGTGTCAGGTATAACGTAGAACATGGTGACCAGTTTTATTGGTGTTTAACGCCACTTTCAACAATGTGTCAGGTATAACGTAGAACATGGTGACCAATTTTATTGGTGTTTAACGACACTTTCAACAATATGTCAGGTATAGCGTAGAACATGGTGACCAGTTTTATTAGTGTTTAACGACACTTTCAACTTTGTGTGAGGTATAACGTAGAACATGGTGACCAGTTTTATTGGTGTTTAACGACACTTTCAACAATGTGTCAAGAATAACGTAGAACATGGTGACCAATTTTATTGGTGTTTAACGCCACTTTAAACAATGTGTCAGGTATAACGTAGAACATGATAAAGTTTGTCAGTTACATGTACTTGCGACAGGCCGGTGGTTTTCTCAGGTTTCCTCCACCAATAAAACTGACCGCCACTATATACATTGTAACTGAAATATCGTTGAAAGTGGCACTAAACACCATAAACCAACCACCCCATTCACTGGCTTAAACACTGTCACATTTTTTGTGCCCCTCTCAAGACCTGGATTTTCACCATCATCACTGTTTAAATTTTCTGTTCATAATTGATGTGTAATAAAAATCTAATCTTAAGATACAAGTGTAAAATATAATGAATATAAATAGTATTTAGTTGTTATATCTCTGTTTATTATATTCTTATGATGTTTTTTTACAATACTTTTGGAATCTTTTGAAGTAAAAAAATGCACATGTCCCCAAGTATAACGTAGAACATGGTGACCAGTTTTATTGGTGTTTAATGACACTTTCAACAATGTGTCAGGTATTACGTAGAACATGGCGACCATTTTTATTGGTGTTTAACAACACTTTCAACAATGTGTCAGGTATAACATATAACATGGTGACCAGTTTTATTGGTGTTTAACGAAACTTTCAACAATATGTCAGGTATAGCGTAGAACATGGTGACCAGTTTTATTGGTGTTTAACGACACTTTCAACTTTGTGTGAGGTATAACGTAGAATATGGTGACCAGTTTTATTGGTGTTTAACGACACTTTCAACAATGTGTCAAGAATAACGTAGAACATGGTGACCAATTTTATTGGTGTTTAACGCCACTTTAAACAATGTGTCAGGTATAACGTAGAACATGGTGACCAGTTTTATTGGTGTTTAACGACACTTTCAATAATGTGTCAAGAATAACGTAGAACATGGTGACCAATTTTATTGGTGTTTAACGACACTTTCAACCATGTGTCAGGTATAACGTAGAACATGGTGACCAGTTTTATTGGTGTTTAACACCATTTTCAACAATGTTAGTTATAGCGTAGAACATGGTGATCAGTTTTATTGGTGTTTAATGCCACTTTCAACAATGTGTGAGGTATAACGTAGAACATGGTGACCAGTTTTATTGGTGTTTAACGACACTTTCAACAATTTGTCAAGTATAACGTAGAACATGGTGACCAGTTTTATTGGTGTTGAATGACACTTTCAACAATGTGTCAGGTATTACGTAGAACATGGTGACCAGTTTTATTGGTGCTTAACGAAACTTTCAACAATGTGTCAGGTATTACGTAGAACATGGTGACCAGTTTTATTGGTGTTTAACAACACTTTCAACAATGTGTCAGGTATAGCTCGCCGCAATTTTTTTTATGTGCGCCCCCCCTAACTTGAAATCCTGGATCCGCCCCCGTAGAGTTTACATATGACAACTAGTAACTGTTTTATCAAGTTCACCTTCTGTCTAGCTGGAATCAAACTCACAAAATGTAGTGTCATTTTTTTTACTGGTTCCTCTAATTTGTTTTTAAGGAGCGACCATTTAACTTGAAGGGGGGGTGTTATGGTTTTTTTGTTTCGTTCCGAAATTTTTTTTTCAGACAACACGAGTTAGAATATTTTTTTTTGTCGCGCACAGCGCAAATTTTTTTTCCAGAATTTAACATTAAGTTATATGACAAAAATTCTGAATCAGATTATTTTTTCTTCCTCCACCAAAATCAGAATATTTTTTTCAGCAACATTGGGAATTTTTTTTTTCAGAAAAAAACCATACCCCCCCCCCTCCCCTCTCCCTGCAAGTTAAATGGGTCGTCCCTAATCAGATGTACATTTTGTATATCTGGGTAGAAACGAATCTGTGTTTCCCGTTCGTGGATAAGTGTACTCGATTCAACATTATGTGATCAAGTTTGTCAGTTACATGTACTTGCGACAGGCCGGTGGTTTTCTCAGGTTTCCTCCACCAATAAAACTGACCGCCACTATATACATTGTAACTGAAATATCGTTGAAAGTGGCACTAAACACCATAAACCAACCACCCCATTCACTGGCTTAAACACTGTCACATTTTTTGTGCCCGTCTCAAGACCTGGATTTTCACCATCATCACTGTTTAAATTTTCTGTTCATAATTGATGTGTAATAAAAATCTAATCTTAAGATACAAGTGTAAAATATAATGAATATAAATAGTATTTAGTTGTTATATCTCTGTTTATTATATTCTTATGATGTTTTTTACAATACTTTTGGAATCTTTTGAAATAAAAAAATGCACATGTCCCCACTTATGAATTTGGGGATTAAAACATCAAACCAATTTTTTTTCTTATAAAAAATAAAACACAAATAAATATAAATATAAATAATATATATAATGACAACAGACATCTTGTGCAGGTATATCAATTCAGACACTTTTAATGTCCAGATTTATCATATATCATCATTTAAAAAGATAAAAATGTCAGGTCTCCAAATAAATCATACAATTATCTGAAAATGTAATTTGTCCATACCTGTGTACATACAAAATATGATGCAACCAGGATACAGACTAACAGTACATGTACAAACTTATTTAAAAAATAAAATTGGCAGGTCTTCAAATATATCAAAGATCACCAAACAATCTTATTTTGTCATCTGTTTAAATTATCATACAACTTCTTTTAAAAGTAAAAATGTCAGCTGTACAAATTATTCTACAACTCAATTAAAACATAAAAATGTCATGATCAGGTGTCTAAAGTAAATTATTATAAAACTTCATTTTAAAATGAGAAATGTCAGGTGTCTAAATTATTATACAACTCCATTAAAACATAAAAATGTCAGGTGTCTAAAGTAAATTATTATAAAACCACATTTTAAAATGAGAAATGTCAGCTGTCAAATTATCATACAATTTCATTGAAATAAAATGTCAGTTTCTAAATTATTATAAAACTCCATTTAATTTTAAAAAAAATGGCAGGTGTCAAAAAGAAAAATGTCAGCTGTCAAATATAAATAATAAAACTTGATTCATTAAAGAAGTTTTACTTTGTGTATTGTTGCTCCTGACTGTTTATAACAACCCACCCATAATTGTCCCCTCATGTCAATGTCAAGTGATAAAGGATATTTAATCCCTGTGTCCTCCATTACTTTACATGTCAATATATCTCCTTGTTCAGATAAAACATGGAGGGTATGTGTATAACAGTCACACACAATGACCTATAATATGGCGTTCAGTTTTATTGGTGCTTAACGACACTTTCAACCATGTGTCAGGTATAACGTAGAACATGGTGACCAGTTTTATTGGTGTTTAACGACACTTTCAACAATGTGACAGGTATAAAGTATAACATGGTGACCAGTTTTATTGGTGCTTAACACCACTTTCAACAATGTTAGTTATAGCGTAGAACATGTTGGCCTGTTGTATTGGTGTTTAACGACACTTTCAACAATGTGTCAGGTATAACGTATAACATGCTGACCAGTTTTATTGGTGTTTAATGCCACTTTCAACCATGTGTCAGGTATAACGTAGAACATGGTGACCAGTTTTATTGGTGTTTATCTACACTTTCAACAATGTTAGTTATAGTGTAGAACATGGTGACCAGTTTTATTGGTGTTTAACGACACTGTCAACAATATGTCAGGTATGGCGTAGAACATGGTGACCAGTTTTATTGGTGTTTAACGACACTGTCAACAATATGTCAGGTATAACGTAGAACATGGTGACCAGTTTTATTGGTGTTTAACGACACTTTCAACAATGTGTCAGGTATAGCGTAGAACATGGTGACCAGTTTTATTGGTGTTTAACGCCACTTTCAACAATGTGTCAGGTATAACGTAGAACATGGTGACCAGTTTTATTGTTGTTTAGCGACACTTTCAACAATGTGTCAAGCATAACATAGAACATGGTGACCAATTTTATTGGTGTTTAACGACACTTTCAACAATGTGTCAGGTATAGCGTAGAACATGGTGACCAGTTTTATTGGTGTTTAACGCCACTTTCAACAATGTGTCAGGTATAACGTAGAACATGGTGACCAGTTTTATTGGTGTTTAACGAAACTTTCAACAATGTGTCAGGTATAACGTAGAACATGGTGACAAGTTTTGTTGGTGTTTAACGACACTTTCAACAATGTGTCAAGAATAACGTAGAACATGGTGACCAATTTTATTGGTGTTTAATGCCACTTTAAACAATGTGTCAGGTATAACGTAGAACATGGTGACCAGTTTTATTGGTGTTTAACGACACTTTCAACAATGTGTCAAGTATAACGTGGAACATGGTGACCAATTTTATTGGTGTTTAGCGACACTTTCAACCATGTGTCAGGTATAACGTAGAACATGGTGACCAATTTTATTGGTGTTTAACGACACTTTCAACAATATGTCAGGTATAACGTAGAACATGGTGACCAGTTTTATTGGTGTTTAAAGCCACTTTCAACAATGTGTCAGGTATAATGTAGAACATGGTGACCAGTTTTATTGGTGTTTAATGCCACTTTCAACAATATGTCAGGTATAACGTAGAACATGGTGACCAGTTTTATTGGTGTTTAATGACACTTTCAACAATGAATCAGGTAAAAGATAGAACATGGTGACCAGTTTTATTGGTGTTTAACAACACTTTCAACAATGTGTCAGGTATAACGTATAACATGGTGACCAGTTTTATTGATGTTTAACGCCACTTTAAACAATGTGTCAGGTATAACGTAGAACATGGTGACCAGTTTTATTGGTGTTTAATGACACTTTCAATAATGTGTCAAGTATAACGTAGAACATGGTGACCAGTTTTATTGGTGTTTAATGACACTTTCAACAATGTGTCAAGTATAACGTAGAACATGGTGACTAGTTTTATTGGTGTTTAACGATACTTTCAACAATGAATCATGTAAAAGATAGAACATGGTGACCAGTTTTATTGGTGTTTAACGCCACTTTAAACAATGTGTCAGGTATAGCGTAGAACATGGTGACCAGTTTTATTGATGTTTAACTACACTTTCAACAATGTGTCAAGTATAACGTAGAACATGGTGACCAGTTTTATTGATGTTTAACGCCACTTTCAACAATGTGTCAGGTATAACGTAGAACATGGTGACCAGTTTTATTGGTGTTTAATGACACTTTCAATAATGTGTCAAGTATAACGTAGAACATGGTGACCAGTTTTATTGGTGTTTAATGACACTTTCAACAATGTGTCAAGTATAACGTAGAACATGGTGACTAGTTTTATTGGTGTTTAACGACACTTTCAACAATGTGTCAGGTATAACGTATAATATGGCATTCAGTTTTATTGGTGTTTAACGACACTTTCGACAATGTGTCAGGTATAACGTAGAACATGGTGACCAGTTTTATTGGTGTTAAACGACACTTTCAAAAATATGTCAGGTATAACGTAGAACATCGTGACCAGTTTTATTGGTGTTTAACGACACTTTCAACAATGTGTCAGGTATAGCGTATAACATGGTGACCAGTTTTATTGGTGTTTAACGCCACTTTCAACAATGTTAGTTATAGCGTAGAACATGGTGACCAGTTTTATTGGTGTTTAAAGCCACTTTCAACTATTTGACAGGTATAAAGTATAGCATGGTGACCAGTTTTATTGGTGCTTAACGCCACTTTCAACAATGTTAGCTATAGCGTAGAAGATGTTGGCCAGTTTTATTGGTGTTTATCTACACTTTCAACAATGTGTCCGGTATAACGTATAACATGCTGGCCAGTTTTATTGGTGTTTAATGCCACTTTCAACCATGTCTCAGGTATAACGTAGAACATGGTGACCAGTTTTATTGGTGTTTAACGACACTGTCAACAATATGTCAGGTATAGCGTAGAACATGGTGACCAGTTTTATTGGTGTTTAACGACACTGTCAAAAATGTCAGGTATAACGTAGAACATGGTGACCAGTTTTATTGGTGTTTAACGACACTTTCAACAATGTGTCAAGTATAACGTAGAACATGGTCACCAGTTTTATTGGTGTTTAATGCCACTTTCAACAATGTTAGTTATAGCGTAGAAAATGGTGACCAGTTTTATTGGTGTTTAACGACACTGTCAACAATATGTCAGGTATAGCGTAGAACATGGTGACCAGTTTTATTGGTGTTTAACGACACTGTCAAAAATGTCAGGTATAACGTAGAACATGGTGACCAGTTTTATTGGTGTTTAACGACACTTTCAACAATGTGTCAAGTATAACGTAGAACATGGTCACCAGTTTTATTGGTGTTTAACGCCACTTTCAACAATGTTAGTTATAGCGTAGAACATGGTGACCAGTTTTATTGGTGTTTATCTACACTTTCAACAATGTTAGTTATAGTGTAGAACATGGTGACCAGTTTTATTGGTGTTTAACGACACTGTCAACAATATGTCGGGTATAGCGTAGAACATGGTGACCAGTTTTATTGGTGTTTAACGACACTGTCAACAATATGTCAGGTATAACGTAGAACATGGTGACCAGTTTTATTGGTGTTTAACAACACTTTCAACAATGTGTCAGGTATAACATATAACATGGTGACCAGTTTTATTGGTGTTTAACGAAACTTTCAACAATGTGTCAGGTATTACGTAGAACATGGTGACCAGTTTTATTGGTGTTTAACAACACTTTCAACAATGTGTCAGGTATAACGTATAACATGGTGACCAGTTTTATTGGTGTTTAACGACACTTTCAACAATGTGTTAGGTATAGCTCGCCGCAATTTTTTTTATGTGCGCCCCCCCTAACTTGAAATCCTGGATCCGCCCCCGTAGAGTTTACATATGACAACTAGTAACTGTTTTATCAAGTTCACCTTCTGTCTAGCTGGAATCAAACTCACAAAATGTAGTGTCATTTTTTTTACTGGTTCCTCTAATTTGTTTTTAAGGAGCGACCATTTAACTTGAAGGGGGGGTGTTATGGTTTTTTTGTTTCGTTCCGAAAAATTTTTTTCAGACAACACGAGTTAGAATATTTTTTTTTGTCACGCACAGCGCAAATTTTTTTTTCCAGAATTTAACATTAAGTTATATGACAAAAATTCTGAATCAGATTATTTTTTCTTCCTCCACCAGAATCAGAATATTTTTTTCAGCAACATTGGGAATTTTTTTTTTCAGAAAAAAACCATAACCCCCCCCCCCCCCCCTTCCCTCTCCCTGCAAGTTAAATGGGTCGTCCCTAATCAGATGTACATTTTGTATATCTGGGTAGAAACGAATCTGTGTTTCCCGTTCGTGGATAAGTGTACTCGATTCAACATTATGTGATCAAGTTTGTCAGTTACATGTACTTGCGACAGGCCGGTGGTTTTCTCAGGTTTCCTCCACCAATAAAACTGACCGCCACTATATACATTGTAACTGAAATATCGTTGAAAGTGGCACTAAACACCATAAACCAACCACCCCATTCACTGGCTTAAACACTGTCACATTTTTTGTGCCCGTCTCAAGACCTGGATTTTCACCATCATCACTGTTTAAATTTTCTGTTCATAATTGATGTGTAATAAAAATCTAATCTTAAGATACAAGTGTAAAATATAATGAATATAAATAGTATTTAGTTGTTATATCTCTGTTTATTATATTCTTATGATGTTTTTTTACAATACTTTTGGAATCTTTTGAAGTAAAAAAATGCACATGTCCCCACTTATGAATTTGGGGATTAAAACATCAAACCAATTTTTTTTCTTATAAAAAATAAAACACAAATAAATATAAATATAAATAATATATATAATGACAACAGACATCTTGTGCAGGTATATCAATTCAGACACTTTTAATGTCCAGATTTATCATATATCATCATTTAAAAAGATAAAAATGTCAGGTCTCCAAATAAATCATACAATTATCTGAAAATGTAATTTGTCCATACCTGTGTACATACAAAATATGATGCAACCAGGATACAGACTAACAGTACATGTACAAACTTATTTAAAAAATAAAATTGGCAGGTCTTCAAATATATCAAAGATCACCAAACAATCTTATTTTGTCATCTGTTTAAATTATCATACAACTTCTTTTAAAAGTAAAAATGTCAGCTGTACAAATTATTCTACAACTCAATTAAAACATAAAAATGTCATGATCAGGTGTCTAAAGTAAATTATTATAAAACTTCATTTTAAAATGAGAAATGTCAGGTGTCTAAATTATTATACAACTCCATTAAAACATAAAAATGTCAGGTGTCTAAAGTAAATTATTATAAAACCACATTTTAAAATGAGAAATGTCAGCTGTCAAATTATCATACAATTTCATTGAAATAAAATGTCAGTTTCTAAATTATTATAAAACTCCATTTAATTTAAAAAAAAATGGCAGGTGTCAAAAAGAAAAATGTCAGCTGTCAAATATAAATAATAAAACTTGATTCATTAAAGAAGTTTTACTTTGTGTATTGTTGCTCCTGACTGTTTATAACAACCCACCCATAATTGTCCCCTCGTGTCAATGTCAAGTGATAAAGGATATTTAATCCCTGTGTCTTCCATTACATTACATGTCAATATATCTCCTTGTTCAGATAAAACATGGAGGGCATGTGTATAACAGTCACACACAATGACCTATAATATGGCGTTCAGTTTTATTGGTGTTTAACGACACTTTCAACCATGTGTCAGGTATAACGTAGAACATGGTGACCAGTTTTATTGGTGTTTAACGACACTTTCAACAATGTGACAGGTATAAAGTATAACATGGTGACCAGTTTTATTGGTGCTTAACACCACTTTCAACAATGTTAGTTATAGCGTAGAACATGTTGGCCTGTTGTATTGGTGTTTAACGACACTTTCAACAATGTGTCAGGTATAACGTATAACATGCTGACCAGTTTTATTGGTGTTTAATGCCACTTTCAACCATGTGTCAGGTATAACGTAGAACATGGTGACCAGTTTTATTGGTGTTTATCTACACTTTCAACAATGTTAGTTATAGTGTAGAACATGGTGACCAGTTTTATTGGTGTTTAACGACACTGTCAACAATATGTCGGGTATAGCGTAGAACATGGTGACCAGTTTTATTGGTGTTTAACGACACTGTCAACAATATGTCAGGTATAACGTAGAACATGGTGACCAGTTTTATTGGTGTTTAACGACACTTTCAACAATGTGTCAGGTATAACGTAGAACATGGTGACCAGTTTTATTGGTGTTTAATGCCACTTTCAACAATGTGTCAGGTATAACGTAGAACATGGTGACCAGTTTTATTGTTGTTTAGCGACACTTTCAACAATGTGTCAAGTATAACGTAGAATATGGTGACCAATTTTATTGGTGTTTAACGACACTTTCAACAATGTGTCAGGTATAACGTAGAACATGGTGACCAGTTTTATTGGTGTTTAACGCCACTTTCAACAATGTGTCAGGTATAACGTAGAACATGGTGACCAATTTTATTGGTGTTTAACGACACTTTCAACAATATGTCAGGTATAGCGTAGAACATGGTGACCAGTTTTATTAGTGTTTAACGACACTTTCAACTTTGTGTGAGGTATAACGTAGAACATGGTGACCAGTTTTATTGGTGTTTAACGACACTTTCAACAATGTGTCAAGAATAACGTAGAACATGGTGACCAATTTTATTGGTGTTTAACGCCACTTTAAACAATGTGTCAGGTATAACGTAGAACATGATAAAGTTTGTCAGTTACATGTACTTGCGACAGGCCGGTGGTTTTCTCAGGTTTCCTCCACCAATAAAACTGACCGCCACTATATACATTGTAACTGAAATATCGTTGAAAGTGGCACTAAACACCATAAACCAACCACCCCATTCACTGGCTTAAACACTGTCACATTTTTTGTGCCCGTCTCAAGACCTGGATTTTCACCATCATCACTGTTTAAATTTTCTGTTCATAATTGATGTGTAATAAAAATCTAATCTTAAGATACAAGTGTAAAATATAATGAATATAAATAGTATTTAGTTGTTATATCTCTGTTTATTATATTCTTATGATGTTTTTTTACAATACTTTTGGAATCTTTTGAAGTAAAAAAATGCACATGTCCCCACTTATGAATTTGGGGATTAAAACATCAAACCAATTTTTTTTCTTATAAAAAATAAAACACAAATAAATATAAATATAAATAATATATATAATGACAACAGACATCTTGTGCAGGTATATCAATTCATACACTTTTAATGTCCAGATTTATCATATATCATCATTTAAAAAGATAAAAATGTCAGGTCTCCAAATAAATCATACAATTATCTGAAAATGTAATTTGTCCATACCTGTGTACATACAAAATATGATGCAACCAGGATACAGACTAACAGTACATGTACAAACTTATTTAAAAAATAAAATTGGCAGGTCTTCAAATATATCAAAGATCACCAAACAATCTTATTTTGTCATCTGTTTAAATTATCATACAACTTCTTTTAAAAGTAAAAATGTCAGCTGTACAAATTATTCTACAACTCAATTAAAACATAAAAATGTCATGATCAGGTGTCTAAAGTAAATTATTATAAAACTTCATTTTAAAATGAGAAATGTCAGGTGTCTAAATTATTATACAACTCCATTAAAACATAAAAATGTCAGGTGTCTAAAGTAAATTATTATAAAACCACATTTTAAAATGAGAAATGTCAGCTGTCAAATTATCATACAATTTCATTGAAATAAAATGTCAGTTTCTAAATTATTATAAAACTCCATTTAATTTAAAAAAAAATGGCAGGTGTCAAAAAGAAAAATGTCAGCTGTCAAATATAAATAATAAAACTTGATTCATTAAAGAAGTTTTACTTTGTGTATTGTTGCTCCTGACTGTTTATAACAACCCACCCATAATTGTCCCCTCATGTCAATGTCAAGTGATAAAGGATATTTAATCCCTGTGTCCTCCATTACTTTACATGTCAATATATCTCCTTGTTCAGATAAAACATGGAGGGCATGTGTATAACAGTCACACACAATGACCTATAATATGGCGTTCAGTTTTATTGGTGTTTAACGACACTTTCAACCATGTGTCAGGTATAACGTAGAACATGGTGACCAGTTTTATTGGTGTTTAACGACACTTTCAACAATGTGACAGGTATAAAGTATAACATGGTGACCAGTTTTATTGGTGCTTAACACCACTTTCAACAATGTTAGTTATAGCGTAGAACATGTTGGCCTGTTGTATTGGTGTTTAACGACACTTTCAACAATGTGTCAGGTATAACGTATAACATGCTGACCAGTTTTATTGGTGTTTAATGCCACTTTCAACCATGTGTCAGGTATAACGTAGAACATGGTGACCAGTTTTATTGGTGTTTATCTACAATTTCAACAATGTTAGTTATAGTGTAGAACATGGTGACCAGTTTTATTGGTGTTTAACGACACTGTCAACAATATGTCGGGTATAGCATAGAACATGGTGACCAGTTTTATTGGTGTTTAACGACACTTTCAACAATGTGTCAGGTATAACGTAGAACATGGTGACCAGTTTTATTGGTGTTTAATGCCACTTTCAACAATGTGTCAGGTATAACGTAGAACATGGTGACCAGTTTTATTGTTGTTTAGCGACACTTTCAACAATGTGTCAAGTATAACGTAGAACATGGTGACCAATTTTATTGGTGTTTAACGACACTTTCAACAATATGTCAAGAATAACGTAGAACATGGTGACCAATTTTATTGGTGTTTAATGCCACTTTAAACAATGTGTCAGGTATAACGTAGAACATGGTGACCAGTTTTATTGGTGTTTAACGACACTTTCAACAATGTGTCAAGTATAACGTGGAACATGGTGACCAATTTTATTGGTGTTTAGCGACACTTTCAACCATGTGTCAGGTATAACGTAGAACATGGTGACCAATTTTATTGGTGTTTAACGACACTTTCAACAATATGTCAGGTATAACGTAGAACATGGTGACCAGTTTTATTGGTGTTTAAAGCCACTTTCAACAATGTGTCAGGTATAATGTAGAACATGGTGACCAGTTTTATTGGTGTTTAATGCCACTTTCAACAATATGTCAGGTATAACGTAGAACATGGTGACCAGTTTTATTGGTGTTTAATGACACTTTCAACAATGAATCAGGTAAAAGATAGAACATGGTGACCAGTTTTATTGGTGTTTAACAACACTTTCAACAATGTGTCAGGTATAACGTATAACATGGTGACCAGTTTTATTGATGTTTAACGCCACTTTAAACAATGTGTCAGGTATAACGTAGAACATGGTGACCAGTTTTATTGGTGTTTAATGACACTTTCAATAATGTGTCAAGTATAACGTAGAACATGGTGACCAGTTTTATTGGTGTTTAATGACACTTTCAACAATGTGTCAAGTATAACGTAGAACATGGTGACTAGTTTTATTGGTGTTTAACGATACTTTCAACAATGAATCATGTAAAAGATAGAACATGGTGACCAGTTTTATTGGTGTTTAACGCCACTTTAAACAATGTGTCAGGTATAGCGTAGAACATGGTGACCAGTTTTATTGATGTTTAACTACACTTTCAACAATGTGTCAAGTATAACGTAGAACATGGTGACCAGTTTTATTGATGTTTAACGCCACTTTCAACAATGTGTCAGGTATAACGTAGAACATGGTGACCAGTTTTATTGGTGTTTAATGACACTTTCAATAATGTGTCAAGTATAACGTAGAACATGGTGACCAGTTTTATTGGTGTTTAATGACACTTTCAACAATGTGTCAAGTATAACGTAGAACATGGTGACTAGTTTTATTGGTGTTTAACGACACTTTCAACAATGTGTCAGGTATAACGTATAATATGGCATTCAGTTTTATTGGTGTTTAACGACACTTTCGACAATGTGTCAGGTATAACGTAGAACATGGTGACCAGTTTTATTGGTGTTAAACGACACTTTCAAAAATATGTCAGGTATAACGTAGAACATCGTGACCAGTTTTATTGGTGTTTAACGACACTTTCAACAATGTGTCAGGTATAGCGTATAACATGGTGACCAGTTTTATTGGTGTTTAACGCCACTTTCAACAATGTTAGTTATAGCGTAGAACATGGTGACCAGTTTTATTGGTGTTTAACGCCACTTTCAACTATTTGACAGGTATAAAGTATAGCATGGTGACCAGTTTTATTGGTGCTTAACGCCACTTTCAACAATGTTAGCTATAGCGTAGAAGATGTTGGCCAGTTTTATTGGTGTTTATCTACACTTTCAACAATGTGTCCGGTATAACGTATAACATGCTGGCCAGTTTTATTGGTGTTTAATGCCACTTTCAACCATGTCTCAGGTATAACGTAGAACATGGTGACCAGTTTTATTGGTGTTTAACGACACTGTCAACAATATGTCAGGTATAGCGTAGAACATGGTGACCAGTTTTATTGGTGTTTAACGACACTGTCAAAAATGTCAGGTATAACGTAGAACATGGTGACCAGTTTTATTGGTGTTTAACGACACTTTCAACAATGTGTCAAGTATAACGTAGAACATGGTCACCAGTTTTATTGGTGTTTAATGCCACTTTCAACAATGTTAGTTATAGCGTAGAAAATGGTGACCAGTTTTATTGGTGTTTAACGACACTGTCAACAATATGTCAGGTATAGCGTAGAACATGGTGACCAGTTTTATTGGTGTTTAACGACACTGTCAAAAATGTCAGGTATAACGTAGAACATGGTGACCAGTTTTATTGGTGTTTAACGACACTTTCAACAATGTGTCAAGTATAACGTAGAACATGGTCACCAGTTTTATTGGTGTTTAACGCCACTTTCAACAATGTTAGTTATAGCGTAGAACATGGTGACCAGTTTTATTGGTGTTTATCTACACTTTCAACAATGTTAGTTATAGTGTAGAACATGGTGACCAGTTTTATTGGTGTTTAACGACACTGTCAACAATATGTCGGGTATAGCGTAGAACATGGTGACCAGTTTTATTGGTGTTTAACGACACTGTCAACAATATGTCAGGTATAACGTAGAACATGGTGACCAGTTTTATTGGTGTTTAACAACACTTTCAACAATGTGTCAGGTATAACATATAACATGGTGACCAGTTTTATTGGTGTTTAACGAAACTTTCAACAATGTGTCAGGTATTACGTAGAACATGGTGACCAGTTTTATTGGTGTTTAACAACACTTTCAACAATGTGTCAGGTATAACGTATAACATGGTGACCAGTTTTATTGGTGTTTAACGACACTTTCAACAATGTGTTAGGTATAGCTCGCCGCAATTTTTTTTATGTGCGCCCCCCCTAACTTGAAATCCTGGATCCGCCCCCGTAGAGTTTACATATGACAACTAGTAACTGTTTTATCAAGTTCACCTTCTGTCTAGCTGGAATCAAACTCACAAAATGTAGTGTCATTTTTTTTACTGGTTCCTCTAATTTGTTTTTAAGGAGCGACCATTTAACTTGAAGGGGGGGTGTTATGGTTTTTTTGTTTCGTTCCGAAAAATTTTTTTCAGACAACACGAGTTAGAATATTTTTTTTTGTCACGCACAGCGCAAATTTTTTTTTCCAGAATTTAACATTAAGTTATATGACAAAAATTCTGAATCAGATTATTTTTTCTTCCTCCACCAGAATCAGAATATTTTTTTCAGCAACATTGGGAATTTTTTTTTTCAGAAAAAAACCATAACCCCCCCCCCCCCCCCTTCCCTCTCCCTGCAAGTTAAATGGGTCGTCCCTAATCAGATGTACATTTTGTATATCTGGGTAGAAACGAATCTGTGTTTCCCGTTCGTGGATAAGTGTACTCGATTCAACATTATGTGATCAAGTTTGTCAGTTACATGTACTTGCGACAGGCCGGTGGTTTTCTCAGGTTTCCTCCACCAATAAAACTGACCGCCACTATATACATTGTAACTGAAATATCGTTGAAAGTGGCACTAAACACCATAAACCAACCACCCCATTCACTGGCTTAAACACTGTCACATTTTTTGTGCCCGTCTCAAGACCTGGATTTTCACCATCATCACTGTTTAAATTTTCTGTTCATAATTGATGTGTAATAAAAATCTAATCTTAAGATACAAGTGTAAAATATAATGAATATAAATAGTATTTAGTTGTTATATCTCTGTTTATTATATTCTTATGATGTTTTTTTACAATACTTTTGGAATCTTTTGAAGTAAAAAAATGCACATGTCCCCACTTATGAATTTGGGGATTAAAACATCAAACCAATTTTTTTTCTTATAAAAAATAAAACACAAATAAATATAAATATAAATAATATATATAATGACAACAGACATCTTGTGCAGGTATATCAATTCAGACACTTTTAATGTCCAGATTTATCATATATCATCATTTAAAAAGATAAAAATGTCAGGTCTCCAAATAAATCATACAATTATCTGAAAATGTAATTTGTCCATACCTGTGTACATACAAAATATGATGCAACCAGGATACAGACTAACAGTACATGTACAAACTTATTTAAAAAATAAAATTGGCAGGTCTTCAAATATATCAAAGATCACCAAACAATCTTATTTTGTCATCTGTTTAAATTATCATACAACTTCTTTTAAAAGTAAAAATGTCAGCTGTACAAATTATTCTACAACTCAATTAAAACATAAAAATGTCATGATCAGGTGTCTAAAGTAAATTATTATAAAACTTCATTTTAAAATGAGAAATGTCAGGTGTCTAAATTATTATACAACTCCATTAAAACATAAAAATGTCAGGTGTCTAAAGTAAATTATTATAAAACCACATTTTAAAATGAGAAATGTCAGCTGTCAAATTATCATACAATTTCATTGAAATAAAATGTCAGTTTCTAAATTATTATAAAACTCCATTTAATTTAAAAAAAAATGGCAGGTGTCAAAAAGAAAAATGTCAGCTGTCAAATATAAATAATAAAACTTGATTCATTAAAGAAGTTTTACTTTGTGTATTGTTGCTCCTGACTGTTTATAACAACCCACCCATAATTGTCCCCTCGTGTCAATGTCAAGTGATAAAGGATATTTAATCCCTGTGTCTTCCATTACATTACATGTCAATATATCTCCTTGTTCAGATAAAACATGGAGGGCATGTGTATAACAGTCACACACAATGACCTATAATATGGCGTTCAGTTTTATTGGTGTTTAACGACACTTTCAACCATGTGTCAGGTATAACGTAGAACATGGTGACCAGTTTTATTGGTGTTTAACGACACTTTCAACAATGTGACAGGTATAAAGTATAACATGGTGACCAGTTTTATTGGTGCTTAACACCACTTTCAACAATGTTAGTTATAGCGTAGAACATGTTGGCCTGTTGTATTGGTGTTTAACGACACTTTCAACAATGTGTCAGGTATAACGTATAACATGCTGACCAGTTTTATTGGTGTTTAATGCCACTTTCAACCATGTGTCAGGTATAACGTAGAACATGGTGACCAGTTTTATTGGTGTTTATCTACACTTTCAACAATGTTAGTTATAGTGTAGAACATGGTGACCAGTTTTATTGGTGTTTAACGACACTGTCAACAATATGTCGGGTATAGCGTAGAACATGGTGACCAGTTTTATTGGTGTTTAACGACACTGTCAACAATATGTCAGGTATAACGTAGAACATGGTGACCAGTTTTATTGGTGTTTAACGACACTTTCAACAATGTGTCAGGTATAACGTAGAACATGGTGACCAGTTTTATTGGTGTTTAATGCCACTTTCAACAATGTGTCAGGTATAACGTAGAACATGGTGACCAGTTTTATTGTTGTTTAGCGACACTTTCAACAATGTGTCAAGTATAACGTAGAATATGGTGACCAATTTTATTGGTGTTTAACGACACTTTCAACAATGTGTCAGGTATAACGTAGAACATGGTGACCAGTTTTATTGGTGTTTAACGCCACTTTCAACAATGTGTCAGGTATAACGTAGAACATGGTGACCAATTTTATTGGTGTTTAACGACACTTTCAACAATATGTCAGGTATAGCGTAGAACATGGTGACCAGTTTTATTAGTGTTTAACGACACTTTCAACTTTGTGTGAGGTATAACGTAGAACATGGTGACCAGTTTTATTGGTGTTTAACGACACTTTCAACAATGTGTCAAGAATAACGTAGAACATGGTGACCAATTTTATTGGTGTTTAACGCCACTTTAAACAATGTGTCAGGTATAACGTAGAACATGATAAAGTTTGTCAGTTACATGTACTTGCGACAGGCCGGTGGTTTTCTCAGGTTTCCTCCACCAATAAAACTGACCGCCACTATATACATTGTAACTGAAATATCGTTGAAAGTGGCACTAAACACCATAAACCAACCACCCCATTCACTGGCTTAAACACTGTCACATTTTTTGTGCCCGTCTCAAGACCTGGATTTTCACCATCATCACTGTTTAAATTTTCTGTTCATAATTGATGTGTAATAAAAATCTAATCTTAAGATACAAGTGTAAAATATAATGAATATAAATAGTATTTAGTTGTTATATCTCTGTTTATTATATTCTTATGATGTTTTTTTACAATACTTTTGGAATCTTTTGAAGTAAAAAAATGCACATGTCCCCACTTATGAATTTGGGGATTAAAACATCAAACCAATTTTTTTTCTTATAAAAAATAAAACACAAATAAATATAAATATAAATAATATATATAATGACAACAGACATCTTGTGCAGGTATATCAATTCATACACTTTTAATGTCCAGATTTATCATATATCATCATTTAAAAAGATAAAAATGTCAGGTCTCCAAATAAATCATACAATTATCTGAAAATGTAATTTGTCCATACCTGTGTACATACAAAATATGATGCAACCAGGATACAGACTAACAGTACATGTACAAACTTATTTAAAAAATAAAATTGGCAGGTCTTCAAATATATCAAAGATCACCAAACAATCTTATTTTGTCATCTGTTTAAATTATCATACAACTTCTTTTAAAAGTAAAAATGTCAGCTGTACAAATTATTCTACAACTCAATTAAAACATAAAAATGTCATGATCAGGTGTCTAAAGTAAATTATTATAAAACTTCATTTTAAAATGAGAAATGTCAGGTGTCTAAATTATTATACAACTCCATTAAAACATAAAAATGTCAGGTGTCTAAAGTAAATTATTATAAAACCACATTTTAAAATGAGAAATGTCAGCTGTCAAATTATCATACAATTTCATTGAAATAAAATGTCAGTTTCTAAATTATTATAAAACTCCATTTAATTTAAAAAAAAATGGCAGGTGTCAAAAAGAAAAATGTCAGCTGTCAAATATAAATAATAAAACTTGATTCATTAAAGAAGTTTTACTTTGTGTATTGTTGCTCCTGACTGTTTATAACAACCCACCCATAATTGTCCCCTCATGTCAATGTCAAGTGATAAAGGATATTTAATCCCTGTGTCCTCCATTACTTTACATGTCAATATATCTCCTTGTTCAGATAAAACATGGAGGGCATGTGTATAACAGTCACACACAATGACCTATAATATGGCGTTCAGTTTTATTGGTGTTTAACGACACTTTCAACCATGTGTCAGGTATAACGTAGAACATGGTGACCAGTTTTATTGGTGTTTAACGACACTTTCAACAATGTGACAGGTATAAAGTATAACATGGTGACCAGTTTTATTGGTGCTTAACACCACTTTCAACAATGTTAGTTATAGCGTAGAACATGTTGGCCTGTTGTATTGGTGTTTAACGACACTTTCAACAATGTGTCAGGTATAACGTATAACATGCTGACCAGTTTTATTGGTGTTTAATGCCACTTTCAACCATGTGTCAGGTATAACGTAGAACATGGTGACCAGTTTTATTGGTGTTTATCTACAATTTCAACAATGTTAGTTATAGTGTAGAACATGGTGACCAGTTTTATTGGTGTTTAACGACACTGTCAACAATATGTCGGGTATAGCATAGAACATGGTGACCAGTTTTATTGGTGTTTAACGACACTTTCAACAATGTGTCAGGTATAACGTAGAACATGGTGACCAGTTTTATTGGTGTTTAATGCCACTTTCAACAATGTGTCAGGTATAACGTAGAACATGGTGACCAGTTTTATTGTTGTTTAGCGACACTTTCAACAATGTGTCAAGTATAACGTAGAACATGGTGACCAATTTTATTGGTGTTTAACGACACTTTCAACAATGTGTCAAGTATAACGTAGAACATGGTGACCAGTTTTATTGGTGTTTAACGCCACTTTCAACAATGTGTCAGGTATAACGTAGAACATGGTGACCAATTTTATTGGTGTTTAACGACACTTTCAACAATATGTCAGGTATAGCGTATAACATGGTGACCAGTTTTATTGGTGTTTAACGAAACTTTCAACAATGTGTCAGGTATAACGTAGAACATGGTGACCAGTTTTATTGGTGTTTAACGCCACTTTCAACAATGTGTCAGGTATAACGTAGAACATGGTGACCAATTTTATTGGTGTTTAACGACACTTTCAACAATATGTCAGGTATAGCGTAGAAAATGGTGACCAGTTTTATTGGTGTTTAACGACACTTTCAACTTTGTGTGAGGTATAACGTAGAACATGGTGACCAGTTTTATTGGTGTTTAACGACACTTTCAACAATGTGTCAAGAATAACGTAGAACATGGTGACCAATTTTATTGGTGTTTAACGCCACTTTAAACAATGTGTCAGGTATAACGTAGAACATGGTGACCAGTTTTATTGGTGTTTAACGACACTTTCAATAATGTGTCAAGAATAACGTAGAACATGGTGACCAATTTTATTGGTGTTTAACGACACTTTCAACCATGTGTCAGGTATAACGTAGAACATGGTGACCAGTTTTATTGGTGTTTAACACCATTTTCAACAATGTTAGTTATAGCGTAGAACATGGTGATCAGTTTTATTGGTGTTTAATGCCACTTTCAACAATGTGTGAGGTATAACGTAGAACATGGTGACCAGTTTTATTGGTGTTTAACGACACTTTCAACAATTTGTCAAGTATAACGTAGAACATGGTGACCAGTTTTATTGGTGTTTAATGACACTTTCAACAATGTGTCAGGTATAACGTATAACATGGTGACCAGTTTTATTGGTGTTTAACGACACTTTCAACAATGTGTCAGGTATAGCTCGCCGCAATTTTTTTTATGTGCGCCCCCCCTAACTTGAAATCCTGTATCCGCCCCCGTAGAGTATACATATGACAACTAGTAACTGTTTTATCTAGTTCACCTTCTGTCTAGCTGGAATCAAACTCACAAAATGTAGTGTCATTTTTTTTACTGGTTCCTCTAATTTGTTTTTAAGGAGCGACCATTTAACTTGAAGGGGGGGGTGTTATGGTTTTTTTGTTTCATTCAGAAATTTTTTTTTCAGACAACACAAGAGTTAGAATATTTTTTTTTGTCGCGCACAGCGCAAATTTTTTTTCCAGAATTTAACATTAAGTTATATGACAAAAATTCTGAATCAGATTATTTTTTTTTCCTCCACCAAAATCAGAATATTTTTTTCAGCAACATTGGGAATTTTTTTTTTTAGAAAAAAAACATACCCCCCCTCCCCTCTCCCTGCAAGTTAAATGGGTCGTCCCTAATCAGATGTACATTTTGTATATCTGGGTAGAAACGAATCTGTGTTTCCCGTTCGTGGATAAGTGTACTCGATTCAACATTATGTGATCAAGTTTGTCAGTTACATGTACTTGCGACAGGCCGGTGGTTTTCTCAGGTTTCCTCCACCAATAAAACTGACCGCCACTATATACATTGTAACTGAAATATCGTTGAAAGTGGCACTAAACACCATAAACCAACCACCCCATTCACTGGCTTAAACACTGTCACATTTTTTGTGCCCGTCTCAAGACCTGGATTTTCACCATCATCACTGTTTAAATTTTCTGTTCATAATTGATGTGTAATAAAAATCTAATCTTAAGATACAAGTGTAAAATATAATGAATATAAATAGTATTTAGTTGTTATATCTCTGTTTATTATATTCTTATGATGTTTTTTACAATACTTTTGGAATCTTTTGAAATAAAAAAATGCACATGTCCCCACTTATGAATTTGGGGATTAAAACATCAAACCAATTTTTTTTCTTATAAAAAATAAAACACAAATAAATATAAATATAAATAATATATATAATGACAACAGACATCTTGTGCAGGTATATCAATTCAGACACTTTTAATGTCCAGATTTATCATATATCATCATTTAAAAAGATAAAAATGTCAGGTCTCCAAATAAATCATACAATTATCTGAAAATGTAATTTGTCCATACCTGTGTACATACAAAATATGATGCAACCAGGATACAGACTAACAGTACATGTACAAACTTATTTAAAAAATAAAATTGGCAGGTCTTCAAATATATCAAAGATCACCAAACAATCTTATTTTGTCATCTGTTTAAATTATCATACAACTTCTTTTAAAAGTAAAAATGTCAGCTGTACAAATTATTCTACAACTCAATTAAAACATAAAAATGTCATGATCAGGTGTCTAAAGTAAATTATTATAAAACTTCATTTTAAAATGAGAAATGTCAGGTGTCTAAATTATTATACAACTCCATTAAAACATAAAAATGTCAGGTGTCTAAAGTAAATTATTATAAAACCACATTTTAAAATGAGAAATGTCAGCTGTCAAATTATCATACAATTTCATTGAAATAAAATGTCAGTTTCTAAATTATTATAAAACTCCATTTAATTTTAAAAAAAATGGCAGGTGTCAAAAAGAAAAATGTCAGCTGTCAAATATAAATAATAAAACTTGATTCATTAAAGAAGTTTTACTTTGTGTATTGTTGCTCCTGACTGTTTATAACAACCCACCCATAATTGTCCCCTCATGTCAATGTCAAGTGATAAAGGATATTTAATCCCTGTGTCCTCCATTACTTTACATGTCAATATATCTCCTTGTTCAGATAAAACATGGAGGGTATGTGTATAACAGTCACACACAATGACCTATAATATGGCGTTCAGTTTTATTGGTGCTTAACGACACTTTCAACCATGTGTCAGGTATAACGTAGAACATGGTGACCAGTTTTATTGGTGTTTAACGACACTTTCAACAATGTGACAGGTATAAAGTATAACATGGTGACCAGTTTTATTGGTGCTTAACACCACTTTCAACAATGTTAGTTATAGCGTAGAACATGTTGGCCTGTTGTATTGGTGTTTAACGACACTTTCAACAATGTGTCAGGTATAACGTATAACATGCTGACCAGTTTTATTGGTGTTTAATGCCACTTTCAACCATGTGTCAGGTATAACGTAGAACATGGTGACCAGTTTTATTGGTGTTTATCTACACTTTCAACAATGTTAGTTATAGTGTAGAACATGGTGACCAGTTTTATTGGTGTTTAACGACACTGTCAACAATATGTCAGGTATGGCGTAGAACATGGTGACCAGTTTTATTGGTGTTTAACGACACTGTCAACAATATGTCAGGTATAACATAGAACATGGTGACCAGTTTTATTGGTGTTTAACGACACTTTCAACAATGTGTCAGGTATAGCGTAGAACATGGTGACCAGTTTTATTGGTGTTTAACGCCACTTTCAACAATGTGTCAGGTATAACGTAGAACATGGTGACCAGTTTTATTGTTGTTTAGCGACACTTTCAACAATGTGTCAAGCATAACATAGAACATGGTGACCAATTTTATTGGTGTTTAACGACACTTTCAACAATGTGTCAGGTATAGCGTAGAACATGGTGACCAGTTTTATTGGTGTTTAACGCCACTTTCAACAATGTGTCAGGTATAACGTAGAACATGGTGACCAGTTTTATTGGTGTTTAACGAAACTTTCAACAATGTGTCAGGTATAACGTAGAACATGGTGACAAGTTTTGTTGGTGTTTAACGACACTTTCAACAATGTGTCAAGAATAACGTAGAACATGGTGACCAATTTTATTGGTGTTTAATGCCACTTTAAACAATGTGTCAGGTATAACGTAGAACATGGTGACCAGTTTTATTGGTGTTTAACGACACTTTCAACAATGTGTCAAGTATAACGTGGAACATGGTGACCAATTTTATTGGTGTTTAGCGACACTTTCAACCATGTGTCAGGTATAACGTAGAACATGGTGACCAATTTTATTGGTGTTTAACGACACTTTCAACAATATGTCAGGTATAACGTAGAACATGGTGACCAGTTTTATTGGTGTTTAAAGCCACTTTCAACAATGTGTCAGGTATAATGTAGAACATGGTGACCAGTTTTATTGGTGTTTAATGCCACTTTCAACAATATGTCAGGTATAACGTAGAACATGGTGACCAGTTTTATTGGTGTTTAATGACACTTTCAACAATGAATCAGGTAAAAGATAGAACATGGTGACCAGTTTTATTGGTGTTTAACAACACTTTCAACAATGTGTCAGGTATAACGTATAACATGGTGACCAGTTTTATTGGTGTTTAACGACACTTTCAACAATGTGTCAGGTATAGCTCGCCGCAATTTTTTTTATGTGCGCCCCCCCTAACTTGAAATCCTGGATCCGCCCCCGTAGAGTTTACATATGACAACTAGTAACTGTTTTATCAAGTTCACCTTCTGTCTAGCTGGAATCAAACTCACAAAATGTAGTGTCATTTTTTTTACTGGTTCCTCTAATTTGTTTTTAAGGAGCGACCATTTAACTTGAAGGGGGGGTGTTATGGTTTTTTTGTTTCGTTGCGAAATTTTTTTTTCAGACAACACGAGTTAGAATATTTTTTTTTGTCACGCACAGCGCAAATTTTTTTTTCCAGAATTTAACATTAAGTTATATGACAAAAATCCTGAATCAGATTATTTTTTCTTCCTCCACCAAAATCAGAATATTTTCTTCAGCAACATTGGGAATTTTTTTTTTCAGAAAAAAACCATACCCCCCCCCCCCCCTTCCCTCTCCCTGCAAGTTAAATGGGTCGTCCCTAATCAGATGTACATTTTGTATATCTGGGTAGAAACGAATCTGTGTTTCCCGTTCGTGGATAAGTGTACTCGATTCAACATTATGTGATCAAGTTTGTCAGTTACATGTACTTGCGACAGGCCGGTGGTTTTCTCAGGTTTCCTCCACCAATAAAACTGACCGCCACTATATACATTGTAACTGAAATATCGTTGAAAGTGGCACTAAACACCATAAACCAACCACCCCATTCACTGGCTTAAACACTGTCACATTTTTTGTGCCCGTCTCAAGACCTGGATTTTCACCATCATCACTGTTTAAATTTTCTGTTCATAATTGATGTGTAATAAAAATCTAATCTTAAGATACAAGTGTAAAATATAATGAATATAAATAGTATTTAGTTGTTATATCTCTGTTTATTATATTCTTATGATGTTTTTTTACAATACTTTTGGAATCTTTTGAAGTAAAAAAATGCACATGTCCCCACTTATGAATTTGGGGATTAAAACATCAAACCAATTTTTTTTCTTATAAAAAATAAAACACAAATAAATATAAATATAAATAATATATATAATGACAACAGACATCTTGTGCAGGTATATCAATTCATACACTTTTAATGTCCAGATTTATCATATATCATCATTTAAAAAGATAAAAATGTCAGGTCTCCAAATAAATCATACAATTATCTGAAAATGTAATTTGTCCATACCTGTGTACATACAAAATATGATGCAACCAGGATACAGACTAACAGTACATGTACAAACTTATTTAAAAAATAAAATTGGCAGGTCTTCAAATATATCAAAGATCACCAAACAATCTTATTTTGTCATCTGTTTAAATTATCATACAACTTCTTTTAAAAGTAAAAATGTCAGCTGTACAAATTATTCTACAACTCAATTAAAACATAAAAATGTCATGATCAGGTGTCTAAAGTAAATTATTATAAAACTTCATTTTAAAATGAGAAATGTCAGGTGTCTAAATTATTATACAACTCCATTAAAACATAAAAATGTCAGGTGTCTAAAGTAAATTATTATAAAACCACATTTTAAAATGAGAAATGTCAGCTGTCAAATTATCATACAATTTCATTGAAATAAAATGTCAGTTTCTAAATTATTATAAAACTCCATTTAATTTAAAAAAAAATGGCAGGTGTCAAAAAGAAAAATGTCAGCTGTCAAATATAAATAATAAAACTTGATTCATTAAAGAAGTTTTACTTTGTGTATTGTTGCTCCTGACTGTTTATAACAACCCACCCATAATTGTCCCCTCATGTCAATGTCAAGTGATAAAGGATATTTAATCCCTGTGTCCTCCATTACTTTACATGTCAATATATCTCCTTGTTCAGATAAAACATGGAGGGCATGTGTATAACAGTCACACACAATGACCTATAATATGGCGTTCAGTTTTATTGGTGTTTAACGACACTTTCAACCATGTGTCAGGTATAACGTAGAACATGGTGACCAGTTTTATTGGTGTTTAACGACACTTTCAACAATGTGACAGGTATAAAGTATAACATGGTGACCAGTTTTATTGGTGCTTAACACCACTTTCAACAATGTTAGTTATAGCGTAGAACATGTTGGCCTGTTGTATTGGTGTTTAACGACACTTTCAACAATGTGTCAGGTATAACGTATAACATGCTGACCAGTTTTATTGGTGTTTAATGCCACTTTCAACCATGTGTCAGGTATAACGTAGAACATGGTGACCAGTTTTATTGGTGTTTATCTACAATTTCAACAATGTTAGTTATAGTGTAGAACATGGTGACCAGTTTTATTGGTGTTTAACGACACTGTCAACAATATGTCGGGTATAGCATAGAACATGGTGACCAGTTTTATTGGTGTTTAACGACACTTTCAACAATGTGTCAGGTATAACGTAGAACATGGTGACCAGTTTTATTGGTGTTTAATGCCACTTTCAACAATGTGTCAGGTATAACGTAGAACATGGTGACCAGTTTTATTGTTGTTTAGCGACACTTTCAACAATGTGTCAAGTATAACGTAGAACATGGTGACCAATTTTATTGGTGTTTAACGACACTTTCAACAATGTGTCAAGTATAACGTAGAACATGGTGACCAGTTTTATTGGTGTTTAACGCCACTTTCAACAATGTGTCAGGTATAACGTAGAACATGGTGACCAATTTTATTGGTGTTTAACGACACTTTCAACAATATGTCAGGTATAGCGTATAACATGGTGACCAGTTTTATTGGTGTTTAACGAAACTTTCAACAATGTGTCAGGTATAACGTAGAACATGGTGACCAGTTTTATTGGTGTTTAACGCCACTTTCAACAATGTGTCAGGTATAACGTAGAACATGGTGACCAATTTTATTGGTGTTTAACGACACTTTCAACAATATGTCAGGTATAGCGTAGAAAATGGTGACCAGTTTTATTGGTGTTTAACGACACTTTCAACTTTGTGTGAGGTATAACGTAGAACATGGTGACCAGTTTTATTGGTGTTTAACGACACTTTCAACAATGTGTCAAGAATAACGTAGAACATGGTGACCAATTTTATTGGTGTTTAACGCCACTTTAAACAATGTGTCAGGTATAACGTAGAACATGGTGACCAGTTTTATTGGTGTTTAACGACACTTTCAATAATGTGTCAAGAATAACGTAGAACATGGTGACCAATTTTATTGGTGTTTAACGACACTTTCAACCATGTGTCAGGTATAACGTAGAACATGGTGACCAGTTTTATTGGTGTTTAACACCATTTTCAACAATGTTAGTTATAGCGTAGAACATGGTGATCAGTTTTATTGGTGTTTAATGCCACTTTCAACAATGTGTGAGGTATAACGTAGAACATGGTGACCAGTTTTATTGGTGTTTAACGACACTTTCAACAATTTGTCAAGTATAACGTAGAACATGGTGACCAGTTTTATTGGTGTTTAATGACACTTTCAACAATGTGTCAGGTATAACGTATAACATGGTGACCAGTTTTATTGGTGTTTAACGACACTTTCAACAATGTGTCAGGTATAGCTCGCCGCAATTTTTTTTATGTGCGCCCCCCCTAACTTGAAATCCTGTATCCGCCCCCGTAGAGTATACATATGACAACTAGTAACTGTTTTATCTAGTTCACCTTCTGTCTAGCTGGAATCAAACTCACAAAATGTAGTGTCATTTTTTTTACTGGTTCCTCTAATTTGTTTTTAAGGAGCGACCATTTAACTTGAAGGGGGGGGTGTTATGGTTTTTTTGTTTCATTCAGAAATTTTTTTTTCAGACAACACAAGAGTTAGAATATTTTTTTTTGTCGCGCACAGCGCAAATTTTTTTTCCAGAATTTAACATTAAGTTATATGACAAAAATTCTGAATCAGATTATTTTTTTTTCCTCCACCAAAATCAGAATATTTTTTTCAGCAACATTGGGAATTTTTTTTTTTAGAAAAAAAACATACCCCCCCTCCCCTCTCCCTGCAAGTTAAATGGGTCGTCCCTAATCAGATGTACATTTTGTATATCTGGGTAGAAACGAATCTGTGTTTCCCGTTCGTGGATAAGTGTACTCGATTCAACATTATGTGATCAAGTTTGTCAGTTACATGTACTTGCGACAGGCCGGTGGTTTTCTCAGGTTTCCTCCACCAATAAAACTGACCGCCACTATATACATTGTAACTGAAATATCGTTGAAAGTGGCACTAAACACCATAAACCAACCACCCCATTCACTGGCTTAAACACTGTCACATTTTTTGTGCCCGTCTCAAGACCTGGATTTTCACCATCATCACTGTTTAAATTTTCTGTTCATAATTGATGTGTAATAAAAATCTAATCTTAAGATACAAGTGTAAAATATAATGAATATAAATAGTATTTAGTTGTTATATCTCTGTTTATTATATTCTTATGATGTTTTTTACAATACTTTTGGAATCTTTTGAAATAAAAAAATGCACATGTCCCCACTTATGAATTTGGGGATTAAAACATCAAACCAATTTTTTTTCTTATAAAAAATAAAACACAAATAAATATAAATATAAATAATATATATAATGACAACAGACATCTTGTGCAGGTATATCAATTCATACACTTTTAATGTCCAGATTTATCATATATCATCATTTAAAAAGATAAAAATGTCAGGTTTCTAAATAAATCATACAATTATCTGAAAATGTCATTTGTCCATACCTGTGTACATACAAAATATGATGCAACCAGGATACAGACTAACAGTACATGTACAAACTTATTTAAAAAATAAAATTGGCAGGTCTTCAAATATATCAAAGATCACCAAACAATCTTATTTTGTCATCTGTTTAAATTATCATACAACTTCTTTTAAAAGTAAAAATGTCAGCTGTACAAATTATTCTACAACTCAATTAAAACATAAAAATGTCATGATCAGGTGTCTAAAGTAAATTATTATAAAACTTCATTTTAAAATGAGAAATGTCAGCTGTCTAAATTATTATACAACTCCATTAAAACATAAAAATGTCAGGTGTCTAAAGTAAATTATTATAAAACCACATTTTAAAATGAGAAATGTCAGCTGTCAAATTATCATACAATTTCATTGAAATAAAATGTCAGTTTCTAAATTATTATAAAACTCCATTTAATTTAAAAAAAAATGGCAGGTGTCAAAAAGAAAAATGTCAGCTGTCAAATATAAATAATAAAACTTGATTCATTAAAGAAGTTTTACTTTGTGTATTGTTGCTCCTGACTGTTTATAACAACCCACCCATAATTGTCCCCTCATGTCAATGTCAAGTGATAAAGGATATTTAATCCCTGTGTCCTCCATTACTTTACATGTCAATATATCTCCTTGTTCAGATAAAACATGGAGGGCATGTGTATAACAGTCACACACAATGACCTATAATATGGCGTTCAGTTTTATTGGTGTTTAACGACACTTTCAAACATGTGTCAGGTATAACGTAGAACATGGTGACCAGTTTTATTGGTGTTTAACGACACTTTCAACAATGTGACAGGTATAACGTAGAACATGGTGACCAATTTTATTGGTGTTTAATGACACTTTCAACAATATGTCAGGTATAACGTAGAACATGTTGACCAGTTTTATTGGTGTTTAACGACACTTTCAACAATGTGTGAGGTATAACGTAGATCATGGTGACCAGTTTTATTGGTGTTTAACGACACTTTCAACAATGTGTCAAGTATAATGTAGAACATGGTGACCAATTTTATTGGTGTTTAACGACACTTTCAACCATGTGTCAGGTATAACGTAGAACATGGTGACCAGTTTTATTGGTGTTTAACACCACTTTCAACAATGTTAGTAATAGCGTAGAAGATGGTGATCAGTTTTATTGGTGTTTAACGAAACTGTCAACAATGTCAGGTATGGCATAGAACATGGTGACCAGTTTTATTGGTGTTGAACGACAGTGTCAACAATATGTCAGGTATAGCGTAGAAAATGGTGACCAGTTTTATTGGTGTTTAACGATATTTTCAACAATGAATCAGGTAAAACATAGAACATGGTGACCAGTTTTATTGGTGTTTAACGCCACTTTAAACAATGTGTCAGGTATAGCGTAGAACATGGTGACCAGTTTTATTGATGTTTAACTACACTTTCAACAATGTGTCAAGTATAACGTAGAACATGGTGACCAGTTTTATTGATGTTTAACGCCACTTTAAACAATGTGTCAGGTATAGCGTAGAACATGGTGACCAGTTTTATTGATGTTTAACTACACTTTCAACAATGTGTCAGGTATAACGTAGAACATGGTAACCAGTTTTATTGGTGCTTGACGACACTTTCAACAATGTGTCAGGTATAATGTAGAACATGGTGACCAGTTTTATTGGTGTTTAACGCCACTTTCAACAATGTGTCAGGTATAACGTAGAACATGGTGACCAATTTTATTGGTGTTTAACGACACTTTCAACAATATGTCAGGTATAACGTAGAACTTGGTGACCAGTTTTATTGGTGTTTAACGACACTTTCAACAATGTGTCAAGAATAACGTAGAACATGGTGACCAATTTTATTGGTGTTTAATGCCACTTTAAACAATGTGTCAGGTATAACGTAGAACATGGTGACCAGTTTTATTGGTGTTTAACGACACTTTCAACAATGTGTCAAGTATAACGTGGAACATGGTGACCAATTTTATTGGTGTTTAGCGACACTTTCAACCATGTGTCAGGTATAACGTAGAACATGGTGACCAATTTTATTGGTGTTTAACGACACTTTCAACAATATGTCAGGTATAACGTAGAACATGGTGACCAGTTTTATTGGTGTTTAAAGCCACTTTCAACAATGTGTCAGGTATAATGTAGAACATGGTGACCAGTTTTATTGGTGTTTAATGCCACTTTCAACAATATGTCAGGTATAACGTAGAACATGGTGACCAGTTTTATTGGTGTTTAATGACACTTTCAACAATGTGTCAGGTATAACGTAGAACATGGTGACCAGTTTTATTGGTGTTTAACAACACTTTCAACAATGTGTCAGGTATAACGTATAACATGGTGACCAGTTTTATTGGTGTTTAACGACACTTTCAACAATGTGTCAGGTATAGCTCGCCGCAATTTTTTTTATGTGCGCCCCCCCTAACTTGAAATCCTGTATCCGCCCCCGTAGAGTATACATATGACAACTAGTAACTGTTTTATCTAGTTCACCTTCTGTCTAGCTGGAATCAAACTCACAAAATGTAGTGTCATTTTTTTTACTGGTTCCTCTAATTTGTTTTTAAGGAGCGACCATTTAACTTGAAGGGGGGGTGTTATGGTTTTTTTGTTTCATTCAGAAATTTTTTTTTCAGACAACACAAGAGTTAGAATATTTTTTTTTGTCGCGCACAGCGCAAATTTTTTTTCCAGAATTTAACATTAAGTTATATGACAAAAATTCTGAATCAGATTATTTTTTTTTCCTCCACCAAAATCAGAATATTTTTTTCAGCAACATTGGGAATTTTTTTTTTTAGAAAAAAAACATACCCCCCCTCCCCTCTCCCTGCAAGTTAAATGGGTCGTCCCTAATCAGATGTACATTTTGTATATCTGGGTAGAAACGAATCTGTGTTTCCCGTTCGTGGATAAGTGTACTCGATTCAACATTATGTGATCAAGTTTGTCAGTTACATGTACTTGCGACAGGCCGGTGGTTTTCTCAGGTTTCCTCCACCAATAAAACTGACCGCCACTATATACATTGTAACTGAAATATCGTTGAAAGTGGCACTAAACACCATAAACCAACCACCCCATTCACTGGCTTAAACACTGTCACATTTTTTGTGCCCGTCTCAAGACCTGGATTTTCACCATCATCACTGTTTAAATTTTCTGTTCATAATTGATGTGTAATAAAAATCTAATCTTAAGATACAAGTGTAAAATATAATGAATATAAATAGTATTTAGTTGTTATATCTCTGTTTATTATATTCTTATGATGTTTTTTACAATACTTTTGGAATCTTTTGAAATAAAAAAATGCACATGTCCCCACTTATGAATTTGGGGATTAAAACATCAAACCAATTTTTTTTCTTATAAAAAATAAAACACAAATAAATATAAATATAAATAATATATATAATGACAACAGACATCTTGTGCAGGTATATCAATTCATACACTTTTAATGTCCAGATTTATCATATATCATCATTTAAAAAGATAAAAATGTCAGGTTTCTAAATAAATCATACAATTATCTGAAAATGTCATTTGTCCATACCTGTGTACATACAAAATATGATG
Organism: Bathymodiolus brooksi; assembly: GCA_963680875.1. Lineage (NCBI taxonomy): Eukaryota > Metazoa > Mollusca > Bivalvia > Mytilida > Modiolidae > Bathymodiolus > Bathymodiolus brooksi. The sequence goes on along the minus strand of OY804583.1, from coordinate 7,733,692 downwards.
CAACCAGGATACAGACTAACAGTACATGTACAAACTTATTTAAAAAATAAAATTGGCAGGTCTTCAAATATATCAAAGATCACCAAACAATCTTATTTTGTCATCTGTTTAAATTATCATACAACTTCTTTTAAAAGTAAAAATGTCAGCTGTACAAATTATTCTACAACTCAATTAAAACATAAAAATGTCATGATCAGGTGTCTAAAGTAAATTATTATAAAACTTCATTTTAAAATGAGAAATGTCAGCTGTCTAAATTATTATACAACTCCATTAAAACATAAAAATGTCAGGTGTCTAAAGTAAATTATTATAAAACCACATTTTAAAATGAGAAATGTCAGCTGTCAAATTATCATACAATTTCATTGAAATAAAATGTCAGTTTCTAAATTATTATAAAACTCCATTTAATTTAAAAAAAAATGGCAGGTGTCAAAAAGAAAAATGTCAGCTGTCAAATATAAATAATAAAACTTGATTCATTAAAGAAGTTTTACTTTGTGTATTGTTGCTCCTGACTGTTTATAACAACCCACCCATAATTGTCCCCTCATGTCAATGTCAAGTGATAAAGGATATTTAATCCCTGTGTCCTCCATTACTTTACATGTCAATATATCTCCTTGTTCAGATAAAACATGGAGGGCATGTGTATAACAGTCACACACAATGACCTATAATATGGCGTTCAGTTTTATTGGTGTTTAACGACACTTTCAAACATGTGTCAGGTATAACGTAGAACATGGTGACCAGTTTTATTGGTGTTTAACGACACTTTCAACAATGTGACAGGTATAACGTAGAACATGGTGACCAATTTTATTGGTGTTTAATGACACTTTCAACAATATGTCAGGTATAACGTAGAACATGTTGACCAGTTTTATTGGTGTTTAACGACACTTTCAACAATGTGTGAGGTATAACGTAGATCATGGTGACCAGTTTTATTGGTGTTTAACGACACTTTCAACAATGTGTCAAGTATAATGTAGAACATGGTGACCAATTTTATTGGTGTTTAACGACACTTTCAACCATGTGTCAGGTATAACGTAGAACATGGTGACCAGTTTTATTGGTGTTTAACACCACTTTCAACAATGTTAGTAATAGCGTAGAAGATGGTGATCAGTTTTATTGGTGTTTAACGAAACTGTCAACAATGTCAGGTATGGCATAGAACATGGTGACCAGTTTTATTGGTGTTGAACGACAGTGTCAACAATATGTCAGGTATAGCGTAGAAAATGGTGACCAGTTTTATTGGTGTTTAACGATATTTTCAACAATGAATCAGGTAAAACATAGAACATGGTGACCAGTTTTATTGGTGTTTAACGCCACTTTAAACAATGTGTCAGGTATAGCGTAGAACATGGTGACCAGTTTTATTGATGTTTAACTACACTTTCAACAATGTGTCAAGTATAGCGTAGAACATGGTGACCAGTTTTATTGATGTTTAATGCCACTTTAAACAATGTGTCAGGTATAACGTAGAACATGGTGACCAGTTTTATTGATGTTTAACTACACTTTCAACAATGTGTCAGGTATAACGTAGAACATGGTGACCAGTTTTATTGGTGCTTGACGACACTTTCAACAATGTGTCAGGTATAATGTAGAACATGGTGACCAGTTTTATTGGTGTTTAACGCCACTTTCAACAATGTGTCAGGTATAACGTAGAACATGGTGACCAATTTTATTGGTGTTTAACAACACTTTCAACAATATGTCAGGTATAACGTAGAACATGGTGACCAGTTTTATTGGTGTTTAACGACACTTTCAACAATGTGTCAGGTATAACGTAGAACATGGTGACAAGTTTTGTTGGTGTTTAACGACACTTTCAACAATGTTAGTTATAGCGTAGAACATGTTGGCCTGTTGTATTGGTGTTTAACGACACTTTCAACAATGTGTCAGGTATAACGTATAACATGCTGACCAGTTTTATTGGTGTTTAATGCCACTTTCAACCATGTGTCAGGTATAACGTAGAACATGGTGACCAGTTTTATTGGTGTTTATCTACACTTTCAACAATGTTAGTTATAGTGTAGAACATGGTGACCAGTTTTATTGGTGTTTAACGACACTGTCAACAATATGTCGGGTATAGCGTAGAACATGGTGACCAGTTTTATTGGTGTTTAACGACACTGTCAACAATATGTCAGGTATAACGTAGAACATGGTGACCAGTTTTATTGGTGTTTAACGACACTTTCAACAATGTGTCAGGTATAACGTAGAACATGGTGACCAGTTTTATTGGTGTTTAATGCCACTTTCAACAATGTGTCAGGTATAACGTAGAACATGGTGACCAGTTTTATTGTTGTTTAGCGACACTTTCAACAATGTGTCAAGTATAACGTAGAACATGGTGACCAATTTTATTGGTGTTTAACGACACTTTCAACAATGTGTCAGGTATAACGTAGAACATGGTGACCAGTTTTATTGGTGTTTAACGCCACTTTCAACAATGTGTCAGGTATAACGTAGAACATGGTGACCAATTTTATTGGTGTTTAACGACACTTTCAACAATATGTCAGGTATAGCGTAGAACATGGTGACCAGTTTTATTGGTGTTTAACGACACTTTCAACAATGTGTCAGGTATAACGTAGAACATGGTGACCAGTTTTATTGGTGTTTAACGCCACTTTCAACAATGTGTCAGGTATAACGTAGAACATGGTGACCAATTTTATTGGTGTTTAACGACACTTTCAACAATATGTCAGGTATAGCGTAGAACATGGTGACCAGTTTTATTGGTGTTTAACGACACTTTCAACTTTGTGTGAGGTATAACGTAGAAGATGGTGACCAGTTTTATTGGTGTTTAACGACACTTTCAACAATGTGTCAAGAATAACGTAGAACATGGTGACCAATTTTATTGGTGTTTAACGCCACTTTAAACAATGTGTCAGGTATAACGTAGAACATGGTGACCAGTTTTATTGGTGTTTAACGACACTTTCAACAATGTGTCAAGTATAACGTGGAACATGGTGACCAATTTTATTGGTGTTTAGCGACACTTTCAACCATGTGTCAGGTATAACGTAGAACATGGTGACCAATTTTATTGGTGTTTAACGACACTTTCAACAATATGTCAGGTATAACGTAGAACATGGTGACCAGTTTTATTGGTGTTTAAAGCCACTTTCAACAATGTGTCAGGTATAATGTAGAACATGGTGACCAGTTTTATTGGTGTTTAATGCCACTTTCAACAATATGTCAGGTATAACGTAGAACATGGTGACCAGTTTTATTGGTGTTTAATGACACTTTCAACAATGTGTCAGGTATAACGTAGAACATGGTGACCAGTTTTATTGGTGTTTAACAACACTTTCAACAATGTGTCAGGTATAACGTATAACATGGTGACCAGTTTTATTGGTGTTTAACGACACTTTCAACAATGTGTCAGGTATAGCTCGCCGCAATTTTTTTTATGTGCGCCCCCCCTAACTTGAAATCCTGGATCCGCCCCCGTAGAGTTTACATATGACAACTAGTAACTGTTTTATCAAGTTCACCTTCTGTCTAGCTGGAATCAAACTCACAAAATGTAGTGTCATTTTTTTTACTGGTTCCTCTAATTTGTTTTTAAGGAGCGACCATTTAACTTGAAGGGGGGGTGTTATGGTTTTTTTGTTTCGTTCCGAAATTTTTTTTTCAGACAACACGAGTTAGAATATTTTTTTTTGTCACGCACAGCGCAAATTTTTTTTTCCAGAATTTAACATTAAGTTATATGACAAAAATTCTGAATCAGATTATTTTTTCTTCCTCCACCAAAATCAGAATATTTTTTTCAGCAACATTGGGAATTTTTTTTTTCAGAAAAAAACCATACCCCCCCCCCTTCCCTCTCCCTGCAAGTTAAATGGGTCGTCCCTAATCAGATGTACATTTTGTATGTCTGGGTAGAAACGAATCTGTGTTTCCCGTTCGTGGATAAGTGTACTCGATTCAACATTATGTGATCAAGTTTGTCAGTTACATGTACTTGCGACAGGCCGGTGGTTTTCTCAGGTTTCCTCCACCAATAAAACTGACCGCCACTATATACATTGTAACTGAAATATCGTTGAAAGTGGCACTAAACACCATAAACCAACCACCCCATTCACTGGCTTAAACACTGTCACATTTTTTGTGCCCGTCTCAAGACCTGGATTTTCACCATCATCACTGTTTAAATTTTCTGTTCATAATTGATGTGTAATAAAAATCTAATCTTAAGATACAAGTGTAAAATATAATGAATATAAATAGTATTTAGTTGTTATATCTCTGTTTATTATATTCTTATGATGTTTTCTTACAATACTTTTGGAATCTTTTGAAGTAAAAAAATGCACATGTCCCCACTTATGAATTTGGGGATTAAAACATCAAACCAATTTTTTTTCTTATAAAAAATAAAACACAAATAAATATAAATATAAATAATATATATAATGACAACAGACATCTTGTGCAGGTATATCAATTCATACACTTTTAATGTCCAGATTTATCATATATCATCATTTAAAAAGATAAAAATGTCAGGTCTCTAAATAAATCATACAATTATCTGAAAATGTAATTTGTCCATACCTGTGTACATACAAAATATGATGCAACCAGGATACAGACTAACAGTACATGTACAAACTTATTTAAAAAATAAAATTGGCAGGTCTTCAAATATATCAAAGATCACCAAACAATCTTATTTTGTCATCTGTTTAAATTATCATACAACTTCTTTTAAAAGTAAAAATGTCAGCTGTACAAATTATTCTACAACTCAATTAAAACATAAAAATGTCATGATCAGGTGTCTAAAGTAAATTATTATAAAACTTCATTTTAAAATGAGAAATGTCAGGTGTCTAAATTATTATACAACTCCATTAAAACATAAAAATGTCAGGTGTCTAAAGTAAATTATTATAAAACCACATTTTAAAATGAGAAATGTCAGCTGTCAAATTATCATACAATTTCATTGAAATAAAATGTCAGTTTCTAAATTATTATAAAACTCCATTTAATTTAAAAAAAAATGGCAGGTGTCAAAAAGAAAAATGTCAGCTGTCAAATATAAATAATAAAACTTGATTCATTAAAGAAGTTTTACTTTGTGTATTGTTGCTCCTGACTGTTTATAACAACCCACCCATAATTGTCCCCTCATGTCAATGTCAAGTGATAAAGGATATTTAATCCCTGTGTCCTCCATTACTTTACATGTCAATATATCTCCTTGTTCAGATAAAACATGGAGGGCATGTGTATAACAGTCACACACAATGACCTATAATATGGCGTTCAGTTTTATTGGTGTTTAACGACACTTTCAACCATGTGTCAGGTATAACGTAGAACATGGTGACCAGTTTTATTGGTGTTTAACGACACTTTCAACAATGTGACAGGTATAAAGTATAACATGGTGACCAGTTTTATTGGTGCTTAACACCACTTTCAACAATGTTAGTTATAGCGTAGAACATGTTGGCCTGTTGTATTGGTGTTTAACGACACTTTCAACAATGTGTCAGGTATAACGTATAACATGCTGACCAGTTTTATTGGTGTTTAATGCCACTTTCAACCATGTGTCAGGTATAACGTAGAACATGGTGACCAGTTTTATTGGTGTTTATCTACACTTTCAACAATGTTAGTTATAGTGTAGAACATGGTGACCAGTTTTATTGGTGTTTAACGACACTGTCAACAATATGTCGGGTATAGCGTAGAACATGGTGACCAGTTTTATTGGTGTTTAACGACACTGTCAACAATATGTCAGGTATAACGTAGAACATGGTGACCAGTTTTATTGGTGTTTAACGACACTTTCAACAATGTGTCAGGTATAACGTAGAACATGGTGACCAGTTTTATTGGTGTTTAATGCCACTTTCAACAATGTGTCAGGTATAACGTAGAACATGGTGACCAGTTTTATTGTTGTTTAGCGACACTTTCAACAATGTGTCAAGTATAACGTAGAACATGGTGACCAATTTTATTGGTGTTTAACGACACTTTCAACAATGTGTCAGGTATAACGTAGAACATGGTGACCAGTTTTATTGGTGTTTAACGCCACTTTCAACAATGTGTCAGGTATAACGTAGAACATGGTGACCAATTTTATTGGTGTTTAACGACACTTTCAACAATATGTCAGGTATAGCGTAGAACATGGTGACCAGTTTTATTGGTGTTTAACGACACTTTCAACAATGTGTCAGGTATAACGTAGAACATGGTGACCAGTTTTATTGGTGTTTAACGCCACTTTCAACAATGTGTCAGGTATAATGTTGAACATGGTGACCAATTTTATTGGTGTTTAACGACACTTTCAACAATATGTCAGGTATAGCGTAGAACATGGTGACCAGTTTTATTGGTGTTTAACGACACTTTCAACTTTGTGTGAGGTATAACGTAGAACATGGTGACCAGTTTTATTGGTGTTTAACGACACTTTCAACAATGTGTCAAGAATAACGTAGAACATGGTGACCAATTTTATTGGTGTTTAACGCCACTTTAAACAATGTGTCAGGTATAACGTAGAAAATGGTGACCAGTTTTATTGGTGTTTAACGACACTTTCAATAATGTGTCAAGAATAAACGTAGAACATGGTGACCAATTTTATTGGTGTTTAACGACACTTTCAACCATGTGTCAGGTATAACGTAGAACATGGTGACCAGTTTTATTGGTGTTTAACACCATTTTCAACAATGTTAGTTATAGCGTAGAACATGGTGATCAGTTTTATTGGTGTTTAATGCCACTTTCAACAATGTGTGAGGTATAACGTAGAACATGGTGACCAGTTTTATTGGTGTTTAACGACACTTTCAACAATTTGTCAAGTATAACGTAGAACATGGTGACCAGTTTTATTGGTGTTTAATGACACTTTCAACAATGTGTCAGGTATTACGTAGAACATGGTGACCATTTTTATTGGTGTTTAACAACACTTTCAACAATGTGTCAGGTATAACATATAACATGGTGACCAGTTTTATTGGTGTTTAACGAAACTTTCAACAATGTGTCAGGTATAACGTAGAACATGGTGACCAGTTTTATTGTTGTTTAGCGACACTTTCAACAATGTGTCAAGTATAACGTAGAACATGGTGACCAATTTTATTGGTGTTTAACGACACTTTCAACAATGTGTCAGGTATAACGTAGAACATGGTGACCAGTTTTATTGGTGTTTAACGCCACTTTCAACAATGTGTCAGGTATAACGTAGAACATGGTGACCAATTTTATTGGTGTTTAACGACACTTTCAACAATATGTCAGGTATAGCGTAGAACATGGTGACCAGTTTTATTGGTGTTTAACGACACTTTCAACAATGTGTCAGGTATAACGTAGAACATGGTGACCAGTTTTATTGGTGTTTAACGCCACTTTCAACAATGTGTCAGGTATAATGTTGAACATGGTGACCAATTTTATTGGTGTTTAACGACACTTTCAACAATATGTCAGGTATAGCGTAGAACATGGTGACCAGTTTTATTGGTGTTTAACGACACTTTCAACTTTGTGTGAGGTATAACGTAGAACATGGTGACCAGTTTTATTGGTGTTTAACGACACTTTCAACAATGTGTCAAGAATAACGTAGAACATGGTGACCAATTTTATTGGTGTTTAACGCCACTTTAAACAATGTGTCAGGTATAACGTAGAAAATGGTGACCAGTTTTATTGGTGTTTAACGACACTTTCAATAATGTGTCAAGAATAAACGTAGAACATGGTGACCAATTTTATTGGTGTTTAACGACACTTTCAACCATGTGTCAGGTATAACGTAGAACATGGTGACCAGTTTTATTGGTGTTTAACACCATTTTCAACAATGTTAGTTATAGCGTAGAACATGGTGATCAGTTTTATTGGTGTTTAATGCCACTTTCAACAATGTGTGAGGTATAACGTAGAACATGGTGACCAGTTTTATTGGTGTTTAACGACACTTTCAACAATTTGTCAAGTATAACGTAGAACATGGTGACCAGTTTTATTGGTGTTTAATGACACTTTCAACAATGTGTCAGGTATTACGTAGAACATGGTGACCATTTTTATTGGTGTTTAACAACACTTTCAACAATGTGTCAGGTATAACATATAACATGGTGACCAGTTTTATTGGTGTTTAACGAAACTTTCAACAATGTGTCAGGTATTACGTAGAACATGGTGACCAGTTTTATTGGTGTTTAACAACACTTTCAACAATGTGTCAGGTATAACGTATAACATGGTGACCAGTTTTATTGGTGTTTAACGACACTTTCAACAATGTGTCAGGTATAGCTCGCCGCAATTTTTTTTATGTGCGCCCCCCCTAACTTGAAATCCTGGATCCGCCCCCGTAGAGTTTACATATGACAACTAGTAACTGTTTTATCAAGTTCACCTTCTGTCTAGCTGGAATCAAACTCACAAAATGTAGTGTCATTTTTTTTACTGGTTCCTCTAATTTGTTTTTAAGGAGCGACCATTTAACTTGAAGGGGGGGTGTTATGGTTTTTTTGTTTCGTTCCGAAATTTTTTTTTCAGACAACACGAGTTAGAATATTTTTTTTTGTCGCACACAGCGCAAATTTTTTTTTCCAGAATTTAACATTAAGTTATATGACAAAAATTCTGAATCAGATTATTTTTTCTTCCTCCACCAAAATCAGAATATTTTTTTCAGCAACATTGGGAATTTTTTTTTTCAGAAAAAAACCATACCCCCTTCCTCCCCTCTCCCTGCAAGTTAAATGGGTCGTCCCTAATCAGATGTACATTTTGTATATCTGGGTAGAAACGAATCTGTGTTTCCCGTTCGTGGATAAGTGTACTCGATTCAACATTATGTGATCAAGTTTGTCAGTTACATGTACTTGCGACAGGCCGGTGGTTTTCTCAGGTTTCCTCCACCAATAAAACTGACCGCCACTACATACATTGTAACTGAAATATCGTTGAAAGTGGCACTAAACACCATAAACCAACCACCCCATTCACTGGCTTAAACACTGTCACATTTTTTGTGCCCGTCTCAAGACCTGGATTTTCACCATCATCACTGTTTAAATTTTCTGTTCATAATTGATGTGTAATAAAAATCTAATCTTAAGATACAAGTGTAAAATATAATGAATATAAATAGTATTTAGTTGTTATATCTCTGTTTATTATATTCTTATGATGTTTTTTACAATACTTTTGGAATCTTTTGAAATAAAAAAATGCACATGTCCCCACTTATGAATTTGGGGATTAAAACATCAAACCAATTTTTTTTCTTATAAAAAATAAAACACAAATAAATATAAATATAAATAATATATATAATGACAACAGACATCTTGTGCAGGTATATCAATTCATACACTTTTAATGTCCAGATTTATCATATATCATCATTTAAAAAGATAAAAATGTCAGGTTTCTAAATAAATCATACAATTATCTGAAAATGTCATTTGTCCATACCTGTGTACATACAAAATATGATGCAACCAGGATACAGACTAACAGTACATGTACAAACTTATTTAAAAAATAAAATTGGCAGGTCTTCAAATATATCAAAGATCACCAAACAATCTTATTTTGTCATCTGTTTAAATTATCATACAACTTCTTTTAAAAGTAAAAATGTCAGCTGTACAAATTATTCTACAACTCAATTAAAACATAAAAATGTCATGATCAGGTGTCTAAAGTAAATTATTATAAAACTTCATTTTAAAATGAGAAATGTCAGCTGTCTAAATTATTATACAACTCCATTAAAACATAAAAATGTCAGGTGTCTAAAGTAAATTATTATAAAACCACATTTTAAAATGAGAAATGTCAGCTGTCAAATTATCATACAATTTCATTGAAATAAAATGTCAGTTTCTAAATTATTATAAAACTCCATTTAATTTTAAAAAAAATGGCAGGTGTCAAAAAGAAAAATGTCAGCTGTCAAATATAAATAATAAAACTTGATTCATTAAAGAAGTTTTACTTTGTGTATTGTTGCTCCTGACTGTTTATAACAACCCACCCATAATTGTCCCCTCATGTCAATGTCAAGTGATAAAGGATATTTAATCCCTGTGTCCTCCATTACTTTACATGTCAATATATCTCCTTGTTCAGATAAAACATGGAGGGCATGTGTATAACAGTCACACACAATGACCTATAATATGGCGTTCAGTTTTATTGGTGTTTAACGACACTTTCAAACATGTGTCAGGTATAACGTAGAACATGGTGACCAGTTTTATTGGTGTTTAACGACACTTTCAACAATGTGACAGGTATAACGTAGAACATGGTGACCAGTTTTATTGGTGTTTAATGACACTTTCAACAATATGTCAGGTATAACGTAGAACATGTTGACCAGTTTTATTGGTGTTTAACGACACTTTCAACAATGTGTGAGGTATAACGTAGATCATGGTGACCAGTTTTATTGGTGTTTAACGACACTTTCAACAATGTGTCAAGTATAATGTAGAACATGGTGACCAATTTTATTGGTGTTTAACGACACTTTCAACCATGTGTCAGGTATAACGTAGAACATGGTGACCAGTTTTATTGGTGTTTAACACCACTTTCAACAATGTTAGTAATAGCGTAGAAGATGGTGATCAGTTTTATTGGTGTTTAACGAAACTGTCAACAATGTCAGGTATGGCATAGAACATGGTGACCAGTTTTATTGGTGTTGAACGACAGTGTCAACAATATGTCAGGTATAGCGTAGAAAATGGTGACCAGTTTTATTGGTGTTTAACGATATTTTCAACAATGAATCAGGTAAAACATAGAACATGGTGACCAGTTTTATTGGTGTTTAACGCCACTTTAAACAATGTGTCAGGTATAGCGTAGAACATGGTGACCAGTTTTATTGGTGTTTAACGACACTTTCAACAATGTGTCAAGTATAACGTAGAACATGGTGACTAGTTTTATTGGTGTTTAACGACACTTTCAACAATGTGTCAGGTAAAACGTATAATATGGCATTCAGTTTTATTGGTGTTTAACGACACTTTCAACAATGTGTCAGGTATAGCGTATAACATGGTGACCAGTTTTATTGGTGTTTAATGCCACTTTCAACAATGTTAGTTATAGCGTAGAACATGGTGACCAGTTTTATTGGTGTTTAACGCCACTTTCAACTATTTGACAGGTATAAAGTATAACATGGTGACCAGTTTTATTGGTGCTTAACGCCACTTTCAACAATGTTAGCAATAGCGTAGAAGATGTTGGCCAGTTTTATTGGTGTTTATCTACACTTTCAACAATGTGTCCGGTATAACGTATAACATGCTGGCCAGTTTTATTGGTGTTTAATGCCACTTTCAACCATGTCTCAGGTATAATGTAGAACATGGTGACCAGTTTTATTGGTGTTTAACGACACTGTCAACAATATGTCAGGTATAGCGTAGAACATGGTGACCAGTTTTATTGGTGTTTAACGACACTGTCAAAAATGTCAGATATAACGTAGAACATGGTGACCAGTTTTATTGGTGTTTAACGACACTTTCAACAATGTGTCAAGTATAACGTAGAACATGGTCACCAGTTTTATTGGTGTTTAACGCCACTTTCAACAATGTTAGTTATAGCGTAGAAAATGGTGACCAGTTTTATTGGTGTTTAACGACACTGTCAACAATGTGTCAGGTATAGCGTAGAACATGGTGACCAGTTTTATTGGTGTTTAACGACACTGTCAAAAATGTCAGGTATAACGTAGAACATGGTGACCAGTTTTATTGGTGTTTAACGACACTTTCAACAATGTGTCAAGTATAACGTAGAACATGGTCACCAGTTTTATTGGTGTTTAACGCCACTTTCAACAATGTTAGTTATAGCGTAGAACATGGTGATCAGTTTTATTGGTGTTTAATGCCACTTTCAACAATGTGTGAGGTATAACGTAGAACATGGTAACCAGTTTTATTGGTATTTAACGACACTTTCAACAATATGTCAGGTATAACGTAGAACATGGTGACCAGTTTTATTGGTGTTTAACGACACTTTCAACAATGTGTCAGGTATAACGTAGAACATGGTGACAAGTTTTGTTGGTGTTTAACGACACTTTCAACAATGTGTCAAGAATAACGTAGAACATGGTGACCAATTTTATTGGTGTTTAATGCCACTTTAAACAATGTGTCAGGTATAACGTAGAACATGGTGACCAGTTTTATTGGTGTTTAACGACACTTTCAACAATGTGTCAAGTATAACGTGGAACATGGTGACCAATTTTATTGGTGTTTAGCGACACTTTCAACCATGTGTCAGGTATAACGTAGAACATGGTGACCAATTTTATTGGTGTTTAACGACACTTTCAACAATATGTCAGGTATAACGTAGAACATGGTGACCAGTTTTATTGGTGTTTAAAGCCACTTTCAACAATGTGTCAGGTATAATGTAGAACATGGTGACCAGTTTTATTGGTGTTTAATGCCACTTTCAACAATATGTCAGGTATAATGTAGAACATGGTGACCAGTTTTATTGGTGTTTAATGACACTTTCAACAATGTGTCAGGTATAACGTAGAACATGGTGACCAGTTTTATTGGTGTTTAACAACACTTTCAACAATGTGTCAGGTATAACGTATAACATGGTGACCAGTTTTATTGGTGTTTAACGACACTTTCAACAATGTGTCAGGTATAGCTCGCCGCAATTTTTTTTATGTGCGCCCCCCCTAACTTGAAATCCTGGATCCGCCCCCGTAGAGTTTACATATGACAACTAGTAACTGTTTTATCAAGTTCACCTTCTGTCTAGCTGGAATCAAACTCACAAAATGTAGTGTCATTTTTTTTACTGGTTCCTCTAATTTGTTTTTAAGGAGCGACCATTTAACTTGAAGGGGGGGTGTTATGGTTTTTTTGTTTCGTTCCGAAATTTTTTTTTCAGACAACACGAGTTAGAATATTTTTTTTTGTCACGCACAGCGCCAAATTTTTTTTTCCAGAATTTAACATTAAGTTATATGACAAAAATTCTGAATCAGATTATTTTTTCTTCCTCCACCAAAATCAGAATATTTTTTTCAGCAACATTGGGAATTTTTTTTTTCAGAAAAAAACCATACCCCCCCACCCCCTTCCCTCTCCCTGCAAGTTAAATGGGTCGTCCCTAATCAGATGTACATTTTGTATATCTGGGTAGAAACGAATCTGTGTTTCCCGTTCGTGGATAAGTGTACTCGATTCAACATTATGTGATCAAGTTTGTCAGTTACATGTACTTGCGACAGGCCGGTGGTTTTCTCAGGTTTCCTCCACCAATAAAACTGACCGCCACTATATACATTGTAACTGAAATATCGTTGAAAGTGGCACTAAACACCATAAACCAACCACCCCATTCACTGGCTTAAACACTGTCACATTTTTGTGCCCGTCTCAAGACCTGGATTTTCACCATCATCACTGTTTAAATTTTCTGTTCATAATTGATGTGTAATAAAAATCTAATCTTAAGATACAAGTGTAAAATATAATGAATATAAATAGTATTTAGTTGTTATATCTCTGTTTATTATATTCTTATGATGTTTTTTTACAATACTTTTGGAATCTTTTGAAGTAAAAAAATGCACATGTCCCCACTTATGAATTTGGGGATTAAAACATCAAACCAATTTTTTTTCTTATAAAAAATAAAACACAAATAAATATAAATATAAATAATATATATAATGACAACAGACATCTTGTGCAGGTATATCAATTCATACACTTTTAATGTCCAGATTTATCATATATCATCATTTAAAAAGATAAAAATGTCAGGTCTCCAAATAAATCATACAATTATCTGAAAATGTAATTTGTCCATACCTGTGTACATACAAAATATGATGCAACCAGGATACAGACTAACAGTACATGTACAAACTTATTTAAAAAATAAAATTGGCAGGTCTTCAAATATATCAAAGATCACCAAACAATCTTATTTTGTCATCTGTTTAAATTATCATACAACTTCTTTTAAAAGTAAAAATGTCAGCTGTACAAATTATTCTACAACTCAATTAAAACATAAAAATGTCATGATCAGGTGTCTAAAGTAAATTATTATAAAACTTCATTTTAAAATGAGAAATGTCAGGTGTCTAAATTATTATACAACTCCATTAAAACATAAAAATGTCAGGTGTCTAAAGTAAATTATTATAAAACCACATTTTAAAATGAGAAATGTCAGCTGTCAAATTATCATACAATTTCATTGAAATAAAATGTCAGTTTCTAAATTATTATAAAACTCCATTTAATTTAAAAAAAAATGGCAGGTGTCAAAAAGAAAAATGTCAGCTGTCAAATATAAATAATAAAACTTGATTCATTAAAGAAGTTTTACTTTGTGTATTGTTGCTCCTGACTGTTTATAACAACCCACCCATAATTGTCCCCTCATGTCAATGTCAAGTGATAAAGGATATTTAATCCCTGTGTCCTCCATTACTTTACATGTCAATATATCTCCTTGTTCAGATAAAACATGGAGGGCATGTGTATAACAGTCACACACAATGACCTATAATATGGCGTTCAGTTTTATTGGTGTTTAACGACACTTTCAACCATGTGTCAGGTATAACGTAGAACATGGTGACCAGTTTTATTGGTGTTTAACGACACTTTCAACAATGTGACAGGTATAAAGTATAACATGGTGACCAGTTTTATTGGTGCTTAACACCACTTTCAACAATGTTAGTTATAGCGTAGAACATGTTGGCCTGTTGTATTGGTGTTTAACGACACTTTCAACAATGTGTCAGGTATAACGTATAACATGCTGACCAGTTTTATTGGTGTTTAATGCCACTTTCAACCATGTGTCAGGTATAACGTAGAACATGGTGACCAGTTTTATTGGTGTTTATCTACACTTTCAACAATGTTAGTTATAGTGTAGAACATGGTGACCAGTTTTATTGGTGTTTAACGACACTGTCAACAATATGTCGGGTATAGCGTAGAACATGGTGACCAGTTTTATTGGTGTTTAACGACACTGTCAACAATATGTCAGGTATAACGTAGAACATGGTGACCAGTTTTATTGGTGTTTAACGACACTTTCAACAATGTGTCAGGTATAACGTAGAACATGGTGACCAGTTTTATTGGTGTTTAATGCCACTTTCAACAATGTGTCAGGTATAACGTAGAACATGGTGACCAGTTTTATTGTTGTTTAGCGACACTTTCAACAATGTGTCAAGTATAACGTAGAACATGGTGACCAATTTTATTGGTGTTTAACGACACTTTCAACAATGTGTCAGGTATAACGTAGAACATGGTGACCAGTTTTATTGGTGTTTAACGCCACTTTCAACAATGTGTCAGGTATAACGTAGAACATGGTGACCAATTTTATTGGTGTTTAACGACACTTTCAACAATATGTCAGGTATAGCGTAGAACATGGTGACCAGTTTTATTGGTGTTTAACGACACTTTCAACAATGTGTCAGGTATAACGTAGAACATGGTGACCAGTTTTATTGGTGTTTAACACCACTTTCAACAATGTGTCAGGTATAACGTAGAACATGGTGACCAATTTTATTGGTGTTTAACGACACTTTCAACAATATGTCAGGTATAGCATAGAACATGGTGACCAGTTTTATTGGTGTTTAACGACACTTTCAACTTTGTGTGAGGTATAACGTAGAACATGGTGACCAGTTTTATTGGTGTTTAACGACACTTTCAACAATGTGTCAAGAATAACGTAGAACATGGTGACCAATTTTATTGGTGTTTAACGCCACTTTAAACAATGTGTCAGGTATAACGTAGAACATGGTGACCAGTTTTATTGGTGTTTAACGACACTTTCAACAATGTGTCAGGTATAGCTCGCCGCAATTTTTTTTATGTGCGCCCCCCCTAACTTGAAATCCTGTATCCGCCCCCGTAGAGTATACATATGACAACTAGTAACTGTTTTATCTAGTTCACCTTCTGTCTAGCTGGAATCAAACTCACAAAATGTAGTGTCATTTTTTTTACTGGTTCCTCTAATTTGTTTTTAAGGAGCGACCATTTAACTTGAAGGGGGGGTGTTATGGTTTTTTTGTTTCATTCAGAAATTTTTTTTTCAGACAACACAAGAGTTAGAATATTTTTTTTTGTCGCGCACAGCGCAAATTTTTTTTCCAGAATTTAACATTAAGTTATATGACAAAAATTCTGAATCAGATTATTTTTTTTTCCTCCACCAAAATCAGAATATTTTTTTCAGCAACATTGGGAATTTTTTTTTTTAGAAAAAAAACATACCCCCCCTCCCCTCTCCCTGCAAGTTAAATGGGTCGTCCCTAATCAGATGTACATTTTGTATATCTGGGTAGAAACGAATCTGTGTTTCCCGTTCGTGGATAAGTGTACTCGATTCAACATTATGTGATAAAGTTTGTCAGTTACATGTACTTGCGACAGGCCGGTGGTTTTCTCAGGTTTCCTCCACCAATAAAACTGACCGCCACTATATACATTGTAACTGAAATATCATTGAAAGTGGCACTAAACACCATAAACCAACCACCCCATTCACTGGCTTAAACACTGTCACATTTTTTGTGCCCGTCTCAAGACCTGGATTTTCACCATCATCACTGTTTAAATTTTCTGTTCATAATTGATGTGTAATAAAAATCTAATCTTAAGATACAAGTGTAAAATATAATGAATATAAATAGTATTTAGTTGTTATATCTCTGTTTATTATATTCTTATGATGTTTTTTACAATACTTTTGGAATCTTTTGAAATAAAAAAATGCACATGTCCCCACTTATGAATTTGGGGATTAAAACATCAAACCAATTTTTTTTCTTATAAAAAATAAAACACAAATAAATATAAATATAAATAATATATATAATGACAACAGACATCTTGTGCAGGTATATCAATTCATACACTTTTAATGTCCAGATTTATCATATATCATCATTTAAAAAGATAAAAATGTCAGGTTTCTAAATAAATCATACAATTATCTGAAAATGTCATTTGTCCATACCTGTGTACATACAAAATATGATGCAACCAGGATACAGACTAACAGTACATGTACAAACTTATTTAAAAAATAAAATTGGCAGGTCTTCAAATATATCAAAGATCACCAAACAATCTTATTTTGTCATCTGTTTAAATTATCATACAACTTCTTTTAAAAGTAAAAATGTCAGCTGTACAAATTATTCTACAACTCAATTAAAACATAAAAATGTCATGATCAGGTGTCTAAAGTAAATTATTATAAAACTTCATTTTAAAATGAGAAATGTCAGCTGTCTAAATTATTATACAACTCCATTAAAACATAAAAATGTCAGGTGTCTAAAGTAAATTATTATAAAACCACATTTTAAAATGAGAAATGTCAGCTGTCAAATTATCATACAATTTCATTGAAATAAAATGTCAGTTTCTAAATTATTATAAAACTCCATTTAATTTAAAAAAAAATGGCAGGTGTCAAAAATAAAAATGTCAGCTGTCAAATATAAATAATAAAACTTGATTCATTAAAGAAGTTTTACTTTGTGTATTGTTGCTCCTGACTGTTTATAACAACCCACCCATAATTGTCCCCTCATGTCAATGTCAAGTGATAAAGGATATTTAATCCCTGTGTACTCCATTACTTTACATGTCAATATATCTCCTTGTTCAGATAAAACATGGAGGGCATGTGTATAACAGTCACACACAATGACCTATAATATGGCGTTCAGTTTTATTGGTGTTTATCGACACTTTCAAACATGTGTCAGGTATAACGTAGAACATGGTGACCAGTTTTATTGGTGTTTAACGACACTTTCAACAATGTGACAGGTATAACGTAGAACATGGTGACCAATTTTATTGGTGTTTAATGACACTTTCAACAATATGTCAGGTATAACGTAGAACATGTTGACCAGTTTTATTGGTGTTTAACCACACTTTCAACAATGTGTGAGGTATAACGTAGATCATGGTGACCAGTTTTATTGGTGTTTAACGACACTTTCAACAATGTGTCAAGTATAATGTAGAACATGGTGACCAATTTTATTGGTGTTTAACGACACTTTCAACCATGTGTCAGGTATAACGTAGAACATGGTGACCAGTTTTATTGGTGTTTAACACCACTTTCAACAATGTTAGTAATAGCGTAGAAGATGGTGATCAGTTTTATTGGTGTTTAACGAAACTGTCAACAATGTCAGGTATGGCATAGAACATGGTGACCAGTTTTATTGGTGTTGAACGACAGTGTCAACAATATGTCAGGTATAGCGTAGAAAATGGTGACCAGTTTTATTGGTGTTTAACGATATTTTCAACAATGAATCAGGTAAAACATAGAACATGGTGACCAGTTTTATTGGTGTTTAACGTCACTTTAAACAATGTGTCAGGTATAGCGTAGAACATGGTGACCAGTTTTATTGATGTTTAACTACACTTTCAACAATGTGTCAAGTATAACGTAGAACATGGTGACCAGTTTTATTGATGTTTAACGCCACTTTAAACAATGTGTCAGGTATAACGTAGAACATGGTGACCAGTTTTATTGATGTTTAACTACACTTTCAACAATGTGTCAGGTATAACGTAGAACATGGTGACCAGTTTTATTGGTGCTTGACGACACTTTCAACAATGTGTCAAGAATAACGTAGAACATGGTGACCAATTTTATTGGTGTTTAATGCCACTTTAAACAATGTGTCAGGTATAACGTAGAACATGGTGACCAGTTTTATTGGTGTTTAACGACACTTTCAACAATGTGACAGGTATAACGTAGAACATGGTGACCAATTTTATTGGTGTTTAATGACACTTTCAACAATATGTCAGGTATAACGTAGAACATGTTGACCAGTTTTATTGGTGTTTAACCACACTTTCAACAATGTGTGAGGTATAACGTAGATCATGGTGACCAGTTTTATTGGTGTTTAACGACACTTTCAACAATGTGTCAAGTATAATGTAGAACATGGTGACCAATTTTATTGGTGTTTAACGACACTTTCAACCATGTGTCAGGTATAACGTAGAACATGGTGACCAGTTTTATTGGTGTTTAACACCACTTTCAACAATGTTAGTAATAGCGTAGAAGATGGTGATCAGTTTTATTGGTGTTTAACGAAACTGTCAACAATGTCAGGTATGGCATAGAACATGGTGACCAGTTTTATTGGTGTTGAACGACAGTGTCAACAATATGTCAGGTATAGCGTAGAAAATGGTGACCAGTTTTATTGGTGTTTAACGACATTTTCAACAATGAATCAGGTAAAACATAGAACATGGTGACCAGTTTTATTGGTGTTTAACGTCACTTTAAACAATGTGTCAGGTATAGCGTAGAACATGGTGACCAGTTTTATTGATGTTTAACTACACTTTCAACAATGTGTCAAGTATAACGTAGAACATGGTGACCAGTTTTATTGATGTTTAACGCCACTTTAAACAATGTGTCAGGTATAACGTAGAACATGGTGACCAGTTTTATTGATGTTTAACTACACTTTCAACAATGTGTCAGGTATAACGTAGAACATGGTGACCAGTTTTATTGGTGCTTGACGACACTTTCAACAATGTGTCAAGAATAACGTAGAACATGGTGACCAATTTTATTGGTGTTTAATGCCACTTTAAACAATGTGTCAGGTATAACGTAGAACATGGTGACCAGTTTTATTGGTGTTTAACGACACTTTCAACAATGTGTCAAGTATAACGTGGAACATGGTGACCAATTTTATTGGTGTTTAGCGACACTTTCAACCATGTGTCAGGTATAACGTAGAACATGGTGACCAATTTTATTGGTGTTTAACGACACTTTCAACAATATGTCAGGTATAACGTAGAACATGGTGACCAGTTTTATTGGTGTTTAAAGCCACTTTCAACAATGTGTCAGGTATAATGTAGAACATGGTGACCAGTTTTATTGGTGTTTAATGCCACTTTCAACAATATGTCAGGTATAATGTAGAACATGGTGACCAGTTTTATTGGTGTTTAATGACACTTTCAACAATGTGTCAGGTATAACGTAGAACATGGTGACCAGTTTTATTGGTGTTTAACAACACTTTCAACAATGTGTCAGGTATAACGTATAACATGGTGACCAGTTTTATTGGTGTTTAACGACACTTTCAACAATGTGTCAGGTATAGCTCGCCGCAATTTTTTTTATGTGCGCCCCCCCTAACTTGAAATCCTGGATCCGCCCCCGTAGAGTTTACATATGACAACTAGTAACTGTTTTATCAAGTTCACCTTCTGTCTAGCTGGAATCAAACTCACAAAATGTAGTGTCATTTTTTTTACTGGTTCCTCTAATTTGTTTTTAAGGAGCGACCATTTAACTTGAAGGGGGGGTGTTATGGTTTTTTTGTTTCGTTCCGAAATTTTTTTTTCAGACAACACGAGTTAGAATATTTTTTTTTGTCACGCACAGCGCCAAATTTTTTTTTCCAGAATTTAACATTAAGTTATATGACAAAAATTCTGAATCAGATTATTTTTTCTTCCTCCACCAAAATCAGAATATTTTTTTCAGCAACATTGGGAATTTTTTTTTTCAGAAAAAAACCATACCCCCCCACCCCCTTCCCTCTCCCTGCAAGTTAAATGGGTCGTCCCTAATCAGATGTACATTTTGTATATCTGGGTAGAAACGAATCTGTGTTTCCCGTTCGTGGATAAGTGTACTCGATTCAACATTATGTGATCAAGTTTGTCAGTTACATGTACTTGCGACAGGCCGGTGGTTTTCTCAGGTTTCCTCCACCAATAAAACTGACCGCCACTATATACATTGTAACTGAAATATCGTTGAAAGTGGCACTAAACACCATAAACCAACCACCCCATTCACTGGCTTAAACACTGTCACATTTTTTGTGCCCGTCTCAAGACCTGGATTTTCACCATCATCACTGTTTAAATTTTCTGTTCATAATTGATGTGTAATAAAAATCTAATCTTAAGATACAAGTGTAAAATATAATGAATATAAATAGTATTTAGTTGTTATATCTCTGTTTATTATATTCTTATGATGTTTTTTTACAATACTTTTGGAATCTTTTGAAGTAAAAAAATGCACATGTCCCCACTTATGAATTTGGGGATTAAAACATCAAACCAATTTTTTTTCTTATAAAAAATAAAACACAAATAAATATAAATATAAATAATATATATAATGACAACAGACATCTTGTGCAGGTATATCAATTCATACACTTTTAATGTCCAGATTTATCATATATCATCATTTAAAAAGATAAAAATGTCAGGTCTCCAAATAAATCATACAATTATCTGAAAATGTAATTTGTCCATACCTGTGTACATACAAAATATGATGCAACCAGGATACAGACTAACAGTACATGTACAAACTTATTTAAAAAATAAAATTGGCAGGTCTTCAAATATATCAAAGATCACCAAACAATCTTATTTTGTCATCTGTTTAAATTATCATACAACTTCTTTTAAAAGTAAAAATGTCAGCTGTACAAATTATTCTACAACTCAATTAAAACATAAAAATGTCATGATCAGGTGTCTAAAGTAAATTATTATAAAACTTCATTTTAAAATGAGAAATGTCAGGTGTCTAAATTATTATACAACTCCATTAAAACATAAAAATGTCAGGTGTCTAAAGTAAATTATTATAAAACCACATTTTAAAATGAGAAATGTCAGCTGTCAAATTATCATACAATTTCATTGAAATAAAATGTCAGTTTCTAAATTATTATAAAACTCCATTTAATTTAAAAAAAAATGGCAGGTGTCAAAAAGAAAAATGTCAGCTGTCAAATATAAATAATAAAACTTGATTCATTAAAGAAGTTTTACTTTGTGTATTGTTGCTCCTGACTGTTTATAACAACCCACCCATAATTGTCCCCTCATGTCAATGTCAAGTGATAAAGGATATTTAATCCCTGTGTCCTCCATTACTTTACATGTCAATATATCTCCTTGTTCAGATAAAACATGGAGGGCATGTGTATAACAGTCACACACAATGACCTATAATATGGCGTTCAGTTTTATTGGTGTTTAACGACACTTTCAACCATGTGTCAGGTATAACGTAGAACATGGTGACCAGTTTTATTGGTGTTTAACGACACTTTCAACAATGTGACAGGTATAAAGTATAACATGGTGACCAGTTTTATTGGTGCTTAACACCACTTTCAACAATGTTAGTTATAGCGTAGAACATGTTGGCCTGTTGTATTGGTGTTTAACGACACTTTCAACAATGTGTCAGGTATAACGTATAACATGCTGACCAGTTTTATTGGTGTTTAATGCCACTTTCAACCATGTGTCAGGTATAACGTAGAACATGGTGACCAGTTTTATTGGTGTTTATCTACACTTTCAACAATGTTAGTTATAGTGTAGAACATGGTGACCAGTTTTATTGGTGTTTAACGACACTGTCAACAATATGTCGGGTATAGCGTAGAACATGGTGACCAGTTTTATTGGTGTTTAACGACACTGTCAACAATATGTCAGGTATAACGTAGAACATGGTGACCAGTTTTATTGGTGTTTAACGACACTTTCAACAATGTGTCAGGTATAACGTAGAACATGGTGACCAGTTTTATTGGTGTTTAATGCCACTTTCAACAATGTGTCAGGTATAACGTAGAACATGGTGACCAGTTTTATTGTTGTTTAGCGACACTTTCAACAATGTGTCAAGTATAACGTAGAACATGGTGACCAATTTTATTGGTGTTTAACGACACTTTCAACAATGTGTCAGGTATAACGTAGAACATGGTGACCAGTTTTATTGGTGTTTAACGCCACTTTCAACAATGTGTCAGGTATAACGTAGAACATGGTGACCAATTTTATTGGTGTTTAACGACACTTTCAACAATATGTCAGGTATAGCGTAGAACATGGTGACCAGTTTTATTGGTGTTTAACGACACTTTCAACAATGTGTCAGGTATAACGTAGAACATGGTGACCAGTTTTATTGGTGTTTAACACCACTTTCAACAATGTGTCAGGTATAACGTAGAACATGGTGACCAATTTTATTGGTGTTTAACGACACTTTCAACAATATGTCAGGTATAGCATAGAACATGGTGACCAGTTTTATTGGTGTTTAACGACACTTTCAACTTTGTGTGAGGTATAACGTAGAACATGGTGACCAGTTTTATTGGTGTTTAACGACACTTTCAACAATGTGTCAAGAATAACGTAGAACATGGTGACCAATTTTATTGGTGTTTAACGCCACTTTAAACAATGTGTCAGGTATAACGTAGAACATGGTGACCAGTTTTATTGGTGTTTAACGACACTTTCAACAATGTGTCAGGTATAGCTCGCCGCAATTTTTTTTATGTGCGCCCCCCCTAACTTGAAATCCTGTATCCGCCCCCATAGAGTATACATATGACAACTAGTAACTGTTTTATCTAGTTCACCTTCTGTCTAGCTGGAATCAAACTCACAAAATGTAGTGTCATTTTTTTTACTGGTTCCTCTAATTTGTTTTTAAGGAGCGACCATTTAACTTGAAGGGGGGGTGTTATGGTTTTTTTGTTTCATTCAGAAATTTTTTTTTCAGACAACACAAGAGTTAGAATATTTTTTTTTGTCGCGCAAAGCGCAAATTTTTTTTCCAGAATTTAACATTAAGTTATATGACAAAAATTCTGAATCAGATTATTTTTTTTTCCTCCACCAAAATCAGAATATTTTTTTCAGCAACATTGGGAATTTTTTTTTTTAGAAAAAAAACATACCCCCCCTCCCCTCTCCCTGCAAGTTAAATGGGTCGTCCCTAATCAGATGTACATTTTGTATATCTGGGTAGAAACGAATCTGTGTTTCCCGTTCGTGGATAAGTGTACTCGATTCAACATTATGTGATAAAGTTTGTCAGTTACATGTACTTGCGACAGGCCGGTGGTTTTCTCAGGTTTCCTCCACCAATAAAACTGACCGCCACTATATACATTGTAACTGAAATATCATTGAAAGTGGCACTAAACACCATAAACCAACCACCCCATTCACTGGCTTAAACACTGTCACATTTTTTGTGCCCGTCTCAAGACCTGGATTTTCACCATCATCACTGTTTAAATTTTCTGTTCATAATTGATGTGTAATAAAAATCTAATCTTAAGATACAAGTGTAAAATATAATGAATATAAATAGTATTTAGTTGTTATATCTCTGTTTATTATATTCTTATGATGTTTTTTACAATACTTTTGGAATCTTTTGAAATAAAAAAATGCACATGTCCCCACTTATGAATTTGGGGATTAAAACATCAAACCAATTTTTTTTCTTATAAAAAATAAAACACAAATAAATATAAATATAAATAATATATATAATGACAACAGACATCTTGTGCAGGTATATCAATTCATACACTTTTAATGTCCAGATTTATCATATATCATCATTTAAAAAGATAAAAATGTCAGGTTTCTAAATAAATCATACAATTATCTGAAAATGTCATTTGTCCATACCTGTGTACATACAAAATATGATGCAACCAGGATACAGACTAACAGTACATGTACAAACTTATTTAAAAAATAAAATTGGCAGGTCTTCAAATATATCAAAGATCACCAAACAATCTTATTTTGTCATCTGTTTAAATTATCATACAACTTCTTTTAAAAGTAAAAATGTCAGCTGTACAAATTATTCTACAACTCAATTAAAACATAAAAATGTCATGATCAGGTGTCTAAAGTAAATTATTATAAAACTTCATTTTAAAATGAGAAATGTCAGCTGTCTAAATTATTATACAACTCCATTAAAACATAAAAATGTCAGGTGTCTAAAGTAAATTATTATAAAACCACATTTTAAAATGAGAAATGTCAGCTGTCAAATTATCATACAATTTCATTGAAATAAAATGTCAGTTTCTAAATTATTATAAAACTCCATTTAATTTAAAAAAAAATGGCAGGTGTCAAAAAGAAAAATGTCAGCTGTCAAATATAAATAATAAAACTTGATTCATTAAAGAAGTTTTACTTTGTGTATTGTTGCTCCTGACTGTTTATAACAACCCACCCATAATTGTCCCCTCATGTCAATGTCAAGTGATAAAGGATATTTAATCCCTGTGTACTCCATTACTTTACATGTCAATATATCTCCTTGTTCAGATAAAACATGGAGGGCATGTGTATAACAGTCACACACAATGACCTATAATATGGCGTTCAGTTTTATTGGTGTTTAACGACACTTTCAAACATGTGTCAGGTATAACGTAGAACATGGTGACCAGTTTTATTGGTGTTTAACGACACTTTCAACAATGTGACAGGTATAACGTAGAACATGGTGACCAATTTTATTGGTGTTTAATGACACTTTCAACAATATGTCAGGTATAACGTAGAACATGTTGACCAGTTTTATTGGTGTTTAACCACACTTTCAACAATGTGTGAGGTATAACGTAGATCATGGTGACCAGTTTTATTGGTGTTTAACGACACTTTCAACAATGTGTCAAGTATAATGTAGAACATGGTGACCAATTTTATTGGTGTTTAACGACACTTTCAACCATGTGTCAGGTATAACGTAGAACATGGTGACCAGTTTTATTGGTGTTTAACACCACTTTCAACAATGTTAGTAATAGCGTAGAAGATGGTGATCAGTTTTATTGGTGTTTAACGAAACTGTCAACAATGTCAGGTATGGCATAGAACATGGTGACCAGTTTTATTGGTGTTGAACGACAGTGTCAACAATATGTCAGGTATAGCGTAGAAAATGGTGACCAGTTTTATTGGTGTTTAACGATATTTTCAACAATGAATCAGGTAAAACATAGAACATGGTGACCAGTTTTATTGGTGTTTAACGTCACTTTAAACAATGTGTCAGGTATAGCGTAGAACATGGTGACCAGTTTTATTGATGTTTAACTACACTTTCAACAATGTGTCAAGTATAACGTAGAACATGGTGACCAGTTTTATTGATGTTTAACGCCACTTTAAACAATGTGTCAGGTATAACGTAGAACATGGTGACCAGTTTTATTGATGTTTAACTACACTTTCAACAATGTGTCAGGTATAACGTAGAACATGGTGACCAGTTTTATTGGTGCTTGACGACACTTTCAACAATGTGTCAAGAATAACGTAGAACATGGTGACCAATTTTATTGGTGTTTAATGCCACTTTAAACAATGTGTCAGGTATAACGTAGAACATGGTGACCAGTTTTATTGGTGTTTAACGACACTTTCAACAATGTGACAGGTATAACGTAGAACATGGTGACCAGTTTTATTGGTGTTTAACGACACTTTCAACTATGTGTGAGGTATAACGTAGAACATGGTGACCAGTTTTATTGGTGTTTAACGACACTTTCAACAATGTGTCAAGAATAACGTAGAACATGGTGACCAATTTTATTGGTGTTTAACGCCACTTTAAACAATGTGTCAGATATAACGTAGAACATGGTGACCAGTTTTATTGGTGTTTAACGACACTTTCAACAATGTGTCAAGAATAACGTAGAACATGGTGACCAATTTTATTGGTGTTTAACGCCACTTTAAACAATGTGTCAGATATAACGTAGAACATGGTGACCAGTTTTATTGGTGTTTAATGCCACTTTCAACAATGTGTCAGGTATAACGTAGAAGATGGTGACCAGTTTTATTGGTGTTTAACGACACTTTCAACAATGTTAGTTATAGCATAGATTATGGTGGCCAGTTTTATTGGTCTTTAACGCCACTTTCAACAATGTGACAGGTATAAAGTATAACATGGTGACCAGTTTTATTGGTGCTTAATGTCACTTTCAACAATGTTAGTTTTAGCTTAGAACATGGTGACCAGTTTTATTGGTGTTTAACGCCACTTTCAACAATGAATCAGGTAAAACATAGAACATGGTGACCAGTTTTATTGGTGTTTAACGCCACTTTAAACAATGTGTCAGGTATAGCGTAGAACATGGTGACCAGTTTTATTGATGTTTAACTACACTTTCAACAATGTGTCAAGTATAACGTAGAACATGGTGACCAGTTTTATTGATGTTTAATGCCACTTTAAACAATGTGTCAGGTATAACGTAGAACTTGGTGACCAGTTTTATTGGTGTTTAATGACACTTTCAATAATGTGTCAAGTATAACGTAGAACATGGTGACCAGTTTTATTGGTGTTTAATGACACTTTCAACAATGTGTCAAGTATAACGTAGAACATGGTGACTAGTTTTATTGGTGTTTAACGACACTTTCAACAATGTGTCAGGTATAGCGTATAATATGGCATTCAGTTTTATTGGTGTTTAACGACACTTTCAACAATGTGTCAGGTATAACGTAGAACATGGTGACCAGTTTTATTGGTGTTAAACGACACTTTCAACAATATGTCAGGTAAAACGTAGAACATGGTGACCAGTTTTATTGGTGTTTAACGACACTTTCAACAATGTGTCAGGTATAGCGTATAACATGGTGACCAGTTTTATTGGTGTTTAACGCCACTTTCAACAATGTTAGTTATAGCGTAGAACATGGTGACCAGTTTTATTGGTGTTTAACGCCACTTTCAACAATTTGACAGGTATAAAGTATAACATGGTGACCAGTTTTATTGGTGCTTAACGCCACTTTCAACAATGTTAGCTATAGCGTAGAAGATGTTGGCCAGTTTTATTGGTGTTTATCTACACTTTCAACAATGTGTCCGGTATAACGTATAACATGCTGGCCAGTTTTATTGGTGTTTAATGCCACTTTCAACCATGTCTCAGGTATAACGTAGAACATGGTGACCAGTTTTATTGGTGCTTAACGACACTTTCAACAATGTTAGTTATAGCGTAGAAAATGGTGACCAGTTTTATTGGTGTTTAACGATACTTTCAACAATGAATCAGGTAAAAGATAGAACATGGTGACCAGTTTTATTGGTGTTTAACGCCACTTTAAACAATGTGTCAGGTATAGCATAGAACATGGTGACCAGTTTTATTGATGTTTAACTACACTTTCAACAATGTGTCAAGTATAACGTAGAACATGGTGACCAGTTTTATTGATGTTTAATGCCACTTTAAACAATGTGTCAGGTATAACGTAGAACATGGTGACCAGTTTTATTGGTGTTTAATGCCACTTTCAACAATGTGTGAGGTATAACGTAGAACATGGTAACCAGTTTTATTGGTGTTTAACGACACTTTCAACAATTTGTCAAGTATAACGTAGAACATGGTGACCAGTTTTATTGGTGTTTAACGACACTTTCAACAATGTGTCAGGTATTACGTAGAACATGGTGACCAGTTTTATTGGTGTTTAACGACACTTTCAACAATGTGTCAAGTATAATGTAGAACATGGTGACCAATTTTATTGGTGTTTAACGACACTTTCAACCATGTGTCAGGTATAACGTAGAACATGGTGACCAGTTTTATTGGTGTTTAACACCACTTTCAACAATGTTAGTTATAGCGTAGAAGATGGTGATCAGTTTTATTGGTGTTTAACGAAACTGTCAACAATGTCAGGTATGGCATAGAACATGGTGACCAGTTTTATTGGTGTTTAACGACAGTGTCAACAATATGTCAGGTATAGCGTAGAAAATGGTGACCAGTTTTATTGGTGTTTAACGATACTTTCAACAATGAATCAGGTAAAACATAGAACATGGTGACCAGTTTTATTGGTGTTTAACGCCACTTTAAACAATGTGTCAGGTATAGCGTAGAACATGGTGACCAGTTTTATTGATGTTTAACTACACTTTGAACAATGTGTCAAGTATAACGTAGAACATGGTGACCAGTTTTATTGATGTTTAACGCCACTTTAAACAATGTGTCAGGTATAGCGTAGAACATGGAGACCAGTTTTATTGATGTTTAACTACACTTTCAACAATGTGTCAGGTATAATGTAGAACATGGTGACCAGTTTTATTGGTGCTTGACGACACTTTCAACAATGTGTCAGGTTTAATGTAGAACATGGTGACCAGTTTTATTGGTGTTTAACGCCACTTTCAACAATGTGTCAGGTATAACGTAGAACATGGTGACCAATTTTATTGGTGTTTAACGACACTTTCAACAATATGTCAGGTATAGCGTAGAACATGGTGACCAGTTTTATTGGTGTTTAACGACACTTTCAACTATGTGTGAGGTATAACGTAGAACATGGTGACCAGTTTTATTGGTGTTTAACGACACTTTCAACAATGTGTCAAGAATAACGTAGAACATGGTGACCAATTTTATTGGTGTTTAACGCCACTTTAAACAATGTGTCAGATATAACGTAGAACATGGTGACCAGTTTTATTGGTGTTTAACGACACTTTCAACAATGTGTCAAGAATAACGTAGAACATGGTGACCAATTTTATTGGTGTTTAACGCCACTTTAAACAATGTGTCAGATATAACGTAGAACATGGTGACCAGTTTTATTGGTGTTTAATGCCACTTTCAACAATGTGTCAGGTATAACGTAGAAGATGGTGACCAGTTTTATTGGTGTTTAACGACACTTTCAACAATGTTAGTTATAGCATAGATTATGGTGGCCAGTTTTATTGGTCTTTAACGCCACTTTCAACAATGTGACAGGTATAAAGTATAACATGGTGACCAGTTTTATTGGTGCTTAATGTCACTTTCAACAATGTTAGTTTTAGCTTAGAACATGGTGACCAGTTTTATTGGTGTTTAACGCCACTTTCAACAATGAATCAGGTAAAACATAGAACATGGTGACCAGTTTTATTGGTGTTTAACGCCACTTTAAACAATGTGTCAGGTATAGCGTAGAACATGGTGACCAGTTTTATTGATGTTTAACTACACTTTCAACAATGTGTCAAGTATAACGTAGAACATGGTGACCAGTTTTATTGATGTTTAATGCCACTTTAAACAATGTGTCAGGTATAACGTAGAACTTGGTGACCAGTTTTATTGGTGTTTAATGACACTTTCAATAATGTGTCAAGTATAACGTAGAACATGGTGACCAGTTTTATTGGTGTTTAATGACACTTTCAACAATGTGTCAAGTATAACGTAGAACATGGTGACTAGTTTTATTGGTGTTTAACGACACTTTCAACAATGTGTCAGGTATAGCGTATAATATGGCATTCAGTTTTATTGGTGTTTAACGACACTTTCAACAATGTGTCAGGTATAACGTAGAACATGGTGACCAGTTTTATTGGTGTTAAACGACACTTTCAACAATATGTCAGGTAAAACGTAGAACATGGTGACCAGTTTTATTGGTGTTTAACGACACTTTCAACAATGTGTCAGGTATAGCGTATAACATGGTGACCAGTTTTATTGGTGTTTAACGCCACTTTCAACAATGTTAGTTATAGCGTAGAACATGGTGACCAGTTTTATTGGTGTTTAACGCCACTTTCAACAATTTGACAGGTATAAAGTATAACATGGTGACCAGTTTTATTGGTGCTTAACGCCACTTTCAACAATGTTAGCTATAGCGTAGAAGATGTTGGCCAGTTTTATTGGTGTTTATCTACACTTTCAACAATGTGTCCGGTATAACGTATAACATGCTGGCCAGTTTTATTGGTGTTTAATGCCACTTTCAACCATGTCTCAGGTATAACGTAGAACATGGTGACCAGTTTTATTGGTGCTTAACGACACTTTCAACAATGTTAGTTATAGCGTAGAAAATGGTGACCAGTTTTATTGGTGTTTAACGATACTTTCAACAATGAATCAGGTAAAAGATAGAACATGGTGACCAGTTTTATTGGTGTTTAACGCCACTTTAAACAATGTGTCAGGTATAGCATAGAACATGGTGACCAGTTTTATTGATGTTTAACTACACTTTCAACAATGTGTCAAGTATAACGTAGAACATGGTGACCAGTTTTATTGATGTTTAATGCCACTTTAAACAATGTGTCAGGTATAACGTAGAACATGGTGACCAGTTTTATTGGTGTTTAATGCCACTTTCAACAATGTGTGAGGTATAACGTAGAACATGGTAACCAGTTTTATTGGTGTTTAACGACACTTTCAACAATTTGTCAAGTATAACGTAGAACATGGTGACCAGTTTTATTGGTGTTTAACGACACTTTCAACAATGTGTCAGGTATTACGTAGAACATGGTGACCAGTTTTATTGGTGTTTAACGACACTTTCAACAATGTGTCAGGTATAACGTAGAACATGGTCACCAGTTTTATTGGTGCTTAACGCCACTTTCAACAATGTTAGCTATAGCGTAGAAGATGTTGGCCAGTTTTATTGGTGTTTATCTACACTTTCAACAATGTGTCCGGTATAACGTATAACATGCTGGCCAGTTTTATTGGTGTTTAATGCCATTTTCAACCATGTCTCAGGTATAACGTAGAACATGGTGACCAGTTTTATTGGTGTTTAACGACACTGTCAACAATATGTCAGGTATAGCGTAGAACATGGTGACCAGTTTTATTGGTGTTTAACGACACTGTCAAAAATGTCAGGTATAACGTAGAACATGGTGACCAATTTTATTGGTGTTTAACGACACTTTCAACCATGTGTCAGGTATAACGTAGAACATGGTGACCAGTTTTATTGGTGTTTAACACCATTTTCAACAATGTTAGTTATAGCGTAGAACATGGTGATCAGTTTTATTGGTGTTTAATGCCACTTTCAACAATGTGTCAGGTATAACGAAGAAGATGGTGACCAGTTTTATTGGTGTTTAACGACACTTTCAACAATGTTAGTTATAGCATAGAATATGGTGGCCAGTTTTATTGGTGTTTAACGCCACTTTCAACAATGTGACAGGTATAAAGTATAACATGGTGACCAGTTTTATTGGTGCTTAATGCCACTTTCAACAATGTTAGTTTTAGCGTAGAACATGCTGGCCAGTTTTATTGGTGTTTAACGCCACTTTCAACCATGTGTCAGGTATAACGTAGAACATGGTGACCTATTTTATTGGTGCTTAACGACACTTTCAACAATGTTAGTTATAGCGTAGAACATGGTGACCAGTTTTAATGGTGTTTCACGAAACTGTCAACAATGTCAGGTATGGCATAGAACATGGTGACCAGTTTTATTGGTGTTTAGCGCCACTTTAAACAATGTGTCAGGTATAGCGTAGAACATGGTGACCAGTTTTATTGATGTTTAATGCCACTTTAATCAATGTGTCAGGTATAACGTAGAACATGGTGACCAGTTTTATTGGTGTTTAACGACACTTTCAATAATGTGTCAAGTATAACGTAGAACATGGTGACCAGTTTTATTGGTGTTTAATGACACTTTCAACAATGTGTCAAGCATAACGTAGAACATGGTGACTAGTTTTATTGGTGTTTAACGACACTTTCAACAATGTGTCAGGTATAACGTATAATATGGCATTCAGTTTTATTGGTGTTTAACGACACTTTCAACAATGTGTCAGGTATAACGTAGAACATGGTGACCAGTTTTATTGGTGTTAAACGACACTTTCAACAAAATGTCAGGTATAACGTAGAACATGGTGACCAGTTTTATTGGTGTTTAACGCCACTTTCAACAATTTGACAGGTATAAAGTATAACATGGTGACCAGTTTTATTGGTGCTTAACGCCACTTTCAACAATGTTAGCTATAGCGTAGAAGATGTTGGCCAGTTTTATTGGTGTTTATCTACATTTTCAACAATGTGTCCGGTATAACGTATAACATGCTGGCCAGTTTTATTGGTGTTTAATGCCACTTTCAACCATGTCTCAGGTATAACGTAGAACATGGTGACCAGTTTTATTGGTGCTTAACGACACTTTCAACAATGTTAGTAATAGCGTAGAAAATGGTGATCAGTTTTATTGGTGTTTAACGACACTGTCAACAATATGTCAGGTATAGCGTAGAACATGGTGACCAGTTTTATTGGTGTTTAACGACACTGTCAAAAATGTCAGGTATAACGTAGAACATGGTGACCAATTTTATTGGTGTTTAACGACACTTTCAACCATGTGTCAGGTATAACGTAGAACATGGTGACCAGTTTTATTGGTGTTTAACACCATTTTCAACAATGTTAGTAATAGCGTAGAACATGGTGATCAGTTTTATTGGTGTTTAATGCCACTTTCAACAATGTGTCAGGTATAACGAAGAAGATGGTGACCAGTTTTATTGGTGTTTAACGACACTTTCAACAATGTTAGTTATAGCATAGAATATGGTGGCCAGTTTTATTGGTGTTTAACGCCACTTTCAACAATGTGACAGGTATAAAGTATAACATGGTGACCAGTTTTATTGGTGCTTAATGCCACTTTCAACAATGTTAGTTTTAGCGTAGAACATGCTGGCCAGTTTTATTGGTGTTTAACGCCACTTTCAACCATGTGTCAGGTATAACGTAGAACATGGTGACCTATTTTATTGGTGCTTAACGACACTTTCAACAATGTTAGTTATAGAGTAGAACATGGTGACCAGTTTTAATGGTGTTTCACGAAACTGTCAACAATGTCAGGTATGGCATAGTACATGGTGACCAGTTTTATTGGTGTTTAGCGCCACTTTAAACAATGTGTCAGGTATAGCGTAGAACATGGTGACCAGTTTTATTGATGTTTAATGCCACTTTAATCAATGTGTCAGGTATAACGTAGAACATGGTGACCAGTTTTATTGGTGTTTAATGACACTTTCAATAATGTGTCAAGTATAACGTAGAACATGGTGACCAGTTTTATTGGTGTTTAATGACACTTTCAACAATGTGTCAAGTATAACGTAGAACATGGTGACTAGTTTTATTGGTGTTTAACGACACTTTCAACAATGTGTCAGGTATAGCGTATAATATGGCATTCAGTTTTATTGGTGTTTAACGACACTTTCAACAATGTGTCAGGTATAACGTAGAACATGGTGACCAGTTTTATTGGTGTTAAACGACACTTTCAACAAAATGTCAGGTATAACGTAGAACATGGTGACCAGTTTTATTGGTGTTTAACGCCACTTTCAACAATTTGACAGGTATAAAGTATAACATGGTGACCAGTTTTATTGGTGCTTAACGCCACTTTCAACAATGTTAGCTATAGCGTAGAAGATGTTGGCCAGTTTTATTGGTGTTTATCTACACTTTCAACAATGTGTCCGGTATAACGTATAACATGCTGGCCAGTTTTATTGGTGTTTAATGCCACTTTCAACCATGTCTCAGGTATAACGTAGAACATGGTGACCAGTTTTATTGGTGCTTAACGACACTTTCAACAATGTTAGTAATAGCGTAGAAAATGGTGATCAGTTTTATTGGTGTTTAACGACACTGTCAACAATATGTCAGGTATAGCGTAGAACATGGTGATCAGTTTTATTGGTGTTTAACGACACTGTCAAAAATGTCAGGTATCACATAGAACATGGTGACCAGTTTTATTGGTGTTTAACAACACTTTCAACAATGTGTCAGGTATAACGTAGAAGATGGTGACCAGCTTTATTGGTGTTTAACCACACTTTCAAAACTGTATCAGGTATAACGTAGAACGTGGTGACCAGTTTTATTGGTGTTTAACGACACTTTCAATAATGTGTCAGGTTTAACGTAGAACATGGTGACCAGTTTTATTGGTGCTTAACGACACTTTCAACAATGTGTCAGGTATAGCGTATAACATGGTGACCAGTTTTATTGGTGTTTAACGCCACTTTCAACAATGTTAGTTATAGCGTAGAACATGGTGACCAGTTTTATTGGTGTTTAACGCCACTTTCAACAATTTGACAGGTATAAAGTATAACATGGTGACCAGTTTTATTGGTGCTTAACGCCACTTTCAACAATGTTAGCTATAGCGTAGAAGATGTTGGCCAGTTTTATTGGTGTTTATCTACACTTTCAACAATGTGTCCGGTATAACGTATAACATGCTGGCCAGTTTTATTGGTGTTTAATGCCACTTTCAACCATGTCTCAGGTATAACGTAGAACATGGTGACCAGTTTTATTGGTGCTTAACGACACTTTCAACAATGTTAGTTATAGCGTAGAAAATGGTGACCAGTTTTATTGGTGTTTAACGATACTTTCAACAATGAATCAGGTAAAAGATAGAACATGGTGACCAGTTTTATTGGTGTTTAACGCCACTTTAAACAATGTGTCAGGTATAGCATAGAACATGGTGACCAGTTTTATTGATGTTTAACTACACTTTCAACAATGTGTCAAGTATAACGTAGAACATGGTGACCAGTTTTATTGATGTTTAATGCCACTTTAAACAATGTGTCAGGTATAACGTAGAACATGGTGACCAGTTTTATTGGTGTTTAATGCCACTTTCAACAATGTGTGAGGTATAACGTAGAACATGGTAACCAGTTTTATTGGTGTTTAACGACACTTTCAACAATTTGTCAAGTATAACGTAGAACATGGTGACCAGTTTTATTGGTGTTTAACGACACTTTCAACAATGTGTCAGGTATTACGTAGAACATGGTGACCAGTTTTATTGGTGTTTAACGACACTTTCAACAATGTGTCAGGTATAACGTAGAACATGGTCACCAGTTTTATTGGTGCTTAACGCCACTTTCAACAATGTTAGCTATAGCGTAGAAGATGTTGGCCAGTTTTATTGGTGTTTATCTACACTTTCAACAATGTGTCCGGTATAACGTATAACATGCTGGCCAGTTTTATTGGTGTTTAATGCCACTTTCAACCATGTCTCAGGTATAACGTAGAACATGGTGACCAGTTTTATTGGTGTTTAACGACACTGTCAACAATATGTCAGGTATAGCGTAGAACATGGTGACCAGTTTTATTGGTGTTTAACGACACTGTCAAAAATGTCAGGTATAACGTAGAACATGGTGACCAATTTTATTGGTGTTTAACGACACTTTCAACCATGTGTCAGGTATAACGTAGAACATGGTGACCAGTTTTATTGGTGTTTAACACCATTTTCAACAATGTTAGTTATAGCGTAGAACATGGTGATCAGTTTTATTGGTGTTTAATGCCACTTTCAACAATGCGTCAGGTATAACGAAGAAGATGGTGACCAGTTTTATTGGTGTTTAACGACACTTTCAACAATGTTAGTTATAGCATAGAATATGGTGGCCAGTTTTATTGGTGTTTAACGCCACTTTCAACAATGTGACAGGTATAAAGTATAACATGGTGACCAGTTTTATTGGTGCTTAATGCCACTTTCAACAATGTTAGTTTTAGCGTAGAACATGCTGGCCAGTTTTATTGGTGTTTAACGCCACTTTCAACCATGTGTCCGGTATAACGTAGAACATGGTGACCTATTTTATTGGTGCTTAACGACACTTTCAACAATGTTAGTTATACCGTAGAACATGGTGACCAGTTTTAATGGTGTTTCACGAAACTGTCAACAATGTCAGGTATGGCATAGAACATGGTGACCAGTTTTATTGGTGTTTAGCGCCACTTTAAACAATGTGTCAGGTATAGCGTAGAACATGGTGACCAGTTTTATTGATGTTTAATGCCACTTTAATCAATGTGTCAGGTATAACGTAGAACATGGTGACCAGTTTTATTGGTGTTTAATGACACTTTCAATAATGTGTCAAGTATAACGTAGAACATGGTGACCAGTTTTATTGGTGTTTAATGACACTTTCAACAATGTGTCAAGCATAACGTAGAACATGGTGACTAGTTTTATTGGTGTTTAACGACACTTTCAACAATGTGTCAGGTATAACGTATAATATGGCATTCAGTTTTATTGGTGTTTAACGACACTTTCAACAATGTGTCAGGTATAACGTAGAACATGGTGACCAGTTTTATTGGTGTTAAACGACACTTTCAACAAAATGTCAGGTATAACGTAGAACATGGTGACCAGTTTTATTGGTGTTTAACGCCACTTTCAACAATTTGACAGGTATAAAGTATAACATGGTGACCAGTTTTATTGGTGCTTAACGCCACTTTCAACAATGTTAGCTATAGCGTAGAAGATGTTGGCCAGTTTTATTGGTGTTTATCTACACTTTCAACAATGTGTCCGGTATAACGTATAACATGCTGGCCAGTTTTATTGGTGTTTAATGCCACTTTCAACCATGTCTCAGGTATAACGTAGAACATGGTGACCAGTTTTATTGGTGCTTAACGACACTTTCAACAATGTTAGTAATAGCGTAGAAAATGGTGATCAGTTTTATTGGTGTTTAACGACACTGTCAACAATATGTCAGGTATAGCGTAGAACATGGTGACCAGTTTTATTGGTGTTTAACGACACTGTCAAAAATGTCAGGTATAACGTAGAACATGGTGACCAATTTTATTGGTGTTTAACGACACTTTCAACCATGTGTCAGGTATAACGTAGAACATGGTGACCAGTTTTATTGGTGTTTAACACCATTTTCAACAATGTTAGTAATAGCGTAGAACATGGTGATCAGTTTTATTGGTGTTTAATGCCACTTTCAACAATGTGTCAGGTATAACGAAGAAGATGGTGACCAGTTTTATTGGTGTTTAACGACACTTTCAACAATGTTAGTTATAGCATAGAATATGGTGGCCAGTTTTATTGGTGTTTAACGCCACTTTCAACAATGTGACAGGTATAAAGTATAACATGGTGACCAGTTTTATTGGTGCTTAATGCCACTTTCAACAATGTTAGTTTTAGCGTAGAACATGCTGGCCAGTTTTATTGGTGTTTAACGCCACTTTCAACCATGTGTCAGGTATAACGTAGAACATGGTGACCTATTTTATTGGTGCTTAACGACACTTTCAACAATGTTAGTTATAGAGTAGAACATGGTGACCAGTTTTAATGGTGTTTCACGAAACTGTCAACAATGTCAGGTATGGCATAGTACATGGTGACCAGTTTTATTGGTGTTTAGCGCCACTTTAAACAATGTGTCAGGTATAGCGTAGAACATGGTGACCAGTTTTATTGATGTTTAATGCCACTTTAATCAATGTGTCAGGTATAACGTAGAACATGGTGACCAGTTTTATTGGTGTTTAATGACACTTTCAATAATGTGTCAAGTATAACGTAGAACATGGTGACCAGTTTTATTGGTGTTTAATGACACTTTCAACAATGTGTCAAGTATAACGTAGAACATGGTGACTAGTTTTATTGGTGTTTAACGACACTTTCAACAATGTGTCAGGTATAGCGTATAATATGGCATTCAGTTTTATTGGTGTTTAACGACACTTTCAACAATGTGTCAGGTATAACGTAGAACATGGTGACCAGTTTTATTGGTGTTAAACGACACTTTCAACAAAATGTCAGGTATAACGTAGAACATGGTGACCAGTTTTATTGGTGTTTAACGCCACTTTCAACAATTTGACAGGTATAAAGTATAACATGGTGACCAGTTTTATTGGTGCTTAACGCCACTTTCAACAATGTTAGCTATAGCGTAGAAGATGTTGGCCAGTTTTATTGGTGTTTATCTACACTTTCAACAATGTGTCCGGTATAACGTATAACATGCTGGCCAGTTTTATTGGTGTTTAATGCCACTTTCAACCATGTCTCAGGTATAACGTAGAACATGGTGACCAGTTTTATTGGTGCTTAACGACACTTTCAACAATGTTAGTAATAGCGTAGAAAATGGTGATCAGTTTTATTGGTGTTTAACGACACTGTCAACAATATGTCAGGTATAGCGTAGAACATGGTGATCAGTTTTATTGGTGTTTAACGACACTGTCAAAAATGTCAGGTATCACATAGAACATGGTGACCAGTTTTATTGGTGTTTAACAACACTTTCAACAATGTGTCAGGTATAACGTAGAAGATGGTGACCAGCTTTATTGGTGTTTAACCACACTTTCAAAACTGTATCAGGTATAACGTAGAACGTGGTGACCAGTTTTATTGGTGTTTAACGACACTTTCAATAATGTGTCAGGTTTAACGTAGAACATGGTGACCAGTTTTATTGGTGCTTAACGACACTTTCAACAATGTGTCCGGTATAGCGTATAACATGGTGAGCAGTTTTATTGGTGTTTAACGCCACTTTCAACAATGTTAGTTATAGCATAGAATATGGTGGCCAGTTTTATTGGTGTTTAATGCCACTTTCAACAATGTGACAGGTATAACGTATAACATGGTGACCAGTTTTATTGGTGCTTAGCGCCACTTTCAACAATGTTGGTTATAGCGTAGAAGATGTTGGCCAGTTTTATTGGTGTTTAACGACTTTCAACAATGTGTCCGGTATAACGTATAACATGCTGGCCAGTTTTATTGGTGTTTAACGTCATTTTCAACCATGTGTCAGGTATAACGTAGAACATGGTGACCTATTTTATTGGTGCTTAAGGACACTTTCAACAATGTTAGTTATAGCGTAGAACATGGTGACCAGTTTTAATGGTGTTTAACGAAACTGTCAACAATGTCAGGTATGGCATAGAACATGGTGACCAGTTTTATTGGTGTTTAACGACACTGTCAACAATATGTCAGGTATAGCGTAGAAAATGGTGACCAGTTTTATTGGTGTTTAACGATACTTTCAACAATGAGTCAGGTAAAACATAGAACATGGTGACCAGTTTTATTGGTGTTTAACGCCACTTTAAACAATGTGTCAGGTATAGCGTAGAACATGGTGACCAGTTTTATTGATGTTTAACTACACTTTCAACAATGTGTCAAGTATAACGTAGAACATGGTGACCAATTTTATTGATGTTTAACACCCTTTAAACAATGTGTCAGGTATAACGTAGAACATGGTGACCAGTTTTATTGGTGTTTAATGACACTTTCAATAATGTGTCAAGTATAATGTAGAACATGGTGACCAGTTTTATTGGTGTTTAATGACACTTTCAACAATGTGTCAAGTATAACGTAGAACATGGTGACTAG
Source organism: Bathymodiolus brooksi (assembly GCA_963680875.1). NCBI lineage: Eukaryota > Metazoa > Mollusca > Bivalvia > Mytilida > Modiolidae > Bathymodiolus > Bathymodiolus brooksi. The sequence goes on along the minus strand of OY804583.1, from coordinate 7,693,370 downwards.
TTTTATTGGTGTTTAGCGACACTTTCAACAATGTGTCAGGTATAACGTATAATATGGCATTCAGTTTTATTGGTGTTTAACGACACTTTCAACAATGTGTCAGGTATAACGTAGAACATGGTGACCAGTTTTATTGGTGTTAAACGACACTTTCAACAATATGTCAGGTATAACGTAGAACATGGTGACCAGTTTTATTGGTGTTTAACGACACTTTCAACAATGTGTCAGGTATAGCGTATAACATGGTGACCAGTTTTATTGGTGTTTAACGTCACTTTCAACAATGTTAGTTATAGCGTAGAACATGGTGACCAGTTTTATTGGTGTTTAACGCCACTTTCAACAATGTGACAGGTATAAAGTATAACATGGTGACCAGTTTTATTGGTGCTTAACGCCACTTTCAACAATGTTAGTTATAGCATAGAACATGTTGGCCAGTTTTATTGGTGTTTATCTACACTTTCAACAATGTGTCCGGTACAACGTATAACATGCTGGCCAGTTTTATTGGTGTTTAATGCCACTTTCAACCATGTCTCAGGTATAACGTAGAACATGGTGACCAGTTTTATTGGTGCTTAACGACACTTTCAACAATGTTAGTTATAGCGTAGAAAATGGTGATCAGTTTTATTGGTGTTTAACGACACTGTCAACAATATGTCAGGTATAGCGTAGAACATGGTGATCAGTTTTATTGGTGTTTAACGACACTGTCAAAAATGTCAGGTATAACATAGAACATGGTGACCAGTTTTATTGGTGTTTAACAACACTTTCAACAATGTGTCAGGTATAATGTAGAACATGGTGACCAGTTTTATTGGTGCTTAACGCCACTTTAAACAATGTGTCAGGTATAACGTAGAACATGGTGACCAATTTTATTGGTGTTTAACGACACTTTCAACAATGTGTCAGGTATAACGTAGAACATGGTCACCAGTTTTATTGGTGTTTAACGACACTTTCAACAATGTGTCAGGAATAACGTACAACATGGTGACCAGTTTTATTGGTGTTTAACGCCACTTTCAACAATGTTAGTTATAGCGTAGAACATGGTGATCAGTTTTATTGGTGTTTAATGCCACTTTCAACAATGTGTCAGGTATAGCGTAGAACATGGTGACCAGTTTTATTGGTGTTTAACGACATTTTCAACAATGTGTCAGGTATAACATAGAACATGGCGACCAGTTTTATTGGTGTTTAACGACACTTTCAACAATGTGTCAGGTATAACGTAGAACATGGTGACAAGTTTTATTGGTATTAACACCACTGTCAACAATATTTCAGCTATGGCGTATATTATGGTGTTCAGTTTTATTGGTGTTTAACGACACTTTCAACATTGTGACAAACTGACAAATCTACATGTATATATAGTGGGATTTTTTTTATTGTTCCCTATATTTATTTTTAGTCAACATTTTAGCCAGACCAAATAAATTTCATATTTTTCTTCATAAATATGGTAACTTTCTTTCAAGAATATGAACTTAGGATGAAATTTTCATTGTTTTCAGAATAAAAATCAACTAAAAAAATCACACCGACAGCTTAACATAATGATTCACAGAAGATGGATATCTGGGTGGAAGTGAATCTGTGCAGGTTGTGTTTTTGTATTGTTTATATCTACATCACATTGAACTTCCATTTAATATCAAGAGGGGGTTGGGAATCCCATTCACTGGTAGGAGCGTTGTGGTCGTGATCGCAAGGTACATTATTTAGCTGGATTTACAACTACAAGTGCAATCAATGCCTATCATCACTAAAGTTGAGAGGTCAAACCCTGTTCATGGCAAGGTGTACTTGATACAACAATATGTGATAAAGTTTGTCAGTTACTTGCAACAGGTCTGTGGTTTTCTCCAGTTTCCTCCACCAATAAAACTGAACACGACACAACTGAAATATTGTTGAAGGTGGCATTAAACACCATTTACCAACCAACCCATTCACTGGCTTAAACACTGTCAGATGTTTGTGCCCAGGTCATGGAGGAAACTAAGAGTATACATCTGACACCTAGTAACTGTTTTATCAAGTTCACCTTCTGTCTTAACAGTTTTATTTGTGGAGGAAACTAGAGTATACATCTGACAACTAGTAACTGTTTTATCAACTTCACCTTCTGTCCAACAGTTTAATTTGTGGAGGAAACTAGAGTATACATCTGACAACTAGTAACTGTTTTATCAAGTTCACCTTCTGTCTAACAGTTTTATTTGTGGAGGAAACTAGAGTATACATCTGACAACTAGTAACTGTTTTATCAAGTTCACCTTCTGTCTAACAGTTTTATTTGTGGAGGAAACTAGAGTATACATTTGACAACTAGTAACTGTTTTATCAACTTCACCTTCTGTCTAACAGTTTTATTTGTGGAGGAAACTAGAGTATACATCTGACAACTAGTAACTGTTTTATCAACTTCACCTTCTGTCTAACAGTTTTATTTGTGGAGGAAACTAGAGTATACATCTGACAACTAGTAACTGTTTTATCAACTTCACCTTCTGTCTAACAGTTTTATTTGTGGAGGAAACTAGAGTATACATCTGACAACTAGTAACTGTTTTACCAAGTTCACCTTCTCTCTAACAGTTTTATTTGTGGAGGAAACTAGAGTATACATCTGACAACTAGTAACTGTTTTATCAAGTTCACCTTCTGTCTAACAGTTTTATTTGTGGAGGAAACTAGAGTATACATCTGACAACTAGTAACTGTTTTACCAAGTTCACCTTCTGTCTTTGTTGAGGAAACTAGAGTATACATAGATATACATGAATAAGTGTAATCAATTCAACATTGTGTGAAAAATTTGTCAGTTACTTGTGACAGGCCGGTGGTTTTCTCAGGTTCCCTCCACCAATAAAACTGACCGCCACGACATAACTGAAATATTGTTGAAAGTGACACTAAACACCAACCACCTCATTCACTGTCACATTTTTTGTGCCCATCTCAAGACCTGGATTTTCACCATCATCACTGTTTGAACTTTCTGTTCATAATTGATGTGTAATAAAAATCTAAACTTAAGATACAAGTGTAAAATATAATAAATATAAATAGTATTTAGTTGTTATATCTCTGTTTATTATATTCTTATGATGTTTTAACAATACTTTTGGAATCTTTTGAAGTAAAAAAATGCACATGTCCCCACTTCTGAATCAAAACATCAAACCATTTTTTTTTCTTATAAAAAATAAAACACAAATAAATATAAATATAAATAATATATATAATGACAACAGACATCTTGTGCAGGTATATCAATTCATACACTTTTAATGTCCAGATTTATCATATATCATCATTTAAAAAGATAAAAATGTCAGGTTTCTAAATAAATCATACAATTATCTGAAAATGTCATTTGTCCATACATGTACCCCCTGTACATACAAAATATGATACCACCAGGATACATGTACAAAGTTATTTAAAAAATAAAATGGTCAGGTCATCAAAGATCATCAAACAATCTTATTTTGTCATCTGTTTAAATTATTATACAACTTCTTTTAAAAATAAAAATGTCAGCTGTCTAAATTATTCTACAACTCCATTAAAACATAAAAATGTCAGGTGTTTAAAGTAAATTATTATAAAATTTCATTTAGAAAATAAAATGTCAAATTATTATAAAACCACATTTTAAAATAAGAAATGTCAGCTGTCAAATTATTATACAATTTCATTGAAATAAAATGTCAGTTTCTAAATTATTATAAAGCTCCATTTAATTTTAAAAAAAATGGCAGGTGTCAAAAAGAAAAATGTCAGCTGTCAAATTATTATACAATTTCATTGAAATAAAATGTCAGTTTCTAAATTATTATAAAGCTCCATTTAATTTTAAAAAAAATGGCAGACGTCAAAAAGAAAAATGTCAGCTGTCAAATTATTATACAATTTCATTGAAATAAAATGTCAGTTTCTAAATTATTATAAAACTCCATTTAATTTAAAAAAAAATGGCAGACGTCAAAAAGAAAAATGTCAGCTGTCAAATATAAATAAAACTTGATTCATTAAAGAAGTTTTACTTTGTGTATTGTTGCTCCTGACTGTTTATTACAACCCACCCATAATTGTCCCCTCATGTCAATGTCAAGTGATAAAGGATATTTAATCCCTGTGTCCTCCATTACTTTACATGTCAATATATCTCCTTGTTCAGATAAAACATGGAGGGCATGTGTTCTATGGTCACACACAATAATGTGTCCTGCTGTTGTTGTTACTACATCAAAAGGATTAAATTGTGTAGTAACATTTATCTTAGAATGTCCTGTATATGTCCACCTTAAACCCCCCTCCCTCCCTACAACCACCACCCTCCCAGTATCACGTGATGTATCATCAACAACAACTATGTCTTTGTTATTATTTGTTGTGATACGTCGTGGTTCAGTAAACAGTCTGTGTTTGTTACTGTCATATTGATAAGTATGTTGTTGTTTACCATCCATACCAAAGATAAGTAGTGCCCTTGTACTTTTGTCTGTAGGTGTGTAGTAATCACCAGGTTCTGTGACACCTACTATAATATTATTGTCACTAGTCACATGGATTCCCAGGGTTAACAAGGATGATGACACTGAGAAGAATGGTTTTATTTCTCCTGACTTTGTCAAGAGTTTTATATCTGAACCAACAGACAGAAGTAGGTCATTGTTTGATGTCAATGTCATGTCATAGATATAACAAGAAATCTGCTTTGTGGTTGTAATGTTGTCATTGTCAATGTTTATTTGTCTTATGACTTCTTTACTACAATCATTAACCCATGTTGATTTGTCATCAACAGTAATTATGTTAAAGATACCTGATAAATCTGTAGTGTATGAATTAACAACCTCTAAATCAATGTCTGATTCTACTTGTGGTATTTTCATTTTCTGAAGTGATCCAAATAAGTTTGGTATATCATTGACTGTTTCTTTCCCTGGAATAAAACATTTAATTTCAGAAGGAATTTGATTAAAATTCAAGTCTGACATCATTTTCTTAGATTTTGTAGCTGTTGTAAATATTGTACTTCCTTGGATAGATTTCAAAGCTGCCATGATTTCATCTTGGTGGAGTATAATTGTTTTTTCGGCTTGGTCGGCCTGTCTCTTCATGTCACAGAATGTCTGTTTAACAGTTTTTCTTTCCAGTTCTATTTCATTTTGTAGTTTTTCAGAATGTTTAGTGATTCCATCTATTAATTGTTTTTCTCTTTTTTTAATTGTTGTTATTCTTTCATTAAATAAAGACTCATATTTAACTTCACTGATTTTAAATTCATTAACTTTTGCCCGACAGAGAGTTAAATCTTTACTATATCTCGCCTCCGCTCCTTTAAGTTTATCCAATTTTTCCGGGAGAATTTTTTCTATCGGTTCAAATTTGTGTTCGTTGTGTTTAGATGAAATACAATCTAGACACACAAGATGATCACAGGTTCTACAGAATAAACACGTCATCTTTGTTTGGTGTTCATCACATCTAATGTTGTCTAAAGTCACTTTCTGTTCTACATCTTGAAATGGTATTTTTAGATCCACTATCTGATGCTGTGTGTTGGTCTGAAATTTATTATGGATTGTTTTACATTTATCACACAAAATTGTATCACATTGAATGCACCTCCATTTTAAGTTTGTTTCTGTCTCACAAAAATCACAAATTTTTACGTTTTGTGCCTTTGAACTTGAACAAGCCATAATAATATAATGTTATACAAATGTAATTCCAATAAACAATTGTTTTAATCAATCCGTACAACGTATAAATATTGAATGAGCAGACTGATATTTATCACACGTCTGTACAAATCTGAACACAATAGAAGAGTTTATTTATTTTCGGGGGAGGGGGGATTTAAATTTGGTATAAAATATTATCTGTCATAACAATATTGTGCAGATTCTGAATTAGAATAGGCAGTATATCATATATCTAGTATTTATTATGATTTAAACAGAATTAATATCTTAAAATTTTAATGTTTTCTTCTGTTTGTATTGATTGTCTTGACCGTTTTTTTTTTTTTAAATAGAACGTTCCTAAACTTCCTGCGTGTACACACATGATTGGATGGAAATTTTCCACTCAAAACAAGTTCAAGGTTTTATTTATAGATAGATATTCGGCACATGAATAAATAATTACATTGTGACCTTTTAAAACAAACATTAATGTCAGTTAATAGGATTTATCCTATATTAGTCGATTCAAAATCTCATTAGAGCTTATGTTATGTGCTATAGATATTCCGACTTTAAATAAAACTTATTTGATTGATTTGATTTGATATTATGATCAAATTATTATTTTCTATGTTTTGTTTGTTTGTATATTTGTATTTGCTTGACCCACATGGGTGTATTATGCAAATAAAGAACAGAAATGTCATCTTTGTCCTATGTTCTGTACACGGGATATTGTTCGTTATTATTTTCGGTTGTACATCTTGAAATGGCGATTTAATATCAATAATCTGGTGCTGAATGTTCGTTTGTACATTCGGGTGAATTTCCTTACATCGGTTGCAGATGAACTTACTGCACTCGACACACTTCCATTTATTGTTAATGTCTGTTTTACAGAGTTCACAGAGTTTTGGATTTCGTGCTCTGAAAACGCCATGGTAATACACAGTTAAATTATGTATAGGAGAATGTCCAAGTAACTCTCCATTCCTTAAAAATAATGGAGCCGAGGCCCCGAAGGGACCGAGGCCCATTGTTTTTAAGGAATGGAGAGATACGAGGACATTCTCCAACTTAAAATCCACCCATTGTACTTTATTAATTTGATTAATTATTAATCTTGTCACAAAAAAAGTCTGTGTATAGTATCTAAAGTACAAAGTATTAAATTGTTTGCCCCTTGTGGGACCTTAAAACTTGATATTAATTGTAAATTCTGACCTAATAATGTTACAATCTCTGACTTAGAATGGGGGTACATCTTGTGTAAAGTGGTGAAATATTTTAAAAATAATTTATATTTTTATATTGTGATGTTTTCTTCTGATTTGTATTAATTTTTTTGACCCGGTTTTAAATAGACTAATCCAAGCTAAAACTTCCTGGGTCTATACGGGGAATTCCCTTCGCCGGATGATTGTGATTTATCGAAGATGAAAAAAATAAATATTGCATTTAATCATTATCAATATCTCTATCAATATATTTAAAAATGTTAAAATATCACTCGTGCCAATATTTAACTTATAAATGTAGCAACATAAAAAATAGGGGGAGCGGGCATGAACAGAGATGTAGCCCGTGGTCAGGATATCGAAAAAAGGGGGGTGGGGCTTTGAGAATGGGGCGGAAGTGGGGACAACATGTGGGAGTGGGGCGGATAGTGTGTGTGTGTTTTATGTGTCTGTATTGTTTGTCTTCATCCTGTGTCTTGTGTACTCAATGTTATCAGTCCATTCAGTCACCAGAAGTTTCAACTAGCTTATTAGGAAAAAAATTATTTATTATAGATGACCAACATTTTTTCTTATTTTTTTCCCTAATTTTTGAAACTTCAAGTGACTGTGGTCCATTCTTGATTTGGACTTCAGTTTTTTCACAGGCACCTGGGTCCAAGATTTTTTTTTATTAAAATAAGTTATCTGGAGGGTATGTTTAATCTTAGAACCCCTTGGCATGTTTTATTACTATTTTAGGCCATATTAACATTTTCCACAAATTTTCTATATATATACAAAATGTACCATCTATTTAACTTTTGGAAAATGTCAATATGGCTTAATATAGTAATAAACCATGCCAGGGGGCTCTAAAATTAAACATACACTATATAACTTATTTTAATTTTTTTTAAATTCTGGACCCAAATTCTATATTTATACATGTCTCATCAGTATATGGCTATTGACAGGGACAGATTCAGGCGGAGGTGTGGCGTGCATGTACCCTCCCCTAAGAATCCTTTTTTGTTTTCGTTTTTTTTGCCCAAAAATGTCACACGCCTCCCCCCTAACTTCATATCCTGGATTCGCCCTTGATAGATATAAATTGTTTGTGGTCTTTTCAATTTTTACCCTATATCAGGTTTTTTTCATTACTGTTGTTGGTATATTAAATGATTAAGATGAAAGCCAAGTGTTGTCATATTTTCATTGTGTGTTCTCTGTTATTTTAGTTAATGTTTTGTATCATGTTAAGTTTTGTGAAGAAATGCAATTCACTTTCAGTTAGGCCTATTGTAACTCTTTTGACCAGAGTTTTGTTCTCTATATTTATACTGCAACTACAAAATAATGCTCTATGAAGCTTGCAATTCTACCAGTTTCTAAACATTGTAGAAATAAACTTGATATTTGCCGACACTGTATGTATATATTTTCTAATTATAAGTAGACAATTTGTTAGTTTTTTTTTTAAACCATATCTGCTTGTCATACATTTGAAATAATTAACGTTGTATACTTACTGCCGACTCCCAAGGCCTTAGATTACAAACAGGAGGTGGACCTCCGCCAGTGGCACGAGCATTTGCCCTCCTAGCTGCTTCCTTTTTCTTTGTTGTCCCCTGCACGTCTAGCCATATCTTTTTGCATTCCGCCACAGTTCTGGCTATACAAGACGTACTAACTCCATTTACACCTTAAAATATATGAAAAATTAAGAAATAGTCAAATAGCAGAAAAAAGTTTTTTCATTTGAAATAAACAAAAATTTTAAGACAAGGAATTTAAATTATTTAATATTAAAGTTGGACATGTTGGAAAGTCTCCTGTGACAAGAATGTATGTATTTTACTTTTTTTTTTCATTTATAGTACAGACTCTGAAATTGCATTTCATTAATAGTGACTTAGGCCAATTGGCCCATTAGGTCACAGTGCTTAATGCATACATGTATTGTTTATTATTAATTATGTGTATTATCATGATTATAATTTAATATATAATTTATTTAATATTCCAATAAATGTAATCAACCAATCACATCACTTGTTTTTCTTGTTAATTCATTATCTATAATGAATTGTACGCTTTTTGTGGTTGTCCAACAGATTTTATGCGTGACGGCATTTTAATGATTGTGTTTTTTCGCGACATTTTGGAGTATATATTTTTTTTAATGATTTTCAGTTTTGGTGTCTCATGTTCATAAATTCCATATTTTTGTTGCAGTCTTCCTGATATCAATGTCTCATGTTCATGTATCTCATCATATTATTTATCTATATAAAGTTGTACCTATAAAGTTTGTCAGTTTAGAAGTCTCATGTTCATATTGATCAAAATTGAAATAATATGAATCAGAAGATAACGGAAAGAAACTTTACAGAGTTTGGGTGGATTAAGCTTTTTTAACTGATGCACAACATTTTAAGATTCTTTTTGAGAAAATTTGGTAGCCCTTAAAAGGGCTGTTTTTTTGATAAATGAAGCTAGACATCTTTACTTCTTCTTTGGTTTTGGTGCTGCCTATTAATGTTATTTTTGGTGATTTTACAGCCTTCTTTGTAGTGGATTTCTTTGGAGCTGATGTCTTTGCTGCTGAAGACATCTTGTCGAACAAAAAAGGTTGCTGGCAGCCTGGGTTGAGTTCTGTGCTTTCAGTGACAGAATGTTTGGTAACGTCATTCAGCCTGGCACCGTGTTCCACTTTGAAGTCACAATTGCATACTCGGCAATAAGCATGAGATGCGCTCTGTCTGGACTTTGCAAGCCAGCAACAAAGTCTTTCGTCATTCCATGGTTCTCCTATCTCTCGAGACAACAACAGACAGCTTTCTAGGAGGGCCAAGAACCATTTTTGAAGTGATTCCTCATTTCCGGGTGTTGTGATATTGATGGTACCGGGTCGTTTCGCTCCGAATCCTGTTCACCCGCCGAGTCGTTTCGCCCCTGCCTATTCCTGTTCGACGCGATTCCCTTTCGCCCTCATTTATTAATAGTGCTTTAACAAATGAAATATGGAAAATACCATTGCAAATATTCGTATTTTGGATGTTGCAAGGCTTGTTCATGGGTACTTTATTTTTGTCTTCCTCATAATTACACGGTAACATGCTTTCTTGACGTGTTTAATATTATGTATTGCTTCACTCTTTGTTTGACACCCGATACGAAATCTGATATTTATTATTGTTAAATATCCAAGAAATTAGCATATGAAGGAGAGTTTGATGTCTCCATTAGTCGATTTCGTTGTATTTTGTTGCCATTCTATACACATAAGTGAATATAAACCCCTTCACGATGATTCTTTTTTGAGAAAAATATTCTCCCTTTTGTGTTCAACAATATTCCACTGACCAAAATGAATGAATTATTATTTTTTTTGCATACAACTAATCAATAAATAATTACCCAATAATTGTCGAAAAAGACTTCATCTATTATAATAAAATAGCCATTAAGTGGGGCGAATCGACTCACTTTCCGGGGCGAACAGGTAATCGGGGTGATATTTATCATCTTTCTACCCAAGCCAAGGCCAAGGTCAAGTTCACACAATTAGTGTAAATTTACAATCCGAATTTTACCTGTCCCAAATCAGCAATTATTGTCAATGCTAAGTACATTGTCTGTTTTAGTTTTTGACAGATCCGACTTATTTGCGACTGGACGTTAAACAACTAACAATCAATCAACTTAGGTCAAACATGTCAAATGGAAAATGCACAAAAATAAAAGTTCGAGTCAATAAGTAGGACTAGCTAGATAATAATTAATAGTCTGACGGAGACGTGCGCGTCGATTTTCCGAACACTGCTCGAGTGGGGTCGGATTTGTAGTGTATATTTATTGGCTCAAGCTATTCGACCAAGGAAACCTGACTATGGTGTATATAGTGTCACAAAATAGAAACAAGTAATGGAAATTAAAATAAGGGATATGACGGGGGGATATATAATATGTAAATCGTGCTTAATCTCACAGGGAAAGCTTTTACCATTCGGCAACTTCGGCCCAACACGTATTTTTGTCTCTGGCCGTTAACCCTGGGCCAAATTGACCGCGGATGATTGAAATGTTAGATCCACTGCATCGGAAAGCGCAAGCAATTCGCTTTCCGACCAGTTTGGTTTACGCTTAGCCATCACAACCTGTACTTGGTCCATGGCCATGTTTTCTAGTTTTCTAGCAGACGATGTTTTTATTTACATCGGAAGTATCCATTGCGCATGATTTTCAAAAGTGAAAGTAGCGTTGCCAAGGTATTTTAGTCTTACGAAAATCGTAAGTGTGATCGTAAGATCGGTTGTAGTATTTTGTCGTAGGACTGATCCTAAGTTTACGATTAATCTTAGGACACGTTTTGTGAAATTGTCGTAGGAACACACTTAGGAAAATTTTAAGTACAAAACTTACAACTAACACTTAGGAACCGACCATTTAACTTGAAAGGAGGGGGGGGGGGGGGTTATGGTTTTTTGTTTCGTTCAGAATTTTTTTTTGGACAAGACAAGAGTTAGAATATTTATTTTTTTTGTGGCGCAAAGCGCGAATTTTTTTCCAGAATTTAACATTATGTTATATGACAAAAACTCTGAATCAGATTATTTTTTTTTTCCTCCACCATAATCAGAATATTTTTTTCAGCAACATTGAGAATCAGAATATTTTTTTAGAAAAAAACCATAACCGCCCCTTCAAGTTAAATGGTCGTTCCCTTACGACTTTATGTGAAAGTGACCCCCAGTGGGTACCTATAAAGTGCGAAACGAAATAGAAACGAAACGAAACGAAATCAACGAAAACGAAACGAAATCAACGAAATGGAAACGAAATGAAACGAAACCAACGAAAGCAAAACGAAATAGACTGATATGAAGAAAATGGAAGGAAAAAATAAAAGACAAAACGAAATAAAGAAATAAAAAGAAAAAGATAATTCGATTTTTTAAATACAACAATTTTGATTAATTATAACCCATCTTGCATGTCTGTCCGTTACAGTACTCCTCACGTACATTACTCGCAACTCAATCCAAGCCGGATTTGCTTGCCGACTACAAACTTTCAGAAGTTCAAATGTCATATTTTTATTTGTGTTTGTGTGTGTGTCAGTATTTATGAATTATAAAGTTTCTGGAGTGGGCATATAGAAAAAAATGGGGGATATGAGGGGGTATTTTCATAGATTGGGATATTGAGGGTTCATTAATCGTCTGATTTTATTACGTTTTTCGTTTGTATTCTACATAAATTTGCCTATTCGCAAATCTAACAGGATGGTCTCGAGTTTTAGATTCTGGGCACTATTTGACTACTGGATTTTCCCGACTTGTCACGTTTAATTCCCATGCACCCCCCCCCCCCCCCCCCCCCCATTTGTCAATATGACGGAACTATTAACGACTGTCATACAAATGGGAGGTTTGATCAACCATTTTCTTGGGAAATGCCTGTACCATGTCGGGAATATGATAGTTGTTTTCTAGTTTCACATTTGGTCATGTCTTAGGATTAGAGAATTTACATGTACCGATTGTTTTTATACTTGGTAGCGTCTTAGGGTTAGACGAGTGGCATCTGCCTATCTGCTATCAGAACCCACCATTTTCCCGGGAAAATACCTGTACCAAGTCAGGAATGTGTTGTTTTTTTAGTTGTTCCGTTGATTGAAAACTCAGATGGTTGAGCTTCTTATCGGTTTTATCTGTTTTTGTAGACTTTCCCTTTTGAATGTGCCTTGGAGTACGGTACCATTGTTATTACCTTTATTCGGTAGTGTGCCAACAGATCTGGCGCAATGTCTTACCGTTGTTCTTTCCGAGATATACAGGGGTCAAAAAGACCCAACACTATAAACTTTTTATTTCAAATCCTATTGTTCTATTTTGAAGAACTAAAAAAACAACAACAGCAACATAACAGCACGTACAGTGAGCGCCCTCCTTACAGAAGAACTTCTGGAAAAAATAATGCTTGCAAAAACTAAACATAAGAAACTCTGGAAGTTTTATTGAAATCCATTCTGTTGTTTAGGAAGAGTTATGAATAACGCAACAGTATCGTCTCTCTATTGTATAGCCTTGTATGACAATTACATAGCCTTAAATGACAAAGTCCAAAAGTGATGAAATTTTAGCAAGAACTGTTAAAATGGGAAAACAAAAATAGAAGGTGCACAATGCCATTTGGTACTAAAGAATTCATGAAATTAATGAACCTTGCAATATGGTATTAAAGATTTCCTGTAAGATTCATTCAATTCCATCAAGTTGTTAAGGAGGAATTGCATAGGCAGTGAGGGAAGCACTTACGGACAAACGGACATATACTATATACCCCCCTCCCGCTGGATAGCGGAGGGTATAAAAATATGTGTCGTATCAAATTTTATTAATACCGGACATTTTTTTGGATGGGGGGTGATTTGGGTTTTTTTTTATATGAAAAGGGATCAAAGGGAAAAAAGGTACTTTTACAAGATATGTAGATTTTTTTTTAAATTTCTAAAGTTAATTTTTGATAGGATTTGTATACCTCCGCCAAAAAAGATAGGGGTATATAGGACTTCTGCTGTCCGTTCGTTCGTTTGTCCGTCCGGTCGTCACACTTTTTCGTCTCTCCGACACACTTTTAAATTTTGCTCGGACGGTGGTATTTATTAGTGAACTTTAACTACTGCACTTCTGTTATTTTAATTCCTCTCCTTTCAACAGACTTGACGTTGCTCTTATGGTTCCCAAATTTAAAAGAAGCCACTAAGTAAAAAGAGACTCCCGCTGAATAAATGCATAGTATTCTTGTTCAATAGTGATCAAATCCTGTCCTCTCCTGATGAAAGATAGACATGTGTGGGAAGTAGTCTAGCATCGTAATTGTGAAAATAAGTTTGATTTCTTTTAGGCCCCTATTATTTTTCTTCCATTTTCTATTTCGTTTTGTTTTCGTTGATTTCGTTTTGCTTTCGTTGGTTTCTTTTTATTTCGTTTTCATTTCGTTTATTTCGTTTCGTTTCGTTTCGTTTTTGTTGATTTCGTTTCGTTTCGTTTCGTTTTCGTTGATTTCGTTTCGATTCGTTTCTATTTCGTTTCGCACTTTATAGGTGCCCGACCCCAGTAGCCCTTTTCACAAAAATTCATAATTATAGTCCTAACTTTTTCACTTAAGATTATCTTACGACAATTCCAAAGTCCTTTTCACAAAGATTATCTTACGACAAATTTTAATCTTACCACTAAAATTACACTTACGATAAACATTCTTCCTTAGGTGTAATCGATACAACATTAGGTCATAAAGTTTGTCAGTGATTTGCGACAGGCCAATGGTTTTCTCCGAGTACTCCAGTTTTCTCCACCAATAAAACTGACCGATATATTGTTGAAAGCGGCGTTAAACACCATAAACCATCTTCCTTAGCAACCTAGTTCCATTTCCTTAGCACAACAAAACATGTTTTTAAATAAAATTATTCTATAAAATATCCCCGGCACTAATTTATAAGCAGTTTTTTATGCTATGATATGTTTATATGTTTATATTGAATTTTTATCTAATACATGTATATGAATCGGTCACCAATAACTGCAAAAAATATGAACGGGTATGATTTTCGTATAGAGGAACATTTCTAATGTATGTAAATTAAAATGATCTATAATAATTATCATTACTTGGAGTTGTGCGTCATCATCCACGCGTGGTTGCTTTTGGTAGAAGTATTGTTTAAGGGAGTGCAACTGGAGTGTGAAAAAAAAACTTATTCATATAATTCATTTTATCGGTTATTTGTCAGCAAAATATTTACCCCCTTTTTTTTTCAATTAATCCCATCCCACATAAAATTAAACGTTTGTTCTTTTACTGATGAAAATTTATCCCGATTTTTCTGAGATAACCCAAATTAAGATGTGCTTATCATCTATCAATCATGAAGACGAATAAATATCCCTGTTATATATTAATATTAATATAACAGAAGAATGTACAAAAGTTTATCATACATAATATGTATTGCCAGAGTATTCGATGATCATCGAAGTTGCCAGAAATTAATAAATTATATTACTAATAAAAAGGCAATATCTTGTTTTCTATTTTTTTTTTTCACTTACGATAAAAGATAAGACCAACATTTCTGTTACGATCAAAATTTTACACTTAGGACAGGGTAGTTTTACAGGTAAAGGTAGGACTATTTTTGATAAAGTTATTGACTTGTGTCCAAATTTTAGATACATGGACACATCATCAACATTTGTCTGTCTATTTACCAATGAACATGAACAAGTTTACAAAAAATTAGGTAGCTTTATTGAAGAATGTTTTTTGCTGTGAGGACACAACTGATCCTATAGATATCATTAGGTTAGGTGAATTATTATAGTTATTATACATGTTATATTAAATGTGAATTGATTTATGGTGGTATTTGATAGGCTCTGATCTGGCCCGCCGTGCAGTCAATGAACATAAATATGTTTTCCTGGTTTTTTTGTGTGTGTTTACATGTATCTTTGTATGTCTCCAATCATTTTAATCATTGTATTAAACTGTTTGTCCCTTGTGGGACCTTAATTGGCAATAAAACATTCTTATTATTATTCTTATTGTTACGGAGGGGATGACAGGGACGTTTCTCCTTTCTCCGAGACACGCATGTTTCGACACATTTTGCAAAGCGAATCGACACGGGGCGAAACAAGCATTAAAGTTACCGGATCCATAGGGGGTTCCGGGGGTTGGACCCCCTTTCTTTGGAAAATTTTATCAAAACTGGTAAAAAATTGGTAATTTTGAACTGGAATCCTCACCTTTTCTGTAGAACATTTGTACTTTGGAACCCCCTTTTTTTAATAACCGTGCACGGAAACTACGGGTGACCGGTTTTCGTACTATTAGCGAATTTTTGTGTTTTATTTGTAAATAAGCCTTAACATGTGCAGTCTAACGTTCTAAAAATTGTAAACAAATATTCTACAAGATTTTTTCATGTTTTCTGGGAGTGTGGTTTTAGAAGCATGTGAAAAGGTGGGACTTTACATGTTTCTTTCATTTTGATCGTCTGTCATAGCTTTGTAACATTTTTATGAAGGAAATGTAACTATACGCTTGTAGAATCGAGAAAACAGTGCTTAAACTGGCTGTTGTATATAATACAATGGGATTTTCCACCCACAAATTCTCCAACAAATCCCATCACCCACGACACGCAAAATACAAAGGC
The DNA here is from genome assembly GCA_963680875.1 of Bathymodiolus brooksi. Taxonomy (NCBI): domain Eukaryota; kingdom Metazoa; phylum Mollusca; class Bivalvia; order Mytilida; family Modiolidae; genus Bathymodiolus; species Bathymodiolus brooksi. The sequence goes on along the minus strand of OY804583.1, from coordinate 7,677,186 downwards.
AACGGACCAATGCACATCCAGATCGGGCTTGGAACAGGCACATATACGTATGTATGATGTGGCGGGGTTGAACCGGTTAGCGCACACAATCCTCCCCACTTATATCTGGGTGTCCAAAGGTCAACAATAAAAACAACAAACACACAATAAAAATCCTGCACATATTCCCTTCTACTCAAAGTATAGATACTCCCCAGCTAGCACACTACGTATACACAAAGTATAGAGACTCCCCAGCTAGCACACTACGTATTCACAAAGTATAGATACTCCCCAGCTAGCACACTACGTATTCACAAAGTATAGATACTCCCCAGCTAGCACACTACGTATTCACAAAGTATAGATACTCCCCAGCTAGCACACTACGTATTCACAAAGTATAGATACTCCCCAGCTAGCACACTACGTATTCACAAAGTATAGATACTCCCCAGCTAGCACACTACGTATACACAAAGTATAGAGACTCCCCAGCTAGCACACTACGTATTCACAAAGTATAGATACTCCCCAGCTAGCACACTACGTATTCACAAAGTATAGATACTCCCCAGCTAGCACACTACGTATTCACAAAGTATAGATACTCCCCAGCTAGCATACTACGTATTCACAAAGTATAGATACTCCCCAGCTAGCACACTACGTATTCACAAAGTATAGATACTCCCCAGCTAGCACACTACGTATTCACAAAGTATAGATACTCCCCAGCTAGCACACTACGTATTCACAAAGTATAGATACTCCCCAGCTAGCACACTACGTATTCACAAAGTATAGATACTCCCCAGCTAGCACACTACGTATTCACAAAGTATAGATACTCCCCAGCTAGCACACTACGTATTCACAAAGTATAGATACTCATTACTGTGTTGTGCACTTTTCAAAATTTGTATGCAGGAGTAAGGGCCGCTATAGTGGGTGGGCCAAATGGGAAATGTATTGTCAATATGGGAAAAAGAGCGTGGATTCTAGTTTTAAATGCACTAATTCTAGTTTTAGATGGCTAAGCATGCATGTTAAATGTGTATGTTTTCAGAATTGAATCCAAGTATTGTTCAAGCTATATAGAAGGTATGCAGAGAGGATACCATGAAAGAATACCTAAAATCCTTGCCATCATCGTGCAGCGACCCACTCCCGTCGTTTTCGGAATTCATCAGAAACCACCATTACCGGGAACTGTTATCTTATGTGGAGGCAATAGATAGCGATTCTGAATTAACCCTGCAGATCATGCGACGTTTTCGGGGGTTCATTAAAAATCAGTTCCATCTCCGGAAAGCAGTGGAGTTTGTTGCCGAGAATGTTATGCAAGGTTAGTATAAAGACCTGGAAGTTTTTGTAATGTTCAGACAGTACAGCAACAGAATGTCTTATGATACATGTAGTCTTCATGTTACAGTATAATATGAAAGGATATCGGGTATTCCTACTTAAGAATTTATGCTACAGCCTACATGTATGGTCATACATCATACATGTACTTAAAAGTGGTCTTGCTGTACACAGCAAAATAAATATAGGAGGGTATAATTTGGCTAATTTCTGGAAGTTATATATATTGTTGTGGTATATATTTCCAGAAAAGTAGCTCCAAATGATATGGTGGTTGGTACTTGTATATATTACACTACATGTATCACCCGCCACCAGGAAGTGAAGCAGGGATATAGAAATGGTCTCCGTTCGTGACTCCGTACGAAGATCTTGTGAGTAACTTCTATAGCTATAAATACTGTTATAGTGACAGTCCGGAACCGTTGAGCCGTAATGAAAGCGGGAGGTTTGGCGCTTTAAAATTTGATTCAACCCACCATTTCTTTAGAAATGCCTGTACCAAGTCGGGGTCATTACGGTTTTCAGTTTTTCGGTTGTTGACTGATTTTCTCTGTTTGTACAATTATGAGTTTTGACTTTCCCTTTGTAAGATTTTTCGGAGTTCGGTAATTTTGTTATTACTCTTATTTTCACCTTATCGTCCTGAAATTTTACATAGATTATGGTACTTTCCTATCATCTGAAGATGTGCAAGTAGGGTTCCGAAGATACCAATGTTAGAAGAGTTGGACAAAAAAGTGCGGAAAACAGTTAGACATCTAATATGGCAGTCTTGCAGGAATGGGCATGATTACAATTTTTTATCGTAAAAAATTTTGTGAAAAGGGCTACAGACCTACAAACCGACAGCCCGTTAGTCCCGTCGACAGCCCAGTAGTCCGACAGTCCGGTAGTCCAACAATCCGATAGTCCGACAGACTAAGTACATTTAATAGCTAATCTAGGAAAATAAAATATCTGTTCTTATTAGAAATATTCGCCTAATCGAGTTTTGCGCACTGTGAAATTAAGATCCCGGCGTTACAAGATTCTTCTGTGGTTTACTGATTCATATATTAAAAACTGACATTGAAAGATTCTTATGTGGTTTACTGAAGTATATATTACAAATATTTTCGTAAAATTAAATGTTTTTTTGTGTGTGTTCAAATGAGAGAAGAGTATATAAGAAGGGGTATTCACTTTAAATGCGTGCTTGTTTTGTAATGTGTCCGTCCGTTCCCGGTATTGTTTATCAGGATTCCTTACTACCAGGCAAAGAAAATAAATATTCTGGCCTCCAAATCTTGTAAAAATAAATATTCTGACCTGAATAAAATTGGAAATAATCTGACAGAGAAAATTTGCCAGTGTTGTTTTCATTTTAACTCACATGGCAAATGGCCAGTATGAGCTGTTGCCATCACTTGATGTCTGTCGTCAATCTGTTTGTTAACTTACTTCAAACTTCTTCTTGGGAAATACAGAACAGGAAACCAAACTGGCAGTGATGTTCCCTATGAATTCCTGCACAAGTATTGTTTCTTTGGTGCTGATTCGTCATAAACATTGCCGCCACAGGACTTTGTCAAATTTTTGATTGATCAATCTTTTAAAAACGTCTTCTCAAGAACTGAAGAAGGCATTGGGATGAAACTTGATATATATGTTCCTATTAATGTGGTTAGCAAGTGTTGAGACTTAAGTGTGGATAGGAAATTCAAAATGGCCGCCATCGGAGGTGAAAGATTATATATGATCTTTATGGGAAATGCATTTTCACCATCATCCTTTTGAGAACCACTTTACATAATTCACACGAACTTAGCAGATATGATAATGCACAACTGGTGCACCTTTAATGACAAATTGTTTAGAGACAGCGGCCATGGCTGTTTAAGGTTTTATATTGACTGGTCTTTTAAAAACTTCACCAGGGCCTATGAAAACCAGGTGAGCATTCTATGCTCATAGGAGCCTCTAGTTTTTGCTGTCCTTGACTTGGTGTCGTCAATGGATTACGCGTTCTTTTGAGGCTTTTTTTTACTTTATTAGAGCAATTGGAAATCTAGACCAATTCTCAACGGGAATAAATAAAAAATAAACCAAAAGCCCAGAGCCCTACGAATAGCTATGGATATTGCGAGCTTTCAATACCTACGACCAAATTTGCCAATTTTGTTTCCCATAGACTCAAAACCGATGGTGAATTTCTGAAATGATTATTTATATCTTGAGGCTCTAGGGAACCTGAAGCGTTTAAATTTCTGGCACTCACTCCCTCTCATTCCAAACTGGAGACTTGAGTATATCTTGATATATATGAATCATTATAATTGATGGTACGGCCGCCATATGTACCAGTTGGATCATATTGCCTTGGTTGAAGGTTCCGGTACGTAAATATTTGCTAGGGCAATTCGTTTTAACAGTACTGGGTGATTTTGACACACCTGATTTTATTTAAACTTTCTTTCAGGGACTGATATACTGAAAGAGGGGGTTAAAAATTCCTGATATTAAGAAATGTCTAATTACATTAATGTTTGGATTCTCCCCTCCATCCATTATTCAAGTCAAAACTGCAACCCCCGTTTTCATATAGTCTAGACGAATAAAAAAGTTGGAACTAGTGTCTGCATTTGAACCAGTGTTTTAAGTTTTTGACTAACATTTTCTTGAGAGTATTTCTTCGCTTATAGCGTGTTTCTTCATTCTTTTAGGTTAATATTCAATACATTTCCTTTAGAGAATTCAATTAAAAACTGAGGTTCGAATATATTTCCTAGAACAAGGCCGTAACTACCATTGAGGCAAGACTAAAAATTTCGCCATTTATTTTTTTAAATAAATGATTTACAAATGATTTACAAATTAAAGTTTTCTTGTTTCTTGTGTATCCTTTTATATTGATTTTAATCGTTTAATAGTCAGCATGTTATTGTACGTCGGAGCTCACTCAGCATCAAAACCTATCCAGGGGGCGTCGTGGCGTGATCGTATGGTAGCTACAACTACCTATGCAAGCAGTGCCTATCACCACTGATGTTGTGAGTTCGAATCTCGATCAGGGCGAGGTGTACAACATTATATAATAAAGTTTGTCACTGACTTAACACAGGTCGGTGGTTTTCTCAGTGTCCTCCACCAATAAAACTGACCTCCAGGATATAACTGAAAAATTGTTGAAAGTGGCGTTAAACACCATCAAGCAAACAAACAAACCATCAAACCGTATCCATCCCTAATTTAGTTACAATATGTCCTACGTGTATTACGTATTTTAGACACGTGTAGATGTTTACATTGACAATACTTCTTGTAGGAAATGGATATTTGATTGAAAACAGGGTGTTGCCGAAAAAGAAAAGCAGGACAGTCCGAATTAGGTTTGTGCAAGTTGTATATGTTGTCATTGTTCATACACAAATCTCAACGTGTACTTCGAGAACATTCCAAAATCCACCGTGACGTCTTCTTCACCTGAACTACTAGTGATGAAATACTCGAGATAACGGATACGAGGTAATGACACGAAGACAGTACAAAAACACCCGATGTAACATATTACAAAAAGAATTCACCGCATGATCTGCAATCAACGTGACACCCTCTCCCTCCACACACAACACGAAGCCGGTGGCCCCAACATAAGAGCAATCACATCAAAATGTTTATCTGGATCCAAGGCATTGTCTCCTTTTCCGATGATTCCTTTCTTCCCTTGCATCAATCCCATGGTATCAGTGGCTCAAGAAGGGTCGTCATCGGTCGCAAGGTCGCCTAAAAATTGTAGGTCGCTAAAAAATCTCCACAGTTTATAGTTGGAAGTGCAAGAAATGCAGTGGGGATTGCGCGTCCTTTTTCGAACTCGAAAAGATTAAACCCATCACCGAGGACGAACTCCGACTTTCAGACGGAGATTGTCTATTGGAATAACTTGGACTCGTCCATAAGGAATGTTGGATCTTTGTCCCATTTTAAAAGTGAACTAAAGAAATTGTCAAACTCCTATGGTGTAAATATTCCGAAATATTACTCGTATGGTCCACGTAAATTGAATATAGTGCTTACCCAGTTTAGATGTTCGGCAACATTTTTAAACTATGATCTGTTTAAAGGTAATATAATATCTAACCCATCCTGTAGCTGCGATGCCATTCGAGAAGATTCTTACCATTACTTCTTTGAATGCCCCCTGTACAATGGAATTCGTAATGATCTACTAAATTGTCTGGATTGGTTACCTAATGATTGCCATTTGGATCTTAATCTGCTAATTTTTGGTAACTCAACCCTTACAAATGAACAGAATGAACTTGTATTAAAGAAAGTGTTTGACTATATAAGAAAGTCAGAACGGTTCCTGATTGTTCAATGAATACATTTAAATATGTTTTCCCCCAACAAATCCACATCCATTCAATCATTGTATTGTTATCAATGTTATCAATGTACTTTACTATTCTTTCTCTCCTTTTAAACTTTTTTCTTTCTCTCAAATGTTTACTCTCCTTCCTTCTTTCAAATTTTTGTATAAACGTCTAAATATCAGTAATATTTAAAACTATGTTCATTTTGCATGCTTAGTATTGTTGTAAAATTGTATATAGGAGAAGACCATGTAAGTACGTTGTACTTGTGTCCTATCCAATTTGTTATTTTGTGACAAATAAAATACGTTTAAACTAAACTATTGGTCGAGGGTTATGTTGTGCAATTTATGTTATTTTATCCCTAGGTTTTCAGGGGTCGGAATATTTTTTTACCCATGTCAGTCCGTCCCGGGGTATGTTTGCGTGGAATAGGTCGAGAACGCCTCAACAGAAACATTTTGTATGCAGAGCATTCGTTTCATAGTTATTTTGTTTTCATATAATTTTGGTAATTAAAGCTTTTCTTGTATGACTGCGTTGATTTTCGAGTGTAATAAGCTTGCGATGACCTAAATATTTGTTTTCGGTTTATTCTTGTGATTCTGACATCACCATTGAATAAGGTAGTTGTTGTATATTCCTCCGTATTACGAAGGGGGCATACCTTAATCATACCTACTACATGTATCGCACATTGTCATACTATAGTGTGGAATTTATTTCGATTTGCTTTTTATTTCATTGAACACATAACCACTGCATGACTTCCTTCTTTTTATGTCAGTTGGATGGTAATCTTGACTACTAAAACAACCACTTGCATGTGTTCGATTATTCTCATAGCCAAATTACCCTTGTACTTTCAAGTAAGGCCGCAGCTTCAGGGGCGCTTACCCCCCCCCCCCCCCCCCCCCCCCCCGAACCCCCTACCAGGGCTCTGTCAGATCCCTTGCCTCACTAGAAATTATAACCTAGTTACGGCCTTGTAAACCCGGAATACGTAGCCTTTGTTCATTGTTCCGGTAGGCTCATCTAGCCAAGACAGTCTTTTTAGTCCGGCCTAAATTGCCTGCTACGTCGGCTCTGTCGAAAAACATAATTTAGCGGTGAAGAAGACGAACAGATTTAATTTGATTCAAAAATATCCCTCCCCTCCCATCCGAAAATCGTACGGTTGTCTCTTTGAGATTATCAGTGAATTAAAGACGTTTAATATTTCTTCATTTAAGTGAATGAAAGTTCCGTCATTAAAGTATAATTTCAAACAAATATTGTAACCCACGGGCAAATGAAGGAGAATCTATATATATGTGACGGTAAAAAAAAGAATTTGTAAATCCATTATATGGCGTATACCAGCAAAAATGCAAGTAACACGAACCTGACTAAATATCGGGGGTGAACTCAGGTGCTACGAATGGTAAGCAATTCCTGCTCCACTAGTGGCACCTGTCGTGTTAATCTAGTTACAAAGCCGGTGATAAGTCATGAATGAGGAAAGGACCGGGAAGTGCTTACGTCAAGCAGTGCCGGATTTACCAATAGGCTGGACAGGCTGAAGTCTAGGGCCTCAAAATTTAGAAGGCCTCCGGCCAATTTGTATAATACTTTTAACACTGTTATTTCATTTCATTTCAAATATTTTATTGATAAATCAATAGGATTGGATAACAGGCTATGCCTATACAAATCCTCTCCAACAACAAGATGGAACCATTTGAACACAATTTACATAAGACATAGAGCAATCTACCCAACACTGTTATTGAACTTTCATACTTATGCTGTCCTAGCGCACTATACTCTCTAAACAACCCTTCAGTAATTTTTTTGCACAGTTGCACTCCATTTCAGAATATTGTAGAATTGTATAAAACATCTCTGATCATCCTCGCGTTTATTCAAATTGATTAAACACTCTTCCATCTTCCTCTAGTCGTGAGACTGTGTGATTGGGAGCTAGGGTCCTATCGAAATAGTCTTGGGCCTCTCTTCATCTAAATCCGGCACTGACAACAAGTGGAACATATCAAAGCATGTTGATGAAGATGGCCCGTAACGCCACCCGAAAAGTACCTTATAGTTTTTTTTTTTTATTATACTACTATGACTGTGACATAAATGGAAGACACGTGAAAGGCAAGTTAGATAAGACATGTCACTATATCTTCTAGAACTTTTTAAAAAATAGCTTGAAGATTCTTGTTTTAGTATATTTTCACTTTATTGTCAAAATTGTGTAGCTTTCTGTATTTTGTATTTATTTAGATAATTCCTATCATATGTGTTAGTTCCAGTTAAACAATTTGAATTTGAATAATAAATATATGTGCATGCGTTGAACCGCTTCAAGAAAATCGAAACCTGAAGTGAATATAATCCGGATATTACGGTCCATTTCAGTACCGTTAAAGATACTACACAGCGAAGTAAACAAAATGTGAGATTTTTCGTCACTTTGATAACAGAAATCGACCATTAACAACTTTAAATATATTATTCTTTGTATGTTTAGCCCAAAAATACGTATTTTACCTAAGCACATCAGCATACAACAGCATTAATGACAGACAATCAATGAATGTTGACGTGATTATAAATGAATAAAAAAAGGGGAGGGAGAGAGGGGGGTCAGACAATATCAATCCATGTCGATCATACTAAAAAGCTCCCGGGACCGTCCGGGGATTGGAAATAGCGCCCGGGTATATAATTGTTTTAAATAAAGTTATTTTAAAATTATGTCGTTAATTTGATATATTGTACAAGCTATTTGCAACCAAACATTGCCGCCTGGGACTCCAACACAACTTGAACAAATATTACTTATATTTTGCTTTTATTTAAAATATATCAATTTATTGTTTGAAATGCTTAGTTTATACAAGGATGTATAATAAGACCTTAGTTTATATATATAAAAATTTGAACAATCCAAACCTATCATGTTAATTTTGTTCGTAAGCTCTAGTCTAGCCTAGGTGAGATGTGTTCAAAATATTTAATTTAAAAGTGTTAAGGTTATTGTTTAATATGTTCATCAATTAATTTTGATTAATTATATTTTAAAGTAAACCGTATTAACGAGGTAATCATAGATTAATGCAACCGTAACATGGCACTTGTAATTATTCGCTAATTGATTAAATTGGTGAGTGATGTTTATTCAATAATACATAGATTTCATATAAAATTTAAATAACTTGTAATGTCATAACCAAGGCATGTGTCGGTAATTCATTTGCTAATTACCCAATACACATACAGATTTTATACAAAACTAAAAACAACAAAGAAAAAGACAATAAAATATAGCAAGTTATATATAATAGAATTGAAATAAACCTAATATTTACACCAAACTAGGGAATAATCCCGGGCGCTTTTTAGTACATAACTTGAACATTTACACTCACGGTAAGACTTCACTTAACATCATATTCCATTATAAGTTTGACAAAAATTATTTAGACAATATTCCAATACGCCGGTCGTTATTTCCAGTCCCTGGGCTGTTCCCGTGGTGCTCCGGGTGGTCTCTGGCTGTCCCGGGCACTTTTTAGTATGACCTGACAATGTGGACTTGTTGACTAACACGTAAACAAGCGGTTTATTTTTTTGGGTATAAGATTTCTTTACATTAGATGGAGTTAGAGATGAAATGCATTAACAGTTTTCAATGTTCATTCATTCATTTATTTATTACTTGAAGAACAAGACAAGTTGACTAAAAAATTTAATAATGATTGGCATATTTGTATCGTTGAGATTTGACTTGGGGAGCACCTTTTTTGTTTTTTACCTCCCGCCAGTGAAAAGCAAAGAGTAGCTACGAGAGTCAGATCTTGATGAGATTGACATATTATTGACGAAATATTGGGTACAGCCATGTCAGGCATTTAGATGCATCATTTAATTAGACTCACACGATTATTTGTCAACGGTACATACTTCTGCAATGCAAAAATCGTCTGCTCATCTAAGAAAAAAACTGTATGTCTATCAAAATACTTTATTGAAATGAGCTATGTTTGGTAATGATTTGGGTCAATGACAACTAACATAATCTACAATTTTTATCTGATTTACATAAACCAGAAGTGATCTTTATTGACCTTTATCTTCAGTGCGTCAAAGGCAGACACAACTTCTATTGATGAAAATATGGGTAGGTATATTCAATGCCCCCAAAATACACCTGAATGCTGATCGATTTTAATAAAATTAAGTACAAACAGAGGGTAGGTAATAAACTTTCACCATGCAAAATATTAAACATATATGTTTATAAATAATGCCACCATCAATGACAGAATCCTTTGGTGCATCTAAAAGGCAGACAGCATTGCACATCTACTAATGTCACTTGACAATCTCTACCAAAGTTATCCTTCTTTACTTTCACTTCAATCTCTGTCAACGGCTCATCATTTACAAGATTCTCGTAAAACTAAATCTAAGCTCATCCAAGCAAATTCTCTATAATGTAGTATCCTAATATCAAACATTTATCACAGATTTCAAAAATTTTTAGGAGCCGTCGTGGTCGTCACCGTATCATAGTTGGATTTATAACTACCTATGAAATCAGTGCCTATCGCCACTAACGCTGTGAGTTTGAATCCTGCTCATGGTGAAGTGTGCACGATACAACATTATGTCATAAAGTTTGTTAATGACTTGTGACAGATGGGTTGTTTTCTCCGGTTTCCTTTACCAATAAAACTGACAACTAAAATATAACTGAAATATTGTGGAAAGTGGCATTAAGCACCATAACCCTAACCCCTTAAATTAGAAATATTAGAATTGGATACAAATTCAGAACTCTAACAAGATTTTCTTGAAAACATATATAATACCTTTTTTTTGTTGGACTGCTGAAAATTTAAAAAGAACCGACAATTGGGATCACACACAGTCTTATTAAAATTAGATTTTTGTTAGCTTTTTTTTCATTCTTTATTTGTTTATGAAAATAAATTTTAAACAGTGATGGTTAACAATTCCATCAATATCAACAAAACAAACAACCACCTCTCACCACTTGAGTCCTTGACTCACCACTTGAGTTCTTGATTCACCACTTGAGCTTTTGACTCACCACTTGAGTTTTTGACTCACCTGTGACTTGAGTTTTTGACTCACCACTTGAGTCCTTGACTCACCACTCAAGTTCTTGACTCACCACTTGAGTTCTTGACTCACAACTTGAGCTTTTGACTCACCACTTGAGTTTTTGACTCACCTGTGACTTGAGTTTTTGACTCACCACTTGAGTCCTTGACTCACCACTCAAGTTCTTGACTCACCACTTGAGTTCTTGACTCACAACTTGAATCCTTGACTCACCACTTGAGTTTTTGACTCACCACTTGAGTTTTTGACTCATCTCTTGAGTCCTCGACTCACCACTTGAGTCCTTGACTCACCATTTGAGTTTTTGACTCACCTCTTGAGTCCTTGACTCACCACTCGAGTTCTTGACTCACCAATTGAGTCATTGACTCACCACTTGAGTCATTAACTCACCACTTGAGTTCTTGACTCACCACATGTGTCTGGGACTCACCATTTTGTACACAAAATAATAAAGAATGTACTAGTGGAACTTGTGACTTATTTTTGGTAGGGACTCGTCAACATTTTATCCTACAAGGATCTCTGAATCTAATTTTAATTATATTGGAGATCACATTAATCAGTTTTATCTAAAATAAAAAGGCAGTGATATTTCTTGAATGTATTATTATTTTATTTTTACATGCAACTGATTTTCCAGTGTAATTTTTTATTAATTACAGATGAATATGAGTTGACCGTAGACAATGTCCTCTCCCAGTATTAAGGCAGAAAATGGGAGTAAAGTGTTACCAGGTGACAAGTCAGGGTTGCCATAGGAGATTTGGAGAATAATACTTTCTTACCTCTCTGCTGAAGATCTCTGTAGGTCAGCTTGTGTATGTAAAACATGGAATGACTTGGTCATCAGTTTAGATAGCACAAGGTTTGTTTCTTTTTTTGTTGTTGTTTTTAGATCATCTGAAGCATACAATATCTAAACAGTTCAGCCGCACCGATGGTGTAATGGTTAGCAAGCTCTCCTTGAGGGAGATAGATCTTGGATTCATGCTGCGGTCGGCTTAAGCCGTAGACTATAAAAAATTGGTATTTACTGCTTATCTAGATCTGCTAAGTATGCAGTATTAAAGAGGAAGAGCAAAGACTGGTTGGCATGGAAACAGGATAATGTGCCTGAGTGGAGCGACATGTCTACCACTTGGACTTTTGTTTCAGTGAACTAGCACCATTAACACACAATTAAGTATGTTGGTCTAGTACAAAGTGGACATCATTTTCGTCCTCATCATCATCAAAATGTAACATACCCTTGCCATGTTATGGCTGAAAACTTGCTCACTATGCGTTAAGCAACAATCACTCAATCACTCATTTATTTGTCCATTAGATACGTCTAGTACAATGTTATAAAAAGAAATTTTAAACATTAATCAATAATGGTCAACAATTCCACCAATATCAACAAAGCGAACAATCACCCACAGACGCTTGTGTAGAGTCAAAAATATGCTCGCTATGTACCTAAAATAACACAAGGCCGGACTCACTCCTACTACCCCTGTCACTTTAACCGCTATTTCCCCTGTCAAAATGTCGATAGGACACAAATCGCTTACTAATTTGCATAGTAAAATGATTTTTCTTCAAGGAAAACCTGTTTTTTTATATCTTCCTACCATCTACACCCCCATACTGACAGATAATCCTCCGATTTTGTTGACAATGGACACTTACGTGGCTGCAAAAGTGAAAGTAGGTCACGTGACATCTTCCTCCTTTCGGTCGTTCTCGGGTTTTATCACTGCCTTATGAAATATATATGAGAAGTTCATATTTTGGCGCCTTGTAATTTGAATTTCGAATTTCTAGTGTTTAGTATTTATATATGATAACGACGAAAATTGCTAATATACATGCTCATAAAGTAATTTCAGATGTTTTTTTTAATTTTCAAATTCCATGAAATAACACTGATCTATACTATAATTATGAAATTCAAAAACTGATTTTATTCCGATTCTAAGTTGATATATGCAAAAACAAAATTGAGAAAATGAACACGTTAATATCCACGTTCCACTTCTGATTACATAATTCTACGGCTCGTTTCTAATGTATTGAATGTGAAAGGGGATTCAGTTGTATGTCCAGAGTGAAGACAACATTGAGGAACAAACAGGCTGACTAACATCATATTACAAGGATTAATGATGGTTTCAATACATGGACCGGATGACTTAGAATTTGATTTCAGGACAGCCATGAACATTTGGGGTAAACTTAGAAAGAGACATATCTTGGTTGAAAGAGCAAAGGAATCAACAGAAAAATCAAAACTTTTGAAGAAAATGGTGATGAAATCTCTTTTGCTAAGGAAAATTACAAGAGAAAGAAGAATTAAGAGAGACATGTTGAAAAGAAAAGAAAATTGCTGTAGCAAGTAGTAGCATAAAATTGGAAATATAAAGTATTCTTTATATTATTTTTGTCGCGATTACGCGTACAGTACAGCTGACAGCATACACTGATAAATGCTGAGCATAATCTGAGCATTTTCGCTGATGGTCTGCTAATTAACCCCAAGGTAATAAACAGGGCCATAAAATACCTGGTCAGTAGTGTCTTGTTGATTTCACAGGTGATCTACAGTTAAATATATACACCTGTTTGTGTTACATAACAGGAAATGGGCATATTTGGATTTCAGTGATTTTGATGTGTAGAAAAAGGACTTCAATACATTTAACTGTACCTTGAAAATTTGTCAATAAAATAATATTTTCAAAATTTAATATTTTGTGATATTTAGCATCAGCTAACAATTTAAACAAATAATTGAAATGAAATCATAATTTTGTGTTGGATATATAAGAATTTTTAACTGAAAATATGGCAAAGAAGAACAAGATTAATTGTGATGCTATTTTAATCAATAGATTAATTAATTAAGATTAGATTTAACATTTTAAGAATTTTCTTTCTATGTAATGTGCATGTGTGTACATGTTAGTCATGTATTTAAGAGGTTTTTTTTTCAACTTTGACAAAAATGTTATAGTTGTTCTTTTATGATACATGTATTTAAAATTTAATTTTTTTTTTATTTTGTGATTAATTTTATCTGTTTTTGCAGAGGAATAATATATTTAATTTGCTTTATCAATTTAATCAAATAAATGTAATCCAATTTCGAAAATATACTTGTTATTATGCCTCGATTTTTTCAAATTTTTTTTAATCCATTTTATCCAAGGTAATATTCATTTATTTTCTTTTTGTTATTCAGGACATTTCTTGAACATTTTTTTTTTCACATTTTTATTCTTATTTTGTTAAACATACATTCTAAACATTAAAAAAAATATGCCAGTTGATTATGAATACATTCTTTTCAGTATAAAAAAATGACAAATTAAGTATTTTTTGTATATTAAGACACAGATATGGTATACATAGAAAATCTCAATCAACGAAGGATTTATGGACACTTGTAATTTGCCACTTATTCACTCTCATGTCATAAATTGACCTTAAAGAGACACTGTCTAGGCTAATGAAAAAGAAAAACACACACACACATATTCAACTAGATTCCTAAATTAAATACATATTTTTTTTTTTATAAAATGTGAAATGTTCAATGGTTAAAGTTAAATTACTATAAATTTCTTTTTCATAAATATTCATGAATTTTGAATTAAACTTTTTTTAAATAATTTACTGTTTTTGTTAGTACAAACACAAATAAAAAAAAAAAAGACAACAAACAAATGGTTAAAAAAAGAATAGATACACATCTATTGTATACATGTAAATATTTTCAAATAATTTACTTTTAAATTTTAAAATACAGATAATAATTGAAATTTTAACAAAACAAATCAATTGAAAAACAAAGAAATTTTAATTCAATTTTAGAATTATCAAAACATTACTACATTGTAAAATAGAAAATTTATTATGTAAATATTTCCACTAAAAAAAAGTCACAAATGTAACAAATCACACATACATGCTCAGTTTAATTTTACTAACACCTATTGAATCAGGTACATCTACCTGGAAATCATTATGATCATATTGTTTATTCAATTGCTGACCATCTGTACAGGTGTGGGTAATAAAACTGATCATCAGCCCATGATTTACGACCCCCAATAAAACCTCAGCATTTATCAGTGTATGCTGTCAGCTGTACTGTACTTAAGTGCAATGGCGAAAAAATGAAAACACACTATAAAAGTCAGCAACAAAAAACAACCACCTATCACTGAGCAAAAATGGAGAACACTAGTTATGGAATTACTATAATTTAAATAATGAAGAAAAAATGCCACATTGTCAAAACAGTTTTAAGAATGAAATATCATTATGATTTGAATATTCAACTTGGCACAAAAGAAGGACACAAAATCAACCGGGTTCAAAGTTTAACACAGATTTAACTTATGAATGGGATTTTCTTCTATTTAACACTCCATACTTGAGAAATGATCCATCTCCATCTTTGTTGTATAATAATTTTGCTTGATTTCGTTGTTTCAGCTCTACAGTGTAATTAATGTTGATTTGATATTGTGTCTAATATTTGTCTAAGACATCTAAAATGTATTTTGGAATGCGTCGACTTTGTTTTTGTCTTGCTTTGTCTAACCTTGGACTATTTCTTGTTTCTGTGTTCATATTTACATTGTGCTGTCTAAGCACTAAATTGCAAATTATTAATTTTCATATTTTTTTAGGTGGTAGTTCTACCAGCAGTAGTGACATTGAAGATATCTCCTACTCATCCGACGATTTTTCTTCAGAAGAAGAATCTGTTATCATGCTGTCATACCCGGACCACCAGATGCCGAGGTCTATTTCTGCCATCAGTCTCGGAGCCGATGTTCAATCAATTTGCAGTCAGAACCAATCAGAACACATTAAAATCATCGAGGATAACGACATGAAGAAAGTTTTAAAGGAAGTGCGCGGGTGTTTGATTCATCGTTGTAGGATTACACAAAGTAAAGGAGCCGTGATGGTGGCACTACAGGCTCACGCTGTGATATCTAACTGTGATATTAATTCTGTAGGATATGGTATCAGGTGTATACAGAACTCAAGGGTGAGATTTATTCATCTTGCCAGTTCTTTTTTCATTATGCTGAATAAAAAACAGCTAAAATCAACTGCCTTTAAAGTGTTAAGAAGCTTCTTTCTTTTTAGGTGTCCAGATAATTGATGTACATTAGATTTAGTCAAACTTTCATATGATATATATCGTCGTTGCAGTTCCAAAATGTCGTAAGCCAGTTTTGGTAAGTTTTCAGTAAAAGCAAAAACATTTTATTTCCAAAACCTCGTATGTTGCATGATGTTTTTCGTAAAGGATGGAGGACTTTCAAAATAAAGGTAAAACTCATTTGTAAATGTTTCCTTAAAATAAATAAAACAAATGAGTTTAACCTTTATTTTGAAAGTCCACCATCCTTTTCGAAAAACATCATGCAACATACAAGGTTTTGGAAATAAATTTTTAAGCCAATGATTATATGAGTTTTTGTCACATGGTCAAATTCACAACTTCTGATTGGCGTAGACATACAAATTGTTTAGGGTAGATGCATGCCAACTAGGTAATTCTAAAATGGAAATAAAACGATTTCGCCAAATTTTGAAATACAACATTTTGGAACCGCAACGACGATATGCAAACTTTTATAAGTTTGTTTAGGTTTATAGTGTTTAACGACACTTTCAACAATATTTCAGTTATATCGTGGCCGTCAGTTTTATTGGTGGAGGAAACCGGAGTACTCTGAATAAACCACCGACCTGCCGTAAGTCACAACATGTTGTATCTAACGAGTACACCTCGCCCGAGTTAGGCACTGATTGCATAGGTAGTTGTAAATCCAACTTATATAGGGAATCTAAGGGGGGAAGCGATTCACCGTATGTACCGAAATCACGATTATTTTGAAGATGGTTCGGTTCACGATACGTGGAGGCCGCTTACGATACAAACAATATAATGCTCACTTTTTGAAAAAAGTAGTGTTGAACTTTTGGTGATTATTTAATTAATATTTTGAGAAAAGTGAATCGTTTAATTTACGCTTTTAAAATTAATTAATCAAATATCAAATATTTATAATTTTCGCTAGTACGTAAGCGACCTCATATTTAAAAAAAAGCATGGCAGCGTCCATGTCGACCAGCATGGACTTCAAGGAATAGTTACAGTTTCCTATAAAACGTATCGTGATAAAAAAAATTCTCCTCTGAAACCATTTAGCCAAATGATCTGAAACCTAGTAGGAAGCATCTATGGAAGATCCTCTATACAGATTGCTCATTCCATCCAGATCCATTAACAAATATGGCCACCACAGGCGATTCTTGTTTCTGATTGGCTGATTTTTAGCTCACCTGGCCATAGGCCACGTGAGCTTTTGTCATGGGTAAGCGTCCGTCGTCCATTCGTCCGTTAGCTTTTCACATTTAACTCTTCTTCTCGCAAACCGCTGAACAGATTTCAACCAAACTTGCCATAGATGTTCACTGGATGGTCCTCTACCAAATTTGTGATTTTGGTGTAGATCGGAATGATTTTGGTGTAGATCGGAAATTCAAGATGGCTGCCAGGGCCAATAACGTCTTCTGATTGGTTGAAACCTTGAAAATCTTCTTGTCAGAAACCACTAAACCAATTGAATTGTGACTTTGCAGGAATGATCATTGGGTGGTCCTGTACTAAACCTGTGAATCGTTTGCCGATCGGAGATTCAAGATGGCCACCATGACTCGACTTAGTTTAACATTGGACCCTATGGGAATTTCACATTTTCATCTTTTTTTCTGAAACCACAAAACAGATTTGAATCAAACTTGACAGAAATGTTCATTGAATGGTCATATAGAAGATATTTGTTTTTGGCGCTGACCGGAAATCCAACAAGGCTGCCAGGGCCCATAATGTGTTCTGATTGGTTGTTTTCTCCGGTTTCCTTTACCAATAAAACTGACAACTACGATATAACTGAAATATTGTGGAAAGTGGCATTAAGCACCATAACCCTAACCCCTTAAATTAGAAATATTAGAATTGGATACAAATTCAGAACTCTAACAAGATTTTCTTGAAAACATATATAATACCTTTTTTTTGTTGGACTGCTGAAAATTTAAAAAGAACCGACAATTGGGATCACACACAGTCTTATTAAAATTAGATTTTTGTTAGCTTTTTTTTCATTCTTTATTTGTTTATGAAAATAAATTTTAAACAGTGATGGTTAACAATTCCATCAATATCAACAAAACAAACAACCACCTCTCACCACTTGAGTCCTTGACTCACCACTTGAGTTCTTGACTCACCACTTGAGCTTTTGACTCACCACTTGAGTCCTTGACTCACCACTTGAGTTCTTGACTCACCACTTGAGTTTTTGACTCACCATTTGAGTTCTTGACTCACCACTTGAATCCTTGACTCACCACTTGAGTTTTTGACTCACCTCTTGAGTCCTTGACTCACCACTCGAGTTCTTGACTCTGAATCTAATTTTAATTATATTGGGGATCACATTAATCAGTTTTATCCAATTCTAAAAAATAAAAAGGCAGTGATATTTCTTGAATGTATTATTATTTTATTTTTACATGCAACTGATTTTCCAGTGTAATTTTTTATTAATTACAGATGAATATGAGTTGACCGTAGACAATGTTCTCTCCCAGTATTAAGGCAGAAAATGGGAGTAAAGTGTTACCACTGGTGACAAGTCAGGGTTGCCATGGGAGATTTGGAGAATAATACTTTCTTACCTCTCTGCTGAAGATCTCTGTAGGTCAGCTTGTGTATGTAAAACATGGAATGACTTGGTTATCAGTTTAGATAGCACAAGGTTTGTTTCTTTTTTTGTTGTTGTCTTTAGATCATCTGAAGCATACAATTTCTAAAAGTCCAGCCGCACCGATGGTGTAATGGTTAGCAAGCTTTCCTTGAGGGAGATAGATCTTGGATTCAAGTTGCGGTTGGCTTAAACCGAAGACTACAAAAAATTGGTATTTACTGCTTATCTAGATCTGCTAAGTATGCAGTATTAAAGAGGAAGAGCAAAGACTGATTGGCATGGAAACAGGATAATGTGCCTGAGTGGAGCGACATGTCTACCACTTGGACTTTTGTTTCAGTGAACTAGCACCATTAAAACACAATTAAGTATGTTGGTCTAGTACAAAGTGGACATCATTTTCGTCCTCATCATCATCAAAATGTAACATGCCCTTGCCATGTTATGGCTGAAAACTTGCTCACTAGGCGTTAAGCAACAATCACTCACTGTTGAGCAATCTTGTGTGATTTTAATTTTGTATCCATTTATTTGACCATTAAATACATCTAGTACAATGTTATAAAAAGAAATTTTAAACATTAATCAATAATGGTCAACAATTCCACCAATATCAACAAAGCGAACAATCACCCACAGACGCTTGTGTAGAGTCAAAAATATGCTCGCTATGTACCTAAAATACCACAAGGCCGGACTCACTCCTACTACCCCTGTCACTTCAACTGCTATTTCCCCTGTCAAAATGTCGATAGGACGCAAATCGCTTACTAATTTGCATAGGGAAATGATTTTTCTTCATGGAAAACCTGTTTTTTTTTATATCTTCCTACCATCTACACCCCCATACTGACAGATAATCCTACGATTTTGTTGACAATGGACACCTACGTGGCTGCAAAAGTGAAAGTAGGTCACATGACATCTTCCTCCTTTCGGTCGTTCTCGGGTTTTATCATTGCCTTACGAAATATATATGATAATTCATATTTTGGCGCCTTGTAATTTGAATTTCGAATTTCTAGTGTTTAGTATTTATATATGATAACGATGAAAATTGCTAATATACATGCTCATAAAGTAATTTCAGATGGTTATTTTAAATTTTCAAATTCCATGAAATAACACTGATCTATACTATAATTATGAAATTCAAAAACTGATTTTATTCCGATTCTAAGTTGATATATGCAAAAACAAAATTGAGAAAATGAACACGTTAATATCCACGTTCCACTTCTGATTACATAATTCTACGGCTCGTTTGTCTAATGTATTGAATGTGAAAGGGGATTCAGTTGTATGTCCAGAGTGAAGACAACAATGAGGAACAAACAGGCTGACTAACATCATATTACAAGGATTAATGATGGTTTCAATACATGGACCGGATGACTTAGAATTTGATTTCAGGACAGCCATGAACATTTGGGGGAAACTTAGAAAGAGACATACCTTGGTTGAAAAAGCAAAGGAATCAACAGAAAAATCAAAACTTTTGAAGAAAATGGTGATGAAATCTCTTTTGCTAAGGAAAATTACAAGAGAAAGAAGAATTAAGAGAGACATGTTGAAAAGAAAAGAAAATTGCTGTAGCAAGTAGTAGCATAAAATTGGAAATATAAAGTATTCTTTATATTATTTTTGTCGCGATTACACGTACTTAAGCGCAATGGCGAAAAAATGAAAACACACTATAAAAGTCAGCAACAAAAAACAACCACCTATCACTGAGCAAAAATGGAGAACACTAGTTATGGAATTACTATAATTTAAATAATGAAGAAAAAATGCCACATTGTCAAAACAGTTTTAAGAATGAAATATCATTATGATTTGAATATTCAACTTGGCACAAAAGAAGGACACAAAATCAACCGGGTTCAAAGTTTAACACAGGTTTAACTTATGAATGGGATTTTCTTCTATTTAACACTCCATACTTGAGAAATGATCCCATCTTTGTTGTATAATAATTTTGCTTGATTTCGTTGTTTCAGCTCTACAGTGTAATTAATGTTGATTTGATATTGTGTCTAATATTTGTCTAAGACATCTAAAATGTATTTTGGAATGTGTCGACTTTGTTTTTGTCTTGCTTTGTCTAACCTTGGACTATTTCTTGTTTCTGTGTTCATGTTTACATTGTGCTGTCTAAGCACTATTACAAATTATTAATTTTCATATTTTTTTAGGTGGTAGTTCTACCAGCAGTAGTGACATTGAAGATATCTCCTACTCATCCGACGATTTTTCTTCAGAAGAAGAATCCGTTATCATGCTGTCATACCCGGACCACCAGATGCCGAGGTCTATTTCTGCCATCAGTCTCGGAGCCGATGTTCAATCAATTTGCAGTCAGAACCAATCAGAACACATTAAAATCATCGAGGATAATGACATGAAGAAAGTTTTAAAGGAAGTGCGCGAGTGTTTGATTCATCGTTGTAGGATTACACAAAGTAAAGGAGCCGTGATGGTGGCACTACAGGCTCACGCTGTGATATCTAACTGTGATATTGATTCTGTAGGATATGGTATCAGGTGTATACAGAACTCAAGGGTGAGATTTATTCATCTTCCCAATTGTTTATTCATTATGCTGAATAAAAAACAGCTAAAATCGACTGCCTTTAAAGTGTTAAGAAGCTTCTTTCTTTTTAGGTGTCCAGATAATTGATGTACATTAGATTTAGTCAAACTTTCATATGATATATATCGCCGTTGCAGTTCCAAAATGTTGTAAGCCAGTTTTGGTAAGTTTTCAGTAAAAAAGCAAAAACATTTTTATTCTATAACAAGCGATGAAAATTTATTTCCAAAACCTCGTATGTTGCATGATGTTTTTCGAAAAGGATGGTGGAATTTCAAAATAAAGGTAAGACTCCTTTGTAAATGTTTCCTTAAGATAAATCAAACAAATAAGTCCTACCTTTGTTTTGAAAGTCCACCATCCTTTTCGAAAAACATCATGCAACATACAAGGTTTTGGAAATAAATTTTTAAGCCAATGATAATACAAGTTTTTGTCACATGGTCAAATTCACAACTTCTGATTGGCATAAACATACAATTTTTTTTAGGGTAGATGCATGCCAACTAGGTAATTCTAAAATGGAAATAAAACGATTTTGCCAAATTTTGACTTACGACATTTTGGAACCGCAACGACGATATGCAAACTTTTATAAGTTTGTTTAGGTTTACAGGCCTCTACATTAACATATTTTTCAACTTGTCCCTTCGGACAACTAACTAAAAAAAGTACCTGTCCGACTCAATATTTTAGTTGTCCGAAAAAATTAATAAAAATTACAAAAACTAGAGAATAATTATCCAGGGCTCCCACTACTTTCAAATTAGAGGGAGAAGTGACTTCTCTTTCAGAGAGCTCACAGGGAGAAGTGGGAGACAACAGAGAGAAGTGGGGAGACTTCAGGGAGAAGTCAATTGCGATTAATCGAAACATTGTTTCACAACCCCTCTGATGTTACCCTGCCCAAATTTAGTAAATAGTAAATCTGCCTGAACTGATTTGTTTTGGGTTTTTTATTCATTACTACCTTAAGGACATATATTCAATGTCACATTTTTATTTCTGTCTACCTTGATTGGAGTCTTGCATACCAGTGATTTTTATATGTACCCCTCCCCCCTTTTTTCATTTTGAAACATTACTGTGTTGTGATCCAATACCGCACAAATTGTAATAACTCATATTTGTGTTATATAAATCCTTGTTTCTGGTAAAAAGAATATACATGTATACCTAGATACTATATATACCAGTAATGAGTATTTACCTGTAGGTATATTTTTTTACCAGAAACAAGTACCTAAAGCAAAGTATTTTATTTAAATTCACAGAAATACAAATTTTAGTGCATCTTTTCAACCAGATCGGGAAAAAGCTTGTAATATTTGTTCATTTCAAAGGTTTCAATATTTCCCAAAAGCCTAAATCAAGTCCTCTATTGTATTTTGCACAAAAGACAAGTTTAAATTTGGCGCCAAATTGATATCCGCTAATTTTTAGTGTCTGTTCCGGAGTGATTCTTGTTGTTATATTTCAAATATTGATATTTCGTTCATTAAAGCATTTCTGAGATTACGACTTTAATTTTGTCAATGTCCTTGAACTTCACCAAAGCATGAAGGAACGATAAATGATACAATATAAAAGAGTTTGGATCTGGCGTTTCACTTTAGTTTTAATCAAAATAAATTATGGACAAATTGGAGATCAAACAGAACTCTTTTATACAACAAACCCAGTATTTTATACCAGTGGAAATAGATTTGTCCGTCGTACCGGCACGTTTGGGAATCTCTGATTTTTTCACTTGTTCCGTCGGACAACCGTAATACAAGATCTACTTGTCTGACGTCAGTTTTCACTAGTATCGGACAAACGTTAATGTCGAGGCCTGGTTTGTAGTGTTTAACGACACTTTCAACAATATTTCAGTTATATCGTGGATGTCAGTTTTATTGGTGGAGGAAACCGGAGTACTCTGAAAAAACCACTGACCTGCCGTAAGTCACAAAATGTTGTATCTAACGAGTACACCTCGCCCGAGCTGGTTTCGAACTCGCAACGTTAGTGGTAATAGGCACTGATTGCATAGGAAGTTGTAAATCCAACTTATATAGGGAATCTAAGGGGGAAGCGATTTACCGTATGTACCGAAATCGCGATTAATTTGGGAACGGTTCAGTTCACGATACGTGGAGGCCGCTTACGATACAAACAATATGATGCTCATTTTTTGAAAAAAAGTAGTGTTGAACTTCCGTTTTCTTCTTTTGGTGATCATTTAATTAATATTTTGAGAAAAGTGAATCGTTTAATTTACGCTTTTAAAATTAATTAATCAAATATCAAATATTTATAATTTTCGCTAGTACGTAAGTGACCTCATATTAAAGAAAAACATAGCAGCGCCCATGTCGACCAGCATGGACTTCAAGGAATAGTTACAGTTTTAAAACGTATCATGATCCAAATTTTCTCTGAAACCGTTTAGCCAAATGATCCGAAACCTAGTAGGAAGCATCTATGGAAGATCCTCTATACAGATTGCTCATTCCATCCCGATCCATTAACAAATATGGCCACCACAGGCGATTCTTGTTTCTGATTTGGCTGATTTTTAGCTCACCTGACCATAGGCATAGGCCATGTGAGCTTTTGTCATGGATAAGCATCCGTCGTTCATCCGTCCGTTAGCTTTTCACATTTAACTCTTCTTCTCGGAAACCGCTGAACATATTTCAACCAAACTTGCCATATATGTTCATTGGATGGTCCTCTACCAGATTTGTGTTTTTGGTATATATCGGAAATTCAACATGGCTGCCAGGGCCAATAACGTCTTCTTGTCAGAAACCACTAAACCAATTGAATTGTGACTTTGCAGGAATGATCATTGGGTGGTCCTGTACTAAACTTGTGAATCGTTTGCCGATCGGAGATTCAAGATGGCCACCATGACTCGACTTAGTTTAACATTGGACCCTATGGGAATTTCACATTTTCATCTTTGTTTCTGAAACCACAAAGCAGATTTGAACCAAACTTGACAGAAATGTTCATTGGATGGTCATATACAAGATTTTTGTTTTTGGCGCTGATCGGAAATCCAACATGGCTGTCAGGGCCCATAATGTGTTCTGATTGATCGAAATTTAAAAAATCTTCTTGTTAGAAACCACTAAGCCAATTGAATTGTGACTTTGCAGGAATGATCATTGGGGGGTCCTGTACTAAACTTGTGAATCGTTTGCTGATCAGAAATTCAAGATGGCCACTATGACGCGACTTAATTTTAACATAGAACCCTATGGAAAAAATGTTTAAAAGTCTTCTCCTCTGAAACCAGTAAGTCAATTTAAAGCAAACATGGCATGAATGGTCCTTAGGTGGTCAACTTTCAAAATTATGTCCTGTGACCCCGACCTCCATCCAAGATGGCTGCCATCAGCTGACATAGTTTTAACATAGGACCCTATGGGGAAAATGTTTAAAAATTTGTTCCTCTGAAACCAGTAAGCCAATTTGGAATTGAAAATTGTCACGAATGATCATTGCAAGCTGCTAGCCAAGTGTTGTTACTTTTTGGACCGATTGAAAATCCAAGATGGCTGCCAACGGGGGACATAATTTAACATTGCGACTCTATGGGAAATATGTAAAACAAACTTCTTCTCAAGAACCACTGCATGGATTGGAACCATACTTGGCAGAAATGTTCCTGACAAGGTTCTGATCAATTGTTGTTACTTTTTGTTCCGATCGGGTATCCAATATGGCTGCCAGGGGCCATAATAGCCTCTGATTGGCTGAAATTTCAAAGATCTTCTTCTGCGATACTACATGGAGGATGGAATTGAAAATTGTCATGAATGATCATTGAAAGCTGCTAACCAAGTGTTGTTACTTTTTGGACCGATTCAAAATCCAAGATAAATGGCCACCAGCGGGGGACATAATTATACATAGCGACCCTATGGGAAATATGTAAAACAAACTTCTTCTCAAGAACCACTGGATGGATTGGAACCATACATGGCAGAAATGTTCCTTATCAAGTGTTGTTACTTTTTGTTCTGACCGACCTCCGTTCAAGATGGCTGCTGTTACTAAAGATATAAATTTCTTCAATTGTCCATTGCTGCTCAAATTGAGCTCAAATTTTAACTGCAGCTATATAGCAAGGAGTAGTTTAACATATATTCCGGGTTTTTTCTGTGAAATTTTTCTTTCAGCCGATTTATACCGATTATGCACATTAGGCATATTTTGATATAAGATCACAATTAAATCTTCTCCTCATAAACCGCTGAACTAAATTAAACCAAACCTGGAAGGGATGGTCCCTGGGTGGGTCCCTTTCAAAATTGTGTCCGACAGCCCTGTCCTCCATTCAAGATGGCTGCTGTTACTAAAAATAGAAATTTCTTCAATTGTCCATTGCTGCTTTAGTATATGTCTAAATGAGCTCAAAATGTAACTGCAGCTACATGGCAATGAGTAGTTTATCATATATTCCAGGTTTTTCTGAGAATTTTTTTTTCAGCCGATTTATACCGATTATGCAAATTAGGCATATTTTGATAAAAGATCACATTTAAATCTTCTCCTCTGAAACCGCTGAACCAAATTAAAGGAAATTTGGCTGGGATGGTCCTTGGGTGGTCCCTTTTCAATATTGTGTCCGACAGTGCCACCCTCCATTCAAAATGGCTGCTGTTACCAAAAATAGAAATTTCTTTTCAAATCAAAATGAACTCAAATTTTAGCTGGAGCTACATGGCAATGAGTAGTTTAACAAATATTCTGGGTTTTTCTGTGAGATTTTTTCAGCCAGTTTATTCCGTTTAAGAATATTAGGAGATAAAAATCACATCAAAATCTTTTGCTCAGAAATTTGAGTTAAAATAATCTTTGGGTGGCCCACTTTCAAAATTATGTGTAACACCCCCATTTTCTATGAACTTTCGATGTCAAATTGAAAACCAGGTGAGCGATTACAGGCTGCTGGGAGCCTCTAGTTTATGTTGTTTTTCACAATACAAATCTTAAATAATTAAGAACGGTCAGATCTAAGGTATAAATCTTTCTAAATACTCAGCAAGGATTTGTACATAGTAAAAAGGATATGAATCTCGCGAGATTTAACATTGAATGTATATAAGTATGTTGCATGGCGAGAACAAGTGAGATTACCCATAGTGCAATTCGTTGACGATGTGCGTGCCTTGATTAATTGTCAAAATTTACATCAATTCAACATTTTAAGCCAGTATTTGTAAATATATTAAACCATAATTACAGGTATAAAGTGAAAATATTTGTCCTAAATACCAATCATTAATAAAATATCAAATTTTTGTAGATGTATCACCCATATTTCATCAATAAATTGACATTAATAGATTTGCCCTTTTGACCTTCATAATCCCACCTATTATGGGCGGTCAAGACTCTAATTTAAATTTCAAACTCTCTTCTCTCATCATACCGAATATTGAAGCAGAGCCTTCATTTTTGTGATAATATAAATATTTTTCAATGTATAGAAAGAGTTTTATTAAAAACAGTGCTCCTGATTTGTATTTATTAAGGATTGTTTACCTTTACCTTTACCTATCCTGTATATGCCACCTATATCAGATGAACCACTGGCGTTGCTGTACCTTTACCTATCCTGTATATGCCACCTATATCAGATGAACCACTGGCGTTGCTGTACCTTTACCTATCCTGTATATGCCACCTATATCAGATGAACCACTGGCGTTGCTGTACCTTTACCTATCCTGTATA
This sequence comes from Bathymodiolus brooksi, assembly GCA_963680875.1. NCBI lineage: Eukaryota > Metazoa > Mollusca > Bivalvia > Mytilida > Modiolidae > Bathymodiolus > Bathymodiolus brooksi. The sequence goes on along the minus strand of OY804583.1, from coordinate 7,650,223 downwards.
TGCCACCTATATCAGATGAACCACTGGCGTTGCTGTACCTTTACCTATCCTGTATATGCCACCTATATCAGATGAACCACTGGCGTTGCTGTACCTTTACCTATCCTGTATATGCCACCTATATCAGATGAACCACTGGCGTTGCTGTACCTTTACCTATCCTGTATATACCACCTATATCAGATGAACCACTGGCGTTGCTGTACCTTTACCTAACCTGTATATGCCACCTATATCAGATGAACCACTGGCGTTGCTGTACCTTTATCTATCCTGTATATGCCACCTATATCAGATGAACCACTGGCGTTGCTGTACCTTTACCTATCCTGTATATGCCACCTATATCAGATGAACCACTGGCGTTGCTGTACCTTTACCTAACCTGTATATGCCACCTATATCAGATGAACCACTGGCATTGCTGTACCTTTACCTATCCTGTATATGCCACCTATATCAGATGAACCACTGGCGTTGCTGTACCTTTACCTATCCTGTATATGCCACCTATATCAGATGAACCACTGGCGTTGCTGTACCTTTACCTATCCTGTATATGCCACCTATATCAGATGAACCACTAGCGTTGCTGTACCTTTACCTAACCTGTATATGCCACCTATATCAGATGAACCACTGGCGTTGCTGTACCTTTACCTATCCTGTATATGCCACCTATATCAGATGAACCACTGGCGTTGCTGTACCTTTACCTATCCTGTATATGCCACCTATATCAGATGAACCACTGGCGTTGCTGTACCTTTACTTATCCTGTATATGCCACCTATATCAGATGAACCACTGGCGTTGCTGTACCTTTACCTAACCTGTATATGCCACCTATATCAGATGAACCACTGGCGTTGCTGTACCTTTACTTATCCTGTATATGCCACCTATATCAGATGAACCACTGGCGTTGCTGTACCTTTACCTAACCTGTATATGCCACCTATATCAGATGAACCACTGGCGTTGCTGTACCTTTACCTAACCTGTATATGCCACCTATATCAGATGAACCACTGGCGTTGCTGTACCTTTACCTATCCTGTATATGCCACCTATATCAGATGAACCACTGGCGTTGCTGTTAGTCATCAGTGTGTAGCTCCTCCTTATCAATCCACTCCTTATCAATCCACACAGTGAAATACTATACAAGTTGAAATACTTCGAATAAACACACAATCCTTATATTAAAACGGTGTACTATTAATAATTAAAGTCGGTAAAAAGTGCTGTACATGACCAACCACTATAAGACCACCAGACCATCATTTGTCAAAATGGTGGCATTCTGGGCAGAAATGGGGGTGGCCTATTTAGAAATCAATATACTTCCTTGTTTACATGAAATTGACATACCAAAGTGTATAAATGTGTAGTTTAGAGTGTATTCGATATATAAAACAAAACTTGGCGTGATTGGTTTCTTTGTTTTATCATTTTTACCTCAAAGAAAAAATGTCGAGCTATTGTCGTCACTGCGGTGTCAGCGTCTGGGTCGGTTAAGTTTTAGGTTAAGTTTTTTTGTCAAGAGTCCATTTCTCAAAAACTATCAAAGGTATCCATTTGAAACTTGGAATACTTGTTCACTATCAAAAGAGGAACCAATTACAACAAGGCAGATGACACCTGTGATTTGTATATCCAGAATTATCTGCCCTTGTTTCGACATAGTACATGTACATAGAAATTAGGGATATTTTTTAAGTATAATTAAAATTTCTCAATAACTATCAAAGCTATTAACTTGAAACTCAATACACTTGTAGAAAGTGTTGATCCTAATCTGTTGACAAGTTAGAAGTTTGTATAACTTTGTAAATTGCTTGCAGTTTAATATCAGATATGAAAAAGTCGAGCGTCCAGCACCCGTGGGCGGTGCTCTTGTTAATGTTTTTAGATGTATGAAACTCTACTGTACTTTTTTTTATTTTACGTGCATGAGGGGTGATACAGAAAAAAATAAAAAAAACTTTTCCATTGAACCTATATCGGCAAATCCAAGGATTGTTTTGTGTAGTGTAGTATATAGACGATGTATAGAATGAACTTTGGTAAATTGGTTGTTTTTCCTACGAATTCTCAAGGCATTTAAGGATTGATCTCAATTTTTTTTCGGTTCATGAAGAAATAAACTCAAGAATGTGGTACACACTGTGTAATTGCGCAAGGGTGTGTACCACATTTTTTAGTTTATTTCGAATGAACTGAGCAAAAAATTGTGATCCTTATAAATTAATTCCAAATTAATTTTTTTTTGTCCTAAGAATATTTTAACAGATAATAATTGCTTAAAATAAATTAAAATTAAAAAATTTCCCAATTGAGACCCCAACATGTGACTTCCGGTTAAAAAATTTGTTTATGGAAAATAACATAAATTTTTTATCCAATCAAAATCTCTTAAACACATCAAATTAATTTATTTCAAAATGAATGAATTAATTTTTGCTCTGTTGTAGCATAAAACATGGCCACGCGAGATAAAGCGAGAAAACTTCTTCCCAAAAAGGATTTTTTTGGGGTTTATGCCCTGAGTTTAATAGCTGTGTAATATCTATTTTTTCAGAAGATAACAATAATTTTGTTATTTTAGGATCTTTTTTTATGATTCTTCTAATCCAGCTTAATTTTAAGCCTTTTATATACATTTTGATATTTAACATTTTTAAACCACCCATATCACAGTTTTGAGATAAAACCTCTCTTTTTATTTGTGTGGTTTATTATCCCAAATAAGTTTATATACAGTATTAGAAGACTGATTGGTCTCAAGTTTTTCATAAATTGTCTTGGTTTGTCCCCTTTTGGAATACAAGTTATAATGCCTTGCTTTTGTGTAATTGATAATTGACCAGTTTTATACCCATAATTTATAGACCGAAAAACAAATTTCCCAAAATTATTACAGAATAATTTATAGAGTTCACGATTAAAACTATCTGATCTAGGACTTTTTTACATTTTTCATTCTCTTTATACTAGCTGTTAATTCTACAGAAGTTATTTCACCTTCTAAATTCATCAGATAATGTTGGAATGCCGGCCGATATATGGAATTTCATTTTTAAGATTTATATTACTTACAGTATCTCTTTTTGAATAAAGGTTTTCATAATAAGTCTTTGTTTCTTGTAAAATTTGATTCTGATCAGTTATTACATTTCCAGATTCATTAACAAGCTTTGGAATAGTTTTATTTGTAAAATGTTTTGCTTCTAAATTTATAAAAAAAAATGATGGCTTTTCTCCCTCTTCAGCCCACTGCATTTTTGATCTGATATAACAACCCCACAATTTTTCCTGTCTCAAAATATTTAGATCAGATTTCTTTTTTTCAATTAAATCAAATTTTCTGTTGTGTGTAATTCATTTTCTAATTTCATAATATCTTCTACAAAACAATTTTCTAATTTCATTTTTTCTTTTTTCCGATATAATACATATGAAACAGTTTTACATCTTATTTTGGTCAAAAATGTTTCAAGAAATAGTTGATCGTTTATTGATCATCTATCTCACCTAGAGTGCTTCTGTCATAAACTAATCCAGCATACTGTTCTTTAGTTTTTTTTAATAGTTTCTTTAACAATTTCAACATAATCCATCTCATATAAAATTGAATTATTAAATTTCCATAATCCCCTACCAAGTATAAAATCATTTAGTTTCAATTGTAAATTATTGGGCAGTGGTCAGACCTATGGCTATTTATTATTTTAACATCATGAACTTGGTAATTAAAACTTTGAGATATCAGAAAGAAATCTAGTCTTGCCTGTTTTAAAGGAGTGCGTTTTCTCCATGTATATCTTTTAAGATCAGGATAAAGTTCTCTAAACAGATCTGTTAAATTATTTATTTCAATCATATCCAAAACTTGATCTTTTGCTTTTGGGTTGTTAATACCAACATAATTATATGTATCTAACCTTTGATTTGGAATTAAATTATAATCTCCTGTCAGTATGATGGACTGATTATTAAAATATTCAATAGTTTCACTAACTTTATTGTAAAATAAAGGAGTATCATAATTTGGGCCATATATATTAATAAGGGTTATTTTTTTACATTCAATCTCTATATCAACTCTCAATAGATTTCCACAATCATCCTTTTTTGTATTTAATATTTTATATTCAAAATAATTACTTAATAATATTGCAACACCTCTTTAATTTGATGCAAATGAATTAAATATGCATTCTCCTCCCCATTGATTTCTTATAGCAGTTTCATCATTTATAGTAAAATGGGTATCTTGCAAGCAATATATATTGCAGTTTTTGAATTTCAGGTAGTTGAATACATCTCTTCGTTTTTCAACAGAATTTAGACCTTGACAGTTGTAAGAGACAATCTGTAAGATATTATTTTTCATATTTCATAATCTTGTAAACTATGCAACTTTAAATCAAAAGTCAAAAACATTCTTAGGTTGTCTCTCACATCTGTCCTGTCTGCAATAACAACCTGCAATGTATGTGAACAAATGTACCTGTTCATTTCTGGTCTCGCCCTCATTCCTGCTAAACGTGTCTTTTATTACTAAGTGTAAACATAAATAATATTCAAATATTTTGCCAATAATAACAATAAAATAGAAACAAATCATGAATGGAGACCAAACAAAAAAAAAGAATATGATTTTCCACCTAGTTTAATTAATAAAGAATATGATGTAAGGGAGGTAACTCAAATTTGTATCCAGTTTTCTATATTTTTTATATGAAAAAGAACTAATTTTAGGATTCAAACTTTTCAGCAATTATATCATGCTTTGAAAATATTAATAATAATAAATATTTGTATAAACTTATGCATTTTGAAATATATTTCTTCTATTCATAGATACTTTCACTTGTCCATTTCAGTCAATAAGATTAATTCAATATATCATGTATATCTCAAATTTTTTAATATATTTTTTTCTCAGAAAGATTATAGCATTTTTAAAGCATATTGATGTAAGACGGCAAAAAAAAGAAAACCTTAACCATTCCTGTTTTAACAGATTTTTCAAATGTTAAGCATACAAAGTGTCACACAGCACACATAAAATTGTTCTACTGCTACTTTTGCATATTGTGAAACTCGTCATGCATATATAAACAGGCTATCTATATTCATATATCAACATCAATGTAATTCTAATGTAGTTGTTTAATATCCCTGATTTGTGATTGGACAATGCTTTAATTTTCATGGTATCAATTCCATGGTTGAAAATCATGAGATATTTTAGACGATTGTCACTTATGTCATCTTGTCAACAATGTAGCAATACACATGATTGCATTTAAATGGAGATAACTGTATTTTATTTGAATATTTTACGGCATCAATTGTCGATTTAATGGTGTAATTTTCACCAATTCCACGGTTGAAATAGCATGAAATATTTTTTATAATTTTAGCTGATTACCACTTATGTCATCTTGTCAATAATATGGAAATATACATATATGATGTATGTATGTCTATCCTACACATGATTACATTTAAATGGAGATAACTGTATTGTATTTGAAATTTCACGGCATCAATTGTCGATTTAATGGTCGCAAATATCCGTTTACTGGCTCCGCTAGTAAACTCAATTTGCGACCATCAAATCTCCTATTTTGCAATCTGAGAGCAAATAAAAAAACTGAAGTTATATTGAACAGAAAACAAAATAAACACAAATAAACATACAAAGCTACTCTAACAGGAGGCATTTAAAAAAACTAAAGCTGAAGTAATTGAATAGTAGAAAAAGGTTAAAAGGCTGATAGTACATGTATATACAAGAATATTCAGCAAACGTTGCTTCGTCTACTTTTCAGTCATTGAAACGGATACAGCCACTTCCGGTTTGTGCTGGATTTTTAATATGCATTCGGAATTCTCTAAACCGACTATGTGTAACAATACCATCATGATCATCTCCTCTCAAATGTAAAGTAAGCCTTTAAAATACAGATAATTGTTCCAATGCAGATTATATTATGTTCAACTCCAAATTACTGACATTTGATTGTTAAAGCACCTTTTTTTTTATTTTTTAAATCAATTTAGACCGGACCGGAAGTGGCTGTATCCGTTTCAATGATGAAAAGTAGACGAAGCGACGTTCGCTGAATTGTCTTGTCCAATTCGTCTGAGGGGGACCCGGTAGGTATATTTAAATGTGGCAGTCGAAAAGATAAATATCTCGGGAGTGTAGCGATATAATTGGGTCAGCGAAAGGATCACAAATAAGCGAAAAATATTGAGGCGAAGTGGGGAAGGGGAAAAGGGCAGATGTTTACCTAGCTGTGGAACCGTATCCCTTTATGGTCCTTTTTTTCTTTCTTTTTTTTTTGGCGGACCATGGGGTCCGCCGGTCCGCCAAAAAAAAAAAGGACCATAAAGGGCTACGGTTATGCAGCTAATGTTTACCTTGAAGTAAGGAAAAGGAGGGGACATATATTTTTTTAATGAAACAAGTGCCCGTGTTTCAGGACACCTATAATATACAAACAAACTTTCTTACTTATCATGGTGTTATTACAGTAATAAGTTTTTACATTAAAAAATCAAAAATACCTATTAATGACTTAGAAAAACTAAATGGACCACTAATTCCAAACATCATTAAAATTGTTATGAAATCTCAAAAAGGATCAAAAGACATGTACCATATTTTAGATTCAAATTCAATAAAATCAAAATGTGAAGAAAAATGGACGGAAGCTCTAAATGTAATTTTAAATTGGAAAGAAATTTATCGTTTGCCTTTCATTACAACAAAAAGTTCAAAACTACAGTAGTTTCAATATAGAATTATTCACAGAATTCTAGTTACAAATAGTTTATTGTATAAAATAAATCAAAAACCAAATGATAAATGTAGTTTCTGTTTAGAAGAAGTAGAAAAAAATTGAACATATATTTTGGTCATATAATAAAATATCTAAACTTTGGGAAGACTTAAATAACTGGATTTTTAAAAAAAAACTGAAATAGAACTGTCATTAAATTTGACTATAATTTAATTTGGAATAACAGACAAATCTTAAAAAAAAAATATATGAGAAATTTAATAATCCTGCTTACTAAGTTTTAAAAATACAGAGCAAAATTAAATACTGAGTAGGTTCATTTAAAAACATTACAAAGCTATTTAAAAGAAAACCTTGTTATTGTAAAAATAAATCATATGAAAAGGCAAACACCTGTTGGAGTCCCTGGGCACCAATGTATATTGTATACATTATTATTTTTTAATTTGTTCAACTGCTTCAATTTTTCCATCTCCATACTACCATGGCTATAAATAATGATACTTATTTTGTTTTACTTGTTTGTTCTCTTGTCACTCTATAAGAATGAAGGTTTAGAGTAAACTATTAGTACAAGAATCTATCCTCTTTCTATATAGTTACATAATTTGATGTAAACATAAGATGACTATTTAATTGTAAAATATGCTGTTTTTTGCCAATAAAAAAAAATTCATTACAAAAAAAAAAGATAAAGCGAGAAAATACGAGATTCGTATCCTTTCTACTATACAAATCCTTGTACTCAGGTACCTAATTAGATAGGCTTCATTGTAATGATACTGATTTTTAAGACAGGAAAAGTTTTCTCTGCAAAGGACCCCTCCCCCTTTCTTTATTTCGTAAAATTGATATATTAGCAAAATTATACATATGGTACAGAGTTCGTAATTTTGATAAAATATGAATTTTAATAATTGTTGACAGTTACAGAAATGTCAAAGACCATACTCCCTTGTTTATTTCTTAAAAATGATTTTTTTTAGCAAATTAAACATAAAAAATATCAATTTAAATTATTTTTACCATTACAGAAATAACAAAAGGTCATACTCCCTTCTTTATTCCTTGAAATTGTTATTTTGAAGCAAAAATATATGACTCAGAGGTTATAATTTTATAAAATATGAAATTAAATTATTTTTACAGTTACTGAAATGGCAAAAGACCACGGAGTTATGACAGGAACATCAGATGGTGGTCTGAATCTAGATGATCTCAAAGAAGAAGAAATCCTCAGAAAGAAAAGAATGGAAGCACAACACATATACGAAAAGTTCCAAGCTCCTGCCAAAACCGAGCAAATAGAAGATCCCAGTAAGATTTATATCATGTTTATTAAGGTCCCAGTAAGGTTGATATCATGTTTATTAAGATCCCAGTAAGATTTATATCATGTTTATTAAGATCCCAGTAAGATTTATATCATGTTTATTAAGATCCCAGTAAGGTTGATATCATGTTTATTAAGATCCCAGTAAGAATTATATCATGTTTATTAAGATCCCAGTAAGATTGATATCATATTTATTAAGATCCCAGTAAGATTTATATCATGTTTATTAAGATCCCAGTAAGATTTATATCATGTTTATTAAGATCCCAGTAAGGTTGATATCATGTTTATTAAGATCCCAGTAAGAATTATATCATGTTTATTAAGATCCCAGTAAGATTTATATCATGTTTATTAAGATCCCAGTAAGATTTATATCATATTTATTAAGATCCCAGTAAGATTTATATCATGTTTATTAAGATCCCAGTAAGATTTATATCATGTTTATTAAGATCCCAATAAGATTTATATCATGTTTATTAAGATCCCAGTAAGATTGATATCATGTTTATTAAGATCCCAGTAAGATTTATATCATGTTTATTAAGATCCCAGTAAGATTTATATCATATTTATTAAGATCCCAGTAAGATTTATATCATGTTTATTAAGATCCCAGTAAGATTTATATCATGTTTATTAAGATCCCAGTAAGAATTATATCATGTTTATTAAGATCCCAGTAAGATATATATCATATTTATTAAGATCCCAGTAAGATTTATATCATGTTTATTAAGATCCCAGTAAGATTTATATCATGTTTATTAAGATCCAAGTAAGATTTATATCATGTTTATTAAGATCCCAGTAAGATTTATATCATGTTTATTAAGACCCCAGTAAGATTTATATCATGTTTATTAAGATCCCAGTAAGATTTATATCATGTTTATTAAGATCCCAGTAAGATTTATATCATATTTATTAAGATCCCAGTAAGATTTATATCATGTTTATTAAGACCCCAGTAAGATTTATATCATGTTTATTAAGATCCCAATAAGATTTATATCATGTTTATTAAGATCCCAATAAGATTTATATCATGTTTATTAAGATCCCAGTAAGATTTATATCATGTTTATTAAGATCCCAGTAAGATTTATATCATGTTTATTAAGATCCCAGTAAGATTTATATCATATTTATTAAGATCCCAGTAAGATTTATATCATATTTATTAAGATCCCAGTAAGATTTATATCATGTTTATTAAGATCCCAGTAAGATTTATATCATGTTTATTAAGATCCCAGTAAGATTTATATCATGTTTATTAAGATCCCAGTAAGATTTATATCATGTTTAATAAGATCCCAGTAAGATATATATCATATTTATTAAGATCCCAGTAAGATTTATATCATATTTATTAAGATCCCAGTAAGATTTATATCATATTTATTAAGATCCCAGTAAGGTTTATATCATGTTTATTAAGATCCCAGTAAGATTTATATCATGTTTATTAAGACCCCAGTAAGATTTATATCATATTTATTAAGATCCCAGTAAGATATATATCATGTTTATTAAGATCCCAGTAAGATTTATATCATGTTTATTAAGATCCCAGTAAGATTGATATCATGTTTATTAAGATCCCAGTAAGATTTATATCATGTTTATTAAGATCCCAGTAAGATTTATATCATATTTATTAAGACCACAGTAAGATTTATATCATGTTTATTAAGATCCCAGTAAGGTTGATATCATGTTTATTAAGATCCCAGTAAGATTTATATCATGTTTATTAAGATCCCAGTAAGATTTATATCATGTTTATTAAGATCCCAGTAAGATTGATATCATGTTTATTAAGATCCCAGTAAGAATTATATCATTTTTATTAAGATCCCAATAAGATTTATATCATATTTATTAAGATCCCAATAAGATTTATATCATGTTTATTAAGATCCCAGTAAGATTTATATCATGTTTATTAAGATCCCAATAAGATTTATATCATGTTTATTAAGATCCCAGTAAGAATTATATCATTTTTATTAAGAAAACAGAATTACAGGGGCTGTCATGGTTGTGATCGCATGGTAGTTGGATTTACAACTACCTATACAATCAGTGCCTATTACCACTAGTAGTGAGTTTGAACCCCTTTCATGTCGAGGTGTACTCAATACAACATTATGTGATAAAGTTTGTCAGTGACTTACAACAGGTCGGTGGTTTTCTCCAGGTACTTCAATTTCCTCCACCAATAAAACTCACCACGATATAACTGAAATATTGTAGAAAGTGGCTTTAAACACCATAAACCAAACAAACCAAACCAGAATTCTATTTTTAGACAATATCTAGTTGTATCAAACTTAGTGGTTCCTTCTAATTGTTGATTTACCCAGCTATTTTCCTCCAGAGAGAAATTGCCGAAAGTTTCTGGACATAGTCAGAACAGGTCCAAAATGAACCATTTGAAATGTGGTGTAGATGGTTTTAGCTATTTTTCATTGATTTTCAGTTATTTTATTTTCTAACAAGAATCATCCTTGTTTACCACAGGGTTCGAAATTACTGTAGGTCTCATAGCCCGAGGCTGGAAGAATTGTGCTCGGTTTAGGCCAAGTTGTTTTATCATAGACCGTGTGTCTAGGTGCTTTACGACTATCAATTTCCGGAAATTGTGTTCCGCGCGGACATCGTTTTCTATTTTATGTAAAATCATTGGTCATGTCAGCACTTGAAATAAACTACTCTTTTCTCCGCTATATGTAAGAACTTATATGACTATGATCACGAGTTCATGGTTACTTTTACCAGGAGTTTCAAAACCGGAGTCTAAATGGAAAGTTGACACCTGTGAAAGTAACAAGGCATATGATGTATACAGAGATGGAGTCAGATTATGAACTGGAATCTCAGGACAAATAAAAATTCAGAATAAAACAAAATTATTTTGGGAACGACCATTTAACTTGAAGGGGGGGGGGTTGTGGTTTTTTTCTAAAAAAATATTCTGATTCCCAATGTTCCTGAAAAAAATATTGATTATGGTGGAGGAAAAAAAAAATAATCTGATTCAGAGTTTTTGTCAAATAACCTAATGTTAATTTCTGGACAAAAAATTTACGCTTTGTGCAACAAAAAAAATTAATATTCTAACTCTTGTGTTGTCCGAAAAAAAATTTCTGAACGAAACAAAAAAACCATAATCCCCCTCCCCCCCCCCCCCCCCCCCCCCCCTTCAAGTTAAATGGTTGGTCCCTTATACATTTGCCTTTTATTAACATTTTTCAATCTTTGAAACCAAAAAAATATACTTTTTTTGACACAATATTTTCACATCTCATACATTCAAAACATACTCAGAATGCAGGATTTTGCATGTACATGTAATTACTAAAAATTTTCTTGGGGGTGGGGGACATGCTCCCAAAACCCCCTAGCAAATTTGGCTCGCTTCACGTCCCTCGCCGCAAATACAGGTCTAGGCATTTTCCTTCAGGGCTAGAATAGATTAAATCAGTCTAGCCCTGCAGTCTAGAAATTAATTCACATTAAATTCTATCCCTGTTACCACATTGGTGATGTAATGGTTTGGTGCTCGCCTCGTGTGCAGTAGATCAGGATTTGAGCCCCGGTCGGGACAAACCAAAGACTAATTATAAGAGAAACAAAAGACTAATTATAAGAGAAACCAAAGACTAATTATAAGAGAAACCAAGGACTAATTATAAGAGAAACAAAAGACTAATTATAAGAGAAACAAAAGATTAATTATAAGAGAAACCAAAGATTAATTATAAGAGAAACCAAAGACTAATTATAAGACAAACCAAAGACTAATTATAAGAGAAACCACAGACTAATTATAAGAGAAACAAAAGACTGATTATAAGAGAAACAAAAGACTGATTATAAGAGAAACCAAAGACTAATTATAAGAGAAACCAAATACTGATTATAAGAGAAACCAAAGACTAATTATAAGAGAAACCAAAGACTGATTATAAGAGAAACCAAAGACTAATTATAAGAGAAACAAAAGACTAATTATAAGACATACCAAAGACTAATTATAAGAGAAACCGAAGACTAATTATAAGAGAAACCAAAGACTGATTATAAGAGAAACCAAAGACTAATTATAAGAGAAACAAAAGACTAATTATAAGAGAAACCAAAGACTAATTATAAGAGAAACCAAAGACTGATTATAAGAGAAACCAAAGACTAATTATAAGAGAAACAAAAGACTAATTATAAGACATACCAAAGACTAATTATAAGAGAAACCGAAGACTAATTATAAGAGAAACCAAAAACTAATTATAAGAGAAACCAAAGACTAATTATAAGAGAAACCAAAGACTAATTATAAGAGAAACCAAAGACTAATTATAAGAGAAAACACAGACTAATTATAAGAGAAACCAAAGACTAATTATAAGAGAAACCAAAGACTAATTATAAGACATACCAAAGACTAATTATAAGAGAAACCGAAGACTAATTATAAGAGAAACCAAAGACTGATTATAAGAGAAACCAAAGACTAATTATAAGAGAAACCACAGACTAATTATAAGAGAAACAAAAGACTAATTATAAGAGAAACAAAAGACTAATTATAAGAGAAACAAAAGACTAATTATAAGAGAAACAAAAGACTAATTATAAGAGAAAACAAAGATTAATTATAAGAGAAACCAAAGACTAATTATAAGAGAAACAAAAGACTAATTATAAGAGAAACCAAAGACTAATTATAAGAGAAACCAAAGACTAATTATAAGAGAAACCAAAGACTAATTATAAGATAAACCAAAGACTGATTATAAGAGAAACAAAAGACTAATTATAAGAGAAACCAAAGACTGATTATAAGAGAAACAAAAGACTAATTATAAGAGAAAACACAGACTAATTATAAGAGAAACCAAAGACTAATCATAAGAGAAACCAAAGACTAATTATAAGAGAGACCAAAGACTAATTATAAGAGAAACCAAAGACTAATTATAAGAGAAACCAAAGACTAATTATAAAAGAAACCACAGACTAATTATAAGAGAAACCAAAGACTAATTATAAGAGAAACAAAAGACTAATTATAAGAGAAACCAAAGACTAATTATAAGAGAAACAAAAGACTAATTATAAGAGAAAACACAGACTAATTATAAGAGAAACCAAAGACTAATTATAAGAGAAACCAAAGACTAATTATAAGAGAAACAAAAGACTAATTATAAGAGAAACCAAAGACTAATTATAAGAGAAACCAAAGACTAATTATAAGAGAAACGAAAGACTGATTATAAGAGAAACAAAAGACTAATTATAAGAGAAACCAAAGACTAATTATAAGAGAAACCAAAGACTAATTATAAGAGAAACCAAAGACTAATTATAAGAGAAACCAAAGACTGATTATAAGAGAAACAAAAGACTAATTATAAGAGAAACCAAAGACTAATTATAAGAGAAACCAAAGACTAATTATAAGAGAAACCAAAGACTGATTATAAGAGAAACAAAAGACTAATTATAAGAGAAAACACAGACTAATTATAAGAGAAACCAAAGACTAATTATAAGAGAAACCAAAGACTAATTATAAGAGAAACCAAAGATTAATTATAAGAGAAACAAAAGACTAATTATAAGAGAAAACACAGACTAATTATAAGAGAAACCAAAGACTAATTATAAGAGAAACCAAAGACTGATTATAAGAGAAACCAAAGACTAATTATAAGAGAAACAAAAGACTGATTATAAGAGAAACCAAAGACTAATTATAAGAGAAACCAAAGACTAATTATAAGAGAAACCAAAGACTAATTATAAGAGAAACAAAAGACTAATTATAAGAGAAACCAAAGACTGATTATAAGAGAAACCAAAGACTAATTATAAGAGAAACAAAAGACTAATTATAAGAGAAACCAAAGACTAATTATAAGAGAAACCAAAGACTAATTATAAGAGAAACCACAGACTAATTATAAGAGAAACCAAAGACTAATTATAAGACAAACCAAAGACTGATTATAAGAGAAACCAAAGACTAATTATAAGAGAAACCAAGGACTAATTATAAGAGAAACCAAAGACTAATTATAAGAGAAACCAAAGACTAATTATAAGAGAAACCAAAGACTAATTATTAGAGAAACCAAAGACTAATTATAAGAGAAACCACAGACTAATTATAAAAGAAACAAAAGACTAATTATAAGAGAAAACAAAGATTAATTATAAGAGAAACCAAAGACTAATTATAAGAGAAACCAAAGACTGATTATAAGAGAAACAAAAGACTAATTATAAGAGAAACCAAAGACTAATTATAAGAGAAACCAAAGACTAATTATAAGAGAAACCAAAAGACTAATTATAAGACAAACCAAAGACTAATTATAAGAGAAACAAAAGACTAATTATAAGACAAACCAAAGACTAATTATAAGAGAAACCAAAGACTAATTATAAGAGAAACCAAAGACTAATTATAAGAGAAACAAAAGACTAATTATAAGAGAAACAAAAGACTAATTATAAGAGAAACCAAAGACTAATTATAAGATAAACCAAAGACTAATTATAAGAGAAACCAAAGACTAATTATAAGAGAAACCAAAGACTAATTATAAGAGAAACCAAAGACTAATTACAAGAGAAACCAAAGACTAATTATAAGAGAAACCAAAGACTAATTATAAGAGAAACCACAGACTAATTATAAGCGAAACCACAGACTAATTATAAGAGAAACCAAAGACTAATTATAAGAGAAACCAAAGACTAATTATAAGAGAAACCAAAGACTAATTATAAGAGAAACCAAAGACTAATTATAAGAGAAACCAAAGACTGATTATAAGAGAAACCAAAGACTGATTATAAGAGAAACCAAAGACTAATTATAAGAGAAACCAAAGACTAATTATAAGAGAAACCAAAGACTGATTATAAGACAAACCACAGACTAATTATAAGAGAAACCAAAGACTAATTATAAGAGAAACCAAAGACTAATTATAAGAGAAACCAAAGACTAATTATAAAAGAAACCAAAGACTAATTATAAGAGAAACCACAGACTAATTATAAGAGAAACCAAAGACTAATTATAAGAGAAACCAAAGACTAATTATAAGAGAAACCAAGGACTAATTATAAGAGAAACCAAAGACTAATTATAAGAGAAACCAAATACTAATTATAAGAGAAACAAAAGACTAATTATAAGAGAAAACAAAGACTAATTATAAGACAAACCAAAGACTAATTATAAGAGAAACCAAAGACTAATTATAAGACAAACCAAAGACTAATTATAAGATAAACCAAAGACTGATTATAAGAGAAACCAAAGACTAATTATAAGAGAAAACACAGACTAATTATAAGAGAAACCACAGACTAATTATAAGAGAAACAAAAGACTAATTATAAGAGAAACCAAAGACTGATTATAAGAGAAACAAAAGACTGATTATAAGAGAAACCAAAGACTAATTATAAGAGAAACCAAAGACAAATTATATGAGAAACCAAAGACTAATTATAAGAGAAACCAAAGACTAATTATAAGAGAAACCGAAGACTAATTATAAGTGAAACCAAAGACTGATTATAAGAGAAACCAAAGACTAATTATAAGAGAAACAAAAGACTAATTATAAAAGAAACAAAAGACTAATTATAAGACATACCAAAGACTAATTATAAGAGAAACCGAAGACTAATTATAAGAGAAACCAAAGACTAATTATAAGAGAAACCAAAGGCTAATTATAAGAGAAACCAAAGACTAATTATAAGAGAAAACACAGACTAATTATAAGAGAAACCAAAGACTAATTATAAGAGAAACCAAAGACTAATTATAAGACATACCAAAGACTAATTATAAGAGAAACCGAAGACTAATTATAAGAGAAACCAAAGACTGATTATAAGAGAAACCAAAGACTAATTATAAGAGAAACCACAGACTAATTATAAGAGAAACAAAAGACTAATTATAAGAGAAACAAAAGACTAATTATAAGAGAAAGCAAAGATTAATTATAAGAGAAACCAAAGACTAATTATAAGAGAAACAAAAGACTAATTATAAGAGAAACCAAAGACTAATTATAAGAGAAACCAAAGACTAATTATAAGAGAAACAAAAGACTAATTATAAGAGAAAACACAGACTAATTATAAGAGAAACCAAAGACTAATTATAAGAGAAGCCGAAGACTGATTATAAGAGAAACAAAAGACTAATTATAAGAGAAACCAAAGACTAATTATAAGAGAAAACACAGACTAATTATAAGAGAAACCAAAGACTAATTATAAGAGAAACCAAAGACTGATTATAAGAGAAACAAAAGACTAATTATAAGAGAAAACACAGACTAATTATAAGAGAAACCAAAGACTAATTATAAGAGAAACCAAAGACTAATTATAAGAGAAACAAAAGACTGATTATAAGAGAAACCAAAGACTAATTATAAGAGAAACCAAAGACTAATTATAAGAGAAACAAAAGACTAATTATAAAAGAAACCAAAGACTAATTATAAGAGAAACCAAAGACTAATTATAAGAGAAACAAAAGACTGATTATAAGAGAAACCAAAGACTAATTATAAGAGAAACCAAAGACTAATTATAAGAGAAACCAAAGACTAATTATAAGAGAAACCAAAGACTAATTATAAAAGAAACCACAGACTAATTATAAGAGAAACCAAAGACTAATTATAAGAGAAACAAAAGACTAATTATAAGAGAAACCAAAGACTAATTATAAGAGAAACAAAAGACTAATTATAAGAGAAAACACAGACTAATTATAAGAGAAAACAAAGACTAATTATAAGAGAAACCAAAGACTAATTATAAGAGAAACAAAAGACTAATTATAAGAGAAACCAAAGACTAATTATAAGAGAAACAAAAGACTAATTATAAGAGAAAACACAGACTAATTATAAGAGAAACCAAAGATTAATTATAAGAGAAAACACAGACTAATTATAAGAGAAACAAAAGACTAATTATAAGAGAAACCAAAGACTAATTATAAGAGAAACCAAAGACTAATTATAAGAGAAACCAAAGACTAATTATAAGAGAAACCAAAGACTGATTATAAGAGAAACAAAAGACTAATTATAAGAGAAACCAAAGACTAATTATAAGAGAAACAAAAGACTAATTATAAGAGAAACCAAAGACTAATTATAAGAGAAAACAAAGATTAATTATAAGACAAACCAAAGACTAATTATAAGAGAAACCAAAGACTAATTATAAGAGAAACCAAAGACTGATTATAAGACAAACCACAGACTAATTATAAGAGAAACCAAAGACTAATTATAAGAGAAACCAAAGACTAATTATAAGAGAAACCAAAGACTGATTATAGGACAAACCACAGACTAATTATAAGAGAAACCAAAGACTAATTATAAGAGAAACCAAAGACTAATTATAAGAGAAACCAAAGACTGATTATAAGACAAACCACAGACTAATTATAAGAGAAACCAAAGACTAATTATAAGAGAAACCAAAGACTAATTATAAGAGAAACCAAAGACTGATTATAAGAGAAACCGAAGACTAATTATAAGAGAAACCAAAGACTAATTATAAGAGAAACCAAAGACTAATTATAAGAGAAACCGAAGACTAATTATAAGAGAAACCAAAGACTGATTATAAGAGAAACCAAAGACTAATTATAAGACATACCAAAGACTAATTATAAGAGAAACCGAAGACTAATTATAAGAGAAACCAAAGACTAATTATAAGAGAAACCAAAGACTGATTATAAGAGAAACCAAAGACTAATTATAAGAGAAACAAAAGACTAATTATAAGAGAAACAAAAGACTAATTATAAGACATACCAAAGACTAATTATAAGAGAAACCAAAGACTAATTATAAGAGAAACCAAAGACTAATTATAAGAGAAACCAAAGACTAATTATAAGAGAAACCAAAGACTAATTATAAGAGAAAACACAGACTAATTATAAGAGAAACCAAAGACTAATTATAAGAGAAACCAAAGACTAATTATAAGACATACCAAAGACTAATTATAAGAGAAACCAAAGACTGATTATAAGAGAAACCAAAGACTAATTATAAGAGAAACCAAAGACTAATTATAAGAGAAACCAAAGACTAATTATAAGACATACCAAAGACTAATTATAAGAGAAACCAAAGACTGATTATAAGAGAAACCAAAGACTAATTATAAGAGAAACCAAAGACTAATTATAAGACAAACCAAAGACTAATTATAAGAGAAACCAAAGACTAATTATAAGAGAAACCAAAGACTAATTATAAGAGAAAGAAAAGACTAATTATAAGAGAAAGAAAAGACTAATTATAAGAGAAACCAAAGACTAATTATAAGAGAAACCAAAGACTAATTATAAGAGAAACCAAAGACTGATTATAAGACATACCAAAGACTAATTATAAGAGAAACCGAAGACTAATTATAAGAGAAACCAAAGACTAATTATAAGAGAAACCAAAGACTAATTATAAGAGAAACCAAAGACTAATTATAAGAGAAAACACAGACTAATTATAAGAGAAACCAAAGACTAATTATAAGAGAAACCAAAGACTAATTATAAGACATACCAAAGACTAATTATAAGAGAAACCGAAGACTAATTATAAGAGAAACCAAAGACTGATTATAAGAGAAAAAGAGAAACAAAAGACTAATTATAAGAGAAACAAAAGACTAATTATAAGAGAAACAAAAGACTAATTATAAGAGAAACAAAAGACTAATTATAAGAGAAAACAAAGATTAATTATAAGAGAAACCAAAGACTAATTATAAGAGAAACAAAAGACTAATTATAAGAGAAACCAAAGACTAATTATAAGAGAAACCAAAGACTAATTATAAGAGAAACAAAAGACTAATTATAAGAGAAAACACAGACTAATTATAAGAGAAACCAAAGACTAATTATAAGAGAAACCAAAGACTGATTATAAGAGAAACCAAAGACTAATTATAAGAGAAAACACAGACTAATTATAAGAGAAACCAAAGACTAATTATAAGAGAAACCAAAGACTAATTATAAGAGAAACCAAAGACTAATTATAAGAGAAACAAAAGACTAATTATAAAAGAAACCAAAGACTAATTATAAGAGAAACCAAAGACTAATTATAAGAGAAACAAAAGACTGATTATAAGAGAAACCAAAGACTAATCATAAGAGAAACCAAAGACTAATTATAAGAGAAACCAAAGACTAATTATAAGAGAAACCACAGACTAATTATAAGAGAGACCAAAGACTAATTATAAGAGAAACCACAGACTAATTATAAGAGAAACCAAAGACTAATTATAAAAGAAACCACAGACTAATTATAAGAGAAACCAAAGACTAATTATAAGAGAAACAAAAGACTAATTATAAGAGAAACCAAAGACTAATTATAAGAGAAACAAAAGACTAATTATAATAGAAAACACAGACTAATTATAAGAGAAACCAAAGATTAATTATAAGAGAAACCAAAGACTAATTATAAGAGAAACCAAAGACTAATTATAAGAGAAACAAAAGACTAATTATAAGAGAAACCAAAGAATAATTATAAGAGAAACCAAAGACTAATTATAAGAGAAACCAAAGACTGATTATAAGAGAAACAAAAGACTAATTATAAGAGAAACCAAAGACTAATTATAAGAGAAACCAAAGACTAATTATAAGAGAAACCAAAGACTAATTATAAGAGAAACCAAAGACTGATTATAAGAGAAACAAAAGACTAATTATAAGAGAAACCAAAGACTAATTATAAGAGAAACCAAAGACTAATTATAAGAGAAACAAAAGACTAATTATAAGAGAAAACACAGACTAATTATAAGAGAAACCAAAGACTAATTATAAGAGAAACCAAAGACTAATTATAAGAGAAACCAAAGATTAATTATAAGAGAAAAAAAAGACTAATTATAAGAGAAAACACAGACTAATTATAAGAGAAAACAAAGACTAATTATAAGAGAAACCAAAGACTGATTATAAGAGAAACCAAAGACTAATTATAAGAGAAACAAAAGACTGATTATAAGAGAAACCAAAGACTAATTATAAGAGAAACCAAAGACTAATTATAAGAGAAACCAAAGACTAATTATAAGAGAAACAAAAGACTAATTATAAGAGAAACCAAAGACTGATTATAAGAGAAACCAAAGACTAATTATAAGAGAAACAAAAGACTAATTATAAGAGAAACCACAGACTAATTATAAGAGAAACCACAGACTAATTATAAGAGAAACCAAAGACTAATTATAAGAGAAACAAAAGACTAATTATAAGAGAAACCAAAGACTAATTATAAGAGAAACCACAGACTAATTATAAGAGAAACCAAAGACTAATTATAAGACAAACCAAAGACTGATTATAAGAGAAACCAAAGACTAATTATAAGAGAAACCAAGGACTAATTATAAGAGAAACCAAAGACTAATTATAAGAGAAACCAAAGACTAATTATAAGAGAAACCAAAGACTAATTATTAGAGAAACCAAAGACTAATTATAAGAGAAACCACAGACTAATTATAAAAGAAACAAAAGACTAATTATAAGAGAAAACAAAGATTAATTATAAGAGAAACCAAAGACTAATTATAAGAGAAACCAAAGACTGATTATAAGAGAAACAAAAGACTAATTATAAGAGAAACCAAAGACTAATTATAAGAGAAACCAAAGACTAATTATAAGAGAAACCAAAAGACTAATTATAAGACAAACCAAAGACTAATTATAAGAGAAACAAAAGACTAATTATAAGACAAACCAAAGACTAATTATAAGAGAAACCAAAGACTAATTATAAGAGAAACCAAAGACTAATTATAAGAGAAACCAAAGACTAATTATAAGAGAAACAAAAGACTAATTATAAGAGAAACAAAAGACTAATTATAAGAGAAACCAAAGACTAATTATAAGAGAAACCAAAGACTAATTATAAGATAAACCAAAGACTGATTATAAGAGAAACCAAAGACTAATTATAAGAGAAACCAAAGACTAATTATAAGAGAAACCAAAGACTAATTACAAGAGAAACCAAAGACTAATTATAAGAGAAACCAAAGACTAATTATAAGAGAAACCACAGACTAATTATAAGCGAAACCACAGACTAATTATAAGAGAAACCAAAGACTAATTATAAGAGAAACCAAAGACTAATTATAAGAGAAACCAAAGACTAATTATAAGAGAAACCAAAGACTAATTATAAGAGAAACCAAAGACTGATTATAAGAGAAACCAAAGACTGATTATAAGAGAAACCAAAGACTAATTATAAGAGAAACCAAAGACTAATTATAAGAGAAACCAAAGACTGATTATAAGACAAACCACAGACTAATTATAAGAGAAACCAAAGACTAATTATAAGAGAAACCAAAGACTAATTATAAGAGAAACCAAAGACTAATTATAAGAGAAACCAAATACTAATTATAAGAGAAACCAAAGACTAATTATAAGAGAAACCAAAGACTAATTATAAGAGAAACCAAGGACTAATTATAAGAGAAACCAAAGACTAATTATAAGAGAAACCAAAGACTAATTATAAGAGAAACAAAAGACTAATTATAAGAGAAAACAAAGACTAATTATAAGACAAACCAAAGACTAATTATAAGAGAAACCAAAGACTAATTATAAGACAAACCAAAGACTAATTATAAGATAAACCAAAGACTGATTATAAGAGAAACCAAAGACTAATTATAAGAGAAAACACAGACTAATTATAAGAGAAACCACAGACTAATTATAAGAGAAACAAAAGACTAATTATAAGAGAAACCAAAGACTGATTATAAGAGAAACAAAAGACTGATTATAAGAGAAACCAAAGACTAATTATAAGAGAAACCAAAGACAAATTATATGAGAAACCAAAGACTAATTATAAGAGAAACCAAAGACTAATTATAAGAGAAACCAAAGACTAATTATAAGAGAAACAAAAGACTAATTATAAGAGAAACAAAAGACTAATTATAAGAGAAACCAAAGACTAATTATAAGAGAAACCAAAGACTAATTATAAGAGAAACCACAGACTAATTATAAGAGAAACCAAAGACTAATTATAAGAGAAACAAAAGACTAATTATAAGAGAAACCAAAGACTAATTATAAGAGAAACCAAAGACTAATTATAAGAGAAACCACAGACTAATTATAAGAGAAACCAAAGACTAATTATAAGACAAACCAAAGACTGATTATAAGAGAAACCAAAGACTAATTATAAGAGAAACCAAGGACTAATTATAAGAGAAACCAAAGACTAATTATAAGAGAAACCAAAGACTAATTATAAGAGAAACCAAAGACTAATTATAAGAGAAACCAAAGACTAATTATAAGAGAAACCACAGACTAATTATAAAAGAAACAAAAGACTAATTATAAGAGAAAACAAAGATTAATTATAAGAGAAAGCAAAGACTAATTATAAGAGAAACCAAAGACTGATTATAAGAGAAACAAAAGACTAATTATAAGAGAAACCAAAGTCTAATTATAAGAGAAACAAAAGACTAATTATAAGAGAAACCAAAGACTAATTATAAGAGAAACCAAAGACTAATTATAAGAGAAACAAAAGACTAATTATAAGACAAACCAAAGACTAATTATAAGAGAAACCAAAGACTAATTATAAGAGAAACCAAAGACTAATTATAAGAGAAACCAAAGACTAATTATAAGAGAAACCAAAGATTAATTATAAGAGAAAAAAAAGACTAATTATAAGAGAAAACACAGACTAATTATAAGAGAAACAAAAGACTAATTATAAGAGAAAACAAAGACTAATTATAAGAGAAACCAAAGACTGATTATAAGAGAAACCAAAGACTAATTATAAGAGAAACAAAAGACTGATTATAAGAGAAACCAAAGACTAATTATAAGAGAAACCAAAGACTAATTATAAGAGAAACCAAAGACTAATTATAAGAGAAACAAAAGACTAATTATAAGAGAAACCAAAGACTGATTATAAGAGAAACCAAAGACTAATTATAAGAGAAACAAAAGACTAATTATAAGAGAAACCAAAGACTAATTATAAGAGAAACCAAAGACTAATTATAAGAGAAACCAAAGACTAATTATAAGAGAAACAAAAGACTAATTATAAGAGAAAACACAGACTAATTATAAGAGAAACCAAAGACTAATTATAAGAGAAACCAAAGACTAATTATAAGAGAAACCAAAGATTAATTATAAGAGAAAAAAAAGACTAATTATAAGAGAAAACACAGACTAATTATAAGAGAAAACAAAGACTAATTATAAGAGAAACCAAAGACTGATTATAAGAGAAACCAAAGACTAATTATAAGAGAAACAAAAGACTGATTATAAGAGAAACCAAAGACTAATTATAAGAGAAACCAAAGACTAATTATAAGAGAAACCAAAGACTAATTATAAGAGAAACAAAAGACTAATTATAAGAGAAACCAAAGACTGATTATAAGAGAAACCAAAGACTAATTATAAGAGAAACAAAAGACTAATTATAAGAGAAACCACAGACTAATTATAAGAGAAACCACAGACTAATTATAAGAGAAACCAAAGACTAATTATAAGAGAAACAAAAGACTAATTATAAGAGAAACCAAAGACTAATTATAAGAGAAACCACAGACTAATTATAAGAGAAACCAAAGACTAATTATAAGACAAACCAAAGACTGATTATAAGAGAAACCAAAGACTAATTATAAGAGAAACCAAGGACTAATTATAAGAGAAACCAAAGACTAATTATAAGAGAAACCAAAGACTAATTATAAGAGAAACCAAAGACTAATTATTAGAGAAACCAAAGACTAATTATAAGAGAAACCACAGACTAATTATAAAAGAAACAAAAGACTAATTATAAGAGAAAACAAAGATTAATTATAAGAGAAACCAAAGACTAATTATAAGAGAAACCAAAGACTGATTATAAGAGAAACAAAAGACTAATTATAAGAGAAACCAAAGACTAATTATAAGAGAAACCAAAGACTAATTATAAGAGAAACCAAAAGACTAATTATAAGACAAACCAAAGACTAATTATAAGAGAAACAAAAGACTAATTATAAGACAAACCAAAGACTAATTATAAGAGAAACCAAAGACTAATTATAAGAGAAACCAAAGACTAATTATAAGAGAAACCAAAGACTAATTATAAGAGAAACAAAAGACTAATTATAAGAGAAACAAAAGACTAATTATAAGAGAAACCAAAGACTAATTATAAGAGAAACCAAAGACTAATTATAAGATAAACCAAAGACTGATTATAAGAGAAACCAAAGACTAATTATAAGAGAAACCAAAGACTAATTATAAGAGAAACCAAAGACTAATTACAAGAGAAACCAAAGACTAATTATAAGAGAAACCAAAGACTAATTATAAGAGAAACCACAGACTAATTATAAGCGAAACCACAGACTAATTATAAGAGAAACCAAAGACTAATTATAAGAGAAACCAAAGACTAATTATAAGAGAAACCAAAGACTAATTATAAGAGAAACCAAAGACTAATTATAAGAGAAACCAAAGACTGATTATAAGAGAAACCAAAGACTGATTATAAGAGAAACCAAAGACTAATTATAAGAGAAACCAAAGACTAATTATAAGAGAAACCAAAGACTGATTATAAGACAAACCACAGACTAATTATAAGAGAAACCAAAGACTAATTATAAGAGAAACCAAAGACTAATTATAAGAGAAACCAAAGACTAATTATAAGAGAAACCAAATACTAATTATAAGAGAAACCAAAGACTAATTATAAGAGAAACCAAAGACTAATTATAAGAGAAACCAAGGACTAATTATAAGAGAAACCAAAGACTAATTATAAGAGAAACCAAAGACTAATTATAAGAGAAACAAAAGACTAATTATAAGAGAAAACAAAGACTAATTATAAGACAAACCAAAGACTAATTATAAGAGAAACCAAAGACTAATTATAAGACAAACCAAAGACTAATTATAAGATAAACCAAAGACTGATTATAAGAGAAACCAAAGACTAATTATAAGAGAAAACACAGACTAATTATAAGAGAAACCACAGACTAATTATAAGAGAAACAAAAGACTAATTATAAGAGAAACCAAAGACTGATTATAAGAGAAACAAAAGACTGATTATAAGAGAAACCAAAGACTAATTATAAGAAAAACCAAAGACAAATTATATGAGAAACCAAAGACTAATTATAAGAGAAACCAAAGACTAATTATAAGAGAAACCAAAGACTAATTATAAGAGAAACAAAAGACTAATTATAAGAGAAACAAAAGACTAATTATAAGAGAAACCAAAGACTAATTATAAGAGAAACCAAAGACTAATTATAAGAGAAACCACAGACTAATTATAAGAGAAACCAAAGACTAATTATAAGAGAAACAAAAGACTAATTATAAGAGAAACCAAAGACTAATTATAAGAGAAACCAAAGACTAATTATAAGAGAAACCACAGACTAATTATAAGAGAAACCAAAGACTAATTATAAGACAAACCAAAGACTGATTATAAGAGAAACCAAAGACTAATTATAAGAGAAACCAAGGACTAATTATAAGAGAAACCAAAGACTAATTATAAGAGAAACCAAAGACTAATTATAAGAGAAACCAAAGACTAATTATAAGAGAAACCAAAGACTAATTATAAGAGAAACCACAGACTAATTATAAAAGAAACAAAAGACTAATTATAAGAGAAAACAAAGATTAATTATAAGAGAAAGCAAAGACTAATTATAAGAGAAACCAAAGACTGATTATAAGAGAAACAAAAGACTAATTATAAGAGAAACCAAAGTCTAATTATAAGAGAAACAAAAGACTAATTATAAGAGAAACCAAAGACTAATTATAAGAGAAACCAAAGACTAATTATAAGAGAAACAAAAGACTAATTATAAGACAAACCAAAGACTAATTATAAGAGAAACCAAAGACTAATTATAAGAGAAACCAAAGACTAATTATAAGAGAAACCAAAGACTAATTATAAGAGAAACCAAAGATTAATTATAAGAGAAAAAAAAGACTAATTATAAGAGAAAACACAGACTAATTATAAGAGAAACAAAAGACTAATTATAAGAGAAAACAAAGACTAATTATAAGAGAAACCAAAGACTGATTATAAGAGAAACCAAAGACTAATTATAAGAGAAACAAAAGACTGATTATAAGAGAAACCAAAGACTAATTATAAGAGAAACCAAAGACTAATTATAAGAGAAACCAAAGACTAATTATAAGAGAAACAAAAGACTAATTATAAGAGAAACCAAAGACTGATTATAAGAGAAACCAAAGACTAATTATAAGAGAAACAAAAGACTAATTATAAGAGAAACCAAAGACTAATTATAAGAGAAAACAAAGACTAATTATAAGAGAAACCAAAGACTAATTATAAGAGAAACCAAAGATTAATTATAAGAGAAAAAAAAGACTAATTATAAGAGAAAACACAGACTAATTATAAGAGAAACAAAAGACTGATTATAAGAGAAACCAAAGACTAATTATAAGAGAAACCAAAGACTAATTATAAGAGAAACCAAAGACTGATTATAAGAGAAACCAAAGACTGATTATAAGAGAAACCAAAGACTAATTATAAGAGAAACCAAAGACTAATTATAAGAGAAACAAAAGACTAATTATAAGAGAAACCAAAGACTGATTATAAGAGAAACCAAAGACTAATTATAAGAGAAACAAAAGACTAATTATAAGAGAAACCAAAGACTAATTATAAGAGAAAACAAAGACTAATTATAAGAGAAACCAAAGACTGATTATAAGAGAAACCAAAGACTAATTATAAGAGAAACAAAAGACTGATTATAAGAGAAACCAAAGACTAATTATAAGAGAAACCAAAGACTAATTATAAGAGAAACCAAAGACTAATTATAAGAGAAACAAAAGACTAATTATAAGAGAAACCAAAGACTGATTATAAGAGAAACCAAAGACTAATTATAAGAGAAACAAAAGACTAATTATAAGAGAAACCACAGACTAATTATAAGAGAAACCACAGACTAATTATAAGAGAAACCAAAGACTAATTATAAGAGAAACAAAAGACTAATTATAAGAGAAACCAAAGACTAATTATAAGAGAAACCACAGACTAATTATAAGAGAAACCAAAGACTAATTATAAGACAAACCAAAGACTGATTATAAGAGAAACCAAAGACTAATTATAAGAGAAACCAAGGACTAATTATAAGAGAAACCAAAGACTAATTATAAGAGAAACCAAAGACTAATTATAAGAGAAACCAAAGACTAATTATAAGAGAAACAAAAGACTAATTATAAGAGAAACAAAAGACTAATTATAAGAGAAACCAAAGACTAATTATAAGAGAAACCAAAGACTAATTATAAGAGAAACCACAGACTAATTATAAGAGAAACCAAAGACTAATTATAAGAGAAACAAAAGACTAATTATAAGAGAAACCAAAGACTAATTATAAGAGAAACCAAAGACTAATTATAAGAGAAACCACAGACTAATTATAAGAGAAACCAAAGACTAATTATAAGACAAACCAAAGACTGATTATAAGAGAAACCAAAGACTAATTATAAGAGAAACCAAGGACTAATTATAAGAGAAACCAAAGATTAATTATAAGAGAAACCAAAGACTAATTATAAGAGAAACCAAAGACTAATTATAAGAGAAACCAAAGACTAATTATAAGAGAAACCACAGACTAATTATAAAAGAAACAAAAGACTAATTATAAGAGAAAACAAAGATTAATTATAAGAGAAAGCAAAGACTAATTATAAGAGAAACCAAAGACTGATTATAAGAGAAACAAAAGACTAATTATAAGAGAAACCAAAGTCTAATTATAAGAGAAACAAAAGACTAATTATAAGAGAAACCAAAGACTAATTATAAGAGAAACCAAAGACTAATTATAAGAGAAACAAAAGACTAATTATAAGACAAACCAAAGACTAATTATAAGAGAAACCAAAGACTAATTATAAGAGAAACCAAAGACTAATTATAAGAGAAACAAAAGACTAATTATAAGAGAAACCAAAGACTGATTATAAGAGAAACCAAAGACTAATTATAAGAGAAACAAAAGACTAATTATAAGAGAAACCAAAGATTAATTATAAGAGAAACCAAAGACTAATTATAAGAGAAACCACAGACTAATTATAAGAGAAACCACAGACTAATTATAAGAGAAACCAAAGACTAATTATAAGAGAAACAAAAGACTAATTATAAGAGAAATCAAAGACTAATTATAAGAGAAACCACAGACTAATTATAAGAGAAACCAAAGACTAATTATAAGACAAACCAAAGACTGATTATAAGAGAAACCAAAGACTAATTATAAGAGAAACCAAGGACTAATTATAAGAGAAACCAAAGACTAATTATAAGAGAAACCAAAGACTAATTATAAGAGAAACCAAAGACTAATTATTAGAGAAACCAAAGACTAATTATAAGAGAAACCACAGACTAATTATAAAAGAAACAAAAGACTAATTATAAGAGAAAACAAAGATTAATTATAAGAGAAACCAAAGACTAATTATAAGAGAAACCAAAGACTGATTATAAGAGAAACAAAAGACTAATTATAAGAGAAACCAAAGACTAATTATAAGAGAAACCAAAGACTAATTATAAGAGAAACCAAAAGACTAATTATAAGAGAAACCAAAGACTGATTATAAGAGAAACAAAAGACTAATTATAAGAGAAACCAAAGACTAATTATAAGAGAAACCAAAGACTAATTATAAGAGAAACCAAAAGACTAATTATAAGACAAACCAAAGACTAATTATAAGAGAAACAAAAGACTAATTATAAGACAAACCAAAGACTAATTATAAGAGAAACCAAAGACTAATTATAAGAGAAACCAAAGACTAATTATAAGAGAAACCAAAGACTGATTATAAGAGAAACCAAAGACTGATTATAAGAGAAACCAAAGACTAATTATAAGAGAAACCAAAGACTAATTATAAGAGAAACCAAAGACTGATTATAAGACAAACCACAGACTAATTATAAGAGAAACCAAAGACTAATTATAAGAGAAACCAAAGACTAATTATAAGAGAAACCAAAGACTAATTATAAGAGAAACCAAAGACTAATTATAAGAGAAACCAAAGACTAATTATAAGAGAAACCAAAGACTAATTATAAGAGAAACCAAGGACTAATTATAAGAGAAACCAAAGACTAATTATAAGAGAAACCAAAGACTAATTATAAGAGAAACAAAAGACTAATTATAAGAGAAAACAAAGACTAATTATAAGACAAACCAAAGACTAATTATAAGAGAAACCAAAGACTAATTATAAGACAAACCAAAGACTAATTATAAGATAAACCAAAGACTGATTATAAGAGAAACCAAAGACTAATTATAAGAGAAAACACAGACTAATTATAAGAGAAACCACAGACTAATTATAAGAGAAACAAAAGACTAATTATAAGAGAAACCAAAGACTGATTATAAGAGAAACAAAAGACTGATTATAAGAGAAACCAAAGACTAATTATAAGAGAAACCAAAGACAAATTATATGAGAAACCAAAGACTAATTATAAGAGAAACCAAAGACTAATTATAAGAGAAACCAAAGACTAATTATAAGAGAAACAAAAGACTAATTATAAGAGAAACAAAAGACTAATTATAAGAGAAACCAAAGACTAATTATAAGAGAAACCAAAGACTAATTATAAGAGAAACCACAGACTAATTATAAGAGAAACAAAAGACTAATTATAAGAGAAACCAAAGACTAATTATAAGAGAAACCAAAGACTAATTATAAGAGAAACCAAAAGACTAATTATAAGACAAACCAAAGACTAATTATAAGAGAAACAAAAGACTAATTATAAGAGAAACCAAAGACTAATTATAAGAGAAACCAAAGACTAATTATAAGAGAAACCAAAGACTAATTATAAGAGAAACCAAAGACTAATTATAAGAGAAACAAAAGACTAATTATAAGAGAAACAAAAGACTAATTATAAGAGAAACCAAAGACTAATTATAAGAGAAACCAAAGACTAATTATAAGATAAACCAAAGACTGATTATAAGAGAAACCAAAGACTAATTATAAGAGAAACCAAAGACTAATTATAAGAGAAACCAAAGACTAATTACAAGAGAAACCAAAGACTAATTATAAGAGAAACCAAAGACTAATTATAAGAGAAACCACAGACTAATTATAAGCGAAACCACAGACTAATTATAAGAGAAACCAAAGACTAATTATAAGAGAAACCAAAGACTAATTATAAGAGAAACCAAAGACTAATTATAAGAGAAACCAAAGACTGATTATAAGAGAAACCAAAGACTGATTATAAGAGAAACCAAAGACTAATTATAAGAGAAACCAAAGACTAATTATAAGAGAAACCAAAGACTGATTATAAGACAAACCACAGACTAATTATAAGAGAAACCAAAGACTAATTATAAGAGAAACCAAAGACTAATTATAAGAGAAACCAAAGACTAATTATAAGAGAAACCAAATACTAATTATAAGAGAAACCAAAGACTAATTATAAGAGAAACCAAAGACTAATTATAAGAGAAAACAAGGACTAATTATAAGAGAAACCAAAGACTAATTATAAGAGAAACCAAAGACTAATTATAAGAGAAACAAAAGACTAATTATAAGAGAAAACAAAGACTAATTATAAGACAAACCAAAGACTAATTATAAGAGAAACCAAAGACTAATTATAAGACAAACCAAAGACTAATTATAAGATAAACCAAAGACTGATTATAAGAGAAACCAAAGACTAATTATAAGAGAAAACACAGACTAATTATAAGAGAAACCACAGACTAATTATAAGAGAAACAAAAGACTAATTATAAGAGAAACCAAAGACTGATTATAAGAGAAACAAAAGACTGATTATAAGAGAAACCAAAGACTAATTATAAGAGAAACCAAAGACAAATTATATGAGAAACCAAAGACTAATTATAAGAGAAACCAAAGACTAATTATAAGAGAAACCAAAGACTAATTATAAGAGAAACAAAAGACTAATTATAAGAGAAACAAAAGACTAATTATAAGAGAAACCAAAGACTAATTATAAGAGAAACCAAAGACTAATTATAAGAGAAACCAAAGACTAATTATAAGAGAAACCAAAGACTGATTATAAGAGAAACCAAAGACTGATTATAAGAGAAACCAAAGACTAATTATAAGAGAAACCAAAGACTAATTATAAGAGAAACCAAAGACTGATTATAAGACAAACCACAGACTAATTATAAGAGAAACCAAAGACTAATTATAAGAGAAACCAAAGACTAATTATAAGAGAAACCAAAGACTAATTATAAGAGAAACCAAATACTAATTATAAGAGAAACCAAAGACTAATTATAAGAGAAACCAAAGACTAATTATAAGAGAAAACAAGGACTAATTATAAGAGAAACCAAAGACTAATTATAAGAGAAACCAAAGACTAATTATAAGAGAAACAAAAGACTAATTATAAGAGAAAACAAAGACTAATTATAAGACAAACCAAAGACTAATTATAAGAGAAACCAAAGACTAATTATAAGACAAACCAAAGACTAATTATAAGATAAACCAAAGACTGATTATAAGAGAAACCAAAGACTAATTATAAGAGAAAACACAGACTAATTATAAGAGAAACCACAGACTAATTATAAGAGAAACAAAAGACTAATTATAAGAGAAACCAAAGACTGATTATAAGAGAAACAAAAGACTGATTATAAGAGAAACCAAAGACTAATTATAAGAGAAACCAAAGACAAATTATATGAGAAACCAAAGACTAATTATAAGAGAAACCAAAGACTAATTATAAGAGAAACCAAAGACTAATTATAAGAGAAACAAAAGACTAATTATAAGAGAAACAAAAGACTAATTATAAGAGAAACCAAAGACTAATTATAAGAGAAACCAAAGACTAATTATAAGAGAAACCACAGACTAATTATAAGAGAAACCAAAGACTAATTATAAGAGAAACAAAAGACTAATTTTAAGAGAAACCAAAGACTAATTATAAGAGAAACCAAAGACTAATTATAAGAGAAACCACAGACTAATTATAAGAGAAACCAAAGACTGATTATAAGAGAAACCAAAGACTAATTATAAGAGAAACCAAGGACTAATTATAAGAGAAACCAAAGACTAATTATAAGAGAAACCAAAGACTAATTATAAGAGAAACCAAAGACTAATTATAAGAGAAACCAAAGACTAATTATAAGAGAAACCACAGACTAATTATAAAAGAAACAAAAGACTAATTATAAGAGAAAACAAAGATTAATTATAAGAGAAAGCAAAGACTAATTATAAGAGAAACCAAAGACTGATTATAAGAGAAACAAAAGACTAATTATAAGAGAAACCAAAGTCTAATTATAAGAGAAACAAAAGACTAATTATAAGAGAAACCAAAGACTAATTATAAGAGAAACCAAAGACTAATTATAAGAGAAACAAAAGACTAATTATTAGACAAACCAAAGACTAATTATAAGAGAAACCAAAGACTAATTATAAGAGAAACCAAAGACTAATTATAAGAGAAACCAAAGACTAATTATAAGAGAAACCAAAGATTAATTATAAGAGAAAAAAAAGACTAATTATAAGAGAAAACACAGACTAATTATAAGAGAAAACAAAGACTAATTATAAGAGAAACAAAAGACTGATTATAAGAGAAACCAAAGACTAATTATAAGAGAAACCAAAGACTAATTATAAGAGAAACCAAAGACTAATTATAAGAGAAACAAAAGACTAATTATAAGAGAAACCAAAGACTGATTATAAGAGAAACCAAAGACTAATTATAAGAGAAACAAAAGACTAATTATAAGAGAAACCACAGACTAATTATAAGAGAAACCACAGACTAATTATAAGAGAAACCAAAGACTAATTATAAGAGAAACAAAAGACTAATTATAAGAGAAACCAAAGACTAATTATAAGAGAAACCACAGACTAATTATAAGAGAAAAAAAAGACTAATTATAAGAGAAAACACAGACTAATTATAAGAGAAAACAAAGACTAATTATAAGAGAAACAAAAGACTGATTATAAGAGAAACCAAAGACTAATTATAAGAGAAACCAAAGACTAATTATAAGAGAAACCAAAGACTAATTATAAGAGAAACAAAAGACTAATTATAAGAGAAACCAAAGACTGATTATAAGAGAAACCAAAGACTAATTATAAGAGAAACAAAAGACTAATTATAAGAGAAACCACAGACTAATTATAAGAGAAACCACAGACTAATTATAAGAGAAACCAAAGACTAATTATAAGAGAAACAAAAGACTAATTATAAGAGAAACCAAAGACTAATTATAAGAGAAACCACAGACTAATTATAAGAGAAACCAAAGACTAATTATAAGACAAACCAAAGACTGATTATAAGAGAAACCAAAGACTAATTATAAGAGAAACCAAGGACTAATTATAAGAGAAACCAAAGACTAATTATAAGAGAAACCAAAGACTAATTATAAGAGAAACCAAAGACTAATTATAAGAGAAACAAAAGACTAATTATAAGAGAAACAAAAGACTAATTATAAGAGAAACCAAAGACTAATTATAAGAGAAACCAAAGACTAATTATAAGAGAAACCACAGACTAATTATAAGAGAAACCAAAGACTAATTATAAGAGAAACAAAAGACTAATTATAAGAGAAATCAAAGACTAATTATAAGAGAAACCAAAGACTAATTATAAGAGAAACCACAGACTAATTATAAGAGAAACCAAAGACTAATTATAAGACAAACCAAAGACTGATTATAAGAGAAACCAAAGACTAATTATAAGAGAAACCAAGGACTAATTATAAGAGAAACCAAAGACTAATTATAAGAGAAACCAAAGACTAATTATAAGAGAAACCAAAGACTAATTATAAGAGAAACCAAAGACTAATTATAAGAGAAACCACAGACTAATTATAAGAGAAACCAAAGATTAATTATAAGAGAAAGCAAAGACTAATTATAAGAGAAACAAAAGACTAATTATAAGAGAAAACAAAGATTAATTATAAGAGAAAGCAAAGACTAATTATAAGAGGAACAAAAGACTAATTATAAGAGAAACCAAAGACTAATTATAAGAGAAACAACAGACTAATTATAAAAGAAACAAAAGACTAATTATAAGAGAAAACAAAGATTAATTATAAGAGAAACCAAAGACTGATTATAAGAGAAACAAAAGACTAATTATAAGAGAAACCAAAGTCTAATTATAAGAGAAACAAAAGACTAATTATAAGAGAAACCAAAGACTAATTATAAGAGAAACCAAAGACTAATTATAAGAGAAACCACAGACTAATTATAAAAGAAACAAAAGACTAATTATAAGAGAAAACAAAGATTAATTATAAGAGAAACCAAAGACTGATTATAAGAGAAACCAAAGACTAATTATAAGAGAAACCAAAGTCTAATTATAAGAGAAACAAAAGACTAATTATAAGAGAAACCAAAGACTAATTATAAGAGAAACCACAGACTAATTATAAAAGAAACAAAAGACTAATTATAAGAGAAACCAAAGTCTAATTATAAGAGAAAACAAAGATTAATTATAAGAGAAACCAAAGACTGATTATAAGAGAAACAAAAGACTAATTATAAGAGAAACCAAAGTCTAATTATAAGAGAAACAAAAGACTAATTATAAGAGAAACCAAAGACTAATTATAAGAGAAACCAAAGACTAATTATAAGAGAAACCACAGACTAATTATAAGAGAAACCAAAGACTAATTATAAGAGAAAACAAAGATTAATTATAAGAGAAAGCAAAGACTAATTATAAGAGAAACAAAAGACTAATTATAAGAGAAACCAAAGACTAATTATAAGAGAAACCACAGACTAATTATAAGAGAAACCAAAGACTAATTATAAGAGAAAACAAAGATTAATTATAAGAGAAAGCAAAGACTAATTATAAGAGAAACAAAAGACTAATTATAAGAGAAACCAAAGACTAATTATAAGAGAAACCACAGACTAATTATAAGAGAAACCACAGACTAATTATAAGAGAAACCAAAGACTAATTATTAGAGAAACCAAAGACTAATTATAAGAGAAACCAAGGACTAATTATAAAAGAAACAAAAGACTAATTATAAGAGAAAACAAAGATTAATTATAAGAGAAACCAAAGACTGATTATAAAAGAAACAAAAGACTAATTATAAGAGAAACCAAAGTCTAATTATAAGAGAAACAAAAGACTAATTATAAGAGAAACCAAAGACTAATTATAAGAGAAACCACAGACTAATTATAAAAGAAACAAAAGACTAATTATAAGAGAAAACAAAGACTAATTATAAGAGAAACAAAAGACTAATTATAAGAGAAACCAAAGTCTAATTATAAGAGAAACAAAAGACTAATTATAAGAGAAACCAAAGACTAATTATAAGAGAAACAAAAGACTAATTATAAGACAAACCAAAGACTAATTATAAGAGAAACCAAAGACTAATTATAAGAGAAACCAAAGACTAATTATAAGAGAAACCAAAGACTAATTATAAGAGAAACCAAAGATTAATTATAAGAGAAAAAAAAGACTAATTATAAGAGAAAACACAGACTAATTATAAGAGAAAACAAAGACTAATTATAAGAGAAAACAAAGACTAATTATAAGAGAAAACAAAGACTAATTATAAGAGAAAAAAAAGACTAATTATAAGAGAAAACACAGACTAATTATAAGAGAAACCAAAGACTAATTATAAGAGAAACCAAAGACTGATTATAAGAGAAACCAAAGACTAATTATAAGAGAAACCACAGACTAATTATAAGAGAAACCGAAGACTGATTATAAGAGAAACCAAAGACTAATTATAAGAGAAACAAAAGACTGATTATAAGAGAAACCAAAGATTAATTATAAGAGAAACCAAAGACTAATTATAAGAGAAAACACAGACTAATTATAAGAGAAAACAAAGACTAATTATAAGAGAAACCAAAGACTAATTATAAGAGAAACCAAAGACTGATTATAAGAGAAACCAAAGACTAATTATAAGAGAAACAAAAGACTGATTATAAGAGAAACCAAAGACTAATTATAAGAGAAACCAAAGACTAATTATAAGAGAAACCAAAGACTAATTATAAGAGAAACAAAAGACTAATTATAAGAGAAACCAAAGACTGATTATAAGAGAAACCAAAGACTAATTATAAGAGAAACAAAAGACTAATTATAAGAGAAACCACAGACTAATTATAAGAGAAACCACAGACTAATTATAAGAGAAACCAAAGACTAATTATAAGAGAAACAAAAGACTAATTATAAGAGAAACCAAAGACTAATTATAAGAGAAACCACAGACTAATTATAAGAGAAACCAAAGACTAATTATAAGACAAACCAAAGACTGATTATAAGAGAAACCAAAGACTAATTATAAGAGAAACCAAGGACTAATTATAAGAGAAACCAAAGACTAATTATAAGAGAAACCAAAGACTAATTATAAGAGAAACCAAAGACTAATTATTAGAGAAACCAAAGACTAATTATAAGAGAAACCACAGACTAATTATAAAAGAAACAAAAGACTAATTATAAGAGAAAACAAAGATTAATTATAAGAGAAACCAAAGACTAATTATAAGAGAAACCAAAGACTGATTATAAGAGAAACAAAAGACTAATTATAAGAGAAACCAAAGACTAATTATAAGAGAAACCAAAGACTAATTATAAGAGAAACCAAAAGACTAATTATAAGACAAACCAAAGACTAATTATAAGAGAAACAAAAGACTAATTATAAGACAAACCAAAGACTAATTATAAGAGAAACCAAAGACTAATTATAAGAGAAACCAAAGACTAATTATAAGAGAAACCAAAGACTAATTATAAGAGAAACAAAAGACTAATTATAAGAGAAACAAAAGACTAATTATAAGAGAAACCAAAGACTAATTATAAGAGAAACCAAAGACTAATTATAAGATAAACCAAAGACTGATTATAAGAGAAACCAAAGACTAATTATAAGAGAAACCAAAGACTAATTATAAGAGAAACCAAAGACTAATTACAAGAGAAACCAAAGACTAATTATAAGAGAAACCAAAGACTAATTATAAGAGAAACCACAGACTAATTATAAGCGAAACCACAGACTAATTATAAGAGAAACCAAAGACTAATTATAAGAGAAACCAAAGACTAATTATAAGAGAAACCAAAGACTAATTATAAGAGAAACCAAAGACTAATTATAAGAGAAACCAAAGACTGATTATAAGAGAAACCAAAGACTGATTATAAGAGAAACCAAAGACTAATTATAAGAGAAACCAAAGACTAATTATAAGAGAAACCAAAGACTGATTATAAGACAAACCACAGACTAATTATAAGAGAAACCAAAGACTAATTATAAGAGAAACCAAAGACTAATTATAAGAGAAACCAAAGACTAATTATAAGAGAAACCAAAGACTAATTATAAGAGAAACCAAGGACTAATTATAAGAGAAACCAAAGACTAATTATAAGAGAAACCAAAGACTAATTATAAGAGAAACAAAAGACTAATTATAAGAGAAAACAAAGACTAATTATAAGACAAACCAAAGACTAATTATAAGAGAAACCAAAGACTAATTATAAGACAAACCAAAGACTAATTATAAGATAAACCAAAGACTGATTATAAGAAAAACCAAAGACTAATTATAAGAGAAAACACAGACTAATTATAAGAGAAACCACAGACTAATTATAAGAGAAACAAAAGACTAATTATAAGAGAAACCAAAGACTGATTATAAGAGAAACAAAAGACTGATTATAAGAGAAACCAAAGACTAATTATAAGAGAAACCAAAGACAAATTATATGAGAAACCAAAGACTAATTATAAGAGAAACCAAAGACTAATTATAAGAGAAACCAAAGACTAATTATAAGAGAAACAAAAGACTAATTATAAGAGAAACAAAAGACTAATTATAAGAGAAACCAAAGACTAATTATAAGAGAAACCACAGACTAATTATAAGAGAAACCAAAGACTAATTATAAGAGAAACAAAAGACTAATTATAAGAGAAACCAAAGACTAATTATAAGAGAAACCAAAGACTAATTATAAGAGAA
Organism: Bathymodiolus brooksi; assembly: GCA_963680875.1. Lineage (NCBI taxonomy): Eukaryota > Metazoa > Mollusca > Bivalvia > Mytilida > Modiolidae > Bathymodiolus > Bathymodiolus brooksi. Next base: position 7,611,564 of record OY804583.1, on the reverse strand, counting down.
ACCACAGACTAATTATAAGAGAAACCAAAGACTAATTATAAGACAAACCAAAGACTGATTATAAGAGAAACCAAAGACTAATTATAAGAGAAACCAAGGACTAATTATAAGAGAAACCAAAGACTAATTATAAGAGAAACCAAAGACTAATTATAAGAGAAACCAAAGACTAATTATAAGAGAAACCAAAGACTAATTATAAGAGAAACCACAGACTAATTATAAAAGAAACAAAAGACTAATTATAAGAGAAAACAAAGATTAATTATAAGAGAAAGCAAAGACTAATTATAAGAGAAACCAAAGACTGATTATAAGAGAAACAAAAGACTAATTATAAGAGAAACCAAAGTCTAATTATAAGAGAAACAAAAGACTAATTAGAAGAGAAACCAAAGACTAATTATAAGAGAAACCAAAGACTAATTATAAGAGAAACAAAAGACTAATTATAAGACAAACCAAAGACTAATTATAAGAGAAACCAAAGACTAATTATAAGAGAAACCAAAGACTAATTATAAGAGAAACAAAAGACTAATTATAAGAGAAACCAAAGACTAATTATAAGAGAAACCAAAGACTAATTATAAGAGAAACCAAAGACTAATTATAAGAGAAACCAAAGACTAATTATAAGAGAAACCAAAGACTAATTATAAGAGAAACCAAAGACTGATTATAAGAGAAACCAAAGACTAATTATAAGAGAAACAAAAGACTAATTATAAGAGAAACCACAGACTAATTATAAGAGAAACCACAGACTAATTATAAGAGAAACCAAAGACTAATTATAAGAGAAACAAAAGACTAATTATAAGAGAAACCAAAGACTAATTATAAGAGAAACCACAGACTAATTATAAGAGAAACCAAAGACTAATTATAAGACAAACCAAAGACTGATTATAAGAGAAACCAAAGACTAATTATAAGAGAAACCAAGGACTAATTATAAGAGAAACCAAAGACTAATTATAAGAGAAACCAAAGACTAATTATAAGAGAAACCAAAGACTAATTATAAGAGAAACCAAAAGACTAATTATAAGACAAACCAAAGACTAATTATAAGAGAAACAAAAGACTAATTATAAGACAAACCAAAGACTAATTATAAGAGAAACCAAAGACTAATTATAAGAGAAACCAAAGACTAATTATAAGAGAAACCAAAGACTAATTATAAGAGAAACAAAAGACTAATTATAAGAGAAACAAAAGACTAATTATAAGAGAAACCAAAGACTAATTATAAGAGAAACCAAAGACTAATTATAAGATAAACCAAAGACTGATTATAAGAGAAACCAAAGACTAATTATAAGAGAAACCAAAGACTAATTATAAGAGAAACCAAAGACTAATTACAAGAGAAACCAAAGACTAATTATAAGAGAAACCAAAGACTAATTATAAGAGAAACCACAGACTAATTATAAGCGAAACCACAGACTAATTATAAGAGAAACCAAAGACTAATTATAAGAGAAACCAAAGACTAATTATAAGAGAAACCAAAGACTAATTATAAGAGAAACCAAAGACTAATTATAAGAGAAACCAAAGACTGATTATAAGAGAAACCAAAGACTGATTATAAGAGAAACCAAAGACTAATTATAAGAGAAACCAAAGACTAATTATAAGAGAAACCAAAGACTGATTATAAGACAAACCACAGACTAATTATAAGAGAAACCAAAGACTAATTATAAGAGAAACCAAAGACTAATTATAAGAGAAACCAAAGACTAATTATAAGAGAAACCAAATACTAATTATAAGAGAAACCAAAGACTAATTATAAGAGAAACCAAAGACTAATTATAAGAGAAACCAAAGACTAATTATAAGAGAAACCAAAGACTAATTATAAGAGAAACAAAAGACTAATTATAAGAGAAAACAAAGACTAATTATAAGACAAACCAAAGACTAATTATAAGAGAAACCAAAGACTAATTATAAGAGAAACCAAAGACTAATTATAAGATAAACCAAAGACTGATTATAAGAGAAACCAAAGACTAATTATAAGAGAAAACACAGACTAATTATAAGAGAAACCACAGACTAATTATAAAAGAAACAAAAGACTAATTATAAGAGAAACCAAAGACTGATTATAAGAGAAACAAAAGACTGATTATAAGAGAAACCAAAGACTAATTATAAGAGAAACCAAAGACAAATTATATGAGAAACCAAAGACTAATTATAAGAGAAACCAAAGACTAATTATAAGAGAAACCAAAGACTAATTATAAGAGAAACAAAAGACTAATTATAAGAGAAACAAAAGACTAATTATAAGAGAAACCAAAGACTAATTATAAGAGAAACCAAAGACTAATTATAAGAGAAACCACAGACTAATTATAAGAGAAACCAAAGACTAATTATAAGAGAAACAAAAGACTAATTATAAGAGAAACCAAAGACTAATTATAAGAGAAACCAAAGACTAATTATAAGAGAAACCACAGACTAATTATAAGAGAAACCAAAGACTAATTATAAGACAAACCAAAGACTGATTATAAGAGAAACCAAAGACTAATTATAAGAGAAACCAAGGACTAATTATAAGAGAAACCAAAGACTAATTATAAGAGAAACCAAAGACTAATTATAAGAGAAACCAAAGACTAATTATAAGAGAAACCAAAGACTAATTATAAGAGAAACCACAGACTAATTATAAAAGAAACAAAAGACTAATTATAAGAGAAAACAAAGATTAATTATAAGAGAAAGCAAAGACTAATTATAAGAGAAACCAAAGACTGATTATAAGAGAAACAAAAGACTAATTATAAGAGAAACAAAAGACTAATTATAAGAGAAACCAAAGACTAATTATAAGAGAAACCAAAGACTAATTATAAGAGAAACAAAAGACTAATTATAAGACAAACCAAAGACTAATTATAAGAGAAACCAAAGACTAATTATAAGAGAAACCAAAGACTAATTATAAGAGAAACAAAAGACTAATTATAAGAGAAACCAAAGACTAATTATAAGAGAAACCAAAGACTAATTATAAGAGAAACCAAAGACTAATTATAAGAGAAACCAAAGACTAATTATAAGAGAAACCAAAGACTAATTATAAGAGAAACAAAAGACTAATTATAAGAGAAAACAAAGATTAATTATAAGAGAAACCAAAGACTAATTATAAGAGAAACCAAAGACTGATTATAAGAGAAACAAAAGACTAATTATAAGAGAAACCAAAGACTAATTATAAGAGAAACAAAAGACTAATTATAAGAGAAACCAAAGACTAATTATAAGAGAAACCAAAGACTAATTATAAGAGAAACAAAAGACTAATTATAAGACAAACCAAAGACTAATTATAAGAGAAACCAAAGACTAATTATAAGAGAAACCAAAGACTAATTATAAGAGAAACAAAAGACTAATTATAAGAGAAACCAAAGACTAATTATAAGAGAAACCAAAGACTAATTATAAGAGAAACAAAAGACTAATTATAAGACAAACCAAAGACTAATTATAAGAGAAACCAAAGACTGATTATAAGAGAAACCAAAGACTAATTATAAGAGAAACCAAAGACTAATTATAAGAGAAACCAAAGACTAATTACAAGAGAAACCAAAGACTAATTATAAGAGAAACCAAAGACTAATTATAAGAGAAACCACAGACTAATTATAAGGGAAACCACAGACTAATTATAAGAGAAACCAAAGACTGATTATAAGAGAAACCAAAGACTAATTATAAGAGAAACAAAAGACTAATTATAAGAGAAACCACAGACTAATTATAAGAGAAACCACAGACTAATTATAAGAGAAACCAAAGACTAATTATAAGAGAAACAAAAGACTAATTATAAGAGAAACCAAAGACTAATTATAAGAGAAACCACAGACTAATTATAAGAGAAACCAAAGACTAATTATAAGACAAACCAAAGACTGATTATAAGAGAAACCAAAGACTAATTATAAGAGAAACCAAGGACTAATTATAAGAGAAACCAAAGACTAATTATAAGAGAAACCAAAGACTAATTATAAGAGAAACCAAAGACTAATTATTAGAGAAACCAAAGACTAATTATAAGAGAAACCACAGACTAATTATAAAAGAAACAAAAGACTAATTATAAGAGAAAACAAAGATTAATTATAAGAGAAACCAAAGACTAATTATAAGAGAAACCAAAGACTGATTATAAGAGAAACAAAAGACTAATTATAAGAGAAACCAAAGACTAATTATAAGAGAAACCAAAGACTAATTATAAGAGAAACCAAAAGACTAATTATAAGACAAACCAAAGACTAATTATAAGAGAAACAAAAGACTAATTATAAGACAAACCAAAGACTAATTATAAGAGAAACCAAAGACTAATTATAAGAGAAACCAAAGACTAATTATAAGAGAAACCAAAGACTAATTATAAGAGAAACAAAAGACTAATTATAAGAGAAACAAAAGACTAATTATAAGAGAAACCAAAGACTAATTATAAGAGAAACCAAAGACTAATTATAAGATAAACCAAAGACTGATTATAAGAGAAACCAAAGACTAATTATAAGAGAAACCAAAGACTAATTATAAGAGAAACCAAAGACTAATTACAAGAGAAACCAAAGACTAATTATAAGAGAAACCAAAGACTAATTATAAGAGAAACCACAGACTAATTATAAGCGAAACCACAGACTAATTATAAGAGAAACCAAAGACTAATTATAAGAGAAACCAAAGACTAATTATAAGAGAAACCAAAGACTAATTATAAGAGAAACCAAAGACTAATTATAAGAGAAACCAAAGACTGATTATAAGAGAAACCAAAGACTGATTATAAGAGAAACCAAAGACTAATTATAAGAGAAACCAAAGACTAATTATAAGAGAAACCAAAGACTGATTATAAGACAAACCACAGACTAATTATAAGAGAAACCAAAGACTAATTATAAGAGAAACCAAAGACTAATTATAAGAGAAACCAAAGACTAATTATAAGAGAAACCAAAGACTAATTATAAGAGAAACCAAAGACTAATTATAAGAGAAACCAAGGACTAATTATAAGAGAAACCAAAGACTAATTATAAGAGAAACCAAAGACTAATTATAAGAGAAACAAAAGACTAATTATAAGAGAAAACAAAGACTAATTATAAGACAAACCAAAGACTAATTATAAGAGAAACCAAAGACTAATTATAAGACAAACCAAAGACTAATTATAAGATAAACCAAAGACTGATTATAAGAAAAACCAAAGACTAATTATAAGAGAAAACACAGACTAATTATAAGAGAAACCACAGACTAATTATAAGAGAAACAAAAGACTAATTATAAGAGAAACCAAAGACTGATTATAAGAGAAACAAAAGACTGATTATAAGAGAAACCAAAGACTAATTATAAGAGAAACCAAAGACAAATTATATGAGAAACCAAAGACTAATTATAAGAGAAACCAAAGACTAATTATAAGAGAAACCAAAGACTAATTATAAGAGAAACAAAAGACTAATTATAAGAGAAACAAAAGACTAATTATAAGAGAAACCAAAGACTAATTATAAGAGAAACCACAGACTAATTATAAGAGAAACCAAAGACTAATTATAAGAGAAACAAAAGACTAATTATAAGAGAAACCAAAGACTAATTATAAGAGAAACCAAAGACTAATTATAAGAGAAACCACAGACTAATTATAAGAGAAACCAAAGACTAATTATAAGACAAACCAAAGACTGATTATAAGAGAAACCAAAGACTAATTATAAGAGAAACCAAGGACTAATTATAAGAGAAACCAAAGACTAATTATAAGAGAAACCAAAGACTAATTATAAGAGAAACCAAAGACTAATTATAAGAGAAACCAAAGACTAATTATAAGAGAAACCACAGACTAATTATAAAAGAAACAAAAGACTAATTATAAGAGAAAACAAAGATTAATTATAAGAGAAAGCAAAGACTAATTATAAGAGAAACCAAAGACTGATTATAAGAGAAACAAAAGACTAATTATAAGAGAAACCAAAGTCTAATTATAAGAGAAACAAAAGACTAATTAGAAGAGAAACCAAAGACTAATTATAAGAGAAACCAAAGACTAATTATAAGAGAAACAAAAGACTAATTATAAGACAAACCAAAGACTAATTATAAGAGAAACCAAAGACTAATTATAAGAGAAACCAAAGACTAATTATAAGAGAAACAAAAGACTAATTATAAGAGAAACCAAAGACTAATTATAAGAGAAACCAAAGACTAATTATAAGAGAAACCAAAGACTAATTATAAGAGAAACCAAAGACTAATTATAAGAGAAACCAAAGACTAATTATAAGAGAAACCAAAGACTGATTATAAGAGAAACCAAAGACTAATTATAAGAGAAACAAAAGACTAATTATAAGAGAAACCACAGACTAATTATAAGAGAAACCACAGACTAATTATAAGAGAAACCAAAGACTAATTATAAGAGAAACAAAAGACTAATTATAAGAGAAACCAAAGACTAATTATAAGAGAAACCACAGACTAATTATAAGAGAAACCAAAGACTAATTATAAGACAAACCAAAGACTGATTATAAGAGAAACCAAAGACTAATTATAAGAGAAACCAAGGACTAATTATAAGAGAAACCAAAGACTAATTATAAGAGAAACCAAAGACTAATTATAAGAGAAACCAAAGACTAATTATAAGAGAAACCAAAAGACTAATTATAAGACAAACCAAAGACTAATTATAAGAGAAACAAAAGACTAATTATAAGACAAACCAAAGACTAATTATAAGAGAAACCAAAGACTAATTATAAGAGAAACCAAAGACTAATTATAAGAGAAACCAAAGACTAATTATAAGAGAAACAAAAGACTAATTATAAGAGAAACAAAAGACTAATTATAAGAGAAACCAAAGACTAATTATAAGAGAAACCAAAGACTAATTATAAGATAAACCAAAGACTGATTATAAGAGAAACCAAAGACTAATTATAAGAGAAACCAAAGACTAATTATAAGAGAAACCAAAGACTAATTACAAGAGAAACCAAAGACTAATTATAAGAGAAACCAAAGACTAATTATAAGAGAAACCACAGACTAATTATAAGCGAAACCACAGACTAATTATAAGAGAAACCAAAGACTAATTATAAGAGAAACCAAAGACTAATTATAAGAGAAACCAAAGACTAATTATAAGAGAAACCAAAGACTAATTATAAGAGAAACCAAAGACTGATTATAAGAGAAACCAAAGACTGATTATAAGAGAAACCAAAGACTAATTATAAGAGAAACCAAAGACTAATTATAAGAGAAACCAAAGACTGATTATAAGACAAACCACAGACTAATTATAAGAGAAACCAAAGACTAATTATAAGAGAAACCAAAGACTAATTATAAGAGAAACCAAAGACTAATTATAAGAGAAACCAAATACTAATTATAAGAGAAACCAAAGACTAATTATAAGAGAAACCAAAGACTAATTATAAGAGAAACCAAAGACTAATTATAAGAGAAACCAAAGACTAATTATAAGAGAAACCAAAGACTAATTATAAGAGAAACAAAAGACTAATTATAAGAGAAAACAAAGACTAATTATAAGACAAACCAAAGACTAATTATAAGAGAAACCAAAGACTAATTATAAGAGAAACCAAAGACTAATTATAAGATAAACCAAAGACTGATTATAAGAGAAACCAAAGACTAATTATAAGAGAAAACACAGACTAATTATAAGAGAAACCACAGACTAATTATAAAAGAAACAAAAGACTAATTATAAGAGAAACCAAAGACTGATTATAAGAGAAACAAAAGACTGATTATAAGAGAAACCAAAGACTAATTATAAGAGAAACCAAAGACAAATTATATGAGAAACCAAAGACTAATTATAAGAGAAACCAAAGACTAATTATAAGAGAAACCAAAGACTAATTATAAGAGAAACAAAAGACTAATTATAAGAGAAACAAAAGACTAATTATAAGAGAAACCAAAGACTAATTATAAGAGAAACCAAAGACTAATTATAAGAGAAACCACAGACTAATTATAAGAGAAACCAAAGACTAATTATAAGAGAAACAAAAGACTAATTATAAGAGAAACCAAAGACTAATTATAAGAGAAACCAAAGACTAATTATAAGAGAAACCACAGACTAATTATAAGAGAAACCAAAGACTAATTATAAGACAAACCAAAGACTGATTATAAGAGAAACCAAAGACTAATTATAAGAGAAACCAAGGACTAATTATAAGAGAAACCAAAGACTAATTATAAGAGAAACCAAAGACTAATTATAAGAGAAACCAAAGACTAATTATAAGAGAAACCAAAGACTAATTATAAGAGAAACCACAGACTAATTATAAAAGAAACAAAAGACTAATTATAAGAGAAAACAAAGATTAATTATAAGAGAAAGCAAAGACTAATTATAAGAGAAACCAAAGACTGATTATAAGAGAAACAAAAGACTAATTATAAGAGAAACAAAAGACTAATTATAAGAGAAACCAAAGACTAATTATAAGAGAAACCAAAGACTAATTATAAGAGAAACAAAAGACTAATTATAAGACAAACCAAAGACTAATTATAAGAGAAACCAAAGACTAATTATAAGAGAAACCAAAGACTAATTATAAGAGAAACAAAAGACTAATTATAAGAGAAACCAAAGACTAATTATAAGAGAAACCAAAGACTAATTATAAGAGAAACCAAAGACTAATTATAAGAGAAACCAAAGACTAATTATAAGAGAAACCAAAGACTAATTATAAGAGAAACAAAAGACTAATTATAAGAGAAAACAAAGATTAATTATAAGAGAAACCAAAGACTAATTATAAGAGAAACCAAAGACTGATTATAAGAGAAACAAAAGACTAATTATAAGAGAAACCAAAGACTAATTATAAGAGAAACAAAAGACTAATTATAAGAGAAACCAAAGACTAATTATAAGAGAAACCAAAGACTAATTATAAGAGAAACAAAAGACTAATTATAAGACAAACCAAAGACTAATTATAAGAGAAACCAAAGACTAATTATAAGAGAAACCAAAGACTAATTATAAGAGAAACAAAAGACTAATTATAAGAGAAACCAAAGACTAATTATAAGAGAAACCAAAGACTAATTATAAGAGAAACAAAAGACTAATTATAAGACAAACCAAAGACTAATTATAAGAGAAACCAAAGACTGATTATAAGAGAAACCAAAGACTAATTATAAGAGAAACCAAAGACTAATTATAAGAGAAACCAAAGACTAATTACAAGAGAAACCAAAGACTAATTATAAGAGAAACCAAAGACTAATTATAAGAGAAACCACAGACTAATTATAAGGGAAACCACAGACTAATTATAAGAGAAACCAAAGACTAATTATAAGAGAAACCAAAGACTAATTATAAGAGAAACCAAAGACTAATTATAAGAGAAACCAAAGACTGATTATAAGAGAAACCAAAGACTGATTATAAGAGAAACCAAAGACTAATTATAAGAGAAACCAAAGACTGATTATAAGACAAACCACAGACTAATTATAAGAGAAACCAAAGACTAATTATAAGAGAAACCAAATACTAATTATAAGAGAAACCAAAGACTAATTATAAGAGAAACCAAATACTAATTATAAGAGAAACCAAAGACTAATTATAAAAGAAACCAAAGACTAATTATAAGAGAAACCAAGGACTAATTATAAGAGAAACCAAAGACTAATTATAAGAGAAACCAAAGACTAATTATAAGAGAAACAAAAGACTAATTATAAGAGAAAACAAAGACTAATTATAAGACAAACCAAAGACTAATTATAAGAGAAACCAAAGACTAATTATAAGACAAACCAAAGACTAATTATAAGAGAAAACAAAGATTAATTATAAGAGAAACCAAGGACTAATTATAAGAGAAACCAAAGACTAATTATAAGAGAAACCAAAGACTAATTATAAGATAAACCAAATACTGATTATAAGAGAAACCAAAGACTAATTATAAGAGATACCACAGACTAATTATAAGAGAAACCAAAGACTAATTATAAGAGAAACCAAAGACTAATTATAAGAGAAACCAAAGATTAATTATAAGATAAACCAAAGACTAATTATAAGAGAAACCAAGGACTAATTATAAGAGAAACCAAAGATTAATTATAAGATAAACCAAAGACTGATTATAAGAGAAACCAAAGACTAATTATAAGAGAAACAAATGACTAATTATAAGAGAAACAAAAGACTGATTATAAGAGAAACCAAAGATTAATTATAAGATAAACCAAAGACTGATTATAAGAGAAACCAAAGACTAATTATAAGAGAAACAAATGACTAATTATAAGAGAAACAAAAGACTGATTATAAGAGAAACCAAAGACTAATTATAAGAGATACCAAAGACTAATTATAAGAGAAACCACAGACTAATTATAAGAGAAACCAAAGACTAATTATAAGAGAAACCAAAGACTAATTATAAGAGAAACAAAAGACTAATTATAAGAGAAAACACAGACTAATTATAAGAGAAACCACAGACTAATTATAAGAGAAACCAAAGACTAATTATAAGAGAAACCAAAGACTAATTATAAGATAAACCAAAGACTAATTATAAGAGAAACAAAAGACTAATTATAAGAGAAACCAAAGACTAATTATAAGAGAAACAAAAGACTAATTATAAGAGAAACAAAAGACTGATTATAAGAGAAACCAAAGACTAATTATAAGAGAAACCAAAGACTAATTATAAGAGAAACCAGAGACTAATTATAAGAGAAACCAAAGACTAATTATAAGAGAAACAAAAGACTAATTATAAGAGAAACCAAAGACTAATTATAAGAGAAACCAAAGACTAATTATAAGAGAAACCAAAGACTAATTATAAGAGAAACAAAAGACTAATTATAAGAGAAACCAAAGACTAATTATAATAGAAACAAAAGACTAATTATAAGAGAAAACACAGACTAATTATAAGAGAAACCAAAGACTAATTATAAGAGAAACCAAAGACTAATTATAAGAGAAACCAAAGACTAATTATAAGAGAAACAAAAGACTAATTATAAGAGAAAACACAGACTAATTATAAGAGAAACCAAAGACTAATTATAAGAGAAACCAAAGACTAATTATAAGAGAAACAAAAGACTAATTATAAGAGAAAACACAGACTAATTATAAGAGAAACCAAAGACTAATTATAAGAGAAACAAAAGACTAATTATAAGAGAAAACACAGACTAATTATAAGAGAAACCAAAGACTAGTTATAAGAGAAACCAAAGACTAATTATAAGAGAAACAAAAGACTAATTATAAGAGAAACAAAAGACTAATTATAAGAGAAACCAAAGACTAATTATAAGACAAACCAAAGACTGATTATAAGAGAAACAAAAGACTAATTATAAGAGAAAACACAGACTAATTATAAGAGAAATCAAAGACTGATTATAAGAGAAACCAAAGACTAATTATAAGAGAAACCAAAGACTGATTATAAGAGAAACCAAAGACTAATTATAAGAGAAACCAAAGACTAATTATAAGAGAAACCGAAAACTAATTATAAGAGAAACCAAAGACTGATTATAAGAGAAACCAAAGACTAATTATAAGACATACCAAAGACTAATTATAAGACATACCAAAGACTAATTATATAGAGAAACCAAAGACTAATTATAAGAGAAACCAAAGACTGATTATAAGAGAAACCAAAGACTAATTATAAGAGAAACCAAAGACTAATTATAGGAGAAACCAAAGACTAATTATAAGAGAAACAAAAGACTAATTATAAGAGAAACCAAAGACTAATTATAAGAGAAACCGAAGACTAATTATAAGAGAAACCAAAGACTGATTATAAGACAAACCAAAGACTAATTATAAGAGAAACGAAAGACTGATTATAAGAGAAACCAAAGACTAATTATAAGAGAAACGAAAGACTGATTATAAGAGAAACCAAAGATTAATTATAAGAGAAACGAAAGACTAATTATAAGAGAAACCAAAGACTAATTATAAGAGAAACCAAAGACTAATTATAAGAGAAAACACAGACTAATTATAAGAGAAACCAAAGACTGATTATAAGAGAAACCAAAGACTAATTATAAGAGAAACAAAAGACTAATTATAAGAGAAACCAAAGACTAATTATAAGATAAACCAAAGACTAATGATAAGAGAAACCAAAGACTAATTATAAGAGAAACCAAAGACTAATTATAAGAGAAACCAAAGACTAATTATAAGATAAACCAAAGACTGATTATAAGAGAAACCAAAGACTAATTATAAGAGAAACCAAAGACTAATTATAAGAGAAACAAAAGACTAATTATAAGACAAACCAAAGACTAATTATAAGAGAAACAAAGACTGATTATAAGAGAAACCAAAGACTAATTATAAGAGAAACCAAAGACTAATTATAAGAGAAACCAAAGACTAATTACAAGAGAAACCAAAGACTAATTATAAGAGAAACCAAAGACTAATTATAAGAGAAACCACAGACTAATTATAAGGGAAACCACAGACTAATTATAAGAGAAACCAAAGACTAATTATAAGAGAAACCAAAGACTAATTATAAGAGAAACCAAAGACTAATTATAAGAGAAACCAAAGACTAATTATAAGAGAAACCAAAGACTGATTATAAGAGAAACCAAAGACTGATTATAAGAGAAACCAAAGACTAATTATAAGAGAAACCAAAGACTAATTATAAGAGAAACCAAAGACTGATTATAAGACAAACCACAGACTAATTATAAGAGAAACCAAAGACTAATTATAAGAGAAACCAAAGACTAATTATAAGAGAAACCAAAGACTAATTATAAGAGAAACCAAATACTAATTATAAGAGAAACCAAAGACTAATTATAAGAGAAACCAAAGACTAATTATAAGAGAAACCAAGGACTAATTATAAGAGAAACCAAAGACTAATTATAAGAGAAACCAAAGACTAATTATAAGAGAAACAAAAGACTAATTATAAGAGAAAACAAAGACTAATTATAAGACAAACCAAAGACTAATTATAAGAGAAACCAAAGACTAATTATAAGACAAACCAAAGACTAATTATAAGAGAAAACAAAGATTAATTATAAGAGAAACCAAGGACTAATTATAAGAGAAACCAAAGACTAATTATAAGAGAAACCAAAGACTAATTATAAGATAAACCAAATACTGATTATAAGAGAAACCAAAGACTAATTATAAGAGATACCACAGACTAATTATAAGAGAAACCAAAGACTAATTATAAGAGAAACCAAAGACTAATTATAAGAGAAACCAAAGATTAATTATAAGATAAACCAAAGACTAATTATAAGAGAAACCAAGGACTAATTATAAGAGAAACCAAAGATTAATTATAAGATAAACCAAAGACTGATTATAAGAGAAACCAAAGACTAATTATAAGAGAAACAAATGACTAATTATAAGAGAAACCAAAGATTAATTATAAGATAAACCAAAGACTGATTATAAGAGAAACCAAAGACTAATTATAAGAGAAACAAATGACTAATTATAAGAGAAACCACAGACTAATTATAAGAGAAACCAAAGACTAATTATAAGAGAAACCAAAGACTAATTATAAGAGAAACAAAAGACTAATTATAAGAGAAAACACAGACTAATTATAAGAGAAACCACAGACTAATTATAAGAGAAACAAAAGACTAATTATAAGAGAAAACACAGACTAATTATAAGAGAAACCAAAGACTAATTATAAGAGAAACAAAAGACTAATTATAAGAGAAAACACAGACTAATTATAAGAGAAACCAAAGACTAATTATAAGAGAAACCAAAGACTAATTATAAGAGAAACAAAAGACTAATTATAAGAGAAACAAAAGACTAATTATAAGAGAAACCAAAGACTAATTATAAGATAAACCAAAGACTGATTATAAGAGAAACAAAAGACTAATTATAAGAGAAAACACAGACTAATTATAAGAGAAACCAAAGACTGATTATAAGAGAAACCAAAGACTAATTATAAGAGAAACCAAAGACTGATTATAAGAGAAACCAAAGACTAATTATAAGAGAAACCAAAGACTAATTATAAGAGAAACCGAAAACTAATTATAAGAGAAACCAAAGACTGATTATAAGAGAAACCAAAGACTAATTATAAGACATACCAAAGACTAATTATAAGACATACCAAAGACTAATTATATAGAGAAACCAAAGACTAATTATAAGAGAAACCAAAGACTGATTATAAGAGAAACCAAAGACTAATTATAAGAGAAACCAAAGACTAATTATAGGAGAAACCAAAGACTAATTATAAGAGAAACCAAAGACTAATTATAAGAGAAACCGAAGACTAATTATAAGAGAAACCAAAGACTGATTATAAGACAAACCAAAGACTAATTATAAGAGAAACGAAAGACTGATTATAAGAGAAACCAAAGACTAATTATAAGAGAAACGAAAGACTGATTATAAGAGAAACCAAAGATTAATTATAAGAGAAACGAAAGACTAATTATAAGAGAAACCAAAGACTAATTATAAGAGAAACCAAAGACTAATTATAAGAGAAAACACAGACTAATTATAAGAGAAAACACAGACTGATTATAAGAGAAACCAAAGACTAATTATAAGAGAAACAAAAGACTAATTATAAGAGAAACCAAAGACTAATTATAAGATAAACCAAAGACTAATGATAAGAGAAACCAAAGACTAATTATAAGAGAAACCAAAGACTAATTATAAGAGAAACCAAAGACTAATTATAAGATAAACCAAAGACTGATTATAAGAGAAACCAAAGACTAATTATAAGAGAAACCAAAGACTAATTATAAGAGAAACCAAAGACTAATTATAAGAGAAACCAAATACTAATTATAAGAGAAACCAAAGACTAATTATAAGAGAAACCAAAGACTAATTATAAGAGAAACCAAAGACTGATTATAAGAGAAACCAAAGACTAATTATAAGAGAAACCAAAGACTGATTATAAGAGAAACAAAAGACTAATTATAAGAGAAACCAAAGACTAATTATAAGAGAAACCAAAGACTAATTATAAGAGAAACCAAGGACTAATTATAAGAGAAACCAAAGACTGATTATAAGAGAAACCAAAGACTAATTATAAGAGAAACCAAGGACTAATTATAAGAGAAAAAAAAGACTAATTATAAGAGAAACCAAAGACTGATTATAAGAGAAACAAAAGACTAATTATAAGAGAAACCAAAGACTGATTATAAGAGAAAAAAAAGACTAATTATAAGAGAAACCACAGACTAATTATAAGAGAAAACCTCCCGCTCTCATTACGGTTCAAAGGTTCCGGCTGTCACTGTAACAGTATTTAAATACAGGAACAAAATAGTTGTCAAAGCAGTACCATATTCGGTGACGTAAATGTCAAAAATATTTTTACGTCACACATTGACAAAAAAAAATTTGACTTCTTTATCCGTATACATTTTCACTATATGAAAATGCATCGCTTATAATTTTTTCTGCAGAGACGGAATATTTCGACAAGATATTGGTATCGGAATATAAACTTTTTAAGAGATCGAATAAGGCGAATCTTTTTATAGCCCTGGTCCAGTAGCCTGTTTCTCAGATGAAGATGACGTTTCAGGAAATCAGAATAATTGCTACTGGCCCTTGCATAGCGAATCAATTGCGAGATGTAAACACCATATGCAGGAGAAGCTGGTATATTGCTGCACATGTTTGGAAAATTTATGATTTTAAAATTGAAGTCGTCCCGCTTATCATAAATTTTAGTACTGAGTTGACCACTGTCGTCAAATTCGAGGTATAAGTCCAAAAATGATGCGGACGAAGCTGTATCGGTGGTCTCTTTAACTTCCAGCTCTGGAGGATATGTCAATGGAAGAAATTCTGCAAATCTAGAATTATTGATAGATAAAACGTCATCAATATACCTGTATGTGAAATTAAAGGCTCTAAGAGAAGCCAAAGACTAATTATAAGAGAAACCAAAGACTGATTATAAGCAAGCATAATTAAGGAGTAAGAGAACTTGTTGGTTCAGAATCAATGATAATGTGACATGTCTACCTACAGACTGTTGTTTCAGTGAACTAGTACTATAAAAAACCAACTGAACGTATTGATTTAAAACAAAGCAGACATCATCATCATCATCTCATCAAAATATAACTTGTTCTCATCTTGATATGGCTGAAAATTTATCACTTGACATAAACCAACAACCCCTCACTCGTTAACTCGCTTACTCTGATATTTTTAATGGCCATCATGACCGTGATCGTATGGTAGTTGGATTTACAGCTATCTGTGCAATCAATGCCTATCACCACTAAAGTTAGGAGTTCGAACCCCACACGTGGCGAGGTGTACTTGATACATATTTTGTAATAACGTTTGTCAGGGACTTGCGGCAGGTCGATGGTTTCCTCCACCAATAAAACTGACCACCACGATATAACTGATATATTGTTGAAAGTGCTGTTAAACACTATAAATTATGTAATTTGTCATTTCAGAAGAAGAAACTAATGAAATGATAGCTAGTACATTATTCAGGAAACAGTTACTGAACCCTGCTATTAATAATTAACAGAATCAACAAATGTTACAGAGATCTACTAGTATAGACACTCAACATGTTCAGGTTGTTTCTAAAGAACCAAGGGTATGTACAATCAAACCTGTCTAAACTGTTACAGAGATCTACTAGTATAGACACACAACATGTACAGGTTGTTTCTAAAGAACCAAGGGTATGTACAATCAAACATGTCTAAACTGTTACAGAGATCTACTAGTATAGACACACAACATGTACAGGTTGTTTCTAAAGAACCCAGGGTATGTATGCCTTTACATGTTCAGTCTTTGCGCTAACCCACTTGCACGAAGCCCGCGACAAGTAAAACTGGATTCGGTATAAGTGAAAATTTATTTTGGCTTTCGGGAAAGTAGGTGAAAAAAATAAAGGCAAAGATTGCATGTTTGTTTCAATAGCCGATTCTTAAATTGAAATACAATCAATCCTGTCTAAACTTTACATCCTTTGGACAAATGTTTCTGTTTGGATTGGACAGGTGTTCGGTTTATACAGGTTCAATTAATGGATGTATATGTCTGTGTACCTAATGGTAATAAAACGTTGTTTACATCCGGAAGTTGCAATTTCAATCTGGATACGGTGATCACTGAAATATTATCCGGTCCAAAGTTCCAGAACAAAATCCACTTCGTCTAAGTTGAAAATAGAATTATGTAGTATTATTCGTTCTCCCTCCCAAATGAAAATAACACATTTACTGTAGGGTTCTTCTATTTTTATTTTAGACACAATTATTTCATATAATCTCTAATATCTAATATCCCTGCAATTAAAATAAACAATATAAATACAAAGTCAATGAAAAGAAAGATAACTCTTTCTTATATGCAAATGTCAAGAATTTTTTTGTCAATGTGTGACGTAAAAATATTTTTGACATTTACGTCACCGAATATGGTACTGCTTTGACAACTATTTTACCTATTTTGTTCCTGTATTTAAATACTGTTACAGTGACAGCCGGAACCTTTGAACCGTAATGAGAGCGGGAGGTTTGGCGCCTTAAAATCTGATTCAACCCACCATTTCTTTAGAAATGCCTGTACCAAGTCAGGGTCATTACGGTTTTCACAGTTTTCCGGCTGTTGACTGATTTTGTCTGTTTATATAATTATGAGTTTTGACTTTCCCTTTGTAAGATTGTTCGGAGTTCGGTAATTTTGTTATTACCTTTATTTAATAAACATTTCCCGTCATTAGAACTTAATTTAAAGTTTGGTTTATTCCAGTTTGTCCAGGTTTTAGTTTAGACAGGATTTACTGTATATAGGCTTTCTGATATCTTGTATGTTATGCTCTATCGGGTGGCTCTAATAATTTTATGAGCCAAAAGGAAAAAAAAGAGTTGTAGCACAACTGATTACAATACATGCGTTGTGTGCGGAAGATCATGGTTTCCGATCCTTGTTCGAGTCAAACTAAAGACTATATATATATATTGGAATTTGCCGCATGCTTGTTATTAAAAGCATTTAATGGTTAGCGTGCTTGCTTTGAGTGGTAGATCGTGGGTTTGAACCCCAGTCAGGTCAAACCAAAGACTATAAAATTGGTATTTGTTGCTTCTCTACTAAGCCCACTCATGAAATAGTACCTTGTTCTCTCATAATATGCTCATTTAGCAATCTCTCACTCACTGTGTTTAAACAGTTAAACAGTTACAAAATGCATCAAAACAGCACCATTTGTCATATTTCTTTCATTTGGGTGTTAAATTGTTTGAGGTGAGAAGTGGTTGTTTGTTTTGTTGATATTGGTCTAATTGTTTAACATCTACGTTTTAACTCCATTTTTCTATCACCACTAAAGTTGTGAGTTTGAATCCCACTCAGATGGGGTATACAACATTATGTGATAAAGTTTGTCAGTGACTTGCGAATGGTCAGAGGTTTTCTCCATATACTCTGGTTTCCTCCACCAATAAGCAGACCGCCACGATATAGCTGAATTATTGTTGGAAATGGCGTTAAACACCATAACACTAACCCTTAGTTTCTTGTTTATAATGAATAATCAGATGACTGATGCAGGCTCAGGTGAGCCTCTGGTATCTTTACTAGCGACCTCAAATTAAAAATTTACATATATTTTTTTCTTAACTTTCAGACGAGTGTAGATGATATTAAACCCCCAGACCATAAGAACAGTCTACTACAACAGCTTCTGTCAGAATGACAACAACTTTAGTTTAGTCACCATTTTATAAGTGCCATTACAGATATGTTTCATCACATTTGTTTATATAGCCATGTTAACATACAGTGAGAGTTTAACATAACATAGCGTAACTCGACAAAAACAACAATATATTAACATGTTACAACAAAAAAACCAGGAACGTTAACAGATTTTTGAATTTGATTGATTTAATGTCGACTGGTTTGAGAAACGTATTGTTGTTAGGAAGAAATATGTCAAACATGTTTTTCAATTTGATGGAAACGCACAAATCGTCTTGTTGTTAGGAAGAACTATGTCAAACACGTTTATCAATTTGACAGAAACGCACAAATCGTATTGTTGGTAGAAAGAAATATGTCAAACATGTTTTTACAGTTTGACGGAAACGCATGCATTATAAGTGATAAAAAAAATTGAAGAAGTGATAGTTTTGTACATTGCTGTTTGAATGATGCATGAAAAACTATTCATGACAATATGTAGGGCATCATGTGAGAAAATATGTGAAAAAAGACACAGTGAAACGTACACGAAGGATGTTCATTGGAGGAAGTTTTAGATAGAAATTGCCCACAATACGTTGCGAATTATGTAAATCAGAAAGAGAACTCGTACCATTACGGTAAAACGATAAAGCGATGCCTGTTATGACTATAGGGCGATACGGCCAGTTATTGTTTATATATTTTTGAAATATATTGTCAGGATCATAATTCGTCAATTAATGTTTGTTATTTTTGTTTCAATTCTGAAACTTCGTAAATGACGATTTTACAAGAAAAGGTGATATTTTAACAAAAAAATAGTGAAAACGTAGTTTATATAAACATATATATATATATATATATAGATAATAATAGATGTACCTGCATGGTCTTTAGTCATATTTCGTGACAGAATTTGTGACTAATTAATGAACCAATCTTTCAATGTACAGACAATGATAAGATGGGAGACGTTTTATTTTTTTGCCATTTTATGCTGTACATGTATTGAATGGGTTGCACAAAGTGCCTATAGGAAAAACCCAGGGACATTTTGTTATTAGCCATAGGAAATATTTTCGTATTTAGGAAAAGTTTTCACATAGTTTTTTGACTTTATGTAAAGTTATTTAACCAATAGAACAGATCTTGTTTTGTTATTGATTTAAGTTTTACGGAGATGTTTATTGAAGTAGAGTAGTGATTGATAGAAGATAAACTGGTGATCTCATTATGACGTTAAAATTCTACTGCTCAAATTATTTACTCGTATTTGTTGCCTTTATGTCCGGGATGATGTGGTGTTAATTCTGGTCAAAATACGTCGTGATTCAGGGATTTTTTCTTTTTAAAACAAAATCTGATTGGATAAAAGATTGAACTGGACAAATTTCATCCATCAATGGAAACATACAATGTTATTTTCATAGTGGAGACAGAATAGCTGGTTTTATTCGCATATATCAGAGAAAAACAAAAATAGGGCCTATTCTAAAAATAACATGGCAGCTATTACAGTTTATTCATTTGGAAATGTATATGTGGGCACGCGGGAAAAAAAATTGGTAGTCACGTTCAGAAAAATAAGTGACGAATATTATTTTTTCTAGAGAGAAGGGAAAAAAATGAATAAATTAATCACTGTTAATGTAGAACGACAACGGACAGGAAGGAAACAGGAGATGTTTACAGTGGTTAGTTGTGTTAATCAAAAATTGGTAGACAATACAACGAAACGCTGGTGACGATATTTAAATATATTACTGACACGGGTAGTATGGCTTAGTCCCAATATTATTATAAAATTACAAAATGTAGTGTAGTCATGGTTACACAAAATAACGTGAACATATTTGTCAATAATAATACCTGTATATTTGGCTCATCATTGTGATTGCATACATTTTGCACACGGGAGTCGTGTATTTGATTTAATATGTATTTATAGCTCTTGCGATTTACACAGGTGAAGGTCATTGAATTTATAGAGGTTATCATAAAGGTTACATGTTGAAAGTTAAAAAATTATATTTTAGATTTGTTAAAATTTTCAACAGACATTTGTCAAATGGTATAAAACAAAATATATAAATCTTGTTTTATATGGCATTAAAGTGTTGATTTAAATACTTTTTTGTGTAACAAATGTTTAAATAATATAATAGGGGAGGATGGGATCAAAAATAACCTTGACCTTAACTGACAATGACTGCCATTTTTATTGTAAATTTCATCATGATATCATGCACATTAGATCAAATATGGTAACATTAATAATTTCATTAAGATGTACACATGATTGTATACTTGTATTGTTGAACTTTCTGTACATAAATTGTACATACGACTCATTTGTACATACATACAGATAATGTTTTATTGTAGATGGTAAACTATATTTTTGTTGATTTTTATTGACTGTCATATGCAGAAATCTGTACAGTAAAAAGAAAATCTGCCACAATATTATTGAAATATTGTTGACAGTGTCGTTAAACATCATAACCCCAGTAAAAACAAATACAGTTTGATTCTGTGTTTAAGAATGTACTGCAATCATGGATGGGTGATTTGTTTGGGCGAGTTTTTTTTTGTTGGTTTTAAGATAAACTTAATTTCAATAGTTGTGAAAATTCCAAAGTTCAATACTAAACAAAATTGCAGAAATTCCTGTTCAAGAAGTAAGAACAGGTAAATGTGTACAAAGGTACTTGTCACTGCAATCTACCTGTAAATAAGCACTGTCACTGCAAACTGCACAAAAATAAACTTCTGCAAACTACAAGAAAATAAACACTAAACTACATGTAAATATACACTGTCACTACAGTCTACCTGTAAATATACACTGTCATTACAGTCTACCTGTAAATATACACTGTCATTACAGTCTACCTGTAAATAAACACTGTCACTACAGTCTACCTGTAAATAAACACTGTCACTGCAAACTGCACAAAAAAAACACTGCAAATTACAGGTAAATAAATGCTGCCTCTAAACTAAGTCTAAGTTATAGATAAAATGTATTGATCTCTATGCCTTACAGAAGCTATAAGTTTCACTGACCCCCAATTTATTGGATCTATGGGGCTGTCGTGGTCGTGATTGTATGGTAGTTGGATTTACAACTACCTGTGAAATCAGTGTCTATCACCACTAAAGTTGTGAGTTTGAACCCCGTTCATAGTGAGGTGTACTCGATACAACATTATGTGATAAAGATTTTCAATGACTTGTTGAAGTCGTTTGCTTGATGAATTACGTTCGGCGCAGTCAGATTCCTCAATAAACACTTTTTTTCTTCTCATGCATCAGGTCGGTGGTTTTCTCCAGGTAATCCTGTTTTCTCCACTGATAAAACTAACTGCCACGATATAACTGAAATATTGTTGGAAGTGGCGTTAAACACCATAAGCCAACCAAAACAATACATTTCTGTTGCTTGAAGAACAATATGTTCGAGATGAAACAATTTATTTTTTTTAGTTTTTTGGAAAGGTACCATATATTTCTGGAACCAAAAGAATAATAGCAGTGACATTAAAGTTTTAACAAAATAACAGAATTCTTGCTTTGGTTTAAATTCCTGAATAATTCCCAGATCTATTATGTGGTCCAAGTACATACAAATGTGTTGAACGTTCATGAAGAAATAGATTTATAAAATTTGTGCACACCAAGATATTGATGAAATATTGCTCAAGTTGGCGATAAACACCAATAAATCACATTCCACAAATTGCAGTTCTTCTCTTTTCAAATAGATTAAAGCTGTAAATATTATATACTAATAGGTACTAATAGCTATTGGTTACTTCCTTGTTTCCATGGTTACGAGCTTGTTACCGTAGTTGAAATGATACATAATATTTTGTTTCCATGGTCACTTACTTGCAGATTCAAATCGTACATAATATTAAAGGTATTTTTTCCTAATGCTGTACAAATTTTTGCATTTGATCTTCTTTGTTGCATTGTACATTAAGATGGAGCCATTCCACTAAAATGGAGAATATTGTAAAATATTAAATATTGTTTTTTTGTTTTAATCCACGTAGACATGACTGCCTGCTGTTTCTCCTGGAATAATTAGTTGGGCATTAACAAATAATTACTGTACTAATATTGCATAATGAATTAGAGGTAAACTCTGTGAGGGGTCATTGTAAAGGTCAACTCGGAGGTCATAAGGTCACCTCTGAGAGGTCATGGGGTTGTAAGGTCACTTGTTTTCCTGTTATTCCAGAGATCAAAAGGTCAAGTTTACACAATTTAATTTAATTTTAATTTTCCTTAAAAAAAATATACTGATATACATTTTAACACATCTTGCTTCTTGTCTATTTTTGCTATTAATAAAGAAGCAGCTACGACTAGATTTTTCTGGTTATCAGTGTTTTGAACCTCTTTGTCAGCAATGAGAATAAGATAATGACATATTTTACTGAACAATTATTTACCCCCCCTCCCCCCACCCTTTTGTCCTTGTTTTTACTTTTAAGATAAATGCTTAACAATGTATTTGTTATTCAATTTAGAATTGTTAACTGTTATTACTGCTTAGTGTTTTTTTTCCCAATTTTATTAGTGGGGGGTAATAAATACTGATTGTTGGTCTATATTATACAGTAACGCATAGATTAGGGTTAGGGTTTCAATCAGTTTTAATATGATTGTTAGGTTAATGAAGATCAGACATGCACCCAATCTGAGAAAGGCTTCACGATGGACTCGGCTCTTGTTATACAGTAAAACCTATCTGTACCAAACCTCATTGGAACTAGCCTTCTTGTATGTGTTCAGAATAGACAGGTGTCCAGTTTATACAGGTTAAATTGTCAAAGATTTCATGCATTGGAACTTCATTTAGGTCGTTTTATACAGTATTCTGGCGTGGTTGTGATCGCATGGTAGTTTGATTTACAACTACTTGTGCAATCAATGCCTATCATCACTAAAGTTGTGAGTTCTAATCCCGCTAATTGCAAGGTGTACTAATGTGTTATATTATAGGTCATATGTAGCAGTGGGATGATATACCAATTACAGGCTGTGAACAAAATTATATCAATCTTTGCCTTAATTTTTTTCACCTTCATGCCAGAAAGCCAAATTTAGAAAAAAAAATATATTTATTCAAACAAATTCTTTCATAATTTTCACTTGCCCCGGGCTTCGAGCGAATGGGTTAGCACGAAGACTGTTATTTCAGCTTCTTTTTATCAGACAGTAAAATAAATTATTGCATAGATGCCGGTAAAATACTGCGATTTCCTAGTGAAATAAAAACTGGTATTTAACCCAGTGAATAAAAAATGTTTGTTTCACTGTGGCGTCACAATCGAAAATATCATCGTGCGTCCGACAATGAAAAACAAGTTCCTTTTGTTAAATGTTTTATTACCTTAAACAACGGTGTGAAATCTATGTAATGAATCATTTAACCACTCTTTGTGTTCCAAATATGGAAAATAAAATCAGTTGTAGCTGAAAAACGACGGCAATTCTTTTATGCTCCACGATGCATTTGTAAAATACTGTGTTGTTTGATTGCTTGTGATTCATTTTCGATGTTGAGAATGCAAGAGTATCATTCATAATTTTTCAGTAAATGCACACTTGATTATTATTATTATTATTATTATTATTATATTTTGTAGACGAGAAATTGTGATTTCTTCACTAATTAAAATGTGATTTTAAAGGACGGGTACCCTGTTAAAGAAAATGCTCAAAGTTTTTTTTTAAATAAAAAATCATGTGATCAGTTTCAAGCAAACAAAAATGAATTGTTCAAATGTTTCTTCATTAAAGAAGGATGAACGAATCCTTACATTTATTAAGACTATATTTATTTGAGATTGTCAAGCTTCCTCATGAATGAGATGTCTGTCAAGCTTGCTCATGAAGTAGATGTCTGTCAAGCTTTCTCATGAATTAAATGTTTGTCAAGCTCTTGCATGATTTAGATGTCCATCAAACTCTCTCATGAATTAGATGTCCTTCAAGCTTTCTCATGAATTACAATGTAGATGCCCATCTTTGTTAAATATAAAGGCAGTGTATGGTGTTTTGTAGGATGATAAAGTGCTACCTTATGTTAAGTTTTTATTGTTGACAATAACATATTCTAACTATTGTTGTTGATTTACACATGTAATACAATGTACTAAAAATAAAAGAAAAACATGCTGCAATTTTTGTTTATTTGTAGGATTACAGAATTTTGTCATTAATTTTATATTTTGACAGATTGGATACAAGAACCATAAGCTTATTGTAGGTGTCTTTACATCTATATCTGTTCTGGTATATTCCTCCGTTAATTGTATGGAGCACTCCCACTTTGGATGTTTTATCCCAACTTACTATTTGGACATCATACATCAGAAAACAACATAAAGCATGTTAAGATGAACCATAATATATGTATTACATATATATATAACTTTTGGTCAAATGTCAGTTAAAAGGGGGAGGGGGGTTAAAATGTTAATAAATGTAGATAGTAGATCTACAATCTTCCTATTTAACCCAAAAAATATAATATCTCTTATTTGTCGGCCGTTACTTGGTATTAAAACTAACCGTTTATATATAAACTTTGAAGAGTTTAATTGTAAGTTCAGTTTTTGATTATGGAACCACTACATGGTAACTATGACGATGTACGATATTTATAATTACTTCCTTAGACTTATTCTTCTATTATCAGTTTGTGTAGAAGTATAATCTCAGTGTTTAACATAAAAAAATTTGTTTATGAAAATATTTCATATCTTCCTCCTTAATTTTCAACGGCCACGATATAACTGAAATATTGTTGAAAGTGGCGTTAAACACCATAAGCCAAACCTAATTTTTCAGAATCTTCCTCAAACTTTTGGACCAACTTCTATATATGTAAATATGAATGACAAGATTTTTCTCTGTTTATATTCACATTAAATAATGTATTAATCTATATGTGGAATTTGTTACTGTAAAATTACTGATTGACTAAGCACAAAAATCTGTGCACAAAATTAAATCTGTATATTTTGAAAAGTAAAAAAAAAAAGTTGTAATAAATTACAATTGTTTTGTTATGATGCCTTCAAATCAAATCAAATTCTCCTTAATTTGTCATCATTTGATTGTCTCCTTATTGTTTCCTTAATTTACACACAAAAGTTTTAGTCGGCAAAGTGCAGCACATAAGGAAAAGTTTTTTTTGTTTTGATGAATTTCATTTTTTCCTGGTTGAATGGAGGTGACACAAAACAGACATATTTAAGAAATGAACTATTAGATATTATGGTGAAATTAGATATACTTTGGGTAGATTTTATTGTAATTGGTCAGCACATTTTCTTTGTATGAAGGTATTTAAAAAAAACCAAGTAGCTGTTATTCAATTTATTGGTTTGATCAAATCAAGATATGGTTATTTAAGAGACCACCTGGTCTTAATAGTCATAAAACATTTGTGAATGAGTTTGTGCTTGTATTAAAAAAAACAGCCAATCCGAACACTCTATCTAATAAATAATCTGTTCTGATTGGACAATTTTGGATTGTGAGTACAAAAATCATTCTCAAATATTATATGACCGTGGAGGCCTGATGACTTGAGGTTAAAAATAAAAAAAAACAGAAATTATTGGCAATATCTATCATTTAAAAAAAAAAACTTTTTTAATGAATTGAGCAAATTTATTTTTAAGAAAAAGGGGGAGGGTCACCAATGATAATGGATCGTCTGACAATGAAATGTTTTTGATGAATTGAGTAAATTCTGGGGAGAAAAAAAGGTCACCAATGTTAATACACAATGTAGATGTCTGACAAATGGCATGTAAACAGTCCTCAAGATGAATATTGTAATACAATTAAAAAAACCTCTTTATATTGACTTCATTGGTGTGATAGACTTGAGAGGAGGAGGCTTAAAATATCTTTGCTAGAGGCAGGAAAAGAGTGAAAAGGAAGGAAGTTATGAAATAAGATAGAAGTCATGATAATGAGTTTATATATTGTGTAACCATTGGTTACTGACTTATTTTTGATTACAAGTATTGCGATTGTTCATGAGTTTTGTCTGTCACTTTATACAGCCAAACTGAGGGATAAACATTAAAATTGATGATGCCTTTTGGATTGATTGATTGATTGGTGTTTAATGCCAACTTTAGCAATATATAGCTGACATATTGCTAAAGTTGACGTTAATTACCAACCATTCAATCAATCAAGCAGTAATGCATCGTCACATGTAATGTTTATCCCTAAACTTTCTTTTCAAAATTGATAATAAAAGGATAAGATTTAAAAAAAAAAATTATTCCGATTTTAATTTATTTCAAAATAAATTTGAAAAACTAAAATGTGCAATGATGATTTTTTTAGACAGTGATTTTGACAGTTGGGGTGTTACATGTACAGAAATAATAAATCATGCTTAAAAAAATATTACAAATATATCATTGTATCATTTTCTCTGCCTTTTAATATATAGTGATGTATTATATATAATTTGTCCTCAGAATTGATTAGATTGGTTTTTAATCACACAACACATTCATCAATTGTTTAATAATGTTAACATTTATAATAAGAGAGACATAAATATTCTGAAAGAAACATTTTTTTTAATTATACTGTTAAATATGGTTTCCATGGAAACAGTCTTGATTCATCTCATGTTCTATTTTTGTTATTTCCAATCATAACTTGTAAATAAATCATGCTTATGTTTTGTTATTACCTGTTAATGTTAATGTTAACAGTTGTCAGTGATGACCTTGACATTAATGTGTTAATGTTAACACTTATCATCAGTGACCTTGACATTTGTTGATATAATCTGTTGGTTTTTTCATTCTTGGTATATAACTGTGGTTATAAACATTGTCACAGTGTAATGATATTTCATCCTAGTAAAATGGATTCAGGAAAAATACATTAAAATCAACTTGATAATATCATTCTGTGTTTTGTTTTATTTGTTATCTTCCCTGTTGGAACAGCATTGGTAGTGTAATGGTTAGCATGCTTGCCTCGAGTGCAGTAGATGGTGGGTTTGAGTTCCGATCGGGTCAAACCAAAGACTGTAAAATTGGTTGTTTGTTTGTTTGATGGTGTTTAATGCCACTTTCAACAATATTTCAGTTATATCATGGCAGTCAGTTTTATTGGTGGAGGAAACCATAATACTCAGGAGAAAACCACAGACCTGTCGCAAGTCACTGACAAACTTTATCACATAATGTTGTAATACATCTCGCCCTGATCGAGATCCGAACTCACAGCATCAGTGGTGATAGGCACTGATTGCATAGGTAGTTGTAAATTCAACTACCATGCGATCATGGCCACAACGACCCTATGAAATTTGTATTTCGCTTCTTCGCTGAGTACACAGCATCAATGAGTAAGAGCAAAGACTGGTTGGATCGGAATCAGGATAATGTGTCTGAATGAAACAATGTATCTACTAACCGACTGTTGTTTCAGTGATCTAACCATCTAAAAGTCCAACTAAGAGCGTTGATCTAGTACAAAGTGGACATCTTCATCATTTCTTTCAATGTAGGTAAACGTTGCAGAAATAAAATAAACTTTGGAGAAAACCTATGGGACAATCTAGAGACTGTACACATCAGGAACACAAGACACAGAAGTAACACAAATAAAGCACAACAGACAATCTAGAGACACTGTACACATCAGGAACACAAGACACAGAAGTAACACAAATAAAGCACAACAGACAATCTAGGGACACTGGACACATCAGGAACACAAGACACAGAAGTAACACAAATAAAGCACAACAGACAATCTAGGGACACTGGACACATCAGGAACACAAGACACAGAAGTAACACAAATAAAGCACAACAGACAATCTAGAGACAGTGGAAACATCAGGAACACAAGACACAGAAGTAACACAAATAAAGCACAACAGACAATCTAGAGACAGTGGAAACATCAGGAACACAAGACACAGAAGTAACACAAATAAAGCACAACAGACAATCTAGAGACACTGGAAACATCAGGAACACAAGACACAGAAGGAAGACAAAACATTGGACAATCTAGAGACACTGGAAACATCAGGAACACAAGAAACAGAAGTAAGACAAACAAAGCACAACATACAATCTAGAGACAGTGGAAACATCAGGAACACAAGACACAGAAGTAAGACAAATAAAGCACAACAGACAATCTAGAGACACTGGAAACATCAGGAACACAAGACACAGAAGTAAGACAAATAAAGCACAACAGACAATCTAGAGACAGTGGAAACATCAGGAACACAAGACACAGAAGTAAGACAAATAAAGCACAACAGACAATCTAGAGACAGTGGAAACATCAGGAACACAAGACACAGAAGTAACACAAATAAAGCACAACAGACAATCTAGAGACACTATACACATCAGGAACACAAGACACAGAAGTAAGACAAATAAAGCACAACAGACAATCTAGAGACAGTGGAAACATCAGGAACACAAGACACAGAAGTAACACAAATAAAGCACAACAGACAATATAGAGACAGTGGGAACACAAGACACAGAAGGAAGACAAAACATTGGACAATCTAGAGACACTGGAAACATCAGGAACACAAAGACACAGAAGTAAAACAAACAAAGCACAACATACAATCTAGAGACACTGGAAACATCAGGAACACAAGATACAGAGGTAAGACAAACAAAGCACAACAGACAATCTAGAGACAGTGGAAACATCACGAACACAAGACACAGAAGGAAGACAAAACATTGGACAATCTAGAGACAATGGAAACATCAGGAACACAAGACAAAACATTGGACAATCTAGAGACACTGGACACATCAGGAACACAAGACACAGAAGTAAGACAAACAAAGCACAACATACAATCTAGACACAGTGGAAACATCAGGAACACAAGACACAAAAGGAAGACAAAACATTCGACAATCTAGAGACACTGGAAACATCAGGAACACAAGAAACAGACGTAAGACAAACAAAGCACAACAGACAATCTAGAGACACTGGAAACATCAGGAACACAAGACACAGAAGGAAGACAAAACATTGGACAATCTAGAGACACTGGAAACATCAGGAACACAAGACACAGAAGTAAGACAAACAAAGCACAACTGACAATCTAGAGACACAGGAAACATCAGGAACACAAGACACAGAAGTAAGACAAACAGAGCACAACAGACAATCTAGAGACACTGGGAACACAAGACAAAGAAGGAAGACAAAACATTGGACAATCTAGAGACACTGGAAACATAAGGAACACAAGACACAGAGGTAAGACAAACAAAGCACAACGTTCAATCCAGAGACAGTGGAAACATCAGGAACACAAGACACAGAGGTAAGACAAACAAAGCACAACATTCAATCTAGAGACACTGGAAACATCAGGAACACAAGACACAGAAGGAAGACAAAACATTGGACAATCTAGAGACACTGGAAACATCAGGAAAACAAGACACAGAAGTAAGACAAAGAAAGCACAACCGATAATCTAGAAACAGTGGAAACATCAGGAACACAAGACACAGAAGGAAGACAAAACATTGGACAATCTAGAGACACTGTACACATCAGGAACACAAGACACAGAAGTAAGACAAACAAAGCACAACATACAATCTAGAGACAGTGGAAACATCAGGAACACAAGACAAAACATTGGACAATCTAGAGACACTGCAAACATCAGGAACACAAGACACAGAGGGAAGACAAAACATTCGACAATCTAGAGACACTGGAAACATCAGGAACACAAGACACAGAAGTAAGACAAACAAAGCACAACTGACAATCTAGAGACACTGGAAACATCAGGAACACAAGACACAGAAGGAAGACAAAACATGCGACAATCTAGAGACACTGGAAACATCAGGAACACAAGACACAGAAGTAAGACAAACAGAGCACAACAGAAATTCTAGAGACACTGGAAACATCAGGAACACAAGACACAGAAGGAAGACAAACAAAGCACAACTGACAATCTAGAGACACTGGAAACACCAGGAACACAACACATAGAAGTAAGACAAACAAAGCACAACAGACAATCTAGAGACACTGGAAACACCAGGAACACAAGACACAGAAGTAAGACAAACAAAGCACAACTGACAATCTAGAGACACTGGAAACATCAGGAACACAAGACACAGAAGGAAGACAAAACATTGGACAATCTAGAGACACTGGAAATATCAGGAACACAAGACACAGAAGTAAGACAAACAAAGCACAACTGACAATCTAGAGACACAGGAAACATCAGGACCACAAGACACAGAAGTAAGACAAACAGAGCACAACAGACAATATAGAGACAGTGGGAACACAAGACACAGAAGGAAGACAAAACATTGGACAATCTAGAGACACTGGAAACATCAGGAACACAAAGACACAGAAGTAAAACAAACAAAGCACAACATACAATCTAGAGACACTGGAAACATCAGGAACACAAGATACAGAGGTAAGACAAACAAAGCACAACATTCAATCTAGAGACAGTGGAAACATCAGGAACACAAGACACAGAAGGAAGACAAAGAAAGCACAACCGACAATCTAGAGACACTGGAAACATCAGGAACACAAGACACAGAAGGAAGACAAAACATTGGACAATCTAGAGACACTGGAAACATCAGGAAAACAAGACACAGAAGTAAGACAAAGAAAGCACAACCGACAATCTAGAAACGGTGGAAACATCAGGAACACAAAACACAGAAGGAAGACAAAACATTGGACAATCTGGAGACACTGGAAACATCAGGAACACAAGACACAGAAGTAAGATAAACAAAGAACAACAGACAATATAGAGACACTGGAAACATCAGGAACACAAGACACAGAAGGAAGACAAAACATTGGACAATCTAGAGACACTGGAAACATCTGGAACACAAGACACAGAGGGAAGACAAAACATTGGACAATCTAGAGACACTGGAAACATCAGGAAAACAAGACACAGAAGTAAGACAAAGAAAGCACAACCGACAATCTAGAGACACTGGAAACATCAGGAACACAAGACAGAGAAATAAGACAAGCAAAGCACAACTGACAATCCAGAGACAGTGGAAACATCAGGAACACAAGACACAGAAGTAAGACAAACAAAGAACAACAGACAATCTAGAGACACTGGAAACATCAGGAACACAAGTAAGACAAACAAAGCACAACAGACAATCTAGAGACACTGGAAACATCAGGAATACAAGACACAGAAGGAAAAAAAACATTGGACAATCTAGAGACACTGGAAACATCAGGAACACTAAGACACACAAGTAAGACAAACGAAACACAACAAACAATCTAGAGACACTGGAAACATCAGGAACACAAGACACAGAAGGAAGACAAACAGCACAACAGACAATCTAGAGACACTGGAAACATCAGGCAAAAAAGACACAGAAGTAAGACAAAGAAAGCACAACAGACAATCTAGAGACACTGGAAACATCAGGAACACAAGACACAGAAGTAAGACAAACAAACCACAACTGACAATCCAGAGACAGTGGAAACATCAGGAACACAAGACACAGAAGGAAGACAAAACATTGGACAATCTAGAGACACTGGAAACATCAGGAACACAAGAAACAGAAGTCAGACAAACAAAGCACAACAGACAATATAGAGACACTGGAAACATCCGGAACACAAGACACAGAAGGAAAACAAAACATTGGACAATCTACAGACACTGGAAACATCAGGAAAACAAGACACAGAAGGAAGACAAAACATTGGACAATCTAGAGGTACTGGAAACATCAGGAACACAAGACACAGAAGTAAGACAAACAAAGCACAACAGACAATCTAGAGACACTGGAAACATCAGGAACACAAGACACAGAAGGAAGACAAAACATTGGACAATCTAGAGACACTGGAAACATCAGGAACACAAGACACAGAAGGAAGACAAACAAAGCACAACAGACAATTTAGAGACACTGGAAACATCAGGAACAGAAGACACAGAAGGAAGACAAAACATTGGACAATCTAGAGACACTGGACACATCAGGAACACAAGACAGAGACATAAGACAAACAAAGCACAACTGACAATCCAGAGACACTGCAAACATCAGGAACACAAGACACAGAAGTAAGACAAACAAAGAACAACAGACAATCTAGAGACAGTGGAAACATCAGGAACACAAGACACAGAAGGAAGACAAAACATTGGACAATCTAGAGACACTGGAAACATCAGGAACACTAGCCACAGAGGGAAGACAAAACATTGGACAATCTAGAGACATTGGAAACATCAGGAAAACAAGACACAGAAGGAAGACAAAACATTGGACAATCTAGAGAAACTGGAAACATCAGGAACACAGGACACAGAAGGAAGACAAAACATTGGACAATCTAGAGACACTGGAAACATCAGGAACACAGGACACAGATGTAAGAAAAACAAAGACAACGGACAATCTAGAGACACTGGAAACAGCAGGAACACAAGACACAGAGGGAAGACAAAACATTGGACAATCTAGAGACACTGGAAACATAAGGAGAACAAGACACAGAGGGAAGACAAAACATTGGACAATCTAGAGACACTGGAAACATCAGGAAAAGAAGACACAGAAGTAAGACAAAGAAAGCACAACCGACAATCTAGAGACACTGCACACATCAGGAACACAAGACAGAGAAATAAGACAAGCAAAGCACAACTGACAATCCAGAGACAGTGGAAACATCAGGAACACAAGACACAGAAGTAAGACAAACAAAGCACAACAGACAATATAGAGACACTGGAAACATCAGGAACACAAGACACAGAAGAAAGACAAAACATTGGACAATCTAGAGACACTGGAAACATCAGGATCACAAGACACAGAAGTAAGACAAACAAAGCACAACAGACAATATAGAGACACTGGAAACATCAGGAACACAAGACACAGAAGAAAGACAAAACATTGGACAATCTAGAGACACTGGAAAAATCAGGAACACAAGACACAGAAGGAAGACAAAACATTGGACAATCTAGAAACACAGGAAACATCAAGAACACAAGACACAGAAATAAGACAAACAAAGCACAACAGACAACCTAGAGACACTGGAAACATCAGGAACACAAGACACAGAAGTAAGACAAACAAAGCACAACAGAAAATCTAGAGACACTGGAAATATCAGGAACACAAGACACATAAGTAAGACAAGCAAATCACAACTGACAATCTAGAGACAGTGGAAACATCAGGAACACAAGACACAGAAGGAAGACAAAACATTGGACAATCTAGAGACACTGGAAACATCAGGAACACTAGCCACAGAGGGAAGACAAAACATTGGACAATCTAGAGACATTGGAAACATCAGGAAAACAAGACACAGAAGGAAGACAAAACATTGGACAATCTAGAGAAACTGGAAACATCAGGAACACAGGACACAGAAGGAAGACAAAACATTGGACAATCTAGAGACACTGGAAACATCAGGAACACAGGACACAGATGTAAGAAAAACAAAGACAACGGACAATCTAGAGACACTGGAAACAGCAGGAACACAAGACACAGAGGGAAGACAAAACATTGGACAATCTAGAGACACTGGAAACATAAGGAGAACAAGACACAGAGGGAAGACAAAACATTGGACAATCTAGAGACACTGGAAACATCAGGAAAAGAAGACACAGAAGTAAGACAAAGAAAGCACAACCGACAATCTAGAGACACTGCACACATCAGGAACACAAGACAGAGAAATAAGACAAGCAAAGCACAACTGACAATCCAGAGACAGTGGAAACATCAGGAACACAAGACACAGAAGTAAGACAAACAAAGCACAACAGACAATATAGAGACACTGGAAACATCAGGAACACAAGACACAGAAGAAAGACAAAACATTGGACAATCTAGAGACACTGGAAACATCAGGATCACAAGACACAGAAGTAAGACAAACAAAGCACAACAGACAATATAGAGACACTGGAAACATCAGGAACACAAGACACAGAAGAAAGACAAAACATTGGACAATCTAGAGACACTGGAAAAATCAGGAACACAAGACACAGAAGGAAGACAAAACATTGGACAATCTAGAAACACAGGAAACATCAAGAACACAAGACACAGAAATAAGACAAACAAAGCACAACAGACAACCTAGAGACACTGGAAACATCAGGAACACAAGACACAGAAGTAAGACAAACAAAGCACAACAGAAAATCTAGAGACACTGGAAATATCAGGAACACAAGACACATAAGTAAGACAAGCAAAGCACAACTGACAATCTAGAGACACTGGAAACATCAGGAACACAAGACACAGAAGGAAGACAAAACATTGGACAATCTAGAGGCACTGGAAACATCAGCAGCACAAGACACAGAAGTAAGACAAACCAAGTACAACAGACTATCTAGAGACACTGGACACATAAGGAAGACAAGACATCGAAGGAAGACAAATAAAGCACAACTGACAATCCAGAGACAGTGGAAACATCAGGAACACAAGACACAGAAGGAAGACAAACAAAGAACAACAGACAATCTAGAGACACTGGAAACATCAGGAACACAAGACACAGAAGAAAGACAAAACATTGGACAATCTAGAGACACTGGAAACATCAGGAACACAAGTAAGACAAACAAAGCACAACAGACAATCTAGAGACACTGGAAACATCAGGAATACAAGACACAGAAGGAAGACAAAACATTGGACAATCTAGAGACACTGGAAACATCAGGAACACTAAGACACACAAGTAAGACAAACGAAACACAACAGACAATCTAGAGACACTGGAAACATCAGGAACACAAGACACAGAAGGAAGACAAACAGCACAACAGACAATCTAGAGAAACTGGAAACATCAGGCCAAAAAGACACAGAAGTAAGACAAAGAAAGCACAACACACAATCTAGAGACACTGGAAACATCAGGAATACAAGACACAGAAGGAAGACAAAACATTGGACAATCTAGAGACACTGGAAACATCAGGAACACAAGAAACAGAAGTCAGACAAACAAAGCACAACAGACAATATAGAGACACTGGAAACATCCGGAACACAAGACACAGAAGGAAAACAAAACATTGGACAATCTACAGACACTGGAAACATCAGGAAAACAAGACACAGAAGGAAGACAAAACATTGGACAATCTAGAGGCACTTGAAACATCAGGAACACAAGACACAAAAGTAAGACAAACAAAGCACAACAGACAACCTAGAGACACTGGAAACATCAGGAACACTAGACACAGAAGGAAGACAAAACATTGGACAATCTAGAGACACTGGATACATCAGGAACACAAGACACAGAAGGAAGACAAAACATTGAACAATATAGAGACACTGGAATCATCAGGAACACTAAGACACACAAGTAAGACAAACAAAGCACAACAGAAAATCTAGAGACACTGGAAACATCAGGAACACAGGACACAGATGTAAGAAAAACAAAGCACAACAGACAATCTAGAGACACTGGACACATCAGGAACACAAGACAGAGAGGGAAGACAAAACATTGGACAATCTAGAGACACTGGAAACATCAGGAAAACAAGACACAGAAGTAAGACAAAAAAAGCACAACTGACAATCTAGAGACACTGTAAACATCAGGAACACAAGACACAGATGTAAGACAAAGAAAGCACAACAGACATTCTAGAGACCCTGGAAACATCAGAAACACAAGACAGAGAAATAAGACAAACAAAGCACAACTGACAATCCAGAGACAGTGGAAACATCAGGAACACAAGACACAGAAGTAAGACAAACAAAGCACAACAGACAATATAGAGACACTGGAAACATCAGGAACACAAGACACAGAAGAAAGACAAAACATTGGACAATCTAGAGACACTGGAAACATCAGGAACACAAGACACAGAAGGAAGACAAAACATTGGACAATCTAGAGACACTGGAAACATCAGGAACACAAGACACAGAAGTAAGACAAAGAAAGCACAACCGACAATCTAGAGACACTGGAAACATCAGGAGCACAAGACACATAAGTAAGACAAACAAAGCACAACAGACAATCTAGAGACAGTGGAAACATCAGGAGCACAAGACACAGAAGGAAGACAAACAAAGCACAACAGACAATCTAGAGACAGTGGAAACATCAGGAGCACAAGACACATAAGGAAGACAAACAAAGCACAACAGACAATCTAGAGACACTGGAAACATCAGGAGCATAAGACACATTAGTAAGACAAACAAAGCACAACAGACAATCTAGAGACACTGGAAACATCAGGAACACAAGACACATAAGTAAGACAAACAAAGCACAACAGACAATCTAGAGACAGTGGAAACATCAGGAGCACAAGACACAGAAGGAAGACAAACAAAGCACAACAGACAATCTAGAGACAGTGGAAACATCAGGAGCACAAGACACATAAGTAAGACAAACAAAGCACAACAGACAATCTAGAGACACTGGAAACATCAGGAACACAAGACACAGAAGTAAGACAAACAAAACACAACAGACAATTTAGAGACACTGGAAACATCAGGAACACAAGACACAGAAGTAACACAAGCAAAGCACAACAGACAATCTAGAGACACTGTACACATCAGGAAGACAAGACACAGAAGGAAGACAAATAAAGCACAACAGACAATCTAGAGACAGTGGAAATATCAGGAACATAAGACACAGAAGTACGACAAACAAAGCACAGCAGACAATCTAGAGACACTGGACAAAGCAGGAACACAAGACACAGAAATAAGACAAACAAAGCACAACAGAAAATCTAGAGACACTGGAAACATCAGGAACACAAGACACAGAAGGAAGACAAAACATTGGACAATCTAGAGACACTGGAAACATCAGGAACACTAAGACACACAAGTGAGACAAACAAAGCACAACAGGCAATCTAGAGACACTGGAAACATCAGGAACACTAGACACAGAAGGAAGAAAAAACATTGGACAATCTAGAGACACTGGACACATCAGGAACACAAGACACAGAAGTAAGACAAACAAAGCACAGCAGACAATCTAGAGACACTGGACACATCAGGAACACAAGACACAGAGGTAAGACACACAAAGCACAACAGACAATCTAGAGACACTGGACACATCAGGAACAGAGGACACAGAGGTAAGACACACAAAGCACAACAGAAAATCTAGAGACACTGGACACATCAGGAACACAAGACACAGAAGTAAGACAAACAAAGCACAACAGAAAATCGAGAGACAGTGGAAACATCAGGAACACAAGACACAGAAGGAAGACAAAACATTGGACAATCTAGAGACACTGGAAACATCAGGAAAACAAGACACAGAAGTAAGACAAACAAAGTGATAATTTGCCATAACCAACATAACCAAGTGACAAAGTCTGAGGGAAATCAATGATAATTAACCATAACCAACATGACCACGTGACAAATTCTGATGAAAATCAGTGATAATTTCCCATAACCAACATAACCACGTGACAAAGTCTGAGGGAAATCAATGATAATTAACCATAACCAACATGACCAAGTAACAAAATCTGAGGGAAATCAATGATAATTAACCATAATCAACATGACCAAGTGACAAAGTCTAAGGGAAATCAATGATAATTTCCCCACAATCGTCCCATAACCATCATGACCAAGTTACAAAGTCTGAGGGATATCAATGATAATTAACCATAACCAACATAACCAAGTGACAAAGTCTGAGGGAAATCGATGATAAATTCCCTTAACCAACATGACCAAGTGACACAGTCTGAGGGAAATCAATGATAATTAACCATAATCAACATGACCAAGTGACAAAGTCTGAGGGAAGGCAATAATAATTTCCCCACGGTCGTACCATAACCAACACGACCAAGTGACAAAGTCTGAGGGAAATCAATGATAATTTCCCCACGGTCGTCCTATAACCAACATGACCTAGTGACAAAGTCTGAGGGAAATCAATGATAATTTCCCCACGGTCGTCCTATAACCAACTTGACCTAGTGACAAAGTCTGAGGGAAATCAATGATAATTTCCCATTGCAAATATGCATTCTCAATTCTCAAACATTTCTAAAACATGCTTACGATCCCGGTTAAGATATTCTTTAACCATTTAACCGCATGGTTAAAACAACACCGTAAAGAAAACCTCAACCGTACAAAAAAGCTTAAAACCAGGTTAATGGTTCAGAATAAAAAAAAACAGGCCTATAATGACTGTCGACTTTTTCTGTCCATCTAACCAATCATCCCAACATGGTAGAATCTCTCTCTTGCACAAAACATTGTGTCTATTATACCTGACAGACAAAAGAGAATGTAATACATTAAAACAATCTTAAAGGAACGTGTTTTGTTTCAGCTGACCATAGCTAAATCCATGCTGTTGTGGTAAGACAGAGTCTCTACAGCCAGTATTGTTAATGTGTGGAAATCCAAAAGTTTATTCCAATGGTAACTAGTAAGGCAATATTATGTGAGGATCTAGTACAAATATTACCCGACATTTATTATTTTTGGAGAGGTGGGGTGAGGTTGTGAAAAAAGAAAAAAAAATAGAAATTGAATGAAGCTTCTAGTGATATGACTGACCATAGTTAGATTCATGTGTGTTTGGAAAGATCGGGTCTGTTCATCTAGTATGGTTAATTTGGTGCTATGCAATCAGTGCCTACCACCACTGATGTTGTGAGTTCGAATCCCGAGGTGTACAACATTATGTGGTAAAGTTTGTCAGGTCGGTGGTTTTCTCCACGTACTCCGGTTTCCTCCACCAATAAAACTGACCGTCACGATATAACTTACATATATTTTTTCTTTATTTTTAAATTATACTCTTAAATTTTAATTCAAAAGTTTCTACAAAGGCAAATATTAGTCTTCCTGGTGGCCAATACATGTTTATTAACCAATAGATTTGCACTTATTGTTAACATCAAACCCAGAAAAAGACCCATCGATACACTATACTTGTTGACACAAATGATTGCACAATTTGTTCAGATCCGTTAATAAACATGGCCGCCACAAGCAATTCCTGTTTCTGATTGGTCGATTTCTAAAAATTCTTCTCATCTCAAACCGCTTGGCCAAATGAACCGACACTTGGTATGAAGCCTTTACAGAAGGTACTCTTTAAAGAATGCTCATTTTGTTCTAGGACATTTACAAACATGACCGCCACATGCAATTCTTGCTTCTGACTGGTCGATTTCTAAAAAATATTTTCCTCTGAAACCGCTTGGCCAAATAAGCCGAATCTATGTAGGAAGTAGCTATGGAAGTCCCTCTATAAAGATTGCATATTTCATCATGATTCGTTAACCAACATGGCTGCCACAGGCAATTCTCTTTTCTGATTGGTCATTTTTATTAAATTTTCCTCCTCTGAAACCGCTTGTCCAAATAAACCGAAACTTGGTAGGAAGCATCTATGGAAAGTCCTCTATTAAATGTGGTCATATCGTGCCGATCCGTTGACAAACACGGCTGCCACAGGCAGTTCTTGTTGCTGATTGGTCGATATCAAAAATCTTCTCCTCTGAAACCGCTTGGTCAAATGAACCGGAACTTGGTAGGAAGCATCTATGGAAGGTCCTCTATTAAATTTGTTCTAATCGTCCCGATTCGTTAACAAACATGGCCGTCACAGGCAATTCTTGTTTCTGATTGGTCAATTTATAAAAAAAAATAATCTCTGAAACCGCTTGGCCAAATGAACTAAAACTGGTACGAATCATCTATGGTAGATCCTATATAAAGAATGGTCATTTCGTCCTGATCTGTTAGCAAACATAGTCACCATAGGAAATTATTTGTTCTTGTTATTTCTAAAATATCTTCTCCTCTGAAACCGGGTATCCAAATGAACCAAAATTTGGTTGGAACCACCTATGGAAGGTTCGGTATAAAGTTTTCTCAAAGCAGATTGAAAGGTGAGCGACACAGGCTCAGCCCATTGAGCCTCTAGTTTATTATCGAATTGAATAACATGTTTTTGCAAATTTTATTGCAGGATAAATACATTATTGGTGTATTGACGGTAATTTCACAGTAAAGTGACAAACTATGTAAAAAACATGACCAAAAATAAGCTGTTCTGAAGAAAAAAAAAAGTTTGGTAAATTCAAAGATACACATATAAGGTATATGATCTCCGATGGAAATCGCACAGAAATTCCTCAATTTTTTTAAACAGACCATTAAACTGTCGTCCCTGTATTAGGGGACGGACACTAGAAATATGGGATGAAGACAACTTTACTATTCATTTGTATGAAAATGTATTAAAAAATACCTATAATTTTGGTTTGTTTTAGAAATTCAACTAATAACATTCATTAAGAAAATATAAGTTTAATCAATTGCTGATAGATAACTTTAAAATCCCTTTTCAGTAAAACAAACATTTTATGTCAATGAACAAATAAGTAGAATTGTTAGAAAAAATATTTAAATGAAAATCATTGCAATTTTAGAATTATTACATCGTCTGTGCCCTTAGGTTTGTAACATTTCAATCTATTTCTGCCGAATTGAGGGAATTATCTTTGCTTATATATATTGCAAACCTGCCATAATTAAATAATTTTAAGACTGTCAATGAGACAAATAATATATTGTAACAATATTATGCATCAGATTTCTCACTTTTGAGGTCCAATAGTTCGAAGTTCCGAT
Source organism: Bathymodiolus brooksi (assembly GCA_963680875.1). Classification (NCBI taxonomy): domain Eukaryota; kingdom Metazoa; phylum Mollusca; class Bivalvia; order Mytilida; family Modiolidae; genus Bathymodiolus; species Bathymodiolus brooksi. Next base: position 7,569,738 of record OY804583.1, on the reverse strand, counting down.
AGTCCGAAACCCAAATACCAAATTTCATTTTTTATTTTATTTTTTATTTCAGTTAATCGTCTTTGAATATCAAGGTTGATAAAATGGGTCATTCTCACTTAGTGATGGTAAAGACTACAATTGTGTCCCATTAATATTACAGAAAAACTACAAACTTAAACTACAATAAATGTTGATATGTCGTTTGTTCATGTTAAATTGTATTTATTTCATTAAAAGATTTAAAAAATAGATTAAGGGATCAGGCGAATAATGGATTTACAAATTCTCTTTTTTACCGTCACATATATAGCAAATAGTTCATGGCACTGAGGGTCATATGGCATATAATATTTTTTTGGTGACGGACCGGTCCATATACTGCCATATGACCCGAAGTGACATGAACTATTTGCTATATTATACTGTTTATCTAAAATAATAATGCAGGTACCGTTCCGGAACCGAATCGAAAACCAGGCAGTCCAGTCCCGGTGCATATTATATACTTATTGACTGGATATGAGGGAATAGCAAGTTTATTGTCCCTGAGACACTGACTATTGACCGAGGCGAAGCCGAGGTTAATAGTCAGGGTCGAGGGGACAAGAAACTTGCTATTCCCGAATACATAGTCTATAAGTATTTTATTATACCGAAAAACATTAGACTCATAGTTGAATGATCACCTCAAAATGATAAAGAATAATAAAATCACGCATCTTTTGCCAGTATTTTGCATTGTAAATCTGAATATTGTCTCATGGACATTGTTATGCTGTTTCCCCAGTTATTCATAAGAGTTTGATTCTTTTGAGAAAGTAGACTTCAACATAAATGTACATGGTGACTACAAGTTTTATGAAAATTTTGAATTTTTGGGAAATTTTGGAAATTTAGAAATTTTGTGAAAATTTTGAAATTTTGAAATCATGAAAATTTTGATATTTTGACAAAAAAAATCCGGGTTTCTCGATAGCGACGATAACGCCAGAGGATCACGCATAACCATTACCATAGTTTGTCCAATAAGCGACGTCCAATTAAAAATTACCGCGAAAGTTGTTTAAATTGCCAGTAAATAGTTCAGCGGAAGTCAATAGTCTTGAAAACTATGGACCGGTCAATAGTCTCAGTGTTAAAAATGTGAAACAATAGCATTTTTATTTCTTTAAAAAAGCTTTAAGAAAGTATATACTGAGGTATAATAAATAGCAAATAGTTCATGGCACTGAGGGTCATATGGCAGTATATGGACTGGTCCGTCACCAAAAAAATATTATATGGACCTCAGCTATGACCCGAAGTCACATGAACTATTTGCTATATTAAACTTTTTATCTAAAATAATGCAGGTACCTGGCCGGTCCATATACTACCGGTCCATATAACAAAATAGTGACCGGCTGCGCTAACAAAGACAAATATGGAAAATAAAAGCGTAAAGTGTAATATAACGTTATATTGACCGGCTGCGATAACAAAGACAAATATGGAAAATAAAAACGTAAAGCCTATTATAGAATAATACACGTGACGGTAATGTCCAATAGCAGGGATGATTATAGAAAGGAAGAATTAAACCTTCAAAAATGTTGTTTCTTTATGTTTTAAATGTTTAACCATACCAGTAAACATTAAATAATAATATGCCTAAGGATTTATAGTTTTTTTATGTTAAATATTTCCTTTATTTACTCTGAAATGTGTGTCCTATGAATTTCTGTCTTTATCATCACGAAAATTGAACGTTGCAGAACGTCTAATTTTTAGTATGTGATCGAGATCGTAGTCACGTTGGCGCTTTCCTTTCTACTTCATCGATGTAAACCAAACAGTATCGTGGATCAACTGTCAGCAGGATTCAAAGAAACAAACCAGTATCTCCATTAAAATGCATTATTACCTGTATTCAACGTCTTTACCAAACATAATAGAAGTTCCTCTGTTCACCTGCTACAATATTTTAAGCGTCATGTAGAAATAAAACGTTTTTCTTGATAGCAATGCACATATTCATGGGTAAAAGTGAAAAATTTTGAAATTCCTGAAAATTTTGGCCGGGTTTTTTTGAGGTATTTGAGGTTTTTAGAGTAGTCCAGCACAAAAATATGACACTACCTTTTTACAATTATTACCCAAATTTTTAAAGACAGTTTTATTATAGCTTTCATTGAAATTAGAGTGGAAACCCTTTTGTGGATTCTTAAGATCAAAAATAAACAACAGATGCAGACGCAAAATGTTCTTCCCGGTCGTACCATAGCGAATTGTTTTTGAACAAGCAATACAAAAACACATGCCGGCAATATCAGTTTTCTTGCACCATTCTCTCCAATCGATGCCATCCTTATCTTTTTCACTCAGCAACGACCACCTCCAACGGGTTTTTAGGCCTTTATCGGTGGCCTCCGCGCCACAATGATCACTTTCAGTTAGGAATTGCATGCCATTTTTTCATGCTAGACTTATTTACGGCATGTCGTAATAGCCTTGAATTATCTCTCTTAGACTGTCGTAAACTTTACATAACTACAATCTACGATCACGATTTACAATTGTCGTTTCAGAAAAATGAACCCACGGTACAGCCAACCATTGGAATTGATGTTTTCCACTAGATTTATCTTTTTTTTTACTTCCTAATACCAATTTTCAGATCCCCCCACCCCCCTAACAATTTTCTCAACGGATTTGCACGAATCACAAAAACGGTCCGAGAACACCCAAAAAATCCGGAAATCCGGAAAAATCCGGAAAACTTTCACCCATGCATATTTCACCTTTAGAAATATTTTCTGTAATACACGGAATCAATACCGAAATGCGGAATTGTCTTTACCTTAACAGTCTTTGCCGTCACAATTTCATATTACAATCGTGACGGTAAAGACAACCACATACTTTTAATCACTTTTACTTAGCATCAGGAATGTTTTTGAGGACGGTTAAAGGTGCTATATTCATCCTCGTGCTTTTGATTTATGTTGGTAGCTGTTATTTTAAACCAAAATGTCTTTACCGTCACGCACGTTTTCTTTACCGTCACAAATATTCCTTTCCGTCACGAATTCAATTTATTTTTTATTTTTATTATATTCGTAATTATGCAACATATGTAAACCTTACATATGACGCTGCAGTAGCACATCTATAACCCAGTTCAGTTATTTTTGACCTTTTAGCACTAGTCAAAGAATATAGCAAGAATATATACATCCGGGATCTCTACTTTGAAATTATGACACAAAAACCGCTTAAATACTCCGTAGATATAAGAAAAAAATAAATAATTCTACATATATCAACAGAACAATTTATTCGCTTATATTAATTTCTGTTTTATGGCTTATGTTGGAGAGTCAAAAAATGCGCTTAAGGTATTGTGACGGTAGAGACAAATGTTTACACCCCACGGGTGTAAAAGACGTAGAAAATATATATTTTTGATAAAGCAGCTTGCCAACCACTTAATTCTGTATTAAGAATGATTAATTAAACGAACTGTAGCAAATGAAACGTTAATGACAAATTTTCCTTTCATATAGACACCACTCGGTATTTTGAAAAGTTGTCAGAGAATGACCCAAATATGGATTCCCTTTGTTAGAGATTGGATATCTAAGTCCACGGTAGTACAGTAGATTAAAAAAACACAGCTTAGCGATTGTTTGGACCAATATGGTGACAGTTACCAGTATATCGGCTGTAAAGTTACAATTATTCATATTTCTTCCCTTAATTTTATTTATTCATTTATTAATTTTTTTAAGTAATTTAAATTCGGAATCATTTGATAACTAATAGCGTTGCTACTACGTGCATGCATACTGACAAATATACTGTGGTTCGTCGCTTTCTAAGCAAAAATACCCCCTTTTTGCAATTAAAAGCATCCGTTTTTGCCCTGGCTACCCCACTGTATATTTAAGTTCAAGCACATACATTTATGATTATAACTTTGATGAATAAATTAAGGCACCGAGAGGCTCACAAGATCCGGAATTGCTCACCAGGGTTAAGTTCATGAGAAATTGTCAGAAATTTCAATCGATGCCTTTGCTGTCATATTTGTGGACACATTTGTAAATAAGTTGCATCGTTTGTGCATGATTTGACAGGCAACATCTTTGTCAAATTTAATATTTAATATTATATTGCCGCCACAGGCAATTCTTGTTTCTGATTGGTCGATTTCTAAACAATCTTCTCATCTGAGACCGCTTGGCCAAATGAACCGACACTTGGTAGGAAGCATCTATGGAAGGTTCTCTTTAATGAATGCTCATTTTGTTCCATAGATGCTTCCTATCATATTTCGGTACATTTGGCTAAGCAGTTTCAGAGGAGAAACTTTAAAAAAAATCATTGAGGGAGGCTCTTGAATGTTTTGAAACTTTTTACATGGTGTCTGGTTTAAAAATGAATTCATCCAAAACAAAAGCTGTGTGAATTGGAAACAAGAAGTATTCAGATCAAATTATTTGTCCAAATATGAAACTAAATTGGTCTCATGAAAACTTTAAGGTTTTAGGAATTGATTTTTCACTTGATTTAAACTGTATTACAGATGTAAATTTTACCAAAAAAATCAAGGAGGTTAAGGCAATACTGAGAAGTTGGCAGGATAGAAAACTGACATTACTTGGTAAAATTACAGTTATAAAAACTCTTGCACTACCAAAGCTAATTCATTTACTGACATCTTTACCAAATTTACCTCAGGCACAAATAAATGATTTAAATTCACTTTTTTATAATTGTCATATGGAACGGGAAGTCAGATAAGATAAAGCGAAGTACTTTAATCGGTGATATATATCAGGGGGGTTTGAAAATGATAGATTTTCAATCATTTAATATTGATATTATAGAGGACCTTCCATAGATTCTTCCTACCAAGTGTTGGTTCATTTGACCAAACTTATTAAGAGAAGATATTTTTTAAATCAACCAATCAGAAACAAGAATTGCCTGTAGCGGCCATGTTTGTTAACGGATCGGGACGAAATGTGCACTCTTTATTAAGGGCCACCCATAGCTACTTCTTACAAAGTGTCGGTTCATTTGGTCAGGCGGTTTCAGAGGAAACATTTTTTTAGAAATTGACCAATCAGAAACAAGGATTGCATGTGACGTTCATGTTTCTAAATGTCTCAGAGCAAAATGAGCATCTTCAAAGAGGACCTTCTGTAGATGCTTCCTACAAAGTGTCGGTTCATTTGGCCAAGTGGTTTCAGAGGAGAAGATTTTTTAGAAATCGACCAATCAGAAACAAGAATTGCCTGTGGCGGCCATGTTTATTAATGGATCTAAGCAAATTTTGCAATCTTTATAGAGGGCCTTCCATAGATGCTTCCTACCAAGTTTCGGTTCATTTGGCTAAGTGGTTTTAGAGGAGAAGATTAAAATGTGAAAAGTTAATGGACGACAGACGATCGGATGCAAAGTGATGGTAAAAGCTCACATTGCCTTTGGCAAGGTGAGCTAAAAAATATTGACAAAAAATAACCCAATTGCAGGATAAATATATATAATGTCAAGGATCACAAAAGTAGAGGCAAGGGCCCGGGTGGCTCAATGAGTTTTTAGGCAGTTGGATTACCTAACAACTCATACAAGCCTATTACCAATACGGTGTGTGTTCGCTCCCGGCTTTGTAAATTACACAAAAAGGGTGCACACTACTCGCAACCGCAAGTGATAAAGTTTACCAGTTGCTTTCCCATTGTCTGTGGTTCTCTCCGGCTTCTTCCACCACTAAAACTGGACACCATGATATAACTGAAATATTTCTGAAAGTGGCATTAAACACCAAAAATCAATCAATCAAAAGTAGAGGCATTTGTACTTGTGACTACATTTGGTTCATTGGTTTGTGAGAAAAAGATTGAAATGTGATTGGTTTACAGACGACTGACGAAAAGTGATGACAACACCTCATTTGAACACTTTAAACAATGTCAGTTATAATGTATAATATGGTGGACATTTTTATTGGTGTTTAACACCACTTTCAAAAATAGGCCATCCTTCAATAGCATGTCAGTTATAACATACATCATGTGACCATTTTTATTGGTGTTTAAGGTCCCTTTCAACAATGTGTCAGGAATAACGTATAACATGGTGACCAGTTTTATTGGTGTTTAACGACACTTTCAACAATGTATCAGGTATAGCGTATAACATGGTGACCAGTTTTATTGGTGTTTAACGACACTTTCAACAATGTGTCAGGTATAACGTAGAACGTGGTGGCCAGTTTAATTGGTGTTGAATGCCACTTTCAACAATATGTCAGTTATAGCGTAGATCATGGTGACCAGTTTTATGGGTGTTTAGCGACACTTTCAACAATATGTCAGATATAACGTAGAACATGATGGCCAGTTTTATTGGTGTTGAACACCACTTTCAACAATATGTTAGTTATAGCGTATAACATGGCGACCATTTTTTTGGGTGTTTAACGACACTTTCAACAATATGTCAGGTATAACGTAGAACATGGTGGCCAGTTTTATTGGTGTTGAACATCACTTTCAACAATATGAATATGTTAGTTATAACGTATAACATGGTGACCAGTTTTATTGGTGTTTAACGACACTTTCAACAATGTGTCAGGTATAACGTATAACATGGTGACCAGTTTTATTGGTGTTTAACGACATTTTCAACAATGTGTCAGGTATAACGTATAACATGGTGACAAGTTTTATTGGTGTTTAACGACACTTTCAACAATGCATCAGGCATAACATATAACATGGTGACCAGTTTTATTGGTGTTTAACGACACTTTCAACAGTGTGTCAGGTATAACATATAACATGGTGACCAGTTTAATTGGTGTTTAACGACACTTTCAACAATGTGTCAGGTATAGTGTATAACATGGTGACCAGTTTTATTGGTGTTTAACGACACTTTCAACAATGTATCAGGTATAGTGTATAACATGGTGACCAGTTTTATTGGTCTTAAACGACACTTTCAACAATGTATCAGGTATAACATATAACATGGTGACCAGTTTTATTGGCGTTTAACGACACTTTCAACAATGTGTCAGGGTTAACATACAGGTATTACACGGTGACCAGTTTTATTAGTGTTTAACGACACTTTCAACAATGTATCAGGTAGAGTGTATAACATGGTGACCAGTTTTATTGGTCTTAAACGACACTTTCAACAATGCATCAGGTATAACATATAACATGGTGACCAGTTTTATTGGTGTTTAGCGACACTTTCAACAATGTATCAGGTATAGCATAAAACATGGTGCCCAGTTTTATTGGTGTTTAACGACACTTTCAACAATGGGTCAGGTATAACGTATAACATGGTGACCAGTTTTATTGGTGCTTAACGACACTTTCAACAATGTGTCAGGTATAGTGTATAACATGGTGACCAGTTTTATTGGTCTTAAACGACACTTTCAACAATGTATCAGGTATAACGTATAACATGATGACCAGTTTTATTGGCGCTTAACGACACTTTCAACAATGTGTCAGGGATAACGTACAGGTATAACACGGGGACTAGTTTTATTAGTGTTTAATGACACTTTCAACAATGTGTCAGGGATAACGTACAGGTATAACACGGTGACCAGTTTTATTGGTGTTTAACGACATTTTCAACAATGTTTCAGGTATAGCGTATGACATGGTGACCAGTTTTATTGGTGTTTAACGACACTTTCAACAATGTGTCAGGTATTACGTAGAACATGGTGACCAGTTTTATTGGTGTTTAACAACACTTTCAACAATGTGTCAGGTATAACGTATAACATGGTGACCAGTTTTATTGGTGTTTAACGACACTTTCAACAATGCGTCAGGTATAACATATAACATGGTGACCAGTTTTATTGGTGTTTAACGACACTTTCAACAATGTATCAAGTATAACGTATAACATGGTGACCAGTTTTATTGGTGTTTAACGACACTTTCAACAATGCGTCAGGTATAACATATAACATGGTGACCAGTTTTATTGGTGTTTAACGACACTTTCAACAATGTATCAAGTATAGCGTACAACATTGTGACCAGTTTTATTAGTGTTTAATGACACTTTCAACAATGTGTCAGGTATAACGTATAACATGGTGACCAGTTTTATTGGTGTTTAACGACACTTTTAACAATGTGTCAGGTATAGCGTACAACATGGTGACCAGTTTTATTAGTGTTTAACGACACTTTCAACAATGTGTCAGGTATAACGTATAACATGGTGACCAGTTTTATTGTTGTTTAACGACACTTTTAACATGTGTCAGGTATAACATACAACATGGTGACCAGTTTTATTAGTGTTTAACGACACTTTCAACAATGTGTCAGGTATAACGTATAACATGGTGACCAGTTTTATTGGTGTTTAGCGACACTTTCAACAGTGTGTCAGGTATAACATATAACATGGTGATCAGTTTTATTGGTGTTTAACGACACTTTCAACAATGTGTCAGGTATTACGTAGAACATGGTGACCAGTTTTATTGGTGTTTAACAACACTTTCAACAATGTGTCAGGTATAACGTATAACATGGTGACCAGTTTTATTGGTGTTTAACGACACTTTCAACAATGTGTCAGGTATTACGTAGAACATGGTGACCAGTTTTATTGGCATTTAACAACACTTTCAACAATGTGTCAGGTATAACGTATAACATGGTGACCAGTTTTATTGGTGTTTAACGACACTTCCAACAATGTGTCAGGGATAACGTACAGGTATAACATGGTGACCAGTTTTATTAGTGTTTAATGACACTTTCAACAATGTGTCAGGGATAACGTACAGGTATAACACGGTGACCAATTTTATTGGTTTTTAACGACATTTTCAACAATGTTTCAGGTATAACGTATAACATGGTGACCAGTTTTATTGGTGTTTAACGACACTTTCAACAATGCATTAGGTATAACATATAACATGGTGACCAGTTTTATTAGTGTTTAACGACACTTTCAACAATGTGTCATGTATAACGTATAACATGGTGACCAGTTTAATTGGTGTTTAACGACACTTTCAACAATGTGTCAGGTATTACGTAGAACATGGTGACCAATTTTATTGGTGTTTTTTAACAACACTTTCAACAATGTGTCAGGTATAACGAATAACATGGTGACCAGTTTTATTGGTGTTTAACGACACTTTCAACAATGCGTCAGGTATAACATATAACATGGTGACCAGTTTTATTGGTGTTTAACGACTTTCAACAATGTATCAAGTATAACGTACAACATGGTGACCAGTTTTATTAGTGTTTAAGGACACTTTCAACAATGTGTCAGGTATAACGTACAACATGGTGACCAGTTTTATTGGTTTTTAGCGACACTTTCAACAATGTATCAGGTATAGCGTATAACATGGTCACCAGTTTTATGGGTGTTTAGCGACACTTTCAACAATATGTCAGATATAACGTAGAACATGGTGGCCAGTTTTATTGGTGTTGAACACCACTTTCAACAATATGTTAGTTATAGCGTATAACATGGCGACCATTTTTTTGGGTGTTTAACGACACTTTCAACAATATGTCAGGTATAACGTAGAACATGGTGGCCAGTTTTATTGGTGTTGAACATCACTTTCAACAATATGAATATGTTAGTTATAATGTATAACATGGTGACCAGTTTCATTGGTGTTTAACGACACTTTCAACAATGTGTCAGGTATAGCGTATATCATGGTGACCAGTTTTATTGGTGTTTAACGACATTTTCAACAATGTGTCAGGTATAACGTATAACATGGTGACAAGTTTTATTGGTGTTTAACGACACTTTCAACAATGCGTCAGGTATAACATAGAACATGGTGACCAGTTTTATTGGTGTTTAACGACACTTTCAACAGTGTGTCAGGTATAACATATAACATGGTGACCAGTTTTATTGGTGATTAACGACACTTTCAACAATGTGTCAGGTATAGCGTATATCATGGTGACCAGTTTTATTGGTGTTTAACGACACTTTCAACAATGCGTCAGGTATAACATAGAACATGGTGACCAGTTTTATTGGTGTTTAACGACACTTTCAACAGTGTGTCAGGTATAACATATAACATGGTGACCAGTTTTATTGGTGTTTAACGACACTTTCAACAATGTATCAGGTATAGCGTATTACATGGTGACCAATTTTATTGGCGTTTAACGACACTTTCAACAATGTGTCAGTTATAGCGTATAACATGGTGACCAGTTTTATTGGTGTTTAACGACATTTTCAACAATGTTTCAGGTATAACGTATAACATGGTGACCAGTTTTATTGGTGTTTAACGACACTTTCAACAATGCATCAGGTATAACATATAACATGGTGACCAGTTTTATTAGTGTTTAACGACACTTTCAACAATGTGTCATGTATAACGTATAACATGGTGACCAGTTTAATTGGTGTTTAACGACACTTTCAACAATGTGTCAGGTATTACGTAGAACATGGTGACCAATTTTATTGGTGTTTTTTAACAACACTTTCAACAATGTGTCAGGTATAACGAATAACATGGTGACCAGTTTTATTGGTGTTTAACGACACTTTCAACAATGCGTCAGGTATAACATATAACATGGTGACCAGTTTTATTGGTGTTTAACGACACTTTCAACAATGTATCAAGTATAACGTACAACATGGTGACCAGTTTTATTGGTGTTGAATGCCACTTTCAACAATATGTCAGTTATAGCGTAGATCATGGTGACCAGTTTTATGGGTGTTTAGCGACACTTTCAACAATATGTCAGATATAACGTAGAACATGGTAGCCAGTTTTATTGGTGTTGAACACCACTTTCAACAATATGTTAGTTATAGCGTATAACATGGCGACCATTTTTTTGGGTGTTTAACGACACTTTCAACAATATGTCAGGTATAACGTAGAACATTGTGGCCAGTTTTATTGGTGTTGAACATCACTTTCAACAATATGAATATGTTAGTTATAACGTATAACATGGTGACCAGTTTTATTGGTGTTTAACGACACTTTCAACAATGTGTCAGGTATAACGTATAACATGGTGACCAGTTTTATTGGTGTTTAACGACATTTTCAACAATGTGTCAGGTATAACGTATAACATGGTGACAAGTTTTATTGGTGTTTAACGACACTTTCAACAATGCATCAGGCATAACATATAACATGGTGACCAGTTTTATTGGTGTTTAACGACACTTTCAACAGTGTGTCAGGTATAACATATAACATGGTGACCAGTTTAATTGGTGTTTAACGACACTTTCAACAATGTGTCAGGTATAGTGTATAACATGGTGACCAGTTTTATTGGTGTTTAACGACACTTTCAACAATGTATCAGGTATAGTGTATAACATGGTGACCAGTTTTATTGGTCTTAAACGACACTTTCAACAATGTATCAGGTATAATGTATAACATGGTGACCAGTTTTATTGGTGTTTAACGACACTTTCAACAATGTATCAGGTATAGTGTATAACATGGTGACCAGTTTTATTGGTCTTAAACGACACTTTCAACAATGTATCAGGTATAACGTATAACATGGTGACCAGTTTTATTGGTGTTTAACGACACTTTCAACAATGTGTCAGGGTTAACATACAGGTATTACACGGTGACCAGTTTTATTAGTGTTTAACGACACTTTCAACAATGTATCAGGTAGAGTGTATAACATGGTGACCAGTTTTATTGGTCTTAAACGACACTTTCAACAATGCATCAGGTATAACATATAACATGGTGACCAGTTTTATTGGTGTTTAGCGACACTTTCAACAATGTATCAGGTATAGCATAAAACATGGTGCCCAGTTTTATTGGTGTTTAACGACACTTTCAACAATGGGTCAGGTATAACGTATAACATGGTGACCAGTTTTATTGGTGCTTAACGACACTTTCAACAATGTGTCAGGTATAGTGTATAACATGGTGACCAGTTTTATTGGTCTTAAACGACACTTTCAACAATGTATCAGGTATAGCGTATAACATGATGACCAGTTTTATTGGCGCTTAACGACACTTTCAACAATGTGTCAGGGATAACGTACAGGTATAACACGGGGACTAGTTTTATTAGTGTTTAATGACACTTTCAACAATGTGTCAGGGATAACGTACAGGTATAACACGGTGACCAGTTTTATTGGTGTTTAACGACATTTTCAACAATGTTTCAGGTATAGCGTATGACATGGTGACCAGTTTTATTGGTGTTTAACGACACTTTCAACAATGTGTCAGGTATTACGTAGAACATGGTGACCAGTTTTATTGGTGTTTAACAACACTTTCAACAATGTGTCAGGTATAACGTATAACATGGTGACCAGTTTTATTGGTGTTTAACGACACTTTCAACAATGCGTCAGGTATAACATATAACATGGTGACCAGTTTTATTGGTGTTTAACGACACTTTCAACAATGTATCAAGTATAACGTATAACATGGTGACCAGTTTTATTGGTGTTTAACGACACTTTCAACAATGCGTCAGGTATAACATATAACATGGTGACCAGTTTTATTGGTGTTTAACGACACTTTCAACAATGTATCAAGTATAGCGTACAACATTGTGACCAGTTTTATTAGTGTTTAATGACACTTTCAACAATGTGTCAGGTATAACGTATAACATGGTGACCAGTTTTATTGGTGTTTAACGACACTTTTAACAATGTGTCAGGTATAGCGTACAACATGGTGACCAGTTTTATTAGTGTTTAACGACACTTTCAACAATGTGTCAGGTATAACGTATAACATGGTGACCAGTTTTATTGTTGTTTAACGACACTTTTAACATGTGTCAGGTATAACATACAACATGGTGACCAGTTTTATTAGTGTTTAACGACACTTTCAACAATGTGTCAGGTATAACGTATAACATGGTGACCAGTTTTATTGGTGTTTAGCGACACTTTCAACAGTGTGTCAGGTATAACATATAACATGGTGATCAGTTTTATTGGTGTTTAACGACACTTTCAACAATGTGTCAGGTATTACGTAGAACATGGTGACCAGTTTTATTGGTGTTTAACAACACTTTCAACAATGTGTCAGGTATAGCGTATAACATGGTGACCAGTTTTATTGGTGTTTAACGACACTTTCAACAATGTGTCAGGTATTACGTAGAACATGGTGACCAGTTTTATTGGCATTTAACAACACTTTCAACAATGTGTCAGGTATAACGTATAACATGGTGACCAGTTTTATTGGTGTTTAACGACACTTCCAACAATGTGTCAGGGATAACGTACAGGTATAACATGGTGACCAGTTTTATTAGTGTTTAATGACACTTTCAACAATGTGTCAGGGATAACGTACAGGTATAACACGGTGACCAATTTTATTGGTTTTTAACGACATTTTCAACAATGTTTCAGGTATAGCGTATAATATGGTGACCAGTTTTATTGGTGTTTAACGACACTTTCAACAATGCATTAGGTATAACATATAACATGGTGACCAGTTTTATTAGTGTTTAACGACACTTTCAACAATGTGTCATGTATAACGTATAACATGGTGACCAGTTTAATTGGTGTTTAACGACACTTTCAACAATGTGTCAGGTATTACGTAGAACATGGTGACCAATTTTATTGGTGTTTTTTAACAACACTTTCAACAATGTGTCAGGTATAACGAATAACATGGTGACCAGTTTTATTGGTGTTTAATGACACTTTCAACAATGCGTCAGGTATAACATATAACATGGTGACCAGTTTTATTGGTGTTTAACGACTTTCAACAATGTATCAAGTATAACGTACAACATGGTGACCAGTTTTATTAGTGTTTAAGGACACTTTCAACAATGTGTCAGGTATAACGTACAACATGGTGACCAGTTTTATTGGTTTTTAACGACACTTTCAACAATGTATCAGGTATAGCGTATAACATGGTCACCAGTTTTATGGGTGTTTAGCGACACTTTCAACAATATGTCAGATATAACGTAGAACATGGTGGCCAGTTTTATTGGTCTTAAACGACACTTTCAACAATGTATCAGGTATAACGTATAACATGGTGACCAGTTTTATTGGTGTTTAACGACACTTTCAACAATGTATCAGGTATAGTGTATAACATGGTGACCAGTTTTATTGGTCTTAAACGACACTTTCAACAATGTATCAGGTATAACGTATAACATGGTGACCAGTTTTATTGGTGTTTAACGACACTTTCAACAATGTGTCAGGGTTAACATACAGGTATTACACGGTGACCAGTTTTATTAGTGTTTAACGACACTTTCAACAATGTATCAGGTAGAGTGTATAACATGGTGACCAGTTTTATTGGTCTTAAACGACACTTTCAACAATGCATCAGGTATAACATATAACATGGTGACCAGTTTTATTGGTGTTTAGCGACACTTTCAACAATGTATCAGGTATAGCATAAAACATGGTGCCCAGTTTTATTGGTGTTTAACGACACTTTCAACAATGGGTCAGGTATAACGTATAACATGGTGACCAGTTTTATTGGTGCTTAACGACACTTTCAACAATGTGTCAGGTATAGTGTATAACATGGTGACCAGTTTTATTGGTCTTAAACGACACTTTCAACAATGTATCAGGTATAGCGTATAACATGATGACCAGTTTTATTGGCGCTTAACGACACTTTCAACAATGTGTCAGGGATAACGTACAGGTATAACACGGGGACTAGTTTTATTAGTGTTTAATGACACTTTCAACAATGTGTCAGGGATAACGTACAGGTATAACACGGTGACCAGTTTTATTGGTGTTTAACGACATTTTCAACAATGTTTCAGGTATAGCGTATGACATGGTGACCAGTTTTATTGGTGTTTAACGACACTTTCAACAATGTGTCAGGTATTACGTAGAACATGGTGACCAGTTTTATTGGTGTTTAACAACACTTTCAACAATGTGTCAGGTATAACGTATAACATGGTGACCAGTTTTATTGGTGTTTAACGACACTTTCAACAATGCGTCAGGTATAACATATAACATGGTGACCAGTTTTATTGGTGTTTAACGACACTTTCAACAATGTATCAAGTATAACGTATAACATGGTGACCAGTTTTATTGGTGTTTAACGACACTTTCAACAATGCGTCAGGTATAACATATAACATGGTGACCAGTTTTATTGGTGTTTAACGACACTTTCAACAATGTATCAAGTATAGCGTACAACATTGTGACCAGTTTTATTAGTGTTTAATGACACTTTCAACAATGTGTCAGGTATAACGTATAACATGGTGACCAGTTTTATTGGTGTTTAACGACACTTTTAACAATGTGTCAGGTATAGCGTACAACATGGTGACCAGTTTTATTAGTGTTTAACGACACTTTCAACAATGTGTCAGGTATAACGTATAACATGGTGACCAGTTTTATTGTTGTTTAACGACACTTTTAACATGTGTCAGGTATAACATACAACATGGTGACCAGTTTTATTAGTGTTTAACGACACTTTCAACAATGTGTCAGGTATAACGTATAACATGGTGACCAGTTTTATTGGTGTTTAGCGACACTTTCAACAGTGTGTCAGGTATAACATATAACATGGTGATCAGTTTTATTGGTGTTTAACGACACTTTCAACAATGTGTCAGGTATTACGTAGAACATGGTGACCAGTTTTATTGGTGTTTAACAACACTTTCAACAATGTGTCAGGTATAGCGTATAACATGGTGACCAGTTTTATTGGTGTTTAACGACACTTTCAACAATGTGTCAGGTATTACGTAGAACATGGTGACCAGTTTTATTGGCATTTAACAACACTTTCAACAATGTGTCAGGTATAACGTATAACATGGTGACCAGTTTTATTGGTGTTTAACGACACTTCCAACAATGTGTCAGGGATAACGTACAGGTATAACATGGTGACCAGTTTTATTAGTGTTTAATGACACTTTCAACAATGTGTCAGGGATAACGTACAGGTATAACACGGTGACCAATTTTATTGGTTTTTAACGACATTTTCAACAATGTTTCAGGTATAGCGTATAATATGGTGACCAGTTTTATTGGTGTTTAACGACACTTTCAACAATGCATTAGGTATAACATATAACATGGTGACCAGTTTTATTAGTGTTTAACGACACTTTCAACAATGTGTCATGTATAATGTATAACATGGTGACCAGTTTAATTGGTGTTTAACGACACTTTCAACAATGTGTCAGGTATTACGTAGAACATGGTGACCAATTTTATTGGTGTTTTTTAACAACACTTTCAACAATGTGTCAGGTATAACGAATAACATGGTGACCAGTTTTATTGGTGTTTAACGACACTTTCAACAATGCGTCAGGTATAACATATAACATGGTGACCAGTTTTATTGGTGTTTAACGACTTTCAACAATGTATCAAGTATAACGTACAACATGGTGACCAGTTTTATTAGTGTTTAAGGACACTTTCAACAATGTGTCAGGTATAACGTACAACATGGTGACCAGTTTTATTGGTTTTTAACGACACTTTCAACAATGTATCAGGTATAGCGTATAACATGGTCACCAGTTTTATGGGTGTTTAGCGACACTTTCAACAATATGTCAGATATAACGTAGAACATGGTGGCCAGTTTTATTGGTGTTGAACACCACTTTCAACAATATGTTAGTTATAGCGTATAACATGGCGACCATTTTTTTGGGTGTTTAACGACACTTTCAACAATATGTCAGGTATAACGTAGAACATGGTGGCCAGTTTTATTGGTGTTGAACATCACTTTCAACAATATGAATATGTTAGTTATAATGTATAACATGGTGACCAGTTTTATTGGTGTTTAACGACACTTTCAAAAATGTGTCAGGTATAACGTATAACATGGTGACCAGTTTTATTGGTGTTTAACGACATTTTCAACAATGTGTCAGGTATAACGTATAACATGGTGACAAGTTTTATTGGTGTTTAACGACACTTTCAACAATGCGTCAGGTATAACATAGAACATGGTGACCAGTTTTATTGGTGTTTAACGACACTTTCAACAGTGTGTCAGGTATAACATATAACATGGTGACCAGTTTAATTGGTGTTTAACGACACTTTCAACAATGTGTCAGGTATAACGTATAACATGGTGACCAGTTTTATTGGTGTTTAACGACACTTTCAACAATGTATCAGGTATAGCGTATAACATGGTGACCAATTTTATTGGCGTTTAACGACACTTTCAACAATGTGTCAGGCATAACGTATAACATGGTGACCAGTTTTATTGGTGTTTAACGACATTTTCAACAATGTTTCAGGTATAACGTATAACACGGTGACCAGTTTTATTGGTGTTTAACGACACTTTCAACAATGCATCAGGTATAACATATAACATGGTGACCAGTTTTATTAGTGTTTAACGACACTTTCAACAATGTGTCATGTATAACGTATAACATGGTGACCAGTTTAATTGGTGTTTAACGACACTTTCAACAATGTGTCAGGTATTACGTAGAACATGGTGACCAATTTTATTGGTGTTTTTTAACAACACTTTCAACAATGTGTCAGGTATAACGAATAACATGGTGACCAGTTTTATTGGTGTTTAACGACACTTTCAACAATGCGTCAGGTATAACATATAACATGGTGACCAGTTTTATTGGTGTTTAACGACACTTTCAACAATGTATCAAGTATAACGTACAACATGGTGACCATTTTTATTAGTGTTTAACGACACTTTCAACAATGTATCAGGTATAGCGTATAACATGGTTACCAGTTTTATGGGTGTTTAGCGACACTTTCAACAATATGTCAGATATAACGTAGAACATGGTGGCCAGTTTTATTGGTGTTGAACACCACTTTCAACAATATGTTAGTTATAGGGTATAACATGGCGACCATTTTTTTGGGTGTTTAACGACACTTTCAACAATATGTCAGGTATAACGTAGAACATGGTGGCCAGTTTTATTGGTGTTGAACATCACTTTCAACAATATGAATATGTTAGTTATAACGTATAACATGGTGACCAGTTTTATTGGTGTTTAACGACACTTTCAACAATGTGTCAGGTATAACGTATAACATGGTGACCAGTTTTATTGGTGTTTAACGACATTTTCAACAATGTGTCAGGTATAACGTATAACATGGTGACCAGTTTTATTGGTGTTTAACGACACTTTCAACAATGCGTCAGGTATAACATATAACATGGTGACCAGTTTTATTGGTGTTTAACGACACTTTCAACAGTGTGTCAGGTATAACATATAACATGGTGACCAGTTTAATTGGTGTTTAACGACACTTTCAACAATGTGTCAGGTATAACGTATAACATGGTGACCAGTTTTATTGGTGTTTAACGACACTTTCAACAATGTATCAGGTATAGCGTATGACATGGTGACCAGTTTTATTGGTGTTTAACGACACTTTAAACAGTGTGTCAGGTATAACATATAACATGGTGATCAGTTTTATTAGTGTTTAACTACACTGTCAACAATGTATCAGGTATAACGTATAACATTGTGACCAGTTTTATTGGTGTTTAATGACACTTTCAACAATGTGTCAGGGATAACCTACAGGTATAACACGGTGACCAATTTTATTGGTGTTTAAGGACACTTTCAACAATGCCTCAGGTATAACGTATAACATGGTGACCAGTTTTATTGGTGCTTAACGACACTTTCAACAATGTGTCAGGTATAGTGTATAACATGGTGACCAGTTTTATTGGTGTTTAACGACACTTTCAACAATGTATCAGGTATAGTGTATGACATGGTGACCAGTTTTATTGGTGTTTAACGACACTTTAAACAGTGTGTCAGGTATAACATATAACATGGTGATCAGTTTTATTAGTGTTTAACTACACTGTCAACAATGTATCAGGTATAACGTATAACATTGTGACCAGTTTTATTGGTGTTTAACGACACTTTCAACAGTGTGTCAGGTATAACATATAACATGGTGACCAGTTTTATTGGTGTTTAACGACACTTTCAACAATGTGTCAGTGATAACGTACAGGTATAACACGGTGACCAGTTTTATTAGTGTTTAATGACACTTTCAACAATGTGTCAGGGATAACGTACAGGTATAACACGGTGACCAATTTTATTGGTGTTTAACGACATTTTCAACAATGTCTCAGGTATAGCGTATGACATGGTGACCAGTTTTATTGGTGTTTAACGACACTTTCAACAATGTGTCAGGTATTACGTAGAACATGGTGACCAGTTTTATTGGTGTTTAACAACACTTTCAAAAATGTGTCAGGTATAACGTATAACATGGTGACCAGTTTTATTGGTGTTTAACGACACTTTCAACAATGCGTCAGGTATAACATATAACATGGTGACCAGTTTTATTGGTGTTTAACGACTTTCAACAATGTATCAAGTATAACGTACAACATGGTGACCAGTTTTATTAGTGTTTAAGGACACTTTCAACAATGTGTCAGGTATAACGTACAACATGGTGACCAGTTTTATTGGTTTTTAACGACACTTTCAACAATGTATCAGGTATAGCGTATAACATGGTCACCAGTTTTATGGGTGTTTAGCGACACTTTCAACAATATGTCAGATATAACGTAGAACATGGTGGCCAGTTTTATTGGTGTTGAACACCACTTTCAACAATATGTTAGTTATAGCGTATAACATGGCGACCATTTTTTTGGGTGTTTAACGACACTTTCAACAATATGTCAGGTATAACGTAGAACATGGTGGCCAGTTTTATTGGTGTTGAACATCACTTTCAACAATATGAATATGTTAGTTATAATGTATAACATGGTGACCAGTTTTATTGGTGTTTAACGACACTTTCAAAAATGTGTCAGGTATAACGTATAACATGGTGACCAGTTTTATTGGTGTTTAACGACATTTTCAACAATGTGTCAGGTATAACGTATAACATGGTGACAAGTTTTATTGGTGTTTAACGACACTTTCAACAATGCGTCAGGTATAACATAGAACATGGTGACCAGTTTTATTGGTGTTTAACGACACTTTCAACAGTGTGTCAGGTATAACATATAACATGGTGACCAGTTTAATTGGTGTTTAACGACACTTTCAACAATGTGTCAGGTATAACGTATAACATGGTGACCAGTTTTATTGGTGTTTAACGACACTTTCAACAATGTATCAGGTATAGCGTATAACATGGTGACCAATTTTATTGGCGTTTAACGACACTTTCAACAATGTGTCAGGCATAACGTATAACATGGTGACCAGTTTTATTGGTGTTTAACGACATTTTCAACAATGTTTCAGGTATAACGTATAACACGGTGACCAGTTTTATTGGTGTTTAACGACACTTTCAACAATGCATCAGGTATAACATATAACATGGTGACCAGTTTTATTAGTGTTTAACGACACTTTCAACAATGTGTCATGTATAACGTATAACATGGTGACCAGTTTAATTGGTGTTTAACGACACTTTCAACAATGTGTCAGGTATTACGTAGAACATGGTGACCAATTTTATTGGTGTTTTTTAACAACACTTTCAACAATGTGTCAGGTATAACGAATAACATGGTGACCAGTTTTATTGGTGTTTAACGACACTTTCAACAATGCGTCAGGTATAACATATAACATGGTGACCAGTTTTATTGGTGTTTAACGACACTTTCAACAATGTATCAAGTATAACGTACAACATGGTGACCATTTTTATTAGTGTTTAACGACACTTTCAACAATGTATCAGGTATAGCGTATAACATGGTTACCAGTTTTATGGGTGTTTAGCGACACTTTCAACAATATGTCAGATATAACGTAGAACATGGTGGCCAGTTTTATTGGTGTTGAACACCACTTTCAACAATATGTTAGTTATAGGGTATAACATGGCGACCATTTTTTTGGGTGTTTAACGACACTTTCAACAATATGTCAGGTATAACGTAGAACATGGTGGCCAGTTTTATTGGTGTTGAACATCACTTTCAACAATATGAATATGTTAGTTATAACGTATAACATGGTGACCAGTTTTATTGGTGTTTAACGACACTTTCAACAATGTGTCAGGTATAACGTATAACATGGTGACCAGTTTTATTGGTGTTTAACGACATTTTCAACAATGTGTCAGGTATAACGTATAACATGGTGACCAGTTTTATTGGTGTTTAACGACACTTTCAACAATGCGTCAGGTATAACATATAACATGGTGACCAGTTTTATTGGTGTTTAACGACACTTTCAACAGTGTGTCAGGTATAACATATAACATGGTGACCAGTTTAATTGGTGTTTAACGACACTTTCAACAATGTGTCAGGTATAACGTATAACATGGTGACCAGTTTTATTGGTGTTTAACGACACTTTCAACAATGTATCAGGTATAGCGTATGACATGGTGACCAGTTTTATTGGTGTTTAACGACACTTTAAACAGTGTGTCAGGTATAACATATAACATGGTGATCAGTTTTATTAGTGTTTAACTACACTGTCAACAATGTATCAGGTATAACGTATAACATTGTGACCAGTTTTATTGGTGTTTAATGACACTTTCAACAATGTGTCAGGGATAACCTACAGGTATAACACGGTGACCAATTTTATTGGTGTTTAAGGACACTTTCAACAATGCCTCAGGTATAACGTATAACATGGTGACCAGTTTTATTGGTGCTTAACGACACTTTCAACAATGTGTCAGGTATAGTGTATAACATGGTGACCAGTTTTATTGGTGTTTAACGACACTTTCAACAATGTATCAGGTATAGTGTATGACATGGTGACCAGTTTTATTGGTGTTTAACGACACTTTAAACAGTGTGTCAGGTATAACATATAACATGGTGATCAGTTTTATTAGTGTTTAACTACACTGTCAACAATGTATCAGGTATAACGTATAACATTGTGACCAGTTTTATTGGTGTTTAACGACACTTTCAACAGTGTGTCAGGTATAACATATAACATGGTGACCAGTTTTATTGGTGTTTAACGACACTTTCAACAATGTGTCAGTGATAACGTACAGGTATAACACGGTGACCAGTTTTATTAGTGTTTAATGACACTTTCAACAATGTGTCAGGGATAACGTACAGGTATAACACGGTGACCAATTTTATTGGTGTTTAACGACATTTTCAACAATGTCTCAGGTATAGCGTATGACATGGTGACCAGTTTTATTGGTGTTTAACGACACTTTCAACAATGTGTCAGGTATTACGTAGAACATGGTGACCAGTTTTATTGGTGTTTAACAACACTTTCAAAAATGTGTCAGGTATAACGTATAACATGGTGACCAGTTTTATTGGTGTTTAACGACACTTTCAACAATGCGTCAGGTATAACATATAACATGGTGACCAGTTTTATTGGTGTTTAACGACACTTTCAACAATGCATCAGGTATAACATATAACATGGTGACCAGTTTTATTAGTGTTTAGCGACACTTTCAACAGTGTGTCAGGTATAACATATAACATGGTGACCAGTTTAATTGGTGTTTAACGACACTTTCAACAATGTGTCAGGTATAACGTATAACATGGTGACCAGTTTTATTGGTGTTTAACGACACTTTCAACAATGTATCAGGTATAGCGTATGACATGGTGACCAGTTTTATTGGTGTTTAACGACACTTTAAACAGTGTGTCAGGTATAACATATAACATGGTGATCAGTTTTATTAGTGTTTAACTACACTGTCAACAATGTATCAGGTATAACGTATAACATTGTGACCAGTTTTATTGGTGTTTAATGACACTTTCAACAATGTGTCAGGGATAACCTACAGGTATAACACGGTGACCAATTTTATTGGTGTTTAAGGACACTTTCAACAATGCCTCAGGTATAACGTATAACATGGTGACCAGTTTTATTGGTGCTTAACGACACTTTCAACAATGTGTCAGGTATAGTGTATAACATGGTGACCAGTTTTATTGGTGTTTAACGACACTTTCAACAATGTATCAGGTATAGTGTATGACATGGTGACCAGTTTTATTGGTGTTTAACGACACTTTAAACAGTGTGTCAGGTATAACATATAACATGGTGATCAGTTTTATTAGTGTTTAACTACACTGTCAACAATGTATCAGGTATAACGTATAACATTGTGACCAGTTTTATTGGTGTTTAACGACACTTTCAACAGTGTGTCAGGTATAACATATAACATGGTGACCAGTTTTATTGGTGTTTAACGACACTTTCAACAATGTGTCAGTGATAACGTACAGGTATAACACGGTGACCAGTTTTATTAGTGTTTAATGACACTTTCAACAATGTGTCAGGGATAACGTACAGGTATAACACGGTGACCAATTTTATTGGTGTTTAACGACATTTTCAACAATGTCTCAGGTATAGCGTATGACATGGTGACCAGTTTTATTGGTGTTTAACGACACTTTCAACAATGTGTCAGGTATTACGTAGAACATGGTGACCAGTTTTATTGGTGTTTAACAACACTTTCAAAAATGTGTCAGGTATAACGTATAACATGGTGACCAGTTTTATTGGTGTTTAACGACACTTTCAACAATGCGTCAGGTATAACATATAACATGGTGACCAGTTTTATTGGTGTTTAACGACACTTTCAACAATGCATCAGGTATAACATATAACATGGTGACCAGTTTTATTAGTGTTTAGCGACACTTTCAACAATGTGTCAGGTATAACGTATAACATGGTGACCAGTTTTATTGGTGTTTACCGACACTTTTAACAATGTGTCAGGTATAGCGTACAACATGGTGACCAGTTTTATTAGTGTTTAACGACACTTTCAACAATGTGTCAGGTATAACGTATAACATGGTGACCAGTTTTATTGGTGTTTAACGACACTTTCAACAGTGTGTCAGGTATAACATATAACATGGTGACCAGTTTTATTGGTGTTTAACGACACTTTCAACAATGTGTCAGGTACTACGTAGAACATGGTGACCAGTTTTATTGGTGTTTAACAACACTTTCAACAATGTGTAAGGTATAGCGTATAACATGGTGACCAGTTTTATTGGTGTTTAACGACATTTTCAACAATGTGTCAGGTATTACGTAGAACATGGTGACCAGTTTTATTGGTGTTTAACAACACTTTCAACAATGTGTCAGGAATAACGTACAACATGGTGACCAGTTTTATTGGTGTTTAACGACACTTTCAACAATGTGTCAGGTATTACGTAGAACATGGTGACCAGTTTTATTGGTGTTTAACAACACTTTCAACAATGTGTCAGGTATAACGTATAACATGGTGACCAGTTTTATTGGTGTTTAACGACACTTTAAATAATGTATCAGGTATAACGTATAACATGGTGACCAGTTTTATTGGTGTTTAACGTCACTTCCAACAATGTGTCAGGTATTATGTAGAACATGGTGACCAGTTTTATTGGTGTTTAACAACACTTTCAACAATGTGTCAGGTATAACGAATAACATGGTTACCAGTTTTATTGGTGTTTAACGACACTTTCAACAATGCGTCAGGTATAACATATAACATGGTGACCAGTTTTATTGGTGTTTAATGACACTTTCAACAATGTATCAAGTATAACGTACGACATGGTGACCAGTTTTATTAGTGTTTAAGGACACTTTCAACAATGTGTCAGGTATAACGTATAACATGGTGACCAGTTTTATTGGTGTTTAACGACACTTTCAACAGTGTGTCAGGTATAACGTATAACATGGTGACCAGTTTTATTGGTGTTTAACGACACTTTCAACAGTGTGTCAGGTATAACATATAACATGGTGACCAGTTTTATTGGTGTTTAACGACACTTTCAACAATGTGTCAGGTATTACGTATAACATGGTGACCAGTTTTATTGGTATTTAACGACACTTTCATCAGTGTGTCAGGTATAACATATAACATGGTGACCAATTTTATTGGCGTTTAACGACACTTTCATCAGTGTGTCAGGGATAACGTACAGGTATAACACGGTGACCAGTTTTATTCGTGTTTAATGACACTTTCAACAATGTGTCAGGTATAACGTACAACATGGTGACCAGTTTTATTAGTGTTTAACTACACTTTCAACAATGTGTCAGGTATAACGTATAACATGGAGACCAGTTTTATTGGTGTTTAACGACACTTTAAACAATGTGTCAGGTATAGCGTATAACATGGTGACCAGTTTTGTTGGTGTTTAACGACACTTTCAACAATGTATCAGGTATAGCGTATAACATGGTGACCAGTTTTATTGGTGTTTAACGACACTTTCAACAATGTATCAGGTATAGCGTATAACATGGTGACGAGTTTTATTGGTGTTTAACGACACTTTCAAAAATGTATCAGGTATAACGTATAACATGGTGACCAGTTTTATTGGCGTTTAACGACACTTTCAACAATGTGTCAGGGATAACGTACAGGTATAACACGGTGACCAGTTTTATTAGTGTTTAATGACACTTTCAACAATGTATCAGGTATTAACGTAGAACATGGTGACCAATTTTATTGGTGTTTAACAACACTTTCAACAATGTGTCAGGTATAGCGTATAACATGGTGACCAGTTTTATTGGTGTTTAACGACATTTTCAACAATGTGTCAGGTATTACGTAGAACATGGTGACCAGTTTTATTGGTGTTTAACAACACTTTCAACAATGTGTCAGATATAACGTATAACATGGTGACCAGTTTTATTGGTGTTTAACGACACTTTCAACAATGTATCAGGTATAGCATATAACATGGTGACCAGTTTTATTGGTGTTTAACGACACTTTAAACAATGTATCAGGTATAACGTATAACATGGTGACCAGTTTTATTGGTGTTTAACGACACTTCCAACAATGTGTCAGGTATTATGTAGAACATGGTGACCAGTTTTATTGGTGTTTAACAACACTTTCAACAATGTGTCAGGTATAACGAATAACATGGTTACCAGTTTTATTGGTGTTTAATGACACTTTCAACAATGCGTCAGGTATAACATATAACATGGTGACCAGTTTTATTGGTGTTTAATGACACTTTCAACAATGTATCAAGTATAACGTACGACATGGTGACCAGTTTTATTAGTGTTTAAGGACACTTTCAACAATGTGTCAGGTATAACGTATAACATGGTGACCAGTTTTATTGGTGTTTAACGACACTTTCAACAGTGTGTCAGGTATAACGTATAACATGGTGACCAGTTTTATTGGTGTTTAACGACACTTTCAACAGTGTGTCAGGTATAACATATAACATGGTGACCAGTTTTATTGGTGTTTAACGACACTTTCAACAATGTGTCAGGTACTACGTAGAACATGGTGACCAGTTTTATTGGTGTTTAACAACACTTTCAACAATGTGTCAGGTATAGCGTATAACATGGTGACCAGTTTTATTGGTGTTTAACGACATTTTCAACAATGTGTCAGGTATTACGTAGAACATGGTGACCAGTTTTATTGGTGTTTAACAACACTTTCAACAATGTGTCAGGAATAACGTACAACATGGTGACCAGTTTTATTGGTGTTTAACGACACTTTCAACAATGTGTCAGGTATTACGTAGAACATGGTGACCAGTTTTATTGGTGTTTAACAACACTTTCAACAATGTGTCAGGTATAACGTATAACATGGTGACCAGTTTTATTGGTGTTTAACGACACTTTAAATAATGTATCAGGTATAACGTATAACATGGTGACCAGTTTTATTGGTGTTTAACGTCACTTCCAACAATGTGTCAGGTATTATGTAGAACATGGTGACCAGTTTTATTGGTGTTTAACAACACTTTCAACAATGTGTCAGGTATAACGAATAACATGGTTACCAGTTTTATTGGTGTTTAACGACACTTTCAACAATGCGTCAGGTATAACATATAACATGGTGACCAGTTTTATTGGTGTTTAATGACACTTTCAACAATGTATCAAGTATAACGTACGACATGGTGACCAGTTTTATTAGTGTTTAAGGACACTTTCAACAATGTGTCAGGTATAACGTATAACATGGTGACCAGTTTTATTGGTGTTTAACGACACTTTCAACAGTGTGTCAGGTATAACGTATAACATGGTGACCAGTTTTATTGGTGTTTAACGACACTTTCAACAGTGTGTTAGGTATAACATATAACATGGTGACCAGTTTTATTGGTGTTTAACGACACTTTCAACAATGTGTCAGGTATTACGTATAACATGGTGACCAGTTTTATTGGTATTTAACGACACTTTCATCAGTGTGTCAGGTATAACATATAACATGGTGACCAATTTTATTGGCGTTTAACGACACTTTCATCAGTGTGTCAGGGATAACGTACAGGTATAACACGGTGACCAGTTTTATTCGTGTTTAATGACACTTTCAACAATGTGTCAGGTATAACGTACAACATGGTGACCAGTTTTATTAGTGTTTAACTACACTTTCAACAATGTGTCAGGTATAACGTATAACATGGAGACCAGTTTTATTGGTGTTTAACGACACTTTAAACAATGTGTCAGGTATAGCGTATAACATGGTGACCAGTTTTGTTGGTGTTTAACGACACTTTCAACAATGTATCAGGTATAGCGTATAACATGGTGACCAGTTTTATTGGTGTTTAACGACACTTTCAACAATGTATCAGGTATAGCGTATAACATGGTGACGAGTTTTATTGGTGTTTAACGACACTTTCAAAAATGTATCAGGTATAACGTATAACATGGTGACCAGTTTTATTGGCGTTTAACGACACTTTCAACAATGTGTCAGGGATAACGTACAGGTATAACACGGTGACCAGTTTTATTAGTGTTTAATGACACTTTCAACAATGTATCAGGTATTAACGTAGAACATGGTGACCAATTTTATTGGTGTTTAACAACACTTTCAACAATGTGTCAGGTATAGCGTATAACATGGTGACCAGTTTTATTGGTGTTTAACGACATTTTCAACAATGTGTCAGGTATTACGTAGAACATGGTGACCAGTTTTATTGGTGTTTAACAACACTTTCAACAATGTGTCAGATATAACGTATAACATGGTGACCAGTTTTATTGGTGTTTAACGACACTTTCAACAATGTATCAGGTATAGCATATAACATGGTGACCAGTTTTATTGGTGTTTAACGACACTTTAAACAATGTATCAGGTATAACGTATAACATGGTGACCAGTTTTATTGGTGTTTAACGACACTTCCAACAATGTGTCAGGTATTATGTAGAACATGGTGACCAGTTTTATTGGTGTTTAACAACACTTTCAACAATGTGTCAGGTATAACGAATAACATGGTTACCAGTTTTATTGGTGTTTAATGACACTTTCAACAATGCGTCAGGTATAACATATAACATGGTGACCAGTTTTATTGGTGTTTAATGACACTTTCAACAATGTATCAAGTATAACGTACGACATGGTGACCGGTTTTATTAGTGTTTAAGGACACTTTCAACAATGTGTCAGGTATAACGTATAACATGGTGACCAGTTTTATTGGTGTTTAACGACACTTTCAACAGTGTGTCAGGTATAACGTATAACATGGTGACCAGTTTTATTGGTGTTTAACGACACTTTCAACAGTGTGTCAGGTATAACATATAACATGGTGACCAGTTTTATTGGTGTTTAACGACACTTTCAACAATGTGTCAGGTATTACGTATAACATGGTGACCAGTTTTATTGGTATTTAACGACACTTTCATCAGTGTGTCAGGTATAACATATAACATGGTGACCAATTTTATTGGCGTTTAACGACACTTTCATCAGTGTGTCAGGGATAACGTACAGGTATAACACGGTGACCAGTTTTATTCGTGTTTAATGACACTTTCAACAATGTGTCAGGTATAACGTACAACATGGTGACCAGTTTTATTAGTGTTTAACTACACTTTCAACAATGTGTCAGGTATAACGTATAACATGGAGACCAGTTTTATTGGTGTTTAACGACACTTTAAACAATGTGTCAGGTATAGCGTATAACATGGTGACCAGTTTTGTTGGTGTTTAATGACACTTTCAACAATGTATCAGGTATAGCGTATAACATGGTGACCAGTTTTATTGGTGTTTAGCGACACTTTCAACAATGTATCAGGTATAGCGTATAACATGGTGACGAGTTTTATTGGTGTTTAACGACACTTTCAAAAATGTATCAGGTATAACGTATAACATGGTGACCAGTTTTATTGGCGTTTAACGACACTTTCAACAATGTGTCAGGGATAACGTACAGGTATAACACGGTGACCAGTTTTATTAGTGTTTAATGACACTTTCAACAATGTATCAGGTATTAACGTAGAACATGGTGACCAATTTTATTGGTGTTTAACAACACTTTCAACAATGAGTCAGGGATAACGTACAGGTATAACACGGTGACCAGTTTTATTAGTGTTTAATGACACTTTCAACAATGTTTCAGGGATAACGTACAGGTAGAACACGGTGACCAATTTTATTGGTGTTTAACGACATTTTCAACAATGTTTCAGGTATAGCGTATAACATGGTGACCAGTTTTATTGGTGTTTAACGACACTTTCAACAATGCATCAGGTATAACATATAACATGGTGACCAGTTTTATTGGTGTTTAACGACACTTTCAACAATGCGTCAGGTATAACATATAACATGGTGACCAGTTTTATTGGTGTTTAACGACACTTTCAACAATGTGTCAGGTATAACGTACAACATGGTGACCAGTTTTATTAGTGTTTAATGACATTTTCAACAATGTGTCAGGTATAACGTATAACATGGTGAACAGTTTTATTGGTGTTTAACGACACTTTCAACAATGTGTCAGGTATAACGTACAACATGGTGACCAGTTTTATTAGTGTTCAACGACACTTTCAACATTGTGTCAGGTATAACGTATAACATGGTGACCAGTTTTATTGGTATTTAAAGACACTTTCAACAATGTGTCAGGTATAACGTATAACATGGTGACCAGTTTTATTGGTGTTTAACAACACTTTAAGCAATGCGTCAGGTATTACGTATAACATGGTGACCAGTTTTATTGGTGTTTAACGACACTTCAACAATGTATCAGGTATAGCATATAACATGGTGCCCAGTTTTATTGGTGTTTAACGACACTTTCAACAATGTGTCAGGTATAGCGTATGACATGTTGGCCAGTTTTATTTGTATTAACACCACTGTCAACAATATTTCAGCTATGATGTATAATATGGCATTCAGTTTTATTGGCGTTTAATGACACTTTCAACAATGTGTCAGGTATAACGTATACCATGGTGACCAGTTTTATTGGTGTTTAACGACACTTTCAGCAATGTGTCAGGTATAAGGCCAAAAAAAAAAATATGTCTGTTTACGGTTACCCGACCGACCCTATTTTCAGCGGCGACCCTAGTTCATTTTATCGGTAAATCAAAAGTGAAAGTGGACACATCAGAAATCTTTGGCCTAAAAAACTGTTTCCGTTATATCCTGAAAAATAATAGCCATCAATTTTTTTATTATACGACCGCAACAATTTGTATGAGGTATTATAACACCTTCAGACTGGAGAGCAATTAAATATATTCTAAAGTCCGGTACCTTTTCCGGATACGGATAGGTTCGCAATCCGGAATTTACGTATGTGAAATAAAATGAAAATATAAAATAAAATGGAAATCCGACCTACCTACACTTTTTTTTGGAGGATGTAACCGTAAACAGACATATATTTTTGTTTGGCCCAACGTATGACATGTTGGCCAGTTTTATTGGTATTAATGCCACTGTCAACAATATTTCAGCTATGATGTATAATATGGTGACCAGTTTTATTGGTGTTTAACGACACTTTCAACAATGTGTCAGGTATAGCGTATTACATGGTGACCAGTTTTATTGGTGTTTAACGACACTTTCAACAATGCGCCAGGTATAACATATAACATGGTGACCAGTTTTATTAGTGTTTAACGACACTTTCAACAATGTGTCAGGTATAACGTATAACATGGTGACCAGTTTTATTAGTGTTTAACGACACTTTCAACAATGTGTCAGGTATAACGTATAACATGGTGAACAGTTTTATTGGTGTTTAACGACACTTTCAACAATGTGTCAGGTATAACGTACAACATGGTGACCAGTTTTATTGGTGTTCAAAGACACTTTCAACAATGTGTCAGGTATTACGTATAACATGGTGACCAGTTTTATTGGTATTTAACGACACTTACAACAGTGTGTCAGGTATAACATATAACATGGTGACCAATTTTATTGGCGTTTAACGACACTTACATCAGTGTGTCAGGGATAACGTACAGGTATAACACGGTGACCAGTTTTATTCGTGTTTAATGACACTTTCAACAATGTGTCAGGTATAACGTACAACATGGTGACCAGTTTTATTAGTGTTTAACTACACTTTCAACAATGTGTCAGGTATAACGTATAACATGGTGACCAGTTTTATTGGTGTTTAACGACACTTTAAACAATGTGTCAGGTATAACGTAGAACATAGTGACCAGGTTTATTGGTGTTTAACGACACTTTAAACAATGTATCAGGTATAGTGTATAACATGGTGACCAGTTTTATTGGTGTTTAACGACACTTTAAACAATGTATCAGGTATAACGTATAACATGGTGACCAGTTTTATTAGTGTTTAATGACACTTTCAACAATGTGTCAGGGATAACGTACAGGTATAACACGGTGACCAATTTTATTGGTGTTTAACGACATTTTCAACAATGCTTCAGGTATAACGTATAACATGGTGACCAGTTTTATTGGTGTTTAACGACACTTTCAACAATGTGTCAGGTATTATGTAGAACATGGTGACCAGTTTTATTGGTGTTTAACAACACTTTCAACAATGTGTCAGGTATAACGAATAACATGGTTACCAGTTTTATTGGTGTTTAACGACACTTTCAACAATGCGTCAGGTATAACATATAACATGGTGACCAGTTTTATTGGTGTTTAACGACACTTTCAACAATGTGTCAGGTATTACGTATAACATGGTGACCAGTTTTATTGGTATTTAACGACACTTTCATCAGTGTGTCAGGTATAACATATAACATGGTGACCAGTTTTATTGGCGTTTAACGACACTTTCATCAGTGTGTCAGGGATAACGTACAGGTATAACACGGTGACCAGTTTTATTCGTGTTTAATGACACTTTCAACAATGTGTCAGGTATAACGTACAACATGGTGACCAGTTTTATTAGTGTTTAACTACACTTTCAACAATGTGTCAGGTATAACGTATAACATGGTGACCAGTTTTATTGGTGTTTAACGACACTTTAAACAATGTGTCAGGTATAGCGTATAACATGGTGACCAGTTTTGTTGTTGTTTAACGACACTTTCAACAATGTATCAGGTATAGCGTATAACATGGTGACCAGTTTTATTGGTGTTTAACGACACTTTCAACAATGTATCAGGTATAGCGTATAACATGGTGACCAGTTTTATTGGTGTTTAACGACACTTTCAACAATGTATCAGGTATAACGTATAACATGGTGACCAGTTTTATTGGCGTTTAACGACACTTTCAACAATGTGTCAGGGATAACGTACAGGTATAACACGGTGACCAGTTTTATTAGTGTTTAATGACACTTTCAACAATGTATCAGGTATTAACGTAGAACATGGTGACCAATTTTATTGGTGTTTAACAACACTTTCAACAATGTGTCAGGGATAACGTACAGGTATAACACGGTGACCAGTTTTATTAGTGTTTAATGACACTTTCAACAATGTTTCAGGGATAACGTACAGGTAGAACACGGTGACCAATTTTATTGGTGTTTAACGACATTTTCAACAATGTTTCAGGTATAACGTATAACATGGTGACCAGTTTTATTGGTGTTTAACGACACTTTCTACAATGCATCAGGTATAACATATAACATGGTGACCAGTTTTATTGGTGTTTAACGACACTTTCAACAATGCGTCAGGTATAACATATAACATCGTGACCAGTTTTATTGGTGTTTAACGACACTTTCAACAATGTGTCAGGTATAACGTACAACATGGTGACCAGTTTTATTAGTGTTTAATGACATTTTCAACAATGTGTCAGGTATAACGTATAACATGGTGAACAGTTTTATTGGTGTTTAACGACACTTTCAACAATGTGTCAGGTATAACATACAACATGGTGACCAGTTTTATTAGTGTTCAACGACACTTTCAACATTGTGTCAGGTATAACGTATAACATGGTGACCAGTTTTATTGGTATTTAACGACACTTTCAACAATGTGTCAGGTATAACGTATAACATGGTGACCAGTTTTATTGGTGTTTAACAACACTTTAAGCAATGCGTCAGGTATTACGTATAACATGGTGACCAGTTTTATTGGTGTTTAACGACACTTTCAACAGTGTATCAGGTATAGCATATAACATGGTGCCCAGTTTTATTGGTGTTTAACGACACTTTCAACAATGTGTCAGGTATAACGTATGACATGTTGGCCAGTTTTATTTGTATTAACACCACTGTCAACAATATTTCAGCTATGATGTATAATATGGCATTCAGTTTTATTGGCGTTTAATGACACTTTCAACAATGTGTCAGGTATAACGTATACCATGGTGACCAGTTTTATTGGTGTTTAACGACACTTTCAGCAATGTGTCAGGTATAAGGCCAAAAAAAAAAATATGTCTGTTTACGGTTACCCGACCGACCCTATTTTCAGCGGCGACCCTAGTTCATTTTATCGGTAAATCAAAAGTGAAAGTGGACACATCAGAAATCTTTGGCCTAAAAAACTGTTTCCGTTATATCCTGAAAAATAATAGCCATCAATTTTTTTATTATACGACCGCAACAATTTGTATGAGGTATTATAACACCTTCAAACTGGAGAGCAATCAAATATATTCTAAAGTCCGGTACCTTTTCCGGATACGGATAGGTCCGCAATCCGGAATTTACGTATGTGAAATAAAATGAAAATATAAAATAAAATGGAAATCCGACCTACCTACCCTTTTTTTTGGAGGATGTAACCGTAAACAGACATATATTTTTGTTTGGCCCAACGTATGACATGTTGGCCAGTTTTATTGGTATTAATGCCACTGTCAACAATATTTCAGCTATGATGTATAATATGGTGACCAGTTTTATTGGTGTTTAACGACACTTTCAACAATGTGTCAGGTATAGCGTATTACATGGTGACCAGTTTTATTGGTGTTTAACGACACTTTCAACAATGCGCCAGGTATAACATATAACATGGTGACCAGTTTTATTGGTGTTTAACGACACTTTCAACAATGTGTCAGGTATAACGTATAACATGGTGACCAGTTTTATTAGTGTTTAACGACACTTTCAACAATGTGTCAGGTATAACGTATAACATGGTGACCAGTTTTATTGGTGTTTAACGACACTTTCAACAATGCGCCAGGTATAACATATAACATGGTGACCAGTTTTATTGGTGTTTAACGACACTTTCAACAATGTGTCAGGTATAACGTATAACATGGTGACCAGTTTTATTAGTGTTTAACGACACTTTCAACAATGTGTCAGGTATAACGTACAACATGGTGACCAGTTTTATTGGTGTTCAAAGACACTTTCAACAATGTGTCAGGTATTACGTATAACATGATGACCAGTTTTATTGGTATTTAACGACACTTTCAACAGTGTGTCAGGTATAACATATAACATGGTGACCAATTTTATTGGCGTTTAACGACACTTTCATCAGTGTGTCAGGGATAACGTACAGGTATAACACGGTGACCAGTTTTATTCGTGTTTAATGACACTTTCAACAATGTGTCAGGTATAACGAACAACATGGTGACCAGTTTTATTAGTGTTTAACTACACTTTCAACAATGTGTCAGGTATAACGTATAACATGGTGACCAGTTTTATTGGTGTTTAACGACACTTTAAACAATGTGTCAGGTATAACGTAGAACATAGTGACCAGGTTTATTGGTGTTTAACGACACTTTAAACAATGTATCAGGTATAGCGTATAACATGGTGACCAGTTTTATTGGTGTTTAACGACACTTTAAACAATGTATCAGGTATAGCGTATAACATGGTGACCAGTTTTATTGGTGTTTAATGCCACTTTAAACAATGTGTCAGGTATAGCATATAACATGGTGACCAGTTTTATTGGTGTTTAACGACACTTTAAACAATGTATCAGGTATAGCGTATAACATGGTGACCAGTTTTATTGGTGTTTAACGACACTTTAAACAATGTATCAGGTATAACGTATAACATGGTGACCAGTTTTATTAGTGTTTAATGACACTTTCAACAATGTGTCAGGGATAACGTACAGGTATAACACGGTGACCAATTGTATTGGTGTTTAACGACATTTTCAACAATGCTTCAGGTATAACGTATAACATGGTGACCAGTTTTATTGGTGTTTAACAACACTTTCAACAATGTGTCAGGTATAACGAATAACATGGTTACCAGTTTTATTGGTGTTTATCGACACTTTCAACAATGCGTCAGGTATAACATATAACATGGTGACCAGTTTTATTGGTGTTTAACGACACTTTCAACAATGTATCAAGTATAACGTGCAACATGGTGACCAGTTTTATTAGTGTTTAAGGACACTTTCAACAATGTGTCAGATATAACGTATAACATGGTGACCAGTTTTATTGGTGTTTAACGACACTTTCAACAGTGCGTCAGGTATAACGTATAACATGGTGACCAGTTTTATTGGTGTTTAACGACACTTTCAACAGTGTGACAGGTATAACATATAACATGGTGACCAGTTTTATTGGTGTTTAACGACACTTTCAACAATGTGTCAGGTATAGCGTATAACATGGTGACCAGTTTTGTTGGTGTTTAACGACACTTTCAACAATGTGTCAGGTATAGCGTATAACATGGTGACCAATTTTATTGGTGTTTAACAACACTTTCAACAATGTGTCAGGGATAACGTACAGGTATAACACGGTGACCAGTTTTATTAGTGTTTAATGACACTTTCAACAATGTTTCAGGGATAACGTACAGGTAGAACACGGTGACCAATTTTATTGGTGTTTAACGACATTTTCAACAATGTTTCAGGTATAACGTATAACATGGTGACCAGTTTTATTGGTGTTTAACGACACTTTCTACAATGCATCAGGTATAACATATAACATGGTGACCAGTTTTATTGGTGTTTAACGACACTTTCAACAATGCGTCAGGTATAACATATAACATCGTGACCAGTTTTATTGGTGTTTAACGACACTTTCAACAATGTGTCAGGTATAACGTACAACATGGTGACCAGTTTTATTAGTGTTTAATGACATTTTCAACAATGTGTCAGGTATAACGTATAACATGGTGAACAGTTTTATTGGTGTTTAACGACACTTTCAACAATGTGTCAGGTATAACATACAACATGGTGACCAGTTTTATTAGTGTTCAACGACACTTTCAACATTGTGTCAGGTATAACGTATAACATGGTGACCAGTTTTATTGGTATTTAACGACACTTTCAACAATGTGTCAGGTATAACGTATAACATGGTGACCAGTTTTATTGGTGTTTAACAACACTTTAAGCAATGCGTCAGGTATTACGTATAACATGGTGACCAGTTTTATTGGTGTTTAACGACACTTTCAACAGTGTATCAGGTATAGCATATAACATGGTGCCCAGTTTTATTGGTGTTTAACGACACTTTCAACAATGTGTCAGGTATAACGTATGACATGTTGGCCAGTTTTATTTGTATTAACACCACTGTCAACAATATTTCAGCTATGATGTATAATATGGCATTCAGTTTTATTGGCGTTTAATGACACTTTCAACAATGTGTCAGGTATAACGTATACCATGGTGACCAGTTTTATTGGTGTTTAACGACACTTTCAGCAATGTGTCAGGTATAAGGCCAAAAAAAAAAATATGTCTATTTACGGTTACCCGACCGACCCTATTTTCAGCGGCGACCCTAGTTCATTTTATCGGTAAATCAAAAGTGAAAGTGGACACATCAGAAATCTTTGGCCTAAAAAACTGTTTCCGTTATATCCTGAAAAATAATAGCCATCAATTTTTTTATTATACGACCGCAACAATTTGTATGAGGTATTATAACACCTTCAAACTGGAGAGCAATCAAATATATTCTAAAGTCCGGTACCTTTTCCGGATACGGATAGGTCCGCAATCCGGAATTTACGTATGTGAAATAAAATGAAAATATAAAATAAAATGGAAATCCGACCTACCTACCCTTTTTTTTGGAGGATGTAACCGTAAACAGACATATATTTTTGTTTGGCCCAACGTATGACATGTTGGCCAGTTTTATTGGTATTAATGCCACTGTCAACAATATTTCAGCTATGATGTATAATATGGTGACCAGTTTTATTGGTGTTTAACGACACTTTCAACAATGTGTCAGGTATAGCGTATTACATGGTGACCAGTTTTATTGGTGTTTAACGACACTTTCAACAATGCGCCAGGTATAACATATAACATGGTGACCAGTTTTATTGGTGTTTAACGACACTTTCAACAATGTGTCAGGTATAACGTATAACATGGTGACCAGTTTTATTAGTGTTTAACGACACTTTCAACAATGTGTCAGGTATAACGTATAACATGGTGACCAGTTTTATTGGTGTTTAACGACACTTTCAACAATGCGCTAGGTATAACATATAACATGGTGACCAGTTTTATTGGTGTTTAACGACACTTTCAACAATGTGTCAGGTATAACGTATAACATGGTGACCAGTTTTATTAGTGTTTAACGACACTTTCAACAATGTGTCAGGTATAACGTACAACATGGTGACCAGTTTTATTGGTGTTCAAAGACACTTTCAACAATGTGTCAGGTATTACGTATAACATGATGACCAGTTTTATTGGTATTTAACGACACTTTCAACAGTGTGTCAGGTATAACATATAACATGGTGACCAATTTTATTGGCGTTTAACGACACTTTCATCAGTGTGTCAGGGATAACGTACAGGTATAACACGGTGACCAGTTTTATTCGTGTTTAATGACACTTT
The DNA here is from genome assembly GCA_963680875.1 of Bathymodiolus brooksi. Lineage (NCBI taxonomy): Eukaryota > Metazoa > Mollusca > Bivalvia > Mytilida > Modiolidae > Bathymodiolus > Bathymodiolus brooksi. Next base: position 7,531,309 of record OY804583.1, on the reverse strand, counting down.
CAACAATGTGTCAGGTATAACGTACAACATGGTGACCAGTTTTATTAGTGTTTAACTACACTTTCAACAATGTGTCAGGTATAACGTATAACATGGTGACCAGTTTTATTGGTGTTTAACGACACTTTAAACAATGTGTCAGGTATAACGTAGAACATAGTGACCAGGTTTATTGGTGTTTAACGACACTTTAAACAATGTATCAGGTATAGCGTATAACATGGTGACCAGTTTTATTGGTGTTTAACGACACTTTAAACAATGTATCAGGTATAGCGTATAACATGGTGACCAGTTTTATTGGTGTTTAATGCCACTTTAAACAATGTGTCAGGTATAGCATATAACATGGTGACCAGTTTTATTGGTGTTTAACGACACTTTAAACAATGTATCAGGTATAGCGTATAACATGGTGACCAGTTTTATTGGTGTTTAACGACACTTTAAACAATGTATCAGGTATAACGTATAACATGGTGACCAGTTTTATTAGTGTTTAATGACACTTTCAACAATGTGTCAGGGATAACGTACAGGTATAACACGGTGACCAATTGTATTGGTGTTTAACGACATTTTCAACAATGCTTCAGGTATAACGTATAACATGGTGACCAGTTTTATTGGTGTTTAACGACACTTTCTACAATGCATCAGGTATAACATATAACATGGTGACCAGTTTTATTGGTGTTTAACGACACTTTCAACAATGCGTCAGGTATAACATATAACATCGTGACCAGTTTTATTGGTGTTTAACGACACTTTCAACAATGTGTCAGGTATAACGTACAACATGGTGACCAGTTTTATTAGTGTTTAATGACATTTTCAACAATGTGTCAGGTATAACGTATAACATGGTGAACAGTTTTATTGGTGTTTAACGACACTTTCAACAATGTGTCAGGTATAACATACAACATGGTGACCAGTTTTATTAGTGTTCAACGACACTTTCAACATTGTGTCAGGTATAACGTATAACATGGTGACCAGTTTTATTGGTATTTAACGACACTTTCAACAATGTGTCAGGTATAACGTATAACATGGTGACCAGTTTTATTGGTGTTTAACAACACTTTAAGCAATGCGTCAGGTATTACGTATAACATGGTGACCAGTTTTATTGGTGTTTAACGACACTTTCAACAGTGTATCAGGTATAGCATATAACATGGTGCCCAGTTTTATTGGTGTTTAACGACACTTTCAACAATGTGTCAGGTATAACGTATGACATGTTGGCCAGTTTTATTTGTATTAACACCACTGTCAACAATATTTCAGCTATGATGTATAATATGGCATTCAGTTTTATTGGCGTTTAATGACACTTTCAACAATGTGTCAGGTATAACGTATACCATGGTGACCAGTTTTATTGGTGTTTAACGACACTTTCAGCAATGTGTCAGGTATAAGGCCAAAAAAAAAAATATGTCTGTTTACGGTTACCCGACCGACCCTATTTTCAGCGGCGACCCTAGTTCATTTTATCGGTAAATCAAAAGTGAAAGTGGACACATCAGAAATCTTTGGCCTAAAAAACTGTTTCCGTTATATCCTGAAAAATAATAGCCATCAATTTTTTTATTATACGACCGCAACAATTTGTATGAGGTATTATAACACCTTCAAACTGGAGAGCAATCAAATATATTCTAAAGTCCGGTACCTTTTCCGGATACGGATAGGTCCGCAATCCGGAATTTACGTATGTGAAATAAAATGAAAATATAAAATAAAATGGAAATCCGACCTACCTACCCTTTTTTTTGGAGGATGTAACCGTAAACAGACATATATTTTTGTTTGGCCCAACGTATGACATGTTGGCCAGTTTTATTGGTATTAATGCCACTGTCAACAATATTTCAGCTATGATGTATAATATGGTGACCAGTTTTATTGGTGTTTAACGACACTTTCAACAATGTGTCAGGTATAGCGTATTACATGGTGACCAGTTTTATTGGTGTTTAACGACACTTTCAACAATGCGCCAGGTATAACATATAACATGGTGACCAGTTTTATTGGTGTTTAACGACACTTTCAACAATGTGTCAGGTATAACGTATAACATGGTGACCAGTTTTATTAGTGTTTAGCGACACTTTCAACAATGTGTCAGGTATAACGTATAACATGGTGACCAGTTTTATTGGTGTTTAACGACACTTTCAACAATGCGCCAGGTATAACATATAACATGGTGACCAGTTTTATTGGTGTTTAACGACACTTTCAACAATGTGTCAGGTATAACGTATAACATGGTGACCAGTTTTATTAGTGTTTAACGACACTTTCAACAATGTGTCAGGTATAACGTACAACATGGTGACCAGTTTTATTGGTGTTCAAAGACACTTTCAACAATGTGTCAGGTATTACGTATAACATGATGACCAGTTTTATTGGTATTTAACGACACTTTCAACAGTGTGTCAGGTATAACATATAACATGGTGACCAATTTTATTGGCGTTTAACGACACTTTCATCAGTGTGTCAGGGATAACGTACAGGTATAACACGGTGACCAGTTTTATTCGTGTTTAATGACACTTTCAACAATGTGTCAGGTATAACGTACAACATGGTGACCAGTTTTATTAGTGTTTAACTACACTTTCAACAATGTGTCAGGTATAACGTATAACATGGTGACCAGTTTTATTGGTGTTTAACGACACTTTAAACAATGTGTCAGGTATAACGTAGAACATAGTGACCAGGTTTATTGGTGTTTAACGACACTTTAAACAATGTATCAGGTATAGCGTATAACATGGTGAACAGTTTTATTGGTGTTTAACGACACTTTAAACAATGTATCAGGTATAGCGTATAACATGGTGACCAGTTTTATTGGTGTTTAATGCCACTTTAAACAATGTGTCAGGTATAGCATATAACATGGTGACCAGTTTTATTGGTGTTTAACGACACTTTAAACAATGTATCAGGTATAGCGTATAACATGGTGACCAGTTTTATTGGTGTTTAACGACACTTTAAACAATGTATCAGGTATAACGTATAACATGGTGACCAGTTTTATTAGTGTTTAATGACACTTTCAACAATGTGTCAGGGATAACGTACAGGTATAACACGGTGACCAATTGTATTGGTGTTTAACGACATTTTCAACAATGCTTCAGGTATAACGTATAACATGGTGACCAGTTTTATTGGTGTTTAACAACACTTTCAACAATGTGTCAGGTATAACGAATAACATGGTTACCAGTTTTATTGGTGTTTAACGACACTTTCAACAATGCGTCAGGTATAACATATAACATGGTGACCAGTTTTATTGGTGTTTAACGACACTTTCAACAATGTATCAAGTATAACGTGCAACATGGTGACCAGTTTTATTAGTGTTTAAGGACACTTTCAACAATGTGTCAGATATAACGTATAACATGGTGACCAGTTTTATTGGTGTTTAACGACACTTTCAACAGTGCGTCAGGTATAACGTATAACATGGTGACCAGTTTTATTGGTGTTTAACGACACTTTCAACAGTGTGACAGGTATAACATATAACATGGTGACCAGTTTTATTGGTGTTTAACGACACTTTCAACAATGTGTCAGGTATAGCGTATAACATGGTGACCAGTTTTGTTGGTGTTTAACGACACTTTCAACAATGTGTCAGGTATAGCGTATAACATGGTGACCAGTTTTATTGGTGTTTAACGACACTTTCAACAATGTATCAGGTATAGCGTATAACATGGTGACGAGTTTTATTGGTGTTTAACGACACTTTCAACAATGTATCAAGTATAACGTATAACATGGTGACCAGTTTTATTGGCGTTTAACGACACTTTCAACAATGTGTCAGGGATAACGTACAGGTATAACACGGTGACCAGTTTTATTAGTGTTTAATGACACTTTCAACAATGTGTCAGGGATAACGTACAGGTATAACACGATGACCAATTTTATTGGTGTTTAACGACATTTTCAACAATGATTCAGGTATAACGTATAACATGGTGACCAGTTTTATTGGTGTTTAACGACACTTTCAACAATGTGTCAGGTATTACGTAGAACATGGTGACCAGTTTTATTGGTGTTTAATGCCACTTTAAACAATGTGTCAGGTATAGCGTATAACATGGTGACCAGTTTTATTGGTGTTTAACGACACTTTAAACAATGTATCAGGTATAACGTATAACATGGTGACCAGTTTTATTAGTGTTTAATGACACTTTCAACAATGTGTCAGGGATAACGTACAGGTATAACACGGTGACCAATTGTATTGGTGTTTAACGACATTTTCAACAATGCTTCAGGTATAACGTATAACATGGTGACCAGTTTTATTGGTGTTTAACAACACTTTCAACAATGTGTCAGGTATAACGAATAACATGGTTGCCAGTTTTATTGGTGTTTAACGACACTTTCAACAATGCGTCAGGTATAACATATAACATGGTGACCAGTTTTATTGGTGTTTAACGACACTTTCAACAATGTATCAAGTATAACGTGCAACATGGTGACCAGTTTTATTAGTGTTTAAGGACACTTTCAACAATGTGTCAGGTATAACGTATAACATGGTGACCAGTTTTATTGGTGTTTAACGACACTTTCAACAGTGCGTCAGGTATAACGTATAACATGGTGACCAGTTTTATTGGTGTTTAACGACACTTTCAACAGTGTGTCAGGTATAACATATAACATGGTGACCAGTTTTATTGGTGTTTAACGACACTTTCAACAATGTGTCAGGTATAGCGTATAACATGGTGACCAGTTTTGTTGGTGTTTAACGACACTTTCAACAATGTGTCAGGTATAGCGTATAACATGGTGACCAGTTTTATTGGTGTTTAATGACACTTTCAACAATGTATCAGGTATAGCGTATAACATGGTGACGAGTTTTATTGGTGTTTAACGACACTTTCAACAATGTATCAGGTATAACGTATAACATGGTGACCAGTTTTATTGGCGTTTAACGACACTTTCAACAATGTGTCAGGGATAACGTACAGGTATAACACGGTGACCAGTTTTATTAGTGTTTAATGACACTTTCAACAATGTGTCAGGGATAACGTACAGGTATAACACGGTGACCAATTTTATTGGTGTTTAACGACATTTTCAACAATGCTTCAGGTATAACGTATAACATGGTGACCAGTTTTATTGGTGTTTAACGACACTTTCAACAATGTGTCAGGTATTACGTAGAACATGGTGACCAGTTTTATTGGTGTTTAACAACACTTTCAACAATGTGTCAGGTATAACGAATAACATGGTTACCAGTTTTATTGGTGTTTAACGACACTTTCAACAATGCGTCAGGTATAACATATAACATGGTGACCAGTTTTATTGGTGTTTAACGACACTTTCAACAATGTATCAAGTATAACGTACAACATGGTGACCAGTTTTATTAGTGTTTAAGGACACTTTCAACAATGTGTCAGGTATAACGTATAACATGGTGACCAGTTTTATTGGTGTTTAACGACACTTTCAACAGTGTGTCAGGTATAACGTATAACATGGTGACCAGTTTTATTGGTGTTTAACGACACTTTCAACAATGTGTCAGGTATAGCGTATAACATGGTGACCAGTTTGGTTGGTGTTTAACGACACTTTCAACAATGTGTCAGGTATAGCGTATAACATGGTGACCAGTTTTATTGGTGTTTAACGACACTTTCAACAATGTATCAGGTATAGCGTATAACACGGTGACGAGTTTTATTGGTGTTTAACGACACTTTCAACAATGTATAAGGTATAGCGTATAACATGGTGACCAGTTTTATTGGTGTTTAACGACACCTTCAACAATGTGTCAGGGATAACGTACAGGTATAACACGGTGACCAGTTTTATTAGTGTTTAATGACACTTTCAACAATGTATCAGGTATTAACGTAGAACATGGTGACCAATTTTATTGGTGTTTAACAACACTTTCAACAATGTGTCAGGGATAACGTACGGGTATAACACGGTGACCAGTTTTATTAGTATTTAATGACACTTTCAACAATGTTTCAGGGATAACGTACAGGTAGAACACGGTGACCAATTTTATTGGTGTTTAACGACATTTTCAACAATGTTTCAGGTATAACGTATAACATGGTGACCAGTTTTATTGGTGTTTAACCACACTTTCAACAATGCATCAGGTATAACGTATAACATGGTGAACAGTTTTATTGGTGTTTAACGACACTTTCAACAATGTGTCAGGTATAGCGTACAACATGGTGACCAGTTTTATTAGTGTTCAACGACACTTTCAACAATGTGTCAGGTATAACGTATAACATGGTGACCAGTTTTATTGGTATTTAACGACACTTTCAACAATGTGTCAGGTATAACGTATAACATGGTGACCAGTTTTATTGGTGTTTAACAACACTTTCAACAATGTATCAGGTATAGCATATAACATGGTGCCCAGTTTTATTGGTGTTTAACGACACTTTCAACAATGTGTCAGGTATAACGTATGACATGTTGGCCAGTTTTATTGGTATTAACACCACTGTCAACAATATTTCAGCTATGATGTATAATATGGCATTCAGTTTTATTGGCGTTTAATGACACTTTCAACAATGTGTCAGGTATAACGTATACCATGGTGACCAGTTTTATTGGTGTTTAACGACACTTTCAACAATGCATCAGGTATAACATATAACATGGTGACCAGTTTTATTGGTGTTTAACGACACTTTCAACAATGCGTCAGGTATAACATATAACATGGTGACCAGTTTTATTAGTGTTCAATGACACTTTCAACAATGTGTCAGGTATTACGTATAACATGGTGACCAGTTTTATTGGTATTAACACCACTGTCAACAATATTTCAGCTATGATGTATAATATGGCATTCAGTTTTATTGGTGTTTAATGACACTTTCAACAATGTGTCAGATATAACGTATATCATGGTGACCAGTTTTCTTGGTGTTTAACGACACTTTCAGCAATGTGTCAGGTATAAGGCCAGAAAAAAAAAATATGTCTGTTTACGGTTACCCGACCGACCCTATTTTCAGCGGCGACCCTAGTTTATTTTATCGGTAAATCAAAAGTGAAAGTGGACACATCAGAAATCTTTGGCCTAAAAGACTGTTTCCGGTTATATCCTGAAAAATAATAGCCATCAATTTTTTTATTATACGACCGCAACAATTTTTATGAGGTATTATAACACCTTCAGACTGGAGAGCAATCAAATATATTCTAAAGTCTGGTACCTTTTCCGGATACGGATAGGTTCGCAATCCGGAATTTACGTATGTGAAATAAAATGAAAATATAAAATAAAATGGAAATCCAACCTACCTACCCTTTTTTTTTGGAGGATGTAACCGTAAACAGACATATATTTTTGTTTGGCCCAACGTATGACATGTTTGCCAGTTTTATTGGTATTAACGCCACTGTCAACAATATTTCAACTATGATGTATAATATGGTGACCAGTTTTATTGGTGTTTAACGACACTTTCAACAATGTGTCAGGTATAACGTATAACATGGTGACCAGTTTTATTGGTGTTTAATGACACTTTCAACAATGTGTCAGGTATAACGTAGAACAAGGTGATCAGTTATATTGGTGTTTAACGCCACTTTCAAAAATGTGTCAGGTATTAACGTATAACATGGTGACCAGTTTTATTGGTGTTTAACAACACTTTCAACAATGTGTCTGGTATAACGTACAACATGGTGACCAGTTTTATTAGTGTTTAACGACACTTTCAACAATGTGTCAGGTATAACGTACAACATGGTGACCAGTTTTATTAGTGTTTAACTACACTTTCAACAATGTGTCAGGTATAACGTATAACATGGTGACCAGTTTTATTGGTGTTTAACGACACTTTCAACAATGTGTCAGGTATAACGTAGAACATAGTGACCAGGTTTATTGGTGTTTAATGACACTTTCAACAATGTATCAGGTATAGCGTATAACATGGTGACCTGTTTTATTGGTGTTTAACGACACTTTAAACAATATTTCAGGTATAGCGTATAACATGGTGACCAGTTTTATTGGTGTTTAACGACACTTTAAACAATGTATCAGGTATAGCGTATAACATGGTGACCAGTTTTATTGGTGTTTAATGCCACATTAAACAATGTGTCAGGTATAGCGTATAACATGGTGACCAGTTTTATTGGTGTTTAACGACACTTTAAACAATGTGTCAGGTATAACGAATAACATGGTTACCAGTTTTATTGGTGTTTAACGACACTTTCAACAATGCGTCAGGTATAACATATAACATGGTGACCAGTTTTATTGGTGTTTAACGACACTTTCAACAATGTATCAAGTATAACGTACAACATGGTGACCAGATTTATTAGTGTTTAAGGACACTTTCAACAATGTGTCAGGTATAACGTATAACATGGTGACCAGTTTTATTGGTGTTTAACGACACTTTCAACAGTGCGTCAGGTATAACGTATAATATGGTGACCAGTTTTATTGGTGTTTAACGACACTTTCAACAGTGTGTCAGGTATAACATATAACATGGTGACGAGTTTTATTGGTGTTTAACGACACTTTCAACAATGTGTCAGGTATAGCGTATAACATGGTGACCAGTTTTGTTGGTGTTTAACGACACTTTCAACAATGTGTCAGGTATAGCGTATAACATGGTGACCAGTTTTATTGGTGTTTAACGACACTTTCAACAATGTATCAGGTATAGCGTATAACATGGTGACGAGTTTTATTGGTGTTTAACGACACTTTCAACAATGTATCAGGTATAACGTATAACATGGTGACCAGTTTTATTGGCGTTTAACGACACTTTCAACAATGTGTCAGGGATAACGTACAGGTATAACACGGTGATCAGTTTTATTAGTGTTTAATGACACTTTCAACAATGTGTCAGGGATAACGTACAGGTATAACACGGTGACCAATTTTATTGGTGTTTAACGACATTTTCAACAATGCTTCAGGTATAACGTATAACATGGTGACCAGTTTTATTGGTGTTTAACGACACTTTCAACAATGTGTCAGGTATTACGTAGAACATGGTGACCAGTTTTATTGGTGTTTAACAACACTTTCAACAATGTGTCAGGTATAACGAATAACATGGTTACCAGTTTTATTGGTGTTTAACGACACTTTCAACAATGCGTCAGGTATAACGTATAACATGGTGACCAGTTTTATTGGTGTTTAACGACACTTTCAACAATGTGTCAGGTATAACGTAGAACATAGTGACCAGGTTTATTGGTGTTTAACGACACTTTAAACAATGTATCAGGTATAGCGTATAACATGGTGACCAGTTTTATTGGTGTTTAACGACACTTTAAACAATATTTCAGGTATAGCGTATAACATGGTGACCAGTTTTATTGGTGTTTAATGACACTTTAAACAATGTATCAGGTATAGCGTATAACATGGTGACCAGTTTTATTGGTGTTTAATGCCACTTTAAACAATGTGTCAGGTATAGCGTATAACATGGTGACCAGTTTTATTGGTGTTTAACGACACTTTAAACAATGTATCAGGTATAGCGTATAACATGGTGACCAGTTTTATTGGTGTTTAACGACACTTTAAACAATGTATCAGGTATAACGTATAACATGGTGACCAGTTTTATTAGTGTTTAATGACACTTTCAACAATGTGTCAGGGATAACGTACAGGTATAACACGGTGACCAATTGTATTGGTGTTTAACGACATTTTCAACAATGCTTCAGGTATAACGTATAACATAATGACCAGTTTTATTGGTGTTTAACAACACTTTCAACAATGTGTCAGGTATAACGAATAACATGGTTACCAGTTTTATTGGTGTTTAACGACACTTTCAACAATGCGTCAGGTATAACATATAATATGGTGACCAGTTTTATTGGTGTTTAACGACACTTTCAACAATGTATCAAGTATAACGTACAACATGGTGACCAGATTTATTAGTGTTTAAGGACACTTTCAACAATGTGCCAGGTATAACGTATAACATGGTGACCAGTTTTATTGGTGTTTAACGACACTTTCAACAGTGCGTCAGGTATAACGTATAACATGGTGACCAGTTTTATTGGTGTTTAACGACACTTTCAACAGTGTGTCAGGTATAACATATAACATGGTGACGAGTTTTATTGGTGTTTAACGACACTTTCAACAATGTGTCAGGTATAGCGTATAACATGGTGACCAGTTTTATTGGTGTTTAACGACACTTTCAACAATGTATCAGGTATAGCGTATAACATGGTGACGAGTTTTATTGGTGTTTAACGACACTTTCAACAATGTATCAGGTATAAGGTATAACATGGTGACCAGTTTTATTGGCGTTTAACGACACTTTCAACAATGTGTCAGGGATAACGTACAGGTATAACACGGTGACCAGTTTTATTAGTGTTTAATGACACTTTCAACAATGTGTCAGGGATAACGTACATGTATAACACGGTGACCAATTTTATTGGTGTTTAACGACATTTTCAACAATGCTTCAGGTATAACGTATAACATGGTGACCAGTTTTATTGGTGTTTAACGACACTTTCAACAATGTGTCAGGTATTACGTAGAACATGGTGACCAGTTTTATTGGTGTTTAACAACACTTTCAACAATGTGTCAGGTATAACGAATAACATGGTTACCAGTTTTATTGGTGTTTAACGACACTTTCAACAATGCGTCAGGTATAACATATAACATGGTGACCAGTTTTATTGGTGTTTAACGACACTTTCAACAATGTATCAAGTATAACGTACAACATGGTGACCAGTTTTATTAGTGTTTAAGGACACTTTCAACAATGTGTCAAGAATAACGTATAACATGGTGACCAGTTTTATTGGTGTTTAACGACACTTTCAACAGTGTGTCAGGTATAGCGTATAACATGGTGACCAGTTTTATTGGTGTTTAACGACACTTTCAACAATGTGTCAGGTATAGCGTATAACATGGTGACCAGTTTTGTTGGTGTTTAACGACACTTTCAACAATGTGTCAGGTATAGCGTATAACATGGTGAACAGTTTTATTGGTGTTTAACGACACTTTCAACAATGTATCAGGTATAGCGTATAACATGGTGACCAGTTTTATTGGTGTTTAACGACACTTTAAACAATGTATCAGGTATAACGTATAACATGGTGACCAGTTTTATTAGTGTTTAATGACACTTTCAACAATGTGTCAGGGATAACGTACAGGTATAACACGGTGACCAATTGTATTGGTGTTTAACGACATTTTCAACAATGCTTCAGGTATAACGTATAACATGGTGACCAGTTTTATTGGTGTTTAACAACACTTTCAACAATGTGTCAGGTATAACGAATAACATGGTTACCAGTTTTATTGGTGTTTAACGACACTTTCAACAATGCGTCAGGTATAACATATAACATGGTGACCAGTTTTATTGGTGTTTAACGACACTTTCAACAATGTATCAAGTATAACGTACAACATGGTGACCAGATTTATTAGTGTTTAAGGACACTTTCAACAATGTGTCAGGTATAACGTATAACATGGTGACCAGTTTTATTGGTGTTTAACGACACTTTCAACAGTGCGTCAGGTATAACGTATAATATGGTGACCAGTTTTATTGGTGTTTAACGACACTTTCAACAGTGTGTCAGGTATAACATATAACATGGTGACGAGTTTTATTGGTGTTTAACGACACTTTCAACAATGTGTCAGGTATAGCGTATAACATGGTGACCAGTTTTGTTGGTGTTTAACGACACTTTCAACAATGTGTCAGGTATAGCGTATAACATGGTGACCAGTTTTATTGGTGTTTAACGACACTTTCAACAATGTATCAGGTATAGCGTATAACATGGTGACGAGTTTTATTGGTGTTTAACGACACTTTCAACAATGTATCAGGTATAACGTATAACATGGTGACCAGTTTTATTGGCGTTTAACGACACTTTCAACAATGTGTCAGGGATAACGTACAGGTATAACACGGTGATCAGTTTTATTAGTGTTTAATGACACTTTCAACAATGTGTCAGGGATAACGTACAGGTATAACACGGTGACCAATTTTATTGGTGTTTAACGACATTTTCAACAATGCTTCAGGTATAACGTATAACATGGTGACCAGTTTTATTGGTGTTTAACGACACTTTCAACAATGTGTCAGGTATTACGTAGAACATGGTGACCAGTTTTATTGGTGTTTAACAACACTTTCAACAATGTGTCAGGTATAACGAATAACATGGTTACCAGTTTTATTGGTGTTTAACGACACTTTCAACAATGCGTCAGGTATAACGTATAACATGGTGACCAGTTTTATTGGTGTTTAACGACACTTTCAACAATGTGTCAGGTATAACGTAGAACATAGTGACCAGGTTTATTGGTGTTTAACGACACTTTAAACAATGTATCAGGTATAGCGTATAACATGGTGACCAGTTTTATTGGTGTTTAACGACACTTTAAACAATATTTCAGGTATAGCGTATAACATGGTGACCAGTTTTATTGGTGTTTAATGACACTTTAAACAATGTATCAGGTATAGCGTATAACATGGTGACCAGTTTTATTGGTGTTTAATGCCACTTTAAACAATGTGTCAGGTATAGCGTATAACATGGTGACCAGTTTTATTGGTGTTTAACGACACTTTAAACAATGTATCAGGTATAGCGTATAACATGGTGACCAGTTTTATTGGTGTTTAACGACACTTTAAACAATGTATCAGGTATAACGTATAACATGGTGACCAGTTTTATTAGTGTTTAATGACACTTTCAACAATGTGTCAGGGATAACGTACAGGTATAACACGGTGACCAATTGTATTGGTGTTTAACGACATTTTCAACAATGCTTCAGGTATAACGTATAACATGGTGACCAGTTTTATTGGTGTTTAACAACACTTTCAACAATGTGTCAGGTATAACGAATAACATGGTTACCAGTTTTATTGGTGTTTAACGACACTTTCAACAATGCGTCAGGTATAACATATAATATGGTGACCAGTTTTATTGGTGTTTAACGACACTTTCAACAATGTATCAAGTATAACGTACAACATGGTGACCAGATTTATTAGTGTTTAAGGACACTTTCAACAATGTGCCAGGTATAACGTATAACATGGTGACCAGTTTTATTGGTGTTTAACGACACTTTCAACAGTGCGTCAGGTATAACGTATAACATGGTGACCAGTTTTATTGGTGTTTAACGACACTTTCAACAGTGTGTCAGGTATAACATATAACATGGTGACGAGTTTTATTGGTGTTTAACGACACTTTCAACAATGTGTCAGGTATAGCGTATAACATGGTGACCAGTTTTGTTGGTGTTTAACGACACTTTCAACAATGTGTCAGGTATAGCGTATAACATGGTGACCAGTTTTATTGGTGTTTAACGACACTTTCAACAATGTATCAGGTATAGCGTATAACATGGTGACGAGTTTTATTGGTGTTTAACGACACTTTCAACAATGTATCAGGTATAAGGTATAACATGGTGACCAGTTTTATTGGCGTTTAACGACACTTTCAACAATGTGTCAGGGATAACGTACAGGTATAACACGGTGACCAGTTTTATTAGTGTTTAATGACACTTTCAACAATGTGTCAGGGATAACGTACAGGTATAACACGGTGACCAATTTTATTGGTGTTTAACGACATTTTCAACAATGCTTCAGGTATAACGTATAACATGGTGACCAGTTTTATTGGTGTTTAACGACACTTTCAACAATGTGTCAGGTATTACGTAGAACATGGTGACCAGTTTTATTGGTGTTTAACAACACTTTCAACAATGTGTCAGGTATAACGAATAACATGGTGACCAGTTTTATTGGTGTTTAACGACACTTTCAACAATGCGTCAGGTATAACATATAACATGGTGACCAGTTTTATTGGTGTTTAACGACACTTTCAACAATGTATCAAGTATAACGTACAACATGGTGAACAGTTTTATTAGTGTTTAAGGACACTTTCAACAATGTGTCAAGAATAACGTATAACATGGTGACCAGTTTTATTGGTGTTTAACGACACTTTCAACAGTGTGTCAGGTATAGCGTATAACATGGTGACCAGTTTTATTGGTGTTTAACGACACTTTCAACAATGTGTCAGGTATAGCGTATAACATGGTGACCAGTTTTGTTGGTGTTTAACGACACTTTCAACAATGTGTCAGGTATAGCGTATAACATGGTGAACAGTTTTATTGGTGTTTAACGACACTTTCAACAATGTATCAGGTATAGCGTATAACACGGTGACGAGTTTTATTGGTGTTTAACGACACTTTCAACAATGTATCAGGAATAGCGTATAACATGGTGACCAGTTTTATTGGCGTTTAACGACACTTTCAACAATGTGTCAGGGATAACGTACAGGTATAACACGGTGACCAGTTTTATTAGTGTTTAATGACACTTTCAACAATGTATCAGGTATTAACGTAGAACATGGTGACCAATTTTATTGGTGTTTAACAACACTTTCAACAATGTGTCAGGGATAACGTACAGGTATAACACGGTGACCAGTTTTATTAGTGTTTAATGACACTTTCAACAATGTTTCAGGGATAACGTACAGGTAGAACACGGTGACCAATTTTATTGGTGTTTAACGACATTTTCAACAATGTTTCAGGTATAACGTATAACATGGTGACCAGTTTTATTGGTGTTTAACCACACTTTCAACAATGCATCAGGTATAACATATAACATGGTGACCTGTATTATTGGTGTTTAACGACACTTTCAACAATGCGTCAGGTATAACATATAACATGGTGACCAGTTTTATTGGTGTTTAACGACACTTTCAACAATGTGTCAGGTATAACGTACAACATGGTGACCAGTTTTATTAGTGTTTAATGACATTTTCAACAATGTGTCAGGTATAACGTATAACATGGTGAACAGTTTTATTGGTGTTTAACGACACTTTCAACAATGTGTCAGGTATAGCGTACAACATGGTGACCAGTTTTATTAGTGTTCAACGACACTTTCAACAATGTGTCAGGTATAACGTATAACATGGTGACCAGTTTTATTGGTATTTAACGACACTTTCAACAATGTGTCAGGTATAACGTATAACATGGTGACCAGTTTTATTGGTGTTTAACAACACTTTAAGCAATGCGTCAGGTATAACGTATAACATGGTGACCAGTTTTATTGGTATTAACACCACTGTCAACAATATTTCAGCTATGATGTATAATATGGCATTCAGTTTTATTGGCGTTTAATGACACTTTCAACAATGTGTCAGGTATAACGTATACCATGGTGACCAGTTTTATTGGTGTTTAACGACACTTTCAACAATGTGTCAGGTATAACGTACAACATGGTGACCAGTTTTATTAGTGTTTAACGACACTTTCAACAATGCATCAGGTATAACATATAACATGGTGACCAGTTTTATTGGTGTTTAACGACACTTTCAACAATGCGTCAGGTATAACATATAACATGGTGACCAGTTTTATTAGTGTTCAATGACACTTTCAACAATGTGTCAGGTATTACGTATAACATGGTGACCAGTTTTATTGGTATTAACACCACTGTCAACAATATTTCAGCTATGATGTATAATATGGCATTCAGTTTTATTGGTGTTTAATGACACTTTCAACAATGTGTCAGATATAACGTATATCATGGTAACCAGTTTTCTTGGTGTTTAACGACACTTTCAGCAATGTGTCAGGTATAAGGCCAGAAAAAAAAAATATGTCTGTTTACGGTTACCCGACCGACCCTATTTTCAGCGGCGACCCTAGTTTATTTTATCAGTAAATCAAAAGTGAAAGTGGACACATCAGAAATCTTTGGCCTAAAAGACTGTTTCCGGTTATATCCTGAAAAATAATAGCCATAAATTTTTTTATTATACGACCGCAACAATTTTTATGAGGTATTATAACACCTTCAGACTGGAGAGCAATCAAATATATTCTAAAGTCTGGTACCTTTTCCGGATACGGATAGGTTCGCAATCCGGAATTTACGTATGTGAAATAAAATGAAAATATAAAATAAAATGGAAATCCAACCTACCTACCCTTTTTTTTTGGAGGATGTAACCGTAAACAGACATATATTTTTGTTTGGCCCAACGTATGACATGTTGGCCAGTTTTATTGGTATTAACGCCACTGTCAACAATATTTCAACTATGATGTATAATATGGTGACCAGTTTTATTGGTGTTTAACGACACTTTCAACAATGTGTCAGGTATAACGTATAACATGGTGACCAGTTTTATTGGTGTTTAATGACACTTTCAACAATGTGTCAGGTATAACGTAGAACATGGTGATCAGTTATATTGGTGTTTAACGCCACTTTCAAAAATGTGTCAGGTATTAACGTATAACATGGTGACCAGTTTTATTGGTGTTTAACAACACTTTCAACAATGTGTCTGGTATAACGTACAACATGGTGACCAGTTTTATTAGTGTTTAACGACACTTTCAACAATGTGTCAGGTATAACGTATAACATGGTGACCAGTTTTATTGGTGTTTAACGACACTTTCAACAGTGTGTCAGGTATAACATATAACATGGTGACCAGTTTTATTGGCGTTTAACGACACTTTCAACAATGTGTCAGGGATAACATACAGGTATAACATGGTAACCAGTTTTATTAGTGTTTAATGACACTTTTAACAATGTGTCAGGGATAACGTACAGGTATAACACGGTGACCAATTTTATTGGTGTTTAACGCCACTTTAAAAAATGTGTCAGGTATAACGTAGAACATGGTGACCAGTTTTATTGGTGTTTAACGACACTTTCAACAATGTGTCAAGTATAACGTAGAACATGGTGACCAATTTTATTGGTGTTTAACGACACTTTCAACAATGTTTCAGGTATAACGTATAATATGGCATTCAGTTTCAACAATGTGTCAGGTATAAAGTATAACATGATAACCAGTTTTATTGGTGTTTAACGACACTTTCAACAATGTTAGTTATAGCGTAGAACATGGTGACCAGTTTTATTGGTGTTTAACGACACTTTCAACAATATGACAGGCATAACGTAGAACATGGTGACCAGTTTTATTGGTGTTTAACGACACTTTCAACAATGTGTCAAGTATAACGTAGAACATGGTGACCAGTTTTATTGGTGTTTAACGACACTTTAAGCAATGTGTCAGGTATAACGTAGAACATGGTGACCAGTTTTATTGGTGTTTAGCGACACTTTCAACAATGTGTCAGGTATAACGTACAACATGGTGACCAGTTTTATTAGTGTTCAACGACACTTTCAACAATGTGTCAGGTATAACGTATAACATGGTGACCAGTTTTATTGGTATTTAACGACACTTTCAACAATGTGTCAGGTATAACGTATAACATGGTGACCAGTTTTATTGGTGTTTAACAACACTTTAAGCAATGCGTCAGGTATAACGTATAACATGGTGACCAGTTTTATTGGTGTTTAACGACACTTTCAACAATGTATCAGGTATAGCATATAACATGGTGCCCAGTTTTATTGGTGTTTAACGACACTTTCAACAATGTGTCAGGTATAACGTATGACATGTTGGCCAGTTTTATTTGTATTAACACCACTGTCAACAATATTTCAGCTATGATGTATAATATGGCATTCAGTTTTATTGGCGTTTAATGACACTTTCAACAATGTGTCAGGTATAACGTATACCATGGTGACCAGTTTTATTGGTGTTTAACGACACTTTCAACAATGTGTCAGGTATAACGTACAACATGGTGACCAGTTTTATTAGTGTTTAACGACACTTTCAACAATGCATCAGGTATAACATATAACATGGTGACCAGTTTTATTGGTGTTTAACGACACTTTCAACAATGCGTCAGGTATAACATATAACATGGTGACCAGTTTTATTGGTGTTTAACGACACTTTCAACAATGTGTCAGGTATAACGTATAACATGGTGACCAGTTTTATTGGTGTTTAACGACACTTTCAACAATGTGTCAGGTATAACGTACAACATGGTGACCAGTTTTATTAGTGTTCAACGACACTTTCAACAATGTGTCAGGTATTACGTATAACATGGTGACCAGTTTTATTGGTATAAACACCACTGTCAACAATATTTCAGCTATGATGTATAATATGGCATTCAGTTTTATTGGTGTTTAATGACACTTTCAACAATGTGTCAGATATAACGTATATCAAGGTGACCAGTTTTATTGGTGTTTAACGACACTTTCAGCAATGTGTCAGGTATAAGGCCAGAAAAAAAAAATATTTCTGTTTACGGTTACCCGACCGACCCTATTTTCAGCGGCGACCCTAGTTCATTTTATCGGTAAATCAAAAGTGAAAGTGGACACATCAGAAATCTTTGGCCTAAAAAACTGTTTCCGGTTATATCCTGAAAAATAATAGCCATCAATTTTTTTATTATACGACTGCAACAATTTTTTTGAGGTATTATAACACCTTCAGACTGGAGAGCAATCGAATATATTCTAAAGTCTGGTACCTTTTCCGGATACGGATAGGTTCGCAATCCGGAATTTACGTATGTGAAATAAAATGAAAATATAAAATAAAATGGAAATCCAACCTACCTACCCTTTTTTTTGGAGGATGTAACCGTAAACAGACATATATTTTTGTTTGGCCCAACGTATGACATGTTGGCCAGTTTTATTGGTATTAACGCCACTGTCAACAATATTTCAACTATGATGTATAATATGGTGACCAGTTTTATTGGTGTTTAACGACACTTTCAACAATGTGTCAGGTATAACGTATAACATGGTGACCAGTTTTATTGGTGTTTAATGACACTTTCAACAATGTGTCAGGTATAACGTAGAACATGGTGATCAGTTATATTGGTGTTTAACGCCACTTTCAAAAATGTGTCAGGTATTAACGTATAACATGGTGACCAGTTTTATTGGTG
Organism: Bathymodiolus brooksi; assembly: GCA_963680875.1. Classification (NCBI taxonomy): domain Eukaryota; kingdom Metazoa; phylum Mollusca; class Bivalvia; order Mytilida; family Modiolidae; genus Bathymodiolus; species Bathymodiolus brooksi. Next base: position 7,512,111 of record OY804583.1, on the reverse strand, counting down.
TTTAACAACACTTTCAACAATGTGTCTGGTATAACGTACAACATGGTGACCAGTTTTATTGGTGTTTAACGACACTTTCAACAATGTGTCAGGTATAACGTATAACATGGTGACCAGTTTTATTAGTGTTTAACGACACTTTCAACAATGTGTCAGGTATAACGTATAACATGGTGACCAGTTTTATTGGTGTTTAACGACACTTTCAACAATGTGTTAGGTATAACGTACAACATGGTGACCAGTTTTATTAGTGTTCAACGACACTTTCAACAATGTGTCAGGTATTACGTATAACATGGTGACCAGTTTTATTGGTATTAACACCACTGTCAACAATATTTCAGCTATGATGTATAATATGGCATTCAGTTTTATTGGTGTTTAATGACACTTTCAACAATGTGTCAGATATAACGTATATCATGGTGACCAGTTTTATTGGTGTTTAGCGACACTTTCAGCAATGTGTCAGGTATAAGGCCAGAAAAAAAAGATATGTCTGTTTACGGTTACCCGACCGACCCTATTTTCAGCGGCGACCCTAGTTCATTTTATCGGTAAATCAAAAGTGAAAGAGGACACATCAGAAATCGTTGGCCTAAAAAACTGTTTCCGGTTATATCCTGAAAAATAATAGCCATCAATTTTTTTATTATACGACCGCAACAATTTTTTTGAGGTATTATAACACCTTCAGACTGGAGAGCAATCAAATATATTCTAAAGTCTGGTACCTTTTCCGGATACGGATAGGTTCGCAATCCGGAATTTACGTATGTGAAATAAAATGAAAATATAAAATAAAATGGAACTCCAACCTACCTACCCTTTTTTTTTGGAGGATGTAACCGTAAACAGACATATATTTTTGTTTGGCCCAACGTATGACATGTTGGCCAGTTTTATTGGTATTAACGCCACTGTCAACAATATTTCAACTATGATGTATAATATGGTGACCAGTTTTATTGGTGTTTAACGACACTTTCAACAATGTGTCAGGTATAACGTATAACATGGTGACCAGTTTTATTGGTGTTTAATGACACTTTCAACAATGTGTCAGGTATAACGTAGAACATGGTGATCAGTTATATTGGTGTTTAACGCCACTTTCAAAAATGTGTCAGGTATTAACGTATAACATGGTGACCAGTTTTATTGGTGTTTAACAACACTTTCAACAATGTGTCTGGTATAACATACAACATGGTGACCAGTTTTATTAGTGTTTAACGACACTTTCAACAATGTGTCAGGTATAACGTATAACATGGTGACCAGTTTTATTAGTGTTTAACGACACTTTCAACAATGTATCAGGTATAGCATATAACATGGTGCCCAGTTTTATTGGTGTTTAACGACACTTTCAACAATGTGTCAGGTATAACGTATGACATGTTGGCCAGTTTTATTTGTATTAACACCACTGTCAACAATATTTCAGCTATGATGTATAATATGGCATTCAGTTTTATTGGCGTTTAATGACACTTTCAACAATGTGTCAGGTATAACATATACCATGGTGACCAGTTTTATTGGTGTTTAATGACACTTTCAGCAATGTGTCAGGTATAAGGCCAAAAAAAAAAATATGTCTGTTTACGGTTACCCGACCGACCCTATTTTCAGCAGCGACCCTAGTTCATTTTATCGGTAAATCAAAAGTGAAAGTGGACACATCAGAAATCTTTGGCCTAAAAAACTGTTTCCGTTATATCCTGAAAAATAATAGCCATCAATTTTTTTATTATACGACCGCAACAATTTGTATGAGGTATTATAACACCTTCAGACTGGAGAGCAATCAAATATATTCTAAAGTCCGGTACCTTTTCCGGATACGGATAGGTCCGCAATCCGGAATTTACGTATGTGAAATAAAATGAAAATATAAAATAAAATGGAAATCCGACCTACCTACCCTTTTTTTTGGAGGATGTAACCGTAAACAGACATATATTTTTGTTTGGCCCAACGTATGACATGTTGGCCAGTTTTATTGGTATTAATGCCACTGTCAACAATATTTCAGCTATGATGTATAATATGGTGACCAGTTTTATTGGTGTTTAAGGACACTTTCAACAATGCGTCAGGTATAACATATAACATGGTGACCAGTTTTATTGGTGTTTAACGACACTTTCAACAATGTTTCAGGTATAACGTATAACATGGTGACCAGTTTTATTAGTGTTTAACGACACTTTCAACAATGTGTCTGGTATAACGTATAACATGGTGACCAGTTTTATTGGTGTTTAACGACACTTTCAACAATGTGTCAGGTATAACGTACAACATGGTGACCAGTTTTATTGGTGTTCAACGACACTTTCAACAATGTGTCAGGTATTACGTATAACATGGTGACCAGTTTTATTGGTATTTAACGACACTTTCAACAGTGTGTCAGGTATAACATATAATATGGTGACCAATTTTATTGGCGTTTAACGACACTTTCATCAGTGTGTCAGGGATAACGTACAGGTATAACACGGTGACCAGTTTTATTCGTGTTTAATGACACTTTCAACAATGTGTCAGGTGTAACGTACAACATGGTGACCAGTTTTATTAGTGTTTAACTACACTTTCAACAATGTGTCAGGTATAATGTATAACATGGTGACCAGTTTTATTGGTGTTTAACGACACTTTAAACAATGTGTCAGGTATAACGTAGAACATAGTGACCAGGTTTATTGGTGTTTAACGACACTTTCAACAATGTATCAGGTATAGCGTATAACATGGTGACCAGTTTTATTGGTGTTTAACGACACTTTAAACAATATTTCAGGTATAGCGTATAACATGGTGACCAGTTTTATTGGTGTTTAACGACACTTTAAACAATGTATCAGGTATAGCGTATAACATGGTGACCAGTTTTATTGGTGTTTAATGCCACTTTAAACAATGTGTCAGGTATAGCGTATAACATGGTGACCAGTTTTATTGGTGTTTAACGACACTTTAAACAATGTATCAGGTATAGCGTATAACATGGTGACCAGTTTTATTGGTGTTTAACGACACTTTAAACAATGTATCAGGTATAACGTATAACATGGTGACCAGTTTTATTAGTGTTTAATGACACTTTCAACAATGTGTCAGGGATAACGTACAGGTATAACACGTTGACCAATTGTATTGGTGTTTAACGACATTTTCAACAATGCTTCAGGTATAACGTATTACATGGTGACCAGTTTTATTGGTGTTTAACGACACTTTCAACAATGTGTCAGCTATTACGTAGAACATGGTGACCAGTTTTATTGGTATTTAACAACACTTTCAACAATGTGTCAGGTATAGCGAATAACATGGTTACCAGTTTGATTGGTGTTTAACGACACTTTCAACAATGTATCAAGTATAACGTACAACATGGTGACCAGTTTTATTAGTGTTTAAGGATACTTTCAACAATGTGTCAGGTATAACGTATAACATGGTGACCAGTTTTATTGGTGTTTAACGACACTTTCAACAGTGGGTCAGGTATAACGTATATCATGGTGACCAGTTTTATTGGTGTTTAACGACACTTTCAACAGTGTGTCAGGTATAACATATAACATGGTGACCAGTTTTATTGGTGTTTAACGACACTTTCAACAATGTGTCAGGTATAGCGTATAACATGGTGACCAGTTTTGTTGGTGTTTAACGACACTTTCAACAATGTGTCAGGTATAGCGTATAACATGGTGACCAGTTTTATTGGTGTTTAACGACACTTTCAACAATGTATCAGGTATAACGTATAACATGGTGACCAGTTTTATTGGCGTTTAACGACACTTTCAACAATGTGTCAGGGATAACGTACAGGTATAACACGGTGACCAGTTTTATTAGTGTTTAATGACACTTTCAACAATGTGTCAGGTATTACGTAGAACATGGTGACCAGTTTTATTGGTGTTTAACAACACTTTCAACAATGTGTCAGGTATAACGAATAACATGGTTACCAGTTTTATTGGTGTTTAACGACACTTTCAACAATGCGTCAGGTATAACATATAACATGGTGACCAGTTTTATTGGTGTTTAACGACACTTTCAACAATGTATCAAGTATAACGTACAACATGGTGACCAGTTTTATTAGTGTTTAAGGACACTTTCAACAATGTGTAAGGTATAACGTATAACATGGTGACCAGTTTTATTGGTGTTTAACGACACTTTCAACAGTGTGTCAGGTATAATGTATAACATGGTGACCAGTTTTATTGGTGTTTAACGAAACTTTCAACAGTGTGTCAGGTATAACATATAACATGGTGACCAGTTTTATTGGTGTTTAACGACACTTTCAACAATGTGTCAGGTATAGCGTATAACATGGTGACCAGTTTTGTTGTTGTTTAACGACACTTTCAACAATGTGTCAGGTATAGCGTATAACATGGTGACCAGTTTTATTGGTGTTTAACGACACTTTCAACAATGTATCAGGTATAGCGTATAACATGGTGACGAGTTTTATTGGTGTTTAACGACACTTTCAACAATGTATAAGGTATAACGTATAACATGGTGACCAGTTTTATTGGCATTTAACGACACTTTCAACAATGTGTCAGGGATAACGTACAGGTATAACACGGTGACCAGTTTTATTAGTGTTTAATGACACTTTCAACAATGTATCAGGTATTAACGTAGAACATGGTGACCAATTTTATTGGTGTTTAACAACACTTTCAACAATGTGTCAGGGATAACGTACAGGTATAACACGGTGACCAGTTTTATTAGTGTTTAATGACACTTTCAACAATGTTTCAGGGATAACGTACAGGTAGAACACGGTGACCAATTTTATTGGTGTTTAACGACATTTTCAACAATGTTTCAGGTATAACGTATAACATGGTGACCAGTTTTATTGGTGTTTAACGACACTTTCAACAATGTATCAAGTATAACGTACAACATGGTGACCAGTTTTATTAGTGTTTAAGGACACTTTCAACAATGTGTAAGGTATAACGTATAACATGGTGACCAGTTTTATTGGTGTTTAACGACACTTTCAATAGTGTGTCAGGTATAATGTATAACATGGTGACCAGTTTTATTGGTGTTTAACGAAACTTTCAACAGTGTGTCAGGTATAACATATAACATGGTGACCAGTTTTATTGGTGTTTAACGACACTTTCAACAATGTGTCAGGTATAGCGTATAACATGGTGACCAGTTTTGTTGTTGTTTAACGACACTTTCAACAATGTGTCAGGTATAGCGTATAACATGGTGACCAGTTTTATTGGTGTTTAACGACACTTTCAACAATGTATCAGGTATAGCGTATAACATGGTGACGAGTTTTATTGGTGTTTAACGACACTTTCAACAATGTATAAGGTATAACGTATAACATGGTGACCAGTTTTATTGGCATTTAACGACACTTTCAACAATGTGTCAGGGATAACGTACAGGTATAACACGGTGACCAGTTTTATTAGTATTTAATGACACTTTCAACAATGTATCAGGTATTAACGTAGAACATGGTGACCAATTGTATTGGTGTTTAACAACACTTTCAACAATGTGTCAGGGATAACGTACAGGTATAACACGGTGACCAGTTTTATTAGTGTTTAATGACACTTTCAACAATGTTTCAGGGATAACGTACAGGTAGAACAGGGTGACCAATTTTATTGGTGTTTAACGACATTTTCAACAATGTTTCAGGTATAACGTATAACATGGTGACCAGTTTTATTGGTGTTTAACGACACTTTCAACAATGCGTCAGGTATAACATGTAACATGGTGACCAGTTTTATTGGTGTTTAACGACACTTTCAACAATGCGTCAGGTATAACATATAACATGGTGACCAGTTTTATTGGTGTTTAACGACACTTTCAACAATGTGTCAGGTATAACGTACAACAGGGTGACCAGTTTTATTAGTGTTTAATGACATTTTCAACAATGTGTCAGGTATAACGTATAATATGGTGAACAGTTTTATTGGTGTTTAACGACACTTTCAACAATGTGTCAGGTATAGCGTACAACATGGTGACCAGTTTTATTAGTGTTCAACGACACTTTCAACAATGTGTCAGGTATAACGTACAACATGGTGACCAGTTTTATTGGTATTTAACGACACTTTCAACAATGTGTCAGGTATAGCGTATAACATGGTGACCAGTTTTATTGGTGTTTAACAACACTTTAAGCAATGCGTCAGGTATAACGTATAACATGGTGACCAGTTTTATTGGTGTTTAACGACACTTTCAACAATGTATCAGGTATAGCATATAACATGGTGCCCAGTTTTATTGGTGTTTAACGACACTTTCAACAATGTGTCAGGTATAACGTATGACATGTTGGCCAGTTTTATTGGTATTAACACCACTGTTAACAATATTTCAGCTATGATGTATAATATGGCATTCAGTTTTATTGGCGTTTAATGACACTTTCAACAATGTGTCAGGTATAACGTATACCATGGTGACCAGTTTTATTGGTGTTTAACGACACTTTCAACAATGTGTCAGGTATAACGTACAACATGGTGACCAGTTTTATTAGTGTTTAACGACACTTTCAACAATGCATCAGGTATAACATATAACATGGTGACCAGTTTTATTGGTGTTTAACGACACTTTCAACAATGCGTCAGGTATAACATATAACATGGTGACCAGTTTTATTGGTGTTTAACGACACTTTCAACAATGTGTCAGGTATAACGTATAACATGGTGACCAGTTTTATTGGTGTTTAACGACACTTTCAACAATGTGTCAGGTATAACGTACAACATGGTGACCAGTTTTATTAGTGTTCAACGACACTTTCAACAATGTGTCAGGTATTACGTATAACATGGTGACCAGTTTTATTGGTATTAACACCACTGTCAACAATATTTCAGCTATGATGTATAATATGGCATTCAGTTTTATTGGTGTTTAATGACACTTTCAACAATGTGTCAGATATAACGTATATCATGGTGACCAGTTTTATTGGTGTTTAACGACACTTTCAGCAATGTGTCAGGTATAAGGCCAGAAAAAAAAAATATGTCTGTTTACGGTTACCCGACCGACCCTATTTTCAGCGGCGACCCTAGTTCATTTTATCGGTAAATCAAAAGTGAAAGTGGACACATCAGAAATCTTTGGCCTAAAAAACTGTTTCCGGTTATATCCTGAAAAATAATAGCCATCAATTTTTTTATTATACGACCGCAACAATTTTTATGAGGTATTATAACACCTTCAGACTGGAGAGCAATCAAATATATTCTAAAGTCTGGTACCTTTTCCGGATACGGATAGGTTCGCAATCCGGAATTTACGTATGTGAAATAAAATGAAAATATAAAATAAAATGGAAATCCAACCTACCTACCCTTTTTTTTTGGAGGATGTAACCGTAAACAGACATATATTTTTGTTTGGCCCAACGTATGACATGTTGGCCAGTTTTATTGGTATTAACGCCACTGTCAACAATATTTCAACTATGATGTATAATATGGTGACCAGTTTTATTGGTGTTTAACAACACTTTCAACAATGTGTCAGGTATTAACGTATAACATGGTGACCAGTTTTATTGGTGTTTAACAACACTTTCAACAATGTGTCAGGTATAACGTACAACATGGTGACCAGTTTTATTAGTGTTTAACGACACTTTCAACAATGTGTCAGGTATAACGTATAACATGGTGACCAGTTTTATTAGTGTTTAACGACACTTTCAACAGTGTGTCAGGTATTAACGTAGAACATGGTGACCAGTTTTATTGGTGTTTAACGACACTTTCAACAGTGTGTCAGGTATAATGTATAACATGGTGACCAGTTTTATTGGTGTTTAACGAAACTTTCAACAGTGTGTCAGGTATAACATATAACATGGTGACCAGTTTTATTGGTGTTTAACGACACTTTCAACAATGTGTCAGGTATAGCGTATAACATGGTGACCAGTTTTGTTGTTGTTTAACGACACTTTCAACAATGTGTCAGGTATAGCGTATAACATGGTGACCAGTTTTATTGGTGTTTAACGACACTTTCAACAATGTATCAGGTATAGCGTATAACATGGTGACGAGTTTTATTGGTGTTTAACGACACTTTCAACAATGTATAAGGTATAACGTATAACATGGTGACCAGTTTTATTGGCATTTAACGACACTTTCAACAATGTGTCAGGGATAACGTACAGGTATAACACGGTGACCAGTTTTATTAGTGTTTAATGACACTTTCAACAATGTATCAGGTATTAACGTAGAACATGGTGACCAATTTTATTGGTGTTTAACAACACTTTCAACAATGTGTCAGGGATAACGTACAGGTATAACACGGTGACCAGTTTTATTAGTGTTTAATGACACTTTCAACAATGTTTCAGGGATAACGTACAGGTAGAACACGGTGACCAATTTTATTGGTGTTTAACGACATTTTCAACAATGTTTCAGGTATAACGTATAACATGGTGACCAGTTTTATTGGTGTTTAACGACACTTTCAACAATGTATCAAGTATAACGTACAACATGGTGACCAGTTTTATTAGTGTTTAAGGACACTTTCAACAATGTGTAAGGTATAACGTATAACATGGTGACCAGTTTTATTGGTGTTTAACGACACTTTCAATAGTGTGTCAGGTATAATGTATAACATGGTGACCAGTTTTATTGGTGTTTAACGAAACTTTCAACAGTGTGTCAGGTATAACATATAACATGGTGACCAGTTTTATTGGTGTTTAACGACACTTTCAACAATGTGTCAGGTATAGCGTATAACATGGTGACCAGTTTTGTTGTTGTTTAACGACACTTTCAACAATGTGTCAGGTATAGCGTATAACATGGTGACCAGTTTTATTGGTGTTTAACGACACTTTCAACAATGTATCAGGTATAGCGTATAACATGGTGACGAGTTTTATTGGTGTTTAACGACACTTTCAACAATGTATAAGGTATAACGTATAACATGGTGACCAGTTTTATTGGCATTTAACGACACTTTCAACAATGTGTCAGGGATAACGTACAGGTATAACACGGTGACCAGTTTTATTAGTATTTAATGACACTTTCAACAATGTATCAGGTATTAACGTAGAACATGGTGACCAATTGTATTGGTGTTTAACAACACTTTCAACAATGTGTCAGGGATAACGTACAGGTATAACACGGTGACCAGTTTTATTAGTGTTTAATGACACTTTCAACAATGTTTCAGGGATAACGTACAGGTAGAACAGGGTGACCAATTTTATTGGTGTTTAACGACATTTTCAACAATGTTTCAGGTATAACGTATAACATGGTGACCAGTTTTATTGGTGTTTAACGACACTTTCAACAATGCGTCAGGTATAACATGTAACATGGTGACCAGTTTTATTGGTGTTTAACGACACTTTCAACAATGCGTCAGGTATAACATATAACATGGTGACCAGTTTTATTGGTGTTTAACGACACTTTCAACAATGTGTCAGGTATAACGTACAACAGGGTGACCAGTTTTATTAGTGTTTAATGACATTTTCAACAATGTGTCAGGTATAACGTATAATATGGTGAACAGTTTTATTGGTGTTTAACGACACTTTCAACAATGTGTCAGGTATAGCGTACAACATGGTGACCAGTTTTATTAGTGTTCAACGACACTTTCAACAATGTGTCAGGTATAACGTACAACATGGTGACCAGTTTTATTGGTATTTAACGACACTTTCAACAATGTGTCAGGTATAGCGTATAACATGGTGACCAGTTTTATTGGTGTTTAACAACACTTTAAGCAATGCGTCAGGTATAACGTATAACATGGTGACCAGTTTTATTGGTGTTTAACGACACTTTCAACAATGTATCAGGTATAGCATATAACATGGTGCCCAGTTTTATTGGTGTTTAACGACACTTTCAACAATGTGTCAGGTATAACGTATGACATGTTGGCCAGTTTTATTGGTATTAACACCACTGTTAACAATATTTCAGCTATGATGTATAATATGGCATTCAGTTTTATTGGCGTTTAATGACACTTTCAACAATGTGTCAGGTATAACGTATACCATGGTGACCAGTTTTATTGGTGTTTAACGACACTTTCAACAATGTGTCAGGTATAACGTACAACATGGTGACCAGTTTTATTAGTGTTTAACGACACTTTCAACAATGCATCAGGTATAACATATAACATGGTGACCAGTTTTATTGGTGTTTAACGACACTTTCAACAATGCGTCAGGTATAACATATAACATGGTGACCAGTTTTATTGGTGTTTAACGACACTTTCAACAATGTGTCAGGTATAACGTATAACATGGTGACCAGTTTTATTGGTGTTTAACGACACTTTCAACAATGTGTCAGGTATAACGTACAACATGGTGACCAGTTTTATTAGTGTTCAACGACACTTTCAACAATGTGTCAGGTATTACGTATAACATGGTGACCAGTTTTATTGGTATTAACACCACTGTCAACAATATTTCAGCTATGATGTATAATATGGCATTCAGTTTTATTGGTGTTTAATGACACTTTCAACAATGTGTCAGATATAACGTATATCATGGTGACCAGTTTTATTGGTGTTTAACGACACTTTCAGCAATGTGTCAGGTATAAGGCCAGAAAAAAAAAATATGTCTGTTTACGGTTACCCGACCGACCCTATTTTCAGCGGCGACCCTAGTTCATTTTATCGGTAAATCAAAAGTGAAAGTGGACACATCAGAAATCTTTGGCCTAAAAAACTGTTTCCGGTTATATCCTGAAAAATAATAGCCATCAATTTTTTTATTATACGACCGCAACAATTTTTATGAGGTATTATAACACCTTCAGACTGGAGAGCAATCAAATATATTCTAAAGTCTGGTACCTTTTCCGGATACGGATAGGTTCGCAATCCGGAATTTACGTATGTGAAATAAAATGAAAATATAAAATAAAATGGAAATCCAACCTACCTACCCTTTTTTTTTGGAGGATGTAACCGTAAACAGACATATATTTTTGTTTGGCCCAACGTATGACATGTTGGCCAGTTTTATTGGTATTAACGCCACTGTCAACAATATTTCAACTATGATGTATAATATGGTGACCAGTTTTATTGGTGTTTAACAACACTTTCAACAATGTGTCAGGTATTAACGTATAACATGGTGACCAGTTTTATTGGTGTTTAACAACACTTTCAACAATGTGTCAGGTATAACGTACAACATGGTGACCAGTTTTATTAGTGTTTAACGACACTTTCAACAATGTGTCAGGTATAACGTATAACATGGTGACCAGTTTTATTAGTGTTTAACGACACTTTCAACAGTGTGTCAGGTATTAACGTAGAACATGGTGACCAGTTTTATTGGTGTTTAACGACACTTTAAACAATGTATCAGGTATAGCGTATAACATGGTGACCAGTTTTATTGGTGTTTAACGACACTTTAAACAATGTATCAGGTATAACGTATAACATGGTGACCAGTTTTATTAGTGTTTAATGACACTTTCAACAATGTGTCAGGGATAACGTACAGGTATAACACGTTGACCAATTGTATTGGTGTTTAACGACATTTTCAACAATGCTTCAGGTATAACGTATAACATGGTGACCAGTTTTATTGGTGTTTAACGACACTTTCAACAATGTGTCAGCTATTACGTAGAACATGGTGACCAGTTTTATTGGTGTTTAACAACACTTTCAACAATGTGTCAGGTATAGCGAATAACATGGTTACCAGTTTGATTGGTGTTTAACGACACTTTCAACAATGTATCAAGTATAACGTACAACATGGTGACCAGTTTTATTAGTGTTTAAGGATACTTTCAACAATGTGTCAGGTATAACGTATAACATGGTGACCAGTTTTATTGGTGTTTAACGACACTTTCAACAGTGGGTCAGGTATAACGTATATCATGGTGACCAGTTTTATTGGTGTTTAATGACACTTTCAACAGTGTGTCAGGTATAACATATAACATGGTGACCAGTTTTATTGGTGTTTAACGACACTTTCAACAATGTGTCAGGTATAGCGTATAACATGGTGACCAGTTTTGTTGGTGTTTAACGACACTTTCAACAATGTGTCAGGTATAGCGTATAACATGGTGACCAGTTTTATTGGTGTTTAACGACACTTTCAACAATGTATCAGGTATAGCGTATAACATGGTGACGAGTTTTATTGGTGTTTAACGACACTTTCAACAATGTATCAGGTATAACGTATAACATGGTGACCAGTTTTATTGGCGTTTAACGACACTTTCAACAATGTGTCAGGGATAACGTACAGGTATAACACGGTGACCAGTTTTATTAGTGTTTAATGACACTTTCAACAATGTGTCAGGGATAACGTACAGGTATAACACGGTGACCAATTTTATTGGTGTTTAACGACATTTTCAACAATGCTTCAGGTATAACGTATAACATGGTGACCAGTTTTATTGGTGTTTAACGACACTTTCAACAATGTGTCAGGTATTACGTAGAACATGGTGACCAGTTTTATTGGTGTTTAACAACACTTTCAACAATGTGTCAGGTATAACGAATAACATGGTTACCAGTTTTATTGGTGTTTAACGACACTTTCAACAATGCGTCAGGTATAACATATAACATGGTGACCAGTTTTATTGGTGTTTAACGACACTTTCAACAATGTATCAAGTATAACGTACAACATGGTGACCAGTTTTATTAGTGTTTAAGGACACTTTCAACAATGTGTAAGGTATAACGTATAACATGGTGACCAGTTTTATTGGTGTTTAACGACACTTTCAACAGTGTGTCAGGTATAATGTATAACATGGTGACCAGTTTTATTGGTGTTTAACGAAACTTTCAACAGTGTGTCAGGTATAACATATAACATGGTGACCAGTTTTATTGGTGTTTAACGACACTTTCAACAATGTGTCAGGTATAGCGTATAACATGGTGACCAGTTTTGTTGTTGTTTAACGACACTTTCAACAATGTGTCAGGTATAGCGTATAACATGGTGACCAGTTTTATTGGTGTTTAACGACACTTTCAACAATGTATCAGGTATAGCGTATAACATGGTGACGAGTTTTATTGGTGTTTAACGACACTTTCAACAATGTATAAGGTATAACGTATAACATGGTGACCAGTTTTATTGGCATTTAACGACACTTTCAACAATGTGTCAGGGATAACGTACAGGTATAACACGGTGACCAGTTTTATTAGTGTTTAATGACACTTTCAACAATGTATCAGGTATTAACGTAGAACATGGTGACCAATTTTATTGGTGTTTAACAACACTTTCAACAATGTGTCAGGGATAACGTACAGGTATAACACGGTGACCAGTTTTATTAGTGTTTAATGACACTTTCAACAATGTTTCAGGGATAACGTACAGGTAGAACACGGTGACCAATTTTATTGGTGTTTAACGACATTTTCAACAATGTTTCAGGTATAACGTATAACATGGTGACCAGTTTTATTGGTGTTTAACGACACTTTCAACAATGTATCAAGTATAACGTACAACATGGTGACCAGTTTTATTAGTGTTTAAGGACACTTTCAACAATGTGTAAGGTATAACGTATAACATGGTGACCAGTTTTATTGGTGTTTAACGACACTTTCAATAGTGTGTCAGGTATAATGTATAACATGGTGACCAGTTTTATTGGTGTTTAACGAAACTTTCAACAGTGTGTCAGGTATAACATATAACATGGTGACCAGTTTTATTGGTGTTTAACGACACTTTCAACAATGTGTCAGGTATAGCGTATAACATGGTGACCAGTTTTGTTGTTGTTTAACGACACTTTCAACAATGTGTCAGGTATAGCGTATAACATGGTGACCAGTTTTATTGGTGTTTAACGACACTTTCAACAATGTATCAGGTATAGCGTATAACATGGTGACGAGTTTTATTGGTGTTTAACGACACTTTCAACAATGTATAAGGTATAACGTATAACATGGTGACCAGTTTTATTGGCATTTAACGACACTTTCAACAATGTGTCAGGGATAACGTACAGGTATAACACGGTGACCAGTTTTATTAGTGTTTAATGACACTTTCAACAATGTATCAGGTATTAACGTAGAACATGGTGACCAATTTTATTGGTGTTTAACAACACTTTCAACAATGTGTCAGGGATAACGTACAGGTATAACACGGTGACCAGTTTTATTAGTGTTTAATGACACTTTCAACAATGTTTCAGGGATAACGTACAGGTAGAACAGGGTGACCAATTTTATTGGTGTTTAACGACATTTTCAACAATGTTTCAGGTATAACGTATAACATGGTGACCAGTTTTATTGGTGTTTAACGACACTTTCAACAATGCGTCAGGTATAACATGTAACATGGTGACCAGTTTTATTGGTGTTTAACGACACTTTCAACAATGCGTCAGGTATAACATATAACATGGTGACCAGTTTTATTGGTGTTTAACGACACTTTCAACAATGTGTCAGGTATAACGTACAACATGGTGACCAGTTTTATTAGTGTTTAATGACATTTTCAACAATGTGTCAGGTATAGCGTATAATATGGTGAACAGTTTTATTGGTGTTTAACGACACTTTCAACAATGTGTCAGGTATAGCGTACAACATGGTGACCAGTTTTATTAGTGTTCAACGACACTTTCAACAATGTGTCAGGTATAACGTACAACATGGTGACCAGTTTTATTGGTATTTAACGACACTTTCAACAATGTGTCAGGTATAGCGTATAACATGGTGACCAGTTTTATTGGTGTTTAACAACACTTTAAGCAATGCGTCAGGTATAACGTATAACATGGTGACCAGTTTTATTGGTGTTTAACGACACTTTCAACAATGTATCAGGTATAGCATATAACATGGTGCCCAGTTTTATTGGTGTTTAACGACACTTTCAACAATGTGTCAGGTATAACGTATGACATGTTGGCCAGTTTTATTGGTATTAACACCACTGTCAACAATATTTCAGCTATGATGTATAATATGGCATTCAGTTTTATTGGCGTTTAATGACACTTTCAACAATGTGTCAGGTATAACGTATACCATGGTGACCAGTTTTATTGGTGTTTAACGACACTTTCAACAATGTGTCAGGTATAACGTACAACATGGTGACCAGTTTTATTAGTGTTTAACGACACTTTCAACAATGCATCAGGTATAACATATAACATGGTGACCAGTTTTATTGGTGTTTAACGACACTTTCAACAATGCGTCAGGTATAACATATAACATGGTGACCAGTTTTATTGGTGTTTAACGACACTTTCAACAATGTGTCAGGTATAACGTATAACATGGTGACCAGTTTTATTGGTGTTTAACGACACTTTCAACAATGTGTCAGGTATAACGTACAACATGGTGACCAGTTTTATTAGTGTTCAACGACACTTTCAACAATGTGTCAGGTATTACGTATAACATGGTGACCAGTTTTATTGGTATTAACACCACTGTCAACAATATTTCAGCTATGATGTATAATATGGCATTCAGTTTTATTGGTGTTTAATGACACTTTCAACAATGTGTCAGATATAACGTATATCATGGTGACCAGTTTTATTGGTGTTTAACGACACTTTCAGCAATGTGTCAGGTATAAGGCCAGAAAAAAAAAATATGTCTGTTTACGGTTACCCGACCGACCCTATTTTCAGCGGCGACCCTAGTTCATTTTATCGGTAAATCAAAAGTGAAAGTGGACACATCAGAAATCTTTGGCCTAAAAAACTGTTTCCGGTTATATCCTGAAAAATAATAGCCATCAATTTTTTTATTATACGACCGCAACAATTTTTATGAGGTATTATAACACCTTCAGACTGGAGAGCAATCAAATATATTCTAAAGTCTGGTACCTTTTCCGGATACGGATAGGTTCGCAATCCGGAATTTACGTATGTGAAATAAAATGAAAATATAAAATAAAATGGAAATCCAACCTACCTACCCTTTTTTTTTGGAGGATGTAACCGTAAACAGACATATATTTTTGTTTGGCCCAACGTATGACATGTTGGCCAGTTTTATTGGTATTAACGCCACTGTCAACAATATTTCAACTATGATGTATAATATGGTGACCAGTTTTATTGGTGTTTAACAACACTTTCAACAATGTGTCAGGTATTAACGTATAACATGGTGACCAGTTTTATTGGTGTTTAACAACACTTTCAACAATGTGTCTGGTATAACGTACAACATGGTGACCAGTTTTATTAGTGTTTAACGACACTTTCAACAATGTGTCAGGTATAACGTATAACATGGTGACCAGTTTTATTAGTGTTTAACGACACTTTCAACAGTGTGTCAGGTATTAACGTAGAACATGGTGACCAGTTTTATTGGTGTTTAACGACACTTTAAACAATGTATCAGGTATAGCGTATAACATGGTGACCAGTTTTATTGGTGTTTAACGACACTTTAAACAATGTATCAGGTATAACGTATAACATGGTGACCAGTTTTATTAGTGTTTAATGACACTTTCAACAATGTGTCAGGGATAACGTACAGGTATAACACGTTGACCAATTGTATTGGTGTTTAACGACATTTTCAACAATGCTTCAGGTATAACGTATAACATGGTGACCAGTTTTATTGGTGTTTAACGACACTTTCAACAATGTGTCAGCTATTACGTAGAACATGGTGACCAGTTTTATTGGTGTTTAACAACACTTTCAACAATGTGTCAGGTATAGCGAATAACATGGTTACCAGTTTGATTGGTGTTTAAAGACACTTTCAACAATGTATCAAGTATAACGTACAACATGGTGACCAGTTTTATTAGTGTTTAAGGATACTTTCAACAATGTGTCAGGTATAACGTATAACATGGTGACCAGTTTTATTGGTGTTTAACGACACTTTCAACAGTGGGTCAGGTATAACGTATATCATGGTGACCAGTTTTATTGGTGTTTAACGACACTTTCAACAGTGTGTCAGGTATAACATATAACATGGTGACCAGTTTTATTGGTGTTTAACGACACTTTCAACAATGTGTCAGGTATAGCGTATAACATGGTGACCAGTTTTGTTGGTGTTTAACGACACTTTCAACAATGTGTCAGGTATAGCGTATAACATGGTGACCAGTTTTATTGGTGTTTAACGACACTTTCAACAATGTATCAGGTATAGCGTATAACATGGTGACGAGTTTTATTGGTGTTTAACGACACTTTCAACAATGTATCAGGTATAACGTATAACATGGTGACCAGTTTTATTGGCGTTTAACGACACTTTCAACAATGTGTCAGGGATAACGTACAGGTATAACACGGTGACCAGTTTTATTAGTGTTTAATGACACTTTCAACAATGTGTCAGGGATAACGTACAGGTATAACACGGTGACCAATTTTATTGGTGCTTAACGACATTTTCAACAATGCTTCAGGTATAACGTATAACATGGTGACCAGTTTTATTGGTGTTTAACGACACTTTCAACAATGTGTCAGGTATTACGTAGAACATGGTGACCAGTTTTATTGGTGTTTAACAACACTTTCAACAATGTGTCAGGTATAACGAATAACATGGTTACCAGTTTTATTGGTGTTTAACGACACTTTCAACAATGCGTCAGGTATAACATATAACATGGTGACCAGTTTTATTGGTGTTTAACGACACTTTCAACAATGTATCAAGTATAACGTACAACATGGTGACCAGTTTTATTAGTGTTTAAGGACACTTTCAACAATGTGTAAGGTATAACGTATAACATGGTGACCAGTTTTATTGGTGTTTAACGACACTTTCAACAGTGTGTCAGGTATAATGTATAACATGGTGACCAGTTTTATTGGTGTTTAACGAAACTTTCAACAGTGTGTCAGGTATAGCATATAACATGGTGACCAGTTTTATTGGTGTTTAACGACACTTTCAACAATGTGTCAGGTATAGCGTATAACATGGTGACCAGTTTTGTTGGTGTTTAACGACACTTTCAACAATGTGTCAGGTATAGCGTATAACATGGTGACCAGTTTTATTGGTGTTTAACGATACTTTCAACAATGTATCAGGTATAGCGTATAACATGGTGACGAGTTTTATTGGTGTTTAACGACACTTTCAACAATGTATAAGGTATAACGTATAACATGGTGACCAGTTTTATTGGCATTTAACGACACTTTCAACAATGTGTCAGGGATAACGTACAGGTATAACACGGTGACCAGTTTTATTAGTGTTTAATGACACTTTCAACAATGTTTCAGGGATAACGTACAGGTAGAACACGGTGACCAATTTTATTGGTGTTTAAGGACATTTTCAAAAATGTTTCAGGTATAACGTATAACATGGTGACCAGTTTTATTGGTGTTTAACGACACTTTCAACAATGCGTCAGGTATAACATGTAACATGGTGACCAGTTTTATTGGTGTTTAACGACACTTTCAACAATGCGTCAGGTATAACATATAACATGGTGACCAGTTTTATTGGTGTTTAACGACACTTTCAACAATGTGTCAGGTATAACGTACAACATAGTGACCAGTTTTATTAGTGTTCAACGACACTTTCAACAATGTGTTTCAGGTATAACGTATAACATGGTGACCAGTTTTATTGGTATTTAACGACACTTTCAACAATGTGTCAGGTATAACGTATAACATGGTGACCAGTTTTATTGGTGTTTAACAACACTTTAAGCAATGCGTCAGGTATAACGTATAACATGGTGACCAGTTTTATTGGTGTTTAACGACACTTTCAACAATGTATCAGGTATAGCATATAACATGGTGCCCAGTTTTATTGGTGTTTAACGACACTTTCAACAATGTGTCAGGTATAACGTATGACATGTTGGCCAGTTTTATTGGTATTAACACCACTGTCAACAATATTTCAGCTATGATGTATAATATGGCATTCAGTTTTATTGGCGTTTAATGACACTTTCAACAATGTGTCAGGTATAGCGTATACCATGGTGACCAGTTTTATTGGTGTTTAACGACACTTTCAACAATGTGTCAGGTATAACGTACAACATGGTGACCAGTTTTATTAGTGTTTAACGACACTTTCAACAATGCATCAGGTATAACATATAACATGGTGACCAGTTTTATTGGTGTTTAACGACACTTTCAACAATGCGTCAGGTATAACATATAACATGGTGACCAGTTTTATTGGTGTTTAACGACACTTTCAACAATGTGTCAGGTATAACGTATAACATGGTGACCAGTTTTATTGGTGTTTAACGACACTTTCAACAATGTGTCAGGTATAACGTACAACATGGTGACCAGTTTTATTAGTGTTCAACGACACTTTCAACAATGTGTCAGGTATTACGTATAACATGGTGACCAGTTTTATTGGTATTAACACCACTGTCAACAATATTTCAGTTATGATGTATAATATGGCATTCAGTTTTATTGGTGTTTAATGACACTTTCAACAATGTGTCAGATATAACGTATATCATGGTGACCAGTTTTATTGGTGTTTAACGACACTTTCAGCAATGTGTCAGGTATAAGGCCAGAAAAAAAAAATATGTCTGTTTACGGTTACCCGACCGACCCTATTTTCAGCGGCGACCCTAGTTTATTTTATCGGTAAATCAAAAGTGAAAGTGGACACATCAGAAATCTTTGGCCTAAAAAACTGTTTCCGGTTATATCCTGAAAAATAATAGCCATCAATTTTTTTATTATACGACCGCAACAATTTTTTGGAGGTATTATAACACCTTCAGACTGGAGAGCAATCAAATATATTCTAAAGTCTGGTACCTTTTCCGGATACGGATAGGTTCGCAATCCGGAATTTACGTATGTGAAATAAAATGAAAATATAAAATAAAATGGAAATCCAACCAACCTACCCTTTTTTTTTGGAGGATGTAACCGTAAACAGACATATATTTTTGTTTGGCCCAACGTATGACATGTTGGCCAGTTTTATTGGTATTAACGCCACAGTCAACAATATTTCAACTATGATGTATAATATGGTGACCAGTTTTATTGGTGTTTAACGACACTTTCAACAATGTGTCAGGTATAACGTATGACATGTTGACCAGTTTTATTGGTATTAACACCACTGTCAACAATATTTCAGCTATGATGTATAATATGGCATTCAGTTTTATTGGCGTTTAATGACACTTTCAACAATGTGTCAGGTATAGCGTATACCATGGTGACCAGTTTTATTGGTGTTTAACGACACTTTCAACAATGTGTCAGGTATAACGTACAACATGGTGACCAGTTTTATTAGTGTTTAACGACACTTTCAACAATGCATCAGGTATAACATATAACATGGTGACCAGTTTTATTGGTGTTTAACGACACTTTCAACAATGCGTCAGGTATAACATATAACATGGTGACCAGTTTTATTGGTGTTTAACGACACTTTCAACAATGTGTCAGGTATAACGTATAACATGGTGACCAGTTTTATTGGTGTTTAACGACACTTTCAACAATGTGTCAGGTATAACGTACAACATGGTGACCAGTTTTATTAGTGTTCAACGACACTTTCAACAATGTGTCAGGTATTACGTATAACATGGTGACCAGTTTTATTGGTATTAACACCACTGTCAACAATATTTCAGTTATGATGTATAATATGGCATTCAGTTTTATTGGTGTTTAATGACACTTTCAACAATGTGTCAGATATGACGTATATCATGGTGACCAGTTTTATTGGTGTTTAACGACACTTTCAGCAATGTGTCAGGTATAAGGCCAGAAAAAAAAAATATGTCTGTTTACGGTTACCCGACCGACCCTATTTTCAGCGGCGACCCTAGTTTATTTTATCGGTAAATCAAAAGTGAAAGTGGACACATCAGAAATCTTTGGCCTAAAAAACTGTTTCCGGTTATATCCTGAAAAATAATAGCCATCAATTTTTTTATTATACGACCGCAACAATTTTTTGGAGGTATTATAACACCTTCAGACTGGAGAGCAATCAAATATATTCTAAAGTCTGGTACCTTTTCCGGATACGGATAGGTTCGCAATCCGGAATTTACGTATGTGAAATAAAATGAAAATATAAAATAAAATGGAAATCCAACCAACCTACCCTTTTTTTTTGGAGGATGTAACCGTAAACAGACATATATTTTTGTTTGGCCCAACGTATGACATGTTGGCCAGTTTTATTGGTATTAACGCCACAGTCAACAATATTTCAACTATGATGTATAATATGGTGACCAGTTTTATTGGTGTTTAACGACACTTTCAACAATGTGTCAGGTATAACGTATGACATGTTGACCAGTTTTATTGGTATTAACACCACTGTCAACAATATTTCAGCTATGATGTATAATATGGCATTCAGTTTTATTGGCGTTTAATGACACTTTCAACAATGTGTCAGGTATAGCGTATACCATGGTGACCAGTTTTATTGGTGTTTAGCGACACTTTCAACAATGTGTCAGGTATAACGTACAACATGGTGACCAGTTTTATTAGTGTTTAACGACACTTTCAACAATGCATCAGGTATAACATATAACATGGTGACCAGTTTTATTGGTGTTTAACGACACTTTCAACAATGCGTCAGGTATAACATATAACATGGTGACCAGTTTTATTGGTGTTTAACGACACTTTCAACAATGTGTCAGGTATAACGTATAACATGGTGACCAGTTTTATTGGTGTTTAACGACACTTTCAACAATGTGTCAGGTATAACGTACAACATGGTGACCAGTTTTATTAGTGTTCAACGACACTTTCAACAATGTGTCAGGTATTACGTATAACATGGTGACCAGTTTTATTGGTATTAACACCACTGTCAACAATATTTCAGTTATGATGTATAATATGGCATTCAGTTTTATTGGTGTTTAATGACACTTTCAACAATGTGTCAGATATAACGTATATCATGGTGACCAGTTTTATTGGTGTTTAACGACACTTTCAGCAATGTGTCAGGTATAAGGCCAGAAAAAAAAAATATGTCTGTTTACGGTTACCCGACCGACCCTATTTTCAGCGGCGACCCTAGTTTATTTTATCGGTAAATCAAAAGTGAAAGTGGACACATCAGAAATCTTTGGCCTAAAAAACTGTTTCCGGTTATATCCTGAAAAATAATAGCCATCAATTTTTTTATTATACGACCGCAACAATTTTTTGGAGGTATTATAACACCTTCAGACTGGAGAGCAATCAAATATATTCTAAAGTCTGGTACCTTTTCCGGATACGGATAGGTTCGCAATCCGGAATTTACGTATGTGAAATAAAATGAAAATATAAAATAAAATGGAAATCCAACCAACCTACCCTTTTTTTTTGGAGGATGTAACCGTAAACAGACATATATTTTTGTTTGGCCCAACGTATGACATGTTGGCCAGTTTTATT
This sequence comes from Bathymodiolus brooksi, assembly GCA_963680875.1. Lineage (NCBI taxonomy): Eukaryota > Metazoa > Mollusca > Bivalvia > Mytilida > Modiolidae > Bathymodiolus > Bathymodiolus brooksi. Next base: position 7,489,462 of record OY804583.1, on the reverse strand, counting down.
GGTATTAACGCCACAGTCAACAATATTTCAACTATGATGTATAATATGGTGACCAGTTTTATTGGTGTTTAACGACACTTTCAACAATGTGTCAGGTATAACGTAGAACATGGTGATCAGTTTTATTAGTGTTTAACGCCACTTTCAAAAATGTGTCAGGTATTAACGTATAACATGGTGACCAGTTTTATTGGTGTTTAACAACACTTTCAACAATGTGTCAGGTATAACGTATAACATGGTGACCAGTTTTATTGGTGTTTAACGAAACTTTCAACAGTGTGTCAGGTATAACATATAACATGGTGACCAGTTTTATTGGCATTTAACGACACTTTCAACAATGTGTCAGGGATAACGTACAGGTATAACATGGTGACCAGTTTTATTAGTGTTTAATGACACTTTCAACAATGTGTCAGGGATAACGTACAGGTATAATACGGTGACCAATTTTATTAGTGTTTAACGCCACTTCAAACAATGTGTCAAGTATAACGTAGAACATGGTGACCAATTTTATTGGTGTTTAACGACACTTTCAACAATGTGTCAGGTATAACTTATAACATGATAACCAGTTTTATTGGTGTTTAACGACACTTTCAACAATGTTAGTTATAGCGTAGAACATGGTGACCAGTTTTATTGGTGTTTAACGACACTTTCAACAATATGACAGGCATAACGTAGAACACGGTGACCAGTTTTATTGGTGTTTAATGACACTTTCAACAATGTGTCAAGTATAACGTAGAACATGGTGACCAGTTTTATTGGTGTTTAACGACACTTTAAGCAATGTGTCAGGTATAACGTAGAACATGGTGACCAGTTTTATTGGTGTTTAGCGACACTTTCATCAATGTGTCAAGTATAACGTTGAACATGGTGACCAGTTTTATTGGTGCTTAGCGACACTTTCAACAATGTGTCAAGTATAACATAGAACATGGTGAACAGTTTTATTGGTGCTTAACGCTAATTTAAACAATGTTAGTTATAGCATAGAATATGGTGGCCAGTTTTATTGGTGTTTAACGTCACTTTCAACAATGTGACAGGTATAAAGTATTACATGGTGACCAGTTTTATTGGTGCTTAACACCACTTTCAACAATGTTAGTTATAGTGTAGAACATGTTGGCCAGTTTTATTGGTGTTTAACGACTTTCAACAATGTGTCCGATATAACGTATAACATGCTGGCCAGTTTTATTGGTGTTTAATGCCACTTTCAACCATGTGTCAGGTATAACGTAGAACATGGTGACCAGTTTTATTGGTGCTTAGCGACACTTTCAACAATGTTAGTTATAGCGTAGAAGATGGTGATCAGTTTTATTGGTGTTTAACGAAACTGTCAACAATGTCAGGTATGGCATAGAACATGGTGACCAGTTTTATTGGTGTTTAACGACAGTGTCAACAATATGTCAGGTATAGCGTAGAAAATGGTGACCCGTTTTATTGGTGTTTAACGATACTTTCAACAATGAATCAGGTCAAACATAGAACATGGTGACCAGTTTTATTGGTGTTTAACGCCACTTTAAACAATGTGTCAGGTATAGCGTAGAACATGGTGACCAGTTTTATTGGTGTTTAACGACACTTTCAACAAAGTATCGGGTATAACGTATGACATGGTGACCAGTTTTATTGGCGTTTAACGACACTTTCAACAGTGTGTCAGGTATAACGTATAACATGGTGACCAATTTTATTGGTGTTTAACGACACTTCCAACAATGTGTCAGGGATAACATACAGGTATAACATGGTGACCAGTTTTATTAGTGTTTAATGACACTTTCAACAATGTGTCAGGGATAACGTACAGGTATAACACGGTGACCAATTTTATTGGTGTTTAACGACATTTTCAACAATGTTTCAGGTATAACGTATAACATGGTGACCAGTTTTATTGGTGTTTAACGACACTTTCAACAATGCATCAGGTATAACATATAACATGGTGACCAGTTTTATTGGTGTTTAACGACACTTTCAACAATGTGTCAGGGATAACGTATAACATGGTGACCAGTTTAATTGGTGTTTAACGACACTTTCAACAATGTGTCAGGTATTACGTACAACATGGTGACCAATTTTATTGGTGTTTAACAACACTTTCAACAATGTGTCAGGTATAACGAATAACATGGTGACCAGTTTTATTGGTGTTTAACGACACTTTCAACAATGCGTCAGGTATAACATATAACATGGTGACCAGTTTTATTGGTGTTTAACGACACTTTCAACAATGTATCAAGTATAACGTACAACATGGTGACCAGTTTTATTAGTGTTTAAGGACACTTTCAACAATGTGTCAGGTATAACGTACAACATGGTGACCAGTTTTATTGGTGTTTAACTACACTTTCAACAATGTGTCAGGTATAACGTATAACATGGTGACCAGTTTTATTGGTGTTTAACGACACTTTAAACAATGTATCAGGTATAGCGTATAACATGGTGACCAGTTTTATTGGTGTTTAACGACACTTTAAACAATATTTCAGGTATAGCGTATAACATGGTGACCAGTTTTATTAGTGTTTAACGACACTTTAAACAATGTATCAGGTATAGCGTATAACATGGTGACCAGTTTTATTGGTGTTTAACGACACTTTCAACAATGCGTCAGGTATAACATATAACATGGTGACCAGTTTTATTGGTGTTTAACGACACTTTCAACAATGTATCAAGTATAACGTACAACATGGTGACCAGTTTTATTAGTGTTTAAGGACACTTTCAACAATGTGTCAGGTATTACGTACAACATGGTGACCAATTTTATTGGTGTTTAACAACACTTTCAACAATGTGTCAGGTATAACGAATAACATGGTGACCAGTTTTATTGGTGTTTAACGACACTTTCAACAATGCGTCAGGTATAACATATAACATGGTGACCAGTTTTATTGGTGTTTAACGACACTTTCAACAATGTATCAAGTATAACGTACAACATGGTGACCAGTTTTATTGGTGTTTAAGGACACTTTCAACAATGTGTCAGGTATAACATACAACATGGTGACCAGTTTTATTAGTGTTTAACTACACTTTCAACAATGTGTCAGGTATAACGTATAACATGGTGACCAGTTTTATTGGTGTTTAACGACACTTTAAACAATGTGTCAGCTATTACGTAGAACATAGTGACCAGTTTTATTGGTGTTTAACGACACTTTAAACAATGTATCAGGTATAGCGTATAACATGGTGACCAGTTTTATTGGTGTTTAACGACACTTTAAACAATATTTCAGGTATAGCGTATAACATGGTGACCAGTTTTATTAGTGTTTAACGACACTTTAAACAATGTATCAGGTATAGCGTATAACATGGTGACCAGTTTTATTGGTGTTTAAAGACACTTTAAACAATGTGTGAGGTATAGCGTATAACATGGTGACCAGTTTTATTAGTGTTTAACGACACTTTAAACAATGTATCAGGTATAGCGTATAACATGGTGACCAGGTTTATTGGTGTTTAACGACACTTTCAACAATGTATCAGGTATAACGTATAACATGGTGACCAGTTTTGTTAGTGTTTAATGACACTTTCAACAATGTGTCAGGGATAACGTACAGGTATAACACGGTGACCAATTTTATTGGTGTTTAACGACATTTTCAACAATGCTTCAGGTATAACGTATAACATGGTGACCAGTTTTATTGGTGTTTAACGACACTTTCAACAATGCATCAGGTATAACATATAACATGGTGACCAGTTTTATTGGTGTTTAACGACACTTTCAACAATGTGTAAGGTATAACGTATAACATGGTGACCAGTTTAATTGGTGTTTAACGACACTTTCAACAATGTGTCAGGTATTACGTAGAACATGGTGACCAGTTTTATTGGTGTTTAACGACACTTTCAACAATGTATCAAGTATAACGTACAACATGGTGACCAGTTTTATTAGTGTTTAAGGACACTTTCAACAATGTGTCAGGTATAACGTACAACATGGTGACCAGTTTTATTAGTGTTTAACTACACTTTCAACAATGTGTCAGGTATAACGTATAACATGGTGACCAGTTTTATTGGTGTTTAACGACACTTTAAACAATGTGTCAGCTATAACGTAGAACATAGTGACCAGTTTTATTGGTGTTTAACAACACTTTAAACAATGTATCAGGTATAGCGTATAACATGGTGACCAGTTTTATTGGTGTTTAACGACACTTTCAACAATATTTCAGGTATAGCGTTTAACATGGTGACCAGTTTTATTAGTGTTTAACGACACTTTAAACAATGTATCAGGTATAGCGTATAACATGGTGACCAGTTTTATTGGTGTTTAACGACACTTTAAACAATGTGTCAGGTATAGCGTATAACATGGTGACCAGTTTTATTGGTGTTTAACGACACTTTAAACAATGTATCAGGTATAGCGTATAACATGGTGACCAGTTTTATTGGTGTTTAACGACACTTTAAACAATATATCAGGTATAACGTATAACATGGTGACCAGTTTTATTGGTGTTTAACGACACTTTCAACAATGCATCAGGTATAACATATAACATGGTGACCAGTTTTATTGGTGTTTAACGACACTTTCAACAATGTGTCAGGGATAACGTACAGGTATAACACGGTGACCAATTTTATTGGTGTTTAACGACATTTTCAACAATGTTTCAGGTATAACGTATAACATGGTGACCAGTTTTATTGGTGTTTAACGACACTTTCAACAATGCATCAGGTATAACATATAACATGGTGACCAGTTTTATTGGTGTTTAACGACACTTTCAACAATGTGTCAGGTATTACGTACAACATGGTGACCAATTTTATTGGTGTTTAACAACACTTTCAACAATGTGTCAGGTATAACGAATAACATGGTGACCAGTTTTATTGGTGTTTAACGACACTTTCAACAATGCGTCAGGTATAACATATAACATGGTGACCAGTTTTATTGGTGTTTAACGACACTTTCAACAATGTATCAAGTATAACGTACAACATGGTGACCAGTTTTATTAGTGTTTAACTACACTTTCAACAATGTGTCAGGTATAACGTATAACATAGTGACCAGTTTTATTGGTGTTTAACGACACTTTAAACAATGTATCAGGTATAGCGTATAACATGGTGACCAGTTTTATTGGTGTTTAACGACACTTTAAACAATATTTCAGGTATAGCGTATAACATGGTGACCAGTTTTATTAGTGTTTAACGACACTTTAAACAATGTATCAGGTATAGCGTATAACATGGTGACCAGTTTTATTGGTGTTTAACGACACTTTAAACAATGTGTGAGGTATAGCGTATAACATGGTGACCAGTTTTATTGGTGTTTAACGACACTTTAAACAATGTATCAGGTATAGCGTATAACATGGTGACCAGGTTTATTGGTGTTTAACGACACTTTAAACAATGTATCAGGTATAACGTATAACATGGTGACCAGTTTTATGAGTGTTTAATGACACTTTCAACAATGTGTCAGGGATAACGTACAGGTATAACACGGTGACCAATTTTATTGGTGTTTAACGACATTTTCAACAATGCTTCAGGTATAACGTATAACATGGTGACCAGTTTTATTGGTGTTTAACGACACTTTCAACAATGCATCAGGTATAACATATAACATGGTGACCAGTTTTATTGGTGTTTAACGACACTTTGAACAATGTGTAAGGTATAACGTATAACATGGTGACCAGTTTAATTGGTGTTTAACGACACTTTCAACAATGTGTCAGGTATTACGTAGAACATGGTGACCAGTTTTATTGGTGTTTAACGACACTTTCAACAATGTATCAAGTATAACGTACAACATGGTGACCAGTTTTATTAGTGTTTAAGGACACTTTCAACAATGTGTCAGGTATAACGTACAACATGGTGACCAGTTTTATTAGTGTTTAACTACACTTTCAACAATGCGTCAGGTATAACGTATAACATGGTGACCAGTTTTATTGGTGTTTAACGACACTTTAAACAATGTGTCAGCTATAACGTAGAACATAGTGACCAGTTTTATTGGTGTTTAACAACACTTTAAACAATGTATCAGGTATAGCGTATAACATGGTGACCAGTTTTATTGGTGTTTAACGACACTTTCAACAATATTTCAGGTATAGCGTTTAACATGGTGACCAGTTTTATTAGTGTTTAACGACACTTTAAACAATGTATCAGGTATAGCGTATAACATGGTGACCAGTTTTATTGGTGTTTAACGACACTTTAAACAATGTGTCAGGTATAGCGTATAACATGGTGACCAGTTTTATTGGTGTTTAACGACACCTTAAACAATGTATCAGGTATAGCGTATAACATGGTGACCAGTTTTATTGGTGTTTAACGACACTTTAAACAATGTATCAGGTATAACGTATAACATGGTGACCAGTTTTATTAGTGTTTAATGACACTTTCAACAATGTGTCAGGGATAACGTACAGGTATAACACGGTGACCAATTTTATTGGTGTTTAACGACATTTTCAACAATGCTTCAGGTATAACGTATAACATGGTGACCAGTTTTATTGGTGTTTAACGATACTTTCAACAATGCATCAGGTATAACATATAACATGGTGACCAGTTTTATTGGTGTTTAACGACACTTTCAACAATGTGTAAGGTATAACGTATAACATGGTGACCAGTTTAATTGGTGTTTAACGACACTTTCAACAATGTGTCAGGTATTACGTAGAACATGGTAACCAGATTTATTGGTGTTTAACAACACTTCCAACATTGTGTCAGGTATAACGAATAACATGGTGACCAGTTTTATTGGTGTTTAACGACACTTTCAACAATGCGTCAGGTATAACATATAACATGGTGACCAGTTTTATTGGTGTTTAACGACACTTTCAACAATGTGTCAGGTATAGCGTACAACATGGTGACCAGTTTTATTAGTGTTCAACGACACTTTCAACAATGTGTCAGGTATAACGTATAACATGGTGACCAGTTTTATTGGTATTTAACGACACTTTCAACAATGTGTCAGGTATAACGTATAACATGGTGACCAGTTTTATTGGTGTTTAACAACACTTTAAGCAATGCGTCAGGTATAACGTATAACATGGTGACCTGTTTTATTGGTGTTTAACGACACTTTCAACAATGTATCAGGTATAGCATATAACATGGTACCCAGTTTTATTGGTGTTTAACGACACTTTCAACAATGTGTCAGGTATAACGTATGACATGTTGGCCAGTTTTATTGGTATTAACACCACTGTCAACAATATTTCAGCTATGATGTATAATATGGCATTCAGTTTTATTGGCGTTTAATGACACTTTCAACAATGTGTCAGGTATAACGTATACCATGGTGACCAGTTTTATTGTTGTTTAACGACACTTTCAACAATGTGTCAGGTATAACGTACAACATGGTGACCAGTTTTATTAGTGTTTAACGACACTTTCAACAATACATCAGGTATAACATATAACATGGTGACCAGTTTTATTGGTGTTTAACGACACTTTCAACAATGCGTCAGGTATAACATATAACATGGTGACCAGTTTTATTGGTGTTTAACGACACTTTCAACAATGTGTCAGGTATAACGTATAACATGGTGACCAGTTTTATTGGTGTTTAACGACACTTTCAACAATGTGTCAGGTATAACGTACAACATGGTGACCAGTTTTATAAGTGTTCAACGACACTTTCAACAATGTGTCAGGTATTACGTATAACATGGTGACCAGTTTTATTGGTATTAACACCACTGTCAACAATATTTCAGCTATGATGTATAATATGGCATTCAATTTTATTGGTGTTTAATGACACTTTCAACAATGTGTCAGATATAACGCATATCATGGTGACCAGTTTTATTGGTGTTTAAAGACACTTTCAGCAATATGTCAGGTATAAGGCTAGGAAAAAAAAATATGTCTGTTTACGGTTACCCGACCGACCCTATTTTCAGCGGCGACCCTAGTTCATTTTATCGGTAAATGAAAAGTGAAAGTGGACACATCAGAAATCTTTGGCCTAAAAAACTGTTTCCGGTTATATCCTGAAAAATAATAGCCATCAATTTTTTTATTATACGACTGCAACAATTTTTTTGAGGTATTATAACACCTTCAGACTGGAGAGCAATCAAATATATTCTAAAGTCTGGTACCTTTTCCGGATACGGATAGGTTCGCAATCTGGAATTTACGTATGTGAAATAAAATGAAAATATGAAATAAAATGGAAATCCAACCTACCTACCCTTTTTTTTTGGAGGATGTAACCGTAAACAGACATATATTTTTGTTTGGCCCAACATATGACATGTTGGCCAGTTTTATTGGTATTAACGCCACTGTCAACAATATTTCAACTATGATGTATAATATGGTGACCAGTTTTATTGGTGTTTAACGACACTTTCAACAATGTGTCAGGTATAACGTATAACATGGTGACCAGTTTTATTGGTGTTTAATGACACTTTCAACAATGTGTCAGGTATAACGTAGAACATGGTGATCAGTTATATTGGTGTTTAACGCCACTTTCAACAATGTGTCAGGTATAGGGTATAACCTGGTGACCAGTTTTATTGGTGTTTAACGACACTTTAAACAATGTATCAGGTATAACGTATAACATGGTGAACAGTTTTATTAGTGTTTAATGACACTTTCAACAATGTGTCAGGGATAACGTACAGGTATAACACGGTGACCAATTTTATTGGTGTTTAACGACACTTTCAACAATGCATCAGGTATAACATATAACATGGTGACCAGTTTTATTGGTGTTTAACGACACTTTCAACAATGTGTAAGGTATAACGTATAACATGGTGACCAGTTTAATTGGTGTTTAACGAAACTTTCAACAATGTGTCAGGTATTACGTAGAACATGGTGACCAGTTTTATTGGTGTTTAACAACACTTTCAACAATGTGTCAGGTATAACGAATAATATGGTGACCAGTTTTATTGGTGTTTAACAACACTTTCAACAATGCGTCAGGTATAACATATAACATGGTGACCAGTTTTATTGGTGTTTAACGACACTTTCAACAATGTGTCAGGTATAACGTACAACATGGTGACCAGTTTTATTAGTGTTCAACGACACTTTCAATAATGTATCAGGTATAACATATAAAATGGTGACCAGTTTTATTGGTGCTTAACGACACTTTCAACAATGTGTCAGGTATAACGTACAACATGGTGACCAGTTTTATTAGTGTTTAATGACATTTTCAACAATGTGTCAGGTATAACGTATAACATGGTGAACAGTTTAATTGGTGTTTAACGACACTTTCAACAATGTGTCAGGTATAACGTACAACATGGTGACCAGTTTTATTAGTGTTCAACGACACTTTCAACAATGTGTCAGGTATAACGTATAACATGGTGACCAGTTTTATTGGTGTTTAACAACACTTTAAGCAATGCGTCAGGTATAACGTATAACATGGTGCCCAGTTTTATTGGTGTTTAACGACACTTTCAACAATGTGTCAGGTATAACGTATGACATGTTGGCCAGTTTTATTGGTATTAACACCACTGTCAACAATATTTCAGCTATGATGTATAATATGGCATTCAGTTTTATTGGCGTTTAATGACACTTTCAACAATGTGTCAGGTATAACGTATACCATGGTGACCAGTTTTATTGGTGTTTAATGACACTTTCAGCAATGTGTCAGGTATAAGGCCAAAAAAAAAAATATGTCTGTTTACGGTTACCCGACCAACCCTATTTTCCGCGGCGACCCTAGATCATTTTATCGGTAAATGAAAAGTGAAAGTGGACACATCAGAAATCTTTGGCCTAAAAAACTGTTTCCGTTATATCCTGAAAAATAATAGCCATCAATTTTTTTATTATACGACCGCAACAATTTTTTTGAGGTATTATAACACCTTCAGACTGGAGAGCAATCAAATATATTCTAAAGTCTGGTACCTTTTCCGGATACGGATAGGTTCGCAATCCGGAATTTACGTATGTGAAATGAAATGAAAATATAAAATAAAATGGAAATCCGACCTACCTACCCTTTTTTTTGGAGGATGTAACCGTAAACAGACATATATTTTTGTTTGGCCCAACGTATGACATATTTGCCAGTTTTATTGGTATTAACGCCACTGTCAACAATATTTCAGCTATGATGTATAATATGGTGACCATTTTTATTGGTGTTTAACGACACTTTCAACAATGTGTCAGGTATAGCGTATTACATGGTGACCAGTTTTATTGGTGTTTAACGACACTTTCAATAATGTGTCAGGGATAACGTACAGGTATAACATGGTGACCAGTTTTATTAGTGTTTAATGACACTTTCAACAATGTGTCAGGGATAACTTACAGGTATAACACGGTGACCAATTTTATTGGTGTTTAATGCCACTTTAAAAAATGTGTCAGGTATAACGTAGAACCTGGTGACCAGTTTTATTGGTGTTTAACGACACTTTCAACAATGTGTCAAGTATAACGTAGAACATGGTGACCAATTTTATTGGTGTTTAACGACACTTTCAACAATGTGTCAGGTATAACGTATAATATGGCGTTCAGTTTCAACAATGTGTCAGGTATAACTTATAACATGATAACCAGTTTTATTGGTGTTTAACGACACTTTCAACAATGTTAGTTATAGTTTAGAACATGGTGACCAGTTTTATTGGTGTTTAACGACACTTTCAACAATATGACAGGCTTAACGTAGAACATGGTGACCAGTTTTATTGGTGTTTAACGACACTTTCAACAATGTGTCAAGTATAACGTAGAACATGGTGACCAGTTTTATTGGTGTTTAACGACACTTTAAGCAATGTGTCAGGTATAACGTAGAACATGGTGACCAGTTTTATTGGTGTTTAGCGACACTTTCAACAATGTGTCAAGTATAACGTTGAACATGGTGACCAGTTTTATTGGTGTTTAGCGACACTTTCAACAATGTGACAAGTATAACATAGAACATGGTGAACAGTTTTATTGGTGTTTAACGCTAATTTAAACAATGTTAGTTATAGCATAGAATATGGTGGCCAGTTTTATTGGTGTTTAACGTCACTTTCAACAATGTGACAGGTATAAAGTATTACATGGTGACCAGTTTTATTGGTGCTTAGCACCACTTTCAACAATGTTAGTTATAGTGTAGAACATGTTGGCCAGTTTTATTGGTGTTTAACGACTTTCAACAATGTGTCCGATATAACGTATAACATGCTGGCCAGTTTTATTGGTGTTTAATGCCACTTTCAACCATGTGTCAGGTATAACGTAGAACATGGTGAACAGTTTTATTGGTGCTTAGCGACACTTTCAACAATGTTAGTTATAGCGTAGAAGATGGTGATCAGTTTTATTGGTGTTTAACGAAACTGTCAACAATGTCAGGTATGGCATAGAACATGGTGACCAGTTTTATTGGTGTTTAACGACAGTGTCAACAATATGTCAGGTATAGCGTAGAAAATGGTGACCAGTTTTATTGGTGTTTAACGATAATTTCAACAATGAATCAGGTCAAACATAGAACATGGTGACCAGTTTTATTGGTGTTTAACGCCACTTTAAACAATGTGTCAGGTATAGCGTAGAACATGGTGACCAGTTTTATTGGTGTTTAACGACACTTTCAACAAAGTATCGGGTATAACGTATGACATGGTGACCAGTTTTATTGGCGTTTAACGACACTTTCAACAGTGTGTCAGGTATAACGTATAACATGGTGACCAATTTTATTGGTGTTTAACGACACTTCCAACAATGTGTCAGGGATAACGTACAGGTATAACATGGTGACCAGTTTTATTAGTGTTTAATGACACTTTCAACAATGTGTCAGGGATAACGTACAGGTATAACACGGTGACCAATTTTATTGGTGTTTAACGACATTTTCAACAATGTTTCAGGTATAACGTATAACATGGTGACCAGTTTTATTGGTGTTTAACGACACTTTCAACAATGCATCAGGTATAACATATGACATGGTGACCAGTTTTATTGGTGTTTAACGACACTTTCAACAATGTGTCAGGTATAACGTATAACATGGTGACCAGTTTAATTGGTGTTTAACGACACTTTCAACAATGTGTCAGGTATTACGTACAACATGGTGACCAATTTTATTGGTGTTTAACAACACTTTCAACAATGTGTCAGGTATAACGAATAACATGGTGACCAGTTTTATTGGTGTTTAACGACACTTTCAACAATGCGTCAGGTATAACATATAACATGGTGACCAGTTTTATTGGTGTTTAACGACACTTTCAACAATGTATCAAGTATAACGTACAACATGGTGACCAGTTTTATTAGTGTTTAAGGACACTTTCAACAATGTGTCAGGTATAACGTACAACATGGTGACCAGTTTTATTAGTGTTTAACTACACTTTCAACAATGTGTCAGGTATAACGTATAACATGGTGACCAGTTTTATTGGTGTTTAACGACACTTTAAACAATGTGTCAGCTATTACGTAGAACATAGTGACCAGTTTTATTGGTGTTTAACGACACTTTAAACAATGTATCAGGTATAGCGTATTACATGGTGACCAGTTTTATTGGTGTTTAACGACACTTTAAACAATATTTCAGGTATAGCGTATAACATGGTGACCAGTTTTATTAGTGTTTAACGACACTTTAAACAATGTATCAGGTATAGCGTATAACATGGTGACCAGTTTTATTGGTGTTTAACGACACTTTAAACAATGTGTGAGGTATAACGTATAACATGGTGACCAGTTTTATTGGTGTTTAACGACACTTTAAACAATGTATCAGGTATAGCGTATAACATGGTGACCAGTTTTATTGGTGTTTAACGACACTTTAAACAATGTATCAGGTATAACGTATAACATGGTGACCAGTTTTATTAATGTTTAATGACACTTTCAACAATGTGTCAGGGATAACGTACAGGTATAACACGGTGACCAATTTTATTGGTGTTTAACGACATTTTCAACAATGCTTCAGGTATAACGTATAACATGGTGACCAGTTTTATTGGTGTTTAACGACACTTTCAACAATGCATCAGGTATAACATATAACATGGTGACCAGTTTTATTGGTGTTTAACGACACTTTCAACAATGTGTAAGGTATAACGTATAACATGGTGACCAGTTTAATTGGTGTTTAACGACACTTTCAACAATGTATCAGGTATTACGTAGAACATGGTGACCAGTTTTATTGGTGTTTAACGACACTTTCAACAATGTATCAAGTATAACGTACAACATGGTGACCAGTTTTATTAGTGTTTAAGGACACTTTCAACAATGTGTCAGGTATAACGTACAACATGGTGACCAGTTTTATTAGTGTTTAACTACACTTTCAACAATGTGTCAGGTATAACGTATAACATGGTGACCAGTTTTATTGGTGTTTAACGACACTTTAAACAATGTGTCAGCTATAACGTAGAACATAGTGACCAGTTTTATTGGTGTTTAACAACACTTTAAACAATGTATCAGGTATAGCGTATAACATGGTGACCAGTTTTATTGGTGTTTAACGACACTTTAAACAATATTTCAGGTATAGCGTTTAACATGGTGACCAGTTTTATTAGTGTTTAACGACACTTTAAACAATGTATCAGGTATAGCGTATAACATGGTGACCAGTTTTATTGGTGTTTAACGACACTTTAAACAATGTGTGAGGTATAGCGTATAACATGGTGACCAGTTTTATTGGTGTTTAACGACACTTTAAACAATGTATCAGGTATAGCGTATAACATGGTGACCAGTTTTATTGGTGTTTAACGACACTTTAAACAATGTATCAGGTATAGCGTATAACATGGTGACCAGTTTTATTAGTGTTTAATGACACTTTCAACAATGTGTCAGGGATAACGTACAGGTATAACACGGTGACCAATTTTATTGGTGTTTAACGACATTTTCAACAATGCTTCAAGTATAACGTATAACATGGTGACCAGTTTTATTGGTGTTTAACGACACTTTCAACAATGCATCAGGTATAACATATAACATGGTGACCAGTTTTATTGGTGTTTAACGACACTTTCAACAATGTGTAAGGTATAACGTATAACATGGTGACCAGTTTAATTGGTGTTTAACGACACTTTCAACAATGTGTCAGGTATTACGTAGAACATGGTGACCAGTTTTATTGGTGTTTAACAACACTTTCAACAATGTGTCAGGTATAGCGAATAACATGGTGACCAGTTTTATTGGTGTTTAACGACACTTTCAACAATGCGTCAGGTATAACATATTACATGGTGACCAGTTTTATTGGTGTTTAACGACACTTTCAACAATGTGTCAGGTATAGCGTACAACATGGTGACCAGTTTTATTAGTGTTCAACGACACTTTCAACAATGTGTCAGGTATAACGTATAACATGGTGACCAGTTTTATTGGTATTTAACGACACTTTCAACAATGTGTCAGGTATAACGTATAACATGGTAACCAGTTTTATTGGTGTTTAACAACACTTTAAGCAATGCGTCAGGTATAGCGTATTACATGGTGACCATTTTTATTGGTGTTTAACGACACTTTCAACAATGTGTCAGGTATAACGTATGACATGTTGGCCAGTTTTATTGGTATTAACACCACTGTCAACAATATTTCAGCTATGATGTATAATATGGCATTCAGTTTTATTGGCGTTTAATGACACTTTCAACAATGTGTCAGGTATAACGTATACCATGGTGACCAGTTTTATTGGTGTTTAACGACACTTTCAACAATGTGTCAGGTATAACGTACAACATGGTGACCAGTTTTATTAGTGCTTAACGACACTTTCAACAATACATCAGGTATAACATATAACATGGTGACCAGTTTTATTGGTGTTTAACGACACTTTCAACAATGCGTCAGGTATAACATATAACATGGTGACCAGTTTTATTGGTGTTTAACGACACTTTCAACAATGTGTCAGGTATAACGTATAACATGGTGACCAGTTTTATTGGTGTTTAACGACACTTTCAACAATGTGTCAGGTATAACGTACAACATGGTGACCAGTTTTATTAGTGTTCAACGACACTTTCAACAATGTGTCAGGTATTACGTATAACATGGTGACCAGTTTTATTGGTATTAACACCACTGTCAACAATATTTCAGCTATGATGTATAATATGGCATTCAGTTTTATTGGTGTTTAATGACACTTTCAACAATGTGTCAGATATAACGCATATCATGGTGACCAGTTTTATTGGTGTTTAAAGACACTTTCAGCAATGTGTCAGGTATAAGGCTAGGAAAAAAAAATATGTCTGTTTACGGTTACCCGACCGACCCTATTTTCAGTGGCGACCCTAGTTCATTTTATCGGTAAATGAAAAGTGAAAGTGGACACATCAGAAAACTTTGGCCTAAAAAACTGTTTCCGGTTATATCCTGAAAAATAATAGCCATCAATTTTTTTATTATACGACCGCAACAATTTTTTTGAGGTATTATAACACCTTCAGACTGGAGAGCAATCAAATATATTCTAAAGTCTGGTACCTTTTCCGGATACGGATAGGTTCGCAATCCGGAATTTACGTATGTGAAATAAAATGAAAATATGAAATAAAATGGAAATCCAACCTACCTACACTTTTTTTTTGGAGGATGTAACCGTAAACAGACATATATTTTTGTTTGGCCCAACATATGACATGTTGGCCAGTTTTATTGGTATTAACGCCACTGTCAACAATATTTCAACTATGATGTATAATATGGTGACCAGTTTTATTGGTGTTTAACGACACTTTCAACAATGTGTCAGGTATAACGTATAACATGGTGACCAGTTTTATTGGTGTTTAATGACACTTTCAACAATGTGTCAGGTATAACGTAGAACATGGTGATCAGTTATATTAGTGTTTAACGACACTTTAAACAATGTGTCAGGTATAGCGTATAACCTGGTGACCAGTTTTATTGGTGTTTAACGACACTTTAAACAATGTATCAGGTATAACGTATAACATGGTGACCAGTTTTATTAGTGTTTAATGACACTTTCAACAATGTGTCAGGGATAACGTACAGGTATAACACGGTGACCAATTTTATTGGTGTTTAACGACACTTTCAACAATGCATCAGGTATAAAATATAACATGGTGACCAGTTTTATTGGTGTTTAATGACACTTTCAACAATGTGTAAGGTATAACGTATAACATGGTGACCAGTTTAATTGGTGTTTAACGAAACTTTCAACAATGTGTCAGGTATTACGTAGAACATGGTGACCAGTTTTATTGGTGTTTAACAACACTTTCAACAATGTGTCAGGTATAACGAATAACATGGTGACCAGTTTTATTGGTGTTTAACAACACTTTCAACAATGCGTCAGGTATAACATATAACATGGTGACCAGTTTTATTGGTGTTTAACGACACTTTCAACAATGTGTCAGGTATAACGTACAACATGGTGACCAGTTTTATTAGTGTTCAACGACACTTTCAATAATGTATCAGGTATAACATATAACATGGTGACCAGTTTTATTGGTGTTTAACGACACTTTCAACAATGTGTCAGGTATAACGTACAACATGGTGACCAGTTTTATTAGTGTTTAATGACATTTTCAACAATGTGTCAGGTATAACGTATAACATGGTGAACAGTTTAATTGGTGTTTAACGACACTTTCAACAATGTGTCAGGTATAACGTACAACATGGTGACCAGTTTTATTAGTGTTCAACGACACTTTCAACAATGTGTCAGGTATAACGTATAACATGGTGACCAGTTTTATTGGTATTTAACGACACTTTCAACAATGTGTCAGGTATAACGTATAACATGGTGACCAGTTTTATTGGTGTTTAACAACACTTTAAGCAATGCGTCAGGTATAACGTATAACATGGTGACCAGTTTTATTGGTGTTTAACGACACTTTCAACAATGTATCAGGTATAGCATATAACATGGTGCCCAGTTTTATTGGTGTTTAACGACACTTTCAACAATGTGTCAGGTATAACGTATGACATGTTGGCCAGTTTTATTGGTATTAACACCACTGTCAACAATATTTCAGCTATGATGTATAATATGGCATTCAGTTTTATTGGCATTTAATGACACTTTCAACAATGTGTCATGTATAACGTATACCATGGTGACCAGTTTTATTGGTGTTTAACGACACTTTCAACAATGTGTCAAGTATTAACGTATAACATGGTGATCAGTTTTATTGGTGTTTAACAACACTTTCAACAATGTGTCTGGTATAACGTACAACATGGTGACCAGTTTTATTAGTGTTTAACGACACTTTCAACAATGTGTCAGGTATAACGTATAATATGGTGACCAGTTTTATTGGTGTTTAACGACACTTTCAACAGTGTGTCAGGTATAACATATAACATGGTGACCAGTTTTATTGGCGTTTAACGACACTTTCAACAATGTGTCAGGGATAACGTACAGGTATAACATGGTGACCAGTTTTATTAGTGTTTAATGACACTTTCAACAATGTGTCAGGGATAACGTACAGGTATAACACGGTGACCAATTTTATTGGTGTTTAACGCCACTTTAAAAAATGTGTCAGGTATAACGTAGAACATGGTGACCAGTTTTATTGGTGTTTAACGACACTTTCAACAATGTGTCAAGTATAACGTAGAAAATGGTTACCAATTTTATTGGTGTTTAACGACACTTTCAACAATGTGTCAGGTATAACGTATAATATGGCATTCAGTTTCAACAATGTGTCAGGTATAACGTATAACATGATAACCAGTTTTATTGGTATTTAACGACACTTTCAACAATGTTAGTTATAGCGTAGAACATGGTGACCAGTTTTATTGGTGTTTAACGACACTTTCAACAATATGACAGGCATAACGTAGAACATGGTGACCAGTTTTATTGGTGTTTAACGACACTTTCAACAATGTGTCAAGAATAACGTAGAAAATGGTGACCAGTTTTATTGGTGTTTAACGACACTTTCAACAATGTGTCAAGTATAACGTTGAACATGGTGACCAGTTTTATTGGTGTTTAGCGACACTTTCAACAATGTGTCAAGTATAACATAGAACATGGTGAACAGTTTTATTGGTGTTTAACGCTAATTTAAACAATGTTAGTTATAGCATAGAATATGGTGGCCAGTTTTATTGGTGTTTAACGTCACTTTCAACAATGTGACAGGTATAAAGTATTACATGGTGACCAGTTTTATTGGTGCTTAACACCACTTTCAACAATGTTAGCTATAGTGTAGAACATGTTGGCCAGTTTTATTGGTGTTTAACGACTTTCAACAATGTGTCCGGTATAACGTATAACATGCTGGCCAGTTTTATTGGTGTTTAACGCCACTTTCAACCATGTGTCAGGTATAACGTAGAACATGGTGACCAGTTTTATTGGTGCTTAGCGACACTTTCAACAATGTTAGTTATAGAGTAGAAGATGGTGACCAGTTTTATTGGTGTTTAACGAAACTGTCAACAATGTCAAGTATGGCATAGAACATGGTGACCAGTTTTATTGGTGTTTAACGACAGTGTCAACAATATGTCAGGTATAGCGTAGAAAATGGTGACCAGTTTTATTGGTGTTTAACGATACTTTCAACAATGAATCAGGTAAAACATAGAACATGGTAACCAGTTTTATTGGTGTTTAACGCCACTTTAAACAATGTGTCAGGTATAGCGTAGAACATGGTGACCAGTTTTATTGGTGTTTAACGACACTTTCAACAGTGTGTCAGGTATAACATATAACATGGTGACCAGTTTTATTGGCGTTTAACGACACTTTCAACAATGTGTCAGGGATAACGTACAGGTATAACATGGTGACCAGTTTTATTAGTGTTTAATGACACTTTCAACAATGTGTCAAGTATAACGTAGAAAATGGTGACCAGTTTTATTGGTGTTTAACGACACTTTCAACAATGTGTCAAGTATAACGTTGAACATGGTGACCAGTTTTATTGGTGTTTAGCGACACTTTCAACAATGTGTCAAGTATAACATAGAACATGGTGAACAGTTTTATTGGTGTTTAACGCTAATTTAAACAATGTTAGTTATAGCATAGAATATGGTGGCCAGTTTTATTGGTGTTTAACGTCACTTTCAACAATGTGACAGGTATAAAGTATTACATGGTGACCAGTTTTATTGGTGCTTAACACCACTTTCAACAATGTTAGCTATAGTGTAGAACATGTTGGCCAGTTTTATTGGTGTTTTACGACTTTCAACAATGTGTCCGGTATAACGTATAACATGCTGGCCAGTTTTATTGGTGTTTAACGCCACTTTCAACCATGTGTCAGGTATAACGTAGAACATGGTGACCAGTTTTATTGGTGCTTAGCGACACTTTCAACAATGTTAGTTATAGAGTAGAAGATGGTGACCAGTTTTATTGGTGTTTAACGAAACTGTCAACAATGTCAAGTATGGCATAGAACATGGTGACCAGTTTTATTGGTGTTTAACGACAGTGTCAACAATATGTCAGGTATAGCGTAGAAAATGGTGACCAGTTTTATTGGTGTTTAACGATACTTTCAACAATGAATCAGGTAAAACATAGAACATGGTAACCAGTTTTATTGGTGTTTAACGCCACTTTAAACAATGTGTCAGGTATAGCGTAGAACATGGTGACCAGTTTTATTGGTGTTTAACGACACTTTCAACAAAGTATCGGGTATAACGTATGACATGGTGACCAGTTTTATTGGTGTTTAACGACACTTTCAACAGTGTGTCAGGTATAACGTATAACATGGTGACCAGTTTTATTAGTGTTTAACGACCCTTCCAACAATGTGTCAGGGATAACGTACAGGTATAACATGGTGACCAGTTTTATTAGTGTTTAATGACACTTTCAATAATGTGTTAGGGATAACGTACAGGTATAACACGGTGACCAATTTTATTGGTGTTTAACGACATTTTCAACAATGTTTCAGGTATAACGTATAACATGGTGACCAGTTTTATTGGTGTTTAACGACACTTTCAACAATGCATCAGGTATAACATATAACATGGTGACCAGTTTTATTGGTGTTTAACGACACTTTCAACAATGTGTCAGGTATAACATATAACATGGTGACCAGTTTAATTGGTGTTTAACGACACTTTCAACAATGTGTCAGGTATTACGTAGAACATGGTGACCAATTTTATTGGTGTTTAACAACACTTTCAACAATGTGTCAGGTATAACGAATAACATGGTGACCAGTTTTATTGGTGTTTAACGACACTTTCAACATTTCGTCAGGTATAACATATAACATGGTGACCAGTTTTATTAGTGTTTAAGGACACTTTCAACAATGTGTCAGGTATAACGTACAACATGGTGACCAGTTTTATTAGTGTTTAACTACACTTTCAACAATGTGTCAGGTATAACGTATAACATGGTGACCAGTTTTATTGGTGTTTAACGACACTTTAAGCAATGTGTCAGGTATAACGTAGAACATAGTGACCAGTTTTATTGGTGTTTAACGACACTTTAAACAATGTATCAGGTATAGCGTATAACATGGTGACCAGTTTTATTGGTGTTTAACGACACTTTAAACAATGTATCAGGTATAGCGTATAACATGGTGACCAGTTTTATTGGTGTTTAACGACACTTTAAACAATGTATCAGGTATAGCGTATAACATGGTGACCAGTTTTATTGGTGTTTAACGACACTTTAAACAATGTGTTAGGTATAGCGTATAACATGGTGACCAGTTTTATTGGTGTTTAACGACACTTTAAACAATGTATCAGGTATAGCGTATAACATGGTGACCAGTTTTATTGGTGTTTAATGACACTTTAAACAATGTATCAGGTATAACATATAACATGGTGACCAGTTTTATTAGTGTTTAATGACACTTTCAACAATGTGTCAGGGAAAACGTACAGGTATAACACGGTGACCAATATTATTGGTGTTTAACGACATTTTCAACAATGCTTCAGGTATAACGTATTACATGGTGACCAGTTTTATTGGTGTTTAACGACACTTTCAACAATGTGTCAGGTATTACGTAGAACATGGTGACCAGTTTTATTGGTGTTTAACAACACTTTCAACAATGTGTCAGGTATAGCGTAGAACATGGTGACCAGTTTTATTGGTGTTTAACGACACTTTCAACAAAGTATCGGGTATAACGTATGACATGGTGACCAGTTTTATTGGTGTTTAACGACACTTTCAACAGTGTGTCAGGTATAACGTATAACATGGTGACCAGTTTTATTGGTGTTTAACGACACTTCCAACATTGTGTCAGGGATAACATACAGGTATAGCATGGTGACCAGTTTTATTAGTGTTTAATGACACTTTCAATAATGTGTTAGGGATAACGTACAGGTATAACACGGTGACCAATTTTATTGGTGTTTAACGACATTTTCAACAATGTTTCAGGTATAACGTATAACATGGTGACCAGTTTTATTGGTGTTTAACGACACTTTCAACAATGCATCAGGTATAACATATAATATGGTGACCAGTTTTATTGGTGTTTAACGACACTTTCAACAATGTGTCAGGTATAACGTATAACATGGTGACCAGTTTAATTGGTGTTTAACGACACTTTCAACAATGTGTCAGGTATTACGTAGAACATGGTGACCAATTTTATTGGTGTTTAACAACACTTTCAAAAATGTGTCAGGTATAACGAATAACATGGTGACCAGTTTTATTGGTGTTTAACGACACTTTCAACAATTCGTCAGGTATAAAATATAACATGGTGACCAGTTTTATTAGTGTTTAAGGACACTTTCAACAATGTGTCAGGTATAACGTACAACATGGTGACCAGTTTTATTAGTGTTTAACTACACTTTCAACAATGTGTCAGGTATAACGTATAACATGGTGACCAGTTTTATTGGTGTTTAACGACACTTTAAACAATGTGTCAGGTATAACGTAGAACATAGTGACCAGTTTTATTGGTGTTTAACGACACTTTAAACAATGTATCAGGTATAGCGTATAACATGGTGACCAGTTTTATTGGTGTTTAACGGCACTTTAAACAATGTATCAGGTATAGCGTATAACATGGTGACCAGTTTTATTGGTGTTTAACGACACTTTAAACAATGTATCAGGTATAGCGTATAACATGGTGACCAGTTTTATTGGTGTTTAACGACACTTTAAACAATGTGTCAGGTATAGCGTATAACATGGTGACCAGTTTTATTGGTGTTTAACGACACTTTAAACAATGTATCAGGTATAGCGTATAACATGGTGACCAGTTTTATTGGTGTTTAATGACACTTTAAACAATGTATCAGGTATAACATATAACATGGTGACCAGTTTTATTAGTGTTTAATGACACTTTCAACAATGTGTCAGGGATATCGTACAGGTATAACACGGTGACCAATTTTATTGGTGTTTAACGACATTTTCAACAATGCTTCAGGTATAACGTATTACATGGTGACCAGTTTTATTGGTGTTTAACGACACTTTCAACAATGCATCAGGTATAACATATAAAATGGTGACCAGTTTTATTGGTGTTTAGCGACACTTTCAACAATGTGTCAGGTATTACGTAGAACATGGTGACCAGTTTTATTGGTGTTTAACAACACTTTCAACAATGTGTCAGGTATAACGAATAACATGGTGACCAGTTTTATTGGTGTTTAACGACACTTTCAACAATGCGTCAGGTATAACATATAACATGGTGACCAGTTTTATTGGTGTTTAACGACACTTTCAACAATGTATCAAGTATAACGTACAACATGGTGACCAGTTTTATTAGTGTTTAAGGACACTTTCAACAATGTGTCAGGTATTACGTATAACATGGTGACCAGTTTTATTGGTGTTTAACGACACTTTCAACAGTGTGTCAGGTATAACGTATAACATGGTGACCAGTTTTATTGGTGTTTAACGACACTTTCAACAATGTGTAAGGTATAACATATAACATGGTGACCAGTTTTATTGGTGTTTAACGACACTTTCAACAATGTGTCAGGTATAGCGTATAACATGGTGACCAGTTTTGTTGGTGTTTAACGACACTTTCAACAATGTGTCAGGTATAGCGTATAACATGGTGACCAGTTTTATTGGTGTTTAACGACACTTTCAACAATGTATCAGGTATAGCGTATAACATGGTGACGAGTTTTATTGGTGTTTAACGACATTTTCAACAATGTATCAGGTATAACGTATAACATGGTGACCAGTTTTATTGGCGTTTAACGACACTTTCAACAATGTGTCAGGGATAACGTACAGGTATAACACGGTGACCAGTTTTATTGGTGTTTAATGACACTTTCAACAATATATCAGGTATTAACGTAGAACATGGTGACCAATTTTATTGGTGTTTAACAACACTTTCAACAATGTGTCAGGGATAACGTACAGGTATAACACGGTGACCAGTTTTATTAGTGTTTAATGACACTTTCAACAATGTTTCAGGGATAACGTACAGGTAGAACACGGTGACCAATTTTATTGGTGTTTAACGACATTTTCAACAATGTTTCAGGTATAACGTATAACATGGTGACCAGTTTTATTGGTGTTTAATGACACTTTCAACAATGCATCAGGTATAACATATAACATGGTGACCAATTTTATTGGTGTTTAACAACACTTTCAACAATGCGTCAGGTATAACATATAACATGGTGACCAGTTTTATTGGTGTTTAACGACACTTTCAACAATGTGTCAGGTATAACGTACAACATGGTGACCAGTTTTATTGGTGTTTAACGACACTTTCAACAATGTGTAAGGTATAACATATAACATGGTGACCAGTTTTATTGGTGTTTAACGACACTTTCAACAATGTGTCAGGTATAGCGTATAACATGGTGACCAGTTTTGTTGGTGTTTAACGACACTTTCAACAATGTGCCAGGTATAGCGTATAACATGGTGACCAGTTTTATTGGTGTTTAACGACACTTTCAACAATGTATCAGGTATAGCGTATAACATGGTGACGAGTTTTATTGGTGTTTAACGACATTTTCAACAATGTATCAGGTATAACGTATAACATGGTGACCAGTTTTATTGGCGTTTAACGACACTTTCAACAATGTGTCAGGGATAACGTACAGGTATAACACGGTGACCAGTTTTATTGGTGTTTAATGACACTTTCAACAATATATCAGGTATTAACGTAGAACATGGTGACCAATTTTATTGGTGTTTAACAACACTTTCAACAATGTGTCAGGGATAACGTACAGGTATAACACGGTGACCAGTTTTATTAGTGTTTAATGACACTTTCAACAATGTTTCAGGGATAACGTACAGGTAGAACACGGTGACCAATTTTATTGGTGTTTAACGACATTTTCAACAATGTTTCAGGTATAACGTATAACATGGTGACCAGTTTTATTGGTGTTTAATGACACTTTCAACAATGCATCAGGTATAACATATAACATGGTGACCAATTTTATTGGTGTTTAACGACACTTTCAACAATGCGTCAGGTATAACATATAACATGGTGACCAGTTTTATTGGTGTTTAGCGACACTTTCAACAATGTGTCAGGTATAACGTACAACATGGTGACCAGTTTTATTAGTGTTCAACGACACTTTCAACAATGTGTCAGGTATTACGTATAACATGGTGACCAGTTTTATTGGTATTAACACCACTGTCAACAATATTTCAGCTATGATGTATAATATGGCATTCAGTTTTATTGGTGTTTAATGACACTTTCAACAATGTGTCAGATATAACGCATATCATGGTGACCAGTTTTATTGGTGTTTAAAGACACTTTCAGCAATGTGTCAGGTATAAGGCTAGGAAAAAAAAATATGTCTGTTTACGGTTACCCGACCGACCCTATTTTCAGTGGCGACCCTAGTTCATTTTATCGGTAAATGAAAAGTGAAAGTGGACACATCAGAAAACTTTGGCCTAAAAAACTGTTTCCGGTTATATCCTGAAAAATAATAGCCATCAATTTTTTTATTATACGACCGCAACAATTTTTTTGAGGTATTATAACACCTTCAGACTGGAGAGCAATCAAATATATTCTAAAGTCTGGTACCTTTTCCGGATACGGATAGGTTCGCAATCCGGAATTTACGTATGTGAAATAAAATGAAAATATGAAATAAAATGGAAATCCAACCTACCTACACTTTTTTTTTGGAGGATGTAACCGTAAACAGACATATATTTTTGTTTGGCCCAACATATGACATGTTGGCCAGTTTTATTGGTATTAACGCCACTGTCAACAATATTTCAACTATGATGTATAATATGGTGACCAGTTTTATTGGTGTTTAACGACACTTTCAACAATGTGTCAGGTATAACGTATAACATGGTGACCAGTTTTATTGGTGTTTAATGACACTTTCAACAATGTGTCAGGTATAACGTAGAACATGGTGATCAGTTATATTAGTGTTTAACGACACTTTAAACAATGTGTCAGGTATAGCGTATAACCTGGTGACCAGTTTTATTGGTGTTTAACGACACTTTAAACAATGTATCAGGTATAACGTATAACATGGTGACCAGTTTTATTAGTGTTTAATGACACTTTCAACAATGTGTCAGGGATAACGTACAGGTATAACACGGTGACCAATTTTATTGGTGTTTAACGACACTTTCAACAATGCATCAGGTATAAAATATAACATGGTGACCAGTTTTATTGGTGTTTAACGACACTTTCAACAATGTGTAAGGTATAACGTATAACATGGTGACCAGTTTAATTGGTGTTTAACGAAACTTTCAACAATGTGTCAGGTATTACGTAGAACATGGTGACCAGTTTTATTGGTGTTTAACAACACTTTCAACAATGTGTCAGGTATAACGAATAACATGGTGACCAGTTTTATTGGTGTTTAACAACACTTTCAACAATGCGTCAGGTATAACATATAACATGGTGACCAGTTTTATTGGTGTTTAACGACACTTTCAACAATGTGTCAGGTATAACGTACAACATGGTGACCAGTTTTATTAGTGTTCAACGACACTTTCAATAATGTATCAGGTATAACATATAACATGGTGACCAGTTTTATTGGTGTTTAACGACACTTTCAACAATGTGTCAGGTATAACGTACAACATGGTGACCAGTTTTATTAGTGTTTAATGACATTTTCAACAATGTGTCAGGTATAACGTATAACATGGTGAACAGTTTAATTGGTGTTTAACGACACTTTCAACAATGTGTCAGGTATAACGTACAACATGGTGACCAGTTTTATTAGTGTTCAACGACACTTTCAACAATGTGTCAGGTATAACGTATAACATGGTGACCAGTTTTATTGGTATTTAACGACACTTTCAACAATGTGTCAGGTATAACGTATAACATGGTGACCAGTTTTATTGGTGTTTAACAACACTTTAAGCAATGCGTCAGGTATAACGTATAACATGGTGACCAGTTTTATTGGTGTTTAACGACACTTTCAACAATGTATCAGGTATAGCATATAACATGGTGCCCAGTTTTATTGGTGTTTAACGACACTTTCAACAATGTGTCAGGTATAACGTATGACATGTTGGCCAGTTTTATTGGTATTAACACCACTGTCAACAATATTTCAGCTATGATGTATAATATGGCATTCAGTTTTATTGGCGTTTAATGACACTTTCAACAATGTGTCATGTATAACGTATACCATGGTGACCAGTTTTATTGGTGTTTAACGACACTTTCAACAATGTGTCAAGTATTAACGTATAACATGGTGATCAGTTTTATTGGTGTTTAACAACACTTTCAACAATGTGTCTGGTATAACGTACAACATGGTGACCAGTTTTATTAGTGTTTAACGACACTTTCAACAATGTGTCAGGTATAACGTATAATATGGTGACCAGTTTTATTGGTGTTTAACGACACTTTCAACAGTGTGTCAGGTATAACATATAACATGGTGACCAGTTTTATTGGCGTTTAACGACACTTTCAACAATGTGTCAGGGATAACGTACAGGTATAACATGGTGACCAGTTTTATTAGTGTTTAATGACACTTTCAACAATGTGTCAGGGATAACGTACAGGTATAACACGGTGACCAATTTTATTGGTGTTTAACGCCACTTTAAAAAATGTGTCAGGTATAACGTAGAACATGGTGACCAGTTTTATTGGTGTTTAACGACACTTTCAACAATGTGTCAAGTATAACGTAGAAAATGGTTACCAATTTTATTGGTGTTTAACGACACTTTCAACAATGTGTCAGGTATAACGTATAATATGGCATTCAGTTTCAACAATGTGTCAGGTATAACGTATAACATGATAACCAGTTTTATTGGTATTTAACGACACTTTCAACAATGTTAGTTATAGCGTAGAACATGGTGACCAGTTTTATTGGTGTTTAACGACACTTTCAACAATATGACAGGCATAACGTAGAACATGGTGACCAGTTTTATTGGTGTTTAACGACACTTTCAACAATGTGTCAAGAATAACGTAGAAAATGGTGACCAGTTTTATTGGTGTTTAACGACACTTTCAACAATGTGTCAAGTATAACGTTGAACATGGTGACCAGTTTTATTGGTGTTTAGCGACACTTTCAACAATGTGTCAAGTATAACATAGAACATGGTGAACAGTTTTATTGGTGTTTAACGCTAATTTAAACAATGTTAGTTATAGCATAGAATATGGTGGCCAGTTATATTGGTGTTTAACGTCACTTTCAACAATGTGACAGGTATAAAGTATTACATGGTGACCAGTTTTATTGGTGCTTAACACCACTTTCAACAATGTTAGCTATAGTGTAGAACATGTTGGCCAGTTTTATTGGTGTTTAACGACTTTCAACAATGTGTCCGGTATAACGTATAACATGCTGGCCAGTTTTATTGGTGTTTAACGCCACTTTCAACCATGTGTCAGGTATAACGTAGAACATGGTGACCAGTTTTATTGGTGCTTAGTGACACTTTCAACAATGTTAGTTATAGAGTAGAAGATGGTGACCAGTTTTATTGGTGTTTAACGAAACTGTCAACAATGTCAAGTATGGCATAGAACATGGTGACCAGTTTTATTGGTGTTTAACGACAGTGTCAACAATATGTCAGGTATAGCGTAGAAAATGGTGACCAGTTTTATTGGTGTTTAACGATACTTTCAACAATGAATCAGGTAAAACATAGAACATGGTAACCAGTTTTATTGGTGTTTAACGCCACTTTAAACAATGTGTCAGGTATAGCGTAGAACATGGTGACCAGTTTTATTGGTGTTTAACGACACTTTCAACAGTGTGTCAGGTATAACATATAACATGGTGACCAGTTTTATTGGCGTTTAACGACACTTTCAACAATGTGTCAGGGATAACGTACAGGTATAACATGGTGACCAGTTTTATTAGTGTTTAATGACACTTTCAACAATGTGTCAAGAATAACGTAGAAAATGGTGACCAGTTTTATTGGTGTTTAACGACACTTTCAACAATGTGTCAAGTATAACGTTGAACATGGTGACCAGTTTTATTGGTGTTTAGCGACACTTTCAACAATGTGTCAAGTATAACATAGAACATGGTGAACAGTTTTATTGGTGTTTAACGCTAATTTAAACAATGTTAGTTATAGCATAGAATATGGTGGCCAGTTTTATTGGTGTTTAACGTCACTTTCAACAATGTGACAGGTATAAAGTATTACATGGTGACCAGTTTTATTGGTGCTTAACACCACTTTCAACAATGTTAGCTATAGTGTAGAACATGTTGGCCAGTTTTATTGGTGTTTAACGACTTTCAACAATGTGTCCGGTATAACGTATAACATGCTGGCCAGTTTTATTGGTGTTTAACGCCACTTTCAACCATGTGTCAGGTATAACGTAGAACATGGTGACCAGTTTTATTGGTGCTTAGCGACACTTTCAACAATGTTAGTTATAGAGTAGAAGATGGTGACCAGTTTTATTGGTGTTTAACGAAACTGTCAACAATGTCAAGTATGGCATAGAACATGGTGACCAGTTTTATTGGTGTTTAACGACAGTGTCAACAATATGTCAGGTATAGCGTAGAAAATGGTGACCAGTTTTATTGGTGTTTAACGATACTTTCAACAATGAATCAGGTAAAACATAGAACATGGTAACCAGTTTTATTGGTGTTTAACGCCACTTTAAACAATGTGTCAGGTATAGCGTAGAACATGGTGACCAGTTTTATTGGTGTTTAACGACACTTTCAACAAAGTATCGGGTATAACGTATGACATGGTGACCAGTTTTATTGGTGTTTAACGACACTTTCAACAGTGTGTCAGGTATAACGTATAACATGGTGACCAGTTTTATTAGTGTTTAACGACCCTTCCAACAATGTGTCAGGGATAACGTACAGGTATAACATGGTGACCAGTTTTATTAGTGTTTAATGACACTTTCAATAATGTGTTAGGGATAACGTACAGGTATAACACGGTGACCAATTTTATTGGTGTTTAACGACATTTTCAACAATGTTTCAGGTATAACGTATAACATGGTGACCAGTTTTATTGGTGTTTAACGACACTTTCAACAATGCATCAGGTATAACATATAACATGGTGACCAGTTTTATTGGTGTTTAACGACACTTTCAACAATGTGTCAGGTATAACATATAACATGGTGACCAGTTTAATTGGTGTTTAACGACACTTTCAACAATGTGTCAGGTATTACGTAGAACATGGTGACCAATTTTATTGGTGTTTAACAACACTTTCAACAATGTGTCAGGTATAACGAATAACATGGTGACCAGTTTTATTGGTGTTTAACGACACTTTCAACATTTCGTCAGGTATAACATATAACATGGTGACCAGTTTTATTAGTGTTTAAGGACACTTTCAACAATGTGTCAGGTATAACGTACAACATGGTGACCAGTTTTATTAGTGTTTAACTACACTTTCAACAATGTGTCAGGTATAACGTATAACATGGTGACCAGTTTTATTGGTGTTTAACGACACTTTAAACAATGTGTCAGGTATAACGTAGAACATAGTGACCAGTTTTATTGGTGTTTAACAACACTTTAAACAATGTATCAGGTATAGCGTATAACATGGTGACCAGTTTTATTGGTGTTTAACGACACTTTAAACAATGTATCAGGTATAGCGTATAACATGGTGACCAGTTTTATTGGTGTTTAACGACACTTTAAACAATGTATCAGGTATAGCGTATAACATGGTGACCAGTTTTATTGGTGTTTAACGACACTTTAAACAATGTGTTAGGTATAGCGTATAACATGGTGACCAGTTTTATTGGTGTTTAACGACACTTTAAACAATGTATCAGGTATAGCGTATAACATGGTGACCAGTTTTATTGGTGTTTAATGACACTTTAAACAATGTATCAGGTATAACATATAACATGGTGACCAGTTTTATTAGTGTTTAATGACACTTTCAACAATGTGTCAGGGAAAACGTACAGGTATAACACGGTGACCAATTTTATTGGTGTTTAACGACATTTTCAACAATGCTTCAGGTATAACGTATTACATGGTGACCAGTTTTATTGGTGTTTAACGACACTTTCAACAATGTGTCAGGTATTACGTAGAACATGGTGACCAGTTTTATTGGTGTTTAACAACACTTTCAACAATGTGTCAGGTATAGCGTAGAACATGGTGACCAGTTTTATTGGTGTTTAACGACACTTTCAACAAAGTATCGGGTATAACGTATGACATGGTGACCAGTTTTATTGGTGTTTAACGACACTTTCAACAGTGTGTCAGGTATAACGTATAACATGGTGACCAGTTTTATTGGTGTTTAACGACACTTCCAACATTGTGTCAGGGATAACATACAGGTATAGCATGGTGACCAGTTTTATTAGTGTTTAATGACACTTTCAATAATGTGTTAGGGATAACGTACAGGTATAACACGGTGACCAATTTTATTGGTGTTTAACGACATTTTCAACAATGTTTCAGGTATAACGTATAACATGGTGACCAGTTTTATTGGTGTTTAACGACACTTTCAACAATGCATCAGGTATAACATATAATATGGTGACCAGTTTTATTGGTGTTTAACGACACTTTCAACAATGTGTCAGGTATAACGTATAACATGGTGACCAGTTTAATTGGTGTTTAACGACACTTTCAACAATGTGTCAGGTATTACGTAGAACATGGTGACCAATTTTATTGGTGTTTAACAACACTTTCAAAAATGTGTCAGGTATAACGAATAACATGGTGACCAGTTTTATTGGTGTTTAATAACACTTTCAACAATTCGTCAGGTATAAAATATAACATGGTGACCAGTTTTATTAGTGTTTAAGGACACTTTCAACAATGTGTCAGGTATAACGTACAACATGGTGACCAGTTTTATTAGTGTTTAACTACACTTTCAACAATGTGTCAGGTATAACGTATAACATGGTGACCAGTTTTATTGGTGTTTAACGACACTTTAAACAATGTGTCAGGTATAACGTAGAACATAGTGACCAGTTTTATTGGTGTTTAACGACACTTTCAACAATGTATCAGGTATAGCGTATAACATGGTGACCAGTTTTATTGGTGTTTAACGGCACTTTAAACAATGTATCAGGTATAGCGTATAACATGGTGACCAGTTTTATTGGTGTTTAACGACACTTTAAACAATGTATCAGGTATAGCGTATAACATGGTGACCAGTTTTATTGGTGTTTAACGACACTTTAAACAATGTGTCAGGTATAGCGTATAACATGGTGACCAGTTTTATTGGTGTTTAACGACACTTTAAACAATGTATCAGGTATAGCGTATAACATGGTGACCAGTTTTATTGGTGTTTAATGACACTTTAAACAATGTATCAGGTATAACATATAACATGGTGACCAGTTTTATTAGTGTTTAATGACACTTTCAACAATGTGTCAGGGATATCGTACAGGTATAACACGGTGACCAATTTTATTGGTGTTTAACGACATTTTCAACAATGCTTCAGGTATAACGTATTACATGGTGACCAGTTTTATTGGTGTTTAACGACACTTTCAACAATGCATCAGGTATAACATATAAAATGGTGACCAGTTTTATTGGTGTTTAGCGACACTTTCAACAATGTGTCAGGTATTACGTAGAACATGGTGACCAGTTTTATTGGTGTTTAACAACACTTTCAACAATGTGTCAGGTATAACGAATAACATGGTGACCAGTTTTATTGGTGTTTAACGACACTTTCAACAATGCGTCAGGTATAACATATAACATGGTGACCAGTTTTATTGGTGTTTAACGACACTTTCAACAATGTATCAAGTATAACGTACAACATGGTGACCAGTTTTATTAGTGTTTAAGGACACTTTCAACAATGTGTCAGGTATTACGTATAACATGGTGACCAGTTTTATTGGTGTTTAACGACACTTTCAACAGTGTGTCAGGTATAACGTATAACATGGTGACCAGTTTTATTGGTGTTTAACGACACTTTCAACAATGTGTAAGGTATAACATATAACATGGTGACCAGTTTTATTGGTGTTTAACGACACTTTCAACAATGTGTCAGGTATAGCGTATAACATGGTGACCAGTTTTGTTGGTGTTTAACGACACTTTCAACAATGTGTCAGGTATAGCGTATAACATGGTGACCAGTTTTATTGGTGTTTAACGACACTTTCAACAATGTATCAGGTATAGCGTATAACATGGTGACGAGTTTTATTGGTGTTTAACGACATTTTCAACAATGTATCAGGTATAACGTATAACATGGTGACCAGTTTTATTGGCGTTTAACGACACTTTCAACAATGTGTCAGGGATAACGTACAGGTATAACACGGTGACCAGTTTTATTGGTGTTTAATGACACTTTCAACAATATATCAGGTATTAACGTAGAACATGGTGACCAATTTTATTGGTGTTTAACAACACTTTCAACAATGTGTCAGGGATAACGTACAGGTATAACACGGTGACCAGTTTTATTAGTGTTTAATGACACTTTCAACAATGTTTCAGGGATAACGTACAGGTAGAACACGGTGACCAATTTTATTGGTGTTTAACGACATTTTCAACAATGTTTCAGGTATAACGTATAACATGGTGACCAGTTTTATTGGTGTTTAATGACACTTTCAACAATGCATCAGGTATAACATATAACATGGTGACCAATTTTATTGGTGTTTAACGACACTTTCAACAATGCGTCAGGTATAACATATAACATGGTGACCAGTTTTATTGGTGTTTAACGACACTTTCAACAATGTGTCAGGTATAACGTACAACATGGTGACCAGTTTTATTGGTGTTTAACGACACTTTCAACAATGTATAAGGTATAACATATAACATGGTGACCAGTTTTATTGGTGTTTAACGACACTTTCAACAATGTGTCAGGTATAGCGTATAACATGGTGACCAGTTTTGTTGGTGTTTAACGACACTTTCAACAATGTGTCAGGTATAGCGTATAACATGGTGACCAGTTTTATTGGTGTTTAACGACACTTTCAACAATGTATCAGGTATAGCGTATAACATGGTGACGAGTTTTATTGGTGTTTAACGACATTTTCAACAATGTATCAGGTATAACGTATAACATGGTGACCAGTTTTATTGGCGTTTAACGACACTTTCAACAATGTGTCAGGGATAACGTACAGGTATAACACGGTGACCAGTTTTATTGGTGTTTAATGACACTTTCAACAATATATCAGGTATTAACGTAGAACATGGTGACCAATTTTATTGGTGTTTAACAACACTTTCAACAATGTGTCAGGGATAACGTACAGGTATAACACGGTGACCAGTTTTATTAGTGTTTAATGACACTTTCAACAATGTTTCAGGGATAACGTACAGGTAGAACACGGTGACCAATTTTATTGGTGTTTAACGACATTTTCAACAATGTTTCAGGTATAACGTATAACATGGTGACCAGTTTTATTGGTGTTTAATGACACTTTCAACAATGCATCAGGTATAACATATAACATGGTGACCAATTTTATTGGTGTTTAACGACACTTTCAACAATGCGTCAGGTATAACATATAACATGGTGACCAGTTTTATTGGTGTTTAACGACACTTTCAACAATGTGTCAGGTATAACGTACAACATGGTGACCAGTTTTATTAGTGTTTAATGACATTTTCAACAATGTGTCAGGTATAACGTATAACATGGTGAACAGTTTAATTGGTGTTTAACGACACTTTCAATAATGTGTCAGGTATAACGTACAACATGGTGACCAGTTTTATTAGTGTTCAACGACACTTTCAACAATGTGTCAGGTATAACGTATAACATGGTGACCAGCTTTATTGGTGTTTAACAACACTTTAAGCAATGCGTCAGGTATAACGTATAACATGGTCACCAGTTTTATTGGTGTTTAACGACACTTTCAACAATGTATCAGGTATAGCATATAACATGGTGCCCAGTTTTATTGGTGTTTAACGACACTTTCAACAATGTGTCAGGTATAACGTATGACATGTTGGCCAGTTTTATTGGTATTAACACCACTCTCAACAATATTTCAGCTATGATGTATAATATGGCATTCAGTTTTATTGGCGTTTAATGACACTTTCAACAATGTGTCAGGTATAACGTATACCATGGTGACCAGTTTTATTGGTGTTTAATGACACTTTCAGCAATGTGTCAGGTATAAGGCCAAAAAAAAAAAATATTTCTGTTTACGGTTACCCGACCGACCCTATTTTCAGCGGCGACCCTAGTTCATTTTATCGGTAAATGAAAAGTGAAAGTGGACACATCAGAAATCTTTGGCCTAAAAAACTGTTTCCGGTTATATCCTGAAAAATAATAGCCATCAATTTTTTTATTATACGACCGCAACAATTTTTTTGAGGTATTATAACACCTTCAGACTGGAGAGCAATCAAATATATTCTAAAGTCTGGTACCTTTTCCGGATACGGATAGGTTCGCAATCCGGAATTTACGTATGTGAAATGAAATGAAAATATAAAATAAAATGGAAATCCGACCTACCTACCCTTTTTTTTGGAGGATGTAACCGTAAACAGACATATATTTTTGTTTGGCCCAACGTATGACATGTTGGCCAGTTTTATTGATGTTTAACGACACTTTCAACAATGCATCAGGTATAACATATAACATGGTGACCAGTTTTATTGGTGTTTAACGACACTTTCAACAATGCGTCAGGTATAACATATAACATGGTGACCAGTTTTATTGGTGTTTAACGACACTTTCAACAATGTGTCAGGTATAACGTACAACATGGTGACCAGTTTTATTAGTGTTCAACGACACTTTCAACAATGTGTCAGGTATTACGTATAACATGGTGACCAGTTTTATTGGTATTAACACCACTGTCAACAATATTTCAGCTATGATGTATAATATGGCATTCAGTTTTATTGGTGTTTAATGACACTTTCAACAATGTGTCAGATATAACGTATATCATGGTGACCAGTTTTATTGGTGTTTAACGACACTTTCAGCAATGTGTCAGGTATAAGGCCAGAAAAAAAAAATATGTCTATTTACGGTTACCCGAACGACCCTATTTTCAGCGGCGACCCTAGTTCATTTTATCGGTAAATCAAAAGTGAAAGTGGACACATCAGAAATCTTTGGCCTAATAAACTGTTTCCGGTTATATCCTGAAAAATAATAGCCATCAATTTTTTTATTATACGACAGCAACAATTTTTTTGAGGTATTATAACACCTCAGACTGGAGAGCAATCAAATATATTCTAAAGTCTGGTACCTTTTCCGGATACGGATAGGTTCGCAATCCGGAATTTACGTATGTGAAATAAAATGAAAATATAAAATAAAATGGAAATCCAACCTACCTACCCTTTTTTTTTGGAGGATGTAACCGTAAACAGACATATATTTTTGTTTGGCCCAACGTATGACATGTTGGCCAGTTTTATTGGTATTAACGCCACTGTCAACAATATTTCAACTATGATGTATAATATGGTGACCAGTTTTATTGGTGTTTAACGACACTTTCAACAATGTGTCAGGTATAACGTATAACATGGTGACCAGTTTTATTGGTGTTTAATGACACTTTCAACAATGTGTCAGGTATAACGTAGAACATGGTGATCAGTTATATTGGTGTTTAACGCCACTTTCAAAAATGTGTCAGGTATTAACGTATAACATAGTCCAGTTTTATTGGTGTTTAACAACACTTTCAACAATGTGTCTGGTATAACGTACAACATGGTGACCAGTTTTATTAGTGTTTAACCACACTTTCAACAATGTGTCAGGTATAACGTATAACATGGTGACCAGTTTTATTGGTGTTTAACGACACTTTCAACAGTGTGTCAGGTATAACATATAACATGGTGACCAGTTTTATTGGCGTTTAACAACACTTTCAACAATGTGTCAGGGATAACGTACAGGTATAACATGGTGACCAGTTTTATTAATGTTTAATAACACTTTCAACAATGTGTCAGGGATAACGTACAGGTATAACACGGTGACCAATTTTATTGGTGTTTAACGCCACTTTAAAAAATGTGTCAGGTATAACGTAGAACATGGTGACCAGTTTTATTGGTGTTTAACGACACTTTCAACAATGTGTCAAGTATAACGTAGGACATGGTGACCAATTTTATTGGTGTTTAACGACACTTTCAACAATGTGTCAGGTATAACGTATAATATGGCGTTCAGTTTCAACAATGTGTCAGGTATAACGTATAACATGATAACCAGTTTTATTGGTGTTTAACGACACTTTCAACAATGTTAGTTATAGCGTAGAACATGGTGACCAGTTTTATTGGTGTTTAGCGACACTTTCAACAACATGACAGGCATAACGTAGAACATGGTGACCAGTTTTATTGGTGTTTAACGACACTTTCAACAATGTGTCAAGTATAACGTAGAACATGGTGACCAGTTTTATTGGTGTTTAATGCCACTTTAAGCAATGTGTCAGGTATAACGTAGAACATGGTGACCAGTTTTATTGGTGTTTAGCGACACTTTCAACAATGTGTCAAGTATAACGTTGAACATGGTGACCACTTTTATTGGTGTTTAGCGACACTTTCAACAATGTGTCAAGTATAACATAGAACATGGTGAACAGTTTTATTGGTTTTTAACGCTACTTTAAACAATGTTAGTTATAGCATAGAATATGGTGGCCAGTTTTATTGGTGTTTAACGTCACTTTCAACAATATGACAGGTATAAAGTATTACATGGTGACCAGTTTTATTGGTGCTTAACACCACTTTCAACAATGTTAGTTATATTGTAGAACATGTTGGCCAGTTTTATTGGTGTTTAACGCCACTTTCAACCATGTGTCAGGTATAACGTAGAACATGGTGACCAGTTTTATTGGTGCTTAGCGACACTTTCAACAATGTTAGTTATAGCGTAGAAGATGGTGATCAGTTTTATTGGTGTTTAACGAAACTGTCAACAATGTCAGGTATGGCATAGAACATGGTGACCAGTTTTATTGGTGTTTAACGACAGTGTCAACAATATGTCAGGTATAGCGTAGAAAATGGTGACCAGTTTTATTGGTGTTTAACGACACTTTCAACAATGAATCAGGTAAAACATAGAACATGGTGACCAGTTTTATTGGTGTTTAACGCCACTTTAAACAATGTGTCAGGTATAGCTTAGAACATGGTGACCAGTTTTATTGATGTTTAACTACACTTTCAACAATGTGTCAAGTATAACGTAGAACATGGTGACCAGTTTTATTGGTGTTAAACGACACTTTCAACAATATGTCAGGTATAACGTAGAACATGGTGACCAGTTTTATTGGTGTTTAACGACACTTTCAACAATGTGTCAGGTATAGCGTATAACATGGTGACCAGTTTTATTGGTGTTTAATGCCACTTTCAACAATGTTAGTTATAGCGTAGAACATGGTGACCAGTTTTATTGGTGTTTAATGCCACTTTCAACAATGTGACAGGTATAACGTATAACATGGTGACCAGTTTTATTGGTGCTTAACGCCACTTTCAACAATGTTAGTTATAGCATAGAAGATGTTGGCCAGTTTTATTGGTGTTTATCTACACTTTCAACAATGTGTCCGGTATAACGTATAACATGCTGGCCAGTTTTATTGGTGTTTAATGCCACTTTCAACCATGTCTCAGGTATAACGTAGAACATGGTGACCCGTTTTATTGGTGCTTAACGACACTTTCAACAATGTTAGTTATAGCGTAGAACATGGTGACCAGTTTTATTGGTATTTAATGACACTTTCAACAATGTGTCAGGTATAACGTAGAACATGGTCACCAATTTTATTGGTGTTTAACGACACTTTCAACAATGTGTCAGGAATAACGTACAACATGGTGACCAGTTTTATTGGTATTTAACGCCACTTTCAACAATGTTAGTTATAGCGTAGAACATGGTGATCAGTTTTATTGGTGTTTAATGCCACTTTCAACAATGTGTGAGGTATAACGTATAACATGGTGACCAGTTTTATTGGTGTTTAACGACACTTTCAACAATTTGCCAAGTATAACGTAGAACATGGTGACCAATTTTATTGGTGTTTAACGCCACTTTAAACAATGTGTCAGGTATAACGTAGAACATAGTGACCAGTTTTATTGGTGTTTAACGACACTTTCAACAATGTGTCAAGCATAACGTAGAACATGGTGACCAATTTTATTGGGGTTTAACGACACTTTCAACAATGTGTCAGGTATAGCGTAGAACATGGTGACCAGTTTTATTGGTGTTTAACGACACTTTCAACAATGTTAGTTATAGCGTAGAACATGGTGATCAGTTTTATTGGTGTTTAATGCCACTTTCAACAATGTGTCAGGTATAATGTAGAAGATGGTGACCAGCTTTATTGGTATTTAATGACACTTTCAAAACTGTGTCAGGTATAACGTAGAACGTGGTGACCAGTTTTATTAGTGTTTTACGACACTTTCAACAATGTGTCAGGTATAACATATAACATGGTGACCAGTTTTATTGGTGTTTAACGACACTTTCAACAATGTGTCAGGTATTACGTAGAACATGGTGACCAGTTTTATTGGTCTTTAACAACACTTTCAACAATGTGTCAGGTATAACATATAACATGGTGACCAGTTTTATTGGTGTTTAACGAAACTTTCAACAATGTGTCAGGTATTACGTAGAACATGGTGACCAGTTTTATTGGTGTTTAACAACACTTTCAACAATGTATCAGGTATAACGTATAACATGGTGACCAGTTTTATTGGTGTTTAACGACACTTTCAACAATGTGTCAGGTATTACGTAGAACATGGTGACCAGTTTTATTGGTGTTTAACAACACTTTCAACAATGTGTCAGGTATAACGTATAACATGGTGACCAGTTTTATTGGTGTTTAACGACACTTTCAACAATGTGTCAGGTATAGCTCGCCGCAATTTTTTTTATGTGCGCCCCCCCTAACTTGAAATCCTGGATCCGCCCCCGTAGAGTATACATATGACAACTAGTAACTGTTTTATCAAGTTCACCTTCTGTTTAGCTGGAATCAAACTCACAAAATGTAGTGTCATTTTTTTTACTGGTTCCTCTAATTTGTTTTTAAGGAGCGACCATTTAACTTGAAGGGGGGGTGCTATGGTTTTTTTGTTTCGTTCAGAAAAAAAAATTTCAGACAACACGAGAGTTAGAATATTTTTTTTTGTCGCGCACAGCCCAAATTTTTTTTTCCAGAATTTAACATTAAGTTATATGACAAAAATTCTGAATCAGATTATGTTTTTTTTCCTCCACCAAAATCAGAATATTTTTTTCAGCAACATTGGGAATTTTTTTTTTTAGAAAAAAACCATACCCCCCCTCCCCTCTCCCTGCAAGTTAAATGGGTCGTCCCTAATCAGATGTACATTTTGTATATCTGGGTAGAAACGAATCTGTGTTTCCCGTTCGTGGATAAGTGTACTCGATTCAACATTATGTGATCAAGTTTGTCAGTTACATGTACTTGCGACAGGCCGGTGGTTTTCTCAGGTTTCCTCCACCAATAAAACTGACCGCCACTATATACATTGTAGCTGAAATATCGTTTAAAGTGGCACTAAACACCATAAACCAACCACCCCATTCACTGGCTTAAACACTGTCACATTTTTTGTGCCCGTCTCAAGACCTGGATTTTCACCATCATCACTTTAAATTTTCTGTTCATAATTGATGTGTAATAAAAATCTAATCTTAAGATACAAGTGTAAAATATAATAAATATAAATAGTATTTAGTTGTTATATCTCTGTTTATTATATTCTTATGATGTTTTTTAAAATACTTTTGGAATCTTTTGAAGTAAAAAAATGCACATATCCCCACTTATGAATTTGGGGATTAAAACATCAAACCAATTTTTTTTCTTATAAAAAATAAAACACAAATAAATATAAATATAAATAATATATATAATGACAACAGACATCTTGTGCAGGTATATCAATTCATACACTTTTAATGTCCAGATTTATCATATATCATCATTTAAAAAGATAAAAATGTCAGGTCTCCAAATAAATCAT
Organism: Bathymodiolus brooksi; assembly: GCA_963680875.1. NCBI lineage: Eukaryota > Metazoa > Mollusca > Bivalvia > Mytilida > Modiolidae > Bathymodiolus > Bathymodiolus brooksi. Next base: position 7,448,389 of record OY804583.1, on the reverse strand, counting down.
ACAATTATCTGAAAATGTAATTTGTCCATACCTGTGTACATACAAAATATGATGCAACCAGGATACAGACTAACAGTACATGTACAAACTTATTTAAAAAATAAAATTGGCAGGTCTTCAAATATATCAAAGATCACCAAACAATCTTATTTTGTCATCTGTTTAAATTATCATACAACTTCTTTTAAAAGTAAAAATGTCAGCTGTACAAATTATTCTACAACTCAATTAAAACATAAAAATGTCATGATCAGGTGTCTAAAGTAAATTATTATAAAACTTCATTTTAAAATGAGAAATGTCAGCTGTCTAAATTATTATACAACTCCATTAAAACATAAAAATGTCAGGTGTCTAAAGTAAATTATTATAAAACCACATTTTAAAATGAGAAATGTCAGCTGTCAAATTATCATACAATTTCATTGAAATAAAATGTCAGTTTCTAAATTATTATAAAACTCCATTTAATTTTTAAAAAAATGGCAGGTGTCAAAAAGAAAAATGCCAGCTGTCAAATATAAATAATAAAACTTGATTCATTAAAGAAGTTTTACTTTGTGTATTGTTGCTCCTGACTGTTTATAACAACCCACCCATAATTGTCCCCTCATGTCAATGTCAAGTGATAAAGGATATTTAATCCCTGTGTCCTCCATTACTTTACATGTCAATATATCTCCTTGTTCAGATAAAACATGGAGGGTATGTGTATAACAGTCACACACAATGACCTATAATATGGCGTTCAGTTTTATTGGTGTTTAACGACACTTTCAACAATGTGTCAGGTATAACGTAGAACATGGTGACCAGTTTTATTGGTGTTTAACGACACTTTCAACAATGTGACAGGTATAAAGTATAACATGGTGACCAGTTTTATTGGTGCTTAACGCCACTTTCAACAATGTTAGTTATAGCGTAGAACATGTTGGCCTGTTGTATTGGTGTTTAACGACACTTTCAACAGTGTGTCAGGTATAACATATAACATGGTGACCAGTTTTATTGGTGTTTAACGACACTTTCAACAATGTGTCAGGTATTACGTAGAACATGGTGACCAGTTTTATTGGTGTTTAACAACACTTTCAACAATGTGTCAGGTATAACGTATAACTTGGTGACCAGTTTTATTGGTGTTTAACGAAACTTTCAACAATGTGTCAGGTATTACGTAGAACATGGTGACCAGTTTTATTGGTGTTTAACAACACTTTCAACAATGTGTCAGGTATAACGTATGACATGTTGGCCAGTTTTATTGGTATTAACACCACTGTCAACAATATTTCAGCTATGATGTATAATATGGCATTCAGTTTTATTGGTGTTTAATGACACTTTCAACAATCTGTCAGGTAAAACGTAGAACATGGTGATCAGTTTTATTGGTGTTTAACGCCACTTTCAAAAATGTGTCAGGTATTAACGTATAACATGGTGACCAGTTTTATTGGTGTTTAACAACACTTTCAACAATGTGTCTGGTATAACGTATAACATGGTGACCAATTTTATTAGTGTTTAACGCCACTGTCAACAATGTATCAGGTATAATGTAGAACATGGTGACCAGTTTTATTGGTGTTTAACGACACTTTCAACAATGTGTCAGGTATAACATATAACATGGTGACCAGTTTTATTAGTGTTTAACGACACTTTTAACAATGTGTCAGGTATAACATATAACATGGTGACCAGTTTTATTGGTGTTTAACGACACTTTCAACAATGTGTCTGGTATAACGTAAAACATGGTGACTAGTTTTATTAGTGTTTAACGACACTTTTAACAATGTGTCAGGTATAACGTATAACATGGTGACCAGTTTTATTGGTGTTTAACGACACTTTCAACAATGTGTCAGGTATAACGTATAACATGGTGACCAGTTTTATTGGTGTTTAACGACACTTTCAACAGTGTGTCAGGGATAACGTACAGGTATAACACGGTGACCAATTTTATTGGTGTTTAACGCCACTTTAAAAAAAGTGTCAGGTATCGTGTAGAACATGGTGACCAGTTTTATTGGTGTTTAACAACACTTTCAACAATGTGTCAAGTATAACGTAGAACATGGTGACCAATTTTATTGGTGTTTAACGACACTTTCAACAATGTGTCAGGTATAACGTATAATATGGCGTTCAGTTTCAACAATGTGTCAGGTATAACGTATAACATGATAACCAGTTTTATTGGTGTTTAACGACACTTTCAACAATGTTAGTTATAGCGTTGAACATGGTGACCAGTTTTATTGGTGTTTAACGACACTTTCAACAATATGACAGGCATAACGTAGAACATGGTGACCAGTTTTATTGGTGTTTAACGCCACTTTAAACAATGGGTCAGGTATAACGTAGAACATGGTGACCAGTTTTATTGGTGTTTAGCGACACTTTCAACAATGTGTCAAGTATAACGTTGAACATGGTGACCAGGTTTATTGGTGTTTAGCGACACTTTCAACAATGTGTCAAGTATAACATAGCACATGGTGAACAGTTTTATTGGTGTTTAACGCTACTTTAAACAATGTTAGTTATAGCATAGAACATGTTGGCCAGTTTTATTTGTGTTTAACGACTTTCAACAATGTGTCCGGTATAACGTATAACATGCTGGCCAGTTTTATTGGTGTTTAACGCCACTTTCAACCATGTGTCAGGTATAACGTAGAACATGGTGACCAGTTTTATTGGTGTTTAACGACACTTTCAAGAATGTGTCAGGTATAGCGTAGAACATGGTGACCAGGTTTATTGGTGTTTAACGCCACTTTAAACAATGTGTCAGGTATAACGTAGAACATGGTAACCAGTTTTATTGGTGTTTAACGACACTTTCAACAATGTGTCAAGTATAACGTAGAACATGGTGACCAGTTTTATTGGTGTTTAATGCCAGTTTAAACAATGTGTCAGGTATAACGTAGAACATGGTGACCAGTTTTTTGGTGTTTAACGACACTTTCAACAATGTGTCAAGTATAACGTAGAACATGGTGACCAGTTTTATTGGTGTTTTACCACACTTTCAACAATGTGTCAGGTATAACGTAGAACATGGTCACCAGTTTTATTGGTGTTTAACGACACTTTCAACAATGTGTCAGGTATAACGTATCATATGGCGTTCAGTTTTATTGGTGTTTTACGACACTTTCAACAATGTGTCAGGTATAGCGTAGAACATGGTGACCAGTTTTATTGGTGTTTAACGACACTTTCAACAATGTGTCAGGTATAATGTAGAACATGGTGACCAGTTTTATTGGTGTTTAACGCCACTTTCAACAATGTGTCAGGTATAACGTAGAATATGGTGACCAGTTTTATTGGTGCTTAACGACACTTTCAACAATGTGTCAGGTATAATGTAGAACATGGTGACCAGTTTTATTGGTGTTTAACGCCACTTTCAACAATGTGTCAGGTATAACGTAGAACATGGTGACCAATTTTATTGGTGTTTAACGACACTTTCAACAATATGTCAGGTATTACGTAGAACATGGTGACCAGTTTTATTGGTGTTTAATGACACTTTCAACAATGTGTCAGGTATAACTTAGAACATGGTGACCAGTTTTATTGGTGTTTAACGACACTTTCAACAATGTGTCAAGTATAACGTAGAACATGGTGACCAATTTTATTGGTGTTTAACACCACTTTAAACAATGTGTCAGGTATAGCGTAGAACATGGTGACCAGTTTTATTGGTGTTTAACGACACTTTCAACAATGTGTCAAGTATAACGTAGAACATGGTGACCAATTTTATTGGTGTTTAACACCACTTTCAACAATGTTAGTTATAGCATAGCAGATGGTGATCAGTTTTATTGGTGTTTAACGAAACTGTCAACAATGTCAGGTATGGCATAGAACATGGTGACCAGTTTTATTGGTGTTTAACGACAGTGTCAACAATATGTCAGGTATAGCGTAGAAAATGGTGACCAGTTTTATTGGTGTTTAACGATACTTTCAACAATGAATCAGGTAAAACGTAGAACATGGTGACCAGTTTTATTGATGTTTAACGCCACTTTAAACAATGTGTCAGGTATAGCGTAGAACATGGTGACCAGTTTTATTGATGTTTAACTACACTTTCAACAATGTGTTAGGTATAACGTAGAACATGGTGACCAGTTTTATTGGTGCTTGACGACAATTTCAACAATGTGTCAGGTATAATGTAGAACATGGTGACCAGTTTTATTGGTGTTTAACGACACTTTCAACAATATGTCAGGTATAACGTAGAACATGGTGACCAGTTTTATTGGTGTTTAACGACACTTTCAACAATGTGTGAGGTATAACGTAGAACATGGTGACCAGTTTTATTGGTGTTTAACGACACTTTCAACAATGTGTCAAGAATAACATAGAACATGGTGACCAATTTTATTGGTATTTAACGCCACTTTAAACAATGTGTCAGGTATAACGTAGAACATGGTGACCAATTTTATTGGTGTTTAACGACACTTTCAACCATGTGTCAGGTATAACGTAGAACATGATGACCAGTTTTATTGGTGTTTAACACCACTTTCAACAATGTGTCTGGTATAACGTAGAACATGGTGACCAGTTTTATTAGTGTTTAACGACACTTTCAACAATGTGTCAGGTATAACGTATAACATGGTGACCAGTTTTATTGGTGTTTAACGACACTTTCAACAGTGTGTCAGGTATAACATATAATATGGTGACCAGTTTTATTGGCGTTTAACGACACTTTCAACAATGCGTCAGGGATAACGTACAGGTATAACACGATGACCAGTTTTATTAGTGTTTAATGACACTTTCAACAATGTGTCAGGGATAACGTACAGGTATAACACGGTGACCAATTTTATTGGTGTTTAACGCCACTTTAAAAAATGTGTCAGGTATAACGTAGAACATGGTGACCAGTTTTATTGGTGTTTAACGACACTTTCAACAATGTGTCAAGTATAACATAGAACATGGTGACCAATTTTATTGGTGTTTAACGACACTTTCAACAATGTGTCAGGTATAACGTATAATATGGCGTTCAGTTTCAACAATGTGTCAGGTATAACGTATAACAGGATAACCAGTTTTATTGGTGTTTAACGACACTTTCAACAATGTTAGTTATAGCGTAGAACATGGTGACCAGTTTTATTGGTGTTTAAAGACACTTTCAACAATATGACAGGCATAACGTAGAACATGGTGACCAGTTTTATTGGTGTTTAACGACACTTTCAACAATGTGTCAAGTATAACTTAGAATATGGTGACCAGTTTTATTGGTGTTTAACGCCACTTTAAGCAATGTGTCAGGTATAACGTAGAACATGGTGACCAGTTTTATTGGTGTTTAGCGACACTTTCAACAATGTGTCAAGTATAACGTTGAACATGGTGACCAGTTTTATTGGGGTTTAGCGACACTTTCAACAATGTGTCAAGTATAACATAGGACATGGTGAACAGTTTTATTGGTGTTTAACGCTACTTTAAACAATGTTAGTTATATCATAGAATATGGTGGCCAGTTTTATTGGTGTTTAACGTCACTTTCAACAATGTGACAGGTATAAAGTATTACATGGTGACCAGTTTTATTGGTGCTTAACACCACTTTCAACAATGTTAGTTATAGTGTAGAACATGTTGGCCAGTTTTATTGGTGTTTAACGACTTTCAACAATGTGTCCTGTATAACGTATAACATGCTGGCCAGTTTTATTGGTGTTTAACGCCACTTTCAACCATGTGTCAGGTATAACGTAGAACATGGTGACCAGTTTTATTGGTGCTTAGCGACACTTTCAACAATGTTAGTTATAGAGTAGAACATGGTAACCAGTTTTATTGGTGTTTAACTACACTTTCAACAATATGTCAGGTATAACGTAGAACATGGTGACCAGTTTTATTGGTGTCTAACGACACTTTCAAAAATGTGTCAGGTATAGCGTAGAACATGGTGACCAGTTTTATTGGTGTTTAACGCCACTTTAAACAATGTGTCAGGTATAACGTAGAACATGGTGACCAGTTTTATTGGTGTTTAACGACACTTTCAACAATGTGTCAAGTATAACGTAGAACATGGTGACCAGTTTTATTGGTGTTTAGCGCCACTTTAAACAATGTGTCAGGTATAACGTAGAACATGGTGACCAGTTTTATTGGTGTTTAACGACACTTTCAACAATGTGTCAAGTATAACGTAGAACATGGTGACCAGTTTTATTGGTGTTTTACCACACTTTCAACAATGTGTCAGGTATAACGTAGAACATGGTCACCAGTTTTATTGGTGTTTAACGACACTTTCAACAATGTGTCAGGTATAACGTATCATATGGCGTTCAGTTTTATTGGTGTTTTACGACACTTTCAACAATGTGTCAGGTATAACGTAGAACATGGTGACCAGTTTTATTGGTGTTTAACGACACTTTCAACAATGTGTCAGGTATAATGTAGAACATGGTGACCAGTTTTATTGGTGTTTAACGCCACTTTCAACAATGTGTCAGGTATAACGTAGAACATGGTGACCAGTTTTATTGGTGCTAGACGACACTTTCAACAATGTGTCAGGTATAATGTAGAACATGGTGACCAGTTTTATTGGTGTTTAACGCCACTTTCAACAATGTGTCAAGTATAACGTAGAACATGGTGACCAATTTTATTGGTGTTTAACGACACTTTCAACAATATGTCAGGTATAACGTAGAACATGGTGACCAGTTTTATTGGTGTTTAATGACACTTTCAACAATGTGTGAGGTATAACGTAGAACATGGTGACCAGTTTTATTGGTGTTTAACGACACTTTCAACAATGTGTCAAGTATAACGTAGAACATGGTGACCAATTTTATTGGTGTTTAACGCCACTTTAAACAATGTGTCAGGTATAACGTAGAACATGGTGACCAGTTTTATTGGTGTTTAACGACACTTTCAACAATGTGTCAAGTATAACGTAGAACATGGTGTCCAATTTTATTGGTGTTTAACGACACTTTCAACCATGTGTCAGGTATAACGTAGAACATGGTGACCAGTTTTATTGGTGTTTAACACCACTTTCAACAATGTTAGTTATAGCGTAGAAGATGGTGATCAGTTTTATTGGTGTTTAACGAAACTGTCAACAATGTCAGGTATGGCATAGAACATGGTGACCAGTTTTATTGGTGTTTAACGACAGTGTCAACAATATGTCAGGTATAGCGTAGAAAATGGCGTTCAGTTTTATTGGTGTTTAACGATACTTTCAACAATGAATCAGGTAAAACATAGAACATGGTGACCAGTTTTATTGATGTTTAACTACACTTTAAACAATGTGTCAGGTATAATGTAGAACATGGTGACCAGTTTTATTGGTGTTTAACGCCACTTTCAACAATGTGTCAGGTATAACGTAGAACATGGTGACCAATTTTATTGGTGTTTAACGACACTTTCAACAATGTGTGAGGTATAACGTAGAACATGGTGACCAGTTTTATTGGTGTTTAACGACAGTTTCAACAATGTGTCAAGAATAACATAGAACATGGTGACCAATTTTATTGGTGTTTAACGCCACTTTAAACAATGTGTCAGGTATAACGTAGAACATGGTGACCAGTTTTATTGGTGTTTAATGCCACTTTCAACAATGTGTCAGGTATAACGTAGAAAATGGTGACCAGTTTTATTGGTGTTTAACGACACTTTCAAAATTGTGTAAGGTATAACGTAGTACGTGGTGACCAGTTTTATTGGTGTTTAACGACACTTTCAACAATGTGTCAGGTTTAACGTAGAACATGGTGACCAGTTTTATTGGTGCTTAACGACACTTTCAACAATGTGTCCGGTATAGCGTATAACATGGTGAGCAGTTTTATTGGTGTTTAACGCCACTTTCAACAATGTTAGTTATAGCATAGAATATGGTGGCCAGTTTTATTGGTGTTTAACGCCACTTTCAACAATGTGACAGGTATAAAGTATAACATGGTGACCAGTTTTATTGATGCTTAACGCCACTTTCAACAATGTTAGTTATAGCGTAGAGCATGCTGGCCAGTTTTATTGGTATTTAACGTCACTTTCAACCATGTGTCAGGTATAACGTATAACATGGTGACCTATTTTATTGGTGCTTATCGACACTTTCAACAATGTTAGTTATAGCGTAGAACATGGTGACCAGTTTTAATGGTGTTTAACGAAACTGTCAACAATGTCAGGTATGGCATAGAACATGGTGACCGGTTTTATTGGTGTTTAACGACAATATGTCAGGTATAGCGTAGAAATGGTGACCAGTTTTATTGGTGTTTAACGATACTTTCAACAATGAATCAGGTAAAACATAGAACATGGTGACCAGTTTTATTGGTGTTTAACGCCACTTTAAACAATGTGTCAGGTATAGCATAGAACATGGTGACCAATTTTATTGATGTTTAACTACACTTTCAACAATGTGTCAAGTATAACGTAGAACATGGTGACCAGTTTTATTGGTGTTTAATGACACTTTCAACAATGTGTCAAGTATAACGTAGAACATGGTGACCAGTTTTATTAGTGTTTAACGACACTTTCAACAATGTGTCAGGGATAACGTACAGGTATAACACGGTGACCAATTTTATTGGTGTTTAACGACATTTTCAACGATGTTTCAGGTATAACATATAACATGGTGACCCGTTTTATTGGTGTTTAACGCCACTTTCAACAATACATCAGGTATAATATATAACATGGTGACCAGTTTTATTGGTGTTTAACGACACTTTCAACAATGCGTCAGGTATAACATATAACATGGTGACCAGTTTTATTGATGTTTAACGACACTTTCAACAATGTGTCAGGTATAACGTAGAACATGGTGACCAGTTTTATTAGTGTTTAACGACACTTTCAACAATGTGTCAGGTATAACGTATAACATGGTGACCAGTTTTATTGGTGTTTAACGACACTTTCAACAGTGTGTCAAGTATAACATATAACATGGTGACCAGTTTTATTGGTGTTTAACGACACTTTCAACAATGTGTCAGGTATTACGTAGAACATGGTGACCAGTTTTATTGGTGTTTAACAACACTTTCAACAATGTGTCAGGTATAACGTATAACATGGTGACCAGTTTTATTGGTGTTTAGCGAAACTTTCAACAATGTGTCAGGTATTACGTAGAACATGGTGACCAGTTTTATTGGTGTTTAACAACACTTTCAACAATGTGTCAGGTATAACGTATAACATGGTGACCAGTTTTATTGGTGTTTAACGACACTTTCAACAATGTGTCAGGTATAGCTCGCAGCAATTTTTTTTATGTGCGCCCCCCCTAACTTGAAATGCTGGATCCGCCCCCGTAGAGTATACATATGACAACTAGTAACTGTTTTATCAAGTTCACCTTCTGTCTAGCTGGAATCAAACTCACAAAATGTAGTGTCATTTTTTTTACTGGTTCCTCTAATTTGTTTTTAAGGAGCGACCATTTAACTTGAAGGGGGGGTGTTATGGTTTTTTTGTTTCGTTCCGAAAAAAAATTTTCAGACAGCACGAGTTAGAATATTTTTTTTTGTCGCGCACAGCCCAAATTTTTTTTTCCAGAATTTAACATTAAGTTATATGACAAAAATTCTGAATCAGATTATTTTTTTTTCCTCCACCAAAATCAGAATATTTTTTTCAGCAACATTGGGAATTTTTTTTTTTTAGAAAAAAACCATACCCCTCTCTCCCCTCTCCCTGCAAGTTAAATGGGTCGTTCCTAATCAGATGTACATTTTGTATATCTGGGTAGAAACGAATCTGTGTTTCCTGTTCGTGGATAAGTGTACTCGATTCAACATTATGTGATCAAGTTTGTCAGTTACATGTACTTGCGACAGGCCGGTGGTTTTCTCAGGTTTCCTCCACCAATAAAACTGACCGCCACTATATACATTGTAACTGAAATATCGTTGAAAGTGGCACTAAACACCATAAACCAACCACCCCATTCACTGGCTTAAACACTGTCACATTTTTTGTGCCCGTCTCAAGACCTGGATTTTCACCATCATCACTGTTTAAATTTTCTGTTCATAATTGATGTGTAATAAAAATCTAATCTTAAGATACAAGTGTAAAATATAATAAATATAAATAGTATTTAGTTGTTATATCTCTGTTTATTATATTCTTATGATGTTTTTTTACAATACTTTTGGAATCTTTTGAAGTAAAAAAATGCACATATCCCCACTTATGAATTTGGGGATTAAAACATCAAACCAATTTTTTTTCTTATAAAAAATAAAACACAAATAAATATAAATATAAATAATATATATAATGACAACAGACATCTTGTGCAGGTATATCAATTCATACACTTTTAATGTCCAGATTTATCATATATCATCATTTAAAAAGATAAAAATGTCAGGTCTCCAAATAAATCATACAATTATCTGAAAATGTAATTTGTCCATACCTGTGTACATACAAAATATGATGCAACCAGGATACAGACTAACAGTACATGTACAAACTTATTTAAAAAATAAAATTGGCAGGTCTTCAAATATATCAAAGATCACCAAACAATCTTATTTTGTCATCTGTTTAAATTATCATACAACTTCTTTTAAAAGTAAAAATGTCAGCTGTACAAATTATTCTACAACTCAATTAAAACATAAAAATGTCATGATCAGGTGTCTAAAGTAAATTATTATAAAACTTCATTTTAAAATGAGAAATGTCAGCTGTCTAAATTATTATACAACTCCATTAAAACATAAAAATGTCAGGTGTCTAAAGTAAATTATTATAAAACCACATTTTAAAATGAGAAATGTCAGCTGTCAAATTATCATACATATTTCATTGAAATAAAATGTCAGTTTCTAAATTATTATAAAACTCCATTTAATTTTAAAAAAAATGGCAGGTGTCAAAAAGAAAAATGTCAGCTGTCAAATATAAATAATAAAACTTGATTCATTAAAGAAGTTTTACTTTGTGTATTGTTGCTCCTGACTGTTTATAACAACCCACCCATAATTGTCCCCTCATGTCAATGTCAAGTGATAAAGGATATTTAATCCCTGTGTCCTCCATTACTTTACATGTCAATATATCTCCTTGTTCAGATAAAACATGGAGGGCATGTGTATAACAGTCACACACAATGACCTATAATATGGCGTTCAGTTTTATTGGTGTTTAACGACACTTTCAACAATGTGTCAGGTATAACGTAGAACATGGTGACCAGTTTTATTGGTGTTTAACGACACTTTCAACAATGTGACAGGTATAAAGTATAACATGGTGACCAGTTTTATTGGTGCTTAACGCCACTTTCAACAATGTTAGTTATAGCGTAGAACATGTTGGCCTGTTGTATTGGTGTTTAACGACACTTTCAACAGTGTGTCAGGTATAACATATAACATGGTGACCAGTTTTATTGGTGTTTAATGACACTTTCAACAATGTGTCAGGTATAACGTAGAACATGGTGATCAGTTTTATTGGTGTTTAACGCCACTTTCAAAAATGTGTCAGGTATTAACGTATAACATGGTGACCAGTTTTATTGGTGTTTAACAACACTTTCAACAATGTGTCAGGTATAACGTACAACATGGTGACCAGTTTTATTAGTGTTTAACGACACTTTCAACAATGTGTCAGGTATAACGTATAACATGGTGACCAGTTTTATTGGTGTTTAACGACACTTTCAACAGTGTGTCAGGTATAACATATAACATGGTGACCAGTTTTATTGGCGCTTAGCGACACTTTCAACAATGTGTCAGGGATAACGTACAGGTATAACACGGTGACCAATTTTATTGGTGTTTAACGACATTTTCAACGATGTTTCAGGTATAACGTATAACATGGTGACCAGTTTTATTGGTGTTTAACGACACTTTCAACAATGCATCAGGTATAACATATAACATGGTGACCAGTTTTATTGGTATTTAACGACACTTTCAACAATGCGTCAGGTATAACATATAATATGGTGACCAGTTTTATTGATGTTTAACGACACTTTCAACAATGTGTCAGGTATAACGTATAACATGGTGACCAGTTTTATTAGTGTTTAACGACACTTTCAACAATGTGTCAGGTATAACGTATAACATGGTGACCAGTTTTATTGGTGTTTAACGACACTTTCAACAATGTGTCAGGTATAACGTACAACATGGTGACCAGTTTTATTAGTGTTCAACGACACTTTACACTTTCAACAATGTGTCAGGTATTACGTATAACATGGTGACCAGTTTTATTGGTATTAACACCACTGTCAACAATATTTCAGCTATGATGTATAATATGGCATTCAGTTTTATTGGTGTTTAATGACACTTTCAACAATGTGTCAGATATAACGTATATCATGGTGACCAGTTTTATTGGTGTTTAACAACACTTTCAACATTGTGTCAGGTATAACATATAACATGGTGACCAGTTTTATTAGTGTTTAACGACACTTTCAACAATGAGTCAGGTATAACGTATAACATGGTGACCAGTTTTATTGGTGTTTAACGACACTTTCAACAGTGTGTCAGGTATAACATATAACATGGTGACCAGTTTTATTGGCGTTTAGCGACACTTTCAACAATGTGTCAGGGATAACGTACAGGTATAACACTGTGACCAGTTTTATTAGTGTTTAATGACACTTTCAACAATGTGTCAGGGATAACGTACAGGTATAACACGGTGACCAATTTTATTGGTGTTTAACGACATTTTCAACAATGTTTCAGGTATAACGTATAACATGGTGACCAGTTTTATTGGTGTTTAACGACACTTTCAACAATGTGTCAAGTATAACATAGGACATGGTGAACAGTTTTATTGGTGTTTAACGCTACTTTAAACAATGTTAGTTATAGCATAGAATATGGTGGCCAGTTTTATTGGTGTTTAACGTCACTTTCAACAATGTGACAGGTATAAAGTATTACATGGTGACCAGTTTTATTGGTGCTTAACGCCACTTTCAACAATGTTAGTTATAGCGTAGAACATGTTGGCCTGTTGTATTGGTGTTTAACGACACTTTCAACAATGTGTCAGGTATAACGTATAACATGCTGACCAGTGTTAGTGGTGTTTAACGCCACTTTCAACAATGTGTCAGGTATAACGTAGAACATGGTGATCAGTTTTATTGGTGTTTAACGCCACTTTCAAAAATGTGTCAGGTATTAACGTATAACATGGTGACCAGTTTTATTGGTGTTTAACAACACTTTCAACAATGTGTCAGGTATAACGTACAACATGGTGACCAGTTTTATTAGTGTTTAACGACACTTTCAACAATGTGTCAGGTATAACGTATAACATGGTGACCAGTTTTATTGGTGTTTAACGACACTTTCAACAGTGTGTCAGGTATAACATATAACATGGTGACCAATTTTATTGGCGCTTAGCGACACTTTCAACAATGTGTCAGGGATAACGTACAGGTATAACACGGTGACCAATTTTATTGGTGTTTAACGACATTTTCAACGATGTTTCAGGTATAACGTATAACATGGTGACCAGTTTTATTGGTGTTTAACGACACTTTCAACAATGCATCAGGTATAACATATAACATGGTGACCAGTTTTATTGGTATTTAACGACACTTTCAACAATGCGTCAGGTATAACATATAATATGGTGACCAGTTTTATTGATGTTTAACGACACTTTCAACAATGTGTCAGGTATAACGTATAACATGGTGACCAGTTTTATTAGTGTTTAACGACACTTTCAACAATGTGTCAGGTATAACGTATAACATGGTGACCAGTTTTATTGGTGTTTAACGACACTTTCAACAATGTGTCAGGTATAACGTACAACATGGTGACCAGTTTTATTAGTGTTCAACGACACTTTACACTTTCAACAATGTGTCAGGTATTACGTATAACATGGTGACCAGTTTTATTGGTATTAACACCACTGTCAACAATATTTCAGCTATGATGTATAATATGGCATTCAGTTTTATTGGTGTTTAATGACACTTTCAACAATGTGTCAGATATAACGTATATCATGGTGACCAGTTTTATTGGTGTTTAACAACACTTTCAACATTGTGTCAGGTATAACATATAACATGGTGACCAGTTTTATTAGTGTTTAACGACACTTTCAACAATGAGTCAGGTATAACGTATAACATGGTGACCAGTTTTATTGGTGTTTAACGACACTTTCAACAGTGTGTCAGGTATAACATATAACATGGTGACCAGTTTTATTGGCGTTTAGCGACACTTTCAACAATGTGTCAGGGATAACGTACAGGTATAACACTGTGACCAGTTTTATTAGTGTTTAATGACACTTTCAACAATGTGTCAGGGATAACGTACAGGTATAACACGGTGACCAATTTTATTGGTGTTTAACGACATTTTCAACAATGTTTCAGGTATAACGTATAACATGGTGACCAGTTTTATTGGTGTTTAACGACACTTTCAACAATGTGTCAAGTATAACATAGGACATGGTGAACAGTTTTATTGGTGTTTAACGCTACTTTAAACAATGTTAGTTATAGCATAGAATATGGTGGCCAGTTTTATTGGTGTTTAACGTCACTTTCAACAATGTGACAGGTATAAAGTATTACATGGTGACCAGTTTTATTGGTGCTTAACGCCACTTTCAACAATGTTAGTTATAGCGTAGAACATGTTGGCCTGTTGTATTGGTGTTTAACGACACTTTCAACAATGTGTCAGGTATAACGTATAACATGCTGACCAGTGTTAGTGGTGTTTAACGCCACTTTCAACCATGTGTCAGGTATAACGTAGAACATGGTGACCAGTTTTATTGGTGCTTATCTACACTTTCAACAATGTTAGTTATAGTGTAGAACATGGTGACCAGTTTTATTGGTGTTTAACGACACTTTCAACAATGTGTCAAGTATAACGTAGAACATGGTGACCAATTTTATTGGTGCTTAACGCCACTTTAAAAAATGTGTCAGGTATAACGTAGAACATGGTGACCAGTTTTATTGGTGTTTAACGACACTTTCAACAATGTGTCAAGTATAACGTAGAACATGGTGACCAATTTTATTGGTGTTTAATGACACTTTCAACAATGTGTCAGGTATAACGTATAATATGGCGTTCAGTTTCAACAATGTGCCAGGTATAACGTATAACATGATAACCAGTTTTATTGGTGTTTAACGACACTTTCAACAATGTTAGTTATAGCGTAGAACATGGTGACCAGTTTTATTGGTGTTTAACGACACTTTCAACAATATGACAGGCATAACGTAGAACATGGTGACCAGTTTTATTGGTGTTTAACGACACTTTCAAAAATGTGTCAAGTATAACGTAGAACATGGTGACCAGTTTTATTGGTGTTTAACGCCACTTTAAACAATGTGTCAGGTATAACGTAGAACATGGTGACCAGTTTTATTGGTGTTTAGTGACACTTTCAACAATGTGTCAAGTATAACGTAGAACATGGTGACCAGTTTTATTGGTGTTTAACGACACTTTCAAAAATGTGTCAGGTATAGCGTAGAACATGGTGACCAGTTTTATTGGTGTTTAACGCCACTTTAAACAATGTGTCAGGTATAACGTAGAACATGGTGACCAGTTTTATTGGTGTTTAACGACACTTTCAACAATGTGTCAAGTATAGCGTAGAACATGGTGACCAGTTTTATTGGTGTTTAATGCCACTTTAAACAATGTGTCAGGTATAACGTAGAACATGGTGACCAGTTTTATTGGTGTTTAACGACACTTTCAACAATGTGTCAAGTATAACGTAGAACATGGTGACCAGTTTTATTGGTATTTTACCACGCTTTCAACAATGTGTCAGGTATAACGTAGAACATGGTCACCAGTTTTATTGGTGTTTAACGACACTTTCAACAATGTGTCAGGTATAGCGTATCATATGGCGTTCAGTTTTATTGGTGTTTTACGACACTTTCAACAATGTGTCAGGTATAACGTAGAACATGGTGACCAGTTTTATTGGTGTTTAACGACACTTTCAACAATGTGTCAGTTATAATGTAGAACATGGTGACCAGTTTTATTGGTGTTTAACGACTCTTTCAACAATGTGTCAGGTATAGCGTAGAACATGGTGACCAGTTTTATTGGTGCTTGATGACACTTTCAACAATGTGTCAGGTATAATGTAGAACATGGTGACCAGTTTTATTGGTGTTTAACGCCACTTTCAACAATGTGTCAGGTATAACATAGAACATGGTGACCAATTTTATTGGTGTTTAACGACACTTTCAACAATATGTCAGGTATAACATAGAACATGGTGACCAGTTTTATTGGTGTTTAACGACACTTTCAACAATGTGTGAGGTATAACGTAGAACATGGTGACCAGTTTTATTGGTGTTTAATGACACTTTCAACAATGTGTCAGGTATAACGTAGAACATGGTGACCAGTTTTATTGGTGTTTAACGACACTTTCAACAATGTGTCAAGTATAACGTAGAACATGGTGACCAATTTTATTGGTGTTTAACGCCACTTCCAACCATGTGTCAGGTATAACGTAGAACATGGTGACCAGTTTTATTGGTGTTTAACACCACTTTCAACAATGTTAGTTATAGCGTAGAAGATGGTGATCAGTTTTGTTGGTGTTTAACGAAACTGTCAACAATGTCAGGTATGGCATAGAACATGGTGACCAGTTTTATTGGTGTTTAACGAAAGTGTCAACAATATGTCAGGTATAGCGTAGAAAATGGTGACCAGTTTTATTGGTGTTTAACGATACTTTCAACAATGAATCAGGTAAAACATAGAACATGGTGACCAGTTTTATTGGTGTTTAACTACACTTTAAACAATGTGTCAGGTATAATGTAGAACATGGTGACCAGTTTTATTGGTGTTTAACGCCATTTTCAACAATGTGTCAGGTATAACGTAGAACATGGTGACCAATTTTATTGGTGTTTAACGACACTTTCAACAATGTGTGAGGTATAACGTAGAACATGGTGACCAGTTTTATTGGTGTTTAACGACAGTTTCAACAATGTGTCAAGAATAACATAGAACATGGTGACCAATTTTATTGGTGTTTAACGCCACTTTAAACAATGTGTCAGGTATAACGTAGAACATGGTGACCAGTTTTATTGGTGTTTAATGCCACTTTCAACAATGTGTCAGGTATAACGTAGAAAATGGTGACCAGTTTTATTGGTGTTTAACGACACTTTCAAAATTGTGTAAGGTATAACGTAGTACGTGGTGACCAGTTTTATTGGTGTTTAACGACATTTTCAACAATGTGTCAGGTTTAACGTAGAACATGGTGACCAGTTTTATTGGTGCTTAACGACACTTTCAACAATGTGTCCGGTATAGCGTATAACATGGTGAGCAGTTTTATTGGTGTTTAACGCCACTTTCAACAATGTTAGTTATAGCATAGAATATGGTGGCCAGTTTTATTGGTGTTTAACGCCACTTTCAACAATGTGACAGGTATAAAGTATAACATGGTGACCAGTTTTATTGGTGCTTAATGCCACTTTCAACAATGTTAGTTATAGCGTAGAACATGCTGGCCAGTTTTATTGGTGTTTAACGTCACTTTCAACCATGTGTCAGGTATAACGTATAACATGGTGACCTATTTTATTGGTGCTTATCGACACTTTCAACAATGTTAGTTATAGCGTAGAACATGGTGACCAGTTTTAATGGTGTTTAACGAAACTGTCAACAATGTCAGGTATGGCATAGAACATGGTGACCAGTTTTATTGGTGTTTAACGACAATATGTCAGGTATAGCGTAGAAATGGTGACCAGTTTTATTGGTGTTTAACGATACTTTCAACAATGAATCAGGTAAAACATAGAACATGGTGACCAGTTTTATTGGTGTTTAACGCCACTTTAAACAATGTGTCAGGTATAGCATAGAACATGGTGACCAATTTTATTGATGTTTAACTACACTTTCAACAATGTGTCAAGTATAACGTAGAACATGGTGACCAGTTTTATTGGTGTTTAATGACACTTTCAACAATGTGTCAAGTATAACGTAGAACATGGTGACCAGTTTTATTAGTGTTTAACGACACTTTCAACAATGTGTCAGGGATAACGTACAGGTATAACACGGTGACCAATTTTATTGGCGTTTAACGACATTTTCAACGATGTTTCAGGTATAACATATAACATGGTGACCCGTTTTATTGGTGTTTAACCCCACTTTCAACAATACATCAGGTATAATATATAACATGGTGACCAGTTTTATTGGTGTTTAACGACACTTTCAACAATGCGTCAGGTATAACATATAACATGGTGACCAGTTTTATTGATGTTTAACGACACTTTCAACAATGTGTCAGGTATAACGTAGAACATGGTGACCAGTTTTATTAGTGTTTAACGACACTTTCAACAATGTGTCAGGTATAACGTATAACATGGTGACCAGTTTTATTGGTGTTTAACGACACTTTCAACAGTGTGTCAAGTATAACATATAACATGGTGACCAGTTTTATTGGTGTTTAACGACACTTTCAACAATGTGTCAGGTATTACGTAAAACATGGTGACCAGTTTTATTGGTGTTTAACAACACTTTCAACAATGTGTCAGGTATAACGTATAACATGGTGACCAGTTTTATTGGTGTTTAACGAAACTTTCAACAATGTGTCAGGTATTACGTAGAACATGGTGACCAGTTTTATTGGTGTTTAACAACACTTTCAACAATGTGTCAGGTATAACGTATAACATGGTGACCAGTTTTATTGGTGTTTAACGACACTTTCAACAATGTGTCAGGTATAGCTCGCAGCAATTTTTTTTATGTGCGCCCCCCCTAACTTGAAATGCTGGATCCGCCCCCGTAGAGTATACATATGACAACTAGTAACTGTTTTATCAAGTTCACCTTCTGTCTAGCTGGAATCAAACTCACAAAATGTAGTGTCATTTTTTTTACTGGTTCCTCTAATTTGTTTTTAAGGAGCGACCATTTAACTTGAAGGGGGGGTGTTATGGTTTTTTTGTTTCGTTCCGAAAAAATTTTTTCAGACAACACGAGTTAGAATATTTTTTTTTGTCGCGCACAGCCCAAATTTTTTTTTCCAGAATTTAACATTAAGTTATATGACAAAAATTCTGAATCAGATTATTTTTTTTTCCTCCACCAAAATCAGAATATTTTTTTCAGCAACATTGGGAATTTTTTTTTTTTAGAAAAAAACCATACCCCTCTCTCCCCTCTCCCTGCAAGTTAAATGGGTCGTCCCTAATCAGATGTACATTTTGTATATCTGGGTAGAAACGAATCTGTGTTTCCTGTTCGTGGATAAGTGTACTCGATTCAACATTATGTGATCAAGTTTGTCAGTTACATGTACTTGCGACAGGCCGGTGGTTTTCTCAGGTTTCCTCCACCAATAAAACTGACCGCCACTATATACATTGTAACTGAAATATCGTTGAAAGTGGCACTAAACACCATAAACCAACCACCCCATTCACTGGCTTAAACACTGTCACATTTTTTGTGCCCGTCTCAAGACCTGGATTTTCACCATCATCACTGTTTAAATTTTCTGTTCATAATTGATGTGTAATAAAAATCTAATCTTAAGATACAAGTGTAAAATATAATAAATATAAATAGTATTTAGTTGTTATATCTCTGTTTATTATATTCTTATGATGTTTTTTTACAATACTTTTGGAATCTTTTGAAGTAAAAAAAATGCACATATCCCCACTTATGAATTTGGGGATTAAAACATCAAACCAATTTTTTTTCTTATAAAAAATAAAACACAAATAAATATAAATATAAATAATATATATAATGACAACAGACATCTTGTGCAGGTATATCAATTCATACACTTTTAATGTCCAGATTTATCATATATCATCATTTAAAAAGATAAAAATGTCAGGTCTCCAAATAAATCATACAATTATCTGAAAATGTAATTTGTCCATACCTGTGTACATACAAAATATGATGCAACCAGGATACAGACTAACAGTACATGTACAAACTTATTTAAAAAATAAAATTGGCAGGTCTTCAAATATATCAAAGATCACCAAACAATCTTATTTTGTCATCTGTTTAAATTATCATACAACTTCTTTTAAAAGTAAAAATGTCAGCTGTACAAATTATTCTACAACTCAATTAAAACATAAAAATGTCATGATCAGGTGTCTAAAGTAAATTATTATAAAACTTCATTTTAAAATGAGAAATGTCAGCTGTCTAAATTATTATACAACTCCATTAAAACATAAAAATGTCAGGTGTCTAAAGTAAATTATTATAAAACCACATTTTAAAATGAGAAATGTCAGCTGTCAAATTATCATATATATTTCATTGAAATAAAATGTCAGTTTCTAAATTATTATAAAACTCCATTTAATTTTAAAAAAAATGGCAGGTGTCAAAAAGAAAAATGTCAGCTGTCAAATATAAATAATAAAACTTGATTCATTAAAGAAGTTTTACTTTGTGTATTGTTGCTCCTGACTGTTTATAACAACCCACCCATAATTGTCCCCTCATGTCAATGTCAAGTGATAAAGGATATTTAATCCCTGTGTCCTCCATTACTTTACATGTCAATATATCTCCTTGTTCAGATAAAACATGGAGGGCATGTGTATAACAGTCACACACAATGACCTATAATATGGCGTTCAGTTTTATTGGTGTTTAACGACACTTTCAACAATGTGTCAGGTATAACGTAGAACATGGTGACCAGTTTTATTGGTGTTTAACGACACTTTCAACAATGTGACAGGTATAAAGTATAACATGGTGACCAGTTTTATTGGTGCTTAACGCCACTTTCAACAATGTTAGTTATAGCGTAGAACATGTTGGCCTGTTGTATTGGTGTTTAACGACACTTTCAACAGTGTGTCAGGTATAACATATAACATGGTGACCAGTTTTATTGGTGTTTAATGACACTTTCAACAATGTGTCAGGTATAACGTAGAACATGGTGATCAGTTTTATTGGTGTTTAACGCCACTTTCAAAAATGTGTCAGGTATTAACGTATAACATGGTGACCAGTTTTATTGGTGTTTAACAACACTTTCAACAATGTGTCAGGTATAACGTACAACATGGTGACCAGTTTTATTAGTGTTTAACGACACTTTCAACAATGTGTCAGGTATAACGTATAACATGGTGACCAGTTTTATTGGTGTTTAACGACACTTTCAACAGTGTGTCAGGTATAACATATAACATGGTGACCAGTTTTATTGGCACTTAGCGACACTTTCAACAATGTGTCAGGGATAACGTACAGGTATAACACGGTGACCAATTTTATTGGTGTTTAACGACATTTTCAACGATGTTTCAGGTATAACGTATAACATGGTGACCAGTTTTATTGGTGTTTAACGACACTTTCAACAATGCATCAGGTATAACATATAACATGGTGACCAGTTTTATTGGTATTTAACGACACTTTCAACAATGCGTCAGGTATAACATATAATATGGTGACCAGTTTTATTGATGTTTAACGACACTTTCAACAATGTGTCAGGTATAACGTATAACATGGTGACCAGTTTTATTAGTGTTTAACGACACTTTCAACAATGTGTCAGGTATAACGTATAACATGGTGACCAGTTTTATTGGTGTTTAACGACACTTTCAACAATGTGTCAGGTATAACGTACAACATGGTGACCAGTTTTATTAGTGTTCAACGACACTTTACACTTTCAACAATGTGTCAGGTATTACGTATAACATGGTGACCAGTTTTATTGGTATTAACACCACTGTCAACAATATTTCAGCTATGATGTATAATATGGCATTCAGTTTTATTGGTGTTTAATGACACTTTCAACAATGTGTCAGATATAACGTATATCATGGTGACCAGTTTTATTGGTGTTTAACAACACTTTCAACATTGTGTCAGGTATAACATATAACATGGTGACCAGTTTTATTAGTGTTTAACGACACTTTCAACAATGAGTCAGGTATAACGTATAACATGGTGACCAGTTTTATTGGTGTTTAACGACACTTTCAACAGTGTGTCAGGTATAACATATAACATGGTGACCAGTTTTATTGGCGTTTAGCGACACTTTCAACAATGTATCAGGGATAACGTACAGGTATAACACTGTGACCAGTTTTATTAGTGTTTAATGACACTTTCAACAATGTGTCAGGGATAACGTACAGGTATAACACGGTGACCAATTTTATTGGTGTTTAACGACATTTTCAACAATGTTTCAGGTATAACGTATAACATGGTGACCAGTTTTATTGGTGTTTAACGACACTTTCAACAATGTGTCAAGTATAACATAGGACATGGTGAACAGTTTTATTGGTGTTTAACGCTACTTTAAACAATGTTAGTTATAGCATAGAATATGGTGGCCAGTTTTATTGGTGTTTAACGTCACTTTCAACAATGTGACAGGTATAAAGTATTACATGGTGACCAGTTTTATTGGTGCTTAACGCCACTTTCAACAATGTTAGTTATAGCGTAGAACATGTTGGCCTGTTGTATTGGTGTTTAACGACACTTTCAACAATGTGTCAGGTATAACGTATAACATGCTGACCAGTGTTAGTGGTGTTTAACGCCACTTTCAACCATGTGTCAGGTATAACGTAGAACATGGTGACCAGTTTTATTGGTGCTTATCTACACTTTCAACAATGTTAGTTATAGTGTAGAACATGGTGACCAGTTTTATTGGTGTTTAACGACACTTTCAACAATGTGTCAAGTATAACGTAGAACATGGTGACCAATTTTATTGGTGCTTAACGCCACTTTAAAAAATGTGTCAGGTATAACGTAGAACATGGTGACCAGTTTTATTGGTGTTTAACGACACTTTCAACAATGTGTCAAGTATAACGTAGAACATGGTGACCAATTTTATTGGTGTTTAATGACACTTTCAACAATGTGTCAGGTATAACGTATAATATGGCGTTCAGTTTCAACAATGTGTCAGGTATAACGTATAACATGATAACCAGTTTTATTGGTGTTTAACGACACTTTCAACAATGTTAGTTATAGCGTAGAACATGGTGACCAGTTTTATTGGTGTTTAACGACACTTTCAACAATATGACAGGCATAACGTAGAACATGGTGACCAGTTTTATTGGTGTTTAACGACACTTTCAAAAATGTGTCAAGTATAACGTAGAACATGGTGACCAGTTTTATTGGTGTTTAACGCCACTTTAAACAATGTGTCAGGTATAACGTAGAACATGGTGACCAGTTTTATTGGTGTTTAGTGACACTTTCAACAATTTGTCAAGTATAACGTAGAACATGGTGACCAGTTTTATTGGTGTTTAACGACACTTTCAAAAATGTGTCAGGTATAGCGTAGAACATGGTGACCAGTTTTATTGGTGTTTAACGCCACTTTAAACAATGTGTCAGGTATAACGTAGAACATGGTGACCAGTTTTATTGGTGTTTAACGACACTTTCAACAATGTGTCAAGTATAGCATAGAACATGGTGACCAGTTTTATTGGTGTTTAATGCCACTTTAAACAATGTGTCAAGTATAACGTAGAACATGGTGACCAGTTTTATTGGTGTTTAACGACACTTTCAACAATGTGTCAAGTATAACGTAGAACATGGTGACCAGTTTTATTGGTATTTTACCACGCTTTCAACAATGTGTCAGGTATAACGTAGAACATGGTCACCAGTTTTATTGGTGTTTAACGACACTTTCAACAATGTGTCAGGTATAGCGTATCATATGGCGTTCAGTTTTATTGGTGTTTTACGACACTTTCAACAATGTGTCAGGTATAACGTAGAACATGGTGACCAGTTTTATTGGTGTTTAACGACACTTTCAACAATGTGTCAGTTATAATGTAGAACATGGTGACCAGTTTTATTGGTGTTTAACGACTCTTTCAACAATGTGTCAGGTATAGCGTAGAACATGGTGACCAGTTTTATTGGTGCTTGATGACACTTTCAACAATGTGTCAGGTATAATGTAGAACATGGTGACCAGTTTTATTGGTGTTTAACGCCACTTTCAACAATGTGTCAGGTATAACATAGAACATGGTGACCAATTTTATTGGTGTTTAACGACACTTTCAACAATAGGTCAGGTATAACATAGAACATGGTGACCAGTTTTATTGGTGTTTAACGACACTTTCAACAATGTGTGAGGTATAACGTAGAACATGGTGACCAGTTTTATTGGTGTTTAACGACACTTTCAACAATGTGTCAAGTATAACGTAGAACATGGTGACCAATTTTATTGGTCTTTAATGCCACTTTAAACAATGTGTCAGGTATAACGTAGAACATGGTGACCAGTTTTATTGGTGTTTAACGACACTTTCAACAATGTGTCAAGTATAACGTAGAACATGGTGACCAATTTTATTGGTGTTTAACGCCACTTCCAACCATGTGTCAGGTATAACGTAGAACATGGTGACCAGTTTTATTGGTGTTTAACACCACTTTCAACAATGTTAGTTATAGCGTAGAAGATGGTGATCAGTTTTGTTGGTGTTTAACGAAACTGTCAACAATGTCAGGTATGGCATAGAACATGGTGACCCGTTTTATTGGTGTTTAACGAAAGTGTCAACAATATGTCAGGTATAGCGTAGAAAATGGTGACCAGTTTTATTGGTGTTTAACGATACTTTCAACAATGAATCAGGTAAAACATACAACATGGTGACCAGTTTTATTGGTGTTTAACGCCACTTTAAACAATGTGTCAGGTATAGCGTAGAACATGGTGACCAGTTTTATTGATGTTTAACTACACTTTCAACAATGTGTCAAGTATAACGTAGAACATGGTGACCAGTTTTATTGGTATTTTACCACACTTTCAACAATGTGTCAGGTATAACGTAGAACATGGTCACCAGTTTTATTGGTGTTTAACGACACTTTCAACAATGTGTCAGGTATAGCGTATCATATGGCGTTCAGTTTTATTGGTGTTTTACGACACTTTCAAAAATGTGTCAGGTATAACGTAGAACATGGTGACCAGTTTTATTGGTGTTTAACGACACTTTCAACAATGTGTCAGGTATAATGTAGAACATGGTGACCAGTTTTATTGGTGTTTAACGACTCTTTCAACAATGTGTCAGGTATAACGTAGAACATGGTGACCAGTTTTATTGGTGCTTGATGACACTTTCAACAATGTGTCAGGTATAATGTAGAACATGGTGACCAGTTTTATTGGTGTTTAACGCCTCTTTCAACAATGTGTCAGGTATAACATAGAACATGGTGACCAATTTTATTGGTGTTTAACGACACTTTCAACAATATGTCAGGTATAACGTAGAACATGGTGACCAGTTTTATTGGTGTTTAACGACACTTTCAACAATGTGTGAGGTATAACGTAGAACATGGTGACCAGTTTTATTGGTGTTTAACGACACTTTCAACAATGTGTCAAGTATAACGTAGAACATGGTGACCAATTTTATTGGTGTTTAACGCCACTTTAAACAATGTGTCAGGTATAACGTAGAACATGGTTACCAGTTTTATTGGTGTTTAACGACACTTTCAACAATGTGTCAAGTATAACGTAGAACATGGTGACCAATTTTATTGGTGTTTAACGCCACTTCCAACCATGTGTCAGGTATAACGTAGAACATGGTGACCAGTTTTATTGGTGTTTAACACCACTTTCAACAATGTTAGTTATAGCGTAGAAGATGGTGATCAGTTTTGTTGGTGTTTAACGAAACTGTCAACAATGTCAGGTATGGCATAGAACATGGTGACCAGTTTTATTGGTGTTTAGCGAAAGTGTCAACAATATGTCAGGTATAGCGTAGAAAATGGTGACCAGTTTTATTGGTGTTTAACGATACTTTCAACAATGAATCAGGTAAAACATACAACATGGTGACCAGTTTTATTGGTGTTTAACGCCACTTTAAACAATGTGTCAGGTATAGCGTAGAACATGGTGACCAGTTTTATTGATGTTTAACTACACTTTCAACAATGTGTCAAGAATAACGTAGAACATGGTGACCAGTTTTATTGATGTTTTTAACGCCACTTTAAACAATGTTTCAGGTATAGCGTAGAACATGGTGACCAGTTTTATTAATGTTTAACTACACTTTCAACAATGTGTCAGGTATAACGTAGAACATGGTGACCTGTTTTATTGGTGCTTGACGACACTTTCAACAATGTGTCAGGTATAATGTAGAAGATGGTGACCAGTTTTATTGGTGTTTAACGGCACTTTCAACAATGTGTCAGGTATAACGTAGAACATGGTGACCAATTTTATTGGTGTTTAACGACACTTTCAACAATATGTCAGGTATAACGTAGAACATGGTGACCAGTTTTATTGGTGTTTAACGACACTTTCAACAATGTGTGAAGTATAACGTAGAACATGGTGACCAGTTTTATTGGTGTTTAACACCACTTTCAACAATGTTAGTTATAGCGTAGAACATGGTGATCAGTTTTATTGGTGTTTAATGCCACTTTCAACAATGTGTCAGGTATAACGTAGAAGATGGTGACCAGTTTTATTGGTGTTTAACGACACTTTCAAAACTGTGTCAGGTATAACGTAGAACGTGGTGACCAGTTTTATTGGTGTTTAACGACACTTTCAACAATGTGTCAGGTATAACGTAGAACATGGTGACCAGTTTTATTGGTGTTTAACGACACTTTCAACAATGTGTCAGGTATAACGTAGAACATGGTGACCAGTTTTATTGGTGTTTAACGCCACTTTCAACAATGTGTCAGGTATAGCATAGAACATGGTGACCAGTTTTATTGGTGCTTGATGACACTTTCAACAATGTGTCAGGTATAATGTAGAACATGGTGACCAGTTTTATTGGTGTTTAACGCCACTTTCAACAATGTGTCAGGTATAACATAGAACATGGTGACCAATTTTATTGGTGTTTAACGACACTTTCAACAATATGTCAGGTATAACGTAGAACATGGTGACCAGTTTTATTGGTGTTTAACGACACTTTCAACAATGTGTGAGGTATAACGTAGAACATGGTGACCAGTTTTATTGGTGTTTAATGACACTTTCAACAATGTGTCAAGTATAACGTAGAACATGGTGACCAATTTTATTGGTGTTTAAAGCCACTTTAAACAATGTGTCAGGTATAACGTAGAACATGGTGACCAGTTTTATTGGTGTTTAACGACACTTTCAACAATGTGTCAAGAATAACGTAGAACATGGTGACCAATTTTATTGGTGTTTAACTCCACTTCCAACCATGTGTCAGGTATAACGTAGAACATGGTGACCAGTTTTATTGGTGTTTAACACCACTTTCAACAATGTTAGTTATAGCGTAGAAGATGGTGATCAGTTTTGTTGGTGTTTAACGAAACTGTCAACAATGTCAGGTATGGCATAGAACATGGTGACCAGTTTTATTGGTGTTTAACGATACTTTCAACAATGAATCAGGTAAAACATACAACATGGTGACCAGTTTTATTGGTGTTTAACGCCACTTTAAACAATGTGTCAGGTATAGCGTAGAACATGGTGACCAGTTTTATTGATGTTTAACTACACTTTCAACAATGTGTCAAGTATAACGTAGAATATGGTGACCAGTTTTATTGATGTTTAACGCCACTTTAAACAATGTGTCAGGTATAGCGTAGAACATGGTGACCAGTTTTATTGATGTTTAACTACAGTTTCAACAATGTGTCAGGTATAACGTAGAAGATGGTGACCAGTTTTATTGGTGCTTGACGACACTTTCAACAATGTGTCAGGTATAATGTAGAAGATGGTGACCAGTTTTATTGGTGTTTAAAGGCACTTTCAACAATGTGTCAAGTATAGCGTAGAACATGGTGACCAGTTTTATTGATGTTTTTAACGCCACTTTAAACAATGTTTCAGGTATAGCGTAGAACATGGTGACCAGTTTTATTAATGTTTAACTACACTTTCAACAATGTGTCAGGTATAACGTAGAACATGGTGACCTGTTTTATTGGTGCTTGACGACACTTTCAACAATGTGTCAGGTATAATGTAGAAGATGGTGACCAGTTTTATTGGTGTTTAACGGCACTTTCAACAATGTGTCAGGTATAACGTAGAACATGGTGACCAATTTTATTGGTGTTTAACGACACTTTCAACAATATGTCAGGTATAACGTAGAACATGGTGACCAGTTTTATTGGTGTTTAACGACACTTTCAACAATGTGTGAAGTATAACGTAGAACATGGTGACCAGTTTTATTGGTGTTTAACACCACTTTCAACAATGTTAGTTATAGCGTAGAACATGGTGATCAGTTTTATTGGTGTTTAATGCCACTTTCAACAATGTGTCAGGTATAACGTAGAAGATGGTGACCAGTTTTATTGGTGTTTAACGACACTTTCAAAACTGTGTCAGGTATAACGTAGAACGTGGTGACCAGTTTTATTGGTGTTTAACGACACTTTCAACAATGTGTCAGGTATAACGTAGAACATGGTGACCAGTTTTACTGGTGTTTAACGACACTTTCAACAATGTGTCAGGTATAACGTAGAACATGGTGACCAGTTTTATTGGTGTTTAACGCCACTTTCAACAATGTGTCAGGTATAGCATAGAACATGGTGACCAGTTTTATTGGTGCTTGATGACACTTTCAACAATGTGTCAGGTATAATGTAGAACATGGTGACCAGTTTTATTGGTGTTTAACGCCACTTTCAACAATGTGTCAGGTATAACATAGAACATGGTGACCAATTTTATTGGTGTTTAACGACACTTTCAACAATATGTCAGGTATAACGTAGAACATGGTGACCAGTTTTATTGGTGTTTAACGACACTTTCAACAATGTGTGAGGTATAACGTAGAACATGGTGACCAGTTTTATTGGTGTTTAATGACACTTTCAACAATGTGTCAAGTATAACGTAGAACATGGTGACCAATTTTATTGGTGTTTAAAGCCACTTTAAACAATGTGTCAGGTATAACGTAGAACATGGTGACCAGTTTTATTGGTGTTTAACGACACTTTCAACAATGTGTCAAGTATAACGTAGAACATGGTGACCAATTTTATTGGTGTTTAACTCCACTTCCAACCATGTGTCAGGTATAACGTAGAACATGGTGACCAGTTTTATTGGTGTTTAACACCACTTTCAACAATGTTAGTTATAGCGTAGAAGATGGTGATCAGTTTTGTTGGTGTTTAACGAAACTGTCAACAATGTCAGGTATGGCATAGAACATGGTGACCAGTTTTATTGGTGTTTAACGATACTTTCAACAATGAATCAGGTAAAACATACAACATGGTGACCAGTTTTATTGGTGTTTAACGCCACTTTAAACAATGTGTCAGGTATAGCGTAGAACATGGTGACCAGTTTTATTGATGTTTAACTACACTTTCAACAATGTGTCAAGTATAACGTAGAATATGGTGACCAGTTTTATTGATGTTTAACTACAGTTTCAACAATGTGTCAGGTATAACGTAGAAGATGGTGACCAGTTTTATTGGTGCTTGACGACACTTTCAACAATGTGTCAGGTATAATGTAGAAGATGGTGACCAGTTTTATTGGTGTTTAAAGGCACTTTCAACAATGTGTCAGGTATAACGTAGAACATGGTGACCAATTTTATTGGTGTTTAACGACACTTTCAACAATATGTCAGGTATAACGTAGAACATGGTGACCAGTTTTATTGGTGTTTAACGACACTTTCAACAATATTAGTTATAGCGTAGAACATGGTGATCAGTTTTATTGGTGTTTAATGCCATTTTCAACAATGTTTCAGGTATAACGTAGAAGATGGTGACCAGTTTTATTGGTGTTTAACGACACTTTCAAAACTGTGTCAGGTATAACGTAGAACGTGGTGACCAGTTTTATTGGTGTTTAACGACACTTTCAACAATGTGTTAGGTATAGCGTATAACATGGTGAGCAGTTTTATTGGTGTTTAACGCCACTTTCAACAATGTTAGTTATAGCATAGAATATGGTGGCCAGTTTTATTGGTGCTTAACGCCACTTTCAACAATGTGACAGGTATAAAGTATAACATGGTGACCAGTTTTATTGGTGCTTAATGCCACTTTCAACAATGTTAGTTATAGCGTAGAACATGCTGGCCAGTTTTATTGGTATTTAACGTCACTTTCAACCATGTGTCAGGTATAACATAGAACATGGTGACCTATTTTATTGGTGCTTAACGACACTTTCAACAATGTTAGTTATTGCGTAGAACATGGTGACCAGTTTTATTGGTGTTTAACGATACTGTCAACAATGTCAGGTATGGCATAGAACATGGTGACCAGTTTTATTGGTGTTTAACGACAGTGTCAACAATATATCAGGTATAGCATAGAAAATGGTGACCAGTTTTATTGGTGTTTAACGAAACTGTCAACAATGAATCAGGTAAAACATAGAACATGGTGACCAGTTTTATTGGTGTTTAACGCCACTTTAAACAATGTGTCAGGTATAGCGTAGAACATGGTGACCAGTTTTATTGATGTTTAACTACACTTTCAACAATGTGTCAAGTATAACGTAGAACATGGTGACCAGTTTTATTGATGTTTAATGCCACTTTAAACAATGTGTCAGGTATAACGTATAATATGGCATTCAGTTTTATTGGTGTTTAACGACACTTTCAATAATGTGTCAAGTATAACGTAGAACATGGTGACCAGTTTTATTGGTGTTTAACGCCACTTTAAACAATGTGTCAGGTATAGCGTAGAACATGGTGACCAGTTTTATTGATGTTTAACTACACTTTCAACAATGTGTCAAGTATAACGTAGAACATGGTGACCAGTTTTATTGATGTTTAATGCCACTTTAAACAATGTGTCAGGTATAACGTATAATATGGCATTCAGTTTTATTGGTGTTTAACGACACTTTCAATAATGTGTCAAGTATAACGTAGAACATGGTGACCAGTTTTATTGGTGTTTAATGACACTTTCAACAATGTGTCAAGTATAACGTAGAACATGGTGACTAGTTTTATTGGTGTTTAACGACACTTTCAACAATGTGTCAGGTATAACGTATAATATGGCATTCAGTTTTATTGGTGTTTAACGACACTTTCAACAATGTGTCAGGTATAACGTAGAACATGGTGACCAATTTTATTGGTGTTAAATGACACTTTCAACAATATGTCAGGTATAACGTAGAACATGGTGACCAGTTTTATTGGTGCTTAGAGACACTTTCAACAATGTTAGTTATAGCGTAGAACATGGTGACCAGTTTTATTGGTGTTTAACTACACTTTCAACAATATGTCAGGTATAGCGTAGAACATGGCGACCAGTTTTATTGGTGTTTCACGACACTTTCAAAAATGTGTCAGGTATAGCGTAGAACATGGTGAACAGTTTTATTGGTGTTTAACGCCACTTTAAACAATGTGTCAGGTATAACGTATAATATGGCATTCAGTTTTATTGGTGTTTAACGACACTTTCAATAATGTGTCAAGTATAACGTAGAACATGGTGACCAGTTTTATTGGTGTTTAATGACACTTTCAACAATGTGTCAAGTATAACGTAGAACATGGTGACTAGTTTTATTGGTGTTTAACGACACTTTCAACAATGTGTCAGGTATAACGTATAATATGGCATTCCTTTTATTGGTGTTTAACGACACTTTCAACAATGTGTCAGGTATAACGTAGAACATGGTGACCAGTTTTATTGGTGTTAAATGACACTTTCAACAATATGTCAGGTATAACGTAGAACATGGTGACCAGTTTTATTGGTGCTTAGAGACACTTTCAACAATGTTAGTTATAGCGTAGAACATGGTGACCAGTTTTATTGGTGTTTAACTACATTTTCAACAATATGTCAGGTATAACGTAGAACATGGTGACCAGTTTTATTGGTGTTTAACGACACTTTCAAAAATGTGTCAGGTATAGCGTAGAACATGGTGACCAGTTTTATTGGTGTTTAACGCCACTTTAAACAATGTGTCAGGTATAACGTAGAACATGGTGACCAGTTTTATTGGTGTTTAACGACACTTTCAACAATGTGTCAAGTATAACGTAGAACATGGTGACCAGTTTTATTGGTGTTTAATGCCATTTTAAACAATGTGTCAGGTATAACGTAGAACATGGTGACCAGTTTTGTTTGTGTTTAACGATACTTTCAACAATGTGTCAAGTATAATGTAGAACATGGTGACCAGTTTTATTGGTGTTTAGCGACACTTTCAACAATGTGTCAAGTATAACGTAGAACATGGTGACCAGTTTTGTTTGTGTTTAACGATACTTTCAACAATGTGTCAAGTATAATGTAGAACATGGTGACCAGTTTTATTGGTGTTTAGCGACACTTTCAACAATGTGTCAAGTATAACGTTGAACATGGTGAACAGTTTTATTGGTGTTTAACGCTACTTTAAACAATGTTAGTTATAGCATAGAATATGGTTACCAGTTTTATTGGTGCTTAACGCCACTTTCAACAATGTTAGTTATAGTGTAGAACATGTTGGCCAGTTTTATTGGTGTTTAACGACTTTCAACAATGTGTCCGGTATAACGTATAACATGCTGGCCAGTTTTATTGGTGTTTAACGCCACTTTCAACCATGTGTCAGGTATAACGTAGAACATGGTGACCAGTTTTATTGGTGCTTAGCGACACTTTCAACAATGTTAGTTATAGCGTAGAACATGGTGACCAGTTTTATTGGTGTATAACTACACTTTCAACAATATGTCAGGTATAACGTAGAACATGGTGACCAGTTTTATTGGTGTTTAACGACACTTTCTAAAATGTGTCAGGTATAGCGTAGAACATGGTGACCAGTTTTATTGGTGTTTAACGCCACTTTCAACAATGTGTCAGGTATAACGTAGAACATGGTGACCAGTTTTATTGGTGTTTAACGACACTTTCAACAATGTGTCAAGCATAACGTAGAACATGGTGACCAGTTTTATTGGTGTTTAATGCCATTTTAAACAATGTGTCAGGTATAACGTAGAACATGGTGACCAGTTTTATTGGTGTTTAACGACACTTTCAACAATGTGTCAAGTATAACGTAGAACATGGTGACCAGTTTTATTGGTGTTTTACCGCACTTTCAACAATGTGTCGGGTATAACGTAGAACATGGTCACCAGTTTTATTGGTGTTTAACGACACTTTCAACAATGTGTCAGGTATAACGTATCATATGACGTTCAGTTTTGTTGGTGTTTTACGACACTTTCAACAATGTGTCAGGTATAACGTAGAACATGGTGACCAGTTTTATTGGTGTTTAACGACACTTTCAACAATGTGTCAGGTATAACGTAGAACATGGTGACCAGTTTTATTGGTGTTTAACGACACTTTCAACAATGTGTCAAGTATAACGTAGAACATGGTGACCAGTTTTATTGGTGTTTAATGCCACTTTAAGCAATGTGTCAGGTATAACGTAGAACATGGTGACCTATTTTATTGGTGTTTAGCGACACTTTCAACAATGTGTCAAGTATAACGTTGAACATGGTGACCAGTTTTATTGGTGTTTAGCGCCACTTTAAACAATGTTAGTTATAGCATAGAATATGGTGGCCAGTTTTATTGGTGTTTAACGTCACTTTCAACAATGTGACAGGTATAAAGTATTACATGGTGACCAGTTTTATTGGTGCTTAACGCCACTTTCAACAATGTTAGTTATAGTGTAGAACATGTTGGCCAGTTTTATTGGTGTTTAACGACTTTCAACAATGTGTCCGGTATAACGTATAACATGCTGGCCAGTTTTATTGGTGTTTAACGCCACTTTCAACCATGTGTCAGGTATAACGTAGAACATGGTGACCAGTTTTATTGATGCTTAGCGACACTTTCAACAATGTTAGTTATAGCGTAGAACATGGTGACCAGTTTTATTGGTGTTTAACTACACTTTCAACAATATGTCAGGTATAACGTAGAACATGGTGACCAGTTTTATTGTTGTTTAACGACACTTTCAAAAATGTGTCAGGTATAGCGTAGAACATGGTGACCAGTTTTATTGGTGTTTAACGCCACTTTCAACAATGTGTCAGGTATAACGTAGAACATGGTGACCAGTTTTATTGGTGTTTAACGACACTTTCAACAATGTGTCAAGTATAACGTAGAACATGGTGACCAGTTTTATTGGTGTTTAACGCCACTTTAAACAATGTGTCAGGTATAACGTAGAACATGGTGACCAGTTTTATTGGTGTTTAACGACACTTTCAACAATGTGTCAAGTATAACGTAGAACATGGTGACCAGTTTTATTGGTATTTTACCACACTTTCAACAATGTGTCAGGTATAACGTAGAACATGGTCACCAGTTTTATTGGTGTTTAACGACACTTTCAACAATGTGTCAGGTATAGCGTATCATATGGCGTTCAGTTTTATTGGTGTTTTACGACACTTTCAACAATGTGTCAGGTATAACGTAGAACAGGGTGACCAGTTTTATTGGTGTTTAACGACACTTTCAACAATGTGTCAGGTATAATGTAGAACATGGTGACCAGTTTTATTGGTGTTTAACGCCACTTTCAACAATGTGTCAGGTATAGCGTAGAACATGGTGACCAGTTTTATTGGTGCTTGACGACACTTTCAAAAATGTGTCAGGTATAATGTAGAACATGGTGACCAGTTTTATTGGTGTTTAATGCCACTTTCAACAATGTGTCAGGTATAACATAGAACATGGTGACCAATTTTATTGGTGTTTAACGACACTTTCAACAATATGTCAGGTATAACGTAGAACATGGTGACCAGTTTTATTGGTGTTTAACGACACTTTCAACAATGTGTGAGGTATAACGTAGAACATGGTGACCAGTTTTATTGGTGTTTAACGACACTTTCAACAATGTGTCAAGTATAACGTAGAACATGGTGACCAATTTTATTGGTGTTTAACGCCACTTTAAACAATGTGTCAGGTATAACGTAGAACATGGTGACCAGTTTTATTGGTGTTTAACGACACTTTCAACAATGTGTCAAGTATAACGTAGAACATGGTGACCAATTTTATTGGTGTTTAACGCCACTTCCAACCATGTGTCAGGTATAATGTAGAACATGGTGACCAGTTTTATTGGTGTTTAACACCACTTTCAACAATGTTAGTTATAGCGTAGAAGATGGTGATCAGTTTTGTTGGTGTTTAACGAAACTGTCAACAATGTCAGGTATGGCATAGAACATGGTGACCAGTTTTATTGGTGTTTAACGAAAGTGTCAACAATATGTCAGGTATAGCATAGAAAATGGTGACCAGTTTTATTGGTGTTTAACGATACTTTCAACAATGAATCAGGTAAAACATACAACATGGTGACCAGTTTTATTGGTGTTTAACGCCACTTTAAACAATGTGTCAGGTATAGTGTAGAACATGGTGACCAGTTTTATTGATGTTTAACTACACTTTCAACAATGTGTCAAGTATAACGTAGAACATGGTGACCAGTTTTATTGATGTTTAACGCCACTTTAAACAATGTGTCAGGTATAGCGTAGAACATGGTGACCAGTTTTATTGATGTTTAACTACACTTTCAACAATGTGTCAGGTATAACGTAGAACATGGTGACCTGTTTTATTGGTGCTTGACGACACTTTCAACAATGTGTCAGGTATAACGTAGAACATGGTGACCAATTTTATTGGTGTTTAACGACACTTTCAACAATGTGTCAGGTATAACGTAGAAGATGGTGACCAGTTTTATTGGTGTTTAACGACACTTTCAAAACTGTGTCAGGTATAACGTAGAACGTGGTGACCAGTTTTATTGGTGTTTAACTACACTTTGAACAATGTGTCAGGTTTAACGTAGAACATGGTGACCAGTTTTATTGGTGCTTAACGACACTTTCAACAATGTGTCAGGTATAGCGTAGAACATGGTGACCAGTTTTATTGGTGCTTGACGACACTTTCAAAAATGTGTCAGGTATAATGTAGAACATGGTGACCAGTTTTATTGGTGTTTAACGACACTTTCAACAATGTGTGAGGTATAACGTAGAACATGGTGACCAGTTTTATTGGTGTTTAACGACACTTTCAACAATGTGTCAAGTATAACGTAGAACATGGTGACCAATTTTATTGGTGTTTAACGCCACTTTAAACAATGTGTCAGGTATAACGTAGAACATGGTGACCAGTTTTATTGGTTTTTAACGACACTTTCAACAAT
This sequence comes from Bathymodiolus brooksi, assembly GCA_963680875.1. NCBI lineage: Eukaryota > Metazoa > Mollusca > Bivalvia > Mytilida > Modiolidae > Bathymodiolus > Bathymodiolus brooksi. Next base: position 7,411,789 of record OY804583.1, on the reverse strand, counting down.
GTGTCAAGTATAACGTAGAACATGGTGACCAATTTTATTGGTGTTTAACGCCACTTCCAACCATGTGTCAGGTATAACGTAGAACATGGTGACCAGTTTTATTGGTGTTTAACACCACTTTCAACAATGTTAGTTATAGCGTAGAAGATGGTGATCAGTTTTGTTGGTGTTTAACGAAACTGTCAACAATGTCAGGTATGGCATAGAACATGGTGACCAGTTTTATTGGTGTTTAACGAAAGTGTCAACAATGTGTCAGGTATAGCGTAGAAAATGGTGACCAGTTTTATTGGTGTTTAACGATACTTTCAACAATGAATCAGGTAAAACATACAACATGGTGACCAGTTTTATTGGTGTTTAACGCCACTTTAAACAATGTGTCAGGTATAGTGTAGAACATGGTGACCAGTTTTATTGATGTTTAACTACACTTTCAACAATGTGTCAAGTATAACGTAGAACATGTTGACCAGTTTTATTTATGTTTAACGCCACTTTAAACAATGTGTCAGGTATAGCCTAGAACATGGTGACCAGTTTTATTGATGTTTAACTACACTTTCAACAATGTGTCAGGTATAACGTAGAACATGGTGACCTGTTTTATTGGTGCTTGACGACACTTTCAACAATGTGTCAGATATAATGTAGAACATGGTGACCAGTTTTATTGGTGTTTAACGGCACTTTCAACAATGTGTCAGGTATAACGTAGAACATGGTGACCAATTTTATTGGTGTTTAACGACACTTTCAACAATATGTCAGGTATAACGTAGAACATGGTGACCAGTTTTATTGGTGTTTAACGACACTTTCAACAATGTGTGAGGTATAACGTAGAACATGGTGACCAGTTTTATTGGTGTTTAACACCACTTTCAACAATGTTAGTTATAGCGTAGAACATGGTGATCAAGTTTTATTGGTGTTTAATGCCACTTTCAACAATGTGTCAGGTATAACGTAGAAGATGGTGACCAGTTTTATTGGTGTTTAACGACACTTTCAAAACTGTGTCAGGTATAACGTAGAACGTGGTGACCAGTTTTATTGGTGTTTAACGACACTTTGAACAATGTGTCAGGTTTAACGTAGAACATGGTGACCAGTTTTATTGGTGCTTAACGACACTTTCAACAATGTGTCCGGTATAGCGTATAACATGGTGAGCAGTTTTATTGGTGTTTAACGCCACTTTCAACAATGTTAGTTATAGCATAGAATATGGTGGCCAGTTTTATTGGTGCTTAACGCCACTTTCAACAATGTGACAGGTATAAAGTATAACATGGTGACCAGTTTTATTGGTGCTTAATGCCACTTTCAACAATGTTAGTTATAGCGTAGAACATGCTGGCCAGTTTTATTGGTGTTTAACGTCACTTTCAACCATGTGTCAGGTATAACGTAGAACATGGTGACCTATTTTATTGGTGCTTAGCGACACTTTCAACAATGTTAGTTATTGCGTAGAACATGGTGACCAGTTTTATTGGTGTTTAACGAAACTGTCAACAATGTCAGGTATGGCATAGAACATGGTGACCAGTTTTATTGGTGTTTAACGAAACTGTCAACAATGTCAGGTATGGCATAGAATATGGTGGCCAGTTTTATTAGTGTTTAACGTCACTTTCAACAATGTGACAGGTATAAAGTATTACATGGTGACCAGTTTTATTGGTGCTTAGCGACACTTTCAACAATGTTAGTTATAGTGTAGAACATGTTGGCCAGTTTTATTGGTGTTTAACGACTTTCAACAATGTGTCCGGTATAACGTATAACATGCTGGCCAGTTTTATTGGTGTTTAACGCCACTTTCAACCATGTGTCAGGTATAACGTAGAACATGGTGACCAGTTTTATTGATGCTTAGCGACACTTTCAACAATGTTAGTTATATAGTAGAACATGGTGACCAGTTTTATTGGTGTTTAACTACACTTTCAACAATATGTCAGGTATAACGTAGAACATGGTGACCAGTTTTATTGTTGTTTAACGACACTTTCAAAAATGTGTCAGGTATAGCGTAGAACATGGTGACCAGTTTTATTGGTGTTTAATGCCACTTTCAACAATGTGTCAGGTATAACGTAGAACATGGTGACCAGTTTTATTGGTGTTTAACGACACTTTCAACAATATGTCAAGTATAACGTAGAACATGGTGACCAGTTTTATTGGTGTTTAACGCCACTTTAAACAATGTGTCAGGTATAACGTAGAACATGGTGACCAGTTTTATTGGTGTTTAACGACACTTTCAACAATGTGTCAAGTATAACGTAGAACATGGTGACCAGTTTTATTGGTATTTTACCACACTTTCAACAATGTGTCAGGTATAACGTAGAACATGGTCACCAGTTTTATTGGTGTTTAACGACACTTTCAACAATGTGTCAGGTATAGCGTATCATATGGCGTTCAGTTTTATTGGTGTTTTACGACACTTTCAACAATGTGTGAGGTATAACGTAGAACATGGTGACCAGTTTTATTGGTGTTTAACGACACTTTCAACAATGTGACAGGTATAAAGTATAACATGGTGACCAGTTTTATTGGTGCTTAATGCCACTTTCAACAATGTTAGTTATAGCGTAGAACATGCTGGCCAGTTTTATTGGTGTTTAACGTCACTTTCAACCATGTGTCAGGTATAACGTAGAACATGGTGACCTATTTTATTAGTGTTTAACGAAACTGTCAACAATGTCAGGTATGGCATAGAACATGGTCACCAGTTTTATTGGTGTTTAACGACAGTGTCAACAATATGTCAGGTATAGCGTAGAAAATGGTGACCAGTTTTATTGGTGTTTAACGAAACTGTCAACAATGAATCAGGTAAAACATAGAACATGGTGACCAGTTTTATTGGTGTTTAACGCCACTTTAAACAATGTGTCAGGTATAGCGTAGAACATGGTGACCAATTTTATTGATGTTTAACTACACTTTCAACAATGTATCAAGTATAACGTAGAACATGGTGACCAGTTTTATTGATGTTTAACGCCACTTTAAACAATGTGTCAGGTATAACGTATAATATGGCATTTAGTTTTATTGGTGTTTAATGACACTTTCAATAATGTGTCAAGTATAACGTAGAACATGGTGACCAGTTTTATTGGTGTTTAATGACACTTTCAACAATGTGTCAAGTATAACGTAGAACATGGTGACTAGTTTTATTGGTGTTTAACGACACTTTCAACAATGTGTCAGGTATAACATATAATATGGCATTCAGTTTTATTGGTGTTTAACGACACTTTCAACAATGTGTCAGGTATAACGTAGAACATGGTGACCAGTTTTATTGGTGTTTAACGACACTTTCAACAATGTGTCAAGTATAACGTAGAACATGGTGACCAATTTTATTGGTGTTTAACGCCACTTCCAACCATGTGTCAGGTATAATGTAGAACATGGTGACCAGTTTTATTGGTGTTTAACACCACTTTCAACAATGTTAGTTATAGCGTAGAAGATGGTGATCAGTTTTGTTGGTGTTTAACGAAACTGTCAACAATGTCAGGTATGGCATAGAACATGGTGACCAGTTTTATTGGTGTTTAACGAAAGTGTCAACAATATGTCAGGTATAGCATAGAAAATGGTGACCAGTTTTATTGGTGTTTAACGATACTTTCAACAATGAATCAGGTAAAACATACAACATGGTGACCAGTTTTATTGGTGTTTAACGCCACTTTAAACAATGTGTCAGGTATAGTGTAGAACATGGTGACCAGTTTTATTGATGTTTAACTACACTTTCAACAATGTGTCAGGTATAACGTAGAACATGGTGACCTGTTTTATTGGTGCTTGACGACACTTTCAACAATGTGTCAGGTATAACGTAGAACATGGTGACCAATTTTATTGGTGTTTAACGACACTTTCAACAATGTGTCAGGTATAACGTAGAAGATGGTGACCAGTTTTATTGGTGTTTAACGACACTTTCAAAACTGTGTCAGGTATAACGTAGAACGTGGTGACCAGTTTTATTGGTGTTTAACTACACTTTGAACAATGTGTCAGGTTTAACGTAGAACATGGTGACCAGTTTTATTGGTGCTTAACGACACTTTCAACAATGTGTCAGGTATAGCGTAGAACATGGTGACCAGTTTTATTGGTGCTTGACGACACTTTCAAAAATGTGTCAGGTATAATGTAGAACATGGTGACCAGTTTTATTGGTGTTTAACGACACTTTCAACAATGTGTGAGGTATAACGTAGAACATGGTGACCAGTTTTATTGGTGTTTAACGACACTTTCAACAATGTGTCAAGTATAACGTAGAACATGGTGACCAATTTTATTGGTGTTTAACGCCACTTTAAACAATGTGTCAGGTATAACGTAGAACATGGTGACCAGTTTTATTGGTTTTTAACGACACTTTCAACAATGTGTCAAGTATAACGTAGAACATGGTGACCAATTTTATTGGTGTTTAACGCCACTTCCAACCATGTGTCAGATATAACGTAGAACATGGTGACCAGTTTTATTGGTGTTTAACACCACTTTCAACAATGTTAGTTATAGCGTAGAAGATGGTGATCAGTTTTGTTGGTGTTTAACGAAACTGTCAACAATGTCAGGTATGGCATAGAACATGGTGACCAGTTTTATTGGTGTTTAACGAAAGTGTCAACAATGTGTCAGGTATAGCGTAGAAAATAGTGACCAGTTTTATTGGTGTTTAACGATACTTTCAACAATGAATCAGGTAAAACATACAACATGGTGACCAGTTTTATTGGTGTTTAACGCCACTTTAAACAATGTGTCAGGTATAGTGTAGAACATGGTGACCAGTTTTATTGATGTTTAACTACACTTTCAACAATGTGTCAAGTATAACGTAGAACATGTTGACCAGTTTTATTTATGTTTAACGCCACTTTAAACAATGTGTCAGGTATAGCCTAGAACATGGTGACCAGTTTTATTGATGTTTAACTACACTTTCAACAATGTGTCAGGTATAACGTAGAACATGGTGACCTGTTTTATTGGTGCTTGACGACACTTTCAACAATGTGTCAGATATAATGTAGAACATGGTGACCAGTTTTATTGGTGTTTAACGGCACTTTCAACAATGTGTCAGGTATAACGTAGAACATGGTGACCAATTTTATTGGTGTTTAACGACACTTTCAACAATATGTCAGGTATAACGTAGAACATGGTGACCAGTTTTATTGGTGTTTAACGACACTTTCAACAATGTGTGAGGTATAACGTAGAACATGGTGACCAGTTTTATTGGTGTTTAACACCACTTTCAACAATGTTAGTTATAGCGTAGAACATGGTGATCAAGTTTTATTGGTGTTTAATGCCACTTTCAACAATGTGTCAGGTATAACGTAGAAGATGGTGACCAGTTTTATTGGTGTTTAACGACACTTTCAAAACTGTGTCAGGTATAACGTAGAACGTGGTGACCAGTTTTATTGGTGTTTAACGACACTTTGAACAATGTGTCAGGTTTAACGTAGAACATGGTGACCAGTTTTATTGGTGCTTAACGACACTTTCAACAATGTGTCCGGTATAGCGTATAACATGGTGAGCAGTTTTATTGGTGTTTAACGCCACTTTCAACAATGTTAGTTATAGCATAGAATATGGTGGCCAGTTTTATTGGTGCTTAACGCCACTTTCAACAATGTGACAGGTATAAAGTATAACATGGTGACCAGTTTTATTGGTGCTTAATGCCACTTTCAACAATGTTAGTTATAGCGTAGAACATGCTGGCCAGTTTTATTGGTGTTTAACGTCACTTTCAACCATGTGTCAGGTATAACGTAGAACATGGTGACCTATTTTATTGGTGCTTAGCGACACTTTCAACAATGTTAGTTATTGCGTAGAACATGGTGACCAGTTTTATTGGTGTTTAACGAAACTGTCAACAATGTCAGGTATGGCATAGAACATGGTGACCAGTTTTATTGGTGTTTAACGAAACTGTCAACAATGTCAGGTATGGCATAGAATATGGTGGCCAGTTTTATTAGTGTTTAACGTCACTTTCAACAATGTGACAGGTATAAAGTATTACATGGTGACCAGTTTTATTGGTGCTTAACGACACTTTCAACAATGTTAGTTATAGTGTAGAACATGTTGGCCAGTTTTATTGGTGTTTAACGACTTTCAACAATGTGTCCGGTATAACGTATAACATGCTGGCCAGTTTTATTGGTGTTTAATGCCACTTTCAACCATGTGTCAGGTATAACGTAGAACATGGTGACCAGTTTTATTGATGCTTTGTGACACTTTCAACAATGTTAGTTATATAGTAGAACATGGTGACCAGTTTTATTGGTGTTTAACTACACTTTCAACAATATGTCAGGTATAACGTAGAACATGGTGACCAGTTTTATTGTTGTTTAACGACACTTTCAAAAATGTGTCAGGTATAGCGTAGAACATGGTGACCAGTTTTATTGGTGTTTAACGCCACTTTCAACAATGTGTCAGGTATAACGTAGAACATGGTGACCAGTTTTATTGGTGTTTAACGACACTTTCAACAATATGTCAAGTATAACGTAGAACATGGTGACCAGTTTTATTGGTGTTTAACGCCACTTTAAACAATGTGTCAGGTATAACGTAGAACATGGTGACCAGTTTTATTGGTGTTTAACGACACTTTCAACAATGTGTCAAGTATAACGTAGAACATGGTGACCAGTTTTATTGGTATTTTACCACACTTTCAACAATGTGTCAGGTATAACGTAGAACATGGTCACCAGTTTTATTGGTGTTTAACGACACTTTCAACAATGTGTCAGGTATAGCGTATCATATGGCGTTCAGTTTTATTGGTGTTTTACGACACTTTCAACAATGTGTGAGGTATAACGTAGAACATGGTGACCAGTTTTATTGGTGTTTAACGACACTTTCAACAATGTGACAGGTATAAAGTATAACACGGTGACCAGTTTTATTGGTGCTTAATGCCACTTTCAACAATGTTAGTTATAGCGTAGAACATGCTGGCCAGTTTTATTGGTTTTTAACGTCACTTTCAACCATGTGTCAGGTATAACGTAGAACATGGTGACCTATTTTATTGGTGTTTAACGAAACTGTCAACAATGTCAGGTATGGCATAGAACATGGTCACCAGTTTTATTGGTGTTTAACGACAGCGTCAACAATATGTCAGGTATAGCGTAGAAAATGGTGACCAGTTTTATTGGTGTTTAACGAAACTGTCAACAATGAATCAGGTAAAACATAGAACATGGTGACCAGTTTTATTGGTGTTTAACGCCACTTTAAACAATGTGTCAGGTATAGCGTAGAACATGGTGACCAGTTTTATTGATGTTTAACTACACTTTCAACAATGTATCAAGTATAACGTAGAACATGATGACCAGTTTTATTGATGTTTAACGCCACTTTAAACAATGTGTCAGGTATAACGTATAATATGGCATTTAGTTTTATTGGTGTTTAATGACACTTTCAATAATGTGTCAAGTATAACGTAGAACATGGTGACCAGTTTTATTGGTGTTTAATGACACTTTCAACAATGTGTCAAGTATAACGTAGAACATGGTGACTAGTTTTATTGGTGTTTAACGACACTTTCAACAATGTGTCAGGTATAACATATAATATGGCATTCAGTTTTATTGGTGTTTAACGACACTTTCAACAATGTGTCAGGTATAACGTAGAACATGGTGACCAGTTTTATTGGTGTTAAATGACACTTTCAACAATATGTCAGGTATAACGTAGAACATGGTGACCAGTTTTATTGGTGCTTAGAGACACTTTCAACAATGTTAGTTATAGCGTAAAACATGGTGACCAGTTTTATTGGTGTTTAACTACACTTTCAACAATATGTCAGGTATAACGTAGAACATGGTGACCAGTTTTATTGGTGTTTAACGACACTTTCAAAAATGTGTCAGGTATAGCGTAGAACATGGTGACCAGTTTTATTGGTGTTTAACGCCACTTTAAACAATGTGTCAGGTATAACGTAGAACATGGTGACCAGTTTTATTGGTGTTTAACGACCATTTCAACAATGTGTCAAGTATAACGTAGAACATGGTGACCAGTTTTATTGGTGTTTAACGCCACTTTAAACAATGTGTCAGGTATAACGTAGAACATGGTGACCAGTTTTGTTTGTGTTTAACGATACTTTCAACAATGTGTCAAGTATAATGTAGAACATGGTGACCAGTTTTATTGGTGTTTAGCGACACTTTCAACAATGTGTCAAGTATAACGTTGAACATGGTGACCAGTTTTATTGGTGTTTAGCGACACTTTCAACAATGTGTCAAGTAAAACATAGAACATGGTGAACAGTTTTATTGGTGTTTAATGCTACTTTAAACAATGTTAGTTATAGCATAGAATATGGTGACCAGTTTTATTGGTGCTTAACGCCACTTTCAACAATGTTAGTTATAGTGTAGAACATATTGGCCAGTTTTATTGGTGTTTAACGACTATCAACAATGTGTCCGGTATAACATATAACATGCTGGCCAGTTTTATTGGTGTTTAACGCCACTTTCAACCATGTGTCAGGTATAACGTAGAACATGGTGACCAGTTTTATTGGTGCTTAGCGACACTTTCAACAATGTTAGTTATAGCGTAGAACATGGTGACCAGTTTTATTGGTGTTTAACTACACTTTCAACAATATGTCAGGTATAACGTAGAACATGGTGACCAGTTTTATTGGTGTTTAACGACACTTTCAAAAATGTGTCAGGTATAGCGTAGAACATGGTGACCAGTTTTATTGGTGTTTAACGCCACTTTCAACAATGTGTCAGGTAAAACGTAGAACTTGGTGACCAGTTTTATTGGTGTTTAACGACACTTTCAACAATGTGTCAAGCATAACGTAGAACATGGTGACCAGTTTTATTGGTGTTTCATGCCATTTTAAACAATGTGTCAGGTATAATGTAGAACATGGTGACCAGTTTTATTGGTGTTTAACGACACTTTCAACAATATGTCAAGTATAACGTAGAACATGGTGACCAGTTTTATTGGTGTTTTACCGCACTTTCAACAATGTGTCGGGTATAACGTAGAACATGGTCACCAGTTTTATTGGTGTTTAACGACACTTTCAACAATGTGTCAAGTATAACGTATCATATGGCGTTCAGTTTTATTGGTGTTTTACGACACTTTCAACAATGTGTCAGGTATAACGTAGAACATGGTGACCAGTTTTATTGGTGTTTAACGACACTTTCAACAATGTGTCAGGTATAACGTAGAACATGGTGACCAGTTTTATTGGTGTTTAACGACACTTTCAACAATGTGTCAAGTATAACGTAGAACATGGTGACCAGTTTTATTGGTGTTTAACGCCACTTTAAGCAATGTGTCAGGTATAACGTAGAACATGGTGACCAGTTTTATTGGCGTTTAGCGACACTTTCAACAATGTGTCAATTATAACGTTGAACATGGTGACCAGTTTTATTGGTGTTTAGCGCTACTTTAAACAATGTTAGTTATAGCATAGAATATGGTGGCCAGTTTTATTGGTGTTTAACGTCACTTTCAACAATGTGACAGGTATAAAGTATTACATGGTGACCAGTTTTATTGGTGCTTAACGCCACTTTCAACAATGTTAGTTATAGTGTAGAACATGTTGGCCAGTTTTATTGGTGTTTAACGACTTTCAACAATGGGTCCGGTATAACGTATAACATGCTGGCCAGTTTTATTGGTGTTTAACGCCACTTTCAACCATGTGTCAGGTATAACGTAGAACATGGTGACCAGTTTTATTGGTGCTTAGCGACACTTTCAACAATGTTAGTTATAGCGTAGAACATGGTGACCAGTTTTATTGGTGTTTAACTACACTTTCAACAATATGTCAGGTATAACGTAGAACATGGTGACCAGTTTTATTGTTGTTTATCGACACTTTCAAAAATGTGTCAGGTATAGCGTAGAACATGGTGACCAGTTTTATTGGTGTTTAACGCCACTTTCAACAATGTGTCAGGTATAACGTAGAACATGGTGACCAGTTTTATTGGTGTTTAACGACACTTTCAACAATGTGTCAAGCATAACGTAGAACATGGTGACCAGTTTTATTGGTGTTTAACGCCATTTTAAACAATGTGTCAGGTATAACGTAGAACATGGTGACCAGTTTTATTGGTGTTTAACGACACTTTCAAAAATGTGTCAGGTATAGCGTAGAACATGGTGACCAGTTTTATTGGTGTTTAACGCCACTTTAAACAATGTGTCAGGTATAACGTAGAACATGGTGACCAGTTTTATTGGTGTTTAACGACCATTTCAACAATGTGTCAAGTATAACGTAGAACATGGTGACCAGTTTTATTGGTGTTTAACGCCACTTTAAACAATGTGTCAGGTATAACGTAGAACATGGTGACCAGTTTTGTTTGTGTTTAACGATACTTTCAACAATGTGTCAAGTATAATGTAGAACATGGTGACCAGTTTTATTGGTGTTTAGCGACACTTTCAACAATGTGTCAAGTATAACGTTGAACATGGTGACCAGTTTTATTGGTGTTTAGCGACACTTTCAACAATGTGTCAAGTAAAACATAGAACATGGTGAACAGTTTTATTGGTGTTTAATGCTACTTTAAACAATGTTAGTTATAGCATAGAATATGGTGACCAGTTTTATTGGTGCTTAACGCCACTTTCAACAATGTTAGTTATAGTGTAGAACATGTTGGCCAGTTTTATTGGTGTTTAACGACTTTCAACAATGTGTCCGGTATAACATATAACATGCTGGCCAGTTTTATTGGTGTTTAACGCCACTTTCAACCATGTGTCAGGTATAACGTAGAACATGGTGACCAGTTTTATTGGTGCTTAGCGACACTTTAAACAATGTTAGTTATAGCGTAGAACATGGTGACCAGTTTTATTGGTGTTTAACTACACTTTCAACAATATGTCAGGTATAACGTAGAACATGGTGACCAGTTTTATTGGTGTTTAACGACACTTTCAAAAATGTGTCAGGTATAGCGTAGAACATGGTGACCAGTTTTATTGGTGTTTAACGCCACTTTCAACAATGTGTCAGGTAAAACGTAGAACATGGTGACCAGTTTTATTGGTGTTTAACGACACTTTCAACAATGTGTCAAGCATAACGTAGAACATGGTGACCAGTTTTATTGGTGTTTCATGCCATTTTAAACAATGTGTCAGGTATAATGTAGAACATGGTGACCAGTTTTATTGGTGTTTAACGACACTTTCAACAATATGTCAAGTATAACGTAGAACATGGTGACCAGTTTTATTGGTGTTTTACCGCACTTTCAACAATGTGTCGGGTATAACGTAGAACATGGTCACCAGTTTTATTGGTGTTTAACGACACTTTCAACAATGTGTCAAGTATAACGTATCATATGGCGTTCAGTTTTAATGGTGTTTTACGACACTTTCAACAATGTGTCAGGTATAACGTAGAACATGGTGACCAGTTTTATTGGTGTTTAACGACACTTTCAACAATGTGTCAGGTATAACGTAGAACATGGTGACCAGTTTTATTGGCATTTAGCGACACTTTCAACAATGTGTCAATTATAACGTTGAACATGGTGACCAGTTTTATTGGTGTTTAGCGCTACTTTAAATAATGTTAGTTATAGCATAGAATATGGTGGCCAGTTTTATTGGTGTTTAACGTCACTTTCAACAATGTGACAGGTATAAAGTATTACATGGTGACCAGTTTTATTGGTGCTTAACGCCACTTTCAACAATGTTAGTTATAGTGTAGAACATGTTGGCCAGTTTTATTGGTGTTTAACGACTTTCAACAATGTGTCCGGTATAACGTATAACATGCTGGCCAGTTTTATTGGTGTTTAACGCCACTTTCAACCATGTGTCAGGTATAACGTAGAACATGGTGACCAGTTTTATTGGTGCTTAGCGACACTTTCAACAATGTTAGTTATAGCGTAGAACATGGTGACCAGTTTTATTGGTGTTTAACTACACTTTCAACAATATGTCAGGTATAACGTAGAACATGGTGACCAGTTTTATTGGTGTTTAACGACAATTTCAAAAATGTGTCAGGTATAGCGTAGAACATGGTGACCAGTTTTATTGGTGTTTAACGCCACTTTCAACAATGTGTCAGGTAAAACGTAGAACATGGTGACCAGTTTTATTGGTGTTTAACGACACTTTCAACAATGTGTCAAGCATAACGTAGAACATGGTGACCAGTTTTATTGGTGTTTCATGCCATTTTAAACAATGTGTCAGGTATAATGTAGAACATGGTGACCAGTTTTATTGGTGTTTAACGACACTTTCAACAATATGTCAAGTATAACGTAGAACATGGTGACCAGTTTTATTGGTGTTTTACCGCACTTTCAACAATGTGTCGGGTATAACGTAGAACATGGTCACCAGTTTTATTGGTGTTTAACGACACTTTCAACAATGTGTCAAGTATAACGTATCATATGGCGTTCAGTTTTATTGGTGTTTTACGACACTTTCAACAATGTGTCAGGTATAACGTAGAACATGGTGACCAGTTTTATTGGTGTTTAACGACACTTTCAACAATGTGTCAGGTATAACGTAGAACATGGTGACCAGTTTTATTGGTGTTTAACGACACTTTCAACAATGTGTCAAGTATAACGTAGAACATGGTGACCAGTTTTATTGGTGTTTAACGCCACTTTAAGCAATGTGTCAGGTATAACGTAGAACATGGTGACCAGTTTTATTGGCATTTAGCGACACTTTCAACAATGTGTCAATTATAACGTTGAACATGGTGACCAGTTTTATTGGTGTTTAGCGCTACTTTAAACAATGTTAGTTATAGCATAGAATATGGTGGCCAGTTTTATTGGTGTTTAACGTCACTTTCAACAATGTGACAGGTATAAAGTATTACATGGTGACCAGTTTTATTGGTGCTTAACGCCACTTTCAACAATGTTAGTTATAGTGTAGAACATGTTGGCCAGTTTTATTGGTGTTTAACGACTTTCAACAATGTGTCCGGTATAACGTATAACATGCTGGCCAGTTTTATTGGTGTTTAACGCCACTTTCAACCATGTGTCAGGTATAACGTAGAACATGGTGACCAGTTTTATTGGTGCTTAGCGACACTTTCAACAATGTTAGTTATAGCGTAGAACATGGTGACCAGTTTTATTGGTGTTTAACTACACTTTCAACAATATGTCAGATATAACGTAGAACATGGTGACCAGTTTTATTGTTGTTTAACGACACTTTCAAAAATGTGTCAGGTATAGCGTAGAACATGGTGACCAGTTTTATTGGTGTTTAACGACACTTTCAACAATGTGTCAAGCATAACGTAGAACATGGTGACCAGTTTTATTGGTGTTTAACGCCATTTTAAACAATGTGTCAGGTATAACGTAGAACATGGTGACCAGTTTTATTGGTGTTTAACGACACTTTCAACAATGTGTCAAGTATAACGTAGAACATGGTGACCAGTTTTATTGGTGTTTTACCGCACTTTCAACAATGTGTCGGGTATAACGTAGAACATGGTCACCAGTTTTATTGGTGTTTAACGACACTTTCAACAATGTGTCAGGTATAACGTATCATATGGCATTCAGTTTTATTGGTGTTTTACGACACTTTCAACAATGTGTCAGGTATAACGTAGAACATGGTGACCAGTTTTATTGGTGTTTAACGACACTTTCAACAATGTGTCAGGTATAACGTAGAACATGGTGACCAGTTTTATTGGTGTTTAACGCCACTTTCAACAATGTGTCAGGTATAACGTAGAACATGGTGACCAATTTTATTGGTGTTTAACGACACTTTCAACAATGTGTCAGGTATAACATGGAACATGGTGACCAATTTTATTGGTGTTTAACGACACTTTTAACCATGTGTGAGGTATAACGTAGAACATGGTGACCAGTTTTATTGGTGTTTAACACCACTTTCAACAATGTTAGTTATAGCGTAGAAGATGGTGATCAGTTTTATTGGTGTTTAATGCCACTTTCAACAATGTGTCAGGTATAGCGTAGAAGATGGTGACCAGTTTTATTGGTGTTTAATGCCATTTTAAACAATGTGTCAGGTATAATGTAGAACATGGTGACCAGTTTTATTGGTGTTTAACGACACTTTCAACAATATGTCAAGTATAACGTAGAACATGGTGACCAGTTTTATTGGTGTTTTACCGCACTTTCAACAATGTGTCGGGTATAACGTAGAACATGGTCACCAGTTTTATTGCTGTTTAACGACACTTTCAACAATGTGTCAAGTATAACGTATCATATGGCGTTCAGTTTTATTGGTGTTTTACGACACTTTCAACAATGTGTCAGGTATAACGTAGAACATGGTGACCAGTTTTATTGGTGTTTAACGACACTTTCAACAATGTGTCAGGTATAACGTAGAACATGGTGACCAGTTTTATTGGTGTTTAACGACACTTTCAACAATGTGTCAAGTATAACGTAGAACATGGTGACCAGTTTTATTGGTGTTTAACGCCACTTTAAGCAATGTGTCAGGTATAACGTAGAACATGGTGACCAGTTTTATTGGCGTTTAGCGACACTTTCAACAATGTGTCAATTATAACGTTGAACATGGTGACCAGTTTTATTGGTGTTTAGCGCTACTTTAAACAATGTTAGTTATAGCATAGAATATGGTGGCCAGTTTTATTGGTGTTTAACGTCACTTTCAACAATGTGACAGGTATAAAGTATTACATGGTGACCAGTTTTATTGGTGCTTAACGCCACTTTCAACAATGTTAGTTATAGTGTAGAACATGTTGGCCAGTTTTATTGGTGTTTAACGACTTTCAACAATGTGTCCGGTATAACGTATAACATGCTGGCCAGTTTTATTGGTGTTTAACGCCACTTTCAACCATGTGTCAGGTATAACGTAGAACATGGTGACCAGTTTTATTGGTGCTTAGCGACACTTTCAACAATGTTAGTTATAGCGTAGAACATGGTGACCAGTTTTATTGGTGTTTAACGACACTTTCAAAAATGTGTCAGGTATAGCGTAGAACATGGTGACCAGTTTTATTGGTGTTTAACGCCACTTTCAACAATGTGTCAGGTATAACGTAGAACATGGTGACCAGTTTTATTGGTGTTTAACGACACTTTCAACAATGTGTCAAGCATAACGTAGAACATGGTGACCAGTTTTATTGGTGTTTAACGCCATTTTAAACAATGTGTCATTTATAACGTAGAACATGGTGACCAGTTTTATTGGTGTTTAACGACACTTTCAACAATGTGTCAAGTATAACGTGGAACATGGTGACCAGTTTTATTGGTGTTTTACCGCACTTTCAACAATGTGTCGGGTATAACGTAGAACATGGTCACCAGTTTTATTGGTGTTTAACGACACTTTCAACAATGTGTCAGGTATAACGTATCATATGGCATTCAGTTTTATTGGTGTTTTACGACACTTTCAACAATGTGTCAGGTATAACGTAGAACATGGTGACCAGTTTTATTGGTGTTTAACGACACTTTCAACAATGTGTCAGGTATAACGTAGAACATGGTGACCAGTTTTATTGGTGTTTAACGCCACTTTCAACAATGTGTCAGGTATAACGTAGAACATGGTGACCAATTTTATTGGTGTTTAACGACACTTTCAACAATGTGTCAGGTATAACATAGAACATGGTGACCAATTTTATTGGTGTTTAACAACACTTTTAACAATGTGTCAGGTATAACGTAGAACATGGTGACCAGTTTTATTGGTGTTTAACACCACTTTCAACAATGTTAGTTATAGCGTAGAAGATGGTGATCAGTTTTATTGGTGTTTAATGCCACTTTCAAAACTGTGTCAGGTATAACGTAGAACGTGGTGACCAGTTTTATTGGTGTTTAACGACACTTTCAACAATGTGTCAGGTTTAACGTAGAACATGGTGACCAGTTTTATTGGTGCTTAACGACACTTTCAACAATGTTAGTTATAGCATAGAATATGGTGGCCAGTTTTATTGGTGTTTAACGCCACTTTCAACAATGTGACAGGTATAAAGTATAACATGGTGACCAGTTTTATTGGTGTTGGCCAGTTTTATTGGTGTTTAACGACTTATTACAATGTGTCCGGTATAACGTATAACATGCTGGCCAGTTTTATTGGTGTTTAACGTCACTTTCAACCATGTGTCAGGTATAACGTAGAACATGGTGACCTATTTTATTGGTGCTTAACGACACTTTAAACAATGTTAGTTATAGCATAGAACATGGTGACCAGTTTTAATGGTGTTTAACGAAACTGTCAACAATGTCAGGTATGGCATAGAACATGGTGACCAGTTTTATTGGTGCTTAACGATACTTTCAATAATGCATCAGGTATAACATATAACATGGTGACCAGTTTTATTGGTGTTTAACGACACCTTCAACAATGTGTCAGGTATAACGTATTACATGGTGACCAGTTTTATTAGTGTTTAACGACACTTTCAACAATGTGTCAGGTATAACGTATAACATGGTGACCAGTTTTATTGGTGTTTAACGACACTTTCAACAATGTGTCAGGTATAACGTACAACATGGTGACCAGTTTTATTAGTGTTCAACGACACTTTCAACAATGTGTCAGGTATTACGTATAACATGGTGACCAGTTTTATTGGTGTTTAACAACACTTTAAGCAATGCGTCAGGTATAGCGTATAACATGGTGACCAGTTTTATTGGTGTTTAACGACACTTTCAACAATGTGTCAGGTATAACGTATGACATGTTGGCCAGTTTTATTGGTATTAACACCACTGTCAACAATATTTCAGCTATGATGTATAATATGGCATTCAGTTTTATTGGTGTTTAATGACACTTTCAACAATGTGTCAGGTATAACGTATACTATGGTGACCAGTTTTATTGGTGTTTAACGACACTTTCAGCGAAGTGTCAGGTATAAGGCCAAAAAAAAAATATGTCTGTTTACGGTTACCCGACCGACCCTATTTTCAGCGGTGACCCTAGTTCATTTTATCGGTAAATCAAAAGTGAAAGTGGACACATCAGAAATCTTTGGCCTAAAAAACTGTTTCCGGTTATATCCTGAAAAATAATAGCCATCAATTTTTTTATTATACGACCGCAACAATTTTTATGAGGTATTATAACACCTTCAGACTGGAGAGCAATCAAATATATTCTAAAGTCTGGTACCTTTTCCGGATACGGATAGGTTCGCAATCCGGAATTTACGTATGTGAAATAAAATGAAAATATAAAATAAAATGGAAATCCGACCTACCTACCCTTTTTTTTTGGAGGATGTAACCATAAACAGACATATATTTTTGTTTGGCCCAGCGTATGACATGTTGACCAGTTTTATTGGTATTAACGCCACTGTCAACAATATTTCAGCTATGATGTATAATATGGTGACCAGTTTTATTGGTGTTTAACGACACTTTCAACAATGTGTCAGGTATAACGTATAACATGGTGACCAGTTTTATTGATGTTTAATGACACTTTCAACAATGTGTCAGGTATAACGTAGAACATGGTAATCAGTTTTATTGGTGTTTAACGCCACTTTAAAAAATGTGTCAGGTATTAACGTAGAACATGGTGACCAGTTTTTTTGGTGCTTAACGACACTTTCAACAATGTGACAGGCATAACGTAGAACATGGTGACCAGTTTTATTGGTGCTTAACGAAACTTTCAACAATGTGTCAAGTATAACGTAGAACATGGTGACCAGTTTTATTGGTGTTTAACGCCACTTTAAACAATGTGTCAGGCATAACGTATAACATGGTGACCAGTTTTATTGGTGTTTAACGACATTTTCAACAATGTGTCAGGTATAACGTAGAATGTGGTGGCCAGTTTTATTGGTGTTGAATGCCACTTTCAACAATATGTCAGTTATAGCGTAGATCATGGTGACCAGTTTTATGGGTGTTTAACGACACTTTCAACAATATGTCAGGTATAACATAGCACATGGTGGCCATTTTTATTGGTGTTGAACACCACTTTAAACAATGTGTCAGGTATAACATAGAACATGGTGACCAATTTTATTGGTGTTTAACGACACTTTTAACCATGTGTCAGGTATAACGTAGAACATGGTGACCAGTTTTATTGGTGTTTAACACCACTTTCAACAATGTTAGTTATAGCGTAGAAGATGGTGATCAGTTTTATTGGTGTTTAACGACACTTTCAAAACTGTGTCAGGTATAACGTAGAACGTGGTGACCAGTTTTATTGGTGTTTAACGACACTTTCAACAATGTGTCAGGTTTAACGTAGAACATGGTGACCAGTTTTATTGGTGCTTAACGACACTTTCAACAATGTGTCCGGTATAGCGTATCAGATGGTGAGCAGTTTTATTGGTGTTTAACGCCACTTTCAACAATGTTAGTTATAGCATAGAATATGGTGGCCAGTTTTATTGGTGTTTAGCGCCACTTTCAACAATGTGACAGGTATAAAGTATAACATGGTGACCAGTTTTATTGGTGCTTAACGCCACTTTCAACAATGTTAGTTATAGCGTAGAACATGTTGGCCAGTTTTATTGGTGTTTAACGACTTATTACAATGTGTCCGGTATAACGTATAACATGCTGGCCAGTTTTATTGGTGTTTAACGTCACTTTCAACCATGTGTCAGGTATAACGTAGAACATGGTGACCTATTTTATTGGTGCTTAACGACACTTTAAACAATGTTAGTTATAGCATAGAACATGGTGACCAGTTTTAATGGTGTTTAACGAAACTGTCAACAATGTCAGGTATGGCATAGAACATGGTGACCAGTTTTATTGTTGTTTAACGATACTTTCAATAATGCATCAGGTATAACATATAACATGGTGACCAGTTTTATTGGTGTTTAACGACACCTTCAACAATGTGTCAGGTATAACGTATAACATGGTGACCAGTTTTATTAGTGTTTAACGACACTTTCAACAATGTGTCAGGTATAACGTATAACATGGTGACCAGTTTTATTGGTGTTTAACGACACTTTCAACAATGTGTCAGGTATAACGTACATCATGGTGACCAGTTTTATTAGTGTTCAACGACACTTTCAACAATGTGTCAGGTATTACGTATAACATGGTGACCAGTTTTATTGGTGTTTAACAACACTTTAAGCAATGCGTCAGGTATAGCGTATAACATGGTGACCAGTTTTATTGGTGTTTAACGACACTTTCAACAATGTGTCAGGTATAACGTATGACATGTTGGCCAGTTTTATTGGTATTAACACCACTGTCAACAATATTTCAGCTATGATGTATAATATGGCATTCAGTTTTATTGGTGTTTAATGACACTTTTAACAATATGTCAGGTATAACGTATACCATGGTGACCAGTTTTATTGGTGTTTAACGACACTTTCAGCGAAGTGTCAGGTATAAGGCCAAAAAAAAAAATATGTCTGTTTACGGTTACCCGACCGACCCTATTTTCAGCGGTGACCCTAGTTCATTTTATCGGTAAATCAAAAGTGAAAGTGGACACATCAGAAATTTTTGGCCTAAAAAACTGTTTCCGGTTATATCCTGAAAAATAATAGCCATCAATTTTTTTATTATACGACCGCAACAATTTTTATGAGGTATTATAACACCTTCAGACTGGAGAGCAATCAAATATATTCTAAAGTCTGGTACCTTTTCCGGATACGGATAGGTTCGCAATCCGGAATTTACGTATGTGAAATAAAATGAAAATATAAAATAAAATGGAAATCCGACCTACCTACCCTTTTTTTTTGGAGGATGTAACCATAAACAGACATATATTTTTGTTTGGCCCAACGTATGACATGTTGACCAGTTTTATTGGTATTAACGCCACTGTCAACAATATTTCAGCTATGATGTATAATATGGTGACCAGTTTTATTGGTGTTTAACGACACTTTCAACAATGTGTCAGGTATAACGTATAACATGGTGACCAGTTTTATTGGTGTTTAATGACACTTTCAACAATGTGTCAGGTATAACGTAGAACATGGTGATCAGTTTTATTGGTGTTTAACGCCACTTTAAAAAATGTGTCAGGTATTAACGTAGAACATGATGACCAGTTTTATTGGTGTTTAACGACACTTTCAACAATGTGACAGGCATAACGTAGAACATGGTGACCAGTTTTATTGGTGCTTAGCGAAACTTTCAACAATGTGTCAAGTATAACGTAGAACATGGTGACCAGTTTTATTGGTGTTTAACGCCACTTTAAACAATGTGTCAGGCATAACGTATAACATGGTGACCAGTTTTATTGGTGTTTAACGACATTTTCAACAATGTGTCAGGTATAACGTAGAATGTGGTGGCCAGTTTTATTGGTGTTGAATGCCACTTTCAACAATATGTCAGTTATAGCGTAGATCATGGTGACCAGTTTTATGGGTGTTTAACGACACTTTCAACAATATGTCAGGTATAACATAGCACATGGTGGCCATTTTTATTGGTGTTGAACACCACTTTCAACAATATGTTAGTTATAGCGTATAACATAGTGACCATTTTTTGGGGTGTTTAACGACACTTTCCACAATATGTCAAGTATAACGTAGAACATGGTGGCCAGTTTTATTGGTGTTGAACATCACTTTCAACAATATGTTAGCTATAGCGTATAACATGGTGACCAGTTTTATTGGTGTTTAACGACACTTTCAACAATGCGTCAGGTATAACATATAAGATGGTGACCAGTTTTATTGGTGTTTAACGACACTTTCAACAATGTGTCAGGTATAGCGTATAACATGGCGACCAGTTTTATTGGTGTTTAACGACACTTTCAACAATGTATCAGGTATGACGTATAACATGGTGACCAGTTTTATTGGTGTTTAACAACACTTTCAACAATGTGTCAGGTATAACGTATGACATGTTGACCAGTTTTATTGGTATTAACACCACTGTCAACAATATTTCAGCTATGATGTATAATATGGCATTCAATTTTATTGGTGTTTAATGACATTTTCAACAATGTGTCAGGTATAAAGTATAACATGGTGACCAGTTTTATTGGTGCTTAATGCCACTTTCAACAATGTTAGTTATAGTGTAGAACATGTTGGCCAGTTTTATTGGTGTTTAACGACTTTCAACAATGTGTCCGGTATAAAGTATAACATGCTGGCCAGTTTTATTGGTGTTTAACGCCACTTTCAACCATGTGTCAGGTATAACGTAGAACATGGTGACCAGTTTTATTGGTGGTTAGCGACACTTTCAACAATGTTAGTTATAGCGTAGAACATTGTGACCAGTTTTATTGGTGTTTAACGACACTTTCAACAATGTGTCAGGTATTACGTAGAACATGGTGACCAGTTTTATTGGTGTTTAACAACACTTTCAACAATGTGTCAGGTATAACGTATAACATGGTGACCAGTTTTATTGGTGTTTAACTAAACTTTCAACAATGTGTCAGGTATTACGTAGAACATGGTGACCAGTTTTATTGGTGTTTAACAACACTTTCAACAATGTGTCAGGTATAGCGTATAACATGGTGACCAGTTTTATTGGTGTTTAACGACACTTTCAACAATGTGTCAAGTATAACGTAGAACATGGAGACCAATTTTATTGGTGTTTAACGACACTTTCAACAATGTGTCAGGTATAACGTATAATATGGCGTTCAGTTTCAACAATGTGTCAGGTATAGCGTATAACATGATAACCAGTTTTATTGGTGTTTAACGACACTTTCAACAATGTTAGTTATAGCGTAGAACATGGTGACCAGTTTTATTGGTGTTTAAAGACACTTTCAACAATATGTCAGGTATAACGTAGAACATGGTGACCAGTTTTATTGGTGTTTAAAGCCACTTTCAACAATGTGTCAGGTATAATGTAGAACATGGTGACCAGTTTTATTGGTGTTTAATGCCACTTTCAACAATATGTCAGGTATAACGTAGAACATGGTGACCAGTTTTATTGGTGTTTAATGACACTTTCAACAATGTGTCAGGTATAACGTAGAACATGGTGACCAGTTTTATTGGTGTTTAACGATTTTTTCAACAATGTGTCAAGTATAACGTAGAACATGGTGACCAATTTTATTGGTGTTTAACGCCACTTTAAATAATGTGTCAGTTATAACGTAGAACATGGTGACCAGTTTTATTGGTGTTTAACGACACTTTCAACAATGTGTCAAGTATAACGTAGAACATGGAGACCAATTTTATTGGTGTTTAACGACACTTTCAACAATGTGTCAGGTATAACGTATAATATGGCGTTCAGTTTCAACAATGTGTCAGGTATAACGTATAACATGATAACCAGTTTTATTGGTGTTTAACGACACTTTCAACAATGTTAGTTATAGCGTAGAACATGGTGACCAGTTTTATTGGTGTTGAAAGACACTTTCAACAATATGACAGGCATAACATAGAACATGGTGACCAGTTTTATTGGTGTTTAACGACACTTTCAACAATGTGTCAAGTATAACGTAGAACATGGTGACCAGTTTTATTGGTGTTTAACGCCACTTTAAGCAATGTGTCAGGTATAACGTAGAACATGGTGACCAGTTTTATTGGTGCTTAGCGACACTTTCAACAATGTGTCAAGTATAACGTTGAACATGGTGACCAGTTTTATTGGTGTTTAGCGACACTTTCAACAATGTGTCAAGTATAACATAGAACATGGTGAACAGTTTTATTGGTGTTTAACGCTACTTTATACAATGTTAATTATAGCATAGAATATGGTGGCCAGTTTTATTGGTGTTTAACGTCACTTTCAACAATGTGACAGGTATAAAGTATTACATGGTGTCCAGTTTTATTGGTGCTTAATGCCACTTTCAACAATGTTAGTTATAGTGTAGAACATGTTGGCCAGTTTTATTGGTGTTTAACGACTTTCAACAATGTGTCCGGTATAACGTATAACATGCTGGCCAGTTTTATTGGTGTTTAACGCCACTTTCAACCATGTGTCAGGTATAACGTAGAACATGGTGACCAGTTTTATTGGTGCTTAGCGACACTTTCAACAATGTTAGTTATAGCGTAGAACAAGGTGACCAGTTTTATTGGTGTTTAACTACACTTTCAACAATATGTCAGGTATAACGTAGAACATGGTGACCAGTTTTATTGGTGTTTAACGACACTTTCAAAAATGTGTCAGGTATAGCGTAGAACATGGTGACCAGTTTTATTGGTGTTTAACGCCACTTTAAACAATGTGTCAGGTATAACGTAGAACATGGTGACCAGTTTTATTGGTGTTTAACGACACTTTCAACAATGTGTCAAGCATAACGTAGAACATGGTGACCAATTTTATTGGTGTTTAACGACACTTTCAACCATGTGTCAGGTATAACGTAGAACATGGTGACCAGTTTTATTGGTGTTTAACACCACTTTCAACAATGTTAGTTATAGCGTAGAACACGGTGACCAGTTTTATTGGTGTTTAGGGACACTTTCAACAATGTGTCAAATATAACATTGAACATGGTGACCAGTTTTATTGGTGTTTAGCGACACCTTCAACAATGTGTCAAGTATAACATTGAACATGGTGACCAGTTTTATTGGTGTTTAGCGACACTTTCAACAATGTGTCAAATATAACATTGAACATGGTGACCAGTTTTATTGGTGTTTAGCGACACCTTCAACAATGTGTCAAGTATAACATTGAACATGGTGACCAGTTTTATTGGTGCTTAACGCCACTTTCAACAATGTTAGTTATAGTGTAGAACATGTTGGCCAGTTTTATTGGTGTTTAACGACTTTCAACAATGTGTCCGGTATAAAGTATAACATGCTGGCCAGTTTTATTGGTGTTTAACGCCACTTTCAACCATGTGTCAGGTATAACGTAGAACATGGTGACCAGTTTTATTGGTGGTTAGCGACACTTTCAACAATGTTAGTTATAGCGTAGAACATTGTGACCAGTTTTATTGGTGTTTAACGACACTTTCAACAATGTGTCAGGTATTACGTAGAACATGGTGACCAGTTTTATTGGTGTTTAACAACACTTTCAACAATGTGTCAGGTATAACGTATAACATGGTGACCAGTTTTATTGGTGTTTAACGAAACTTTCAACAATGTGTCAGGTATTACGTAGAACATGGTGACCAGTTTTATTGGTGTTTAACAACACTTTCAACAATGTGTCAGGTATAGCGTATAACATGGTGACCAGTTTTATTGGTGTTTAACGACACTTTCAACAATGTGTCAAGTATAACGTAGAACATGGAGACCAATTTTATTGGTGTTTAACGACACTTTCAACAATGTGTCAGGTATAACGTATAATATGGCGTTCAGTTTCAACAATGTGTCAGGTATAACGTATAACATGATAACCAGTTTTATTGGTGTTTAACGACACTTTCAACAATGTTAGTTATAGCGTAGAACATGGTGACCAGTTTTATTGGTGTTTAAAGACACTTTCAACAATATGTCAGGTATAACGTAGAACATGGTGACCAGTTTTATTGGTGTTTAAAGCCACTTTCAACAATGTGTCAGGTATAATGTAGAACATGGTGACCAGTTTTATTGGTGTTTAATGCCACTTTCAACAATATGTCAGGTATAACGTAGAACATGGTGACCAGTTTTATTGGTGTTTAATGACACTTTCAACAATGTGTCAGGTATAACGTAGAACATGGTGACCAGTTTTATTGGTGTTTAACGATTTTTTCAACAATGTGTCAAGTATAACGTAGAACATGGTGACCAATTTTATTGGTGTTTAACGCCACTTTAAATAATGTGTCAGTTATAACGTAGAACATGGTGACCAGTTTTATTGGTGTTTAACGACACTTTCAACAATGTGTCAAGTATAACGTAGAACATGGAGACCAATTTTATTGGTGTTTAACGACACTTTCAACAATGTGTCAGGTATAACGTATAATATGGCGTTCAGTTTCAACAATGTGTCAGGTATAACGTATAACATGATAACCAGTTTTATTGGTGTTTAACGACACTTTCAACAATGTTAGTTATAGCGTAGAACATGGTGACCAGTTTTATTGGTGTTGAAAGACACTTTCAACAATATGACAGGCATAACATAGAACATGGTGACCAGTTTTATTGGTGTTTAACGACACTTTCAACAATGTGTCAGATATAACGTAGAACATGGTGACCAGTTTTATTGGTGTTTAACCACACTTTCAACAATGTGACAGGTATAACGTAGAACATGGTGACCAATTTTATTGGTGTTTAATGACACTTTCAACAATAGGTCAGGTATAACGTAGAACATGTTGACCAGTTTTATTGGTGTTTAACGACACTTTCAACAATGTGTGAGGTATAACGTAGATCATGGTGACCAGTTTTATTGGTGTTTAACGACACTTTCAACAATGTGTCAAGTATAATGTAGAACATGGTGACCAATTTTATTGGTGTTTAACGACACTTTCAACCATGTGTCAGGTATAACGTAGAACATGGTGACCAGTTTTATTGGTGTTTAACACCACTTTCAACAATGTTAGTAATAGCGTAGAAGATGGTGATCAGTTTTATTGGTGTTTAACGAAACTGTCAACAATGTCAGGTATGGCATAGAACATGGTGACCAGTTTTATTGGTGTTGAACGACAGTGTCAACAATATGTCAGGTATAGCGTAGAAAATGGTGACCAGTTTTATTGGTGTTTAACGATATTTTCAACAATGAATCAGGTAAAACATAGAACATGGTGACCAGTTTTATTGGTGTTTAACGCTACTTTAAACAATGTGTCAGGTATAGCATAGAACATGGTGACCAGTTTTATTGATGTTTAACTACACTTTCAACAATGTGTCAAGTATAACGTAGAACATGGTGACCAGTTTTATTGATGTTTAACGCCACTTTAAACAATGTGTCAGGTATAACGTAGAACATGGTGACCAGTTTTATTGGTGTTTAACGACACTTTCAACAATGTGTCAGGTATAGCGTATAACATGGCGACCAGTTTTATTGGTGTTTGACGACACTTTCAACAATGTATCAGGTATGACGTATAACATGGTGACCAGTTTTATTGGTGTTTAACAACACTTTCAACAATGTGTCAGGTATAACGTATGACATGTTGGCCAGTTTTATTGGTATTAACACCACTGTCAACAATATTTCAGCTATGATGTATAATATGGCATTCAATTTTATTGGTGTTTAATGACATTTTCAACAATGTGTCAGGTATAAAGTATAACATGGTGACCAGTTTTATTGGTGCTTAACGCCACTTTCAACAATGTTAGTTATAGTGTAGAACATGTTGGCCAGTTTTATTGGTGTTTAACGACTTTCAACAATGTGTCCGGTATAAAGTATAACATGCTGGCCAGTTTTATTGGTGTTTAACGCCACTTTCAACCATGTGTCAGGTATAACGTAGAACATGGTGACCAGTTTTATTGGTGGTTAGCGACACTTTCAACAATGTTAGTTATAGCGTAGAACATTGTGACCAGTTTTATTGGTGTTTAACGACACTTTCAACAATGTGTCAGGTATTACGTAGAACATGGTGACCAGTTTTATTGGTGTTTAACAACACTTTCAACAATGTGTCAGGTATAACGTATAACATGGTGACCAGTTTTATTGGTGTTTAACTAAACTTTCAACAATGTGTCAGGTATTACGTAGAACATGGTGACCAGTTTTATTGGTGTTTAACAACACTTTCAACAATGTGTCAGGTATAGCGTATAACATGGTGACCAGTTTTATTGGTGTTTAACGACACTTTCAACAATGTGTCAAGTATAACGTAGAACATGGAGACCAATTTTATTGGTGTTTAACGACACTTTCAACAATGTGTCAGGTATAACGTATAATATGGCGTTCAGTTTCAACAATGTGTCAGGTATAACGTATAACATGATAACCAGTTTTATTGGTGTTTAACGACACTTTCAACAATGTTAGTTATAGCGTAGAACATGGTGACCAGTTTTATTGGTGTTTAAAGACACTTTCAACAATATGTCAGGTATAACGTAGAACATGGTGACCAGTTTTATTGGTGTTTAAAGCCACTTTCAACAATGTGTCAGGTATAATGTAGAACATGGTGACCAGTTTTATTGGTGTTTAATGCCACTTTCAACAATATGTCAGGTATAACGTAGAACATGGTGACCAGTTTTATTGGTGTTTAATGACACTTTCAACAATGTGTCAGGTATAACGTAGAACATGGTGACCAGTTTTATTGGTGTTTAACGATTTTTTCAACAATGTGTCAAGTATAACGTAGAACATGGTGACCAATTTTATTGGTGTTTAACGCCACTTTAAATAATGTGTCAGTTATAACGTAGAACATGGTGACCAGTTTTATTGGTGTTTAACGACACTTTCAACAATGTGTCAAGTATAACGTAGAACATGGAGACCAATTTTATTGGTGTTTAACGACACTTTCAACAATGTGTCAGGTATAACGTATAATATGGCGTTCAGTTTCAACAATGTGTCAGGTATAACGTATAACATGATAACCAGTTTTATTGGTGTTTAACGACACTTTCAACAATGTTAGTTATAGCGTAGAACATGGTGACCAGTTTTATTGGTGTTGAAAGACACTTTCAACAATATGACAGGCATAACATAGAACATGGTGACCAGTTTTATTGGTGTTTAACGACACTTTCAACAATGTGTCAAGTATAACGTAGAACATGGTGACCAGTTTTATTGGTGTTTAACGCCACTTTAAGCAATGTGTCAGGTATAACGTAGAACATGGTGACCAGTTTTATTGGTGCTTAGCGACACTTTCAACAATGTGTCAAGTATAACGTTGAACATGGTGACCAGTTTTATTGGTGTTTAGCGACACTTTCAACAATGTGTCAAGTATAACATAGAACATGGTGAACAGTTTTATTGGTGTTTAACGCTACTTTATACAATGTTAATTATAGCATAGAATATGGTGGCCAGTTTTATTGGTGTTTAACGTCACTTTCAACAATGTGACAGGTATAAAGTATTACATGGTGTCCAGTTTTATTGGTGCTTAATGCCACTTTCAACAATGTTAGTTATAGTGTAGAACATGTTGGCCAGTTTTATTGGTGTTTAACGACTTTCAACAATGTGTCCGGTATAACGTATAACATGCTGGCCAGTTTTATTGGTGTTTAACGCCACTTTCAACCATGTGTCAGGTATAACGTAGAACATGGTGACCAGTTTTATTGGTGCTTAGCGACACTTTCAACAATGTTAGTTATAGCGTAGAACAAGGTGACCAGTTTTATTGGTGTTTAACTACACTTTCAACAATATGTCAGGTATAACGTAGAACATGGTGACCAGTTTTATTGGTGTTTAACGACACTTTCAAAAATGTGTCAGGTATAGCATAGAACATGGTGACCAGTTTTATTGGTGTTTAACGCCACTTTAAACAATGTGTCAGGTATAACGTAGAACATGGTGACCAGTTTTATTGGTGTTTAACGACACTTTCAACAATGTGTCAAGCATAACGTAGAACATGGTGACCAATTTTATTGGTGTTTAACGACACTTTCAACCATGTGTCAGGTATAACGTAGAACATGGTGACCAGTTTTATTGGTGTTTAACACCACTTTCAACAATGTTAGTTATAGCGTAGAACACGGTGACCAGTTTTATTGGTGTTTAGGGACACTTTCAACAATGTGTCAAATATAACATTGAACATGGTGACCAGTTTTATTGGTGTTTAGCGACACCTTCAACAATGTGTCAAGTATAACATTGAACATGGTGACCAGTTTTATTGGTGTTTAGCGACACTTTCAACAATGTGTCAAATATAACATTGAACATGGTGACCAATTTTATTGGTGTTTAGCGACACCTTCAACAATGTGTCAAGTATAACATTGAACATGGTGACCAGTTTTATTGGTGCTTAACGCCACTTTCAACAATGTTAGTTATAGTGTAGAACATGTTGGCCAGTTTTATTGGTGTTTAACGACTTTCAACAATGTGTCCGGTATAAAGTATAACATGCTGGCCAGTTTTATTGGTGTTTAACGCCACTTTCAACCATGTGTCAGGTATAACGTAGAACATGGTGACCAGTTTTATTGGTGGTTAGCGACACTTTCAACAATGTTAGTTATAGCGTAGAACATTGTGACCAGTTTTATTGGTGTTTAACGACACTTTCAACAATGTGTCAGGTATTACGTAGAACATGGTGACCAGTTTTATTGGTGTTTAACAACACTTTCAACAATGTGTCAGGTATAACGTATAACATGGTGACCAGTTTTATTGGTGTTTAACGAAACTTTCAACAATGTGTCAGGTATTACGTAGAACATGGTGACCAGTTTTATTGGTGTTTAACAACACTTTCAACAATGTGTCAGGTATAGCGTATAACATGGTGACCAGTTTTATTGGTGTTTAACGACACTTTCAACAATGTGTCAAGTATAACGTAGAACATGGAGACCAATTTTATTGGTGTTTAACGACACTTTCAACAATGTGTCAGGTATAACGTATAATATGGCGTTCAGTTTCAACAATGTGTCAGGTATAACGTATAACATGATAACCAGTTTTATTGGTGTTTAACGACACTTTCAACAATGTTAGTTATAGCGTAGAACATGGTGACCAGTTTTATTGGTGTTTAAAGACACTTTCAACAATATGTCAGGTATAACGTAGAACATGGTGACCAGTTTTATTGGTGTTTAAAGCCACTTTCAACAATGTGTCAGGTATAATGTAGAACATGGTGACCAGTTTTATTGGTGTTTAATGCCACTTTCAACAATATGTCAGGTATAACGTAGAACATGGTGACCAGTTTTATTGGTGTTTAATGACACTTTCAACAATGTGTCAGGTATAACGTAGAACATGGTGACCAGTTTTATTGGTGTTTAACGATTTTTTCAACAATGTGTCAAGTATAACGTAGAACATGGTGACCAATTTTATTGGTGTTTAACGCCACTTTAAATAATGTGTCAGTTATAACGTAGAACATGGTGACCAGTTTTATTGGTGTTTAACGACACTTTCAACAATGTGTCAAGTATAACGTAGAACATGGAGACCAATTTTATTGGTGTTTAACGACACTTTCAACAATGTGTCAGGTATAACGTATAATATGGCGTTCAGTTTCAACAATGTGTCAGGTATAACGTATAACATGATAACCAGTTTTATTGGTGTTTAACGACACTTTCAACAATGTTAGTTATAGCGTAGAACATGGTGACCAGTTTTATTGGTGTTGAAAGACACTTTCAACAATATGACAGGCATAACATAGAACATGGTGACCAGTTTTATTGGTGTTTAACGACACTTTCAACAATGTGTCAGGTATAACGTAGAACATGGTGACCAGTTTTATTGGTGTTTAACGACACTTTCAACAATGTGACAGGTATAACGTAGAACATGGTGACCAATTTTATTGGTGTTTAATGACACTTTCAACAATAGGTCAGGTATAACGTAGAACATGTTGACCAGTTTTATTGGTGTTTAACGACACTTTCAACAATGTGTGAGGTATAACGTAGATCATGGTGACCAGTTTTATTGGTGTTTAACGACACTTTCAACAATGTGTCAAGTATAATGTAGAACATGGTGACCAATTTTATTGGTGTTTAACGACACTTTCAACCATGTGTCAGGTATAACGTAGAACATGGTGACCAGTTTTATTGGTGTTTAACACCACTTTCAACAATGTTAGTAATAGCGTAGAAGATGGTGATCAGTTTTATTGGTGTTTAACGAAACTGTCAACAATGTCAGGTATGGCATAGAACATGGTGACCAGTTTTATTGGTGTTGAACGACAGTGTCAACAATATGTCAGGTATAGCGTAGAAAATGGTGACCAGTTTTATTGGTGTTTAACGATATTTTCAACAATGAATCAGGTAAAACATAGAACATGGTGACCAGTTTTATTGGTGTTTAACGCCACTTTAAACAATGTGTCAGGTATAGCATAGAACATGGTGACCAGTTTTATTGATGTTTAACTACACTTTCAACAATGTGTCAAGTATAACGTAGAACATGGTGACCAGTTTTATTGATGTTTAACGCCACTTTAAACAATGTGTCAGGTATAACGTAGAACATGGTGACCAGTTTTATTGATGTTTAACTACACTTTCAACAATGTGTCAGGTATAACGTAGAACATGGTGACCAGTTTTATTGGTGCTTGACGACACTTTCAACAATGTGTCAGGTATAATGTAGAACATGGTGACCAGTTTTATTGGTTTTTAACGCCACTTTCAACAATGTGTCAGGTATAACGTAGAACATGGTGACCAATTTTATTGATGTTTAACGGCACTTTCAACAATATGTCAGGTATAACGTAGAACATGGTGACCAGTTTTATTGGTGTTTAACGACACTTTCAACAATGTGTCAGGTATAACGTAGAACATGGTGACAAGTTTTGTTGGTGTTTAACGACACTTTCAACAATGTGTCAAGAATAACGTAGAACATGGTGACCAATTTTATTGGTGTTTAATGCCACTTTAAACAATGTGTCAGGTATAACGTAGAACATGGTGACCAGTTTTATTGGTGTTTAACGACACTTTCAACAATGTGTCAAGTATAACGTGGAACATGGTGACCAATTTTATTGGTGTTTAGCGACACTTTCAACCATGTGTCAGGTATAACGTAGAACATGGTGACCAATTTTATTGGTGTTTAACGACACTTTCAACAATATGTCAGGTATAACGTAGAACATGGTGACCAGTTTTATTGGTGTTTAAAGCCACTTTCAACAATGTGTCAGGTATAATGTAGAACATGGTGACCAGTTTTATTGGTGTTTAATGCCACTTTCAACAATATGTCAGGTATAACGTAGAACATGGTGACCAGTTTTATTGGTGTTTAATGACACTTTCAACAATGTGTCAGGTATAACGTAGAACATGGTGACCAGTTTTATTGGTGTTTAACGATTTTTTCAACAATGTGTCAAGTATAACGTAGAACATGGTGACCAATTTTATTGGTGTTTAACGCCACTTTAAATAATGTGTCAGTTAAAACGTAGAACATGGTGACCAGTTTTATTGGTGTTTAACGACACTTTCAACAATGTGTCAAGTATAACGTAGAACATGGAGACCAATTTTATTGGTGTTTAACGACACTTTCAACAATGTGTCAGGTATAACGTATAATATGGCGTTCAGATTCAACAATGTGTCAGGTATAACGTATAACATGATAACCAGTTTTATTGGTGTTTAACGACACTTTCAACAATGTTAGTTATAGCGTAGAACATGGTGACCAGTTTTATTGGTGTTTAAAGACACTTTCAACAATATGACAGGCATAACATAGAACATGGTGACCAGTTTTATTGGTGTTTAACGACACTTTCAACAATGTGTCAAGTATAACGTAGAACATGGTGACCAGTTTTATTGGTGTTTAACGCCACTTTAAGCAATGTGTCAGGTATAACGTAGAACATGGTGACCAGTTTTATTGGTGCTTAGCGACACTTTCAACAATGTGTCAAGTATAACGTTGAACATGGTGACCAGTTTTATTGGTGTATAGCGACACTTTCAACAATGTGTCAAGTATAACATAGAACATGGTGAACAGTTTTATTGGTGTTTAACGCTACTTTATACAATGTTAATTATAGCATAGAATATGGTGGCCAGTTTTATTGGTGTTTAACGTCACTTTCAACAATGTGACAGGTATAAAGTATTACATGGTGTCCAGTTTTATTGGTGCTTAATGCCACTTTCAACAATGTTAGTTATAGTGTAGAACATGTTGGCCAGTTTTATTGGTGTTTAACGACTTTCAACAATGTGTCCGGTATAACGTATAACATGCTGGCCAGTTTTATTGGTGTTTAACGCCACTTTCAACCATGTGTCAGGTATAACGTAGAACATGGTGACCAGTTTTATTGGTGCTTAGCGACACTTTCAACAATGTTAGTTATAGCGTAGAACAAGGTGACCAGTTTTATTGGTGTTTAACTACACTTTCAACAATATGTCAGGTATAACGTAGAACATGGTGACCAGTTTTATTGGTGTTTAACGACACTTTCAAAAATGTGTCAGGTATAGCGTAGAACATGGTGACCAGTTTTATTGGTGTTTAACGCCACTTTAAACAATGTGTCAGGTATAACGTAGAACATGGTGACCAGTTTTATTGGTGTTTAACGACACTTTCAACAATGTGTCAAGCATAACGTAGAACATGGTGACCAATTTTATTGGTGTTTAACGACACTTTCAACCATGTGTCAGGTATAACGTAGAACATGGTGACCAGTTTTATTGGTGTTTAACACCACTTTCAACAATGTTAGTTATAGCGTAGAACACGGTGACCAGTTTTATTGGTGTTTAGGGACACTTTCAACAATGTGTCAAATATAACATTGAACATGGTGACCAGTTTTATTGGTGTTTAGCGACACCTTTAACAATGTGTCAAGTATAACATTGAACATGGTGACCAGTTTTATTGGTGTTTAGCGACACTTTCAACAATGTGTCAAATATAACATTGAACATGGTGACCAGTTTTATTGGTGTTTAGCGACACCTTCAACAATGTGTCAAGTATAACATTGAACATGGTGACCAGTTTTATTGGTGCTTAGTGCCACTTTCAACAATGTTAGTTATAGTGTAGAACATGTTGGCCAGTTTTATTGGTGTTTAACGACTTTCAACAATGTGTCCGGTATAAAGTATAACATGCTGGCCAGTTTTATTGGTGTTTAACGCCACTTTCAACCATGTGTCAGGTATAACGTAGAACATGGTGACCAGTTTTATTGGTGGTTAGCGACACTTTCAACAATGTTAGTTATAGCGTAGAACATTGTGACCAGTTTTATTGGTGTTTAACGACACTTTCAACAATGTGTCAGGTATTACGTAGAACATGGTGACCAGTTTTATTGGTGTTTAACAACACTTTCAACAATGTGTCAGGTATAACGTATAACATGGTGACCAGTTTTATTGGTGTTTAACGAAACTTTCAACAATGTGTCAAGTATAACGTAGAACATGGAGACCAATTTTATTGGTGTTTAACGACACTTTCAACAATGTGTCAGGTATAACGTATAATATGGCGTTCAGTTTCAACAATGTGTCAGGTATAACGTATAACATGATAACCAGTTTTATTGGTGTTTAACGACACTTTCAACAATGTTAGTTATAGCGTAGGACATGGTGACCAGTTTTATTGGTGTTTAAAGACACTTTCAACAATATGTCAGGTATAACGTAGAACATGGTGACCAGTTTTATTGGTGTTTAAAGCCACTTTCAACAATGTGTCAGGTATAATGTAGAACATGGTGACCAGTTTTATTGGTGTTTAATGCCACTTTCAACAATATGTCAGGTATAACGTAGAACATGGTGACCAGTTTTATTGGTGTTTAATGACACTTTCAACAATGTGTCAGGTATAACGTAGAACATGGTGACCAGTTTTATTGGTGTTTAACGATTTTTTCAACAATGTGTCAAGTATAACGTAGAACATGGTGACCAATTTTATTGGTGTTTAACGCCACTTTAAATAATGTGTCAGTTATAACGTAGAACATGGTGACCAGTTTTATTGGTGTTTAACGACACTTTCAACAATGTGTCAAGTATAACGTAGAACATGGAGACCAATTTTATTGGTGTTTAACGACACTTTCAACAATGTGTCAGGTATAACGTATAATATGGCGTTCAGTTTCAACAATGTGTCAGGTATAACGTATAACATGATAACCAGTTTTATTGGTGTTTAACGACACTTTCAACAATGTTAGTTATAGCGTAGAACATGGTGACCAGTTTTATTGGTGTTGAAAGACACTTTCAACAATATGACAGGCATAACATAGAACATGGTGACCAGTTTTATTGGTGTTTAACGACACTTTCAACAATGTGTCAAGTATAACGTAGAACATGGTGACCAGTTTTATTGGTGTTTAACGCGACTTTAAGCAATGTGTCAGGTATAACGTAGAACATGGTGACCAGTTTTATTGGTGTTTAGCGACACCTTCAACAATGTGTCAAGTATAACATTGAACATGGTGACCAGTTTTATTGGTGCTTAACGCCACTTTCAACAATGTTAGTTATAGTGTAGAACATGTTGGCCAGTTTTATTGGTGTTTAACGACTTTCAACAATGTGTCCGGTATAAAGTATAACATGCTGGCCAGTTTTATTGGTGTTTAACGCCACTTTCAACCATGTGTCAGGTATAACGTAGAACATGGTGACCAGTTTTATTGGTGGTTAGCGACACTTTCAACAATGTTAGTTATAGCGTAGAACATTGTGACCAGTTTTATTGGTGTTTAACGACACTTTCAACAATGTGTCAGGTATTACGTAGAACATGGTGACCAGTTTTATTGGTGTTTAACAACACTTTCAACAATGTGTCAGGTATAACGTATAACATGGTGACCAGTTTTATTGGTGTTTAACGAAACTTTCAACAATGTGTCAGGTATTACGTAGAACATGGTGACCAGTTTTATTGGTGTTTAACAACACTTTCAACAATGTGTCAGGTATAGCGTATAACATGGTGACCAGTTTTATTGGTGTTTAACGACACTTTCAACAATGTGTCAAGTATAACGTAGAACATGGAGACCAATTTTATTGGTGTTTAACGACACTTTCAACAATGTGTCAGGTATAACGTATAATATGGCGTTCAGTTTCAACAATGTGTCAGGTATAACGTATAACATGATAACCAGTTTTATTGGTGTTTAACGACACTTTCAACAATGTTAGTTATAGCGTAGAACATGGTGACCAGTTTTATTGGTGTTTAAAGACACTTTCAACAATATGTCAGGTATAACGTAGAACATGGTGACCAGTTTTATTGGTGTTTAAAGCCACTTTCAACAATGTGTCAGGTATAATGTAGAACATGGTGACCAGTTTTATTGGTGTTTAATGCCACTTTCAACAATATGTCAGGTATAACGTAGAACATGGTGACCAGTTTTATTGGTGTTTAATGACACTTTCAACAATGTGTCAGGTATAACGTAGAACATGGTGACCAGTTTTATTGGTGTTTAACGATTTTTTCAACAATGTGTCAAGTATAACGTAGAACATGGTGACCAATTTTATTGGTGTTTAACGCCACTTTAAATAATGTGTCAGTTATAACGTAGAACATGGTGACCAGTTTTATTGGTGTTTAACGACACTTTCAACAATGTGTCAAGTATAACGTAGAACATGGAGACCAATTTTATTGGTGTTTAACGACACTTTCAACAATGTGTCAGGTATAACGTATAATATGGCGTTCAGTTTCAACAATGTGTCAGGTATAACGTATAACATGATAACCAGTTTTATTGGTGTTTAACGACACTTTCAACAATGTTAGTTATAGCGTAGAACATGGTGACCAGTTTTATTGGTGTTGAAAGACACTTTCAACAATATGACAGGCATAACATAGAACATGGTGACCAGTTTTATTGGTGTTTAACGACACTTTCAACAATGTGTCAGGTATAACGTAGAACATGGTGACCAGTTTTATTGGTGTTTAACGACACTTTCAACAATGTGACAGGTATAACGTAGAACATGGTGACCAATTTTATTGGTGTTTAATGACACTTTCAACAATAGGTCAGGTATAACGTAGAACATGTTGACCAGTTTTATTGGTGTTTAACGACACTTTCAACAATGTGTGAGGTATAACGTAGATCATGGTGACCAGTTTTATTGGTGTTTAACGACACTTTCAACAATGTGTCAAGTATAATGTAGAACATGGTGACCAATTTTATTGGTGTTTAACGACACTTTCAACCATGTGTCAGGTATAACGTAGAACATGGTGACCAGTTTTATTGGTGTTTAACACCACTTTCAACAATGTTAGTAATAGCGTAGAAGATGGTGATCAGTTTTATTGGTGTTTAACGAAACTGTCAACAATGTCAGGTATGGCATAGAACATGGTGACCAGTTTTATTGGTGTTGAACGACAGTGTCAACAATATGTCAGGTATAGCGTAGAAAATGGTGACCAGTTTTATTGGTGTTTAACGATATTTTCAACAATGAATCAGGTAAAACATAGAACATGGTGACCAGTTTTATTGGTGTTTAACGCCACTTTAAACAATGTGTCAGGTATAGCATAGAACATGGTGACCAGTTTTATTGATGTTTAACTACACTTTCAACAATGTGTCAAGTATAACGTAGAACATGGTGACCAGTTTTATTGATGTTTAACGCCACTTTAAACAATGTGTCAGGTATAACGTAGAACATGGTGACCAGTTTTATTGATGTTTAACTACACTTTCAACAATGTGTCAGGTATAACGTAGAACATGGTGACCAGTTTTATTGGTGCTTGACGACACTTTCAACAATGTGTCAGGTATAATGTAGAACATGGTGACCAGTTTTATTGGTTTTTAACGCCACTTTCAACAATGTGTCAGGTATAACGTAGAACATGGTGACCAATTTTATTGATGTTTAACGGCACTTTCAACAATATGTCAGGTATAACGTAGAACATGGTGACCAGTTTTATTGGTGTTTAACGACACTTTCAACAATGTGTCAGGTATAACGTAGAACATGGTGACAAGTTTTGTTGGTGTTTAACGACACTTTCAACAATGTGTCAAGAATAACGTAGAACATGGTGACCAATTTTATTGGTGTTTAATGCCACTTTAAACAATGTGTCAGGTATAACGTAGAACATGGTGACCAGTTTTATTGGTGTTTAACGACACTTTCAACAATGTGTCAAGTATAACGTGGAACATGGTGACCAATTTTATTGGTGTTTAGCGACACTTTCAACCATGTGTCAGGTATAACGTAGAACATGGTGACCAATTTTATTGGTGTTTAACGACACTTTCAACAATATGTCAGGTATAACGTAGAACATGGTGACCAGTTTTATTGGTGTTTAAAGCCACTTTCAACAATGTGTCAGGTATAATGTAGAACATGGTGACCAGTTTTATTGGTGTTTAATGCCACTTTCAACAATATGTCAGGTATAACGTAGAACATGGTGACCAGTTTTATTGGTGTTTAATGACACTTTCAACAATGTGTCAGGTATAACGTAGAACATGGTGACCAGTTTTATTGGTGTTTAACGATTTTTTCAACAATGTGTCAAGTATAACGTAGAACATGGTGACCAATTTTATTGGTGTTTAACGCCACTTTAAATAATGTGTCAGTTAAAACGTAGAACATGGTGACCAGTTTTATTGGTGTTTAACGACACTTTCAACAATGTGTCAAGTATAACGTAGAACATGGAGACCAATTTTATTGGTGTTTAACGACACTTTCAACAATGTGTCAGGTATAACGTATAATATGGCGTTCAGATTCAACAATGTGTCAGGTATAACGTATAACATGATAACCAGTTTTATTGGTGTTTAACGACACTTTCAACGATGTTAGTTATAGCGTAGAACATGGTGACCAGTTTTATTGGTGTTTAAAGACACTTTCAACAATATGACAGGCATAACATAGAACATGGTGACCAGTTTTATTGGTGTTTAACGACACTTTCAACAATGTGTCAAGTATAACGTAGAACATGGTGACCAGTTTTATTGGTGTTTAACGCCACTTTAAGCAATGTGTCAGGTATAACGTAGAACATGGTGACCAGTTTTATTGGTGCTTAGCGACACTTTCAACAATGTGTCAAGTATAACGTTGAACATGGTGACCAGTTTTATTGGTGTATAGCGACACTTTCAACAATGTGTCAAGTATAACATAGAACATGGTGAACAGTTTTATTGGTGTTTAACGCTACT
The DNA here is from genome assembly GCA_963680875.1 of Bathymodiolus brooksi. NCBI lineage: Eukaryota > Metazoa > Mollusca > Bivalvia > Mytilida > Modiolidae > Bathymodiolus > Bathymodiolus brooksi. The sequence continues at coordinate 7,372,546 of OY804583.1, read as the reverse complement.
TTATACAATGTTAATTATAGCATAGAATATGGTGGCCAGTTTTATTGGTGTTTAACGTCACTTTCAACAATGTGACAGGTATAAAGTATTACATGGTGTCCAGTTTTATTGGTGCTTAATGCCACTTTCAACAATGTTAGTTATAGTGTAGAACATGTTGGCCAGTTTTATTGGTGTTTAACGACTTTCAACAATGTGTCCGGTATAACGTATAACATGCTGGCCAGTTTTATTGGTGTTTAACGCCACTTTCAACCATGTGTCAGGTATAACGTAGAACATGGTGACCAGTTTTATTGGTGCTTAGCGACACTTTCAACAATGTTAGTTATAGCGTAGAACAAGGTGACCAGTTTTATTGGTGTTTAACTACACTTTCAACAATATGTCAGGTATAACGTAGAACATGGTGACCAGTTTTATTGGTGTTTAACGACACTTTCAAAAATGTGTCAGGTATAGCGTAGAACATGGTGACCAGTTTTATTGGTGTTTAACGCCACTTTAAACAATGTGTCAGGTATAACGTAGAACATGGTGACCAGTTTTATTGGTGTTTAACGACACTTTCAACAATGTGTCAAGCATAACGTAGAACATGGTGACCAATTTTATTGGTGTTTAACGACACTTTCAACCATGTGTCAGGTATAACGTAGAACATGGTGACCAGTTTTATTGGTGTTTAACACCACTTTCAACAATGTTAGTTATAGCGTAGAACACGGTGACCAGTTTTATTGGTGTTTAGGGACACTTTCAACAATGTGTCAAATATAACATTGAACATGGTGACCAGTTTTATTGGTGTTTAGCGACACCTTTAACAATGTGTCAAGTATAACATTGAACATGGTGACCAGTTTTATTGGTGTTTAGCGACACTTTCAACAATGTGTCAAATATAACATTGAACATGGTGACCAGTTTTATTGGTGTTTAGCGACACCTTCAACAATGTGTCAAGTATAACATTGAACATGGTGACCAGTTTTATTGGTGCTTAGTGCCACTTTCAACAATGTTAGTTATAGTGTAGAACATGTTGGCCAGTTTTATTGGTGTTTAACGACTTTCAACAATGTGTCCGGTATAAAGTATAACATGCTGGCCAGTTTTATTGGTGTTTAACGCCACTTTCAACCATGTGTCAGGTATAACGTAGAACATGGTGACCAGTTTTATTGGTGGTTAGCGACACTTTCAACAATGTTAGTTATAGCGTAGAACATTGTGACCAGTTTTATTGGTGTTTAACGACACTTTCAACAATGTGTCAGGTATTACGTAGAACATGGTGACCAGTTTTATTGGTGTTTAACAACACTTTCAACAATGTGTCAGGTATAACGTATAACATGGTGACCAGTTTTATTGGTGTTTAACGAAACTTTCAACAATGTGTCAAGTATAACGTAGAACATGGAGACCAATTTTATTGGTGTTTAACGACACTTTCAACAATGTGTCAGGTATAACGTATAATATGGCGTTCAGTTTCAACAATGTGTCAGGTATAACGTATAACATGATAACCAGTTTTATTGGTGTTTAACGACACTTTCAACAATGTTAGTTATAGCGTAGGACATGGTGACCAGTTTTATTGGTGTTTAAAGACACTTTCAACAATATGTCAGGTATAACGTAGAACATGGTGACCAGTTTTATTGGTGTTTAAAGCCACTTTCAACAATGTGTCAGGTATAATGTAGAACATGGTGACCAGTTTTATTGGTGTTTAATGCCACTTTCAACAATATGTCAGGTATAACGTAGAACATGGTGACCAGTTTTATTGGTGTTTAATGACACTTTCAACAATGTGTCAGGTATAACGTAGAACATGGTGACCAGTTTTATTGGTGTTTAACGATTTTTTCAACAATGTGTCAAGTATAACGTAGAACATGGTGACCAATTTTATTGGTGTTTAACGCCACTTTAAATAATGTGTCAGTTATAACGTAGAACATGGTGACCAGTTTTATTGGTGTTTAACGACACTTTCAACAATGTGTCAAGTATAACGTAGAACATGGAGACCAATTTTATTGGTGTTTAACGACACTTTCAACAATGTGTCAGGTATAACGTATAATATGGCGTTCAGTTTCAACAATGTGTCAGGTATAACGTATAACATGATAACCAGTTTTATTGGTGTTTAACGACACTTTCAACAATGTTAGTTATAGCGTAGAACATGGTGACCAGTTTTATTGGTGTTGAAAGACACTTTCAACAATATGACAGGCATAACATAGAACATGGTGACCAGTTTTATTGGTGTTTAACGACACTTTCAACAATGTGTCAAGTATAACGTAGAACATGGTGACCAGTTTTATTGGTGTTTAACGCGACTTTAAGCAATGTGTCAGGTATAACGTAGAACATGGTGACCAGTTTTATTGGTGCTTAGCGACACTTTCAACAATGTGTCAAGTATAACGTTGAACATGGTGACCAGTTTTATTGGTGTTTAGCGACACTTTCAACAATGTGTCAAGTATAACATAGAACATGGTGAACAGTTTTATTGGTGTTTAACGCTACTTTATACAATGTTAATTATAGCATAGAATATGGTGGCCAGTTTTATTGGTGTTTAACGTCACTTTCAACAATGTGACAGGTATAAAGTATTACATGGTGTCCAGTTTTATTGGTGCTTAATGCCACTTTCAACAATGTTAGTTATAGTGTAGAACATGTTGGCCAGTTTTATTGGTGTTTAACGACTTTCAACAATGTGTCCGGTATAACGTATAACATGCTGGCCAGTTTTATTGGTGTTTAACGCCACTTTCAACCATGTGTCAGGTATAACGTAGAACATGGTGACCAGTTTTATTGGTGCTTAGCGACACTTTCAACAATGTTAGTTATAGCGTAGAACAAGGTGACCAGTTTTATTGGTGTTTAACTACACTTTCAACAATATGTCAGGTATAACGTAGAACATGGTGACCAGTTTTATTGGTGTTTAACGACACTTTCAAAAATGTGTCAGGTATAGCGTAGAACATGGTGACCAGTTTTATTGGTGTTTAACGCCACTTTAAACAATGTGTCAGGTATAACGTAGAACATGGTGACCAGTTTTATTGGTGTTTAACGACACTTTCAACAATGTGTCAAGCATAACGTAGAACATGGTGACCAATTTTATTGGTGTTTAACGACACTTTCAACCATGTGTCAGGTATAACGTAGAACATGGTGACCAGTTTTATTGGTGTTTAACACCACTTTCAACAATGTTAGTTATAGCGTAGAACACGGTGACCAGTTTTATTGGTGTTTAGGGACACTTTCAACAATGTGTCAAATATAACATTGAACATGGTGACCAGTTTTATTGGTGTTTAGCGACACCTTCAACAATGTGTCAAGTATAACATTGAACATGGTGACCAGTTTTATTGGTGTTTAGCGACACTTTCAACAATGTGTCAAATATAACATTGAACATGGTGACCAGTTTTATTGGTGTTTAGCGACACCTTCAACAATGTGTCAAGTATAACATTGAACATGGTGACCAGTTTTATTGGTGCTTAACGCCACTTTCAACAATGTTAGTTATAGTGTAGAACATGTTGGCCAGTTTTATTGGTGTTTAACGACTTTCAACAATGTGTCCGGTATAAAGTATAACATGCTGGCCAGTTTTATTGGTGTTTAACGCCACTTTCAACCATGTGTCAGGTATAACGTAGAACATGGTGACCAGTTTTATTGGTGGTTAGCGACACTTTCAACAATGTTAGTTATAGCGTAGAACATTGTGACCAGTTTTATTGGTGTTTAACGACACTTTCAACAATGTGTCAGGTATTACGTAGAACATGGTGACCAGTTTTATTGGTGTTTAACAACACTTTCAACAATGTGTCAGGTATAACGTATAACATGGTGACCAGTTTTATTGGTGTTTAACGAAACTTTCAACAATGTGTCAGGTATTACGTAGAACATGGTGACCAGTTTTATTGGTGTTTAACAACACTTTCAACAATGTGTCAGGTATAGCGTATAACATGGTGACCAGTTTTATTGGTGTTTAACGACACTTTCAACAATGTGTCAAGTATAACGTAGAACATGGAGACCAATTTTATTGGTGTTTAACGACACTTTCAACAATGTGTCAGGTATAACGTATAATATGGCATTCAGTTTCAACAATGTGTCAGGTATAGCGTATAACATGATAACCAGTTTTATTGGTGTTTAACGACACTTTCAACAATGTTAGTAATAGCGTAGAACATGGTGACCAGTTTTATTGGTGCTTAAAGACACTTTCAACAATATGTCAGGTATAACGTAGAACATGGTGACCAGTTTTATTGGTGTTTAAAGCCACTTTCAACAATGTGTCAGGTATAATGTAGAACATGGTGACCAGTTTTATTGGTGTTTAATGCCACTTTCAACAATATGTCAGGTATAACGTAGAACATGGTGACCAGTTTTATTGGTGTTTAATGACACTTTCAACAATGTGTCAGGTATAACGTAGAACATGGTGACCAGTTTTATTGGTGTTTAACGATTTTTTCAACAATGTGTCAAGTATAACGTAGAACATGGTGACCAATTTTATTGGTGTTTAACGCCACTTTAAATAATGTGTCAGTTATAACGTAGAACATGGTGACCAGTTTTATTGGTGTTTAACGACACTTTCAACAATGTGTCAAGTATAACGTAGAACATGGAGACCAATTTTATTGGTGTTTAACGACACTTTCAACAATGTGTCAGGTATAACGTATAATATGGCGTTCAGTTTCAACAATGTGTCAGGTATAACGTATAACATGATAACCAGTTTTATTGGTGTTTAACGACACTTTCAACAATGTTAGTTATAGCGTAGAACATGGTGACCAGTTTTATTGGTGTTGAAAGACACTTTCAACAATATGACAGGCATAACATAGAACATGGTGACCAGTTTTATTGGTGTTTAACGACACTTTCAACAATGTGTCAAGTATAACGTAGAACATGGTGACCAGTTTTATTGGTGTTTAACGCCACTTTAAGCAATGTGTCAGGTATAACGTAGAACATGGTGACCAGTTTTATTGGTGCTTAGCGACACTTTCAACAATGTGTCAAGTATAACGTTGAACATGGTGACCAGTTTTATTGGTGTTTAGCGACACTTTCAACAATGTGTCAAGTATAACATAGAACATGGTGAACAGTTTTATTGGTGTTTAACGCTACTTTATACAATGTTAATTATAGCATAGAATATGGTGGCCAGTTTTATTGGTGTTTAACGTCACTTTCAACAATGTGACAGGTATAAAGTATTACATGGTGTCCAGTTTTATTGGTGCTTAATGCCACTTTCAACAATGTTAGTTATAGTGTAGAACATGTTGGCCAGTTTTATTGGTGTTTAACGACTTTCAACAATGTGTCCGGTATAACGTATAACATGCTGGCCAGTTTTATTGGTGTTTAACGCCACTTTCAACCATGTGTCAGGTATAACGTAGAACATGGTGACCAGTTTTATTGGTGCTTAGCGACACTTTCAACAATGTTAGTTATAGCGTAGAACAAGGTGACCAGTTTTATTGGTGTTTAACTACACTTTCAACAATATGTCAGGTATAACGTAGAACATGGTGACCAGTTTTATTGGTGTTTAACGACACTTTCAAAAATGTGTCAGGTATAGCGTAAAACATGGTGACCAGTTTTATTGGTGTTTAACGCCACTTTAAGCAATGTGTCAGGTATAACGTAGAACATGGTGACCAGTTTTATTGGTGCTTAGCGACACTTTCAACAATGTGTCAAGTATAACGTTGAACATGGTGACCAGTTTTATTGGTGTTTAGCGACACTTTCAACAATGTGTCAAGTATAACATAGAACATGGTGAACAGTTTTATTGGTGTTTAACGCTACTTTATACAATGTTAATTATAGCATAGAATATGGTGGCCAGTTTTATTGGTGTTTAACGTCACTTTCAACAATGTGACAGGTATAAAGTATTACATGGTGTCCAGTTTTATTGGTGCTTAATGCCACTTTCAACAATGTTAGTTATAGTGTAGAACATGTTGGCCAGTTTTATTGGTGTTTAACGACTTTCAACAATGTGTCCGGTATAACGTATAACATACTGGCCAGTTTTATTGGTGTTTAACGCCACTTTCAACCATGTGTCAGGTATAACGTAGAACATGGTGACCAGTTTTATTGGTGCTTAGCGACACTTTCAACAATGTTAGTTATAGCGTAGAACAAGGTGACCAGTTTTATTGGTGTTTAACTACACTTTCAACAATATGTCAGGTATAACGTAGAACATGGTGACCAGTTTTATTGGTGTTTAACGACACTTTCAAAAATGTGTCAGGTATAGCGTAGAACATGGTGACCAGTTTTATTGGTGTTTAACGCCACTTTAAACAATGTGTCAGGTATAACGTAGAACATGGTGACCAGTTTTATTGGTGCTTAGTGACACTTTCAACAATGTGTCAAGTATAACGTTGAACATGGTGACCAGTTTTATTGGTGTTTAGCGACACTTTCAACAATGTGTCAAGTATAACATAGAACATGGTGAACAGTTTTATTGGTGTTTAACGCTACTTTCAACAATGTTAATTATAGCATAGAATATGGTGGCCAGTTTTATTGGTGTTTAACGTCACTTTCAACAATGTGACAGGTATAAAGTATTACATGGTGTCCAGTTTTATTGGTGCTTAATGCCACTTTCAACAATGTTAGTTATAGTGTAGAACATGTTGGCCAGTTTTATTGGTGTTTAACGACTTTCAACAATGTGTCCGGTATAACGTATAACATGCTGGCCAGTTTTATTGGTGTTTAACGCCACTTTCAACCATGTGTCAGGTATAACGTAGAACATGGTGACCAGTTTTATTGGTGCTTAGCGACACTTTCAACAATGTTAGTTATAGCGTAGAACAAGGTGACCAGTTTTATTGGTGTTTAACTACACTTTCAACAATATGTCAGGTATAACGTAGAACATGGTGACCAGTTTTATTGGTGTTTAACGACACTTTCAAAAATGTGTCAGGTATAGCGTAGAACATGGTGACCAGTTTTATTGGTGTTTAACGCCACTTTAAACAATGTGTCAGGTATAACGTAGAACATGGTGACCAGTTTTATTGGTGTTTAACGACACTTTCAACAATGTGTCAAGCATAACGTAGAACATGGTGACCAATTTTATTGGTGTTTAACGACACTTTCAACCATGTGTCAGGTATAACGTAGAACATGGTGACCAGTTTTATTGGTGTTTAACACCACTTTCAACAATGTTAGTTATAGCGTAGAACACGGTGACCAGTTTTATTGGTGTTTAGGGACACTTTCAACAATGTGTCAAATATAACATTGAACATGGTGACCCGTTTTATTGGTGTTTAGCGACACCTTCAACAATGTGTCAAGTATAACATTGAACATGGTGACCAGTTTTATTGGTGTTTAGCGACACTTTCAACAATGTGTCAAATATAACATTGAACATGGTGACCAGTTTTATTGGTGTTTAGCGACACCTTCAACAATGTGTCAAGTATAACATTGAACATGGTGACCAGTTTTATTGGTGCTTAACGCCACTTTCAACAATGTTAGTTATAGTGTAGAACATGTTGGCCAGTTTTATTGGTGTTTAACGACTTTCAACAATGTGTCCGGTATAACGTATAACATGCTGGCCAGTTTTATTGGTGTTTAACGCCACTTTCAACCATGTGTCAGGTATAACGTAGAACATGGTGACCAGTTTTATTGGTGGTTAGCGACACTTTCAACAATGTTAGTTATAGCGTAGAACATTGTGACCAGTTTTATTGGTGTTTAACGACACTTTCAACAATGTGTCAGGTATTACGTAGAACATGGTGACCAGTTTTATTGGTGTTTAACAACACTTTCAACAATGTGTCAGGTATAACGTATAACATGGTGACCAGTTTTATTGGTGTTTAACGAAACTTTCAACAATGTGTCAGGTATTACGTAGAACATGGTGACCAGTTTTATTGGTGTTTAACAACACTTTCAACAATGTGTCAGGTATAGCGTATAACATGGTGACCAGTTTTATTGGTGTTTAACGACACTTTCAACAATGTGTCAAGTATAACGTAGAACATGGAGACCAATTTTATTGGTGTTTAACGACACTTTCAACAATGTGTCAGGTATAACGTATAATATGGCGTTCAGTTTCAACAATGTGTCAGGTATAACGTATAACATGATAACCAGTTTTATTGGTGTTTAACGACACTTTCAACAATGTTAGTTATAGCGTAGAACATGGTGACCAGTTTTATTGGTGTTTAAAGACACTTTCAACAATATGACAGGCATAACATAGAACATGGTGACCAGTTTTATTGGTGTTTAACGACACTTTCAACAATGTGTCAAGTATAACGTAGAACATGGTGACCAGTTTTATTGGTGTTTAACGCCACTTTAAGCAATGTGTCAGGTATAACGTAGAACATGGTGACCAGTTTTATTGGTGCTTAGCGACACTTTCAACAATGTGTCAAGCATAACGTTGAACATGGTGACCAGTTTTATTGGTGTTTAGCGACACTTTCAACAATGTGTCAAGTATAACATAGAACATGGTGAACAGTTTTATTGGTGTTTAACGCTACTTTATACAATGTTAATTATAGCATAGAATATGGTGGCCAGTTTTATTGGTGTTTAACGTCACTTTCAACAATGTGACAGGTATAAAGTATTACATGGTGTCCAGTTTTATTGGTGCTTAATGCCACTTTCAACAATGTTAGTTATAGTGTAGAACATTGTGACCAGTTTTATTGGTGTTTAACGACACTTTCAACAATGTGTCAGGTATAACGTATAACATGGTGACCAGTTTTATTGGTGTTTAACGAAACTTTCAACAATGTGTCAGGTATAACGTAGAACATGGTGACCAGTTTTATTGGTGGTTAGCGACACTTTCAACAATGTTAGTTATAGCGTAGAACATTGTGACCAGTTTTATTGGTGTTTAACGACACTTTCAACAATGTTAGTTATAGCGTAGAACATTGTGACCAGTTTTATTGGTGTTTAACGACACTTTCAACAATGTGTCAGGTATTACGTAGAACATGGTGACCAGTTTTATTGGTGTTTAACAACACTTTCAACAATGTGTCAGGTATAACGTATAACATGGTGACCAGTTTTATTGGTGTTTAACGAAACTTTCAACAATGTGTCAGGTATTACGTAGAACATGGTGACCAGTTTTATTGGTGTTTAACAACACTTTCAACAATGTGTCAGGTATAGCGTATAACATGGTGACCAGTTTTATTGGTGTTTAACGACACTTTCAACAATGTGTCAAGTATAACGTAGAACATGGAGACCAATTTTATTGGTGTTTAACGACACTTTCAACAATGTGTCAGGTATAACGTATAATATGGCATTCAGTTTCAACAATGTGTCAGGTATAGCGTATAACATGATAACCAGTTTTATTGGTGTTTAACGACACTTTCAACAATGTTAGTAATAGCGTAGAACATGGTGACCAGTTTTATTGGTGCTTAAAGACACTTTCAACAATATGTCAGGTATAACGTAGAACATGGTGACCAGTTTTATTGGTGTTTAAAGCCACTTTCAACAATGTGTCAGGTATAATGTAGAACATGGTGACCAGTTTTATTGGTGTTTAATGCCACTTTCAACAATATGTCAGGTATAACGTAGAACATGGTGACCAGTTTTATTGGTGTTTAATGACACTTTCAACAATGTGTCAGGTATAACGTAGAACATGGTGACCAGTTTTATTGGTGTTTAACGATTTTTTCAACAATGTGTCAAGTATAACGTAGAACATGGTGACCAATTTTATTGGTGTTTAACGCCACTTTAAATAATGTGTCAGTTATAACGTAGAACATGGTGACCAGTTTTATTGGTGTTTAACGACACTTTCAACAATGTGTCAAGTATAACGTAGAACATGGAGACCAATTTTATTGGTGTTTAACGACACTTTCAACAATGTGTCAGGTATAACGTATAATATGGCGTTCAGTTTCAACAATGTGTCAGGTATAACGTATAACATGATAACCAGTTTTATTGGTGTTTAACGACACTTTCAACAATGTTAGTTATAGCGTAGAACATGGTGACCAGTTTTATTGGTGTTGAAAGACACTTTCAACAATATGACAGGCATAACATAGAACATGGTGACCAGTTTTATTGGTGTTTAACGACACTTTCAACAATGTGTCAAGTATAACGTAGAACATGGTGACCAGTTTTATTGGTGTTTAACGCCACTTTAAGCAATGTGTCAGGTATAACGTAGAACATGGTGACCAGTTTTATTGGTGCTTAGCGACACTTTCAACAATGTGTCAAGTATAACGTTGAACATGGTGACCAGTTTTATTGGTGTTTAGCGACACTTTCAACAATGTGTCAAGTATAACATAGAACATGGTGAACAGTTTTATTGGTGTTTAACGCTACTTTATACAATGTTAATTATAGCATAGAATATGGTGGCCAGTTTTATTGGTGTTTAACGTCACTTTCAACAATGTGACAGGTATAAAGTATTACATGGTGTCCAGTTTTATTGGTGCTTAATGCCACTTTCAACAATGTTAGTTATAGTGTAGAACATGTTGGCCAGTTTTATTGGTGTTTAACGACTTTCAACAATGTGTCCGGTATAACGTATAACATGCTGGCCAGTTTTATTGGTGTTTAACGCCACTTTCAACCATGTGTCAGGTATAACGTAGAACATGGTGACCAGTTTTATTGGTGCTTAGCGACACTTTCAACAATGTTAGTTATAGCGTAGAACAAGGTGACCAGTTTTATTGGTGTTTAACTACACTTTCAACAATATGTCAGGTATAACGTAGAACATGGTGACCAGTTTTATTGGTGTTTAACGACACTTTCAAAAATGTGTCAGGTATAGCGTAAAACATGGTGACCAGTTTTATTGGTGTTTAACGCCACTTTAAGCAATGTGTCAGGTATAACGTAGAACATGGTGACCAGTTTTATTGGTGCTTAGCGACACTTTCAACAATGTGTCAAGTATAACGTTGAACATGGTGACCAGTTTTATTGGTGTTTAGTGACACTTTCAACAATGTGTCAAGTATAACATAGAACATGGTGAACAGTTTTATTGGTGTTTAACGCTACTTTATACAATGTTAATTATAGCATAGAATATGGTGGCCAGTTTTATTGGTGTTTAACGTCACTTTCAACAATGTGACAGGTATAAAGTATTACATGGTGTCCAGTTTTATTGGTGCTTAATGCCACTTTCAACAATGTTAGTTATAGTGTAGAACATGTTGGCCAGTTTTATTGGTGTTTAACGACTTTCAACAATGTGTCCGGTATAACGTATAACATACTGGCCAGTTTTATTGGTGTTTAACGCCACTTTCAACCATGTGTCAGGTATAACGTAGAACATGGTGACCAGTTTTATTGGTGCTTAGCGACACTTTCAACAATGTTAGTTATAGCGTAGAACAAGGTGACCAGTTTTATTGGTGTTTAACTACACTTTCAACAATATGTCAGGTATAACGTAGAACATGGTGACCAGTTTTATTGGTGTTTAACGACACTTTCAAAAATGTGTCAGGTATAGCGTAGAACATGGTGACCAGTTTTATTGGTGTTTAACGCCACTTTAAACAATGTGTCAGGTATAACGTAGAACATGGTGACCAGTTTTATTGGTGCTTAGTGACACTTTCAACAATGTGTCAAGTATAACGTTGAACATGGTGACCAGTTTTATTGGTGTTTAGCGACACTTTCAACAATGTGTCAAGTATAACATAGAACATGGTGAACAGTTTTATTGGTGTTTAACGCTACTTTCAACAATGTTAATTATAGCATAGAATATGGTGGCCAGTTTTATTGGTGTTTAACGTCACTTTCAACAATGTGACAGGTATAAAGTATTACATGGTGTCCAGTTTTATTGGTGCTTAATGCCACTTTCAACAATGTTAGTTATAGTGTAGAACATGTTGGCCAGTTTTATTGGTGTTTAACGACTTTCAACAATGTGTCCGGTATAACGTATAACATGCTGGCCAGTTTTATTGGTGTTTAACGCCACTTTCAACCATGTGTCAGGTATAACGTAGAACATGGTGACCAGTTTTATTGGTGCTTAGCGACACTTTCAACAATGTTAGTTATAGCGTAGAACAAGGTGACCAGTTTTATTGGTGTTTAACTACACTTTCAACAATATGTCAGGTATAACGTAGAACATGGTGACCAGTTTTATTGGTGTTTAACGACACTTTCAAAAATGTGTCAGGTATAGCGTAGAACATGGTGACCAGTTTTATTGGTGTTTAACGCCACTTTAAACAATGTGTCAGGTATAACGTAGAACATGGTGACCAGTTTTATTGGTGTTTAACGACACTTTCAACAATGTGTCAAGCATAACGTAGAACATGGTGACCAATTTTATTGGTGTTTAACGACACTTTCAACCATGTGTCAGGTATAACGTAGAACATGGTGACCAGTTTTATTGGTGTTTAACACCACTTTCAACAATGTTAGTTATAGCGTAGAACACGGTGACCAGTTTTATTGGTGTTTAGGGACACTTTCAACAATGTGTCAAATATAACATTGAACATGGTGACCAGTTTTATTGGTGTTTAGCGACACCTTCAACAATGTGTCAAGTATAACATTGAACATGGTGACCAGTTTTATTGGTGTTTAGCGACACTTTCAACAATGTGTCAAATATAACATTGAACATGGTGACCAGTTTTATTGGTGTTTAGCGACACCTTCAACAATGTGTCAAGTATAACATTGAACATGGTGACCAGTTTTATTGGTGCTTAACGCCACTTTCAACAATGTTAGTTATAGTGTAGAACATGTTGGCCAGTTTTATTGGTGTTTAACGACTTTCAACAATGTGTCCGGTATAACGTATAACATGCTGGCCAGTTTTATTGGTGTTTAACGCCACTTTCAACCATGTGTCAGGTATAACGTAGAACATGGTGACCAGTTTTATTGGTGGTTAGCGACACTTTCAACAATGTTAGTTATAGCGTAGAACATTGTGACCAGTTTTATTGGTGTTTAACGACACTTTCAACAATGTGTCAGGTATTACGTAGAACATGGTGACCAGTTTTATTGGTGTTTAACAACACTTTCAACAATGTGTCAGGTATAACGTATAACATGGTGACCAGTTTTATTGGTGTTTAACGAAACTTTCAACAATGTGTCAGGTATTACGTAGAACATGGTGACCAGTTTTATTGGTGTTTAACAACACTTTCAACAATGTGTCAGGTATAGCGTATAACATGGTGACCAGTTTTATTGGTGTTTAACGACACTTTCAACAATGTGTCAAGTATAACGTAGAACATGGAGACCAATTTTATTGGTGTTTAACGACACTTTCAACAATGTGTCAGGTATAACGTATAATATGGCGTTCAGTTTCAACAATGTGTCAGGTATAACGTATAACATGATAACCAGTTTTATTGGTGTTTAACGACACTTTCAACAATGTTAGTTATAGCGTAGAACATGGTGACCAGTTTTATTGGTGTTTAAAGACACTTTCAACAATATGACAGGCATAACATAGAACATGGTGACCAGTTTTATTGGTGTTTAACGCCACTTTAAGCAATGTGTCAGGTATAACGTAGAACATGGTGACCAGTTTTATTGGTGCTTAGCGACACTTTCAACAATGTGTCAAGCATAACGTTGAACATGGTGACCAGTTTTATTGGTGTTTAGCGACACTTTCAACAATGTGTCAAGTATAACATAGAACATGGTGAACAGTTTTATTGGTGTTTAACGCTACTTTATACAATGTTAATTATAGCATAGAATATGGTGGCCAGTTTTATTGGTGTTTAACGTCACTTTCAACAATGTGACAGGTATAAAGTATTACATGGTGTCCAGTTTTATTGGTGCTTAATGCCACTTTCAACAATGTTAGTTATAGTGTAGAACATTGTGACCAGTTTTATTGGTGTTTAACGACACTTTCAACAATGTGTCAGGTATAACGTATAACATGGTGACCAGTTTTATTGGTGTTTAACGAAACTTTCAACAATGTGTCAGGTATAACGTAGAACATGGTGACCAGTTTTATTGGTGGTTAGCGACACTTTCAACAATGTTAGTTATAGCGTAGAACATTGTGACCAGTTTTATTGGTGTTTAACGACACTTTCAACAATGTGTCAGGTATAGCGTATAACATGGTGACCAGTTTTATTGGTGTTTAACGAAACTTTCAACAATGTGTCAGGTATTACGTAGAACATGGTGACCAGTTTTATTGGTGTTTAACAACACTTTCAACAATGTGTCAGGTATAGCGTATAACATGGTGACCAGTTTTATTGGTGTTTAACGACACTTTCAACAATGTGTCAGGTATAGCTCGCCGCAATTTTTTTTATGTGCGCCCCCCCTAACTTGAAATCCTGTATCCGCCCCCGTAGAGTATACATATGACAACTAGTAACTGTTTCATCTAGTTCACCTTCTGTCTAGCTGGAATCAAACTCACAAAATGTAGTGTCATTGTTTTTACTGGTTCCTCTAATTTGTTTTTAAGGAGCGACCATTTAACTTGAAGGGGGGGTGTTATGGTTTTTTTGTTTCGTTCAGAAAAAATTTTTTCAGACAACACGAGAGTTAGAATATTTTTTTTTGTCGCGCACAGCGCCAAATTTTTTTTCCAGAATTTAACATTAAGTTATATGACAAAAATTCTGAATCAGATTATTTTTTTTTCCTCCACCAAAATCAGAATATTTTTTTCAGCAACATTGGGAATTTTTTTTTTCAGAAAAAAAACATACCCCCCCTCCCCTCTCCCTGCAAGTTAAATGGGTCGTCCCTAATCAGATGTACATTTTGTATATCTGGGTAGAAACGAATCTGTGTTTCCCGTTCGTGGATAAGTGTACTCGATTCAACATTATGTGATCAAGTTTGTCAGTTACATGTACTTGCGACAGGCCGGTGGTTTTCTCAGGTTTCCTCCACCAATAAAACTGACCGCCACTATATACATTGTAACTGAAATATCGTTGAAAGTGGCACTAAACACCATAAACCAACCACCCCATTCACTGGCTTAAACACTGTCACATTTTTTGTGCCCGTCTCAAGACCTGGATTTTCACCATCATCACTGTTTAAATTTTCTGTTCATAATTGATGTGTAATAAAAATCTAATCTTAAGATACAAGTGTAAAATATAATGAATATAAATAGTATTTAGTTGTTATATCTCTGTTTATTATATTCTTATGATGTTTTTTACAATACTTTTGGAATCTTTTGAAATAAAAAAATGCACATGTCCCCACTTATGAATTTGGGGATTAAGACATCAAACCAATTTTTTTTCTTATAAAAAATAAAACACAAATAAATATAAATATAAATAATATATATAATGACAACAGACATCTTGTGCAGGTATATCAATTCATACACTTTTAATGTCCAGATTTATCATATATCATCATTTAAAAAGATAAAAATGTCAGGTTTCTAAATAAATCATACAATTATCTGAAAATGTCATTTGTCCATACCTGTGTACATACAAAATATGATGCAACCAGGATACAGACTAACAGTACATGTACAAACTTATTTAAAAAATAAAATTGGCAGGTCTTCAAATATATCAAAGATCACCAAACAATCTTATTTTGTCATCTGTTTAAATTATCATACAACTTCTTTTAAAAGTAAAAATGTCAGCTGTACAAATTATTCTACAACTCAATTAAAACATAAAAATGTCATGATCAGGTGTCTAAAGTAAATTATTATAAAACTTCATTTTAAAATGAGAAATGTCAGCTGTCTAAATTATTATACAACTCCATTAAAACATAAAAATGTCAGGTGTCTAAAGTAAATTATTATAAAACCACATTTTAAAATGAGAAATGTCAGCTGTCAAATTATCATACAATTTCATTGAAATAAAATGTCAGTTTCTAAATTATTATAAAACTCCATTTAATTTTAAAAAAAATGGCAGGTGTCAAAAAGAAAAATGTCAGCTGTCAAATATAAATAATAAAACTTGATTCATTAAAGAAGTTTTACTTTGTGTATTGTTGCTCCTGACTGTTTATAACAACCCACCCATAATTGTCCCCTCATGTCAATGTCAAGTGATAAAGGATATTTAATCCCTGTGTCCTCCATTACTTTACATGTCAATATATCTCCTTGTTCAGATAAAACATGGAGGGCATGTGTATAACAGTCACACACAATGACCTATAATATGGCGTTCAGTTTTATTGGTGTTTAACGACACTTTCAAACATGTGTCAGGTATAACGTAGAACATGGTGACCAGTTTTATTGGTGTTTAACGACACTTTCAACAATGTGACAGGTATAACGTAGAACATGGTGACCAATTTTATTGGTGTTTAATGCCACTTTCAACAATATGTCAGGTATAACGTAGAACATGTTGACCAGTTTTATTGGTGTTTAACGACACTTTCAACAATGTGTGAGGTATAACGTAGATCATGGTGACCAGTTTTATTGGTGTTTAACGACACTTTCAACAATGTGTCAAGTATAGCGTAGAACATGGTGACCAATATTATTGGTGTTTAACGCCACTTTAAAAAATGTGTCAGGTATAACGTAGAAAATGGTGACCAGTTTTATTGGTGTTTAACGACACTTTAAACAATGTGTCAGGTATAACGTAGAACATGGTGACCAGTTTTATTGGTGTTTAACGACACTTTCAACAATGTGTCAAGCATAACGTAGAACATGGTGACCAATTTTATTGGTGTTTAACGACACTTTCAACCATGTGTCAGGTATAACGTAGAACATGGTGACCAGTTTTATTGGTGTTTAACACCACTTTCAACAATGTTAGTTATAGCGTAGAACACGGTGACCAGTTTTATTGGTGTTTAGGGACACTTTCAACAATGTGTCAAATATAACATTGAACATGGTGACCAGTTTTATTGGTGTTTAGCGACACCTTCAACAATGTGTCAAGTATAACATTGAACATGGTGACCAGTTTTATTGGTGTTTAACGACACTTTCAACAATGTGTCAAATATAACATTGAACATGGTGACCAGTTTTATTGGTGTTTAGCGACACCTTCAACAATGTGTCAAGTATAACATTGAACATGGTGACCAGTTTTATTGGTGCTTAACGCCACTTTCAACAATGTTAGTTATAGTGTAGAACATGTTGGCCAGTTTTATTGGTGTTTAACGACTTTCAACAATGTGTCCGGTATAACGTATAACATGCTGGCCAGTTTTATTGGTGTTTAACGCCACTTTCAACCATGTGTCAGGTATAACGTAGAACATGGTGACCAGTTTTATTGGTGGTTAGCGACACTTTCAACAATGTTAGTTATAGCGTAGAACATTGTGACCAGTTTTATTGGTGTTTAACGACACTTTCAACAATGTGTCAGGTATTACGTAGAACATGGTGACCAGTTTTATTGGTGTTTAACAACACTTTCAACAATGTGTCAGGTATAACGTATAACATGGTGACCAGTTTTATTGGTGTTTAACGAAACTTTCAACAATGTGTCAGGTATTACGTAGAACATGGTGACCAGTTTTATTGGTGTTTAACAACACTTTCAACAATGTGTCAGGTATAGCGTATAACATGGTGACCAGTTTTATTGGTGTTTAACGACACTTTCAACAATGTGTCAAGTATAACGTAGAACATGGAGACCAATTTTATTGGTGTTTAACGACACTTTCAACAATGTGTCAGGTATAACGTATAATATGGCGTTCAGTTTCAACAATGTGTCAGGTATAACGTATAACATGATAACCAGTTTTATTGGTGTTTAACGACACTTTCAACAATGTTAGTTATAGCGTAGAACATGGTGACCAGTTTTATTGGTGTTTAAAGACACTTTCAACAATATGACAGGCATAACATAGAACATGGTGACCAGTTTTATTGGTGTTTAACGACACTTTCAACAATGTGTCAAGTATAACGTAGAACATGGTGACCAGTTTTATTGGTGTTTAACGCCACTTTAAGCAATGTGTCAGGTATAACGTAGAACATGGTGACCAGTTTTATTGGTGCTTAGCGACACTTTCAACAATGTGTCAAGCATAACGTTGAACATGGTGACCAGTTTTATTGGTGTTTAGCGACACTTTCAACAATGTGTCAAGTATAACATAGAACATGGTGAACAGTTTTATTGGTGTTTAACGCTACTTTATACAATGTTAATTATAGCATAGAATATGGTGGCCAGTTTTATTGGTGTTTAACGTCACTTTCAACAATGTGACAGGTATAAAGTATTACATGGTGTCCAGTTTTATTGGTGCTTAATGCCACTTTCAACAATGTTAGTTATAGTGTAGAACATTGTGACCAGTTTTATTGGTGTTTAACGACACTTTCAACAATGTGTCAGGTATAACGTATAACATGGTGACCAGTTTTATTGGTGTTTAACGAAACTTTCAACAATGTGTCAGGTATAACGTAGAACATGGTGACCAGTTTTATTGGTGGTTAGCGACACTTTCAACAATGTTAGTTATAGCGTAGAACATTGTGACCAGTTTTATTGGTGTTTAACGACACTTTCAACAATGTTAGTTATAGCGTAGAACATTGTGACCAGTTTTATTGGTGTTTAACGACACTTTCAACAATGTGTCAGGTATTACGTAGAACATGGTGACCAGTTTTATTGGTGTTTAACAACACTTTCAACAATGTGTCAGGTATAACGTATAACATGGTGACCAGTTTTATTGGTGTTTAACGAAACTTTCAACAATGTGTCAGGTATTACGTAGAACATGGTGACCAGTTTTATTGGTGTTTAACAACACTTTCAACAATGTGTCAGGTATAGCGTATAACATGGTGACCAGTTTTATTGGTGTTTAACGACACTTTCAACAATGTGTCAAGTATAACGTAGAACATGGAGACCAATTTTATTGGTGTTTAACGACACTTTCAACAATGTGTCAGGTATAACGTATAATATGGCATTCAGTTTCAACAATGTGTCAGGTATAGCGTATAACATGATAACCAGTTTTATTGGTGTTTAACGACACTTTCAACAATGTTAGTAATAGCGTAGAACATGGTGACCAGTTTTATTGGTGCTTAAAGACACTTTCAACAATATGTCAGGTATAACGTAGAACATGGTGACCAGTTTTATTGGTGTTTAAAGCCACTTTCAACAATGTGTCAGGTATAATGTAGAACATGGTGACCAGTTTTATTGGTGTTTAATGCCACTTTCAACAATATGTCAGGTATAACGTAGAACATGGTGACCAGTTTTATTGGTGTTTAATGACACTTTCAACAATGTGTCAGGTATAACGTAGAACATGGTGACCAGTTTTATTGGTGTTTAACGATTTTTTCAACAATGTGTCAAGTATAACGTAGAACATGGTGACCAATTTTATTGGTGTTTAACGCCACTTTAAATAATGTGTCAGTTATAACGTAGAACATGGTGACCAGTTTTATTGGTGTTTAACGACACTTTCAACAATGTGTCAAGTATAACGTAGAACATGGAGACCAATTTTATTGGTGTTTAACGACACTTTCAACAATGTGTCAGGTATAACGTATAATATGGCGTTCAGTTTCAACAATGTGTCAGGTATAACGTATAACATGATAACCAGTTTTATTGGTGTTTAACGACACTTTCAACAATGTTAGTTATAGCGTAGAACATGGTGACCAGTTTTATTGGTGTTGAAAGACACTTTCAACAATATGACAGGCATAACATAGAACATGGTGACCAGTTTTATTGGTGTTTAACGACACTTTCAACAATGTGTCAAGTATAACGTAGAACATGGTGACCAGTTTTATTGGTGTTTAACGCCACTTTAAGCAATGTGTCAGGTATAACGTAGAACATGGTGACCAGTTTTATTGGTGCTTAGCGACACTTTCAACAATGTGTCAAGTATAACGTTGAACATGGTGACCAGTTTTATTGGTGTTTAGCGACACTTTCAACAATGTGTCAAGTATAACATAGAACATGGTGAACAGTTTTATTGGTGTTTAACGCTACTTTATACAATGTTAATTATAGCATAGAATATGGTGGCCAGTTTTATTGGTGTTTAACGTCACTTTCAACAATGTGACAGGTATAAAGTATTACATGGTGTCCAGTTTTATTGGTGCTTAATGCCACTTTCAACAATGTTAGTTATAGTGTAGAACATGTTGGCCAGTTTTATTGGTGTTTAACGACTTTCAACAATGTGTCCGGTATAACGTATAACATGCTGGCCAGTTTTATTGGTGTTTAACGCCACTTTCAACCATGTGTCAGGTATAACGTAGAACATGGTGACCAGTTTTATTGGTGCTTAGCGACACTTTCAACAATGTTAGTTATAGCGTAGAACAAGGTGACCAGTTTTATTGGTGTTTAACTACACTTTCAACAATATGTCAGGTATAACGTAGAACATGGTGACCAGTTTTATTGGTGTTTAACGACACTTTCAAAAATGTGTCAGGTATAGCGTAAAACATGGTGACCAGTTTTATTGGTGTTTAACGCCACTTTAAGCAATGTGTCAGGTATAACGTAGAACATGGTGACCAGTTTTATTGGTGCTTAGCGACACTTTCAACAATGTGTCAAGTATAACGTTGAACATGGTGACCAGTTTTATTGGTGTTTAGTGACACTTTCAACAATGTGTCAAGTATAACATAGAACATGGTGAACAGTTTTATTGGTGTTTAACGCTACTTTATACAATGTTAATTATAGCATAGAATATGGTGGCCAGTTTTATTGGTGTTTAACGTCACTTTCAACAATGTGACAGGTATAAAGTATTACATGGTGTCCAGTTTTATTGGTGCTTAATGCCACTTTCAACAATGTTAGTTATAGTGTAGAACATGTTGGCCAGTTTTATTGGTGTTTAACGACTTTCAACAATGTGTCCGGTATAACGTATAACATACTGGCCAGTTTTATTGGTGTTTAACGCCACTTTCAACCATGTGTCAGGTATAACGTAGAACATGGTGACCAGTTTTATTGGTGCTTAGCGACACTTTCAACAATGTTAGTTATAGCGTAGAACAAGGTGACCAGTTTTATTGGTGTTTAACTACACTTTCAACAATATGTCAGGTATAACGTAGAACATGGTGACCAGTTTTATTGGTGTTTAACGACACTTTCAAAAATGTGTCAGGTATAGCGTAGAACATGGTGACCAGTTTTATTGGTGTTTAACGCCACTTTAAACAATGTGTCAGGTATAACGTAGAACATGGTGACCAGTTTTATTGGTGCTTAGTGACACTTTCAACAATGTGTCAAGTATAACGTTGAACATGGTGACCAGTTTTATTGGTGTTTAGCGACACTTTCAACAATGTGTCAAGTATAACATAGAACATGGTGAACAGTTTTATTGGTGTTTAACGCTACTTTCAACAATGTTAATTATAGCATAGAATATGGTGGCCAGTTTTATTGGTGTTTAACGTCACTTTCAACAATGTGACAGGTATAAAGTATTACATGGTGTCCAGTTTTATTGGTGCTTAATGCCACTTTCAACAATGTTAGTTATAGTGTAGAACATGTTGGCCAGTTTTATTGGTGTTTAACGACTTTCAACAATGTGTCCGGTATAACGTATAACATGCTGGCCAGTTTTATTGGTGTTTAACGCCACTTTCAACCATGTGTCAGGTATAACGTAGAACATGGTGACCAGTTTTATTGGTGCTTAGCGACACTTTCAACAATGTTAGTTATAGCGTAGAACAAGGTGACCAGTTTTATTGGTGTTTAACTACACTTTCAACAATATGTCAGGTATAACGTAGAACATGGTGACCAGTTTTATTGGTGTTTAACGACACTTTCAAAAATGTGTCAGGTATAGCGTAGAACATGGTGACCAGTTTTATTGGTGTTTAACGCCACTTTAAACAATGTGTCAGGTATAACGTAGAACATGGTGACCAGTTTTATTGGTGTTTAACGACACTTTCAACAATGTGTCAAGCATAACGTAGAACATGGTGACCAATTTTATTGGTGTTTAACGACACTTTCAACCATGTGTCAGGTATAACGTAGAACATGGTGACCAGTTTTATTGGTGTTTAACACCACTTTCAACAATGTTAGTTATAGCGTAGAACACGGTGACCAGTTTTATTGGTGTTTAGGGACACTTTCAACAATGTGTCAAATATAACATTGAACATGGTGACCAGTTTTATTGGTGTTTAGCGACACCTTCAACAATGTGTCAAGTATAACATTGAACATGGTGACCAGTTTTATTGGTGTTTAGCGACACTTTCAACAATGTGTCAAATATAACATTGAACATGGTGACCAGTTTTATTGGTGTTTAGCGACACCTTCAACAATGTGTCAAGTATAACATTGAACATGGTGACCAGTTTTATTGGTGCTTAACGCCACTTTCAACAATGTTAGTTATAGTGTAGAACATGTTGGCCAGTTTTATTGGTGTTTAACGACTTTCAACAATGTGTCCGGTATAACGTATAACATGCTGGCCAGTTTTATTGGTGTTTAACGCCACTTTCAACCATGTGTCAGGTATAACGTAGAACATGGTGACCAGTTTTATTGGTGGTTAGCGACACTTTCAACAATGTTAGTTATAGCGTAGAACATTGTGACCAGTTTTATTGGTGTTTAACGACACTTTCAACAATGTGTCAGGTATTACGTAGAACATGGTGACCAGTTTTATTGGTGTTTAACAACACTTTCAACAATGTGTCAGGTATAACGTATAACATGGTGACCAGTTTTATTGGTGTTTAACGAAACTTTCAACAATGTGTCAGGTATTACGTAGAACATGGTGACCAGTTTTATTGGTGTTTAACAACACTTTCAACAATGTGTCAGGTATAGCGTATAACATGGTGACCAGTTTTATTGGTGTTTAACGACACTTTCAACAATGTGTCAAGTATAACGTAGAACATGGAGACCAATTTTATTGGTGTTTAACGACACTTTCAACAATGTGTCAGGTATAACGTATAATATGGCGTTCAGTTTCAACAATGTGTCAGGTATAACGTATAACATGATAACCAGTTTTATTGGTGTTTAACGACACTTTCAACAATGTTAGTTATAGCGTAGAACATGGTGACCAGTTTTATTGGTGTTTAAAGACACTTTCAACAATATGACAGGCATAACATAGAACATGGTGACCAGTTTTATTGGTGTTTAACGCCACTTTAAGCAATGTGTCAGGTATAACGTAGAACATGGTGACCAGTTTTATTGGTGCTTAGCGACACTTTCAACAATGTGTCAAGCATAACGTTGAACATGGTGACCAGTTTTATTGGTGTTTAGCGACACTTTCAACAATGTGTCAAGTATAACATAGAACATGGTGAACAGTTTTATTGGTGTTTAACGCTACTTTATACAATGTTAATTATAGCATAGAATATGGTGGCCAGTTTTATTGGTGTTTAACGTCACTTTCAACAATGTGACAGGTATAAAGTATTACATGGTGTCCAGTTTTATTGGTGCTTAATGCCACTTTCAACAATGTTAGTTATAGTGTAGAACATTGTGACCAGTTTTATTGGTGTTTAACGACACTTTCAACAATGTGTCAGGTATAACGTATAACATGGTGACCAGTTTTATTGGTGTTTAACGAAACTTTCAACAATGTGTCAGGTATAACGTAGAACATGGTGACCAGTTTTATTGGTGGTTAGCGACACTTTCAACAATGTTAGTTATAGCGTAGAACATTGTGACCAGTTTTATTGGTGTTTAACGACACTTTCAACAATGTGTCAGGTATAGCGTATAACATGGTGACCAGTTTTATTGGTGTTTAACGAAACTTTCAACAATGTGTCAGGTATTACGTAGAACATGGTGACCAGTTTTATTGGTGTTTAACAACACTTTCAACAATGTGTCAGGTATAGCGTATAACATGGTGACCAGTTTTATTGGTGTTTAACGACACTTTCAACAATGTGTCAGGTATAGCTCGCCGCAATTTTTTTTATGTGCGCCCCCCCTAACTTGAAATCCTGTATCCGCCCCCGTAGAGTATACATATGACAACTAGTAACTGTTTCATCTAGTTCACCTTCTGTCTAGCTGGAATCAAACTCACAAAATGTAGTGTCATTGTTTTTACTGGTTCCTCTAATTTGTTTTTAAGGAGCGACCATTTAACTTGAAGGGGGGGTGTTATGGTTTTTTTGTTTCGTTCAGAAAAATTTTTTTCAGACAACACGAGAGTTAGAATATTTTTTTTTGTCGCGCACAGCGCCAAATTTTTTTTCCAGAATTTAACATTAAGTTATATGACAAAAATTCTGAATCAGATTATTTTTTTTTCCTCCACCAAAATCAGAATATTTTTTTCAGCAACATTGGGAATTTTTTTTTTCAGAAAAAAAACATACCCCCCCTCCCCTCTCCCTGCAAGTTAAATGGGTCGTCCCTAATCAGATGTACATTTTGTATATCTGGGTAGAAACGAATCTGTGTTTCCCGTTCGTGGATAAGTGTACTCGATTCAACATTATGTGATCAAGTTTGTCAGTTACATGTACTTGCGACAGGCCGGTGGTTTTCTCAGGTTTCCTCCACCAATAAAACTGACCGCCACTATATACATTGTAACTGAAATATCGTTGAAAGTGGCACTAAACACCATAAACCAACCACCCCATTCACTGGCTTAAACACTGTCACATTTTTTGTGCCCGTCTCAAGACCTGGATTTTCACCATCATCACTGTTTAAATTTTCTGTTCATAATTGATGTGTAATAAAAATCTAATCTTAAGATACAAGTGTAAAATATAATGAATATAAATAGTATTTAGTTGTTATATCTCTGTTTATTATATTCTTATGATGTTTTTTACAATACTTTTGGAATCTTTTGAAATAAAAAAATGCACATGTCCCCACTTATGAATTTGGGGATTAAGACATCAAACCAATTTTTTTTCTTATAAAAAATAAAACACAAATAAATATAAATATAAATAATATATATAATGACAACAGACATCTTGTGCAGGTATATCAATTCATACACTTTTAATGTCCAGATTTATCATATATCATCATTTAAAAAGATAAAAATGTCAGGTTTCTAAATAAATCATACAATTATCTGAAAATGTCATTTGTCCATACCTGTGTACATACAAAATATGATGCAACCAGGATACAGACTAACAGTACATGTACAAACTTATTTAAAAAATAAAATTGGCAGGTCTTCAAATATATCAAAGATCACCAAACAATCTTATTTTGTCATCTGTTTAAATTATCATACAACTTCTTTTAAAAGTAAAAATGTCAGCTGTACAAATTATTCTACAACTCAATTAAAACATAAAAATGTCATGATCAGGTGTCTAAAGTAAATTATTATAAAACTTCATTTTAAAATGAGAAATGTCAGCTGTCTAAATTATTATACAACTCCATTAAAACATAAAAATGTCAGGTGTCTAAAGTAAATTATTATAAAACCACATTTTAAAATGAGAAATGTCAGCTGTCAAATTATCATACAATTTCATTGAAATAAAATGTCAGTTTCTAAATTATTATAAAACTCCATTTAATTTAAAAAAAAATGGCAGGTGTCAAAAAGAAAAATGTCAGCTGTCAAATATAAATAATAAAACTTGATTCATTAAAGAAGTTTTACTTTGTGTATTGTTGCTCCTGACTGTTTATAACAACCCACCCATAATTGTCCCCTCATGTCAATGTCAAGTGATAAAGGATATTTAATCCCTGTGTCCTCCATTACTTTACATGTCAATATATCTCCTTGTTCAGATAAAACATGGAGGGCATGTGTATAACAGTCACACACAATGACCTATAATATGGCGTTCAGTTTTATTGGTGTTTAACGACACTTTCAACAATGTGTCAGGTATAACGTAGAACATGGTGACCAGTTTTATTGGTGTTTAACGACACTTTCAACAATGTGACAGGTATAAAGTATAACATGGTGACCAGTTTTATTGGTGCTTAACGCCACTTTCAACAATGTTAGTTATAGCGTAGAACATGTTGGCCTGTTGTATTGGTGTTTAACGACACTTTCAACAATGTGTCAGGTATAACGTATAACATGCTGACCAGTTTTATTGGTGTTTAACGCCACTTTCAACCATGTGTCAGGTATAACGTAGAACATGGTGACCAGTTTTATTGGTGCTTATCTACACTTTCAACAATGTTAGTTATAGTGTAGAACATGGTGACCAGTTTTATTGGTGTTTAATGCCACTTTCAACAATATGTCAGGTATAACGTAGAACATGTTGACCAGTTTTATTGGTGTTTAACGACACTTTCAACAATGTGTGAGGTATAACGTAGATCATGGTGACCAGTTTTATTGGTGTTTAACGACACTTTCAACAATGTGTCAAGTATAGCGTAGAACATGGTGACCAATATTATTGGTGTTTAACGCCACTTTAAAAAATGTGTCAGGTATAACGTAGAAAATGGTGACCAGTTTTATTGGTGTTTAACGACACTTTCAACAATGTGTCAAGTATAACGTAGAACATGGTGACCAATTTTATTGGTGTTTAACGACACTTTCAACCATGTGTCAGGTATAACGTAGAACATGGTGACCAGTTTTATTGGTGTTTAACACCATTTTCAACAATGTTAGTAATAGCGTAGAAGATGGTGATCAGTTTTATTGGTGTTTAACGAAACTGTCAACAATGTCAGGTATGGCATAGAACATGGTGACCAGTTTTATTGGTGTTGAACGACAGTGTCAACAATATGTCAGGTATAGCGTAGAAAATGGTGACCAGTTTTATTGGTGTTTAACGATATTTTCAACAATGAATCAGGTAAAACATAGAACATGGTGACCAGTTTTATTGGTGTTCAACGCCACTTTAAACAATGTGTCAGGTATAGCGTAGAACATGGTGACCAGTTTTATTGATGTTTAGCTACACTTTCAACAATGTGTCAAGTATAACGTAGAACATGGTGACCAGTTTTATTGATGTTTAACGACACTTTCAACAATGTGTCAGGTATAATGTAGAACATGGTGACCAGTTTTATTGGTGTTTAACGCCACTTTCAACAATGTGTCAGGTATAACGTAGAACATGGTGACCAATTTTATTGGTGTTTAACGACACTTTCAACAATATGTCAGGTATAACGTAGAACATGGTGACCAGTTTTATTGGTGTTTAACGACACTTTCAACAATGTGTCAGGTATAACGTAGAACATGGTGACAAGTTTTGTTGGTGTTTAAAGACACTTTCAACAATGTGTCAAGAATAACGTAGAACATGGTGACCAATTTTATTGGTGTTTAACGCCACTTTAAACAATGTGTCAGGTATAACGTAGAACATGGTGACCAGTTTTATTGGTGTTTAACGACACTTTCAACAATGTGTCAAGTATAACGTGGAACATGGTGACCAATTTTATTGGTGTTTAGCGACACTTTCAACCATGTGTCAGGTATAACGTAGAACATGGTGACCAATTTTATTGGTGTTTAACGACACTTTCAACAATATGTCAGGTATAACGTAGAACATGGTGACCAGTTTTATTGGTGTTTAAAGCCACTTTCAACAATGTGTCAGGTATAATGTAGAACATGGTGACCAGTTTTATTGGTGTTTAAAGCCACTTTCAACAATATGTCAGGTATAACGTAGAACATGGTGACCAGTTTTATTGGTGTTTAATGACACTTTCAACAATGTGTCAGGTATAACGTAGAACATGGTGACCAGTTTTATTGGTGTTTAACGATTTTTTCAACAATGTGTCAAGTATAACGTAGAACATGGTGACCAATTTTATTGGTGTTTAACGCCACTTTAAATAATGTGTCAGTTATAACGTAGAACATGGTGACCAGTTTTATTGGTGTTTAACGACACTTTCAACAATGTGTCAAGTATAACGTAGAACATGGAGACCAATTTTATTGGTGTTTAACGACACTTTCAACAATGTGTCAGGTATAACGTATAATATGGCGTTCAGTTTCAACAATGTGTCAGAAATAACGTATAACATGATAACCAGTTTTATTGGTGTTTAACGACACTTTCAACAATGTTAGTTATAGCGTAGAACATGGTGACCAGTTTTATTGGTGTTTAAAGACACTTTCAACAATATGACAGGCATAACATAGAACATGGTGACCAGTTTTATTGGTGTTTAACGACACTTTCAACAATGTGTCAAGTATAACGTAGAACATGGTGACCAGTTTTATTGGTGTTTAACGCCACTTTAAGCAATGTGTCAGGTATAACGTAGAACATGGTGACCAGTTTTATTGGTGCTTAGCGACACTTTCAACAATGTGTCAAGTATAACGTTGAACATGGTGACCAGTTTTATTGGTGTTTAGCGACACTTTCAACAATGTGTCAAGTATAACATAGAACATGGTGAACAGTTTTATTGGTGTTTAACGCTACTTTATACAATGTTAATTATAGCATAGAATATGGTGGCCAGTTTTATTGGTGTTTAACGTCACTTTCAAAAATGTGACAGGTATAAAGTATTACATGGTGTCCAGTTTTATTGGTGCTTAATGCCACTTTCAACAATGTTAGTTATAGTGTAGAACATGTTGGCCAGTTTTATTGGTGTTTAACGACTTTCAACAATGTGTCCGGTATAACGTATAACATGCTGGCCAGTTTTATTGGTGTTTAACGCCACTTTCAACCATGTGTCAGGTATAACGTAGAACAT
Source organism: Bathymodiolus brooksi (assembly GCA_963680875.1). NCBI lineage: Eukaryota > Metazoa > Mollusca > Bivalvia > Mytilida > Modiolidae > Bathymodiolus > Bathymodiolus brooksi. Next base: position 7,343,468 of record OY804583.1, on the reverse strand, counting down.
GGTGACCAGTTTTATTGATGCTTAGCGACACTTTCAACAATGTTAGTTATAGCGTAGAACAAGGTGACCAGTTTTATTGGTGTTTAACTACACTTTCAACAATATGTCAGGTATAACGTAGAACATGGTGACCAGTTTTATTGGTGTTTAACGACACTTTCAAAAATGTGTCAGGTATAGCGTAGAACATGGTGACCAGTTTTATTGGTGTTTAACGCCACTTTAAACAATGTGTCAGGTATAACGTAGAACATGGTGACCAGTTTTATTGGTGTTTAACGACACTTTCAACAATGTGTCAAGCATAACGTAGAACATGGTGACCAATTTTATTGGTGTTTAACGCCACTTTAAACAATGTGTCAGGTATAACGTAGAACATGGTGACCAGTTTTATTGGTGTTTAACGACACTTTCAACAATGTGTCAAGTATAACGTAGAACATGGTGACCAGTTTTATTGGTGTTTTACCAAACTTTCAACAATGTGTCAGGTGTAACGTAGAACATGGTGACCAGTTTTATTGGTGTTTAACGACACTTTCAACAATGTGTCAGGTATAATGTAGAACATGGTGACCAGTTTTATTGGTGTTTAATGCCACTTTCAACAATGTGTCAGGTATAACGTAGAACATGGTGACCAGTTTTATTGGTGCTTGACGACACTTTCAACAATGTGTCAGGTATAATGTAGAACATGGTGACCAGTTTTATTGGTGTTTAATGCCACTTTCAACAATGTGTCAGGTATAACGTAGAACATGGTGACCAATTTTATTTGTGTTTAACGACACTTTCAACAATATGTCAGGTATAGCGTAGAACATGGTGACCAGTTTTATTGGTGTTTAACGACACTTTCAACAATGTGTCAGGTATAACGTAGAACATGGTGACCAGTTTTATTGGTGTTTAACGACTTTTTCAACAATGTGTCAAGAATAACGTAGAACATGGTGACCAATTTTATTGGTGTTTAACGACACTTTAAACAATGTGTCAGGTATAACGTAGAACATGGTGACCAGTTTTATTGGTGTTTAACGACACTTTCAACAATGTGTCAAGTATAACGTAGAACATGGTGACCAATTTTATTGGTGTTTAACGACACTTTCAACCATGTGTCAGGTATAGCGTAGAACATGGTGACCAGTTTTATTGGTGTTTAACGATATTTTCAACAATGAATCAGGTAAAACATAGAACATGGTGACCAGTTTTATTGGTGTTCAACGCCACTTTCAACAATGTGTCAGGTATAGCGTAGAACATGGTGACCAGTTTTATTGATGTTTAGCTACACTTTCAACAATGTGTCAAGTATAACGTAGAACATGGTGACCAGTTTTATTGATGTTTAACGCCACTTTAAACAATGTGTCAGGTATAACGTAGAACATGGTGACCAGTTTTATTGATGTTTAACTACACTTTCAACAATGTGTCAGGTATAACGTAGAACATGGTGACCAGTTTTATTGGTGCTTGACGACACTTTCAACAATGTGTCAGGTATAATGTAGAACATGGTGACCAGTTTTATTGGTGTTTAAAGCCACTTTCAACAATGTGTCAGGTATAACGTAGAACATGGTGACCAATTTTATTGGTGTTTAACGACACTTTCAACAATATGTCAGGTATAACGTAGAACATGGTGACCAGTTTTATTGGTGTTTAACGACACTTTCAACAATGTGTCAGGTATAACGTAGAACATGGTGACAAGTTTTGTTGGTGTTTAAAGACACTTTCAACAATGTGTCAAGAATAACGTAGAACATGGTGACCAATTTTATTGGTGTTTAACGCCACTTTAAACAATGTGTCAGGTATAACGTAGAACATGGTGACCAGTTTTATTGGTGTTTAACGACACTTTCAACAATGTGTCAAGTATAACGTGGAACATGGTGACCAATTTTATTGGTGTTTAGCGACACTTTCAACCATGTGTCAGGTATAACGTAGAACATGGTGACCAATTTTATTGGTGTTTAACGACACTTTCAACAATGTGTCAGGTATAACGTAGAACATGGTGACCAGTTTTATTGGTGTTTAACGACACTTTCAACAATGTGTCAAGTATAACGTGGAACATGGTGACCAATTTTATTGGTGTTTAGCGACACTTTCAACCATGTGTCAGGTATAGCGTAGAACATGGTGACCAGTTTTATTGGTGTTTAACACCACTTTCAACAATGTTAGTTATAGCGTAGAAGATGGTGATCAGTTTTATTGGTGTTTAACGAAACTGTCAACAATGTCAGGTATGGCATAGAACATGGTGACCAGTTTTATTGGTGTTTAACGACAGTGTCAACAATATGTCAGGCATAGCGTAGAAAATGGTGACCAGTTTTATTGGTGTTTAACGATACTTTCAACAATGAATCAGGTAAAACATAGAACATGGTGACCAGTTTTATTGGTGTTTATCGCCACTTTTAACAATGTGTCAGGTATAGCGTAGAACATGGTGACCAGTTTTATTGATGTTTAACTACACTTTCAACAATGTGTCAAGAATAACGTAGAACATGGTGACCAGTTATATTGATGTTTAACGCCACTTTAAACAATGTGTCAGGTATAGCGTAGAACATGGTGACCAGTTTTATTGATGTTTAACTACACTTTCAACAATGTATCAGGTATAACGTAGAACATGGTGACCAGTTTTATTGGTGCTTGACGACACTTTCAACAATGTGTCAGGTATAATGTAGAACATGGTGACCAGTTTTATTGGTGTTTAACGACACTTTCAACAATGTGTCAGGTATAACGTAGAACATGGTTACCAATTTTCTTGGTGTTTAACGACACTTTCAACAATATGTCAGGTATAACGTAGAACATGGTGACCAGTTTTATTGGTGTTTTACGACACTATCAACAATGTGTCAGGTATAACGTAGAACATGGTGACCAGTTTTATTGGTGTTTAACGACACTTTCAACAATGTGTCAAGAATAACGTAGAACATGGTGACAATTTTATTGGTGTTTAACGCCACTTTAAACAATGTGTCAGGCATAGCGTAGAACATGGTGACCAGTTTTATTGGTGTTTAACGACACTTTCAACAATGTGTCAAGTATAACGTAGAACATGGTGACCAATTTTATTGGTGTTTAACGACACTTTCAACCATGTGTCAGGTATAACGTAGAGCATGGTGATCAGTTTTATTGGTGTTTAATGCCACTTTCAACAATGTGTCAGCTATAACGTAGAAGATGGTGACCAGTTTTATTGGTGTTTAACGACACTTTCAACAATGTTAGTTATAGCATAGAATATGGTGGCCAGTTTTATTGGCGTTTAACGCCACTTTCAACAATGTGACAGGTATAAAGTATAACATGGTGACCAGTTTTATTGGTGCTTATCGCCACTTTCAACAATGTTAGTTATAGCGTAGAACATGCTGGCCAGTTTTATTGGTGTTTAACGTCACTTTCAACCATGTGTCAGGTATAACGTAGAACATGGTGACCTATTTTATTGGTGCTTAACGACACTTTCAACAATGTTAGTTATAGCGTAGAACATGGTGACCAGTTTTAATGGTGTTTAACGAAACTGTCAACAATGTCAGGTATGGCATAGAACATGGTGACCAGTTTTATTGGTGTTTAACGACAGTGTCAACAATATGTCAGGTATAGCGTAGAAAATGGTGACCAGTTTTATTGGTGTTTAACGATACTTTCAACAATGAATCAGGTAAAACATAGAACATGGTGACCAGTTTTATTGGTGTTTAACGACACTTTCAACAATGTGTCAAATATAACGTAGAACATGGTGACCAATTTTATTGGTGTTTAACGACACTTTCAACCATGTGTCAGGTATAGCGTAGAACATGGTGACCAGTTTTATTGGTGTTTAACACCACTTTCAACAATGTTAGTTATAGCGTAGAAGATGGTGATCAGTTTTATTGGTGTTTAACGAAACTGTCAACAATGTCAGGTATGGCATAGAACATGGTGACCAGTTTTATTGGTGTTTAACGACAGTGTCAACAATATGTCAGGCATAGCGTAGAAAATGGTGACCAGTTTTATTGGTGTTTAACGATACTTTCAACAATGAATCAGGTAAAACATAGAACATGGTGACCAGTTTTATTGGTGTTTATCGCCACTTTTAACAATGTGTCAGGTATAGCGTAGAACATGGTGACCAGTTTTATTGATGTTTAACTACACTTTCAACAATGTGTCAAGAATAACGTAGAACATGGTGACCAGTTATATTGATGTTTAACGCCACTTTAAACAATGTGTCAGGTATAGCGTAGAACATGGTGACCAGTTTTATTGATGTTTAACTACACTTTCAACAATGTATCAGGTATAACGTAGAACATGGTGACCAGTTTTATTGGTGCTTGACGACACTTTCAACAATGTGTCAGGTATAATGTAGAACATGGTGACCAGTTTTATTGGTGTTTAACGACACTTTCAACAATGTGTCAGGTATAACGTAGAACATGGTTACCAATTTTCTTGGTGTTTAACGACACTTTCAACAATATGTCAGGTATAACGTAGAACATGGTGACCAGTTTTATTGGTGTTTTACGACACTATCAACAATGTGTCAGGTATAACGTAGAACATGGTGACCAGTTTTATTGGTGTTTAACGACACTTTCAACAATGTGTCAAGAATAACGTAGAACATGGTGACAATTTTATTGGTGTTTAACGCCACTTTAAACAATGTGTCAGGCATAGCGTAGAACATGGTGACCAGTTTTATTGGTGTTTAACGACACTTTCAACAATGTGTCAAGTATAACGTAGAACATGGTGACCAATTTTATTGGTGTTTAACGACACTTTCAACCATGTGTCAGGTATAACGTAGAGCATGGTGATCAGTTTTATTGGTGTTTAATGCCACTTTCAACAATGTGTCAGCTATAACGTAGAAGATGGTGACCAGTTTTATTGGTGTTTAACGACACTTTCAACAATGTTAGTTATAGCATAGAATATGGTGGCCAGTTTTATTGGCGTTTAACGCCACTTTCAACAATGTGACAGGTATAAAGTATAACATGGTGACCAGTTTTATTGGTGCTTATCGCCACTTTCAACAATGTTAGTTATAGCGTAGAACATGCTGGCCAGTTTTATTGGTGTTTAACGTCACTTTCAACCATGTGTCAGGTATAACGTAGAACATGGTGACCTATTTTATTGGTGCTTAACGACACTTTCAACAATGTTAGTTATAGCGTAGAACATGGTGACCAGTTTTAATGGTGTTTAACGAAACTGTCAACAATGTCAGGTATGGCATAGAACATGGTGACCAGTTTTATTGGTGTTTAACGACAGTGTCAACAATATGTCAGGTATAGCGTAGAAAATGGTGACCAGTTTTATTGGTGTTTAACGATACTTTCAACAATGAATCAGGTAAAACATAGAACATGGTGACCAGTTTTATTGGTGTTTAACGCCACTTTCAACAATGTGTCAGGTATAGCGTAGAACATGGTGACCAGTTTTATTGATGTTTAAATACACTTTCAACAATGTGTCAAGTATAACGTGGAACATGGTGACCAGTTTTATTGATGTTTAACGCCACTTTAAACAATGCGTCAGGTATAACGTGGAACATGGTGACCAGTTTTATTGGTGTTTAATGACACTTTCAATAATGTGTCAAGTATAACGTAGAACATGGTGACCAGTTTTATTGGTGTTTAATGACACTTTCAACAATGTGTCAAGTATAACGTAGAACATGGTGACCAGTTTTATTGATGTTTAACGCCACTTTAAACAATGTGTCAGGTATAGCGTAGAACATGGTGACCAGTTTTATTGATGTTTAACTACACTTTCAACAATGTATCAGGTATAATGTAGAACATGGTGACCAGTTTTATTGGTGCTTGACGACACTTTCAACAATGTGTCAGGTATAATGTAGAACATGGTGACCAGTTTTATTGGTGTTTAACGCCACTTTCAACAATGTGTCAGGTATAACGTAGAACATGGTTACCAATTTTATTGGTGTTTAACGACACTTTCAACAATATGTCAGGTATAACGTAGAACATGGTGATCAGTTTTATTGGTGTTTAACGCCACTTTAAACAATGTGTCAGGTATAACGTAGAACATGGTGACCAGTTTTATTGGTGCTTAGCGACACTTTCAACAATGTGTCAAATATAACATTGAACATGGTGACCAGTTTTATTGGTGTTTAGCGGCACCTTCAACAATGTGTCAAGTATAACATTGAACATGGTGACCAGTTTTATTGGTGCTTAACGCCACTTTCAACAATGTTAGTTATAGTGTAGAACATGTTGGCCAGTTTTATTGGTGTTTAACGACTTTCAACAATGTGTCCGGTATAACGTATAACATGCTGGCCAGTTTTATTGGTGTTTAACGCCACTTTCAACCATGTGTCAGGTATAACGTAGAACATGGTGACCAGTTTTATTGGTGGTTAGCGACACTTTCAACAATGTTAGTTATAGCGTAGAACATTGTGACCAGTTTTATTGGTGTTTAACGACACTTTCAACAATGTGTCAGGTATTACGTAGAACATGGTGACCAGTTTTATTGGTGTTTAACAACACTTTCAACAATGTGTCAGGTATAGCGTATAACATGGTGACCAGTTTTATTGGTGTTTAACGAAACTTTCAACAATGTGTCAGGTATTACGTAGAACATGGTGACCAGTTTTATTGGTGTTTAACAACACTTTCAACAATGTGTCAGGTATAGCGTATAACATGGTGACCAGTTTTATTGGTGTTTAACGACACTTTCAACAATGTGTCAGGTATAGCTCGCCGCAATTTTTTTTATGTGCGCCCCCCCTAACTTGAAATCCTGTATCCGCCCCCGTAGAGTATACATATGACAACTAGTAACTGTTTTATCTAGTTCACCTTCTGTCTAGCTGGAATCAAACTCACAAAATGTAGTGTCATTTTTTTTACTGGTTCCTCTAATTTGTTTTTAAGGAGCGACCATTTAACTTGAAGGGGGGGTGTTATGGTTTTTTTGTTTCGTTCAGAAAAAAATTTTTCAGACAACACGAGAGTTAGAATATTTTTTTTTGTCGCGCACAGCGCCAAATTTTTTTTCCAGAATTTAACATTAAGTTATATGACAAAAATTCTGAATCAGATTATTTTTTTTTCCTCCACCAAAATCAGAATATTTTTTTCAGCAACATTGGGAATTTTTTTTTTTAGAAAAAAAACATACCCCCCCTCCCCTCTCCCTGCAAGTTAAATGGGTCGTCCCTAATCAGATGTACATTTTGTATATCTGGGTAGAAACGAATCTGTGTTTCCCGTTCGTGGATAAGTGTACTCGATTCAACATTATGTGATCAAGTTTGTCAGTTACATGTACTTGCGACAGGCCGGTGGTTTTCTCAGGTTTCCTCCACCAATAAAACTGACCGCCACTATATACATTGTAACTGAAATATCGTTGAAAGTGGCACTAAACACCATAAACCAACCACCCCATTCACTGGCTTAAACACTGTCACATTTTTTGTGCCCGTCTCAAGACCTGGATTTTCACCATCATCACTGTTTAAATTTTCTGTTCATAATTGATGTGTAATAAAAATCTAATCTTAAGATACAAGTGTAAAATATAATGAATATAAATAGTATTTAGTTGTTATATCTCTGTTTATTATATTCTTATGATGTTTTTTACAATACTTTTGGAATCTTTTGAAATAAAAAAATGCACATGTCCCCACTTATGAATTTGGGGATTAAGACATCAAACCAATTTTTTTTCTTATAAAAAATAAAACACAAATAAATATAAATATAAATAATATATATAATGACAACAGACATCTTGTGCAGGTATATCAATTCATACACTTTTAATGTCCAGATTTATCATATATCATCATTTAAAAAGATAAAAATGTCAGGTTTCTAAATAAATCATACAATTATCTGAAAATGTCATTTGTCCATACCTGTGTACATACAAAATATGATGCAACCAGGATACAGACTAACAGTACATGTACAAACTTATTTAAAAAATAAAATTGGCAGGTCTTCAAATATATCAAAGATCACCAAACAATCTTATTTTGTCATCTGTTTAAATTATCATACAACTTCTTTTAAAAGTAAAAATGTCAGCTGTACAAATTATTCTACAACTCAATTAAAACATAAAAATGTCATGATCAGGTGTCTAAAGTAAATTATTATAAAACTTCATTTTAAAATGAGAAATGTCAGCTGTCTAAATTATTATACAACTCCATTAAAACATAAAAATGTCAGGTGTCTAAAGTAAATTATTATAAAACCACATTTTAAAATGAGAAATGTCAGCTGTCAAATTATCATACAATTTCATTGAAATAAAATGTCAGTTTCTAAATTATTATAAAACTCCATTTAATTTAAAAAAAAATGGCAGGTGTCAAAAAGAAAAATGTCAGCTGTCAAATATAAATAATAAAACTTGATTCATTAAAGAAGTTTTACTTTGTGTATTGTTGCTCCTGACTGTTTATAACAACCCACCCATAATTGTCCCCTCATGTCAATGTCAAGTGATAAAGGATATTTAATCCCTGTGTCCTCCATTACTTTACATGTCAATATATCTCCTTGTTCAGATAAAACATGGAGGGCATGTGTATAACAGTCACACACAATGACCTATAATATGGCGTTCAGTTTTATTGGTGTTTAACGACACTTTCAAACATGTGTCAGGTATAACGTAGAACATGGTGACCAGTTTTATTGGTGTTTAACGACACTTTCAACAATGTGACAGGTATAACGTAGAACATGGTGACCAATTTTATTGGTGTTTAATGCCACTTTCAACAATATGTCAGGTATAACGTAGAACATGTTGACCAGTTTTATTGGTGTTTAACGACACTTTCAACAATGTGTGAGGTATAACGTAGATCATGGTGACCAGTTTTATTGGTGTTTAACGACACTTTCAACAATGTGTCAAGTATAGCGTAGAACATGGTGACCAATATTATTGGTGTTTAACGCCACTTTAAAAAATGTGTCAGGTATAACGTAGAAAATGGTGACCAGTTTTATTGGTGTTTAACGACACTTTCAACAATGTGTCAAGTATAACGTAGAACATGGTGACCAATTTTATTGGTGTTTAACGACACTTTCAACCATGTGTCAGGTATAACGTAGAACATGGTGACCAGTTTTATTGGTGTTTAACACCATTTTCAACAATGTTAGTAATAGCGTAGAAGATGGTGATCAGTTTTATTGGTGTTTAACGAAACTGTCAACAATGTCAGGTATGGCATAGAACATGGTGACCAGTTTTATTGGTGTTGAACGACAGTGTCAACAATATGTCAGGTATAGCGTAGAAAATGGTGACCAGTTTTATTGGTGTTTAACGATATTTTCAACAATGAATCAGGTAAAACATAGAACATGGTGACCAGTTTTATTGGTGTTTAACGCCACTTTAAACAATGTGTCAGGTATAGCGTAGAACATGGTGACCAGTTTTATTGATGTTTAACTACACTTTCAACAATGTGTCAAGTATAACGTAGAACATGGTGACCAGTTTTATTGATGTTTAACGCCACTTTAAACAATGTGTCAGGTATAACGTAGAACATGGTGACCAGTTTTATTGATGTTTAACTACACTTTCAACAATGTGTCAGGTATAACGTAGAACATGGTGACCAGTTTTATTGGTGCTTGACGACACTTTCAACAATGTGTCAGGTATAATGTAGAACATGGTGACCAGTTTTATTGGTGTTTAACGCCACTTTCAACAATGTGTCAGGTATAACGTAGAACATGGTGACCAATTTTATTGGTGTTTAACGACACTTTCAACAATATGTCAGGTATAACGTAGAACATGGTGACCAGTTTTATTGGTGTTTAACGACACTTTCAACAATGTGTCAGGTATAACGTAGAACATGGTGACAAGTTTTGTTGGTGTTTAACGACACTTTCAACAATGTGTCAAGAATAACGTAGAACATGGTGACCAATTTTATTGGTGTTTAACGCCACTTTAAACAATGTGTCAGGTATAACGTAGAACATGGTGACCAGTTTTATTGGTGTTTAACGACACTTTCAACAATGTGTCAAGTATAACGTGGAACATGGTGACCAATTTTATTGGTGTTTAGCGACACTTTCAACCATGTGTCAGGTATAACGTAGAACATGGTGACCAATTTTATTGGTGTTTAACGACACTTTCAACAATATGTCAGGTATAACGTAGAACATGGTGACCAGTTTTATTGGTGTTTAAAGCCACTTTCAACCTTGTGTCAGGTATAATGTAGAACATGGTGACCAGTTTTATTGGTGTTTAAAGCCACTTTCAACAATATGTCAGGTATAACGTAGAACATGGTGACCAGTTTTATTGGTGTTTAATGACACTTTCAACAATGTGTCAGGTATAACGTAGAACATGGTGACCAGTTTTATTAGTGTTTAACGATTTTTTCAACAATGTGTCAAGTATAACGTAGAACATGGTGACCAATTTTATTGGTGTTTAACGCCACTTTAAATAATGTGTCAGTTATAACGTAGAACATGGTGACCAGTTTTATTGGTGTTTAACGACACTTTCAACAATGTGTCAAGTATAACGTAGAACATGGAGACCAATTTTATTGGTGTATAACGACACTTTCAACAATGTGTCAGGTATAACGTATAATATGGCGTTCAGTTTCAACAATGTGTCAGATATAACGTATAACATGATAACCAGTTTTATTGGTGTTTAACGACACTTTCAACAATGTTAGCTATAGCTTAGAACATGGTGACCAGTTTTATTGGTGTTTAAAGACACTTTCAACAATATGACAGGCATAACATAGAACATGGTGACCAGTTTTATTGGTGTTTAACGACACTTTCAACAATGTGTCAAGTATAACGTAGAACATGGTGACCAGTTTTATTGGTGTTTAACGCCACTTTAAGCAATGTGTCAGGTATAACGTAGAACATGGTGACCAGTTTTATTGGTGCTTAGCGACACTTTCAACAATGTGTCAAGTATAACGTTGAACATGGTGACCAGTTTTATTGGTGTTTAGCGACACTTTCAACAATGTGTCAAGTATAACATAGAACATGGTGAACAGTTTTATTGGTGTTTAACGCTACTTTATACAATGTTAATTATAGCATAGAATATGGTGGCCAGTTTTATTGGTGTTTAACGTCACTTTCAAAAATGTGACAGGTATAAAGTATTACATGGTGTCCAGTTTTATTGGTGCTTAATGCCACTTTCAACAATGTTAGTTATAGTGTAGAACATGTTGGCCAGTTTTATTGGTGTTTAACGACTTTCAACAATGTGTCCGGTATAACCTATAACATGCTGGCCAGTTTTATTGGTGTTTAACGCCACTTTCAACCATGTGTCAGGTATAACGTAGAACATGGTGACCAGTTTTATTGATGCTTAGCGACACTTTCAACAATGTTAGTTATAGCGTAGAACAAGGTGACCAGTTTTATTGGTGTTTAACTACACTTTCAACAATATGTCAGGTATAACGTAGAACATGGTGACCAGTTTTATTGGTGTTTAACGACACTTTCAAAAATGTGTCAGGTATAGCGTAGAACATGGTGACCAGTTTTATTGGTGTTTAACGCCACTTTAAACAATGTGTCAGGTATAACGTAGAACATGGTGACCAGTTTTATTGGTGTTTAACGACACTTTCAACAATGTGTCAAGCATAACGTAGAACATGGTGACCAATTTTATTGGTGTTTAACGCCACTTTAAACAATGTGTCAGGTATAACGTAGAACATGGTGACCAGTTTTATTGGTGTTTAACGACACTTTCAACAATGTGTCAAGTATAACGTAGAACATGGTGACCAGTTTTATTGGTGTTTTACCACACTTTCAACAATGTGTCAGGTATAACGTAGAACATGGTGACCAGTTTTATTGGTGTTTAACGACACTTTCAACAATGTGTCAGGTATAATGTAGAACATGGTGACCAGTTTTATTGGTGTTTAATGCCACTTTCAACAATGTGTCAGGTATAACGTAGAACATGGTGACCAGTTTTATTGGTGCTTGACGACACTTTCAACAATGTGTCAGGTATAATGTAGAACATGGTGACCAGTTTTATTGGTGTTTAATGCCACTTTCAACAATGTGTCAGGTATAACGTAGAACATGGTGACCAATTTTATTTGTGTTTAACGACACTTTCAACAATATGTCAGGTATAGCGTAGAACATGGTGACCAGTTTTATTGGTGTTTAACGACTTTTTCAACAATGTGTCAAGAATAACGTAGAACATGGTGACCAATTTTATTGGTGTTTAACGACACTTTAAACAATGTGTCAGGTATAACGTAGAACATGGTGACCAGTTTTATTGGTGTTTAACGACACTTTCAACAATGTGTCAAGTATAACGTAGAACATGGTGACCAATTTTATTGGTGTTTAACGACACTTTCAACCATGTGTCAGGTATAGCGTAGAACATGGTGACCAGTTTTATTGGTGTTTAACACCACTTTCAACAATGTTAGTTATAGCGTAGAAGATGGTGATCAGTTTTATTGGTGTTTAACGAAACTGTCAACAATGTCAGGTATGGCATAGAACATGGTGACCAGTTTTATTGGTGTTTAACGACAGTGTCAACAATATGTCAGGCATAGCGTAGAAAATGGTGACCAGTTTTATTGGTGTTTAACGATACTTTCAACAATGAATCAGGTAAAACATAGAACATGGTGACCAGTTTTATTGGTGTTTATCGCCACTTTTAACAATGTGTCAGGTATAGCGTAGAACATGGTGACCAGTTTTATTGATGTTTAACTACACTTTCAACAATGTGTCAAGTATAACGTAGAACATGGTGACCAGTTATATTGATGTTTAACGCCACTTTAAGCAATGTGTCAGGTATAGCGTAGAACATGGTGACCAGTTTTATTGATGTTTAACTACACTTTCAACAATGTATCAGGTATAACGTAGAACATGGTGACCAGTTTTATTGGTGCTTGACGACACTTTCAACAATGTGTCAGGTATAATGTAGAACATGGTGACCAGTTTTATTGGTGTTTAACGCCACTTTCAACAATGTGTCAGGTATAACGTAGAACATGGTTACCAATTTTCTTGGTGTTTAACGACACTTTCAACAATATGTCAGGTATAACGTAGAACATGGTGACCAGTTTTATTGGTGTTTTACGACACTATCAACAATGTGTCAGGTATAACGTAGAACATGGTGACCAGTTTTATTGGTGTTTAACGACACTTTCAACAATGTGTCAAGAATAACGTAGAACATGGTGACAATTTTATTGGTGTTTAACGCCACTTTAAACAATGTGTCAGGCATAGCGTAGAACATGGTGACCAGTTTTATTGGTGTTTAACGACACTTTCAACAATGTGTCAAGTATAACGTAGAACATGGTGACCAATTTTATTGGTGTTTAACGACACTTTCAACCATGTGTCAGGTATAACGTAGAGCATGGTGATCAGTTTTATTGGTGTTTAATGCCACTTTCAACAATGTGTCAGCTATAACGTAGAAGATGGTGACCAGTTTTATTGGTGTTTAACGACACTTTCAACAATGTTAGTTATAGCATAGAATATGGTGGCCAGTTTTATTGGCGTTTAACGCCACTTTCAACAATGTGACAGGTATAAAGTATAACATGGTGACCAGTTTTATTGGTGCTTATCGCCACTTTCAACAATGTTAGTTATAGCGTAGAACATGCTGGCCAGTTTTATTGGTGTTTAACGTCACTTTCAACCATGTGTCAGGTATAACGTAGAACATGGTGACCTATTTTATTGGTGCTTAACGACACTTTCAACAATGTTAGTTATAGCGTAGAACATGGTGACCAGTTTTAATGGTGTTTAACGAAACTGTCAACAATGTCAGGTATGGCATAGAACATGGTGACCAGTTTTATTGGTGTTTAACGACAGTGTCAACAATATGTCAGGTATAGCGTAGAAAATGGTGACCAGTTTTATTGGTGTTTAACAATACTTTCAACAATGAATCAGGTAAAACATAGAACATGGTGACCAGTTTTATTGGTGTTTAACGCCACTTTCAACAATGTGTCAGGTATAGCGTAGAACATGGTGACCAGTTTTATTGATGTTTAAATACACTTTCAACAATGTGTCAAGTATAACGTAGAACATGGTGACCAGTTTTATTGATGTTTAGCGCCACTTTAAACAATGTGTCAGGTATAACGTGGAACATGGTGACCAGTTTTATTGGTGTTTAATGACACTTTCAATAATGTGTCAAGTATAACGTAGAACATGGTGACCAGTTTTATTGGTGTTTAATGACACTTTCAACAATGTGTCAAGTATAACGTAGAACATGGTGACCAGTTTTATTGATGTTTAACGCCACTTTAAACAATGTGTCAGGTATAGCGTAGAACATGGTGACCAGTTTTATTGATGTTTAACTACACTTTCAACAATGTATCAGGTATAATGTAGAACATGGTGACCAGTTTTATTGGTGCTAGACGACACTTTCAACAATGTGTCAGGTATAATGTAGAACATGGTGACCAGTTTTATTGGTGTTTAACGCCACTTTCAACAATGTGTCAGGTATAACGTAGAACATGGTTACCAATTTTATTGGTGTTTAACGACACTTTCAACAATATGTCAGGTATAACGTAGAACATGGTGATCAGTTTTATTGGTGTTTAACGCCACTTTAAACAATGTGTCAGGTATAACGTAGAACATGGTGACCAGTTTTATTGGTGTTTAATGACACTTTCAACAATGTGTCAAGTATAACGTAGAACATGGTGACCAGTTTTATTGGTGTTTAACGACTTTTTCAACAATGTGTCAAGAATAACGTAGAACATGGTGACCAATTTTATTGGTGTTTAACGACACTTTAAACAATGTGTCAGGTATAACGTAGAACATGGTGACCAGTTTTATTGGTGTTTAACGACACTTTCAACAATGTGTCAAATATAACGTAGAACATGGTGACCAATTTTATTGGTGTTTAACGACACTTTCAACCATGTGTCAGGTATAGCGTAGAACATGGTGACCAGTTTTATTGGTGTTTAACACCACTTTCAACAATGTTAGTTATAGCGTAGAAGATGGTGATCAGTTTTATTGGTGTTTAACGAAACTGTCAACAATGTCAGGTATGGCATAGAACATGGTGACCAGTTTTATTGGTGTTTAACGACAGTGTCAACAATATGTCAGGCATAGCGTAGAAAATGGTGACCAGTTTTATTGGTGTTTAACGATACTTTCAACAATGAATCAGGTAAAACATAGAACATGGTGACCAGTTTTATTGGTGTTTATCGCCAATTTTAACAATGTGTCAGGTATAGCATAGAACATGGTGACCAGTTTTATTGATGTTTAAGTACACTTTCAACAATGTGTCAAGTATAACGTAGAACATGGTGACCAGTTATATTGATGTTTAACGCCACTTTAAACAATGTGTCAGGTATAGCGTAGAACATGGTGACCAGTTTTATTGATGTTTAACTACACTTTCAACAATGTATCAGGTATAACGTAGAACATGGTGACCAGTTTTATTGGTGCTTGACGACACTTTCAACAATGTGTCAGGTATAATGTAGAACATGGTGACCAGTTTTATTGGTGTTTAACGCCACTTTCAACAATGTGTCAGGTATAACGTAGAACATGGTTACCAATTTTCTTGGTGTTTAACGACACTTTCAACAATATGTCAGGTATAACGTAGAACATGGTGACCAGTTTTATTGGTGTTTTACGACACTATCAACAATGTGTCAGGTATAACGTAGAACATGGTGACCAGTTTTATTGGTGTTTAACGACACTTTCAACAATGTGTCAAGAATAACGTAGAACATGGTGACAATTTTATTGGTGTTTAACGCCACTTTAAACAATGTGTCAGGCATAGCGTAGAACATGGTGACCAGTTTTATTGGTGTTTAACGACACTTTCAACAATGTGTCAAGTATAACGTAGAACATGGTGACCAATTTTATTGGTGTTTAACGACACTTTCAACCATGTGTCAGGTATAACGTAGAGCATGGTGATCAGTTTTATTGGTGTTTAATGCCACTTTCAACAATGTGTCAGCTATAACGTAGAAGATGGTGACCAGTTTTATTGGTGTTTAACGACACTTTCAACAATGTTAGTTATAGCATAGAATATGGTGGCCAGTTTTATTGGCGTTTAACGCCACTTTCAACAATGTGACAGGTATAAAGTATAACATGGTGACCAGTTTTATTGGTGCTTATCGCCACTTTCAACAATGTTAGTTATAGCGTAGAACATGCTGGCCAGTTTTATTGGTGTTTAACGTCACTTTCAACCATGTGTCAGGTATAACGTAGAACATGGTGACCTATTTTATTGGTGCTTAACGACATTTTCAACAATGTTAGTTATAGCGTAGAACATGGTGACCAGTTTTAATGGTGTTTAACGAAACTGTCAACAATGTCAGGTATGGCATAGAACATGGTGACCAGTTTTATTGGTGTTTAACGACAGTGTCAACAATATGTCAGGTATAGCGTAGAAAATGGTGACCAGTTTTATTGGTGTTTAACGATACTTTCAACAATGAATCAGGTAAAACATAGAACATGGTGACCAGTTTTATTGGTGTTTAACGCCACTTTCAACAATGTGTCAGGTATAGCGTAGAACATGGTGACCAGTTTTATTGATGTTTAAATACACTTTCAACAATGTGTCAAGTATAACGTAGAACATGGTGACCAGTTTTATTGATATTTAACGCCACTTTAAACAATGTGTCAGGTATAACGTGGAACATGGTGACCAGTTTTATTGGTGTTTAATGACACTTTCAATAATGTGTCAAGTATAACGTAGAACATGGTGACCAGTTTTATTGGTGTTTAATGACACTTTCAACAATGTGTCAAGTATAACGTAGAACATGGTGACCAGTTTTATTGATGTTTAACGCCACTTTAAACAATGTGTCAGGTATAGCGTAGAACATGGTGACCAGTTTTATTGATGTTTAACTACACTTTCAACAATGTATCAGGTATAATGTAGAACATGGTGACCAGTTTTATTGGTGCTTGACGACACTTTCAACAATGTGTCAGGTATAACGTAGAACATGGTGATCAGTTTTATTGGTGTTTAACGCCACTTTAAACAATGTGTCAGGTATAACGTAGAACATGGTGACCAGTTTTATTGGTGTTTAATGACACTTTCAACAATGTGTCAAGTATAACGTAGAACATGGTGACCAGTTTTATTGGTGTTTAACGCCACTTTAAACAATGTGTCAGGTATAACGTAGAACATGGTGACCAGTTTTATTGGTGTTTAATGACACTTTCAACAATGTGTCAAGTATAACGAAGAACATGGTGACCAATTTTATTGGTGTTTAACGACACTTTCAACCATGTGTCAGGTATAACGTAGAACATGGTGACCAGTTTTATTGGTGTTTAACACCACTTTCAACAATGTTATTTATAGCGTAGAACATGGTGATCAGTTTTATTGGTGTTTAATTCCACTTTCAACAATGTGTCAGGTATAATGTAGAAGATGGTGACCAGTTTTATTGGTGTTTAACGACACTTTCAACAATGTTAGTTATAGCATAGAATATGGTGGTCAGTTTTATTGGTGTTTAACGCCACTTTCAACAATGTGACAGGTATAAAGTATAACATGGTGACCAGTTTTATTGGTGCTTATCGCCACTTTCAACAATGTTAGTTATAGCGTAGAACATGCTGGCTAGTTTTATTGGTGTTTAACGTCACTTTCAACCATGTGTCAGGTATAACGTAGAACATGGTGACCTATTTTATTGGTGTTTAATGACACTTTCAACAATGTGTCAAGTATATCGTAGAACATGATGACCAGTTTTATTGATGTTTAACGCCACTTCAAACAATGTGTCAGGTATAGCGTAGAACATGGTGACCAGTTTTATTGATGTTTAACTACACTTTCAACAATGTATCAGGTATAACGTAGAACATGGTGACCAGTTTTATTGGTGCTTGATGACACTTTCAACAATGTGTCAGGTATAATGTAGAACATGGTGACCAGTTTTATTGGTGTTTAACGCCACTTTCAACAATGTGTCAGGTATAACGTAGAACATGGTTATCAATTTTATTGGTGTTTAACGACACTTTCAACAATATGTCAGGTATAACGTAGAACATGGTGATCAGTTTTATTGGTGTTTTACGACACTTTCAACAATGTGTCAGGTATAACGTAGAACATGGTGACCAGTTTTATTGGTGTTTAACGCCACTTTAAACAATGTGTCAGGTATAACGTAGAACATGGTGACCAGTTTTATTGGTGTTTAATGACACTTTCAACAATGTGTCAAGTATAACGAAGAACATGGTGACCAATTTTATTGGTGTTTAACGACACTTTCAACCATGTGTCAGGTATAAC
The DNA here is from genome assembly GCA_963680875.1 of Bathymodiolus brooksi. Lineage (NCBI taxonomy): Eukaryota > Metazoa > Mollusca > Bivalvia > Mytilida > Modiolidae > Bathymodiolus > Bathymodiolus brooksi. Next base: position 7,324,811 of record OY804583.1, on the reverse strand, counting down.
GTAGAACATGGTGACCAGTTTTATTGGTGTTTAACACCACTTTCAACAATGTTATTTATAGCGTAGAACATGGTGATCAGTTTTATTGGTGTTTAATGCCACTTTCAACAATGTGTCAGGTATAACGTAGAAGATGGTGACCAGTTTTATTGGTGTTTAGCGACACTTTCAACAATGTTAGTTATAGCATAGAATATGGTGGTCAGTTTTATTGGTGTTTAACGCCACTTTCAACAATGTGACAGGTATAAAGTATAACATGGTGACCAGTTTTATTGGTGTTTAGCGACACTTTCAACAATGTGTCAAGTATAACATAGAACATGGTGAACAGTTTTATTGGTGTTTAACGCTACTTTAAACAATGTTAGTTATAGCATAGAATATGGTGGCCAGTTTTATTGGTGTTTAACGTCACTTTCAACAATGTGACAGGTATAAAGTATTACATGGTGACCAGTTTTATTGGTGCTTAACCCCACTTTCAACAATGTTAGTTATAGTGTAGAACATGTTGGCCAGTTTTATTGGTGTTTAACGACTTTCAACAATGTGTCCGGTATAACGTATAACATGCTGGCCAGTTTTATTGGTGTTTAACTCCACTTTCAACCATGTGTCAGGTATAACGTAGAACATGGTGACCAGTTTTATTGGTGCTTAGCGACACTTTCAACAATGTTAGTTATAGCGTAGAACATGGTGACCAGTTTTATTGGTGTTTAACTACACTTTCAACAATATGTCAGGTATAACGTAGAACATTTTTTTTTTTTTTTTTTTTTTTTTTTTATTTATTTTTCAATAGTCAGGATTTTACAATCCCCTGTACATTACCACCTGACTAGGGTATACAGGGGTATTAAAAAGAAATCAGTGAAAAAATAATGACTATTTCATTTTTTACAAATTAAATTTCAAAAGAGTTACAAAAAAAATTAAATATTAAAGTGAAAAGGTAAACTCTCTCTCCATCTCTCATACACACATTTACTCTCTACATTCTGTCTGTTACAACTTGTACATTTTTTCAAATATTTGCTAATACTGTGAAAAGTGTATTCTTGTTCCCATCATATACAACTGCCTTACAATACCTTTTTAATTTAGGATGATATATATAGGTGCCCAAAATTTTTCACAGGCTTGAACCGTATTATTTTTCTTTGCTATATACTGATCAAAAGATTGATACTTCTTAATCTTATTTTTTAACTCAATTGTATTTGGCTTTGCTTCATTGAGTTTGCATTTGTAAATATAGTTTTTTGTAAGTATTATCAATAAATTCAGCAATAAACTTTCATCTTTACAGCCAAGGAAAATGTTTTCTTTGTTCAAAACAAAATTAACAAAATATAGTTTAAATCTGTTCGAAATAAATTGCCACAATCGATAAGATATAGGACAATCAAAGAACAAATGTTCAATGGTTTCATCATTTGCTTTACAAAAGGTACATAAGTGTGTATCTTTTAATTTTATTTTATACAAAAATGAATTCGTAGCTATAATCCTATGCAGAAATTTAAACTGAAAGTTTCTCAAATAGGTGTCTCTGCATGATCTTTTCATAATTACAAAATATTCTGACCAATCAGTAATCTCTATATCCAACAATTTTTCCCATTTCAAAAATTTGTCAGTTGGATTTTGGACAATATTATCTATAAGACTTCTGTATATAAATTTAGCTTTTTTATTAGATACAATTTTTTTTACAAAAGTATCAGTTGTATCATGTGTATCAAAATGAATATCTAAAAGGTTTTCTTTTAAGCAATCTTTGAAAGCTTTCGGAATTCTAGCAATCAATCTATAAAACATCAGGAAATTGTTAGTTTCTAATTTCTCTTGAATTTGCTCAAAACTATAAAATTGCTTATTTTCATGATTAATAAGATCACTCACAAACTGCACACCTCTGTTTTTCCATAATAAGTAATATGGAAAATCATCTAAAGAAGAAAAATTCAAAATATCTAATGATAAAGTGTCATTAACAGAAGAATCAGTATGTGGTTTTGCTTCACTGAGACAAAGTAAAACATCACTCCAGAAAGGGTTTTTTAAACTAACAGAAATTTCTCTAAGCTTTTCTTTCTGTAGATATAAAACTCTTTCACCACCATACTGTTTAAGGTCAGTTAAAAATAACTTCTGCCATTTACCCTCTGGATTAGTCAGGAGTCTTTTTATCCAACTAAGTTTTAGATAAATATTAAAAGAATGGATATGTATCATATTAAGCCCACCTTGAGTGATATCACCAATCAATGTATTACGCTTAACACGATCTGGTTTATTATTCCATATGAAGTTATAAAATAATGAAGTTAATTCATTTAACCTAGACTGTGTTAGGTTTGGCAATGCAGTCAGTAAGTGAACTAATTTTGAGAGAGCAAGAGATTTTATAACTGTAATTTTCCCCATTAATGTAAGTTTTCTATGTTGCCAGCTCTTTAAAATTGCAGAGACCTCCTTAATCTTCTTTGAAAAATTAATTTCTGTAATACGGTTCAAGTCTAAAGAAAATTCAATCCCCAAAAGTTTAAAATTTGAATGTGACCAATGAAGGTTTGATTCAGGACATAGAATAAGATCTGAATATTTTTTGTTTCCCACCCATACTGCTTTTGTTTTAGAAGCATTCACTTTTAACCCTGAGGCTTTGTAAAATGATTCAAAACATGAGAGTGTTTCCTTTAAGGATATTTCCCTCCCATCTAGAATTAAGAATGTGTCATCTGCATACTGACTCAATAGTGTTTCATCATCATTAATAGTAATTCCCTGAATATCAGGGTTTCTTTTCAATTTCAAAGATAATAACTCAACACCAATAATAAATAGGTAAGGAGAAAGAGGGTCACCTTGTCGGTAGCCTCTTTCTAAATTAAAAAAGTGGGACAAGTGTCCATTATTAATAACACAGCTGGATGCACTAGAGTATAATGTTTCAAACCATTTACATAAGGAGGGTCCAAAATTGAAGCTATTTAATGCTTTTTTCAAAAATAACCATTCGATTGAATCGAATGCCTTTTCAAAATCAACAAGTAATAAAAGGCCTGTCTTATTATTTTCCTCAAGATAGTGCATTAAATCATATAAAAGGCGTGTGTTCTCACCCATAAATCTGTCTTTCATGAAGCCCTTTTGTGTATCACTTATGATGAAAGGTAAAACGGGTCTAAGTCTGTTAGCTAATGCTGCAGAAGCTATTTTGATATCAGTATTTAAAAGACTAATAGGTCGCCAATTACCAATATATTGTCTGTCTTTTCCTTCCTTAGGAATGCAGGTAATAACACTTTGATATTGGAATTCTGAAAATTTACCAGAATTGTATCCATAGAAAAGAGACCGAAAAACAAATGGACCAATATCTTTCCAAAAGAACTTATAAAAATCAACAGTGTATCCATCAGATCCAGGACTTTTTCCATTTATCATAAATTTTAATGACTCCGCACATTCCTTGAAAGTTAAGTTTCCCTCACATAGGTCTTTTTGATCCTCTGTAAGTTTAATGTCATGATTAAAGAATGACTCGTCATAATCATTGATATTCCTACTTGAATATAGAGTTTTATAAAAATGTTGTTGTTCAAGAAGGATTTCTGATGGATCTGTAATATGTTGGCCATTTTCATCTATAAGTTCAGTGATAGTCTTTTTTATAAAATTTTTCTTTTCTAGTTTACAAAAGTACTCTGAGCACTTTTCACCATTCTCATGCCAGTTAGCCCGTGATCTAAGGAGTATTCCTTCAATCTTTTGTTGTCGTTTATTCCCTAATTCTAATTGTTTGTGTACTAAGGAAGCTTGAGTCACATCATCTGGGGAGGAATTCATAATATTTTCTAAATTTTGTATATCATTTTCAAGTGTACGATATAGACTCTTTTCTTCTCTAGATTTTTTAATACTATATGTAATGGAAATAGATCTAATCTTCATTTTTAATATTTCAAAAAAAGTTTGGTCATTGCATGAAAACCTTACATTAAGATGATCTTCCACATCACCTGATAAATAATATTCGGAAATAGTTTCCGTAATACATGTTTTAACTCTCTTTATATAATCTGTATCTCTTAGTAACTGGGAATTAAATTTCCAGTACCCTTTCCCTCGTTTGGCTAAACTGGTTGCGAAGGTGAAAATAATAGCAGAGTGGTCTGTTTTATACCCTGGAATAATTTTAGTATACTTCATAAGTGAGTATAGGTCTTCTGAAACTAAAAAATAGTCAAGTCGACTTTGCTTTATGGGTGAGGACTGACGCCATGTATATTTTCTTTCATCAGGATAACGTGTGCGCCAAGGATCTAGAAGTTCAAAAGCTTCAATAATTTCATCAATTTTTTTTCGGGAGTAATGATTTCTATTATGTATGATATTATATGTATCCATATACCTATCTAAAACAACATTCCAATCACCACATAATAAAATACTTGTGTTTGAAAAAGTCAATACTTTTTGCAATATAATATTAAATAGTGAAGGTTCATCTGTATTATAACCATATAAACAAACAAAAGTGAGTCTCTGTGTGTGAATAGTTATATCTAAAATAATGTAACGACCATTTCTGTCAATTTCAGAATTATGAATTACAAAATCAAGACCTTTTTTAAACATAACACAAACACCTGCACTTTTACTGTCATGGTGACTGAAAACACATTTATTTCCCCATTCATCCTCCCAATATTTTTCTATATTATTATTACTGTGTGTTTCCTGAAAACACACAATGGATGCATGTTTACTTTTGGCCCAATCAAATACATCTGCCCTCTTTTTTGAGTTTGAAAAAAGTCCCCTCACATTCATTGACAATACTGTTACATTATCATCCATGATCATAAAAGAAAAGCAGTTTTATAAACCATAGGAACAGGTTAATTAATGAAAATAATATACAATTGTAACACATAAGAAGTACACAAACATACACACATATAAACATAAGATGTCGGGTTTTTTTAAGACCAGTATTCATTTACCAATCTTTGTTTTTAACAGCATGGCATATATTTTTTTTTAAAAGATAAGAATCATATCACATGTTAATTGAATTCAATAATTTTTCAAATAACTATGAGTTATCTCCCATTTATGAATATAAGTTTTCATGTTTGATTAATGATTTTTTTATTTCATATTTTCAAGTAAAAATTCATAGTTAGAAAGAAAAAAAAAAGAATCAAAACTACTCAACTTTTGTTGTTATTAATATTTGTTGTTGTTGATTTTAAACAATGAAATCTTGATCTTGATAGCATTTATCAAAAAAAAAAAAAAAAAACATTTTCCTTAATGAACGAAAAAATAATTTTTAATATTTCAGTTTAAGAAAAAGTTTAAGCAAAGAATTTTAATTATGCATGTTCATTAATTGCCCTCTTTCAACTTCTTTTTCAGTTTCTCATCAATATTGTCAAAAAGATCGTATCTGATTCTACTTTTACCTTCTGGTTTCGCATACACATTGCAGTTATAGAACCAAACATTTTCAAACTTTTCAGTGTTTTTCAATCTTGCCATAAGTCCAAGGTTACGTTGAGTAATGTCATCGTGGAATTTCACATCTTTTGTAAGGTTTTTCTTCTGTCGCATAATTTGTATTTTCACATCAGTATTACGCACTTTCACAATAACCGGCTTCTGGAAACCGTCTTTTCCAGGTATTCTATGGATGGCTTGCACATCACTGGGTTGTATTTCTACTTTCAGTTCAGTCTTAACCAAATTAACGAACTCATCTCTCAAGATTTCACCTTTTTTCTCTGGAAAGTTAACCATTCGAATGTTGTGTTTTCGACTATACTGTTCATTATAGTTGGCTAACTTTAAGGCTTCAATGGATCTATTAGTATTGTCCTGTACTCTTTCCTCTAAGGACTCGATGATCTTATCTTTAGCCCTGATACGCTCCCTGATATTCTCATTTTCAATCATGAAAGAGTCTAACTGATCTTGCAGTTTTCCAGTTCTTTCCCATATTACATGCTCTATCTTTTTAGTGATCTTTTCCTCAAAATTAGTCAATAATTTCTGAACAATATCAGTGACGAGAACTTTTAAATCCTTTTGTTGTACTAAATTGTCCATTGCACCTTTAAGATCTGACTTGGTAACTGTACCCCGAAGGGATTGTTTAATTTCACTCAAGTCAGATTGAATGCCTATCATATCAACTCCTTCTGCACTTTCATTTGCCACATCTGAATGAGATCGTTTGTTCTGCTTTGGTGGTTTTTCTTTAGCAGAGTCTTTATCAATAGCCCCAGGCTTTTTGGGTGCCAACAGTGTTTGTACATTTTTCACACCTTTCTGATTATTGTCCACAGGCATGGTTGTAATATAGAAAATACAGCTCACAAAAATCAATAATTGAAAATCCTTCTGATCCAAAAATGTTTTCTTTAACTATTCTAAGTCCATCTTTCAGTGAAATGGCATGAAAATTATATGCATATAAAGTCCACTAGTTTCTGAACATGATGATGTAAATTTCCTGTATATGATCCAGCAAAAAACAGCTTTAAAAAGCCAAAATCTGCAGAGCTGAAAATCAACTCATTACATGGTTGGTGGCCATCTGGTAGAACATGGTGACCAGTTTTATTGGTGTTTACCGACACTTTCAAAAATGTGTCAGGTATAGCGTAGAACATGGTGACCAGTTTTATTGGTGTTTAACGCCACTTTAAACAATGTGTCAGGTATAACGTAGAACATGGTGACCAGTTTTATTGGTGTTTAACGACACTTTCAACAATATGTCAAGTATAACGTAGAGCATGGTGACCAGTTTTATTGGTGTTTAACGACACTTTCAACAATGTTAGTTATAGCATAGAATATGGTGGTCAGTTTTATTGGTGTTTAACGCCACTTTCAACAATGTGACAGGTATAAAGTATAACATGGTGACCAGTTTTATTGGTGCTTATCGCCACTTTCAACAATGTTAGTTATAGCGTAGAACATGCTGGCTAGTTTTATTGGTGTTTAACATCACTTTCAACCATGTGTCAGGTATAACGTAGAACATGGTGACCTATTTTATTGGTGCTTAACGACACTTTCAACAATGTTAGTTATAGCGTAGAAGATGGTGATCAGTTTTATTGGTGTTTAACGAAACTGTCAACAATGTCAGGTATGGCATAGAACATGGTGACCAGTTTTATTGGTGCTTAACGATACTTTCAACAATGAATCAGGTAAAACATAGAACATGGTGACCAGTTTTATTGGTGTTTATCTCCACTTTTAACAATGTGTCAGGTATGGCGTAGAACATGGTGACCAGTTTTATTGATGTTTAACTACACTTTCAACAATGTATCAGGTATAACGTAGAACATGGTGACCAGTTTTATTGGTGCTTGACGACGCTTTCAACAATGTGTCAGGTATAATGTAGAACATGGTGACCAGTTTTATTGGTGTTTAATGCCACTTTCAACAATTTGTCAGGTATAACGTAGAACATGGTTACCAATTTTCTTGGTGTTTAACGACACTTTCAACAATATGTCAGGTATAACATAGAACATGGTGACCAGTTTTATTGGTGTTTTACGACACTTTCAACAATGTGTCAGGTATAACGTAGAACATGGTGACCAGTTTTATTGGTGTTTAACGACACTTTCAACAATGTGTCAAGAATAACGTAGAACATGGTGACCAATTTTATTGGTGTTTAACGCCACTTTAAACAATGTGTCAGGTATAACGAAGAACATGGTGACCAGTTTTATTGGTGTTTAACGACACTTTCAACAATGTGTCAAGTATAACGTAGAACATGGTGACCAATTTTATTGGTGTTTAACGACACTTTCAACAATGTGTCAAGTATAACGTAGAACATGGTGACCAATTTTATTGGTGTTTAACGACACTTTCAACCATGTGTCAGGTATAACGTAGAGCATGGTGACCAGTTTTATTGGTGTTTAACACCACTTTCAACAATGTTAGTTATAGCGTAGAACATGGTGATCAGTTTTATTGGTGTTTAATGCCACTTTCAACAATGTGACAGGTATAACGTAGAAGATGGTGACCAGTTTTATTGGTGTTTAACGACACTTTCAACAATGTTAGGTATAGCATAAAATATGGTGGCCAGTTTTATTGGTGTTTAACGCCACTTTCAACAATGTGACAGGTATAAAGTATAACATGGTGACCAGTTTTATTGGTGCTTATCGCCACTTTCAACAATGTTAGTTATAGCGTAGAACATGCTGGCCAGTTTTATTGGTGTTTAACGTCACTTTCAACCATGTGTCAGGTATAACGTAGAACATGGTGACCTATTTTATTGGTGCTTAACGACACTTTCAACAATGTTAGTTATAGCGTAGAACATGGTGACCAGTTTTAATGGTGTTTAACGAAACTGTCAACAATGTCAGGTATGGCATAGAACATGGTGACCAGTTTTATTGGTGTTTAACGACAGTGTCAACAATATGTCAGGTATAGCGTAGAAAATGGTGACCAGTTTTATTGGTGTTTAACGATACTTTCAACAATGAATCAGGTAAAACATAGAACATGGTGACCAGTTTTATTGGTGTTTAACGCCACTTTAAACAATGTGTCAGGTAAAGCGTAGAACATGGTGACCAGTTTTATTGATGTTTAAATACACTTTCAACAATGTGTCAAGTATAACGTAGAACATGGTGACCAGTTTTATTGATGTTTAACGCCACTTTAAACAATGTTTCAGGTATAACGTAGAACATGGTGACCAGTTTTATTGGTGTTTAATGACACTTTCAATAATGTGTCAAGTATAATGTAGAACATGGTGACCAGTTTTATTTGTGTTTAATGACACTTTCAACAATGTGTCAAGTATAACGTAGAACATGGTGACCAGTTTTATTGATGTTTAACGCCACTTTAAACAATGTGTCAGGTATAGCGTAGAACATGGTGACCAGTTTTATTGATGTTTAACTACACTTTCAACAATGTATCAGGTATAACGTAGAACATGGTGACCAGTTTTATTGGTGCTTGACGACACTTTCAACAATGTGTCAGGTATAACGTAGAACATGGTGACCAGTTTTATTGGTGTTTAACGCCACTTTCAACAATGTGTCAGGTATAACGTAGAACATGATAACCAGTTTTATTGGTGTTTAACGACACTTTCAACAATGTTAGTTATAGCGTAGAACATGGTGACCAGTTTTATTGGTGTTTAACGACACTTTCAACAATATGACAGGCATAACGTAGAACATGGTGACCAGTTTTATTGGTGTTTAACGACACTTTCAACAATGTGTCAAGTATAACGTAGAACATGGTGACCAGTTTTATAGGTGCTTAATGCCACTTTAAGCAATGTGTCAGGTATAACGTAGAACATGGTGACCAGTTTTATTGGTGTTTAGCGACACTTTTAACAATGTGTCAAGTATAACGTTGAACATGGTGACCAGTTTTATTGGTGTTTAGCGACACTTTCAACAATGTGTCAAGTATAACATAGAACATGGTGAACAGTTTTATTGGTGTTTAACGCTACTTTAAACAATGTTAGTTATAGCAGAGAATATGGTGGCCAGTTTTATTGGTGTTTAACGTCACTTTCAACAATGTGACAGGTATAAAGTATTACATGGTGACCAGTTTTATTGGTGCTTAACCCCACTTTCAACAATGTTAGTTATAGTGTAGAACATGTTGGCCAGTTTTATTGGTGTTTAACGACTTTCAACAATGTGTCCGGTATAACGTATAACATGCTGGCCAGTTTTATTGGTGTTTAACTCCACTTTCAACCATGTGTCAGGTATAACGTAGAACATGGTGACCAGTTTTATTGGTGCTTAGCGACACTTTCAACAATGTTAGTTATAGCGTAGAACATGGTGACCAGTTTTATTGGTGTTTAACTACACTTTCAACAATATGTCAGGTATAACGTAGAACATGGTGACCAGTTTTATTGGTGTTTAACGACACTTTCAAAAATGTGTCAGGTATAGCGTAGAACATGGTGACCAGTTTTATTGGTGTTTAACGCCACTTTAAACAATGTGTCAGGTATAACGTAGAACATGGTGACCAGTTTTATTGGTGTTTAACGACACTTTCAACAATATGTCAAGTATAACGTAGAGCATGGTGACCAGTTTTATTGGTGTTTAATGCCACTTTAAACAATGTGTCACGTATAACGTAGAACATGGTGACCAGTTTTATTGGTGTTTAACGACACTTTCAACAATGTGTCAAGTATAACGTAGAACATGGTGACCAGTTTTATTGGTGTTTTACCACACTTTCAACAATGTGTCAGGTATAACATAGAACATGGTCACCAGCTTTATTGGTGTTTAACGACACTTTCAACAATGTGTCAGGTATAACGTATCATATGGCGTTCAGTTTTATTGGTGTTTTACGACACTTTCAACAATGTGTCAGGTATAACGTAGAACATGGTGACCAGTTTTATTGGTGTTTAACGACACTTTCAACAATGTGGCAGGTATAACGTAGAACATGGTGACCAGTTTTATTGGTGTTTAGCGCCACTTTCAACAATGTGTCAGGTATAACGTAGAACATGGTGACCAGTTTTATTGGTGCTTGACGACACTTTCAACAATGTGTCAGGTATAATGTAGAACATGGTGACCAGTTTTATTGGTGTTTAACGCCACTTTCAACAATGTGTCAGGTATAACGTAGAACATGGTGACCAATTTTATTGGTGTTTAACGACACTTTCAACAATATGTCAGGTATAACGTAGAACATGGTGGCCAGTTTTATTGGTGTTTAACGACACTTTCAGCAATGTGTCAGGTATAACGTAGAACATGGTGACCAGTTTTATTGGTGTTTAACGACACTTTCAACAATGTGTCAAGTATAACGTAGAACATGGTGACCAATTTTATTGGTGTTTAACGCCACTTTAAACAATGTGTCAGGTATAACGTAGAACATGGTGACCAGTTTTATTGGTGTTTAACGACACTTTCAACAATGTGTCAAGTATAACGTAGAACATGGTGACCAATTTTATTGGTGTTTAACGACACTTTCAACCATGTGTCAGGTATAGCGTAGAACATGGTGACCATTTTTATTGGTGTTTAACACCACTTTCAACAATGTTAGTTATAGCGTATAAGATGGTGATCAGTTTTATTGGTGTTTAACGAAACTGTCAACAATGTCAGGTATGGCATAGAACATGGTGACCAGTTTTATTGGTGTTTAACGACAGTGTCAACAATATGTCAGGTATAGCGTAGAAAATGGTGACCAGTTTTATTGGTGTTTAACGATACTTTCAACAATGAATCAGGTAAAACATAGAACATGGTGACCAGTTTTATTGATGTTTAACTACACTTTCAACAATGTGTCAAGTATAACGTAGAACATGGTGACCATTTTTATTGATGTTTAACGCCACTTTTAACAATGTGTAAGGTATAATGTAGAACATGGTAACCAGTTTTATTGGTGTTTAACGCCACTTTCAACAATGTGTCAGGTATAGTGTAGAACATGGTGATCAATTTTATTGGTGTTTAACGACACTTTAAACAATGTGTCAAGAATAACGTAGAACATGGTGACCAATTTTATTGGTGTTTAACGCCACTTTAAACAATGTGTCAGGTATAACGTAGAACATGGTGACCAGTTTTATTGGTGTTTAGCAACACTTTCAACAATGTGTCAAGAATAACGTAGAACATGGTGACCAATTTTATTGGTGTTTAACGCCACTTTAAACAATGTGTCCGGTATAACGTAGAACATGGTGACCAGTTTTATTGGTGTTTAACGACACTTTCAACAATGTGTCAAGTATAACGTAGAACATGGTGACCAATTTTATTGGTGTTTAAATACACTTTCAACCATGTGTCAGGTATAACGTAGAACTTGGTGACCAGTTTTATTGGTGTTTAACACCACTTTCAACAATGTTAGTTATAGCGTAGAACATGGTGATTAGTTTTATTGGTGTTTAATGCCACTTTCAACAATGTGTCAGGTATAACGTAGAAGATGGTGAACAGTTTTATTGGTGTTTAACGCCACTTTCAACAATGTGTCAGGTATAACGTAGAACATGATAACCAGTTTTATTGGTGTTTAACGACACTTTCAACAATGTTAGTTATAGCGTAGAACATGGTGACCAGTTTTATTGGTGTTTAACGACACTTTCAACAATATGACAGGCATAACGTAGAACATGGTGACCAGTTTTATTGGTGTTTAACGACACTTTCAACAATGTGTCAAGTATAACGTAGAACATGGTGACCAGTTTTATAGGTGCTTAATGCCACTTTAAGCAATGTGTCAGGTATAACGTAGAACATGGTGACCAGTTTTATTGGTGTTTAGCGACACTTTTAACAATGTGTCAAGTATAACGTTGAACATGGTGACCAGTTTTATTGGTGTTTAGCGACACTTTCAACAATGTGTCAAGTATAACATAGAACATGGTGAACAGTTTTATTGGTGTTTAACGCTACTTTAAACAATGTTAGTTATAGCAGAGAATATGGTGGCCAGTTTTATTGGTGTTTAACGTCACTTTCAACAATGTGACAGGTATAAAGTATTACATGGTGACCAGTTTTATTGGTGCTTAACCCCACTTTCAACAATGTTAGTTATAGTGTAGAACATGTTGGCCAGTTTTATTGGTGTTTAACGACTTTCAACAATGTGTCCGGTATAACGTATAACATGCTGGCCAGTTTTATTGGTGTTTAACTCCACTTTCAACCATGTGTCAGGTATAACGTAGAACATGGTGACCAGTTTTATTGGTGCTTAGCGACACTTTCAACAATGTTAGTTATAGCGTAGAACATGGTGACCAGTTTTATTGGTGTTTAACTACACTTTCAACAATATGTCAGGTATAACGTAGAACATGGTGACCAGTTTTATTGGTGTTTAACGACACTTTCAAAAATGTGTCAGGTATAGCGTAGAACATGGTGACCAGTTTTATTGGTGTTTAACGCCACTTTAAACAATGTGTCAGGTATAACGTAGAACATGGTGACCAGTTTTATTGGTGTTTAACGACACTTTCAACAATATGTCAAGTATAACGTAGAGCATGGTGACCAGTTTTATTGGTGTTTAATGCCACTTTAAACAATGTGTCAGGTATAACGTAGAACATGGTGACCAGTTTTATTGGTGTTTAACGACACTTTCAACAATGTGTCAAGTATAACGTAGAACATGGTGACCAGTTTTATTGGTGTTTTACCACACTTTCAACAATGTGTCAGGTATAACATAGAACATGGTCACCAGCTTTATTGGTGTTTAACGACACTTTCAACAATGTGTCAGGTATAACGTATCATATGGCGTTCAGTTTTATTGGTGTTTTACGACACTTTCAACAATGTGTCAGGTATAACGTAGAACATGGTGACCAGTTTTATTGGTGTTTAACGACACTTTCAACAATGTGGCAGGTATAACGTAGAACATGGTGACCAGTTTTATTGGTGTTTCGCGCCACTTTCAACAATGTGTCAGGTATAACGTAGAACATGGTGACCAGTTTTATTGGTGCTTGACGACACTTTCAACAATGTGTCAGGTATAATGTAGAACATGGTGACCAGTTTTATTGGTGTTTAACGCCACTTTCAACAATGTGTCAGGTATAACGTAGAACATGGTGACCAATTTTATTGGTGTTTAACGACACTTTCAACAATATGTCAGGTATAACGTAGAACATGGTGGCCAGTTTTATTGGTGTTTAACGACACTTTCAGCAATGTGTCAGGTATAACGTAGAACATGGTGACCAGTTTTATTGGTGTTTAACGACACTTTCAACAATGTGTCAAGTATAACGTAGAACATGGTGACCAATTTTATTGGTGTTTAACGCCACTTTAAACAATGTGTCAGGTATAACGTAGAACATGGTGACCAGTTTTATTGGTGTTTAACGACACTTTCAACAATGTGTCAAGTATAACGTAGAACATGGTGACCAATTTTATTGGTGTTTAACGACACTTTCAACCATGTGTCAGGTATAGCGTAGAACATGGTGACCATTTTTATTGGTGTTTAACACCACTTTCAACAATGTTAGTTATAGCGTATAAGATGGTGATCAGTTTTATTGGTGTTTAACGAAACTGTCAACAATGTCAGGTATGGCATAGAACATGGTGACCAGTTTTATTGGTGTTTAACGACAGTGTCAACAATATGTCAGGTATAGCGTAGAAAATGGTGACCAGTTTTATTGGTGTTTAACGATACTTTCAACAATGAATCAGGTAAAACATAGAACATGGTGACCAGTTTTATTGATGTTTAACTACACTTTCAACAATGTGTCAAGTATAACGTAGAACATGGTGACCATTTTTATTGATGTTTAACGCCACTTTTAACAATGTGTAAGGTATAATGTAGAACATGGTAACCAGTTTTATTGGTGTTTAACGCCACTTTCAACAATGTGTCAGGTATAGTGTAGAACATGGTGATCAATTTTATTGGTGTTTAACGACACTTTAAACAATGTGTCAAGAATAACGTAGAACATGGTGACCAATTTTATTGGTGTTTAACGCCACTTTAAACAATGTGTCAGGTATAACGTAGAACATGGTGACCAGTTTTATTGGTGTTTAGCAACACTTTCAACAATGTGTCAAGAATAACGTAGAACATGGTGACCAATTTTATTGGTGTTTAACGCCACTTTAAACAATGTGTCCGGTATAACGTAGAACATGGTGACCAGTTTTATTGGTGTTTAACGACACTTTCAACAATGTGTCAAGTATAACGTAGAACATGGTGACCAATTTTATTGGTGTTTAAATACACTTTCAACCATGTGTCAGGTATAACGTAGAACTTGGTGACCAGTTTTATTGGTGCTTAAAGCCACTTTCAATAATGTGTCAAGTATAACGTAGAGAATGGTGACCAGTTTTATTGGTGTTTAATGCCACTTTAAACAATGTGTCAGGTATAGCGTAGAACATGGTGACCAGTTTTATTGGTGTTTAACGATACTTTCAACAATGAATCAGGTAAAACATAGAACATGGTGACCAATTTTATTGGTGTTTAACGCCACTTTCAACAATGTGACAGGTATAAAGTATAACATGGTGACCAGTTTTATTGGTGCTTAAAGCCACTTTCAATAATGTGTCAAGTATAACGTAGAGCATGGTGACCAGTTTTATTGGTGTTTAGCGCCACTTTAAACAATGTGTCAGGTATAACGTAGAACATGGTGACCAGTTTTATTGGTGTTTAATGACACTTTCAATAATGTGTCAAGTATAACGTAGAACATGGTGACCAGTTTTATTGGTGTTTAATGACACTTTCAACAATGTGTCAAGTATAACGTAGAACATGGTGACTAGTTTTATTGGTGTTTAACGCCACTTTCAACAATGTGTTAGGTATAACGTATAATATGGCATTCAGTTTTATTGGTGTTTAACGACACTTTCAACAATGTGTCAGGTATAACGTAGAACATGGTGACCAGTTTTATTGGTGTTTAACACCACTTTCAACAATGTGACAGGTATAAAGTATAACATGGTGACCAGTTTTATTGGTGCTTAACGACACTTTCAACAATGTTAGTTATAGCGTAGAAGATGTTGGCCAGTTTTATTGGTGTTTATCTACACTTTCAACAATGTGTCCGGTATAACGTATAACATGCTGGCCAGTTTTATTGGTGTTTAATGCCACTTTCAACCATGTCTCAGGTATAACGTAGAACATGGTGACCAGTTTTATTGGTGCTTAACGACACTTTCAACAATGTTAGTTATAGCGTAGAAAATGGTGACCAGTTTTATTGGTGTTTAACGACACTGTCAACAATATGTCAGGTATAGCGTAGAACATTGTGACCAGTTTTATTGGTGTTTAACGACACTGTCAAAAATGTCAGGTATAGCGTAGAACATGGTGACCAGTTTTATTGGTGTTTAACGACACTTTCAACAATGTGTCAGGTATAACGTAGAACATGGTCACCAGTTTTATTGGTGTTTAACGACACTTTCAACAATGTGTCAGGAATAACGTACAACATGGTGACCAGTTTTATTGGTTTTTAACGCCACTTTCAACAATGTTAGTTATAGCGTAGAACATGGTGATCAGTTTTATTGGTGTTTAATGCCACTTTCAACAATGTGTCAGGTATAACGTAGAACATGGTGACCAGTTTTATTGGTGTTTAACGCCACTTTCAACAATGTTAGTTATAGCGTAGAAAATGGTGATCAGTTTTATTGGTGTTTAATGCCACTTTCAACAATGTGTCAGGTATAATGTATAACATGGTGACCAGTTTTATTGGTGTTTAACGACACTTTCAACAATGTGTCAGGTATAGCTCGCCGCAATTTTTTTTATGTGCGCCCCCCCTAACTTGAAATCCTGTATCCGCCCCCGTAGAGTATACATATGACAACTAGTAACTGTTTTATCTAGTTCACCTTCTGTCTAGCTGGAATCAAACTCACAAAATGTAGTGT
This sequence comes from Bathymodiolus brooksi, assembly GCA_963680875.1. Classification (NCBI taxonomy): domain Eukaryota; kingdom Metazoa; phylum Mollusca; class Bivalvia; order Mytilida; family Modiolidae; genus Bathymodiolus; species Bathymodiolus brooksi. The sequence goes on along the minus strand of OY804583.1, from coordinate 7,308,186 downwards.
CATTTTTTTTACTGGTTCCTCTAATTTGTTTTTAAGGAGCGACCATTTAACTTGAAGGGGGGGTGTTATGGTTTTTTTGTTTCATTCAGAAATTTTTTTTTCAGACAACACAAGAGTTAGAATATTTTTTTTTGTCACGCACAGCGCAAATTTTTTTTCCAGAATTTAACATTAAGTTATATGACAAAAATTCTGAATCAGATTATTTTTTTTTCCTCCACCAAAATCAGAATATTTTTTTCAGCAACATTGGGAATTTTTTTTTTTAGAAAAAAAACATACCCCCCCTCCCCTCTCCCTGCAAGTTAAATGGGTCGTCCCTAATCAGATGTACATTTTGTATATCTGGGTAGAAACGAATCTGTGTTTCCCGTTCGTGGATAAGTGTACTCGATTCAACATTATGTGATCAAGTTTGTCAGTTACATGTACTTGCGACAGGCCGGTGGTTTTCTCAGGTTTCCTCCACCAATAAAACTGACCGCCACTATATACATTGTAACTGAAATATCGTTGAAAGTGGCACTAAACACCATAAACCAACCACCCCATTCACTGGCTTAAACACTGTCACATTTTTTGTGCCCGTCTCAAGACCTGGATTTTCACCATCATCACTGTTTAAATTTTCTGTTCATAATTGATGTGTAATAAAAATCTAATCTTAAGATACAAGTGTAAAATATAATGAATATAAATAGTATTTAGTTGTTATATCTCTGTTTATTATATTCTTATGATGTTTTTTACAATACTTTTGGAATCTTTTGAAATAAAAAAATGCACATGTCCCCACTTATGAATTTGGGGATTAAAACATCAAACCAATTTTTTTTCTTATAAAAAATAAAACACAAATAAATATAAATATAAATAATATATATAATGACAACAGACATCTTGTGCAGGTATATCAATTCATACACTTTTAATGTCCAGATTTATCATATATCATCATTTAAAAAGATAAAAATGTCAGGTTTCTAAATAAATCATACAATTACCTGAAAATGTCATTTGTCCATACCTGTGTACATACAAAATATGATGCAACCAGGATACAGACTAACAGTACATGTACAAACTTATTTAAAAAATAAAATTGGCAGGTCTTCAAATATATCAAAGATCACCAAACAATCTTATTTTGTCATCTGTTTAAATTATCATACAACTTCTTTTAAAAGTAAAAATGTCAGCTGTACAAATTATTCTACAACTCAATTAAAACATAAAAATGTCATGATCAGGTGTCTAAAGTAAATTATTATAAAACTTCATTTTAAAATGAGAAATGTCAGCTGTCTAAATTATTATACAACTCCATTAAAACATAAAAATGTCAGGTGTCTAAAGTAAATTATTATAAAACCACATTTTAAAATGAGAAATGTCAGCTGTCAAATTATCATACAATTTCATTGAAATAAAATGTCAGTTTCTAAATTATTATAAAACTCCATTTAATTTAAAAAAAAATGGCAGGTGTCAAAAAGAAAAATGTCAGCTGTCAAATATAAATAATAAAACTTGATTCATTAAAGAAGTTTTACTTTGTGTATTGTTGCTCCTGACTGTTTATAACAACCCACCCATAATTGTCCCCTCATGTCAATGTCAAGTGATAAAGGATATTTAATCCCTGTGTCCTCCATTACTTTACATGTCAATATATCTCCTTGTTCAGATAAAACATGGAGGGCATGTGTATAACAGTCACAAACAATGACCTATAATATGGCGTTCAGTTTTATTGATGTTTAACGCCACTTTCAACAATGTTAGTTATAGCGTAGAACATGTTGACCTGTTGTATTGGTGTTTAACGACACTTTCAACAATGTGTCAGGTATAACGTATAACATGCTGACCAGTTTTATTGGTGTTTAACGCCACTTTCAACCATGTGTCAGGTATAACGTAGAACATGGTGACCAGTTTTATTGGTGCTTATCTACACTTTCAACAATGTTAGTTATAGTGTAGAACATGGTGACCAGTTTTATTGGTGTTTAACGACACTGTCAACAATATGTCAGGTATAGCGTAGAACATGGTGACCAGTTTTATTGGTGTTTAACGACACTGTCAACAATATGTCAGGTATAACGTAGAACATGGTGACCAGTTTTATTGGTGTTTAACGACACTTTCAACAATGTGTCAGGTATAACGTAGAACATGGTGACCAGTTTTATTGGTGTTTAACGACACTTTCAACAATGTGTCAGGTATAACGTAGAACATGGTGACCAGTTTTATTGGTGCTTAGCGACACTTTCAACAATGTGTCAAGTATAACGTAGAACATGGTGACCAATTTTATTGGTGTTTAACGCCACTTTAAAAAATGTGTCAAGTATAACGTAGAACATGGTGACCAATTTTATTGGTGTTTAACGACACTTTCAACAATGTGTCAGGTATAACGTATAATATGGCGTTCAGTTTCAACAATGTGTCAGGTATAACGTATAACATGATAACCAGTTTTATTGGTGTTTAACGACACTTTCAACAATGTTAGTTATAGCGTAGAACATGGTGACCAGTTTTATTGGTGTTTAACGACACTTTCAACAATATGACAGGCAAAACGTAGAACATGGTCACCAGTTTTATAGGTGTTTAACGACACTTTCAACAATGTGTCAGGTATAACGTAGAACATGGTGACCAGTTTTATTGGTGTTTAACCACACTTTCAACAATGTGTCAAGTATAACGTAGAACATGGTGACCAATTTTATTGGTGTTTAACGACACTTTCAACCATGTGTCAGGTATAACGTAGAACATGGTGACCAGTTTTATTGGTGTTTAACACCACTTTCAACAATGTTAGTTATAGCGTAGAACATGGTGATCAGTTTTATTGGTGTTTAATGCCACTTTCAACAATGTGTCAGGTATAACGTAGAAGATGGTGACCAGTTTTATTGGTGTTTAACGACACTTTCAACAATGTTAGTTATAGCATAGAATATGGTGGCCAGTTTTATTGGTGTTTAACGCCACTTTCAACAATGTGACAGGTATAAAGTATAACATGGTGACCAGTTTTATTGGTGCTTATCGCCACTTTCAACAATGTTAGTTATAGCGTAGAACATGCTGGCCAGTTTTATTGGTGTTTAACGTCACTTTCAACCATGTGTCAGGTATAACGTAGAACATGGTGACCTATTTTATTGGTGCTTAGCGACACTTTCAACAATGTTAGTTATAGCGTAGAACATGGTGACCAGTTTTAATGGTGTTTAACGAAACTGTCAACAATGTCAGGTATGGCATAGAACATGGTGACCAGTTTTATTGGTGTTTAACGCCACTTTAAACAATGTGTCAGGTATAGCATAGAACATGGTGACCAGTTTTATTGATGTTTAACTACACTTTCAACAATGTGTTAAGTATAACGTAGAACATGGTGACCAGTTTTATTGATGTTTAATGCCACTTTAAACAATGTGTCAGGTATAACGTAGAACATGGTGACCAGTTTTATTGGTGTTTAATGACACTTTCAATAATGTGTCAAGTATAACGTAGAACATGGTGACCAGTTTTATTGGTGTTTAATGACACTTTCAACAATGTGTCAAGTATAACGTAGAACATGGTGACTAGTTTTATTGGTGTTTAACGCCACTTTCAACAATGTGTCAGGTATAAAGTATAATATGGCATTCAGTTTTATTGGTGTTTAACGCCACTTTCAACAATGTGTCAGGTATAACGTAGAACATGGTGACCAGTTTTATTGGTGTTTAACGACACTTTCAACAATGTGTCAGGTATAGCGTATAACATGGTGACCAGTTTTATTGGTGTTTAACGCCACTTTCAACAATGTTAGCTATAGGGTAGAACATGGTGACCAGTTTTATTGGTGTTTAACGCCACTTTCAACAATGTGACAGGTATAAAGTATAACATGGTGACCAGTTTTATTGGTGCTTAACGCCACTTTCAACAATGTTAGTTATAGCGTAGAAGATGTTGGCCAGTTTTATTGGTGTTTATCTACACTTTCAACAATGTGTCCGGTATAACGTATAACATGCTGGCCAGTTTTATTGGTGTTTAATGCCACTTTCAACCATGTTAGTTATAGCTTAGAAAATGGTGACCAGTTTTATTGGTGTTTAACGACACTGTCAACAATATGTCAGGTATAGCGTAGAACATGGTGACCAGTTTTATTGGTGTTTAACGACACTGTCAAAAATGTCAGGTATAACGTAGAACATGGTGACCAGTTTTATTGGTGTTTAACGACAATTTCAACAATGTGTCAGGTATAAAGTAGAACATGGTCACCAGTTTTATTGGTGTTTAACGACACTTTCAACAATGTGTCAGGAATAACGTACAACATGGTGACCAGTTTTATTGGTGTTTAACGCCACTTTCAACAATGTTAGTTATAGCGTAGAACATGCTGATCAGTTTTATCGGTGTTTAATGCCACTTTCAACAATGTGTGAAGTATAACGTAGAACATGGTGACCAGTTTTATTGGTGTTTAACGACACTTTCAACAATTTGTCAAGTATAACGTAGAACATGGTGACCAATTCTATTGGTGTTTAACGCCACTTTAAACAATGTGTCAGGTATAACGTAGAACATGGTGACCAGTTTTATTGGTGTTTAACAACACTTTCAACAATGTGTCAAGTATAACGTAGAACATGGTGACCAATTTTATTGGTGTTTAACACCACTTTCAACAATGTTAGTTATAGCGTAGAACATGGTGATCAGTTTTATTGGTGTTTAATGCCACTTTCAACAATGTGTCAGGTATAACGTAGAAGATTGTGACCAGCTTTATTGGTATTTAATGACACTTTCAAAACTGTGTCAGGTATAACGTAGAATGTGGTGACCAGTTTTATTGGTGTTTAACGACACTTTCAACAATGTGTCAGGTTTGACGTAGAACATGGTGACCAGTTTTATTGGTGTTTAACGACACTCTCAACAATGTGTCAGGTATAACATATAACATGGTGACCAGTTTTATTGGTGTTTAACGACACTTTCAACAATGTATCAAGTATAGCGTACAACATTGTGACCAGTTTTATTAGTGTTTAACGACACTTTCAACAATGTGTCAGGTATAACGTATAACATGGTGACCAGTTTTATTGGTGTTTAACGACACTTTTAACAATGTGTCAGGTATAGCGTACAACATGGTGACCAGTTTTATTAGTGTTTAACGACACTTTCAACAATGTGTCAGGTATAACGTATAACATGGTGACCAGTTTTAATGGTGTTTAACGACACTTTTAACATATGTCAGGTATAACGTACAACATGGTGACCAGTTTTATTAGTATTTAACGACACTTTCAACAATGTGTCAGGTATAACGTATAACATGGTGACCAGTTTTAATGGTGTTTAACGACACTTTTAACATGTGTCAGGTATAACGTACAACATGGTGACCAGTTTTATTGGTGTTTAACGACACTTTCAACAGTGTGTCAGGTATAACATATAACATGGTGACCAGTTTTATTGGTGTTTAACGACACTTTCAACAATGTGTCAGGTATTACGTAGAACATGGTGACCAATTTTATTGGTGTTTAACGGCACTTTCAACAATGTATCAGGTATAACATAGAACATGGTGACCAGTTTTATTGGTGATTAACAGCACTTTCAACAATGTGTCAGGTATAACGTATAACATGGTGACCAGTTTTATTGGTGTTTAACGACACTTTCAACAATGTGTCAGGTATAGCTCGCCGCAATTTTTTTATGTGCGCCCCACCCCCCAAACTTGAAATCCTGGATCCGCCCCCGTAGAGTATACATATGACAACTTGTAACTGTTTTATCAAGTTCACCTTCTGTCTAGCTGGAATCAAACTCACAAAATGAAGTGTCATTTTTTTTACTGGTTCCTCTAATTTGTTTTTAAGGAGCGACCATTTAACTTGAAGGGGGGGTGTTATGGTTTTTTTGTTTCGTTCAGAAATTTTTTTTTCAGACAACACGAGAGTTAGAATATTTTTTTTTGTCGTGCACAGCGCAAATTTTTTTTTCCAGAATTTAACATTAAGTTATATGACAAAATTCTGAATCAGATTATTTTTTTTTCCTCCACCAAAATCAGAATATTTTTTTCAGCAACATTGGGAATTTTTTTTTTTAGAAAAAAACCATACCCCCCCCTCCCCTCTCCCTGCAAGTTAAATGGGTCGTCCCTAATCAGATGTACATTTTGTATATCTGGGTAGAAACGAATCTGTGTTTCCCGTTCGTGGATAAGTGTACTCGATTCAACATTATGTGATCAAGTTTGTCAGTTACATGTACTTGCGACAGGCCGGTGGTTTTCTCAGGTTTCCTCCACCAATAAAACTGACCGCCACTATATACATTGTAACTGAAATATCGTTGAAAGTGGCACTAAACACCATAAACCAACCACCCCATTCACTGGCTTAAACACCGTCACATTTTTTGTGCCCGTCTCAAGACCTGGATTTTCACCATCATCACTGTTTAAATTTTCTGTTCATAATTGATGTGTAATAAAATTCTAATCTTAAGATACAAGTGTAAAATATAATAAATATAAATAGTATTTAGTTGTTATATCTCTGTTTATTATATTCTTATGATGTTTTCTACAATACTTTTGGAATCTTTTGAAGTAAAAAAATGCACATGTCCCCACTTATGAATTTGGGGATTAAAACATCAAACCAATTTTTTTTCTTATAAAAAATAAAACACAAATAAATATAAATATAAATAATATATATAATGACAACAGACATCTTGTGCAGGTATATCAATTCATACACTTTTAATGTCCAGATTTATCATATATCATCATTTAAAAAGATAAAAATGTCAGGTCTCCAAATAAATCATACAATTATCTGAAAATGTAATTTGTCCATACCTGTGTACATACAAAATATGATGCAACCAGGATACAGACTAACAGTACATGTGCAAACTTATTTAAAAAATAAAATTGGCAGGTCTTCAAATATATCAAAGATCACCAAACAATCTTATTTTGTCATCTGTTTAAATTATCATACAACTTCTTTTAAAAGTAAAAATGTCAGCTGTACAAATTATTCTACAACTCAATTAAAACATAAAAATGTCATGATCAGGTGTCTAAAGTAAATTATTATAAAACTTCATTTTAAAATGAGAAATGTCAGGTGTCTAAATTATTATACAACTCCATTAAAACATAAAAATGTCAGGTGTCTAAAGTAAATTATTATAAAACCACATTTTAAAATGAGAAATGTCAGCTGTCAAATTATCATACAATTTCATTGAAATAAAATGTCAGTTTCTAAATTATTATAAAACTCCATTTAATTTAAAAAAAAATGGCAGGTGTCAAAAAGAAAAATGTCAGCTGTCAAATATAAATAATAAAACTTGATTCATTAAAGAAGTTTTACTTTGTGTATTGTTGCTCCTGACTGTTTATAACAACCCACCCATAATTGTCCCCTCGTGTCAATGTCAAGTGATAAAGGATATTTAATCCCTGTGTCCTCCATTACTTTACATGTCAATATATCTCCTTGTTCAGATAAAACATGGAGGGCATGTGTATAACAGTCACACACAATGACCTATAATATGGCGTTCAGTTTTATTGGTGTTTAACGACACTTTCAACCATGTGTCAGGTATAACGTAGAACATGGTGACCAGTTTTATTGGTGTTTAACGACACTTTCAACAATGTGACAGGTATAAAGTATAACATGGTGACCAGTTTTATTGGTGCTTAACACCACTTTCAACAATGTTAGTTATAGCGTAGAACATGTTGGCCTGTTGTATTGGTGTTTAACGATACTTTCAACAATGTGTCAGGTATAACGTATAACATGCTGACCAGTTTTATTGGTGTTTAATGCCACTTTCAACCATGTGTCAGGTATAACGTAGAACATGGTGACCAGTTTTATTGGTGTTTATCTACACTTTCAACAATGTTAGTTATAGTGTAGAACATGGTGACCAGTTTTATTGGTGTTTAACGACACTTTCAACAATATGTCGGGTATAGCGTAGAACATGGTGACCAGTTTTATTGGTGTTTAACGACACTGTCAACAATATGTCAGGTATAACGTAGAACATGGTGACCAGTTTTATTGGTGCTTAATGCCACTTTCAACAATGTTAGTTATAGCGTAGAACATGTTGGCCTGTTGTATTGGTGTTTAACGACACTTTCAACAATGTGTCAGGTATAACGTATAATATGCTGACCAGTTTTATTGGTGTTTAATGCCACTTTCAACCATGTGTCAGGAATAACGTAGAACATGGTGACCAGTTTTATTGGTGCTTATCTACACTTTCAACAATGTTAGTTATAGTGTAGAACATGGTGACCAGTTTTATTGGTGTTTAACGACACTGTCAACAATATGTCAGGTATAGCGTAGAACATGGTGACCAGTTTTATTGGTGTTTAACGACACTGTCAACAATATGTCAGGTATAACGTAGAACATGGTGACCAGTTTTATTGGTGTTTAACGACACTTTCAACAATGTGTCAGGTATAACGTAGAACATGGTGACCAGTTTTATTGGTGTTTAACGCCACTTTCAACAATGTGTCAGGTATAACGTAGAACATGGTGACCAGTTTTATTGGTGTTTAGTGACACTTTCAACAATGTGTCAAGTATAACGTAGAACATGGTGACCAATTTTATTGGTGTTTAACGCCACTTTAAAAAATGTGTCAGGTATAAAGTAGAACATGGTGACCAGTTTTATTGGTGTTTAACGACACTTTCAACAATGTGTCAAGTATAACGTAGAACATGGTGACCAGTTTTATTGGTGTTTAATGACACTTTCAACAATGTGTCAGGTATAACGTATAATATGGCGTTCAGTTTCAACAATGTGTCAGGTATAACGTATAACATGATAACCAGTTTTATTGGTGTTTAATGACACTTTCAACAATGTTAGTTATAGCGTAGAACATGGTGACCAGTTTTATTGGTGTTTAATGACACTTTCAACAATATGACAGGCATAACGTAGAACATGGTGACCAGTTTTATTGGTGTTTAAAGACACTTTCAACAATGTGTCAAGTATAACGTAGAACATGGTGACCAGTTTTATTGGTGTTTAGCGACATTTTCAACAATGTGTCAAGTATACCGTTGAACATGGTGACCAGTTTTATTGGTGTTTAGCGACACTTTCAACAATGTGTTAAGTATAACATAGAACATGGTGAACAGTTTTATTGGTGTTTAACGCTACTTTAAACAATGTTAGTTATAGCATAGAATATGGTGGCCAGTTTTATTGGTGTTTAACGTCACTTTCAACAATGTGACAGGTATAAAGTATTACATGGTGACCAGTTTTATTGGTGCTTAACACCACTTTCAACAATGTTAGTTATAGTGTAGAACATGTTGGCCAGTTATATTGGTGTTTAACGACTTTCAACAATGTGTCCGGTATAACGTATAACATGCTGGCCAGTTTTATTGGTGTTGAACTCCACTTTCAACCATGTGTCAGGTATAACGTAGAACATGGTGACCAGTTTTATTGGTGCTTAGCGACACTTTCAACAATGTTAGTTATAGCGTAGAACATGGTGACCAGTTTTATTGGTGTTTAACTACACTTTCAACAATATGTCAGGTATAACGTAGAACATGGTGACCAGTTTTATTGGTGTTTAACGACACTTTCAAAAATGTGTCAGGTATAGCGTAGAACATGGTGACCAGTTTTATTGGTGTTTAACGTCACTTTAAACAATGTGTCAGGTATAACGTAGAACATGGTGACCAGTTTTATTGGTGTTTAACGACACTTTCAACAATGTGTCAAGTATAACGTAGAACATGGTGACCAGTTTTATTGGTGTTTTACCACACTTTCAACAATGTGTCAGGTATAACATAGAACATGGTCACCAGCTTTATTGGTGTTTAACGACACTTTCAACAATGTGTCAGGTATAACGTATCATATGGCGTTCAGTTTTATTGGTGTTTTACGACACTTTCAACAATGTGTCAGGTATAACGTAGAACATGGTGACCAGTTTTATTGGTGTTTAACGACACTTTCAACAATGTGTCAGGTATAATGTAGAACATGGTGACCAGTTTTTTTGGTGTTTAACGCCACTTTCAACAATGTGTCAGGTATAACGTAGAACATGGTGACCAGTTTTATTGGTGCTTGACGACACTTTCAACAATGTGTCAGGTATAATGTAGAACATGGTGACCAGTTTTATTGGTGTTTAACGCCACTTTCAACAATGTGTCAGGTATAATGTAGAACATGGTGACCAGTTTTATTGGTGTTTAACGCCACTTTCAACAATGTGTCAAGTATAACGTAGAACATGGTGACCAATTTTATTGGTGTTTAACACAACTTTAAACAATGTGTCAGGTATTACGTAGAACATGGTGACCAGTTTTATTGGTGTTTAACGACACTTTCAACAATGTGTCAAGTATAACGTAGAACATGGTGACCAATTTTATTGGTGTTTAACGACACTTTCAACCATGTGTCAGGTATAGCGTAGAACATGGTGACCAGTTTTATTGGTGTTTTACACCACTTTCAACAATGTTAGTTATAGCGTAGAAGATGGTGATCAGTTTTATTGGTGTTTAACGAAACTGTCAACAATGTCAGGTATGGCATAGAACATGGTGACCAGTTTTATTGGTGTTTAACGACAGTGTCAACAATATGTCAGGTATAGCGTAGAAAATGGTGACCAGTTTTATTGGTGTTTAACGATACTTTCAACAATGAATCAGGTAAAACATAGAACATGGTGACCAGTTTTATTGGTGTTTAACGACACTTTCAACAATGTGTCAAGTATAACGTAGAACATGGTGACCAGTTTTATTGGTGTTTTACCACACTTTCAACAATGTGTCAGGTATAACATAGAACATGGTCACCAGCTTTATTGGTGTTTAACAACACTTTCAACAATGTGTCAGGTATAACGTATCATATGGCGTTCAGTTTTATTGGTGTTTTACGACACTTTCAACAATTTGTCAGGTATAACGTAGAACATGGTGACCAGTTTTATTGGTGTTTAACGACACTTTCAACAATGTGTCAGGTATAATGTAGAACATGGTGACCAGTTTTTTTGGTGTTTAACGCCACTTTCAACAATGTGTCAGGTATAACGTAGAACATGGTGACCAGTTTTATTGGTGCTTGACGACACTTTCAACAATGTGTCAGGTATAATGTAGAACATGGTGACCAGTTTTATTGGTGTTTAACGCCACTTTCAACAATGTGTCAGGTATAACGTAGAACATGGTGACCAGTTTTATTGGTGTTTAACGACACTTTCAACAATGTGTCAAGTATAACGTAGAACATGGTGACCAATTTTATTGGTGTTTAACACAACTTTAAACAATGTGTCAGGTATTATGTAGGACATGGTGACCAGTTTTATTGGTGTTTAACGACACTTTCAACAATGTGTCAAGTATAACGTAGAACATGGTGAAAAATTTTATTGGTGTTTAACGCCACTTTAAACAATGTGTCAGATATAGTGTAGAACATGGTGACCAGTTTTATTGATGTTTAACTACACTTTCAACAATGTGTCAAGTATAATGTAGAACATGGTGACCATTTTTATTGATGTTTAACGCCACTTTAAACAATGTGTAAGGTATAATGTAGAACATGGTAACCAGTTTTATTGGTGTTTAACACCACTTTCAACAATGTGTCAGGTATAGTGTAGAACATGGTGATCAATTTTATTGGTGTTTAACGACACTTTCAACAATATGTCAGGTATAACGTAGAACATGGTGACCAGTTTTATTGGTGTTTAACGACACTTTCAACAATGTGTGAGGTATAACGTAGAACATGGTGACCAGTTTTATTGGTGTTTAATGACACTTTCAACAATGTGTCAAGAATAACGTAGAACATGGTGACCAATTTTATTGGTGTTTAACGCCACTTTAAACAATGTGTCAGGTATAACGTAGAACATGGTGACCAGTTTTATTGGTGTTTAACGACACTTTCAACAATGTGTCAAGTATAACGTAGAACATGGTGACCAATTTTATTGGTGTTTAACGACACTTTCAACCATGTGTCAGGTATAACGTAGAACATGGTGACCAGTTTTATTGGTGTTTAGCGACACTTTCAACAATGTGTCAAGTATAACGTAGAGCATGGTGACCAATTTTATTGGTGTTTAACGCCACTTTAAAAAATGTGTCAGGTATAACGTAGAACATGGTGACCAGTTTTATTGGTGTTTAACGACACTTTCAACAATGTGTCAAGTATAACGTAGAACATGGTGACCAATTTTATTGGTGTTTAAGGACACTTTCAACAATGTGTCAGGTATAACGTATAATATGGCGTTCAGTTTAAACAATGTGTCAGGTATAACGTATAACATGATAACCAGTTTTATTGGTGTTTAACGACACTTTCAACAATGTTAGTTATAGCGTAGAACATGGTGACCAGTTTTATTGGTGTTTAACGACACTTTCAATAATATGACAGGCATAACGTAGAACATGGTGACCAGTTTTATTGGTGTTTAACGACACTTTCAACAATGTGTCAAGTATAACGTAGAACATGGTGACCAGTTTTATTGGTGCTTAATGCCACTTTAAGCAATGTGTCAGGTATAACGTAGAACATGGTGACCAGTTTTATTGGTGTTTAGCGACACTTTCAACAATGTGTCAAGTATAACGTTGAACATGGTGACCAGTTTTATTGGTGTTTAGCGACACTTTCAACAATGTGTCAAGTATAACATAGAACATGGTGAACAGTTTTATTGGTGTTTAACGCTACTTTAAACAATGTTAGTTATAGCATAGAATATGGTGGCCAGTTTTATTGGTGTTTAACGTCACTTTCAACAATGTGACAGGTATAAAGTATTACACGGTGAACAGTTTTATTGGTGCTTAACCCCACTTTCAACAATGTTAGTTATAGTGTAGAACATGTTGGCCAGTTTTATTGGTGTTTAACGACTTTCAACAATGTGTCCGGTATAACGTATAACATGCTGGCCAGTTTTATTGGTGTTTAACTCCACTTTCAACCATGTGTCAGGTATAACGTAGAACATGGTGACCAGTTTTATTGGTGCTTAGCGACACTTTCAACAATGTTAGTTATAGCGTAGAACATGGTGACCAGTTTTATTGGTGTTTAACGACACTTTCAACAATGTGGCAGGTATAATGTAGAACATGGTGACCAGTTTTATTGGTGTTTAGCGCCACTTTCAACAATGTGTCAGGTATAACGTAGAACATGGTGACCAGTTTTATTGGTGCTTTACGACACTTTCAACAATGTGTCAGGTATAATGTAGAACATGGTGACCAGTTTTATTGGTGTTTAACGCCACTTTCAACAATGTGTCAGGTATAACGTAGAACATGGTGACCAATTTTATTGGTGTTTAACGACACTTTCAACAATATGTCAGGTATAACGTAGAACATGGTGACCAGTTTTATTGGTGTTTAACGACACTTTCAACAATGTGTCAGGTATAACGTAGAACATGGTGACCAGTTTTATTGGTGTTTAACGACACTTTCAACAATGTGTCAAGAATAACGTAGAACATGGTGACCAGTTTTATTGGTGTTTAACGCCACTTTAAACAATGTGTCAGGTATAACGTAGAACATGGTGACCAGTTTTATTGGTGTTTAACGACACTTTCAACAATGTGTCAAGTATAACGTAGAACATGGTGACCAATTTTATTGGTGTTTAACAACACTTTCAACCATGTGTCAGGTATAGCGTAGAACATGGTGACCATTTTTATTGGTGTTTAACACCACTTTCAACAATGTTAGTTATAGCGTAGAAGATGGTGATCAGTTTTATTGGTGTTTAACGAAACTGTCAACAATGTCAGGTATGGCATAGAACATGGTGACCAGTTTTATTGGTGTTTAACGACAGTGTCAACAATATGTCAGGTATAGCATAGAAAATGGTGACCAGTTTTATTGGTGTTTAACGCCACTTTCAACAATGAATCAGGTAAAACATAGAACATGGTGACCAGTTTTATTGATGTTTAACTACACTTTCAACAATGTGTCAAGTATAACGTAGAACATGGTGACCATTTTTATTGATGTTTAACGCCACTTTAAACAATGTGTAAGGTATAATGTAGAACATGGTAACCAGTTTTATTGGTGTTTAACGCCACTTTCAACAATGTGTCAGGTATAGTGTAGAACATGGTGATCAATTTTATTGGTGTTTAACGACACTTTCAACAATGTGTCAAGAATAACGTAGAACATGGTGACCAATTTTATTGGTGTTTAACGCCACTTTAAACAATGTGTCAGGTATAACGTAGAACATGGTGACCAGTTTTATTGGTGTTTAACGACACTTTCAACAATGTGTCAAGAATAACGTAGAACATGGTGACCAATTTTATTGGTGTTTAACGCCACTTTAAACAATGTGTCAGGTATAACGTAGAACATGGTGACCAGTTTTATTGGTGTTTAACGACACTTTCAACAATGTGTCAAGTATAACGTAGAACATGGTGACCAATTTTATTGGTGTTTAACGACACACTCAACCATGTGTCAGGTATAACGTAGAACATGGTGACCAGTTTTATTGGTGTTTAACACCACTTTCAACAATGTTAGTTATAGCGTAGAACATGGTGATTAGTTTTATTGGTGTTTAATGCCACTTTCAACAATGTGTCAGGTATAACGTAGAAGATGGTGAACAGTTTTATTGGTGTTTAACGACACTTTCAACAATGTTAGTTATAGCATAGAATATGGTGGCCAGTTTTATTGGTGTTTAACGCCACTTTCAACAATGTGACAGGTATAAAGTATAACATGGTGACCAGTTTTATTGGTGTTTAATGACACTTTCAATAATGTGTCAAGTATAACGTAGAACATGGTGACCAGTTTTATTGGTGTTTAATGACACTTTCAATAATGTGTCAGGTATAACGTAGAACATGGTGACCAGTTTTATTGGTGTTTAACGATACTTTCAACAATGAATCAGGTAAAACATAGAACATGGTGACCAGTTTTATTGGTGTTTAACGCCACTTTAAACAATGTGTCAGGTATAACGTAGAACATGGTGACCAGTTTTATTGGTGTTTAATGACACTTTCAATAATGTGTCAAGTATAACGTAGAACATGGTGACCAGTTTTATTGGTGTTTAATGACACTTTCAACAATGTGTCAAGTATAACGTAGAACATGGTGACTAGTTTTATTGGTGTTTAACGCCACTTTCAACAATTTGTCAGGTATAACGTATAATATGGCATTCAGTTTTATTGGTGTTTAACGACACTTTCAACAATGTGTCAGGTATAACGTAGAACATGGTGACCAGTTTTATTGGTGTTAAACGACACTTTCAACAATGTGTCAGGAATGTGTAGAACATGGTGACCAGTTTTATTGGTGTTTAACGCCACTTTCAACAATGTTAGTTATAGCGTAGAACATGGTGACCAGTTTTATTGGTGTTTAACGCCACTTTCAACAATGTGACAGGTATAAAGTATAACATGGTGACCAGTTTTATTGGTGCTTAACGTAGCGTAGAACATGGTGACCAGTTTTATTGGTGTTTAACGACATTGTCAAAAATGTCAGGTATAACGTAGAACATGGTGACCAGTTTTATTGGTGTTTAACGACACTTTCAACAATGTGTCAGGTATAACGTAGAACATGGTCACCAGTTTTATTGGTGTTTAACAACACTTTCAACAATGTGTCAGGAATGTGTAGAACATGGTGACCAGTTTTATTGGTGTTTAACGCCACTTTCAACAATGTTAGTTATAGCGTAGAACATGGTGACCAGTTTTATTGGTGTTTAACGCCACTTTCAACAATGTGACAGGTATAAAGTATAACATGGTGACCAGTTTTATTGGTGCTTAACGCCACTTTCAACAATGTTAGTTATAGCGTAGAAGATGTTGGCCAGTTTTATTGGTGTTTATCTACACTTTCAACAATGTGTCCGGTATAACGTATAACATGCTGGCCAGTTTTATTGGTGTTTAATGCCACTTTCAACAATGTGTCAGGTATAACATAGAACATGGTGAACAGTTTTATTGGTGTTTAACGCTACTTTAAACAATGTTAGTTATAGCATAGAATATGGTGGCCAGTTTTATTGGTGTTTAACGTCAGTTTCAACAATGTGACAGGTATAAAGTATTACATGGTGACCAGTTTTATTGGTGCTTAACGACACTTTCAACAATGTTAGTTATAGCGTAGAAAATGGTGACCAGTTTTATTGGTGTTTAACGACACTGTCAACAATATGTCAGGTATAGCGTAGAACATGGTGACCAGTTTTATTGGTGTTTAACGACATTGTCAAAAATGTCAGGTATAATGTAGAACATGGTGACCAGTTTTATTGGTATTTAACGACACTTTCAACAATGTGTCAGGTATAACGTACAACATGGTGACCAGTTTTATTGGTTTTTAACGCCACTTTCAACAATGTTAGTTATAGCGTAGTACATGGTGATCAGTTTTATTGGTGTTTAATGCCACTTTCAACAATGTGTGAGGTATAACGTAGAACATGGTGACCAGTTTTATTGGTGTTTAACGACACTTTCAACAATTTGTCAAGTATAACGTAGAACATGGTGACCAATTTTATTGGTGTTTAACGCCACTTTAAACAATGTGTCAGGTATAACGTAGAACATGGTGACCAGTTTTATTGGTGTTTAACGACACTTTCAACAATGTGTCAAGTATAACATAGAACATGGTGAACAGTTTTATTGGTGTTTAACGACACTTTCAACAATGTGTCAAGTATAACATAGAACATGGTGAACAGTTTTATTGGTGTTTAACGACACTTTCAACAATGTGTCAAGTATAGCTCGCTGCAATTTTGTTTATGTGCGCCCCCCCCCCTAACTTGAAATCCTGGATCCGCCCCCGTAGAGTATACATATGACAACTAGTAACTGTTTTATCAAGTTCACCTTCTGGCTAGCTGGAATCAAACTCACAAAATGTAGTGTCATTTTTTTTACTGGTTCCTCTAATTTGTTTTTAAGGAGCGACCATTTAACTTGAAGGGGGGGGGGGTGTTATGGTTTTTTTGTTTCGTTCAGAAATTTTTTTTTCAGACAACACGAGTTAGAATATTTTTTTGTCGCGCACAGCGCAAATTTTTTTTTCCAGAATTTAACATTAAGTTATATGACAAAAATTCTGAATCAGATTATTTTTTTTTCCTCCACCAAAATCAGAATATTTTTTTCAGCAACATTGGGAATTTTTTTTTTTAGAAAAAAAACATACCCCCCCTCCCCTCTCCCTGCAAGTTAAATGGGTCGTCCCTAATCAGATGTACATTTTGTATATCTGGGTAGAAACGAATCTGTGTTTCCCGTTCGTGGATAAGTGTACTCGATTCAACATTATGTGATCAAGTTTGTCAGTTACATGTACTTGCGACAGGCCGGTGGTTTTCTCAGGTTTCCTCCACCAATGAAACTGACCGCCACTATATACATTGTAACTGAAATATCGTTGAAAGTGGCACTAAACACCATAAACCAACCACCCCATTCACTGGCTTAAACACTGTCACATTTTTTGTGCCCGTCTCAAGACCTGGATTTTCACCATCATCACTGTTTAAATTTTCTGTTCATAATTGATGTGTAATAAAAATCTAATCTTAAGATACAAGTGTAAAATATAATAAATATAAATAGTATTTAGTTGTTATATCTCTGTTTATTATATTCTTATGATATTTTTTACAATACTTTTGGAATCTTTTGAAGTAAAAAAATGCACATGTCCCCACTTATGAATTTGGGGATTAAAACATCAAACCAATTTTTTTTCTTATAAAAAATAAAACACAAATAAATATAAATATAAATAATATATATAATGACAACAGACATCTTGTGCAGGTATATCAATTCATACACTTTTAATGTCCAGATTTATCATATATCATCATTTAAAAAGATAAAAATGTCAGGTTTCTAAATAAATCATACAATTATCTGAAAATGTCATTTGTCCATACCTGTGTACATACAAAATATGATGCAACCAGGATACAGACTAACAGTACATGTACAAACTTATTTAAAAAATAAAATTGGCAGGTCTTCAAATATATCAAAGATCACCAAACAATCTTATTTTGTCATCTGTTTAAATTATCATACAACTTCTTTTAAAAGTAAAAATGTCAGCTGTACAAATTATTCTACAACTCAATTAAAACATAAAAATGTCATGATCAGGTGTCTAAAGTAAATTATTATAAAACTTCATTTTAAAATGAGAAATGTCAGGTGTCTAAATTATTATACAACTCCATTAAAACATAAAAATGTCAGGTGTCTAAAGTAAATTATTATAAAACCACATTTTAAAATGAGAAATGTCAGCTGTCAAATTATCATACAATTTCATTGAAATAAAATGTCAGTTTCTAAATTATTATAAAACTCCATTTAATTTAAAAAAAAATGGCAGGTGTCAAAAAGAAAAATGTCAGCTGTCAAATATAAATAATAAAACTTGATTCATTAAAGAAGTTTTACTTTGTGTATTGTTGCTCCTGACTGTTTATAACAACCCACCCATAATTGTCCCCTCATGTCAATGTCAAGTGATAAAGGATATTTAATCCCTGTGTCCTCCATTACTTTACATGTCAATATATCTCCTTGTTCAGATAAAACATGGAGGGCATGTGTATAACAGTCACACACAATGACCTATAATATGGCGTTCAGTTTTATTGGTGTTTAACGACACTTTCAAACATGTGTCAGGTATAACGTAGAACATGGTGACCAGTTTTATTGGTGTTTAACGACACTTTCAACAATGTGACAGGTATAACGTAGAACATGGTGACCAATTTTATTGGTGTTTAATGACACTTTCAACAATATGTCAGGTATAACGTAGAACATGTTGACCAGTTTTATTGGTGTTTAACACCACTTTCAACAATGTTAGTAATAGCGTAGAAGATGGTGATCAGTTTTATTGGTGTTTAACGAAACTGTTAACAATGTCAGGTATGGCATAGAACATGGTGACCAGTTTTATTGGTGTTGAACGACAGTGTCAACAATATGTCAGGTATAGCGTAGAAAATGGTGACCAGTTTTATTGGTGTTTAACGATACTTTCAACAATGAATCAGGTAAAACATAAAACATGGTGACCAGTTTTATTGGTGTTTAACGCCACTTTAAACAATGTGTCAGGTATAGCGTAGAACATGGTGACCAGTTTTATTGATGTTTAACTACACTTTCAACAATGTGTCAAGTATAACGTAGAACATGGTGACCAGTTTTATTGATGTTTAACGCCACTTTAAACAATGTGTCAGGTATAACGTAGAACATGGTGACCAGTTTTATTGATGTTTAACTACACTTTCAACAATGTGTCAGGTATAACGTAGAACATGGTGACCAGTTTTATTGGTGCTTGACGACACTTTCAACAATGTGTCAGGTATAATGTAGAACATGGTGACCAGTTTTATTGGTGTTTAACGACACTTTCAACAATGTGTCAGGTATAACGTAGAACATGGTGACCAATTTTATTGGTGTTTAACGACACTTTCAACAATATATCAGATATAACGTAGAACATGGTGACCAGTTTTATTGGTGTTTAACGACACTTTCAACAATGTGTGAGGTATAACGTAGATCATGGTGACCAGTTTTATTGGTGTTTAACGACACTTTCAACAATGTGTCAAGTATAACGTAGAACATGGTGACCAATTTTATTGGTGTTTAACGCCACTTTAAAAAATGTGTCAGGTATAACGTAGAACATGGTGACCAGTTTTATTGGTGTTTAACGACACTTTCAACAATGTGTCAAGTATAACGTAGAACATGGTGACCAATTTTATTGGTGGTTAACGACACTTTCAACCATGTGTCCGGTATAACGTAGAACATGGTGACCAGTTTTATTGGTGTTTAACACCACTTTCAACAATGTTAGTAATAGCGTAGAAGATGGTGATCAGTTTTATTGGTGTTTAACGAAACTGTTAACAATGTCAGGTATGGCATAGAACATGGTGACCAGTTTTATTGGTGTTGAACGACAGTGTCAACAATATGTCAGGTATAGCGTAGAAAATGGTGACCAGTTTTATTGGTGTTTAACGATACTTTCAACAATGAATCAGGTAAAACATAAAACATGGTGACCAGTTTTATTGGTGTTTAACGCCACTATAAACAATGTGTCAGGTATAGCGTAGAACATGGTGACCAGTTTTATTGATGTTTAACTACACTTTCAACAATGTGTCAAGTATAACGTAGAACATGGTGACCAGTTTTATTGATGTTTAACGCCACTTTAAACAATGTGTCAGGTATAACGTAGAACATGGTGACCAGTTTTATTGATGTTTAACTACACTTTCAACAATGTGTCAGGTATAACGTAGAACATGGTGACCAGTTTTATTGGTGCTTGACGACACTTTCAACAATGTGTCAGGTATAATGTAGAACATGGTGACCAGTTTTATTGGTGTTTAACGACACTTTCAACAATGTGTCAGGTATAACGTAGAACATGGTGACCAATTTTATTGGTGTTTAACGACACTTTCAACAATATATCAGATATAACGTAGAACATGGTGACCAGTTTTATTGGTGTTTAACGCCACTTTAAACAATGTGTCAGGTATAACGTAGAACATGGTGACCAGTTTTATTGGTGTTTAACGACACTTTCAACAATGTGTCAAGTATAACGTAGAACATGGTGACCAATTTTATTGGTGTTTAACAACACTTTCAACCATGTGTCAGGTATAGCGTAGAACATGGTGACCATTTTTATTGGTGTTTAACACCACTTTCAACAATGTTAGTTATAGCGTAGAAGATGGTGATCAGTTTTATTGGTGTTTAACGAAACTGTCAACAATGTCAGGTATGGCATAGAACATGGTGACCAGTTTTATTGGTGTTTAACGACAGTGTCAACAATATGTCAGGTATAGCATAGAAAATGGTGACCAGTTTTATTGGTGTTTAACGATACTTTCAACAATGAATCAGGTTAAACATAGAACATGGTGGCCAGTTTTATTGATGTTTAACTACACTTTCAACAATGTGTCAAGTATAACGTAGAACATGGTGACCATTTTTATTGATGTTTAACGCCACTTTAAACAATGTGTAAGGTATAATGTAGAACATGGTAACCAGTTTTATTGGTGTTTAACGCCACTTTCAACAATGTGTCAGGTATAGTGTAGAACATGGTGATCAATTTTATTGGTGTTTAACGACACTTTCAACAATGTGTCAAGAATAACGTAGAACATGGTGACCAATTTTATTGGTGTTTAACGCCACTTTAAACAATGTGTCAGGTATAACGTAGAACATGGTGACCAGTTTTATTGGTGTTTAACGACACTTTCAACAATGTGTCAAGAATAACGTAGAACATAGTGACCAATTTTATTGGTGTTTAACGCCACTTTAAACAATGTGTCAGGTATAACGTAGAACATGGTGACCAGTTTTATTGGTGTTTAACGACACTTTCAACAATGTGTCAAGTATAACGTAGAACATGGTGACCAATTTTATTGGTGTTTAACGACACACTCAACCATGTGTCAGGTATAACGTAGAACATGGTGACCAGTTTTATTGGTGTTTAACACCACTTTCAACAATGTTAGTTATAGCGTAGAACATGGTGATTAGTTTTATTGGTGTTTAATGCCACTTTCAACAATGTTTCAGGTATAACGTAGAAGATGGTGAACAGTTTTATTGGTGTTTAACGACACTTTCAACAATGTTAGTTATAGCATAGAATATGGTGGCCAGTTTTATTGGTGTTTAATGCCACTTTCAACAATGTGACAGGTATAAAGTATAACATGGTGACCAGTTTTATTGGTGTTTAATGACACTTTCAATAATGTGTCAAGTATAACGTAGAACATGGTGACCAGTTTTATTGGTGTTTAATGACACTTTCAATAATGTGTCAGGTATAACGTAGAACATGGTGACCAGTTTTATTAGTGTTTAACGATACTTTCAACAATGAATCAGGTAAAACATAGAACATGGTGACCAGTTTTATTGGTGTTTAACGCCACTTTAAACAATGTGTCAGGTATAACGTAGAACATGGTGACCAGTTTTATTGGTGTTTAATGACACTTTCAATAATGTGTCAAGTATAACGTAGAACATGGTGACCAGTTTTATTGGTGTTTAATGACACTTTCAACAATGTGTCAAGTATAACGTAGAACATGGTGACTAGTTTTATTGGTGTTTAACGCCACTTTCAACAATGTGTCAGGTATAACGTATAATATGGCATTCAGTTTTATTGGTGTTTAACGACACTTTCAACAATGTGTCAGGTATAACGTAGAACATGGTGACCAGTTTTATTGGTGTTAAACGACACTTTCAACAATGTGTCAGGAATGTGTAGAACATGGTGACCAGTTTTATTGGTGTTTAACGCCACTTTCAACAATGTTAGTTATAGCGTAGAACATGGTGACCAGTTTTATTGGTGTTTAACGCCACTTTCAACAATGTGACAGGTATAAAGTATAACATGGTGACCAGTTTTATTGGTGCTTAGCGTAGCGTAGAACATGGTGACCAGTTTTATTGGTGTTTAACGACATTGTCAAAAATGTCAGGTATAACGTAGAACATGGTGACCAGTTTTATTGGTGTTTAACGACACTTTCAACAATGTGTCAGGTATAACGTAGAACATGGTCACCAGTTTTATTGGTGTTTAACAACACTTTCAACAATGTGTCAGGAATGTGTAGAACATGGTGACCAGTTTTATTGGTGTTTAACGCCACTTTCAACAATGTTAGTTATAGCGTAGAACATGGTGACCAGTTTTATTGGTGTTTAACGCCACTTTCAACAATGTGACAGGTATAAAGTATAACATGGTGACCAGTTTTATTGGTGCTTAACGCCACTTTCAACAATGTTAGTTATAGCGTAGAAGATGTTGGCCAGTTTTATTGGTGTTTATCTACACTTTCAACAATGTGTCCGGTATAACGTATAACATGCTGGCCAGTTTTATTGGTGTTTAATGCCACTTTCAACAATGTGTCAGGTATAACATAGAACATGGTGAACAGTTTTATTGGTGTTTAACGCTACTTTAAACAATGTTAGTTATAGCATAGAATATGGTGGCCAGTTTTATTGGTGTTTAACGTCAGTTTCAACAATGTGACAGGTATAAAGTATTACATGGTGACCAGTTTTATTGGTGCTTAACGACACTTTCAACAATGTTAGTTATAGCGTAGAAAATGGTGACCAGTTTTATTGGTGTTTAACGACACTGTCAACAATATGTCAGGTATAGCGTAGAACATGGTGACCAGTTTTATTGGTGTTTAACGACATTGTCAAAAATGTCAGGTATAACGTAGAACATGGTGACCAGTTTTATTGGTGTTTAACGACACTTTCAACAATGTGTCAGGTATAACGTACAACATGGTGACCAGTTTTATTGGTTTTTAACGCCACTTTCAACAATGTTAGTTATAGCGTAGAACATGGTGATCAGTTTTATTGATGTTTAATGCCACTTTCAACAATGTGTGAGGTATAACGTAGAACATGGTGACCAGTTTTATTGGTGTTTAACGACACTTTCAACAATTTGTCAAGTATAACGTAGAACATGGTGACCAATTTTATTGGTGTTTAACGCCACTTTAAACAATGTGTCAGGTATAACGTAGAACATGGTGACCAGTTTTATTGGTGTTTAACGACACTTTCAACAATGTGTCAAGTATAACATAGAACATGGTGAACAGTTTTATTGGTGTTTAACGACACTTTCAACAATGTGTCAAGTATAACATAGAACATGGTGAACAGTTTTATTGGTGTTTAACGACACTTTCAACAATGTGTCAAGTATAGCTCGCTGCAATTTTGTTTATGTGCGCCCCCCCCCCTAACTTGAAATCCTGGATCCGCCCCCGTAGAGTATACATATGACAACTAGTAACTGTTTTATCAAGTTCACCTTCTGGCTAGCTGGAATCAAACTCACAAAATGTAGTGTCATTTTTTTTACTGGTTCCTCTAATTTGTTTTTAAGGAGCGACCATTTAACTTGAAGGGGGGGGGGTGTTACGGTTTTTTTGTTTCGTTCAGAAATTTTTTTTTCAGACAACACGAGTTAGAATTTTTTTTTTTGTCGCGCACAGCGCAAATTTTTTTTTCCAGAATTTAACATTAAGTTATATGACAAAAATTCTGAATCAGATTATTTTTTTTTCCTCCACCAAAATCAGAATATTTTTTTCAGCAACATTGGGAATTTTTTTTTTTAGAAAAAAAACATACCCCCCCTCCCCTCTCCCTGCAAGTTAAATGGGTCGTCCCTAATCAGATGTACATTTTGTATATCTGGGTAGAAACGAATCTGTGTTTCCCGTTCGTGGATAAGTGTACTCGATTCAACATTATGTGATCAAGTTTGTCAGTTACATGTACTTGCGACAGGCCGGTGGTTTTCTCAGGTTTCCTCCACCAATGAAACTGACCGCCACTATATACATTGTAACTGAAATATCGTTGAAAGTGGCACTAAACACCATAAACCAACCACCCCATTCACTGGCTTAAACACTGTCACATTTTTTGTGCCCGTCTCAAGACCTGGATTTTCACCATCATCACTGTTTAAATTTTCTGTTCATAATTGATGTGTAATAAAAATCTAATCTTAAGATACAAGTGTAAAATATAATAAATATAAATAGTATTTAGTTGTTATATCTCTGTTTATTATATTCTTATGATATTTTTTACAATACTTTTGGAATCTTTTGAAGTAAAAAAATGCACATGTCCCCACTTATGAATTTGGGGATTAAAACATCAAACCAATTTTTTTTCTTATAAAAAATAAAACACAAATAAATATAAATATAAATAATATATATAATGACAACAGACATCTTGTGCAGGTATATCAATTCATACACTTTTAATGTCCAGATTTATCATATATCATCATTTAAAAAGATAAAAATGTCAGGTTTCTAAATAAATCATACAATTATCTGAAAATGTCATTTGTCCATACCTGTGTACATACAAAATATGATGCAACCAGGATACAGACTAACAGTACATGTACAAACTTATTTAAAAAATAAAATTGGCAGGTCTTCAAATATATCAAAGATCACCAAACAATCTTATTTTGTCATCTGTTTAAATTATCATACAACTTCTTTTAAAAGTAAAAATGTCAGCTGTACAAATTATTCTACAACTCAATTAAAACATAAAAATGTCATGATCAGGTGTCTAAAGTAAATTATTATAAAACTTCATTTTAAAATGAGAAATGTCAGCTGTCTAAATTATTATACAACTCCATTAAAACAAAAATGTCAGGTGTCTAAAGTAAATTATTATAAAACCACATTTTAAAATGAGAAATGTCAGCTGTCAAATTATCATACAATTTCATTGAAATAAAATGTCAGTTTCTAAATTATTATAAAACTCCATTTAATTTAAAAAAAAATGGCAGGTGTCAAAAAGAAAAATGTCAGCTGTCAAATATAAATAATAAAACTTGATTCATTAAAGAAGTTTTACTTTGTGTATTGTTGCTCCTGACTGTTTATAACAACCCACCCATAATTGTCCCCTCATGTCAATGTCAAGTGATAAAGGATATTTAATCCCTGTGTCCTCCATTACTTTACATGTCAATATATCTCCTTGTTCAGATAAAACATGGAGGGCATGTGTATAACAGTCACACACAATGACCTATAATATGGCGTTCAGTTTTATTGGTGTTTAACGACACTTTCAACCATGTGTCAGGTATAACGTAGAACATGGTGACCAGTTTTATTGGTGTTTAACGACACTTTCAACAATGTGACAGGTATAACGTAGAACATGGTGACCAATTTTATTGGTGTTTAATGACACTTTCAACAATATGTCAGGTATAACGTAGAACATGGTGACCAGTTTTATTGGTGTTTAACGATACTTTCAACAATGAATCAGGTAAAACATAGAACATGGTGACCAGTTTTATTGGTGTTTAACGCCACTTTAAACAATGTGTCAGGTATAACGTAGAACATGGTGACCAGTTTTATTGGTGTTTAACGACACTTTCAACAATGTGTGAGGTATAACGTAGATCATGGTGACCAGTTTTATTGGTGTTTAACGACACTTTCAACAATGTGTCAAGTATAACGTAGAACATGGTGACCAATTTTATTGGTGTTTAACGCCACTTTAAAAAATGTGTCAGGTATAACGTAGAACATGGTGACCAGTTTTATTGGTGTTTAACGACACTTTCAACAATGTGTCAAGTATAACGTAGAACATGGTGACCAATTTTATTGGTGGTTAACGACACTTTCAACCATGTGTCCGGTATAACGTAGAACATGGTGACCAGTTTTATTGGTGTTTAACACCACTTTCAACAATGTTAGTAATAGCGTAGAAGATGGTGATCAGTTTTATTGGTGTTTAACGAAACTGTTAACAATGTCAGGTATGGCATAGAACATGGTGACCAGTTTTATTGGTGTTGAACGACAGTGTCAACAATATGTCAGGTATAGCGTAGAAAATGGTGACCAGTTTTATTGGTGTTTAACGATACTTTCAACAATGAATCAGGTAAAACATAAAACATGGTGACCAGTTTTATTGGTGTTTAACGCCACTTTAAACAATGTGTCAGGTATAGCGTAGAACATGGTGACCAGTTTTATTGATGTTTAACTACACTTTCAACAATGTGTGAGGTATAACGTAGAACATGGTGACCAGTTTTATTGGTGTTTAACGACACTTTCAACAATTTGTCAAGTATAACGTAGAACATGGTGACCAGTTTTATTGGTGTTTAACGCCACTTTAAACAATGTGTCAGGTATAACGTAGAACATGGTGACCAGTTTTATTGGTGCTTGACGACACTTTCAACAATGTGTCAGGTATAACGTAGAACATGGTGACCAGTTTTATTGATGTTTAACTACACTTTCAACAATGTGTCAGGTATAACGTAGAACATGGTGACCAGTTTTATTGGTGCTTGACGACACTTTCAACAATGTGTCAGGTATAATGTAGAACATGGTGACCAGTTTTATTGGTGTTTAACGACACTTTCAACAATGTGTCAGGTATAACGTAGAACATGGTGACCAATTTTATTGGTGTTTAACGACACTTTCAACAATATATCAGATATAACGTAGAACATGGTGACCAGTTTTATTGGTGTTTAACGCCACTTTAAACAATGTGTCAGGTATAACGTAGAACATGGTGACCAGTTTTATTGGTGTTTAACGACACTTTCAACAATGTGTCAAGTATAACGTAGAACATGGTGACCAATTTTATTGGTGTTTAACAACACTTTCAACCATGTGTCAGGTATAGCGTAGAACATGGTGACCATTTTTATTGGTGTTTAACACCACTTTCAACAATGTTAGTTATAGCGTAGAAGATGGTGATCAGTTTTATTGGTGTTTAACGAAACTGTCAACAATGTCAGGTATGGCATAGAACATGGTGACCAGTTTTATTGGTGTTTAACGACAGTGTCAACAATATGTCAGGTATAGCATAGAAAATGGTGACCAGTTTTATTGGTGTTTAACGATACTTTCAACAATGAATCAGGTTAAACATAGAACATGGTGGCCAGTTTTATTGATGTTTAACTACACTTTCAACAATGTGTCAAGTATAACGTAGAACATGGTGACCATTTTTATTGATGTTTAACGCCACTTTAAACAATGTGTAAGGTATAATGTAGAACATGGTAACCAGTTTTATTGGTGTTTAACGCCACTTTCAACAATGTGTCAGGTATAGTGTAGAACATGGTGATCAATTTTATTGGTGTTTAACGACACTTTCAACAATGTGTCAAGAATAACGTAGAACATGGTGACCAATTTTATTGGTGTTTAACGCCACTTTAAACAATGTGTCAGGTATAACGTAGAACATGGTGACCAGTTTTATTGGTGTTTAACGACACTTTCAACAATGTGTCAAGAATAACGTAGAACATGGTGACCAATTTTATTGGTGTTTAACGCCACTTTAAACAATGTGTCAGGTATAACGTAGAACATGGTGACCAGTTTTATTGGTGTTTAACGACACTTTCAACAATGTGTCAAGTATAACGTAGAACATGGTGACCAATTTTATTGGTGTTTAACGACACACTCAACCATGTGTCAGGTATAACGTAGAACATGGTGACCAGTTTTATTGGTGTTTAACACCACTTTCAACAATGTTAGTTATAGCGTAGAACATGGTGATTAGTTTTATTGGTGTTTAATGCCACTTTCAACAATGTTTCAGGTATAACGTAGAAGATGGTGAACAGTTTTATTGGTGTTTAACGACACTTTCAACAATGTTAGTTATAGCATAGAATATGGTGGCCAGTTTTATTGGTGTTTAATGCCACTTTCAACAATGTGACAGGTATAAAGTATAACATGGTGACCAGTTTTATTGGTGTTTAATGACACTTTCAATAATGTGTCAAGTATAACGTAGAACATGGTGACCAGTTTTATTGGTGTTTAATGACACTTTCAATAATGTGTCAGGTATAACGTAGAACATGGTGACCAGTTTTATTGGTGTTTAACGATACTTTCAACAATGAATCAGGTAAAACATAGAACATGGTGACCAGTTTTATTGGTGTTTAACGCCACTTTAAACAATGTGTCAGGTATAACGTAGAACATGGTGACCAGTTTTATTGGTGTTTAATGACACTTTCAATAATGTGTCAAGTATAACGTAGAACATGGTGACCAGTTTTATTGGTGTTTAATGACACTTTCAACAATGTGTCAAGTATAACGTAGAACATGGTGACTAGTTTTATTGGTGTTTAACGCCACTTTCAACAATGTGTCAGGTATAACGTATTTTTTGGCATTCAGTTTTATTGGTGTTTAACGACACTTTCAACAATGTGTCAGGTATAACGTAGAACATGGTGACCAGTTTTATTGGTGTTAAACGACACTTTCAACAATGTGTCAGGAATGTGTAGAACATGGTGACCAGTTTTATTGGTGTTTAACGCCACTTTCAACAATGTTAGTTATAGCGTAGAACATGGTGACCAGTTTTATTGGTGTTTAACGCCACTTTCAACAATGTGACAGGTATAAAGTATAACATGGTGACCAGTTTTATTGGTGCTTAGCGTAGCGTAGAACATGGTGACCAGTTTTATTGGTGTTTAACGACATTGTCAAAAATGTCAGGTATAACGTAGAACATGGTGACCAGTTTTATTGGTGTTTAACGACACTTTCAACAATGTGTCAGGTATAACGTAGAACATGGTCACCAGTTTTATTGGTGTTTAACAACACTTTCAACAATGTGTCAGGAATGTGTAGAACATGGTGACCAGTTTTATTGGTGTTTAACGCCACTTTCAACAATGTTAGTTATAGCGTAGAACATGGTGACCAGTTTTATTGGTGTTTAACGCCACTTTCAACAATGTGACAGGTATAAAGTATAACATGGTGACCAGTTTTATTGGTGCTTAACGCCACTTTCAACAATGTTAGTTATAGCGTAGAAGATGTTGGCCAGTTTTATTGGTGTTTATCTACACTTTCAACAATGTGTCCGGTATAACGTATAACATGCTGGCCAGTTTTATTGGTGTTTAATGCCACTTTCAACAATGTGTCAGGTATAACATAGAACATGGTGAACAGTTTTATTGGTGTTTAACGCTACTTTAAACAATGTTAGTTATAGCATAGAATATGGTGGCCAGTTTTATTGGTGTTTAACGTCAGTTTCAACAATGTGACAGGTATAAAGTATTACATGGTGACCAGTTTTATTGGTGCTTAACGACACTTTCAACAATGTTAGTTATAGCGTAGAAAATGGTGACCAGTTTTATTGGTGTTTAACGACACTGTCAACAATATGTCAGGTATAGCGTAGAACATGGTGACCAGTTTTATTGGTGTTTAACGACATTGTCAAAAATGTCAGGTATAACGTAGAACATGGTGACCAGTTTTATTGGTGTTTAACGACACTTTCAACAATGTGTCAGGTATAACGTACAACATGGTGACCAGTTTTATTGGTTTTTAACGCCACTTTCAACAATGTTAGTTATAGCGTAGAACATGGTGATCAGTTTTATTGATGTTTAATGCCACTTTCAACAATGTGTGAGGTATAACGTAGAACATGGTGACCAGTTTTATTGGTGTTTAACGACATTTTCAACAATTTGTCAAGTATAACGTAGAACATGGTGACCAGTTTTATTGGTGTTTAACGCCACTTTAAACAATGTGTCAGGTATAACGTAGAACATGGTGACCAGTTTTATTGGTGCTTGACGACACTTTCAACAATGTGTCAGGTATAATGTAGAACATGTTGACCAGTTTTATTGGTGTTTAACGCCACTTTCAACAATGTGTCAGGTATAACGTAGAACATGGTGACCAGTTTTATTGGTGCTTGACGACACTTTCAACAATGTGTCAGGTATAATGTAGAACATGTTGACCAGTTTTATTGGTGTTTAACGCCACTTTCAACAATGTGTCAGGTATAACGTAGAACATGGTGACCAATTTTATTGGTGTTTAACGACACTTTCAACAATATGTCAGGTATAACGTAGAACATGCTGACCAGTTTTATTTGTGTTTAACGACACTTTCAGCAATGTGTCAGGTATAACGTAGAACATGGTGACCAGTTTTATTGGTGTTTAACGACACTTTCAACAATGTGTCAAGTATAACGTAGAACATGGTAACCAATTTTATTGGTGTTTAGCGCCACTTTAAACAATGTGTCAGGTATAACGTAGAACATGGTGACCAGTTTTATTGGTGTTTAACGACACTTTCAACAATGTGTCAAGTATAACGTAGAACATGGTGACCAATTTTATTGGTGTTTAACGACACTGTCAACAATATGTCAGGTATAGCGTAGAACATGGTGACCAGTTTTATTGGTGTTTAACGACATTGTCAAAAATGTCAGGTATAACGTAGAACATGGTGACCAGTTTTATTGGTGTTTAACGACACTTTCAACAATATGTCAGGTATAACGTACAACATGGTGACCAGTTTTATTGGTTTTTAACGCCACTTTCAACAATGTTAGTTATAGCGTAGAACATGGTGATCAGTTTTATTGATGTTTAATGCCACTTTCAACAATGTGTGAGGTATAACGTAGAACATGGTGACCAGTTTTATTGGTGTTTAACGACACTTTCAACAATTTGTCAAGTATAACGTAGAACATGGTGACCAATTTTATTGGTGTTTAACGCCACTTTAAACAATGTGTCAGGTATAACGTAGAACATGGTGACCAGTTTTATTGGTGTTTAACGACACTTTCAACAATGTGTCAAGTATAACATAGAACATGGTGAACAGTTTTATTGGTGTTTAACGACACTTTCAACAATGTGTCAAGTATAACATAGAACATGGTGAACAGTTTTATTGGTGTTTAACGACACTTTCAACAATGTGTCAAGTATAGCTCGCTGCAATTTTGTTTATGTTAGCCCCCCCCCCTAACTTGAAATCCTGGATCCGCCCCCGTAGAGTATACATATGACAACTAGTAACTGTTTTATCAAGTTCACCTTCTGGCTAGCTGGAATCAAACTCACAAAATGTAGTGTCATTTTTTTTACTGGTTCCTCTAATTTGTTTTTAAGGAGCGACCATTTAACTTGAAGGGGGGGGGGTGTTACGGTTTTTTTGTTTCGTTCAGAAATTTTTTTTTCAGACAACACGAGTTAGAATATTTTTTTTTGTCGCGCACAGCGCAAATTTTTTTTTCCAGAATTTAACATTAAGTTATATGACAAAAATTCTGAATCAGATTATTTTTTTTTCCTCCACCAAAATCAGAATATTTTTTTCAGCAACATTGGGAATTTTTTTTTTTAGAAAAAAAACATACCCCCCCTCCCCTCTCCCTGCAAGTTAAATGGGTCGTCCCTAATCAGATGTACATTTTGTATATCTGGGTAGAAACGAATCTGTGTTTCCCGTTCGTGGATAAGTGTACTCGATTCAACATTATGTGATCAAGTTTGTCAGTTACATGTACTTGCGACAGGCCGGTGGTTTTCTCAGGTTTCCTCCACCAATGAAACTGACCGCCACTATATACATTGTAACTGAAATATCGTTGAAAGTGGCACTAAACACCATAAACCAACCACCCCATTCACTGGCTTAAACACTGTCACATTTTTTGTGCCCGTCTCAAGACCTGGATTTTCACCATCATCACTGTTTAAATTTTCTGTTCATAATTGATGTGTAATAAAAATCTAATCTTAAGATACAAGTGTAAAATATAATAAAAATAAATAGTATTTAGTTGTTATATCTCTGTTTATTATATTCTTATGATATTTTTTACAATACTTTTGGAATCTTTTGAAGTAAAAAAATGCACATGTCCCCACTTATGAATTTGGGGATTAAAACATCAAACCAATTTTTTTTCTTATAAAAAATAAAACACAAATAAATATAAATATAAATAATATATATAATGACAACAGACATCTTGTGCAGGTATATCAATTCATACACTTTTAATGTCCAGATTTATCATATATCATCATTTAAAAAGATAAAAATGTCAGGTTTCTAAATAAATCATACAATTATCTGAAAATGTCATTTGTCCATACCTGTGTACATACAAAATATGATGCAACCAGGATACAGACTAACAGTACATGTACAAACTTATTTAAAAAATAAAATTGGCAGGTCTTCAAATATATCAAAGATCACCAAACAATCTTATTTTGTCATCTGTTTAAATTATCATACAACTTCTTTTAAAAGTAAAAATGTCAGCTGTACAAATTATTCTACAACTCAATTAAAACATAAAAATGTCATGATCAGGTGTCTAAAGTAAATTATTATAAAACTTCATTTTAAAATGAGAAATGTCAGCTGTCTAAATTATTATACAACTCCATTAAAACAAAAATGTCAGGTGTCTAAAGTAAATTATTATAAAACCACATTTTAAAATGAGAAATGTCAGCTGTCAAATTATCATACAATTTCATTGAAATAAAATGTCAGTTTCTAAATTATTATAAAACTCCATTTAATTTAAAAAAAAATGGCAGGTGTCAAAAAGAAAAATGTCAGCTGTCAAATATAAATAATAAAACTTGATTCATTAAAGAAGTTTTACTTTGTGTATTGTTGCTCCTGACTGTTTATAACAACCCACCCATAATTGTCCCCTCATGTCAATGTCAAGTGATAAAGGATATTTAATCCCTGTGTCCTCCATTACTTTACATGTCAATATATCTCCTTGTTCAGATAAAACATGGAGGGCATGTGTATAACAGTCACACACAATGACCTATAATATGGCGTTCAGTTTTATTGGTGTTTAACGACACTTTCAACCATGTGTCAGGTATAACGTAGAACATGGTGACCAGTTTTATTGGTGTTTAACGACACTTTCAACAATGTGACAGGTATAACGTAGAACATGGTGACCAATTTTATTGGTGTTTAATGACACTTTCAACAATATGTCAGGTATAACGTAGAACATGGTGACCAGTTTTATTGGTGTTTAACGATACTTTCAACAATGAATCAGGTAAAACATAGAACATGGTGACCAGTTTTATTGGTGTTTAACGCCACTTTAAACAATGTGTCAGGTATAACGTAGAACATGGTGACCAGTTTTATTGGTGTTTAACGACACTTTCAACAATGTGTGAGGTATAACGTAGATCATGGTGACCAGTTTTATTGGTGTTTAACGACACTTTCAACAATGTGTCAAGTATAACGTAGAACATGGTGACCAATTTTATTGGTGTTTAACGCCACTTTAAAAAATGTGTCAGGTATAACGTAGAACATGGTGACCAGTTTTATTGGTGTTTAACGACACTTTCAACAATGTGTCAAGTATAACGTAGAACATGGTGACCAATTTTATTGGTGGTTAACGACACTTTCAACCATGTGTCCGGTATAACGTAGAACATGGTGACCAGTTTTATTGGTGTTTAACACCACTTTCAACAATGTTAGTAATAGCGTAGAAGATGGTGATCAGTTTTATTGGTGTTTAACGAAACTGTTAACAATGTCAGGTATGGCATAGAACATGGTGACCAGTTTTATTGGTGTTGAACGACAGTGTCAACAATATGTCAGGTATAGCGTAGAAAATGGTGACCAGTTTTATTGGTGTTTAACGATACTTTCAACAATGAATCAGGTAAAACATAAAACATGGTGACCAGTTTTATTGGTGTTTAACGCCACTTTAAACAATGTGTCAGGTATAGCGTAGAACATGGTGACCAGTTTTATTGATGTTTAACTACACTTTCAACAATGTGTGAGGTATAACGTAGAACATGGTGACCAGTTTTATTGGTGTTTAACGACACTTTCAACAATTTGTCAAGTATAACGTAGAACATGGTGACCAGTTTTATTGGTGTTTAACGCCACTTTAAACAATGTGTCAGGTATAACGTAGAACATGGTGACCAATTTTATTGGTGCTTGACGACACTTTCAACAATATATCAGATATAACGTAGAACATGGTGACCAGTTTTATTGGTGTTTAACGCCACTTTAAACAATGTGTCAGGTATAACGTAGAACATGGTGACCAGTTTTATTGGTGTTTAACGACACTTTCAACAATGTGTCAAGTATAACGTAGAACATGGTGACCAATTTTATTGGTGTTTAACAACACTTTCAACCATGTGTCAGGTATAGCGTAGAACATGGTGACCATTTTTATTGGTGTTTAACACCACTTTCAACAATGTTAGTTATAGCGTAGAAGATGGTGATCAGTTTTATTGGTGTTTAACGAAACTGTCAACAATGTCAGGTATGGCATAGAACATGGTGACCAGTTTTATTGGTGTTTAACGACAGTGTCAACAATATGTCAGGTATAGCATAGAAAATGGTGACCAGTTTTATTGGTGTTTAACGATACTTTCAACAATGAATCAGGTTAAACATAGAACATGGTGGCCAGTTTTATTGATGTTTAACTACACTTTCAACAATGTGTCAAGTATAACGTAGAACATGGTGACCATTTTTATTGATGTTTAACGCCACTTTAAACAATGTGTAAGGTATAATGTAGAACATGGTAACCAGTTTTATTGGTGTTTAACGCCACTTTCAACAATGTGTCAGGTATAGTGTAGAACATGGTGATCAATTTTATTGGTGTTTAACGACACTTTCAACAATGTGTCAAGAATAACGTAGAACATGGTGACCAATTTTATTGGTGTTTAACGCCACTTTAAACAATGTGTCAGGTATAACGTAGAACATGGTGACCAGTTTTATTGGTGTTTAACGACACTTTCAACAATGTGTCAAGAATAACGTAGAACATGGTGACCAATTTTATTGGTGTTTAACGCCACTTTAAACAATGTGTCAGGTATAACGTAGAACATGGTGACCAGTTTTATTGGTGTTTAACGACACTTTCAACAATGTGTCAAGTATAACGTAGAACATGGTGACCAATTTTATTGGTGTTTAACGACACACTCAACCATGTGTCAGGTATAACGTAGAACATGGTGACCAGTTTTATTGGTGTTTAACACCACTTTCAACAATGTTAGTTATAGCGTAGAACATGGTGATTAGTTTTATTGGTGTTTAATGCCACTTTCAACAATGTTTCAGGTATAACGTAGAAGATGGTGAACAGTTTTATTGGTGTTTAACGACACTTTCAACAATGTTAGTTATAGCATAGAATATGGTGGCCAGTTTTATTGGTGTTTAATGCCACTTTCAACAATGTGACAGGTATAAAGTATAACATGGTGACCAGTTTTATTGGTGTTTAATGACACTTTCAATAATGTGTCAAGTATAACGTAGAACATGGTGACCAGTTTTATTGGTGTTTAATGACACTTTCAATAATGTGTCAGGTATAACGTAGAACATGGTGACCAGTTTTATTGGTGTTTAACGATACTTTCAACAATGAATCAGGTAAAACATAGAACATGGTGACCAGTTTTATTGGTGTTTAACGCCACTTTAAACAATGTGTCAGGTATAACGTAGAACATGGTGACCAGTTTTATTGGTGTTTAATGACACTTTCAATAATGTGTCAAGTATAACGTAGAACATGGTGACCAGTTTTATTGGTGTTTAATGACACTTTCAACAATGTGTCAAGTATAACGTAGAACATGGTGACTAGTTTTATTGGTGTTTAACGCCACTTTCAACAATGTGTCAGGTATAACGTATTTTTTGGCATTCAGTTTTATTGGTGTTTAACGACACTTTCAACAATGTGTCAGGTATAACGTAGAACATGGTGACCAGTTTTATTGGTGTTAAACGACACTTTCAACAATGTGTCAGGAATGTGTAGAACATGGTGACCAGTTTTATTGGTGTTTAACGCCACTTTCAACAATGTTAGTTATAGCGTAGAACATGGTGACCAGTTTTATTGGTGTTTAACGCCACTTTCAACAATGTGACAGGTATAAAGTATAACATGGTGACCAGTTTTATTGGTGCTTAGCGTAGCGTAGAACATGGTGACCAGTTTTATTGGTGTTTAACGACATTGTCAAAAATGTCAGGTATAACGTAGAACATGGTGACCAGTTTTATTGGTGTTTAACGACACTTTCAACAATGTGTCAGGTATAACGTAGAACATGGTCACCAGTTTTATTGGTGTTTAACAACACTTTCAACAATGTGTCAGGAATGTGTAGAACATGGTGACCAGTTTTATTGGTGTTTAACGCCACTTTCAACAATGTTAGTTATAGCGTAGAACATGGTGACCAGTTTTATTGGTGTTTAACGCCACTTTCAACAATGTGACAGGTATAAAGTATAACATGGTGACCAGTTTTATTGGTGCTTAACGCCACTTTCAACAATGTTAGTTATAGCGTAGAAGATGTTGGCCAGTTTTATTGGTGTTTATCTACACTTTCAACAATGTGTCCGGTATAACGTATAACATGCTGGCCAGTTTTATTGGTGTTTAATGCCACTTTCAACAATGTGTCAGGTATAACATAGAACATGGTGAACAGTTTTATTGGTGTTTAACGCTACTTTAAACAATGTTAGTTATAGCATAGAATATGGTGGCCAGTTTTATTGGTGTTTAACGTCAGTTTCAACAATGTGACAGGTATAAAGTATTACATGGTGACCAGTTTTATTGGTGCTTAACGACACTTTCAACAATGTTAGTTATAGCGTAGAAAATGGTGACCAGTTTTATTGGTGTTTAACGACACTGTCAACAATATGTCAGGTATAGCGTAGAACATGGTGACCAGTTTTATTGGTGTTTAACGACATTGTCAAAAATGTCAGGTATAACGTAGAACATGGTGACCAGTTTTATTGGTGTTTAACGACACTTTCAACAATGTGTCAGGTATAACGTACAACATGGTGACCAGTTTTATTGGTTTTTAACGCCACTTTCAACAATGTTAGTTATAGCGTAGAACATGGTGATCAGTTTTATTGATGTTTAATGCCACTTTCAACAATGTGTGAGGTATAACGTAGAACATGGTGACCAGTTTTATTGGTGTTTAACGACATTTTCAACAATTTGTCAAGTATAACGTAGAACATGGTGACCAGTTTTATTGGTGTTTAACGCCACTTTAAACAATGTGTCAGGTATAACGTAGAACATGGTGACCAGTTTTATTGGTGCTTGACGACACTTTCAACAATGTGTCAGGTATAATGTAGAACATGTTGACCAGTTTTATTGGTGTTTAACGCCACTTTCAACAATGTGTCAGGTATAACGTAGAACATGGTGACCAGTTTTATTGGTGCTTGACGACACTTTCAACAATGTGTCAGGTATAATGTAGAACATGTTGACCAGTTTTATTGGTGTTTAACGCCACTTTCAACAATGTGTCAGGTATAACGTAGAACATGGTGACCAATTTTATTGGTGTTTAATGACACTTTCAACAATATGTCAGGTATAACGTAGAACATGCTGACCAGTTTTATTTGTGTTTAACGACACTTTCAGCAATGTGTCAGGTATAACGTAGAACATGGTGACCAGTTTTATTGGTGTTTAACGACACTTTCAACAATGTGTCAAGTATAACGTAGAACATGGTAACCAATTTTATTGGTGTTTAGCGCCACTTTAAACAATGTGTCAGGTATAACGTAGAACATGGTGACCAGTTTTATTGGTGTTTAACGACACTTTCAACAATGTGTCAAGTATAACGTAGAACATGGTGACCAATTTTATTGGTGTTTAACGACACTGTCAACAATATGTCAGGTATAGCGTAGAACATGGTGACCAGTTTTATTGGTGTTTAACGA
This sequence comes from Bathymodiolus brooksi, assembly GCA_963680875.1. Taxonomy (NCBI): domain Eukaryota; kingdom Metazoa; phylum Mollusca; class Bivalvia; order Mytilida; family Modiolidae; genus Bathymodiolus; species Bathymodiolus brooksi. The sequence goes on along the minus strand of OY804583.1, from coordinate 7,269,381 downwards.
CATTGTCAAAAATGTCAGGTATAACGTAGAACATGGTGACCAGTTTTATTGGTGTTTAACGACACTTTCAACAATATGTCAGGTATAACGTACAACATGGTGACCAGTTTTATTGGTTTTTAACGCCACTTTCAACAATGTTAGTTATAGCGTAGAACATGGTGATCAGTTTTATTGATGTTTAATGCCACTTTCAACAATGTGTGAGGTATAACGTAGAACATGGTGACCAGTTTTATTGGTGTTTAACGACACTTTCAACAATTTGTCAAGTATAACGTAGAACATGGTGACCAATTTTATTGGTGTTTAACGCCACTTTAAACAATGTGTCAGGTATAACGTAGAACATGGTGACCAGTTTTATTGGTGTTTAACGACACTTTCAACAATGTGTCAAGTATAACATAGAACATGGTGAACAGTTTTATTGGTGTTTAACGACACTTTCAACAATGTGTCAAGTATAACATAGAACATGGTGAACAGTTTTATTGGTGTTTAACGACACTTTCAACAATGTGTCAAGTATAGCTCGCTGCAATTTTGTTTATGTTAGCCCCCCCCCCTAACTTGAAATCCTGGATCCGCCCCCGTAGAGTATACATATGACAACTAGTAACTGTTTTATCAAGTTCACCTTCTGGCTAGCTGGAATCAAACTCACAAAATGTAGTGTCATTTTTTTTACTGGTTCCTCTAATTTGTTTTTAAGGAGCGACCATTTAACTTGAAGGGGGGGGGGTGTTACGGTTTTTTTGTTTCGTTCAGAAATTTTTTTTTCAGACAACACGAGTTAGAATATTTTTTTTTGTCGCGCACAGCGCAAATTTTTTTTTCCAGAATTTAACATTAAGTTATATGACAAAAATTCTGAATCAGATTATTTTTTTTTCCTCCACCAAAATCAGAATATTTTTTTCAGCAACATTGGGAATTTTTTTTTTTAGAAAAAAAACATACCCCCCCTCCCCTCTCCCTGCAAGTTAAATGGGTCGTCCCTAATCAGATGTACATTTTGTATATCTGGGTAGAAACGAATCTGTGTTTCCCGTTCGTGGATAAGTGTACTCGATTCAACATTATGTGATCAAGTTTGTCAGTTACATGTACTTGCGACAGGCCGGTGGTTTTCTCAGGTTTCCTCCACCAATGAAACTGACCGCCACTATATACATTGTAACTGAAATATCGTTGAAAGTGGCACTAAACACCATAAACCAACCACCCCATTCACTGGCTTAAACACTGTCACATTTTTTGTGCCCGTCTCAAGACCTGGATTTTCACCATCATCACTGTTTAAATTTTCTGTTCATAATTGATGTGTAATAAAAATCTAATCTTAAGATACAAGTGTAAAATATAATAAAAATAAATAGTATTTAGTTGTTATATCTCTGTTTATTATATTCTTATGATATTTTTTACAATACTTTTGGAATCTTTTGAAGTAAAAAAATGCACATGTCCCCACTTATGAATTTGGGGATTAAAACATCAAACCAATTTTTTTTCTTATAAAAAATAAAACACAAATAAATATAAATATAAATAATATATATAATGACAACAGACATCTTGTGCAGGTATATCAATTCATACACTTTTAATGTCCAGATTTATCATATATCATCATTTAAAAAGATAAAAATGTCAGGTTTCTAAATAAATCATACAATTATCTGAAAATGTCATTTGTCCATACCTGTGTACATACAAAATATGATGCAACCAGGATACAGACTAACAGTACATGTACAAACTTATTTAAAAAATAAAATTGGCAGGTCTTCAAATATATCAAAGATCACCAAACAATCTTATTTTGTCATCTGTTTAAATTATCATACAACTTCTTTTAAAAGTAAAAATGTCAGCTGTACAAATTATTCTACAACTCAATTAAAACATAAAAATGTCATGATCAGGTGTCTAAAGTAAATTATTATAAAACTTCATTTTAAAATGAGAAATGTCAGCTGTCTAAATTATTATACAACTCCATTAAAACAAAAATGTCAGGTGTCTAAAGTAAATTATTATAAAACCACATTTTAAAATGAGAAATGTCAGCTGTCAAATTATCATACAATTTCATTGAAATAAAATGTCAGTTTCTAAATTATTATAAAACTCCATTTAATTTAAAAAAAAATGGCAGGTGTCAAAAAGAAAAATGTCAGCTGTCAAATATAAATAATAAAACTTGATTCATTAAAGAAGTTTTACTTTGTGTATTGTTGCTCCTGACTGTTTATAACAACCCACCCATAATTGTCCCCTCATGTCAATGTCAAGTGATAAAGGATATTTAATCCCTGTGTCCTCCATTACTTTACATGTCAATATATCTCCTTGTTCAGATAAAACATGGAGGGCATGTGTATAACAGTCACACACAATGACCTATAATATGGCGTTCAGTTTTATTGGTGTTTAACGACACTTTCAACCATGTGTCAGGTATAACGTAGAACATGGTGACCAGTTTTATTGGTGTTTAACGACACTTTCAACAATGTGACAGGTATAACGTAGAACATGGTGACCAATTTTATTGGTGTTTAATGACACTTTCAACAATATGTCAGGTATAACGTAGAACATGGTGACCAGTTTTATTGGTGTTTAACGATACTTTCAACAATGAATCAGGTAAAACATAGAACATGGTGACCAGTTTTATTGGTGTTTAACGCCACTTTAAACAATGTGTCAGGTATAACGTAGAACATGGTGACCAGTTTTATTGGTGTTTAATGACACTTTCAATAATGTGTCAAGTATAACGTAGAACATGGTGACCAGTTTTATTGGTGTTTAATGACACTTTCAACAATGTGTCAAGTATAACGTAGAACATGGTGACTAGTTTTATTGGTGTTTAACGCCACTTTCAACAATGTGTCAGGTATAACGTATAATATGGCATTCAGTTTTATTGGTGTTTAACGACACTTTCAACAATGTGTCAGGTATAACGTAGAACATGGTGACCAGTTTTATTGGTGTTAAACGACACTTTCAACAATGTGTCAGGAATGTGTAGAACATGGTGACCAATTTTATTGGTGTTTAACGCCACTTTCAACAATGTTAGTAATAGCGTAGAAGATGGTGATCAGTTTTATTGGTGTTTAACGAAACTGTTAACAATGTCAGGTATGGCATAGAACATGGTGACCAGTTTTATTGGTGTTGAACGACAGTGTCAACAATATGTCAGGTATAGCGTAGAAAATGGTGACCAGTTTTATTGGTGTTTAACGATACTTTCAACAATGAATCAGGTAAAACATAAAACATGGTGACCAGTTTTATTGGTGTTTAACGATACTTTAAACAATGTGTCAGGTATAGCGTAGAACATGGTGACCAGTTTTATTGATGTTTAACTACACTTTCAACAATGTGTCAAGTATAACGTAGAACATGGTGACCAGTTTTATTGATGTTTAACGCCACTTTAAACAATGTGTCAGGTATAACGTAGAACATGGTGACCAGTTTTATTGATGTTTAACTACACTTTCAACAATGTGTCAGGTATAACGTAGAACATGGTGACCAGTTTTATTGGTGCTTGACGACACTTTCAACAATGTGTCAGGTATAATGTAGAACATGGTGACCAGTTTTATTGGTGTTTAACGCCACTTTCAACAATGTGTCAGGTATAACGTAGAACATGGTGACCAATTTTATTGGTGTTTAACGACACTTTCAACAATATATCAGGTATAACGTAGAACATGGTGACCAGTTTTATTGGTGTTTAACGACACTTTCAACAATGTGTCAGGTAAAACGTAGAACATGGTGACAAGTTTTGTTGGTGTTTAACGACACTTTCAACAATGTGTCAAGAATAACGTAGAACATGGTGACCAATTTTATTGGTGTTTAACGCCACTTTAAACAATGTGTCAGGTATAACGTAGAACATGGTGACCAGTTTTATTGGTGTTTAACGACACTTTCAACAATGTGTCAAGTATAACGTGGAACATGGTGACCAATTTTATTGGTGTTTAACGACACTTTCAACCATGTGTCAGGTATAACATAGAACATGGTGACCAATTTTATTGGTGTTTAACGACACTTTCAACAATATGTCAGGTATAACGTAGAACATGGTGACCAGTTTTATTGGTGTTTAACGCCACTTTCAACAATGTGTCAGGTATAACGTAGAACATGGTGACCAGTTTTATTGGTGCTTGACGACACTTTCAACAATGTGTCAGGTATAATGTAGAACATGGTGACCAGTTTTATTGGTGTTTAATGCCACTTTCAACAATATGTCAGGTATAACGTAGAACATGGTGACCAGTTTTATTGGTGTTTAATGACACTTTCAACAATGTGTCAGGTATAACGTAGAACATGGTGACCAGTTTTATTGGTGTTTAACGATTTTTCAACAATGTGTCAAGTATAACGTAGAACATGGTGACCAATTTTATTGGTGTTTAACGCCACTTTAAATAATGTGTCAGGTATAACGTAGAACATGGTGACCAGTTTTATTGGTGTTTAACGACACTTTCAACAATGTGTCAAGTATAACGTAGAACATGGAGACCAATTTTATTGGTGTTTAACGACACTTTCAACAATGTGTCAGGTATAACGTATAATATGGCGTTCAGTTTCAACAATGTGTCAGGTATAACGTATAACATGATAACCAGTTTTATTGGTGTTTAACGACACTTTCAACAATGTTAGTTATAGCGTAGAACATGGTGACCAGTTTTATTGGTGTTTAACGACACTTTCAACAATATGACAGGCATAACATAGAACATGGTGATCAGTTTTATTGGTGTTTAACGACACTTTCAACAATGTGTAAAGTATAACGTAGAACATGGTGACCAGTTTTATTGGTGTTTAACGCCACTTTAAGCAATGTGTCAGGTATAACGTAGAACATGGTGACCAGTTTTATTGGTGCTTAGCGACACTTTCAACAATGTGTCAAGTATAACGTTGAACATGGTGACCAGTTTTATTGGTGTTTAGCGACACTTTCAACAATGTGTCAAGTATAACATAGAACATGGTGAACAGTTTTATTGGTGTTTAACGCTACTTTAAACAATGTTAATTATAGCATAGAATATGGTGGCCAGTTTTATTGGTGTTTAACGTCACTTTCAACAATGTGACAGGTATAAAGTATTACATGGTGTCCAGTTTTATTGGTGCTTAATGCCACTTTCAACAATGTTAGTTATAGTGTAGAACATGTTGGCCAGTTTTATTGGTGTTTAACGACTTTCAACAATGTGTCCGGTATAACGTATAACATGCTGGCCAGTTTTATTGGTGTTTAACGCCACTTTCAACCATGTGTCAGGTATAACATAGAACATGGTGACCAATTTTATTGGTGCTTAGCGACACTTTCAACAATGTTAGTTATAGCGTAGAACAAGGTGACCAGTTTTATTTGTGTTTAACTACACTTTCAACAATATGTCAGGTATAACGTAGAACATGGTGACCAGTTTTATTGGTGTTTTACCACACTTTCAACAATGTGTCAGGTATAACGTAGAACATGGTCAACAGTTTTATTGGTGTTTAACGACACTTTCAACAATGTGTCAGGTATAACGTATAACATGGTAACCAGTTTTAATGGTGTTTAACGACACTTTTAACATGTGTCAGGTATAACGTACAACATGGTGACCAGTTTTATTGGTGTTTAACGACACTTTCAAAAGTGTGTCAGGTATAACATATAACATGGTGACCAGTTTTATTGGTGTTTAATGCCACTTTAAACAATGTGTCAGGTATAACGTAGAACATGGTGACCAGTTTTATTGGTGTTTAACGACACTTTCAACAATGTGTCAAGTATAACGTAGAACATGGTGACCAGTTTTATTTGTGTTTTTCCACACTTTCAACAATGTGTCAGGTATAACATAGAACATGGTCACCAGCTTTATTGGTGTTTAACGACACTTTCAACAATGTGTCAGGTATAACGTATCATAGGGCGTTCAGTTTTATTGGTGTTTTACGACACTTTCAACAATGTGTCAGGTATAACGTAGAACATGGTGACCAGTTTTATTGGTGTTTAACGACACTTTCAACAATGTGGCAGGTATAATGTAGAACATGGTGACCAGTTTTATTGGTGTTTAACGCCACTTTCAACAATGTGTCAGGTATAACGTAGAACATGGTGACCAGTTTTATTGGTGCTTGACGACACTTTCAACAATGTGTCAGGTATAATGTAGAACATGTTGACCAGTTTTATTGGTGTTTAACGCCACTTTCAACAATGTGTCAGGTATAACGTAGAACATGGTGACCAATTTTATTGGTGTTTAACGACACTTTCAACAATATGTCAGGTATAACGTAGAACATGCTGACCAGTTTTATTTGTGTTTAACGACACTTTCAGCAATGTGTCAGGTATAACGTAGAACATGGTGACCAGTTTTATTGGTGTTTAACGACACTTTCAACAATGTGTCAAGTATAACGTAGAACATGGTAACCAATTTTATTGGTGTTTAGCGCCACTTTAAACAATGTGTCAGGTATAACGTAGAACATGGTGACCAGTTTTATTGGTGTTTAACGACACTTTCAACAATGTGTCAAGTATAACGTAGAACATGGTGACCAATTTTATTGGTGTTTAACGACACTTTCAACCATGTGTCAGGTATAGCGTAGAACATGGTGACCATTTTTATTGGTGTTTAACACCACTTTCAACAATGTTAGTTATAGCGTAGAAGATGGTGATCAGTTTTATTGGTGTTTAACGAAACTGTCAACAATGTCAGGTATGGCATAGAACATGGTGACCAGTTTTATTGGTGTTTAACGACAGTGTCAACAATATGTCAGGTATAGCGTAGAAAATGGTGACCAGTTTTATTGGTGTTTAACGATACTTTCAACAATGAATCAGGTAAAACATAGAACATGGTGACCAGTTTTATTGATGTTTAACTACACTTTCAACAATGTGTCAAGTATAACGTAGAACATGGTGACCATTTTTATTGATGTTTAACGCCACTTTAAACAATGTGTCATGTATAACGTAGAACATGGTGACCATTTTATTGGTGTTTAACGACACTTTCAACAATGTGTCAAGTATAACGTAGAACATGGTGACCAGTTTTATTGGTGTTTTACCACACTTTCAACAATGTGTCAGGTATAACGTAGAACATGGTCACCAGCTTTATTGGTGTTTAACGACACTTTAAACAATGTGTCAGGTATAACGTATCATATGGCGTTCAGTTTTATTGGTGTTTTACGACACTTTCAACAATGTGTCAGGTATAACGTAGAACATGGTGACCAGTTTTATTGGTGTTTAACGACACTTTCAACAATGTGGCAGGTATAATGTAGAACATGGTGACCAGTTTTTTTGGAGTTTAACGCCACTTTCAACAATGTGTCAGGTATAACGTAGAACATGGTGACCAGTTTTATTGGTGCTTGACGACACTTTCAACAATGTGTCAGGTATAATGTAGAACATGGTGACCAGATTTATTGGTGTTTAACGCCACTTTCAACAATGTGTCAGGTATAACGTAGAACATGGTGACCAATTTTATTGGTGTTTAACGACACTTTCAACAATATGTCAGGTATAACGTAGAACATGGTGACCAGTTTTATTGGTGTTTAACGACACTTTCAACAATGTGTCAGGTATAACGTAGAACATGGTGACCAGTTTTATTGGTGTTTAACGACACTTTCAACAATGTGTCAAGTATAACGTAGAACATGGTGACCAATTTTATTGGTGTTTAACGCCACTTTAAACAATGTGTCAGGTATTACGTAGAACATGGTGACCAGTTTTATTGGTGTTTAACGACACTTTCAACCATGTGTCAGGTAAAGCGTAGAACATGGTGACCAGTTTTATTGGTGTTTTACACCACTTTCAACAATGTTAGTTATAGCGTAGAACATGGTGACCAGTTTTATTGATGTTTAACTACACTTTCAACAATGTGTCAAGTATAACGTAGAACATGGTGACCAGTTTTATTGATGTTTAACGCCACATTAAACAATGTGTCAGGTATAACGTAGAACATGGTGACCAGTTTTATTGGTGTTTAATGACACTTTCAATAATGTGTCAAGTATAACATAGAACATGGTGACCAGTTTTATTGGTGTTTAATGACACTTTCAACAATGTGTCAAGTATAACGTAGAACATGGTGACTAGTTTTATTGGTGTTTAACGACACTTTCAACACTGTGTCAGGTATAACGTATAATATGGCATTCAGTTTTATTGGTGTTTAACGACACTTTCAACAATGTGTCAGGTATAACGTAGAACATGGTGACCAGTTTTATTGGTGTTAAACGACACTTTCAACAATATGTCAGGTATAACGTAGAGCATGGTGACCAGTTTTATTGGTGTTTAACGACACTTTCAACAATGTGTCAGGTATAGCGTATAACATGGTGACCAGTTTTATTGGTGTTTAATGCCACTTTCAACAATGTTAGTTATAGCGTAGAACATGGTGACCAGTTTTATTGGTGTTTAACGCCACTTTCAACTATTTGACAGGTATAAAGTATAACATTGTGACCAGTTTTATTGGTGCTTAACGCCACTTTCAACAATGTTAGCTATAGCGTAGAAGATGTTGGCCAGTTTTATTGGTGTTTATCTACACTTTCAACAATGTGTCCGGTATAACGTATAACATGCTGGCCAGTTTTATTGGTGTTTAATGCCACTTTCAACCATGTCTCAGGTATAATGTAGAACATGGTGACCAGTTTTATTGGTGTTTAACGACACTGTCAACAATATGTCAGGTATAGCGTAGAACATGGTGACCAGTTTTATTGGTGTTTAACGACACTGTCAAAAATGTCAGGTATAACGTAGAACATGGTGACCAGTTTTATTGGTGTTTAACGACACTTTCAACAATGTGTCAAGTATAACGTAGAACATGGTGACCAGTTTTATTGGTGTTTAACGCCACTTTCAACAATGTTAGTTATAGCGTAGAAAATGGTGACCAGTTTTATTGGTGTTTAACGACACTGTCAACAATGTGTCAGGTTTAGCGTAGAACATGGTGACCAGTTTTATTGGTGTTTAACGACACTGTCAAAAATGTCAGGTATAACGTAGAACATGGTGACCAGTTTTATTGGTGTTTAACGACACTTTCAACAATGTGTCAAGTATAACGTAGAACATGGTCACCAGTTTTATTGGTGTTTAGCGCCACTTTCAACAATGTTAGTTATAGCGTAGAACATGGTGATCAGTTTTATTGGTGTTTAATGCCACTTTCAACAATGTGTGAGGTATAACGTAGAACATGGTAACCAGTTTTATTGGTGTTTAACGACACTTTCAACAATTTGTCAAGTATAACGTAGAACATGGTGACCAGTTTTATTGGTGTTTAACGACACTTTCAACAATGTGTCAGGTATTACGTAGAACATGGTGACCAGTTTTATTGGTTTTTAATGCCACTTTCAACAATGTTAGTTATAGCATAGAACATGGTGATCAGTTTTATTGGTGTTTAATGCCACTTTCAACAATGTGTGAGGTATAACGTAGAACATGGTGACCAGTTTTATTGGTGTTTAACGACACTTTCAACAATTTGTCAAGTATAACGTAGAACATGGTGACCAGTTTTATTGGTGTTTAATGACACTTTCAACAATGTGTCAGGTATTATGTAGAACATGGTGACCAGCTTTATTGGTGTTTAACAACACTTTCAACAATGTGTCAGGTATAACATATAACATGGTGACCAGTTTTATTGGTGTTTAACGAAACTTTCAACAATGTGTCAGGTATTACGTAGAACATGGTGACCAGTTTTATTGGTGTTTAACAACACTTTCAACAATGTGTCAGGTATAACGTATAACATAGTGACCAGTTTTATTGGTGTTTAATGACACTTTCAATAATGTGTCAAGTATAACGTAGAACATGGTGACCAGTTTTATTGGTGTTTAATGACACTTTCAACAATGTGTCAAGTATAATTTAGAACATGGTGACTAGTTTTATTGGTGTTTAGCGACATTTTCAACAATGTGTCAGGTATAACGTATAATATGGCATTCAGTTTTATTGGTGTTTAACGACACTTTCAACAATGTGTCAGGTATAACGTAGAACATGGTGACCAGTTTTATTGGTGTTTAACGACACTTTCAACAATGTGTCAGTTATAACGTATAATATGGCATTCAGTTTCAACAATGTGTCAGGTATAACGTATAACATGATAACCAGTTTTATTGGTGTTTAACGACACTTTCAACAATGTTAGTTATAGCGTAGAACATGGTGACCAGTTTTATTGGTGTTTAACGACACTTTCAACAATATGACAGGAATAACGTAGAACATGGTGACCAGTTTTATAGGTGTTTAACGACACTTTCAACAATATGACAGGTATAACGTAGAACATGGTGACCAGTTTTATTGGTGCTTAGCGACACTTTCAACAATGTGTCAAGTATAACGTAGAACATGGTGACCAATTTTATTGGTGTTTAACGCCACTTTAAAAAATAATGTCAGGTATAACGTAGAACATGGTCACCAGTTTTATTGGTGTTTAACGACACTTTCAACAATGTGTCAAGTATAACGTAGAACATGGTCACCAGTTTTATTGGTGTTTAACGCCACTTTCAACAATGTTAGTTATAGCGTAGAAAATGGTGACCAGTTTTATTGGTGTTTAACGACACTGTCAACAATGTGTCAGGTATAGCGTAGAACATGGTGACCAGTTTTATTGGTGCTTAACGACACTGTCAAAAATGTCAGGTATAACGTAGAACATGGTGACCAGTTTTATTGGTGTTTAACGACACTTTCAACAATGTGTCAAGTATAACGTAGAACATGGTCACCAGTTTTATTGGTGTTTAACGCCACTTTCAACAATGTTAGTTATAGCGTAGAACATGGTGATCAGTTTTATTGGTGTTTAATGCCACTTTCAACAATGTGTGAGGTATAACGTAGAACATGGTGACCAGTTTTATTGGTGTTTAACGACACTTTCAACAATTTGTCAAGTATAACGTAGAACATGGTGACCAGTTTTATTGGTGTTTAACGACACTTTCAACAATGTGTCAGGTATTACGTAGAACATGGTGACCAGTTTTATTGGTTTTTAATGCCACTTTCAACAATGTTAGTTATAGCATAGAACATGGTGATCAGTTTTATTGGTGTTTAATGCCACTTTCAACAATGTGTGAGGTATAACGTAGAACATGGTGACCAGTTTTATTGGTGTTTAACGACACTTTCAACAATTTGTCAAGTATAACGTAGAACATGGTGACCAGTTTTATTGGTGTTTAATGACACTTTCAACAATGTGTCAGGTATTACGTAGAACATGGTGACCAGCTTTATTGGTGTTTAACAACACTTTCAACAATGTGTCAGGTATAACATATAACATGGTGACCAGTTTTATTGGTGTTTAACGAAACTTTCAACAATGTGTCAGGTATTACGTAGAACATGGTGACCAGTTTTATTGGTGTTTAACAACACTTTCAACAATGTGTCAGGTATAACGTATAACATAGTGACCAGTTTTATTGGTGTTTAATGACACTTTCAATAATGTGTCAAGTATAACGTAGAACATGGTGACCAGTTTTATTGGTGTTTAATGACACTTTCAACAATGTGTCAAGTATAACGTAGAACATGGTGACTAGTTTTATTGGTGTTTAGCGACATTTTCAACAATGTGTCAGGTATAACGTATAATATGGCATTCAGTTTTATTGGTGTTTAACGACACTTTCAACAATGTGTCAGGTATAACGTAGAACATGGTGACCAGTTTTATTGGTGTTTAACGACACTTTCAACAATGTGTCAGTTATAACGTATAATATGGCATTCAGTTTCAACAATGTGTCAGGTATAACGTATAACATGATAACCAGTTTTATTGGTGTTTAACGACACTTTCAACAATGTTAGTTATAGCGTAGAACATGGTGACCAGTTTTATTGGTGTTTAACGACACTTTCAACAATATGACAGGAATAACGTAGAACATGGTGACCAGTTTTATAGGTGTTTAACGACACTTTCAACAATATGACAGGTATAACGTAGAACATGGTGACCAGTTTTATTGGTGCTTAGCGACACTTTCAACAATGTGTCAAGTATAACGTAGAACATGGTGACCAATTTTATTGGTGTTTAACGCCACTTTAAAAAATGTGTCAGGTATAACGTAGAACACGGTGACCAGTTTTATTGGTGTTTAACGACACTTTCAACAATGTGTCAAGTATAAAGTAGAACATGGTGACCAATTTTATTGGTGTTTAACGACACTTTCAACAATGTGTCAGGTATAACGTATAATATGGCATTCAGTTTCAACAATGTGTCAGGTATAACGTATAACATGATAACCAGTTTTATTGGTGTTTAACGACACTTTCAACAATGTTAGTTATAGCGTAGAACATGGTGACCAGTTTTATTGGTGTTTAACGACACTTTCAACAATATGACAGGCATAACTTAGAACATGGTGACCAGTTTTATAGGTGTTTAACGACACTTTCAACATAGTGTCAAGTATAACGTAGAACATGGTGACCAGTTTTATTGGTGTTTAATGCCACTTTAAGCAATGTGTCAGGTATAACGTAGAAGATGGTGACCAGTTTTATTGGTGTTTAGCGACACTTTCAACAATGTGTCAAGTATAACGTTGAACATGGTGACCAGTTTTATTGGTGTTTAGCGACACTTTCAACAATGTGTCAGGTATAACATAGAACATGGTGAACAGTTTTATTGGTGTTTAACGCTACTTTAAACAATGTTAGTTATAGCATAGAATATGGTGGCCAGTTTTATTGGTGTTTAACGTCAGTTTCAACAATGTGACAGGTATAAAGTATTACATGGTGACCAGTTTTATTGGTGCTTTATGCCACTTTCAACAATGTTAGTTATAGTGTAGAACATGTTGGCCAGTTTTATTGGTGTTTAACGACTTTCAACAATGTGTCCGGTATAACGTATAACATGCTGGCCAGTTTTATTGGTGTTTAACGCCACTTTCAACCTTGTGTCAGGTATAACGTAGAAGATGGTGACCAGTTTTATTGGTGCTTAGCGACACTTTCAACAATGTTAGTTATAGCGTAGAACATGGTGACCAGTTTTATTGGTGTTTAACTACACTTTCAACAATGTGTCAGGTATAACGTAGAACATGGTGACCAGTTTTATTGGTGTTTAACGACACTTTCAAAAATGTGTCAGGTATAGCGTAGAACATGGTGACCAGTTTTATTGGTGTTTAACGCCACTTTAAACAATGTGTCAGGTATAACGTAGAACATGTTGACCAGTTTTATTGGTGTTTAACGACACTTTCAACAATGTGTCAAGTATAACGTAGAACATGGTGACCAGTTTTATTGGTGTTTAACGCCACTTTAAACAATGTGTCAGGTATAACGTAGAACATGGTGACCAGTTTTATTGGTGTTTAACGACACTTTCAACAATGTGTCAAGTATAGCGTAGAACATGGTCACCAGTTTTATTGGTGTTTAACGCCACTTTCAACAATGTTAGTTATAGCGTAGAAAATGGTGACCAGTTTTATTGGTGTTTAACGACACTGTCAACAATATGTCAGGTATAGCGTAGAACATGGTGACCAGTTTTATTGGTGTTTAACGACACTGTCAAAAATGTCAGGTATAACGTAGAACATGGTGACCAGTTTTATTGGTGTTTAACGACACTTTCAACAATGTGTCAAGTATAACGTAGAACATGGTCACCAGTTTTATTGGTGTTTAACGCCACTTTCAACAATGTTAGTTATAGCGTAGAACATGGTGATCAGTTTTATTGGTGTTTAATGCCACTTTCAACAATGTGTGAGGTATAACGTAGAACATGGTAACCAGTTTTATTGGTGTTTAGCGACACTTTCAACAATTTGTCAAGTATAACGTAGAACATGGTGACCAGTTTTATTGGTGTTTAATGACACTTTCAACAATGTGTCAGGTATTACGTAGAACATGGTGACCAGTTTTATTGGTGTTTAATGCCACTTTCAACAATGTTAGTTATAGCGTAGAACATGGTGATCAGTTTTATTGGTGTTTAATGCCACTTTCAACAATGTGTGAGGTATAACGTAGAACATGGTGACCAGTTTTATTGGTGTTTAACGACACTTTCAACATTTTGTCAAGTATAACGTAGAACATGGTGACCAGTTTTATTGGTGTTTAATGACACTTTCAACAATGTGTCAGGTATTACGTAGAACATGGTGACCAGTTTTATTGGTGTTTAACAACACTTTCAACAATGTGTCAGGTATAACATATAACATGGTGACCAGTTTTATTGGTGTTTAACGAAACTTTCAACAATGTGTCAGGTATTACGTAGAACATGGTGACCAGTTTTATTGGTGTTTAACAACACTTTCAACAATGTGTCAGGTATAACGTATAACATGGTGACCAGTTTTATTGGTGTTTAACGACACTTTCAACAATGTGTCAGGTATAGCTCGCCGCAAATTTTTTTATGTGCGCCCCCCCTAACTTGAAATCCTGGATCCACCCCCGTAGAGTTTACATATGACAACTAGTAACTGTTTTATCAAGTTCACCTTCTGTCTAGCTGGAATCAAACTCACAAAATGTAGTGTCATTTTTTTTACTGGTTTACTCTAATTTGTTTTTAAGGAGCGACCATTTAACTTGAAGGGGGGGTGTTATGGTTTTTTTGTTTCGTTCAGAAATTTTTTTTTCAGACAACACGAGTTAGAATATTTTTTTTTGTCGCACACGGCGCAAATTTTTTTTTCCAGAATTTAACATTAAGTTATATGACAAAAATTCTGAATCAGATTATTTTTTCTTCCTCCACCAAAATCAGAATATTTTTTTCAGCAACATTGGGAATTTTTTTTTTCAGAAAAAAAACATACCCCCCCCCCCCCTCCCCTCTCCCTGCAAGTTAAATGGGTCGTCCCTAATCAGATGTACATTTTGTATATCTGGGTAGAAATGAATCTGTGTTTCCCGTTCGTGGATAAGTGTACTCGATTCAACATTATGTGATAAAGTTTGTCAGTTACATGTACTTGCGACAGGCCGGTGGTTTTCTCAGGTTTCCTCCACCAATAAAACTGACCGCCACTATATACATTGTAACTGAAATATCGTTGAAAGTGGCACTAAACACCATAAACCAACCACCCCATTCACTGGCTTAAACACTGTCACATTTTTTGTGCCCGTCTCAAGACCTGGATTTTCACCATCATCACTGTTTAAATTTTCTGTTCATAATTGATGTGTAATAAAAATCTAATCTTAAGATACAAGTGTAAAATATAATAAATATAAATAGTATTTAGTTGTTATATCTCTGTTTATTATATTCTTATGATGTTTTTTACAATACTTTTGGAATCTTTTGAAGTAAAAAAATGCACATGTCCCCACTTATGAATTTGGGGATTAAAACATCAAACCAATTTTTTTTCTTATAAAAAATAAAACACAAATAAATATAAATATAAATAATATATATAATGACAACAGACATCTTGTGCAGGTATATCAATTCATACACTTTTAATGTCCAGATTTATCATATATCATCATTTAGAAAGATAAAAATGTCAGGTCTCCAAATAAATCATACAATTATCTGAAAATGTAATTTGTCCATACCTGTGTACATACAAAATATGATGCAACCAGGATACAGACTAACAGTACATGTACAAACTTATTTAAAAAATAAAATTGGCAGGTCTTCAAATATATCAAAGATCACCAAACAATCTTATTTTGTCATCTGTTTAAATTATCATACAACTTCTTTTAAAAGTAAAAATGTCAGCTGTACAAATTATTCTACAGCTCAATTAAAACATAAAAATGTCATGATCAGGTGTCTAAAGTAAATTATTATAAAACTTCATTTTAAAATGAGAAATGTCAGGTGTCTAAATTATTATACAACTCCATTAAAACATAAAAATGTCAGGTGTCTAAAGTAAATTATTATAAAACCACATTTTAAAATGAGAAATGTCAGCTGTCAAATTATCATACAATTTCATTGAAATAAAATGTCAGTTTCTAAATTATTATAAAACTCCATTTAATTTAAAAAAAAATGGCAGGTGTCAAAAAGAAAAATGTCAGCTGTCAAATATAAATAATAAAACTTGATTCATTAAAGAAGTTTTACTTTGTGTATTGTTGCTCCTGACTGTTTATAACAACCCACCCATAATTGTCCCCTCATGTCAATGTCAAGTGATAAAGGATATTTAATCCCTGTGTCCTCCATTACTTTACATGTCAATATATCTCCTTGTTCAGATAAAACATGGAGGGCATGTGTATAACAGTCACACACAATGACCTATAATATGGCGTTCAGTTTTATTGGTGTTTAACGACACTTTCAACAATGTGTCAGGTATAACGTAGAACATGGTGACCAGTTTTATTGGTGTTTAACGACACTTTCAACAATGTGAGAGGTATAAAGTATAACATGGTGACCAGTTTTATTGGTGCTTAACACCACTTTCAACAATGTTAGTTATAGCGTAGAACATGTTGGCCTGTTGTATTGGTGTTTAACGACACTTTCAACAATGTGTCAGGTATAACGTATAACATGCTGACCAGTTTTATTGGTGTTTAATGCCACTTTCAACCATGTGTCAGGTATAACGTAGAACATGGTGACCAGTTTTATTGGTGTTTATCTACACTTTCAACAATGTTAGTTATAGTGTAGAACATGGTGACCAGTTTTATTGGTGTTTAACGACACTGTCAACAATATGTCGGGTATAGCGTAGAACATGGTGACCAGTTTTATTGGTGTTTAACGACACTGTCAACAATATGTCAGGTATAACGTAGAACATGGTGACCAGTTTTATTGGTGTTTAACGACACTTTCAACAATGTGTCAGGTATAGCGTAGAAAATGGTGACCAGTTTTATTGGTGTTTAACGATACTTTCAACAATGAGTCAGGTAAAACATAGAACATGGTGACCAGTTTTATTGGTGTTTAACGCCACTTTAAACAATGTGTCAGGTATGGCGTAGAACATGGTGACCAGTTTTATTGATGTTTAACTACACTTTCAACAATGTGTCAAGTATAACGTAGAACATGGTGACCAGTTTTATTGATGTTTAACACCCTTTAAACAATGTGACAGGTATAACGTAGAACATGGTGACCAGTTTTATTGGTGTTTAATGACACTTTCAATAATGTGTCAAGTATAACGTAGAACATGGTGACCAGTTTTATTGGTGTTTAATGACACTTTCAACAATGTGTCAAGTATAACGTAGAACATGGTGACTAGTTTTATTGGTGTTTAGCGACATTTTTAACAATGTGTCAGGTATAACGTATAATATGGCATTCAGTTTTATTGGTGTTTAACGACACTTTCAACAATGTGTCAGGTATAACGTAGAACATGGTGACCAGTTTTATTGGTGTTTAACGACACTTTCAACAATGTGTCAGGTATAACGTATAATATGGCATTCAGTTTCAACAATGTGTCAGGTATAACGTATAACATGATAACCAGTTTTATTGGTGTTTAACGACACTTTCAACAATGTTGGTTATAGCGTAGATCATGGTGACCAGTTTTATTGGTGTTTAACGACACTTTCAACAATATGACAGGAATAACGTAGAACATGGTGACCACTTTTATTGGTGTTTAACGACACTTTCAACAATATGACAGGTATAACGTAGAACATGGTGACCAGTTTTATTGGTGCTTAGCGACACTTTCAACAATGTGTCAAGTATAACGTAGAACATGGTGACCAATTTTATTGGTGTTTAACGCCACTTTAAAAAATGTGTCAGGTATAAAGTAGAACATGGTGACCAGTTTTATTGGTGTTTAACGACACTTTCAACAATGTGTCAAGTATAAAGTAGAACATGGTGACCAATTGTATTGGTGTTTAACGACACTTTCAACAATGTGTCAGGTATAACGTATAATATGGCATTCAGTTTCAACAATGTGTCAGGTATAACGTATAACATGATAACCAATTTTATTGGTGTTTAACGACACTTTCAACAATGTTAGTTATAGCGTAGAACATGGTGACCAGTTTTATTGGTGTTTAACGACACTTTCAACAATATGACAGGCATAACGTAGAACATGGTGACCAGTTTTATAGGTGTTTAACGACACTTTCAACAATGTGTCAAGTATAACGTAGAACATGGTGACCAGTTTTATTGGTGTTTAACGCCACTTTAAGCAATGTGTCAGGTATAACGTAGAAGATGGTGACCAGTTTTATTGGTGTTTAGCGACACTTTCAACAATGTGTCAAGTATAACGTAGAACATGGTGACCAGTTTTATTGGTGTTTAACGCCACTTTAAACAATGTGTCAGGTATAACGTAGAACATGGTGACCAGTTTTATTGGTGTTTAACGACACTTTCAACAATGTGTCAAGTATAGCGTAGAACATGGTCACCAGTTTTATTGGTGTTTAACGCCACTTTCAACAATGTTAGTTATAGCGTAGAAAATGGTGACCAGTTTTATTGGTGTTTAACGACACTGTCAACAATATGTCAGGTATAGCGTAGAACATGGTGACCAGTTTTATTGGTGTTTAACGACACTGTCAAAAATGTCAGGTATAACGTAGAACATGGTGACCAGTTTTATTGGTGTTTAACGACACTTTCAACAATGTGTCAAGTATAACGTAGAACATGGTCACCAGTTTTATTGGTGTTTAACGCCACTTTCAACAATGTTAGTTATAGCGTAGAACATGGTGATCAGTTTTATTGGTGTTTAATGCCACTTTCAACAATGTGTGAGGTATAACGTAGAACATGGTAACCAGTTTTATTGGTGTTTAGCGACACTTTCAACAATTTGTCAAGTATAACGTAGAACATGGTGACCAGTTTTATTGGTGTTTAATGACACTTTCAACAATGTGTCAGGTATTACGTAGAACATGGTGACCAGTTTTATTGGTGTTTAATGCCACTTTCAACAATGTTAGTTATAGCGTAGAACATGGTGATCAGTTTTATTGGTGTTTAATGCCACTTTCAACAATGTGTGAGGTATAACGTAGAACATGGTGACCAGTTTTATTGGTGTTTAACGACACTTTCAACATTTTGTCAAGTATAACGTAGAACATGGTGACCAGTTTTATTGGTGTTTAATGACACTTTCAACAATGTGTCAGGTATTACGTAGAACATGGTGACCAGTTTTATTGGTGTTTAACAACACTTTCAACAATGTGTCAGGTATAACATATAACATGGTGACCAGTTTTATTGGTGTTTAACGAAACTTTCAACAATGTGTCAGGTATTACGTAGAACATGGTGACCAGTTTTATTGGTGTTTAACAACACTTTCAACAATGTGTCAGGTATAACGTATAACATGGTGACCAGTTTTATTGGTGTTTAACGACACTTTCAACAATGTGTCAGGTATAGCTCGCCGCAAATTTTTTTATGTGCGCCCCCCCTAACTTGAAATCCTGGATCCACCCCCGTAGAGTTTACATATGACAACTAGTAACTGTTTTATCAAGTTCACCTTCTGTCTAGCTGGAATCAAACTCACAAAATGTAGTGTCATTTTTTTTACTGGTTTACTCTAATTTGTTTTTAAGGAGCGACCATTTAACTTGAAGGGGGGGTGTTATGGTTTTTTTGTTTCGTTCAGAAATTTTTTTTTCAGACAACACGAGTTAGAATATTTTTTTTTGTCGCACACGGCGCAAATTTTTTTTTCCAGAATTTAACATTAAGTTATATGACAAAAATTCTGAATCAGATTATTTTTTCTTCCTCCACCAAAATCAGAATATTTTTTTCAGCAACATTGGGAATTTTTTTTTTCAGAAAAAAAACATACCCCCCCCCCCCCTCCCCTCTCCCTGCAAGTTAAATGGGTCGTCCCTAATCAGATGTACATTTTGTATATCTGGGTAGAAATGAATCTGTGTTTCCCGTTCGTGGATAAGTGTACTCGATTCAACATTATGTGATAAAGTTTGTCAGTTACATGTACTTGCGACAGGCCGGTGGTTTTCTCAGGTTTCCTCCACCAATAAAACTGACCGCCACTATATACATTGTAACTGAAATATCGTTGAAAGTGGCACTAAACACCATAAACCAACCACCCCATTCACTGGCTTAAACACTGTCACATTTTTTGTGCCCGTCTCAAGACCTGGATTTTCACCATCATCACTGTTTAAATTTTCTGTTCATAATTGATGTGTAATAAAAATCTAATCTTAAGATACAAGTGTAAAATATAATAAATATAAATAGTATTTAGTTGTTATATCTCTGTTTATTATATTCTTATGATGTTTTTTACAATACTTTTGGAATCTTTTGAAGTAAAAAAATGCACATGTCCCCACTTATGAATTTGGGGATTAAAACATCAAACCAATTTTTTTTCTTATAAAAAATAAAACACAAATAAATATAAATATAAATAATATATATAATGACAACAGACATCTTGTGCAGGTATATCAATTCATACACTTTTAATGTCCAGATTTATCATATATCATCATTTAGAAAGATAAAAATGTCAGGTCTCCAAATAAATCATACAATTATCTGAAAATGTAATTTGTCCATACCTGTGTACATACAAAATATGATGCAACCAGGATACAGACTAACAGTACATGTACAAACTTATTTAAAAAATAAAATTGGCAGGTCTTCAAATATATCAAAGATCACCAAACAATCTTATTTTGTCATCTGTTTAAATTATCATACAACTTCTTTTAAAAGTAAAAATGTCAGCTGTACAAATTATTCTACAGCTCAATTAAAACATAAAAATGTCATGATCAGGTGTCTAAAGTAAATTATTATAAAACTTCATTTTAAAATGAGAAATGTCAGGTGTCTAAATTATTATACAACTCCATTAAAACATAAAAATGTCAGGTGTCTAAAGTAAATTATTATAAAACCACATTTTAAAATGAGAAATGTCAGCTGTCAAATTATCATACAATTTCATTGAAATAAAATGTCAGTTTCTAAATTATTATAAAACTCCATTTAATTTAAAAAAAAATGGCAGGTGTCAAAAAGAAAAATGTCAGCTGTCAAATATAAATAATAAAACTTGATTCATTAAAGAAGTTTTACTTTGTGTATTGTTGCTCCTGACTGTTTATAACAACCCACCCATAATTGTCCCCTCATGTCAATGTCAAGTGATAAGGATATTTAATCCTGTGTCCTCATTACTTTACATGTCATATATCTCCATTGTTCATGTCAAATGTAGGGCCTGTGTTCAAGATAAAACATGGGTGAGTGGTCATTGGTGTATAACAGTCACTACACAATGACCGTATAATATGCGTGTCAGTTTTATTGGTGTTTAACGACACTTTCAACAATGTGTCAGTAGAGGTATAAGTAGAACATGGTGACCAGTTTATTGGTGTTTCAATGTGAGAGGTATACAAGTATAACATGGTGACCAGTTTATTGGTGCTTAACACCACTTTCAACAAGTTAGACATGTTGGCCTGTTGTATTGGTGTTTAACGACACTTTCAACAATGTGTCAGGTATAACGTATAACATGCTGACCAGTTTTATTGGTGTTTAATGCCACTTTCAACCATGTGTCAGGTATAACGTAGAACATGGTGACCAGTTTTATTGGTGTTTATCTACACTTTCAACAATGTTAGTTATAGTGTAGAACATGGTGACCAGTTTTATTGGTGTTTAACGACACTGTCAACAATATGTCGGGTATAGCGTAGAACATGGTGACCAGTTTTATTGGTGTTTAACGACACTGTCAACAATATGTCAGGTATAACGTAGAACATGGTGACCAGTTTTATTGGTGTTTAACGACACTTTCAACAATGTGTCAGGTATAGCGTAGAAAATGGTGACCAGTTTTATTGGTGTTTAACGATACTTTCAACAATGAGTCAGGTAAAACATAGAACATGGTGACCAGTTTTATTGGTGTTTAACGCCACTTTAAACAATGTGTCAGGTATGGCGTAGAACATGGTGACCAGTTTTATTGATGTTTAACTACACTTTCAACAATGTGTCAAGTATAACGTAGAACATGGTGACCAGTTTTATTGATGTTTAACACCCTTTAAACAATGTGACAGGTATAACGTAGAACATGGTGACCAGTTTTATTGGTGTTTAATGACACTTTCAATAATGTGTCAAGTATAACGTAGAACATGGTGACCAGTTTTATTGGTGTTTAATGACACTTTCAACAATGTGTCAAGTATAACGTAGAACATGGTGACTAGTTTTATTGGTGTTTAGCGACATTTTTAACAATGTGTCAGGTATAACGTATAATATGGCATTCAGTTTTATTGGTGTTTAACGACACTTTCAACAATGTGTCAGGTATAACGTAGAACATGGTGACCAGTTTTATTGGTGTTTAACGACACTTTCAACAATGTGTCAGGTATAACGTATAATATGGCATTCAGTTTCAACAATGTGTCAGGTATAACGTATAACATGATAACCAGTTTTATTGGTGTTTAACGACACTTTCAACAATGTTGGTTATAGCGTAGATCATGGTGACCAGTTTTATTGGTGTTTAACGACACTTTCAACAATATGACAGGAATAACGTAGAACATGGTGACCACTTTTATTGGTGTTTAACGACACTTTCAACAATATGACAGGTATAACGTAGAACATGGTGACCAGTTTTATTGGTGCTTAGCGACACTTTCAACAATGTGTCAAGTATAACGTAGAACATGGTGACCAATTTTATTGGTGTTTAACGCCACTTTAAAAAATGTGTCAGGTATAAAGTAGAACATGGTGACCAGTTTTATTGGTGTTTAACGACACTTTCAACAATGTGTCAAGTATAAAGTAGAACATGGTGACCAATTGTATTGGTGTTTAACGACACTTTCAACAATGTGTCAGGTATAACGTATAATATGGCATTCAGTTTCAACAATGTGTCAGGTATAACGTATAACATGATAACCAATTTTATTGGTGTTTAACGACACTTTCAACAATGTTAGTTATAGCGTAGAACATGGTGACCAGTTTTATTGGTGTTTAACGACACTTTCAACAATATGACAGGCATAACGTAGAACATGGTGACCAGTTTTATAGGTGTTTAACGACACTTTCAACAATGTGTCAAGTATAACGTAGAACATGGTGACCAGTTTTATTGGTGTTTAACGCCACTTTAAGCAATGTGTCAGGTATAACGTAGAAGATGGTGACCAGTTTTATTGGTGTTTAGCGACACTTTCAACAATGTGTCAAGTATAACGTTGAACATGGTGACCAGTTTTATTGGTGTTTAGCGACACTTTCAACAATGTGTCAGGTATAACATAGAACATGGTGACCAGTTTTATTGGTGTTTAACGACACTTTCAACAATGTGTCAGGTATAACGTAGAACATGGTGACCAGTTTTATTGGTGTTTAACGACACTTTCAACAATGTGAGAGGTATAAAGTATAACATGGTGACCAGTTTTATTGGTGCTTAACACCACTTTCAACAATGTTAGTTATAGCGTAGAACATGTTGGCCTGTTGTATTGGTGTTTAACGACACTTTCAACAATGTGTCAGGTATAACGTATAACATGCTGACCAGTTTTATTGGTGTTTAATGCCACTTTCAACCATGTGTCAGGTATAACGTAGAACATGGTGACCAGTTTTATTGGTGTTTATCTACACTTTCAACAATGTTAGTTATAGTGTAGAACATGGTGACCAGTTTTATTGGTGTTTAACGACACTGTCAACAATATGTCGGGTATAGCGTAGAACATGGTGACCAGTTTTATTGGTGTTTAACGACACTGTCAACAATATGTCAGGTATAACGTAGAACATGGTGACCAGTTTTATTGGTGTTTAACGACACTTTCAACAATGTGTCAGGTATAGCGTAGAAAATGGTGACCAGTTTTATTGGTGTTTAACGATACTTTCAACAATGAGTCAGGTAAAACATAGAACATGGTGACCAGTTTTATTGGTGTTTAACGCCACTTTAAACAATGTGTCAGGTATGGCGTAGAACATGGTGACCAGTTTTATTGATGTTTAACTACACTTTCAACAATGTGTCAAGTATAACGTAGAACATGGTGACCAGTTTTATTGATGTTTAACACCCTTTAAACAATGTGACAGGTATAACGTAGAACATGGTGACCAGTTTTATTGGTGTTTAATGACACTTTCAATAATGTGTCAAGTATAACGTAGAACATGGTGACCAGTTTTATTGGTGTTTAATGACACTTTCAACAATGTGTCAAGTATAACGTAGAACATGGTGACTAGTTTTATTGGTGTTTAGCGACATTTTTAACAATGTGTCAGGTATAACGTATAATATGGCATTCAGTTTTATTGGTGTTTAACGACACTTTCAACAATGTGTCAGGTATAACGTAGAACATGGTGACCAGTTTTATTGGTGTTTAACGACACTTTCAACAATGTGTCAGGTATAACGTATAATATGGCATTCAGTTTCAACAATGTGTCAGGTATAACGTATAACATGATAACCAGTTTTATTGGTGTTTAACGACACTTTCAACAATGTTGGTTATAGCGTAGATCATGGTGACCAGTTTTATTGGTGTTTAACGACACTTTCAACAATATGACAGGAATAACGTAGAACATGGTGACCACTTTTATTGGTGTTTAACGACACTTTCAACAATATGACAGGTATAACGTAGAACATGGTGACCAGTTTTATTGGTGCTTAGCGACACTTTCAACAATGTGTCAAGTATAACGTAGAACATGGTGACCAATTTTATTGGTGTTTAACGCCACTTTAAAAAATGTGTCAGGTATAAAGTAGAACATGGTGACCAGTTTTATTGGTGTTTAACGACACTTTCAACAATGTGTCAAGTATAAAGTAGAACATGGTGACCAATTGTATTGGTGTTTAACGACACTTTCAACAATGTGTCAGGTATAACGTATAATATGGCATTCAGTTTCAACAATGTGTCAGGTATAACGTATAACATGATAACCAATTTTATTGGTGTTTAACGACACTTTCAACAATGTTAGTTATAGCGTAGAACATGGTGACCAGTTTTATTGGTGTTTAACGACACTTTCAACAATATGACAGGCATAACGTAGAACATGGTGACCAGTTTTATAGGTGTTTAACGACACTTTCAACAATGTGTCAAGTATAACGTAGAACATGGTGACCAGTTTTATTGGTGTTTAACGCCACTTTAAGCAATGTGTCAGGTATAACGTAGAAGATGGTGACCAGTTTTATTGGTGTTTAACGACACTTTCAACAATGTGTCAAGTATAACGTAGAACATGGTCACCAGTTTTATTGGTGTTTAACGCCACTTTCAACAATGTTAGTTATAGCGTAGAACATGGTGATCAGTTTTATTGGTGTTTAATGCCACTTTCAACAATGTGTGAGGTATAACGTAGAACATGGTAACCAGTTTTATTGGTGTTTAGCGACACTTTCAACAATTTGTCAAGTATAACGTAGAACATGGTGACCAGTTTTATTGGTGTTTAATGACACTTTCAACAATGTGTCAGGTATTACGTAGAACATGGTGACCAGTTTTATTGGTGTTTAATGCCACTTTCAACAATGTTAGTTATAGCGTAGAACATGGTGATCAGTTTTATTGGTGTTTAATGCCACTTTCAACAATGTGTGAGGTATAACGTAGAACATGGTGACCAGTTTTATTGGTGTTTAACGACACTTTCAACATTTTGTCAAGTATAACGTAGAACATGGTGACCAGTTTTATTGGTGTTTAATGACACTTTCAACAATGTGTCAGGTATTACGTAGAACATGGTGACCAGTTTTATTGGTGTTTAACAACACTTTCAACAATGTGTCAGGTATAACATATAACATGGTGACCAGTTTTATTGGTGTTTAACGAAACTTTCAACAATGTGTCAGGTATTACGTAGAACATGGTGACCAGTTTTATTGGTGTTTAACAACACTTTCAACAATGTGTCAGGTATAACGTATAACATGGTGACCAGTTTTATTGGTGTTTAACGACACTTTCAACAATGTGTCAGGTATAGCTCGCCGCAAATTTTTTTATGTGCGCCCCCCCTAACTTGAAATCCTGGATCCACCCCCGTAGAGTTTACATATGACAACTAGTAACTGTTTTATCAAGTTCACCTTCTGTCTAGCTGGAATCAAACTCACAAAATGTAGTGTCATTTTTTTTACTGGTTTACTCTAATTTGTTTTTAAGGAGCGACCATTTAACTTGAAGGGGGGGTGTTATGGTTTTTTTGTTTCGTTCAGAAATTTTTTTTTCAGACAACACGAGTTAGAATATTTTTTTTTGTCGCACACGGCGCAAATTTTTTTTTCCAGAATTTAACATTAAGTTATATGACAAAAATTCTGAATCAGATTATTTTTTCTTCCTCCACCAAAATCAGAATATTTTTTTCAGCAACATTGGGAATTTTTTTTTTCAGAAAAAAAACATACCCCCCCCCCCCCTCCCCTCTCCCTGCAAGTTAAATGGGTCGTCCCTAATCAGATGTACATTTTGTATATCTGGGTAGAAATGAATCTGTGTTTCCCGTTCGTGGATAAGTGTACTCGATTCAACATTATGTGATAAAGTTTGTCAGTTACATGTACTTGCGACAGGCCGGTGGTTTTCTCAGGTTTCCTCCACCAATAAAACTGACCGCCACTATATACATTGTAACTGAAATATCGTTGAAAGTGGCACTAAACACCATAAACCAACCACCCCATTCACTGGCTTAAACACTGTCACATTTTTTGTGCCCGTCTCAAGACCTGGATTTTCACCATCATCACTGTTTAAATTTTCTGTTCATAATTGATGTGTAATAAAAATCTAATCTTAAGATACAAGTGTAAAATATAATAAATATAAATAGTATTTAGTTGTTATATCTCTGTTTATTATATTCTTATGATGTTTTTTACAATACTTTTGGAATCTTTTGAAGTAAAAAAATGCACATGTCCCCACTTATGAATTTGGGGATTAAAACATCAAACCAATTTTTTTTCTTATAAAAAATAAAACACAAATAAATATAAATATAAATAATATATATAATGACAACAGACATCTTGTGCAGGTATATCAATTCATACACTTTTAATGTCCAGATTTATCATATATCATCATTTAGAAAGATAAAAATGTCAGGTCTCCAAATAAATCATACAATTATCTGAAAATGTAATTTGTCCATACCTGTGTACATACAAAATATGATGCAACCAGGATACAGACTAACAGTACATGTACAAACTTATTTAAAAAATAAAATTGGCAGGTCTTCAAATATATCAAAGATCACCAAACAATCTTATTTTGTCATCTGTTTAAATTATCATACAACTTCTTTTAAAAGTAAAAATGTCAGCTGTACAAATTATTCTACAGCTCAATTAAAACATAAAAATGTCATGATCAGGTGTCTAAAGTAAATTATTATAAAACTTCATTTTAAAATGAGAAATGTCAGGTGTCTAAATTATTATACAACTCCATTAAAACATAAAAATGTCAGGTGTCTAAAGTAAATTATTATAAAACCACATTTTAAAATGAGAAATGTCAGCTGTCAAATTATCATACAATTTCATTGAAATAAAATGTCAGTTTCTAAATTATTATAAAACTCCATTTAATTTAAAAAAAAATGGCAGGTGTCAAAAAGAAAAATGTCAGCTGTCAAATATAAATAATAAAACTTGATTCATTAAAGAAGTTTTACTTTGTGTATTGTTGCTCCTGACTGTTTATAACAACCCACCCATAATTGTCCCCTCATGTCAATGTCAAGTGATAAAGGATATTTAATCCCTGTGTCCTCCATTACTTTACATGTCAATATATCTCCTTGTTCAGATAAAACATGGAGGGCATGTGTATAACAGTCACACACAATGACCTATAATATGGCGTTCAGTTTTATTGGTGTTTAACGACACTTTCAACAATGTGTCAGGTATAACGTAGAACATGGTGACCAGTTTTATTGGTGTTTAACGACACTTTCAACAATGTGAGAGGTATAAAGTATAACATGGTGACCAGTTTTATTGGTGCTTAACACCACTTTCAACAATGTTAGTTATAGCGTAGAACATGTTGGCCTGTTGTATTGGTGTTTAACGACACTTTCAACAATGTGTCAGGTATAACGTATAACATGCTGACCAGTTTTATTGGTGTTTAATGCCACTTTCAACCATGTGTCAGGTATAACGTAGAACATGGTGACCAGTTTTATTGGTGTTTATCTACACTTTCAACAATGTTAGTTATAGTGTAGAACATGGTGACCAGTTTTATTGGTGTTTAACGACACTGTCAACAATATGTCGGGTATAGCGTAGAACATGGTGACCAGTTTTATTGGTGTTTAACGACACTGTCAACAATATGTCAGGTATAACGTAGAACATGGTGACCAGTTTTATTGGTGTTTAACGACACTTTCAACAATGTGTCAGGTATAGCGTAGAAAATGGTGACCAGTTTTATTGGTGTTTAACGATACTTTCAACAATGAGTCAGGTAAAACATAGAACATGGTGACCAGTTTTATTGGTGTTTAACGCCACTTTAAACAATGTGTCAGGTATGGCGTAGAACATGGTGACCAGTTTTATTGATGTTTAACTACACTTTCAACAATGTGTCAAGTATAACGTAGAACATGGTGACCAGTTTTATTGATGTTTAACACCCTTTAAACAATGTGACAGGTATAACGTAGAACATGGTGACCAGTTTTATTGGTGTTTAATGACACTTTCAATAATGTGTCAAGTATAACGTAGAACATGGTGACCAGTTTTATTGGTGTTTAATGACACTTTCAACAATGTGTCAAGTATAACGTAGAACATGGTGACTAGTTTTATTGGTGTTTAGCGACATTTTTAACAATGTGTCAGGTATAACGTATAATATGGCATTCAGTTTTATTGGTGTTTAACGACACTTTCAACAATGTGTCAGGTATAACGTAGAACATGGTGACCAGTTTTATTGGTGTTTAACGACACTTTCAACAATGTGTCAGGTATAACGTATAATATGGCATTCAGTTTCAACAATGTGTCAGGTATAACGTATAACATGATAACCAGTTTTATTGGTGTTTAACGACACTTTCAACAATGTTGGTTATAGCGTAGATCATGGTGACCAGTTTTATTGGTGTTTAACGACACTTTCAACAATATGACAGGAATAACGTAGAACATGGTGACCACTTTTATTGGTGTTTAACGACACTTTCAACAATATGACAGGTATAACGTAGAACATGGTGACCAGTTTTATTGGTGCTTAGCGACACTTTCAACAATGTGTCAAGTATAACGTAGAACATGGTGACCAATTTTATTGGTGTTTAACGCCACTTTAAAAAATGTGTCAGGTATAAAGTAGAACATGGTGACCAGTTTTATTGGTGTTTAACGACACTTTCAACAATGTGTCAAGTATAAAGTAGAACATGGTGACCAATTGTATTGGTGTTTAACGACACTTTCAACAATGTGTCAGGTATAACGTATAATATGGCATTCAGTTTCAACAATGTGTCAGGTATAACGTATAACATGATAACCAATTTTATTGGTGTTTAACGACACTTTCAACAATGTTAGTTATAGCGTAGAACATGGTGACCAGTTTTATTGGTGTTTAACGACACTTTCAACAATATGACAGGCATAACGTAGAACATGGTGACCAGTTTTATAGGTGTTTAACGACACTTTCAACAATGTGTCAAGTATAACGTAGAACATGGTGACCAGTTTTATTGGTGTTTAACGCCACTTTAAGCAATGTGTCAGGTATAACGTAGAAGATGGTGACCAGTTTTATTGGTGTTTAGCGACACTTTCAACAATGTGTCAAGTATAACGTAGAACATGGTGACCAGTTTTATTGGTGTTTAACGCCACTTTAAACAATGTGTCAGGTATAACGTAGAACATGGTGACCAGTTTTATTGGTGTTTAACGACACTTTCAACAATGTGTCAAGTATAGCGTAGAACATGGTCACCAGTTTTATTGGTGTTTAACGCCACTTTCAACAATGTTAGTTATAGCGTAGAAAATGGTGACCAGTTTTATTGGTGTTTAACGACACTGTCAACAATATGTCAGGTATAGCGTAGAACATGGTGACCAGTTTTATTGGTGTTTAACGACACTGTCAAAAATGTCAGGTATAACGTAGAACATGGTGACCAGTTTTATTGGTGTTTAACGACACTTTCAACAATGTGTCAAGTATAACGTAGAACATGGTCACCAGTTTTATTGGTGTTTAACGCCACTTTCAACAATGTTAGTTATAGCGTAGAACATGGTGATCAGTTTTATTGGTGTTTAATGCCACTTTCAACAATGTGTGAGGTATAACGTAGAACATGGTAACCAGTTTTATTGGTGTTTAGCGACACTTTCAACAATTTGTCAAGTATAACGTAGAACATGGTGACCAGTTTTATTGGTGTTTAATGACACTTTCAACAATGTGTCAGGTATTACGTAGAACATGGTGACCAGTTTTATTGGTGTTTAATGCCACTTTCAACAATGTTAGTTATAGCGTAGAACATGGTGATCAGTTTTATTGGTGTTTAATGCCACTTTCAACAATGTGTGAGGTATAACGTAGAACATGGTGACCAGTTTTATTGGTGTTTAACGACACTTTCAACATTTTGTCAAGTATAACGTAGAACATGGTGACCAGTTTTATTGGTGTTTAATGACACTTTCAACAATGTGTCAGGTATTACGTAGAACATGGTGACCAGTTTTATTGGTGTTTAACAACACTTTCAACAATGTGTCAGGTATAACATATAACATGGTGACCAGTTTTATTGGTGTTTAACGAAACTTTCAACAATGTGTCAGGTATTACGTAGAACATGGTGACCAGTTTTATTGGTGTTTAACAACACTTTCAACAATGTGTCAGGTATAACGTATAACATGGTGACCAGTTTTATTGGTGTTTAACGACACTTTCAACAATGTGTCAGGTATAGCTCGCCGCAAATTTTTTTATGTGCGCCCCCCCTAACTTGAAATCCTGGATCCACCCCCGTAGAGTTTACATATGACAACTAGTAACTGTTTTATCAAGTTCACCTTCTGTCTAGCTGGAATCAAACTCACAAAATGTAGTGTCATTTTTTTTACTGGTTTACTCTAATTTGTTTTTAAGGAGCGACCATTTAACTTGAAGGGGGGGTGTTATGGTTTTTTTGTTTCGTTCAGAAATTTTTTTTTCAGACAACACGAGTTAGAATATTTTTTTTTGTCGCACACGGCGCAAATTTTTTTTTCCAGAATTTAACATTAAGTTATATGACAAAAATTCTGAATCAGATTATTTTTTCTTCCTCCACCAAAATCAGAATATTTTTTTCAGCAACATTGGGAATTTTTTTTTTCAGAAAAAAAACATACCCCCCCCCCCCCTCCCCTCTCCCTGCAAGTTAAATGGGTCGTCCCTAATCAGATGTACATTTTGTATATCTGGGTAGAAATGAATCTGTGTTTCCCGTTCGTGGATAAGTGTACTCGATTCAACATTATGTGATAAAGTTTGTCAGTTACATGTACTTGCGACAGGCCGGTGGTTTTCTCAGGTTTCCTCCACCAATAAAACTGACCGCCACTATATACATTGTAACTGAAATATCGTTGAAAGTGGCACTAAACACCATAAACCAACCACCCCATTCACTGGCTTAAACACTGTCACATTTTTTGTGCCCGTCTCAAGACCTGGATTTTCACCATCATCACTGTTTAAATTTTCTGTTCATAATTGATGTGTAATAAAAATCTAATCTTAAGATACAAGTGTAAAATATAATAAATATAAATAGTATTTAGTTGTTATATCTCTGTTTATTATATTCTTATGATGTTTTTTACAATACTTTTGGAATCTTTTGAAGTAAAAAAATGCACATGTCCCCACTTATGAATTTGGGGATTAAAACATCAAACCAATTTTTTTTCTTATAAAAAATAAAACACAAATAAATATAAATATAAATAATATATATAATGACAACAGACATCTTGTGCAGGTATATCAATTCATACACTTTTAATGTCCAGATTTATCATATATCATCATTTAGAAAGATAAAAATGTCAGGTCTCCAAATAAATCATACAATTATCTGAAAATGTAATTTGTCCATACCTGTGTACATACAAAATATGATGCAACCAGGATACAGACTAACAGTACATGTACAAACTTATTTAAAAAATAAAATTGGCAGGTCTTCAAATATATCAAAGATCACCAAACAATCTTATTTTGTCATCTGTTTAAATTATCATACAACTTCTTTTAAAAGTAAAAATGTCAGCTGTACAAATTATTCTACAGCTCAATTAAAACATAAAAATGTCATGATCAGGTGTCTAAAGTAAATTATTATAAAACTTCATTTTAAAATGAGAAATGTCAGGTGTCTAAATTATTATACAACTCCATTAAAACATAAAAATGTCAGGTGTCTAAAGTAAATTATTATAAAACCACATTTTAAAATGAGAAATGTCAGCTGTCAAATTATCATACAATTTCATTGAAATAAAATGTCAGTTTCTAAATTATTATAAAACTCCATTTAATTTAAAAAAAAATGGCAGGTGTCAAAAAGAAAAATGTCAGCTGTCAAATATAAATAATAAAACTTGATTCATTAAAGAAGTTTTACTTTGTGTATTGTTGCTCCTGACTGTTTATAACAACCCACCCATAATTGTCCCCTCATGTCAATGTCAAGTGATAAAGGATATTTAATCCCTGTGTCCTCCATTACTTTACATGTCAATATATCTCCTTGTTCAGATAAAACATGGAGGGCATGTGTATAACAGTCACACACAATGACCTATAATATGGCGTTCAGTTTTATTGGTGTTTAACGACACTTTCAACAATGTGTCAGGTATAACGTAGAACATGGTGACCAGTTTTATTGGTGTTTAACGACACTTTCAACAATGTGAGAGGTATAAAGTATAACATGGTGACCAGTTTTATTGGTGCTTAACACCACTTTCAACAATGTTAGTTATAGCGTAGAACATGTTGGCCTGTTGTATTGGTGTTTAACGACACTTTCAACAATGTGTCAGGTATAACGTATAACATGCTGACCAGTTTTATTGGTGTTTAATGCCACTTTCAACCATGTGTCAGGTATAACGTAGAACATGGTGACCAGTTTTATTGGTGTTTATCTACACTTTCAACAATGTTAGTTATAGTGTAGAACATGGTGACCAGTTTTATTGGTGTTTAACGACACTGTCAACAATATGTCGGGTATAGCGTAGAACATGGTGACCAGTTTTATTGGTGTTTAACGACACTGTCAACAATATGTCAGGTATAACGTAGAACATGGTGACCAGTTTTATTGGTGTTTAACGACACTTTCAACAATGTGTCAGGTATAGCGTAGAAAATGGTGACCAGTTTTATTGGTGTTTAACGATACTTTCAACAATGAGTCAGGTAAAACATAGAACATGGTGACCAGTTTTATTGGTGTTTAACGCCACTTTAAACAATGTGTCAGGTATGGCGTAGAACATGGTGACCAGTTTTATTGATGTTTAACTACACTTTCAACAATGTGTCAAGTATAACGTAGAACATGGTGACCAGTTTTATTGATGTTTAACACCCTTTAAACAATGTGACAGGTATAACGTAGAACATGGTGACCAGTTTTATTGGTGTTTAATGACACTTTCAATAATGTGTCAAGTATAACGTAGAACATGGTGACCAGTTTTATTGGTGTTTAATGACACTTTCAACAATGTGTCAAGTATAACGTAGAACATGGTGACTAGTTTTATTGGTGTTTAGCGACATTTTTAACAATGTGTCAGGTATAACGTATAATATGGCATTCAGTTTTATTGGTGTTTAACGACACTTTCAACAATGTGTCAGGTATAACGTAGAACATGGTGACCAGTTTTATTGGTGTTTAACGACACTTTCAACAATGTGTCAGGTATAACGTATAATATGGCATTCAGTTTCAACAATGTGTCAGGTATAACGTATAACATGATAACCAGTTTTATTGGTGTTTAACGACACTTTCAACAATGTTGGTTATAGCGTAGATCATGGTGACCAGTTTTATTGGTGTTTAACGACACTTTCAACAATATGACAGGAATAACGTAGAACATGGTGACCACTTTTATTGGTGTTTAACGACACTTTCAACAATATGACAGGTATAACGTAGAACATGGTGACCAGTTTTATTGGTGCTTAGCGACACTTTCAACAATGTGTCAAGTATAACGTAGAACATGGTGACCAATTTTATTGGTGTTTAACGCCACTTTAAAAAATGTGTCAGGTATAAAGTAGAACATGGTGACCAGTTT
Organism: Bathymodiolus brooksi; assembly: GCA_963680875.1. Taxonomy (NCBI): domain Eukaryota; kingdom Metazoa; phylum Mollusca; class Bivalvia; order Mytilida; family Modiolidae; genus Bathymodiolus; species Bathymodiolus brooksi. The sequence continues at coordinate 7,234,572 of OY804583.1, read as the reverse complement.
TATTGGTGTTTAACGACACTTTCAACAATGTGTCAAGTATAAAGTAGAACATGGTGACCAATTGTATTGGTGTTTAACGACACTTTCAACAATGTGTCAGGTATAACGTATAATATGGCATTCAGTTTCAACAATGTGTCAGGTATAACGTATAACATGATAACCAATTTTATTGGTGTTTAACGACACTTTCAACAATGTTAGTTATAGCGTAGAACATGGTGACCAGTTTTATTGGTGTTTAACGACACTTTCAACAATATGACAGGCATAACGTAGAACATGGTGACCAGTTTTATAGGTGTTTAACGACACTTTCAACAATGTGTCAAGTATAACGTAGAACATGGTGACCAGTTTTATTGGTGTTTAACGCCACTTTAAGCAATGTGTCAGGTATAACGTAGAAGATGGTGACCAGTTTTATTGGTGTTTAGCGACACTTTCAACAATGTGTCAAGTATAACGTTGAACATGGTGACCAGTTTTATTGGTGTTTAGCGACACTTTCAACAATGTGTCAGGTATAACATAGAACATGGTGAACAGTTTTATTGGTGTTTAACGCTACTTTAAACAATGTTAGTTATAGCATAGAATATGGTGGCCAGTTTTATTGGTGTTTAACGTCAGTTTCAACAATGTGACAGGTATAAAGTATTACATGGTGACCAGTTTTATTGGTGCTTTATGCCACTTTCAACAATGTTAGTTATAGTGTAGAACATGTTGGCCAGTTTTATTGGTGTTTAACGACTTTCAACAATGTGTCCGGTATAACGTATAACATGCTGGCCAGTTTTATTGGTGTTTAACGCCACTTTCAACCTTGTGTCAGGTATAACGTAGAACATAGTGACCAGTTTTATTGGTGTTTAACGACACTGTCAACAATATGTCAGGTATAGCGTAGAACATGGTGACCAGTTTTATTGGTGTTTAACGACACTTTCAACAATGTGTCAAGTATAGCGTAGAACATGGTCACCAGTTTTATTGGTGTTTAACGCCACTTTCAACAATGTTAGTTATAGCGTAGAAAATGGTGACCAGTTTTATTGGTGTTTAACGACACTGTCAACAATATGTCAGGTATAGCGTAGAACATGGTGACCAGTTTTATTGGTGTTTAACGACACTGTCAAAAATGTCAGGTATAACGTAGAACATGGTGACCAGTTTTATTGGTGTTTAACGACACTTTCAACAATGTGTCAAGTATAACGTAGAACATGGTCACCAGTTTTATTGGTGTTTAACGCCACTTTCAACAATGTTAGTTATAGCGTAGAACATGGTGATCAGTTTTATTGGTGTTTAATGCCACTTTCAACAATGTGTGAGGTATAACGTAGAACATGGTAACCAGTTTTATTGGTGTTTAGCGACACTTTCAACAATTTGTCAAGTATAACGTAGAACATGGTGACCAGTTTTATTGGTGTTTAATGACACTTTCAACAATGTGTCAGGTATTACGTAGAACATGGTGACCAGTTTTATTGGTGTTTAATGCCACTTTCAACAATGTTAGTTATAGCGTAGAACATGGTGATCAGTTTTATTGGTGTTTAATGCCACTTTCAACAATGTGTGAGGTATAACGTAGAACATGGTGACCAGTTTTATTGGTGTTTAACGACACTTTCAACATTTTGTCAAGTATAACGTAGAACATGGTGACCAGTTTTATTGGTGTTTAATGACACTTTCAACAATGTGTCAGGTATTACGTAGAACATGGTGACCAGTTTTATTGGTGTTTAACAACACTTTCAACAATGTGTCAGGTATAACATATAACATGGTGACCAGTTTTATTGGTGTTTAACGAAACTTTCAACAATGTGTCAGGTATTACGTAGAACATGGTGACCAGTTTTATTGGTGTTTAACAACACTTTCAACAATGTGTCAGGTATAACGTATAACATGGTGACCAGTTTTATTGGTGTTTAACGACACTTTCAACAATGTGTCAGGTATAGCTCGCCGCAAATTTTTTTATGTGCGCCCCCCCTAACTTGAAATCCTGGATCCACCCCCGTAGAGTTTACATATGACAACTAGTAACTGTTTTATCAAGTTCACCTTCTGTCTAGCTGGAATCAAACTCACAAAATGTAGTGTCATTTTTTTTACTGGTTTACTCTAATTTGTTTTTAAGGAGCGACCATTTAACTTGAAGGGGGGGTGTTATGGTTTTTTTGTTTCGTTCAGAAATTTTTTTTTCAGACAACACGAGTTAGAATATTTTTTTTTGTCGCACACGGCGCAAATTTTTTTTTCCAGAATTTAACATTAAGTTATATGACAAAAATTCTGAATCAGATTATTTTTTCTTCCTCCACCAAAATCAGAATATTTTTTTCAGCAACATTGGGAATTTTTTTTTTCAGAAAAAAAACATACCCCCCCCCCCCCTCCCCTCTCCCTGCAAGTTAAATGGGTCGTCCCTAATCAGATGTACATTTTGTATATCTGGGTAGAAATGAATCTGTGTTTCCCGTTCGTGGATAAGTGTACTCGATTCAACATTATGTGATAAAGTTTGTCAGTTACATGTACTTGCGACAGGCCGGTGGTTTTCTCAGGTTTCCTCCACCAATAAAACTGACCGCCACTATATACATTGTAACTGAAATATCGTTGAAAGTGGCACTAAACACCATAAACCAACCACCCCATTCACTGGCTTAAACACTGTCACATTTTTTGTGCCCGTCTCAAGACCTGGATTTTCACCATCATCACTGTTTAAATTTTCTGTTCATAATTGATGTGTAATAAAAATCTAATCTTAAGATACAAGTGTAAAATATAATAAATATAAATAGTATTTAGTTGTTATATCTCTGTTTATTATATTCTTATGATGTTTTTTACAATACTTTTGGAATCTTTTGAAGTAAAAAAATGCACATGTCCCCACTTATGAATTTGGGGATTAAAACATCAAACCAATTTTTTTTCTTATAAAAAATAAAACACAAATAAATATAAATATAAATAATATATATAATGACAACAGACATCTTGTGCAGGTATATCAATTCATACACTTTTAATGTCCAGATTTATCATATATCATCATTTAGAAAGATAAAAATGTCAGGTCTCCAAATAAATCATACAATTATCTGAAAATGTAATTTGTCCATACCTGTGTACATACAAAATATGATGCAACCAGGATACAGACTAACAGTACATGTACAAACTTATTTAAAAAATAAAATTGGCAGGTCTTCAAATATATCAAAGATCACCAAACAATCTTATTTTGTCATCTGTTTAAATTATCATACAACTTCTTTTAAAAGTAAAAATGTCAGCTGTACAAATTATTCTACAGCTCAATTAAAACATAAAAATGTCATGATCAGGTGTCTAAAGTAAATTATTATAAAACTTCATTTTAAAATGAGAAATGTCAGGTGTCTAAATTATTATACAACTCCATTAAAACATAAAAATGTCAGGTGTCTAAAGTAAATTATTATAAAACCACATTTTAAAATGAGAAATGTCAGCTGTCAAATTATCATACAATTTCATTGAAATAAAATGTCAGTTTCTAAATTATTATAAAACTCCATTTAATTTAAAAAAAAATGGCAGGTGTCAAAAAGAAAAATGTCAGCTGTCAAATATAAATAATAAAACTTGATTCATTAAAGAAGTTTTACTTTGTGTATTGTTGCTCCTGACTGTTTATAACAACCCACCCATAATTGTCCCCTCATGTCAATGTCAAGTGATAAAGGATATTTAATCCCTGTGTCCTCCATTACTTTACATGTCAATATATCTCCTTGTTCAGATAAAACATGGAGGGCATGTGTATAACAGTCACACACAATGACCTATAATATGGCGTTCAGTTTTATTGGTGTTTAACGACACTTTCAACAATGTGTCAGGTATAACGTAGAACATGGTGACCAGTTTTATTGGTGTTTAACGACACTTTCAACAATGTGAGAGGTATAAAGTATAACATGGTGACCAGTTTTATTGGTGCTTAACACCACTTTCAACAATGTTAGTTATAGCGTAGAACATGTTGGCCTGTTGTATTGGTGTTTAACGACACTTTCAACAATGTGTCAGGTATAACGTATAACATGCTGACCAGTTTTATTGGTGTTTAATGCCACTTTCAACCATGTGTCAGGTATAACGTAGAACATGGTGACCAGTTTTATTGGTGTTTATCTACACTTTCAACAATGTTAGTTATAGTGTAGAACATGGTGACCAGTTTTATTGGTGTTTAACGACACTGTCAACAATATGTCGGGTATAGCGTAGAACATGGTGACCAGTTTTATTGGTGTTTAACGACACTGTCAACAATATGTCAGGTATAACGTAGAACATGGTGACCAGTTTTATTGGTGTTTAACGACACTTTCAACAATGTGTCAGGTATAGCGTAGAAAATGGTGACCAGTTTTATTGGTGTTTAACGATACTTTCAACAATGAGTCAGGTAAAACATAGAACATGGTGACCAGTTTTATTGGTGTTTAACGCCACTTTAAACAATGTGTCAGGTATGGCGTAGAACATGGTGACCAGTTTTATTGATGTTTAACTACACTTTCAACAATGTGTCAAGTATAACGTAGAACATGGTGACCAGTTTTATTGATGTTTAACACCCTTTAAACAATGTGACAGGTATAACGTAGAACATGGTGACCAGTTTTATTGGTGTTTAATGACACTTTCAATAATGTGTCAAGTATAACGTAGAACATGGTGACCAGTTTTATTGGTGTTTAATGACACTTTCAACAATGTGTCAAGTATAACGTAGAACATGGTGACTAGTTTTATTGGTGTTTAGCGACATTTTTAACAATGTGTCAGGTATAACGTATAATATGGCATTCAGTTTTATTGGTGTTTAACGACACTTTCAACAATGTGTCAGGTATAACGTAGAACATGGTGACCAGTTTTATTGGTGTTTAACGACACTTTCAACAATGTGTCAGGTATAACGTATAATATGGCATTCAGTTTCAACAATGTGTCAGGTATAACGTATAACATGATAACCAGTTTTATTGGTGTTTAACGACACTTTCAACAATGTTGGTTATAGCGTAGATCATGGTGACCAGTTTTATTGGTGTTTAACGACACTTTCAACAATATGACAGGAATAACGTAGAACATGGTGACCACTTTTATTGGTGTTTAACGACACTTTCAACAATATGACAGGTATAACGTAGAACATGGTGACCAGTTTTATTGGTGCTTAGCGACACTTTCAACAATGTGTCAAGTATAACGTAGAACATGGTGACCAATTTTATTGGTGTTTAACGCCACTTTAAAAAATGTGTCAGGTATAAAGTAGAACATGGTGACCAGTTTTATTGGTGTTTAACGACACTTTCAACAATGTGTCAAGTATAAAGTAGAACATGGTGACCAATTGTATTGGTGTTTAACGACACTTTCAACAATGTGTCAGGTATAACGTATAATATGGCATTCAGTTTCAACAATGTGTCAGGTATAACGTATAACATGATAACCAATTTTATTGGTGTTTAACGACACTTTCAACAATGTTAGTTATAGCGTAGAACATGGTGACCAGTTTTATTGGTGTTTAACGACACTTTCAACAATATGACAGGCATAACGTAGAACATGGTGACCAGTTTTATAGGTGTTTAACGACACTTTCAACAATGTGTCAAGTATAACGTAGAACATGGTGACCAGTTTTATTGGTGTTTAACGCCACTTTAAGCAATGTGTCAGGTATAACGTAGAAGATGGTGACCAGTTTTATTGGTGTTTAGCGACACTTTCAACAATGTGTCAAGTATAACGTAGAACATGGTGACCAGTTTTATTGGTGTTTAACGCCACTTTAAACAATGTGTCAGGTATAACGTAGAACATGGTGACCAGTTTTATTGGTGTTTAACGACACTTTCAACAATGTGTCAAGTATAGCGTAGAACATGGTCACCAGTTTTATTGGTGTTTAACGCCACTTTCAACAATGTTAGTTATAGCGTAGAAAATGGTGACCAGTTTTATTGGTGTTTAACGACACTGTCAACAATATGTCAGGTATAGCGTAGAACATGGTGACCAGTTTTATTGGTGTTTAACGACACTGTCAAAAATGTCAGGTATAACGTAGAACATGGTGACCAGTTTTATTGGTGTTTAACGACACTTTCAACAATGTGTCAAGTATAACGTAGAACATGGTCACCAGTTTTATTGGTGTTTAACGCCACTTTCAACAATGTTAGTTATAGCGTAGAACATGGTGATCAGTTTTATTGGTGTTTAATGCCACTTTCAACAATGTGTGAGGTATAACGTAGAACATGGTAACCAGTTTTATTGGTGTTTAGCGACACTTTCAACAATTTGTCAAGTATAACGTAGAACATGGTGACCAGTTTTATTGGTGTTTAATGACACTTTCAACAATGTGTCAGGTATTACGTAGAACATGGTGACCAGTTTTATTGGTGTTTAATGCCACTTTCAACAATGTTAGTTATAGCGTAGAACATGGTGATCAGTTTTATTGGTGTTTAATGCCACTTTCAACAATGTGTGAGGTATAACGTAGAACATGGTGACCAGTTTTATTGGTGTTTAACGACACTTTCAACATTTTGTCAAGTATAACGTAGAACATGGTGACCAGTTTTATTGGTGTTTAATGACACTTTCAACAATGTGTCAGGTATTACGTAGAACATGGTGACCAGTTTTATTGGTGTTTAACAACACTTTCAACAATGTGTCAGGTATAACATATAACATGGTGACCAGTTTTATTGGTGTTTAACGAAACTTTCAACAATGTGTCAGGTATTACGTAGAACATGGTGACCAGTTTTATTGGTGTTTAACAACACTTTCAACAATGTGTCAGGTATAACGTATAACATGGTGACCAGTTTTATTGGTGTTTAACGACACTTTCAACAATGTGTCAGGTATAGCTCGCCGCAAATTTTTTTATGTGCGCCCCCCCTAACTTGAAATCCTGGATCCACCCCCGTAGAGTTTACATATGACAACTAGTAACTGTTTTATCAAGTTCACCTTCTGTCTAGCTGGAATCAAACTCACAAAATGTAGTGTCATTTTTTTTACTGGTTTACTCTAATTTGTTTTTAAGGAGCGACCATTTAACTTGAAGGGGGGGTGTTATGGTTTTTTTGTTTCGTTCAGAAATTTTTTTTTCAGACAACACGAGTTAGAATATTTTTTTTTGTCGCACACGGCGCAAATTTTTTTTTCCAGAATTTAACATTAAGTTATATGACAAAAATTCTGAATCAGATTATTTTTTCTTCCTCCACCAAAATCAGAATATTTTTTTCAGCAACATTGGGAATTTTTTTTTTCAGAAAAAAAACATACCCCCCCCCCCCCTCCCCTCTCCCTGCAAGTTAAATGGGTCGTCCCTAATCAGATGTACATTTTGTATATCTGGGTAGAAATGAATCTGTGTTTCCCGTTCGTGGATAAGTGTACTCGATTCAACATTATGTGATAAAGTTTGTCAGTTACATGTACTTGCGACAGGCCGGTGGTTTTCTCAGGTTTCCTCCACCAATAAAACTGACCGCCACTATATACATTGTAACTGAAATATCGTTGAAAGTGGCACTAAACACCATAAACCAACCACCCCATTCACTGGCTTAAACACTGTCACATTTTTTGTGCCCGTCTCAAGACCTGGATTTTCACCATCATCACTGTTTAAATTTTCTGTTCATAATTGATGTGTAATAAAAATCTAATCTTAAGATACAAGTGTAAAATATAATAAATATAAATAGTATTTAGTTGTTATATCTCTGTTTATTATATTCTTATGATGTTTTTTACAATACTTTTGGAATCTTTTGAAGTAAAAAAATGCACATGTCCCCACTTATGAATTTGGGGATTAAAACATCAAACCAATTTTTTTTCTTATAAAAAATAAAACACAAATAAATATAAATATAAATAATATATATAATGACAACAGACATCTTGTGCAGGTATATCAATTCATACACTTTTAATGTCCAGATTTATCATATATCATCATTTAGAAAGATAAAAATGTCAGGTCTCCAAATAAATCATACAATTATCTGAAAATGTAATTTGTCCATACCTGTGTACATACAAAATATGATGCAACCAGGATACAGACTAACAGTACATGTACAAACTTATTTAAAAAATAAAATTGGCAGGTCTTCAAATATATCAAAGATCACCAAACAATCTTATTTTGTCATCTGTTTAAATTATCATACAACTTCTTTTAAAAGTAAAAATGTCAGCTGTACAAATTATTCTACAGCTCAATTAAAACATAAAAATGTCATGATCAGGTGTCTAAAGTAAATTATTATAAAACTTCATTTTAAAATGAGAAATGTCAGGTGTCTAAATTATTATACAACTCCATTAAAACATAAAAATGTCAGGTGTCTAAAGTAAATTATTATAAAACCACATTTTAAAATGAGAAATGTCAGCTGTCAAATTATCATACAATTTCATTGAAATAAAATGTCAGTTTCTAAATTATTATAAAACTCCATTTAATTTAAAAAAAAATGGCAGGTGTCAAAAAGAAAAATGTCAGCTGTCAAATATAAATAATAAAACTTGATTCATTAAAGAAGTTTTACTTTGTGTATTGTTGCTCCTGACTGTTTATAACAACCCACCCATAATTGTCCCCTCATGTCAATGTCAAGTGATAAAGGATATTTAATCCCTGTGTCCTCCATTACTTTACATGTCAATATATCTCCTTGTTCAGATAAAACATGGAGGGCATGTGTATAACAGTCACACACAATGACCTATAATATGGCGTTCAGTTTTATTGGTGTTTAACGACACTTTCAACAATGTGTCAGGTATAACGTAGAACATGGTGACCAGTTTTATTGGTGTTTAACGACACTTTCAACAATGTGAGAGGTATAAAGTATAACATGGTGACCAGTTTTATTGGTGCTTAACACCACTTTCAACAATGTTAGTTATAGCGTAGAACATGTTGGCCTGTTGTATTGGTGTTTAACGACACTTTCAACAATGTGTCAGGTATAACGTATAACATGCTGACCAGTTTTATTGGTGTTTAATGCCACTTTCAACCATGTGTCAGGTATAACGTAGAACATGGTGACCAGTTTTATTGGTGTTTATCTACACTTTCAACAATGTTAGTTATAGTGTAGAACATGGTGACCAGTTTTATTGGTGTTTAACGACACTGTCAACAATATGTCGGGTATAGCGTAGAACATGGTGACCAGTTTTATTGGTGTTTAACGACACTGTCAACAATATGTCAGGTATAACGTAGAACATGGTGACCAGTTTTATTGGTGTTTAACGACACTTTCAACAATGTGTCAGGTATAGCGTAGAAAATGGTGACCAGTTTTATTGGTGTTTAACGATACTTTCAACAATGAGTCAGGTAAAACATAGAACATGGTGACCAGTTTTATTGGTGTTTAACGCCACTTTAAACAATGTGTCAGGTATGGCGTAGAACATGGTGACCAGTTTTATTGATGTTTAACTACACTTTCAACAATGTGTCAAGTATAACGTAGAACATGGTGACCAGTTTTATTGATGTTTAACACCCTTTAAACAATGTGACAGGTATAACGTAGAACATGGTGACCAGTTTTATTGGTGTTTAATGACACTTTCAATAATGTGTCAAGTATAACGTAGAACATGGTGACCAGTTTTATTGGTGTTTAATGACACTTTCAACAATGTGTCAAGTATAACGTAGAACATGGTGACTAGTTTTATTGGTGTTTAGCGACATTTTTAACAATGTGTCAGGTATAACGTATAATATGGCATTCAGTTTTATTGGTGTTTAACGACACTTTCAACAATGTGTCAGGTATAACGTAGAACATGGTGACCAGTTTTATTGGTGTTTAACGACACTTTCAACAATGTGTCAGGTATAACGTATAATATGGCATTCAGTTTCAACAATGTGTCAGGTATAACGTATAACATGATAACCAGTTTTATTGGTGTTTAACGACACTTTCAACAATGTTGGTTATAGCGTAGATCATGGTGACCAGTTTTATTGGTGTTTAACGACACTTTCAACAATATGACAGGAATAACGTAGAACATGGTGACCACTTTTATTGGTGTTTAACGACACTTTCAACAATATGACAGGTATAACGTAGAACATGGTGACCAGTTTTATTGGTGCTTAGCGACACTTTCAACAATGTGTCAAGTATAACGTAGAACATGGTGACCAATTTTATTGGTGTTTAACGCCACTTTAAAAAATGTGTCAGGTATAAAGTAGAACATGGTGACCAGTTTTATTGGTGTTTAACGACACTTTCAACAATGTGTCAAGTATAAAGTAGAACATGGTGACCAATTGTATTGGTGTTTAACGACACTTTCAACAATGTGTCAGGTATAACGTATAATATGGCATTCAGTTTCAACAATGTGTCAGGTATAACGTATAACATGATAACCAATTTTATTGGTGTTTAACGACACTTTCAACAATGTTAGTTATAGCGTAGAACATGGTGACCAGTTTTATTGGTGTTTAACGACACTTTCAACAATATGACAGGCATAACGTAGAACATGGTGACCAGTTTTATAGGTGTTTAACGACACTTTCAACAATGTGTCAAGTATAACGTAGAACATGGTGACCAGTTTTATTGGTGTTTAACGCCACTTTAAGCAATGTGTCAGGTATAACGTAGAAGATGGTGACCAGTTTTATTGGTGTTTAGCGACACTTTCAACAATGTGTCAAGTATAACGTTGAACATGGTGACCAGTTTTATTGGTGTTTAGCGACACTTTCAACAATGTGTCAGGTATAACATAGAACATGGTGAACAGTTTTATTGGTGTTTAACGCTACTTTAAACAATGTTAGTTATAGCATAGAATATGGTGGCCAGTTTTATTGGTGTTTAACGTCAGTTTCAACAATGTGACAGGTATAAAGTATTACATGGTGACCAGTTTTATTGGTGCTTTATGCCACTTTCAACAATGTTAGTTATAGTGTAGAACATGTTGGCCAGTTTTATTGGTGTTTAACGACTTTCAACAATGTGTCCGGTATAACGTATAACATGCTGGCCAGTTTTATTGGTGTTTAACGCCACTTTCAACCTTGTGTCAGGTATAACGTAGAACATAGTGACCAGTTTTATTGGTGTTTAACGACACTGTCAACAATATGTCAGGTATAGCGTAGAAAATGGTGACCAGTTTTATTGGTGTTTAACGATACTTTCAACAATGAGTCAGGTAAAACATAGAACATGGTGACCAGTTTTATTAGTGTTTAACGCCACTTTAAACAATGTGTCAGGTATAGCGTAGAACATGGTGACCAGTTTTATTGATGTTTAACTACACTTTCAACAATGTGTCAAGTATAACGTAGAACATGGTGACCAGTTTTATTGATGTTTAACACCCTTTAAACAATGTGTCAGGTATAACGTAGAACATGGTGACCAGTTTTATTGGTGTTTAATGACACTTTCAACAATGTGTCAAGTATAACGTAGAACATGGTGACCAGTTTTATTGGTGTTTAATGACACTTTCAACAATGTGTCAAGTATAACGTAGAACATGGTGACTAGTTTTATTGGTGTTTAGCGACATTTTCAACAATGTGTCAGGTATAACGTATAATATGGCATTCAGTTTTATTGGTGTTTAACGACACTTTCAACAATGTGTCAGGTATAACGTAGAACATGGTGACCAGTTTTATTGGTGTTTAACGACACTTTCAACAATGTGTCAGGTATAACGTATAATATGGCATTCAGTTTCAACAATGTGTCAGGTATAACGTATAACATGATAACCAGTTTTATTGGTGTTTAACGACACTTTCAACAATGTTAGTTATAGCGTAGAACATGGTGACCAGTTTTATTGGTGTTTAACGACACTTTCAACAATATGACAGGAATAACGTAGAACATGGTGACCAGTTTTATAGGTGTTTAACGACACTTTCAACAATATGACAGGTATAACGTAGAACATGGTGACCAGTTTTATTGGTGCTTAGCGACACTTTCAGCAATGTGTCAAGTATAACGTAGAACATGGTGAGCAATTTTATTGGTGTTTAACGCCACTTTAAAAAATGTGTCAGGTATTACGTAGAACATGGTGACCAGTTTTATTGGTGTTTAACGACACTTTCAACAATGTGTCAAGTATAACGTAGAACATGGTGACCAATTTTATTGGTGTTTAACGACACTTTCAACAATGTGTCAGGTATAACGTATAATATGGCATTCAGTTTCAACAATGTGTCAGGTATAACGTATAACATGATAACCAGTTTTATTAGTGTTTAACTACACTTTCAACAATGTTAGTTATAGCGTAGAACATGGTGACCAGTTTTATTGGTGTTTAACTACAGTTTCAACAATGTGTCAGGTATAACGTAGAACATGGTGACCAGTTTTATTGGTGTTTAACGACACTTTCAAAAATGTGTCAGGTATAGCGTAGAACATGGTGACCAGTTTTATTGGTGTTTAACGCCACTTTAAACAATGTGTCAGGTATAACGTAGAACATGGTGACCAGTTTTATTGGTGTTTAACGACACTTTCAACAATGTGTCAAGTATAAGGTAGAACATGGTGACCAGTTTTATTGGTGTTTAACGCCACTTTAAACAATGTGTCAGGTATAACGTAGAACATGGTGACCAGTTTTATTGGTGTTTAACGACACTTTCAACAATGTGTCAAGTATAATGTAGAACTTGGTGACCAGTTTTATTGGTGTTTAACGACACTTTCAACAATGTGTCAAGTATAACGTAGAACATGGTGACCAATTTTATTGGTGTTTAACGACACTTTCAACAATGTGTCAGGTATAACGTATAATATGGCATTCAGTTTCAACAATGTGTCAGGTATAACGTATAACAAGATAACCAGTTTTATTGGTGTTTAACGACACTTTCAACAATGTTAGTTATAGCGTAGAACATGGTGACCAGTTTTATTGGTGTTTAACGACACTTTCAACAATATGACAGGCATAACATAGAACATGGTGACCAGTTTTATAGGTGTTTAACGACACTTTCAACAATGTGTCAAGTATAACGTTGAACATGGTGACCAGTTTTATTGGTGTTTAGCGACACTTTCAACAATGTGTCAGGTATAACATAGAACATGGTGAACAGTTTTATTGGTGTTTAACGCTACTTTAAACAATGTTAGTTATAGCATAGAATATGGTGGCCAGTTTTATTGGTGTTTAACGTCAGTTTCAACAATGTGACAGGTATAAAGTATTACATGGTGACCAGTTTTATTGGTGCTTTATGCCACTTTCAACAATGTTAGTTATAGTGTAGAACATGTTGGCCAGTTTTATTGGTGTTTAACGACTTTCTACAATGTGTCCGGTATAACGTATAACATGCTGGCCAGTTTTATTGGTGTTTAACGCCACTTTCAACCTTGTGTCAGGTATAACGTATAACATGGTGACCAGTTTTATTGGTGTTTAACGACACTGTCAACAATATGTCAGGTATAGCGTAGAAAATGGTGACCAGTTTTATTGGTGTTTAACGATACTTTCAACAATGAGTCAGGTAAAACATAGAACATGGTGACCAGTTTTATTAGTGTTTAACGCCACTTTAAACAATGTGTCAGGTATAGCGTAGAACATGGTGACCAGTTTTATTGATGTTTAACTACACTTTCAACAATGTGTCAAGTATAACGTAGAACATGGTGACCAGTTTTATTGATGTTTAACACCCTTTAAACAATGTGTCAGGTATAACGTAGAACATGGTGACCAGTTTTATTGGTGTTTAATGACACTTTCAACAATGTGTCAAGAATAACGTAGAACATGGTGACCAGTTTTATTGGTGTTTAATGACACTTTCAACAATGTGTCAAGTATAACGTAGAACATGGTGACTAGTTTTATTGGTGTTTAGCGACATTTTCAACAATGTGTTAGGTATAACGTATAATATGGCATTCAGTTTTATTGGTGTTTAACGACACTTTCAACAATGTGTCAGGTATAACGTAGAACATGGTGACCAGTTTTATTGGTGTTTAACGACACTTTCAACAATGTGTCAGGTATAACGTATAATATGGCATTCAGTTTCAACAATGTGTCAGGTATAACGTATAACATGATAACCAGTTTTATTGGTGTTTAACGACACTTTCAACAATGTTAGTTATAGCGTAGAACATGGTGACCAGTTTTATTGGTGTTTAACGACACTTTCAACAATATGATAGGAATAACGTAGAACATGGTGACCAGTTTTATAGGTGTTTAACGACACTTTCAACATTATGACAGGTATAACGTAGAACATGGTGACCAGTTTTATTGGTGCTTAGCGACACTTTCAACAATGTGTCAAGTATAACGTAGAACATGGTGACCAATTTTATTGGTGTTTAACGCCACATTAAAAAATGTGTCAGGTATAACGTAGAACATGGTGACCAGTTTTATTGGTGTTTAACGACACTTTCAACAATGTGTCAAGTATAACGTAGAACATGGTGACCAATTTTATTGGTGTTTAACGACACTTTCAACAATGTGTCAGGTATAACGTATAATATGGCATTCAGTTTCAACAATGTGTCAGGTATAACGTATAACATGATAACCAGTTTTATTGGTGTTTAACGACACTTTCAACAATGTTAGTTATAGCGTAGAACATGGTGACCAGTTTTATTGGTGTTTAACTACACTTTCAACAAAGTGTCAGGTATAACGTAGAACATGGTGACCAGTTTTATTGGTGTTTAACGACACTTTCAAAAATGTGTCAGGTATAGCGTAGAACATGGTGACCAGTTTTATTGGTGTTTAACGCCACTTTAAACAATGTGTCAGGTATAGCGTAGAACATGGTGACCAGTTTTATTGGTGTTTAACGACACTTTCAACAATGTGTCAAGTATAACGTAGAACATGGTGACCAGTTTTATTGGTGTTTAACGCCACTTTAAACAATGTGTCAGGTATAACGTAGAACATGGTGACCAGTTTTATTGGTGTTTAATGACACTTTCAACAATGTGTCAAGTATAACGTAGAACTTGGTGACCAGTTTTATTGGTGTTTAACGACACTTTCAACAATGTGTCAAGTATAACGTAGAACATGGTGACCAGTTTTATTGGTGTTTAACGCCACTTTAAACAATGTGTCAGGTATAACATAGAACATGGTCACCAGTTTTATTGGTGTTTAACGACACTTTCAACAATGTGTCAGGTATAACGTATCATATGGCGTTAAGTTTTATTGGTGTTTTACGACACTTTCAACAATGTATCAGGTATAACGTAGAACATGGTGACCAGTTTTATTGGTGTTTAACGACACTTTCAACAATGTGTCAGGTATAATGTAGAACATGGTGACCAGTTTTATTGGTGTTTAACGCCACTTTCAACAATGTGTCAGGTATAACGTAGAACATGATGACCAGTTTTATTGGTGCTTGACGACACTTTCAACAATGTGTCAGGTATTATGTAGAGCATGGTGACCAGTTTTATTGGTGTTTAACGCCACTTTCAACAATGTGTCAGGTATTACGTAGAACATGGTGACCAATTTTATTGGTGTTTAACGACACTTTCAACAATATGTCAGGTATAACGTAGAACATGGTGACCAGTTTTATTGGTGTTTAACGACACTTTCAACAATGTGTCAGGTATAACGTAGAACATGGTGACCAGTTTTATTGGTGTTTAACGACACTTTCAACAATGTGTCAAGTATAACGTAGAACATGGTGACCAATTTTATTGGTGTTTAACGCCACTTTAAACAATGTGTCAGGTATAACGTAGAACATGGTGACCAGTTTTATTGGTGTTTAACGACACTTTCAACAATGTGTCAAGTATAACGTAGAACATGGTGACCATTTTTATTGGTTTTTAACGACAGTTTCAACCATGTGTCAGGTATAACGTAGAACATGGTGACCAGTTTTATTGGTGTTTAACACCACTTTCAACAATGTTAGTTATAGCGTAGAAGATGGTGATCAGTTTTATTGGTGTTTAACGAAACTGTCAACAATGTCAGGTATGGCATAGAACATGGTGACCAGTTTTATTGGTGTTTAACGACAGTGTCAACAATATGTAAGGTATAGCGTAGAAAATGGTGACCAGTTTTATTGGTGTTTAACGATACTTTCAACAATGAATCAGGTAAAACATAGAACATGGTGACCAGTTTTATTGGTGTTTAACGCCACTTTAAACAATGTGTCAGGTATAGCGTAGAACATGGTGACCAGTTTTATTGATGTTTAACTACACTTTGAACAATGTGTCAAGTATAACGTAGAACATGGTGACCAGTTTTATTGATGTTTAACGCCATTTTAAACAATGTGTCAGGTATAGCGTAGAACATGGTGACCAGTTTTATTGATGTTTAACTACACTTTCAACAATGTGTCAGGTATAACGTAGAACATGGTGACCAGTTTTATTGGTGCTTGACGACACTTTCAACAATGTGTCAGGTATAATGTAGAACATGGTGACCAGTTTTATTGGTGTTTAACGCCACTTTCAACAATGTGTCCGGTATAACGTAGAACATGGTGACCAATTTTATTGGTGTTTAACGACACTTTCAACAATATGTCAGGTATAGCGTAGAACATGGTGACCAGTTTTATTGGTGTTTAACGACACTTTCAACTATGTGTGAGGTATAACGTAGAACATGGTGACCAGTTTTATTGGTGTTTAACGACACTTTCAACAATGTGTCAAGAATAACGTAGAACATGGTGACCAATTTTATTGGTGTTTAACGCCACTTTAAACAATGTGTCAGGTATAACGTAGAACATGGTGACCAGTTTTATTGGTGTTTAACGACACTTTCAACAATGTGTCAAGAATAACGTAGAACATGGTGACCAATTTTATTGGTGTTTAACGACACTTTCAACCATGTGTCAGGTATAACGTAGAACATGGTGACCTATTTTATTGGTGCTTAACGACACTTTCAACAATGTTAGTTATAGCGTAGAACATGGTGACCAGTTTTAATGGTGTTTAACGAAACTGTCAACAATGTCAGGTATGGCATAGTACATGGTGACCTGTTTTATTGGTGTTTAACGACACTTTCAACAATGAATCAGGCAAAACATAGAACATGGTGACCAGTTTTATTGATGTTTAACTACACTTTCAACAATGTGTCAAGTATAACGTAGAACATGGTGACCAATTTTATTGATGTTTAACGCCACTTTAAACAATGTGTCAGGTATAACGTAGAACATGGTGACCAGTTTTATTGATGTTTAACTACACTTTCAACAATGTGTCAAGTATAACGTAGAACATGGTGACCAGTTTTATTGATGTTTAACGCCACTTTAAACAATGTGTCAGGTATAACGTAGAACATGGTGACCAGTTTTATTGGTGTTTAATGACACTTTCAATAATGTGTCAAGTATAACGTAGAACATGGTGACCAGTTTTATTGGTGTTAAACGACACTTTCAACAATATGTCAGGTATAACGTAGAACATGGTGACCAGTTTTATTGGTGTTTAACGACACTTTCAACAATGTGTCAGATATAGCGTATAACATGGTGACCAGTTTTATTGGTGTTTAACGCCACTTTCAACAATGTTAGTTATAGCGTAGAACATGGTGACCAGTTTTATTGGTGTTTAACGCCACTTTCAACAATTTGACAGGTATAACGTATAACATGGTGACCAGTTTTATTGGTGCTTAACGCCACTTTCAACAATGTTAGCTATAGCGTAGAAGATGTTGGCCAGTTTTATTGGTGTTTATCTACACTTTCAACAATGTGTCCGGTATAACGTATAACATGCTGGCCAGTTTTATTGGTGTTTAATGCCTCTTTCAACCATGTCTCAGGTATAGCGTAGAACATGGTGACCAGTTTTATTGATGTTTAACTACACTTTGAACAATGTGTGAAGAATAACGTAGAACATGGTGACCAGTTTTATTGATGTTTAACGCCACTTTAAACAATGTGTCAGGTATAGCGTAGAACATGGTGACCAGTTTTATTGATGTTTAACTACACTTTCAACAATGTGTCAGGTATAACGTAGAACATGGTGACCAGTTTTATTGGTGCTTGACGACACTTTCAATAATGTGTCAGGTATAATGTAGAACATGGTGACCAGTTTTATTGGTGTTTAACGCCACTTTCAACAATGTGTCAGGTATAACGTAGAACATGATGACCAATTTTATTGGTGTTTAACGACACTTTCAACAATATGTCAGGTATAGCGTAGAACATGGTGACCAGTTTTATTGGTGTTTAACGACACTTTCAACTATGTGTGAGGTATAACGTAGAACATGGTGACCAGTTTTATTGGTGTTTAACGACACTTTCAACAATGTGTCAAGAATAACGTAGAACATGGTGACCA
This sequence comes from Bathymodiolus brooksi, assembly GCA_963680875.1. NCBI lineage: Eukaryota > Metazoa > Mollusca > Bivalvia > Mytilida > Modiolidae > Bathymodiolus > Bathymodiolus brooksi. The sequence continues at coordinate 7,215,952 of OY804583.1, read as the reverse complement.
ATTTTATTGGTGTTTAACGCCACTTTAAACAATGTGTCAGGTATAACGTAGAACATGGTGACCAGTTTTATTGGTGTTTAACGACACTTTCAACAATGTGTCAAGAATAACGTAGAACATGGTGACCAATTTTATTGGTGTTTAACGACACTTTCAACCATGTGTCAGGTATAACGTAGAACATGGTGACCTATTTTATTGGTGCTTAACGACACTTTCAACAATGTTAGTTATAGCGTAGAACATGGTGACCAGTTTTAATGGTGTTTAACGAAACTGTCAACAATGTCAGGTATGGCATAGTACATGGTGACCAGTTTTATTGGTGTTTAACGACACTTTCAACAATGAATCAGGTAAAACATAGAACATGGTGACCAGTTTTATTGGTGTTTAATGCCACTTTAAACAATGTGTCAGGTAAAGCGTAGAACATGGTGACCAGTTTTATTGATGTTTAACTACACTTTCAACAATATGTCAGGTATAACGTATAACATGGTGACCAGTTTTATTGATGTTTAACTACACTTTCAACAATGTGTCAAGTATAACGTAGAACATGGTGACCAGTTTTATTGATGTTTAACGTCACTTTCAACAATATGTCAGGTATAACGTAGAACATGGTGACCAGTTTTATTGGTGTTTAACGACACTTTCAACAATGTGTCAGGTATAACGTAGAACATGGTGACCAGTTTTATTGGTGTTTAACGACACTTTCAACAATGTGTCAAGTATAACGTAGAACATGGTGACCAATTTTATTGGTGTTTAACGCCACTTTAAACAATGTGTCAGGTATAACGTAGAACATGGTGACCAGTTTTATTGGTGTTTAACGACACTTTCAACAATGTGTCAAGTATAACGTAGAACATGGTGACCATTTTTATTGGTTTTTAACGACAGTTTCAACCATGTGTCAGGTATAACGTAGAACATGGTGACCAGTTTTATTGGTGTTTAACACCACTTTCAACAATGTTAGTTATAGCGTAGAAGATGGTGATCAGTTTTATTGGTGTTTAACGAAACTGTCAACAATGTCAGGTATGGCATAGAACATGGTGACCAGTTTTATTGGTGTTTAACGACAGTGTCAACAATATGTAAGGTATAGCGTAGAAAATGGTGACCAGTTTTATTGGTGTTTAACGATACTTTCAACAATGAATCAGGTAAAACATAGAACATGGTGACCAGTTTTATTGGTGTTTAACGCCACTTTAAACAATGTGTCAGGTATAGCGTAGAACATGGTGACCAGTTTTATTGATGTTTAACTACACTTTGAACAATGTGTCAAGTATAACGTAGAACATGGTGACCAGTTTTATTGATGTTTAACGCCATTTTAAACAATGTGTCAGGTATAGCGTAGAACATGGTGACCAGTTTTATTGATGTTTAACTACACTTTCAACAATGTGTCAGGTATAACGTAGAACATGGTGACCAGTTTTATTGGTGCTTGACGACACTTTCAACAATGTGTCAGGTATAATGTAGAACATGGTGACCAGTTTTATTGGTGTTTAACGCCACTTTCAACAATGTGTCCGGTATAACGTAGAACATGGTGACCAATTTTATTGGTGTTTAACGACACTTTCAACAATATGTCAGGTATAGCGTAGAACATGGTGACCAGTTTTATTGGTGTTTAACGACACTTTCAACTATGTGTGAGGTATAACGTAGAACATGGTGACCAGTTTTATTGGTGTTTAACGACACTTTCAACAATGTGTCAAGAATAACGTAGAACATGGTGACCAATTTTATTGGTGTTTAACGCCACTTTAAACAATGTGTCAGGTATAACGTAGAACATGGTGACCAGTTTTATTGGTGTTTAACGACACTTTCAACAATGTGTCAAGAATAACGTAGAACATGGTGACCAATTTTATTGGTGTTTAACGACACTTTCAACCATGTGTCAGGTATAACGTAGAACATGGTGACCTATTTTATTGGTGCTTAACGACACTTTCAACAATGTTAGTTATAGCGTAGAACATGGTGACCAGTTTTAATGGTGTTTAACGAAACTGTCAACAATGTCAGGTATGGCATAGTACATGGTGACCTGTTTTATTGGTGTTTAACGACACTTTCAACAATGAATCAGGCAAAACATAGAACATGGTGACCAGTTTTATTGATGTTTAACTACACTTTCAACAATGTGTCAAGTATAACGTAGAACATGGTGACCAATTTTATTGATGTTTAACGCCACTTTAAACAATGTGTCAGGTATAACGTAGAACATGGTGACCAGTTTTATTGATGTTTAACTACACTTTCAACAATGTGTCAAGTATAACGTAGAACATGGTGACCAGTTTTATTGATGTTTAACGCCACTTTAAACAATGTGTCAGGTATAACGTAGAACATGGTGACCAGTTTTATTGGTGTTTAATGACACTTTCAATAATGTGTCAAGTATAACGTAGAACATGGTGACCAGTTTTATTGGTGTTAAACGACACTTTCAACAATATGTCAGGTATAACGTAGAACATGGTGACCAGTTTTATTGGTGTTTAACGACACTTTCAACAATGTGTCAGATATAGCGTATAACATGGTGACCAGTTTTATTGGTGTTTAACGCCACTTTCAACAATGTTAGTTATAGCGTAGAACATGGTGACCAGTTTTATTGGTGTTTAACGCCACTTTCAACAATTTGACAGGTATAACGTATAACATGGTGACCAGTTTTATTGGTGCTTAACGCCACTTTCAACAATGTTAGCTATAGCGTAGAAGATGTTGGCCAGTTTTATTGGTGTTTATCTACACTTTCAACAATGTGTCCGGTATAACGTATAACATGCTGGCCAGTTTTATTGGTGTTTAATGCCTCTTTCAACCATGTCTCAGGTATAGCGTAGAACATGGTGACCAGTTTTATTGATGTTTAACTACACTTTGAACAATGTGTGAAGAATAACGTAGAACATGGTGACCAGTTTTATTGATGTTTAACGCCACTTTAAACAATGTGTCAGGTATAGCGTAGAACATGGTGACCAGTTTTATTGATGTTTAACTACACTTTCAACAATGTGTCAGGTATAACGTAGAACATGGTGACCAGTTTTATTGGTGCTTGACGACACTTTCAATAATGTGTCAGGTATAATGTAGAACATGGTGACCAGTTTTATTGGTGTTTAACGCCACTTTCAACAATGTGTCAGGTATAACGTAGAACATGATGACCAATTTTATTGGTGTTTAACGACACTTTCAACAATATGTCAGGTATAGCGTAGAACATGGTGACCAGTTTTATTGGTGTTTAACGACACTTTCAACTATGTGTGAGGTATAACGTAGAACATGGTGACCAGTTTTATTGGTGTTTAACGACACTTTCAACAATGTGTCAAGAATAACGTAGAACATGGTGACCAATTTTATTGGTGTTTAACGCCACTTTAAACAATGTGTCAGGTATAACGTAGAACATGGTGACCAGTTTTATTGGTGTTTAACGACACTTTCAACAATGTGTCAAGAATAACGTAGAACATGGTGACCAATTTTATTGGTGTTTAACGACACTTTCAACCATGTGTCAGGTATAACGTAGAACATGGTGACCTATTTTATTGGTGCTTAACGACACTTTCAACAATGTTAGTTATAGCGTAGAACATGGTGACCAGTTTTAATGGTGTTTAACGAAACTGTCAACAATGTCAGGTATGGCATAGTACATGGTGACCAGTTTTATTGGTGTTTAACGACACTTTCAACAATGAATCAGGTAAAACATAGAACATGGTGACCAGTTTTATTGGTGTTTAATGCCACTTTAAACAATGTGTCAGGTAAAGCGTAGAACATGGTGACCAGTTTTATTGATGTTTAACTACACTTTCAACAATATGTCAGGTATAACGTATAACATGGTGACCAGTTTTATTGATGTTTAACTACACTTTCAACAATGTGTCAAGTATAACGTAGAACATGGTGACCAGTTTTATTGATGTTTAACGTCACTTTAAACAATGTGTCAGGTATAACGTAGAACATGGTGACCAGTTTTATTGGTGTTTAATGACACTTTCAATAATGTGTCAAGTATAACGTAGAACATGGTGACCAGTTTTATTGGTGTTAAACGACACTTTCAACAATATGTCAGGTATAACGTAGAACATGGTGACCAGTTTTATTGGTGTTTAACGACACTTTCAACAATGTGTCAGGTATAGCGTATAACATGGTGACCAGTTTTATTGGTGTTTAACGCCACTTTCAACAATGTTAGTTATAGCGTAGAACATGGTGACCAGTTTTATTGGTGTTTAACGCCACTTTCAACAATTTGACAGGTATAAAGTATAACATGGTGACCAGTTTTATTGGTGCTTAACGCCACTTTCAACAATGTTAGCTATAGCGTAGAAGATGTTGGCCAGTTTTATTGGTGTTTATCTACACTTTCAACAATGTGTCCGGTATAACGTATAACATGCTGGCCAGTTTTATTGGTGTTTAATGCCACTTTCAACCATGTCTCAGGTATAACGTAGAACATGGTGACCAGTTTTATTGGTGCTTAATGACACTTTCAACAATGTGTCAAGAATAGCGTAGAAAATGGTGACCAGTTTTATTGGTGTTTAACGCCACTTTAAACAATGTGTCAGGTATAGCGTAGAACATGGTGACCAGTTTTATTGATGTTTAACTACACTTTCAACAATGTGTCAAGTATAACGTAGAACATGGTGACCAGTTTTATTGATGTTTAACGCCACTTTAAACAATGTGTCAGGTATAACGTAGAACATGGTGACCAGTTTTATTGGTGTTAAACGACACTTTCAACAATATGTCAGGTATAACGTAGAACATGGTGACCAGTTTTATTGGTGTTTAACGACACTTTCAACAATGTGTCAGGTATAGCGTATAACATGGTGACCAGTTTTATTGGTGTTTAACGCCACTTTCAACAATGTTAGTTATAGCGTAGAACATGGTGACCAGTTTTATTGGTGTTTAACGCCACTTTCAACAATTTGACAGGTATAAAGTATAACATGGTGACCAGTTTTATTGGTGCTTAACGCCACTTTCAACAATGTTAGCTATAGCGTAGAAGATGATGGCCAGTTTTATTGGTGTTTATCTACACTTTCAACAATGTGTCCGGTATAACGTATAACATGCTGGCCAGTTTTATTGGTGTTTAATGCCACTTTCAACCATGTCTCAGGTATAACGTAGAACATGGTGACCAGTTTTATTGGTGCTTAATGACACTTTCAACAATGTGTCAAGAATAGCGTAGAAAATGGTGACCAGTTTTATTGGTGTTTAACGCCACTTTAAACAATGTGTCAGGTATAGCGTAGAACATGGTGACCAGTTTTATTGATGTTTAACTACACTTTCAACAATGTGTCAAGTATAACGTAGAACATGGTGACCAGTTTTATTGATGTTTAACGCCACTTTAAACAATGTGTCAGGTATAACGTAGAACATGGTGACCAGTTTTATTGGTGTTTAATGACACTTTCAATAATGTGTCAAGTATAACGTAGAACATGGTGACCAGTTTTATTGGTGTTTAATGACACTTTCAACAATGTGTCAAGTATAACGTAGAACATGGTGACTAGTTTTATTGGTGTTTAGCGACACTTTCAACAATGTGTCAGGTATAACGTATAATATGGCATTCAGTTTTATTGGTGTTTAACGACACTTTCAACAATGTGTCAGGTATAACGTAGAACATGGTGACCAGTTTTATTGGTGTTAAACGACACTTTCAAAAATATGTCAGGTATAACGTAGAACATCGTGACCAGTTTTATTGGTGTTTAACGATACTTTCAACAATGTGTCAGGTATAGCGTATAACATGGTGACCAGTTTTATTGGTGTTTAACGCCACTTTCAACAATGTTAGTTATAGCGTAGAACATGGTGACCAGTTTTATTGGTGTTTAACGCCACTTTCAACTATTTGACAGGTATAAAGTATAGCATGGTGACCAGTTTTATTGGTGCTTAACGCCACTTTCAACAATGTTAGCTATAGCGTAGAAGATGTTGGCCAGTTTTATTGGTGTTTATCTACACTTTCAACAATGTGTCCGGTATAACGTATAACATGCTGGCCAGTTTTATTGGTGTTTAATGCCACTTTCAACCATGTCTCAGGTATAACGTAGAACATGGTGACCAGTTTTATTGGTGTTTAACGACACTGTCAACAATATGTCAGGTATAGCGTAGAACATGGTGACCAGTTTTATTGGTGTTTAACGACACTGTCAAAAATGTCAGGTATAACGTAGAACATGGTGACCAGTTTTATTGGTGTTTAACGACACTTTCAACAATGTGTCAAGTATAACGTAGAACATGGTCACCAGTTTTATTGGTGTTTAATGCCACTTTCAACAATGTTAGTTATAGCGTAGAAAATGGTGACCAGTTTTATTGGTGTTTAACGACACTGTCAACAATATGTCAGGTATAGCGTAGAACATGGTGACCAGTTTTATTGGTGTTTAACGACACTGTCAAAAATGTCAGGTATAACGTAGAACATGGTGACCAGATTTATTGGTGTTTAACGACACTTTCAACAATGTGTCAAGTATAACGTAGAACATGGTCACCAGTTTTATTGGTGTTTAACGCCACTTTCATCAATGTTAGTTATAGCGTAGAACATGGTGATCAGTTTTATTGGTGTTTATCTACACTTTCAACAATGTTAGTTATAGTGTAGAACATGGTGACCAGTTTTATTGGTGTTTAACGACACTGTCAACAATATGTCGGGTATAGCGTAGAACATGGTGACCAGTTTTATTGGTGTTTAACGACACTGTCAACAATATGTCAGGTATAACGTAGAACATGGTGACCAGTTTTATTGGTGTTTAACAACACTTTCAACAATGTGTCAGGTATAACATATAACATGGTGACCAGTTTTATTGGTGTTTAACTAAACTTTCAACAATGTGTCAAGTATTACGTAGAACATGGTGACCAGTTTTATTGGTGTTTAACAACACTTTCAACAATGTGTCAGGTATAACGTATAACATGGTGACCAGTTTTATTGGTGTTTAAAGACACTTTCAACAATGTGTTAGGTATAGCTCGCCGCAATTTTTTTTATGTGCGCCCCCCCCTAACTTGAAATCCTGGATCCGCCCCCGTAGAGTTTACATATGACAACTAGTAACTGTTTTATCAAGTTCACCTTCTGTCTAGCTGGAATCAAACTCACAAAATGTAGTGTCATTTTTTTTACTGGTTCCTCTAATTTGTTTTTAAGGAGCGACCATTTAACTTGAAGGGGGGGTGTTATGGTTTTTTTGTTTCGTTCTGAAATTTTTTTTTCAGACAACACGAGTTAGAATATTTTTTTTTGTCGCGCACAGCGCAAATTTTTTTTTCCAGAATTTAACATTAAGTTATATGACAAAAATTCTGAATCAGATTATTTTTTCTTCCTCCACCAAAATCAGAATATTTTTTTCAGCAACATTGGGAATTTTTTTTTTTCAGAAAAAAACCATACCCCCCCCCCCCCCCTTCCCTCTCCCTGCAAGTTAAATGGGTCGTCCCTAATCAGATGTACATTTTGTATATCTGGGTAGAAACGAATCTGTGTTTCCCGTTCGTGGATAAGTGTACTCGATTCAACATTATGTGATCAAGTTTGTCAGTTACATGTACTTGCGACAGGCCGGTGGTTTTCTCAGGTTTCCTCCACCAATAAAACTGACCGCCACTATATACATTGTAACTGAAATATCGTTGAAAGTGGCACTAAACACCATAAACCAACCACCCCATTCACTGGCTTAAACACTGTCACATTTTTTGTGCCCGTCTCAAGACCTGGATTTTCACCATCATCACTGTTTAAATTTTCTGTTCATAATTGATGTGTAATAAAAATCTAATCTTAAGATACAAGTGTAAAATATAATGAATATAAATAGTATTTAGTTGTTATATCTCTGTTTATTATATTCTTATGATGTTTTTTTACAATACTTTTGGAATCTTTTGAAGTAAAAAAATGCACATGAATTTGGGGATTAAAACATCAAACCAATTTTTTTTCTTATAAAAAATAAAACACAAATAAATATAAATATAAATAATATATATAATGACAACAGACATCTTGTGCAGGTATATCAATTCATACACTTTTAATGTCCAGATTTATCATATATCATCATTTAAAAAGATAAAAATGTCAGGTCTCCAAATAAATCATACAATTATCTGAAAATGTAATTTGTCCATACCTGTGTACATACAAAATATGATGCAACCAGGATACAGACTAACAGTACATGTACAAACTTATTTAAAAAATAAAATTGGCAGGTCTTCAAATATATCAAAGATCACCAAACAATCTTATTTTGTCATCTGTTTAAATTATCATACAACTTCTTTTAAAAGTAAAAATGTCAGCTGTACAAATTATTCTACAACTCAATTAAAACATAAAAATGTCATGATCAGGTGTCTAAAGTAAATTATTATAAAACTTCATTTTAAAATGAGAAATGTCAGGTGTCTAAATTATTATACAACTCCATTAAAACATAAAAATGTCAGGTGTCTAAAGTAAATTATTATAAAACCACATTTTAAAATGAGAAATGTCAGCTGTCAAATTATCATACAATTTCATTGAAATAAAATGTCAGTTTCTAAATTATTATAAAACTCCATTTAATTTTAAAAAAAATGGCAGGTGTCAAAAAGAAAAATGTCAGCTGTCAAATATAAATAATAAAACTTGATTCATTAAAGAAGTTTTACTTTGTGTATTGTTGCTCCTGACTGTTTATAACAACCCACCCATAATTGTCCCCTCGTGTCAATGTCAAGTGATAAAGGATATTTAATCCCTGTGTCCTCCATTACTTTACATGTCAATATATCTCCTTGTTCAGATAAAACATGGAGGGCATGTGTATAACAGTCACACACAATGACCTATAATATGGCGTTCAGTTTTATTGGTGTCTAACGACACTTTCAACCATGTGTCAGGTATAACGTAGAACATGGTGACCAGTTTTATTGGTGTTTAACGACACTTTCAACAATGTGACAGGTATAAAGTATAACATGGTGACCAGTTTTATTGGTGCTTAACACCACTTTCAACAATGTTAGTTATAGCGTAGAACATGTTGGCCTGTTGTATTGGTGTTTAACGACACTTTCAACAATGTGTCAGGTATAACGTATAACATGCTGACCAGTTTTATTGGTGTTTAATGCCACTTTCAACCATGTGTCAGGTATAACGTAGAACATGGTGACCAGTTTTATTGGTGTTTATCTACACTTTCAACAATGTTAGTTATAGTGTAGAACATGGTGACCAGTTTTATTGGTGTTTAACGACACTGTCAACAATATGTCGGGTATAGCGTAGAACATGGTGACCAGTTTTATTGGTGTTTAACGACACTGTCAACAATATGTCAGGTATAACGTAGAACATGGTGACCAGTTTTATTGGTGTTTAACGACACTTTCAACAATGTGTCAGGTATAACGTAGAACATGGTGACCAGTTTTATTGGTGTTTAACGACACTTTCAACTATGTGTGAGGTATAACGTAGAACATGGTGACCAGTTTTATTGGTGTTTAACGACACTTTCAACAATGTGTCAAGAATAACGTAGAACATGGTGACCAATTTTATTGGTGTTTAACGCCACTTTAAACAATGTGTCAGGTATAACGTAGAACATGGTGACCAGTTTTATTGGTGTTTAACGACACTTTCAACAATGTGTCAAGAATAACGTAGAACATGGTGACCAATTTTATTGGTGTTTAACGACACTTTCAACCATGTGTCAGGTATAGCGTAGAACATGGTGACCTATTTTATTGGTGCTTAACGACACTTTCAACAATGTTAGTTATAGCGTAGAACATGGTGACCAGTTTTAATGGTGTTTAACGAAACTGTCAACAATGTCAGGTATGGCATAGTACATGGTGACCAGTTTTATTGGTGTTTAACGACACTTTCAAGAATGAATCAGGTAAAACATAGAACATGGTGACCAGTTTTATTGGTGTTTAATGCCACTTTAAACAATGTGTCAGGTATAGCGTATAACATGGTGACCAGTTTTATTGGTGTTTAACGCCACTTTAAACAATGTGTCAGGTATAGCGTATAACATGGTGACCAGTTTTATTGGTGTTTAACGCCACTTTCAACAATGTTAGTTATAGCGTAGAACATGATGACCAGTTTTATTGGTGTTTAACGCCACTTTCAACAATTTGACAGGTATAAAGTATAACATGGTGACCAGTTTTATTGGTGCTTAACGCCACTTTCAACAATGTTAGCTATAGCGTAGAAGATGTTGGCCAGTTTTATTGGTGTTTATCTACACTTTCAACAATGTGTCCGGTATAACGTATAACATGCTGGCCAGTTTTATTGGTGTTTAATGCCACTTTCAACCATGTCTCAGGTATAACGTAGAACATGGTGACCAGTTTTATTGGTGCTTAACGACACTTTCAACAATGTGTCAAGAATAGCGTAGAAAATGGTTACCAGTTTTATTGGTGTTTAACGATACTTTCAACAATGAATCAGGTAAAAGATAGAACATGGTGACCAGTTTTATTGGTGTTTAACGCCACTTTAAACAATGTGTCAGGTATAGCGTAGAACATGGTGACCAGTTTTATTGATGTTTAACTACACTTTCAACAATGTGTCAAGTATAACGTAGAACATGGTGACCAGTTTTATTGATGTTTAACGCCACTTTAAACAATGTGTCAGGTATAACGTAGAACATGGTGACCAGTTTTATTGGTGTTTAATGACACTTTCAATAATGTGTCAAGTATAACGTAGAACATGGTGACCAGTTTTATTGGTGTTTAATGACACTTTCAACAATGTGTCAAGTATAACGTAGAACATGGTGATTAGTTTTATTGGTGTTTAACGACACTTTCAACAATGTGTCAGGTATAACGTATAATATGGCATTCAGTTTTATTGGTGTTTAACGACACTTTCAACAATGTGTCAGGTATAACGTAGAACATGGTGACCAGTTTTATTGGTGTTAAACGACACTTTCAACAATATGTCAGGTATAACGTAGAACATGGTGACCAGTTCCACTTTCAACAATGTTAGTTATAGCGTAGAACATGGTGACCAGTTTTATTGGTGTTTAACGCCACTTTCAACTATTTGACAGGTATAAAGTATAACATGGTGACCAGTTTTATTGGTGCTTAACGCCACTTTCAACAATGTTAGCTATAGCGTAGAAGATGTTGGCCAGTTTTATTGGTGTTTATCTACACTTTCAAAAATGTGTCCGGTATAACGTATAACATGCTGGCCAGTTTTATTGGTGTTTAATGCCACTTTCAACCATGCCTCAGGTATAACGTAGAACATGGTGACCAGTTTTATTGGTGTTTAACGACACTGTCAACAATATGTCAGGTATAGCGTAGAACATGGTGACCAGTTTTATTGGTGTTTAACGACACTGTCAAAAATGTCAGGTATAACGTAGAACATGGTGACCAGTTTTATTGGTGTTTAACGACACTTTCAACAATGTGTCAAGTATAGCGTAGAACATGGTCACCAGTTTTATTGGTGTTTAACGCCACTTTCAACAATGTTAGTTATAGCGTAGAACATGGTGATCAGTTTTATTGGTGTTTAACGACAATGTCAAAAATGTCAGGTATAACGTAGAACATGGTGACCAGTTTTATTGGTGTTTAACGACACTTTCAACAATGTGTCAAGTATAACGTAGAACATGGTCACCAGTTTTATTGGTGTTTAACGCCACTTTCAACAATGTTAGTTATAGCGTAGAACATGGTGATCAGTTTTATTGGTGTTTAATGCCACTTTCAACAATGTGTGAGGTATAACGTAGAACATGGTAACCAGTTTTATTGGTGTTTAGCGACACTTTCAACAATTTGTCAAGTATAACGTAGAACATGGTGACCAGTTTTATTGGTGTTTAATGCCACTTTCAACAATGTTAGTTATAGCGTAGAACATGGTGATCAGTTTTATTGGTGTTTAATGCCACTTTCAACAATGTGTGAGGTATAACGTAGAACATGGTGACCAGTTTTATTGGTGTTTAATGACACTTTCAACAATTTGTCAAGTATAACGTAGAACATGGTGACCAGTTTTATTGGTGTTTAATGACACTTTCAACAATGTGTCAGGTATTACGTAGAACATGGTGACCAGTTTTATTGGTGTTTAACAACACTTTCAACAATGTGTCAGGTATAACATATAACATGGTGACCAGTTTTATTGGTGTTTAACGAAACTTTCAACAATGTGTCAGGTATTACGTAGAACATGGTGACCAGTTTTATTGGTGTTTAACAACACTTTCAACAATGTGTCAGGTATAACGTATAACATGGTGACCAGTTTTATTGGTGTTTAACGACACTTTCAACAATGTGTTAGGTATAGCTCGCCGCAATTTTTTTTATGTGCGCCCCCCCTAACTTGAAATCCTGGATCCGCCCCCGTAGAGTTTACATATGACAACTAGTAACTGTTTTATCAAGTTCACCTTCTGTCTAGCTGGAATCAAACTCACAAAATGTAGTGTCATTTTTTTTACTGGTTCCTCTAATTTGTTTTTAAGGAGCGACCATTTAACTTGAAGGGGGGGTGTTATGGTTTTTTTGTTTCGTTCCGAAATTTTTTTTTCAGACAACACGAGTTAGAATATTTTTTTTTGTCGCGCACAGCGCAAATTTTTTTTTCCAGAATTTAACATTAAGTTATATGACAAAAATTCTGAATCAGATTATTTTTTCTTCCTCCACCAAAATCAGAATATTTTTTTCAGCAACATTGGGAATTTTTTTTTCAGAAAAAAACCATATCCCCCCCCCCCCCCCCCCCTCCCCTCTCCCTGCAAGTTAAATGGGTCGTCCCTAATCAGATGTACATATTGTATATCTGGGTAGAAACGAATCTGTGTTTCCCGTTCGTGGATAAGTGTACTCGATTCAACATTATGTGATCAAGTTTGTCAGTTACATGTACTTGCGACAGGCCGGTGGTTTTCTCAGGTTTCCTCCACCAATAAAACTGACCGCCACTATATACATTGTAACTGAAATATCGTTGAAAGTGGCACTAAACACCATAAACCAACCACCCCATTCACTGGCTTAAACACCGTCACATTTTTTGTGCCCGTCTCAAGACCTGGATTTTCACCATCATCACTGTTTAAATTTTCTGTTCATAATTGATGTGTAATAAAATTCTAATCTTAAGATACAAGTGTAAAATATAATAAATATAAATAGTATTTAGTTGTTATATCTCTGTTTATTATATTCTTATGATGTTTTCTACAATACTTTTGGAATCTTTTGAAGTAAAAAAATGCACATGTCCCCACTTATGAATTTGGGGATTAAAACATCAAACCAATTTTTTTTCTTATAAAAAATAAAACACAAATAAATATAAATATAAATAATATATATAATGACAACAGACATCTTGTGCAGGTATATCAATTCATACACTTTTAATGTCCAGATTTATCATATATCATCATTTAAAAAGATAAAAATGTCAGGTCTCCAAATAAATCATACAATTATCTGAAAATGTAATTTGTCCATACCTGTGTACATACAAAATATGATGCAACCAGGATACAGACTAACAGTACATGTACAAACTTATTTAAAAAATAAAATTGGCAGGTCTTCAAATATATCAAAGATCACCAAACAATCTTATTTTGTCATCTGTTTAAATTATCATACAACTTCTTTTAAAAGTAAAAATGTCAGCTGTACAAATTATTCTACAACTCAATTAAAACATAAAAATGTCATGATCAGGTGTCTAAAGTAAATTATTATAAAACTTCATTTTAAAATGAGAAATGTCAGGTGTCTAAATTATTATACAACTCCATTAAAACATAAAAATGTCAGGTGTCTAAAGTAAATTATTATAAAACCACATTTTAAAATGAGAAATGTCAGCTGTCAAATTATCATACAATTTCATTGAAATAAAATGTCAGTTTCTAAATTATTATAAAACTCCATTTAATTTAAAAAAAAATGGCAGGTGTCAAAAAGAAAAATGTCAGCTGTCAAATATAAATAATAAAACTTGATTCATTAAAGAAGTTTTACTTTGTGTATTGTTGCTCCTGACTGTTTATAACAACCCACCCATAATTGTCCCCTCATGTCAATGTCAAGTGATAAAGGATATTTAATCCCTGTGTCCTCCATTACTTTACATGTCAATATATCTCCTTGTTCAGATAAAACATGGAGGGCATGTGTATAACAGTCACACACAATGACCTATAATATGGCGTTCAGTTTTATTGGTGTTTAACGACACTTTCAACCATGTGTCAGGTATAACGTAGAACATGGTGACCAGTTTTATTGGTGTTTAACGACACTTTCAACAATGTGACAGGTATAAAGTATAACATGGTGACCAGTTTTATTGGTGCTTAACACCACTTTCAACAATGTTAGTTATAGCGTAGAACATGTTGGCCTGTTGTATTGGTGTTTAACGACACTTTCAACAATGTGTCAGGTATAACGTATAACATGCTGACCAGTTTTATTGGTGTTTAATGCCACTTTCAACCATGTGTCAGGTATAACGTAGAACATGGTGACCAGTTTTATTGGTGTTTATCTACACTTTCAACAATGTTAGTTATAGTGTAGAACATGGTGACCAGTTTTATTGGTGTTTAACGACACTGTCAACAATATGTCAGGTATAACGTAGAACATGGTGACCAGTTTTATTGGTGTTTAACGACACTTTCAACAATGTGACAGGTATAAAGTATAACATGGTGACCAGTTTTATTGGTGCTTAACACCACTTTCAACAATGTTAGTTATAGCGTAGAACATGTTGGCCTGTTGTATTGGTGTTTAACGACACTTTCAACAATGTGTCAGGTATAACGTATAACATGCTGACCAGTTTTATTGGTGTTTAATGCCACTTTCAACCATGTGTCAGGTATAACGTAGAACATGGTGACCAGTTTTATTGGTGTTTATCTACACTTTCAACAATGTTAGTTATAGTGTAGAACATGGTGACCAGTTTTATTGGTGTTTAACGACACTGTCAACAATATGTCGGGTATAGCGTAGAACATGGTGACCAGTTTTATTGGTGTTTAACGACACTGTCAACAATATGTCAGGTATAACGTAGAACATGGTGACCAGTTTTATTGGTGTTTCACGACACTTTCAACAATGTGTCAGGTATAACGTAGAACATGGTGACCAGTTTTATTGGTGTTTAATGCCACTTTCAACAATGTGTCAGGTATAACGTAGAACATGGTGACCAGTTTTATTGTTGTTTAGCGACACTTTCAACAATGTGTCAAGTATAACGTAGAACATGGTGACCAATTTTATTGGTGTTTAACGACACTTTCAACAATGTGTCAGGTATAACGTAGAACATGGTGACCAGTTTTATTGGTGTTTAACGCCACTTTCAACAATGTGTCAGGTATAACGTAGAACATGGTGACCAATTTTATTGGTGTTTAACGACACTTTCAACAATATGTCAGGTATAGCGTAGAACATGGTGACCAGTTTTATTGGTGTTTAACGACACTTTCAACTTTGTGTGAGGTATAACGTAGAACATGGTGACCAGTTTTATTGGTGTTTAACGACACTTTCAACAATGTGTCAAGAATAACGTAGAACATGGTGACCAATTTTATTGGTGTTTAACGCCACTTTAAACAATGTGTCAGGTATAACGTAGAACATGATAAAGTTTGTCAGTTACATGTACTTGCGACAGGCCGGTGGTTTTCTCAGGTTTCCTCCACCAATAAAACTGACCGCCACTATATACATTGTAACTGAAATATCGTTGAAAGTGGCACTAAACACCATAAACCAACCACCCCATTCACTGGCTTAAACACTGTCACATTTTTTGTGCCCGTCTCAAGACCTGGATTTTCACCATCATCACTGTTTAAATTTTCTGTTCATAATTGATGTGTAATAAAAATCTAATCTTAAGATACAAGTGTAAAATATAATGAATATAAATAGTATTTAGTTGTTATATCTCTGTTTATTATATTCTTATGATGTTTTTTTACAATACTTTTGGAATCTTTTGAAGTAAAAAAATGCACATGTCCCCAAGTATAACGTAGAACATGGTGACCAGTTTTATTGGTGTTTAATGACACTTTCAACAATGTGTCAGGTATGACGTAGAACATGGTGACCATTTTTATTGGTGTTTAACAACACTTTCAACAATGTGTCAGGTATAGCATATAACATGGTGACCAGTTTTATTGGTGTTTAATGAAACTTTCAACAATATGTCAGGTATAGCGTAGAACATGGTGACCAGTTTTATTGGTGTTTAACGACACTTTCAACTTTGTGTGAGGTATAACGTAGAACATGGTGACCAGTTTTATTGGTGTTTAACGACACTTTCAACAATGTGTCAAGAATAACGTAGAACATGGTGACCAATTTTATTGGTGTTTAACGCCACTTTAAACAATGTGTCAGGTATAACGTAGAACATGGTGACCAGTTTTATTGGTGTTTAACGACACTTTCAATAATGTGTCAAGAATAACGTAGAACATGGTGACCAATTTTATTGGTGTTTAACGACACTTTCAACCATGTGTCAGGTATAACGTAGAACATGGTGACCAGTTTTATTGGTGTTTAACACCATTTTCAACAATGTTAGTTATAGCGTAGAACATGGTGATCAGTTTTATTGGTGTTTAATGCCACTTTCAACAATGTGTGAGGTATAACGTAGAACATGGTGACCAGTTTTATTGGTGTTTAACGACACTTTCAACAATTTGTCAAGTATAACGTAGAACATGGTGAACAGTTTTATTGGTGTTTAATGACACTTTCAACAATGTGTCAGGTATTACGTAGAACATGGTGACCAGTTTTATTGGTGTTTAACAACACTTTCAACAATGTGTCAGGTATAACATATAACATGGTGACCAGTTTTATTGGTGTTTAACGAAACTTTCAACAATGTGTCAGGTATTACGTAGAACATGGTGACCAGTTTTATTGGTGTTTAACAACACTTTCAACAATGTGTCAGGTATAACGTATAACATGGTGACCAGTTTTATTGGTGTTTAACGACACTTTCAACAATGTGTCAGGTATAGCTCGCCGCAATTTTTTTTATGTGCGCCCCCCCTAACTTGAAATCCTGGATCCGCCCCCGTAGAGTTTACATATGACAACTAGTAACTGTTTTATCAAGTTCACCTTCTGTCTAGCTGGAATCAAACTCACAAAATGTAGTGTCATTTTTTTTACTGGTTCCTCTAATTTGTTTTTAAGGAGCGACCATTTAACTTGAAGGGGGGGAGTTATGGTTTTTTTGTTTCGTTCCGAAATTTTTTTTTCAGACAACACGAGTTAGAATATTTTTTTTTGTCGCGCACAGCGCAAATTTTTTTTTCCAGAATTTAACATTAAGTTGTATGACAAAAATTCTGAATCAGATTATTTTTTCTTCCTCCACCAAAATCAGAATATTTTTTTCAGCAACATTGGGAATTTTTTTTTTCAGAAAAAAAACATACACCCCCCCTCCCCTCTCCCTGCAAGTTAAATGGGTCGTCCCTAATCAGATGTACATTTTGTATATCTGGGTAGAAACGAATCTGTGTTTCCCGTTCGTGGATAAGTGTACTCGATTCAACATTATGTGATAAAGTTTGTCAGTTACATGTACTTGCGACAGGCCGGTGGTTTTCTCAGGTTTCCTCCACCAATAAAACTGACCGCCACTATATACATTGTAACTGAAATATCGTTGAAAGTGGCACTAAACACCATAAACCAACCACCCCATTCACTGGCTTAAACACTGTCACATTTTTTGTGCCCGTCTCAAGACCTGGATTTTCACCATCATCACTGTTTAAATTTTCTGTTCATAATTGATGTGTAATAAAAATCTAATCTTAAGATACAAGTGTAAAATATAATGAATATAAATAGTATTTAGTTGTTATATCTCTGTTTATTATATTCTTATGATGTTTTTTTACAATACTTTTGGAATCTTTTGAAGTAAAAAAATGCACATGTCCCCACTTATGAATTTGGGGATTAAAACATCAAACCAATTTTTTTTCTTATAAAAAATAAAACACAAATAAATATAAATATAAATAATATATATAATGACAACAGACATCTTGTGCAGGTATATCAATTCAGACACTTTTAATGTCCAGATTTATCATATATCATCATTTAAAAAGATAAAAATGTCAGGTCTCCAAATAAATCATACAATTATCTGAAAATGTAATTTGTCCATACCTGTGTACATACAAAATATGATGCAACCAGGATACAGACTAACAGTACATGTACAAACTTATTTAAAAAATAAAATTGGCAGGTCTTCAAATATATCAAAGATCACCAAACAATCTTATTTTGTCATCTGTTTAAATTATCATACAACTTCTTTTAAAAGTAAAAATGTCAGCTGTACAAATTATTCTACAACTCAATTAAAACATAAAAATGTCATGATCAGGTGTCTAAAGTAAATTATTATAAAACTTCATTTTAAAATGAGAAATGTCAGGTGTCTAAATTATTATACAACTCCATTAAAACATAAAAATGTCAGGTGTCTAAAGTAAATTATTATAAAACCACATTTTAAAATGAGAAATGTCAGCTGTCAAATTATCATACAATTTCATTGAAATAAAATGTCAGTTTCTAAATTATTATAAAACTCCATTTAATTTTAAAAAAAATGGCAGGTGTCAAAAAGAAAAATGTCAGCTGTCAAATATAAATAATAAAACTTGATTCATTAAAGAAGTTTTACTTTGTGTATTGTTGCTCCTGACTGTTTATAACAACCCACCCATAATTGTCCCCTCATGTCAATGTCAAGTGATAAAGGATATTTAATCCCTGTGTCCTCCATTACTTTACATGACAATATATCTCCTTGTTCAGATAAAACATGGAGGGTATGTGTATAACAGTCACACACAATGACCTATAATATGGCGTTCAGTTTTATTGGTGTTTAACGACACTTTCAACCATGTGTCAGGAATAACGTAGAACATGGTGACCAGTTTTATTGGTGTTTAACGACACTTTCAACAATGTGACAGGTATAAAGTATAACATGGTGACCAGTTTTATTGGTGCTTAACACCACTTTCAACAATGTTAGTTATAGCATAGAACATGTTGGCCTGTTGTATTGGTGTTTAACGACACTTTCAACAATGTGTCAGGTATAACGTATAACATGCTGACCAGTTTTATTGGTGTTTAATGCCACTTTCAACCATGTGTCAGGTATAACGTAGAACATGGTGACCAGTTTTATTGGTGTTTATCTACACTTTCAACAATGTTAGTTATAGTGTAGAACATGGTGACCAGTTTTATTGGTGTTTAACGACACTGTCAACAATATGTCGGGTATAGCGTAGAACATGGTGACCAGTTTTATTGGTGTTTAACGACACTGTCAACAATATGTCAGGTATAACGTAGAACATGGTGACCAGTTTTATTGGTGTTTAACGACACTTTCAACAATGTGTCAGGTATAACGTAGAACATGGTGACCAGTTTTATTGG
The DNA here is from genome assembly GCA_963680875.1 of Bathymodiolus brooksi. Taxonomy (NCBI): domain Eukaryota; kingdom Metazoa; phylum Mollusca; class Bivalvia; order Mytilida; family Modiolidae; genus Bathymodiolus; species Bathymodiolus brooksi. The sequence continues at coordinate 7,196,122 of OY804583.1, read as the reverse complement.
TGTTTAACGCCACTTTCAACAATGTGTCAGGTATAACGTAGAACATGGTGACCAGTTTTATTGTTGTTTAGCGACACTTTCAACAATGTGTCAAGTATAACGTAGAACATGGTGACCAATTTTATTGGTGTTTAACGACACTTTCAACAATGTGTCAAGTATAACGTAGAACATGGTGACCAGTTTTATTGGTGTTTAACGCCACTTTCAACAATGTTAGTTATAGCGTAGAAAATGGTGATCAGTTTTATTGGTGTTTAATGCCACTTTCAACAATGTGTCAGGTATAACGTAGAAGATGGTGACCAGCTTTATTGGTGTTTAACGACACTTTCAAAACTGTGTCAGGTATAACGTAGAACGTGGTGACCAGTTTTATTGGTGTTTAACGACACTTTCAACAATGTGTCAGGTTTAACGTAGAACATGGTGACCAGTTTTATTAGTGCTTAACGACACTTTCAACAATGTGTCCGGTATAGCGTATAACATGGTGAGCAGTTTTATTGGTGTTTAACGCCACTTTCAACAATGTTAGTTATAGCATAGAATATGGTGGCCAGTTTTATTGGTGTTTAACGTAACTTTCAACCATGTGTCAGGTATAACGTAGAACATGGTGACCTATTTTATTGGTGCTTAAGGACACTTTCAATAATGTTAGTTATAGCGTAGAACATGGTGACCAGTTTTAATGGTGTTTAACGAAACTGTCAACAATGTCAGGTATGGCATAGAACATGGTGACCAGTTTTATTGGTGTTTAACGACACTGTCAACAATATGTCAGGTATAGCGTAGAAAATGGTGACCAGTTTTATTGGTGTTTAACGATACTTTCAACAATGAGTCAGGTAAAACATAGAACATGGTGACCAGTTTTATTGGTGTTTAACGCCACTTTAAACAATGTGTCAGGTATAGCGTAGAACATGGTGACCAGTTTTATTGATGTTTAACTACACTTTCAACAATGTGTCAAGTATAACGTAGAAAATGGTGACCAGTTTTATTGATGTTTAACACCCTTTAAACAATGTGTCAGGTATAACGTAGAACATGGTGACCAGTTTTATTGGTGTTTAGTGACACTTTCAATAATGTGTCAGGTATAACGTAGAACATGGTGACCAGTTTTATTGGTGTTTAATGACACTTTCAACAATGTGTCAAGTATAACGTAGAACATGGTGACTAGTTTTATTGGTGTTTAGCGACACTTTCAACAATATGTCAGGTATAACGTATAATATGGCATTCAGTTTTATTGGTGTTTAACGACACTTTCAACAATGTGTCAGGTATAACGTAGAAGATGGTGACCAGCTTTATTGGTGTTTAACGACACTTTCAAAACTGTGTCAGGTATAACGTAGAACGTGGTGACCAGTTTTATTGGTGTTTATCGACACTTTCAACAATGTGTCCGGTATAGCGTATAACATGGTGAGCAGTTTTATTGGTGTTTAACGCCACTTTCAACAATGTTAGTTATAGCATAGAATATGGTGGCCAGTTTTATTGGTGTTTAATGCCACTTTCAACAATGTGACAGGTATAAAGTATAACATGGTGACCAGTTTTATTGGTGCTTAGCGCCACTTTCAACAATGTTGGTTATAGCGTAGAAGATGTTGGCCAGTTTTATTGGTGTTTAATGACACTTTCAACAATGTGTCAAGTATAACGTAGAACATGGTGACTAGTTTTATTGGTGTTTAGCGACACTTTCAACAATATGTCAGGTATAACGTATAATATGGCATTCAGTTTTATTGGTGTTTAACGACACTTTCAACAATGTGTCAGGTATAACGTAGAACATGGTGACCAGTTTTATTGGTGTTTAACGACACTTTCAACAATGTGTCAGGTATAACGTAGAACATGGTGACCAGTTTTATTGGTGTTTAACGCCACTTTCAACAATGTTTCAGGTATAACGTAGAACATGGTGACCAGTTTTATTGGTGCTTAGCGACACTTTCAACAATGTGTCAAGTATAACGTAGAACATGGTGACCAATTTTATTGGTGTTTAACGCCACTTTAAAAAATGTGTCAGGTATAACGTAGAACATGGTGACCAGTTTTATTGGTGTTTAACGACACTTTCAACAATGTGTCAAGTATAACGTAGAACATGGTGAATAATTTTATTAGTGTTTAACGACACTTTCAACAATGTGTCAGGTATAACGTATAATATGGCATTCAGTTTCAACAATGTGTCAGGTATAACGTATAACATGATAACCAGTTTTATTGGTGTTTAACGACACTTTCAACAATGTTAGTTATAGCGTAGAACATGGTGACCAGTTTTATTGGTGTTTAACGACACTTTCAACAATATGACAGGCATAACGTAGAACATGGTGACCAGTTTTATAGGTGTTTAACGACACTTTCAACAATGTGTCAAGTATAACGTAGAACATGGTGACCAGATTTATTGGTGTTTAACGCCACTTTAAGCAATGTGTCAGGTATAACGTAGAAGATGGTGACCAGTTTTATTGGTGTTTAGCGACACTTTCAACAATGTGTCAAGTATAACGTTGAACATGGTGACCAGTTTTATTGGTGTTTAGTGACACTTTCAACAATGTGTCAGGTATAACATAGAACATGGTGAACAGTTTTATTGGTGTTTAACGCTACTTTAAACAATGTTAGTTATAGCATAGAATATGGTGGCCAGTTTTATTGGTGTTTAACGTCAGTTTCAACAATGTGACAGGTATAAAGTATTACATGGTGACCAGTTTTATTGGTGCTTTATGCCACTTTCAACAATGTTAGTTATAGTGTAGAACATGTTGGCCAGTTTTATTGGTGTTTAACGACTTTCAACAATGTGTCCGATATAACGTATAACATGCTGGCCAGTTTTATTGGTGTTTAACGCCACTTTCAACCTTGTGTCAGGTATAACGTAGAACATGGTGACCAGTTTTATTGGTGCTTAGCGACACTTTCAACAATGTTAGTTATAGCGTAGAACATGGTGACCAGTTTTATTGGTGTTTAACTACACTTTCAACAATGTGTCAGGTATAACGTAGAACATGGTGACCAGTTTTATTGGTGTTTAACGACACTTTCAAAAATGTGTCAGGTATAGCGTAGAACGTGGTGACCAGTTTTATTGGTGTTTAACGCCACTTTAAACAATGTGTCAGGTATAACGTAGAACATGGTGACCAGTTTTATTGGTGTTTAACGACACTTTCAACAATGTGTCAAGTATAACGTAGAACATGGTGACCAGTTTTATTGGTGTTTAACGCCACTTTAAACAATGTGTCAGGTATAACGTAGAACATGGTGACCAGTTTTATTGGTGTTTAACGACAGTTTCAACAATGTGTCAAGTATAACGTAGAACATGGTGACCAGTTTTATTGGTGTTTTACCACACTTTCAACAATGTGTCAGGTATAACGTATCATATGGCGTTAAGTTTTATTGGTGTTTTACGACACTTTCAACAATGTATCAGGTATAACGTAGAACATGGTGACCAGTTTTATTGGTGTTTAACGACACTTTCAACAATGTGTCAGGTATAATGTAGAACATTGTGACCAGTTTTATTGGTGTTTAACGCCACTTTCAACAATGTGTCAGGTATAACGTAGAACATGATGACCAGTTTTATTGGTGCTTGACGACACTTTCAACAATGTGTCAGGTATAATGTAGAACATGGTGACCAGTTTTATTGGTGTTTAACGACACTTTCAACAATGTGTCAGGTATAACGTAGAACATGGTGACCAGTTTTATTGGTGTTTAACGACACTTTCAACAATGTGTCAAGCATAACGTAGAACATGGTGACCAATTTTATTGGTGTTTAACGCCACTTTAAACAATGTGTCAGGTATAACGTAGAACATGGTGACCAGTTTTATTGGTGTTTAACGACACTTTCAACAATGTGTCAAGTATAACGTAGAACATGGTGACCAATTTTATTGGTGTTTAACGACACTTTCAACCATGTGTCAGGTATAACGTAGAACATGGTGACCAGTTTTATTGGTGTTTAACACCACTTTCAACAATGTTAGTTATAGCGTAGAAGATGGTGATCAGTTTTATTGGTGTTTAACGAAACTGTCAACAATGTCAGGTATGGCATAGAACATGGTGACCAGTTTTATTGGTGTTTAACGACAGTGTCAACAATATGTCAGGTATAGCGTAGAAAATGGTGACCAGTTTTATTGGTGTTTAACGATACTTTCAACAATGAATCAGGTAAAACATAGAACATGGTGACCAGTTTTATTGGTGTTTAACGCCACTTTAAACAATGTGTCAGGTATAGCGTAGAACATGGTGACCAGTTTTATTGATGTTTAACTACACTTTGAACAATGTGTCAAGTATAACGTAGAACATGGTGACCAGTTTTATTGATGTTTAACGCCACTTTAAACAATGTGTCAGGTATAGCGTAGAACATGGAGACCAGTTTTATTGATGTTTAACTACACTTTCAACAATGTGTCAGGTATAACGTAGAACATGGTGACCAGTTTTATTGGTGCTTGACGACACTTTCAACAATGTGTCAGGTATAATGTAGAACATGGTGACCAGTTTTATTGGTGTTTAACGCCACTTTCAACAATATGTCAGGTATAGCGTAGAACATGGTGACCAGTTTTATTGGTGTTTAACGACACTTTCAACTATGTGTGAGGTATAACGTAGAACATGGTGACCAGTTTTATTGGTGTTTAACGACACTTTCAACAATGTGTCAAGAATAACGTAGAACATGGTGACCAATTTTATTGGTGTTTAACGCCACTTTAAACAATGTGTCAGATATAACGTAGAACATGGTGACCAGTTTTATTGGTGTTTAACGACACTTTCAACAATGTGTCAAGAATAAGGTAGAACATGGTGACCAATTTTATTGGTGTTTAACGCCACTTTAAACAATGTGTCAGATATAACGTAGAACATGGTGACCAGTTTTATTGGTGTTTAATGCCACTTTCAACAATGTGTCAGGTATAACGTAGAAGATGGTGACCAGTTTTATTGGTGTTTAACGACACTTTCAACAATGTTAGTTATAGCATAGAATATGGTGGCCAGTTTTATTGGTGTTTAACGCCACTTTCAATAATGTGACAGGTATAAAGTATAACATGGTGACCAGTTTTATTGGTGCTTAATGCCACTTTCAACAATGTTAGTTTTAGCGTAGAACATGGTGACCAGTTTTATTGGTGTTTAACTACACTTTCAACAATGTGTCAAGTATAACGTAGAACATGGTGACCAGTTTTATTGATGTTTAATGCCACTTTAAACAATGTGTCAGGTATAACGTAGAACATGGTGACCAGTTTTATTGGTGTTTAATGACACTTTCAATAATGTGTCAAGTATAACGTAGAACATGGTGACCAGTTTTATTGGTGTTTAATGACACTTTCAACAATGTGTCAAGTATAACGTAGAACATGGTGACTAGTTTTATTGGTGTTTAACAACACTTTCAACAATGTGTCAGGTATAACGTATAATATGGCATTCAGTTTTATTGGTGTTTAACGACACTTTCAACAATGTGTCAGGTATAACGTAGAACATGGTGACCAGTTTTATTGGTGTTAAACGACACTTTCAACAATATGTCAGGTAAAACGTAGAACATGGTGACCAGTTTTATTGGTGTTTAACGACACTTTCAACTATGTGTGAGGTATAACGTAGAACATGGTGACCAGTTTTATTGGTGTTTAACGACACTTTCAACAATGTGTCAAGAATAACGTAGAACATGGTGACCAATTTTATTGGTGTTTAACGCCACTTTAAACAATGTGTCAGATATAACGTAGAACATGGTGACCAGTTTTATTGGTGTTTAACGACACTTTCAACAATGTGTCAAGAATAAGGTAGAACATGGTGACCAATTTTATTGGTGTTTAACGCCACTTTAAACAATGTGTCAGATATAACGTAGAACATGGTGACCAGTTTTATTGGTGTTTAATGCCACTTTCAACAATGTGTCAGGTATAACGTAGAAGATGGTGACCAGTTTTATTGGTGTTTAACGACACTTTCAACAATGTTAGTTATAGCATAGAATATGGTGGCCAGTTTTATTGGTGTTTAACGCCACTTTCAATAATGTGACAGGTATAAAGTATAACATGGTGACCAGTTTTATTGGTGCTTAATGCCACTTTCAACAATGTTAGTTTTAGCGTAGAACATGGTGACCAGTTTTATTGGTGTTTAACTACACTTTCAACAATGTGTCAAGTATAACGTAGAACATGGTGACCAGTTTTATTGATGTTTAATGCCACTTTAAACAATGTGTCAGGTATAACGTAGAACATGGTGACCAGTTTTATTGGTGTTTAATGACACTTTCAATAATGTGTCAAGTATAACGTAGAACATGGTGACCAGTTTTATTGGTGTTTAATGACACTTTCAACAATGTGTCAAGTATAACGTAGAACATGGTGACTAGTTTTATTGGTGTTTAACGACACTTTCAACAATGTGTCAGGTATAACGTATAATATGGCATTCAGTTTTATTGGTGTTTAACGACACTTTCAACAATGTGTCAGGTATAACGTAGAACATGGTGACCAGTTTTATTGGTGTTAAACGACACTTTCAACAATATGTCAGGTAAAACGTAGAACATGGTGACCAGTTTTATTGGTGTTTAACGACACTTTCAACAATGTGTCAGGTATAGCATATAACATGGTGACCAGTTTTATTGATGTTTAACTACACTTTCAACAATGTGTCAAGTATAACGTAGAACATGGTGACCAGTTTTATTGATGTTTAATGCCACTTTAAACAATGTGTCAGGTATAACGTAGAACATGGTGACCAGTTTTATTGGTGTTTAATGACACTTTCAATAATGTGTCAAGTATAACGTAGAACATGGTGACCAGTTTTATTGGTGTTTAATGACACTTTCAACAATGTGTCAAGTATAACGTAGAACATGGTGACTAGTTTTATTGGTGTTTAACGACACTTTCAACAATGTGTCAGGTATAACGTATAATATGGCATTCAGTTTTATTGGTGTTTAACGACACTTTCAACAATGTGTCAGGTATAACGTAGAACATGGTGACTAGTTTTATTGGTGTTAAACGACACTTTCAACAATATGTCAGGTAAAACGTAGAACATGGTGACCAGTTTTATTGGTGTTTAACGACACTTTCAACAATGTGTCAGGTATAGCGTATAACATGGTAACCAGTTTTATTGGTGTTTAACGCCACTTTCAACAATGTTAGTTATAGCGTAGAACATGGTGACCAGTTTTATTGGTGCATAACGCCACTTTCAACAATATTAGCTATAGCGTAGAAGATCTTGGCCAGTTTTATTGGTGTTTATCTACACTTTCAACAATGTGTCCGGTATAACGTATAACATGCTGGCCAGTTTTATTGGTGTTTAATGCCACTTTCAACCATGTCTCAGGTATAACGTAGAACATGGTGACCAGTTTTATTGGTGCTTAACGACACTTTCAACAATGTTAGTTATAGCGTAGAAAATGGTGACCAGTTTTATTGGTGTTTAACGATACTTTCAACAATGAATCAGGTAAAAGATAGAACATGGTGACCAGTTTTATTGGTGTTTAACGCCACTTTAAACAATGTGTCAGGTATAGCGTAGAACATGGTGACCAGTTTTATTGATGTTTAACTACACTTTCAACAATGTGTCAAGTATAACGTAGAACATGGTGACCAGTTTTATTGATGTTTAATGCCACTTTAAACAATGTGTCAGGTATAACGTAGAACATGGTGACCAGTTTTATTGGTGTTTAATGACACTTTCAATAATGTGTCAATTATAACGTAGAACATGGTGACCAGTTTTATTGGTGTTTAATGACACTTTCAACAATGTGTCAAGTATAACGTAGAACATGGTGACTAGTTTTATTGGTGTTTAACGACACTTTCAACAATGTGTCAGGTATAACGTATAATATGGCATTCAGTTTTATTGGTGTTTAACGACACTTTCAACAATGTGTCAGGTATAGCGTAGAACATGGTGACCAGTTTTATTGGTGTTAAACGACACTTTCAACAAAATGTCAGGTATAACGTAGAACATGGTGACCAGTTTTATTGGTGTTTAACGACACTTTCAACAATGTGTCAGGTATAGCATATAACATGGTGACCAGTTTTATTGGTGTTTAACGCCACTTTCAACAATGTTAGTTATAGCGTAGAACATGGTGACCAGTTTTATTGGTGTTTAACGCCACTTTCAACTATTTGACAGGTATAAAGTATAACATGGTGACCAGTTTTATTGGTGCTTAACGCCACTTTCAACAATGTTAGCTATAGCGTAGAAGATGTTGGCCAGTTTTATTGGTGTTTATCTACACTTTCAACAATGTGTCCGGTATAACGTATAACATGCTGGCCAGTTTTATTGGTGTTTAATGCCACTTTCAACCATGTCTCAGGTATAACGTAGAACATGGTGACCAGTTTTATTGGTGTTTGACGACACTGTCAACAATATGTCAGGTATAGCGTAGAACATGGTGACCAGTTTTATTGGTGTTTAACGACACTGTCAAAAATGTCAGGTATAACGTAGAACATGGTGACCAATTTTATTGGTGTTTAACGACACTTTCAACCATGTGTCAGGTATAACGTAGAACATGGTGACCAGTTTTATTGGTGTTTAACACCATTTTCAACAATGTTAGTTATAGCGTAGAACATGGTGATCAGTTTTATTGGTGTTTAATGCCACTTTCAACAATGTGTCAGGTATAACGAAGAAGATGGTGACCAATTTTATTGGTGTTTAACGACACTTTCAACAATGTTAGTTATAGCATAGAATATGGTGGCCAGTTTTATTGGTGTTTAATGCCACTTTCAACAATGTGACAGGTATAAAGTATAACATGGTGACCAGTTTTATTGGTGCTTAATGCCACTTTCAACAATGTTAGTTTTAGCATAGAACATGCTGGCCAGTTTTATTGGTGTTTAACGCCACTTTCAACCATGTGTCAGGTATAACGTAGAACATGGTGACCTATTTTATTGGTGCTTAATGACACTTTCAACAATGTTAGTTATAGCGTAGAACATGGTGACCAGTTTTAATGGTGTTTAACGAAACTGTCAACAATGTCAGGTATGGCATAGAACATGGTGACCAGTTTTATTGGTGTTTAACGATACTTTCAACAATGAATCAGGTAAAACATAGAACATGGTGACCAGTTTTATTGGTGTTTAACGCCACTTTAAACAATGTGTCAGGTATAGCGTAGAACATGGTGACCAGTTTTATTGATGTTTAACTACACTTTCAACAATGTGTCAAGTATAACGTAGAACATGGTGACCAATTTTATTGGTGTTTAACGACACTTTCAACAATGTGTCAAGAATAAAGTAGAACATGGTGACCAATTTTATTGGTGTTTAACGCCACTTTAAACAATGTGTCAGATATAACGTAGAACATGGTGACCAGTTTTATTGGTGTTTAACGACACTTTCAACAATGTGTCAAGAATAACGTAGAACATGGTGACCAATTTTATTGGTGTTTAACGCCACTTTAAACAATGTGTCAGATATAACGTAGAACATGGTGACCAGTTTTATTGGTGTTTAATGCCACTTTCAACAATGTGTCAGGTATAACGTAGAAGATGGTGACCAGTTTTATTGGTGTTTAACGACACTTTCAACAATGTTAGTTATAGCATAGAATATGGTGGCCAGTTTTATTGGTGTTTAACGCCACTTTCAACAATGTGACAGGTATAAAGTATAACATGGTGACCAGTTTTATTGGTGCTTAATGCCACTTTCAACAATGTTAGTTTTAGCGTAGAACATGGTGACCAGTTTTATTGGTGTTTAACGCCACTTTCAACAATGAATCGGGTAAAACATAGAACATGGTGACCAGTTTTATTGGTGTTTAACGACACTGTCAACAATATGTCAGGTATAGCGTAGAACATGGTGACCAGTTTTATTGGTGTTTAACGACACTGTCAAAAATGTCAGGTATAACGTAGAACATGGTGACCAATTTTATTGGTGTTTAACGACACTTTCAACCATGTGTCAGGTATAACGTAGAACATGGTGACCAGTTTTATTGGTGTTTAACACCATTTTCAACAATGTTAGTTATAGCGTAGAACATGGTGATCAGTTTTATTGGTGTTTAATGCCACTTTCAACAATGTGTCAGGTATAACGAAGAAGATGGTGACCAGTTTTATTGGTGTTTAACGACACTTTCAACAATGTTAGTTATAGCATAGAATATGGTGGCCAGTTTTATTGGTGTTTAACGCCACTTTCAACAATGTGACAGGTATAAAGTATAACATGGTGACCAGTTTTATTGGTGCTTAATGCCACTTTCAACAATGTTAGTTTTAGCGTAGAACATGCTGGCCAGTTTTATTGGTGTTTAACGCCACTTTCAACCATGTGTCAGGTATAACGTAGAACATGGTGACCTATTTTGTTGGTGCTTAACGACACTTTCAACAATGTTAGTTATAGCGTAGAACATGGTGACCAGTTTTAATGGTGTTTAACGAAACTGTCAACAATGTCAGGTATGGCATAGAACATGGTGACCAGTTTTATTGGTGTTTAGCGATACTTTCAACAATGAATCAGGTAAAACATAGAACATGGTGACCAGTTTTATTGGTGTTTAACGCCACTTTAAACAATGTGTCAGGTATAGCGTAGAACATGGTGACCAGTTTTATTGATGTTTAATGCCACTTTAAACAATGTGTCAGGTATAACGTAGAACATGGTGACCAGTTTTATTGGTGTTTAATGACACTTTCAATAATGTGTCAAGTATAACGTAGAACATGGTGACCAGTTTTATTGGTGTTTAATGACACTTTCAACAATGTGTCAAGTATAACGTAGAACATGGTGACTAGTTTTATTGGTGTTTAACGACACTTTCAACAATGTGTCAGGTATAACGTATAATATGGCATTCAGTTTTATTGGTGTTTAACGACACTTTCAACAATGTGTCAGGTATAACGTAGAACATGGTGACCAGTTTTATTGGTGTTAAACGACACTTTCAACAAAATGTCAGGTATAACGTAGAACATGGTGACCAGTTTTATTGGTGTTTAACGCCACTTTCAACAATTTGACAGGTATAAAGTATAACATGGTGACCAGTTTTATTGGTGCTTAACGCCACTTTCAACAATGTTAGCTATAGTGTAGAAGATGTTGGCCAGTTTTATTGGTGTTTATCTACACTTTCAACAATGTGTCCGGTATAACGTATAACATGCTGGCCAGTTTTATTGGTGTTTAATGCCACTTTCAACCATGTCTCAGGTATAACGTAGAACATGGTGACCAGTTTTATTGGTGCTTAACGACACTTTCAACAATGTTAGTAATAGCGTAGAAAATGGTGATCAGTTTTATTGGTGTTTAACGACACTGTCAACAATATGTCAGGTATAGCGTAGAACATGGTGATCAGTTTTATTGGTGTTTAACGACACTGTCAAAAATGTCAGGTATCACATAGAACATGGTGACCAGTTTTATTGGTGTTTAACAACACTTTCAACAATGTGTCAGGTATAACGTAGAAGATGGTGACCAGCTTTATTGGTGTTTAACGACACTTTCAAAACTGTGTCAGGTATAACGTAGAACGTGGTGACCAGTTTTATTGGTGTTTAACGACACTTTCAACAATGTGTCAGGTTTAACGTAGAACATGGTGACCAGTTTTATTGGTGCTTAACGACACTTTCAACAATGTGTCCGGTATAGCGTATAACATGGTGAGCAGTTTTATTGGTGTTTAACGCCACTTTCAACAATGTTAGTTATAGCATAGAATATGGTGGCCAGTTTTATTGGTGTTTAATGCCACTTTCAACAATGTGACAGGTATAACGTATAACATGGTGACCAGTTTTATTGGTGCTTAGCGCCACTTTCAACAATGTTGGTTATAGCGTAGAAGATGTTGGCCAGTTTTATTGGTGTTTAACGACTTTCAACAATGTGTCCGGTATAACGTATAACATGCTGGCCAGTTTTATTGGTGTTTAACGTCATTTTCAACCATGTGTCAGGTATAACGTAGAACATGGTGACCTATTTTATTGGTGCTTAAGGACACTTTCAACAATGTTAGTTATAGCGTAGAACATGGTGACCAGTTTTAATGGTGTTTAACGAAACTGTCAACAATGTCAGGTATGGCATAGAACATGGTGACCAGTTTTATTGGTGTTTAACGACACTGTCAACAATATGTCAGGTATAGCGTAGAAAATGGTGACCAGTTTTATTGGTGTTTAACGATACTTTCAACAATGAGTCAGGTAAAACATAGAACATGGTGACCAGTTTTATTGGTGTTTAACGCCACTTTAAACAATGTGTCAGGTATAGCGTAGAACATGGTGACCAGTTTTATTGATGTTTAACTACACTTTCAACAATGTGTCAAGTATAACGTAGAACATGGTGACCAATTTTATTGATGTTTAACACCCTTTAAACAATGTGTCAGGTATAACGTAGAACATGGTGACCAGTTTTATTGGTGTTTAATGACACTTTCAATAATGTGTCAAGTATAATGTAGAACATGGTGACCAGTTTTATTGGTGTTTAATGACACTTTCAACAATGTGTCAAGTATAACGTAGAACATGGTGACTAGTTTTATTGGTGTTTAGCGACACTTTCAACAATGTGTCAGGTATAACGTATAATATGGCATTCAGTTTTATTGGTGTTTAACGACACTTTCAACAATGTGTCAGGTATAACGTAGAACATGGTGACCAGTTTTATTGGTGTTTAACGACACTTTCAACCATGTGTCAGGTATAACGTAGAACATGGTGACCAGTTTTATTGGTGTTTAACACCATTTTCAACAATGTTAGTTATAGCGTAGAACATGGTGATCAGTTTTATTGGTGTTTAATGCCACTTTCAACAATGTGTCAGGTATAACGAAGAAGATGGTGACCAATTTTATTGGTGTTTAACGACACTTTCAACAATGTTAGTTATAGCATAGAATATGGTGGCCAGTTTTATTGGTGTTTAACGCCACTTTCAACAATGTGACAGGTATAAAGTATAACATGGTGACCAGTTTTATTGGTGTTTAATGCCACTTTCAACAATGTTAGTTTTAGCGTAGAACATGCTGGCCAGTTTTATTGGTGTTTAACGCCACTTTCAACCATGTGTCAGGTATAACGTAGAACATGGTGACCTATTTTATTGGTGCTTAATGACACTTTCAACAATGTTAGTTATAGCGTAGAACATGGTGACCAGTTTTAATGGTGTTTAACGAAACTGTCAACAATGTCAGGTATGGCATAGAACATGGTGACCAGTTTTATTGGTGTTTAACGATACTTTCAACAATGAATCAGGTAAAACATAGAACATGGTGACCAGTTTTATTGGTGTTTAACGCCACTTTAAACAATGTGTCAGGTATAGCGTAGAACATGGTGACCAGTTTTATTGATGTTTAACTACACTTTCAACAATGTGTCAAGTATAACGTAGAACATGGTGACCAATTTTATTGGTGTTTAACGACACTTTCAACAATGTGTCAAGAATAAAGTAGAACATGGTGACCAATTTTATTGGTGTTTAACGCCACTTTAAACAATGTGTCAGATATAACGTAGAACATGGTGACCAGTTTTATTGGTGTTTAACGACACTTTCAACAATGTGTCAAGAATAACGTAGAACATGGTGACCAATTTCATTGGTGTTTAACGCCACTTTAAACAATGTGTCAGATATAACGTAGAACATGGTGACCAGTTTTATTGGTGTTTAATGCCACTTTCAACAATGTGTCAGGTATAACGTAGAAGATGGTGACCAGTTTTATTGGTGTTTAACGACACTTTCAACAATGTTAGTTATAGCATAGAATATGGTGGCCAGTTTTATTGGTGTTTAACGCCACTTTCAACAATGTGACAGGTATAAAGTATAACATGGTGACCAGTTTTATTGGTGCTTAATGCCACTTTCAACAATGTTAGTTTTAGCGTAGAACATGGTGACCAGTTTTATTGGTGTTTAACGCCACTTTCAACAATGAATCGGGTAAAACATAGAACATGGTGACCAGTTTTATTGGTGTTTAACGACACTGTCAACAATGTGTCAGGTATAGCGTAGAACATGGTGACCAGTTTTATTGGTGTTTAACGACACTTTCAACAATGTGTCAAGTATAACGTAGAACATGGTCACCAGTTTTATTGGTGTTTAACGCCACTTTCAACAATGTTAGTTATAGCGTAGAACATGGTGATCAGTTTTATTGGTGTTTAATGCCACTTTCAACAATGTGTGAGGTATAACGTAGAACATGGTAACCAGTTTTATTGGTGTTTAACGACACTTTCAACAATTTGTCAAGTATAACGTAGAACATGGTGACCAGTTTTATTGGTGTTTAACGACACTTTCAACAATGTGTCAGGTATTACGTAGAACATGGTGACCAGTTTTATTGGTGTTTAACGACACTTTCAACAATGTGTCAGGTATAACGTAGAACATGGTCACCAGTTTTATTGGTGCTTAACGCCACTTTCAACAATGTTAGCTATAGCGTAGAAGATGTTGGCCAGTTTTATTGGTGTTTATCTACACTTTCAACAATGTGTCCGGTATAACGTATAACATGCTGGCCAGTTTTATTGGTGTTTAATGCCACTTTCAACCATGTCTCAGGTATAACGTAGAACATGGTGACCAGTTTTATTGGTGTTTAACGACACTGTCAACAATATGTCAGGTATAGCGTAGAACATGGTGACCAGTTTTATTGGTGTTTAACGACACTGTCAAAAATGTCAGGTATTACGTAGAACATGGTGACCAATTTTATTGGTGTTTAACGACACTTTCAACCATGTGTCAGGTATAACGTAGAACATGGTGACCAGTTTTATTGGTGTTTAACACCATTTTCAACAATGTTAGTTATAGCGTAGAACATGGTGATCAGTTTTATTGGTGTTTAATGCCACTTTCAACAATGTGTCAGGTATAACGAAGAAGATGGTGACCAGTTTTATTGGTGTTTAACGACACTTTCAACAATGTTAGTTATAGCATAGAATATGGTGGCCAGTTTTATTGGTGTTTAACGCCACTTTCAACAATGTGACAGGTATAAAGTATAACATGGTGACCAGTTTTATTGGTGCTTAATGCCACTTTCAACAATGTTAGTTTTAGCGTAGAACATGCTGGCCAGTTTTATTGGTGTTTAATGCCACTTTCAACCATGTGTCAGGTATAACGTAGAACATGGTGACCTATTTTGTTGGTGCTTAACGACACTTTCAACAATGTTAGTTATAGCGTAGAACATGGTGACCAGTTTTAATGGTGTTTAACGAAACTGTCAACAATGTCAGGTATGGCATAGAACATGGTGACCAGTTTTATTGGTGTTTAGCGATACTTTCAACAATGAATCAGGTAAAACATAGAACATGGTGACCAGTTTTATTGGTGTTTAACGCCACTTTAAACAATGTGTCAGGTATAGCGTAGAACATGGTGACCAGTTTTATTGATGTTTAATGCCACTTTAAACAATGTGTCAGGTATAACGTAGAACATGGTGACCAGTTTTATTGGTGTTTAATGACACTTTCAATAATGTGTCAAGTATAACGTAGAACATGGTGACCAGTTTTATTGGTGTTTAATGACACTTTCAACAATGTGTCAAGTATAACGTAGAACATGGTGACTAGTTTTATTGGTGTTTAACGACACTTTCAACAATGTGTCAGGTATAACGTATAATATGGCATTCAGTTTTATTGGTGTTTAACGACACTTTCAACAATGTGTCAGGTATAACGTAGAACATGGTGACCAGTTTTATTGGTGTTAAACGACACTTTCAACAAAATGTCAGGTATAACGTAGAACATGGTGACCAGTTTTATTGGTGTTTAACGCCACTTTCAACAATTTGACAGGTATAAAGTATAACATGGTGACCAGTTTTATTGGTGCTTAACGCCACTTTCAACAATGTTAGCTATAGTGTAGAAGATGTTGGCCAGTTTTATTGGTGTTTATCTACACTTTCAACAATGTGTCCGGTATAACGTATAACATGCTGGCCAGTTTTATTGGTGTTTAATGCCACTTTCAACCATGTCTCAGGTATAACGTAGAACATGGTGACCAGTTTTATTGGTGCTTAACGACACTTTCAACAATGTTAGTAATAGCGTAGAAAATGGTGATCAGTTTTATTGGTGTTTAACGACACTGTCAACAATATGTCAGGTATAGCGTAGAACATGGTGATCAGTTTTATTGGTGTTTAACGACACTGTCAAAAATGTCAGGTATCACATAGAACATGGTGACCAGTTTTATTGGTGTTTAACAACACTTTCAACAATGTGTCAGGTATAACGTAGAAGATGGTGACCAGCTTTATTGGTGTTTAACGACACTTTCAAAACTGTGTCAGGTATAACGTAGAACGTGGTGACCAGTTTTATTGGTGTTTAACGACACTTTCAACAATGTGTCAGGTTTAACGTAGAACATGGTGACCAGTTTTATTGGTGCTTAACGACACTTTCAACAATGTGTCCGGTATAGCGTATAACATGGTGAGCAGTTTTATTGGTGTTTAACGCCACTTTCAACAATGTTAGTTATAGCATAGAATATGGTGGCCAGTTTTATTGGTGTTTAATGCCACTTTCAACAATGTGACAGGTATAACGTATAACATGGTGACCAGTTTTATTGGTGCTTAGCGCCACTTTCAACAATGTTGGTTATAGCGTAGAAGATGTTGGCCAGTTTTATTGGTGTTTAACGACTTTCAACAATGTGTCCGGTATAACGTATAACATGCTGGCCAGTTTTATTGGTGTTTAACGTCATTTTCAACCATGTGTCAGGTATAACGTAGAACATGGTGACCTATTTTATTGGTGCTTAAGGACACTTTCAACAATGTTAGTTATAGCGTAGAACATGGTGACCAGTTTTAATGGTGTTTAACGAAACTGTCAACAATGTCAGGTATGGCATAGAACATGGTGACCAGTTTTATTGGTGTTTAACGACACTGTCAACAATATGTCAGGTATAGCGTAGAAAATGGTGACCAGTTTTATTGGTGTTTAACGATACTTTCAACAATGAGTCAGGTAAAACATAGAACATGGTGACCAGTTTTATTGGTGTTTAACGCCACTTTAAACAATGTGTCAGGTATAGCGTAGAACATGGTGACCAGTTTTATTGATGTTTAACTACACTTTCAACAATGTGTCAAGTATAACGTAGAACATGGTGACCAATTTTATTGATGTTTAACACCCTTTAAACAATGTGTCAGGTATAACGTAGAACATGGTGACCAGTTTTATTGGTGTTTAATGACACTTTCAATAATGTGTCAAGTATAATGTAGAACATGGTGACCAGTTTTATTGGTGTTTAATGACACTTTCAACAATGTGTCAAGTATAACGTAGAACATGGTGACTAGTTTTATTGGTGTTTAGCGACACTTTCAACAATGTGTCAGGTATAACGTATAATATGGCATTCAGTTTTATTGGTGTTTAACGACACTTTCAACAATGTGTCAGGTATAACGTAGAACATGGTGACCAGTTTTATTGGTGTTAAACGACACTTTCAACAATATGTCAGGTATAACGTAGAACATGGTGACCAGTTTTATTGGTGTTTAACGACACTTTCAACAATGTGTCAGGTATAGCGTATAACATGGTGACCAGTTTTATTGGTGTTTAATGACACTTTCAATAATGTGTCAAGTATAACGTAGAACATGGTGACCAGTTTTATTGGTGTTTAATGACACTTTCAACAATGTGTCAAGTATAACGTAGAACATGGTGACTAGTTTTATTGGTGTTTAACGACACTTTCAACAATGTGTCAGGTATAACGTATAATATGGCATTCAGTTTTATTGGTGTTTAACGACACTTTCAACAATGTGTCAGGTATAACGTAGAACATGGTGACCAGTTTTATTGGTGTTAAACGACACTTTCAACAAAATGTCAGGTATAACGTAGAACATGGTGACCAGTTTTATTGGTGTTTAACGCCACTTTCAACAATTTGACAGGTATAAAGTATAACATGGTGACCAGTTTTATTGGTGCTTAACGCCACTTTCAACAATGTTAGCTATAGTGTAGAAGATGTTGGCCAGTTTTATTGGTGTTTATCTACACTTTCAACAATGTGTCCGGTATAACGTATAACATGCTGGCCAGTTTTATTGGTGTTTAATGCCACTTTCAACCATGTCTCAGGTATAACGTAGAACATGGTGACCAGTTTTATTGGTGCTTAACGACACTTTCAACAATGTTAGTAATAGCGTAGAAAATGGTGATCAGTTTTATTGGTGTTTAACGACACTGTCAACAATATGTCAGGTATAGCGTAGAACATGGTGATCAGTTTTATTGGTGTTTAACGACACTGTCAAAAATGTCAGGTATCACATAGAACATGGTGACCAGTTTTATTGGTGTTTAACAACACTTTCAACAATGTGTCAGGTATAACGTAGAAGATGGTGACCAGCTTTATTGGTGTTTAACGACACTTTCAAAACTGTGTCAGGTATAACGTAGAACGTGGTGACCAGTTTTATTGGTGTTTAACGACACTTTCAACAATGTGTCAGGTTTAACGTAGAACATGGTGACCAGTTTTATTGGTGCTTAACGACACTTTCAACAATGTGTCCGGTATAGCGTATAACATGGTGAGCAGTTTTATTGGTGTTTAACGCCACTTTCAACAATGTTAGTTATAGCATAGAATATGGTGGCCAGTTTTATTGGTGTTTAATGCCACTTTCAACAATGTGACAGGTATAACGTATAACATGGTGACCAGTTTTATTGGTGCTTAGCGCCACTTTCAACAATGTTGGTTATAGCGTAGAAGATGTTGGCCAGTTTTATTGGTGTTTAACGACTTTCAACAATGTGTCCGGTATAACGTATAACATGCTGGCCAGTTTTATTGGTGTTTAACGTCATTTTCAACCATGTGTCAGGTATAACGTAGAACATGGTGACCTATTTTATTGGTGCTTAAGGACACTTTCAACAATGTTAGTTATAGCGTAGAACATGGTGACCAGTTTTAATGGTGTTTAACGAAACTGTCAACAATGTCAGGTATGGCATAGAACATGGTGACCAGTTTTATTGGTGTTTAACGACACTGTCAACAATATGTCAGGTATAGCGTAGAAAATGGTGACCAGTTTTATTGGTGTTTAACGATACTTTCAACAATGAGTCAGGTAAAACATAGAACATGGTGACCAGTTTTATTGGTGTTTAACGCCACTTTAAACAATGTGTCAGGTATAGCGTAGAACATGGTGACCAGTTTTATTGATGTTTAACTACACTTTCAACAATGTGTCAAGTATAACGTAGAACATGGTGACCAATTTTATTGATGTTTAACACCCTTTAAACAATGTGTCAGGTATAACGTAGAACATGGTGACCAGTTTTATTGGTGTTTAATGACACTTTCAATAATGTGTCAAGTATAATGTAGAACATGGTGACCAGTTTTATTGGTGTTTAATGACACTTTCAACAATGTGTCAAGTATAACGTAGAACATGGTGACTAGTTTTATTGGTGTTTAGCGACACTTTCAACAATGTGTCAGGTATAACGTATAATATGGCATTCAGTTTTATTGGTGTTTAACGACACTTTCAACAATGTGTCAGGTATAACGTAGAACATGGTGACCAGTTTTATTGGTGTTAAACGACACTTTCAACAATATGTCAGGTATAACGTAGAACATGGTGACCAGTTTTATTGGTGTTTAACGACACTTTCAACAATGTGTCAGGTATAGCGTATAACATGGTGACCAGTTTTATTGGTGTTTAACGTCACTTTCAACAATGTTAGTTATAGCGTAGAACATGGTGACCAGTTTTATTGGTGTTTAACGCCACTTTCAACAATGTGACAGGTATAAAGTATAACATGGTGACCAGTTTTATTGGTGCTTAACGCCACTTTCAACAATGTTAGTTATAGCATAGAACATGTTGGCCAGTTTTATTGGTGTTTATCTACACTTTCAACAATGTGTCCGGTACAACGTATAACATGCTGGCCAGTTTTATTGGTGTTTAATGCCACTTTCAACCATGTCTCAGGTATAACGTAGAACATGGTGACCAGTTTTATTGGTGCTTAACGACACTTTCAACAATGTTAGTTATAGCGTAGAAAATGGTGATCAGTTTTATTGGTGTTTAACGACACTGTCAACAATATGTCAGGTATAGCGTAGAACATGGTGATCAGTTTTATTGGTGTTTAACGACACTGTCAAAAATGTCAGGTATAACATAGAACATGGTGACCAGTTTTATTGGTGTTTAACAACACTTTCAACAATGTGTCAGGTATAATGTAGAACATGGTGACCAGTTTTATTGGTGCTTAACGCCACTTTAAACAATGTGTCAGGTATAACGTAGAACATGGTGACCAATTTTATTGGTGTTTAACGACACTTTCAACAATGTGTCAGGTATAACGTAGAACATGGTCACCAGTTTTATTGGTGTTTAACGACACTTTCAACAATGTGTCAGGAATAACGTACAACATGGTGACCAGTTTTATTGGTGTTTAACGCCACTTTCAACAATGTTAGTTATAGCGTAGAACATGGTGATCAGTTTTATTGGTGTTTAATGCCACTTTCAACAATGTGTCAGGTATAGCGTAGAACATGGTGACCAGTTTTATTGGTGTTTAACGACATTTTCAACAATGTGTCAGGTATAACATAGAACATGGCGACCAGTTTTATTGGTGTTTAACGACACTTTCAACAATGTGTCAGGTATAACGTAGAACATGGTGACAAGTTTTATTGGTATTAACACCACTGTCAACAATATTTCAGCTATGGCGTATAATATGGTGTTCAGTTTTATTGGTGTTTAACGATACTTTCAACAATGAGTCAGGTAAAACATAGAACATGGTGACCAGTTTTATTGGTGTTTAACGCCACTTTAAACAATGTGTCAGGTATAGCGTAGAACATGGTGACCAGTTTTATTGATGTTTAACTACACTTTCAACAATGTGTCAAGTATAACGTAGAACATGGTGACCAATTTTATTGATGTTTAACACCCTTTAAACAATGTGTCAGGTATAACGTAGAACATGGTGACCAGTTTTATTGGTGTTTAATGACACTTTCAATAATGTGTCAAGTATAATGTAGAACATGGTGACCAGTTTTATTGGTGTTTAATGACACTTTCAACAATGTGTCAAGTATAACGTAGAACATGGTGACTAGTTTTATTGGTGTTTAGCGACACTTTCAACAATGTGTCAGGTATAACGTATAATATGGCATTCAGTTTTATTGGTGTTTAACGACACTTTCAACAATGTGTCAGGTATAACGTAGAACATGGTGACCAGTTTTATTGGTGTTAAACGACACTTTCAACAATATGTCAGGTATAACGTAGAACATGGTGACCAGTTTTATTGGTGTTTAACGACACTTTCAACAATGTGTCAGGTATAGCGTATAACATGGTGACCAGTTTTATTGGTGTTTAACGTCACTTTCAACAATGTTAGTTATAGCGTAGAACATGGTGACCAGTTTTATTGGTGTTTAACGCCACTTTCAACAATGTGACAGGTATAAAGTATAACATGGTGACCAGTTTTATTGGTGCTTAACGCCACTTTCAACAATGTTAGTTATAGCATAGAACATGTTGGCCAGTTTTATTGGTGTTTATCTACACTTTCAACAATGTGTCCGGTACAACGTATAACATGCTGGCCAGTTTTATTGGTGTTTAATGCCACTTTCAACCATGTCTCAGGTATAACGTAGAACATGGTGACCAGTTTTATTGGTGCTTAACGACACTTTCAACAATGTTAGTTATAGCGTAGAAAATGGTGATCAGTTTTATTGGTGTTTAACGACACTGTCAACAATATGTCAGGTATAGCGTAGAACATGGTGATCAGTTTTATTGGTGTTTAACGACACTGTCAAAAATGTCAGGTATAACATAGAACATGGTGACCAGTTTTATTGGTGTTTAACAACACTTTCAACAATGTGTCAGGTATAATGTAGAACATGGTGACCAGTTTTATTGGTGCTTAACGCCACTTTAAACAATGTGTCAGGTATAACGTAGAACATGGTGACCAATTTTATTGGTGTTTAACGACACTTTCAACAATGTGTCAGGTATAACGTAGAACATGGTCACCAGTTTTATTGGTGTTTAACGACACTTTCAACAATGTGTCAGGAATAACGTACAACATGGTGACCAGTTTTATTGGTGTTTAACGCCACTTTCAACAATGTTAGTTATAGCGTAGAACATGGTGATCAGTTTTATTGGTGTTTAATGCCACTTTCAACAATGTGTCAGGTATAGCGTAGAACATGGTGACCAGTTTTATTGGTGTTTAACGACATTTTCAACAATGTGTCAGGTATAACATAGAACATGGCGACCAGTTTTATTGGTGTTTAACGACACTTTCAACAATGTGTCAGGTATAACGTAGAACATGGTGACAAGTTTTATTGGTATTAACACCACTGTCAACAATATTTCAGCTATGGCGTATAATATGGTGTTCAGTTTTATTGGTGTTTAACGACACTTTCAACATTGTGACAAACTGACAAATCTACATGTATATATAGTGGGATTTTTTTTATTGTTCCCTATATTTATTTTTAGTCAACATTTTAGCCAGACCAAATAAATTTCATATTTTTCTTCATAAATATGGTAACTTTCTTTCAAGAATATGAACTTAGGATGAAATTTTCATTGTTTTCAGAATAAAAATCAACTAAAAAAATCACACCGACAGCTTAACATAATGATTCACAGAAGATGGATATCTGGGTGGAAGTGAATCTGTGCAGGTTGTGTTTTTGTATTGTTTATATCTACATCACATTGAACTTCCATTTAATATCAAGAGGGGGTTGGGAATCCCATTCACTGGTAGGAGCGTTGTGGTCGTGATCGCAAGGTACATTATTTAGCTGGATTTACAACTACAAGTGCAATCAATGCCTATCATCACTAAAGTTGAGAGGTCAAACCCTGTTCATGGCAAGGTGTACTTGATACAACAATATGTGATAAAGTTTGTCAGTTACTTGCAACAGGTCTGTGGTTTTCTCCAGTTTCCTCCACCAATAAAACTGAACACGACACAACTGAAATATTGTTGAAGGTGGCATTAAACACCATTTACCAACCAACCCATTCACTGGCTTAAACACTGTCAGATGTTTGTGCCCAGGCTATGGAGGAAACTAAGAGTATACATCTGACACCTAGTAACTGTTTTATCAAGTTCACCTTCTGTCTTAACAGTTTTATTTGTGGAGGAAACTAGAGTATACATCTGACAACTAGTAACTGTTTTATCAACTTCACCTTCTGTCCAACAGTTTAATTTGTGGAGGAAACTAGAGTATACATCTGACAACTAGTAACTGTTTTATCAAGTTCACCTTCTGTCTAACAGTTTTATTTGTGGAGGAAACTAGAGTATACATCTGACAACTAGTAACTGTTTTATCAAGTTCACCTTCTGTCTAACAGTTTTATTTGTGGAGGAAACTAGAGTATACATCTGACAACTAGTAACTGTTTTACCAAGTTCACCTTCTCTCTAACAGTTTTATTTGTGGAGGAAACTAGAGTATACATCTGACAACTAGTAACTGTTTTATCAAGTTCACCTTCTGTCTAACAGTTTTATTTGTGGAGGAAACTAGAGTATACATCTGACAACTAGTAACTGTTTTATCAACTTCACCTTCTGTCTAACAGTTTTATTTGTGGAGGAAACTAGAGTATACATCTGACAACTAGTAACTGTTTTACCAAGTTCACCTTCTCTCTAACAGTTTTATTTGTGGAGGAAACTAGAGTATACATCTGACAACTAGTAACTGTTTTATCAAGTTCACCTTCTGTCTAACAGTTTTATTTGTGGAGGAAACTAGAGTATACATCTGACAACTAGTAACTGTTTTATCAAGTTCACCTTCTCTCTAACAGTTTTATTTGTGGAGGAAACTAGAGTATACATCTGACAACTAGTAACTGTTTTACCAAGTTCACCTTCTCTCTAACAGTTTTATTTGTGGAGGAAACTAGAGTATACATCTGACAACTAGTAACTGTTTTACCAAGTTCACCTTCTGTCTTTGTTGAGGAAACTAGAGTATACATAGATATACATGAATAAGTGTAATCAATTCAACATTGTGTGAAAAATTTGTCAGTTACTTGTGACAGGCCGGTGGTTTTCTCAGGTTCCCTCCACCAATAAAACTGACCGCCACGACATAACTGAAATATTGTTGAAAGTGGCACTAAACACCAAAAACCAACCACCTCATTCACTGTCACATTTTTTGTGCCCATCTCAAGACCTGGATTTTCACCATCATCACTGTTTGAACTTTCTGTTCATAATTGATGTGTAATAAAAATCTAAACTTAAGATACAAGTGTAAAATATAATAAATATAAATAGTATTTAGTTGTTATATCTCTGTTTATTATATTCTTAAGATGTTTTACAATACTTTTGGAATCTTTTGAAGTAAAAAAATGCACATGTCCCCACTTCTGAATCAAAACATCAAACCATTTTTTTTTCTTATAAAAAATAAAACACAAATAAATATAAATATAAATAATATATATAATGACAACAGACATCTTGTGCAGGTATATCAATTCATACACTTTTAATGTCCAGATTTATCATATATCATCATTTAAAAAGATAAAAATGTCAGGTTTCTAAATAAATCATACAATTATCTGAAAATGTCATTTGTCCATACATGTACCCCCTGTACATACAAAATATGATACCACCAGGATACATGTACAAAGTTATTTAAAAAATAAAATGGTCAGGTCATCAAAGATCATCAAACAATCTTATTTTGTCATCTGTTTAAATTATTATACAACTTCTTTTAAAAATAAAAATGTCAGCTGTCTAAATTATTCTACAACTCAATTAAAACATAAAAATGTCAGGTGTCTAAAGTAAATTATTATAAAATTTCATTTAGAAAATAAAAATGTCAGCAGTCAAATTATTATAAAACCACATTTTAAAATAAGAAATGTCAGCTGTCAAATTATCATACAATTTCATTGAAATAAAATGTCAGTTTCTAAATTATTATAAAGCTCCATTTAATTTTAAAAAAAATGGCAGACGTCAAAAAGAAAAATGTCAGCTGTCAAATATAAATAAAACTTGATTCATTAAAGAAGTTTTACTTTGTGTATTGTTGCTCCTGACTGTTTATTACAACCCACCCATAATTGTCCCCTCATGTCAATGTCAAGTGATACAGGATATTTAATCCCTGTGTCCTCCATTACTTTACATGTCAATATATCTCCTTGTTCAGATAAAACATGGAGGGCATGTGTTCTATGGTCACACACAATAATGTGTCCTGCTGTTGTTGTTACTACATCAATAGGATTAAATTGTGTAGTAACATTTATCTTAGAATGTCCTGTATATGTCCACCTTAAACCCCCCTCCCTCCCTACAACCACCACCCTCCCAGTATCAAGTGATGTCTTGTCAACAACAACTATGTCTTTGTTATTATTTGTTGTGATTCTCTGTGGTAAAGTAAACAGTCTGTGTTTGTTACTGTCATATTGATAAGTATGTTGTTGTTTACCATCCATACCAAAGATAAGTAGTGCCCTTGTACTTTTGTCTGTAGGTCTGTAGGGATCACCAGGTTCTGTGACACCTACTATAATAGTATTGTCACTAGTCACATGGATTCCCAGGGTAAACAAGGATGATGACACTGAGAAGAATGGTTTTATTTCTCCTGACTTTGTCAAGAGTTTTATATCTGAACTGTTAAACACACACAGAAGTAGGTCATTGTTTGATGTCAATGTCATGTCATAGATACGACAAGAAATCTGCTTTGTGGTTGTAATGTTGTCATTGTCAATGTTTATTTGTCTTATGACTTGTTTACAATCATTAACCCATGTTGATTTGTCATCAACAGTAATTATGTTATCAATACCTGATAAATCTGTAGTGTATGAATTAACAACCTCTAAATCAATGTCTGATTCTACTTGTGGTATTTTCATTTTCTGAAGTGATCCAAATAAGTTTGGTATATCATTGACTGTTTCTTTCCCTGGAATAAAACATTTAATTTCAGAAGGAATTTGATTAAAATTCAAGTCTGACATCATTTTCTTAGATTTTGTAGCTGTTGTAAATATTGTACTTCCTTGGATAGATTTCAAAGCTGCCATGATTTCATCTTGGTGGAGTATAATTGTTTTTTCGGCTTGGTCGGCCTGTCTCTTCATGTCACAGAATGTCTTTCTAACAGTTTTTCTTTCCAGTTCTATTTCATTTTGTAGTTTTTCAGAATGTTTAGTGATTCCATCTATTAATTGTTTTTCTCTTTTTTTAATTGTTGTTATTCTTTCATTAAACAAAGACTCATATTTAACTTCACTGATTTCAAATTCATTAACTTTTGCCCGACAGAGAGTTAAATCTTTATTATATCTCGCCTCCGCTCCTTTAAGTTTATCCAATTTTTCCGGGAGAATTTTTTCTATCGGTTCAAAGTTGTGTTTGTTGTGTTTAGATGAAATACAATCTGGACACACAAGATGATCACAGGTTCTACAGAATAAACACGTCATCTTTGTTTGATGTTCATCACATCTAATGTTGTCTAAAGTCACTTTCTGTTCTACATCTTGAAATGGTATTTTTAGATCCACTATCTGATGCTGTGTGTTGGTCTGAAATTTATTATGGATTTTTTTACATTTATCACACAAAATTGTATCACATTGAATGCACCTCCATTTTAAGTTTGTTTCTGTCTCACAAAAATCACAAATTTTTACGTTTTGTGCCTTTGAACTTGAACAAGCCATAATAATATAATGTTATACAAATGTAATTCCAATAAACAATTGTTTTAATCAATCCGTACAACGTATAAATATTGAACGAGCAGACTGATATTTATCACACGTCTGTACAAATCTGAACACAATAGAAGAGTTTATTTATTTTCGGGGGAGGGGGGATTTAAATTTGGTATAAAATATTATCTGTCATAACAATATTGTGCAGATTCTGAATTAGAATAGGCAGTATATCATATATCTAGTATTTATTATGATTTAAACAGAATTAATATCTTAAAATTTTAATGTTTTCTTCTGTTTGTATTGATTGTCTTGACCGGTTTTTTGTTTTAAAATAGAACGTTCCTAAACTTCCTCCGTGTACACACATGATTGGATGGAAATTTTCCACTCAAAACAAGTTCAAGGTTTTATTTATAGATAGATATTCGGCACATGAATAAATAATTACATTGTGACCTTTTAAAACAAACATTAATGTCAGTTAATAGGATTTATCCTATATTAGTCGATTCAAAATCTCATTAGAGCTTATGTTATGTGTTATAGATATTCCGACTTTAAATAAAACTTATTTGATTGATTTGATTTGATATTATGATCAAATTATTATTTTCTATGTTTTGTTTGTTTGTATATTTGTATTTGCTTGACCCACATGGGTGTATTATGCAAATAAAGAACAGAAATGTCATCTTTGTCCTATGTTCTGTACACGGGATATTGTTCGTTATTATTTTCGGTTGTACATCTTGAAATGGCGATTTAATATCAATAATCTGGTGCTGAATGTTCGTTTGTACATTCAGGTGAATTTCCTTACATCGGTTGCAGATGAACTTACTGCACTCGACACACTTCCATTTATTGTTAATGTCTGTTTTACAGAGTTCACAGAGTTTTGGATTTCGTGCTCTGAAAACGCCATGGTAATACACAGTTAAATTATGTATAGGAGAATGTCCAAGTAACTCTCCATTCCTTAAAAATAATGGAGCCGAGGCCCCGAAGGGACCGAGGCCCATTGTTTTTAAGGAATGGAGAGATACGAGGACATTCTCCAACTTAAAATCCACCCATTGTACTTTATTAATTTGATTAATTATTAATCTTGTCACAAAAAAAGTCTGTGTATAGTATCTAAAGTACAAAGTATTAAATTGTTTGCCCCTTGTGGGACCTTAAAACTTGATATTAATTGTAAATTCTGACCTAATAATGTTACAATCTCTGACTTAGAATGGGGGTACATCTTGTGTAAAGTGGTGAAATATTTTAAAAATAATTTATATTTTTATATTGTGATGTTTTCTTCTGATTTGTATTAATTTTTTTGACCCGGTTTTAAATAGACTAATCCAAGCTAAAACTTCCTGGGTCTATACGGGGAATTCCCTTAGCCGGATGATTGTGATTTATCGAAGATGAAAAAAATAAATATTGCATTTAATCATTATCAATATCTCTATCAATATATTTAAAGATGTTAAAATATCACTCGTGCCAATATTAAACTTATAAATGTAGCAACATAAAAAATAGGGGGAGCGGGCATGAACAGAGATGTAGCCCGTGGTCAGGATATCGAAAAAAGGGGGGTGGGGCTTTGAGAATGGGGCGGAAGTGGGGACAACATGTGGGAGTGGGGCGGATAGTGTGTGTGTGTTTTATGTGTCTGTATTGTTTGTCTTCATCCTGTGTCTTGTGTACTCAATGTTATCAGTCCATTCAGTCACCAGAAGTTTCAACTAGCTTATTAGGAAAAAAATTATTTATTATAGATGACCAACATTTTTTCTTATTTTTTTCCCTAATTTTTGAAACTTCAAGTGACTGTGGTCCATTCTTGATTTGGACTTCAGTTTTTTCACAGGCACCTGGGTCCAAGATTTTTTTTTATTAAAATAAGTTATCTGGAGGGTATGTTTAATCTTAGAACCCCTTGGCATGTTTTATTACTATTTTAGGCCATATTAACATTTTCCACAAATTTTCTATATATATACAAAATTTACCATCTATTTAACTTTTGGAAAATGTCAATATGGCCTAATATAGTAATAAACCATGCCAGGGGGCTCTAAAATTAAACATACACTATATAACTTATTTTAATTTTTTTTAAATTCTGGACCCAAATTCTATATTTATACATGTCTCATCAGTATATGGCTATTGACAGGGACAGATTCAGGCGGAGGTGTGGCGTGCATGTACCCTCCCCTAAGAATCCTTTTTTGTTTTCGTTTTTTTTGCCCAAAAGTGTCACACGCCTCCCCCCTAACTTCATATCCTGGATTCGCCCTTGATAGATATAAATTGTTTGTGGTCTTTTCAATTTTTACCCTATATCAGGTTTTTTTCATTACTGTTGTTGGTATATTAAATGATTAAGATGAAAGCCAAGTGTTGTCATATTTTCATTGTGTGTTCTCTGTTATTTTAGTTAATGTTTTGTATCATGTTAAGTTTTGTGAAGAAATGCAATTCACTTTCAGTTAGGCCTATTGTAACTCTTTTGACCAGAGTTTTGTTCTCTATATTTATACTGCAACTACAAAATAATGCTCTATGAAGCTTGCAATTCTACCAGTTTCTAAACATTGTAGAAATAAACTTGATATTTGCCGACACTGTATGTATATATTTTCTAATTATAAGTAGACAATTTGTTAGTTTTTTTTTTAAACCATATCTGCTTGTCATACATTTGAAATAATTAACGTTGTATACTTACTGCCGACTCCCAAGGCCTTAGATTACAAACAGGAGGTGGACCTCCGCCAGTGGCACGAGCATTTGCCCTCCTAGCTGCTTCCTTTTTCTTTGTTGTCCCCTGCACGTCTAGCCATATCTTTTTGCATTCCGCCACAGTTCTGGCTATACAAGACATACTAACTCCATTTACACCTTAAAATATATGAAAAATTAAGAAATAGTCAAATAGCAGAAAAAAGTTTTTTCATTTGAAATAAACAAAAATTTTAAGACAAGGAATTTAAATTATTTAATATTAAAGTTGGACATGTTGGAAAGTCTCCTGTGACAAGAATGTATGTATTTTACTATTTTATTTTACATTTCTAGTACAGACTCTGAAATTGCATTTCATTAATAGTGACTTAGGCCAATTGGCCCATTAGGTCACTGTGCTTAATGCATACATGTATTGTTTATTATTAATTGTGTGTATTATCATGATTATAATTTAATATATAATTTATTTAATATTCCAATAAATGTAATCCACCAATCACATCACTTGTTTTTCTTGTTAATTCATTATCTATAATGAATTGTACGCTTTTTGTGGTTGTCATATCTGCCAACTTTTGAAAGTCCAACAGATTTTATGCATGACAGCATTTTAATGATTGTGTTTTTTCGCGACATTTTGGAGTATATATTTTTTTTAATGATTTTCAGTTTTGGTGTCTCATGTTCATAAATTCCATATTTTTGTTGCAGTCTTCCTGATATCAATGTCTCATGTTCATGTATCTCATCATATTATTTATCTATATAAAGTTGTACCTATAAAGTTTGTCAGTTTAGAAGTCTCATGTTCATATTGATCAAAATTGAAATAATATGAATCAGAAGATAACGGAAAGAAACTTTACAGAGTTTGGGTGGATTAAGCTTTTTTAACTGATGCACAACATTTTAAGATTCTTTTTGAGAAAATTTGGTAGCCCTTAAAAGGGCTGTTTTTTTGATAAATGAAGCTAGACATCTTTACTTCTTCTTTGGTTTTGGTGCTGCCTATTAATGTTATTTTTGGTGATTTTACAGCCTTCTTTGTAGTGGATTTCTTTGGAGCTGATGTCTTTGCTGCTGAAGACATCTTGTCGAACAAAAAAGGTTGCTGGCAGCCTGGGTTGAGTTCTGTGCTTTCAGTGACAGAATGTTTGGTAACGTCATTCAGCCTGGCACCGTGTTCCACTTTGAAGTCACAATTGCATACTCGGCAATAAGCATGAGATGCGCTCTGTCTGGACTTTGCAAGCCAGCAACAAAGTCTTACGTCATTCCATGGTTCTCCTATCTCTCGAGACAACAACAGACAGCTTTCTAGGAGGGCCAAGAACCATTTTTGAAGTGATTCCTCATTTCCGGGTGTTGTGATATTGATGGTACCGGGTCGTTTCGCTCCGAATCCTGTTCACCCGCCGAGTCGTTTCGCCCCTGCCTATTCCTGTTCGACGCGATTCCCTTTCGCCCTCATTTATTAATAGTGCTTTAACAAATGAAATATGGAAAATACCATTGCAAATATTCGTATTTTGGATGTTGCAAGGCTTGTTCATGGGTACTTTATTTTTGTCTTCCTCATAATTACACGGTAACATGCTTTCTTGACGTGTTTAATATTATGTATTGCTTCACTCTTTGTTTGACACCCGATACGAAATCTGATATTTATTATTGTTAAATATCCAAGAAATTAGCATATGAAGGAGAGTTTGATGTCTCCATTAGTCGATTTCGTTGTATTTTGTTGCCATTCTATACACATAAGTGAATATAAACCCCTTCACGATGATTCTTTTTTGAGAAAAATATTCTCCCTTTTGTGTTCAACAATATTCCACTGACCAAAATGAATGAATTATTATTTTTTTTGCATACAACTAATCAATAAATAATTACCCAATAATTGTCGAAAAAGACTTCATCTATTATAATAAAATAGCCATTAAGTGGGGCGAATCGACTCACTTTCCGGGGCGAACAGGTAATCGGGGTGATATTTATCATCTTTCTACCCAAGCCAAGGCCAAGGTCAAGTTCACACAATTAGTGTAAATTTACAATCCGAATTTTACCTGTCCCAAATCAGCAATTATTGTCAATGCTAAGTACATTGTCTGTTTTAGTTTTTGACAGATCCGACTTATTTGCGACTGGACGTTAAACAACTAACAATCAATCAACTTAGGTCAAACATGTCAAATGGGAAATGCACAAAAATAAAAGTTCGAGTCAATAAGTAGGACTAGCTAGATAATAATTAATAGTCTGACGGAGACGTGCGCGTCGATTTTCCGAACACTGCTCGAGTGGGGTCGGATTTGTAGTGTATATTTATTGGCTCAAGCTATTCGACCAAGGAAACCTGACTATGGTGTATATAGTGTCACAAAATAGAAACAAGTAATGGAAATTAAAATAAGGGATATGACGGGGGGATATATAATATGTAAATCGTGCTTAATCTCACAGGGAAAGCTTTTACCATTCGGCAACTTCGGCCCAACACGTATTTTTGTCTCTGGCCGTTAACCCTGGGCCAAATTGACCGCGGATGATTGAAATGTTAGATCCACTGCATCGGAAAGCGCAAGCAATTCGCTTTCCGACCAGTTTGGTTTACGCTTAGCCATCACAACCTGTACTTGGTCCATGGCCATGTTTTCTAGTTTTCTAGCAGACGATGTTTTTATTTACATCGGAAGTATCCATTGCGCATGATTTTCAGAAGTGAAAGTAGCGTTGCCAAGGTATTTTAGTCTTACGAAAATCGTAAGTGTGATCGTAAGATCGGTTGTAGTATTTTGTCGTAGGACTGATCCTAAGTTTACGATTAATCTTAGGACACGTTTTGTGAAATTGTCGTAGGAACACACTTAGGAAAATCTTAAGTACAAAACTTACAACTAACACTTAGGAACCGACCATTTAACTTGAAAGGAGGGGGGGGGGGGGGGTTATGGTTTTTTGTTTCGTTCAGAATTTTTTTTTCGGACAAGACAAGAGTTAGAATATTTATTTTTTTTGTGGCGCAAAGCGCGAATTTTTTTCCAGAATTTAACATTATGTTATATGACAAAAACTCTGAATCAGATTATTTTTTTTTTCCTCCACCATAATCAGAATATTTTTTTCAGCAACATTGAGAATCAGAATATTTTTTTAGAAAAAAACCATAACCCCCCCTTCAAGTTAAATGGTCGTTCCCTTACGACTTTTTGTGAAAGTGACCCCCAGTGGGTACCTATAAAGTGCGAAACGAAATAGAAACGAAACGAAACGAAATCAACGAAAACGAAACGAAATCAACGAAATGGAAACGAAATGAAACGAAACCAACGAAAGCAAAACGAAATAGACTGATATGAAGAAAATGGAAGGAAAAAATAAAAGACAAAACGAAATAAAGAAATAAAAAGAAAAAGATAATTCGATTTTTTAAATACAACAATTTTGATTAATTATAACCCATCTTGCATGTCTGTCCGTTACAGTACTCCTCACGTACATTACTCGCAACTCAATCCAAGCCGGATTTGCTTGCCGACTACAAACTTTCAGAAGTTCAAATGTCATATTTTTATTTGTGTTTGTGTGTGTGTCAGTATTTATGAATTATAAAGTTTCTGGAGTGGGCATATAGAAAAAAATGGGGGATATGAGGGGGTATTTTCATAGATTGGGATATTGAGGGTTCATTAATCGTCTGATTTTATTACGTTTTTCGTTTGTATTCTACATAAATTTGCCTATTCGCAAATCTAACAGGATGGTCTCGAGTTTTAGATTCTGGGCACTATTTGACTACTTGATTTTCCCGACTTGTCACGTTTAATCCCCATGCACCCCCCCCTCCCCCCATTTGTCAATATGACGGAACTATTAACGACTGTCATACAAATGGGAGGTTTGATCAACCATTTTCTTGGGAAATGCCTGTACCACGTCGGGAATATGATAGTTGTTTTCTAGTTTCACATTTGGTCATGTCTTAGGATTAGAGAATTTACATGTACCGATTGTTTTTATACTAGGTAGCGTCTTAGGGTTAGACGAGTGGCATCTGCCTATCTGCTATCAGAACCCACCATTTTCCCGGGAAAATACCTGTACCAAGTCAGGAATGTGTTGTTTTTTTAGTTGTTCCGTTGATTGAAAACTCAGATGGTTGAGCTTCTTATCGGTTTTATCTGTTTTTGTAGACTTTCCCTTTTGAATGTGCCTTGGAGTACGGTACCATTGTTATTACCTTTATTCGGTAGTGTGCCAACAGATCTGGCGCAATGTCTTACCGTTGTTCTTTCCGAGATATACAGGGGTCAAAAAGACCCAACACTATAAACTTTTTATTTCAAATCCTATTGTTCTATTTTGAAGAACTAAAAAAACAACAACAGCAACATAACAGCACGTACAGTGAGCGCCCTCCTTACAGAAGAACTTCTGGAAAAAATAATGCTTGCAAAAACTAAACATAAGAAACTCTGGAAGTTTTATTGAAATCCATTCTGTTGTTTAGGAAGAGTTATGAATAACGCAACAGTATCGTCTCTCTATTGTATAGCCTTGTATGACAATTACATAGCCTTAAATGACAAAGTCCAAAAGTGATGAAATTTTAGCAAGAACTGTTAAAATGGGAAAACAAAAATAGAAGGTGCACAATGCCATTTGGTACTAAAGAATTCATGAAATTAATGAACCTTGCAATATGGTATTAAAGATTTCCTGTAAGATTCATTCAATTCCATCAAGTTGTTAAGGAGGAATTGCATAGGCAGTGAGGGAAGCACTTACGGACAAACGGACATATACTATATACCCCCCTCCCGCTGGATAGCGGAGGGTATAAAAATATGTGTCGTATCAAATTTTATTAATACCGGACATTTTTTTGGATGGGGGGTGATTTGGGTTTTTTTTATATGAAAAGGGATCAAAGGGAAAAAAGGTACTTTTACAAGATATGTAGATTTTTTTTAAATTTCTAAAGTTAATTTTTGATAGGATTTGTATACCTCCGCCAAAAAAGATAGGGGTATATAGGACTTCTGCTGTCCGTTCGTTCGTTTGTCCGTCCGGTCGTCACACTTTTTCGTCTCTCCGACACACTTTTAAATTTTGCTCGGACGGTGGTATTTATTAGTGAACTTTAACTACTGCACTTCTGTTATTTTAATTCCTCTCCTTTCAACAGACTTGACGTTGCTCTTATGGTTCCCAAATTTAAAAGAAGCCACTAAGTGAAAAGAGACTCCCGCTGAATAAATGCATAGTATTCTTGTTCAATAGTGATCAAATCCTGTCCTCTCCTGATGAAAGATAGACATGTGTGGGAAGTAGTCTAGCATCGTAATTGTGAAAATAAGTTTGATTTCTTTTAGGCCCCTATTATTTTTCTTCCATTTTCTATTTCGTTTTGTTTTCGTTGATTTCGTTTTGCTTTCGTTGGTTTCTTTTTATTTCGTTTTCATTTCGTTGATTTCGTTTCGTTTCGTTTCGTTTTTGTTGATTTCGTTTCGTTTCGTTTCGTTTTCGTTGATTTCGTTTCGATTCGTTTCTATTTCGTTTCGCACTTTATAGGTGCCCGACCCCAGTAGCCCTTTTCACAAAAATTCATAATTATAGTCCTAACTTTTTCACTTAAGATTATCTTACGACAATTCCAAAGTCCTTTTCACAAAGATTATCTTACGACAAATTTTAATCTTACCACTAAAATTACACTTACGATAAACATTCTTCCTTAGGTGTAATCGATACAACATTAGGTCATAAAGTTTGTCAGTGATTTGCGACAGGCCAATGGTTTTCTCCGAGTACTCCAGTTTTCTCCACCAATAAAACTGACCGATATATTGTTGAAAGCGGCGTTAAACACCATAAACCATCTTCCTTAGCAATCTAGTTCCATTTCCTTAGCACAACAAAACATGTTTTTAAATAAAATTATTCTATAAAATATCCCCGGCACTAATTTATAAGCAGTTTTTTATGCTATGATATGTTTATATGTTTATATTGAATTTTTATCTAATACATGTATATGAATCGGTCACCAATAACTGCAAAAAATATGAACGGGTATGATTTTCGTATAGAGGAACATTTCTAATGTATGTAAATTAAAATGATCTATAATAATTATCATTACTTGGAGTTGTGCGTCATCATCCACGCGTGGTTGCTTTTGGTAGAAGTATTGTTTAAGGGAGTGCAACTGGAGTGTGAAAAAAAAACTTATTCATATAATTCATTTTATCGGTTATTTGTCAGCAAAATATTTACCCCCTTTTTTTTTCAATTAATCCCATCCCACATAAAATTAAACGTTTGTTCTTTTACTGATGAAAATTTATCCCGATTTTTCTGAGCTAACCCAAATTAAGATGTGCTTATCATCTATCAATCATGAAGACGAATAAATATCCCTGTTATATATTAATATTAATATAACAGAAGAATGTACAAAAGTTTATCATACATAATATGTATTGCCAGAGTATTCGATGATCATCGAAGTTGCCAGAAATTAATAAATTATATTACTAATAAAAAGGCAATATCTTGTTTTCTATTTTTTTTTTCACTTACGATAAAAGATAAGACCAACATTTCTGTTACGATCAAAATTTTACACTTAGGACAGGGTAGTTTTACAGGTAAAGGTAGGACTATTTTTGATAAAGTTATTGACTTGTGTCCAAATTTTAGATACATGGACACATCATCAACATTTGTCTGTCTATTTACCAATGAACATGAACAAGTTTACAAAAAATTAGGTAGCTTTATTGAAGAATGTTTTTTGCTGTGAGGACACAACTGATCCTATAGATATCATTAGGTTAGGTGAATTATTATAGTTATTATACATGTTATATTAAATGTGAATTGATTTATGGTGGTATTTGATAGGCTCTGATCTGGCCCGCCGTGCAGTCAATGAACATAAATATGTTTTCCTGGTTTTTTTGTGTGTGTTTACATGTATCTTTGTATGTCTCCAATCATTTTAATCATTGTATTAAACTGTTTGCCCCTTGTGGGACCTTAATTGGCAATAAAACATTCTTATTATTATTCTTATTGTTACGGAGGGGATGACAGGGACGTTTCTCCTTTTTCCGAGACACGCATGTTTCGACACATTTTGCAAAGCGAATCGACACGGGGCGAAACAAGCATTAAAGTTACCGGATCCATAGGGGGTTCCGGGGGTTGGACCCCCTTTCTTTGGAAAATTTTATCAAAACTGGTAAAAAATTGGTAATTTTGAACTGGAATCCTCACCTTTTCTGTAGAACATTTGTACTTTGGAACCCCCTTTTTTTAATAACTGTGCACGGAAACTACGGGTGACCGGTTTTCGTACTATTAGCGAATTTTTGTGTTTTATTTGTAAATAAGCCTTAACATGTGCAGTCTAACGTTCTAAAAATTGTAAAGAAATATTCTACAAGATTTTTTCATGTTTTCTGGGAGTGTGGTTTTAGAAGCATGTGAAAAGGTGGGACTTTACATGTTTCTTTCATTTTGATCGTCTGTCATAGCTTTGTAACATTTTTATGAAGGAAATGTAACTATACGCTTGTAGAATCGAGAAAACAGTGCTTAAACTGGCTGTTGTATATAATACAATGGGATTTTCCACCCACAAATTCTCCAACAAATCCCATCACCCACGACACGCAAAAAACAAAGGCAACGGACCAATGCACATCCAGATCGGGCTTGGAACAGGCACATATACGTATGTATGATGTGGCGGGGTTGAACCGGTTAGCGCACACAATCCTCCCCACTTATATCTGGGTGTCCAAAGGTCAACAATAAAAACAACAAACACACAATAAAAATCCTGCACATATTCCCTTCTACTCAAAGTATAGATACTCCCCAGCTAGCACACTACGTATACACAAAGTATAGATACTCCCCAGCTAGCACACTACGTATTCACAAAGTATAGATACTCCCCAGCTAGCACACTACGTATTCACAAAGTATAGATACTCCCCAGCTAGCACACTACGTATTCACAAAGTATAGATACTCCCCAGCTAGCACACTACGTATTCACAAAGTATAGATACTCCCCAGCTAGCACACTACGTATACACAAAGTATAGAGACTCCCCAGCTAGCACACTACGTATTCACAAAGTATAGAGACTCCCCAGCTAGCACACTACGTATTCACAAAGTATAGATACTCCCCAGCTAGCACACTACGTATTCACAAAGTATAGATACTCCCCAGCTAGCACACTACGTATTCACAAAGTATAGATACTCCCCAGCTAGCACACTACGTATTCACAAAGTATAGATACTCCCCAGCTAGCACACTACGTATTCACAAAGTATAGATACTCCCCAGCTAGCACACTACGTATTCACAAAGTATAGATACTCCCCAGCTAGCACACTACGTATTCACAAAGTATAGATACTCCCCAGCTAGCACACTACGTATTCACAAAGTATAGATACTCCCCAGCTAGCACACTACGTATTCACAAAGTATAGATACTCCCCAGCTAGCACACTACGTATTCACAAAGTATAGATACTCCCCAGCTAGCACACTACGTATTCACAAAGTATAGATACTCATTACTGTGTTGTGCACTTTTCAAAATTTGTATGCAGGAGTAAGGGCCGCTATAGTGGGTGGGCCAAATGGGAAATGTATTGTCAATATGGGAAAAAGAGCGTGGATTCTAGTTTTAAATGCACTAATTCTAGTTTTAGATGGCTAAGCATGCATGTTAAATGTGTATGTTTTCAGAATTGAATCCAAGTATTGTTCAAGCTATATAGAAGGTATGCAGAGAGGATACCATGAAAGAATACCTAAAATCCTTGCCATCATCGTGCAGCGACCCACTCCCGTCGTTTTCGGAATTCATCAGAAACCACCATTACCGGGAACTGTTATCTTATGTGGAGGCAATAGATAGCGATTCTGAATTAACCCTGCAGATCATGCGACGTTTTCGGGGGTTCATTAAAAATCAGTTCCATCTCCGGAAAGCAGTGGAGTTTGTTGCCGAGAATGTTATGCAAGGTTAGTATAAAGACCTGGAAGTTTTTGTAATGTTCAGACAGTACAGCAACAGAATGTCTTATGATACATGTAGTCTTCATGTTACAGTATAATATGAAAGGATATCGGGTATTCCTACTTAAGAATTTATGCTACAGCCTACATGTATGGTCATACATCATACATGTACTTAAAAGTGGTCTTGCTGTACACAGCAAAATAAATATAGGAGGGTATAATTTGGCTAATTTCTGGAAGTTATACATATTGTTGTGGTATATATTTCCAGAAAAGTAGCTCCAAATGATATGGTGGTTGGTACTTGTATATATTACACTACATGTATCACCCGCCACCAGAAAGTGAAGCAGGGATATAGAAATGGTCTCCGTTCGTGACTCCGTACGAAGATCTTGTGAGTAACTTCTATAGCTATAAATACTGTTATAGTGACAGTCCGGAACCGTTGAGCCGTAATGAAAGCGGGAGGTTTGGCGCTTTAAAATTTGATTCAACCCACCATTTCTTTAGAAATGCCTGTACCAAGTCGGGGTCATTACGGTTTTCAGTTTTTCGGTTGTTGACTGATTTTCTCTGTTTATACAATTATGAGTTTTGACTTTCCCTTTGTAAGATTTTTCGGAGTTCGGTAATTTTGTTATTACTCTTATTTTCACCTTATCGTCCTGAAATTTTACATAGATTATGGTACTTTCCTATCATCTGAAGATGTGCAAGTAGGGTTCCGAAGATACCAATGTTAGAAGAGTTGGACAAAAAAGTCCGGAAAACAGTTAGACATCTAATATGGCAGTCTTGCAGGAATGGGCATGATTACAATTTTTTATCGTAAAATTTGTTGTGAAAAGGGCTACAGACCTACAAACCGACAGCCCGTTAGTCCCGTCGACAGCCCAGTAGTCCGACAGTCCGGTAGTCCAACAATCCGATAGTCCGACAGACTAAGTACATTTAATAGCTAATCTAGGAAAATAAAATATCTGTTCTTATTAGAAATATTCGCCTAATCGAGTTTTGCGCACTGTGAAATTAAGATCCCGGCGTTACAAGATTCTTCTGTGGTTTACTGATTCATATATTAAAAACTGACATTGAAAGATTCTTATGTGGTTTACTGAAGTATATATTACAAATATTTTCGTAAAATTAAATGTTTTTTTGTGTGTGTTCAAATGAGAGAAGAGTATATAAGAAGGGGTATTCACTTTAAATGCGTGCTTGTTTTGTAATGTGTCCGTCCGTTCCCGGTATTGTTTATCAGGATTCCTTACTACCAGGCAAAGAAAATAAATATTCTGGCCTCCAAATCTTGTAAAAATAAATATTCTGACCTGAATAAAATTGGAAATAATCTGACAGAGAAAATTTGCCAGTGTTGTTTTCATTTTAACTCACATGGCAAATGGCCAGTGTGAGCTGTTGCCATCACTTGATGTCTGTCGTCAATCTGTTTGTTAACTTACTTCAAACTTCTTCTTGGGAAATACAGAACAGGAAACCAAACTGGCAGTGATGTTCCCTATGAATTCCTGCACAAGTATTGTTTCTTTGGTGCTGATTCGTCATAAACATTGCCGCCACAGGACTTTGTCAAATTTTTGATTGATCAATCTTTTAAAAACGTCTTCTCAAGAACTGAAGAAGGCATTGGGATGAAACTTGATATATATGTTCCTATTAATGTGGTTAGCAAGTGTTGAGACTTAAGTGTGGATAGGAAATTCAAAATGGCCGCCATCGGAGGTGAAAGATTATATATGATCTTTATGGGAAATGCATTTTCACCATCATCCTTTTGAGAACCACTTTACATAATTCACACGAACTTAGCAGATATGATAATGCACAACTGGTGCACCTTTAATGACAAATTGTTTAGAGACAGCGGCCATGGCTGTTTAAGGTTTTATATTGACTGGTCTTTTAAAAACTTCACCAGGGCCTATGAAAACCAGGTGAGCATTCTATGCCCATAGGAGCCTCTAGTTTTTGCTGTCCTTGACTTGGTGTCGTCAATGGATTACGCGTTCTTTTGAGGCTTTTTTTTTACTTTATTAGAGCAATTGGAAATCTAGACCAATTCTCAACGGGAATAAATAAAAAATAAACCAAAAGCCCAGAGTCCTACGAATAGCTATGGATATTGCGAGCTTTCAATACCTACGACCAAATTTGCCAATTTTGTTTCCCATAGACTCAAAACCGATGGTGAATTTCTGAAATGATTATTTATATCTTGAGGCTCTAGGGAACCTGAAGCGTTTAAATTTCTGGCACTCACTCCCTCTCATTCCAAACTGGAGACTTGAGTATATCTTGATATATATGAATCATTATAATTGATGGTACGGCCGCCATATGTACCAGCATAGCGCCTCTACCCCCCCCCCCCCCTACCAGGGCTCTGTCAGATCCCTTGCCTCACTAGAAATTATAACCTAATTACGGCCTTGTAAACCCGGAATACGTAGCCTTTGTTCATTGTTCCGGTAGGCTCATCTAGCCAAGACAGTCTTTTTAGTCCGGCCTAAATTGCCTGCTACGTCGGCTCTGTCGAAAAACATAATTTAGCGGTGAGGAAGACGAACAGATTTAATTTGATCCAAAAATATCCCTCCCCTCCCATCCGAAAATCGTACGGTCGTCTCTTTGAGATTATCAGTGAATTAAAGACGTTTAATATTTCTTCATTTAAGTGAATGAAAGTTCCGTCATTAAAGTACAATTTCAAACAAATATTGTAACCCACGGGCAACTGAAGGAGAATCTATATATATGTGACGGTAAAAAAAAGAATTTGTAAATCCATTATATGGCGTATAGCAGCAAAAATTCAAGTAACACGAACCTGACTAAATATCGGGGGTAAACTCAGGTGCTACGGAATGGTAAGCAATTCCTGCTCCACTAGTGGCACCCGTCGTGTTAATCTAGTTACAAACCAGGTGATAAGTCATGAATGAGGAAAGGACCGGGAAGTGCTTACGACAAGCAGTGCCGGATTTACAAATAGGCTGGACAGGCTGAAGTCTAGGGCCTCAAAATTTAGGAGGTCTCCGGCCAATTTGTATAATATTTTTGACACTTTATTGAACTTTCATACTTATGCGGTCCTAGTGCACTCTACTCTCTAAACAACCCTTCAGTAATTTTTTTGCACAGTTGCACTCCATTTCAGAATATTGTAGAATTCTATAAAACATCTCTGATCATCCTCGCTTTTATTCAAATTGATTAAACACTCTTCCATCTTCCTCTAGTCGTAAGACTGTGTGATTGGGAGCTAGGGTCCTATCGAAATAGTCTAGGGCCTCTCTTCATCTAAATCCGGAACTGACAACAAGTGGAACATATCAAAGCATGCTGATGAAGGTGGCCCGTAACGCCATCCGAAAAGTGCCCGAAGCAGTGTTATAGTTTTTTTTTTTTATTATAATATGATGTACTACTATGACTGTGATAGTTAATATGATATGGCAATTAAGTGGTGAAATAAGACATAAATGGAAGACACGTGAAAGGCAAGTTAGATATGACATGTCACTATATTTTCTAGAAAATCGCTTGAAGATTTTTGTTTTAGTATATTTTCACAATAAATATTGTCAAAACTGTGTAGCTTTCTGTATTTTGTATTTATTTGGATAATTCCTTTCATATGTGTTAGTTCCAGTTAAATAATTTTAATTTGAATAATAAATATATGTGCCAATCAATCAATCAATCAATCAATCAATCAATCAATCAATCAATCAATCAATCAATCAATCAATCAATCAATCAATCAATCAATCAATCAATCAATCAATCAATCAATCAATCAATCAATCAATCAATCAATCAAAAATCTAAACCGGAAGTGAATATAGTCCGGATATTACGGTCCATTTCAGTACCGTTAAAGATACTACACAAAGAAGTAAACAAAGAGAGATTTTTCGTCACCTTGATAACAGAAATCGACCATTAACAACTTTAAATATATTATACTTTGTATGTTTAGCCCCAAAATACGTATTTTACCTAAGCACATCAGCATACAGCAGCATTAATGACAGACAATCAATGAATGTTGACGTGATTATAATGAATAACAAAAGAGGGGGGAGGGGTAGACTATGTGGACAAGCGGTTTATTTTTTTGGGTATAAGATTTCTTTATGAGATTAGCATATTATTGACGAAATATTGGGTACAGCCATGTCAGTCTTTTAGATGCATCATTTAATTAAATTTTTAGGAGCCGTCGTGGTCGTCGCCGTATCGTAGTTGGATTTATAACTACCTATGAAATCAGTGCCTATCGCCACTAACGCTGTGAGTTTGAATCCTGCTCATGGCGAAGTGTGCACGATACAACATTATGTCATAAAGTTTGTTAATGACTTGTGACAGATGGGTTGTTTTCTCCGGTTTCCTTTACCAATAAAACTGACAACTACGATATAACTGAAATATTGTGGAAAGTGGCATTAAGCACCATAACCCTAACCTCTTAAATTAGAAATATTAGAATTGGATACAAATTCAGAACTCTTATCGTCACGGTATGTGTTTTCGTGTGTCAACTGTTTTCGTTTTATCCATTTTATTTTGATTTCCACAGCGCACGCATTATTTTTGACGTGTCTTCCGGTTTCTATTTATGTTACATAAACAAGACTACAGCATGACATCTGTAAAAGATGTTAAAGTTTGCTTTTAAAGACGTAAATACCAAAAACAGTGAACCTACCTACTGAACCATACTTTTTGTAATGCTAAAAATTTACTTCATTTATAAAGTAGTTGGAAAAAAATCCAGAAGGGCTATATAAAATTGAACTATGTCGTCTGCCTCTCAGA
The DNA here is from genome assembly GCA_963680875.1 of Bathymodiolus brooksi. Lineage (NCBI taxonomy): Eukaryota > Metazoa > Mollusca > Bivalvia > Mytilida > Modiolidae > Bathymodiolus > Bathymodiolus brooksi. The sequence continues at coordinate 7,152,195 of OY804583.1, read as the reverse complement.
CACCGGCTCTTCCTGTCATGTAACTGTCATGGGGTCACTGATCGTACTTGTAAACAAAAGAGCTGACTGAAATGTGCCTGTTTCTTATATAAAATACATGTAACTTTGCAGTGCATTGTGGTTTCAGCACTTAAAAAAACATCAAAAGTAAACACAATTTTGAAAGTGGTCATTTTCAAACATTCTATTATTTTATTTAGATGTAGTATGATTTGGTTGATGGCCAGAACCATGAAATTTTAAAACCAGCCATTTCCAAATTTTATATTCGTTTCCATCCCGTATATCGGCCTTGTTTTTACTTCACACGAAAACAGATGACGCCCTTTTACTGACAACAAAAGTTGCAAGATAATCAAGAGTATATTAAAATACAAGAATGGCTTTAAAAACAATCTTATGTACAAAGAAATATTTAACTAGCCATTCTTTGAAAATTCCAATCGTCATATGAATGAAGGGTTAACACTGTTAATCGCTATATCGGAAAATCGATAATAGCACGAAAACCGATAACACGATGCTAATTAACAAGATTTTCTTGAAAACATATATAATACTTTTTTTTTTTTTGACTGCTGATAATTGAAAAAGAACCGAAGATTGGGATCACACACAGTCTTATTAAAATTAGATTTTTGTTAGCTTTTTTTTTTATTCTTTATTTGTTTATGAAAATAAATTTTAAACAGTGATGGTTAACAATTCCATCAATATCAACAAAACAAACAACTACCTCTCACCTCAACTGACTGAAAAAAAAACCTGGCTTGGGACAGGCACAAAAATATGGCAGAGTTAAACCAGTTAATGGGTTCCCAACTTTCCCCTTTTGACAATGTCACTGATTGGTTAATTCAAAAGGTCAATCTGAGATGAACCCTTATGTTGCATTGTTAGATGTTTGTGTATATCGCCAAACAAATGAATATACAAAAGACCCAACGAACATCTCAGAGATACTTACAACTCGTCTAGTTGAGTCCTTGACTCACCACTTGAGTTCTTGACTCACCACTTGAGTCCTTGACTCACCACTTGTGTCTGGGACTCACCATTTTGTACACAAAATAATAAAGAATGTACTAGTGGAACTTGTGACTTATTTTTGGTGGGGACTCGTCAACATTTTATCCTACAAGGATCTCTGAATCTAATTTTAATTATATTGGAGATCACATTAATCAGTTTTATCCAATTCTAAAAAATAAAAAGGCAGTGATATTTCTTGAATGTATTATTATTTTATTTTTACATGCAACTGATTTTCCAGTGTAATTTTTTATTAATTACAGATGAATATGAGTTGACCCTAGACAATGTCCTCTCCCAGTATTAAGGCAGAAAATGGGAGTAAAGTGTTGCCAGGTGACAAGTCAGGGTTGCCATGGGAGATTTGGAGAATAATACTTTCTTACCTCTCTGCTGAAGATCTCTGTAGGTCAGCTTGTGTATGTAAAACATGGAATGACTTGGTCATCAGTTTAGATAGCACAAGGTTTGTTTCTTTTTTTGTTGTTGTCTTTAGATCATCTGAAGCATACAATATCTAAACAGTTCAGCCGCACTGATGGTGTAATGCCTAATGGTTAGCAAGTTCTCCTTGAGGGAGATAGATCTTGGATTCAAGCTGCGGTCGGCTTAAACCGAAGACTACAAAAAATTGGTATTTACTGCTTATCTAGATCTGCTAAGTATGCAGTATTAAAGAGGAAAAGCAAAGACTGATTGGCATGGAAACAGGATAATGTGCCTGAGTGGAGTGACATGTCTACCACTTGGACTTTTGTTTCAGTGAACTAGCACCATTAAAACACAATTAAGTATGTTGGTCTAGTACAAAGTGGACATCATTTTCGTCCTCATCATCATCAAAATGTAACATGCCCTTGCCATGTTATGGCTGAAAACTTGCTCTCTAGGCGTTAAGCAACAATTACTAACTGTTGACCAATCTTGTATGATTTTAATTTTGTATCCATTTATTTGTCCATTAAATACATCTAGTACAATGTTATAAAAAGAAATATTAAACATTAATCAATAATGGTCAACAATTCCACCAATATCAACAAAACGAACAATCACCTCTAACATCAAATACTTAAGCACAAAAAAGATCATGACATATATCGTTGGAAATCCTGGTTCTGGTTTGGTCGAGACATGAACAAAAATGTGGCAGGGTTAAAAATGTTATTGGAATACCAATACGCATCCCTCTTGATAATTTGATTCTTCAACGTCATCTAATTTAATTTGTAGTACTACTGAGAATTTTGAGCTATCCAGGATAAATTAAGCTGACAGCAACTATGAACAGACAAACTTTGTTTTCCCTTCCTTGGCCATCCAGCCAAGAAAATGACTTTTCCATGTCCTAGATAACCACTGGTGTTACGGATTAGGGGTTATGGTGTTTAATGCCACTTTCAACAATATTTCAGTTATATCGTGGCGGTCAGTTTTATTGGTGGAGGAAACCAGAGTACCCTGAGAAAACCACCAACCTGCCGCAAGTCACTGACTAACTTTATCACATAATGTTGTATCGAGTACACCTCTCTATGAGCAGGGATCAAACTCACAACGTTAATGGTGATAGGCACTGATTGCACAGGTAGTTGTAAATCCAACTACCATGATGGCCCCTCGCCTGGTGTTACGCTGAACAGATGATCATAACTTAAGTTACCATCATCTTAAGATTGTAAATGCCAAATCGGGTGACATTATTTTCCCCATTTTTATCAGTTTACAGAAAGTGTTGTCTAACACAAGAAATGGTGAAGAAACAATCTTATATGAATCAACTTAATATGATAGGCTTCAGTATGATCAAGTAATCAGCTATTGAAAAAATGACAAAGACAATCGTAACTTAAAAGTTTAATTTTGGAAGACGATCGTAACTATTTTTCATATACATGTATTATCGTTACTTAACCATGATGGTCATAACTAGATAATGAGGTTCAGTTTTATTATAATTTTTACACAATATAAATTTTTGTTCTGTCAGGTGGCATGAATTGTATCTTCAATGTACAGATTGGAAACACCCCTACTGGCCGATGAACACCAACTCAGAACCGCATTCATGGCGACAAGCGTACAAGGAACAAGTGGTGTCAATTCGTTTCTGGAGTCGGTACTCAAAAGAACCTGATCCAACCACTAATTGTTTGTATGTCTTAAAACGCAGAAAGGATCGTAAGGTGATCAGAGTCGGTAGAGATATGGAACACAGCACATTAAAAAGTGCCTTAGCTGTTGCCAATGATTACGATCGGATTGAAGTGTACCCTGGGATATACGATGAACAATTTGAAATGTCGTCCAAAATACCATTTGAACTTATAGGAGTTGGAGAACTCGGAAGTATTATTTTAGTTGTTTGTATTGAACAAATAGGTCTGACGGGACGAGTCAGTAATTTAGTCTTTAGAGCCCCATGGTTTACAAATTTCATTTTGAAGGCAAGTTATTATGATAATTAAAAAACTTTATTAATATTTGTAACAAGTGCTATGTCTGCATCATATATGATTTTGAAGGGGGAAGGGGGGTTATGGTGTTTCACGCCACTTTCAATAATATTTCAGTTATATCATGGCGGTCAGTTTTATTGGTGGAGGAAACCAGAGTACCCGGAGAAAACCACTGACCTGTTGCAAGTCGCTGACAAACTTTATCACATAATGTTGTATTGAGTACACCTCACCATGAGCAGGATTCAACCTCACAACTTAGTTGTGATAGGCACTGATTGCATAGTAAATTGTAGATCCAACTACCATACGATCACGGCCACAATTGCCCCTTATTAAGCAAAATATGGGTGAAGTAATCTTACAAGTACATTTTGTACTGTCATCATTTTGCCAGATGTCACAAGTTTACAAGTATAGAATACAGTACTATTGAAACAAAAAAAGCGATCCGTATTGGTTTCTTTTTCCGCATGAGTACTCAGGTGAAGGCCGAGGTGCATAGCACCAAGGCCGTCACCTGAGTGCGGAATAAGAATTCCGTTATATCCATTACGGGCAAATTCTTTTGTTTCAATAATAATCTAATGTATCTGACTTGTACAATAATAGTGTTGTTGAAAAAATATATACACTTTTAATGTTTAGAAAGCCAAATAAGACAACAATTAACAAAAATAAAACGACAAATTTTCATCGGTCAACGTCCTTTCCATTCTCGTTTATATTTAGATATTTCAAGGTCTTTCAAGTGTCCCAAATGTTCACCTGTGGTCTGTCTGATTTCTTATTACTTGCGGTCGGTTCATTAGTTGTTTTTGTATTGCGAGAACACATTTTAAAAGTTCACATACTCGTCAGTTCTGAACATAAATTATGCCAGATCTGAAATACTTGTATCGTGTCTTGAATATTGCTTTTTTAAACAAATTGTTGATATATTTTTTAACAAAGCTTACTATCAAGAGTCGTATATACTAATTATAGAGTATAACAGTGTGGTCACCATAGCCGAGTGATTAGATGGAAGTTTTGAAAGTCAATTCATGAGTAGACTTGAAAAGCCCAATAGTGGTTCGATACCCGAAAGTCCCAAAATATGTTTAACATGTTTTTAAGCCTAAGACAATAAAAGGTTAAAGTTCATATCTTCACTACAGTGGCCTGTATCATCGGCCTCTATTACCGGCCTGTATGTGATATCAGAGGCCGCATTTACAATAGCTTTGCTGGGGGTATTATTGTACAAATACTGATTGTATTGTTTCAGGTTAGATAGAAACAAAATACTGGTGAAGTAATCTTATAGATACGTCATCATATTGCCAGGCGTCACAAGTTTACAAATATTGATTGTATTGTTACAGGTTAGATAGAAACAAAATACTGGTGAAGTAATCTTATAGATACCGTCATCATATTGCCAGGCGTCACAAGTTTACAAATATTGATTGTATTGTTTCAGGTTAGATTTGGTTACCTGCAGGTAGACAACTGTATTCTAGAAGATGGCATGGTATATGTACAAAGCCCTGGTTCATGTCATGTTAAATATTGTACGTTCAGACATGCAACAGTGATTTTCCAACATCTGAGTGCTAGTATCATCGAAAATTGTGAATTTTCTCAAACTGACACTGCTGCCGTGACCATTGAAGGTCATCCAAAGGATGAAAGGAACTGGACGTACAATAGTCTGCTTGATAAAATTGCACAAAATTGCAATATTAAAAATTTTAATAAACAGAAAATGGAAATGGCCCCTACATCTGCATATTCTACGTCAACTGCTTTAACTTCCGGACAAAAAATGCTGGAAAAATCGTACACTTTCTCAACTGACCAAGGTGACCATACAAATGATCAGAGACGAAAAAGTTTTTGTAGTTCAGGAAAATTTTCAAGCATGGTCACAACGGAGGACCATGGAAACTGTGGCCATAGTTCTAACGGGTCGATGCATTTTGAATCTGTGATAAATTCTGATATTTTAGATCACCTTCCTATACCAACAGCCGTTCTCTGTGATCTTCCGTCAATCAATGTTACGACTCCGGCTTTGTTGTCAAAATCAGATCCATCGGGCTACGAATTTCATCCTCATGGTGAAAATGTTCAAAATGGACAGTCAACATACAGGTCTGGTTTAGAACATTTTGGACCTGCCTTGTCATGTTCAAATGAAAAGGAATCTTCATCACAAATGACTTCTGAAATGGGAGATAATTCTTCATATGATCACTCCGTACCAAAAATAGACAATGCAACGTCCAGTAAGCAAGAACCATCATCTTCACATTCAGAAGTTTCGTCATCGAATCCTATAAATAGAAAATCTCCAAATACAGAACAAAGATGTGTCACTTATGTCAATGAAAATAATGACCAAAATTCACAAAATAATCAATCTGTGTCGAGACAGTCAAGTGGCAGTCGGACACGAAGTGAACGGTCAAATAGATCAGTGTCACCGATGTCTGGTAGTAGTGATAGTCTGTTTGATAGAGAAGAGTCAGAAGAATTTGATTCAGGATCAGTTAATAGTGCTAATTCTAACCAACACGCAGGTAAATATTTATACATATAAAAAATCTGATGTGGTTGTTTACTTTTGATATTTTAATCTTCTGAAATAAATAATTTTTCACATTTTAATCTTCTGAGATAAATATTTTTTCACATTCAGCTAAGCCCGGTAGAGATGGGATCAGAGGCCTCAAAGGGGGAAAATTAGTATAAAAAAAAAGTTCTCTCCATAAATATAAAAAACAATAGAAATATAAAAATATTTTACATGAATAATGTGATACAATGACAATTAATTCCTCATTTGATATTGTGTCTGTCAATCTTATTCTTAATATTTGTCTCAGACATCTATTTTGGAATAAATTTCTTTTTGTCTAGCCTTGGAATATTTCATGTTTCTTTTCTTTTCATGTTTACAATGTTCCGTCTAAACACTAATTAATGTTTCATGTTATTTTAGGTGGTAGTTCTACCAGCAGTAGTGACATAGAAGATGTATTATAAATGTTTAATGTTATTTTAGGAGATAGTTCCACCAGCAGTAGTGACATAGAAGATGTATTATACATGTTTCATGTTATTTTAGGAGGTAGTTCTACCAGCAGTAGTGACATAGAAGATGTATTATAAATGTTTCATGTTATTTTAGGTGGTAGTTCTACCAGCAGTAGTGACATAGAAGATGTATTATAAATGTTTCATGTTATTTTAGGAGGTAGTTCTACCAGCAGTAGTGACATAGAAGATGTATTATAAATGTTCCATGTTATTTTAGGAGGTAGTTCTACCAGCAGTAGTGACACAGAAGATGTATTATAAATGTTTCATGTTATTTTAGGAGGTAGTTCTACCAGCAGTAGTGACATTGAAGATGTATTATACATGTTTCATGTTATTTTAGGAGGTAGTTCTACCAGCAGTAGTGACATAGAAGATGTATTATAAATGTTTCATGTTATTTTAGGAGGTAGTTCTACCAGCAGTAGTGACATAGAAGATGTATTATAAATGTTTCATGTTATTTTAGGAGGTAGTTCTACCAGCAGTAGTGACATAGAAGATGTATTATAAATGTTTCATGTTATTTTAGGTGGTAGTTCTACCAGCAGTAGTGACATAGAAGATGTATTATAAATGTTTCATGTTATTTTAGGAGGTAGTTCTACCAGCAATAGTGACATAGAAGATGTATTATAAATGTTTCATGTTATTTTAGGAGGTAGTTCTACCATCAGTAGTGACATAGAAGATGTATTATAAATGTTTCATGTTATTTTAGGTGGTAGTTCTACCAGCAGTAGTGACATTGAAGATGTATTATACATGTTTCATGTTATTTTAGGAGGTAGTTCTACCAGCAGTAGTGACATAGAAGATGTATTATAAATGTTTCATGTTATTTTAGGAGGTAGTTCTACCAGCAGTAGTGACATTGAAGATGTATTATAAATGTTTCATGTTATTTTAGGAGGTAGTTCTACCAGCAGTAGTGACATAGAAGATGTATTATAAATGTTCCATGTTATTTTAGGAGGTAGTTCTACCAGCAGTAGTGACATTGAAGATGTATTATAAATGTTTCATGTTATCTTAGGAGGTAGTTCTACCAGCAGTAGTGACATAGAAGATGTATTATAAATGTTTCATGTTATCTTAGGAGGTAGTTCTATCAGCAGTAGTGACATAGAAGATGTATTATAAATGTTTCATGTTATTTTAGGAGGTAGTTCTACCAGCAGTAGTGACATAGAAGATGTATTATAAATGTTTCATGTTATTTTAGGAGGTAGTTCTACCAGCAGTAGTGACATAGAAGATGTATTATAAATGTTTCATGTTATTTTAGGTTGTAGTTCTACCATCAGTAGTGACATTGAAGATGTATTATAAATGTTTCATGTTATTTTAGGTTGTAGTTCTACCAGCAGTAGTGACATTGAAGATGTATTATACATGTTTCATGTTATTTTAGGAGGTAGTTCTACCAGCAGTAGTGACATAGAAGATGTATTATAAATGTTCCATGTTATTTTAGGAGGTAGTTCTACCAGCAGTAGTGACATAGAAGATGTATTATAAATGTTTCATGTTATTTTAGGAGGTAGTTCTACCAGCAGTAGTGACATAGAAGATGTATTATAAATGTTTCATGTTATTTTAGGAGGTAGTTCTACCAGCAATAGTGACATAGAAGATGTATTATAAATGTTTCATGTTATTTTAGGAGGTAGTTCTACCATCAGTAGTGACATTGAAGATGTATTATAAATGTTTCATGTTATTTTAGGAGGTAGTTCTACCAGCAGTAGTGACATTGAAGATGTATTATAAATGTTTCATGTTATTTTAGGAGGTAGTTCTACCATCAGTAGTGACATTGAAGATGTATTATACATGTTTCATGTTATTTTAGGAGGTAGTTCTATCAGCAGTAGTGACATAGAAGATGTATTATATATGTTTCATGTTATTTTAGGAGGTAGTTCTACCATCAGTAGTGACATTGAAGATGTATTATAAATGTTTCATGTTATTTTAGGAGGTAGTTCTACCAGCAGTAGTGACATAGAAGATGTATCATAAATGTTCCATGTTATTTTAGGAGGTAGTTCTACCAGCAGTAGTGACATAGAAGATGTATTATAAATGTTCCATGTTATTTTAGGAGGTAGTTCTACCAGCAGTAGTGACATAGAAGATGTATTATACATGTTTCATGTTATTTTAGGAGGTAGTTCTACCAGCAGTAGTGACATAGAAGATGTATTATAAATGTTTCATGTTATTTTAGGAGGTAGTTCTACCAGCAGTAGTGACATTGAAGATGTATTATACATGTTTCATGTTATTTTATTAGGTAGTTCTACCAGCAATAGTGACATTGAAGATGTATTATACATGTTTCATGTTATTTTAGGAGGTAGTTCTATCAGCAGTAGTGACATAGAAGATGTATTATATATGTTTCATGTTATTTTAGGAGGTAGTTCTACCAGCAGTAGTGACATAGAAGATGTATTATACATGTTTCATGTTATTTTAGGAGGTAGTTCTATCAGCAGTAGTGACATAGAAGATGTATTATAAATGTTTCATGTTATTTTAGGAGGTAGTTCTACCAGCAGTAGTGACATAGAAGATGTATTCTACATGTTTCATGTTATTTTAGGAGGTAGTTCTACCATCAGTAGTGACATAGAAGATGTATTATAAATGTTTCATGTTATTTTAGGAGGTAGTTCTACCATCAGTAGTGACATAGAAGATGTATTATAAATGTTTCATGTTATTTTAGGAGGTAGTTCTACCAGCAGTAGTGACATAGAAGATGTATTATACATGTTTCATGTTATTTTAGGTGGTAGTTCTACCATCAGTAGTGACATAGAAGATGTATTATAAATGTTTCATGTTATTTTATTAGGTAGTTCTACCAGCAGTAGTGACATAGAAGATGTATTATAAATGTTTCATGTTATTTTAGGAGGTAGTTCTACCAGCAGTAGTGACATAGAAGATGTATTATAAATGTTTCATGTTATTTTAGGAGGTAGTTCTATCAGCAGTAGTGACATAGAAGATGTATTATAAATGTTTCATGTTATTTTAGGAGGTAGTTCTACCAGCAGTAGTGACATAGAAGATGTATTATACATGTTTCATGTTATTTTAGGAGGTAGTTCTACCAGCAGTAGTGACATAGAAGATGTATTATAAATGTTCCATGTTATTTTAGGAGATAGTTCTACCAGCAGTAGTGACATTGAAGATGTATTATACATGTTTCATGTTATTTTAGGAGGTAGTTCTACCAGCAGTAGTGACATAGAAGATGTATTATAAATGTTCCATGTTATTTTAGGAGGTAGTTCTACCAGCAGTAGTGACATTGAAGATGTATTATAAATGTTTCATGTTATTTTAGGAGGTAGTTCTACCATCAGTAGTGACATAGAAGATGTATCATAAATGTTCCATGTTATTTTAGGAGATAGTTCTACCAGCAGTAGTGACATTGAAGATGTATTATACATGTTTCATGTTATTTTAGGAGGTAGTTCTACCAGCAGTAGTGACATTGAAGATGTATTATAAATGTTTCATGTTATTTTAGGAGGTAGTTCTACCAGCAGTAGTGACATAGAAGATGTATCATAAATGTTCCATGTTATTTTAGGAGGTAGTTCTACCAGCAGTAGTGACATAGAAGATGTATTATAAATGTTCCATGTTATTTTAGGAGGTAGTTCTACCAGCAGTAGTGACATAGAAGATGTATTATAAATGTTTCATGTTATTTTAGGTGGTAGTTCTACCAGCAGTAGTGACATAGAAGATGTATTATAAATGTTTCATGTTATTTTAGGAGGTAGTTCTACCAGCAGTAGTGACATAGAAGATGTATTATAAATGTTCCATGTTATTTTAGGAGGTAGTTCTACCAGCAGTAGTGACATTGAAGATGTATTATAATTGTTTCATGTTATTTTAGGAGGTAGTTCTACCAGCAGTAGTGACATAGAAGATGTATTATAAATGTTTCATGTTATTTTAGGAGGTAGTTCTACCAGCAGTAGTGACATAGAAGATGTATTATAAATGTTTCATGTTATTTTAGGTGGTAGTTCTACCAGCAGTAGTGACATAGAAGATGTATTATAAATGTTTCATGTTATTTTAGGAGGTAGTTCTACCAGCAGTAGTGACATAGAAGATGTATTATAAATGTTTCATGTTATTTTAGGTGGTAGTTCTACCAGCAGTAGTGACATAGAAGATGTATTATAAATGTTTCATGTTATTTTAGGAGGTAGTTCTACCAGCAGTAGTGACATAGAAGATGTATTATAAATGTTTCATGTTATTTTAGGAGGTAGTTCTACCAGCAGTAGTGACATAGAAGATGTATTATAAATGTTTCATGTTATTTTAGGAGGTAGTTCTACCAGCAGTAGTGACATTGAAGATGTATTATAAATGTTTCATGTTATTTTAGGAGGTAGTTCTACCAGCAGTAGTGACATTGAAGATGTATTATAAATGTTTCATGTTATTTTAGGAGGTAGTTCTACCAGCAGTAGTGACATAGAAGATGTATTATAAATGTTCCATGTTATTTTAGGAGGTAGTTCTACCAGCAGTAGTGACATTGAAGATGTATTATAAATGTTTCATGTTATCTTAGGAGGTAGTTCTACCAGCAGTAGTGACATAGAAGATGTATTATAAATGTTTCATGTTATCTTAGGAGGTAGTTCTATCAGCAGTAGTGACATAGAAGATGTATTATAAATGTTTCATGTTATTTTAGGTGGTAGTTCTACCAGCAGTAGTGACATAGAAGATGTATTATAAATGTTCCATGTTATTTTAGGAGGTAGTTCTACCAGCAGTAGTGACATTGAAGATGTATTATAATTGTTTCATGTTATTTTAGGAGGTAGTTCTACCAGCAGTAGTGACATAGAAGATGTATTATAAATGTTTCATGTTATTTTAGGAGGTAGTTCTACCAGCAGTAGTGACATAGAAGATGTATTATAAATGTTTCATGTTATTTTAGGTGGTAGTTCTACCAGCAGTAGTGACATAGAAGATGTATTATAAATGTTTCATGTTATTTTAGGAGGTAGTTCTACCAGCAGTAGTGACATAGAAGATGTATTATAAATGTTTCATGTTATTTTAGGTGGTAGTTCTACCAGCAGTAGTGACATAGAAGATGTATTATAAATGTTTCATGTTATTTTAGGAGGTAGTTCTACCAGCAGTAGTGACATAGAAGATGTATTATAAATGTTTCATGTTATTTTAGGAGGTAGTTCTACCAGCAGTAGTGACATAGAAGATGTATTATAAATGTTTCATGTTATTTTAGGAGGTAGTTCTACCAGCAGTAGTGACATTGAAGATGTATTATAAATGTTTCATGTTATTTTAGGAGGTAGTTCTACCAGCAGTAGTGACATTGAAGATGTATTATAAATGTTTCATGTTATTTTAGGAGGTAGTTCTACCAGCAGTAGTGACATAGAAGATGTATTATAAATGTTTCATGTTATTTTAGGAGGTAGTTCTACCAGCAGTAGTGACATTGAAGATGTATTATAAATGTTTCATGTTATCTTAGGAGGTAGTTCTACCAGCAGTAGTGACATAGAAGATGTATTATAAATGTTTCATGTTATTTTAGGAGGTAGTTCTACCAGCAGTAGTGACATAGAAGATGTATTATAAATGTTTCATGTTATTTTAGGTGGTAGTTCTACCAGCAGTAGTGACATAGAAGATGTATTATAAATGTTTCATGTTATTTTAGGAGGTAGTTCTACCAGCAGTAGTGACATAGAAGATGTATTATAAATGTTTCATGTTATTTTAGGAGGTAGTTCTACCAGCAGTAGTGACATAGAAGATGTATTATAAATGTTTCATGTTATTTTAGGAGGTAGTTCTACCAGCAGTAGTGACATTGAAGATGTATTATAAATGTTTCATGTTATTTTAGGAGGTAGTTCTACCAGCAGTAGTGACATTGAAGATGTATTATAAATGTTTCATGTTATTTTAGGAGGTAGTTCTACCAGCAGTAGTGACATAGAAGATGTATTATAAATGTTTCATGTTATTTTAGGAGGTAGTTCTACCAGCAGTAGTGACATTGAAGATGTATTATAAATGTTTCATGTTATCTTAGGAGGTAGTTCTACCAGCAGTAGTGACATAGAAGATGTATTATAAATGTTTCATGTTATTTTAGGAGGTAGTTCTACCAGCAGTAGTGACATAGAAGATGTATTATAAATGTTTCATGTTATTTTAGGTGGTAGTTCTACCAGCAGTAGTGACATTGAAGATGTATTATAAATGTTTCATGTTATTTTATGTGGTAGTTCTACCAGCAGTAGTGACATTGAAGATGTATTATAAATGTTTCATGTTATTTTAGGAGGTAGTTCTACCAGCAGTAGTGACATAGAAGATGTATTATAAATGTTTCATGTTATTTTAGGAGGTAGTTCTACCAGCAGTAGTGACATTGAAGATGTATTATAAATGTTTCATGTTATTTTAGGAGGTAGTTCTACCAGTAGTAGTGACATAGAAGATGTATTATAAATGTTTCATGTTATTTTAGAAGGTAGTTCTACCAGCAGTAGTGACATTGAAGATGTATTATAAATGTTTCATGTTATTTTAGGAGGTAGTTCTACCAGCAGTAGTGACATAGAAGATGTATTATAAATGTTTCATGTTATTTTAGAAGGTAGTTCTACCAGCAGTAGTGACATAGAAGATGTATTATAAATGTTTCATGTTATTTTAGGAGGTAGTTCTACCAGCAGTAGTGACATAGAAGATGTATTATAAATGTTTCATGTTATTTTAGGTTGTAGTTCTACCAGCAGTAGTGACATAGAAGATGTATTATAAATGTTTCATGTTATTTTAGGAGGTAGTTCTACCAGCAGTAGTGACATAGAAGATGTATTATAAATGTTTCATGTTATTTTAGGTGGTAGTTCTACCAGCAGTAGTGACATAGAAGATATCTCCTACTCATCTGACGATTTTTCTTCCGAAGAAGAATCCGTTATCATGCTGTCATACCCGGACCACCAGATGCCGAGGTCTATTTCTGCCATCAGTCTCGGAGCCGATGTTCAATCAATTTGCAGTCAGAACCAATCAGAATACATTAAAATCATCGAGGATAATGACATGAAGAAAGTTTTAAAGGAAGTGCGCGGGTGTTTGATTCATCGTTGTAGGATTACACAAAGTAAAGGAGCCGTGATGGTGGCACTACAGGCTCACGCTGTGATATCTAACTGTGATATTAATTCTGTAGGATATGGTATCAGGTGTATACAGAACTCAAGGGTGAGATTTATTCTTCTTCCCAATTGTTTATTCATTACGCTGAATAAAAAACCAGCTAAAATCGACTGCCTTTAAAGTGTTAAGAAGCTTCTTTCTTTTTAGCTCACCTTGCCAAAGGCAACGTGAGCTTTTGCCATCACTTGGCGTCCGTCGTCCGTTAACTTTTCACATTTTAATCTTCTCCTCTGAAACCCCTCAGCCAAATTAAATGAAGTGAAACTTGGTAGGAAGCATCTATGGAAGGTCCTCTCTAAAGATTGCTCATTTTGTCCTGATCCATTAACAAATATGGTCGCCATAGGCAATTCTTGTTTCTGATTGGCCGATTTTTAAAAATCTTCTCCTCTGAAACCGCTTGGCCAAATGAACTGAGACTTGGTAGGAAGCATTTATGGCATGTCCTCTATAAAGATTGCTCATCCACAGGCAATTCTTGTTTCTGATTGGTTGATTTCTAAAAAAAATCTTCTCTCCTGAAACCGCTTGGCCAAATGAATCGAAACTTGGTAGGAAGCATCCTTGGAAGGTCCTCTATAAATATTGCTCATTTAGTTCCGATCCGTTTACAAACATGGCCGCCACAGAGAATTCTTGTTTCTGATTGGTTGATTTAAAAAAAATCTTCTCCTTTGAAGCCGTTTTGTCAAATGAACCGAAACTTGGTAGGAATCATCCTTGGAAGGTCCTCTATAACGATTTCTCATTTAGTTCCAATTCGTTAACAAACATGGCCACCATAGGCAATTCTTGTTTCTGATTGGCCGATTTAAAAAAATCTTCTTCTCTGAAACCACTTCGCCAAATGAACCGAAACTTGGTAGGAAGCATCTATGGCAGGTCCTCTATAAAGATTGCTCATTTCGTCCTGATCCGTTATCAAACATGGCCACCACAGACAATTCTTGTTTCTGATTTGTTGAGTTCTAACAAATCTTCTCTGTAACTGCTTCGCCAAATGAATAAAAAAATTGGTAGGAAGCATCCGTGAAAGGTCCTCTATAAAGACTGTTCATTTAGTTCCAATCCGTTAACAAACATGGCCACCACAGGCAATTCTTGTTTCTGATTGGTTGATTTCTAAAAAAAATGTCTCCTCTGAAACCGCTTTGCCAAATGAATCGAAACTTGGTAGGAAGCATCCTTAGAAAGTCCTTTATAAAGATTGCTAATTTAGTTCCGATCCATTGACAAACATGGCTGCCAATGACAATTCTTGTTTCTGATTGGTTGATTTCTAAAAAATCTTCTTCTCTGAAACCGCTTTGCCAAATGAATCGAAACTTGGTAGGAAGATTCCTTGGAAGATCATCTATAAAGATTGCTCATTTAGTTCCGATCCGTCAATAAACATGGCCACCGCAGGCCATTCTTGTTACTGATTGGTCAATTTCTAAATATCTTCTTCTTTGTAACTGTTTAGCCAAATGACCAAAACTTGGTGGGAAGCACCTAATAAGTTTCCTCAAAGCAGTATGATTGGCCTATTTTTAAAAATCTTCTCCTCCGAAACCGCTTCGGCAAATGAACCGAAACTTGATAGGAAGCATCTATGGAAGGTTCTCGATCAGTGAATGTGAAATTGTATAAAAATTTACAGGACATTCGGTCTGGTGAACTATGGTGATTCACCAGACCGAATCAACTTTTACCAGACCGAAAGAAAATTGTAATATTTTTAATATTTCATTGTTGATGGCTGGCCTGTATAGTTTCCTTTACTTGTATAAAGCACTTTTCATTGTTATTGATTTTAATTAAGGTTGTTTTCTTATTTCATATACCCATGTCATATGAAACTAACTAGGAGAAGAATGGTATGGGAACAAAAATTGTCATAGCAATATATATTCCGAATAGTTTTATTATTAACATTCTCTCTCTGAGAGAAGGAAAACGTCTCTCCAATTATCTTCTTCATCAATAAAATCAACACAAAAGTCATCATTGTCCTTGTCTGTGTCACATATAATATTCAGTGCATGAAGGTCATTTTCCTCACTGTCAATATCAAGCTTTTCCTACAGTGGTTTCTTTCAAGCAAGGGCTACCAATTTTCCATTTCTTGTTTTAGCAATGCAAATTAACTGTATATATATTTTTCTGAACATTGTTTGTTAAAACAAGTCTGCTGTGAAGTAAACATTTTGTATAAAAAAAAATTTATATAAATAAAGCAAAGTATTTTATTTAAATTCACAGGGAAATAAATGTTTTGTGGATATCTTTTCAACCATTTGTCTTAATCAGGAAAAAGGTTGTAATATTTGTCCATTTCAAAGGTTTCAATATTTCCCAAAATCCTAAATCAAGTCCTCTATCGTATTTTGCACAACAGACAAGTTTAAATTGGTGCCAAATTGATATCCGATAATTTTTATGTGTCCGGTCCGTAGTGATTCTTTTTCTTATATTTCAAATATTGATATTTTCGTTCATTAAAGCATTTCTGAGATTGCGACTTTTTTGTCAATGTCCTTGAACTTCATCATAGCATGGAACAACAAAAAATGATACAATAAAAGAGATTTGATCTGGCATTTCACTTTAGTTTTTATGAAATCCTATGCTGACAAATCAATCGTTATAGCCGAAATCAAATGACAGAGCAATAACGGACAATCGGTCCTGAAATCCAAGGGTTTATATCGGACCGGAGGTCATTTTATCGGACTTGTCCGTCGATCCGACGGTATTTCATTTTCACTGCTTGAGAAAAATTGCTCATTTCATCCCGATCCTTTAACAAACATGATCACCACAGGCAATTCTTGTTTCTGAATGGCCAATTGTTTTAAATCTTCTCCTCCGAAACCGCTTGGCCAAATGAACCGAAACTTGGTAGGAAGCATATATGGAAGGTCCTCTATAAAGATTGCTCATTTCATTCTGATCCGTTTACAACCATGGCCGCCACAGGAAATTCTTGTTTCTGATTGGTTCATTTCTAAGAAAAACCTTCTCCATTGTGGTAAGCTGTTAAAAGGGAGATAACTCTTGCATCAAACTGTTAAAAGAAAGATAACTTGCCATTATCTCCCTTAGAAATTAACTAATGCTGATAATGTTTATACTATACATTACATGTAGGTATTCACATTTTAATATTCTTTTTAGCTCACTGTGCCAAAGGCAATGTGGGATTTTGGCATCCGTCGTTTGTTGTCTGTCATAGATTCTGTTAACTTTTCACATTTTAATCTTCTCCTCTGAAACCCATCAGCCAAATGAATTGAAACTTAGTAGGAAGCATCTATGGAAGGTCCTCTTTAAAGAGTGCACATTTTGTTATGATCCATTACCAAACATGGCCCTCCACAGGCAATTCTTGTTTCTGATTGGCCAATTTTTAAAAATCTCCTCCTCTGAAACCGCTTGGCCAAATTAACTGAAACATGGCAGAAAGCATCTATGAAATGTGCTGTATGAAGATTGCTCATTTCGTCTCGATCGGTTAACAAACATGGCCACCACAGGCAATTCTTGTTTCTGATTGGTCGATATCTAAAAAATCTTTTCTGAAACTGCCTAGCCAAATGAACCGAAACTTGGTAGGAAGCATCTACATGTATGGAAGGTTGCGTATTAAGTTTCCTCAAAGCAGAATGAAAGATGAGCGACACAGGCTGAGCCCACTGAGCCTCTAGTTTAAGGTGTCCAGATAATTGATGTATAGTAGATTTAGTCAAACTTTCATATGATATATATAATATACTTTTATAAGTTTATTTAGGTTTATGGTGTTTAACGACACTTTCAACAATATTTCAGTTATATCGTGGTCGTCAGTTTTATTGGTGGAGGAAACCGGAGTACTGTCGTAAGTCACAAAATATTGCATCTAACGAGTAAACCTCACCTGAGTTGGGCTCGAACTCACAACATTAGTGGTGATAGGCACTGATTGCATAGGAAGTTGTAAATCCTTTTATAGGGAATCTGTAACAAAAGTAATCTGCTTTAATGGTGTTTATTGTCTTATAGTTTGATATCTAACCAGTACATTTTAAATTTTAGGTTGTGATTCTAAAGAATGAAATACATCATTGTAGAACTTCAGGGATATTTATGAGATTAGCAGCCTCTGGTGTTATAGCAGGTATACTGATAGTGAAATGAAAACTCACAAAAATGTACATCACAAATCAAATTGATAAGGAGGTTTAGGGTTATGGTGTTTAATGCCACTTTTAACAATATTTAAGTTATATCGTGGCTATCAGGTTTATGGGTGGAGGAATTCAGAGGACCCAGAGAAAACCACTGATCTGCCGCAAGTCACTCACAAACATTATCGCACAATATTGTATCAAGTACATTTCGCCATGAACAGGGTTCGAACTCATAACGTTAGTGGTGATAGGCACAGGTAGTTGTAAATCCAACAATCATACAAAATTAATAAGGAACCGCAGCTGTTAACAGTCAAATATATGAAAAAGAAGACTGTTTAGAACTTTGGTTCATCAGCTATATTGTATAACAACTTATTAAGTCTTTCATTTCTTCTTATTATTATGTTATTCAAATCTATGGGAATCTTAATGTTTTTGCTCTATATCATATTATCAGTTTTCCACTTATTCTGAGTGGATGAACTTATGGGAACATTTTCTCAAAGATAATTGCTTCAGAATTATGAACCTTCATATATAGTATGGTTGTCTTCTTGAGTGGAGGTGAATTCAACTTTTGACATTTTGAAATGGCCACAGTTGCCATGGAAACCAATTTGTCCAAAAAATTGCAAATGTGGTTGTTAGTTGGAAGCTGCCAAACCAATTCCCCTAAGACTTTGAGGAATAATCAAGACACTACTAGGAACCATACCTCTGTATCTGTATTATACTGGAAGTTAACTCAGTCAAGTTTTTTCATCATTGCGATGACACTACCGCCGTACCGGTTCGTTTGTAGTCACTATAGATGAATCTGGCTGCCCTGCGCTGTACGTTCTCTATGCGGTCAATTTCCTTTTGTAGGTGTGGATCCCACACTGTACATAAATAGTCGAACAGCACTAAGGAGATATAGGCTGTTTCTTTGAATTTTCGGTTGCAATGTTTGAGGTTCCTTCTGATGAATCCAAGGGTGGAATTGGCTTTATTACAGATTTTATTGATATATGTTGACCATTTTAAGTTTTCACTGATGATAACACCAAGGTACGGATTTTCCTGCACATGTTCCAAAATATGATTGTTGAGAATGTAGTGTGTAGTTAGTGGATTTCTACTTCTGTGAATAGACATAATGTAGCATTTGGTGGCATTAAAACACGTCCCCCATTTTGTTGCCCATCTCTCTAGTGAATGAAGGTCGGTTTGAAATTGTTGGTCCTGTTGTGTTTTGACAGATCTATATACAATTGTTACCCGGATGCTGATCGATAAAAAAAACTTATGCGTCCTCGTGCAGTGCATTTCAATGGCCAACCTTTGCATATAAAAAAATGACCATATTAAATATGAGAACTAAGATTATATTTCACAGAAATGAGAATAAATATAGAAAAATCGTTTGGTTAAAAGTATCGGTGGATTACATTGCGAACTCATGTTGATCGCGCCATTTTTATTTTTTAAGTTTCTTTATAAACCAAAGTTTATGACTTTTCGAGAAAGTCACTTTCGAAATACTTAATAAATACACGTGTACGATAGACAAAAGACTTCCTAACTCCGAACTCCAGTATAAACATGATATCGACATTTTCATAAATGAAAGTGGCAAACATAGTATAGTTCGTTATGGTGGACATTATCGTTCAACGATTAACGAATGATGATTACAAAAATATGTCCACTTAAAATACATACTGTGACATTTTGAGTACATGTCAATCATCACTATAAAAAAAAATATCATTATTGTTGATTGAATTCTTTGTCGGGGTCATTATCTTTAACCAGGTAAATCAAGCCAGGTGTGATCAAAGATTACGCAATAAAAACAAAAATTCTATAATCCGTTGATTGGCTTGTAACATGTAATAAAATTGTCATTGTAGTGACTAATTAGTTTTAATCAGCAAATGAAGAAGAAGAATGGATTGTTACAAACATTTTTCTACGATTTTTTGAAAATTCAAGTGACGAATTGGGTATGGGAAATACTCGTCACTTGCGAAAATCAATTGTCAATAATTTATTGATTTTTGTTACGGTACACAGTGATTATCTATAAACTTACACAAGGAAATCTAGGCGGCAAAAAAATCGCCAGCAGCCGATTTCAGTCGCCAGTCAAGAAAAAAAATCGCAAATTGCGACATTGGCGACCGACAGCGCGATCTCTGTATAGTAAGCAGTCGTCTGCAAAGAGTCTGACCTGGGATCATACAAGGCTAAAAAAAAGATTTCTTGCAGAATATACATACATGTACAATGTACATAATGTAAAAAATGATTTTTTTTAAATTTAGGAAATGACATCCATTCCAACTGTGAGGCAGGGATAGATATTCGAAAGAATGCTGATCCTATAGTACAGGTTAGTCTATCATTGTATGTCAGATATATATACAATATACGTACATTGTCGGTAAATATATAATTTATTTGTACGAGCTTTAGAAACAGGCAGAATAGCGAGCCTTTGGCGAGCTTTTCATGCCTGTTTCGCAGCGAGTACAAATGAATTTTATATTTACCGACAATGTACGTATATTGTGTTTATCCTGCAATGTCAAAAAAGTCGGAAATGACTTGTCAGATTTAGACAATAAGGACAGAAACAAGCGTCATTCCCCGCCTTTCATAAATGTTGTCAAGGGTGTCTTCTTCGTGGTCAGTGTTACATTAGTACCAGTTTCATACTTGTCTGCACCCTCCGCAGTACATCGCTACAGGGTACCAGGAAAGTTTATTCGTAGGCTGAAAAGTTTATTCGTATAGTACGAATAAAGCAAAAATTTATTCGTATAGCATATTTGTACAGCAAATGTACTGATTGCAGGATAAAACACTAAATCTGATTGGATAATAAATATAACACTAAATCTGATTGGATAATAAATATAACACTTAAACTGATTGGTTAATAGATATAATACTAAATCTGATTGGATGTCAGATATAACACTAAATCTGACTGGATGTCAGATATAACTCTAAATCTGATTGGATGTCAGATATAGCTCTAAATCTGAATGGATGTCAGATATAATGCTAAATCTGATTGGATGTCAGATATAACACTAAATCTGATTGGATGTCAGATATAACACTAAATCTGATTGGATGTCAGATATAACATTAAATCTGATTGGATGTCAGATATAGCTCTAAATCTGATTGGATGTCAAATATAACACTAAATCTGATTGGATGTCAGATATAACATTAAATCTGATTGGATGTCAGATAAAGCTCTAAATCTGATTGGATGTCAGATATAAAATTAAATCTGATTGGATGTCAGATATAGCATTAAATCTGATTGGATGTCAGATATAAAATTAAATCTGATTGGATGTCAGATATAATACTCAAATGTTTTTTTTAAACTTGTGTATTTCGTTGGAATTATTTAATAATTGAGCAAGTGGGCAAATTTTTCTTTTAGCAGTTTCGGCTGATATGCTATCAGCCGAAACTGCTAAAACTGCCGAAACTCTCGTAAACATTTTAATTTATTTTAAAATGTTCATACACATTAAAAGAAAATATACAAATGTCGAAATAAAAAAAAATGCATTTTAAACCAATCAAAATATATACAATAAACAGTATTGCTAATTGGCTTTTCACATTCGTGAATTATTAGTGTATTTCAATCAGTAGTGACATTTATTGTGATTATTGATAGACCCCAGTAGTTATTCTATATATATACAATTTTTTTGTAATGAAATTCTAGTAGGATAATATATATATATGTTTGTGAGGGGTCTATGACAAGAGTCCCCCTATGACAATAACCTCCTGGATGGGGGGGGGGGTGGGGGGGGTGGGGGGTGGGGGGGGGGCTATTGTCTAGGAGGCTTTTGTCCTGTTCCCATTTGTGAGAAATCATCTTCTAAATTGAAATAAACAGTTGAGTTTCGGTAGCTGGAACACCATAGTTCTCTCGAACTGTACTTGAATCTGGTAAAATAGAGCCAGTCAAAAGAAATACTATATTTTGTTAATCATGACATGATTCTGTTTATATTACAGTGTAACAGAATCCACCACAGTAAGAGGTCAGGTATTGTTGTCCTAGGAAGTGGGCGTGGTCAGATTAAAAGTAACGAGATCTATCAGAACAAAGAAGCTGGTGTCTACATACTGTACCGTGGAAGTCCTATTGTCAGGTAAGACTTCAGAACAGTAAGACGTCAGGTATTGTTGTCCTAGGAAGTGGGCGTGGTCAGATTAAAAGTAACGAGATCTATCAGAACAAAGAAGCTGGTGTCTACATACTGTACCGTGGTAGTCCTATTGTCAGGTAAGACTTCAGAACAGTAAGACGTCAGGTAGTGTTATTCAAGGAAGTGGGCGTGGTCAGATTAAAAGTAACGAGATCTATCAGAACAAAGAAGCTGGTGTCTACATACTGTACTATGGAAGTCCTATTGTCAGGTAAGACTTCAGAACAGTAAGAGGTCAGGTATTGTTGTTCTAGGAAGTGGGCGTGGTCAGATTAAAAGTAACGAGATCTATCAGAACAAAGAAGCTGGTGTCTACATACTGTACCGTGGTAGTCCTATTGTCAGTAAATTGTACATTTCCCTTTCACCTCACCGATTGTCAATATAAATGGACTGACTCTGATACTGAAAATGATCAGTCAGTGTGACATCAAACACATTATGACCTTACCTACAAATTAATAACATCATTTGTGAAGGTATCAAAATGCACTATCACTAGTATCACAGCTCGTCCTATTGGACTCGCTGTGATACTGACAATAATCTCTGTCCCGTCCTATTGGACTTGCTGCAATACTGACAATAATGTATGTCTCGTCCTATTGAACTTGCTGTGATACTGACAATAATCTCTGTCTCGTCCTATTGAACTTGCTGTGATACTGACAATAATGTCTGTCTCGTCCTATTGGACTCGCTGTGATACTGACAATAATCTCTGTCTCGTCCTATTGAACTTGCTGCGATACTGACAATAATGTATGTCTCGTCCTATTGAACTTGCTGTGATACTGACAATAATGTATGTCTCGTCCTATTGGACTTGCTGCGATACTGACAATAATGTATGTCTCGTCCTATTGGACTTGCTGCGATACTGACAATAATGTCTGTCTCGTCCTATTGGACTTGCTGCGATACTGACAATAATGTCTGTCTTGTCCTATTGAACTTGCTGTGATACTGACAATAATGTCTGTCTCATCCTATTGGACTTGCTGTGATACTGACAATAATCTCTGTCCCGTCCTATTGGACTTGCTGCAATACTGACAATAATGTATGTCTCGTCCTATTGAACTTGCTGCGATACTGACAATAATGTCTGTCTCGTCCTATTGAACTTGCTGTGATACTGACAATAATGTCTGTCTCGTCCTATTGAACTTGCTGTGATACTGACAATGATGTCTGTCTCGTCCTATTGAACTTGCTGTGATACTGACAATAATCTCTGTCTCGTCCTATTGAACTTGCTGTGATACTGACAATAATGTCTGTCTCGTCCTATTGAACTTGCTGTGATACTGACAATAATGTCTGTCTCGTCCTATTGAACCTGCTGTGATACTGACAATAATGTCTGTCTCGTCCTATTGAACTTGCTGTGATACTGACAATAATCTCTGTCTCGTCCTATTGAACTTGCTGTGATACTGACAATAATGTCTGTTTCGTCCTATTGAACTTGCTGCGATACTGACAATAATGTCTGTCTCGTCCTATTGAACTTGTTGTGATACTAACAATAATGTCTGTCTCGTCCTATTGGACTTGCTGCGATACTAAGAATAATGTCTGTCTCGTCCTATTGGACTTGCTGTGATACTAACAATAATGTCTGTCTTGTCCTATTGAACTTGCTGTGATACTGACAATAATGTCTGTCTCATCCTATTGGACTTGCTGTGATACTGACAATAATCTCTGTCCCGTCCTATTGGACTTGCTGCAATACTGACAATAATGTATGTCTCGTCCTATTGAACTTGCTGCGATACTGACAATAATGTCTGTCTCGTCCTATTGAACTTGCTGTGATACTGACAATAATGTCTGTCTCGTCCTATTGAACTTGCTGTGATACTGACAATGATGTCTGTCTCGTCCTATTGAACTTGCTGTGATACTGACAATAATCTCTGTCTCGTCCTATTGAACTTGCTGTGATACTGACAATAATGTCTGTCTCGTCCTATTGAACTTGCTGTGATACTGACAATAATGTCTGTCTCGTCCTATTGAACTTGCTGTGATACTGACAATAATGTCTGTCTCGTCCTATTGAACTTGCTGTGATACTGACAATAATCTCTGTCTCGTCCTATTGAACTTGCTGTGATACTGACAATAATGTCTGTTTCGTCCTATTGAACTTGCTGCGATACTGACAATAATGTCTGTCTCGTCCTATTGAACTTGTTGTGATACTAACAATAATGTCTGTCTCGTCCTATTGGACTTGCTGCGATACTAAGAATAATGTCTGTCTCGTCCTATTGGACTTGCTGTGATACTAACAATAATGTATGTCTCGTCCTATTGAACTTGCTGTGATACTGACAATAATGTATGTCTCGTCCTATTGGACTTGCTGCGATACTAACAATAATGTATGTCTCGTCCTATTGGACTTGTTGTGATACTAACAATAATGTCTGTCTCGTCCTATTGAACTTGCTGTGATACTGACAATAATATATGTCTCGTCCTATTGGACTTGCTGCGATACTAACAATAATGTATGTCTCGTCCTATTGGACTTGTTGTGATACTAACAATAATGTATGTCTCATCCTATTGGACTTGCTGTGATACTAACAATAATGTCTGTCTCGTCCTATTGGACTTGTTGTGATACTGACAATAATGTATGTCTCGTCCTATTGGACTTGCTGCGATACTAACAATAATGTATGTCTCGTCCTATTGAACTTGTTGTGATACTAAGAATAATGTTTGTCTCGTCCTATTGGACTTGCTGCGATACTAAGAATAATGTCTGTCTCGTCCTATTGGACTTGCTGTGATACTAACAATAATGTATGTCTCGTCCTATTGAACTTGCTGTGATACTAACAATAATGTCTGTCTCGTCCTATTGGACTTGCTGTGATACTAACAATAATGTCTGTCTCATCCTATTGTACTCTCAGTGATACTGACAATAATGTCTGTCTCAGTCTATTGGACTTGCTGCGATACTAAGAATAATGTCTGTCTCATCCTATTGAACTTGCTGTGATACTGACAATAATGTCTGTCTCATCCTATTGAACTTGCTGTGATACTGACAATAATGTCTGTCTCATCCTATTGGACTTCCTGCAATACTGACAATGTCTGTCTCGTCCTATTGAACTTGCTGTGATACTGACAATATTGTCTGTCTCATCCTATTGGACTTGCTGCGATACTAAGAATAATGTCTGTCTCATCCTATTGAACTTGCTGTGATACTGACAATAATGTCTGTCTCGTCCTATTGAACTTGCTGTGATACTGACAATAATGTCTGTCTCGTCCTATTGGACTTGCTGCGATACTGACAATAATGTCTGTCTCGTCCTATTGGACTTGCTGTGATACTGACAATAATGTCTGTCTCGTCCTATTGAACTCGCTGCGATACTGACAATAATGTCTGTCTCGTCCTATTGGACTTGCTGTGATACTGACAATAATGTCTGTCTCGTCCTATTGGACTTGCTGTGATACTGACAATAATGTCTGTCTCGTCCTATTGGACTCTGCGATACTGACAATAATGTCTGTCTCATCCTATTGGACTTGCTGCGATATTGACAATAATGTATGTCTCGTCCTATTGAACTCGCTGTGATACTGACAATAATGTCTGTCTCGTCCTATTGAACTTGCTGTGATACTGACAATGATGTCTGTCTCGTCCTATTGAACTTGCTGTGATACTGACAATAATCTCTGTCTCGTCCTATTGAACTTGCTGTGATACTGACAATAATGTCTGTCTCGTCCTATTGAACTTGCTGTGATACTGACAATAATGTCTGTCTCGTCCTATTGAACTTGCTGTGATACTGACAATAATGTCTGTCTCGTCCTATTGAACTTGCTGTGATACTGACAATAATCTCTGTCTCGTCCTATTGAACTTGCTGTGATACTGACAATAATGTCTGTTTCGTCCTATTGAACTTGCTGCGATACTGACAATAATGTCTGTCTCGTCCTATTGAACTTGTTGTGATACTAACAATAATGTCTGTCTCGTCCTATTGGACTTGCTGCGATACTAAGAATAATGTCTGTCTCGTCCTATTGGACTTGCTGTGATACTAACAATAATGTATGTCTCGTCCTATTGAACTTGCTGTGATACTGACAATAATGTATGTCTCGTCCTATTGGACTTGCTGCGATACTAACAATAATGTATGTCTCGTCCTATTGGACTTGTTGTGATACTAACAATAATGTCTGTCTCGTCCTATTGAACTTGCTGTGATACTGACAATAATATATGTCTCGTCCTATTGGACTTGCTGCGATACTAACAATAATGTATGTCTCGTCCTATTGGACTTGTTGTGATACTAACAATAATGTATGTCTCATCCTATTGGACTTGCTGTGATACTAACAATAATGTCTGTCTCGTCCTATTGGACTTGTTGTGATACTGACAATAATGTATGTCTCGTCCTATTGGACTTGCTGCGATACTAACAATAATGTATGTCTCGTCCTATTGAACTTGTTGTGATACTAAGAATAATGTTTGTCTCGTCCTATTGGACTTGCTGCGATACTAAGAATAATGTCTGTCTCGTCCTATTGGACTTGCTGTGATACTAACAATAATGTATGTCTCGTCCTATTGAACTTGCTGTGATACTAACAATAATGTCTGTCTCGTCCTATTGGACTTGCTGTGATACTAACAATAATGTCTGTCTCATCCTATTGTACTCTCAGTGATACTGACAATAATGTCTGTCTCAGTCTATTGGACTTGCTGCGATACTAAGAATAATGTCTGTCTCATCCTATTGAACTTGCTGTGATACTGACAATAATGTCTGTCTCATCCTATTGAACTTGCTGTGATACTGACAATAATGTCTGTCTCATCCTATTGGACTTCCTGCAATACTGACAATGTCTGTCTCGTCCTATTGAACTTGCTGTGATACTGACAATATTGTCTGTCTCATCCTATTGGACTTGCTGCGATACTAAGAATAATGTCTGTCTCATCCTATTGAACTTGCTGTGATACTGACAATAATGTCTGTCTCGTCCTATTGAACTTGCTGTGATACTGACAATAATGTCTGTCTCGTCCTATTGGACTTGCTGCGATACTGACAATAATGTCTGTCTCGTCCTATTGGACTTGCTGTGATACTGACAATAATGTCTGTCTCGTCCTATTGAACTCGCTGCGATACTGACAATAATGTCTGTCTCGTCCTATTGGACTTGCTGTGATACTGACAATAATGTCTGTCTCGTCCTATTGGACTTGCTGTGATACTGACAATAATGTCTGTCTCGTCCTATTGGACTCTGCGATACTGACAATAATGTCTGTCTCATCCTATTGGACTTGCTGCGATATTGACAATAATGTATGTCTCGTCCTATTGAACTCGCTGTGATACTGACAATAATGTCTGTCTCATCCTATTGGACTTGCTGCGATACTGACAATAATGTCTGTCTCATCCTATTGGACTTGCTGCGATACTGACAATAATGTCTGTCTCGTCCTATTGGACTCTCTGCGATACTGACAATAATGTCTGTCTCATCCTATTGGACTTGCTGCGATACTGACAATAATGTCTGTCTCATCCTATTGGACTCTATGCGATACTGACAATAATGTCTGTTTGGTCCTATTGGACTCTATGCGATGCTGACAATAATGTCTGTCTCGTCCTATTGTACTCGCTGCATTACTGACAATAATGTCTGTCTTGACCTTCAGTTATTCTATAATTGAATTTTATTGAACAATTGAAAGAAGCATAACTAAGGTAAAAGGGACGCAATTGTAGGATTAATATATGAAATAAAAGTGATATAAAATGCCTTCCAGTCACAGTAATCTAAAGTTGTTTGTCTTATCAGAACATTTTTCCTTTGTAGGGTTGTGATGTTTATCACCACTTTTAACATTATTTCAGTTATATTGTTGTGGTCTGTTTTATTGATGGAGGAAACCGGAGTACCCGGAGGATACCGACGACCTGCCGTAGGTCACTGACAAACTTTATCACATAATGTTGTATCGAGTACACCTTGCCATGAGCGGGTTTAAAACTCACAAATTTAGTGGTGATAGGCACTGATAACACAGCTAGTTGTTAATACAACTAACGTGCAATGACAATCACGAGGACCCTGTCGCTAAGGTGGCCGTCAAATACAAGATTCATATTTCCTTTCCATAGTCATATGACTTATATTTTTGTCTGAAATGTAGAAACAATGATTTGATGGATTTTTGGTGTTTAATGCCATTTTCAGCAATATTTCAGCTATATCATGGCGACCAGTTTTAATGATGGAAGAAGACGGAGTACCCGGAGAGAACCACCGACCATGGGCAAGTAACTGGTAAACTTTATCACTTGTGGCTGCAGGTCGAGTGCACCCTTTTTGTAATTTACACAGCCGGATGCGAACCCACACCATATTGGTGAAAGGCTTGTATGAGTTGTTAGGTAATCCAACTACCTAACTCATTGAGCCACCCGGGCCCTAGAAATAATGAATTGTTAGAATGGTATAGACAATTTTAACTTGTATAATTATTTGTCTGATTATTTTCCAGTAAAAATCACATCCACAGTGGAAAGGCAGCCGGGATAGCAGTCAACGAGGGGGGAACAGGATATATTGTAGGTATGTATGTACAACAAGGGGGAACAAGATATATTGTAGGTATGTATGTACAACAAGGGGGGAACAGGATATATTTTAGGTATGTATGTACAACAAGGGGGGAACAGGATATATTGTAGGTATGTATGTACAACAAGGGGGAACAGGATATATTGTAGGTATGTATGTACAACAAGGAGGGAACAGGATATATTGTTGGTATGTATGTACAACAAGGGGGAACAGGATATATTGTAGGTATGTATGTACAACAAGGGGGGAACAGGATATATTGTTGGTATGTATGTACAATGAGGGGGGAACAGGATATATTGTAGGTATGTATGTACAACAAGGTGGGAACAGGATATATTATAGGTATGTATGTACAACAAGGGGGAACAGGATATATTGTAGGTATGTATGTACAACACGGGGGAACAGGATATATTGTAGGTATGTATGTACAACAAGGAAGGAACATGATATATTGTAGGTATGTATGTACAACAAGGGAGGAACAGGATATATTGTAGGTATGTATGTACAACAACGAGGGGGGGAACAGGATATATTGTAGGTATGTATGCACAACAAGGAAGGAACATGATATATTGTAGGTATGTATGTACAACAAGGGGGGAACAGGATATATTGTAGGTATGTATGTACAACAAGGGGGGAACAGGATATATTGTAGGTATGTATGTACAACAAGGGGGGAACAGGATATATTGTTGGTATGTATGTACAACAAGGGGGGAACAGGATATATTGTAGGTATGTATGTACAACGAGGGGGGAACATGATATATTGTAGGTATGTATGTACAACAAGGAAGGAACATGATATATTGTAGGTATGTATGTACAACAAGGGGGGAACAGGATATATTGTAGGTATGTATGTACAACGAGGGGGGAACATGATATATTGTAGGTATGTATGTACAACAAGGAAGGAACATGATATATTGTAGGTATGTATGTACAACAAGGGGGGAACAGGATATATTGTAGGTATGTATGTACAACAAGGGGGGAAACAGGATATATTGTAGGTATGTATGTACAACAAGGGGAACAGGATATATTGTAGGTATGTATGTACAACAAGGAGGGAACAGGATATATTGTTGGTATGTATGTACAACAAGGGGGAACAGGATATATTGTAGGTATGTATGTACAACAAGGGGGGAACAGGATATATTGTTGGTATGTATGTACAATGAGGGGGGAACAGGATATATTGTAGGTATGTATGTACAACAAGGTGGGAACAGGATATATTATAGGTATGTATGTACAACAAGGGGGAACAGGATATATTGTAGGTATGTATGTACAACAAGGGGGAACAGGATATATTGTAGGTATGTATGTACAACAAGGAAGGAACATGATATATTGTAGGTATGTATGTACAACAAGGGAGGAACAGGATATATTGTAGGTATGTATGTACAACAACGAGGGGGGGAACAGGATATATTGTAGGTATGTATGCACAACAAGGAAGGAACATGATATATTGTAGGTATGTATGTACAACAAGGGGGGAACAGGATATATTGTAGGTATGTATGTACAACAAGGGGGAAACAGGATATATTGTAGGTATGTATGTACAACAAGGGGGGAACAGGATATATTGTTGGTATGTATGTACAACAAGGGGGGAACAGGATATATTGTAGGTATGTATGTACAACGAGGGGGGAACATGATATATTGTAGGTATGTATGTACAACAAGGAAGGAACATGATATATTGTAGGTATGTATGTACAACAAGGGGGGAACAGGATATATTGTAGGTATGTATGTACAACAAGGGGGGAACAGGATATATTGTAGGTATGTATGTACAACAAGGGGGAACAGGATATATTGTAGGTATGTATGTACAACAAGGAGGGAACAGGATATATTGTTGGTATGTATGTACAACAAGGGGGAACAGGATATATTGTAGGTATGTATGTACAACAAGGGGGGAACAGGATATATTGTTGGTATGTATGTACAATGAGGGGGGAACAGGATATATTGTAGGTATGTATGTACAACAAGGTGGGAACAGGATATATTGTAGGTATGTATGTACAACAAGGGGGGAACAGGATATATTGTAGGTATGTATGTACAACGAGGGGGGAACATGATATATTGTAGGTATGTATGTACAACGAGGGGGGAACATGATATATTGTAGGTATGTATGTACAACAAGGAAGGAACATGATATATTGTTGGTATGTATGTACAACAAAGGGGGAACAGGATATATTGTAGGTATGTATGTACAACAAGGGGGGAACATGATATATTGTAGGTATGTATGTACAATGAGGGGGGGAACAGGATATATTGTAGGTATGTATGTACAACAAGGAAGGAACATGATATATTGTAGGTATGTATGTACAACAAGGGGGGAACAGAGGATATAGTGTAGGTATGTATGTACAACGAGGGGGGAACATGATATATTGTAGGTATGTATGTACAACGAGGGGGGGAACAGGATATATTGTAGGTATGTATGTACAACAAGGGGGGAACAGGATATATTGTAGGTATGTATGTACAACGAGGGGGGAACATGATATATTATAGGTATGTATGTACAACAAGGGGGGGGGGAACATATTTTAGGTATGTATGTACAATGAGGGGGGAACAGGATATATTGTAGGTATGTATGTACAATGAGGGGGAACAGGATATATTGTAGGTATGTATGCACAAAGAGGGGGGAACAGGATATATTGTAGGTATGTATGTACAACAATGAGGGGGGAAACAGGATATATTGTAGGTATGTATGTACAACAAGGGGGGAACAAGATATATTGTAGGTATGTATGTACAATGAGGGGGGAATAGGATATATTGTAGGTATGTATGTACAACAAGGGGGAACAGGATATATTGTAGGTATGTATGTACAACAAGGGGGGAACAGGATATATTGTAGGTATGTATGTACAACAAGGGGGGAACAGGATATATTGTAGGTATGTATGTACAACAAGGGGGGAACAGGATATATTGTAGGTATGTATGTACAACAAGGGGGGAACAGGATATATTGTAGGTATGTATGTACAACAAGGGGGGAACAGGATATATAGTAGGTATGTATGTACAACAAGGGGGAACATGATATATTGTAGGTATGTATGTACAACAAGGGGGGAACAGGATATATTGTAGGTATGTATGTACAACAAGGGGGGAACAAGATATATTGTAGGTATGTATGTACAATGAGGGGGGAATAGGATATATTGTAGGTATGTATGTACAACAAGGGGGGAACAGGATATATTGTAGGTATGTATGTACAACAAGGGGGGAACAGGATATATTGTAGGTATGTATGTACAACAAGGGGGGAACATGATATATTGTAGGTATGTATGTACAAAGAGGGGGGAACAGGATATATTGTAGGTATGTATGTACAACAAGGGGGGAACAGGATATATTGTAAGTATGTATGTACAATGAGGGGGGAACAGGATATATTGTAGGTATGTATGTACAACAACGAGGGGGGGAACAGGATATATTGTAGTTATGCATGTACAATGAGGGGGGAATAGGATATATTGTAGGTATGTATGTACAACAAGGGGGGAACAGGATATATTGTATGACAGTATGTACAACAAAGGCGGAACAGGATATATTGTAGGTATGTATGTACAACAACGAGGGGGGGAACAGGATATATTGTAGTTATGCATGTACAATGAGGGGGGAATAGGATATATTGTAGGTATGTATGTACAACAAGGGGGGAACAGGATATATTGTAGGTATGTATGTACAACAAGGGGGGAACAGGATATATTGTAGGTATGTATGTACAACAATGAGGGGGGGAACAGGATATATTGTAGGTATGTATGTACAACAAGGGGGGAAGAGGATATATTGTAGGTATGTATGTACAACGAGGGGGGGAACAGGATATATTGTAGGTATGTATGTACAACAAGGGGGGAACATGATATATTGTAGGTATGTATGTACAACAAGGGGGGAACAGGATATATTGTAGGTATGTATGTACAACAACGAGGGGGGGGAACAGGATATATTGTAGGTATGTATGTACAACAAGGGGGGAACAGGATATATTGTAGGTATGTATGTACAACGAGGGGGGAACAGGATATATTGTAGGTATGTATGTACAACAAGGGGGAACAGGATATATTGTTGGTATGTATGTACAACAAGGGAGGAACAGGATATATTGTAGGTATGTATGTACAACAAGGGGGGAACAGGATATATTATAGGTATGTATGTACAACAAGGGGGGAACAAGATATATTGTAGGTATGTATGTACAACAAGGGGGGAACAGGATATATTGTAGGTATGTATGTACAACAAGGGGGAACAGGATATATTGTAGGTATGTATGTACAACAAGGGGGGAACAGGATATATTGTAGGTATGTATGTACAACAACGAGGGGGGGAACAGGATATATTGTAGGTATGTATGTACAACAAGGGGAGAACATGATATATTGTAGGTATGTATGTACAACGA
The DNA here is from genome assembly GCA_963680875.1 of Bathymodiolus brooksi. Lineage (NCBI taxonomy): Eukaryota > Metazoa > Mollusca > Bivalvia > Mytilida > Modiolidae > Bathymodiolus > Bathymodiolus brooksi. Next base: position 7,118,705 of record OY804583.1, on the reverse strand, counting down.
GGGGGGAACAGGATATATTGTAGGTATGTATGTACAACAAGGGGGGAACAGGATATATTGTAGGTATGTATGTACAACGAGGGGGGAACATGATATATTGTAGGTATGTATGTACAACAAGGGGGGGAACATATTTTAGGTATGTATGTACAATGAGGGGGGAACAGGATATATTGTAGGTATGTATGTACAATGAGGGGGAACAGGATATATTGTAGGTATGTATGCACAAAGAGGGGGGAACAGGATATATTGTAGGTATGTATGTACAACAATGAGGGGGGGAACAGGATATATTGTAGGTATGTATGTACAACAAGGGGGGAACAAGATATATTGTAGGTATGTATGTACAATGAGGGGGGAATAGGATATATTGTAGGTATGTATGTACAACAAGGGGGGAACAGGATATATTGTAGGTATGTATGTACAACAAGGGTGGAACAGGATATATTGTAGGTATGTATGTACAACAAGGGGGGAACAGGATATATTGTAGGTATGTATGTACAACAAGGGGGGAACAGGATATATTGTAGGTATGTATGTACAACAAGGGGGGAACAGGATATATTGTAGGTATGTATGTACAACAAGGGGGGAACAGGATATATTGTAGGTATGTATGTACAACAAGGGGGGAACAGGATATATTGTTGGTATGTATGTACAACAAGGGGGGAACAGGATATATTGTAGGTATGTATGTACAACGAGGGGGGAACATGATATATTGTAGGTATGTATGTACAACAAGGAAGGAACATGATATATTGTAGGTATGTATGTACAACAAGGGGGGAACAGGATATATTGTAGGTATGTATGTACAACGAGGGGGGAACATGATATATTGTAGGTATGTATGTACAACAAGGAAGGAACATGATATATTGTAGGTATGTATGTACAACAAGGGGGGAACAGGATATATTGTAGGTATGTATGTACAACAAGGGGGGAACAGGATATATTGTAGGTATGTATGTACAACAAGGGGAACAGGATATATTGTAGGTATGTATGTACAACAAGGAGGGAACAGGATATATTGTTGGTATGTATGTACAACAAGGGGGAACAGGATATATTGTAGGTATGTATGTACAACAAGGTAGGAACAGGATATATTGTTGGTATGTATGTACAACAAGGGGGGAACAGGATATATTGTAGGTATGTATGTACAACAAGGGGGGAACAGGATATATTGTAGGTATGTATGTACAACAAGGGGGGAACAAGATATATTGTAGGTATGTATGTACAACAAGGGGGGAACAGGATATATTGTAGGTATGTATGTACAACAAGGGGGAACAGGATATATTGTAGGTATGTATGTACAACAAGGGGGGAACAGGATATATTGTAGGTATGTATGTACAACAACGAGGGGGGGAACAGGATATATTGTAGGTATGTATGTACAACAAGGGGAGAACATGATATATTGTAGGTATGTATGTACAACGAGGGGGGAACAGGATATATTGTAGGTATGTATGTACAACAAGGGGGGAACAGGATATATTGTAGGTATGTATGTACAACGAGGGGGGAACATGATATATTGTAGGTATGTATGTACAACAAGGGGGGGAACATATTTTAGGTATGTATGTACAATGAGGGGGGAACAGGATATATTGTAGGTATGTATGTACAATGAGGGGGAACAGGATATATTGTAGGTATGTATGCACAAAGAGGGGGGAACAGGATATATTGTAGGTATGTATGTACAACAATGAGGGGGGAAACAGGATATATTGTAGGTATGTATGTACAACAAGGGGGGAACAAGATATATTGTAGGTATGTATGTACAATGAGGGGGGAATAGGATATATTGTAGGTATGTATGTACAACAAGGGGGGAACAGGATATATTGTAGGTATGTATGTACAACAAGGGTGGAACAGGATATATTGTAGGTATGTATGTACAACAAGGGGGGAACAGGATATATTGTAGGTATGTATGTACAACAAGGGGGGAACAGGATATATTGTAGGTATGTATGTACAACAAGGGGGGAACAGGATATATTGTAGGTATGTATGTACAACAAGGGGGGAACAGGATATATTGTAGGTATGTATGTACAACAAGGGGGGAACAGGATATATTGTTGGTATGTATGTACAACAAGGGGGGAACAGGATATATTGTAGGTATGTATGTACAACGAGGGGGGAACATGATATATTGTAGGTATGTATGTACAACAAGGAAGGAACATGATATATTGTAGGTATGTATGTACAACAAGGGGGGAACAGGATATATTGTAGGTATGTATGTACAACGAGGGGTAAACATGATATATTGTAGGTATGTATGTACAACAAGGAAGGAACATGATATATTGTAGGTATGTATGTACAACAAGGGGGGAACAGGATATATTGTAGGTATGTATGTACAACAAGGGGGGAACAGGATATATTGTAGGTATGTATGTACAACAAGGGGAACAGGATATATTGTAGGTATGTATGTACAACAAGGAGGGAACAGGATATATTGTTGGTATGTATGTACAACAAGGGGGAACAGGATATATTGTAGGTATGTATGTACAACAAGGGGGGAACAGGATATATTGTAGGTATGTATGTACAACAAGGGGGAACAGGATATATTGTAGGTATGTATGTACAACAAGGGGGGAACAGGATATATTGTAGGTATGTATGTACAACAACGAGGGGGGGAACAGGATATATTGTAGGTATGTATGTACAACAAGGGGAGAACATGATATATTGTAGGTATGTATGTACAACGAGGGGGGAACAGGATATATTGTAGGTATGTATGTACAACAAGGGGGGAACAGGATATATTGTAGGTATGTATGTACAACGAGGGGGGAACATGATATATTGTAGGTATGTATGTACAACAAGGGGGGGAACATATTTTAGGTATGTATGTACAATGAGGGGGGAACAGGATATATTGTAGGTATGTATGTACAATGAGGGGGAACAGGATATATTGTAGGTATGTATGCACAAAGAGGGGGGAACAGGATATATTGTAGGTATGTATGTACAACAATGAGGGGGGGAACAGGATATATTGTAGGTATGTATGTACAACAAGGGGGGAACAAGATATATTGTAGGTATGTATGTACAATGAGGGGGGAATAGGATATATTGTAGGTATGTATGTACAACAAGGGGGGAACAGGATATATTGTAGGTATGTATGTACAACAAGGGTGGAACAGGATATATTGTAGGTATGTATGTACAACAAGGGGGGAACAGGATATATTGTAGGTATGTATGTACAACAAGGGGGGAACAGGATATATTGTAGGTATGTATGTACAACAAGGGGGGAACAGGATATATTGTAGGTATGTATGTACAACAAGGGGGGAACAGGATATATTGTAGGTATGTATGTACAACAAGGGGGGAACAGGATATATTGTTGGTATGTATGTACAACAAGGGGGGAACAGGATATATTGTAGGTATGTATGTACAACGAGGGGGGAACATGATATATTGTAGGTATGTATGTACAACAAGGAAGGAACATGATATATTGTAGGTATGTATGTACAACAAGGGGGGAACAGGATATATTGTAGGTATGTATGTACAACGAGGGGTAAACATGATATATTGTAGGTATGTATGTACAACAAGGAAGGAACATGATATATTGTAGGTATGTATGTACAACAAGGGGGGAACAGGATATATTGTAGGTATGTATGTACAACAAGGGGGGAACAGGATATATTGTAGGTATGTATGTACAACAAGGGGAACAGGATATATTGTAGGTATGTATGTACAACAAGGAGGGAACAGGATATATTGTTGGTATGTATGTACAACAAGGGGGAACAGGATATATTGTAGGTATGTATGTACAACAAGGGGGGAACAGGATATATTGTTGGTATGTATGTACAACAAGGGGGGAACAGGATATATTGTAGGTATGTATGTACAACAAGGTGGGAACAGGATATATTATAGGTATGTATGTACAACAAGGGGGAACAGGATATATTGTAGGTATGTATGTACAACAAGGAAGGAACATGATATATTGTAGGTATGTATGTACAACAAGGGAGGAACAGGATATATTGTAGGTATGTATGTACAACAACGAGGGGGGGAACAGGATATATTGTAGGTATGTATGCACAACAAGGAAGGAACATGATATATTGTAGGTATGTATGTACAACAAGGGGGGAACAGGATATATTGTAGGTATGTAGGTACAACAAGGGGGAAACAGGATATATTGTAGGTATGTATGTACAACAAGGGGGGAACAGGATATATTGTTGGTATGTATGTACAACAAGGGGGGAACAGGATATATTGTAGGTATGTATGTACAACGAGGGGGGAACATGATATATTGTAGGTATGTATGTACAACAAGGAAGGAACATGATATATTGTAGGTATGTATGTACAACAAGGGGGGAACAGGATATATTGTAGGTATGTATGTACAACAAGGGGGGAACAGGATATATTGTAGGTATGTATGTACAACAAGGGGGAACAGGATATATTGTAGGTATGTATGTACAACAAGGAGGGAACAGGATATATTGTTGGTATGTATGTACAACAAGGGGGAACAGGATATATTGTAGGTATGTATGTACAACAAGGGGGGAACAGGATATATTGTTGGTATGTATGTACAATGAGGGGGGAACAGGATATATTGTAGGTATGTATGTACAACAAGGTGGGAACAGGATATATTGTAGGTATGTATGTACAACAAGGGGGGAACAGGATATATTGTAGGTATGTATGTACAACAAGGGGGGAACATGATATATTGTAGGTATGTATGTACAACGAGGGGGGAACATGCTATATTGTAGGTATGTATGTACAACAAGGAAGGAACATGATATATTGTTGGTATGTATGTACAACAAGGGGGGAACAGGATATATTGTAGGTATGTATGTACAACAAGGGGGGAACATGATATATTGTAGGTATGTATGTACAACGAGGGGGGGAACAGGATATATTGTAGGTATGTATGTACAACAAGGAAGGAACATGATATATTGTAGGTATGTATGTACAACAAGGGGGGAACAGAGGATATAGTGTAGGTATGTATGTACAACGAGGGGGGAACATGATATATTGTAGGTATGTATGTACAACGAGGGGGGGAACAGGATATATTGTAGGTATGTATGTACAACAAGGGGGGAACAGGATATATTGTAGGTATGTATGTACAACGAGGGGGGAACATGATATATTATAGGTATGTATGTACAACAAGGGGGGGGAACATATTTTAGGTATGTATGTACAATGAGGGGGGAACAGGATATATTGTAGGTATGTATGTACAATGAGGGGGAACAGGATATATTGTAGGTATGTATGCACAAAGAGGGGGGAACAGGATATATTGTAGGTATGTATGTACAACAATGAGGGGGGAACAGGATATATTGTAGGTATGTATGTACAACAAGGGGGGAACAAGATATATTGTAGGTATGTATGTACAATGAGGGGGGAATAGGATATATTGTAGGTATGTATGTACAACAAGGGGGAACAGGATATATTGTAGGTATGTATGTACAACAAGGGGGGAACGGGATATATTGTAGGTATGTATGTACAACAAGGGGGGAACAGGATATATTGTAGGTATGTATGTACAACAAGGGGGGAACAGGATATATTGTAGGTATGTATGTACAACAAGGGGGGAACAGGATATATTGTAGGTATGTATGTACAACAAGGGGGGAACAGGATATATAGTAGGTATGTATGTACAACAAGGGGGAACATGATATATTGTAGGTATGTATGTACAACAAGGGGGGAACAGGATATATTGTAGGTATGTATGTACAACAAGGGGGGAACAAGATATATTGTAGGTATGTATGTACAATGAGGGGGGAATAGGATATATTGTAGGTATGTATGTACAACAAGGGGGGAACAGGATATATTGTAGGTATGTATGTACAACAAGGGGGGAACAGGATATATTGTAGGTATGTATGTACAACAAGGGGGGAACAGGATATATTGTAGGTATGTATGTACAAAGAGGGGGGAACAGGATATATTGTAGGTATGTATGTACAACAAGGGGGGAACAGGATATATTGTAAGTATGTATGTACAATGAGGGGGGAACAGGATATATTGTAGGTATGTATGTACAACAACGAGGGGGGGAACAGGATATATTGTAGTTATGCATGTACAATGAGGGGGGAATAGGATATATTGTAGGTATGTATGTACAACAAGGGGGGAACAGGATATATTGTATGACAGTATGTACAACAAAGGGGGAACAGGATATATTGTAGGTATGTATGTACAACAACGAGGGGGGGAACAGGATATATTGTAGTTATGCATGTACAATGAGGGGGGAATAGGATATATTGTAGGTATGTATGTACAACAAGGGGGGAACAGGATATATTGTAGGTATGTATGTACAACAAGGGGGGAACAGGATATATTGTAGGTATGTATGTACAACAATGAGGGGGGGAACAGGATATATTGTAGGTATGTATGTACAACAAGGGGGGAAGAGGATATATTGTAGGTATGTATGTACAACGAGGAGGGGAACAGGATATATTGTAGGTATGTATGTACAACAAGGGGGGAACAGGATATATTGTAGGTATGTATGTACAACAACGAGGGGGGGAACAGGATATATTGTAGGTATGTATGTACAACAAGGGGAGAACATGATATATTGTAGGTATGTATGTACAACGAGGGGGGAACAGGATATATTGTAGGTATGTATGTACAACAAGGGGGGAACAGGATATATTGTAGGTATGTATGTACAACGAGGGGGGAACATGATATATTGTAGGTATGTATGTACAACAAGGGGGGGAACATATTTTAGGTATGTATGTACAATGAGGGGGGAACAGGATATATTGTAGGTATGTATGTACAATGAGGGGGAACAGGATATATTGTAGGTATGTATGCACAAAGAGGGGGGAACAGGATATATTGTAGGTATGTATGTACAACAATGAGGGGGGGAACAGGATATATTGTAGGTATGTATGTACAACAAGGGGGGAACAAGATATATTGTAGGTATGTATGTACAATGAGGGGGGAATAGGATATATTGTAGGTATGTATGTACAACAAGGGGGAACAGGATATATTGTAGGTATGTATGTACAACAAGGGGGGAACGGGATATATTGTAGGTATGTATGTACAACAAGGGGGGAACAGGATATATTGTAGGTATGTATGTACAACAAGGGGGGAACAGGATATATTGTAGGTATGTATGTACAACAAGGGGGGAACAGGATATATTGTAGGTATGTATGTACAACAAGGGGGGAACAGGATATATAGTAGGTATGTATGTACAACAAGGGGGAACATGATATATTGTAGGTATGTATGTACAACAAGGGGGGAACAGGATATATTGTAGGTATGTATGTACAACAAGGGGGGAACAAGATATATTGTAGGTATGTATGTACAATGAGGGGGGAATAGGATATATTGTAGGTATGTATGTACAACAAGGGGGGAACAGGATATATTGTAGGTATGTATGTACAACAAGGGGGGAACAGGATATATTGTAGGTATGTATGTACAACAAGGGGGGAACAGGATATATTGTAGGTATGTATGTACAAAGAGGGGGGAACAGGATATATTGTAGGTATGTATGTACAACAAGGGGGGAACAGGATATATTGTAAGTATGTATGTACAATGAGGGGGGAACAGGATATATTGTAGGTATGTATGTACAACAACGAGGGGGGGAACAGGATATATTGTAGTTATGCATGTACAATGAGGGGGGAATAGGATATATTGTAGGTATGTATGTACAACAAGGGGGGAACAGGATATATTGTATGACAGTATGTACAACAAAGGGGGAACAGGATATATTGTAGGTATGTATGTACAACAACGAGGGGGGGAACAGGATATATTGTAGTTATGCATGTACACTGAGGGGGGAATAGGATATATTGTAGGTATGTATGTACAACAAGGGGGGAACAGGATATATTGTAGGTATGTATGTACAACAAGGGGGGAACAGGATATATTGTAGGTATGTATGTACAACAATGAGGGGGGGAACAGGATATATTGTAGGTATGTATGTACAACAAGGGGGGAAGAGGATATATTGTAGGTATGTATGTACAACGAGGAGGGGAACAGGATATATTGTAGGTATGTATGTACAACAAGGGGGGAACAGGATATATTGTAGGTATGTATGTACAACAACGAGGGGGGGAACAGGATATATTGTAGGTATGTATGTACAACAAGGGGAGAACATGATATATTGTAGGTATGTATGTACAACGAGGGGGGAACAGGATATATTGTAGGTATGTATGTACAACAAGGGGGGAACAGGATATATTGTAGGTATGTATGTACAACGAGGGGGGAACATGATATATTGTAGGTATGTATGTACAATGAGGGGGGAACAGGATATATTGTAGGTATGTATGTACAATGAGGGGGAACAGGATATATTGTAGGTATGTATGCACAAAGAGGGGGGAACAGGATATATTGTAGGTATGTATGTACAACAATGAGGGGGGGAACAGGATATATTGTAGGTATGTATGTACAACAAGGGGGGAACAAGATATATTGTAGGTATGTATGTACAATGAGGGGGGAATAGGATATATTGTAGGTATGTATGTACAACAAGGGGGGAACAGGATATATTGTAGGTATGTATGTACAACAAGGGGGGAACAGGATATATTGTAGGTATGTATGTACAACAAGGGGGGAACAGGATATATTGTAGGTATGTATGTACAACAAGGGGGGAACAGGATATATTGTAGGTATGTATGTACAACAAGGGGGGAACAGGATATATTGTAGGTATGTATGTACAACAAGGGGGGAACAGGATATATAGTAGGTATGTATGTACAACAAGGGGGAACATGATATATTGTAGGTATGTATGTACAACAAGGGGGGAACAGGATATATTGTAGGTATGTATGTACAACAAGGGGGGAACAAGATATATTGTAGGTATGTATGTACAATGAGGGGGGAATAGGATATATTGTAGGTATGTATGTACAACAAGGGGGGAACAGGATATATTGTAGGTATGTATGTACAACAAGGGGGGAACAGGATATATTGTAGGTATGTATGTACAACAAGGGGGGAACAGGATATATTGTAGGTATGTATGTACAAAGAGGGGGGAACAGGATATATTGTAGGTATGTATGTACAACAAGGGGGGAACAGGATATATTGTAAGTATGTATGTACAATGAGGGGGGAACAGGATATATTGTAGGTATGTATGTACAACAACGAGGGGGGAACAGGATATATTGTAGTTATGCATGTACAATGAGGGGGGAATAGGATATATTGTAGGTATGTATGTACAACAAGGGGGGAACAGGATATATTGTATGACAGTATGTACAACAAAGGGGGAACAGGATATATTGTAGGTATGTATGTACAACAACGAGGGGGGGAACAGGATATATTGTAGTTATGCATGTACAATGAGGGGGGAATAGGATATATTGTAGGTATGTATGTACAACAAGGGGGGAACAGGATATATTGTAGGTATGTATGTACAACAAGGGGGGAACAGGATATATTGTAGGTATGTATGTACAACAACGAGGGGGGAACAGGATATATTGTAGGTATGTATGTACAACAAGGGGGGAAGAGGATATATTGTAGGTATGTATGTACAACGAGGGGGGGAACAGGATATATTGTAGGTATGTATGTACAACAAGGGGGGAACATGATATATTGTAGTTATGTATGTACAACAAGGGGGGAACAGGATATATTGTAGGTATGTATGTACAACAACGAGGGGGGGAACAGGATATATTGTAGGTATGTATGTACAACAAGGGGGGAACAGGATATATTGTAGGTATGTATGTACAACGAGGGGGGAACAGGATATATTGTTGGTATGTATGTACAACAAGGGGGAACAGGATATATTGTTGGTATGTATGTACAACAAGGGAGGAACAGGATATATTGTAGGTATGTATGTACAACAAGGGGGGAACAGGATATATTGTAGGTATGTATGTACAACAAGGGGGGAACAAGATATATTGTAGGTATGTATGTACAACAATGGGGGAACAGGATATATTGTAGGTATGTATGTACAACAAGGGGGGAACAGGATATATTGTAGGTATGTATGTACAACAAGGGGGGAACAGGATATATTGTAGGTATGTATGTACAACAACGAGGGGGGGAACAGGATATATTGTAGGTATGTATGTACAACAAGGGGAGAACATGATATATTGTAGGTATGTATGTACAACGAGGGGGGAACAGGATATATTGTAGGTATGTATGTACAACAAGGGGGGAACAGGATATATTGTAGGTATGTATGTACAACAAGGGGGGGAACAGGATATATTGTAGGTATGTATGTACAACAAGGGGGAACAGGATATATTGTAGGTATGTATGTACAACAAGGGGGGAACAGGATATATTGTAGGTATGTTTGTACAACAACGAGGGGGGGAACAGGATATATTGTAGGTATGTATGTACAACAACGAGGGGGGGAACAGGATATAATGTAGGTATGTATGTACAACAAGAGGGAACAGGATATATTGTAGGTATGTATGTACAACGAGGGGGGAACAGGATATATTGTAGGTATGAATGTACAACAAGAGGGAACAGGATATATTGTAGGTATGTATGTACAACGAGGGGGGAACAGGATATATTGTAGGTATGTATGTACAACAAGAGGGAACAGGATATATTGTAGGTATGTATGTACAACAACGAGGGGGGGAACAGGATATATTGTAGTTATGCATGTACAATGAGGGGGGAATAGGATATATTGTAGGTATGTATGTACAACAAGGGGGGAACAGGATATATTGTATGACAGTATGTACAACAAAGGGGGAACATGATATATTGTAGGTATGTATGTACAACAATGAGGGGGGGAACAGGATATATTGTAGTTATGCATGTACATTGAGGGGGGAATAGGATATATTGTAGGTATGTATGTACAACAAGGGGGGAACAGGATATATTGTAGGTATGTATGTACAACAAGGGGGGAACAGGATATATTGTAGGTATGTAAGTACAACAATGAGGGGGGAAACAGGATATATTGTAGGTATGTATGTACAACAAGGGGGGAAGAGGATATATTGTAGGTATGTATGTACAACGAGGAGGGGAACAGGATATATTGTAGGTATGTATGTACAACAAGGGGGGAACATGATATATTGTAGGTATGTATGTACAACAAGGGGGGAACAGGATATATTGTAGGTATGTATGTACAACAACGAGGGGGGGGAACAGGATATATTGTAGGTATGTATGTACAACAAGGGGGGAACAGGATATATTGTAGGTATGTATGTACAACGAGGGGGGAACAGGATATATTGTAGGTATGTATGTACAACAAGGGGAAACAGGATATATTGTTGGTATGTATGTACAACAAGGGAGGAACAGGATATATTGTAGGTATGTATGTACAACAAGGGGGGAACAGGATATATTGTAGGTATGTATGTACAACAAGGGGGGAACAAGATATATTGTAGGTATGTATGTACAACAAGGGGGGAACAGGATATATTGTAGGTATGTATGTACAACAAGGGGGAACAGGATATATTGTAGGTATGTATGTACAACAAGGGGGGAACAGGATATATTGTAGGTATGTATGTACAACAACGAGGGGGGGAACAGGATATATTGTAGGTATGTATGTACAACAATGGGAGAACATGATATATTGTAGGTATGTATGTACAACGAGGGGGGAACAGGATATATTGTAGGTATGTATGTACAACAAGGGGGGAACAGGATATATTGTAGGTATGTATGTACAACGAGGGGGGAACATGATATATTGTAGGTATGTATGTACAACAAGGGGGGGAACATATTTTAGGTATGTATGTACAATGAGGGGGGAACAGGATATATTGTAGGTATGTATGTACAATGAGGGGGAACAGGATATATTGTAGGTATGTATGCACAAAGAGGGGGAACAGGATATATTGTAGGTATGTATGTACAACAATGAGGGGGGGAACAGGATATATTGTAGGTATGTATGTACAACAAGGGGGGAACAAGATATATTGTAGGTATGTATGTACAATGAGGGGGGAATAGGATATATTGTAGGTATGTATGTACAACAAGGGGGGAACAGGATATATTGTAGGTATGTATGTACAACAAGGGGGGAACAGGATATATTGTAGGTATGTATGTACAACGAGGGGGGAACATGATATATTGTAAGTATGTATGTACAACAAGGGGGGGAACATATTTTAGGTATGTATGTACAATGAGGGGGGAACAGGATATATTGTAGGTATGTATGTACAATGAGGGGGAACAGGATATATTGTAGGTATGTATGCACAAAGAGGGGGGAACAGGATATATTGTAGGTATGTATGTACAACAATGAGGGGGGGAACAGGATATATTGTAGGTATGTATGTACAACAAGGGGGGAACAAGATATATTGTAGGTATGTATGTACAATGAGGGGGGAATAGGATATATTGTAGGTATGTATGTACAACAAGGGGGGAACAGGATATATTGTAGGTATGTATGTACAACAAGGGGGGAACAGGATATATTGTAGGTATGTATGTACAACAAGGGGGGAACAGGATATATTGTAGGTATGTATGTACAACAAGGGGGGAACAGGATATATAGTAGGTATGTATGTACAACAAGGGGGAACATGATATATTGTAGGTATGTATGTACAACAAGGGGGGACCAGACAGGATATATTGTAGGTATGTATGTACAACAAGGGGGGAACAAGATATATTGTAGGTATGTATGTACAATGAGGGGGGAATAGGATATATTGTAGGTATGTATGTACAACAAGGGGGGAACAGGATATATTGTAGGTATGTATGTACAACAAGGGGGGAACAGGATATATTGTAGGTATGTATGTACAACAACGAGGGGGGAACAGGATATATTGTAGTTATGCATGTACAATGAGGGGGGAATAGGATATATTGTAGGTATGTATGTACAACAAGGGGGGAACAGGATATATTGTATGACAGTATGTACAACAAAGGGGGAACAGGATATATTGTAGGTATGTATGTACAACAACGAGGGGGGGAACAGGATATATTGTAGTTATGCATGTACAATGAGGGGGGAATAGGATATATTGTAGGTATGTATGTACAACAAGGGGGGAACAGGATATATTGTAGGTATGTATGTACAACAAGGGGGGAACAGGATATATTGTAGGTATGTATGTACAACAAGGGGGGAACAGGATATATTGTAGGTATGTATGTACAACAACGAGGGGGGAACAGGATATATTGTAGGTATGTATGTACAACAAGGGGGGAAGAGGATATATTGTAGGTATGTATGTACAACGAGGGGGGGAACAGGATATATTGTAGGTATGTATGTACAACAAGGGGGGAACATGATATATTGTAGTTATGTATGTACAACAAGGGGGGAACAGGATATATTGTAGGTATGTATGTACAACAACGAGGGGGGGAACAGGATATATTGTAGGTATGTATGTACAACAAGGGGGGAACAGGATATATTGTAGGTATGTATGTACAACGAGGGGGGAACAGGATATATTGTTGGTATGTATGTACAACAAGGGGGAACAGGATATATTGTTGGTATGTATGTACAACAAGGGAGGAACAGGATATATTGTAGGTATGTATGTACAACAAGGGGGGAACAGGATATATTGTAGGTATGTATGTACAACAAGGGGGGAACAAGATATATTGTAGGTATGTATGTACAACAATGGGGGAACAGGATATATTGTAGGTATGTATGTACAACAAGGGGGGAACAGGATATATTGTAGGTATGTATGTACAACAAGGGGGGAACAGGATATATTGTAGGTATGTATGTACAACAACGAGGGGGGGAACAGGATATATTGTAGGTATGTATGTACAACAAGGGGAGAACATGATATATTGTAGGTATGTATGTACAACGAGGAGGGAACAGGATATATTGTAGGTATGTATGTACAACAAGAGGGAACAGGATATATTGTAGGTATGTATGTACAACAAGGGGGGAACAGGATATATTGTAGGTATGTATGTACAACAAGGGGGAACAGGATATATTGTAGGTATGTATGTACAACAACGAGGGGGGGAACAGGATATATTGTAGGTATGTATGTACAACAACGAGGGGGGGAACAGGATATATTGTAGGTATGTATGTACAACAAGAGGGAACAGGATATATTGTAGGTATGTATGTACAACGAGGGGGGAACAGGATATATTGTAGGTATGTATGTACAACAAGAGGGAACAGGATATATTGTAGGTATGTATGTACAACGAGGGGGGAACAGGATATATTGTAGGTATGTATGTACAACAAGAGGGAACAGGATATATTGTAGGTATGTATGTATAACGAGGGGGGAACAGGATATATTGTAGGTATGTATGTACAACAAGGGGGAACAGGATATATTGTAGGTATGTATGTACAACAAGGGGGGAACAGGATATATTGTAGGTATGTATGTACAACAAGGGGGGAACAAGATATATTGTAGGTATGTATGTACAATGAGGGGGGAATAGGATATATTGTAGGTATGTATGTACAACAAGGGGGGAACAGGATATATTGTAGGTATGTATGTACAACAAGGGGGGAACAGGATATATTGTAGGTATGTATGTACAACAAGGGGGGAACAGGATATATTGTAGGTATGTATGTACAAAGAGGGGGGAACAGGATATATTGTAGGTATGTATGTACAACAAGGGGGGAACAGGATATATTGTAAGTATGTATGTACAATGAGGGGGGAACAGGATATATTGTAGGTATGTATGTACAACAACGAGGGGGGGAACAGGATATATTGTAGTTATGCATGTACTATGAGGGGGGAATAGGATATATTGTAGGTATGTATGTACAACAAGGGGGGAACAGGATATATTGTATGACAGTATGTACAACAAAGGGGGAACAGGATATATTGTAGGTATGTATGTACAACAACGAGGGGGGAACAGGATATATTGTAGTTATGCATGTACAATGAGGGGGGAATAGGATATATTGTAGGTATGTATGTACAACAAGGGGGGAACAGGATATATTGTAGGTATGTATGTACAACAAGGGGGGAACAGGATATATTGTAGGTATGTATGTACAACGAGGGGGGAACATGATATATTGTAGGTATGTATGTACAACAAGGGGGGGAACATATTTTAGGTATGTATGTACAATGAGGGGGGAACAGGATATATTGTAGGTATGTATGTACAATGAGGGGGAACAGGATATATTGTAGGTATGTATGCACAAAGAGGGGGGAACAGGATATATTGTAGGTATGTATGTACAACAATGAGGGGGGGAACAGGATATATTGTAGGTATGTATGTACAACAAGGGGGGAACAAGATATATTTGTAGGTATGTATGTACAATGAGGGGGGAATAGGATATATTGTAGGTATGTATGTACAACAAGGGGGGAACAGGATATATTGTAGGTATGTATGTACAACAAGGGGGGAACAGGATATATTGTAGGTATGTATGTACAACAAGGGGGGAACAGGATATATTGTAGGTATGTATGTACAACAAGGGGGGAACAGGATATATAGTAGGTATGTATGTACAACAAGGGGGAACATGATATATTGTAGGTATGTATGTACAACAAGGGGGGGAACAGGATATATTGTAGGTATGTATGTACAACAAGGGGGGAACAAGATATATTGTAGGTATGTATGTACAATGAGGGGGGAATAGGATATATTGTAGGTATGTATGTACAACAAGGGGGGAACAGGATATATTGTAGGTATGTATGTACAACAAGGGGGGAACAGGATATATTGTAGGTATGTATGTACAACAAGGGGGGAACAGGATATATTGTAGGTATGTATGTACAAAGAGGGGGGAACAGGATATATTGTAGGTATGTATGTACAACAAGGGGGGAACAGGATATATTGTAAGTATGTATGTACAATGAGGGGGGAACAGGATATATTGTAGGTATGTATGTACAACAACGAGGGGGGAACAGGATATATTGTAGTTATGCATGTACAATGAGGGGGGAATAGGATATATTGTAGGTATGTATGTACAACAAGGGGGGAACAGGATATATTGTATGACAGTATGTACAACAAAGGGGGAACAGGATATATTGTAGGTATGTATGTACAACAACGAGGGGGGGAACAGGATATATTGTAGTTATGCATGTACAATGAGGGGGGAATAGGATATATTGTAGGTATGTATGTACAACAAGGGGGGAACAGGATATATTGTAGGTATGTATGTACAACAAGGGGGGAACAGGATATATTGTAGGTATGTATGTACAACAAGGGGGGAACAGGATATATTGTAGGTATGTATGTACAACAACGAGGGGGGAACAGGATATATTGTAGGTATGTATGTACAACAAGGGGGGAAGAGGATATATTGTAGGTATGTATGTACAACGAGGGGGGGAACAGGATATATTGTAGGTATGTATGTACAACAAGGGGGGAACATGATATATTGTAGTTATGTATGTACAACAAGGGGGGAACAGGATATATTGTAGGTATGTATGTACAACAACGAGGGGGGGAACAGGATATATTGTAGGTATGTATGTACAACAAGGGGGGAACAGGATATATTGTAGGTATGTATGTACAACGAGGGGGGAACAGGATATATTGTTGGTATGTATGTACAACAAGGGGGAACAGGATATATTGTTGGTATGTATGTACAACAAGGGAGGAACAGGATATATTGTAGGTATGTATGTACAAAAGGGGGGAACAGGATATATTGTAGGTATGTATGTACAACAAGGGGGGAACAAGATATATTGTAGGTATGTATGTACAACAATGGGGGAACAGGATATATTGTAGGTATGTATGTACAACAAGGGGGGAACAGGATATATTGTAGGTATGTATGTACAACAAGGGGGGAACAGGATATATTGTAGGTATGTATGTACAACAACGAGGGGGGGAACAGGATATATTGTAGGTATGTATGTACAACAAGGGGAGAACATGATATATTGTAGGTATGTATGTACAACGAGGGGGGAACAGGATATATTGTAGGTATGTATGTACAACAAGGGGGAAACAGGATATATTGTAGGTATGTATGTACAACAAGAGGGAACAGGATATATTGTAGGTATGTATGTACAACAAGGGGGGAACAGGATATATTGTAGGTATGTATGTACAACAAGGGGGAACAGGATATATTGTAGGTATGTATGTACAACAAGGGGGGAACAGGATATATTGTAGGTATGTTTGTACAACAACGAGGGGGGGAACAGGATATATTGTAGGTATGTATGTACAACAACGAGGGGGGGAACAGGATATATTGTAGGTATGTATGTACAACAAGAGGGAACAGGATATATTGTAGGTATGTATGTACAACGAGGGGGGAACAGGATATATTGTAGGTATGTATGTACAACAAGAGGGAACAGGATATATTGTAGGTATGTATGTACAACGAGGGGGGAACAGGATATATTGTAGGTATGTATGTACAACAATGAGGGGGGGAACAGGATATATTGTAGGTATGTATGTACAACAAGGGGGGAACAAGATATATTGTAGGTATGTATGTACAATGAGGGGGGAATAGGATATATTGTAGGTATGTATGTACAACAAGGGGGGAACAGGATATATTGTAGGTATGTATGTACAACAAGGGGGGAACAGGATATATTGTAGGTATGTATGTACAACAAGGGGGGAACAGGATATATTGTAGGTATGTATGTACAACAAGGGGGGAACAGGATATATAGTAGGTATGTATGTACAACAAGGGGGAACATGATATATTGTAGGTATGTATGTACAACAAGGGGGGGAACAGGATATATTGTAGGTATGTATGTACAACAAGGGGGGAACAAGATATATTGTAGGTATGTATGTACAATGAGGGGGGAATAGGATATATTGTAGGTATGTATGTACAACAAGGGGGGAACAGGATATATTGTAGGTATGTATGTACAACAAGGGGGGAACAGGATATATTGTAGGTATGTATGTACAACAAGGGGGGAACAGGATATATTGTAGGTATGTATGTACAAAGAGGGGGGAACAGGATATATTGTAGGTATGTATGTACAACAAGGGGGGAACAGGATATATTGTAAGTATGTATGTACAATGAGGGGGGAACAGGATATATTGTAGGTATGTATGTACAACAACGAGGGGGGAACAGGATATATTGTAGTTATGCATGTACAATGAGGGGGGAATAGGATATATTGTAGGTATGTATGTACAACAAGGGGGGAACAGGATATATTGTATGACAGTATGTACAACAAAGGGGGAACAGGATATATTGTAGGTATGTATGTACAACAACGAGGGGGGGAACAGGATATATTGTAGTTATGCATGTACAATGAGGGGGGAATAGGATATATTGTAGGTATGTATGTACAACAAGGGGGGAACAGGATATATTGTAGGTATGTATGTACAACAAGGGGGGAACAGGATATATTGTAGGTATGTATGTACAACAAGGGGGGAACAGGATATATTGTAGGTATGTATGTACAACAACGAGGGGGGAACAGGATATATTGTAGGTATGTATGTACAACAAGGGGGGAAGAGGATATATTGTAGGTATGTATGTACAACGAGGGGGGGAACAGGATATATTGTAGGTATGTATGTACAACAAGGGGGGAACATGATATATTGTAGTTATGTATGTACAACAAGGGGGGAACAGGATATATTGTAGGTATGTATGTACAACAACGAGGGGGGGAACAGGATATATTGTAGGTATGTATGTACAACAAGGGGGGAACAGGATATATTGTAGGTATGTATGTACAACGAGGGGGGAACAGGATATATTGTTGGTATGTATGTACAACAAGGGGGAACAGGATATATTGTTGGTATGTATGTACAACAAGGGAGGAACAGGATATATTGTAGGTATGTATGTACAAAAGGGGGGAACAGGATATATTGTAGGTATGTATGTACAACAAGGGGGGAACAAGATATATTGTAGGTATGTATGTACAACAATGGGGGAACAGGATATATTGTAGGTATGTATGTACAACAAGGGGGGAACAGGATATATTGTAGGTATGTATGTACAACAAGGGGGGAACAGGATATATTGTAGGTATGTATGTACAACAACGAGGGGGGGAACAGGATATATTGTAGGTATGTATGTACAACAAGGGGAGAACATGATATATTGTAGGTATGTATGTACAACGAGGGGGGAACAGGATATATTGTAGGTATGTATGTACAACAAGGGGGAAACAGGATATATTGTAGGTATGTATGTACAACAAGAGGGAACAGGATATATTGTAGGTATGTATGTACAACAAGGGGGGAACAGGATATATTGTAGGTATGTATGTACAACAAGGGGGAACAGGATATATTGTAGGTATGTATGTACAACAAGGGGGGAACAGGATATATTGTAGGTATGTATGTACAACAACGAGGGGGGAACAGGATATATTGTAGTTATGCATGTACAATGAGGGGGGAATAGGATATATTGTAGGTATGTATGTACAACAAGGGGGGAACAGGATATATTGTATGACAGTATGTACAACAAAGGGGGAACAGGATATATTGTAGGTATGTATGTACAACAACGAGGGGGGGAACAGGATATATTGTAGTTATGCATGTACAATGAGGGGGGAATAGGATATATTGTAGGTATGTATGTACAACAAGGGGGGAACAGGATATATTGTAGGTATGTATGTACAACAAGGGGGGAACAGGATATATTGTAGGTATGTATGTACAACAAGGGGGGAACAGGATATATTGTAGGTATGTATGTACAACAACGAGGGGGGAACAGGATATATTGTAGGTATGTATGTACAACAAGGGGGGAAGAGGATATATTGTAGGTATGTATGTACAACGAGGGGGGGAACAGGATATATTGTAGGTATGTATGTACAACAAGGGGGGAACATGATATATTGTAGTTATGTATGTACAACAAGGGGGGAACAGGATATATTGTAGGTATGTATGTACAACAACGAGGGGGGGAACAGGATATATTGTAGGTATGTATGTACAACAAGGGGGGAACAGGATATATTGTAGGTATGTATGTACAACGAGGGGGGAACAGGATATATTGTTGGTATGTATGTACAACAAGGGGGAACAGGATATATTGTTGGTATGTATGTACAACAAGGGAGGAACAGGATATATTGTAGGTATGTATGTACAAAAGGGGGGAACAGGATATATTGTAGGTATGTATGTACAACAAGGGGGGAACAAGATATATTGTAGGTATGTATGTACAACAATGGGGGAACAGGATATATTGTAGGTATGTATGTACAACAAGGGGGGAACAGGATATATTGTAGGTATGTATGTACAACAAGGGGGGAACAGGATATATTGTAGGTATGTATGTACAACAACGAGGGGGGGAACAGGATATATTGTAGGTATGTATGTACAACAAGGGGAGAACATGATATATTGTAGGTATGTATGTACAACGAGGGGGGAACAGGATATATTGTAGGTATGTATGTACAACAAGGGGGAAACAGGATATATTGTAGGTATGTATGTACAACAAGAGGGAACAGGATATATTGTAGGTATGTATGTACAACAAGGGGGGAACAGGATATATTGTAGGTATGTATGTACAACAAGGGGGAACAGGATATATTGTAGGTATGTATGTACAACAAGGGGGGAACAGGATATATTGTAGGTATGTTTGTACAACAACGAGGGGGGGAACAGGATATATTGTAGGTATGTATGTACAACAACGAGGGGGGGAACAGGATATATTGTAGGTATGTATGTACAACAAGAGGGAACAGGATATATTGTAGGTATGTATGTACAACGAGGGGGGAACAGGATATATTGTAGGTATGTATGTACAACAAGAGGGAACAGGATATATTGTAGGTATGTATGTACAACGAGGGGGGAACAGGATATATTGTAGGTATGTATGTACAACAATGAGGGGGGGAACAGGATATATTGTAGGTATGTATGTACAACAAGGGGGGAACAAGATATATTGTAGGTATGTATGTACAATGAGGGGGGAATAGGATATATTGTAGGTATGTATGTACAACAAGGGGGGAACAGGATATATTGTAGGTATGTATGTACAACAAGGGGGGAACAGGATATATTGTAGGTATGTATGTACAACAAGGGGGGAACAGGATATATTGTAGGTATGTATGTACAACAAGGGGGGAACAGGATATATAGTAGGTATGTATGTACAACAAGGGGGAACATGATATATTGTAGGTATGTATGTACAACAAGGGGGGGAACAGGATATATTGTAGGTATGTATGTACAACAAGGGGGGAACAAGATATATTGTAGGTATGTATGTACAATGAGGGGGGAATAGGATATATTGTAGGTATGTATGTACAACAAGGGGGGAACAGGATATATTGTAGGTATGTATGTACAACAAGGGGGGAACAGGATATATTGTAGGTATGTATGTACAACAAGGGGGGAACAGGATATATTGTAGGTATGTATGTACAAAGAGGGGGGAACAGGATATATTGTAGGTATGTATGTACAACAAGGGGGGAACAGGATATATTGTAAGTATGTATGTACAATGAGGGGGGAACAGGATATATTGTAGGTATGTATGTACAACAACGAGGGGGGAACAGGATATATTGTAGTTATGCATGTACAATGAGGGGGGAATAGGATATATTGTAGGTATGTATGTACAACAAGGGGGGAACAGGATATATTGTATGACAGTATGTACAACAAAGGGGGAACAGGATATATTGTAGGTATGTATGTACAACAACGAGGGGGGGAACAGGATATATTGTAGTTATGCATGTACAATGAGGGGGGAATAGGATATATTGTAGGTATGTATGTACAACAAGGGGGGAACAGGATATATTGTAGGTATGTATGTACAACAAGGGGGGAACAGGATATATTGTAGGTATGTATGTACAACAAGGGGGGAACAGGATATATTGTAGGTATGTATGTACAACAACGAGGGGGGAACAGGATATATTGTAGGTATGTATGTACAACAAGGGGGGAAGAGGATATATTGTAGGTATGTATGTACAACGAGGGGGGGAACAGGATATATTGTAGGTATGTATGTACAACAAGGGGGGAACATGATATATTGTAGTTATGTATGTACAACAAGGGGGGAACAGGATATATTGTAGGTATGTATGTACAACAACGAGGGGGGGAACAGGATATATTGTAGGTATGTATGTACAACAAGGGGGGAACAGGATATATTGTAGGTATGTATGTACAACGAGGGGGGAACAGGATATATTGTTGGTATGTATGTACAACAAGGGGGAACAGGATATATTGTTGGTATGTATGTACAACAAGGGAGGAACAGGATATATTGTAGGTATGTATGTACAAAAGGGGGGAACAGGATATATTGTAGGTATGTATGTACAACAAGGGGGGAACAAGATATATTGTAGGTATGTATGTACAACAATGGGGGAACAGGATATATTGTAGGTATGTATGTACAACAAGGGGGGAACAGGATATATTGTAGGTATGTATGTACAACAAGGGGGGAACAGGATATATTGTAGGTATGTATGTACAACAACGAGGGGGGGAACAGGATATATTGTAGGTATGTATGTACAACAAGGGGAGAACATGATATATTGTAGGTATGTATGTACAACGAGGGGGGAACAGGATATATTGTAGGTATGTATGTACAACAAGGGGGAAACAGGATATATTGTAGGTATGTATGTACAACAAGAGGGAACAGGATATATTGTAGGTATGTATGTACAACAAGGGGGGAACAGGATATATTGTAGGTATGTATGTACAACAAGGGGGAACAGGATATATTGTAGGTATGTATGTACAACAAGGGGGGAACAGGATATATTGTAGGTATGTTTGTACAACAACGAGGGGGGGAACAGGATATATTGTAGGTATGTATGTACAACAACGAGGGGGGGAACAGGATATATTGTAGGTATGTATGTACAACAAGAGGGAACAGGATATATTGTAGGTATGTATGTACAACGAGGGGGGAACAGGATATATTGTAGGTATGTATGTACAACAAGAGGGAACAGGATATATTGTAGGTATGTATGTACAACAAGGGGGGAACAAGATATATTGTAGGCATGTATGTACAATGAGGGGGGAATAGGATATATTGTAGGTATGTATGTACAACAAGGGGGGAACAGGATATATTGTAGGTATGTATGTACAACAAGGGGGGAACAGGATATATTGTAGGTATGTATGTACAACAAGGGGGGAACAGGATATATTGTAGGTATGTATGTACAAAGAGGGGGGAACAGGATATATTGTAGGTATGTATGTACAACAAGGGGGGAACAGGATATATTGTAAGTATGTATGTACAATGAGGGGGGAACAGGATATATTGTAGGTATGTATGTACAACAACGAGGGGGGAACAGGATATATTGTAGTTATGCATGTACAATGAGGGGGGAATAGGATATATTGTAGGTATGTATGTACAACAAGGGGGGAACAGGATATATTGTATGACAGTATGTACAACAAAGGGGGAACAGGATATATTGTAGGTATGTATGTACAACAACGAGGGGGGGAACAGGATATATTGTAGTTATGCATGTACAATGAGGGGGGAATAGGATATATTGTAGGTATGTATGTACAACAAGGGGGGAACAGGATATATTGTAGGTATGTATGTACAACAAGGGGGGAACAGGATATATTGTAGGTATGTATGTACAACAAGGGGGGAACAGGATATATTGTAGGTATGTATGTACAACAACGAGGGGGGAACAGGATATATTGTAGGTATGTATGTACAACAAGGGGGGAAGAGGATATATTGTAGGTATGTATGTACAACGAGGGGGGGAACAGGATATATTGTAGGTATGTATGTACAACAAGGGGGGAACATGATATATTGTAGTTATGTATGTACAACAAGGGGGGAACAGGATATATTGTAGGTATGTATGTACAACAACGAGGGGGGGAACAGGATATATTGTAGGTATGTATGTACAACAAGGGGGGAACAGGATATATTGTAGGTATGTATGTACAACGAGGGGGGAACAGGATATATTGTTGGTATGTATGTACAACAAGGGGGAACAGGATATATTGTTGGTATGTATGTACAACAAGGGAGGAACAGGATATATTGTAGGTATGTATGTACAAAAGGGGGGAACAGGATATATTGTAGGTATGTATGTACAACAAGGGGGGAACAAGATATATTGTAGGTATGTATGTACAACAATGGGGGAACAGGATATATTGTAGGTATGTATGTACAACAAGGGGGGAACAGGATATATTGTAGGTATGTATGTACAACAAGGGGGGAACAGGATATATTGTAGGTATGTATGTACAACAACGAGGGGGGGAACAGGATATATTGTAGGTATGTATGTACAACAAGGGGAGAACATGATATATTGTAGGTATGTATGTACAACGAGGGGGGAACAGGATATATTGTAGGTATGTATGTACAACAAGGGGGAAACAGGATATATTGTAGGTATGTATGTACAACAAGAGGGAACAGGATATATTGTAGGTATGTATGTACAACAAGGGGGGAACAGGATATATTGTAGGTATGTATGTACAACAAGGGGGAACAGGATATATTGTAGGTATGTATGTACAACAAGGGGGGAACAGGATATATTGTAGGTATGTTTGTACAACAACGAGGGGGGGAACAGGATATATTGTAGGTATGTATGTACAACAACGAGGGGGGGAACAGGATATATTGTAGGTATGTATGTACAACAAGAGGGAACAGGATATATTGTAGGTATGTATGTACAACGAGGGGGGAACAGGATATATTGTAGGTATGTATGTACAACAAGAGGGAACAGGATATATTGTAGGTATGTATGTACAACAAGGGGGGAACAGGATATATTGTAGGTATGTATGTACAACAAGGGGGAACAGGATATATTGTAGGTATGTATGTACAACGAGGGGGAACAGGATATATTGTAGGTATGTATGTACAACAAGGGGGAACAGGATATATTGTAGGTATGTATGTACAACAAGGGGGAACAGGATATATTGTAGGTATGTATGTACAACAAGGGGGGAACAGGATATATTGTAGGTATGTATGTACAACAAGGGGGGAACAAGATATATTGTAGGTATGTATGTACAATGAGGGGGGAATAGGATATATTGTAGGTATGTATGTACAACAAGGGGGGAACAGGATATATTGTAGGTATGTATGTACAACAAGGGGGGAACAGGATATATTGTAGGTATGTATGTACAACAAGGGGGGAACAGGATATATTGTAGGTATGTATGTACAAAGAGGGGGGAACAGGATATATTGTAGGTATGTATGTACAACAAGGGGGGAACAGGATATATTGTAAGTATGTATGTACAATGAGGGGGGAACAGGATATATTGTAGGTATGTATGTACAACAACGAGGGGGGGAACAGGATATATTGTAGTTATGCATGTACAATGAGGGGGGAATAGGATATATTGTAGGTATGTATGTACAACAAGGGGGGAACAGGATATATTGTATGACAGTATGTACAACAAAGGGGGAACAGGATATATTGTAGGTATGTATGTACAACAACGAGGGGGGGAACAGGATATATTGTAGTTATGCATGTACAATGAGGGGGGAATAGGATATATTGTAGGTATGTATGTACAACAAGGGGGGAACATGATATATTGTAGGTATGTATGTACAACAAGGGGGGAACAGGATATATTGTAGGTATGTATGTACAACAACGAGGGGGGGGAACAGGATATATTGTAGGTATGTATGTACAACAATGAGGGGGGAACAGGATATATTGTAGGTATGTATGTACAACAAGGGGGGAAGAGGATATATTGTAGGTATGTATGTACAACAAGGGGGGAAGAGGATATATTGTAGGTATGTATGTACAACGAGGGGGGGAACAGGATATATTGTAGTTATGCATGTACAATGAGGGGGGAATAGGATATATTGTAGGTATGTATGTACAACAAGGGGGGAACAGGATATATTGTATGACAGTATGTACAACAAAGGGGGAACAGGATATATTGTAGGTATGTATGTACAACAACGAGGGGGGGAACAGGATATATTGTAGTTATGCATGTACAATGAGGGGGGAATAGGATATATTGTAGGTATGTATGTACAACAAGGGGGGAACATGATATATTGTAGGTATGTATGTACAACAAGGGGGGAACAGGATATATTGTAGGTATGTATGTACAACAACGAGGGGGGGAACAGGATATATTGTAGGTATGTATGTACAACAAGGGGGGAACAGGATATATTGTAGGTATGTATGTACAACGAGGGGGGAACAGGATATATTGTAGGTATGTATGTACAACAAGGGGGAACAGGATATATTGTAGGTATGTATGTACAACAAGGGAGGAACAGGATATATTGTAGGTATGTATGTACAACAAGGGGGGAACAGGATATATTGTAGGTATGTATGTACAACAAGGGGGGAACAAGATATATTGTAGGTATGTATGTACAACAAGGGGGGAACAGGATATATTGTAGGTATGTATGTACAACAAGGGGGAACAGGATATATTGTAGGTATGTATGTACAACAAGGGGGGAACAGGATATATTGTAGGTATGTATGTACAACAACGAGGGGGGGAACAGGATATATTGTAGGTATGTATGTACAACAAGGGGAGAACATGATATATTGTAGGTATGTATGTACAACAATGAGGGGGGGAACAGGATATATTGTAGGTATGTATGTACAACAAGGGGGGAACAAGATATATTGTAGGTATGTATGTACAATGAGGGGGGAATAGGATATATTGTAGGTATGTATGTACAACAAGGGGGGAACAGGATATATTGTAGGTATGTATGTACAACAAGGGGGGAACAGGATATATTGTAGGTATGTATGTACAACGAGGGGGGAACATGATATATTGTAGGTATGTATGTACAACAAGGGGGGGAACATATTTTAGGTATGTATGTACAATGAGGGGGGAACAGGATATATTGTAGGTATGTATGTACAATGAGGGGGAACAGGATATATTGTAGGTATGTATGCACAAAGAGGGGGGAACAGGATATATTGTAGGTATGTATGTACAACAATGAGGGGGGGAACAGGATATATTGTAGGTATGTATGTTCAACAATGAGGGGGGGAACAGGATATATTGTAGGTATGTATGTACAACAAGGGGGGAACAAGATATATTGTAGGTATGTATGTACAATGAGGGGGGAATAGGATATATTGTAGGTATGTATGTACAACAAGGGGGGAACAGGATATATTGTAGGTATGTATGTACAACAAGGGGGGAACAGGATATATTGTAGGTATGTATGTACAACAAGGGGGGAACAGGATATATTGTAGGTATGTATGTACAACAAGGGGGGAACAGGATATATTGTAGGTATGTATGTACAAAGAGGGGGGAACAGGATATATTGTAGGTATGTATGTACAACAAGGGGGGAACAGGATATATTGTAAGTATGTATGTACAATGAGGGGGGAACAGGATATATTGTAGGTATGTATGTACAACAACGAGGGGGGAACAGGATATATTGTAGTTATGCATGTACAATGAGGGGGGAATAGGATATATTGTAGGTATGTATGTACAACAAGGGGGGAACAGGATATATTGTATGACAGTATGTACAACAAAGGGGGAACAGGATATATTGTAGGTATGTATGTACAACAACGAGGGGGGGAACAGGATATATTGTAGTTATGCATGTACAATTAGGGGGGAATAGGATATATTGTAGGTATGTATGTACAACAAGGGGGGAACAGGATATATTGTAGGTATGTATGTACAACAAGGGGGGAACAGGATATATTGTAGGTATGTATGTACAACAAGGGGGGAACAGGATATATTGTAGGTATGTATGTACAACAACGAGGGGGGAACAGGATATATTGTAGGTATGTATGTACAACAAGGGGGGAAGAGGATATATTGTAGGTATGTATGTACAACGAGGGGGGGAACAGGATATATTGTAGGTATGTATGTACAACAAGGGGGGAACATGATATATTGTAGTTATGTATGTACAACAAGGGGGGAACAGGATATATTGTAGGTATGTATGTACAACAACGAGGGGGGGAACAGGATATATTGTAGGTATGTATGTACAACAAGGGGGGAACAGGATATATTGTAGGTATGTATGTACAACGAGGGGGGAACAGGATATATTGTTGGTATGTATGTACAACAAGGGGGAACAGGATATATTGTTGGTATGTATGTACAACAAGGGAGGAACAGGATATATTGTAGGTATGTATGTACAACAAGGGGGGAACAGGATATATTGTAGGTATGTATGTACAACAAGGGGGGAACAAGATATATTGTAGGTATGTATGTACAACAATGGGGGAACAGGATATATTGTAGGTATGTATGTACAACAAGGGGGGAACAGGATATATTGTAGGTATGTATGTACAACAAGGGGGGAACAGGATATATTGTAGGTATGTATGTACAACAACGAGGGGGGGAACAGGATATATTGTAGGTATGTATGTACAACAAGGGGAGAACATGATATATTGTAGGTATGTATGTACAACGAGGGGGGAACAGGATATATTGTAGGTATGTATGTACAACAAGGGGGAAACAGGATATATTGTAGGTATGTATGTACAACAAGAGGGAACAGGATATATTGTAGGTATGTATGTACAACAAGGGGGGAACAGGATATATTGTAGGTATGTATGTACAACAAGGGGGAACAGGATATATTGTAGGTATGTATGTACAACAAGGGGGGAACAGGATATATTGTAGGTATGTTTGTACAACAACGAGGGGGGGAACAGGATATATTGTAGGTATGTATGTCCAACAATGAGGGGGGGAACAGGATATATTGTAGGTATGTATGTACAACAAGAGGGAACAGGATATATTGTAGGTATGTATGTACAACGAGGGGGGAACAGGATATATTGTAGGTATGTATGTACAACAAGAGGGAACAGGATATATTGTAGGTATGTATGTACAACGAGGGGGGAACAGGATATATTGTAGGTATGTATGTACAACAAGGGGGAACAGGATATATTGTAGGTATGTATGTACAACAAGGGGGGAACAGGATATATTGTAGGTATGTATGTACAACAAGGGGGGAACAAGATATATTGTAGGTATGTATGTACAATGAGGGGGGAATAGGATATATTGTAGGTATGTATGTACAACAAGGGGGGAACAGGATATATTGTAGGTATGTATGTACAACAAGGGGGGAACAGGATATATTGTAGGTATGTATGTACAACAAGGGGGGAACAGGATATATTGTAGGTATGTATGTACAACAAGGGGGGAACAGGATATATTGTAGGTATGTATGTACAACGAGGAGGGGAACAGGATATATTGTAGGTATGTATGTACAACAATGAGGGGGGGAACAGGATATATTGTAGTTATGTATGTACAACAAGGGGGGAACAGGATATATTGTAGGTATGTATGTACAACAAGGGGGGAACAGGATATATTGTAGGTATGTATGTACAACAATGAGGGGGGGAACAGGATATATTGTAGGTATGTATGTACAACAAGGGGGGAACAGGATATATTGTAGGTATGTATGTACAACGAGGGGGGAACAGGATATATTGTAGGTATGTATGTACAACAAGGGGGAACAGGATATATTGTTGGTATGTATGTACAACAAGGGAGGAACAGGATATATTGTAGGTATGTATGTACAACAAGGGGGGAACAGGATATATTGTAGGTATGTATGTACAACAAGGGGGGAACAAGATATATTGTAGGTATGTATGTACAACAAGGGGGGAACAGGATATATTGTAGGTATGTATGTACAACAAGAGGGAACAGGATATATTGTAGGTATGTATGTACAACAAGGGGGGAACAGGATATATTGTAGGTATGTATGTACAACAACGAGGGGGGGAACAGGATATATTGTAGGTATGTATGTACAACAAGGGGAGAACATGATATATTGTAGGTATGTATGTACAACGAGGGGGGAACAGGATATATTGTAGGTATGTATGTACAACAAGGGGGGAACAGGATATATTGTAGGTATGTATGTACAACGAGGGGGGAACATGATATATTGTAGGTATGTATGTACAACAAGGGGGGGGGAACATATTTTAGGTATGTATGTACAATGAGGGGGGAACAGGATATATTGTAGGTATGTATGTACAATGAGGGGGAACAGGATATATTGTAGGTATGTATGCACAAAGAGGGGAGAACAGGATATATTGTAGGTATGTATGTACAACAATGAGGGGGGAACAGGATATATTGTAGGTATGTATGTACAACAAGGGGGGAACAAGATATATTGTAGGTATGTATGTACAATGAGGGGGGAATAGGATATATTGTAGGTATGTATGTACAACAAGGGGGGAACAGGATATATTGTAGGTATGTATGTACAACAAGGGGGGAACAGGATATATTGTAGGTATGTATGTACAACAAGGGGGGAACAGGATATATAGTAGGTATGTATGTACAACAAGGGGGAACATGATATATTGTAGGTATGTATGTACAACAAGGGGGGAACAGGATATATTGTAGGTATGTATGTACAACAAGGGGGGAACAAGATATATTGTAGGTATGTATGTACAATGAGGGGGGAATAGGATATATTGTAGGTATGTATGTACAACAAGGGGGGAACAGGATATATTGTAGGTATGTATGTACAACAAGGGGGGAACAGGATATATTGTAGGTATGTATGTACAACAAGGGGGGAACAGGATATATTGTAGGTATGTATGTACAAAGAGGGGGGAACAGGATATATTGTAGGTATGTATGTACAACAAGGGGGGAACAGGATATATTGTAAGTATGTATGTACAATGAGGGGGGAACAGGATATATTGTAGGTATGTATGTACAACAACGAGGGGGGAACAGGATATATTGTAGTTATGCATGTACAATGAGGGGGGAATAGGATATATTGTAGGTATGTATGTACAACAAGGGGGGAACAGGATATATTGTATGACAGTATGTACAACAAAGGGGGAACAGGATATATTGTAGGTATGTATGTACAACAACGAGGGGGGGAACAGGATATATTGTAGTTATGCATGTACAATGAGGGGGGAATAGGATATATTGTAGGTATGTATGTACAACAAGGGGGGAACAGGATATATTGTAGGTATGTATGTACAACAAGGGGGGAACAGGATATATTGTAGGTATGTATGTACAACAACGAGGGGGGAACAGGATATATTGTAGGTATGTATGTACAACAAGGGGGGAAGAGGATATATTGTAGGTATGTATGTACAACGAGGGGGGGAACAGGATATATTGTAGGTATGTATGTACAACAAGGGGGGAACATGATATATTGTAGTTATGTATGTACAACAAGGGGGGAACAGGATATATTGTAGGTATGTATGTACAACAACGAGGGGGGGAACAGGATATATTGTAGGTATGTATGTACAACAAGGGGGGAACAGGATATATTGTATGACAGTATGTACAACAAAGGGGGAACAGGATATATTGTAGGTATGTATGTACAACAACGAGGGGGGGAACAGGATATATTGTAGTTATGCATGTACAATGAGGGGGGAATAGGATATATTGTAGGTATGTATGTACAACAAGGGGGGAACAGGATATATTGTAGGTATGTATGTACAACAAGGGGGGAACAGGATATATTGTAGGTATGTATGTACAACAACGAGGGGGGAACAGGATATATTGTAGGTATGTATGTACAACAAGGGGGGAAGAGGATATATTGTAGGTATGTATGTACAACGAGGGGGGGAACAGGATATATTGTAGGTATGTATGTACAACAAGGGGGGAACATGATATATTGTAGTTATGTATGTACAACAAGGGGGGAACAGGATATATTGTAGGTATGTATGTACAACAACGAGGGGGGGAACAGGATATATTGTAGGTATGTATGTACAACAAGGGGGGAACAGGATATATTGTAGGTATGTATGTACAACGAGGGGGGAACAGGATATATTGTTGGTATGTATGTACAACAAGGGGGAACAGGATATATTGTTGGTATGTATGTACAACAAGGGAGGAACAGGATATATTGTAGGTATGTATGTACAACAAGGGGGGAACAGGATATATTGTAGGTATGTATGTACAACAAGGGGGGAACAAGATATATTGTAGGTATGTATGTACAACAATGGGGGAACAGGATATATTGTAGGTATGTATGTACAACAAGGGGGGAACAGGATATATTGTAGGTATGTATGTACAACAAAGGGGGAACAGGATATATTGTAGGTATGTATGTACAACAACGAGGGGGGGAACAGGATATATTGTAGGTATGTATGTACAACAAGGGGAGAACATGATATATTGTAGGTATGTATGTACAACGAGGGGGGAACAGGATATATTGTAGGTATGTATGTACAACAAGGGGGGAACAGGATATATTGTAGGTATGTATGTACAACAAGAGGGAACAGGATATATTGTAGGTATGTATGTACAACAAGGGGGGAACAGGATATATTGTAGGTATGTATGTACAACAAGGGGGAACAGGATATATTGTAGGTATGTATGTACAACAAGGGGGGAACAGGATATATTGTAGGTATGTATGTACAACAACGAGGGGGGGAACAGGATATATTGTAGGTATGTATGTACAACAACGAGGGGGGGAACAGGATATATTGTAGGTATGTATGTACAACAAGAGGGAACAGGATATATTGTAGGTATGTATGTACAACGAGGGGGGAACAGGATATATTGTAGGTATGTATGTACAACAAGAGGGAACAGGATATATTGTAGGTATGTATGTACAACGAGGGGGGAACAGGATATATTGTAGGTATGTATGTACAACAAGGGGGAACAGGATATATTGTAGGTATGTATGTACAACAAGGGGGGAACAGGATATATTGTAGGTATGTATGTACAACAAGGGGGGAACAGGATATATTGTAGGTATGTATGTACAACAAGGGGGGAACAAGATATATTGTAGGTATGTATGTACAACAAGGGGGGAACAGGATATATTGTAGGTATGTATGTACAACAAGGGGGAACAGGATATATTGTAGGTATGTATGTACAACAAGGGGGGAACAGGATATATTGTAGGTATGTATGTACAGCAATGAGGGGGGGAACAGGATATATTGTAGGTATGTATGTACAACAAGGGGGGAACATGATATATTGTAGGTATGTATGTACAACAACGAGGGGGGGGGGAACAGGATATATTGTAGGTATGTATGTACAACAAGGGGGAACAGGATATATTGTAGGTATGTATGTACAACAAGGGGGAACAGGATATATTGTAGGTATGTATGTACAACAAGGGGGGAACAGGATATATTGTAGGTATGTATGTACAACAAGGGGGGAACAGGATATATTGTAGGTATGTATGTACAACAAGGGGGAACAGGATATATTGTAGGTATGTATGTACAACAAGGGGGAACAAGATATATTGTAGGTATGTATGTACAACAAGGGGGGAACATGATATATTGTAGGTATGTATGTACAACAAGGGGGGAACAAGATATATTGTAGGTATGTATGTACAACAAGGGGGGAACAGGATATATTGTAGGTATGTATGTACAACAAGGGGGAACAGGATATATTGTAGGTATGTATTTACAACAAGGGGGGAACAGGATATATTGTAGGTATGTATGTACAACAATGAGGGGGGAACAGGATATATTGTAGGTATGTATGTACAACAAGAGGGAACAGGATATATTGTAGGTATGTATGTACAACGAGGGGGGGAACAGGATATATTGTAGGTATGTATGTACAACAAGAGGGAACAGGATATATTGTAGGTATGTATGTACAACAAGGGGGGAACAGGATATATTGTAGGTATGTATGTACAACAACGAGGGGGGGGAACAGGATATATTGTAGGTATGTATGTACAACAAGGGGGGAACAGGATATATTGTAGGTATGTATGTACAACGAGGGGGGAACAGGATATATTGTAGGTATGTATGTACAACAAGGGGGAACAGGATATATTGTTGGTATGTATGTACAACAAGGGAGGAACAGGATATATTGTAGGTATGTATGTACAACAAGGGGGGAACAGGATATATTGTAGGTATGTATGTACAACAAGGGGGGAACAAGATATATTGTAGGTATGTATGTACAACAAGGGGGGAACAGGATATATTGTAGGTATGTATGTACAACAAGGGGGAACAGGATATATTGTAGGTATGTATGTACAACAAGGGGGGAACAGGATATATTGTAGGTATGTATGTACAACAAGGGGGGAACAGGGTATATTGTAGGTATGTATGTACAACGAGGGGGGAACAGGATATATTGTAGGTATGTATGTATGTACAACAAGGGAGGAACAGGATATATTGTAGGTATGTATGTACAACAAGGGGGGAACAGGATATATTGTAGGTATGTATGTACAACGAGGGGGGAACAGGATATATTGTAGGTATGTATGTACAACAAGGGGGGAACAGGATATATTGTAGGTATGTATGTACAACAAGGGGGAACAGGATATATTGTAGGTATGTATGTACAAAGAGGTGGGAACATGATATATTGTAGGTATGTATGTACAACAAGGGGGGAACAGGATATATTGTAGGTATGTATGTACAATGAGGGGGGAATAGGATATATTGTAGGTATGTATGTACAACAAGGGGGGAACAGGATATATTGTAGGTATGTATGTACAACAAGGGGGGAACAGGATATATTGTAGGTATGTATGTACAACAAGGGAGGAACAGGATATATTGTAGGTATGTATGTACAAGAATAATGTATCACTTTGAAAATATAGAAAATAATTTTTGTTGGGTTTTTTTTAAATTCTGAAATAAATTTCCACTATGGAAATCTACTTGTCGGCTGAAATGTTTGTTAAATAGTGTGGTAGACGGGGAACGAAATTTTTGACTTTAATGTACCCACTGAACATATACCTAAATTATATATCATTGGAAAGAAGAATTCATACTCTAAACGGGAACTGGTTGCATTTCCTTAAAAAGGGAGAAAATCGTTCTACCAAAAATTTTAAGAAAATATATGAGTTATAACTTTTAGGTTGCTCCCCTTGAATTCAGTTCCCACAAAGGGATGAAATTATCGTTTTTGCAAAATTTGTATACACTATTAAGTCTTTCATATAGACTAAGGTTTAGTTCTGAAAAAAATGTGTATTTTTGTAGGTTTTGATGACATAGTCAGTTTCCTTAACATTTTTAATGTCGCCAATAGGGACCTGACATTGACCTTTGTATGGAAACGTCTTGACCCAAATGTGCTTTTAATAGTTGATGATAACATTGATACTATTTTTTACAGCGAAATTTAACTTCTATTTCACAAATTAAAAATTCTCTGGCGTATAGAAAAAGGGGGGTGGGTGTCCTTCACTAGTACATAAACATCATTGTTCTTGTTCCTGTCACTGATATGACTGTGTGGTATTCTTAATCAATGTTTTTGCTCCGTGTTCGTTACAACGAATGCTGTATGACCTAAAGAGGTCCTAAGACACCAAGATAAGCATATAAGTCGATAGCAACACATTTATGTTAGTCAGTATAAATAGGACTATCCTGGTTCAAATCAAATGACAGAACAACATCGCTATCTAACTACAAAATGACTATTGTGGATTTGTCACGACATTACATGGCAGATAATTTTGTCCACAACAACAAAGCCTTGTAAAAATCTACTAAATTTCAGACATCATGACCATCGTCTTCCAGAAAGGTAACATTCTTTGTTATGGCATTTTTACACATGTCGCTACCATAATGTAATGTTACTTTATCAATACTAAAAATGTACGGAAAACACAAAATAAATTTGCTAAAAGAGAAAACTTGTCTTATTTTCCACCAAAATAAGGGGTATTTTGAGAGGCTAGTTATATTAAATCAGACGAGAATTAACTGTTCTTTTTCATCTATTGATACAATTAGATGTCTGTTTAATTGTGTAATATATCTTTTTTATCGATAAACGATCACGTGTTATAAATATGAAATTTTATATTCACCTGGTCAACTATGTATCAGTTGGGTACCTTCGGAAAACCAAAATTTCCAAGAAAAGTTGTCTTACAATTTTTTCACGACCTTAATTTGAAAATATAGACATTTTTCTATCGAATGAGCTTTATAAGTTTTATGAATATCCAAATGTTATTTCGGTACATTAAACTCCAAATTTATGCATCTTTTCAGTCATCATCTACACTACTAAAATATGTATATAACTTTTATATAATTAAACACAACGGTGTAATAGTTAGCATGCTCACCAATCAGGTGTGGTAGATCATGGGTTCAAGGACTATAACATTGGTATTAAACACAACGGTGTAATAGTTAGCATGCTCACCAATCAGGTGTGGTAGATCGTGGGTTCAAGGACTATAACATTGGTATTAAACACAACGGTGTAATAGTTAGCATGCTCACCAATCAGGTGTGGTAGATCGTGGGTTCAAGGACTATAACATTGGTATTAAACACAACGGTGTAATAGTTAGCATGCTCACCAATCAGGTGTGGTAGATCGTGGGTTCAAGGAATATAACATTGGTATTAAACACAACGGTGTAATAGTTAGCATGCTCACCAATCAGGTGTGGTAGATCGTGGGTTCAAGGACTATAACATTGGTATTAAACACAACGGTGTAATAGTTAGCATGCTGACCAATCAGGTGTGGTAGATCGTGGGTTCAAGGACTATAACATTGGTATTAAACACAACGGTGTAATAGTTAGCATGCTGACCAATCAGGTGTGGTAGATCGTGGGTTCAAGGACTATAACATTGGTATTAAACACAACGGTGTAATAGTTAGCATGCTGACCAATCAGGTGTGGTAGATCGTGGGTTCAAGGACTATAACATTGGTATTAAACACAACGGTGTAATAGTTAGCATGCTGACCAATCAGGTGTGGTAGATCGTGGGTTCAAGGACTATAACATTGGTATTAAACACAACGGTGTAATAGTTAGCATGCTGACCAATCAGGTGTGGTAGATCGTGGGTTCAAGGACATTGGTATTTGCTGCTTCTCCACTAAGAACACAGTATTAAGGCTCAGAGATCTGTCTAGAAAACCACTATTGAGCACAAGCCCTAGAATATTACATAATATTTTACGTTTTTTTTCCCTTGATTTTAGATAACATTGTTTCTGAGAATCAGTGGGGCGGTATAGATATAAGGCATGGTGGTGACCCAGTTATAGCTCAGAATGTCATCTGTAATGGTCTATCTGATGGTGTAGTGATCGGTGAGAAGGGCAAAGGAAGTATAGAAAATAATGTTATTTCAGGTTAGTACATGTAATGTGACCTAAATATATTGATTTTTACATTTGTATGACCTACTTTTGTTGATTCTTACATAAGTCTGACCTATATTAGTTGATTCTTAAATTTAGCTTGACCTAAATGTGTTGATTCTTACGTTTAATTAAGTCTCCCAAACAACGTTTGGAGACTTATTGTTTTTGCTCCGTTTCTTATTATTATTATTATTATTATTATTATTATTATTATTATTATTATTCTCATCCTTTCTTTCTTTCCGTGGCACATGAACTTGTCAACGGCATATCTCAGGAACTACTGGACAGAATTTCATGAAACTTGGTGGAGTTATAGATATATAGGATCTAACACCAGGAGAGGTGCAAGATAGTAAAATCTGAGACACCCGAGAGTACGATTTAAATCTTGCCCGAGGGTGTCACAGATTTTACTATCTTGCACCTTTCACAGTGTTTGACTCTTTTTCTCACCCCTTTCTACCGTGTTAATGTTTGTTTACTTTTTGTGTAGTTTGGTGCATTAATTTGCGAACCGCATTACAGGACCAAAATGCCACGTAATAAAATAAAACAAGATTTTCATTTTACTATTTTAAAAGGGTTCAAAATAATAAAGTTAACAATTTGTGATAGATTCTACAATAAAAAAAAATCCGGCACCTTTTACAGTGTTTGACTCTTTTTCTCATCTTTTTATCGTGTCAATATTTGTTTACTTTGAGAAAATATAGAGTGCTCTCCCTTGTTAGTAACTAACGTAAATTAAAAAAAAATTACCTCCCTTTGACCAACGTCAAGTAACCTTTTTAGACCACTCCGAATTAATTTCTAGTTCTTCGGACAACCATACGAAAAATATGGTAGCGAGCGAGCGAATTTTTTTTTTTCAAATTTGGGTTTTTTGGAGGGGAAGCATTTTTCAACAAGCGAGTGATATTTTTTTTTTTTAATTTAACAAGTGTGGACACAGAAATGTGCTGTCCAAAAGGCAAGTGTGGATGTCAATATTTCATATTATTAACTTTGAAAACAAAAAATTTCATGGACACAGGGATCCTGGATTTTTTTTGATAAAAAGCAAATCTGGATTATTATTTTTGCTTAAAGTCGGGTTCTGTTTTTATTTCAAATTTTCATCATAGCCCCCCTCCCCCTCCTAAGGGATATAAAAAAAATTGTATCATTAATAATAAATTAATAAATAATAAATTCAGATTTTCTATTCAAAATAAATCTCATTTACAAAACCACTGATATTTGTTCAATTTTTAACGCTGATTTATGCTTTAGTCGCAACAAATATTTATTTTTCTCTTTAAACTGTCGAAACATAACATTTATTTAACTGTAAAATTCACAAATAAAATTCACCCCCCTCCCCCCTTTTTCCCTTTTTTCTTGTTTAAATCAATGATCAACAATATTTCAGAATCAAACAAATGAATAAATATAACATAGATTTCATTTACATGCATCTTTTTACCATGCGGAGTCAGTGTGTTTTAAATCGGTCATCCAACTGATCAGGACGCTTATTATTCTTGTCCAAGATAAAAATACATCGCTAAAATTACCTGTGGGTGTTTCTCCACTTCAACTCGTAAATTTACATAGAAATTGGAGATATTTCATCATAAAACTTAACACATGGTTTTGCCCATCATATTTCTTGAAGACAAATATAAAATTTTATTGCATTTATCAATATTTTATGAGTATCAACAGTTTTTTCAACACCGTATCTGTTTCTCGATACAGCCGCCCGATTACAGTGACCCGTGACCCACATTAGCACGTCTACCAGTTTTTTTTTAATAATGTTGTTTAAAAAAATAAAATCTGGCCAAAGATAAAAAAATTGAGCGAGCGATTAGAATTTTGTGGATACAAGTCTCATAGATTAGTGCATGTAGTTTTCTTTAATTGCAGGATCCTAAAGTTACATAGAAATGCAGGTATAATTGTCATGAATGAAGTCAATGTCTTTTAATAAACATCTTGGCACTTGAGTGTACAGTATGATACAGGAAACCCATAGGGGATAGTGTACTTATCTTATCATTTCCAATGACTGTGGGCATCTAAATGTGTAAAATGTGTTCGTATTACGTATTCCTAGCCCACAGTGTAACATTAAAATGCCCACAGTCATTGTAAATGATAAGATTATAATTATACAAAAAATGTAAATTGGAACGAGACATGACTTTGTATGGTGATAACTGGTTGTACGAAGAAGCTTCTTTGAAAAAATCAGGGTCGTCCTTGCTGAATTCAGCGAGAAAACAATGATGTCAATGTTTACGCAACATCAAAATCAAGTTTAAGT
Organism: Bathymodiolus brooksi; assembly: GCA_963680875.1. NCBI lineage: Eukaryota > Metazoa > Mollusca > Bivalvia > Mytilida > Modiolidae > Bathymodiolus > Bathymodiolus brooksi. Next base: position 7,078,351 of record OY804583.1, on the reverse strand, counting down.
GTAAAAAAAGGATATTTCCGTTCAACAGATATGTTTTAAATTTTCCTGGCGTATAAAGGTATTATATCAGCGGGTGTCTGTAATTTTTTGTCTTCATTAGCAATGTTTACTACCACATATAAACATAAAAACTTACATTGAACCTTTCCGGTTTTGACAGTCGATGATCGGAAATGGTAACGTGCCCACAAACTTTACGTAAACACGTCAGTTGCGCCGCAAAGGTACCCATACTGTGATAATATATTTATAAAATACATTGTATTTTTATTGTGAAATACATTTAAAATACTGCCAAGACACGGATGCATATCTATAAATCAACAGTTTAATTCAACAATGGAAAACAAATTTTACGGGAATAAGGGCATGTAGCTTGTCTTAAGGAGCCGGAGTAAGATAGAAAAATCTTTTTCACCGAAATTAACGCACTACTTTATCCAAGGGGTGAGAAATATGTTTCTAGTTGGTCCTAAAGTTTTCAGCTTTGTGGTAAAGGGGGTCAAAGTCATATTTTGAGGTGTTCAAAGGGGGTGGTGGTTAATATAGAATCCTATGGGAAAGTTGAAATTTCGTACATTAATGTTGATAACTTCTAAATGGATAATGATAGAGACATAACATTTGACATAGTGATAAGTCACCATTAGAGGAGCAATTCTGCGTTTTCAAAGTTTTCGAGATGTCTGCCATTTTTAAAATGGCTGCCAAAACACGGCATAAAAAATGGGCGGTAAAAATTCAACATTGTCCGATATCATAAAAAATTGATATTTGGGTAGATAATGATGTCCTGAATTGATTCCCGACATTGAAAAATTTCTACCGATCGCCATTTTCAAAATGGCCACCACAATACAGCAAAAATTCAACATTGTCCGATATCATCTAAATTTGATATATGGGTAGATTACGATGTCCCGAATTTATTCCAGACATTGAAAAATTTCTAGCTGTCGCCATTTTCAAAATGGCCGCCACAATACCGCACAAATTCAACATTGTCCAATTTCAACGACATTTCATGTGGGTAGATTATGATGTCCCGAATTTATTCCCGATATTGAAAAATTTCTAGCAGTCGCCATTTTCAAAATGGCCGCAAAAATTCCACATTGTCCAATATCATCAAAATTTGATATGTGGGTAGATAATGATGTCCCGATTTCAACGACATTTCATATGTAGGTAGATTATGATGTCCCGAATTGATTCCTGACATCGAAAAATTTCTACCGGTCTCCATTTTCAAAATGGTCACCACAATACCACAAAAATTTAACATTGTTCAATTTCAAAGGTAGCTTTTGATTTATGTGTAAACCTGTTGTCAGTGGCCGGTTTGGGAGACTTGAGACTTCATAATTGTTAGATTATAATCATATCTTGTTTGACATAATATAATCACAACTACAACATATTTGATCACTTAAACTAATTATGTCTCCCTTCGAACGAAGGGAGAAATATTGTTTTAGTCTGATTTTTTCTTCCGCTTCTTCTGCTTCTTCTCAGCGAAGCTCTGTCCGGACCATAACTTGTTTGTCTTTCCAGATAGGTCAATTATATTTGGTATATGGGTGCATGACCATAAGGCGGTGTGTCACATACCATAATGACCTTCGTGGGACCTTGACCTTTGACCTCAAGGTCAAATAATTGTTTTTTAAATAGTATTTTCTTGTCCGAGCCATAACATTTTTGTCTTTCGAGATAGGTCAATGATATTTGGTATGTGGGTGCATGACCATAAGGCGGTGTGTCGCATACCATAATGACCTTCGTGGGACCTTGACCTTTGACCTCAAGGTCAAATAATTGTTTTTTAAATAGTATCATTCAACTCATAATATGTAACTTATTATTGTACAGATGGCCGCATTAAGGGGAGACATAAGTTTTAGGTATCTAAAACAGTTCTTCCTAGTTACATTTAAAATCATTAGATTTCCTGCAAAGTGTCAATTTATTCGCTACTCTTGATTTGAAAAGCTGTACAGTCAGCAAAAAAGTCGGTGTGATATTTGAAGGATAAGGGTTATGGTGTTTAATGCCACTTTCAACAATATTTCAGTTATATCGTGACGATCGGTTTTATTGGTGGAGGAAACCAGAGAAAACAACCGACCTGCCACAACTCACTGACAAACGTTATCACATAATATTGTATTGAGTACACCTCTCTATGAGCAGGATTTGTTAAAGGATTTGAAGGAAATATATTTATATATATATTTTTAATTTAGGTAATTCTGGTTGTGGAGTATGGGTTACAACAGCATGTCAACCAATGATTCATGGCAACCAAATAAACAATAATGGAGACAATGGCATCACTTTTGTCAATAAAACTGTAAGTAACCATGGCAACCAAATAAACAATAATGGAGACAATGGCAACACTTTTGTCTATAAAACTGTAAGTAACTATGGAAACCAAATTAACAATAATGGAGACAATAGCATCACTTTTGTCAATAAAACTGTAAGTATGTATGGAAACTAAATAAACAATAATGGAGACAATGGCATCACTTTTTCAATAAAACTGTAAGTAACCATGGAAACCAAATAAACAATAATGGAGACAAAGGCATCACTTTTGTTAATAAAACTGTAAGTAACCAACGAAACCAGACAAACAATATTGGAAACAATGAAATCACTTTTCTTGTATGTAACTATGGAAACCAGACAAACAATATTTGAAACAATGAAATCACTTTTCTTGTATGTAACTATGTAAAGCAAATAATCAATATTGGAGTTTATTTCACTATCTATACTTACCTGCATCAACTTTTTGCAATGTTCTCGGGTCGTCTTCAGCATTTGCCTGAATTCAAATTTCCCACCCCAACAACCCATCAGTTATCTCCCTTAAAATACAAGCCTCGCTTTCAATTTTTTCGGGCAGCCATGCTATGTCTTCAGCAAAATGGTCCTGATATTTTACAACTATTTTGGAGTATATTAAATGATTTTTAGTTGAGAAAATACGTTTTTTTTCTGAAGCAGAAACCTTTATTTACCCTTTTTATCGTTTATTTTATTTGGATTACGTATATATTACGTGATGTCAGCGGATTTCAAACTTTGTATAAAGTGTGATAAATTGGTTAATATTTTGGATGATCATGATGATTGTTACCGTCATCGAGTTTGTAATAGTGAATTACCGTGCGAGATTTGTAAATCTTGGACATCGGAAAAACGTCAGTCGGTGGAACGTATGATTGACAAAGCTCATTTGGCGGCTACCAAGAAACAGTCGAGATCGACTGATGTTGAGACTTGTCCTTCAAGTTCAACTTCAAGTCCTCTTACGGGGACATGACAATTTGTTGCTTCAAGCCTTCTTACGAGGGCCGACAACCAAAACAATCAAAGTCTTCTTACGGGGACAGTAACCACACAAAGTCCTCTTACGGGGACAGGAGCCATACAAAGTCCTCTTGTGGGGACAGGGACCTTCCAAAGTAACTCTCCTGTAGGGGTTGGCAGTGTCCATGATATTCACGCATCTAATATCGACATTAATGCTCAGGCACGAACTGAAATGTCGTCTAATCCATTTATGTGGATGTTTAATATGCCAAATCAACAAGACTTTTGGAAAGATTTTGTAGACAAGAGAGTTCAAGAGGCCCTTAATCCTACCCTCTTGAGGTCTGCAGCAACGTCTGCCACTTTTATCTCAAATACTACAACCTCTGTATCCACTAGTGTGTCATGTACTGCAAACACGACTACGTCAACTTTCTCAAATGTCAGACGTAGGTTTGACAAGTTCTCCAATAATAATGATTATGAGGATGTCTCGGAAGACGAGTCCGAGTTTTCAGTTTTGGCTCGTAACCAGTCCAAGAGTGATAATGGGGATAATGAAAATCCAGACCAGAGTTCAGTGGCTGGTACTTGCTCAGACCAAGTTTTGTAGATCATGCAGATATTAACAATAATTTTGGCTACACTAACCTTATGTGTAAAGTAGCATCAGAACTTGGTATCACGGTTGATAGTGAAAAATCACAGGAGGTCCAGTACCAATCTGTCTCGGATCACTTGTCATGCGACAAGCAAAATAACTCCTCACCAAGATGTAGGCTTCCCTTAGATGGGGTTGTCTTGAATGCTTTACATTCAGTCGATAAGGAATTTGTGAATAAAGGTACCCTACGTACTTTCAAAGCCTCAGATGATGAGAAATTCCAGATTAGTAGTGATCATTTCAATCAATTCTGTACCCCTCCTCATTTAGATGAAAATGCAGAGGAAGGTTTGACAAGTTGCAATGTACAACATGGTCAGAATAAAAACTTTGGATCTAAAAAATCACATTTTCATTTTAAAGAACAGGGAATTGTTTTTACAAAACATAGAATTAAAAAAGATTGATTCTCAGTCTAGGCTTTTGTTGTGCCAAATATCACATGGTGTCTTGCTAACTTCGTATATTGCCAAGGTTAATATTGATGATGATCGACTTGATGCATTAAAGGCTTTGCTTCAAGTTTTCAAAGCAATGTCTGATGTTACTGCTCGTATTGCAGTTAATTCTGTGAAATGTAGACGAATCTTGCATATTAAGGAGATGTCCTTTAAGAATAAGTCTACAGAAAACAAACTGAAACAATTATCTACCCTTGGTCCTAATTTATTTGCCGGCAAATTTTTTGATTTGCTTCATGACAGTGCTGAAAATATCCGTGATGCAAAGGAGACTCAGCATCTAAAAAAAATAAAAGTCGTTGACAAACAAGAGTCTAAGCCCTCAAACTTACATGTAGGGGCTAAACGCAAGGTTGTGGATGGTGATTACTCAGCTGACTGCTAAAAGATTCAAGTCCTCTGGTCCACATCAAAAACACAAATCAAACAACCAGGACAGAAGGGGTCAAAGTTCAGTTTCTGACTCCTTTTAAAAAAAGGGACCACGACAGCTGGGGTTTCGTCCCCAGAAGTAAAAAGATTAATAAGTTATGTACAGTTAGCCCAGGATCAAACCCAGGTAGGGTGTCATGTACAGAATTTTGTCGACAAATGGAAGCAGGTAACTTCCGATCCCTGGGTGTTGAAAATAGTAGAGGAAGGGTTGCGTCTAAAATTTGTAAGCAAACCTCCAAAGTCCGGAGTGTGGACAACAAATTTGTTAAATATTGTACATATGTCAAATATTTTAGAAGAGGTAAAAAAATTATTAGGAAAAGGTGCTATAGAATTAGTACCACCAGGTCAGGAAGGCCAGGGTTTTTACAGCACCTTTTTCATTGTTCCAAAAAAAAGATGGAGGTCTCCGTCCAATATTAAACTTGAAACCTCTCAATGTATACGTGGAAAAATCTCATTTCAAGATGGAAACACTAAGATCAATCATTCAAGCCCTCCATGTGGGGGAGTGGGGGTCCACCTTAGATCTGCGAGATGCATACCTACAAATTCCCATGTTTCCACCTCACAGGAAGTATCTGAGGTTTTTTGTACAGGGAGTTCATTACCAATTTCGAGCCATGCCCTTCGGCATCTCAGTTGCACCAAGGGTTTTTACCAAACTAATGGCCGCAGTAGGTGGGCATCTCCGCAGCCAACAAATTCACATTTTTATGTATCTGGACGATTGGCTAGTCAAAAATCAGATTCGAGAATTGTTACTTCATCAATTAAATCAAACAATACAACTTCTGGTAGATCTAGGATTGATAATCAATTTAGACAAATGCCATTTAGTGCCTTCACAGATAATTACCTATCTGGGTGCAGTTTTCAACCTGAACAAGGGGTTAGTTCTCCCCTCCGAGAACAGGTTTTTGGCAATCAACCAAGCAATTGCAGATATAATCTACAACCGCCAATGTCCAGCTTCCCATTTTTTACGACTGTTGGGACTCATGGCTTCATGCATAGATACAGTTCCATATGGCCGTTTACATATGCGCCCTATCCAAATATACCTTCTTTATTTCTGGCGCCCACATATAGATGGACTACATTTCAAAATTCCAGTTTTCCCCATACTAGCAACACACTTAATGTGGTGGCAACAAGAGAGGAATATTTTCAGAGGGGTACCCCTGCAGGGATATCCACACAACAAAGTTCTGTGGACAGATGCATTCAAGTGGGGTTGGGGTGCACACTTGGGCACTCATCAGGTGGCAGGTCAGTGGACGAAGGAATTGATCAATCATCATATCAATTGGCTAGAGATGAGAGCTGTATGGAATGCTTTGATAGAGTTTCAGGAGGAAATTCAGGGAGAGAATCTGCTTATCAGATGCGACAATGCCACAGTAGTGGCATATATAAACAAGCAAGGAGGAACCAAATCAATACCACTTTGTCTTCTTTTATGGGACATGATGCAGTGGTGTTTAAAACACAACATTCACATCCATGCAGCTCATATTCCAGGGAAAAAGAATTGTCTTGCAGAATGGAGATTATGATATTAATTTTCTTATATATAACCATGGAAACCAAATAAACAATAATGGAGATTATGATATCAATTTTGTTAAACCACTCCTCTGACAAACCGAAAAAGCAGTAATGGTTGACAATAGACCCCAACCTCAACAATATGAATCTCTCACCACCAGCAAACTCAAAAACAATAATGGGAGACAACTCAATCATGAACCATTCCTGTCAAACAGTAATGGTTGACAATAGACCCCAACCTCAACAATATGAATCTCTCCACCTGCAAACTCAAAAACAATAATCACAACAACATGAACCACTCCTGTCAAACAGCAATGGCTGACAGCACAACAACAACATGAACCATTCCTGTCAAACAGCAATGGCTGACAGCACAACAACAACATGAACCATTCCTGTCAAACAGTAATGGCTGACAGCACAACAACAACATGAACTACTCCTGTCAAACAGTAATGGCTGACAGCACAACAACAACATGAACCATTCCTGTCAAACAGCAATGGCTGACAGCACAACAACATTAATCACTATTTTGACTAGTATATATGTTTCATTGGCATTTTAAATACATTGAAATATAAAATCTATGAAATTGATTTCCCACAAATAAATAATGATTTTACAGTATTTAGCAAATTATTTCATGTTTTTTATAACAAAGTGGAAATAATAAATGTGATTTCACAAATTATTTCAGGATCTTTCTCACGAAGGGGAGACAATCAATGTAGACATTGGAGAGATTGCCAGTCAGCGTAGTATACAGATGTGGCAATATTTTAATGATGAACAGCCTCCTCCTCGTAGAACTTGTACCAGAGCGACCGTGGAATATAACAGCATATATCACAATAATGGTAAGGAAGTTGGTGAGGTGCCCCCCAGGGTTATTGTGCTCACCTTAAGAGTGATAGATTGTGGGTTCAAACCCCAGCTGGGTCAAACCAATGACTATGAAATTGGTATTAGTTGCCTCTCTGCTTTGAGGGTAAACTTGTTGACTTGGATTCAGGATAATGTAACAGAGTGGAGTGACATGTCTCTTCACAGATTGTTGTTTCAGAGAGCGGACATCGTCATCAACTTGTTCTTGCCATGATGTAGTTGGAAAATCACTCACTCACCCAAGGACATTTTAAATCTAAAGAATGTCATTCATTGTTCCTTTTGCCATGGGATGTTATTGTTGTGGAATTGTTGTATGTATATACATGGTACTATATAAATACATGGAATCATGTCCGTAATTTTTCCGTCAATATATTTGTGCGAAGTAATTAAAATATATTGACAATTTTATCACGACATTGTTTACATAGTCAGCAAAGGACGTCATATTAAAATTCATAATAACTTTATCTTTTATAAGATATGTTACATAATAACTTTATCATGTATAAGATATGTTACATAATAACTTTTTCTTGTATAAGATATGTTACATAATAACTTTATCTTGTATAAGATATGTTACATAATAACTTTATCTTGTATAAGATATGTTACATAATAACTTTATCTTGTATAAGATATGTTACATAATAACTTTATCTTGTATAAGATATGTTACATAATAACTTTATCTTGTATAAGATATGTTACATAATAACTTTATCTTGTATAAGATATGTTACATGATAACTTTATCTTGTATAAGATATGTTACATAATAACTTTATCTTGTATAAGATATGTTATATAATAACTTTATCTTGTATAAGGTATGTTACATAATAACTTTATCTTGTATAAGATATGTTACATAATAACTTTATCTTGTATAAGATATGTTACATAATAACTTTATCTTGTATAAGATATGTTACATAATAACTTTATCTTGTATAAGATGTGTTACATAATAACTTTATCTTGTATAAGATATGTTACATAATAACTTTATCTTATATAAGATATGTTACATGATAACTTTATCTTGTATAAGATATGTTACATAATAACTTTATCTTGTATAAGATATGTTACATAATAACTTTATCTTGTATAAGATATGTTACATAATAACTTTATCTTGTATAAGATATGTTACATAATAACTTTATCTTGTATAAGATGTGTTACATAATAACTTTATCTTGTTACATAATAACTTTATCTTATATAAGATATGTTACATGATAACTTTATCTTGTATAAGATATGTTACATGATAACTTTATCTTGTATAAGATATGTTACATAATAACTTTATCTTGTATAAGATATGTTACATAATAACTTTATCTTATATAAGATATGTTACATAATAACTTTATCTTGTATAAGATATGTTACATAATAACTTTATCTTGTATAAGATGTGTTACATAATAACTTTATCTTGTATAAGATATGTTACATAATAACTTTATCTTGTATAAGATATGTTACATAATAACTTTATCTTGTATAAGATATGTTACATAATAACTTTATCTTGTATAAGATATGTTACATAATAACTTTATCTTGTATAAGATATGTTACATAATAACTTTATCTTATATAAGATATGTTACATAATAACTTTATCTTGTATAAGATATGTTACATAATAACTTTATCTTGTATAAGATATGTTACATAATAACTTTATCTTGTATAAGATATGTTACATAATAACTTTATCTTGTATAAGATATGTTACATAATAACTTTATCTTGTATAAGATATGTTACATAATAACTTTATCTTGTATAAGATATGTTACATAATAACTTTATCTTGTATAAGATATGTTACATAATAACTTTATCTTGTATAAGATATGTTACATAATAACTTTATCTTGTATAAGATATGTTACATAATAACTTTATCTTATATAAGATATGTTACATAATAACTTTATCTTGTATAAGATATGTTACATAATAACTTTATCTTGTATAAGATATGTTACATAATAACAATTTTTATTGAGAGAAGTGACGCTGTATAAAATTGAAATATCGTCATAGCAAAATCATGTCTGATTTCACTCATTTGCTCATTTGGCATTAAACAACAATCACTCACTCTGTTCTGTTTCAGGTTGTGGATTAAAAAGTCAGTTTGGTGATGAGTTAATTATACAATGTAATGCTGTACATGGCAACAGACGTGACGGAATTCTCCTCAACCAGAATTCACCCGTACTGGTGAAAAACAACAGTATAACGTGTAACAGTGGCAATGGTATTATTACTGATAACCAGGGAAAGGTGAGAGGAAAAACGTGATCAGTGATCAGTTAAAGTTTATCTACGTTTTATTACTATCACTGGGTCGATACCTCTGCTGGTGAACTATTAGTCCCCGAGGGTATCATCCGCCCAGTAGTCAGTGTTTCTATCATTGGGTCAATACCTCTGTTGGTGGACTATTAGTCCCCGAGGGTATCATCCACCCAGTAGTCAGTGCTTCGGTACTCACATGTTTTATTACTATCACTGGGTATCATCCACCCAGTAGTCAGTGCTTCTATCATTGGGTCGATACCTCTGTTGGTGGACTATTAGTCCCCGAGGGTATCATCCACCCAGTAGTCAGTGCTTCTATCATTGGGTCGATACCTCTGTTGGTGAACTATTAGTCCCCGAGGGTATCATCCACCCAGTAGTCAGTGCTTCTATCATTGGGTCGACACCTCTGCTGGTGAACTATTAGTCCCCGAGGGTATCATCCTCCCAGTAGTCAGTGTTTCTATCATTGGGTTGATACCTCTGTTGGTGGACTATTAGTCCCCGAGGGTATCATCCTCCCAGTAGTCAGTGTTTCTATCATTGGGTCGATACCTCTGCTGGTGGACTATTAGTCCTCGAGGGTATCGTCCACCCATTAGTCAGTGTTTCTATCATTGGGTTGATACCTCTGTTGGTGGACTATTAGTCCCCGAGGGTATCATCCTCCCAGTAGTCAGTGTTTCTATCATTGGGTCGACACCTCTGTTGGTGAACTATTAGTCCCCGAGGGTATCATCCTCCCAGTAGTCAGTGTTTCTATCATTGGGTCGATACCTCTGTTGGTGAACTATTAGTCCCCGAGGGTATCATCCTCCCAGTAGTCAGTGCTTCTATCATTGGGTTGATACCTCTGTTGGTGAACTATTAGTCCCCGAGGGTATCATCCTCCCAGTAGTCAGTGTTTCTATCATTGGGTTGATACCTCTGTTGGTGAACTATTAGACCCCGAGGGTATCATCCTCCCAGTAGTCAGTGTTTCTATCATTGGGCCGATACCTCTGCTGGTGAACTATTAGTCCCCGAGGGTATCATCCGCCCAGTAGTCAGTGTTTCTATCATTGGGTCAATACCTCTGTTGGTGAACTATTAGTCCCCGAGGGTATCATCCGCCCAGTAGTCAGTGTTTCTATCATTGGGTCGACACCTCTGCTGGAGAACTATTAGTCCCCGAGGGTATCATCTGCCCAGTAGTCAGTGCTTTTATCATTGGGTTGATACCTCTGTTGGTGAACTATTAGTCCCCGAGGGTATCATCCTCCCAGTAGTCAGTGTTTCTATCATTGGGTTGATACCTCTGTTGGTGAACTATTAGACCTCGAGGGTATCATCCTCCCAGTAGTCAGTGTTTCTATCATTGGGTCGACACCTCTGCTGGAGAACTATTAGTCCCCGAGGGTATCATCCTCCCAGTAGTCAGTGTTTCTATCACTGGGTCGACACCTCTGCTGGTAAACTATTAGTCCCCGAGGGTATCATCCTCCCAGTAGTCAGTGTTTCTATCATTGGGTCGATACCTCTGCTGGTGAACTATTAGTCCCCGAGGGTATCATCCTCCCATTAGTCAGTGTTTCTATCATTGGGTCGATACCTCTGCTGGTGAACTATTAGTCCCCGAGGGTATCATCCTCCCAGTAGTCAGTGTTTCTATCATTGGGTCGATACCTCTGCTGGTGAACTATTAGTCCCCGAGGGTATCATCCTCCCATTAGTCAGTGTTTCTATCATTGGGTCGATACCTCTGCTGGTGAACTATTAGTCCCCGAGGGTATCATCCTCCCATTAGTCAGTGTTTCTATCATTGGGTCGACACCTCTGCTGGTGAACTATTAGTCCCCGAGGGTATCATCCTCCCAGTAGTCAGTGTTTCTATCATTGGGTCAACACCTCTGCTGGTGGACTATTAGTCCCCGAGGGTATCATCCACCCAGTAGTCAGTGCTTCTATCATTGGGTCGATACCTCTGCTGGTGAACTATTAGTCCCCGAGGGTATCATCCTCCCATTAGTCAGTGTTTCTATCATTGGGTCGACACCTCTGTTGGTGAACTATTAGTCCCCGAGGGTATCATCCACCCAGTAGTCAGTGCTTCTATCATTGGGTCGATACCTCTGCTGGTGAACTATTAGTCCCCGAGGGTATCATCCTCCCAGTAGTCAGTGTTTCTATCATTGGGTCGACACCTCTGCTGGTAAACTATTAGTCCCCGAGGGTATCATCCTCCCAGTAGTCAGTGCTTCTATCATTGGGTCGATACCTCTGCTGGTAAACTATTAGTCCCTGAGGGTATCATCCTCCCAGTAGTCAGTGTTTCTATCATTGGGTCGACACCTCTGCTGGTAAACTATTAGTCCCCGAGGGTATCATCCTCCCAGTAGTCAGTGTTTCTATCATTGGGTCGATACCTCTGCTGGTGGACTATTAGTCCCCGAGGGTATCATCCTCCCAGTAGTCAGTGTTTCTATCATTGGGTCAACACCTCTGCTGGTGAACTATTAGTCCCCGAGGGTATCATCCTCCCAGTAGTCAGTGCTTCTATCATTGGGTCGATACCTCTGTTGGTGAACTATTAGTCCCCGAGGGTATCATCCACCCAGTAGTCAGTGCTTCTATCATTGGGTCGATACCTCTGTCGGTGGACTATTAGTCCCCGAGGGTATCATCTGCCCAGTAGTCAGTGTTTCTATCATTGGGTCGACACCTCTGCTGGTAAACTATTAGTCCCTGAGGGTATCATCCTCCCAGTAGTCAGTGTTTCTATCATTGGGTCGACACCTCTGCTGGTAAACTATTAGTCCCCGAGGGTATCATCCTCCCATTAGTCAGTGTTTCTATCATTGGGTCGACACCTCTGCTGGTGAACTATTAGTCCCCGAGGGTATCATCCTCCCAGTAGTCAGTGTTTCTATCATTGGGTCGACACCTCTGCTGGTGAACTATTAGTCCCCGAGGGTATCATCCTCCCAGTAGTCAGTGTTTCTATCATTGGGTCGACACCTCTGCTGGTAAACTATTAGTCCCCGAGGGTATCATCCTCCCAGTAGTCAGTGTTTCTATCATTGGGTCGATACCTCTGCTGGTGAACTATTAGTCCCCGAGGGTATCATCCTCCCAGTAGTCAGTGTTTCTATCATTGGGTCGACACCTCTGCTGGTGGACTATTAGTCCTCGAGGGTATCATCCTCCCGGTAGTCAGTGTTTCTATCATTGGGTCGACACCTCTGCTGGTAAACTATTAGTCCCCGAGGGTATCATCCTCCCATTAGTCAGTGTTTCTATCATTGGGTCGATACCGCTGCTGGTGGACTATTAGTCCCCGAGGGTATCATCCTCCCAGTAGTCAGTGTTTCTATCATTGGGTCGACACCTCTGCTGGAGAACTATTAGTCCCCGAGGGTATCATCCTCCCAGTAGTCAGTGTTTCTATCATTGGGTCGATACCTCTGCTGGTGGACTATTAGTCCCTGAGGGTATCATCCGCCCAGTAGTCAGTGCTTCGGTACTCACATGGTTTAATAGATATATGTGTTATTGAAATTTACAGTTTCTAAATAATGAAAGTATTATTAAAACTAAAGTTCTCCTCCCTCAGGCATATGTGACCTTAGCCGATTTTGGTGATCCTATTTAGACCCTTTGGTTTACTTACTTGCAAAACTTTTAAAATTATTTGTCTTTCCAACCTTTAGATTTTGAGTGTACCTGATGAAGGTTATTCCAGAAACGTGTTGTGCGCACTAAATTTGATATCTACGTTTTATTATCCCATTGTATCAGTTTATCAGTATTTAACTTTAATAAATCATTGGTAGTAAACATTTTAAGTGTTCTCAGTACATGATTGTAGAGTGTCCCTTACCCTCTATGGTGTTTAACACCACTTTCAACAATATTTCGTTATATCGCGGCAGTCAGTTTTATAGTTGGAGACAACCAGAGTACCCAGAGAAAACCACCGACCTGTCGTAAGTTACTGACAAGCTCTATCACGTAATGTTGTATGGAGTTCACCTCGCCATGACAACGGGGTATGAACTCACAACTTTATTGGTGATAGGTACTGATTGTACACCTCGCCATGACAACGGGGTATGAACTCACAACTTTATTGGTGATAGGTATTGATTGTACACCTCGCCATGACAACGGGGTATGAACTCACAACTTTATTGGTGATAGGTACTGATTGTACACCTCGCCATGACAATGGGGTATGAACTCACAACTTTATTGGTGATAGGTACTGATTGTACACCTTGCCATGGCAATGGGGTATGACCTCACAACTTTATTGGTGATAGGTACTGATTGTACACCTCGCCATGACAACGGGGTATGAACTCACAACTTTATTGGTGATAGGTACTGATTGTACACCTCGCCATGACAATGGGGTATTAACTCACAACTTTATTGGTGATAGGTACTGATTGTACACCTCGCCATGACAATGGGGTATGAACTCACAACTTTATTGGTCATAGGTACTGATTGTACACCTCGCCATGACAACGGGGTATGAACTCACAACTTTATTGGTGATAGGTACTGATTGTACACCTCGCCATGAACGGGGTATGAATTCACAACTTTATTGGTGATAGGTACTGATTGTACACCTCGCCATGAACGGGGTATGAACTCACAACTTCATTGGTGATAGGTACTGATTGTACACCTCGCCATGAATGGGGTATGAACTCACAACTTCATTGGTGATAGGTACTGATTGCACACCTCGCCATGAACGGGGTATGAACTCACAACTTTATTGGTGATAGGTACTGATTGTACACCTCGCCATGAACAGGGTATGAACTCACAACTTCATTGGTGATAGGTACTGATTGTACACCTCGCCATGAACGGGGTATGAACTCACAACTTTATTGGTGATAGGTACTGATTGTACACCTCGCCATGACAACGGGGTATGAACTCACAACTTTATTGGTGATAGGTACTGATTGTACACCTCGCCATGAACGGGGTATGAACTCACAACTTCATTGGTGATAGGTACTGATTGTACGCATCGCCATGAACGGGGTATGAACTCACAACTTTATTGGTGATAGGTACTGATTGTACACCTCGCCATGAACGGGGTATGAACTCACAACTTCATTGGCGATAGGTACTGATTGTACACCTCGCCATGAACGGGGTATGAACTCACAACTTTATTGGTGATAGGCACTGATTGTACACCTCGCCATGAACGGGGTATGAACTCACAACTTTATTGGTGATAGGTACTGATTGTACACCTCGCCATGAACGGGGTATGAACTCACAACTTTATTGGTGATAGGCACTGATTGTACACCTCGCCATGAACGGGGTATGAACTCACAACTTTATTGGTGATAGGTACTGATTGTACACCTCGCCATGAACGGGGTATGAACTCACAACTTTATTGGTGATAGGTACTGATTGTACACCTCGCCATGAACGGGGTATGAACTCACAACTTTATTGGTGATAGGTACTGATTGTACACCTCGCCATGAACGTGGTATGAACTCACAACTTTATTGGTGATAGGTACTGATTGTACACCTCGCCATGACAATGGGGTATGAACTCACAACTTTATTGGTGATAGGTACTGATTGTACACCTCGCCATGAACGGGGTATGAACTCACAACTTTATTGGTGATAGGTACTGATTGTACACCTCGCCATGAACGGGGTATGAACTCACAACTTTATTGGTGATAGGTACTGATTGTACACCTCGCCATGAACGGGGTATGAACTCACAACTTTATTGGTGATAGGTACTGATTGTACACCTCGCCATGAACGGGGTATGAACTCACAACTTTATTGGTGATAGGTACTGATTGTACACCTCGCCATGACAATGGGGGTATGAACTCACAACTTTATTGGTGATAGGTACTGATTGTACACCTCGCCATGACAATGGGGTATGAACTCACAACTTTATTGGTGATAGGTACTGATTGCACACCTCGCCATGAACGGTGTATGAACTCACAACTTTATTGGTGATAGGTACTGATTGTACACCTCGCTATGAACGGGGTATGAACTCACAACTTTATTGGTGATAGGTACTGATTGTACACCTCGCCATGACAACGGGGTATGAACTCACAACTTTATTGGTGATAGGTACTGATTGTACACCTCGCCATGAACGGGGTATGAACTCACAACTTCATTGGTGATAGGTACTGATTGTACACCTCGCCATGAACGGGGTATGAACTCACAACTTTATTGGTGATAGGTACTGATTGTACACCTCGCCATGAACGGGGTATGAACTCACAACTTTATTGGTGATAGGTACTGATTGTACACCTCGCCATGAACGGGGTATGAACTCACAACTTTATTGGTGATAGGTACTGATTGTACACCTCGCCATGAACGGGGTATGAACTCACAACTTTATTGGTGATAGGTACTGATTGTACACCTCGCCATGAACGGGGTATGAACTCACAACTTTATTGGTGATAGGTACTGATTGTACACCTCGCCATGAACGGGGTATGAACTCACAACTTTATTGGTGATAGGTACTGATTGTACACCTCGCCATGAACGGGGTATGAACTCACAACTTTATTGGTGATAGGTACTGATTGTACACCTCGCCATGAACGGGGTATGAACTCACAACTTTATTGGTGATAGGTACTGATTGTACACCTCGCCATGACAATGGGGTATGAACTCACAACTTTATTGGTGATAGGTACTGATTGTACACCTCGCCATGACATTGTACAAGTAGTTGTAAATATTGTAGTAATTATGATATTATTGAATATTGAACTATTCTACTGTAAATCATTACAAAAAAAACACCATTTAAGTTTTCAAGCATTTTTTAGTACTGAAGCTGTATATGAATTATTATAATATTTGTTTTTATTCAGATAAAGATAGAAGGTAATGGTGTGTATGACAACCGAGATCACGGAATAACGTGTCAGAGTGAGGTCATAATTGAGGACAATGATATTGTAGGAAATCAGAGGAGTGCCATTCAACTTGACAAGAATTTATTTATAAAGGTATGTATACTCTAACAAATACCGTCATCATTGGGCCGTAATCACATGAGATTACAAATATAGACAAAAGACAATAACGGGGCTTCCATTGGGTAAATAGTGAAGAAAAAAAACTAGAAAATTTGTATTTGTTGCTTATCCGCTAAGTACACTACATTAAGGAGCAAGAACAAAGACTATGCTAGCGACATGTCTACCCGTGAACTGTTGTTTCAGTGAGGTAGCGACATGTCTACCCGTGAACTGTTGTTTCAGTGAGGTAGCGACATGTCTACCCGTGAACTGTTGTTTCAGTGAGGTAGCGACATGTCTACCCGTGAACTGTTGTTTCAGTGAGGTAGCGACATGTCTACCCATGAACTGTTGTTTTAGTGTGCTAGCGACATGTCTACCCGTGAACTGTTGTTTTAGTGTGCTAGCGACATGTCTACCCGTGAACTGTTGTTTTAGTGTGCTAGCGACATGTCTACCCGTGAACTGTTGTTTCAGTGAGGTAGCGACCTGTCTACCCATGAACTGTTGTTTTAGTGTGCTAGCGACATGTCTACCCATGAACTGTTGTTTCAGTGAAGTAGCGACATGTCTACCCATGAACTGTTTTTTTAGTGTGCTAGCGACATGTCTACCCGTGAACTGTTGTTTCAGTGAGGTAGCGACATGTCTACCCCGTGAACTGTTGTTTCAGTGAGCTAGTGACATGTCTACCCACGAACTGTTGTTTCCGTGAGCAATCGACATGTCTTAGTGGACCGACATGTCTACCCGCGAACTGTTGTTTCAGTGAGCAAGCGACATGTCTACCCACGAACTGTTGTTTCAGTGAGCTAGCGACATGTCTACCCGCGAATTGTTGTTTCAGTGAGCTAGCGACATGTCTTAGTGGACCGACATATCTACCCGCGAACTGTTATTTCAGTGAGCTAGCGACATGTCTACCCGTGAACTGTTATTTCAGTGAGCTAGCGTCATGTCTACCCACGAACTGTTGTGTCAGTGAGCAAGCGACATGTCTACCCATGAACTGTTGTTTCAGTGAGCTAGCGACATGTCTACCCGTGAACTGTTGTTTCAGTGAGGTAGCGACATGTCTACCCGTGAACTGTTGTTTCAGTGAGGTAGCGACATGTCTACCCATGAACTGTTGTTTCAGTGAGCTAGCGACATGTCTACCCGCGAATTGTTGTTTTAGTGTGCTAGGGACATGTCTACCTATGAACTGTTGTTTTAGTGAGCTAGCGACATGTCTACCCTTGAACTGTTGTTTCAGTGAACTAGCGACATGTCTACCCGCGAACTGTTGTTTTAGTGAGGTAACGACATGTCTACCCATGAACTGTTGTTTTAGTGAGGTAACGACATGTCTACCCATGAACTGTTGTTTCAGTGAGCTAGCGACATGTCTACCCGCGAATTGTTGTTTTAGTGAGGTAGCGACATGTCTACCCATGAACTGTTGTTTTAGTGTGCTAGCGACATGTCTACCCTTGAACTGTTGTTTCAGTGAACTAGCGACATGTCTACCCGCGAACTGTTGTTTTAGTGAGGTAGCGACATGTCTACCCTTGAACTGTTGTTTCAGTGAACTAGCGACATGTCTACCCATGAACTGTTGTTTCAGTGAGCTAGCGACATGTCTACCCATGAACTGTTGTTTCAGTGAGCTAGCATTATAAAAATCCAGCTAATGGTGTTGATCTAGTACAAAGTGGACACCATTGTCATCACATTGTAATGTAACTTGTTCTCACCATGATATACCAGTAGCTGAGTGATTGCTAACTTTCGTTTGTATATATTTTCCATTTAAATTTTTCCTCAAAGAAAATGTCCCAAGATAATGTCAAACAATGATTTATATCAGTTTCGTTTAACTATGTACCTTTTTTTCAGGTAGCCAAAAATAGAATTCATTCTCAAAGTGACAAAGCTATTGTTCTAGTGGCAGTATCTGAAGGTCATGTAAACGACAACACATTGTTCAAAGGTCAAAGTGATCCTGTGATGTTTTCAGCAGATTGCAAGTGTACTGTGAAAAACAACATAACAGTAGAAGTAGATGCTAAACAGAAAACAAGGTAACTGGTTCCCTGTTGACACAACTATTATCTCCCTTTGTAAAGTGACTGGTTCCCTGTTGACACAATAATTATCTCCCTTTGTAGTGTTTAATCAATGCCTATTTTTGTTCAGGGTTTTTGGTTGTAATTTGTATGTATTTATATGTCATGGTTATATGATGAGTTGAAGTGTGAGGTTTGTTTTGTTGATATTGGTGGAATTGTTGGCCATCAATGTTTAAACTTTCTTTTGTTTTGTTGATATTGGTGGAATTATTGGCCATCGATGTTTAAACTTTCTTTTGTTTTGTTGATATTGGTGGAATTGTTGGCCATCAATGTTTAAACTTTCTTTTGTTTTGTTGATATTGGTGGAATTATTGGCCATCAATGTTTAAACTTTCTTTTGTTTTGTTGATATTGGTAGAATTGTTGACCATCACTGTTTAAACTTTCTTTTGTTTTGTTGATATTGGTGGAATTGTTGGCCATCAATGTTTAAACTTTCTTTTGTTTTGTTGATATTGGTAGAATTGTTGGCCATCAATGTTTAAACTTTCTTTTGTTTTGTTGATATTGGTGGAATTGTTGGCCATCACTGTTTAAACTTTCTTTTGTTTTGTTGATATTGGTGGAATTATTGGCCATCACTGTTAAAGCTTTGTTTTGTTTTGTTGATATTGGTGGAATTATTGGCCATCACTGTTAAAGCTTTGTTTTGTTTTGTTGATATTGGTGGAATTGTTGACCATCAATGTTTAAACTTTCTTTTGTTTTGTTGATATTGGTGGAATTGTTGACCATCAATGTTAAAGCTTTCTTTTGTTTTGTTGATATTGATGGAATTGTTGGCCATCAATGTTAAAGCTTTCTTTTGTTTTGTTGATATTGGTGGAATTGTTGGCCATCACTGTTTAAACTTTCTTTTGTTTTGTTGATATTGGTGGAATTGTTGACCATCACTGTTAAAGCTTTCTTTTGTTTTGTTGATATTGGTGGAATTGTTGGCCATCAATGTTTAAACTTTCTTTTGTTTTGTTGATATTGGTAGAATTGTTGGCCATCAATGTTTAAACTTTCTTTGGTTTTGTTGATATTGGTGGAATTGTTGGCCATCAATGTTTAAACTTTCTTTTGTTTTGTTGATATTGGTGGAATTATTGGCCATCAATGTTTAAACTTTCTTTTGTTTTGTTGATATTGGTAGAATTGTTGGCCATCAATGTTTAAACTTTCTTTTGTTTTGTTGATATTGGTGGAATTGTTGGCCATCAATGTTTAAACTTTCTTTTGTTTTGTTGGTGGAATTGTTGGCCATCAATGTTTAAACTTTCTTTTGTTTTGTTGATATTGGTGGAATTGTTGGCCATCAATGTTTAAACTTTCTTTTGTGTTGTTGATATTGGTGGAATTGTTGGCCATCAATGTTTAAACTTTCTTTTGTTTTGTTGATATTGGTGGAATTATTGGCCATCACTGTTAAAGCTTTCTTTTGTTTTGTTGATATTGTTGGAATTGTTGGCCATCACTGTTAAAGCTTTCTTTTGTTTTGTTGATATTGGTGGAATTGTTGGCCATCAATGTTTAAACTTTCTTTTATTTTGTTGATATTGGTAGAATTGTTGGCCATCAATGTTTAAACTTTCTTTTGTTTTGTTGATATTGGTGGAATTGTTGGCCATCACTGTTTAAACTTTCTTTTGTTTTGTTGATATTGGTGGAATTATTGGCCATCACTGTTAAAGCTTTGTTTTGTTTTGTTGATATTGGTGGAATTATTGGCCATCACTGTTAAAGCTTTGTTTTGTTTTGTTGATATTGGTGGAATTGTTGACCATCAATGTTTAAACTTTCTTTTGTTTTGTTGATATTGGTGGAATTGTTGACCATCAATGTTAAAGCTTTCTTTTGTTTTGTTGATATTGATGGAATTGTTGGCCATCAATGTTAAAGCTTTCTTTTGTTTTGTTGATATTGGTGGAATTGTTGGCCATCACTGTTTAAACTTTCTTTTGTTTTGTTGATATTGGTGGAATTGTTGACCATCACTGTTAAAGCTTTCTTTTGTTTTGTTGATATTGGTGGAATTGTTGGCCATCAATGTTTAAACTTTCTTTTGTTTTGTTGATATTGGTAGAATTGTTGGCCATCAATGTTTAAACTTTCTTTGGTTTTGTTGATATTGGTGGAATTGTTGGCCATCAATGTTTAAACTTTCTTTTGTTTTGTTGATATTGGTGGAATTATTGGCCATCAATGTTTAAACTTTCTTTTGTTTTGTTGATATTGGTAGAATTGTTGGCCATCAATGTTTAAACTTTCTTTTGTTTTGTTGATATTGGTGGAATTGTTGGCCATCAATGTTTAAACTTTCTTTTGTTTTGTTGGTGGAATTGTTGGCCATCAATGTTTAAACTTTCTTTTGTTTTGTTGATATTGGTGGAATTGTTGGCCATCAATGTTTAAACTTTCTTTTGTGTTGTTGATATTGGTGGAATTGTTGGCCATCAATGTTTAAACTTTCTTTTGTTTTGTTGATATTGGTGGGATTGTTGGCCATCAATGTTTAAACTTTCTTTTGTTTTGTTGATATTGGTGGAATTGTTGGCCATCAATGTTTAAACTTTCTTTTGTTTTGTTGGTGGAATTGTTGGCCATCAATGTTTAAACTTTCTTTTGTTTTGTTGATATTGGTGGAATTGTTGGCCATCAATGTTTAAACTTTCTTTTGTGTTGTTGATATTGGTGGAATTGTTGGCCATCAATGTTTAAACTTTCTTTTGTTTTGTTGATATTGGTGGGATTGTTGGCCATCAATGTTTAAACTTTCTTTTGTTTTGTTGATATTGATGGAATTGTTGGCCATCACTGTTAAAGCTTTCTTTTCATGATTATGGAAAGGCCGAGTGCTGGTGCCAGTTGCCATGGGTCATTCCACAGATAGGGGTACCTCTTGATGAGAGGGAATTGTCAGGTTATAATATGAAAAGCCTGACAGTGGACCATAGTTGGTACTCTGTTTGGAAAATGTCACAACTCTTGCACATATAAGATCACTTTTGTAGACAGTACAATAGCAGGGTCAATGAATGCTCATAGTTGACAAAAGCAAAAGTATCAATACTTATACACATGTTAAAATACAAACACAATATGTACAAAATGCTGGAAGAAATTTCAGACAAGTAGTTACCTGTCTTACTTTACAAGTAGTTACCTGTCTTACTTTACAAGTAGTTACCTGTCTTATTTTACAAGTAGTTACCTGTCTTACTTTACCAGTAGTTACCTGTCTTACTTTACAAGTAGTTACCTGTCTTACTTTACATGTAGTTACCTGTCTTACTTTACAAGTAGTTACCTGTCTTATTTTACAAGTAGTTACCTGTCTTACTTTACAAGTAGTTACCTGTCTTACTTTACAAGTAGTTACCTGTCTTATTTTACAAGTAGTTACCTGTCTTACTTTACAAGTAGTTACCTGTCTTACTTTACAAGTAGTTACCTGTCTTATTTTACAAGTAGTTACCTGTCTTACTTTACAAGTAGTTACCTGTCTTACTTTATAAGTAGTTACCTGTCTTACTTTACAAGTAGTTACCTGTCTTATTTTACAAGTAGTTACCTGTCTTACTTTACAAGTAGTTACCTGTCTTACTTTACAAGTAGTTACCTGTCTTACTTTACAAGTAGTTACCTGTCTTACTTTACAAGTAGTTACCTGTCTTACTTTACAAGTAGTTACCTGTCTTACTTTACAAGTAGTTACCTGTCTTACTTTACAAGTAGTTACCTGTCTTACTTTACCTCTTGCTCTCCTTTAGTCAAATTTCGAATAACTCCAAATTTCAGCAGAAAACTAACCTTGTAAATATTTATATAAATTATTTATTCAGAGAGTTCAGCAAGAACCTATTAGTTGTCACAAAACATGGGAAAGCGATTTAGAAACGTCTATAGAAGATTGGCATGGTATTTATTCACTGTCATTTTGTATAACTAAAGATACAAAACTTTCAGTTTAAACTATTGCATAGAATTTTACCTGTCAATTCATTCCTATATAAATGTGGGCTTAAAGAAACAGAAGTATGTACTTTTTGTATGGAAACTAAGGAAAACTTGTTACATTTATTTTGGAATTGTAATTTAGTTAAAAAAAATTGGTTTGTTGTTAAAAACTTTTTAATGATCTCTGCCATTAACTGCAAGGGCGATAACTCTTGGAATATCAGAGAGTTACAATGAGAATCAAAATACAGTAAATAATATCTTGTTAATTTTAAAATGTTACATATATAGGTGAAGATGTAAGGGGGAAATTCCACACTTACACGGAGGTCTTCAATACCTAAAATATTATATTAGAATAGAGAAAAATTCCACTTTTTACATGTCCCCAAAACAGACAGAGCAAATTAATAAAAAAAAAATGGCTTAATGTTGATGCAGCAATGGATGGCTGATTATCTTTAGATACATATATTATTGTCTTTGTTCTTGTATTTTACATTGTTTGTATGAAAACAATACATCATTATTGAACCTAAAAAGATATTATGCAATTATAGCACTTCATCGAGTGTGATATGATGTTTTATGGAACATTTAATAGCAATATTGACCAAGGCCAACATTTCACATATCATTGATATCTACCACAATTACCCTTGCAAGATATATTATAATAAAATGTCATTGCATAAATTTCCCAGTAAAAATTTCAGAATATTTTTGTTAAAAAATATAGAGATAAATGAGCAAATTTATTAATTTAACATAATGTCATTGATAACAATCTTAAACAGCAAAATAAAAAAAAACATCACAGAGTAACAAGTATAATATGATTGGCTAATAAATTCAGAATCGAACATAAATAACATGGGATTTATTCTATTCCTAAAAATAGATCGCATGTTGGAGTATGGTGTTTTATTGTGCAATATGAGAAAATACGGCATTATTTTAAACACACTTGTTCTATATCATTCTAAAAGTACAACTGTAATGATATATTTGATGGCTGTTATGTGACAGCATCAATTGTGTAATGATTAGCATGCTTACCTCGAGTGCGGGAGATCATGGGTTCAAGCCTCAGTCGGGTCAAAGCAAAGACTAAATTTGGTATATGCTGCATTTCTGTAGCATTAAGGAGTAAGAGCAAAAACTGGTTGTCTTTGAATCAGGATAATGTGTCTGAGTGGAGCAATATATCTACCCGCAGACTGTTGTTTCAATGTGCTAGCACTACAAAAATCCAACTCAGCGTGTTGGTCTAGTACAAAGCAGACCTCATCATCATTTCATTGAAAATTAATTTGTTCTCACCATGATATAGCTGAAAAATTGCCGAGTTGGTGTTAAACAACAATCACTCACTTATGTCACTAATATTATAATGTTTTTCTTTTTTATGACAGTGATGACGCATCAAGTACTAGCAAACATGGAAAAGACTTCAGTTTATTAAAAGACCCACCGGCACGACCACATATAGAGGCTCCACCTACAATCATCAGAGCACCTGCCAATCAAATAACAACTGTAACCAGGGTTACGATACCATCAGACAATCAATGTGAAGATGGAAGCAAACTATGTATAATTTTATAGTTACTATAAATAACTATATATATATATATGGAGAAATTTATTTTCCTTTACATCAGGGTTGTCAATACAAATTTTTATACAGAGTTCAAACCTTACTCTGCAAAAGAAAACATAACTGGTTCCGTATTACTACACTAAATTATACCTCTGCCACTTGTCGAAAATAGGCTCCTCCCACTTACAAATGTATATCATTTGACTGGACTGCTTTGTCGTCTGCTCGTGATGTTTGTAGGCAATGAATAAATTAGCAGTGGCTTTTACACCATATAGTGGTTGATGTAAGATACCCAGAATCTTTTGCCTGGAGATTGGTGTAAAAAGTAATCACCTGACATATCATAAATTGTCATGGAGCCACAAGTTTTAAACTAAAATGTGATTAATAATGAATGAGAAATACTACTAAGTTATCTCCCTTTGTATAATTTGATCAGGGGAGATAATTTATGAAATATTCTGTATGGTTTACAATCTTTCATTCAATGTCACTTTTTTGTCTGCACTAGCTTCAGACTTACAAAGTGATAATGAGAAACATTACTAAATTATTTGATGAGGTGATTCACGATGTATTCTGTAGAGTTACTAAGTGACACCCTTGTACTATTGGTAAAGGGAGATAATTCATGATGCATTTTATTGGGTTACTATGTGATATCCTTTGTATAGTTGGTCAAGGGAGATAATTTATGAAATATTCTGTAGGGTTTACAATCATTCATTCTTCATTGCCAGTTACTTTCTAACCAAATGTTTTCTCGATTTTTATATAATATTTTATATTTAATCTGTTCATTTGTTTTTTTTAGAATCTGTTTAATTAATCAAATAATATTGCTTTTCTACAAGGAAATCATTTCTTTAGCAATAAAACCATTTGTTTGTTCTATACTTTATTTTAGGAAATAAACTAGTTTCAATTTTTGTTCAAGAAAAAACCCCCAAAAAAACCATTGTATATCGATCTTTATATATTGTTAGTACTTATTTACGCAAATTCCACAGTTTGACAAATTTCAGTAATCCACGGCTGATCATTAGCGGACACTTTCCACTCTAATCTAATACGAAAATTGTAGTGTTGTTATGGAAACTACTAAACACAGATCAATTAGAAAAAAAATAGACGCAACAGTCTTTAAATGAATTGACTCACAGATGATGATTGGAGAGTATGAATTTTCCTGGGCTACTGATAATGACCAATCTCATCATTGTTATTTATTCCAATATCTAATATTTCTTTTTGTTAAAATGTATGAGAAATGAATCCTTCTTCTGTCTCTTGTGTGTGGATTAGTATTTCTTTTCTCTGTTATAATTTGGTCATACTAAGTTGAAATTTGTCACTACAATGTTGTTATTTGGCCACACAAACCTAAAATGTGTTGCAGTGATGTTGTAATTTGGACAAACAAAACCAAAATTTGTTGCTATCATGTTGTAAATTTGACCATACCAAGCAAAATTTGTAGCTCTGATGTTGTAATTTGGCCAAACAAATAAAAAATGTGTTGCTACAATGTAAATTAGCCATATAAAACCAAGATCTGTTACTACCATGTGATAATTTGGCCATACAAAACCAAAATTTGTAGTTACGATGTTGTAATTTGGTAATGTACCAATATGAAATATGTTGTTTCTACGATGTTGTAATTTGGCCCAAATCTGTTGCTATGATGTTCTTATTTGGCCAAACAAATAAAAATTAAAAAATGTGTTGCTATGATGAAGTTGTAAATTTGGTTGCACCAAACCCAAAATGTATTGCTACGATGTTTTAATGTGGCCAGACCAAACCAAAATGTGTTGCTACAATGTTGTTATTTGGTCATAACATTGTTTGATACCATGTTGTAGATTTGGCCAAATACCAAATTTGTTGTTCCATGTTGTAATTTAGGCATACTAATACAAAGGGGAGATAATCAACTAATATTTTTCATACAGACAGATCATTTATATAAAAAATATATTTTATTTTTATTATTTTTATTATTTTATCACTGGTTATATTTTGGAGCAATTTACATTTGTATTCCATATTTTGTATATAAAAACTGTCAACACTTGTTATTTTTTAGCATATTATCTTTTTTTTTCTGTTATGTATATTAATATTTTGTATTGACTTTTGATACATGCTAGTTTAGCACTTTTAATGTAATAAATGTTCGATATTTTTGCTCTTTATCCAACAATTCGGCCATCAAGCATTTAACATCGTTGTCCCATTATGAACGATTTATTTTTTATATTTGGAAAACTAGAATAGTCTTACTGTTTATTACAATGATTTTTCAAGAAATTCTGACATTATGGTTATAAAACTTTTGAGTAAAATTTTCATACTCACATGCTAAATTTTTCCATTAAAAACCAAAATTTGTTTGATGCATTGATTTGATTGCCTGTTCTTGGGGGGTCACACAACTTTTGAGTACATCTTTAGTACCAATATTGAAAAACAACAACCAATCAAAACACTGTATCTAGTATATACTATGTTCTGATTGGAGGATATTGTACTCAAAAGAATTTATTACTGAGAGGCAAGTACAAAACTTGTACTAAAAATATTTTATCATTGTTAGGCTAGGCTAAAATGTTTTTTGTTGTTGTAATATACCGTCCATGACAGTTTGTTTTATAACTATTTTTCGTTACTTAATGTTAATTTACTATAGTAATATAGTTCTCATATTTATAATAAAATATTACATTAATGTGCCTTGAGTTTTCTTTAATCTCATTAATTTTCTGATGTTTAATGGAAAAAAAACCCAATGTTTATTTACTTTTCATCATTTCACTAAGAGGTACGGACCCATCAATGTTTATTTACTTTTCATCATTTCACTACGGACCCATGAAACTGGTTTAATCCTGCCACTTGTTTGTTGAAGTGTCTGTACCAGTCCAGGAAAATTAGTGATCATGTATAGATATGTTAGGGGTATTGATTTTGTTTTTAAGATTTTGGAACTGTTCTGACAGTTTTTTGTGTTTTTCATATTATTCACTTGATGAGATATTGTTGAAGTGAGTCATTTTTCGGCTATATCTTGGTGAAAACAAGTTACATTCGATGAGATGACAACGATGTCTGCTTTGTACTAGACCAATAAGCTGAGTTGGATTTTGGTAGTCATGTCACTCCACTCTGATACATTATCCTGATTCTGAGCCAAACAGTCTTTGCTCTTACTCATTAATGAAGCAGCAAATACAAATTTTATTCTCTTTGGTTTGACCTTACTGGAGGTTTGACCTTACTGGAGGTTTGACCATACTGGAGGTTTGACCTTACTGGAGGTTTGACCATACTGGAGGTTTGACCTTACTGGAGGTTTGACCATACTGG
The DNA here is from genome assembly GCA_963680875.1 of Bathymodiolus brooksi. Taxonomy (NCBI): domain Eukaryota; kingdom Metazoa; phylum Mollusca; class Bivalvia; order Mytilida; family Modiolidae; genus Bathymodiolus; species Bathymodiolus brooksi. The sequence continues at coordinate 7,050,573 of OY804583.1, read as the reverse complement.
AGGTTTGACCTTACTGGAGGTTTGACCATACTGGAGGTTTGACCTTACTGGAGGTTTGACCTTACTGGAGGTTTGACCATACTGGAGGTTTGACCATACTGGAGGTTTGACCATACTGGAGGTTTGACCTTACTGGAGGTTTGACCATACTGGAGGTTTGACCTTACTGGAGGTTTGACCTTACTGGAGGTTTGACCATACTGGAGGTTTGACCTTACTGGAGGTTTGACCATACTGGAGGTTTGACCTTACTGGAGGTTTGACCATACTGGAGGTTTGACCTTACTGGAGGTTTGACCATACTGGAGGTTTGACCTTACTGGAGGTTTGACCTTACTGGAGGTTTGACCTTACTGGAGGTTTGACCATACTGGAGGTTTGACCTTACTGGAGGTTTGACCTTACTGGAGGTTTGACCATACTGGACGTTTGCAACATATCATTAAGATTTCCTGGATGTTATAAAAAAAAAAGATAAATAGTACTTATAAAACTTTTATTTATAACATACATATACATTGTATCAAAAACAAACAAAATAACAAATAATAATAAGATTCAAGCATTAAATATAAAATAAAAATCAGTAATGCACCAAAGGTGCGAACATGTGGATGGACAATGTGACTTTGACCTACAAACCTCAATATCAATAGGCTTCCTCCTCTCACCATCAGCCATATGTGTACCAAGTTTTATTTAGATCCTACATTTTGTTCTTAAGATATCGTGCGGAAACGAAAAAAGTATCTAATTTTTGTTCTATTTTTAGAAGTTGTGACCTTGACCTTTGTCCTACGATCCTCAATATCAATAGGCTTCCTCCTCTCACCACCTGGCATGTGTGTACCAAGTTTCATTTAGATCAGACATTTCATTCTTAAGATATTGTGCGGAAACGATTGCGCCGCCAGGACGCCCAAACGTCATTCATCATATTATAAGCCGAGTTCGACTTCGTCACAACCCGACTAATAAAACAGTGGAAATTTGAAACCTAAATCTACAGTCAAACCTGTATTAAGAGGTCACCTTTGAAACAAAGAAGAACTGGCCTTATAAGACAGGTGACCTCTTATAAAAGTTCAATTCATATGAAATATTCTATGACAGGACAAGAAATAGGTGACCTTTTAATACAGGTGACTGCTTAATACAGGTGTCCATATTGGCAAGTTTGACTGTACATCTATAGTAAGTCAAAAAACTACTTTTTTTTTCATTTTTATTCTTTTCTACAATAATATTGACTGTTTCTATCAATATTTTTTGTATAATATATATTTTATATAGAGATCCACATGCACGAGTAGATGTTCAGAGACTTGCGTAAAATAAATTTGACTCTAAAAATAGTAAATAAAATAATTAAACTAGAGGCTAACATGAGTCATGATGCTATATTGCTCATCCTTGAAATCTACTTCTATAGTACGGTAAGTAAAAAACTCAAAACATTTCATTTTTTTTTCTACAATAATATTTACTTTGTGTTTCTATTAATATTTTTTGTATAATAAATATTTCTATAGAGATCCACATGCACTTACACTGATTTTCAGATAAATTTGACCAAAAAATTCAGGGATGATAAAATAACTGAAAATCAATGAAAAATAGCTGAAACCATCTACACCCCCTTTCCAAATCTCCATTTTTGACCATGTCCTGTAACATTCAGATTGATTTTTCAGAGGAAAACAGCTGAAATCAGATAAAATAACTGTAACAATCTACACCTCCTTTCAAATTGTCTATTTTTGAACTGTTCTGACCATGTCCTGCAACATTAGGAATTTATTTTTCAGAGGAAGATAGCTGAAATCAGTTAAATACTGAAAATAATCATCCCCTATTAAAATAATAAATAACATAATTAAACTAGAGGCTAACATGATGCTATATTGCTCACCTTCTAAAGAAGATTTAATGAGTGAGTGATTGTTGTTCAATGCCAAATGACAAATTTTTCCGGATTTTAATAGTGCTAGCTCACTGAAACAACAGTCCACGGGTAGACATGTCACTAGCTCACTGAAACAACAGTCCACGGGTAGACATGTTGCTAGCTCACTGAAACAACAGTCCACAGGTGGACATGTCACTAGCTCACTGAAACAACAGTCCACGGGTAGACATGTCGCTAGCTCACTGAAACAACAGTCCATGGGTAGACATGTCACTAGCTTACTGAAACAACAGTCCACAGGTAGACATGTCACTAGCTCACTGAAACAACAGTCCATGGGTAGACATGTCACTAGCTCACTGAAACAATAGTCCATGGGTAGACATGTCACTAGCTCACTGAAACAACAGTCCATGGGTAGACATGTCACTAGCTCACTGAAACAACAGTCCATGGGTAGACATGTCGCTAGCTCACTGAAACAACAGTCCACGGGTAGACATGTCACTAGCTCACTGAAACAACAGTCCATGGGTAGACATGTCACTAGCTCACTGAAACAACAGTCCACGGGTAGACATGTCACTAGCTCACTGAAACAACAGTCCACGGGTAGACATGTCACTAGCTCACTGAAACAACAGTCCACGGGTAGACATGTCACTAGCTCACTGAAACAAGTCCATGGGTAGACATGTCACTAGCTCACTGAAACAACAGTCCACGGGTAGACATGTCACTAGCTCACTGAAACAACAGTCCATGGGTAGACATGTCACTAGCTCACTGAAACAACAGTCCACGGGTAGACATGTCACTAGCTCACTGAAACAACAGTCCACGGGTAGACATGTTGCTAGCTCACTGAAACAACAGTCCACAGGTGGACATGTCACTAGCTCACTGAAACAACAGTCCACGGGTAGACATGTCGCTAGCTCACTGAAACAACAGTCCATGGGTAGACATGTCACTAGCTTACTGAAACAACAGTCCACAGGTAGACATGTCACTAGCTCACTGAAACAACAGTCCATGGGTAGACATGTCACTAGCTCACTGAAACAATAGTCCATGGGTAGACATGTCACTAGCTCACTGAAACAACAGTCCATGGGTAGACATGTCACTAGCTCACTGAAACAACAGTCCATGGGTAGACATGTCGCTAGCTCACTGAAACAACAGTCCACGGGTAGACATGTCACTAGCTCACTGAAACAACAGTCCATGGGTAGACATGTCACTAGCTCACTGAAACAACAGTCCACGGGTAGACATGTCACTAGCTCACTGAAACAACAGTCCACGGGTAGACATGTCACTAGCTCACTGAAACAACAGTCCACGGGTAGACATGTCACTAGCTCACTGAAACAACAGTCCATGGGTAGACATGTCACTAGCTCACTGAAACAACAGTCCACGGGTAGACATGTCACTAGCTCACTGAAACAACAGTCCATGGGTAGACATGTCACTAGCTCACTGAAACAACAGTCCACGGGTAGACATGTCACTAGCTCACTGAAACAACAGTCCATGGGTAGACATGTCACTAGCTCACTGAAACAACAGTCCATGGGTAGACATGTCGCTAGCTCACTGAAACAACAGTCCACGGGTAGACATGTCACTAGCTCACTGAAACAACAGTCCATGGGTAGACATGTCACTAGCTCACTGAAACAATAGTCCATGGGTAGACATGTCACTAGCTCACTGAAACAACAGTCCATGGGTAGACATGTCACTAGCTCACTGAAACAACAGTCCATGGGTAGACATGTCGCTAGCTCACTGAAACAACAGTCCACGGGTAGACATGTCACTAGCTCACTGAAACAACAGTCCCTGGGTAGACATGTCACTAGCTCACTGAAACAACAGTCCCTGGGTAGACATGTCACTAGCTCACTGAAACAACAGTCCACGGGTAGACATGTCACTAGCTCACTGAAACAACAGTCCACGGGTAGACATGTCACTAGCTCACTGAAACAACAGTCCATGGGTAGACATGTCGCTAGCTCACTGAAACAACAGTCCACGGGTAGACATGTCACTAGCTCACTGAAACAACAGTCCCTGGGTAGACATGTCACTAGCTCACTGAAACAACAGTCCACGGGTAGACATGTCACTAGCTCACTGAAACAACAGTCCACGGGTAGACATGTCACTAGCTCACTGAAACAACAGTCCACGGGTAGACATGTCACTAGCTCACTGAAACAACAGTCCATGGGTAGACATGTCACTAGCTCACTGAAACAACAGTCCACGGGTAGACATGTCACTAGCTCACTGAAACAACAGTCCATGGGTAGACATGTCACTAGCTCACTGAAACAACAGTCCACGGGTAGACATGTCACTCCAGCTAAGGATCCTTCAAGTCAAGTTTGAGCAAAACGATCCCAATGATTTCAGGAGATGTCAAAAGTAGACGTCTATTTTTAGGAACAATGGCCATATTTGCAGATGGCTAGACTTGTCTGACACTATATTTAAACAGGACCAACTAACCACCCGTCTAGTCAAGCTTGCAGAGGTTTTACAGGTTTTGGTTTATGGTATTTAACGCCACTTGCAACAATATTTCAGCTATATCAGTTTTATTGGTGGAGGTACCCGGAGAAAACTATCGAACTGATGCACGTCATTGACAAACTTGATCACATAATGTTATATCGAGTACACTTCGCCATGAGTGGAATTCGAACTCAGAACTCTAGTGGTGATCGGCACTAACTACTTATGTAATTGTAAATCCAACTACCATACGATCATGACCACGACAGTTCTAGAAGAGGTATCAAAAGTAATAATGTTTATGGATGGATTACAGACACAAAGGAATGGCAACAACTCACATGAACCTTTGGTCCAGTCTACGTATAGGTTAAACAATAGTTTGACCAATTTAGAACATAATCACCTATCCGAGAAAACTAAAAGAAACAATAATTAGCAATAATTAGTCAAATAATGAACTTTCAGTATCTGTACAGAGAAAAATGTATTCACTTAAAAAGTCCAAACAAATAAAATGAAAATGTACCCTTAAGACTTTTCTTTTTAATGTGATCATGATTAAAACTGTTTCTTAAATAAGTGAACCATGTGTTAAAAATGCTCACCCCCATACTAGTAATTATCTATTGGTTATAGTTAGAAAGATGGATGGAAATGTTCCTTGCTTTAATGTTTTTTCTGAAGAAAACAAAGATTGGCATTTAGAAGATTTAGATTTAATTCAGACTCGACAACTAATTTTCAGTAACAAACCCGCAAATAGTAGTAATAATAGATTTGCAGATGCTGTGTCTACCACAGAATTTGAAAAACGGATTAGTGACTGAATTCCAAAAAAAATTAAAAATGCAACAAACTGGGAAATTAATGTATGGGTGCAATGGGCAGAGCAGAGGAATTGTAACACAACAACAGCAATGGAAGACTATACATGTGTTCCCGTTGACATTAAACGAGCTACCAAGAAAAGATGCATTTTTTCCATAAACGATATCGATATATTGAAAATGTAAAATTTCAGTTATATTTTTAGCTTTTGCTTTGCTCTATTTTTTTTTTTTTCATTAATATTTTTTTATATTACAGAAAATGGTTTTCTGTTTGATAATTTATTGTAATCCAGGCAGATTTTCATTGTTCTCTAATCAGACTAAGTGTGAACTTTATTGAGTCATTCTATACCTAATAAGAGAACAATGCAAATCCAGTCAATCGTAACATTTTATAAAACAAAAAAAGCCATGTTTTATGAAAATAAGAGTAAAAAATCCAAGCTTCTCATTGGTCGAGGAGAGGTGATTACATTCTAATTAAAATGATATTATAATTTAGTGGCTTATTCTAGTCATATCTAAAATGGTTATTGCACATATTGTGTACTTTGATTATAAAATAATAATAAACATTCCACTAAATATCAGCATGATTATCAAAACATCATAACGTCCATCATTACACAACCAAGGGAGCTAACAACTGGATAAAAATGTTGGATCAACGGAGGCAAGTTTGGCCGACAAGAATGCATTCATACAGTATAACAGAGAATAGAGACCGGTACATTCTATTTCCTGTAAGAAAAAAAGAAAATATGTCATTTAGAATACTGTGCATTTATTTTTATAATTATTTTTATTATTTATTATTCATGGATAGTGTAAAACAACAAAACAAATATTTGTCCCCATATTAGGTCATATATTGTAAGAAAAGAAAATATGTCATTTAAAATACTGTGCATTTATTATTATTTGTGGCATACTAAATTTCGTGGGTAGTGTCAAACCGAGTAATTAAGAATTCAATGAATATTTGTACCCATATAAATCTATTTCCTGTTAAAAAAAAGAAAATAAGTCATTTAGAATATTGTGCATTTATTATTATTCGTGGCATACTAAATTTCGTGGGTAGTGTCAAACCGAGTAATTAAGAATTCAATCAATATTTGTACCCATATAAATCTATTTCCTGTTAAAAAAAGAAAATAAGTCATTTAGAATATTCTGCATTTATTATTATTCGTGGCATACTAAATTTCGTGGGTAGTGTCAAACCGAGTAATTGAGAATTCAACAAATATTTGTCCTTGTATATATGTGTGTACTAACTATAGAAGGCAATCCATAATAAAACTGGTTGATGTGCAACTCGTCATCATTTTATGTGTTTGTTTTTAATTTAATGTTAAAATATTTTATGTTTGGATGACCGTAGCGAAGGAGAAACTAATTACTATTGCAATTATCAATATATAAATTGATTACTGTGGTTTCATTTATTTTCGTTGGTATCAATTTTACTGGATCGGTGGAAAATTAGATGTTCGTTGTAATTTGAATTCCTGTTTTTAATAATCGTTAATAACTACATAAATGTACTCTAATTTCATGGTTTGAACAATTCCAACGAAAACCATATTATCTTGATTCAAAGCCAACCAGTCTCTACTCTTACCCCTGAGCCAACCATTCTCTGCTCTTACCCCTGAGCCAACCATTCTCTGCTCTTACCCCTGAGCCAACCATTCTCTGCTCTTACCCCTGAGCCAACCATTCTCTACTCTTACCCCTGAGCCAACCATTCTCTACTCTTACCCCTGAGCCAACCATTCTCTGCTCTTACCCCTGAGCCAACCATTCTCTGCTCTTACCCCTGAGCCAACCATTCTCTGCTCTTACCCCTGAGCCATCCATTCTCTACTCTTACCCCTGAGCCAACCATTCTCTACTCTTACCCCTGAGCCAACCATTCTCTACTCTTACTCCTGAGCCAACCAGTCTCTGCTCTTACCCCTGAGACAACCATTCTCTACTCTTACCCCTAAGCCAACCAGTCTCTGCTCTTACCCCTGAGCCAACCATTCTCTACTCTTACCCCTGAGCCAACCATTCTCTACTCTTACCCCTGAGCCAACCATTCTCTGCTCTTACCCCTGAGCCAACCATTCTCTACTCTTACCCCTGAGCCAACCATTCTCTGCTCTTACCCCTGAGCCAACCATTCTCTGCTCTTACCCCTGAGCCAACCATTCTCTACTCTTACCCCTGAGCCAACAATTCTCTGCTCTTACCCCTGAGCCAACCATTCTCTGCTCTTACCCCTGAGCCAACCATTCTCTGCTCTTACCCCTGAGCCAACCATTCTCTACTCTTACCCCTGAGCCAACCATTCTCTACTCTTACCCCTGAGCCAACCATTCTCTACTCTTACCCCTGAGCCAACCATTCTCTACTCTTACCCCTGAGCCAACCATTCTCTACTCTTACCCCTGAGCCAACCATTCTCTACTCTTACCCCTGAGCCAACCATTCTCTACTCTTACTCCTGAGCCAACCATTCTCTACTCTTACCCCTGAGCCAACCATTCTCTGCTCTTACCCCTGAGCCAACCATTCTCTACTCTTACCCCTGAGAGCCAACCATTCTCTACTCTTACTCCTGAGCCAACCATTCTCTGCTCTTACCCCTGAGCCAACCATTCTCTACTCTTACCCCTGAGCCAACCATTCTCTACTCTTACCCCTGAGCCAACCATTCTCTACTCTTACCCCTGAGCCAACCATTCTCTACTCTTACCCCTGAGCCAACCATTCTCTGCTCTTACCCCTGAGCCAACCATTCTCTACTCTTACCCCTGAGCCAACCATTCTCTACTCTTACCCCTGAGCCAACCATTCTCTGCTCTTACCCCTGAGCCAACCATTCTCTGCTCTTACCCCTGAGCCAACCATTCTCTACTCTTACCCCTGAGCCAACCATTCTCTACTCTTACCCCTGAGCCAACCATTCTCTGCTCTTACCCCTGAGCCAACCATTCTCTGCTCTTACCCCTGAGCCAACCATTCTCTGCTCTTACCCCTGAGCCAACCATTCTCTACTCTTACCCCTGAGCCAACCATTCTCTACTCTTACCCCTGAGCCAACCATTCTCTACTCTTACCCCTGAGCCAACCATTCTCTGCTCTTACCCCTGAGCCAACCATTCTCTGCTCTTACCCCTGAGCCAACCATTCTCTACTCTTACCCCTGAGCCAACCATTCTCTACTCTTACCCCTGAGCCAACCATTCTCTACTCTTACCCCTGAGCCAACCATTCTCTACTCTTACCCCTGAGCCAACCAGTATCTGCTCTTACCCCTGAGCCAACCATTCTCTACTCTTACCCCTGAGCCAACCATTCTCTGCTCTTACCCCTGAGCCAACCATTCTCTGCTCTTACCCCTGAGCCAACCATTCTCTGCTCTTACCCCTGAGCCAACCAGTCTCTGCTCTTACCCCTGAGCAAACCAGTCTCTACTCTTACCCCTGAGCCAACCATTCTCTACTCTTACCCCTGAGCCAACCATTCTCTACTCTTACCCCTGAGCCAACCATTCTCTGCTCTTACCCCTGAGCCAACCATTCTCTACTCTTACCCCTGAGCCAACCATTCTCTACTCTTACCCCTGAGCCAACCATTCTCTACTCTTACCCCTGAGCCAACCATTCTCTGCTCTTACCCCTGAGCCAACCATTCTCTGCTCTTACCCCTGAGCCAACCATTCTCTACTCTTACCCCTGAGCCAACCATTCTCTACTCTTACCCCTGAGCCAACCATTCCCTGCTCTTACCCCTGAGCCAACCATTCCCTGCTCTTACCCCTGAGCCAACCATTCTCTACTCTTACCCCTGAGCCAACCATTCTCTGCTCTTACCCCTGAGCCAACCATTCTCTGCTCTTACCCCTGAGCCAACCATTCTCTGCTCTTACCCCTGAGCCAACCATTCTCTACTCTTACCCCTGAGCCAACCATTCTCTGCTCTTACCCCTGAGCCAACCATTCTCTGCTCTTACCCCTGAGCCAACCATTCTCTACTCTTACCCCTGAGAGCCAACCATTATCTACTCTTACCCCTGAGCCAACCATTCTCTACTCTTACCCCTGAGCCAACCATTCTCTACTCTTACCCCTGAGCCAACCATTCTCTACTCTTACCCCTGAGCCAACCATTCTCTGCTCTTACCCCTGAGCCAACCATTCTCTACTCTTACCCCTGAGCCAACCATTCTCTACTCTTACCCCTGAGCCAAACATTCTCTGCTCTTACCCCTGAGCCAACCATTCTCTGCTCTTACCCCTGAGCCAACCATTCTCTACTCTTACCCCTGAGCCAACCATTCTCTACTCTTACCCCTGAGACAACCAGTCTCTACTCTTACCCCTGAGCCAACCATTCTCTGCTCTTACCCCTGAGCCAACCAGTCTCTGCTCTTACCCCTGAGCCAACCATTCTCTACTCTTACCCCTGAGCCAACCATTATCTACTCTTACCCCTGAGCCAACCATTATCTACTCTTACCCCTGAGAGCCAACCATTCTCTGCTCTTACCCCTGAGCCAACCATTCTCTACTCTTACCCCTGAGCCAACCATTCTCTGCTCTTACCCCTGAGCCAACCATTCTCTGCTCTTACCCCTGAGCCAACCATTCTCTACTCTTACCCCTGAGAGCCAACCATTCTCTGCTCTTACCCCTGAGCCAACCATTCTCTACTCTTACCCCTGAGCCAACCATTCTCTGCTCTTACCCCTGAGCCAACCATTCTCTGCTCTTACCCCTGAGCCAACCATTCTCTACTCTTACCCCTGAGCCAACCATTATCTACTCTTACCCCTGAGACAACCATTCTCTACTCTTACCCCTGAGAGCCAACCATTCTCTGCTCTTACCCCTGAGCCAACCATTCTCTGCTCTTACCCCTGAGCCAACCATTCTCTACTCTTACCCCTGAGACAACCAGTCTCTACTCTTACCCCTGAGCCAACCATTCTCTGCTCTTACCCCTGAGCCAACCATTCTCTGCTCTTACCCCTGAGCCAACCATTCTCTGCTCTTACCCCTGAGCCAACCATTCTCTACTCTTACCCCTGAGCCAACCATTCTCTGCTCTTACCCCTGAGCCAACCATTCTCTACTCTTACCCCTGAGCCAACCATTCTCTACTCTTACCCCTGAGCCAACCATTCTCTGCTCTTACCCCTGAGCCAACCAGTCTCTACTCTTACACCTGAGCCAACCATTCTCTGCTCTTACCCCTGAGCCAACCATTCTCTGCTCTTACCCCTGAGCCAACCATTCTCTACTCTTTCCCCTGAGCCAACCATTCTCTACTCTTACCCCTGAGCCAACCATTCTCTACTCTTACCCCTGAGCCAACAATTCTCTACTTTTACCCCTGAGCCAACCATTCTCTGCTCTTACCCCTGAGCCAACCATTCTCTACTCTTTCCCCTGAGCCAACCATTCTCTGCTCTTACCCCTGAGCCAACCATTCTCTGCTCTTACCCCTGAGCCAACCATTCTCTGCTCTTACCCCTGAGCCAACCATTCTCTGCTCTTACCCCTGAGCCAACCAGTCTCTGCTCTTACCCCTGAGCCAACCAGTATCTGCTCTTACCCCTGAGCCAACCAGTCTCTACTCTTACCCCTGAGCCAACCATTCTCTACTCTTACCCCTGAGCCAACCATTCTCTGCTCTTACCCCTGAGCCAACCAGTCTCTGCTCTTACCCCTGAGCCAACCAGTCTCTGCTCTTACCCCTGAGCCAACCATTCTCTGCTCTTACCCCTGAGCCAACCATTCTCTGCTCTTACCCCTGAGTCAACCATTCTCTGCTCTTACCCCTGAGCCAACAATTCTCTACTCTTACCCCTGAGCCAACCATTCTCTGCTCTTACCCCTGAGCCAACCATTCTCTGCTCTTACCCCTGAGCCAACCATTCTCTACTCTTACCCCTGAGCCAACCATTCTCTGCTCTTACCCCTGAGCCAACCATTCTCTGCTCTTACCCCTGAGCCAACCATTCTCTGCTCTTACCCCTGAGCCAACCAGTCTCTGCTCTTACCCCTGAGCCAACCAGTATCTGCTCTTACCCCTGAGCCAACCAGTCTCTACTCTTACCCCTGAGCCAACCATTCTCTACTCTTACCCCTGAGCCAACCATTCTCTGCTCTTACCCCTGAGCCAACCAGTCTCTGCTCTTACCCCTGAGCCAACCAGTCTCTGCTCTTACCCCTGAGCCAACCATTCTCTGCTCTTACCCCTGAGCCAACCATTCTCTGCTCTTACCCCTGAGTCAACCATTCTCTGCTCTTACCCCTGAGCCAACAATTCTCTACTCTTACCCCTGAGCCAACCATTCTCTGCTCTTACCCCTGAGCCAACCATTCTCTGCTCTTACCCCTGAGCCAACCATTCTCTACTCTTACCCCTGAGCCAACCATTCTCTGCTCTTACCCCTGAGCCAACCATTCTCTGCTCTTACCCCTGAGCCAACCATTCTCTGCTCTTACCCCTGAGCCAACCATTCTCTACTCTTACCCCTGAGCCAACCATTCTCTGCTCTTACCCCTGAGCCAACCATTCTCTACTCTTACCCCTGAGCCAACCATTCTCTGCTCTTGCCCCTGAGCCAACCAGTCTCTACTCTTACCCCTGAGCCAACCATTCTCTGCTCTTACCCCTGAGCCAACCATTCTCTACTCTTACCCCTGAGCCAACCATTCTCTGCTCTTACCCCTGAGCCAACCATTCTCTGCTCTTACCCCTGAGCCAACCATTCTCTACTCTTACCCCTGAGCCAACAATTCTCTGCTCTTACCCCTGAGCCAACCATTCTCTGCTCTTACCCCTGAGCCAACCATTCTCTGCTCTTACCCCTGAGCCAACCATTCTCTACTCTTACCCCTGAGCCAACCATTCTCTACTCTTACCCCTGAGCCAACCATTCTCTACTCTTACCCCTGAGCCAACCATTCTCTACTCTTACCCCTGAGCCAACCATTCTCTACTCTTACCCCTGAGCCAACCATTCTCTACTCTTACTCCTGAGCCAACCATTCTCTACTCTTACCCCTGAGCCAACCATTCTCTGCTCTTACCCCTGAGCCAACCATTCTCTACTCTTACCCCTGAGAGCCAACCATTCTCTACTCTTACTCCTGAGCCAACCATTCTCTGCTCTTACCCCTGAGCCAACCATTCTCTACTCTTACCCCTGAGCCAACCATTCTCTACTCTTACCCCTGAGCCAACCATTCTCTACTCTTACCCCTGAGCCAACCATTCTCTACTCTTACCCCTGAGCCAACCATTATCTACTCTTACCCCTGAGCCAACCATTCTCTACTCTTACCCCTGAGCCAACCATTCTCTACTCTTACCCCTGAGCCAACCATTCTCTGCTCTTACCCCTGAGCCAACCATTCTCTGCTCTTACCCCTGAGCCAACCATTCTCTACTCTTACCCCTGAGCCAACCATTCTCTACTCTTACCCCTGAGCCAACCATTCTCTGCTCTTACCCCTGAGCCAACCATTCTCTGCTCTTACCCCTGAGCCAACCATTCTCTGCTCTTACCCCTGAGCCAACCATTCTCTACTCTTACCCCTGAGCCAACCATTCTCTACTCTTACCCCTGAGCCAACCATTCTCTACTCTTACCCCTAAGCCAACCAGTATCTGCTCTTACCCCTGAGCCAACCATTCTCTACTCTTACCCCTGAGCCAACCATTCTCTGCTCTTACCCCTGAGCCAACCATTCTCTGCTCTTACCCCTGAGCCAACCATTCTCTGCTCTTACCCCTGAGCCAACCAGTCTCTGCTCTTACCCCTGAGCAAACCAGTCTCTACTCTTACCCCTGAGCCAACCATTCTCTACTCTTACCCCTGAGCCAACCATTCTCTACTCTTACCCCTGAGCCAACCATTCTCTGCTCTTACCCCTGAGCCAACCATTCTCTACTCTTACCCCTGAGCCAACCATTCTCTACTCTTACCCCTGAGCCAACCATTCTCTACTCTTACCCCTGAGCCAACCATTCTCTGCTCTTACCCCTGAGCCAACCATTCTCTGCTCTTACCCCTGAGCCAACCATTCTCTACTCTTACCCCTGAGCCAACCATTCTCTACTCTTACCCCTGAGCCAACCATTCCCTGCTCTTACCCCTGAGCCAACCATTCCCTGCTCTTACCCCTGAGCCAACCATTCTCTACTCTTACCCCTGAGCCAACCATTCTCTGCTCTTACCCCTGAGCCAACCATTCTCTGCTCTTACCCCTGAGCCAACCATTCTCTGCTCTTACCCCTGAGCCAACCATTCTCTACTCTTACCCCTGAGCCAACCATTCTCTGCTCTTACCCCTGAGCCAACCATTCTCTGCTCTTACCCCTGAGCCAACCATTCTCTACTCTTACCCCTGAGAGCCAACCATTATCTACTCTTACCCCTGAGCCAACCATTCTCTACTCTTACCCCTGAGCCAACCATTCTCTACTCTTACCCCTGAGCCAACCATTCTCTACTCTTACCCCTGAGCCAACCATTTTCTGCTCTTACCCCTGAGCAAACCATTCTCTACTCTTACCCCTGAGCCAACCATTCTCTACTCTTACCCCTGAGCCAAACATTCTCTGCTCTTACCCCTGAGCCAACCATTCTCTGCTCTTACCCCTGAGCCAACCATTCTCTACTCTTACCCCTGAGCCAACCATTCTCTACTCTTACCCCTGAGACAACCAGTCTCTACTCTTACCCCTGAGCCAACCATTCTCTGCTCTTACCCCTGAGCCAACCAGTCTCTGCTCTTACCCCTGAGCCAACCATTCTCTACTCTTACCCCTGAGCCAACCATTATCTACTCTTACCCCTGAGCCAACCATTATCTACTCTTACCCCTGAGAGCCAACCATTCTCTGCTCTTACCCCTGAGCCAACCATTCTCTACTCTTACCCCTGAGCCAACCATTCTCTGCTCTTACCCCTGAGCCAACCATTCTCTGCTCTTACCCCTGAGCCAACCATTCTCTACTCTTACCCCTGAGAGCCAACCATTCTCTGCTCTTACCCCTGAGCCAACCATTCTCTACTCTTACCCCTGAGCCAACCATTCTCTGCTCTTACCCCTGAGCCAACCATTCTCTGCTCTTACCCCTGAGCCAACCATTCTCTACTCTTACCCCTGAGCCAACCATTATCTACTCTTACCCCTGAGACAACCATTCTCTACTCTTACCCCTGAGAGCCAACCATTCTCTGCTCTTACCCCTGAGCCAACCATTCTCTGCTCTTACCCCTGAGCCAACCATTCTCTACTCTTACCCCTGAGACAACCAGTCTCTACTCTTACCCCTGAGCCAACCATTCTCTGCTCTTACCCCTGAGCCAACCATTCTCTGCTCTTACCCCTGAGCCAACCATTCTCTGCTCTTACCCCTGAGCCAACCAGTCTCTGCTCTTACCCCTAAGCCAACCAGTATCTGCTCTTACCCCTGAGCCAACCAGTCTCTACTCTTACCCCTGAGCCAACCATTCTCTACTCTTACCCCTGAGCCAACCATTCTCTGCTCTTACCCCTGAGCCAACCAGTCTCTGCTCTTACCCCTGAGCCAACCAGTCTCTGCTCTTACCCCTGAGCCAACCATTCTCTGCTCTTACCCCTGAGCCAACCATTCTCTGCTCTTACCCCTGAGTCAACCATTCTCTGCTCTTACCCCTGAGCCAACAATTCTCTACTCTTACCCCTGAGCCAATCATTCTCTGCTCTTACCCCTGAGCCAACCATTCTCTGCTCTTACCCCTGAGCCAACCATTCTCTACTCTTACCCCTGAGCCAACCATTCTCTGCTCTTACCCCTGAGCCAACCATTCTCTGCTCTTACCCCTGAGCCAACCATTCTCTGCTCTTACCCCTGAGCCAACCATTCTCTACTCTTACCCCTGAGCCAACCATTCTCTGCTCTTACCCCTGAGCCAACCATTCTCTACTCTTACCCCTGAGCCAACCATTCTCTGCTCTTACCCCTGAGCCAACCAGTCTCTACTCTTACCCCTGAGCCAACCATTCTCTGCTCTTACCCCTGAGCCAACCATTCTCTACTCTTACCCCTGAGCCAACCATTCTCTGCTCTTACCCCTGAGCCAACCATTCTCTGCTCTTACCCCTGAGCCAACCAGTCTCTGCTCTTACCCCTGAGCCAACCATTCTCTACTCTTACCCCTGAGACAACCATTCTCTACTCTTACCCCTGAGCCAACCATTCTCTGCTCTTACCCCTGAGCCAACCATTCTCTGCTCTTACCCCTGAGCCAACCATTCTCTGCTCTTACCCCTGAGCCAACCAGTCTCTGCTCTTACCCCTAAGCCAACCAGTATCTGCTCTTACCCCTGAGCCAACCATTCTCTACTCTTACCCCTGAGCCAACAATTCTCTGCTCTTACCCCCGAGCCAACCATTCTCTGCTCTTACCCCTGAGCCAACCATTCTCTGCTCTTACCCCTGAGCCAACCATTCTCTACTCTTACCCCTGAGCCAACCATTCTCTGCTCTTACCCCTGAGCCAACCATTCTCTACTCTTACCCCTGAGCCAACCATTCTCTACTCTTACCCCTGAGCCAACCATTCTCTGCTCTTACCCCTGAGCCAACCATTCTCTGCTCTTACCCCTGAGCCAACCATTCTCTACTCTTACCCCTGAGCCAACCATTCTCTACTCTTAACCCTGAGCCAACCATTCCCTGCTCTTACCCCTGAGCCAACCATTCTCTACTCTTACCCCTGAGCCAACCATTCTCTGCTCTTACCCCTGAGCCAACCATTCCCTGCTCTTACCCCTGAGCCAACCATTCTCTACTCTTACCCCTGAGCCAACCATTCTCTGCTCTTACCCCTGAGCCAACCATTCTCTGCTCTTACCCCTGAGCCAACCATTCTCTGCTCTTACCCCTGAGCCAACCATTCTCTACTCTTACCCCTGAGCCAACCATTCTCTGCTCTTACCCCTGAGCCAACCATTCTCTGCTCTTACCCCTGAGCCAACCATTCTCTGCTCTTACCCCTGAGCCAACCATTCTCTACTCTTACCCCTGAGCCAACCATTCTCTACTTTTACCCCTGAGCCAACCATTCTCTGCTCTTACCCCTGAGCCAACCATTCTCTACTCTTTCCCCTGAGCCAACCATTCTCTACTCTTACCCCTGAGCCAACCATTCTCTACTCTTACCCCTGAGCCAACCATTCTCTACTCTTACCCCTGAGCCAACCATTCTCTGCTCTTACCCCTGAGCCAACCAGTCTCTACTCTTACCCCTGAGCCAACCATTCTCTACTCTTACCCCTGAGCCAACCATTCTCTGCTCTTACCCCTGAGCCAACCATTCTCTACTCTTACCCCTGAGCCAACCATTCTCTACTCTTACCCCTGAGCCAACCATTCTCTGCTCTTACCCCTGAGCCAACCAGTCTCTACTCTTACCCCTGAGCCAACCATTCTCTGCTCTTACCCCTGAGAGCCAACCATTCTCTACTCTTACCCCTGAGACAACCAGTCTCTACTCTTACCCCTGAGCCAACCAGTCTCTACTCTTACCCCTGAGCCAACCATTCTCTACTCTTACCCCTGAGCCAACCAGTCTCTGCTCTTACCCCTGAGCCAACCATTCTCTACTCTTACCCCTGAGCCAACCATTCTCTACTCTTACCCCTGAGCCAACCATTCTCTGCTCTTACCCCTGAGCCAACCATTCTCTACTCTTACCCCTGAGACAACCATTATCTACTCTTACCCCTGAGCCAACCATTCTCTGCTCTTACCCCTGAGAGCCAACCATTCTCTGCTCTTACCCCTGAGCCAACCATTCTCTACTCTTACCCCTGAGCCAACCATTCTCTGCTCTTACCCCTGAGCCAACCATTCTCTACTCTTACCCCTGAGCCAACCATTCTCTACTCTTACCCCTGAGCCAACCATTCTCTACTCTTACCCCTGAGCCAACCATTCTCTGCTCTTACCCCTGAGCCAACCATTCTCTACTCTTACCCCTGAGCCAACCATTCTCTGCTCTTACCCCTGAGCCAACCATTCTCTACTCTTACCCCTGAGCCAACCATTCTCTACTCTTACCCCTGAGCCAACCATTCTCTGCTCTTACCCCTGAGCCAACCAGTCTCTACTCTTACACCTGAGCCAACCATTCTCTGCTCTTACCCCTGAGCCAACCATTCTCTGCTCTTACCCCTGAGCCAACCATTCTCTACTCTTTCCCCTGAGCCAACCATTCTCTACTCTTACCCCTGAGCCAACCATTCTCTACTCTTACCCCTGAGCCAACAATTCTCTACTTTTACCCCTGAGCCAACCATTCTCTGCTCTTACCCCTGAGCCAACCATTCTCTACTCTTTCCCCTGAGCCAACCATTCTCTGCTCTTACCCCTGAGCCAACCATTCTCTGCTCTTACCCCTGAGCCAACCATTCTCTGCTCTTACCCCTGAGCCAACCATTCTCTGCTCTTACCCCTGAGCCAACCAGTCTCTGCTCTTACCCCTGAGCCAACCAGTATCTGCTCTTACCCCTGAGCCAACCAGTCTCTACTCTTACCCCTGAGCCAACCATTCTCTACTCTTACCCCTGAGCCAACCATTCTCTGCTCTTACCCCTGAGCCAACCAGTCTCTGCTCTTACCCCTGAGCCAACCAGTCTCTGCTCTTACCCCTGAGCCAACCATTCTCTGCTCTTACCCCTGAGCCAACCATTCTCTGCTCTTACTCCTGAGTCAACCATTCTCTGCTCTTACCCCTGAGCCAACAATTCTCTACTCTTACCCCTGAGCCAACCATTCTCTGCTCTTACCCCTGAGCCAACCATTCTCTGCTCTTACCCCTGAGCCAACCATTCTCTACTCTTACCCCTGAGCCAACCATTCTCTGCTCTTACCCCTGAGCCAACCATTCTCTGCTCTTACCCCTGAGCCAACCATTCTCTGCTCTTACCCCTGAGCCAACCAGTCTCTGCTCTTACCCCTGAGCCAACCAGTATCTGCTCTTACCCCTGAGCCAACCAGTCTCTACTCTTACCCCTGAGCCAACCATTCTCTACTCTTACCCCTGAGCCAACCATTCTCTGCTCTTACCCCTGAGCCAACCAGTCTCTGCTCTTACCCCTGAGCCAACCAGTCTCTGCTCTTACCCCTGAGCCAACCATTCTCTGCTCTTACCCCTGAGCCAACCATTCTCTGCTCTTACCCCTGAGTCAACCATTCTCTGCTCTTACCCCTGAGCCAACAATTCTCTACTCTTACCCCTGAGCCAACCATTCTCTGCTCTTACCCCTGAGCCAACCATTCTCTGCTCTTACCCCTGAGCCAACCATTCTCTACTCTTACCCCTGAGCCAACCATTCTCTGCTCTTACCCCTGAGCCAACCATTCTCTGCTCTTACCCCTGAGCCAACCATTCTCTGCTCTTACCCCTGAGCCAACCATTCTCTACTCTTACCCCTGAGCCAACCATTCTCTGCTCTTACCCCTGAGCCAACCATTCTCTACTCTTACCCCTGAGCCAACCATTCTCTGCTCTTGCCCCTGAGCCAACCAGTCTCTACTCTTACCCCTGAGCCAACCATTCTCTGCTCTTACCCCTGAGCCAACCATTCTCTACTCTTACCCCTGAGCCAACCATTCTCTGCTCTTACCCCTGAGCCAACCATTCTCTGCTCTTACCCCTGAGCCAACCATTCTCTACTCTTACCCCTGAGCCAACAATTCTCTGCTCTTACCCCTGAGCCAACCATTCTCTGCTCTTACCCCTGAGCCAACCATTCTCTGCTCTTACCCCTGAGCCAACCATTCTCTACTCTTACCCCTGAGCCAACCATTCTCTACTCTTACCCCTGAGCCAACCATTCTCTACTCTTACCCCTGAGCCAACCATTCTCTACTCTTACCCCTGAGCCAACCATTCTCTACTCTTACCCCTGAGCCAACCATTCTCTACTCTTACCCCTGAGCCAACCATTCTCTACTCTTACTCCTGAGCCAACCATTCTCTACTCTTACCCCTGAGCCAACCATTCTCTGCTCTTACCCCTGAGCCAACCATTCTCTACTCTTACCCCTGAGAGCCAACCATTCTCTACTCTTACTCCTGAGCCAACCATTCTCTGCTCTTACCCCTGAGCCAACCATTCTCTACTCTTACCCCTGAGCCAACCATTCTCTACTCTTACCCCTGAGCCAACCATTCTCTACTCTTACCCCTGAGCCAACCATTCTCTACTCTTACCCCTGAGCCAACCATTATCTACTCTTACCCCTGAGCCAACCATTCTCTACTCTTACCCCTGAGCCAACCATTCTCTACTCTTACCCCTGAGCCAACCATTCTCTGCTCTTACCCCTGAGCCAACCATTCTCTGCTCTTACCCCTGAGCCAACCATTCTCTACTCTTACCCCTGAGCCAACCATTCTCTACTCTTACCCCTGAGCCAACCATTCTCTGCTCTTACCCCTGAGCCAACCATTCTCTGCTCTTACCCCTGAGCCAACCATTCTCTGCTCTTACCCCTGAGCCAACCATTCTCTACTCTTACCCCTGAGCCAACCATTCTCTACTCTTACCCCTGAGCCAACCATTCTCTACTCTTACCCCTAAGCCAACCAGTATCTGCTCTTACCCCTGAGCCAACCATTCTCTACTCTTACCCCTGAGCCAACCATTCTCTGCTCTTACCCCTGAGCCAACCATTCTCTGCTCTTACCCCTGAGCCAACCATTCTCTGCTCTTACCCCTGAGCCAACCAGTCTCTGCTCTTACCCCTGAGCAAACCAGTCTCTACTCTTACCCCTGAGCCAACCATTCTCTACTCTTACCCCTGAGCCAACCATTCTCTACTCTTACCCCTGAGCCAACCATTCTCTGCTCTTACCCCTGAGCCAACCATTCTCTACTCTTACCCCTGAGCCAACCATTCTCTACTCTTACCCCTGAGCCAACCATTCTCTACTCTTACCCCTGAGCCAACCATTCTCTGCTCTTACCCCTGAGCCAACCATTCTCTGCTCTTACCCCTGAGCCAACCATTCTCTACTCTTACCCCTGAGCCAACCATTCTCTACTCTTACCCCTGAGCCAACCATTCCCTGCTCTTACCCCTGAGCCAACCATTCCCTGCTCTTACCCCTGAGCCAACCATTCTCTACTCTTACCCCTGAGCCAACCATTCTCTGCTCTTACCCCTGAGCCAACCATTCTCTGCTCTTACCCCTGAGCCAACCATTCTCTGCTCTTACCCCTGAGCCAACCATTCTCTACTCTTACCCCTGAGCCAACCATTCTCTGCTCTTACCCCTGAGCCAACCATTCTCTGCTCTTACCCCTGAGCCAACCATTCTCTACTCTTACCCCTGAGAGCCAACCATTATCTACTCTTACCCCTGAGCCAACCATTCTCTACTCTTACCCCTGAGCCAACCATTCTCTACTCTTACCCCTGAGCCAACCATTCTCTACTCTTACCCCTGAGCCAACCATTCTCTGCTCTTACCCCTGAGCCAACCATTCTCTACTCTTACCCCTGAGCCAACCATTCTCTACTCTTACCCCTGAGCCAAACATTCTCTGCTCTTACCCCTGAGCCAACCATTCTCTGCTCTTACCCCTGAGCCAACCATTCTCTACTCTTACCCCTGAGCCAACCATTCTCTACTCTTACCCCTGAGACAACCAGTCTCTACTCTTACCCCTGAGCCAACCATTCTCTGCTCTTACCCCTGAGCCAACCAGTCTCTGCTCTTACCCCTGAGCCAACCATTCTCTACTCTTACCCCTGAGCCAACCATTATCTACTCTTACCCCTGAGCCAACCATTATCTACTCTTACCCCTGAGAGCCAACCATTCTCTGCTCTTACCCCTGAGCCAACCATTCTCTACTCTTACCCCTGAGCCAACCATTCTCTGCTCTTACCCCTGAGCCAACCATTCTCTGCTCTTACCCCTGAGCCAACCATTCTCTACTCTTACCCCTGAGAGCCAACCATTCTCTGCTCTTACCCCTGAGCCAACCATTCTCTACTCTTACCCCTGAGCCAACCATTCTCTGCTCTTACCCCTGAGCCAACCATTCTCTGCTCTTACCCCTGAGCCAACCATTCTCTACTCTTACCCCTGAGCCAACCATTATCTACTCTTACCCCTGAGACAACCATTCTCTACTCTTACCCCTGAGAGCCAACCATTCTCTGCTCTTACCCCTGAGCCAACCATTCTCTGCTCTTACCCCTGAGCCAACCATTCTCTACTCTTACCCCTGAGACAACCAGTCTCTACTCTTACCCCTGAGCCAACCATTCTCTGCTCTTACCCCTGAGCCAACCATTCTCTGCTCTTACCCCTGAGCCAACCATTCTCTGCTCTTACCCCTGAGCCAACCAGTCTCTGCTCTTACCCCTAAGCCAACCAGTATCTGCTCTTACCCCTGAGCCAACCAGTCTCTACTCTTACCCCTGAGCCAACCATTCTCTACTCTTACCCCTGAGCCAACCATTCTCTGCTCTTACCCCTGAGCCAACCAGTCTCTGCTCTTACCCCTGAGCCAACCAGTCTCTGCTCTTACCCCTGAGCCAACCATTCTCTGCTCTTACCCCTGAGCCAACCATTCTCTGCTCTTACCCCTGAGTCAACCATTCTCTGCTCTTACCCCTGAGCCAACAATTCTCTACTCTTACCCCTGAGCCAATCATTCTCTGCTCTTACCCCTGAGCCAACCATTCTCTGCTCTTACCCCTGAGCCAACCATTCTCTACTCTTACCCCTGAGCCAACCATTCTCTGCTCTTACCCCTGAGCCAACCATTCTCTGCTCTTACCCCTGAGCCAACCATTCTCTGCTCTTACCCCTGAGCCAACCATTCTCTACTCTTACCCCTGAGCCAACCATTCTCTGCTCTTACCCCTGAGCCAACCATTCTCTACTCTTACCCCTGAGCCAACCATTCTCTGCTCTTACCCCTGAGCCAACCAGTCTCTACTCTTACCCCTGAGCCAACCATTCTCTGCTCTTACCCCTGAGCCAACCATTCTCTACTCTTACCCCTGAGCCAACCATTCTCTGCTCTTACCCCTGAGCCAACCATTCTCTGCTCTTACCCCTGAGCCAACCATTCTCTGCTCTTACCCCTGAGCCAACCATTCTCTACTCTTACCCCTGAGACAACCATTCTCTACTCTTACCCCTGAGCCAACCATTCTCTGCTCTTACCCCTGAGCCAACCATTCTCTGCTCTTACCCCTGAGCCAACCATTCTCTGCTCTTACCCCTGAGCCAACCAGTCTCTGCTCTTACCCCTAAGCCAACCAGTATCTGCTCTTACCCCTGAGCCAACCATTCTCTACTCTTACCCCTGAGCCAACAATTCTCTGCTCTTACCCCCGAGCCAACCATTCTCTGCTCTTACCCCTGAGCCAACCATTCTCTGCTCTTACCCCTGAGCCAACCATTCTCTACTCTTACCCCTGAGCCAACCATTCTCTGCTCTTACCCCTGAGCCAACCATTCTCTACTCTTACCCCTGAGCCAACCATTCTCTACTCTTACCCCTGAGCCAACCATTCTCTGCTCTTACCCCTGAGCCAACCATTCTCTGCTCTTACCCCTGAGCCAACCATTCTCTACTCTTACCCCTGAGCCAACCATTCTCTACTCTTACCCCTGAGCCAACCATTCTCTACTCTTACCCCTGAGCCAACCATTCTCTGCTCTTACCCCTGAGCTAACCATTCTCTGCTCTTACCCCTGAGCCAACCATTCTCTACTCTTACCCCTGAGCCAACCATTCTCTACTCTTACCCCTGAGCCAACCATTCCCTGCTCTTACCCCTGAGCCAACCATTCCCTGCTCTTACCCCTGAGCCAACCATTCTCTACTCTTACCCCTGAGCCAACCATTCTCTGCTCTTACCCCTGAGCCAACCATTCTCTGCTCTTACCCCTGAGCCAACCATTCTCTGCTCTTACCCCTGAGCCAACCATTCTCTACTCTTACCCCTGAGCCAACCATTCTCTGCTCTTACCCCTGAGCCAACCATTCTCTGCTCTTACCCCTGAGCCAACCATTCTCTACTCTTACCCCTGAGAGCCAACCATTATCTACTCTTACCCCTGAGCCAACCATTCTCTACTCTTACCCCTGAGCCAACCATTCTCTACTCTTACCCCTGAGCCAACCATTCTCTACTCTTACCCCTGAGCCAACCATTCTCTGCTCTTACCCCTGAGCCAACCATTCTCTACTCTTACCCCTGAGCCAACCATTCTCTACTCTTACCCCTGAGCCAAACATTCTCTGCTCTTACCCCTGAGCCAACCATTCTCTGCTCTTACCCCTGAGCCAACCATTCTCTACTCTTACCCCTGAGCCAACCATTCTCTACTCTTACCCCTGAGACAACCAGTCTCTACTCTTACCCCTGAGCCAACCATTCTCTGCTCTTACCCCTGAGCCAACCAGTCTCTGCTCTTACCCCTGAGCCAACCATTCTCTACTCTTACCCCTGAGCCAACCATTATCTACTCTTACCCCTGAGCCAACCATTATCTACTCTTACCCCTGAGAGCCAACCATTCTCTGCTCTTACCCCTGAGCCAACCATTCTCTACTCTTACCCCTGAGCCAACCATTCTCTGCTCTTACCCCTGAGCCAACCATTCTCTGCTCTTACCCCTGAGCCAACCATTCTCTACTCTTACCCCTGAGAGCCAACCATTCTCTGCTCTTACCCCTGAGCCAACCATTCTCTACTCTTACCCCTGAGCCAACCATTCTCTGCTCTTACCCCTGAGCCAACCATTCTCTGCTCTTACCCCTGAGCCAACCATTCTCTACTCTTACCCCTGAGCCAACCATTATCTACTCTTACCCCTGAGACAACCATTCTCTACTCTTACCCCTGAGAGCCAACCATTCTCTGCTCTTACCCCTGAGCCAACCATTCTCTGCTCTTACCCCTGAGCCAACCATTCTCTACTCTTACCCCTGAGACAACCAGTCTCTACTCTTACCCCTGAGCCAACCATTCTCTGCTCTTACCCCTGAGCCAACCATTCTCTGCTCTTACCCCTGAGCCAACCATTCTCTGCTCTTACCCCTGAGCCAACCAGTCTCTGCTCTTACCCCTAAGCCAACCAGTATCTGCTCTTACCCCTGAGCCAACCAGTCTCTACTCTTACCCCTGAGCCAACCATTCTCTACTCTTACCCCTGAGCCAACCATTCTCTGCTCTTACCCCTGAGCCAACCAGTCTCTGCTCTTACCCCTGAGCCAACCAGTCTCTGCTCTTACCCCTGAGCCAACCATTCTCTGCTCTTACCCCTGAGCCAACCATTCTCTGCTCTTACCCCTGAGTCAACCATTCTCTGCTCTTACCCCTGAGCCAACAATTCTCTACTCTTACCCCTGAGCCAATCATTCTCTGCTCTTACCCCTGAGCCAACCATTCTCTGCTCTTACCCCTGAGCCAACCATTCTCTACTCTTACCCCTGAGCCAACCATTCTCTGCTCTTACCCCTGAGCCAACCATTCTCTGCTCTTACCCCTGAGCCAACCATTCTCTGCTCTTACCCCTGAGCCAACCATTCTCTACTCTTACCCCTGAGCCAACCATTCTCTGCTCTTACCCCTGAGCCAACCATTCTCTACTCTTACCCCTGAGCCAACCATTCTCTGCTCTTACCCCTGAGCCAACCAGTCTCTACTCTTACCCCTGAGCCAACCATTCTCTGCTCTTACCCCTGAGCCAACCATTCTCTACTCTTACCCCTGAGCCAACCATTCTCTGCTCTTACCCCTGAGCCAACCATTCTCTGCTCTTACCCCTGAGCCAACCATTCTCTGCTCTTACCCCTGAGCCAACCATTCTCTACTCTTACCCCTGAGACAACCATTCTCTACTCTTACCCCTGAGCCAACCATTCTCTGCTCTTACCCCTGAGCCAACCATTCTCTGCTCTTACCCCTGAGCCAACCATTCTCTGCTCTTACCCCTGAGCCAACCAGTCTCTGCTCTTACCCCTAAGCCAACCAGTATCTGCTCTTACCCCTGAGCCAACCATTCTCTACTCTTACCCCTGAGCCAACAATTCTCTGCTCTTACCCCCGAGCCAACCATTCTCTGCTCTTACCCCTGAGCCAACCATTCTCTGCTCTTACCCCTGAGCCAACCATTCTCTACTCTTACCCCTGAGCCAACCATTCTCTGCTCTTACCCCTGAGCCAACCATTCTCTACTCTTACCCCTGAGCCAACCATTCTCTACTCTTACCCCTGAGCCAACCATTCTCTGCTCTTACCCCTGAGCCAACCATTCTCTGCTCTTACCCCTGAGCCAACCATTCTCTACTCTTACCCCTGAGCCAACCATTCTCTACTCTTACCCCTGAGCCAACCATTCCCTGCTCTTACCCCTGAGCCAACCATTCTCTACTCTTACCCCTGAGCCAACCATTCTCTGCTCTTACCCCTGAGCCAACCATTCCCTGCTCTTACCCCTGAGCCAACCATTCTCTACTCTTACCCCTGAGCCAACCATTCTCTGCTCTTACCCCTGAGCCAACCATTCTCTGCTCTTACCCCTGAGCCAACCATTCTCTGCTCTTACCCCTGAGCCAACCATTCTCTACTCTTACCCCTGAGCCAACCATTCTCTGCTCTTACCCCTGAGCCAACCATTCTCTGCTCTTACCCCTGAGCCAACCATTCTCTGCTCTTACCCCTGAGCCAACCATTCTCTACTCTTACCCCTGAGCCAACCATTCTCTACTTTTACCCCTGAGCCAACCATTCTCTGCTCTTACCCCTGAGCCAACCATTCTCTACTCTTTCCCCTGAGCCAACCATTCTCTACTCTTACCCCTGAGCCAACCATTCTCTACTCTTACCCCTGAGCCAACCATTCTCTACTCTTACCCCTGAGCCAACCATTCTCTGCTCTTACCCCTGAGCCAACCAGTCTCTACTCTTACCCCTGAGCCAACCATTCTCTACTCTTACCCCTGAGCCAACCATTCTCTGCTCTTACCCCTGAGCCAACCATTCTCTACTCTTACCCCTGAGCCAACCATTCTCTACTCTTACCCCTGAGCCAACCATTCTCTGCTCTTACCCCTGAGCCAACCAGTCTCTACTCTTACCCCTGAGCCAACCATTCTCTGCTCTTACCCCTGAGAGCCAACCATTCTCTACTCTTACCCCTGAGACAACCAGTCTCTACTCTTACCCCTGAGCCAACCAGTCTCTACTCTTACCCCTGAGCCAACCATTCTCTACTCTTACCCCTGAGCCAACCAGTCTCTGCTCTTACCCCTGAGCCAACCATTCTCTACTCTTACCCCTGAGCCAACCATTCTCTACTCTTACCCCTGAGCCAACCATTCTCTGCTCTTACCCCTGAGCCAACCATTCTCTACTCTTACCCCTGAGACAACCATTATCTACTCTTACCCCTGAGCCAACCATTCTCTGCTCTTACCCCTGAGAGCCAACCATTCTCTGCTCTTACCCCTGAGCCAACCATTCTCTACTCTTACCCCTGAGCCAACCATTCTCTGCTCTTACCCCTGAGCCAACCATTCTCTACTCTTACCCCTGAGCCAACCATTCTCTACTCTTACCCCTGAGCCAACCATTCTCTACTCTTACCCCTGAGCCAACCATTCTCTGCTCTTACCCCTGAGCCAACCATTCTCTACTCTTACCCCTGAGCCAACCATTCTCTGCTCTTACCCCTGAGCCAACAATTCTCTACTCTTACCCCTGAGCCAACCATTCTCTACTCTTACCCCTGAGCCAACCATTCTCTGCTCTTACCCCTGAGAGCCAACCATTCTCTACTCTTACCCCTGAGCCAACCATTCTCTACTCTTACCCCTGAGAGCCAACCATTCTCTACTCTTACCCCTGAGCCAACCATTCTCTACTCTTACCCCTGAGCCAACCATTCTCTGCTCTTACCCCTGAGCCAACCATTCTCTGCTCTTACCCCTGAGCCAACCATTCTCTACTCTTACCCCTGAGCCAACCATTCTCTACTCTTACCCCTGAGCCAACCATTCTCTACTCTTACCCCTGAGCCAACCATTCTCTGCTCTTACCCCTGAGCCAACCATTATCTACTCTTACCCCTGAGACAACCATTCTCTACTCTTACCCCTGAGAGCCAACCATTCTCTGCTCTTACCCCTGAGCCAACCATTCTCTGCTCTTACCCCTGAGCCAACCATTCTCTACTCTTACCCCTGAGACAACCAGTCTCTACTCTTACCCCTGAGCCAACCATTCTCTGCTCTTACCCCTGAGCCAACCATTCTCTGCTCTTACCCCTGAGCCAACCATTCTCTGCTCTTACCCCTGAGCCAACCATTCTCTGCTCTTACCCCTGAGCCAACCAGTCTCTGCTCTTACCCCTAAGCCAACCAGTATCTGCTCTTACCCCTGAGCCAACCAGTCTCTACTCTTACCCCTGAGCCAACCATTCTCTACTCTTACCCCTGAGCCAACCATTCTCTGCTCTTACCCCTGAGCCAACCAGTCTCTGCTCTTACCCCTGAGCCAACCAGTCTCTGCTCTTACCCCTGAGCCAACCATTCTCTGCTCTTACCCCTGAGCCAACCATTCTCTGCTCTTACCCCTGAGTCAACCATTCTCTGCTCTTACCCCTGAGCCAACAATTCTCTACTCTTACCCCTGAGCCAATCATTCTCTGCTCTTACCCCTGAGCCAACCATTCTCTGCTCTTACCCCTGAGCCAACCATTCTCTACTCTTACCCCTGAGCCAACCATTCTCTGCTCTTACCCCTGAGCCAACCATTCTCTGCTCTTACCCCTGAGCCAACCATTCTCTGCTCTTACCCCTGAGCCAACCATTCTCTACTCTTACCCCTGAGCCAACCATTCTCTGCTCTTACCCCTGAGCCAACCATTCTCTGCTCTTACCCCTGAGCCAACCATTCTCTATTCTTACCCCTGAGCCAACCATTCTCTGCTCTTACCCCTGAGCCAACCATTCTCTACTCTTACCCCTGAGCCAACCATTCTCTACTCTTACCCCTGAGCCAACCATTCTCTACTCTTACCCCTGAGCCAACCATTCTCTGCTCTTACCCCTGAGCCAACCATTCTCTGCTCTTACCCCTGAGCCAACCAGTCTCTACTCTTACCCCTGAGCCAACCATTCTCTACTCTTACCCCTGAGCCAACCATTCTCTGCTCTTACCCCTGAGCCAACCAGTCTCTACTCTTACCCCTGAGCCAACCATTCTCTACTCTTACCCCTGAGCCAACCATTCTCTGCTCTTACCCCTGAGCCAACCAGTCTCTACTCTTACCCCTGAGCCAACCATTCTCTGCTCTTACCCCTGAGCCAACCATTCTCTACTCTTATCCCTGAGCCAACCATTCTCTGCTCTTACCCCTGAGCCAACCATTCTCTGCTCTTACCCCTGAGCCAACCATTCTCTGCTCTTACCCCTGAGCCAACCATTCTCTACTCTTACCCCTGAGACAACCATTCTCTACTCTTACCCCTGAGCCAACCATTCTCTGCTCTAACCCCTGAGCCAACCATTCTCTGCTCTTACCCCTGAGCCAACCATTCTCTGCTCTTACCCCTGAGCCAACCAGTCTCTGCTCTTACCCCTAAGCCAACCAGTATCTGCTCTTACCCCTGAGCCAACCAGTCTCTACTCTTACCCCTGAGCCAACCATTCTCTACTCTTACCCCTGAGCCAACCATTCTCTGCTCTTACCCCTGAGCCAACCATTCTCTACTCTTACCCTGAGCCAACCATTCTCTGCTCTTACCCCTGAGCCAACCAGTCTCTGCTCTTACCCCTGAGCCAACCAGTCTCTGCTCTTACCCCTGAGCCAACCATTCTCTGCTCTTACCCCTGAGCCAACCATTCTCTGCTCTTACCCCTGAGTCAACCATTCTCTGCTCTTACCCCTGAGCCAACAATTCTCTACTCTTACCCCTGAGCCAACCATTCTCTGCTCTTACCCCTGAGCCAACCATTCTCTGCTCTTACCCCTGAGCCAACCATTCTCTACTCTTACCCCTGAGCCAACCATTCTCTGCTCTTACCCCTGAGCCAACCATTCTCTGCTCTTACCCCTGAGCCAACCATTCTCTGCTCTTACCCCTGAGCCAACCATTCTCTACTCTTACCCCTGAGCCAACCATTCTCTACTCTTACCCCTGAGCCAACCATTCTCTGCTCTTACCCCTGAGCCAACCATTCTCTGCTCTTACCCCTGAGCCAACCATTCTCTACTCTTACCCGTGAGCCAACCAGTCTCTGCTCTTACCCCTGAGCCAACCATTCTCTACTCTTACCCCTGAGCCAACCATTCTCTGCTCTTACCCCTGAGCCAACCATTCTCTGCTCTTACCCCTGAGTCAACCATTCACTACTCTTACCCCTGAGCCAACCATTCTCTGCTCTTACCCCTGAGTCAACCATTCTCTACTCTTACCCCTGAGCCACCATTCTCTGCTCTTAACCCTGAGCCAACCATTCTCTGCTCTTAACCCTGAGCCAACCATGCTCTGCTCTTACCCCTGAATGTTGCATGTTTATCGAAGAAGCAGCAAATACTAACTTTGTAGTTTGACTCAACCCGGGGCTTGAACAATACAATACAAAATTCATGGGGGCCCGCGTGACTCAATGAGTTAGGTCGTTGGATCTAACAACTCATACAAGCCTATCACCAATACAGCGTGGGTTCGCACCAAGCTTTGTAAATTACAAAAAAGGGTGCACTCGACTCGCAGCCACAAGTGAAAAAGTTTACCAGTTGCTTTCCCAGGGTCGGTGGTTCTCTCCGGCTTCCTCCACCACTAAAACTGGTCGCCATGATATAGCTGAAATATTGCTGAAAGTGGCATTAAACACCAAAATTCAAATTCAAATTCAAAATTCATGGATTGAATAATACATTAATGCTCTCCTACCCGTATCTCAAATGAACCAGGTGGGTCACTGTTAAAATGGAGCTTTAACTTAGATTTTCCATCATCAGATGAACCTCGTAGCTGAGAAAATTTGTATGACCACATGTAATTCTGTAAGAGAAAAATTACATTATATTATATAAACTTATAGCAAAGAAATATCCTTTCTTTCGTCGATTTATAGGGTCTAACACCGGGAGAGGTGCAATATCGTAAAATCTGAGACACCCGATTTAAATCTTACCCGAAGGTGTATCAGATTTTACTCATCCCTTTCTACCGTGTCAAGATTTGTTTACTTTTTTTTAATTACCTTGCTTTGTCCAAATTCCAAGAAAAGTAGTTCCGGAAAATGCTAAATGTGGGTCAAATAAATTTTTATAGGTATTTAGAAAAAACTTTTTCACATAAATTAACGGACTACTTTATCCCAGAGGCAAGAAATATCTTTTCCATAGGGTCATATGAAAACTGTCTCCTATGGGTAAATGCACAGTAAAATGTACTGAATTGGTAACTATAATAAACCTCATGTATGATTTGACATCAATTTATCAAAACAAAATGGTCAGTTTTGCCTTCAATCCTTCGGTCTGTTGCCTTCAATCCTTCGGTCTGTTGAGTTTTACCACCTCTTTTTTTTTACAAAAGAAATACATTCGTACAATCAACCAAAATTGATGATCAGGATATCTTCCACTGGTGTGACAAATTCTATGTCTTTTACCCTTATTCCATCACACTCTACTCGGGACAAGACGAGGTTTCTCACAAGAAGAAGACTACCATATCAATTACATATCCAGCTGTTGTTAAGACTACCATATCAATTACATATCCAGCTGTTGTTAAGACTACCGTATCAATTACATATCCAGCTGTTGTTAAGACTACCGCATCAATTACATATCCAGCTGTTGTTAAGACTACCGTATCAATTACATATCCAGCTGTTGTTAAGACTACCGTATCAATTACATATCCAGCTGTTGTTGTACCAATTATTAACTCAAAATTAATGAGACTTGTTAAAAGAGATAGTTATTGTAATTTTGATTATTTTCCTGTTATTTTTTTTCCAGAAAAAACATCGAAAAGATAAAAATTTAAAAGTTTTATGTAGTACATCAGTTGCAAATTCTGCTATAATCACTAATAAAGATTGACCTACATTATTATTGACCTAGATAAAAAATGTTGTAATATTAAATTATTTTTACAATCTATCTAGTCGCCAGCATACAGTTATTTATTATGTACAGTGATCCCTGTCTAAACGGAACCTTCTTGGGACCAACTTTTTTGTTCGTAATAGACAGGTGTTCGGTTTATACAGGTTAAATTAACAAAGATCTCTTACATTGGGACTTTATTCAAAGCTTGGTTTATACAGGATTTCGGTTTATTCAGGGTTCGGTTTAAACCTGTCTCACGGTATTAACAATATTTATTGTTACTGAATCTAGACATTAATAAATATATTTTCATGTATACGCTTGATTGTAAATATGCTGAAGCTAGAAAACTACATAACGAAAGAAGAGCACAGATGAACACATTACAAACTTACCGTAGGATAAAAGCATAGGCTTCACTAGCCCATAGATAACAATAATTTAAACCCTCTAATATCTACCTTTAAAATCCTACTGACCAGACCCTTCAATAAAGGGTGGCACCAGGTACTTTTACCCACCTAAAATAGTCTTTGGTACCTCCTGGTTTAAAGAGTGTTGTATAAGATATTCATGAAACTTGTTCAAATTTTAATAAAAGTACTGCCTGTAAATAGTGAAGTACTGGTAGACTTGAAAAATATTGAAAGCCCTGACTTACCCTTGTATTATTATCATACAGAGAAAATCCTGACTCTAAATCTAAAGTTAGTCCTGATATATTCCCTCTCCATGTACAACCAAATGTTTTATGCTATAAATAGAAAGTCAATATCGATTTAGATTTGTTATTATATTTTGTGTGTGGAGGTTGTGTATCATATGGGCGTACACGTCTTTAATCATCTAAGACATTTTACTCATATGGGCGTACACGTCTTTAATCATCTAAGACATTTTACTCATATGGGCGTACACGTCTTTAATCATCTAAGACATTTTACTCATATGGGCGCACACGTCTTTAATCATCTAAGACATTTTACTCATATGGGCGTACACGTCTTTAATCATCTAAGACATTTTACTCATATGGGCGTACACGTCTTTAATCATCTAAGACATTTTACTCATATGGGCGCACACGTCTTTAATCATCTAAGACATTTTACTCATATGGGCGTACACGTCTTTAATCATCTAAGACATTTTACTAACTACATTTTATTAATGCAAACACATCATTATCAAATCATCTATTTACAAGATGCTGTGGATGCTAAAGTAAACATCTTTTTTAAGCATTAACTGTCAAGATCAAGATTTTAGATCATGAGAACTTTCTCAAGTGCCAATGTAATAAATATCAGTTGTAGATTATCAATACATATAACAATTCAACATAACACAATTCTGTGGATTCATCTGTCTGTTCAACATATAATACAATTCTGTGGATTCATCTGTCTGTTCAACATATAATACAATTCTGTGGATTCATCTGTCTGTTCAACATAACACAATTCTGTGGATTCATCTGTCTGTTCAACATATAATACAATTCTGTGGATTCATCTGTCTGTTCAACATATAATACAATTCTGTGGATTCATCTGTCTGTTCAACATATAATACAATTCTGTGGATTCATCTGTCTGTTCAACATATAATACAATTCTGTGGATTCATCTGTCTGTTCAACATATAATACAATTCTGTGGATTCATCTGTCTGTTCAACATATAATACAATTCTGTGGATTCATCTGTCTGTTCAACATAACACAATTCTGTGGATTCATCTGTCTGTTCAACATATAATACAATTCTGTGGATTCATCTGTCTGTTCAACATATAATATAATTCTGTGGATTCATCTGTCTGTTCAGCATATAATACAATTCTGTGGATTCATCTGTCTGTTCAACATATAACACAATTCTGTGGATTCATCTGTCGGTTCAACATATAATACAATTCTGTGGATTCATCTGTCTGTTCAACATATAATACAATTTTGTGGATTCATCTGTCTGTTCAACATATAATACAATTCTGTGGATTCATCTGTCTGTTCAACATATAATACAATTCTGTGGATTCATCTGTCTGTTCAACATATAATACAATTCTGTGGATTCATCTGTCTGTTCAACATATAACACAATTCTGTGGATTCATCTGTCTGTTCAACATATAATACAATTCTGTGGATTCATCTGTCTGTTCAACATATAACACAATTCTGTCGATTCATCTGTCTGTTCAACATATAATACAATTCTGTGGATTCATCTGTCTGTTCAACATATAATACAATTCTGTGGATTCATCTGTCTGTTCAACATATAATACAATTCTGTGGATTCATCTGTCTGTTCAACATATAACACAATTCTGTGGATTCATCTGTCTGTTCAACATATAATACAATTCTGTGGATTCATCTGTCTGTTCAACATATAATACAATTCTGTGGATTCATCTGTCTGTTCAACATATAATACAATTCTGTGGATTCATCTGTCTGTTCAACATATAACACAATTCTGTGGATTCATCTGTCTGTTCAACATATAACACAATTCTGTGGATTCATCTGTCTGTTCAACATATAATACAATTCTGTGGATTCATCTGTCTGTTCAACATATAATACAATTCTGTGGATTCATCTGTCTGTTCAACATATAATACAATTCTGTGGATTCATCTGTCTGTTCAACATATAATACAATTCTGTGGATTCATCTGTCTGTTCAACATATAATACAATTCTGTGGATTCATCTGTCTGTTCAACATAACACAATTCTGTGGATTCATCTGTCTGTTCAACATATAATACAATTCTGTGGATTCATCTGTCTGTTCAACATATAATACAATTCTGTGGATTCATCTGTCTGTTCAACATATAACACAATTTTGTGGATTCATCTGTCTGTTCAACATATAACACAATTCTGTGGATTCATCTGTCTGTTCAACATATAACACAATTCTGTGGATTCATCTGTCTGTTCAACATATAATACAATTCTGTGGATTCATCTGTCTGTTCAACATATAATACAATTCTGTGGATTCATCTGTCTGTTCAACATATAATACAATTCTGTGGATTCATCTGTCTGTTCAACATATAATACAATTCTGTGGATTCATCTGTCTGTTCAACATATAATACAATTCTGTGGATTCATCTGTCTGTTCAACATATAATACAATTCTGTGGATTCATCTGTCTGTTCAACATATAATACAATTCTGTGGATTCATCTGTCTGTTCAACATAACACAATTCTGTGGATTCATCTGTCTGTTCAACATATAATACAATTCTGTGGATTCATCTGTCTGTTCAACATATAATATAATTCTGTGGATTCATCTGTCTGTTCAGCATATAATACAATTCTGTGGATTCATCTGTCTGTTCAACATATAACACAATTCTGTGGATTCATCTGTCGGTTCAACATATAATACAATTCTGTGGATTCATCTGTCTGTTCAACATATAATACAATTTTGTGGATTCATCTGTCTGTTCAACATATAATACAATTCTGTGGATTCATCTGTCTGTTCAACATATAATACAATTCTGTGGATTCATCTGTCTGTTCAACATATAATACAATTCTGTGGATTCATCTGTCTGTTCAACATATAACACAATTCTGTGGATTCATCTGTCTGTTCAACATATAATACAATTCTGTGGATTCATCTGTCTGTTCAACATATAACACAATTCTGTCGATTCATCTGTCTGTTCAACATATAATACAATTCTGTGGATTCATCTGTCTGTTCAACATATAATACAATTCTGTGGATTCATCTGTCTGTTCAACATATAATACAATTCTGTGGATTCATCTGTCTGTTCAACATATAACACAATTCTGTGGATTCATCTGTCTGTTCAACATATAATACAATTCTGTGGATTCATCTGTCTGTTCAACATATAATACAATTCTGTGGATTCTTCTGTCTGTTCAACATATAATACAATTCTGTGGATTCATCTGTCTGTTCAACATATAACACAATTCTGTGGATTCATCTGTCTGTTCAACATATAACACAATTCTGTGGATTCATCTGTCTGTTCAACATATAATACAATTCTGTGGATTCATCTGTCTGTTCAACATATAATACAATTCTGTGGATTCATCTGTCTGTTCAACATATAATACAATTCTGTGGATTCATCTGTCTGTTCAACATATAATACAATTCTGTGGATTCATCTGTCTGTTCAACATATAATACAATTCTGTGGATTCATCTGTCTGTTCAACATAACACAATTCTGTGGATTCATCTGTCTGTTCAACATATAATACAATTCTGTGGATTCATCTGTCTGTTCAACATATAATACAATTCTGTGGATTCATCTGTCTGTTCAACATATAACACAATTTTGTGGATTCATCTGTCTGTTCAACATATAACACAATTCTGTGGATTCATCTGTCTGTTCAACATATAACACAATTCTGTGGATTCATCTGTCTGTTCAACATATAATACAATTCTGTGGATTCATCTGTCTGTTCAACATATAATACAATTCTGTGGATTCATCTGTCTGTTCAACATATAATACAATTCTGTGGATTCATCTGTCTGTTCAACATATAATACAATTCTGTGGATTCATCTGTCTGTTCAACATATAATACAATTCTGTGGATTCATCTGTCTGTTCAACATAACACAATTCTGTGGATTCATCTGTCTGTTCAACATATAATACAATTCTGTGGATTCATCTGTCTGTTCAACATATAATACAATTCTGTGGATTCATCTGTCTGTTCAACATATAACACAATTCTGTGGATTCATCTGTCTGTTCAACATATAACACAATTCTGTGGATTCATCTGTCTGTTCAACATATAACACAATTCTGTGGATTCATCTGTCTGTTCAACATATAATACAATTCTGTGGATTCATCTGTCTGTTCAACATATAATACAATTCTGTGGATTCATCTGTCTGTTCAACATATAATACAATTCTGTGGATTCATCTGTCTGTTCAACATATAATACAATTCTGTGGATTCATCTGTCTAAGGATTATTCATGTAAAATAGCATTGCAATCTTCCATATTGTTTACGAGAAAAGTTTTGAAATTTCAGCCAATCAGAATGGTTCTTTTTACTTTGCTCAGTTATGAATTGATATAGAGTTTTAGTTTATGGTGGTTAACGCCACTATCAACAATATTTCAGTTATATCGTTGCGGTCAGGTACATTGCTGGAGGAAAACAGAGTACCCGTTGAAAACCACAGATCTGCCGTAAGTCACTGACAAATGAATTGATACAGAAAACAAAAATACTAACAACCAGATGTAGTTTGATTCTTAAATTATGGATTGCTTTAAAGCACATTTTTTTTCAGCAAAAACGTGGAAATATGTTTTACTGGTGAAAGAAGTCACAAGAGTTAAATACACCAAAATATTTAAAATATTAAGACACAATTTTGTCATGGATATGATCTCTTATCAGCTTCTGTCAGAAGCTAGAGATGTAGTGTATAATAACAGCTGATTTAAATCAAATTGTTGTTATTCTTGAGGTCAACTAGGCTTGATCGGTTATTTTCAAATATTTTCTGTCTTTCACAGTATAGCAGAAAAAATGTTGTCTAAAATTAACTAGATTTTTTTGTAAATATAAGAGATCATATGTAGATTCAATCATGATCAGCTAATGCAATACGTTCCTGGCAAAATCATAACAGCACCTTTCATGATCTTTTTCAAATAAAGTTCTCTGATTGGCCGATTTAATAATTATTGAAATAAGAAATTTCATCTAGATATTGCCTCTAATTGAGTCCCGTTGATGTTTGCAGGGTCATAGTGTATTATAACAGCAAATTTTAAACAGATTGTTTTGAGTGAGTGAGTGATTGTTGTTTAGCGCCAACTCATCAATTTTTCAGCTATATCATGGCAAGAACAAGTTAATTTTCAATGAGATGACGAGGAGGTCCGCTTTGTACTAGACCAACACACCGAGTTGGATTTTTATAGTGCTAGCTCACTGAAACAACAGTCTGAGGATAGACATATATGTTGTCTCACTCGGACACATTATCCTGATTCCGAGCCAACCAGCCATTGCTTTCTCCTTAATGCTGTGTGCTTAGTGGAGAAACAACAAATACCAATTTCATAGTCTTTGGTTTGACATGACCCTTTACTTCATTAGTGATAGATATTCAGTTGTCTTAGAACATACCTTTAATTTTGTTATACTACTGTGGTTAGTTCTATGCCATGCCTTTTCTAGATGTAATAAATCGGCTCGACTCTCGGCACCAAGATAAATTTTCTCACCAGTACCAGCTAAAATATTACAGCTATGTTGTCTATCATCTAGAAGTTCTTTATCCTAAAATTAAAAAAAACCTGATCATATTTTGTCAAGAATATGTAATAATGATATTAAGGTCTCTGAGTTGTACAAGACACATTTTTTAATCTTGGAGATGGTTTCAAAATGAATATTTGTACACACACAATAAAATAATACCTTCTGTTCTAATAGCAATTTGTTAGATAAAAAACCTCACATTGCAATTTTGAGTGAAAATTAAATCTTAGTTGATGTAAAAGTGTCTTTGACATTTACTTCACTGAGTTTGGTGCTGCTTTGACAACTGTTTTACCTGTTTTGTTCAAGTATTGTTATAAATACTGTTATAGTGACAGCCGGAAACTTTGTGCCGTAATGAAAGCGGGAGGTTTGGCGCTTTAAAATCTGATTCAACCCATCATTTCTTTAGAAATGCCTGTACCAAGTCAGGGTCATTACAGTTTTCACAGTTTTCTGGTTGTTGACTGATTTTGTCTGTTTATATCCTTTGTAAGATTGTTCGGAGTTCGATAATTTTGTTATTACCCTTATTCATTGTTCAAATTCAATTTCACTGCGGAATTGTAAACTTATAATGCACATTACCTAATGTTTTGACATTTGTTTTTTCTATGTCACTGATATTTCATGTATAATTATCTATGTATTTTTTTTATCAAATATTTTATTTTTAACTTTAAAAAAAATGATATTGAAGCAAATTGTGCTAAAAATGATGCTACTGGTCATGTGGGATAATATATATTTATATAAAGTCTCTTGATGGATTTTACAAAATAACTCTATTCCATATTCCAGACGTCAGCTTTCCTCAATGTATT
Source organism: Bathymodiolus brooksi (assembly GCA_963680875.1). Taxonomy (NCBI): domain Eukaryota; kingdom Metazoa; phylum Mollusca; class Bivalvia; order Mytilida; family Modiolidae; genus Bathymodiolus; species Bathymodiolus brooksi. Next base: position 7,011,928 of record OY804583.1, on the reverse strand, counting down.
TCAGGAGTGAGAGAGTGATTCTTGTTTAACGCCAACTCAGAATTTTTCAGCTATATCATGGCGAGAACAAGTTAATTTTCAATGAGATGACGATGAGCTCCGTTTTGGGCTAGACAAACATGTTTAGTTGGATTTTTATAGTGCTAGCTCACTGAAACAACAGTCCGCATATAGACATGTCGCTCCACTCGGACACATTATCCTGATTCCGAGCCAACCAGTTTTTGCTCTTTCTCCTTAATGTTGTGTGCTTAGCAGAGAAACAACAAATACCAATTTATAAAAAAAAACATTTATTGCACACATACTAACAATATGTTAAATAAACAATAATGATGTTAAATTTGAGAATGAATAAAATATCAAGGGATAAAATTCATAAGGAGGTTAAAGAGTCTTTCTGGACTAAAAAAACTTTAAACTTTTGAACCGCAAGGACTTTTTTAGTAGTGTTGCTTACCTTACAAATCTGAAGCATACATTCATACACTTTAAATACTGTATCACATCTCACCCAATCTCTTGTCTGCATCTACAGAGGTAATTTGAACAAAATAATTCATCAAAAACAGGTTTATATTTTGAAATTCAAATGAAAAAAATTTAAGATACCACAGGGGCAATCAAACACCGTAAATCAAAGAATAGATAACACATAACCAAATAAAAAAGACAAAACACACACAAATAGATTGAGCCTAACTAAAAACCAGTGGTGAAATCAAGTGTTCCGGAAGGGTTAGCAGTTCCTGTTTCACATCCTATATATAAATTATATTTAGTCCAACAACTCTATCTTGAACTCAGATAAGTCGTTTACATGGATACCTGTAGTTTTATCAAGGATAATTGGAATACTCTCCTATTTCTATGTAAAATCATGGGTGCCTTCAACAAACTTTCTACTATATAAATATCAGTAAATAAATTTATTATATTGGGTTTTTTTTAAGAAAAATAATTTGTTTTTAAGTATACATTAGAAAATCCAACTGAAAGTTAAGTGAAAAAATTCAAAATTAGCTTTTCTAACCTTAATATTTCTAATATAATATAAAATGCAACACTTTGTTTAAATGTATAATATAAAATGACATAAATTTCCTGCAGAAAGACAAACTAGAGTTATTTCTCTTTAACCAATGTTACAGACTTACTGGTGGATAATCAAATAGATAAACGTCTGGCCCTTTGAGTGCTACAAATTTTGGCTTCCATGCTGGTCTATGTAAAGAAGGTGAAACTCTCTCATGCATCCAATTCATCATTAATATCTAAATAAAATAAAAACTAGAGGCTCAGTGGGCTGAGCCTGTGTCACTCATCTTTCATTCTGCTTTGAGAAAACTTAATACAGAACCTTCCATACATGTGGATGCTTCCTACCAAGTTTCGGTTCATATGGCTAAGCGGTTTCAAAGGAGAAGATTTTTTAGAAATCAGAAACAAGAATTGCATGTGGTGTCCATGTTTGCTAACCGATCGGGACGAAATGAGCAATCTTCATAGAGGACATTCCATAGATGCTTCCTACCAAGTTTCGGTGGTAGCCATGTTTTCTAACCGATCGGGACGAAATGAACAATCTTCATAGAGGACATTCCATAGAAGATTCATACCAAGTTTCAGTGGTAGCCATGTTTATTAACCGATCGGGACGAAATGAGCAATCTTCATAGAGGACATTCCATAGATGCTTCCTAGCAAGTTTCGGTTCATTTGGTCAATCGGTTTCAGAGGAGAAAATTTTAAAAAATCGGCCATTCAGAAACAAGAATTGCCTGTGGCAGCCATATTTGGTAATGGATCATAAGAAAATGTGCACTCCTTAGAGAGGAAATTCCATAGATGCTTCCTACCAAGTTTCAGTTCATTTGGCTGAGGGTTTTCAGAGAAAATTAAAATGTGAAAAGTAAACGGATGACAGACGACGGACACCAAGTGATGGCAAAAGCTCATATTGTCTTTGGCAAGGTTTGCTAAAAAGAATATTAAAATGTGAATAACTACTTGTAATGTATAGAATAAACATGCTACACTATATCAGCATTAGTTAATTTCTAAGGAAGATAATGGCAAGAGTTATCTTTCTTATAAAAGTTTAGGCAAGAGTTATTTTTCTTTTAACAGAGGAGAAGATTTTTTTAGAAATAAACCAATCAGAAACAACAATTGCCTGTGGCGGCCATGTTTGTTAACCGATCGGGACAAAATGAGCTATCTTTATAGAGAACCTACCATAGACGCTTCCTACCAAGTTTTGATTCATTTGGCCAAGCGGTTTCAGAGAAGAAGATTTTTTTAAATCGGCCAATCAGAAACAAGAATTGACTGTGGTGGCCATGTTTGTTAATGGATCGGGACAAAATGTGCAATCTTTAGAGAGGACCTTCTATAGATGCTTCCTACCAAGTTTCAGTTCATTTGGCTGAGGGGTTTCAGAGGAGAAGATTAAAATGTGAAAAATTAACGGACGACGGATGCCAAGTGATGGCAAAAGCTCACATTGCCTTTGGCAAGGTGAGCTAAAAACAATAAACATTTGAATACATAAACTACACTGGTGGTGTCAAGGTTTGTGTGCTTGTCGTGAGTGTAGTAGATCGTGAGTGTAGTAGATCGTGGGTGTAGTAGATCGTGAGTGTAGTAGATTGTGAGTGTAGTAGATCATGGGTGTAGTAGATCGTGGGTGTAGTAGATCGTGGGTGCGAGCCCTTATCGTGTCAATCAAAGACTATAATATTGCTACTTGCTGCTTCTCTACGAAGCATGACGTATTAAGGAGTAAGAGCAAACGCTGGTAGACTCGATAGATTGAAGCGACATCCGTGATCTGTTGTATCAATAAGCTACCACTATAAAAATCCAGCTAAGCGTGTTGATCTAGTAAAAGGTAGCAATTCTGTAGGATCATGACGTTCAGGACGTTACATCTGCCATAATGTTAATTTCACGAATTGCTATGTTTATAAAGCAATAAATTTCAGTGTTTTACTTGTTCAAACATGATATACAAGACACAAGTATAAACTTACATACAAATATATTGCTTTAATTTATTATATTTTAATTTAGTTTAACAGATTGCAGATAATTACTATTTATCAATCGGTCACTTTTTTGCACGTCGTTTTTTCAACACGTTTTTTCTGTAAATTGACTATATTTTACCTTTCCGGCGCTACGTACAGACAACAAAGACCATCTACCTTTTTCAGCAGAAATGAAGCTTGCATCAAGTAGATAAAATATGGAAATGCTCATGTAAAAAAATCCTTTATTTTCTTGAAACAAATTACATTTTTCTCAATTGAAATAATTATTCATATATTTTTTTTACACAATTTCATGTTGAGCATTACATATGTTGTACCTGTGCATTTTGTCGAGATGTTGTAAAAATTTGGAATAGGTCCGTCTAAAGTTGACAGAGCGCTAAGTGTTTACCTACATATAATTCGCTCGCAAACTAACACAAAGCAACGTCCAACATTGACATGTAACTTTACCCGTAATACACCATTTCCATTTCGCAAAATTAAAAAAATGTTTTCGAGTGACGATACAATTGATCAAAACGGAATTTGATTTTAATTAAGTTTGGGAAATTATTATTTCTTAATGATTTTGCATAGATATGTCCCTTCTCGAAATCCTGGCTTTTTGTTTAAGCTATATTTTTGTGCAGTCGATTATACTTCTACTATAATTCAAGGAATATATAATTATATATAAACATTTCATTCAAATTCAAAAGGTTTTTCTTCAAAAAGGTGGACAACATTCTCATAACATCATAATGTAACTTGTTCCCCTCATGACATAGCTGAACAATTGGTCTCTTGGTTTTAAACAACTATTATTAATTAACTTTGATTTATTAGCCTTTATATGATCAAATCTGTCAATACAATATAAAAACTTTCATTGGGCCAATACGGCAAAAACCAGTCCAATACGGATATTTTCCGTATTGGCCTGATTCCAGTCAGTCCAATAACAGCTAGATCGGAATCCGCTAGACATTTCGACAATTGCAAGGAAAAATACCGAGAGATATTGGACTGGTTAATTAATAAAGGTATCATTACGTGATGTTTTTCATATTGGCCAATACAGCAGGCCTCGGACCTATAACTAGGCCAATATGAAAAACATCACGTAATAATACTATATTATTACCAATCACCTATAATAGTGAAGTCTTTTGTAATCTAATGTTAAAAGAATTCTTTCCTAATGAAGATATAAGATATAAATGTAGCTTTAAATAATACAAGTAATTATCAACACCATTAGTACTATTAGTTTTTTCACACGAAAATACAGATTGAATTTCACTTTTAGATCGACACTACAGATTGAAGATTGATATTAAAAATGTTTCTCGGTGATATAAAAATTACGTCATTATAAAGCAGTAACTATTGGTTAATATTTTACTAATGCATTATGTGTTGTTATACAAACTTTTTATTTTAGACGTATAAATTTTTTTTTATGTATCGTCATAATCTTTGGCAATCCAATATCATGTATGGTTGATTGTTGACTAGTTTCTAGACGATTTATAAATATACATTATATATATATATACAGTAGAGTTCGTCCATAGCGAAGTCCAGGGGACTCTCGATCTTATTTCGTTATAGGCATCGTTCATTATAAGAGAAATAATGTAGAATTACCTCCCCTTTTGCAAAATGATGTTTTTAAAAAAATTTATTTCAAGTGATGTGTAACTGTTTTGTTTGCTTTGTTTTGTTATTTTTTGACAGATAATAATGTTTTTACTTCGATGATTTTGTTGTAATAAAATACTTTCAACGGATTTTGTTTTGTGAGTCTTTGTTTTTTTGTAACACCATTCATAATGCAAGCTATGTTGAGGAATAAATTAACGTGACCTACACTGTTAAAATATGACATCGTTTTTCTGAATAGAGAAAAACAAAAACGAGAATTGTTGAATAAAATTTATTAATTCAGCAGTTAAAATAAAACTGATCTGATCTGATATTTTGTATCAAGATCTATTGCCTTTCTCTTTCTGCTAGCCATACTGATTACTGAATGATCACCACGAGGATGTGTTACCATATTTATGACAATGTTTGGCTTGCAGTGTGAAAAACAATGGTAGAATTAAAATTTAAAAGTCGCTTTGTTGTTTAATTAAAGAGTCTATCATCAAAGAAAAAATAAACAATAGCGAATGAATTAATCTCACGCATGACTTTGTTTTTAATTTCTTTAGCTTGTGCATCCATTCATTAAAATTTAGATTACGTTTTATTAATTTTAATGCAATAAATTACATGTGTGTTATTAATTGACAACTTGTTAATCATTAATACCCATTTTATTGTTTGAATATTTTAAAGAAAAGTCTTGATTGACATCATTAACAACATCACAGGTGGGATGATTGATTTTTCAATTACCGATAACGGAAGTGTCAAGTGCCATTCTAATATGTGATCGTCCGTGCGTAACGGAAGACAGGTAAACGATTTGTTTGTTCAGCAATTTTCTTGGTTATATCAGGTCAATTTTGAGTAATAAAAACGTTGTTTGGGTTTAAAATTCTCTTCGTTATAAGCCTGATTTTCGCTATAAAAAAATCGTAATAGGCCTTCAAAAATACATTGTTTAAATAGCCATTGGACCGGGGATTTATCTTTACTTCATTATAAGCCTGATTTTGTTACAAGCCTGTTAGCTATAAACGAACTCTACTGTGTATATATATATACATAAACGTCTGAAAAAGTAGCCAACGTATGAACCTACAGGATGTCGGATCGGAAACAAGTGTTAACGATTCTGTGCAAACAAACAAAATGATAAATAAACGTCTAAAATGTAGCACAACACCAAAAAAAGATGTTAAAATATAACAAAAATAACTATAAGTCTACTATAAGTCAAGCGAAATATCCGTCAGCTTGATTATAATTATAGTCTTTTTGTAGACTTGTAGTTATTTTTGTTATATTTTAACATCTTTTTTTGGTGTTGTTGTGCTACATTTTAGACGTTTATATGTATATATATATAAATTAATTTTAGAGTCACATGTCATTTTGTACATGTTTTGATTTGTTTAAAAAGTTATTTTCATATGTACTGAATCTGAAAATAGACGTCATTCTCAAGGCGTTGTGTGCCGTTGTCATCAGGCGATTTTCTTTAAGAAGAGTTTGAAGATACCAAAGGGGCAATCAGAATCCGTATATTGGATATTAAATGAGGCACCTTTGGGGTTATTTAAATTCATTTCTGATTATTTGCCTTATTTTGAAAAAATAAATATATTTTTCAATATCATAATAAAAAAAGTCGAAATAACCTCAATCAAGTCATTGAACCAACATTTGGGGACAAATTTACTTGGGTGAATAATTTTTTTATTGTAATATTTAAAAAAAATATTAATAAGTTTGTTTATAATTTCAACGTCTGTAATGTCAGGGCGAAACGCGCCGGCGTCTCGTTGTTCAATGTTGTCTTTGCTTTGAAAGAAAAAATGGGAGATAACTCTACTACTAACCGTGTATTAAAAATCTACTGACCGTGTATTGAATATACACGGTTTCCACGTGATCACTTTAAACCAATGATATTCCTAGAAGTTTGTAAGAAGTAAAATATATATATATATATTTTATGAATCAATTTCTATGATAACTAGACAGATCAAGCTTTCATTAATCAGTTTTGATCTATTAAAATGACAAAAATCTCATCAAAAGTGTGAAAAGGAATGTACATATCCATGCTTAGTGTATAAAAAGGGAAATAACATGTTTGTTGGTTGATTTCAGAAATTACAAAAAAAAATGTATTTCAAAAGATTTTCAGTAAATTTGATTTAAAGATTATGTATTATATCGGTGAACGAATTAGTTTGTTAAGTCTTATAGACCTTTGAGTTAATGCATAATTAATTTAAAATTTGTAGATATATTAATTAAACATTTTAATAAACAAATGTAATAATTTTTATAATACCTGTTCTTCTGGTATCAGCAATCTATTACTCATCCTTATCTAAAAATAGAATGTCAAGAACTTCATGAAAATTGAAATTAAATTAAATTTTCATAGCTATATTTAATGCATTGGCTTGAATTTGGAAACCATGGCAACAAGAACATTATTGGATTGATTGATTGTTCCTTGGTTAACGTCCAGCAGCACAAGTTTGATGTATATTCAGGACAAAGAATTAATAGATGACGACATTATTGGTCAGCAATATATACTTGAACTTCGTGTCAAAGTCTAAAGGAACCATAATGTGAATTAAAGGTTATATTTTTGAAAATGAGTCGATTTTAATGTGAATTAAAGCTTATTTTTTGAAAATGAGTCAATCTTAATGTGAATTAAAGCTTATTTTTTGAAAATGAGTCAATTTTAATGTGAATTAAAGCTTATTTTTTGAAAATGAGTCAATCTTAATGTGAATTAAAGCTTATTTTTTAACAATGTAAAAAGTAACATAGTGGTAGTGGCCTGTGAGGGATGACCTTTGGCAGGAGTGGCCCTATAACAGAGGGACTACTGAATACATGTTTTATTTGCAAAGAGGCTCTTGTAACTTGTATAAATTCATGCAAAAATTATTGTCATTAATTACAACCTACCATTTTAGAAATAAGAAATGTAATATTACTGGTCACTGCTCTGATCCAATCAGCCAATGAATGACTATCATCACAATGTATAATACCTGTAGATGAACCATCAACTCCAATCACTTCAAAAGCATTTGTTCTGAAATTTAAAAAATCTAGCATTATAAAATTTCTAATGTTAAGTACAGTGGAATCTGTCTAATCCGACACACCAAGGGACCAGGGACATGTGTTAGATTGTACAGGATGTCAGAACCTGTCTAATCCCACACACCAAGGGACCAGGGAAATGTGTTAGATTGTACAGGATGTCAGAACCTGTCTAATCCCACACACCAAGGGACCAGGAATATGTGTTAGATTGTACAGGAGGTCAGAACCTGTCTAATCCCACACACCTAGGGACCAGGAATATGTGTTAGATTGTACAGGATGTCAGAACCTGTCTAATCCCACACACCTAGGGACCAGGGAAATTTGTCAGATTGTACAGGATGTCAGAACCTGTCTAATCCCACAATCCTAGGGACCAGGGAAATGTGTTAGATTATACAGGATGTCAGAATCTGGCTAATCCTACACACCTAGGGACCAGGGAAATGTGTTAAGATTGTACAGGATGTCAGAACCTGTCTAATCCCACACACCTATGGACCAGGGAAATGTGTCAGATTGTACAGGATGTCAGAACCTGTCTAATCCCACACACCTAGTGACCAGGGAAATGTGTTAGATTGTACAGGATGTCAGAACCTGTCTAATCCCACACACCTAGTGACCAGGGAAATATGTTAGATTGTACAGGATGTCAGAACCTGTCTAATCCCACACACATAGGGACCAGGGAAATATGTTAGATTGTACAGGATGTCAGAACCTGTCTAATCACACATACCTAGGGACCAGGGAACTGTGTTAGATTGTACAGGATGTCAGAACCTGTCTAATCCCACACACCTAGGGACCAGGGAAATGTGTTAGATTGCACAGGATGTCAGAACCTGTCTAATCCCACACACCAAGGGACCAGGGAAATGTGTTAGATTGTACAGGATGTCAGAACCTGTCTAATCCCACACACCTAGGGACCAGGGAACTGTGTTAGATTGCACAGGATGTCAGAACCTGTCTAATCCCACACACCTATGGACCAGGGAAATGTGTCAGATTGTACAGGATGTCAGAACCTGTCTAATCCCACACACCTAGTGACCAGGGAAATGTGTTAGATTGTACAGGATGTCAGAACCTGTCTAATCCCACACACCTAGTGACCAGGGAAATATGTTAGATTGTACAGGATGTCAGAACCTGTCTAATCCCACACACATAGGGACCAGGGAAATATGTTAGATTGTACAGGATGTCAGAACCTGTCTAATCACACATACCTAGGGACCAGGGAACTGTGTTAGATTGTACAGGATGTCAGAACCTGTCTAATCCCACACACCTAGGGACCAGGGAAATGTGTTAGATTGCACAGGATGTCAGAACCTGTCTAATCCCACACACCAAGGGACCAGGGAAATGTGTTAGATTGTACAGGATGTCAGAATCTGTCTAATCCCACACACCTAGTGACCAGGGAAATGTGTTAGATTGTACAGGATGTCAGAACCTGTCTAATCCCACACACCAAGGGACCAGGGAAATGTGTTAGATTGTACAGGATGTCAGAATCTGTCTAATCCTACACACCTAGTGACCAGGGAAATGTGTTAGATTGTACAGGATGTCAGAACCTGTCTAATCCCACATACCTAGGGACCAGGGAACTGTATTAGATTGTACAGGATGTCAGAACCTGTCTAATCCCACACACCTAGGGACCAGGGAACTGTGCTAGATTGCACAGGATGTCAGAACCTGTCTAATCCCACACACCTAGGGACCAGGGAAATGTGTTAGATTGTACAGGATGTCAGAACCTGTCTAATCCCACACACCTAGGGACCAGGGAAATATGTTAGAATGTACAGGATGTCAGAACCTGTCTAATCCCACATACCTAGGGACCAGGGAACTGTGTTAGATTGCACAGGATGTCAGAACCTGTCTAATCCCACACACAAAAGGACCAGGGAAATGTGTCAGATTGTACAGGATGTCAGAACCTGTCTAATCCCACACACAAAGGGACCAGGGAAATGTGTCAGATTGTACAGGATGTCAGAACCTGTCTAATCCCACACACAAAGGGACCAGGGAAATGTGTCAGATTGTACAGGATGTCAGAACCTGTCTAATCCCACACACAAAAGGACCAGGGAAATGTGTCAGATTGTACAGGATGTCAGAACCTGTCTAATCCCACACACAAAGGGACCAGGGAAATGTGTCAGATTGTACAGGATGTCAGAACCTGTCTAATCCCACACACCTAGGGACCAGGGAAATGTGTCAGATTGTACAGGATGTCAGAACCTGTCTAATCCCACACACCTAGGGATCAGGGAAATGTGTCCGATTGTACAGGATGCCAGAACCTGTCTAATCCCACACACAAAGTGACCTGGGAAATGTGTCAGATTGTACAGGATGTCAGAACCTGTCTAATCCCACACACCTAGGGACCAGGGAAATGTGTCAGATTGTACAGGATGTCAGAACCTGTCTAATCCCACACACCAAGGGACCAGGGAAATGTGTCAGATTGTACAGGATGTCAGAACCTGTCTAATCCCACACACAAAAGGACCAGGGAAATGTGTCAGATTGTACAGGATGTCAGAACCTGTCTAATCCCACACACAAAGGGACCAGGGAAATGTGTCAGATTGTACAGGATGTCAGATTCCACAAGTTCCACTGTAAATTGTTACTTACTTCTCATTATATTATCTTCGCATAGCTTAAATGTTTCATATTTTTCTCTATGTAAACTTTCCAGTGTCACAAAAACATTTTATATACTATGGTATCTTCCAGTCAATAATATATGCATATCGTTTCTATCAGTATTTTGTAAATTATTATTCAAATTAAAAATTTCAGACATTTTGAAAAAACCAAAATGAAGTGGAAATTCACATCAATATTTTGTGTAAACTGGTATTACAACATATGCATGAAACGGAACAATATCCCTCCCACGTGTGTGTGTCCCACGCCAGAACCTGGATTCCCGATACCATATGTTGTGGAATTCTTTGTGTTCAGTGTTTAAGATTAGAGGTGGTTGTTATTTTTTGCGTTCAGTGTTTAAGATTAGAGGTGGTTGTTATTTTTTGTGTTCAGTGTTTAAGATTAGAGGTGGTTGTTATTTTTTGTGTTCAGTGTTTAAGATTAGAGGTTGTTGTTATTTTTTGTGCTCAGTGTTTAAGATTAGAGGTGGTTTTTATTTTTTGTGTTCAGTGTTTAAGATTAGAGGTTGTTGTTATTTTTTGCATTCAGTGTTTAAGATTAGAGGTGGTTGTTATTTTTTGTGTTCAGTGTTTAAGATTAGAGGTGGTTGTTATTTTTTGTGTTCAGTGTTTAAGATTAGAGGTGGTTGTTATTTTTTGTGCTCAGTGTTTAAGATTAGAGGTGGTTGTTATTTTTTGTGTTCAGTGTTTAAGATTAGAGGTTGTTGTTATTTTTTGTGCTCAGTGTTTAAGATTAGAGGTGGTTGTTATTTTTTGTGCTCAGTGTTTAAGATTAGAGGTGGTTGTTATTTTTTGCATTCAGTGTTTAAGATTAGAGGTGGTTGTTATTTTTTGCATTCAATGTTTAAGATTAGAGGTGGTTGTTATTTTTTGCATTGAGTGTTTAAGATTAGAGGTGGTTGTTATTTTTTGTGTTCAGTGTTTAAGATTAGAGGTGGTTGTTATTTTTTGTGGTCAGTGTTTAAGATTAGAGGTGGTTGTTATTTTTTGTGCTCAGTGTTTAAGATTAGAGGTGGTTGTTATTTTTTGTGTTCAGTGTTTAAGATTAGAGGTGGTTGTTATTTTTTGCGTTCAGTGTTTAAGATTAGAGGTGGTTGTTATTTTTTGTGTTCAGTGTTTAAGATTAGAGGTGGTTGTTATTTTTTGTGTTCAGTGTTTAAGATTAGAGGTGGTTGTTATTTTTTGTGTTCAGTGTTTAAGATTAGAGGTGGTTGTTATTTTTTGAGCTCAGTATTTAAGATTAGAGGTGGTTATTTTTTGCATTCAGTGTTTAAGATTAGAGGTGGTTGTTATTTTTTGCGTTCAGTGTTTAAGATTAGAGGTGGTTGTTATTTTTTGCACTCAGTGTTTAAGATTAGAGGTGGTTATTTTTTGTGTTCAGTGTTAAAGATTAGAGGTGGTTATTTTTTGTGTTCAGTGTTTAAGATTAGAGGTGGTTGTTATTTTTTGTGTTCAGTGTTTAAGATTAGAGGTTGTTATTTTTTGCATTCAGTGTTTAAGATTAGAGGTGGTTGTTATTTTTTGCACTCAGTGTTTAAGATTAGAGGTGGTTATTTTTTGCGTTCAGTGTTTAAGATTAGAGGTGGTTATTTTTTGTGTTCAGTGTTTAAGATTAGAGGTGGTTGTTATTTTTTGCGTTCAGTGTTTAAGATTAGAGGTGGTTGTTATTTTTTGCATTCAGTGTTTAAGATTAGAGGTGGTTGTTATTTTTTGTGTTCAGTGTTTAAGATTAGAGGTGGTTGTTATTTTTTGCATTCAGTGTTTAAGATTAGAGGTGGTTGTTATTTTTTGTGTTCAGTGTTTAAGATTAGAGGTGGTTGTTATTTTTTGTGTTCAGTGTTTAAGATTAGAGGTGGTTGTTATTTTTTGCGCTCAGTATTTAAGATTAGAGGTGGTTATTTTTTGCATTCAGTGTTTAAGATTAGAGGTGGTTGTTATTTTTTGCGTTCAGTGTTTAAGATTAGAGGTGGTTGTTATTTTTTGCGCTCAGTGTTTAAGATTAGAGGTGGTTATTTTTTGTGTTCAGTGTTTAAGATTAGAGGTGGTTATTTTTTGTGTTCAGTGTTTAAGATTAGAGGTGGTTGTTATTTTTTGTGTTCAGTGTTTAAGATTAGAGGTTGTTATTTTTTGCATTCAGTGTTTAAGATTAGAGGTGGTTGTTATTTTTTGCACTCAGTGTTTAAGATTAGAGGTGGTTATTTTTTGTGTTCAGTGTTTAAGATTAGAGGTGGTTATTTTTTGTGTTCAGTGTTTAAGATTAGAGGTGGTTGTTATTTTTTGTGTTCAGTGTTTAAGATTAGAGGTGGTTGTTATTTTTTGTGCTCAGTGTTTAAGATTAGAGGTGGTTGTTATTTTTTGCATTCAGTGTTTAAGATTAAAGGTGGTTGTTATTTTTTGCGTTCAGTGTTTAAGATTAGAGGTGGTTGTTATTTTTTGCATTCAGTGTTTAAGATTAGAGGTGGTTGTTATTTTTTGTGTTCAGTGTTTAAATTAGAGGTGGTTGTTATTTTTTGCATTCAGTGTTTAAGATTAGAGGTGGTTGTTATTTTTTATGTTCAGTGTTTAAGATTAGAGGTGGTTGTTATTTTTTGTGTTCAGTGTATAAGATTAGAGGTGGTTGTTATTTTTTGTGTTCAGTGTATAAGATTAGAGGTGGTTGTTATTTTTTGTGTTCAGTGTTTAAGATTAGAGGTTGTTGTTATTTTTTGTGTTCCAGTGTTTAAGATTAGAGGTGGTTGTTATTTTTTGTGTTTAGTGTTTAAGATTAGAGGTGGTTGTTATTTTTTGTGTTCAGTGTATAAGATTAGAGGTGGTTGTTATTTTTAGTGTTTAGTGTTTATGATTAGAGGTGGTTGTTATTTTTTGTGTTCAGTGTTTAAGATTAGAAGTGGTTGTTATTTTTTGTGTTCAGTGTTTAAGATTAGAGGTGGTTGTTATTTTTTGTGTTCAGTGTTTAAGATTAGAGGTGGTTGTTATTTTTTGCGTTCAGTGTTTAAGATTAGAGGTGGTTGTTATTTTTTGTGTTCAGTGTTTAAGATTAGAGGTGGTTGTTATTTTTTGCGTTCAGTGTTTAAGATTAGAGGTGGTTGTTATTTTTTGCATTCAATGTTTAAGATTAGAGGTGGTTGTTATTTTTTGCATTCAGTGTTTAAGATTAGAGGTGGTTGTTATTTTTTGTGTTCAGTGTTTAAGATTAGAGGTGGTTGTTATTTTTTGTGGTCAGTGTTTAAGATTAGAGGTGGTTGTTATTTTTTGTGCTCAGTGTTTAAGATTAGAGGTGGTTGTTATTTTTTGTGTTCAGTGTTTAAGATTAGAGGTGGTTGTTATTTTTTGCGTTCAGTGTTTAAGATTAGAGGTGGTTGTTATTTTTTGTGTTCAGTGTTTAAGATTAGAGGTGGTTGTTATTTTTTGTGTTCAGTGTTTAAGATTAGAGGTGGTTGTTATTTTTTGCGCTCAGTATTTAAGATTAGAGGTGATTATTTTTTGCATTCAGTGTTTAAGATTAGAGGTGGTTGTTATTTTTTGCGTTCAGTGTTTAAGATTAGAGGTGGTTGTTATTTTTTGCGCTCAGTGTTTAAGATTAGAGGTGGTTATTTTTTGTGTTCAGTGTTTAAGATTAGAGGTGGTTATTTTTTGTATTCAGTGTTTAAGATTAGAGGTGGTTGTTATTTTTTGTGTTCAGTGTTTAAGATTAGAAGTGGTTGTTATTTTTTGTGTTCAGTGTTTAAGATTAGAGGTGGTTGTTATTTTTTGTGTTCAGTGTTTAAGATTAGAGGTGGTTGTTATTTTTTGCGTTCAGTGTTTAAGATTAGAGGTGGTTGTTATTTTTTGTGTTCAGTGTTTAAGATTAGAGGTGGTTGTTATTTTTTGCGTTCAGTGTTTAAGATTAGAGGTTGTTGTTATTTTTTGTGCTCAGTGTTTAAGATTAGAGGTGGTTTTTATTTTTTGTGTTCAGTGTTTAAGATTAGAGGTTGTTGTTATTTTTTGCATTCAGTGTTTAAGATTAGAGGTGGTTGTTATATTTTGTGTTCAGTGTTTAAGATTAGAGGTGGTTGTTATTTTTTGTGTTCAGTGTTTAAGATTAGAGGTGGTTGTTATTTTTTGTGCTCAGTGTTTAAGATTAGAGGTGGTTGTTATTGTTTGTGTTCAGTGTTTAAGATTAGAGGTTGTTGTTATTTTTTGTGCTCAGTGTTTAAGATTAGAGGTGGTTGTTATTTTTTGTGCTCAGTGTTTAAGATTAGAGGTGGTTGTTATTTTTTGGATTCAGTGTTTAAGATTAGAGGTGGTTGTTATTTTTTGCATTCAATGTTTAAGATTAGAGGTGGTTGTTATTTTTTGCATTCAGTGTTTAAGATTAGAGGTGGTTGTTATTTTTTGTGTTCAGTGTTTAAGATTAGAGGTGGTTGTTATTTTTTGTGGTCAGTGTTTAAGATTAGAGGTGGTTGTTATTTTTTGTGCTCAGTGTTTAAGATTAGAGGTGGTTGTTATTTTTTGTGTTCAGTGTTTAAGATTAGAGGTGGTTGTTATTTTTTGCGTTCAGTGTTTAAGATTAGAGGTGGTTGTTATTTTTTGTGTTCAGTGTTTAAGATTAGAGGTGGTTGTTATTTTTTGTGTTCAGTGTTTAAGATTAGAGGTGGTTGTTATTTTTTGCGCTCAGTATTTAAGATTAGAGGTGATTATTTTTTGCATTCAGTGTTTAAGATTAGAGGTGGTTGTTATTTTTTGCGTTCAGTGTTTAAGATTAGAGGTGGTTGTTATTTTTTGCGCTCAGTGTTTAAGATTAGAGGTGGTTATTTTTTGTGTTCAGTGTTTAAGATTAGAGGTGGTTATTTTTTGTGTTCAGTGTTTAAGATTAGAGGTGGTTGTTATTTTTTGTGTTCAGTGTTTAAGATTAGAGGTTGTTATTTTTTGCATTCAGTGTTTAAGATTAGAGGTGGTTGTTATTTTTTGCATTCAGTGTTTAAGATTAGAGGTGGTTATTTTTTGCATTCAGTGTTTAAGATTAGAGGTGGTTATTTTTTGTGTTCAGTGTTTAAGATTAGAGGTGGTTGTTATTTTTTGTGTTCAGTGTTTAAGATTAAAGGTTGTTGTTATTTTTTGTGCTCAGTGTTTAAGATTAGAGGTGGTTGTTATTTTTTGCATTCAGTGTTTAAGATTAGAGGTGGTTGTTATTTTTTGCATTCAGTGTTTAAGATTAGAGGTGGTTGTTATTTTTTGTGTTCAGTGTTTAAGATTAGAGGTGGTTGTTATTTTTTGCATTCAGTGTTTAAGATTAGAGGTGGTTGTTATTTTTTGTGTTCAGTGTTTAAGATTAGAGGTGGTTGTTATTTTTTGTGTTCAGTGTTTAAGATTAGAGGTGGTTGTTATTTTTTGCGCTCAGTATTTAAGATTAGAGGTGGTTATTTTTTGCATTCAGTGTTTAAGATTAGAGGTGGTTGTTATTTTTTGCGTTCAGTGTTTAAGATTAGAGGTGGTTGTTATTTTTTGCGCTCAGTGTTTAAGATTAGAGGTGGTTATTTTTTGTGTTCAGTGTTTAAGATTAGAGGTGGTTATTTTTTGTGTTCAGTGTTTAAGATTAGAGGTGGTTGTTATTTTTTGTGTTCAGTGTTTAAGATTAGAGGTTGTTATTTTTTGCATTCAGTGTTTAAGATTAGAGGTGGTTGTTATTTTTTGCACTCAGTGTTTAAGATTAGAGGTGGTTATTTTTTGCATTCAGTGTTTAAGATTAGAGGTGGTTATTTTTTGTGTTCAGTGTTTAAGATTAGAGGTGGTTGTTATTTTTTGTGTTCAGTGTTTAAGATTAGAGGTTGTTGTTATTTTTTGTACTCAGTGTTTAAGATTAGAGGTGGTTGTTATTTTTTGCATTCAGTGTTTAAGATTAGAGGTGGTTGTTATTTTTTGTGTTCAGTGTTTAAGATTAGAGGTTGTTGTTATTTTTTGTGTTCCAGTGTTTAAGATTAGAGGTGGTTGTTATTTTTTGTGTTTAGTGTTTAAGATTAGAGGTGGTTGTTATTTTTAGTGTTTAGTGTTTATGATTAGAGGTGGTTGTTATTTTTTGTGTTCAGTGTTTAAGATTAGAAGTGGTTGTTATTTTTTGTGTTCAGTGTTTAAGATTAGAGGTGGTTGTTATTTTTTGTGTTCAGTGTTTAAGATTAGAGGTGGTTGTTATTTTTTGCGTTCAGTGTTTAAGATTAGAGGTGGTTGTTATTTTTTGTGTTCAGTGTTTAAGATTAGAGGTGGTTGTTATTTTTTGCGTTCAGTGTTTAAGATTAGAGGTTGTTGTTATTTTTTGTGCTCAGTGTTTAAGATTAGAGGTGGTTTTTATTTTTTGTGTTCAGTGTTTAAGATTAGAGGTTGTTGTTATTTTTTGCATTCAGTGTTTAAGATTAGAGGTGGTTGTTATATTTTGTGTTCAGTGTTTAAGATTAGAGGTGGTTGTTATTTTTTGTGTTCAGTGTTTAAGATTAGAGGTGGTTGTTATTTTTTGTGCTCAGTGTTTAAGATTAGAGGTGGTTGTTATTTTTTGTGTTCAGTGTTTAAGATTAGAGGTTGTTGTTATTTTTTGTGCTCAGTGTTTAAGATTAGAGGTGGTTGTTATTTTTTATGCTCAGTGTTTAAGATTAGAGGTGGTTGTTATTTTTTGCATTCAGTGTTTAAGATTAGAGGTGGTTGTTATTTTTTGCATTCAATGTTTAAGATTAGAGGTGGTTGTTATTTTTTGCATTCAGTGTTTAAGATTATAGGTGGTTGTTATTTTTTGTGTTCAGTGTTTAAGATTAGAGGTGGTTGTTATTTTTTGTGGTCAGTGTTTAAGATTAGAGGTGGTTGTTATTTTTTGTGCTCAGTGTTTAAGATTAGAGGTGGTTGTTATTTTTTGTGTTCAGTGTTTAAGATTAGAGGTGGTTGTTATTTTTTGCGTTCAGTGTTTAAGATTAGAGGTGGTTGTTATTTTTTGTGTTCAGTGTTTAAGATTAGAGGTGGTTGTTATTTTTTGTGTTCAGTGTTTAAGATTAGAGGTGGTTGTTATTTTTTGCGCTCAGTATTTAAGATTAGAGGTGATTATTTTTTGCATTCAGTGTTTAAGATTAGAGGTGGTTGTTATTTTTTGCGTTCAGTGTTTAAGATTAGAGGTGGTTGTTATTTTTTGCGCTCAGTGTTTAAGATTAGAGGTGGTTATTTTTTGTGTTCAGTGTTTAAGATTAGAGGTGGTTATTTTTTGTGTTCAGTGTTTAAGATTAGAGGTGGTTGTTATTTTTTGTGTTCAGTGTTTAAGATTAGAGGTTGTTATTTTTTGCATTCAGTGTTTAAGATTAGAGGTGGTTGTTATTTTTTGCATTCAGTGTTTAAGATTAGAGGTGGTTATTTTTTGCGTTCAGTGTTTAAGATTAGAGGTGGTTATTTTTTGTGTTCAGTGTTTAAGATTAGAGGTGGTTGTTATTTTTTGTGTTCAGTGTTTAAGATTAAAGGTTGTTGTTATTTTTTGTGCTCAGTGTTTAAGATTAGAGGTGGTTGTTATTTTTTGCATTCAGTGTTTAAGATTAGAGGTGGTTGATATTTTTTGCATTCAGTGTTTAAGATTAGAGGTGGTTGTTATTTTTTGTGTTCAGTGTTTAAGATTAGAGGTGGTTGTTATTTTTTGCATTCAGTGTTTAAGATTAGAGGTGGTTGTTATTTTTTGTGTTCAGTGTTTAAGATTAGAGGTGGTTGTTATTTTTTGTGTTCAGTGTTTAAGATTAGAGGTGGTTGTTATTTTTTGCGCTCAGTATTTAAGATTAGAGGTGGTTATTTTTTGCATTCAGTGTTTAAGATTAGAGGTGGTTGTTATTTTTTGTGTTCAGTGTTTAAGATTAGAGGTGGTTGTTATTTTTTGCGCTCAGTGTTTAAGATTAGAGGTGGTTATTTTTTGTGTTCAGTGTTTAAGATTAGAGGTGGTTATTTTTTGTGTTCAGTGTTTAAGATTAGAGGTGGTTGTTATTTTTTGTGTTCAGTGTTTAAGATTAGAGGTTGTTATTTTTTGCATTCAGTGTTTAAGATTAGAGGTGGTTGTTATTTTTTGCACTCAGTGTTTAAGATTACAGGTGGTTATTTTTTGCATTCAGTGTTTAAGATTAGAGGTGGTTATTTTTTGTGTTCAGTGTTTAAGATTAGAGGTGGTTGTTATTTTTTGTGTTCAGTGTTTAAGATTAGAGGTTGTTGTTATTTTTTGTACTCAGTGTTTAAGATTAGAGGTGGTTGTTATTTTTTGCATTCAGTGTTTAAGATTAAAGGTGGTTGTTATTTTTTGCGTTCAGTGTTTAAGATTAGAGGTGGTTGTTATTTTTTGCATTCAGTGTTTAAGATTAGAGGTGGTTGTTATTTTTTGTGTTCAGTGTTTAAGATTAGAGGTGGTTGTTATTTTTTGCATTCAGTGTTTAAGATTAGAGGTGGTTGTTATTTTTTGTGTTCAGTGTTTAAGATTAGAGGTGGTTGTTATTTTTTGTGTTCAGTGTTTAAGATTAGAGGTGGTTGTTATTTTTTGCGCTCAGTATTTAAGATTAGAGGTGGTTATTTTTTGCATTCAGTGTTTAAGATTAGAGGTGGTTGTTATTTTTTGTGTTCAGTGTTTAAGATTAGAGGTGGTTGTTATTTTTTGCGCTCAGTGTTTAAGATTAGAGGTGGTTATTTTTTGTGTTCAGTGTTTAAGATTAGAGGTGGTTATTTTTTGTGTTCAGTGTTTAAGATTAGAGGTGGTTGTTATTTTTTGTGTTCAGTGTTTAAGATTAGAGGTTGTTATTTTTTGCATTCAGTGTTTAAGATTAGAGGTGGTTGTTATTTTTTGCACTCAGTGTTTAAGATTAGAGGTGGTTATTTTTTGCATTCAGTGTTTAAGATTAGAGGTGGTTATTTTTTGTGTTCAGTGTTTAAGATTAGAGGTGGTTGTTATTTTTTGTGTTCAGTGTTTAAGATTAGAGGTTGTTGTTATTTTTTGTACTCAGTGTTTAAGATTAGAGGTGGTTGTTATTTTTTGCATTCAGTGTTTAAGATTAAAGGTGGTTGTTATTTTTTGCGTTCAGTGTTTAAGATTAGAGGTGGTTGTTATTTTTTGCATTCAGTGTTTAAGATTAGAGGTGGTTGTTATTTTTTGTGTTCAGTGTTTAAGATTAGAGGTGGTTGTTATTTTTTGCATTCAGTGTTTAAGATTAGAGGTGGTTGTTATTTTTTGTGTTCAGTGTTTAAGATTAGAGGTGGTTGTTATTTTTTGTGTTCAGTGTATAAGATTAGAGGTGGTTGTTATTTTTTGTGTTCAGTGTATAAGATTAGAGGTGGTTGTTATTTTTTGTGTTCAGTGTTTAAGATTAGAGGTGGTTGTTATTTTTTGTGTTCCAGTGTTTAAGATTAGAGGTGGTTGTTATTTTTTGTGTTCAGTGTATAAGATTAGAGGTGGTTGTTATTTTTAGTGTTTAGTGTTTATGATTAGAGGTGGTTGTTATTTTTTGTGTTCAGTGTTTAAGATTAGAGGTGGTTGTTATTTTTTGTGTTCCAGTGTTTAAGATTAGAGGTGGTTGTTATTTTTTGTGTTCAGTGTTTAAGATTAGAGGTGGTTGTTATTTTTTGCGCTCAGTATTTAAGATTAGAGGTGATTATTTTTTGCATTCAGTGTTTAAGATTAGAGGTGGTTGTTATTTTTTGCGTTCAGTGTTTAAGATTAGAGGTGGTTGTTATTTTTTGCGCTCAGTGTTTAAGATTAGAGGTGGTTATTTTTTGTGTTCAGTGTTTAAGATTAGAGGTGGTTATTTTTTGTATTCAGTGTTTAAGATTAGAGGTGGTTGTTATTTTTTGTGTTCAGTGTTTAAGATTAGAAGTGGTTGTTATTTTTTGTGTTCAGTGTTTAAGATTAGAGGTGGTTGTTATTTTTTGTGTTCAGTGTTTAAGATTAGAGGTGGTTGTTATTTTTTGCGTTCAGTGTTTAAGATTAGAGGTGGTTGTTATTTTTTGTGTTCAGTGTTTAAGATTAGAGGTGGTTGTTATTTTTTGCGTTCAGTGTTTAAGATTAGAGGTTGTTGTTATTTTTTGTGCTCAGTGTTTAAGATTAGAGGTGGTTTTTATTTTTTGTGTTCAGTGTTTAAGATTAGAGGTTGTTGTTATTTTTTGCATTCAGTGTTTAAGATTAGAGGTGGTTGTTATATTTTGTGTTCAGTGTTTAAGATTAGAGGTGGTTGTTATTTTTTGTGTTCAGTGTTTAAGATTAGAGGTGGTTGTTATTTTTTGTGCTCAGTGTTTAAGATTAGAGGTGGTTGTTATTGTTTGTGTTCAGTGTTTAAGATTAGAGGTTGTTGTTATTTTTTGTGCTCAGTGTTTAAGATTAGAGGTGGTTGTTATTTTTTGTGCTCAGTGTTTAAGATTAGAGGTGGTTGTTATTTTTTGGATTCAGTGTTTAAGATTAGAGGTGGTTGTTATTTTTTGCATTCAATGTTTAAGATTAGAGGTGGTTGTTATTTTTTGCATTCAGTGTTTAAGATTAGAGGTGGTTGTTATTTTTTGTGTTCAGTGTTTAAGATTAGAGGTGGTTGTTATTTTTTGTGGTCAGTGTTTAAGATTAGAGGTGGTTGTTATTTTTTGTGCTCAGTGTTTAAGATTAGAGGTGGTTGTTATTTTTTGTGTTCAGTGTTTAAGATTAGAGGTGGTTGTTATTTTTTGCGTTCAGTGTTTAAGATTAGAGGTGGTTGTTATTTTTTGTGTTCAGTGTTTAAGATTAGAGGTGGTTGTTATTTTTTGTGTTCAGTGTTTAAGATTAGAGGTGGTTGTTATTTTTTGCGCTCAGTATTTAAGATTAGAGGTGATTATTTTTTGCATTCAGTGTTTAAGATTAGAGGTGGTTGTTATTTTTTGCGTTCAGTGTTTAAGATTAGAGGTGGTTGTTATTTTTTGCGCTCAGTGTTTAAGATTAGAGGTGGTTATTTTTTGTGTTCAGTGTTTAAGATTAGAGGTGGTTATTTTTTGTGTTCAGTGTTTAAGATTAGAGGTGGTTGTTATTTTTTGTGTTCAGTGTTTAAGATTAGAGGTTGTTATTTTTTGCATTCAGTGTTTAAGATTAGAGGTGGTTGTTATTTTTTGCATTCAGTGTTTAAGATTAGAGGTGGTTATTTTTTGCATTCAGTGTTTAAGATTAGAGGTGGTTATTTTTTGTGTTCAGTGTTTAAGATTAGAGGTGGTTGTTATTTTTTGTGTTCAGTGTTTAAGATTAAAGGTTGTTGTTATTTTTTGTGCTCAGTGTTTAAGATTAGAGGTGGTTGTTATTTTTTGCATTCAGTGTTTAAGATTAGAGGTGGTTGTTATTTTTTGCATTCAGTGTTTAAGATTAGAGGTGGTTGTTATTTTTTGTGTTCAGTGTTTAAGATTAGAGGTGGTTGTTATTTTTTGCATTCAGTGTTTAAGATTAGAGGTGGTTGTTATTTTTTGTGTTCAGTGTTTAAGATTAGAGGTGGTTGTTATTTTTTGTGTTCAGTGTTTAAGATTAGAGGTGGTTGTTATTTTTTGCGCTCAGTATTTAAGATTAGAGGTGGTTATTTTTTGCATTCAGTGTTTAAGATTAGAGGTGGTTGTTATTTTTTGCGTTCAGTGTTTAAGATTAGAGGTGGTTGTTATTTTTTGCGCTCAGTGTTTAAGATTAGAGGTGGTTATTTTTTGTGTTCAGTGTTTAAGATTAGAGGTGGTTATTTTTTGTGTTCAGTGTTTAAGATTAGAGGTGGTTGTTATTTTTTGTGTTCAGTGTTTAAGATTAGAGGTTGTTATTTTTTGCATTCAGTGTTTAAGATTAGAGGTGGTTGTTATTTTTTGCACTCAGTGTTTAAGATTAGAGGTGGTTATTTTTTGCATTCAGTGTTTAAGATTAGAGGTGGTTATTTTTTGTGTTCAGTGTTTAAGATTAGAGGTGGTTGTTATTTTTTGTGTTCAGTGTTTAAGATTAGAGGTTGTTGTTATTTTTTGTACTCAGTGTTTAAGATTAGAGGTGGTTGTTATTTTTTGCATTCAGTGTTTAAGATTAGAGGTGGTTGTTATTTTTTGTGTTCAGTGTTTAAGATTAGAGGTTGTTGTTATTTTTTGTGTTCCAGTGTTTAAGATTAGAGGTGGTTGTTATTTTTTGTGTTTAGTGTTTAAGATTAGAGGTGGTTGTTATTTTTAGTGTTTAGTGTTTATGATTAGAGGTGGTTGTTATTTTTTGTGTTCAGTGTTTAAGATTAGAAGTGGTTGTTATTTTTTGTGTTCAGTGTTTAAGATTAGAGGTGGTTGTTATTTTTTGTGTTCAGTGTTTAAGATTAGAGGTGGTTGTTATTTTTTGCGTTCAGTGTTTAAGATTAGAGGTGGTTGTTATTTTTTGTGTTCAGTGTTTAAGATTAGAGGTGGTTGTTATTTTTTGCGTTCAGTGTTTAAGATTAGAGGTTGTTGTTATTTTTTGTGCTCAGTGTTTAAGATTAGAGGTGGTTTTTATTTTTTGTGTTCAGTGTTTAAGATTAGAGGTTGTTGTTATTTTTTGCATTCAGTGTTTAAGATTAGAGGTGGTTGTTATATTTTGTGTTCAGTGTTTAAGATTAGAGGTGGTTGTTATTTTTTGTGTTCAGTGTTTAAGATTAGAGGTGGTTGTTATTTTTTGTGCTCAGTGTTTAAGATTAGAGGTGGTTGTTATTTTTTGTGTTCAGTGTTTAAGATTAGAGGTTGTTGTTATTTTTTGTGCTCAGTGTTTAAGATTAGAGGTGGTTGTTATTTTTTATGCTCAGTGTTTAAGATTAGAGGTGGTTGTTATTTTTTGCATTCAGTGTTTAAGATTAGAGGTGGTTGTTATTTTTTGCATTCAATGTTTAAGATTAGAGGTGGTTGTTATTTTTTGCATTCAGTGTTTAAGATTATAGGTGGTTGTTATTTTTTGTGTTCAGTGTTTAAGATTAGAGGTGGTTGTTATTTTTTGTGGTCAGTGTTTAAGATTAGAGGTGGTTGTTATTTTTTGTGCTCAGTGTTTAAGATTAGAGGTGGTTGTTATTTTTTGTGTTCAGTGTTTAAGATTAGAGGTGGTTGTTATTTTTTGCGTTCAGTGTTTAAGATTAGAGGTGGTTGTTATTTTTTGTGTTCAGTGTTTAAGATTAGAGGTGGTTGTTATTTTTTGTGTTCAGTGTTTAAGATTAGAGGTGGTTGTTATTTTTTGCGCTCAGTATTTAAGATTAGAGGTGATTATTTTTTGCATTCAGTGTTTAAGATTAGAGGTGGTTGTTATTTTTTGCGTTCAGTGTTTAAGATTAGAGGTGGTTGTTATTTTTTGCGCTCAGTGTTTAAGATTAGAGGTGGTTATTTTTTGTGTTCAGTGTTTAAGATTAGAGGTGGTTATTTTTTGTGTTCAGTGTTTAAGATTAGAGGTGGTTGTTATTTTTTGTGTTCAGTGTTTAAGATTAGAGGTTGTTATTTTTTGCATTCAGTGTTTAAGATTAGAGGTGGTTGTTATTTTTTGCATTCAGTGTTTAAGATTAGAGGTGGTTATTTTTTGCGTTCAGTGTTTAAGATTAGAGGTGGTTATTTTTTGTGTTCAGTGTTTAAGATTAGAGGTGGTTGTTATTTTTTGTGTTCAGTGTTTAAGATTAAAGGTTGTTGTTATTTTTTGTGCTCAGTGTTTAAGATTAGAGGTGGTTGTTATTTTTTGCATTCAGTGTTTAAGATTAGAGGTGGTTGATATTTTTTGCATTCAGTGTTTAAGATTAGAGGTGGTTGTTATTTTTTGTGTTCAGTGTTTAAGATTAGAGGTGGTTGTTATTTTTTGCATTCAGTGTTTAAGATTAGAGGTGGTTGTTATTTTTTGTGTTCAGTGTTTAAGATTAGAGGTGGTTGTTATTTTTTGTGTTCAGTGTTTAAGATTAGAGGTGGTTGTTATTTTTTGCGCTCAGTATTTAAGATTAGAGGTGGTTATTTTTTGCATTCAGTGTTTAAGATTAGAGGTGGTTGTTATTTTTTGTGTTCAGTGTTTAAGATTAGAGGTGGTTGTTATTTTTTGCGCTCAGTGTTTAAGATTAGAGGTGGTTATTTTTTGTGTTCAGTGTTTAAGATTAGAGGTGGTTATTTTTTGTGTTCAGTGTTTAAGATTAGAGGTGGTTGTTATTTTTTGTGTTCAGTGTTTAAGATTAGAGGTTGTTATTTTTTGCATTCAGTGTTTAAGATTAGAGGTGGTTGTTATTTTTTGCACTCAGTGTTTAAGATTACAGGTGGTTATTTTTTGCATTCAGTGTTTAAGATTAGAGGTGGTTATTTTTTGTGTTCAGTGTTTAAGATTAGAGGTGGTTGTTATTTTTTGTGTTCAGTGTTTAAGATTAGAGGTTGTTGTTATTTTTTGTACTCAGTGTTTAAGATTAGAGGTGGTTGTTATTTTTTGCATTCAGTGTTTAAGATTAAAGGTGGTTGTTATTTTTTGCGTTCAGTGTTTAAGATTAGAGGTGGTTGTTATTTTTTGCATTCAGTGTTTAAGATTAGAGGTGGTTGTTATTTTTTGTGTTCAGTGTTTAAGATTAGAGGTGGTTGTTATTTTTTGCATTCAGTGTTTAAGATTAGAGGTGGTTGTTATTTTTTGCATTCAGTGTTTAAGATTAGAGGTGGTTATTTTTTGCGTTCAGTGTTTAAGATTAGAGGTGGTTATTTTTTGTGTTCAGTGTTTAAGATTAGAGGTGGTTGTTATTTTTTGCATTCAGTGTTTAAGATTAGAGGTGGTTATTTTTTGCGTTCAGTGTTTAAGATTAGAGGTGGTTATTTTTTGTGTTCAGTGTTTAAGATTAGAGGTGGTTGTTATTTTTTGTGTTCAGTGTTTAAGATTAAAGGTTGTTGTTATTTTTTGTGCTCAGTGTTTAAGATTAGAGGTGGTTGTTATTTTTTGCATTCAGTGTTTAAGATTAGAGGTGGTTGATATTTTTTGCATTCAGTGTTTAAGATTAGAGGTGGTTGTTATTTTTTGTGTTCAGTGTTTAAGATTAGAGGTGGTTGTTATTTTTTGCATTCAGTGTTTAAGATTAGAGGTGGTTGTTATTTTTTGTGTTCAGTGTTTAAGATTAGAGGTGGTTGTTATTTTTTGTGTTCAGTGTTTAAGATTAGAGGTGGTTGTTATTTTTTGCGCTCAGTATTTAAGATTAGAGGTGGTTATTTTTTGCATTCAGTGTTTAAGATTAGAGGTGGTTGTTATTTTTTGTGTTCAGTGTTTAAGATTAGAGGTGGTTGTTATTTTTTGCGCTCAGTGTTTAAGATTAGAGGTGGTTATTTTTTGTGTTCAGTGTTTAAGATTAGAGGTGGTTATTTTTTGTGTTCAGTGTTTAAGATTAGAGGTGGTTGTTATTTTTTGTGTTCAGTGTTTAAGATTAGAGGTTGTTATTTTTTGCATTCAGTGTTTAAGATTAGAGGTGGTTGTTATTTTTTGCACTCAGTGTTTAAGATTACAGGTGGTTATTTTTTGCATTCAGTGTTTAAGATTAGAGGTGGTTATTTTTTGTGTTCAGTGTTTAAGATTAGAGGTGGTTGTTATTTTTTGTGTTCAGTGTTTAAGATTAGAGGTTGTTGTTATTTTTTGTACTCAGTGTTTAAGATTAGAGGTGGTTGTTATTTTTTGCATTCAGTGTTTAAGATTAAAGGTGGTTGTTATTTTTTGCGTTCAGTGTTTAAGATTAGAGGTGGTTGTTATTTTTTGCATTCAGTGTTTAAGATTAGAGGTGGTTGTTATTTTTTGTGTTCAGTGTTTAAGATTAGAGGTGGTTGTTATTTTTTGCATTCAGTGTTTAAGATTAGAGGTGGTTGTTATTTTTTGTGTTCAGTGTTTAAGATTAGAGGTGGTTGTTATTTTTTGTGTTCAGTGTTTAAGATTAGAGGTGGTTGTTATTTTTTGCGCTCAGTATTTAAGATTAGAGGTGGTTATTTTTTGCATTCAGTGTTTAAGATTAGAGGTGGTTGTTATTTTTTGTGTTCAGTGTTTAAGATTAGAGGTGGTTGTTATTTTTTGCGCTCAGTGTTTAAGATTAGAGGTGGTTATTTTTTGTGTTCAGTGTTTAAGATTAGAGGTGGTTATTTTTTGTGTTCAGTGTTTAAGATTAGAGGTGGTTGTTATTTTTTGTGTTCAGTGTTTAAGATTAGAGGTTGTTATTTTTTGCATTCAGTGTTTAAGATTAGAGGTGGTTGTTATTTTTTGCACTCAGTGTTTAAGATTAGAGGTGGTTATTTTTTGCATTCAGTGTTTAAGATTAGAGGTGGTTATTTTTTGTGTTCAGTGTTTAAGATTAGAGGTGGTTGTTATTTTTTGTGTTCAGTGTTTAAGATTAGAGGTTGTTGTTATTTTTTGTACTCAGTGTTTAAGATTAGAGGTGGTTGTTATTTTTTGCATTCAGTGTTTAAGATTAAAGGTGGTTGTTATTTTTTGCGTTCAGTGTTTAAGATTAGAGGTGGTTGTTATTTTTTGCATTCAGTGTTTAAGATTAGAGGTGGTTGTTATTTTTTGTGTTCAGTGTTTAAGATTAGAGGTGGTTGTTATTTTTTGCATTCAGTGTTTAAGATTAGAGGTGGTTGTTATTTTTTGTGTTCAGTGTTTAAGATTAGAGGTGGTTGTTATTTTTTGTGTTCAGTGTATAAGATTAGAGGTGGTTGTTATTTTTTGTGTTCAGTGTATAAGATTAGAGGTGGTTGTTATTTTTTGTGTTCAGTGTTTAAGATTAGAGGTGGTTGTTATTTTTTGTGTTCCAGTGTTTAAGATTAGAGGTGGTTGTTATTTTTTGTGTTCAGTGTATAAGATTAGAGGTGGTTGTTATTTTTAGTGTTTAGTGTTTATGATTAGAGGTGGTTGTTATTTTTTGTGTTCAGTGTTTAAGATTAGAGGTGGTTGTTATTTTTTGTGTTCAGTGTTTAAGATTAGAGGTGGTTGTTATTTTTTGTGTTCAGTGTTTAAGATTAGAGGTGGTTGTTATTTTTTGTGTTCAGTGTTTAAGATTAGAGATGGTTGTTATTTTTTGTGTTCCAGTGTTTAAGATTAGAGGTGGTTGTTATTTTTTGTGTTCAGTGTTTAAGATTAGAGGTGGTTGTTATTTTTTGTGCTCAGTGTTTAAGATTAGAGATGGTTGTTATTTTTTGCATTCAGTGTTTAAGATTAGAGGTTGTTGTTAATTTTTGTGTTCAGTGTTTAAGATTAGAGGTGGTTGTTATTTTTTGTGTTCAGTGTTTAAGATTAGAGGTTGTTGTTATTTTTTGCGTTCAGTGTTTAAGATTAGAGGTTGTTGTTATTTTTTGTGTTCAGTGTTTAAGATTAGAGGTGGTTGTTATTTTTTGTGTTCAGTGTTTAAGATTAGAGGTTGTTGTTATTTTTTGCGTTCAGTGTTTAAGATTAGAGGTTGTTGTTATTTTTTGTGTTCAGTGTTTAAGATTAGAGGTTGTTGTTATTTTTTGCATTTAGTGTTTAAGATTATAGGTGGTTGTTATTTTTTGCATTCAGTGTTTAAGATTAGAGGTGGTTGTTATTTTTTGTGTTCAGTGTATAAGATTAGAGGTGGTTGTTATTTTTTGTGTTCAGTGTATAAGATTAGAGGTGGTTGTTATTTTTTGTGTTCAGTGTTTAAGATTAGAGGTTGTTGTTATTTTTTGCGTTCAATGTTTAAGATTAGAGGTTGTTGTTATTTTTTGCGTTCAGTGTTTAAGATTAGAGGTTGTTGTTATTTTTTGCGTTCAGTGTTTAAGATTAGAGGTTGTTGTTATTTTTTGTGTTCAGTGTTTAAGATTAGAGGTGGTTGTTATTTTTTGTGTTCAGTGTTTAAGATTAGAGGTGGTTGTTATTTTTTGTGCTCAGTGTTTAAGATTAGAGGTGGTTGTTATTTTTTGTGTTCAGTGTTTAAGATTAGAGGTGGTTGTTATTTTTTGTGTTCAGTGTTTAAGATTAGAGGTGGTTGTTATTTTTTGTGTTCAGTGTTTAAGATTAGAGGTGGTTGTTATTTTTTGTGTTCAGTGTTTAAGATTAGAGGTGGTTGTTATTTTTTGCGCTCAGTATTTAAGATTAGAGGTGATTATTTTTTGCATTCAGTGTTTAAGATTAGAGGTGGTTGTTATTTTTTGCGTTCAGTGTTTAAGATTAGAGGTGGTTGTTATTTTTTGCGCTCAGTGTTTAAGATTAGAGGTGGTTATTTTTTGTGTTCAGTGTTTAAGATTAGAGGTGGTTATTTTTTGTGTTCAGTGTTTAAGATTAGAGGTGGTTGTTATTTTTTGTGTTCAGTGTTTAAGATTAGAGGTTGTTATTTTTTGCATTCAGTGTTTAAGATTAGAGGTGGTTGTTATTTTTTGCATTCAGTGTTTAAGATTAGAGGTGGTTATTTTTTGCGTTCAGTGTTTAAGATTAGAGGTGGTTATTTTTTGTGTTCAGTGTTTAAGATTAGAGGTGGTTGTTATTTTTTGTGTTCAGTGTTTAAGATTAAAGGTTGTTGTTATTTTTTGTGCTCAGTGTTTAAGATTAGAGGTGGTTGTTATTTTTTGCATTCAGTGTTTAAGATTAGAGGTGGTTGTTATTTTTTGCATTCAGTGTTTAAGATTAGAGGTGGTTGTTATTTTTTGTGTTCAGTGTTTAAGATTAGAGGTGGTTGTTATTTTTTGCATTCAGTGTTTAAGATTAGAGGTGGTTGTTATTTTTTGTGTTCAGTGTTTAAGATTAGAGGTGGTTGTTATTTTTTGTGTTCAGTGTTTAAGATTAGAGGTGGTTGTTATTTTTTGTGCTCAGTGTTTAAGATTAGAGATGGTTGTTATTTTTTGCATTCAGTGTTTAAGATTAGAGGTTGTTGTTAATTTTTGTGTTCAGTGTTTAAGATTAGAGGTGGTTGTTATTTTTTGTGTTCAGTGTTTAAGATTAGAGGTTGTTGTTATTTTTTGCGTTCAGTGTTTAAGATTAGAGGTTGTTGTTATTTTTTGTGTTCAGTGTTTAAGATTAGAGGTGGTTGTTATTTTTTGTGTTCAGTGTTTAAGATTAGAGGTTGTTGTTATTTTTTGCGTTCAGTGTTTAAGATTAGAGGTTGTTGTTATTTTTTGTGTTCAGTGTTTAAGATTAGAGGTTGTTGTTATTTTTTGCATTTAGTGTTTAAGATTATAGGTGGTTGTTATTTTTTGCATTCAGTGTTTAAGATTAGAGGTGGTTGTTATTTTTTGTGTTCAGTGTATAAGATTAGAGGTGGTTGTTATTTTTTGTGTTCAGTGTATAAGATTAGAGGTGGTTGTTATTTTTTGTGTTCAGTGTTTAAGATTAGAGGTTGTTGTTATTTTTTGCGTTCAATGTTTAAGATTAGAGGTTGTTGTTATTTTTTGCGTTCAGTGTTTAAGATTAGAGGTTGTTGTTATTTTTTGCGTTCAGTGTTTAAGATTAGAGGTTGTTGTTATTTTTTGTGTTCAGTGTTTAAGATTAGAGGTGGTTGTTATTTTTTGTGTTCAGTGTTTAAGATTAGAGGTGGTTGTTATTTTTTGTGCTCAGTGTTTAAGATTAGAGGTGGTTGTTATTTTTTGTGTTCAGTGTTTAAGATTAGAGGTGGTTGTTATTTTTTGTGTTCAGTGTTTAAGATTAGAGGTGGTTGTTATTTTTTGTGTTCAGTGTTTAAGATTAGAGGTGGTTGTTATTTTTTGTGTTCAGTGTTTAAGATTAGAGGTGGTTGTTATTTTTTGCGCTCAGTATTTAAGATTAGAGGTGATTATTTTTTGCATTCAGTGTTTAAGATTAGAGGTGGTTGTTATTTTTTGCGTTCAGTGTTTAAGATTAGAGGTGGTTGTTATTTTTTGCGCTCAGTGTTTAAGATTAGAGGTGGTTATTTTTTGTGTTCAGTGTTTAAGATTAGAGGTGGTTATTTTTTGTGTTCAGTGTTTAAGATTAGAGGTGGTTGTTATTTTTTGTGTTCAGTGTTTAAGATTAGAGGTTGTTATTTTTTGCATTCAGTGTTTAAGATTAGAGGTGGTTGTTATTTTTTGCATTCAGTGTTTAAGATTAGAGGTGGTTATTTTTTGCGTTCAGTGTTTAAGATTAGAGGTGGTTATTTTTTGTGTTCAGTGTTTAAGATTAGAGGTGGTTGTTATTTTTTGTGTTCAGTGTTTAAGATTAAAGGTTGTTGTTATTTTTTGTGCTCAGTGTTTAAGATTAGAGGTGGTTGTTATTTTTTGCATTCAGTGTTTAAGATTAGAGGTGGTTGTTATTTTTTGCATTCAGTGTTTAAGATTAGAGGTGGTTGTTATTTTTTGTGTTCAGTGTTTAAGATTAGAGGTGGTTGTTATTTTTTGCATTCAGTGTTTAAGATTAGAGGTGGTTGTTATTTTTTGTGTTCAGTGTTTAAGATTAGAGGTGGTTGTTATTTTTTGTGTTCAGTGTTTAAGATTAGAGGTGGTTGTTATTTTTTGCGCTCAGTATTTAAGATTAGAGGTGGTTATTTTTTGCATTCAGTGTTTAAGATTAGAGGTGGTTGTTATTTTTTGTGTTCAGTGTTTAAGATTAGAGGTGGTTGTTATTTTTTGCGCTCAGTGTTTAAGATTAGAGGTGGTTATTTTTTGTGTTCAGTGTTTAAGATTAGAGGTGGTTATTTTTTGTGTTCAGTGTTTAAGATTAGAGGTGGTTGTTATTTTTTGTGTTCAGTGTTTAAGATTAGAGGTTGTTATTTTTTGCATTCAGTGTTTAAGATTAGAGGTGGTTGTTATTTTTTGCACTCAGTGTTTAAGATTAGAGGTGGTTATTTTTTGCATTCAGTGTTTAAGATTAGAGGTGGTTATTTTTTGTGTTCAGTGTTTAAGATTAGAGGTGGTTGTTATTTTTTGTGTTCAGTGTTTAAGATTAGAGGTTGTTGTTATTTTTTGTACTCAGTGTTTAAGATTAGAGGTGGTTGTTATTTTTTGCATTCAGTGTTTAAGATTAAAGGTGGTTGTTATTTTTTGCGTTCAGTGTTTAAGATTAGAGGTGGTTGTTATTTTTTGCATTCAGTGTTTAAGATTAGAGGTGGTTGTTATTTTTTGTGTTCAGTGTTTAAGATTAGAGGTGGTTGTTATTTTTTGCATTCAGTGTTTAAGATTAGAGGTGGTTGTTATTTTTTGTGTTCAGTGTTTAAGATTAGAGGTGGTTGTTATTTTTTGTGTTCAGTGTTTAAGATTAGAGGTGGTTGTTATTTTTTGCACTCAGTATTTAAGATTAGAGGTGGTTATTTTTTGCATTCAGTGTTTAAGATTAGAGGTGGTTGTTATTTTTTGTGTTCAGTGTTTAAGATTAGAGGTGGTTGTTATTTTTTGCGCTCAGTGTTTAAGATTAGAGGTGGTTATTTTTTGTGTTCAGTGTTTAAGATTAGAGGTGGTTATTTTTTGTGTTCAGTGTTTAAGATTAGAGGTGGTTGTTATTTTTTGTGTTCAGTGTTTAAGATTAGAGGTTGTTATTTTTTGCATTCAGTGTTTAAGATTAGAGGTGGTTGTTATTTTTTGCACTCAGTGTTTAAGATTAGAGGTGGTTATTTTTTGCATTCAGTGTTTAAGATTAGAGGTGGTTATTTTTTGTGTTCAGTGTTTAAGATTAGAGGTGGTTGTTATTTTTTGTGTTCAGTGTTTAAGATTAGAGGTTGTTGTTATTTTTTGTACTCAGTGTTTAAGATTAGAGGTGGTTGTTATTTTTTGCATTCAGTGTTTAAGATTAAAGGTGGTTGTTATTTTTTGCGTTCAGTGTTTAAGATTAGAGGTGGTTGTTATTTTTTGCATTCAGTGTTTAAGATTAGAGGTGGTTGTTATTTTTTGTGTTCAGTGTTTAAGATTAGAGGTGGTTGTTATTTTTTGCATTCAGTGTTTAAGATTAGAGGTGGTTGTTATTTTTTGTGTTCAGTGTTTAAGATTAGAGGTGGTTGTTATTTTTTGTGTTCAGTGTATAAGATTAGAGGTGGTTGTTATTTTTTGTGTTCAGTGTATAAGATTAGAGGTGGTTGTTATTTTTTGTGTTCAGTGTTTAAGATTAGAGGTTGTTGTTATTTTTTGTGTTCCAGTGTTTAAGATTAGAGGTGGTTGTTATTTTTTGTGTTCAGTGAATAAGATTAGAGGTGGTTGTTATTTTTAGTGTTTAGTGTTTATGATTAGAGGTGGTTGTTATTTTTTGTGTTCAGTGTTTAAGATTAGAGGTGGTTGTTATTTTTTGTGTTCAGTGTTTAAGATTAGAGGTGGTTGTTATTTTTTGTGTTCAGTGTTTAAGATTAGAGGTGGTTGTTATTTTTTGTGTTCAGTGTTTAAGATTAGAGATGGTTGTTATTTTTTGTGTTCCAGTGTTTAAGATTAGAGGTGGTTGTTATTTTTTGTGTTCAGTGTTTAAGATTAGAGGTGGTTGTTATTTTTTGTGCTCAGTGTTTAAGATTAGAGATGGTTGTTATTTTTTGCATTCAGTGTTTAAGATTAGAGGTTGTTGTTAATTTTTGTGTTCAGTGTTTAAGATTAGAGGTGGTTGTTATTTTTTGTGTTCAGTGTTTAAGATTAGAGGTTGTTGTTATTTTTTGCGTTCAGTGTTTAAGATTAGAGGTTGTTGTTATTTTTTGTGTTCAGTGTTTAAGATTAGAGGTGGTTGTTATTTTTTGTGTTCAGTGTTTAAGATTAGAGGTTGTTGTTATTTTTTGCGTTCAGTGTTTAAGATTAGAGGTTGTTGTTATTTTTTGTGTTCAGTGTTTAAGATTAGAGGTTGTTGTTATTTTTTGCATTTAGTGTTTAAGATTATAGGTGGTTGTTATTTTTTGCATTCAGTGTTTAAGATTAGAGGTGGTTGTTATTTTTTGTGTTCAGTGTATAAGATTAGAGGTGGTTGTTATTTTTTGTGTTCAGTGTATAAGATTAGAGGTGGTTGTTATTTTTTGTGTTCAGTGTTTAAGATTAGAGGTTGTTGTTATTTTTTGCGTTCAATGTTTAAGATTAGAGGTTGTTGTTATTTTTTGCGTTCAGTGTTTAAGATTAGAGGTTGTTGTTATTTTTTGCGTTCAGTGTTTAAGATTAGAGGTTGTTGTTATTTTTTGTGTTCAGTGTTTAAGATTAGAGGTGGTTGTTATTTTTTGTGTTCAGTGTTTAAGATTAGAGGTTGTTGTTATTTTTTGCGTTCAGTGTTTAAGATTAGAGGTTGTTGTTATTTTTTGTGTTCAGTGTTTAAGATTAGAGGTTGTTGTTATTTTTTGCATTCAGTGTTTAAGATTATAGGTGGTTGTTATTTTTTGCATTCAGTGTTTAAGATTAGAGGTGGTTGTTATTTTTTGTGTTCAGTGTATAAGATTAGAGGTGGTTGTTATTTTTTGTGTTCAGTGTATAAGATTAGAGGTGGTTGTTATTTTTTGTGTTCAGTGTTTAAGATTAGAGGTGGTTGTTATTTTTTGTGTTCAGTGTTTAAGATTAGAGGTGGTTGTTATTTTTTGCGCTCAGTATTTAAGATTAGAGGTGGTTATTTTTTGCATTCAGTGTTTAAGATTAGAGGTGGTTATTTTTTGTGTTCAGTGTTTAAGATTAGAGGTGGTTGTTATTTTTTGTGTTCAGTGTTTAAGATTAAAGGTTGTTGTTATTTTTTGTGCTCAGTGTTTAAGATTAGAGGTGGTTGTTATTTTTTGCATTCAGTGTTTAAGATTAGAGGTGGTTGTTATTTTTTGCATTCAGTGTTTAAGATTAGAGGTGGTTGTTATTTTTTGTGTTCAGTGTTTAAGATTAGAGGTGGTTGTTATTTTTTGCATTCAGTGTTTAAGATTAGAGGTGGTTGTTATTTTTTGTGTTCAGTGTTTAAGATTAGAGGTGGTTGTTATTTTTTGTGTTCAGTGTTTAAGATTAGAGGTGGTTGTTATTTTTTGTGCTCAGTGTTTAAGATTAGAGATGGTTGTTATTTTTTGCATTCAGTGTTTAAGATTAGAGGTTGTTGTTAATTTTTGTGTTCAGTGTTTAAGATTAGAGGTGGTTGTTATTTTTTGTGTTCAGTGTTTAAGATTAGAGGTTGTTGTTATTTTTTGCGTTCAGTGTTTAAGATTAGAGGTTGTTGTTATTTTTTGTGTTCAGTGTTTAAGATTAGAGGTGGTTGTTATTTTTTGTGTTCAGTGTTTAAGATTAGAGGTTGTTGTTATTTTTTGCGTTCAGTGTTTAAGATTAGAGGTTGTTGTTATTTTTTGTGTTCAGTGTTTAAGATTAGAGGTTGTTGTTATTTTTTGCATTTAGTGTTTAAGATTATAGGTGGTTGTTATTTTTTGCATTCAGTGTTTAAGATTAGAGGTGGTTGTTATTTTTTGTGTTCAGTGTATAAGATTAGAGGTGGTTGTTATTTTTTGTGTTCAGTGTATAAGATTAGAGGTGGTTGTTATTTTTTGTGTTCAGTGTTTAAGATTAGAGGTTGTTGTTATTTTTTGCGTTCAATGTTTAAGATTAGAGGTTGTTGTTATTTTTTGCGTTCAGTGTTTAAGATTAGAGGTTGTTGTTATTTTTTGCGTTCAGTGTTTAAGATTAGAGGTTGTTGTTATTTTTTGTGTTCAGTGTTTAAGATTAGAGGTGGTTGTTATTTTTTGTGTTCAGTGTTTAAGATTAGAGGTGGTTGTTATTTTTTGTGCTCAGTGTTTAAGATTAGAGGTGGTTGTTATTTTTTGTGTTCAGTGTTTAAGATTAGAGGTGGTTGTTATTTTTTGTGTTCAGTGTTTAAGATTAGAGGTGGTTGTTATTTTTTGTGTTCAGTGTTTAAGATTAGAGGTGGTTGTTATTTTTTGTGTTCAGTGTTTAAGATTAGAGGTGGTTGTTATTTTTTGCGCTCAGTATTTAAGATTAGAGGTGATTATTTTTTGCATTCAGTGTTTAAGATTAGAGGTGGTTGTTATTTTTTGCGTTCAGTGTTTAAGATTAGAGGTGGTTGTTATTTTTTGCGCTCAGTGTTTAAGATTAGAGGTGGTTATTTTTTGTGTTCAGTGTTTAAGATTAGAGGTGGTTATTTTTTGTGTTCAGTGTTTAAGATTAGAGGTGGTTGTTATTTTTTGTGTTCAGTGTTTAAGATTAGAGGTTGTTATTTTTTGCATTCAGTGTTTAAGATTAGAGGTGGTTGTTATTTTTTGCATTCAGTGTTTAAGATTAGAGGTGGTTATTTTTTGCGTTCAGTGTTTAAGATTAGAGGTGGTTATTTTTTGTGTTCAGTGTTTAAGATTAGAGGTGGTTGTTATTTTTTGTGTTCAGTGTTTAAGATTAAAGGTTGTTGTTATTTTTTGTGCTCAGTGTTTAAGATTAGAGGTGGTTGTTATTTTTTGCATTCAGTGTTTAAGATTAGAGGTGGTTGTTATTTTTTGCATTCAGTGTTTAAGATTAGAGGTGGTTGTTATTTTTTGTGTTCAGTGTTTAAGATTAGAGGTGGTTGTTATTTTTTGCATTCAGTGTTTAAGATTAGAGGTGGTTGTTATTTTTTGTGTTCAGTGTTTAAGATTAGAGGTGGTTGTTATTTTTTGTGTTCAGTGTTTAAGATTAGAGGTGGTTGTTATTTTTTGCGCTCAGTATTTAAGATTAGAGGTGGTTATTTTTTGCATTCAGTGTTTAAGATTAGAGGTGGTTGTTATTTTTTGTGTTCAGTGTTTAAGATTAGAGGTGGTTGTTATTTTTTGCGCTCAGTGTTTAAGATTAGAGGTGGTTATTTTTTGTGTTCAGTGTTTAAGATTAGAGGTGGTTATTTTTTGTGTTCAGTGTTTAAGATTAGAGGTGGTTGTTATTTTTTGTGTTCAGTGTTTAAGATTAGAGGTTGTTATTTTTTGCATTCAGTGTTTAAGATTAGAGGTGGTTGTTATTTTTTGCACTCAGTGTTTAAGATTAGAGGTGGTTATTTTTTGCATTCAGTGTTTAAGATTAGAGGTGGTTATTTTTTGTGTTCAGTGTTTAAGATTAGAGGTGGTTGTTATTTTTTGTGTTCAGTGTTTAAGATTAGAGGTTGTTGTTATTTTTTGTACTCAGTGTTTAAGATTAGAGGTGGTTGTTATTTTTTGCATTCAGTGTTTAAGATTAAAGGTGGTTGTTATTTTTTGCGTTCAGTGTTTAAGATTAGAGGTGGTTGTTATTTTTTGCATTCAGTGTTTAAGATTAGAGGTGGTTGTTATTTTTTGTGTTCAGTGTTTAAGATTAGAGGTGGTTGTTATTTTTTGCATTCAGTGTTTAAGATTAGAGGTGGTTGTTATTTTTTGTGTTCAGTGTTTAAGATTAGAGGTGGTTGTTATTTTTTGTGTTCAGTGTTTAAGATTAGAGGTGGTTGTTATTTTTTGCACTCAGTATTTAAGATTAGAGGTGGTTATTTTTTGCATTCAGTGTTTAAGATTAGAGGTGGTTGTTATTTTTTGTGTTCAGTGTTTAAGATTAGAGGTGGTTGTTATTTTTTGCGCTCAGTGTTTAAGATTAGAGGTGGTTATTTTTTGTGTTCAGTGTTTAAGATTAGAGGTGGTTATTTTTTGTGTTCAGTGTTTAAGATTAGAGGTGGTTGTTATTTTTTGTGTTCAGTGTTTAAGATTAGAGGTTGTTATTTTTTGCATTCAGTGTTTAAGATTAGAGGTGGTTGTTATTTTTTGCACTCAGTGTTTAAGATTAGAGGTGGTTATTTTTTGCATTCAGTGTTTAAGATTAGAGGTGGTTATTTTTTGTGTTCAGTGTTTAAGATTAGAGGTGGTTGTTATTTTTTGTGTTCAGTGTTTAAGATTAGAGGTTGTTGTTATTTTTTGTACTCAGTGTTTAAGATTAGAGGTGGTTGTTATTTTTTGCATTCAGTGTTTAAGATTAAAGGTGGTTGTTATTTTTTGCGTTCAGTGTTTAAGATTAGAGGTGGTTGTTATTTTTTGCATTCAGTGTTTAAGATTAGAGGTGGTTGTTATTTTTTGTGTTCAGTGTTTAAGATTAGAGGTGGTTGTTATTTTTTGCATTCAGTGTTTAAGATTAGAGGTGGTTGTTATTTTTTGTGTTCAGTGTTTAAGATTAGAGGTGGTTGTTATTTTTTGTGTTCAGTGTATAAGATTAGAGGTGGTTGTTATTTTTTGTGTTCAGTGTATAAGATTAGAGGTGGTTGTTATTTTTTGTGTTCAGTGTTTAAGATTAGAGGTTGTTGTTATTTTTTGTGTTCCAGTGTTTAAGATTAGAGGTGGTTGTTATTTTTTGTGTTCAGTGAATAAGATTAGAGGTGGTTGTTATTTTTAGTGTTTAGTGTTTATGATTAGAGGTGGTTGTTATTTTTTGTGTTCAGTGTTTAAGATTAGAGGTGGTTGTTATTTTTTGTGTTCAGTGTTTAAGATTAGAGGTGGTTGTTATTTTTTGTGTTCAGTGTTTAAGATTAGAGGTGGTTGTTATTTTTTGTGTTCAGTGTTTAAGATTAGAGATGGTTGTTATTTTTTGTGTTCCAGTGTTTAAGATTAGAGGTGGTTGTTATTTTTTGTGTTCAGTGTTTAAGATTAGAGGTGGTTGTTATTTTTTGTGCTCAGTGTTTAAGATTAGAGATGGTTGTTATTTTTTGCATTCAGTGTTTAAGATTAGAGGTTGTTGTTAATTTTTGTGTTCAGTGTTTAAGATTAGAGGTGGTTGTTATTTTTTGTGTTCAGTGTTTAAGATTAGAGGTTGTTGTTATTTTTTGCGTTCAGTGTTTAAGATTAGAGGTTGTTGTTATTTTTTGTGTTCAGTGTTTAAGATTAGAGGTGGTTGTTATTTTTTGTGTTCAGTGTTTAAGATTAGAGGTTGTTGTTATTTTTTGCGTTCAGTGTTTAAGATTAGAGGTTGTTGTTATTTTTTGTGTTCAGTGTTTAAGATTAGAGGTTGTTGTTATTTTTTGCATTTAGTGTTTAAGATTATAGGTGGTTGTTATTTTTTGCATTCAGTGTTTAAGATTAGAGGTGGTTGTTATTTTTTGTGTTCAGTGTATAAGATTAGAGGTGGTTGTTATTTTTTGTGTTCAGTGTATAAGATTAGAGGTGGTTGTTATTTTTTGTGTTCAGTGTTTAAGATTAGAGGTTGTTGTTATTTTTTGCGTTCAATGTTTAAGATTAGAGGTTGTTGTTATTTTTTGCGTTCAGTGTTTAAGATTAGAGGTTGTTGTTATTTTTTGCGTTCAGTGTTTAAGATTAGAGGTTGTTGTTATTTTTTGTGTTCAGTGTTTAAGATTAGAGGTGGTTGTTATTTTTTGTGTTCAGTGTTTAAGATTAGAGGTTGTTGTTATTTTTTGCGTTCAGTGTTTAAGATTAGAGGTTGTTGTTATTTTTTGTGTTCAGTGTTTAAGATTAGAGGTTGTTGTTATTTTTTGCATTCAGTGTTTAAGATTATAGGTGGTTGTTATTTTTTGCATTCAGTGTTTAAGATTAGAGGTGGTTGTTATTTTTTGTGTTCAGTGTATAAGATTAGAGGTGGTTGTTATTTTTTGTGTTCAGTGTATAAGATTAGAGGTGGTTGTTATTTTTTGTGTTCAGTGTTTAAGATTAGAGGTGGTTGTTATTTTTTGTGTTCAGTGTTTAAGATTAGAGGTGGTTGTTATTTTTTGCGCTCAGTATTTAAGATTAGAGGTGGTTATTTTTTGCATTCAGTGTTTAAGATTAGAGGTGGTTGTTATTTTTTGTGTTCAGTGTTTAAGATTAGAGGTGGTTGTTATTTTTTGCGCTCAGTGTTTAAGATTAGAGGTGGTTATTTTTTGTGTTCAGTGTTTAAGATTAGAGGTGGTTATTTTTTGTGTTCAGTGTTTAAGATTAGAGGTGGTTGTTATTTTTTGTGTTCAGTGTTTAAGATTAGAGGTTGTTATTTTTTGCATTCAGTGTTTAAGATTAGAGGTGGTTGTTATTTTTTGCACTCAGTGTTTAAGATTAGAGGTGGTTATTTTTTGCATTCAGTGTTTAAGATTAGAGGTGGTTATTTTTTGTGTTCAGTGTTTAAGATTAGAGGTGGTTGTTATTTTTTGTGTTCAGTGTTTAAGATTAGAGGTTGTTGTTATTTTTTGTACTCAGTGTTTAAGATTAGAGGTGGTTGTTATTTTTTGCATTCAGTGTTTAAGATTAAAGGTGGTTGTTATTTTTTGCGTTCAGTGTTTAAGATTAGAGGTGGTTGTTATTTTTTGCATTCAGTGTTTAAGATTAGAGGTGGTTGTTATTTTTTGTGTTCAGTGTTTAAGATTAGAGGTGGTTGTTATTTTTTGCATTCAGTGTTTAAGATTAGAGGTGGTTGTTATTTTTTGTGTTCAGTGTTTAAGATTAGAGGTGGTTGTTATTTTTTGTGTTCAGTGTTTAAGATTAGAGGTGGTTGTTATTTTTTGCACTCAGTATTTAAGATTAGAGGTGGTTATTTTTTGCATTCAGTGTTTAAGATTAGAGGTGGTTGTTATTTTTTGTGTTCAGTGTTTAAGATTAGAGGTGGTTGTTATTTTTTGCGCTCAGTGTTTAAGATTAGAGGTGGTTATTTTTTGTGTTCAGTGTTTAAGATTAGAGGTGGTTATTTTTTGTGTTCAGTGTTTAAGATTAGAGGTGGTTGTTATTTTTTGTGTTCAGTGTTTAAGATTAGAGGTTGTTATTTTTTGCATTCAGTGTTTAAGATTAGAGGTGGTTGTTATTTTTTGCACTCAGTGTTTAAGATTAGAGGTGGTTATTTTTTGCATTCAGTGTTTAAGATTAGAGGTGGTTATTTTTTGTGTTCAGTGTTTAAGATTAGAGGTGGTTGTTATTTTTTGTGTTCAGTGTTTAAGATTAGAGGTTGTTGTTATTTTTTGTACTCAGTGTTTAAGATTAGAGGTGGTTGTTATTTTTTGCATTCAGTGTTTAAGATTAAAGGTGGTTGTTATTTTTTGCGTTCAGTGTTTAAGATTAGAGGTGGTTGTTATTTTTTGCATTCAGTGTTTAAGATTAGAGGTGGTTGTTATTTTTTGTGTTCAGTGTTTAAGATTAGAGGTGGTTGTTATTTTTTGCATTCAGTGTTTAAGATTAGAGGTGGTTGTTATTTTTTGTGTTCAGTGTTTAAGATTAGAGGTGGTTGTTATTTTTTGTGTTCAGTGTATAAGATTAGAGGTGGTTGTTATTTTTTGTGTTCAGTGTATAAGATTAGAGGTGGTTGTTATTTTTTGTGTTCAGTGTTTAAGATTAGAGGTTGTTGTTATTTTTTGTGTTCCAGTGTTTAAGATTAGAGGTGGTTGTTATTTTTTGTGTTCAGTGTATAAGATTAGAGGTGGTTGTTATTTTTAGTGTTTAGTGTTTATGATTAGAGGTGGTTGTTATTTTTTGTGTTCAGTGTTTAAGATTAGAGGTGGTTGTTATTTTTTGTGTTCAGTGTTTAAGATTAGAGGTGGTTGTTATTTTTTGTGTTCAGTGTTTAAGATTAGAGGTGGTTGTTATTTTTTGTGTTCAGTGTTTAAGATTAGAGATGGTTGTTATTTTTTGTGTTCCAGTGTTTAAGATTAGAGGTGGTTGTTATTTTTTGTGTTCAGTGTTTAAGATTAGAGGTGGTTGTTATTTTTTGTGCTCAGTGTTTAAGATTAGAGATGGTTGTTATTTTTTGCATTCAGTGTTTAAGATTAGAGGTTGTTGTTAATTTTTGTGTTCAGTGTTTAAGATTAGAGGTGGTTGTTATTTTTTGTGTTCAGTGTTTAAGATTAGAGGTTGTTGTTATTTTTTGCGTTCAG
Source organism: Bathymodiolus brooksi (assembly GCA_963680875.1). Taxonomy (NCBI): domain Eukaryota; kingdom Metazoa; phylum Mollusca; class Bivalvia; order Mytilida; family Modiolidae; genus Bathymodiolus; species Bathymodiolus brooksi. The sequence goes on along the minus strand of OY804583.1, from coordinate 6,970,811 downwards.
TGTTTAAGATTAGAGGTTGTTGTTATTTTTTGTGTTCAGTGTTTAAGATTAGAGGTGGTTGTTATTTTTTGTGTTCAGTGTTTAAGATTAGAGGTTGTTGTTATTTTTTGCGTTCAGTGTTTAAGATTAGAGGTTGTTGTTATTTTTTGTGTTCAGTGTTTAAGATTAGAGGTTGTTGTTATTTTTTGCATTTAGTGTTTAAGATTATAGGTGGTTGTTATTTTTTGCATTCAGTGTTTAAGATTAGAGGTGGTTGTTATTTTTTGTGTTCAGTGTATAAGATTAGAGGTGGTTGTTATTTTTTGTGTTCAGTGTATAAGATTAGAGGTGGTTGTTATTTTTTGTGTTCAGTGTTTAAGATTAGAGGTTGTTGTTATTTTTTGCGTTCAATGTTTAAGATTAGAGGTTGTTGTTATTTTTTGCGTTCAGTGTTTAAGATTAGAGGTTGTTGTTATTTTTTGCGTTCAGTGTTTAAGATTAGAGGTTGTTGTTATTTTTTGTGTTCAGTGTTTAAGATTAGAGGTGGTTGTTATTTTTTGTGTTCAGTGTTTAAGATTAGAGGTTGTTGTTATTTTTTGCGTTCAGTGTTTAAGATTAGAGGTTGTTGTTATTTTTTGTGTTCAGTGTTTAAGATTAGAGGTTGTTGTTATTTTTTGCATTCAGTGTTTAAGATTATAGGTGGTTGTTATTTTTTGCATTCAGTGTTTAAGATTAGAGGTGGTTGTTATTTTTTGTGTTCAGTGTATAAGATTAGAGGTGGTTGTTATTTTTTGTGTTCAGTGTATAAGATTAGAGGTGGTTGTTATTTTTTGTGTTCAGTGTTTAAGATTAGAGGTGGTTGTTATTTTTTGTGTTCAGTGTTTAAGATTAGAGGTGGTTGTTATTTTTTGCGCTCAGTATTTAAGATTAGAGGTGGTTATTTTTTGCATTCAGTGTTTAAGATTAGAGGTGGTTGTTATTTTTTGTGTTCAGTGTTTAAGATTAGAGGTGGTTGTTATTTTTTGCGCTCAGTGTTTAAGATTAGAGGTGGTTATTTTTTGTGTTCAGTGTTTAAGATTAGAGGTGGTTATTTTTTGTGTTCAGTGTTTAAGATTAGAGGTGGTTGTTATTTTTTGTGTTCAGTGTTTAAGATTAGAGGTTGTTATTTTTTGCATTCAGTGTTTAAGATTAGAGGTGGTTGTTATTTTTTGCACTCAGTGTTTAAGATTAGAGGTGGTTATTTTTTGCATTCAGTGTTTAAGATTAGAGGTGGTTATTTTTTGTGTTCAGTGTTTAAGATTAGAGGTGGTTGTTATTTTTTGTGTTCAGTGTTTAAGATTAGAGGTTGTTGTTATTTTTTGTACTCAGTGTTTAAGATTAGAGGTGGTTGTTATTTTTTGCATTCAGTGTTTAAGATTAAAGGTGGTTGTTATTTTTTGCGTTCAGTGTTTAAGATTAGAGGTGGTTGTTATTTTTTGCATTCAGTGTTTAAGATTAGAGGTGGTTGTTATTTTTTGTGTTCAGTGTTTAAGATTAGAGGTGGTTGTTATTTTTTGCATTCAGTGTTTAAGATTAGAGGTGGTTGTTATTTTTTGTGTTCAGTGTTTAAGATTAGAGGTGGTTGTTATTTTTTGTGTTCAGTGTTTAAGATTAGAGGTGGTTGTTATTTTTTGCACTCAGTATTTAAGATTAGAGGTGGTTATTTTTTGCATTCAGTGTTTAAGATTAGAGGTGGTTGTTATTTTTTGTGTTCAGTGTTTAAGATTAGAGGTGGTTGTTATTTTTTGCGCTCAGTGTTTAAGATTAGAGGTGGTTATTTTTTGTGTTCAGTGTTTAAGATTAGAGGTGGTTATTTTTTGTGTTCAGTGTTTAAGATTAGAGGTGGTTGTTATTTTTTGTGTTCAGTGTTTAAGATTAGAGGTTGTTATTTTTTGCATTCAGTGTTTAAGATTAGAGGTGGTTGTTATTTTTGGACTCAGTGTTTAAGATTAGAGGTGGTTATTTTTTGCATTCAGTGTTTAAGATTAGAGGTGGTTATTTTTTGTGTTCAGTGTTTAAGATTAGAGGTGGTTGTTATTTTTTGTGTTCAGTGTTTAAGATTAGAGGTTGTTGTTATTTTTTGTACTCAGTGTTTAAGATTAGAGGTGGTTGTTATTTTTTGCATTCAGTGTTTAAGATTAAAGGTGGTTGTTATTTTTTGCGTTCAGTGTTTAAGATTAGAGGTGGTTGTTATTTTTTGCATTCAGTGTTTAAGATTAGAGGTGGTTGTTATTTTTTGTGTTCAGTGTTTAAGATTAGAGGTGGTTGTTATTTTTTGCATTCAGTGTTTAAGATTAGAGGTGGTTGTTATTTTTTGTGTTCAGTGTTTAAGATTAGAGGTGGTTGTTATTTTTTGTGTTCAGTGTATAAGATTAGAGGTGGTTGTTATTTTTTGTGTTCAGTGTATAAGATTAGAGGTGGTTGTTATTTTTTGTGTTCAGTGTTTAAGATTAGAGGTTGTTGTTATTTTTTGTGTTCCAGTGTTTAAGATTAGAGGTGGTTGTTATTTTTTGTGTTCAGTGTATAAGATTAGAGGTGGTTGTTATTTTTAGTGTTTAGTGTTTATGATTAGAGGTGGTTGTTATTTTTTGTGTTCAGTGTTTAAGATTAGAGGTGGTTGTTATTTTTTGTGTTCAGTGTTTAAGATTAGAGGTGGTTGTTATTTTTTGTGTTCAGTGTTTAAGATTAGAGGTGGTTGTTATTTTTTGTGTTCAGTGTTTAAGATTAGAGATGGTTGTTATTTTTTGTGTTCCAGTGTTTAAGATTAGAGGTGGTTGTTATTTTTTGTGTTCAGTGTTTAAGATTAGAGGTGGTTGTTATTTTTTGTGCTCAGTGTTTAAGATTAGAGATGGTTGTTATTTTTTGCATTCAGTGTTTAAGATTAGAGGTTGTTGTTAATTTTTGTGTTCAGTGTTTAAGATTAGAGGTGGTTGTTATTTTTTGTGTTCAGTGTTTAAGATTAGAGGTTGTTGTTATTTTTTGCGTTCAGTGTTTAAGATTAGAGGTTGTTGTTATTTTTTGTGTTCAGTGTTTAAGATTAGAGGTGGTTGTTATTTTTTGTGTTCAGTGTTTAAGATTAGAGGTTGTTGTTATTTTTTGCGTTCAGTGTTTAAGATTAGAGGTTGTTGTTATTTTTTGTGTTCAGTGTTTAAGATTAGAGGTTGTTGTTATTTTTTGCATTTAGTGTTTAAGATTATAGGTGGTTGTTATTTTTTGCATTCAGTGTTTAAGATTAGAGGTGGTTGTTATTTTTTGTGTTCAGTGTATAAGATTAGAGGTGGTTGTTATTTTTTGTGTTCAGTGTATAAGATTAGAGGTGGTTGTTATTTTTTGTGTTCAGTGTTTAAGATTAGAGGTTGTTGTTATTTTTTGCGTTCAATGTTTAAGATTAGAGGTTGTTGTTATTTTTTGCGTTCAGTGTTTAAGATTAGAGGTTGTTGTTATTTTTTGCGTTCAGTGTTTAAGATTAGAGGTTGTTGTTATTTTTTGTGTTCAGTGTTTAAGATTAGAGGTGGTTGTTATTTTTTGTGTTCAGTGTTTAAGATTAGAGGTTGTTGTTATTTTTTGCGTTCAGTGTTTAAGATTAGAGGTTGTTGTTATTTTTTGTGTTCAGTGTTTAAGATTAGAGGTTGTTGTTATTTTTTGCATTCAGTGTTTAAGATTATAGGTGGTTGTTATTTTTTGCATTCAGTGTTTAAGATTAGAGGTGGTTGTTATTTTTTGTGTTCAGTGTATAAGATTAGAGGTGGTTGTTATTTTTTGTGTTCAGTGTATAAGATTAGAGGTGGTTGTTATTTTTTGTGTTCAGTGTTTAAGATTAGAGGTTGTTGTTATTTTTTGCATTGAATGTTTAAGATTAGAGGTTGTTGTTATTTTTTGCGTTCAGTGTTTAAGATTAGAGGTGGTTGTTATTTTTTGTGTTCAGTGTTTAAGATTAGAGGTTGTTGTTATTTTTTGCATTCAGTGTTTAAGATTAGAGGTGGTTGTTATTTTTTGCATTCAGTATTTAAGATTAGAGGTGGTTGTTATTTTTTGTGTTCAGTGTTTAAGATTAGAGGTGGTTGTTATTTTTTGTGTTCAGTGTTTAAGATTAGAGGTTGTTGTTATTTTTTGTGCTCAGTGTTTAAGATTAGAGGTGGTTGTTATTTTTTGTGTTCAGTGTTTAAGATTAGAGGTTGTTGTTATTTTTTGTGCTCAGTGTTTAAGATTAGAGGTGGTTGTTATTTTTTGTGTTCAGTGTTTAAGATTAGAGGTGGTTGTTATTTTTTGTGTTCAGTGTTTAAGATTAGAGGTGGTTGTTATTTTTTGTGCTCAGTGTTTAAGATTAGAGGTGGTTGTTATTTTTTGTGTTCAGTGTTTAAGATTAGAGAGGTGGTTGTTATTTTTTGTGCTCAGTGTTTAAGATTAGAGGTGGTTGTTATTTTTTGTGCTCAGTGTTTAAGATTAGAGGTGGTTGTTATTTTTTGTGTTCAGTGTTTAAGATTAGAGGTGGTTGTTATTTTTTGCATTCAGTGTTTAAGATTAGAGGTGGTTGTTATTTTTTGCATTCAGTGTTTAAGATTAGAGGTGGTTGTTATTTTTTGCGTTCAGTGTTTAAGATTAGAGGTGGTTGTTATTTTTTGCATTCAGTGTTTAAGATTAGAGGTGGTTGTTATTTTTTGTGTTCAGTGTTTAAGATTAGAGGTGGTTGTTATTTTTTGTGTTCAGTGTTTAAGATTAGAGATGGTTGTTATTTTTTGTGTTCCAGTGTTTAATATTAGAGGTGGTTGTTATTTTTTGTGTTCAGTGTTTAAGATTAGAGGTGGTTGTTATTTTTTGCACTCAGTGTTTAAGATTAGAGATGGTTGTTATTTTTTGCGTTCAGTGTTTAAGATTAGAGGTTGTTGTTATTTTTTGTGTTCAGTGTTTAAGATTAGAGGTGGTTGTTATTTTTTGTGTTCAGTGTTTAAGATTAGAGGTGGTTGTTATTTTTTGTGCTCAGTGTTTAAGATTAGAGGTGGTTGTTATTTTTAGTGTTTAGTGTTTATGATTAGAGGTGGTTGTTATTTTTTGTGTTCAGTGTTTAAGATTAGAGGTGGTTGTTATTTTTTGTGTTCAGTGTTTAAGATTAGAGGTGGTTGTTATTTTTTGTGTTCAGTGTTTAAGATTAGAGGTGGTTGTTATTTTTTGTGTTCAGTGTTTAAGATTAGAGATGGTTGTTATTTTTTGTGTTCCAGTGTTTAAGATTAGAGGTGGTTGTTATTTTTTGTGTTCAGTGTTTAAGATTAGAGGTGGTTGTTATTTTTTGTGCTCAGTGTTTAAGATTAGAGATGGTTGTTATTTTTTGCATTCAGTGTTTAAGATTAGAGGTTGTTGTTAATTTTTGTGTTCAGTGTTTAAGATTAGAGGTGGTTGTTATTTTTTGTGTTCAGTGTTTAAGATTAGAGGTTGTTGTTATTTTTTGCGTTCAGTGTTTAAGATTAGAGGTTGTTGTTATTTTTTGTGTTCAGTGTTTAAGATTAGAGGTGGTTGTTATTTTTTGTGTTCAGTGTTTAAGATTAGAGGTTGTTGTTATTTTTTGCGTTCAGTGTTTAAGATTAGAGGTTGTTGTTATTTTTTGTGTTCAGTGTTTAAGATTAGAGGTTGTTGTTATTTTTTGCATTTAGTGTTTAAGATTATAGGTGGTTGTTATTTTTTGCATTCAGTGTTTAAGATTAGAGGTGGTTGTTATTTTTTGTGTTCAGTGTATAAGATTAGAGGTGGTTGTTATTTTTTGTGTTCAGTGTATAAGATTAGAGGTGGTTGTTATTTTTTGTGTTCAGTGTTTAAGATTAGAGGTTGTTGTTATTTTTTGCGTTCAATGTTTAAGATTAGAGGTTGTTGTTATTTTTTGCGTTCAGTGTTTAAGATTAGAGGTTGTTGTTATTTTTTGCGTTCAGTGTTTAAGATTAGAGGTTGTTGTTATTTTTTGTGTTCAGTGTTTAAGATTAGAGGTGGTTGTTATTTTTTGTGTTCAGTGTTTAAGATTAGAGGTTGTTGTTATTTTTTGCGTTCAGTGTTTAAGATTAGAGGTTGTTGTTATTTTTTGTGTTCAGTGTTTAAGATTAGAGGTTGTTGTTATTTTTTGCATTCAGTGTTTAAGATTATAGGTGGTTGTTATTTTTTGCATTCAGTGTTTAAGATTAGAGGTGGTTGTTATTTTTTGTGTTCAGTGTATAAGATTAGAGGTGGTTGTTATTTTTTGTGTTCAGTGTATAAGATTAGAGGTGGTTGTTATTTTTTGTGTTCAGTGTTTAAGATTAGAGGTTGTTGTTATTTTTTGCATTGAATGTTTAAGATTAGAGGTTGTTGTTATTTTTTGCGTTCAGTGTTTAAGATTAGAGGTGGTTGTTATTTTTTGTGTTCAGTGTTTAAGATTAGAGGTTGTTGTTATTTTTTGCATTCAGTGTTTAAGATTAGAGGTGGTTGTTATTTTTTGCATTCAGTATTTAAGATTAGAGGTGGTTGTTATTTTTTGTGTTCAGTGTTTAAGATTAGAGGTGGTTGTTATTTTTTGTGTTCAGTGTTTAAGATTAGAGGTTGTTGTTATTTTTTGTGCTCAGTGTTTAAGATTAGAGGTGGTTGTTATTTTTTGTGTTCAGTGTTTAAGATTAGAGGTTGTTGTTATTTTTTGTGCTCAGTGTTTAAGATTAGAGGTGGTTGTTATTTTTTGTGTTCAGTGTTTAAGATTAGAGGTGGTTGTTATTTTTTGTGTTCAGTGTTTAAGATTAGAGGTGGTTGTTATTTTTTGTGCTCAGTGTTTAAGATTAGAGGTGGTTGTTATTTTTTGTGTTCAGTGTTTAAGATTAGAGAGGTGGTTGTTATTTTTTGTGCTCAGTGTTTAAGATTAGAGGTGGTTGTTATTTTTTGTGCTCAGTGTTTAAGATTAGAGGTGGTTGTTATTTTTTGTGTTCAGTGTTTAAGATTAGAGGTGGTTGTTATTTTTTGCATTCAGTGTTTAAGATTAGAGGTGGTTGTTATTTTTTGCATTCAGTGTTTAAGATTAGAGGTGGTTGTTATTTTTTGCGTTCAGTGTTTAAGATTAGAGGTGGTTGTTATTTTTTGCATTCAGTGTTTAAGATTAGAGGTGGTTGTTATTTTTTGTGTTCAGTGTTTAAGATTAGAGGTGGTTGTTATTTTTTGTGTTCAGTGTTTAAAATTAGAGATGGTTGTTATTTTTTGTGTTCCAGTGTTTAATATTAGAGGTGGTTGTTATTTTTTGTGTTCAGTGTTTAAGATTAGAGGTGGTTGTTATTTTTTGCACTCAGTGTTTAAGATTAGAGATGGTTGTTATTTTTTGCGTTCAGTGTTTAAGATTAGAGGTTGTTGTTATTTTTTGTGTTCAGTGTTTAAGATTAGAGGTGGTTGTTATTTTTTGTGTTCAGTGTTTAAGATTAGAGGTGGTTGTTATTTTTTGTGCTCAGTGTTTAAGATTAGAGGTGGTTGTTATTTTTTGCATTCAGTGTTTAAGATTAGAGGTGGTTGTTATTTTTTGCATTCAGTGTTTAAGATTAGAGGTGGTTGTTATTTTTTGTGTTCAGTGTTTAAGATTAGAGGTGGTTGTTATTTTTTGCATTCAGTGTTTAAGATTAGAGGTGGTTGTTATTTTTTGTGTTCAGTGTTTAAGATTAGAGGTGGTTGTTATTTTTTGTGTTCAGTGTTTAAGATTAGAGGTGGTTGTTATTTTTTGCGCTCAGTATTTAAGATTAGAGGTGGTTATTTTTTGCATTCAGTGTTTAAGATTAGAGGTGGTTGTTATTTTTTGCGTTCAGTGTTTAAGATTAGAGGTGGTTGTTATTTTTTGCGCTCAGTGTTTAAGATTAGAGGTGGTTATTTTTTGTGTTCAGTGTTTAAGATTAGAGGTGGTTATTTTTTGTGTTCAGTGTTTAAGATTAGAGGTGGTTGTTATTTTTTGTGTTCAGTGTTTAAGATTAGAGGTTGTTATTTTTTGCATTCAGTGTTTAAGATTAGAGGTGGTTGTTATTTTTTGCACTCAGTGTTTAAGATTAGAGGTGGTTATTTTTTGCATTCAGTGTTTAAGATTAGAGGTGGTTATTTTTTGTGTTCAGTGTTTAAGATTAGAGGTGGTTGTTATTTTTTGTGTTCAGTGTTTAAGATTAGAGGTTGTTGTTATTTTTTGTACTCAGTGTTTAAGATTAGAGGTGGTTGTTATTTTTTGCATTCAGTGTTTAAGATTAAAGGTGGTTGTTATTTTTTGCGTTCAGTGTTTAAGATTAGAGGTGGTTGTTATTTTTTGCATTCAGTGTTTAAGATTAGAGGTGGTTGTTATTTTTTGTGTTCAGTGTTTAAGATTAGAGGTGGTTGTTATTTTTTGCATTCAGTGTTTAAGATTAGAGGTGGTTGTTATTTTTTGTGTTCAGTGTTTAAGATTAGAGGTGGTTGTTATTTTTTGTGTTCAGTGTATAAGATTAGAGGTGGTTGTTATTTTTTGTGTTCAGTGTATAAGATTAGAGGTGGTTGTTATTTTTTGTGTTCAGTGTTTAAGATTAGAGGTTGTTGTTATTTTTTGTGTTCCAGTGTTTAAGATTAGAGGTGGTTGTTATTTTTTGTGTTCAGTGTATAAGATTAGAGGTGGTTGTTATTTTTAGTGTTTAGTGTTTATGATTAGAGGTGGTTGTTATTTTTTGTGTTCAGTGTTTAAGATTAGAGGTGGTTGTTATTTTTTGTGTTCAGTGTTTAAGATTAGAGGTGGTTGTTATTTTTTGTGTTCAGTGTTTAAGATTAGAGATGGTTGTTATTTTTTGTGTTCCAGTGTTTAAGATTAGAGGTGGTTGTTATTTTTTGTGTTCAGTGTTTAAGATTAGAGGTGGTTGTTATTTTTTGTGCTCAGTGTTTAAGATTAGAGATGGTTGTTATTTTTTGCATTCAGTGTTTAAGATTAGAGGTTGTTGTTATTTTTTGTGTTCAGTGTTTAAGATTAGAGGTGGTTGTTATTTTTTGTGTTCAGTGTTTAAGATTAGAGGTTGTTGTTATTTTTTGCGTTCAGTGTTTAAGATTAGAGGTTGTTGTTATTTTTTGTGTTCAGTGTTTAAGATTAGAGGTGGTTGTTATTTTTTGTGTTCAGTGTTTAAGATTAGAGGTTGTTGTTATTTTTTGCGTTCAGTGTTTAAGATTAGAGGTGGTTGTTATTTTTTGTGTTCAGTGTTTAAGATTAGAGGTGGTTGTTATTTTTTGTGTTCAGTGTATAAGATTAGAGGTGGTTGTTATTTTTTGTGTTCAGTGTATAAGATTAGAGGTGGTTGTTATTTTTTGTGTTCAGTGTTTAAGATTAGAGGTTGTTGTTATTTTTTGTGTTCCAGTGTTTAAGATTAGAGGTGGTTGTTATTTTTTGTGTTCAGTGTATAAGATTAGAGGTGGTTGTTATTTTTAGAGTTTAGTGTTTATGATTAGAGGTGGTTGTTATTTTTTGTGTTCAGTGTTTAAGATTAGAGGTGGTTGTTATTTTTTGTGTTCAGTGTTTAAGATTAGAGGTGGTTGTTATTTTTTGTGTTCAGTGTTTAAGATTAGAGATGGTTGTTATTTTTTGTGTTCCAGTGTTTAAGATTAGAGGTGGTTGTTATTTTTTGTGTTCAGTGTTTAAGATTAGAGGTGGTTGTTATTTTTTGTGCTCAGTGTTTAAGATTAGAGATGGTTGTTATTTTTTGCATTCAGTGTTTAAGATTAGAGGTTGTTGTTATTTTTTGTGTTCAGTGTTTAAGATTAGAGGTGGTTGTTATTTTTTGTGTTCAGTGTTTAAGATTAGAGGTTGTTGTTATTTTTTGCGTTCAGTGTTTAAGATTAGAGGTTGTTGTTATTTTTTGTGTTCAGTGTTTAAGATTAGAGGTGGTTGTTATTTTTTGTGTTCAGTGTTTAAGATTAGAGGTTGTTGTTATTTTTTGCGTTCAGTGTTTAAGATTAGAGGTTGTTGTTATTTTTTGTGTTCAGTGTTTAAGATTAGAGGTTGTTGTTATTTTTTGCATTTAGTGTTTAAGATTATAGGTGGTTGTTATTTTTTGCATTCAGTGTTTAAGATTAGAGGTGGTTGTTATTTTTTGTGTTCAGTGTATAAGATTAGAGGTGGTTGTTATTTTTTGTGTTCAGTGTATAAGATTAGAGGTGGTTGTTATTTTTTGTGTTCAGTGTTTAAGATTAGAGGTTGTTGTTATTTTTTGCGTTCAATGTTTAAGATTAGAGGTTGTTGTTATTTTTTGCGTTCAGTGTTTAAGATTAGAGGTTGTTGTTATTTTTTGCGTTCAGTGTTTAAGATTAGAGGTTGTTGTTATTTTTTGTGTTCAGTGTTTAAGATTAGAGGTGGTTGTTATTTTTTGTGTTCAGTGTTTAAGATTAGAGGTTGTTGTTATTTTTTGCGTTCAGTGTTTAAGATTAGAGGTTGTTGTTATTTTTTGTGTTCAGTGTTTAAGATTAGAGGTTGTTGTTATTTTTTGCATTCAGTGTTTAAGATTATAGGTGGTTGTTATTTTTTGCATTCAGTGTTTAAGATTAGAGGTGGTTGTTATTTTTTGTGTTCAGTGTATAAGATTAGAGGTGGTTGTTATTTTTTGTGTTCAGTGTATAAGATTAGAGGTGGTTGTTATTTTTTGTGTTCAGTGTTTAAGATTAGAGGTTGTTGTTATTTTTTGCGTTGAATGTTTAAGATTAGAGGTTGTTGTTATTTTTTGCGTTCAGTGTTTAAGATTAGAGGTGGTTGTTATTTTTTGTGTTCAGTGTTTAAGATTAGAGGTTGTTGTTATTTTTTGCATTCAGTGTTTAAGATTAGAGGTGGTTGTTATTTTTTGCATTCAGTATTTAAGATTAGAGGTGGTTGTTATTTTTTGTGTTCAGTGTTTAAGATTAGAGGTGGTTGTTATTTTTTGTGTTCAGTGTTTAAGATTAGAGGTTGTTGTTATTTTTTGTGCTCAGTGTTTAAGATTAGAGGTGGTTGTTATTTTTTGTGTTCAGTGTTTAAGATTAGAGGTTGTTGTTATTTTTTGTGCTCAGTGTTTAAGATTAAAGGTGGTTGTTATTTTTTGTGTTCAGTGTTTAAGATTAGAGGTGGTTGTTATTTTTTGTGTTCAGTGTTTAAGATTAGAGGTGGTTGTTATTTTTTGTGCTCAGTGTTTAAGATTAGAGGTGGTTGTTATTTTTTGTGTTCAGTGTTTAAGATTAGAGAGGTGGTTGTTATTTTTTGTGCTCAGTGTTTAAGATTAGAGGTGGTTGTTATTTTTTGTGCTCAGTGTTTAAGATTAGAGGTGGTTGTTATTTTTTGTGTTCAGTGTTTAAGATTAGAGGTGGTTGTTATTTTTTGCATTCAGTGTTTAAGATTAGAGGTGGTTGTTATTTTTTGCATTCAGTGTTTAAGATTAGAGGTGGTTGTTATTTTTTGCGTTCAGTGTTTAAGATTAGAGGTGGTTGTTATTTTTTGCATTCAGTGTTTAAGATTAGAGGTGGTTGTTATTTTTTGTGTTCAGTGTTTAAGATTAGAGGTGGTTGTTATTTTTTGTGTTCAGTGTTTAAGATTAGAGATGGTTGTTATTTTTTGTGTTCCAGTGTTTAATATTAGAGGTGGTTGTTATTTTTTGTGTTCAGTGTTTAAGATTAGAGGTGGTTGTTATTTTTTGCACTCAGTGTTTAAGATTAGAGATGGTTGTTATTTTTTGCGTTCAGTGTTTAAGATTAGAGGTTGTTGTTATTTTTTGTGTTCAGTGTTTAAGATTAGAGGTGGTTGTTATTTTTTGTGTTCAGTGTTTAAGATTAGAGGTGGTTGTTATTTTTTGTGCTCAGTGTTTAAGATTAGAGGTGGTTGTTATTTTTTGCATTCAGTGTTTAAGATTAGAGGTGGTTGTTATTTTTTGCATTCAGTGTTTAAGATTAGAGGTGGTTGTTATTTTTTGTGTTCAGTGTTTAAGATTAGAGGTTGTTGTTATTTTTTGGGTTCAATGTTTAAGATTAGAGGTTGTTGTTATTTTTTGCGTTCAGTGTTTAAGATTAGAGGTGGTTGTTATTTTTTGTGTTCAGTGTTTAAGATTAGAGGTTGTTGTTATTTTTTGTGCTCAGTGTTTAAGATTAGAGGTGGTTGTTATTTTTTGTGTTCAGTGTTTAAGATTAGAGGTGGTTGTTATTTTTTGTGTTCAGTGTTTAAGATTAGAGGTGGTTGTTATTTTTTGTGCTCAGTGTTTAAGATTAGAGGTGGTTGTTATTTTTTGTGTTCAGTGTTTAAGATTAGAGGTGGTTGTTATTTTTTGTGCTCAGTGTTTAAGATTAGAGGTGGTTGTTATTTTTTGTGTTCAGTGTTTAAGATTAGAGGTTGTTGTTATTTTTTGTGCTCAGTGTTTAAGATTAGAGGTGGTTGTTATTTTTTGTGCTCACTGTTTAAGATTAGAGGTGGTTGTTATTTTTTGCATTCAGTGTTTAAGATTAGAGGTGGTTGTTATTTTTTGTATTCAATGTATAAGATTAGAGGTGGTTGTTATTTTTTGCATTCAGTGTTTAAGAGTAGTGGTGGTTGTTATTTTTTGTGTTCAGTGTTTAAGATTAGAGGTGGTTGTTATTTTTTGTGGTCAGTGTTTAAGATTAGAGGTGGTTGTTATTTTTTGTGCTCAGTGTTTAAGATTAGAGGTGGTTGTTATTTTTTGTGTTCAGTGTTTAAGATTAGAGGTGGTTGTTATTTTTTGCGTTCAGTGTTTAAGATTAGAGGTGGTTGTTATTTTTTGTGTTCAGTGTTTAAGATTAGAGGTGGTTGTTATTTTTTGTGTTCAGTGTTTAAGATTAGAGGTGGTTGTTATTTTTTGCGCTCAGTATTTAAGATTAGAGGTGGATATTTTTTGCATTCAGTGTTTAAGATTAGAGGTGGTTGTTATTTTTTGCGTTCAGTGTTTAAGATTAGAGGTGGTTGTTATTTTTTGCGCTCAGTGTTTAAGATTAGAGGTGGTTATTTTTTGTGTTCAGTGTTTAAGATTAGAGGTGGTTATTTTTTGTGTTCAGTGTTTAAGATTAGAGGTGGTTGTTATTTTTTGTGTTCAGTGTTTAAGATTAGAGGTTGTTATTTTTTGCATTCAGTGTTTAAGATTAGAGGTGGTTGTTATTTTTTGCACTCAGTGTTTAAGATTAGAGGTGGTTATTTTTTGCGTTCAGTGCTTAAGATTAGAGGTGGTTATTTTTTGTGTTCAGTGTTTAAGATTAGAGGTGGTTGTTATTTTTTGTGTTCAGTGTTTAAGATTAGAGGTTGTTGTTATTTTTTGTGCTCAGTGTTTAAGATTAGAGGTGGTTGTTATTTTTTGCATTCAGTGTTTAAGATTAGAGGTGGTTGTTATTTTTTGTGTTCAGTGTTTAAGATTAGAGGTGGTTGTTATTTTTTGCATTCAGTGTTTAAGATTAGAGGTGGTTGTTATTTTTTGTGGTCAGTGTTTAAGATTAGAGGTGGTTGTTATTTTTTGTGCTCAGTGTTTAAGATTAGAGGTGGTTGTTATTTTTTGTGTTCAGTGTTTAAGATTAGAGGTGGTTGTTATTTTTTGCGTTCAGTGTTTAAGATTAGAGGTGGTTGTTATTTTTTGTGTTCAGTGTTTAAGATTAGAGGTGGTTGTTATTTTTTGTGTTCAGTGTTTAAGATTAGAGGTGGTTGTTATTTTTTGCGCTCAGTATTTAAGATTAGAGGTGGTTATTTTTTGCATTCAGTGTTTAAGATTAGAGGTGGTTGTTATTTTTTGCGTTCAGTGTTTAAGATTAGAGGTGGTTGTTATTTTTTGCGCTCAGTGTTTAAGATTAGAGGTGGTTATTTTTTGTGTTCAGTGTTTAAGATTAGAGGTGGTTATTTTTTGTGTTCAGTGTTTAAGATTAGAGGTGGTTGTTATTTTTTGTGTTCAGTGTTTAAGATTAGAGGTTGTTATTTTTTGCATTCAGTGTTTAAGATTAGAGGTGGTTGTTATTTTTTGCACTCAGTGTTTAAGATTAGAGGTGGTTATTTTTTGCGTTCAGTGCTTAAGATTAGAGGTGGTTATTTTTTGTGTTCAGTGTTTAAGATTAGAGGTGGTTGTTATTTTTTGTGTTCAGTGTTTAAGATTAGAGGTTGTTGTTATTTTTTGTGCTCAGTGTTTAAGATTAGAGGTGGTTGTTATTTTTTGCATTCAGTGTTTAAGATTAGAGGTGGTTGTTATTTTTTGTGTTCAGTGTTTAAGATTAGAGGTGGTTGTTATTTTTTGCATTCAGTGTTTAAGATTAGAGGTGGTTGTTATTTTTTGTGTTCAGTGTTTAAGATTAGAGGTGGTTGTAATTTTTTGTGTTCAGTGTTTAAGATTAGAGGTGGTTGTTATTTTTTGAGCTCAGTATTTAAGATTAGAGGTGGTTATTTTTTGCATTCAGTGTTTAAGATTAGAGGTGGTTGTTATTTTTTGCGTTCAGTGTTTAAGATTAGAGGTGGTTGTTATTTTTTGCGTTCAGTGTTTAAGATTAGAGAGGTGGTTGTTATTTTTTGTGCTCAGTGTTTAAGATTAGAGGTGGTTGTTATTTTTTGTGTTCAGTGTTTAAGATTAGAGGTGGTTGTTATTTTTTGTGCTCAGTGTTTAAGATTAGAGGTGGTTGTTATTTTTTGTGTTCAGTGTTTAAGATTAGAGGTTGTTGTTATTTTTTGTGCTCAGTGTTTAAGATTAGAGGTGGTTGTTATTTTTTGTGCTCACTGTTTAAGATTAGAGGTGGTTGTTATTTTTTGCATTCAGTGTTTAAGATTAGAGGTGGTTGTTATTTTTTGTATTCAATGTATAAGATTAGAGGTGGTTGTTATTTTTTGCATTCAGTGTTTAAGAGTAGTGGTGGTTGTTATTTTTTGTGTTCAGTGTTTAAGATTAGAGGTGGTTGTTATTTTTTGTGGTCAGTGTTTAAGATTAGAGGTGGTTGTTATTTTTTGTGCTCAGTGTTTAAGATTAGAGGTGGTTGTTATTTTTTGTGTTCAGTGTTTAAGATTAGAGGTGGTTGTTATTTTTTGCGTTCAGTGTTTAAGATTAGAGGTGGTTGTTATTTTTTGTGTTCAGTGTTTAAGATTAGAGGTGGTTGTTATTTTTTGTGTTCAGTGTTTAAGATTAGAGGTGGTTGTTATTTTTTGCGCTCAGTATTTAAGATTAGAGGTGGTTATTTTTTGCATTCAGTGTTTAAGATTAGAGGTGGTTGTTATTTTTTGCGTTCAGTGTTTAAGATTAGAGGTGGTTGTTATTTTTTGCGCTCAGTGTTTAAGATTAGAGGTGGTTATTTTTTGTGTTCAGTGTTTAAGATTAGAGGTGGTTATTTTTTGTGTTCAGTGTTTAAGATTAGAGGTGGTTGTTATTTTTTGTGTTCAGTGTTTAAGATTAGAGGTTGTTATTTTTTCCATTCAGTGTTTAAGATTAGAGGTGGTTGTTATTTTTTGCACTCAGTGTTTAAGATTAGAGGTGGTTATTTTTTGCGTTCAGTGCTTAAGATTAGAGGTGGTTATTTTTTGTGTTCAGTGTTTAAGATTAGAGGTGGTTGTTATTTTTTGTGTTCAGTGTTTAAGATTAGAGGTTGTTGTTATTTTTTGTGCTCAGTGTTTAAGATTAGAGGTGGTTGTTATTTTTTGCATTCAGTGTTTAAGATTAGAGGTGGTTGTTATTTTTTGTGTTCAGTGTTTAAGATTAGAGGTGGTTGTTATTTTTTGCATTCAGTGTTTAAGATTAGAGGTGGTTGTTATTTTTTGTGGTCAGTGTTTAAGATTAGAGGTGGTTGTTATTTTTTGTGCTCAGTGTTTAAGATTAGAGGTGGTTGTTATTTTTTGTGTTCAGTGTTTAAGATTAGAGGTGGTTGTTATTTTTTGCGTTCAGTGTTTAAGATTAGAGGTGGTTGTTATTTTTTGTGTTCAGTGTTTAAGATTAGAGGTGGTTGTTATTTTTTGTGTTCAGTGTTTAAGATTAGAGGTGGTTGTTATTTTTTGCGCTCAGTATTTAAGATTAGAGGTGGTTATTTTTTGCATTCAGTGTTTAAGATTAGAGGTGGTTGTTATTTTTTGCGTTCAGTGTTTAAGATTAGAGGTGGTTGTTATTTTTTGCGCTCAGTGTTTAAGATTAGAGGTGGTTATTTTTTGTGTTCAGTGTTTAAGATTAGAGGTGGTTATTTTTTGTGTTCAGTGTTTAAGATTAGAGGTGGTTGTTATTTTTTGTGTTCAGTGTTTAAGATTAGAGGTTGTTATTTTTTGCATTCAGTGTTTAAGATTAGAGGTGGTTGTTATTTTTTGCACTCAGTGTTTAAGATTAGAGGTGGTTATTTTTTGCGTTCAGTGCTTAAGATTAGAGGTGGTTATTTTTTGTGTTCAGTGTTTAAGATTAGAGGTGGTTGTTATTTTTTGTGTTCAGTGTTTAAGATTAGAGGTTGTTGTTATTTTTTGTGCTCAGTGTTTAAGATTAGAGGTGGTTGTTATTTTTTGCATTCAGTGTTTAAGATTAGAGGTGGTTGTTATTTTTTGTGTTCAGTGTTTAAGATTAGAGGTGGTTGTTATTTTTTGCATTCAGTGTTTAAGATTAGAGGTGGTTGTTATTTTTTGTGTTCAGTGTTTAAGATTAGAGGTGGTTGTAATTTTTTGTGTTCAGTGTTTAAGATTAGAGGTGGTTGTTATTTTTTGAGCTCAGTATTTAAGATTAGAGGTGGTTATTTTTTGCATTCAGTGTTTAAGATTAGAGGTGGTTGTTATTTTTTGCGTTCAGTGTTTAAGATTAGAGGTGGTTGTTATTTTTTGCGTTCAGTGTTTAAGATTAGAGAGGTGGTTGTTATTTTTTGTGCTCAGTGTTTAAGATTAGAGGTGGTTGTTATTTTTTGTGCTCAGTGTTTAAGATTAGAGGTGGTTGTTATTTTTTGTGTTCAGTGTTTAAGATTAGAGGTGGTTGTTATTTTTTGCATTCAGTGTTTAAGATTAGAGGTGGTTGTTATTTTTTGCATTCAGTGTTTAAGATTAGAGGTGGTTGTTATTTTTTGCGTTCAGTGTTTAAGATTAGAGGTGGTTGTTATTTTTTGCATTCAGTGTTTAAGATTAGAGGTGGTTGTTATTTTTTGTGTTCAGTGTTTAAGATTAGAGGTGGTTGTTATTTTTTGTGTTCAGTGTTTAAGATTAGAGATGGTTGTTATTTTTTGTGTTCCAGTGTTTAATATTAGAGGTGGTTGTTATTTTTTGTGTTCAGTGTTTAAGATTAGAGGTGGTTGTTATTTTTTGCACTCAGTGTTTAAGATTAGAGATGGTTGTTATTTTTTGCGTTCAGTGTTTAAGATTAGAGGTTGTTGTTATTTTTTGTGTTCAGTGTTTAAGATTAGAGGTGGTTGTTATTTTTTGTGTTCAGTGTTTAAGATTAGAGGTGGTTGTTATTTTTTGTGCTCAGTGTTTAAGATTAGAGGTGGTTGTTATTTTTTGCATTCAGTGTTTAAGATTAGAGGTGGTTGTTATTTTTTGCATTCAGTGTTTAAGATTAGAGGTGGTTGTTATTTTTTGTGTTCAGTGTTTAAGATTAGAGGTTGTTGTTATTTTTTGGGTTCAATGTTTAAGATTAGAGGTTGTTGTTATTTTTTGCGTTCAGTGTTTAAGATTAGAGGTGGTTGTTATTTTTTGTGTTCATTGTTTAAGATTAGAGGTTGTTGTTATTTTTTGTGCTCAGTGTTTAAGATTAGAGGTGGTTGTTATTTTTTGTGTTCAGTGTTTAAGATTAGAGGTGGTTGTTATTTTTTGTGTTCAGTGTTTAAGATTAGAGGTGGTTGTTATTTTTTTTGCTCAGTGTTTAAGATTAGAGGTGGTTGTTATTTTTTGTGTTCAGTGTTTAAGATTAGAGGTGGTTGTTATTTTTTGTGCTCAGTGTTTAAGATTAGAGGTGGTTGTTATTTTTTGTGTTCAGTGTTTAAGATTAGAGGTTGTTGTTATTTTTTGTGCTCAGTGTTTAAGATTAGAGGTGGTTGTTATTTTTTGTGCTCACTGTTTAAGATTAGAGGTGGTTGTTATTTTTTGCATTCAGTGTTTAAGATTAGAGGTGGTTGTTATTTTTTGTATTCAATGTATAAGATTAGAGGTGGTTGTTATTTTTTGCATTCAGTGTTTAAGAGTAGTGGTGGTTGTTATTTTTTGTGTTCAGTGTTTAAGATTAGAGGTGGTTGTTATTTTTTGTGCTCAGTGTTTAAGATTAGAGGTGGTTGTTATTTTTTGTGCTCAGTGTTTAAGATTAGAGGTGGTTGTTATTTTTTGTGTTCAGTGTTTAAGATTAGAGGTGGTTGTTATTTTTTGCGTTCAGTGTTTAAGATTAGAGGTGGTTGTTATTTTTTGTGTTCAGTGTTTAAGATTAGAGGTGGTTGTTATTTTTTGTGTTCAGTGTTTAAGATTAGAGGTGGTTGTTATTTTTTGCGCTCAGTATTTAAGATTAGAGGTGGTTATTTTTTGCATTCAGTGTTTAAGATTAGAGGTGGTTGTTATTTTTTGCGTTCAGTGTTTAAGATTAGAGGTGGTTGTTATTTTTTGCGCTCAGTGTTTAAGATTAGAGGTGGTTATTTTTTGTGTTCAGTGTTTAAGATTAGAGGTGGTTATTTTTTGTGTTCAGTGTTTAAGATTAAAGGTGGTTGTTATTTTTTGTGTTCAGTGTTTAAGATTAGAGGTTGTTATTTTTTGCATTCAGTGTTTAAGATTAGAGGTGGTTGTTATTTTTTGCACTCAGTGTTTAAGATTAGAGGTGGTTATTTTTTGCGTTCAGTGCTTAAGATTAGAGGTGGTTATTTTTTGTGTTCAGTGTTTAAGATTAGAGGTGGTTGTTATTTTTTGTGTTCAGTGTTTAAGATTAGAGGTTGTTGTTATTTTTTGTGCTCAGTGTTTAAGATTAGAGGTGGTTGTTATTTTTTGCATTCAGTGTTTAAGATTAGAGGTGGTTGTTATTTTTTGTGTTCAGTGTTTAAGATTAGAGGTGGTTGTTATTTTTTGCATTCAGTGTTTAAGATTAGAGGTGGTTGTTATTTTTTGTGGTCAGTGTTTAAGATTATAGGTGGTTGTTATTTTTTGTGCTCAGTGTTTAAGATTAGAGGTGGTTGTTATTTTTTGTGTTCAGTGTTTAAGATTAGAGGTGGTTGTTATTTTTTGCGTTCAGTGTTTAAGATTAGAGGTGGTTGTTATTTTTTGTGTTCAGTGTTTAAGATTAGAGGTGGTTGTTATTTTTTGTGTTCAGTGTTTAAGATTAGAGGTGGTTGTTATTTTTTGCGCTCAGTATTTAAGATTAGAGGTGGTTATTTTTTGCATTCAGTGTTTAAGATTAGAGGTGGTTGTTATTTTTTGCGTTCAGTGTTTAAGATTAGAGGTGGTTGTTATTTTTTGCGCTCAGTGTTTAAGATTAGAGGTGGTTATTTTTTGTGTTCAGTGTTTAAGATTAGAGGTGGTTATTTTTTGTGTTCAGTGTTTAAGATTAGAGGTGGTTGTTATTTTTTGTGTTCAGTGTTTAAGATTAGAGGTTGTTATTTTTTGCATTCAGTGTTTAAGATTAGAGGTGGTTGTTATTTTTTGCACTCAGTGTTTAAGATTAGAGGTGGTTATTTTTTGCGTTCAGTGCTTAAGATTAGAGGTGGTTATTTTTTGTGTTCAGTGTTTAAGATTAGAGGTGGTTGTTATTTTTTGTGTTCAGTGTTTAAGATTAGAGGTTGTTGTTATTTTTTGTGCTCAGTGTTTAAGATTAGAGGTGGTTGTTATTTTTTGCATTCAGTGTTTAAGATTAGAGGTGGTTGTTATTTTTTGTGTTCAGTGTTTAAGATTAGAGGTGGTTGTTATTTTTTGCATTCAGTGTTTAAGATTAGAGGTGGTTGTTATTTTTTGTGTTCAGTGTTTAAGATTAGAGGTGGTTGTAATTTTTTGTGTTCAGTGTTTAAGATTAGAGGTGGTTGTTATTTTTTGAGCTCAGTATTTAAGATTAGAGGTGGTTATTTTTTGCATTCAGTGTTTAAGATTAGAGGTGGTTGTTATTTTTTGCGTTCAGTGTTTAAGATTAGAGGTGGTTGTTATTTTTTGCGCTCAGTGTTTAAGATTAGAGGTGGTTATTTTTTGTGTTCAGTGTTTAAGATTAGAGGTGGTTATTTTTTGTGTTCAGTGTTTAAGATTAGAGGTGGTTGTTATTTTTTGTGTTCAGTGTTTAAGATTAGAGGTTGTTATTTTTTGCATTCAGTGTTTAAGATTAGAGGTGGTTGTTATTTTTTGCACTCAGTGTTTAAGATTAGAGGTGGTTATTTTTTGCGTTCAGTGTTTAAGATTAGAGGTGGTTATTTTTTGTGTTCAGTGTTTAAGATTAGAGGTGGTTGTTATTTTTTGTGTTCAGTGTTTAAGATTAGAGGTTGTTGTTATTTTTTGTGCTCAGTGTTTAAGATTAGAGGTGGTTGTTATTTTTTGCATTCAGTGTTTAAGATTAAAGGTGGTTGTTATTTTTTGTGTTCAGTGTTTAAGATTAGAGGTTGTTGTTATTTTTTGTGTTCCAGTGTTTAAGATTAGAGGTGGTTGTTATTTTTTGTGTTCAGTGTTTAAGATTAGAGGTGGTTGTTATTTTTTGTGTTCAGTGTTTAAGATTAGAGGTGGTTGTTATTTTTTGTGGTCAGTGTTTAAGATTAGAGGTGGTTGTTATTATTTGTGCTCAGTGTTTAAGATTAGAGGTGGTTGTTATTTTTTGTGTTCAGTGTTTAAGATTAGAGGTGGTTGTTATTTTTTGCGTTCAGTGTTTAAGATTAGAGGTGGTTGTTATTTTTTGTGTTCAGTGTTTAAGATTAGAGGTGGTTGTTATTTTTTGCATTCAGTGTTTAAGATTAGAGGTGGTTGTTATTTTTTGTGTTCAGTGTTTAAGATTAGAGGTGGTTGTTATTTTTTGTGTTCAGTGTTTAAGATTAGAGGTGGTTGTTATTTTTTTTGTTCAGTGTTTAAGATTAGAGATGGTTGTTATTTTTTGTGTTCCAGTGTTTAAGATTAGAGGTGGTTGTTATTTTTTGTGTTCAGTGTTTAAGATTAGAGGTGGTTGTTATTTTTTGCGCTCAGTGTTTAAGATTAGAGATGGTTGTTATTTTTTGTGTTCAGTGTTTAAGATTAGAGGTTGTTGTTATTTTTTGCATTCAGTGTTTAAGATTAGAGGTTGTTGTTATTTTTTGTGTTCAGTGTTTAAGATTAGAGGTTGTTGTTATTTTTTGCATTCAGTGTTTAAGATTAGAGGTGGTTGTTATTTTTTGCATTCAGTGTTTAAGATTAGAGGTGGTTGTTATTTTATGTGTTCAGTGTTTAAGATTAGAGGTGGTTGTTATTTTTTGCATTCAGTGTTTAAGATTAGAGGTGGTTGTTATTTTTTGTGTTCAGTGTTTAAGATTAGAGGTTGTTGTTATTTTTTGCGTTCAATGTTTAAGATTAGAGGTTGTTGTTATTTTTTGCGTTCAGTGTTTAAGATTAGAGGTGGTTGTTATTTTTTGTGTTCAGTGTTTAAGATTAGAGGTTGTTGTTATTTTTTGCATTCAGTGTTTAAGATTAGAGGTGGTTGTTATTTTTTGCATTCAGTATTTAAGATTAGAGGTGGTTGTTATTTTTTGTGTTCAGTGTTTAAGATTAGAGGTGGTTGTTATTTTTTGTGTTCAGTGTTTAAGATTAGAGGTTGTTGTTATTTTTTGTGCTCAGTGTTTAAGATTAGAGGTGGTTTTTATTTTTTGTGTTCAGTGTTTAAGATTAGAGGTTGTTGTTATTTTTTGTGCTCAGTGTTTAAGATTAGAGGTGGTTGTTATTTTTTGTGTTCAGTGTTTAAGATTAGAGGTGGTTGTTATTTTTTGTGTTCAGTGTTTAAGATTAGAGGTGGTTGTTATTTTTTGTGCTCAGTGTTTAAGATTAGAGGTGGTTGTTATTTTTTGTGTTCAGTGTTTAAGATTAGAGGTGGTTGTTATTTTTTGTGCTCAGTGTTTAAGATTAGAGGTGGTTGTTATTTTTTGTGCTCAGTGTTTAAGATTAGAGGTGGTTGTTATTTTTTGTGTTCAGTGTTTAAGATTAGAGGTGGTTGTTATTTTTTGCATTCAGTGTTTAAGATTAGAGGTGGTTGTTATTTTTTGTGTTCAGTGTTTAAGATTAGAGGTTGTTGTTATTTTTTGCGTTCAATGTTTAAGATTAGAGGTTGTTGTTATTTTTTGCGTTCAGTGTTTAAGATTAGAGGTGGTTGTTATTTTTTGTGTTCAGTGTTTAAGATTAGAGGTTGTTGTTATTTTTTGCATTCAGTGTTTAAGATTAGAGGTGGTTGTTATTTTTTGCATTCAGTATTTAAGATTAGAGGTGGTTGTTATTTTTTGTGTTCAGTGTTTAAGATTAGAGGTGGTTGTTATTTTTTGTGTTCAGTGTTTAAGATTAGAGGTTGTTGTTATTTTTTGTGCTCAGTGTTTAAGATTAGAGGTGGTTTTTATTTTTTGTGTTCAGTGTTTAAGATTAGAGGTTGTTGTTATTTTTTGTGCTCAGTGTTTAAGATTAGAGGTGGTTGTTATTTTTTGTGTTCAGTGTTTAAGATTAGAGGTGGTTGTTATTTTTTGTGTTCAGTGTTTAAGATTAGAGGTGGTTGTTATTTTTTGTGCTCAGTGTTTAAGATTAGAGGTGGTTGTTATTTTTTGTGTTCAGTGTTTAAGATTAGAGGTGGTTGTTATTTTTTGTGCTCAGTGTTTAAGATTAGAGGTGGTTGTTATTTTTTGTGCTCAGTGTTTAAGATTAGAGGTGGTTGTTATTTTTTGTGTTCAGTGTTTAAGATTAGAGGTGGTTGTTATTTTTTGCATTCAGTGTTTAAGATTAGAGGTGGTTGTTATTTTTTGCATTCAGTGTTTAAGATTAGAGGTGGTTGTTATTTTTTGCGTTCAGTGTTTAAGATTAGAGGTGGTTGTTATTTTTTGCATTCAGTGTTTAAGATTAGAGGTGGTTGTTATTTTTTGTGTTCAGTGTTTAAGATTAGAGGTGGTTGTTATTTTTTGTGTTCAGTGTTTAAGATTAGAGATGGTTGTTATTTTTTGTGTTCCAGTGTTTAAGATTAGAGGTGGTTGTTATTTTTTGTGTTCAGTGTTTAAGATTAGAGGTGGTTGTTATTTTTTGCGCTCAGTGTTTAAGATTAGAGATGGTTGTTATTTTTTGCGTTCAGTGTTTAAGATTAGAGGTTGTTGTTATTTTTTGTGTTCAGTGTTTAAGATTAGAGGTGGTTGTTATTTTTTACGTTCAGTGTTTAAGATTAGAGGTTGTTGTTATTTTTTGTGTTCAGTGTTTAAGATTAGAGGTGGTTGTTATTTTTTGCATTCAGTGTTTAAGATTAGAGGTGGTTGTTATTTTTTGTGTTCAGTGTTTAAGATTAGAGGTTGTTGTTATTTTTTGCGTTCAATGTTTAAGATTAGAGGTTGTTGTTATTTTTTGCGTTCAGTGTTTAAGATTAGAGGTGGTTGTTATTTTTTGTGTTCAGTGTTTAAGATTAGAGGTTGTTGTTATTTTTTGCATTCAGTGTTTAAGATTAGAGGTGGTTGTTATTTTTTGCATTCAGTATTTAAGATTAGAGGTGGATGTTATTTTTTGTGTTCAGTGTTTAAGATTAGAGGTGGTTGTTATTTTTTGTGTTCAGTGTTTAAGATTAGAGGTTGTTGTTATTTTTTGTGCTCAGTGTTTAAGATTAGAGGTGGTTGTTATTTTTTGTGTTCAGTGTTTAAGATTAGAGGTTGTTGTTATTTTTTGTGTTCAGTGTTTAAGATTAGAGGTGGTTGTTATTTTTTGTGTTCAGTGTTTAAGATTAGAGGTGGTTGTTATTTTTTGTGTTCAGTGTTTAAGATTAGAGGTGGTTGTTATTTTTTGTGCTCAGTGTTTAAGATTAGAGGTGGTTGTTATTTTTTGTGTTCAGTGTTTAAGATTAGAGGTGGTTGTTATTTTTTGTGCTCAGTGTTTAAGATTAGAGGTGGTTGTTATTTTTTGTGCTCAGTGTTTAAGATTAGAGGTGGTTGTTATTTTTTGTGTTCAGTGTTTAAGATTAGAGGTGGTTGTTATTTTTTGCGTTCAGTGTTTAAGATTAGAGGTGGTTGTTATTTTTTGCATTCAGTGTTTAAGATTAGAGGTGGTTGTTATTTTTTGTGTTCAGTGTTTAAGATTAGAGGTGGTTGTTATTTTTTGCGTTCAGTGTTTAAGATTAGAGGTGGTTGTTATTTTTTGTGTTCAGTGTTTAAGATTAGAGGTTGTTGTTATTTTTTGCATTCAGTGTTTAAGATTAGAGGTGGTTGTTATTTTTTGCATTCAGTATTTAAGATTAGAGGTGGTTGTTATTTTTTGTGTTCAGTGATTAAGATTAGAGGTGGTTGTTATTTTTTGTGTTCAGTGTTTAAGATTAGAGGTTGTTGTTATTTTTTGTGCTCAGTGTTTAAGATTAGAGGTGGTTGTTATTTTTTGTGTTCAGTGTTTAAGATTAGAGGTTGTTGTTATTTTTTGTGCTCAGTGTTTAAGATTAGAGGTGGTTGTTATTTTTTGTGTTCAGTGTTTAAGATTAGAGGTTGTTGTTATTTTTTGTGCTCAGTGTTTAAGATTAGAGGTGGTTGTTATTTTTTGTGTTCAGTGTTTAAGATTAGAGGTGGTTGTTATTTTTTGTGTTCAGTGTTTAAGATTAGAGGTGGTTGTTATTTTTTGTGCTCAGTGTTTAAGATTAGAGGTGGTTGTTATTTTTTGTGTTCAGTGTTTAAGATTAGAGGTGGTTGTTATTTTTTGTGCTCAGTGTTTAAGATTAGAGGTGGTTGTTATTTTTTGTGCTCAGTGTTTAAGATTAGAGGTGGTTGTTATTTTTTGTGTTCAGTGTTTAAGATTAGAGGTGGTTGTTATTTTTTGCGTTCAGTGTTTAAGATTAGAGGTGGTTGTTATTTTTTGCATTCAGTGTTTAAGATTAGAGGTGGTTGTTATTTTTTGTGTTCAGTGTTTAAGATTAGAGGTGGTTGTTATTTTTTGCGTTCAGTGTTTAAGATTAGAGGTGGTTGTTATTTTTTGTGTTCAGTGTTTAAGATTAGAGGTTGTTGTTATTTTTTGCATTCAGTGTTTAAGATTAGAGGTGGTTGTTATTTTTTGCATTCAGTATTTAAGATTAGAGGTGGTTGTTATTTTTTGTGTTCAGTGATTAAGATTAGAGGTGGTTGTTATTTTTTGTGTTCAGTGTTTAAGATTAGAGGTTGTTGTTATTTTTTGTGCTCAGTGTTTAAGATTAGAGGTGGTTGTTATTTTTTGTGTTCAGTGTTTAAGATTAGAGGTTGTTGTTATTTTTTGTGCTCAGTGTTTAAGATTAGAGGTGGTTGTTATTTTTTGTGTTCAGTGTTTAAGATTAGAGGTGGTTGTTATTTTTTGTGTTCAGTGTTTAAGATTAGAGGTGGTTGTTATTTTTTGTGCTCAGTGTTTAAGATTAGAGGTGGTTGTTATTTTTTGTGTTCAGTGTTTAAGATTAGAGGTGGTTGTTATTTTTTGTGCTCAGTGTTTAAGATTAGAGGTGGTTGTTATTTTTTGTGCTCAGTGTTTAAGATTAGAGGTGGTTGTTATTTTTTGTGTTCAGTGTTTAAGATTAGAGGTGGTTGTTATTTTTTGCATTCAGTGTTTAAGATTAGAGGTGGTTGTTATTTTTTGCATTCAGTGTTTAAGATTAGAGGTGGTTGTTATTTTTTGCGTTCAGTGTTTAAGATTAGAGGTGGTTGTTATTTTTTGCATTCAGTGTTTAAGATTAGAGGTGGTTGTTATTTTTTGTGTTCAGTGTTTAAGATTAGAGGTGGTTGTTATTTTTTGTGTTCAGTGTTTAAGATTAGAGGTTGTTGTTATTTTTTGTGCTCAGTGTTTAAGATTAGAGGTGGTTGTTATTTTTTGCATTCAGTGTTTAAGATTAGAGGTGGTTGTTATTTTTTGTGTTCAGTGTTTAAGATTAGAGGTGGTTGTTATTTTTTGCATTCAGTGTTTAAGATTAGAGGTGGTTGTTATTTTTTGTGGTCAGTGTTTAAGATTAGAGGTGGTTGTTATTTTTTGTGCTCAGTGTTTAAGATTAGAGGTGGTTGTTATTTTTTGTGTTCAGTGTTTAAGATTAGAGGTGGTTGTTATTTTTTGCGTTCAGTGTTTAAGATTAGAGGTGGTTGTTATTTTTTGTGTTCAGTGTTTAAGATTAGAGGTGGTTGTTATTTTTTGTGTTCAGTGTTTAAGATTAGAGGTGGTTGTTATTTTTTGCGCTCAGTATTTAAGATTAGAGGTGGTTATTTTTTGCATTCAGTGTTTAAGATTAGAGGTGGTTGTTATTTTTTGCGTTCAGTGTTTAAGATTAGAGGTGGTTGTTATTTTTTGCGCTCAGTGTTTAAGATTAGAGGTGGTTATTTTTTGTGTTCAGTGTTTAAGATTAGAGGTGGTTATTTTTTGTGTTCAGTGTTTAAGATTAGAGGTGGTTGTTATTTTTTGTGTTCAGTGTTTAAGATTAGAGGTTGTTATTTTTTGCATTCAGTGTTTAAGATTAGAGGTGGTTGTTATTTTTTGCACTCAGTGTTTAAGATTAGAGGTGGTTATTTTTTGCGTTCAGTGCTTAAGATTAGAGGTGGTTATTTTTTGTGTTCAGTGTTTAAGATTAGAGGTGGTTGTTATTTTTTGTGTTCAGTGTTTAAGATTAGAGGTTGTTGTTATTTTTTGTGCTCAGTGTTTAAGATTAGAGGTGGTTGTTATTTTTTGCATTCAGTGTTTAAGATTAGAGGTGGTTGTTATTTTTTGTGTTCAGTGTTTAAGATTAGAGGTGGTTGTTATTTTTTGCATTCAGTGTTTAAGATTAGAGGTGGTTGTTATTTTTTGTGTTCAGTGTTTAAGATTAGAGGTGGTTGTAATTTTTTGTGTTCAGTGTTTAAGATTAGAGGTGGTTGTTATTTTTTGAGCTCAGTATTTAAGATTAGAGGTGGTTATTTTTTGCATTCAGTGTTTAAGATTAGAGGTGGTTGTTATTTTTTGCGTTCAGTGTTTAAGATTAGAGGTGGTTGTTATTTTTTGCGCTCAGTGTTTAAGATTAGAGGTGGTTATTTTTTGTGTTCAGTGTTTAAGATTAGAGGTGGTTATTTTTTGTGTTCAGTGTTTAAGATTAGAGGTGGTTGTTATTTTTTGTGTTCAGTGTTTAAGATTAGAGGTTGTTATTTTTTGCATTCAGTGTTTAAGATTAGAGGTGGTTGTTATTTTTTGCACTCAGTGTTTAAGATTAGAGGTGGTTATTTTTTGCGTTCAGTGTTTAAGATTAGAGGTGGTTATTTTTTGTGTTCAGTGTTTAAGATTAGAGGTGGTTGTTATTTTTTGTGTTCAGTGTTTAAGATTAGAGGTTGTTGTTATTTTTTGTGCTCAGTGTTTAAGATTAGAGGTGGTTGTTATTTTTTGCATTCAGTGTTTAAGATTAAAGGTGGTTGTTATTTTTTGTGTTCAGTGTTTAAGATTAGAGGTTGTTGTTATTTTTTGTGTTCCAGTGTTTAAGATTAGAGGTGGTTGTTATTTTTTGTGTTCAGTGTTTAAGATTAGAGGTGGTTGTTATTTTTTGTGTTCAGTGTTTAAGATTAGAGGTGGTTGTTATTTTTTGTGGTCAGTGTTTAAGATTAGAGGTGGTTGTTATTATTTGTGCTCAGTGTTTAAGATTAGAGGTGGTTGTTATTTTTTGTGTTCAGTGTTTAAGATTAGAGGTGGTTGTTATTTTTTGCGTTCAGTGTTTAAGATTAGAGGTGGTTGTTATTTTTTGTGTTCAGTGTTTAAGATTAGAGGTGGTTGTTATTTTTTGCATTCAGTGTTTAAGATTAGAGGTGGTTGTTATTTTTTGTGTTCAGTGTTTAAGATTAGAGGTGGTTGTTATTTTTTGTGTTCAGTGTTTAAGATTAGAGGTGGTTGTTATTTTTTTTGTTCAGTGTTTAAGATTAGAGATGGTTGTTATTTTTTGTGTTCCAGTGTTTAAGATTAGAGGTGGTTGTTATTTTTTGTGTTCAGTGTTTAAGATTAGAGGTGGTTGTTATTTTTTGCGCTCAGTGTTTAAGATTAGAGATGGTTGTTATTTTTTGTGTTCAGTGTTTAAGATTAGAGGTTGTTGTTATTTTTTGCATTCAGTGTTTAAGATTAGAGGTTGTTGTTATTTTTTGTGTTCAGTGTTTAAGATTAGAGGTTGTTGTTATTTTTTGCATTCAGTGTTTAAGATTAGAGGTGGTTGTTATTTTTTGCATTCAGTGTTTAAGATTAGAGGTGGTTGTTATTTTTTGTGTTCAGTGTTTAAGATTAGAGGTGGTTGTTATTTTTTGCATTCAGTGTTTAAGATTAGAGGTGGTTGTTATTTTTTGTGTTCAGTGTTTAAGATTAGAGGTTGTTGTTATTTTTTGCGTTCAATGTTTAAGATTAGAGGTTGTTGTTATTTTTTGCGTTCAGTGTTTAAGATTAGAGGTGGTTGTTATTTTTTGTGTTCAGTGTTTAAGATTAGAGGTTGTTGTTATTTTTTGCATTCAGTGTTTAAGATTAGAGGTGGTTGTTATTTTTTGCATTCAGTATTTAAGATTAGAGGTGGTTGTTATTTTTTGTGTTCAGTGTTTAAGATTAGAGGTGGTTGTTATTTTTTGTGTTCAGTGTTTAAGATTAGAGGTTGTTGTTATTTTTTGTGCTCAGTGTTTAAGATTAGAGGTGGTTTTTATTTTTTGTGTTCAGTGTTTAAGATTAGAGGTTGTTGTTATTTTTTGTGCTCAGTGTTTAAGATTAGAGGTGGTTGTTATTTTTTGTGTTCAGTGTTTAAGATTAGAGGTGGTTGTTATTTTTTGTGTTCAGTGTTTAAGATTAGAGGTGGTTGTTATTTTTTGTGCTCAGTGTTTAAGATTAGAGGTGGTTGTTATTTTTTGTGTTCAGTGTTTAAGATTAGAGGTGGTTGTTATTTTTTGTGCTCAGTGTTTAAGATTAGAGGTGGTTGTTATTTTTTGTGCTCAGTGTTTAAGATTAGAGGTGGTTGTTATTTTTTGTGTTCAGTGTTTAAGATTAGAGGTGGTTGTTATTTTTTGCATTCAGTGTTTAAGATTAGAGGTGGTTGTTATTTTTTGTGTTCAGTGTTTAAGATTAGAGGTTGTTGTTATTTTTTGCGTTCAATGTTTAAGATTAGAGGTTGTTGTTATTTTTTGCGTTCAGTGTTTAAGATTAGAGGTGGTTGTTATTTTTTGTGTTCAGTGTTTAAGATTAGAGGTTGTTGTTATTTTTTGCATTCAGTGTTTAAGATTAGAGGTGGTTGTTATTTTTTGCATTCAGTATTTAAGATTAGAGGTGGTTGTTATTTTTTGTGTTCAGTGTTTAAGATTAGAGGTGGTTGTTATTTTTTGTGTTCAGTGTTTAAGATTAGAGGTTGTTGTTATTTTTTGTGCTCAGTGTTTAAGATTAGAGGTGGTTTTTATTTTTTGTGTTCAGTGTTTAAGATTAGAGGTTGTTGTTATTTTTTGTGCTCAGTGTTTAAGATTAGAGGTGGTTGTTATTTTTTGTGTTCAGTGTTTAAGATTAGAGGTGGTTGTTATTTTTTGTGTTCAGTGTTTAAGATTAGAGGTGGTTGTTATTTTTTGTGCTCAGTGTTTAAGATTAGAGGTGGTTGTTATTTTTTGTGTTCAGTGTTTAAGATTAGAGGTGGTTGTTATTTTTTGTGCTCAGTGTTTAAGATTAGAGGTGGTTGTTATTTTTTGTGCTCAGTGTTTAAGATTAGAGGTGGTTGTTATTTTTTGTGTTCAGTGTTTAAGATTAGAGGTGGTTGTTATTTTTTGCATTCAGTGTTTAAGATTAGAGGTGGTTGTTATTTTTTGCATTCAGTGTTTAAGATTAGAGGTGGTTGTTATTTTTTGCGTTCAGTGTTTAAGATTAGAGGTGGTTGTTATTTTTTGCATTCAGTGTTTAAGATTAGAGGTGGTTGTTATTTTTTGTGTTCAGTGTTTAAGATTAGAGGTGGTTGTTATTTTTTGTGTTCAGTGTTTAAGATTAGAGATGGTTGTTATTTTTTGTGTTCCAGTGTTTAAGATTAGAGGTGGTTGTTATTTTTTGTGTTCAGTGTTTAAGATTAGAGGTGGTTGTTATTTTTTGCGCTCAGTGTTTAAGATTAGAGATGGTTGTTATTTTTTGCGTTCAGTGTTTAAGATTAGAGGTTGTTGTTATTTTTTGTGTTCAGTGTTTAAGATTAGAGGTGGTTGTTATTTTTTACGTTCAGTGTTTAAGATTAGAGGTTGTTGTTATTTTTTGTGTTCAGTGTTTAAGATTAGAGGTGGTTGTTATTTTTTGCATTCAGTGTTTAAGATTAGAGGTGGTTGTTATTTTTTGTGTTCAGTGTTTAAGATTAGAGGTTGTTGTTATTTTTTGCGTTCAATGTTTAAGATTAGAGGTTGTTGTTATTTTTTGCGTTCAGTGTTTAAGATTAGAGGTGGTTGTTATTTTTTGTGTTCAGTGTTTAAGATTAGAGGTTGTTGTTATTTTTTGCATTCAGTGTTTAAGATTAGAGGTGGTTGTTATTTTTTGCATTCAGTATTTAAGATTAGAGGTGGATGTTATTTTTTGTGTTCAGTGTTTAAGATTAGAGGTGGTTGTTATTTTTTGTGTTCAGTGTTTAAGATTAGAGGTTGTTGTTATTTTTTGTGCTCAGTGTTTAAGATTAGAGGTGGTTGTTATTTTTTGTGTTCAGTGTTTAAGATTAGAGGTTGTTGTTATTTTTTGTGTTCAGTGTTTAAGATTAGAGGTGGTTGTTATTTTTTGTGTTCAGTGTTTAAGATTAGAGGTGGTTGTTATTTTTTGTGTTCAGTGTTTAAGATTAGAGGTGGTTGTTATTTTTTGTGCTCAGTGTTTAAGATTAGAGGTGGTTGTTATTTTTTGTGTTCAGTGTTTAAGATTAGAGGTGGTTGTTATTTTTTGTGCTCAGTGTTTAAGATTAGAGGTGGTTGTTATTTTTTGTGCTCAGTGTTTAAGATTAGAGGTGGTTGTTATTTTTTGTGTTCAGTGTTTAAGATTAGAGGTGGTTGTTATTTTTTGCGTTCAGTGTTTAAGATTAGAGGTGGTTGTTATTTTTTGCATTCAGTGTTTAAGATTAGAGGTGGTTGTTATTTTTTGTGTTCAGTGTTTAAGATTAGAGGTGGTTGTTATTTTTTGCGTTCAGTGTTTAAGATTAGAGGTGGTTGTTATTTTTTGTGTTCAGTGTTTAAGATTAGAGGTTGTTGTTATTTTTTGCATTCAGTGTTTAAGATTAGAGGTGGTTGTTATTTTTTGCATTCAGTATTTAAGATTAGAGGTGGTTGTTATTTTTTGTGTTCAGTGATTAAGATTAGAGGTGGTTGTTATTTTTTGTGTTCAGTGTTTAAGATTAGAGGTTGTTGTTATTTTTTGTGCTCAGTGTTTAAGATTAGAGGTGGTTGTTATTTTTTGTGTTCAGTGTTTAAGATTAGAGGTTGTTGTTATTTTTTGTGCTCAGTGTTTAAGATTAGAGGTGGTTGTTATTTTTTGTGTTCAGTGTTTAAGATTAGAGGTTGTTGTTATTTTTTGTGCTCAGTGTTTAAGATTAGAGGTGGTTGTTATTTTTTGTGTTCAGTGTTTAAGATTAGAGGTGGTTGTTATTTTTTGTGTTCAGTGTTTAAGATTAGAGGTGGTTGTTATTTTTTGTGCTCAGTGTTTAAGATTAGAGGTGGTTGTTATTTTTTGTGTTCAGTGTTTAAGATTAGAGGTGGTTGTTATTTTTTGTGCTCAGTGTTTAAGATTAGAGGTGGTTGTTATTTTTTGTGCTCAGTGTTTAAGATTAGAGGTGGTTGTTATTTTTTGTGTTCAGTGTTTAAGATTAGAGGTGGTTGTTATTTTTTGCGTTCAGTGTTTAAGATTAGAGGTGGTTGTTATTTTTTGCATTCAGTGTTTAAGATTAGAGGTGGTTGTTATTTTTTGTGTTCAGTGTTTAAGATTAGAGGTGGTTGTTATTTTTTGCGTTCAGTGTTTAAGATTAGAGGTGGTTGTTATTTTTTGTGTTCAGTGTTTAAGATTAGAGGTTGTTGTTATTTTTTGCATTCAGTGTTTAAGATTAGAGGTGGTTGTTATTTTTTGCATTCAGTATTTAAGATTAGAGGTGGTTGTTATTTTTTGTGTTCAGTGATTAAGATTAGAGGTGGTTGTTATTTTTTGTGTTCAGTGTTTAAGATTAGAGGTTGTTGTTATTTTTTGTGCTCAGTGTTTAAGATTAGAGGTGGTTGTTATTTTTTGTGTTCAGTGTTTAAGATTAGAGGTTGTTGTTATTTTTTGTGCTCAGTGTTTAAGATTAGAGGTGGTTGTTATTTTTTGTGTTCAGTGTTTAAGATTAGAGGTGGTTGTTATTTTTTGTGTTCAGTGTTTAAGATTAGAGGTGGTTGTTATTTTTTGTGCTCAGTGTTTAAGATTAGAGGTGGTTGTTATTTTTTGTGTTCAGTGTTTAAGATTAGAGGTGGTTGTTATTTTTTGTGCTCAGTGTTTAAGATTAGAGGTGGTTGTTATTTTTTGTGCTCAGTGTTTAAGATTAGAGGTGGTTGTTATTTTTTGTGTTCAGTGTTTAAGATTAGAGGTGGTTGTTATTTTTTGCATTCAGTGTTTAAGATTAGAGGTGGTTGTTATTTTTTGCATTCAGTGTTTAAGATTAGAGGTGGTTGTTATTTTTTGCGTTCAGTGTTTAAGATTAGAGGTGGTTGTTATTTTTTGCATTCAGTGTTTAAGATTAGAGGTGGTTGTTATTTTTTGTGTTCAGTGTTTAAGATTAGAGGTGGTTGTTATTTTTTGTGTTCAGTGTTTAAGATTAGAGGTGGTTGTTATTTTTTGTGCTCAGTGTTTAAGATTAGAGGTGGTTGTTATTTTTTGTGCTCAGTGTTTAAGATTAGAGGTGGTTGTTATTTTTTGTGTTCAGTGTTTAAGATTAGAGGTGGTTGTTATTTTTTGCGTTCAGTGTTTAAGATTAGAGGTGGTTGTTATTTTTTGCATTCAGTGTTTAAGATTAGAGGTGGTTGTTATTTTTTGTGTTCAGTGTTTAAGATTAGAGGTGGTTGTTATTTTTTGTGTTCAGTGTTTAAGATTAGAGGTGGTTGTTATTTTTTGTGTTCAGTGTTTAAGATTAGAGGTGGTTGTTATTTTTTGCATTCAGTGTTTAAGATTAGAGGTGGTTGTTATTTTTTGCATTCAGTATTTAAGATTAGAGGTGGTTGTTATTTTTTGTGTTCAGTGATTAAGATTAGAGGTGGTTGTTATTTTTTGTGTTCAGTGTTTAAGATTAGAGGTTGTTATTTTTTGCATTCAGTGTTTAAGATTAGAGGTGGTTGTTATTTTTTGCACTCAGTGTTTAAGATTAGAGGTGGTTATTTTTTGCGTTCAGTGCTTAAGATTAGAGGTGGTTATTTTTTGTGTTCAGTGTTTAAGATTAGAGGTGGTTGTTATTTTTTGTGTTCAGTGTTTAAGATTAGAGGTTGTTGTTATTTTTTGTGCTCAGTGTTTAAG
The DNA here is from genome assembly GCA_963680875.1 of Bathymodiolus brooksi. Classification (NCBI taxonomy): domain Eukaryota; kingdom Metazoa; phylum Mollusca; class Bivalvia; order Mytilida; family Modiolidae; genus Bathymodiolus; species Bathymodiolus brooksi. The sequence goes on along the minus strand of OY804583.1, from coordinate 6,937,312 downwards.
ATTAGAGGTGGTTGTTATTTTTTGCATTCAGTGTTTAAGATTAGAGGTGGTTGTTATTTTTTGTGTTCAGTGTTTAAGATTAGAGGTGGTTGTTATTTTTTGCATTCAGTGTTTAAGATTAGAGGTGGTTGTTATTTTTTGTGTTCAGTGTTTAAGATTAGAGGTGGTTGTAATTTTTTGTGTTCAGTGTTTAAGATTAGAGGTGGTTGTTATTTTTTGAGCTCAGTATTTAAGATTAGAGGTGGTTATTTTTTGCATTCAGTGTTTAAGATTAGAGGTGGTTGTTATTTTTTGCGTTCAGTGTTTAAGATTAGAGGTGGTTGTTATTTTTTGCGCTCAGTGTTTAAGATTAGAGGTGGTTATTTTTTGTGTTCAGTGTTTAAGATTAGAGGTGGTTATTTTTTGTGTTCAGTGTTTAAGATTAGAGGTGGTTGTTATTTTTTGTGTTCAGTGTTTAAGATTAGAGGTTGTTATTTTTTGCATTCAGTGTTTAAGATTAGAGGTGGTTGTTATTTTTTGCACTCAGTGTTTAAGATTAGAGGTGGTTATTTTTTGCGTTCAGTGTTTAAGATTAGAGGTGGTTATTTTTTGTGTTCAGTGTTTAAGATTAGAGGTGGTTGTTATTTTTTGTGTTCAGTGTTTAAGATTAGAGGTTGTTGTTATTTTTTGTGCTCAGTGTTTAAGATTAGAGGTGGTTGTTATTTTTTGCATTCAGTGTTTAAGATTAAAGGTGGTTGTTATTTTTTGTGTTCAGTGTTTAAGATTAGAGGTTGTTGTTATTTTTTGTGTTCCAGTGTTTAAGATTAGAGGTGGTTGTTATTTTTTGTGTTCAGTGTTTAAGATTAGAGGTGGTTGTTATTTTTTGTGTTCAGTGTTTAAGATTAGAGGTGGTTGTTATTTTTTGTGGTCAGTGTTTAAGATTAGAGGTGGTTGTTATTATTTGTGCTCAGTGTTTAAGATTAGAGGTGGTTGTTATTTTTTGTGTTCAGTGTTTAAGATTAGAGGTGGTTGTTATTTTTTGCGTTCAGTGTTTAAGATTAGAGGTGGTTGTTATTTTTTGTGTTCAGTGTTTAAGATTAGAGGTGGTTGTTATTTTTTGCATTCAGTGTTTAAGATTAGAGGTGGTTGTTATTTTTTGTGTTCAGTGTTTAAGATTAGAGGTGGTTGTTATTTTTTGTGTTCAGTGTTTAAGATTAGAGGTGGTTGTTATTTTTTTTGTTCAGTGTTTAAGATTAGAGATGGTTGTTATTTTTTGTGTTCCAGTGTTTAAGATTAGAGGTGGTTGTTATTTTTTGTGTTCAGTGTTTAAGATTAGAGGTGGTTGTTATTTTTTGCGCTCAGTGTTTAAGATTAGAGATGGTTGTTATTTTTTGTGTTCAGTGTTTAAGATTAGAGGTTGTTGTTATTTTTTGCATTCAGTGTTTAAGATTAGAGGTTGTTGTTATTTTTTGTGTTCAGTGTTTAAGATTAGAGGTTGTTGTTATTTTTTGCATTCAGTGTTTAAGATTAGAGGTGGTTGTTATTTTTTGCATTCAGTGTTTAAGATTAGAGGTGGTTGTTATTTTTTGTGTTCAGTGTTTAAGATTAGAGGTGGTTGTTATTTTTTGCATTCAGTGTTTAAGATTAGAGGTGGTTGTTATTTTTTGTGTTCAGTGTTTAAGATTAGAGGTTGTTGTTATTTTTTGCGTTCAATGTTTAAGATTAGAGGTTGTTGTTATTTTTTGCGTTCAGTGTTTAAGATTAGAGGTGGTTGTTATTTTTTGTGTTCAGTGTTTAAGATTAGAGGTTGTTGTTATTTTTTGCATTCAGTGTTTAAGATTAGAGGTGGTTGTTATTTTTTGCATTCAGTATTTAAGATTAGAGGTGGTTGTTATTTTTTGTGTTCAGTGTTTAAGATTAGAGGTGGTTGTTATTTTTTGTGTTCAGTGTTTAAGATTAGAGGTTGTTGTTATTTTTTGTGCTCAGTGTTTAAGATTAGAGGTGGTTTTTATTTTTTGTGTTCAGTGTTTAAGATTAGAGGTTGTTGTTATTTTTTGTGCTCAGTGTTTAAGATTAGAGGTGGTTGTTATTTTTTGTGTTCAGTGTTTAAGATTAGAGGTGGTTGTTATTTTTTGTGTTCAGTGTTTAAGATTAGAGGTGGTTGTTATTTTTTGTGCTCAGTGTTTAAGATTAGAGGTGGTTGTTATTTTTTGTGTTCAGTGTTTAAGATTAGAGGTGGTTGTTATTTTTTGTGCTCAGTGTTTAAGATTAGAGGTGGTTGTTATTTTTTGTGCTCAGTGTTTAAGATTAGAGGTGGTTGTTATTTTTTGTGTTCAGTGTTTAAGATTAGAGGTGGTTGTTATTTTTTGCATTCAGTGTTTAAGATTAGAGGTGGTTGTTATTTTTTGTGTTCAGTGTTTAAGATTAGAGGTTGTTGTTATTTTTTGCGTTCAATGTTTAAGATTAGAGGTTGTTGTTATTTTTTGCGTTCAGTGTTTAAGATTAGAGGTGGTTGTTATTTTTTGTGTTCAGTGTTTAAGATTAGAGGTTGTTGTTATTTTTTGCATTCAGTGTTTAAGATTAGAGGTGGTTGTTATTTTTTGCATTCAGTATTTAAGATTAGAGGTGGTTGTTATTTTTTGTGTTCAGTGTTTAAGATTAGAGGTGGTTGTTATTTTTTGTGTTCAGTGTTTAAGATTAGAGGTTGTTGTTATTTTTTGTGCTCAGTGTTTAAGATTAGAGGTGGTTTTTATTTTTTGTGTTCAGTGTTTAAGATTAGAGGTTGTTGTTATTTTTTGTGCTCAGTGTTTAAGATTAGAGGTGGTTGTTATTTTTTGTGTTCAGTGTTTAAGATTAGAGGTGGTTGTTATTTTTTGTGTTCAGTGTTTAAGATTAGAGGTGGTTGTTATTTTTTGTGCTCAGTGTTTAAGATTAGAGGTGGTTGTTATTTTTTGTGTTCAGTGTTTAAGATTAGAGGTGGTTGTTATTTTTTGTGCTCAGTGTTTAAGATTAGAGGTGGTTGTTATTTTTTGTGCTCAGTGTTTAAGATTAGAGGTGGTTGTTATTTTTTGTGTTCAGTGTTTAAGATTAGAGGTGGTTGTTATTTTTTGCATTCAGTGTTTAAGATTAGAGGTGGTTGTTATTTTTTGCATTCAGTGTTTAAGATTAGAGGTGGTTGTTATTTTTTGCGTTCAGTGTTTAAGATTAGAGGTGGTTGTTATTTTTTGCATTCAGTGTTTAAGATTAGAGGTGGTTGTTATTTTTTGTGTTCAGTGTTTAAGATTAGAGGTGGTTGTTATTTTTTGTGTTCAGTGTTTAAGATTAGAGATGGTTGTTATTTTTTGTGTTCCAGTGTTTAAGATTAGAGGTGGTTGTTATTTTTTGTGTTCAGTGTTTAAGATTAGAGGTGGTTGTTATTTTTTGCGCTCAGTGTTTAAGATTAGAGATGGTTGTTATTTTTTGCGTTCAGTGTTTAAGATTAGAGGTTGTTGTTATTTTTTGTGTTCAGTGTTTAAGATTAGAGGTGGTTGTTATTTTTTACGTTCAGTGTTTAAGATTAGAGGTTGTTGTTATTTTTTGTGTTCAGTGTTTAAGATTAGAGGTGGTTGTTATTTTTTGCATTCAGTGTTTAAGATTAGAGGTGGTTGTTATTTTTTGTGTTCAGTGTTTAAGATTAGAGGTTGTTGTTATTTTTTGCGTTCAATGTTTAAGATTAGAGGTTGTTGTTATTTTTTGCGTTCAGTGTTTAAGATTAGAGGTGGTTGTTATTTTTTGTGTTCAGTGTTTAAGATTAGAGGTTGTTGTTATTTTTTGCATTCAGTGTTTAAGATTAGAGGTGGTTGTTATTTTTTGCATTCAGTATTTAAGATTAGAGGTGGATGTTATTTTTTGTGTTCAGTGTTTAAGATTAGAGGTGGTTGTTATTTTTTGTGTTCAGTGTTTAAGATTAGAGGTTGTTGTTATTTTTTGTGCTCAGTGTTTAAGATTAGAGGTGGTTGTTATTTTTTGTGTTCAGTGTTTAAGATTAGAGGTTGTTGTTATTTTTTGTGTTCAGTGTTTAAGATTAGAGGTGGTTGTTATTTTTTGTGTTCAGTGTTTAAGATTAGAGGTGGTTGTTATTTTTTGTGTTCAGTGTTTAAGATTAGAGGTGGTTGTTATTTTTTGTGCTCAGTGTTTAAGATTAGAGGTGGTTGTTATTTTTTGTGTTCAGTGTTTAAGATTAGAGGTGGTTGTTATTTTTTGTGCTCAGTGTTTAAGATTAGAGGTGGTTGTTATTTTTTGTGCTCAGTGTTTAAGATTAGAGGTGGTTGTTATTTTTTGTGTTCAGTGTTTAAGATTAGAGGTGGTTGTTATTTTTTGCGTTCAGTGTTTAAGATTAGAGGTGGTTGTTATTTTTTGCATTCAGTGTTTAAGATTAGAGGTGGTTGTTATTTTTTGTGTTCAGTGTTTAAGATTAGAGGTGGTTGTTATTTTTTGCGTTCAGTGTTTAAGATTAGAGGTGGTTGTTATTTTTTGTGTTCAGTGTTTAAGATTAGAGGTTGTTGTTATTTTTTGCATTCAGTGTTTAAGATTAGAGGTGGTTGTTATTTTTTGCATTCAGTATTTAAGATTAGAGGTGGTTGTTATTTTTTGTGTTCAGTGATTAAGATTAGAGGTGGTTGTTATTTTTTGTGTTCAGTGTTTAAGATTAGAGGTTGTTGTTATTTTTTGTGCTCAGTGTTTAAGATTAGAGGTGGTTGTTATTTTTTGTGTTCAGTGTTTAAGATTAGAGGTTGTTGTTATTTTTTGTGCTCAGTGTTTAAGATTAGAGGTGGTTGTTATTTTTTGTGTTCAGTGTTTAAGATTAGAGGTTGTTGTTATTTTTTGTGCTCAGTGTTTAAGATTAGAGGTGGTTGTTATTTTTTGTGTTCAGTGTTTAAGATTAGAGGTGGTTGTTATTTTTTGTGTTCAGTGTTTAAGATTAGAGGTGGTTGTTATTTTTTGTGCTCAGTGTTTAAGATTAGAGGTGGTTGTTATTTTTTGTGTTCAGTGTTTAAGATTAGAGGTGGTTGTTATTTTTTGTGCTCAGTGTTTAAGATTAGAGGTGGTTGTTATTTTTTGTGCTCAGTGTTTAAGATTAGAGGTGGTTGTTATTTTTTGTGTTCAGTGTTTAAGATTAGAGGTGGTTGTTATTTTTTGCGTTCAGTGTTTAAGATTAGAGGTGGTTGTTATTTTTTGCATTCAGTGTTTAAGATTAGAGGTGGTTGTTATTTTTTGTGTTCAGTGTTTAAGATTAGAGGTGGTTGTTATTTTTTGCGTTCAGTGTTTAAGATTAGAGGTGGTTGTTATTTTTTGTGTTCAGTGTTTAAGATTAGAGGTTGTTGTTATTTTTTGCATTCAGTGTTTAAGATTAGAGGTGGTTGTTATTTTTTGCATTCAGTATTTAAGATTAGAGGTGGTTGTTATTTTTTGTGTTCAGTGATTAAGATTAGAGGTGGTTGTTATTTTTTGTGTTCAGTGTTTAAGATTAGAGGTTGTTGTTATTTTTTGTGCTCAGTGTTTAAGATTAGAGGTGGTTGTTATTTTTTGTGTTCAGTGTTTAAGATTAGAGGTTGTTGTTATTTTTTGTGCTCAGTGTTTAAGATTAGAGGTGGTTGTTATTTTTTGTGTTCAGTGTTTAAGATTAGAGGTGGTTGTTATTTTTTGTGTTCAGTGTTTAAGATTAGAGGTGGTTGTTATTTTTTGTGCTCAGTGTTTAAGATTAGAGGTGGTTGTTATTTTTTGTGTTCAGTGTTTAAGATTAGAGGTGGTTGTTATTTTTTGTGCTCAGTGTTTAAGATTAGAGGTGGTTGTTATTTTTTGTGCTCAGTGTTTAAGATTAGAGGTGGTTGTTATTTTTTGTGTTCAGTGTTTAAGATTAGAGGTGGTTGTTATTTTTTGCATTCAGTGTTTAAGATTAGAGGTGGTTGTTATTTTTTGCATTCAGTGTTTAAGATTAGAGGTGGTTGTTATTTTTTGCGTTCAGTGTTTAAGATTAGAGGTGGTTGTTATTTTTTGCATTCAGTGTTTAAGATTAGAGGTGGTTGTTATTTTTTGTGTTCAGTGTTTAAGATTAGAGGTGGTTGTTATTTTTTGTGTTCAGTGTTTAAGATTAGAGGTGGTTGTTATTTTTTGTGCTCAGTGTTTAAGATTAGAGGTGGTTGTTATTTTTTGTGCTCAGTGTTTAAGATTAGAGGTGGTTGTTATTTTTTGTGTTCAGTGTTTAAGATTAGAGGTGGTTGTTATTTTTTGCGTTCAGTGTTTAAGATTAGAGGTGGTTGTTATTTTTTGCATTCAGTGTTTAAGATTAGAGGTGGTTGTTATTTTTTGTGTTCAGTGTTTAAGATTAGAGGTGGTTGTTATTTTTTGTGTTCAGTGTTTAAGATTAGAGGTGGTTGTTATTTTTTGTGTTCAGTGTTTAAGATTAGAGGTGGTTGTTATTTTTTGCATTCAGTGTTTAAGATTAGAGGTGGTTGTTATTTTTTGCATTCAGTATTTAAGATTAGAGGTGGTTGTTATTTTTTGTGTTCAGTGATTAAGATTAGAGGTGGTTGTTATTTTTTGTGTTCAGTGTTTAAGATTAGAGGTTGTTGTTATTTTTTGTGCTCAGTGTTTAAGATTAGAGGTGGTTGTTATTTTTTGTGTTCAGTGTTTAAGATTAGAGGTTGTTGTTATTTTTTGTGCTCAGTGTTTAAGATTAGAGGTGGTTGTTATTTTTTGTGTTCAGTGTTTAAGATTAGAGGTGGTTGTTATTTTTTGTGTTCAGTGTTTAAGATTAGAGGTGGTTGTTATTTTTTGTGCTCAGTGTTTAAGATTAGAGGTGGTTGTTATTTTTTGTGTTCAGTGTTTAAGATTAGAGGTGGTTGTTATTTTTTGTGCTCAGTGTTTAAGATTAGAGGTGGTTGTTATTTTTTGTGTTCAGTGTTTAAGATTAGAGGTGGTTGTTATTTTTTGTGTTCAGTGTTTAAGATTAGAGGTGGTTGTTATTTTTTGCATTCAGTGTTTAAGATTAGAGGTGGTTGTTATTTTTTGCATTCAGTGTTTAAGATTAGAGGTGGTTGTTATTTTTTGCGTTCAGTGTTTAAGATTAGAGGTGGTTGTTATTTTTTGCATTCAGTGTTTAAGATTAGAGGTGGTTGTTATTTTTTGTGTTCAGTGTTTAAGATTAGAGGTGGTTGTTATTTTTTGTGTTCAGTGTTTAAGATTAGAGATGGTTGTTATTTTTTGTGTTCCAGTGTTTAAGATTAGAGGTGGTTGTTATTTTTTGTGTTCAGTGTTTAAGATTAGAGGTGGTTGTTATTTTTTGTGTTCAGTGTTTAAGATTAGAGGTTGTTGTTATTTTTTGCGTTCAATGTTTAAGATTAGAGGTTGTTGTTATTTTTTGCGTTCAGTGTTTAAGATTAGAGGTGGTTGTTATTTTTTGTGTTCAGTGTTTAAGATTAGAGGTTGTTGTTATTTTTTGCATTCAGTGTTTAAGATTAGAGGTGGTTGTTATTTTTTGCATTCAGTATTTAAGATTAGAGGTGGTTGTTATTTTTTGTGTTCAGTGTTTAAGATTAGAGGTGGTTGTTATTTTTTGTGTTCAGTGTTTAAGATTAGAGGTTGTTGTTATTTTTTGTGCTCAGTGTTTAAGATTAGAGGTGGTTTTTATTTTTTGTGTTCAGTGTTTAAGATTAGAGGTTGTTGTTATTTTTTGTGCTCAGTGTTTAAGATTAGAGGTGGTTGTTATTTTTTGTGTTCAGTGTTTAAGATTAGAGGTGGTTGTTATTTTTTGTGTTCAGTGTTTAAGATTAGAGGTGGTTGTTATTTTTTGTGCTCAGTGTTTAAGATTAGAGGTGGTTGTTATTTTTTGTGTTCAGTGTTTAAGATTAGAGGTGGTTGTTATTTTTTGTGCTCAGTGTTTAAGATTAGAGGTGGTTGTTATTTTTTGTGCTCAGTGTTTAAGATTAGAGGTGGTTGTTATTTTTTGTGTTCAGTGTTTAAGATTAGAGGTGGTTGTTATTTTTTGCATTCAGTGTTTAAGATTAGAGGTGGTTGTTATTTTTTGTGTTCAGTGTTTAAGATTAGAGGTTGTTGTTATTTTTTGCGTTCAATGTTTAAGATTAGAGGTTGTTGTTATTTTTTGCGTTCAGTGTTTAAGATTAGAGGTGGTTGTTATTTTTTGTGTTCAGTGTTTAAGATTAGAGGTTGTTGTTATTTTTTGCATTCAGTGTTTAAGATTAGAGGTGGTTGTTATTTTTTGTGTTCAGTGTTTAAGATTAGAGGTGGTTGTTATTTTTTGTGTTCAGTGTTTAAGATTAGAGGTTGTTGTTATTTTTTGCGTTCAATGTTTAAGATTAGAGGTTGTTGTTATTTTTTGCGTTCAGTGTTTAAGATTAGAGGTGGTTGTTATTTTTTGTGTTCAGTGTTTAAGATTAGAGGTTGTTGTTATTTTTTGCATTCAGTGTTTAAGATTAGAGGTGGTTGTTATTTTTTGCATTCAGTATTTAAGATTAGAGGTGGTTGTTATTTTTTGTGTTCAGTGTTTAAGATTAGAGGTGGTTGTTATTTTTTGTGTTCAGTGTTTAAGATTAGAGGTTGTTGTTATTTTTTGTGCTCAGTGTTTAAGATTAGAGGTGGTTTTTATTTTTTGTGTTCAGTGTTTAAGATTAGAGGTTGTTGTTATTTTTTGTGCTCAGTGTTTAAGATTAGAGGTGGTTGTTATTTTTTGTGTTCAGTGTTTAAGATTAGAGGTGGTTGTTATTTTTTGTGTTCAGTGTTTAAGATTAGAGGTGGTTGTTATTTTTTGTGCTCAGTGTTTAAGATTAGAGGTGGTTGTTATTTTTTGTGTTCAGTGTTTAAGATTAGAGGTGGTTGTTATTTTTTGTGCTCAGTGTTTAAGATTAGAGGTGGTTGTTATTTTTTGTGCTCAGTGTTTAAGATTAGAGGTGGTTGTTATTTTTTGTGTTCAGTGTTTAAGATTAGAGGTGGTTGTTATTTTTTGCATTCAGTGTTTAAGATTAGAGGTGGTTGTTATTTTTTGTGTTCAGTGTTTAAGATTAGAGGTTGTTGTTATTTTTTGCGTTCAATGTTTAAGATTAGAGGTTGTTGTTATTTTTTGCGTTCAGTGTTTAAGATTAGAGGTGGTTGTTATTTTTTGTGTTCAGTGTTTAAGATTAGAGGTTGTTGTTATTTTTTGCATTCAGTGTTTAAGATTAGAGGTGGTTGTTATTTTTTGCATTCAGTATTTAAGATTAGAGGTGGTTGTTATTTTTTGTGTTCAGTGTTTAAGATTAGAGGTGGTTGTTATTTTTTGTGTTCAGTGTTTAAGATTAGAGGTTGTTGTTATTTTTTGTGCTCAGTGTTTAAGATTAGAGGTGGTTTTTATTTTTTGTGTTCAGTGTTTAAGATTAGAGGTTGTTGTTATTTTTTGTGCTCAGTGTTTAAGATTAGAGGTGGTTGTTATTTTTTGTGTTCAGTGTTTAAGATTAGAGGTGGTTGTTATTTTTTGTGTTCAGTGTTTAAGATTAGAGGTGGTTGTTATTTTTTGTGCTCAGTGTTTAAGATTAGAGGTGGTTGTTATTTTTTGTGTTCAGTGTTTAAGATTAGAGGTGGTTGTTATTTTTTGTGCTCAGTGTTTAAGATTAGAGGTGGTTGTTATTTTTTGTGCTCAGTGTTTAAGATTAGAGGTGGTTGTTATTTTTTGTGTTCAGTGTTTAAGATTAGAGGTGGTTGTTATTTTTTGCATTCAGTGTTTAAGATTAGAGGTGGTTGTTATTTTTTGCATTCAGTGTTTAAGATTAGAGGTGGTTGTTATTTTTTGCGTTCAGTGTTTAAGATTAGAGGTGGTTGTTATTTTTTGCATTCAGTGTTTAAGATTAGAGGTGGTTGTTATTTTTTGTGTTCAGTGTTTAAGATTAGAGGTGGTTGTTATTTTTTGTGTTCAGTGTTTAAGATTAGAGATGGTTGTTATTTTTTGTGTTCCAGTGTTTAAGATTAGAGGTGGTTGTTATTTTTTGTGTTCAGTGTTTAAGATTAGAGGTGGTTGTTATTTTTTGCACTCAGTGTTTAAGATTAGAGATGGTTGTTATTTTTTGCGTTCAGTGTTTAAGATTAGAGGTTGTTGTTATTTTTTGTGTTCAGTGTTTAAGATTAGAGGTGGTTGTTATTTTTTACGTTCAGTGTTTAAGATTAGAGGTTGTTGTTATTTTTTGTGTTCAGTGTTTAAGATTAGAGGTGGTTGTTATTTTTTGCATTCAGTGTTTAAGATTAGAGGTGGTTGTTATTTTTTGTGTTCAGTGTTTAAGATTAGAGGTTGTTGTTATTTTTTGCGTTCAATGTTTAAGATTAGAGGTTGTTGTTATTTTTTGCGTTCAGTGTTTAAGATTAGAGGTGGTTGTTATTTTTTGTGTTCAGTGTTTAAGATTAGAGGTGGTTGTTATTTTTTGTGTTCAGTGTTTAAGATTAGAGGTGGTTGTTATTTTTTGTGTTCAGTGTTTAAGATTAGAGGTGGTTGTTATTTTTTGCATTCAGTATTTAAGATTAGAGGTGGATGTTATTTTTTGTGTTCAGTGTTTAAGATTAGAGGTGGTTGTTATTTTTTGTGTTCAGTGTTTAAGATTAGAGGTTGTTGTTATTTTTTGTGCTCAGTGTTTAAGATTAGAGGTGGTTGTTATTTTTTGTGTTCAGTGTTTAAGATTAGAGGTTGTTGTTATTTTTTGTGCTCAGTGTTTAAGATTAGAGGTGGTTGTTATTTTTTGTGTTCAGTGTTTAAGATTAGAGGTGGTTGTTATTTTTTGTGTTCAGTGTTTAAGATTAGAGGTGGTTGTTATTTTTTGTGTTCAGTGTTTAAGATTAGAGGTGGTTGTTATTTTTTGTGTTCAGTGTTTAAGATTAGAGGTGGTTGTTATTTTTTGTGCTCAGTGTTTAAGATTAGAGGTGGTTGTTATTTTTTGTGCTCAGTGTTTAAGATTAGAGGTGGTTGTTATTTTTTGTGTTCAGTGTTTAAGATTAGAGGTGGTTGTTATTTTTTGCGTTCAGTGTTTAAGATTAGAGGTGGTTGTTATTTTTTGCATTCAGTGTTTAAGATTAGAGGTGGTTGTTATTTTTTGTGTTCAGTGTTTAAGATTAGAGGTGGTTGTTATTTTTTGCGTTCAGTGTTTAAGATTAGAGGTGGTTGTTATTTTTTGTGTTCAGTGTTTAAGATTAGAGGTTGTTGTTATTTTTTGCATTCAGTGTTTAAGATTAGAGGTGGTTGTTATTTTTTGCATTCAGTATTTAAGATTAGAGGTGGTTGTTATTTTTTGTGTTCAGTGATTAAGATTAGAGGTGGTTGTTATTTTTTGTGTTCAGTGTTTAAGATTAGAGGTTGTTGTTATTTTTTGTGCTCAGTGTTTAAGATTAGAGGTGGTTGTTATTTTTTGTGTTCAGTGTTTAAGATTAGAGGTTGTTGTTATTTTTTGTGCTCAGTGTTTAAGATTAGAGGTGGTTGTTATTTTTTGTGTTCAGTGTTTAAGATTAGAGGTTGTTGTTATTTTTTGTGCTCAGTGTTTAAGATTAGAGGTGGTTGTTATTTTTTGTGTTCAGTGTTTAAGATTAGAGGTGGTTGTTATTTTTTGTGTTCAGTGTTTAAGATTAGAGGTGGTTGTTATTTTTTGTGCTCAGTGTTTAAGATTAGAGGTGGTTGTTATTTTTTGTGTTCAGTGTTTAAGATTAGAGGTGGTTGTTATTTTTTGTGCTCAGTGTTTAAGATTAGAGGTGGTTGTTATTTTTTGTGCTCAGTGTTTAAGATTAGAGGTGGTTGTTATTTTTTGTGTTCAGTGTTTAAGATTAGAGGTGGTTGTTATTTTTTGCGTTCAGTGTTTAAGATTAGAGGTGGTTGTTATTTTTTGCATTCAGTGTTTAAGATTAGAGGTGGTTGTTATTTTTTGTGTTCAGTGTTTAAGATTAGAGGTGGTTGTTATTTTTTGCGTTCAGTGTTTAAGATTAGAGGTGGTTGTTATTTTTTGTGTTCAGTGTTTAAGATTAGAGGTTGTTGTTATTTTTTGCATTCAGTGTTTAAGATTAGAGGTGGCTGTTATTTTTTGCATTCAGTATTTAAGATTAGAGGTGGTTGTTATTTTTTGTGTTCAGTGATTAAGATTAGAGGTGGTTGTTATTTTTTGTGTTCAGTGTTTAAGATTAGAGGTTGTTGTTATTTTTTGTGCTCAGTGTTTAAGATTAGAGGTGGTTGTTATTTTTTGTGTTCAGTGTTTAAGATTAGAGGTTGTTGTTATTTTTTGTGCTCAGTGTTTAAGATTAGAGGTGGTTGTTATTTTTTGTGTTCAGTGTTTAAGATTAGAGGTGGTTGTTATTTTTTGTGTTCAGTGTTTAAGATTAGAGGTGGTTGTTATTTTTTGTGCTCAGTGTTTAAGATTAGAGGTGGTTGTTATTTTTTGTGTTCAGTGTTTAAGATTAGAGGTGGTTGTTATTTTTTGTGCTCAGTGTTTAAGATTAGAGGTGGTTGTTATTTTTTGTGCTCAGTGTTTAAGATTAGAGGTGGTTGTTATTTTTTGTGTTCAGTGTTTAAGATTAGAGGTGGTTGTTATTTTTTGCATTCAGTGTTTAAGATTAGAGGTGGTTGTTATTTTTTGCATTCAGTGTTTAAGATTAGAGGTGGTTGTTATTTTTTGCGTTCAGTGTTTAAGATTAGAGGTGGTTGTTATTTTTTGCATTCAGTGTTTAAGATTAGAGGTGGTTGTTATTTTTTGTGTTCAGTGTTTAAGATTAGAGGTGGTTGTTATTTTTTGTGTTCAGTGTTTAAGATTAGAGGTGGTTGTTATTTTTTGTGCTCAGTGTTTAAGATTAGAGGTGGTTGTTATTTTTTGTGCTCAGTGTTTAAGATTAGAGGTGGTTGTTATTTTTTGTGTTCAGTGTTTAAGATTAGAGGTGGTTGTTATTTTTTGCGTTCAGTGTTTAAGATTAGAGGTGGTTGTTATTTTTTGCATTCAGTGTTTAAGATTAGAGGTGGTTGTTATTTTTTGTGTTCAGTGTTTAAGATTAGAGGTGGTTGTTATTTTTTGTGTTCAGTGTTTAAGATTAGAGGTGGTTGTTATTTTTTGTGTTCAGTGTTTAAGATTAGAGGTGGTTGTTATTTTTTGCATTCAGTGTTTAAGATTAGAGGTGGTTGTTATTTTTTGCATTCAGTATTTAAGATTAGAGGTGGTTGTTATTTTTTGTGTTCAGTGATTAAGATTAGAGGTGGTTGTTATTTTTTGTGTTCAGTGTTTAAGATTAGAGGTTGTTGTTATTTTTTGTGCTCAGTGTTTAAGATTAGAGGTGGTTGTTATTTTTTGTGTTCAGTGTTTAAGATTAGAGGTTGTTGTTATTTTTTGTGCTCAGTGTTTAAGATTAGAGGTGGTTGTTATTTTTTGTGTTCAGTGTTTAAGATTAGAGGTGGTTGTTATTTTTTGTGTTCAGTGTTTAAGATTAGAGGTGGTTGTTATTTTTTGTGCTCAGTGTTTAAGATTAGAGGTGGTTGTTATTTTTTGTGTTCAGTGTTTAAGATTAGAGGTGGTTGTTATTTTTTGTGCTCAGTGTTTAAGATTAGAGGTGGTTGTTATTTTTTGTGTTCAGTGTTTAAGATTAGAGGTGGTTGTTATTTTTTGTGTTCAGTGTTTAAGATTAGAGGTGGTTGTTATTTTTTGCATTCAGTGTTTAAGATTAGAGGTGGTTGTTATTTTTTGCATTCAGTGTTTAAGATTAGAGGTGGTTGTTATTTTTTGCGTTCAGTGTTTAAGATTAGAGGTGGTTGTTATTTTTTGCATTCAGTGTTTAAGATTAGAGGTGGTTGTTATTTTTTGTGTTCAGTGTTTAAGATTAGAGGTGGTTGTTATTTTTTGTGTTCAGTGTTTAAGATTAGAGATGGTTGTTATTTTTTGTGTTCCAGTGTTTAAGATTAGAGGTGGTTGTTATTTTTTGTGTTCAGTGTTTAAGATTAGAGGTGGTTGTTATTTTTTGCGCTCAGTGTTTAAGATTAGAGATGGTTGTTATTTTTTGCGTTCAGTGTTTAAGATTAGAGGTTGTTGTTATTTTTTGTGTTCAGTGTTTAAGATTAGAGGTGGTTGTTATTTTTTACGTTCAGTGTTTAAGATTAGAGGTTGTTGTTATTTTTTGTGTTCAGTGTTTAAGATTAGAGGTGGTTGTTATTTTTTGCATTCAGTGTTTAAGATTAGAGGTGGTTGTTATTTTTTGTGTTCAGTGTTTAAGATTAGAGGTTGTTGTTATTTTTTGCGTTCAATGTTTAAGATTAGAGGTTGTTGTTATTTTTTGCGTTCAGTGTTTAAGATTAGAGGTGGTTGTTATTTTTTGTGTTCAGTGTTTAAGATTAGAGGTTGTTGTTATTTTTTGCATTCAGTGTTTAAGATTAGAGGTGGTTGTTATTTTTTGTGTTCAGTGTTTAAGATTAGAGGTTGTTGTTATTTTTTGTGCTCAGTGTTTAAGATTAGAGGTGGTTGTTATTTTTTGTGTTCAGTGTTTAAGATTAGAGGTTGTTGTTATTTTTTGTGCTCAGTGTTTAAGATTAGAGGTGGTTGTTATTTTTTGTGTTCAGTGTTTAAGATTAGAGGTGGTTGTTATTTTTTGTGTTCAGTGTTTAAGATTAGAGGTGGTTGTTATTTTTTGTGCTCAGTGTTTAAGATTAGAGGTGGTTGTTATTTTTTGTGTTCAGTGTTTAAGATTACAGGTGGTTGTTATTTTTTGTGCTCAGTGTTTAAGATTAGAGGTGGTTGTTATTTTTTGTGCTCAGTGTTTAAGATTAGAGGTGGTTGTTATTTTTTGTGTTCAGTGTTTAAGATTAGAGGTGGTTGTTATTTTTTGTGCTCAGTGTTTAAGATTAGAGGTGGTTGTTATTTTTTGTGTTCAGTGTTTAAGATTAGAGTTGGTTGTTATTTTTTGCGTTCAGTGTTTAAGATTAGAGGTGGTTGTTATTTTTTGTGTTCAGTGTTTAAGATTAGAGGTGGTTGTTATTTTTTGTGTTCAGTGTTTAAGATTAGAGGTGGTTGTTATTTTTTGCGCTCAGTATTTAAGATTAGAGGTGGTTATTTTTAGCATTCAGTGTTTAAGATTAGAGGTGGTTGTTATTTTTTGCGTTCAGTGTTTAAGATTAGAGGTGGTTGTTATTTTTTGCACTCAGTGTTTAAGATTAGAGGTGGTTATTTTTTGCATTCAGTGTTTAAGATTAGAGGTGGTTATTTTTTGTGTTCAGTGTTTAAGATTAGAGGTGGTTGTTATTTTTTGTGTTCAGTGTTTAAGATTAGAGGTGGTTGTTATTTTTTGTGCTCAGTGTTTAAGATTAGAGGTGGTTGTTATTTTTTGTGTTCAGTGTTTAAGATTAGAGGTGGTTGTTATTTTTTGTGCTCAGTGTTTAAGATTAGAGGTGGTTGTTATTTTTTGTGCTCAGTGTTTAAGATTAGAGGTGGTTGTTATTTTTTGTGTTCAGTGTTTAAGATTAGAGGTGGTTGTTATTTTTTGCGTTCAGTGTTTAAGATTAGAGGTGGTTGTTATTTTTTGCATTCAGTGTTTAAGATTAGAGGTGGTTGTTATTTTTTGTGTTCAGTGTTTAAGATTAGAGGTGGTTGTTATTTTTTGCGTTCAGTGTTTAAGATTAGAGGTGGTTGTTATTTTTTGTGTTCAGTGTTTAAGATTAGAGGTTGTTGTTATTTTTTGCATTCAGTGTTTAAGATTAGAGGTGGTTGTTATTTTTTGCATTCAGTATTTAAGATTAGAGGTGGTTGTTATTTTTTGTGTTCAGTGATTAAGATTAGAGGTGGTTGTTATTTTTTGTGTTCAGTGTTTAAGATTAGAGGTTGTTGTTATTTTTTGTGCTCAGTGTTTAAGATTAGAGGTGGTTGTTATTTTTTGTGTTCAGTGTTTAAGATTAGAGGTTGTTGTTATTTTTTGTGCTCAGTGTTTAAGATTAGAGGTGGTTGTTATTTTTTGTGTTCAGTGTTTAAGATTAGAGGTGGTTGTTATTTTTTGTGTTCAGTGTTTAAGATTAGAGGTGGTTGTTATTTTTTGTGCTCAGTGTTTAAGATTAGAGGTGGTTGTTATTTTTTGTGTTCAGTGTTTAAGATTAGAGGTGGTTGTTATTTTTTGTGCTCAGTGTTTAAGATTAGAGGTGGTTGTTATTTTTTGTGCTCAGTGTTTAAGATTAGAGGTGGTTGTTATTTTTTGTGTTCAGTGTTTAAGATTAGAGGTGGTTGTTATTTTTTGCATTCAGTGTTTAAGATTAGAGGTGGTTGTTATTTTTTGCATTCAGTGTTTAAGATTAGAGGTGGTTGTTATTTTTTGCGTTCAGTGTTTAAGATTAGAGGTGGTTGTTAATTTTTGCATTCAGTGTTTAAGATTAGAGGTGGTTGTTATTTTTTGTGTTCAGTGTTTAAGATTAGAGGTGGTTGTTATTTTTTGTGTTCAGTGTTTAAGATTAGAGGTGGTTGTTATTTTTTGTGCTCAGTGTTTAAGATTAGAGGTGGTTGTTATTTTTTGTGCTCAGTGTTTAAGATTAGAGGTGGTTGTTATTTTTTGTGTTCAGTGTTTAAGATTAGAGGTGGTTGTTATTTTTTGCGTTCAGTGTTTAAGATTAGAGGTGGTTGTTATTTTTTGCATTCAGTGTTTAAGATTAGAGGTGGTTGTTATTTTTTTGTGTTCAGTGTTTAAGATTAGAGGTGGTTGTTATTTTTTGCGTTCAGTGTTTAAGATTAGAGGTGGTTGTTATTTTTTGTGTTCAGTGTTTAAGATTAGAGGTTGTTGTTATTTTTTGCATTCAGTGTTTAAGATTAGAGGTGGTTGTTATTTTTTGCATTCAGTATTTAAGATTAGAGGTGGTTGTTATTTTTTGCGTTCAGTGTTTAAGATTAGAGGTTGTTGTTATTTTTTGTGTTCAGTGTTTAAGATTAGAGGTGGTTGTTATTTTTTACGTTCAGTGTTTAAGATTAGAGGTTGTTGTTATTTTTTGTGTTCAGTGTTTAAGATTAGAGGTGGTTGTTATTTTTTGCATTCAGTGTTTAAGATTAGAGGTGGTTGTTATTTTTTGTGTTCAGTGTTTAAGATTAGAGGTTGTTGTTATTTTTTGCGTTCAATGTTTAAGATTAGAGGTTGTTGTTATTTTTTGCGTTCAGTGTTTAAGATTAGAGGTGGTTGTTATTTTTTGTGTTCAGTGTTTAAGATTAGAGGTTGTTGTTATTTTTTGCATTCAGTGTTTAAGATTAGAGGTGGTTGTTATTTTTTGCATTCAGTATTTAAGATTAGAGGTGGATGTTATTTTTTGTGTTCAGTGTTTAAGATTAGAGGTGGTTGTTATTTTTTGTGTTCAGTGTTTAAGATTAGAGGTTGTTGTTATTTTTTGTGCTCAGTGTTTAAGATTAGAGGTGGTTGTTATTTTTTGTGTTCAGTGTTTAAGATTAGAGGTTGTTGTTATTTTTTGTGCTCAGTGTTTAAGATTAGAGGTGGTTGTTATTTTTTGTGTTCAGTGTTTAAGATTAGAGGTGGTTGTTATTTTTTGTGTTCAGTGTTTAAGATTAGAGGTGGTTGTTATTTTTTGTGCTCAGTGTTTAAGATTAGAGGTGGTTGTTATTTTTTGTGTTCAGTGTTTAAGATTAGAGGTGGTTGTTATTTTTTGTGCTCAGTGTTTAAGATTAGAGGTGGTTGTTATTTTTTGTGCTCAGTGTTTAAGATTAGAGGTGGTTGTTATTTTTTGTGTTCAGTGTTTAAGATTAGAGGTGGTTGTTATTTTTTGTGCTCAGTGTTTAAGATTAGAGGTGGTTGTTATTTTTTGTGTTCAGTGTTTAAGATTAGAGTTGGTTGTTATTTTTTGCGTTCAGTGTTTAAGATTAGAGGTGGTTGTTATTTTTTGTGTTCAGTGTTTAAGATTAGAGGTGGTTGTTATTTTTTGTGTTCAGTGTTTAAGATTAGAGGTGGTTGTTATTTTTTGCGCTCAGTATTTAAGATTAGAGGTGGTTATTTTTAGCATTCAGTGTTTAAGATTAGAGGTGGTTGTTATTTTTTGCGTTCAGTGTTTAAGATTAGAGGTGGTTGTTATTTTTTGCACTCAGTGTTTAAGATTAGAGGTGGTTATTTTTTGCATTCAGTGTTTAAGATTAGAGGTGGTTATTTTTTGTGTTCAGTGTTTAAGATTAGAGGTGGTTGTTATTTTTTGTGTTCAGTGTTTAAGATTAGAGGTGGTTGTTATTTTTTGTGCTCAGTGTTTAAGATTAGAGGTGGTTGTTATTTTTTGTGTTCAGTGTTTAAGATTAGAGGTGGTTGTTATTTTTTGTGCTCAGTGTTTAAGATTAGAGGTGGTTGTTATTTTTTGTGCTCAGTGTTTAAGATTAGAGGTGGTTGTTATTTTTTGTGTTCAGTGTTTAAGATTAGAGGTGGTTGTTATTTTTTGCGTTCAGTGTTTAAGATTAGAGGTGGTTGTTATTTTTTGCATTCAGTGTTTAAGATTAGAGGTGGTTGTTATTTTTTGTGTTCAGTGTTTAAGATTAGAGGTGGTTGTTATTTTTTGCGTTCAGTGTTTAAGATTAGAGGTGGTTGTTATTTTTTGTGTTCAGTGTTTAAGATTAGAGGTTGTTGTTATTTTTTGCATTCAGTGTTTAAGATTAGAGGTGGTTGTTATTTTTTGCATTCAGTATTTAAGATTAGAGGTGGTTGTTATTTTTTGTGTTCAGTGATTAAGATTAGAGGTGGTTGTTATTTTTTGTGTTCAGTGTTTAAGATTAGAGGTTGTTGTTATTTTTTGTGCTCAGTGTTTAAGATTAGAGGTGGTTGTTATTTTTTGTGTTCAGTGTTTAAGATTAGAGGTTGTTGTTATTTTTTGTGCTCAGTGTTTAAGATTAGAGGTGGTTGTTATTTTTTGTGTTCAGTGTTTAAGATTAGAGGTGGTTGTTATTTTTTGTGTTCAGTGTTTAAGATTAGAGGTGGTTGTTATTTTTTGTGCTCAGTGTTTAAGATTAGAGGTGGTTGTTATTTTTTGTGTTCAGTGTTTAAGATTAGAGGTGGTTGTTATTTTTTGTGCTCAGTGTTTAAGATTAGAGGTGGTTGTTATTTTTTGTGCTCAGTGTTTAAGATTAGAGGTGGTTGTTATTTTTTGTGTTCAGTGTTTAAGATTAGAGGTGGTTGTTATTTTTTGCATTCAGTGTTTAAGATTAGAGGTGGTTGTTATTTTTTGCATTCAGTGTTTAAGATTAGAGGTGGTTGTTATTTTTTGCGTTCAGTGTTTAAGATTAGAGGTGGTTGTTAATTTTTGCATTCAGTGTTTAAGATTAGAGGTGGTTGTTATTTTTTGTGTTCAGTGTTTAAGATTAGAGGTGGTTGTTATTTTTTGTGTTCAGTGTTTAAGATTAGAGGTGGTTGTTATTTTTTGTGCTCAGTGTTTAAGATTAGAGGTGGTTGTTATTTTTTGTGCTCAGTGTTTAAGATTAGAGGTGGTTGTTATTTTTTGTGTTCAGTGTTTAAGATTAGAGGTGGTTGTTATTTTTTGCGTTCAGTGTTTAAGATTAGAGGTGGTTGTTATTTTTTGCATTCAGTGTTTAAGATTAGAGGTGGTTGTTATTTTTTGTGTTCAGTGTTTAAGATTAGAGGTGGTTGTTATTTTTTGCGTTCAGTGTTTAAGATTAGAGGTGGTTGTTATTTTTTGTGTTCAGTGTTTAAGATTAGAGGTTGTTGTTATTTTTTGCATTCTGTGTTTAAGATTAGAGGTGGTTGTTATTTTTTGCATTCAGTATTTAAGATTAGAGGTGGTTGTTATTTTTTGTGTTCAGTGATTAAGATTAGAGGTGGTTGTTATTTTTTGTGTTCAGTGTTTAAGATTAGAGGTTGTTGTTATTTTTTGTGCTCAGTGTTTAAGATTAGAGGTGGTTGTTATTTTTTGTGTTCAGTGTTTAAGATTAGAGGTTGTTGTTATTTTTTGTGCTCAGTGTTTAAGATTAGAGGTGGTTGTTATTTTTTGTGTTCAGTGTTTAAGATTAGAGGTTGTTGTTATTTTTTGTGCTCAATGTTTAAGATTAGAGGTGGTTGTTATTTTTTGTGTTCAGTGTTTAAGAATAGAGGTGGTTGTTATTTTTTGTGTTCAGTGTTTAAGATTAGAGGTGGTTGCTATTTTTTGTGCTCAGTGTTTAAGATTAGAGGTGGTTGTTATTTTTTGTGTTCAGTGTTTAAGATTAGAGGTGGTTGTTATTTTTTGTGCTCAGTGTTTAAGATTAGAGGTGGTTGTTATTTTTTGTGCTCAGTGTTTAAGATTAGAGGTGGTTGTTATTTTTTGTGTTCAGTGTTTAAGATTAGAGGTGGTTGTTATTTTTTGCATTCAGTGTTTAAGATTAGAGGTGGTTGTTATTTTTTGCATTCAGTGTTTAAGATTAGAGGTGGTTGTTATTTTTTGCGTTCAGTGTTTAAGATTAGAGGTGGTTGTTATTTTTTGCATTCAGTGTTTAAGATTAGAGGTGGTTGTTATTTTTTGTGTTCAGTGTTTAAGATTAGAGGTGGTTGTTATTTTTTGTGTTCAGTGTTTAATATTTGAGATGGTTGTTATTTTTTGTGTTCCAGTGTTTAAGATTAGAGGTGGTTGTTATTTTTTGTGTTCAGTGTTTAAGATTAGAGGTGGTTGTTATTTTTTGCGCTCAGTGTTTAAGATTAGAGATGGTTGTTATTTTTTGCATTCAGTGTTTAAGATTAGAGGTTGTTGTTATTTTTTGTGTTCAGTGTTTAAGATTAGAGGTGGTTGTTATTTTTTACGTTCAGTGTTTAAGATTAGAGGTTGTTGTTATTTTTTGTGTTCAGTGTTTAAGATTAGAGGTGGTTGTTATTTTTTGCATTCAGTGTTTAAGATTAGAGGTGGTTGTTATTTTTTGTGTTCAGTGTTTAAGATTAGAGGTTGTTGTTATTTTTTGCGTTCAATGTTTAAGATTAGAGGTTGTTGTTATTTTTTGCGTTCAGTGTTTAAGATTAGAGGTGGTTGTTATTTTTTGTGTTCAGTGTTTAAGATTAGAGGTTGTTGTTATTTTTTGCATTCAGTGTTTAAGATTAGAGGTGGTTGTTATTTTTTGCATTCAGTATTTAAGATTAGAGGTGGATGTTATTTTTTGTGTTCAGTGTTTAAGATTAGAGGTGGTTGTTATTTTTTGTGTTCAGTGTTTAAGATTAGAGGTTGTTGTTATTTTTTGTGCTGTGTTTAAGATTAGAGGTGGTTGTTATTTTTTGTGTTCAGTGTTTAAGATTAGAGGTTGTTGTTATTTTTTGTGCTCAGTGTTTAAGATTAGAGGTGGTTGTTATTTTTTGTGTTCAGTGTTTAAGATTAGAGGTGGTTGTTATTTTTTGTGTTCAGTGTTTAAGATTAGAGGTGGTTGTTATTTTTTGTGCTCAGTGTTTAAGATTAGAGGTGGTTGTTATTTTTTGTGTTCAGTGTTTAAGATTAGAGGTGGTTGTTATTTTTTGTGCTCAGTGTTTAAGATTAGAGGTGGTTGTTATTTTTTGTGCTCAGTGTTTAAGATTAGAGGTGGTTGTTATTTTTTGTGTTCAGTGTTTAAGATTAGAGGTGGTTGTTATTTTTTGTGCTCAGTGTTTAAGATTAGAGGTGGTTGTTATTTTTTGTGTTCAGTGTTTAAGATTAGAGTTGGTTGTTATTTTTTGCGTTCAGTGTTTAAGATTAGAGGTGGTTGTTATTTTTTGTGTTCAGTGTTTAAGATTAGAGGTGGTTGTTATTTTTTGTGTTCAGTGTTTAAGATTAGAGGTGGTTGTTATTTTTTGCGCTCAGTATTTAAGATTAGAGGTGGTTATTTTTAGCATTCAGTGTTTAAGATTAGAGGTGGTTGTTATTTTTTGCGTTCAGTGTTTAAGATTAGAGGTGGTTGTTATTTTTTGCACTCAGTGTTTAAGATTAGAGGTGGTTATTTTTTGCATTCAGTGTTTAAGATTAGAGGTGGTTATTTTTTGTGTTCAGTGTTTAAGATTAGAGGTTGTTATTTTTTGCATTCAGTGTTTAAGATTAGAGGTGGTTGTTATTTTTTGCATTCAGTGTTTAAGATTAGAGGTGGTTGTTATTTTTTGCACTCAGTGTTTAAGATTAGAGGTGGTTATTTTTTGCATTCAGTGTTTAAGATTAGAGGTGGTTATTTTTTGCATTCAGTGTTTAAGATTAGAGGTGGTTGTTATTTTTTGCGTTCAGTGTTTAAGATTAGAGGTGGTTGTTATTTTTTGCACTCAGTGTTTAAGATTAGAGGTGGTTATTTTTTGCATTCAGTGTTTAAGATTAGAGGTGGTTATTTTTTGTGTTCAGTGTTTAAGATTAGAGGTGGTTGTTATTTTTTGTGTTCAGTGTTTAAGATTAGAGGTGGTTGTTATTTTTTGTGTTCAGTGTTTAAAATTAGAGGTGGTTGTTATTTTTTGTGCTCAGTGTTTAAGATTAGAGGTGGTCATTTTTTGCGTTCAGTGTTTAAGATTAGAGGTGGTTATTTTTTGTGTTCAGTGTTTAAGATTAGAGGTGGTTGTTATTTTTTGTGTTCAGTGTTTAAGATTAGAGGTTGTTGTTATTTTTTGTGCTCAGTGTTTAAGATTAGAGGTGGTTGTTATTTTTTGCATTCAGTGTTTAAGATTAAAGGTGGTTGTTATTTTTTGCGTTCAGTGCTTAAGATTAGAGGTGGTTGTTATTTTTTGCATTCAGTGTTTAAGATTAGAGGTGGTTGTTATTTTTTGTGTTCAGTGTTTAAGATTAGAGGTGGTTGTTATTTTTTGCATTCAGTGTTTAAGATTAGAGGTGGTTGTTATTTTTTGTGTTCAGTGTTTAAGATTAGAGGTGGTTGTTATTTTTTGTGTTCAGTGTATAAGATTAGAGGTGGTTGTTATTTTTTGTGTTCAGTGTATAAGATTAGAGGTGGTTGTTATTTTTTGTGTTCAGTGTTTAAGATTAGAGGTTGTTGTTATTTTTTGTGTTCCAGTGTTTAAGATTAGAGGTGGTTGTTATTTTTTGTGTTCAGTGTTTAAGATTAGAGGTGGTTGTTATTTTTTGTGTTCAGTGTATAAGATTAGAGGTGGTTGTTATTTTTTGTGTTCAGTGTTTATGATTAGAGGTGGTTGTTATTTTTTGTGTTCAGTGTTTAAGATTAGAGGTGGTTGTTATTTTTTGTGTTCAGTGTTTAAGATTAGAGGTGATTGTTATTTTTTGTGTTCAGTGTTTAAGATTAGAGGTGGTTGTTATTTTTTGTGTTCCAGTGTTTAAGATTAGAGGTGGTTGTTATTTTTTGTGTTCAGTGTTTAAGATTAGAGGTGGTTGTTATTTTTTGCGCTCAGTGTTTAAGATTAGAGGTTGTTGTTATTTTTTGCATTCAGTGTTTAAGATTAGAGGTGGTTGTTATTTTTTGCGTTCAGTGTTTAAGATTAGAGGTGGTTGTTATTTTTTGTGTTCAGTGTTTAAGATTAGAGGTGGTTGTTATTTTTTGCATTCAGTGTTTAAGATTAGAGGTGGTTGTTATTTTTTGTGTTCAGTGTTTAAGATTAGAGGTTGTTGTTATTTTTTGCATTCAGTGTTTAAGATTAGAGGTGGTTGTTATTTTTTGTGTTCAGTGTTTAAGATTAGAGGTGGTTGTTATTTTTTGTGCTCAGTGTTTAAGATTAGAGGTGGTTGTTATTTTTTGCATTCAGTGTTTAAGATTAGAGGTGGTTGTTATTTTTTGTGTTCAGTGTTTAAGATTAGAGGTGGTTGTTATTTTTTGCGTTCAGTGTTTAAGATTAGAGGTGGTTGTTATTTTTTGCATTCAGTGTTTAAGATTAGAGGTGGTTGTTATTTCTTGTGTTCAGTGTTTAAGATTAGAGGTGGTTGTTATTTTTTGTGGTCAGTGTTTAAGATTAGAGGTGGTTGTTATTTTTTGTGCTCAGTGTTTAAGATTAGAGGTGGTTGTTATTTTTTGCATTCAGTGTTTAAGATTAGAGGTGGTTGTTATTTTTTGTGTTCAGTGTTTAAGATTAGAGGTGGTTGTTATTTTTTGTGGTCAGTGTTTAAGATTAGAGGTGGTTGTTATTTTTTGTGTTCAGTGTTTAAGATTAGAGGTGGTTGTTATTTTTTGTGGTCAGTGTTTAAGATTAGAGGTGGTTATTTTTTGCATTCAGTGTTTAAGATTAGAGGTGGTTGTTATTTTTTGCATTCAGTGTTTAAGATTAGAGGTGGTTGTTATTTTTTCACTCAATGTTTAAGATTAGAGGTGGTTATTTTTTGCATTCAGTGTTTAAGATTAGAGGTGGTTATTTTTTGTGTTCAGTGTTTAAGATTAGAGGTGGTTGTTATTTTTTGTGTTCAGTGTTTAAGATTAGAGGTTGTTATTTTTTGCATTCAGTGTTTAAGATTAGAGGTGGTTGTTATTTTTTGCACTCAGTGTTTAAGATTAGAGGTGGTTGTTATTTTTTGTGCTCAGTGTTTAAGATTAGAGGTGGTTGTTATTTTTTGTGCTCAGTGTTTAAGATTAGAGGTGGTTGTTATTTTTTGTGTTCAGTGTTTAAGATTAGAGGTGGTTGTTATTTTTTGCGTTCAGTGTTTAAGATTAGAGGTGGTTGTTATTTTTTGCATTCAGTGTTTAAGATTAGAGGTGGTTGTTATTTCTTGTGTTCAGTGTTTAAGATTAGAGGTGGTTGTTATTTTTTGTGGTCAGTGTTTAAGATTAGAGGTGGTTGTTATTTTTTGTGCTCAGTGTTTAAGATTAGAGGTGGTTGTTATTTTTTGCATTCAGTGTTTAAGATTAGAGGTGGTTGTTATTTTTTGTGTTCAGTGTTTAAGATTAGAGGTGGTTGTTATTTTTTGTGGTCAGTGTTTAAGATTAGAGGTGGTTGTTATTTTTTGTGTTCAGTGTTTAAGATTAGAGGTGGTTGTTATTTTTTGTGGTCAGTGTTTAAGATTAGAGGTGGTTGTTATTTTTTGTGCTCAGTGTTTAAGATTAGAGGTGGTTGTTATTTTTTGTGTTCAGTGTTTAAGATTAGAGGTGGTTGTTATTCTTTGTATTCAGTGTTTAAGATTAGAGGTGGTTGTTATTTTTTGTGTTCAGTGTTTAAGATTAGAGGTGGTTGTTATTTTTTGTGTTCAGTGTTTAAGATTAGAGGTGATTGTTATTTTTTGCACTCAGTATTTAAGATTAGAGGTGGTTATTTTTTGCATTCAGTGTTTAAGATTAGAGGTGGTTGTTATTTTTTGCATTCAGTGTTTAAGATTAGAGGTGGTTGTTATTTTTTCACTCAATGTTTAAGATTAGAGGTGGTTATTTTTTGCATTCAGTGTTTAAGATTAGAGGTGGTTATTTTTTGTGTTCAGTGTTTAAGATTAGAGGTGGTTGTTATTTTTTGTGTTCAGTGTTTAAGATTAGAGGTTGTTATTTTTTGCATTCAGTGTTTAAGATTAGAGGTGGTTGTTATTTTTTGCACTCAGTGTTTAAGATTAGAGGTGGTTGTTATTTTTTGTGCTCAGTGTTTAAGATTAGAGGTGGTTGTTATTTTTTGTGCTCAGTGTTTAAGATTAGAGGTGGTTGTTATTTTTTGTGTTCAGTGTTTAAGATTAGAGGTGGTTGTTATTTTTTGCGTTCAGTGTTTAAGATTAGAGGTGGTTGTTATTTTTTGCATTCAGTGTTTAAGATTAGAGGTGGTTGTTATTTCTTGTGTTCAGTGTTTAAGATTAGAGGTGGTTGTTATTTTTTGTGGTCAGTGTTTAAGATTAGAGGTGGTTGTTATTTTTTGTGCTCAGTGTTTAAGATTAGAGGTGGTTGTTATTTTTTGTGTTCAGTGTTTAAGATTAGAGTTGGTTGTTATTTTTTGCGTTCAGTGTTTAAGATTAGAGGTGGTTGTTATTTTTTGTGTTCAGTGTTTAAGATTAGAGGTGGTTGTTATTTTTTGTGTTCAGTGTTTAAGATTAGAGGTGGTTGTTATTTTTTGCGCTCAGTATTTAAGATTAGAGGTGGTTATTTTTAGCATTCAGTGTTTAAGATTAGAGGTGGTTGTTATTTTTTGCGTTCAGTGTTTAAGATTAGAGGTGGTTGTTATTTTTTGCACTCAGTGTTTAAGATTAGAGGTGGTTATTTTTTGCATTCAGTGTTTAAGATTAGAGGTGGTTATTTTTTGTGTTCAGTGTTTAAGATTAGAGGTTGTTATTTTTTGCATTCAGTGTTTAAGATTAGAGGTGGTTGTTATTTTTTGCATTCAGTGTTTAAGATTAGAGGTGGTTGTTATTTTTTGCACTCAGTGTTTAAGATTAGAGGTGGTTATTTTTTGCATTCAGTGTTTAAGATTAGAGGTGGTTATTTTTTGCATTCAGTGTTTAAGATTAGAGGTGGTTGTTATTTTTTGTGTTCAGTGTTTAAGATTAGAGGTGGTTGTTATTTTTTGTGTTCAGTGTTTAAAATTAGAGGTGGTTGTTATTTTTTGTGCTCAGTGTTTAAGATTAGAGGTGGTTGTTATTTTTTGCATTCAGTGTTTAAGATTAGAGGTGGTTGTTATTTTTTGCATTCAGTATTTAAGATTAGAGGTGGTTGTTATTTTTTGTGTTCAGTGTTTAAGATTAGAGGTGGTTGTTATTTTTTGTGCTCAGTGTTTAAGATTAGAGGTGGTTGTTATTTTTTGCATTCAGTGTTTAAGATTAAAGGTGGTTGTTATTTTTTGCATTCAGTGCTTAAGATTAGAGGTGGTTGTTATTTTTTGCATTCAGTGTTTAAGATTAGAGGTGGTTGTTATTTTTTGTGTTCAGTGTTTAAGATTAGAGGTGGTTGTTATTTTTTGCATTCAGTGTTTAAGATTAGAGGTGGTTGTTATTTTTTGTGTTCAGTGTTTAAGATTAGAGGTGGTTGTTATTTTTTGTGTTCAGTGTATAAGATTAGAGGTGGTTGTTATTTTTTGTGTTCAGTGTATAAGATTAGAGGTGGTTGTTATTTTTTGTGTTCAGTGTTTAAGATTAGAGGTTGTTGTTATTTTTTGTGTTCCAGTGTTTAAGATTAGAGGTGGTTGTTATTTTTTGTGTTCAATGTTTAAGATTAGAGGTGGTTGTTATTTTTTGTTTTCAGTGTATAAGATTAGAGGTGGTTGTTATTTTTTGTGTTCAGTGTTTATGATTAGAGGTGGTTGTTATTTTTTGTGTTCAGTGTTTAAGATTAGAGGTGGTTGTTATTTTTTGTGTTCAGTGTTTAAGATTAGAGGTGATTGTTATTTTTTGTGTTCAGTGTTTAAGATTAGAGGTGGTTGTTATTTTTTGTGTTCCAGTGTTTAAGATTAGAGGTGGTTGTTATTTTTTGTGTTCAGTGTTTAAGATTAGAGGTGGTTGTTATTTTTTGCGCTCAGTGTTTAAGATTAGAGGTTGTTGTTATTTTTTGCATTCAGTGTTTAAGATTAGAGGTGGTTGTTATTTTTTGCGTTCAGTGTTTAAGATTAGAGGTGGTTGTTATTTTTTGTGTTCAGTGTTTAAGATTAGAGGTGGTTGTTATTTTTTGCATTCAGTGTTTAAGATTAGAGGTGGTTGTTATTTTTTGTGTTCAGTGTTTAAGATTAGAGGTTGTTGTTATTTTTTGCATTCAGTGTTTAAGATTAGAGGTGGTTGTTATTTTTTGTGTTCAGTGTTTAAGATTAGAGGTGGTTGTTATTTTTTGTGCTCAGTGTTTAAGATTAGAGGTGGTTGTTATTTTTTGCATTCAGTGTTTAAGATTAGAGGTGGTTGTTATTTTTTGTGTTCAGTGTTTAAGATTAGAGGTGGTTGTTATTTTTTGTGGTCAGTGTTTAAGATTAGAGGTGGTTGTTATTTTTTGTGCTCAGTGTTTAAGATTAGAGGTGGTTGTTATTTTTTGTGTTCAGTGTTTAAGATTAGAGGTGGTTGTTATTCTTTGTATTCAGTGTTTAAGATTAGAGGTGGTTGTTATTTTTTGTGTTCAGTGTTTAAGATTAGAGGTGGTTGTTATTTTTTGTGTTCAGTGTTTAAGATTAGAGGTGATTGTTATTTTTTGCACTCAGTATTTAAGATTAGAGGTGGTTATTTTTTGCATTCAGTGTTTAAGATTAGAGGTGGTTGTTATTTTTTGCATTCAGTGTTTAAGATTAGAGGTGGTTGTTATTTTTTGCACTCAATGTTTAAGATTAGAGGTGGTTATTTTTTGCATTCAGTGTTTAAGATTAGAGGTGGTTATTTTTTGTGTTCAGTGTTTAAGATTAGAGGTGGTTGTTATTTTTTGTGTTCAGTGTTTAAGATTAGAGGTTGTTATTTTTTGCATTCAGTGTTTAAGATTAGAGGTGGTTGTTATTTTTTGCACTCAGTGTTTAAGATTAGAGGTGGTCATTTTTTGCATTCAGTGTCTAAGATTAGAGGTGGTTATTTTTTGTGTTCAGTGTTTAAGATTAGAGGTGGTTGTTATTTTTTGTGTTCAGTGTTTAAGATTAGAGGTTGTTGTTATTTTTTGTGCTCAGTGTTTAAGATTAGAGGTGGTTGTTATTTTTTGCATTCAGTGTTTAAGATTAGAGGTGGTTGTTATATTTTGCGTTCAGTGTTTAAGATTAGAGGTAGTTGTTATTTTTTGCATTCAGTGTTTAAGATTAGAGGTGGTTGTTATTTTTTGTGTTCAGTGTTTAAGATTAGAGGTGGTTGTTATTTTTTGCATTCAGTGTTTAAGATTAGAGGTGGTTGTTATTTTTTGTGTTCAGTGTTTAAGATTAGAGGTGGTTGTTATTTTTTGTGTTCAGTGTATAAGATTAGAGGTGGTTGTCATTTTTTGTGTTCAGTGTTTAAGATTAGAAGTGGTTGTTATTTTTTGTGTTCAATGTTTAAGATTAGAGGTGGTTGTTATTTTTTGTGTTCAGTGTTTAAGATTAGAGGTGGTTGTTATTTTTTGCATTCAGTGTTTAAGATTAGAGGTGATTGTTATTTTTTGTGTTCAGTGTTTAACATTAGAGGTGGTTGTTATTTTTTGCATTCAGTGTTTAAGATTAGAGGTGGTTGTTATTTTTTGTGTTCAGTGTTTAAGATTAGAGGGGGTTGTTATTTTTTGCATTCAGTGTTTAAGATTAGAGGTGGTTGTTATTTTTTGTGTTCAGTGTTTAAGATTAGAGGTGGTTGTTATTTTTTGTGTTCAGTGTATAAGATTAGAGGTGGTTGTTATTTTTTGTGTTCAGTGTTTAAGATTAGAAGTGGTTGTTATTTTTTGTGTTCAGTGTTTAAGATTAGAGGTGGTTGTTATTTTTTGTGTTCAGTGTTTAAGATTAGAGGTGGTTGTTATTTTTTGTGTTCCAGTGTTTAAGATTAGAGGTGGTTGTTATTTTTTGTGTTCAGTGTTTAAGATTAGAGGTTGTTGTTATTTTTTGCGTTCAGTGTTTAAGATTAGAGGTTGTTGTTATTTTTTGTGCTCAGTGTTTAAGATTAGAGGTGGTTGTTATTTTTTGCATTCAGTGTTTAAGATTAGAGGTGGTTGTTATTTTTTGTGTTCAGTGTTTAAGATTAGAGGTGATTGTTATTTTTTGCACTCAGTATTTAAGATTAGAGGTGGTTATTTTTTGCATTCAGTGTTTAAGATTAGAGGTGGTTGTTATTTTTTGCATTCAGTGTTTAAGATTAGAGGTGGTTGTTATTTTTTGCACTCAGTGTTTAAGATTAGAGGTGGTTATTTTTTGCATTCAGTGTTTAAGATTAGAGGTGGTTATTTTTTGTGTTCAGTGTTTAAGATTAGAGGTGGTTGTTATTTTTTGTGTTCAGTGTTTAAGATTAGAGGTTGTTATTTTTTGCATTCAGTGTTTAAGATTAGAGGTGGTTGTTATTTTTTGCACTCAGTGTTTAAGATTAGAGGTGGTCATTTTTTGCGTTCAGTGTCTAAGATTAGAGGTGGTTATTTTTTGTGTTCAGTGTTTAAGATTAGAGGTGGTTGTTATTTGTTGTGTTCAGTGTTTAAGATTAGAGGTTGTTGTTATTTTTTGTGCTCAGTGTTTAAGATTAGAGGTGGTTGTTATTTTTTGCATTCAGTGTTTAAGATTAAAGGTGGTTGTTATATTTTGCGTTCAGTGTTTAAGATTAGAGGTGGTTGTTATTTTTTGCATTCAGTGTTTAAGATTAGAGGTGGTTGTTATTTTTTGTGTTCAGTGTTTAAGATTAGAGGTGGTTGTTATTTTTTGCATTCAGTGTTTAAGATTAGAGGTGGTTGTTATTTTTTGTGTTCAGTGTTTAAGATTAGAGGTGGTTGTTATTTTTTGTGTTCAGTGTATAAGATTAGAGGTGGTTGTTATTTTTTGTGTTCAGTGTATAAGATTAGAGGTGGTTGTTATTTTTTGTGTTCAGTGTTTAAGATTAGAGGTGGTTGTTATTTTTTGTGTTCAGTGTTTAAGATTAGAGGTTGTTGTTATTTTTTGCATTCAGTGTTTAAGATTAGAGGTGGTTGTTATTTTTTGTGCTCAGTGTTTAAGATTAGAGGTGGTTGTTATTTTTTGCATTCAGTGTTTAAGATTAGAGGTGGTTGTTATTTTTTGTGTTCAGTGTTTAAGATTAGAGGTGATTGTTATTTTTTGCACTCAGTATTTAAGATTAGAGGTGGTTATTTTTTGCATTCAGTGTTTAAGATTAGAGGTGGTTGTTATTTTTTGCATTCAGTGTTTAAGATTAGAGGTGGTTGTTATTTTTTGCACTCAGTGTTTAAGATTAGAGGTGGTTATTTTTTGCATTCAGTGTTTAAGATTAGAGGTGGTTATTTTTTGTGTTCAGTGTTTAAGATTAGAGGTGGTTGTTATTTTTTGTGTTCAGTGTTTAAGATTAGAGGTTGTTATTTTTTGCATTCAGTGTTTAAGATTAGAGGTGGTTGTTATTTTTTGCACTCAGTGTTTAAGATTAGAGGTGGTCATTTTTTGCGTTCAGTGTTTAAGATTAGAGGTGGTTATTTTTTGTGTTCAGTGTTTAAGATTAGAGGTGGTTGTTATTTGTTGTGTTCAGTGTTTAAGATTAGAGGTTGTTGTTATTTTTTGTGCTCAGTGTTTAAGATTAGAGGTGGTTGTTATTTTTTGCATTCAGTGTTTAAGATTAAAGGTGGTTGTTATATTTTGCGTTCAGTGTTTAAGATTAGAGGTGGTTGTTATTTTTTGCATTCAGTGTTTAAGATTAGAGGTGGTTGTTATTTTTTGTGTTCAGTGTTTAAGATTAGAGGTGGTTGTTATTTTTTGCATTCAGTGTTTAAGATTAGAGGTGGTTGTTATTTTTTGTGTTCAGTGTTTAAGATTAGAGGTGGTTGTTATTTTTTGTGTTCAGTGTATAAGATTAGAGGTGGTTGTTATTTTTTGTGTTCAGTGTATAAGATTAGAGGTGGTTGTTATTTTTTGTGTTCAGTGTTTAAGATTAGAGGTTGTTGTTATTTTTTGTGTTCCAGTGTTTAAGATTAGAGGTGGTTGTTATTTTTTGTGTTCAGTGTTTAAGATTAGAGGTGGTTGTTATTTTTTGTGTTCAGTGTATAAGATTAGAGGTGGTTGTTATTTTTTGTGTTCAGTGTTTATGATTAGAGGTGGTTGTTATTTTTTGTGTTCAGTGTTTAAGATTAGAGGTGGTTGTTATTTTTTGTGTTCAGTGTTTAAGATTAGAGGTGATTGTTATTTTTTGTGTTCAGTGTTTAAGATTAGAGGTGGTTGTTATTTTTTGTGTTCAGTGTATAAGATTAGAGGTGGTTGTTATTTTTTGTGTTCAGTGTTTATGATTAGAGGTGGTTGTTATTTTTTGTGTTCAGTGTTTAAGATTAGAGGTGGTTGTTATTTTTTGTGTTCAGTGTTTAAGATTAAAGGTGATTGTTATTTTTTGTGTTCAGTGTTTAAGATTAGAGGTGGTTGTTATTTTTTGTGTTCCAGTGTTTAAGATTAGAGGTGGTTGTTATTTTTTGTGTTCAGTGTTTAAGATTAGAGGTGGTTGTTATTTTTTGCGCTCAGTGTTTAAGATTAGAGATGATTGTTATTTTTTGCGTTCAGTGTTTAAGATTAGAGGTTGTTGTTATTTTTTGTGTTCAGTGTTTAAGATTAGAGGTTGTTGTTATTTTTTGTGTTCAGTGTTTAAGATTAGAGGTGGTTGTTATTTTTTGCGTTCAGTGTTTAAGATTAGAGGTTGTTGTTATTTTTTGTGTTCAGTGTTTAAGATTAGAGGTTGTTGTTATTTTTTGCATTCAGTGTTTAAGATTAGAGGTGGTTGTTATTTTTTGCGTTCAGTGTTTAAGATTAGAGGTGGTTGTTATTTTTTGTGTTCAATGTTTAAGATTAGAGGTGGTTGTTATTTTTTGCATTCAGTGTTTAAGAATAGAGGTGGTTGTTATTTTTTGCATTCAGTGTTTAAGATTAGAGGTTGTTGTTATTTTTTGCATTCAGTGTTTAAGATTAGAGGTTGTTGTTATTTTTTGCGTTCAGTGTTTAAGATTAGAGGTGGTTGTTATTTTTTGTGTTCAGTGTTTAAGATTAGAGGTTGTTGTTATTTTTTGCATTCAGTGTTTAAGATTAGAGGTGGTTGTTATTTTTTGCATTCAGTATTTAAGATTAGAGGTGGTTGTTATTTTTTGTGTTCAGTGTTTAAGATTAGAGGTGGTTGTTATTTTTTGTGTTCAGTGTTTAAGATTAGAGGTTGTTGTTATTTTTTGCATTCAGTGTTTAAGATTAGAGGTGGTTGTTATTTTGTGTGTTCAGTGTTTAAGATTAGAGATGGTTGTTATTTTTTGTGTTCAGTGTTTAAGATTAGAGGTGGTTGTTATTTTTTGTGTTCAGTGTATAAGATTAGAGGTGGTTGTTATTTTTTGTGTTCAGTGTATAAGATTAGAGGTGGTTGTTATTTTTTGTGTTCAGTGTTTAAGATTAGAGGTTGTTGTTATTTTTTGCATTCAGTGTTTAAGATTAGAGGTGGTTGTTATTTTTTGCGTTCAGTATTTAAGATTAGAGGTGGTTGTTATTTTTTGTGTTCAGTGTTTAAGATTAGAGGTGGTTGTTATTTTTTGTGTTCAGTGTTTAAGATTAGAGGTGGTTGTTATTTTTTGTGTTCAGTGTTTAAGATTAGAGGTTGTTGTTATTTTTTGTGTTCAGTGTTTAAGATTAGAGGTGGTTGTTATTTTTTGTGGTCAGTGTTTAAGATTAGAGGTGGTTGTTATTATTTGTGCTCAGTGTTTAAGATTAGAGGTGGTTGTTATTTTTTGTGTTCAGTGTTTAAGATTAGAGGTGGTTGTTATTTTTTGCATTCAGTGTTTAAGATTAGAGGTGGTTGTTATTTTTTGTGTTCAGTGTTTAAGATTAGAGGTGGTTGTTATTTTTTGTGCTCAGTATTTAAGATTAGAGGTGGTTATTTTTTGCATTCGGTGTTTAAGATTAGAGGTGGTTGTTATTTTTTGCGTTCAGTGTTTAAGATTAGAGGTGGTTGTTATTTTTTGCGCTCAGTGTTTAAGATTAGAGGTGGTTATTTTTTGCATTCAGTGTTTAAGATTAGAGGTGGTTGTTTTTTGTGTTCAGTGTTTAAGATTAGAGGTGGTTGTTATTTTTTGTGTTCAGTGTTTAAGATTAGAGGTTGTTATTTTTTGCTTTCAGTGTTTAAGATTAGAGGTGGTTGTTATTTTTAGCGCTCAGTGTTTAAGATTAGAGGTGGTTATTTTTTTGCGTTCAGTGTTTAAGATTAGAGGTGGTTATTTTTTGTGTTCTGTGTTTAAGATTAGAGGTTGTTGTTATTTTTTGCATTCAGTGTTTAAGATTAGAGGTGGTTGTTATTTTTTGCATTCAGTATTTAAGATTAGAGGTGGTTGTTATTTTTTGTGTTCAGTGATTAAGATTAGAGGTGGTTGTTATTTTTTGTGTTCAGTGTTTAAGATTAGAGGTTGTTGTTATTTTTTGTGCTCAGTGTTTAAGATTAGAGGTGGTTGTTATTTTTTGTGTTCAGTGTTTAAGATTAGAGGTTGTTGTTATTTTTTGTGCTCAGTGTTTAAGATTAGAGGTGGTTGTTATTTTTTGTGTTCAGTGTTTAAGATTAGAGGTGGTTGTTATTTTTTGTGTTCAGTGTTTAAGATTAGAGGTGGTTGTTATTTTTTGTGCTCAGTGTTTAAGATTAGAGGTGGTTGTTATTTTTTGTGTTCAGTGTTTAAGATTAGAGGTGGTTGTTATTTTTTGTGCTCAGTGTTTAAGATTAGAGGTGGTTGTTATTTTTTGTGCTCAGTGTTTAAGATTAGAGGTGGTTGTTATTTTTTGTGTTCAGTGTTTAAGATTAGAGGTGGTTGTTATTTTTTGCATTCAGTGTTTAAGATTAGAGGTGGTTGTTATTTTTTGCATTCAGTGTTTAAGATTAGAGGTGGTTGTTATTTTTTGCGTTCAGTGTTTAAGATTAGAGGTGGTTGTTATTTTTTGCATTCAGTGTTTAAGATTAGAGGTGGTTGTTATTTTTTGTGTTCAGTGTTTAAGATTAGAGGTGGTTGTTATTTTTTGTGTTCAGTGTTTAAGATTAGAGGTGGTTGTTATTTTTTGTGCTCAGTGTTTAAGATTAGAGGTGGTTGTTATTTTTTGTGCTCAGTGTTTAAGATTAGAGGTGGTTGTTATTTTTTGTGTTCAGTGTTTAAGATTAGAGGTGGTTGTTATTTTTTGCGTTCAGTGTTTAAGATTAGAGGTGGTTGTTATTTTTTGCATTCAGTGTTTAAGATTAGAGGTGGTTGTTATTTTTTGTGTTCAGTGTTTAAGATTAGAGGTGGTTGTTATTTTTTGTGTTCAGTGTTTAAGATTAGAGGTGGTTGTTATTTTTTGTGTTCAGTGTTTAAGATTAGAGGTGGTTGTTATTTTTTGCATTCAGTGTTTAAGATTAGAGGTGGTTGTTATTTTTTGCATTCAGTATTTAAGATTAGAGGTGGTTGTTATTTTTTGTGTTCAGTGATTAAGATTAGAGGTGGTTGTTATTTTTTGTGTTCAGTGTTTAAGATTAGAGGTTGTTGTTATTTTTTGTGCTCAGTGTTTAAGATTAGAGGTGGTTGTTATTTTTTGTGTTCAGTGTTTAAGATTAGAGGTTGTTGTTATTTTTTGTGCTCAGTGTTTAAGATTAGAGGTGGTTGTTATTTTTTGTGTTCAGTGTTTAAGATTAGAGGTGGTTGTTATTTTTTGTGTTCAGTGTTTAAGATTAGAGGTGGTTGTTATTTTTTGTGCTCAGTGTTTAAGATTAGAGGTGGTTGTTATTTTTTGTGTTCAGTGTTTAAGATTAGAGGTGGTTGTTATTTTTTGTGTTCAGTGTTTAAGATTAAAGGTGATTGTTATTTTTTGTGTTCAGTGTTTAAGATTAGAGGTGGTTGTTATTTTTTGTGTTCCAGTGTTTAAGATTAGAGGTGGTTGTTATTTTTTGTGTTCAGTGTTTAAGATTAGAGGTGGTTGTTATTTTTTGCGCTCAGTGTTTAAGATTAGAGATGATTGTTATTTTTTGCGTTCAGTGTTTAAGATTAGAGGTTGTTGTTATTTTTTGTGTTCAGTGTTTAAGATTAGAGGTTGTTGTTATTTTTTGTGTTCAGTGTTTAAGATTAGAGGTGGTTGTTATTTTTTGCGTTCAGTGTTTAAGATTAGAGGTTGTTGTTATTTTTTGTGTTCAGTGTTTAAGATTAGAGGTTGTTGTTATTTTTTGCATTCAGTGTTTAAGATTAGAGGTGGTTGTTATTTTTTGCGTTCAGTGTTTAAGATTAGAGGTGGTTGTTATTTTTTGTGTTCAATGTTTAAGATTAGAGGTGGTTGTTATTTTTTGCATTCAGTGTTTAAGAATAGAGGTGGTTGTTATTTTTTGCATTCAGTGTTTAAGATTAGAGGTTGTTGTTATTTTTTGCATTCAGTGTTTAAGATTAGAGGTTGTTGTTATTTTTTGCGTTCAGTGTTTAAGATTAGAGGTGGTTGTTATTTTTTGTGTTCAGTGTTTAAGATTAGAGGTTGTTGTTATTTTTTGCATTCAGTGTTTAAGATTAGAGGTGGTTGTTATTTTTTGCATTCAGTATTTAAGATTAGAGGTGGTTGTTATTTTTTGTGTTCAGTGTTTAAGATTAGAGGTGGTTGTTATTTTTTGTGTTCAGTGTTTAAGATTAGAGGTTGTTGTTATTTTTTGCATTCAGTGTTTAAGATTAGAGGTGGTTGTTATTTTGTGTGTTCAGTGTTTAAGATTAGAGATGGTTGTTATTTTTTGTGTTCAGTGTTTAAGATTAGAGGTGGTTGTTATTTTTTGTGTTCAGTGTATAAGATTAGAGGTGGTTGTTATTTTTTGTGTTCAGTGTATAAGATTAGAGGTGGTTGTTATTTTTTGTGTTCAGTGTTTAAGATTAGAGGTTGTTGTTATTTTTTGCATTCAGTGTTTAAGATTAGAGGTGGTTGTTATTTTTTGCGTTCAGTATTTAAGATTAGAGGTGGTTGTTATTTTTTGTGTTCAGTGTTTAAGATTAGAGGTGGTTGTTATTTTTTGTGTTCAGTGTTTAAGATTAGAGGTGGTTGTTATTTTTTGTGTTCAGTGTTTAAGATTAGAGGTTGTTGTTATTTTTTGTGTTCAGTGTTTAAGATTAGAGGTGGTTGTTATTTTTTGTGGTCAGTGTTTAAGATTAGAGGTGGTTGTTATTATTTGTGCTCAGTGTTTAAGATTAGAGGTGGTTGTTATTTTTTGTGTTCAGTGTTTAAGATTAGAGGTGGTTGTTATTTTTTGCATTCAGTGTTTAAGATTAGAGGTGGTTGTTATTTTTTGTGTTCAGTGTTTAAGATTAGAGGTGGTTGTTATTTTTTGTGCTCAGTATTTAAGATTAGAGGTGGTTATTTTTTGCATTCGGTGTTTAAGATTAGAGGTGGTTGTTATTTTTTGCGTTCAGTGTTTAAGATTAGAGGTGGTTGTTATTTTTTGCGCTCAGTGTTTAAGATTAGAGGTGGTTATTTTTTGCATTCAGTGTTTAAGATTAGAGGTGGTTGTTTTTTGTGTTCAGTGTTTAAGATTAGAGGTGGTTGTTATTTTTTGTGTTCAGTGTTTAAGATTAGAGGTTGTTATTTTTTGCTTTCAGTGTTTAAGATTAGAGGTGGTTGTTATTTTTAGCGCTCAGTGTTTAAGATTAGAGGTGGTTATTTTTTTGCGTTCAGTGTTTAAGATTAGAGGTGGTTATTTTTTGTGTTCTGTGTTTAAGATTAGAGGTGGTTGTTATTTTTTACGCTCAGTGTTTAAGATTAGAGGTGGTTATTTTTTGTGTTCAGTGTTTAAGATTAGAGGTGGTTGTTATTTTTTGTGCTCAAGTGTTTAAGATTAGAGGTTGTTGTTATTTTTTGTGCTCAGTGTTTAAGATTAGAGGTGGTTGTTATTTTTTGCATTCAGTGTTTAAGATTAAAGGTGGTTGTTATTTTTTGCATTCAGTGTTTAAGATTAGAGGTGGTTGTTATTTTTTGCATTCAGTGTTTAAGATTAGAGGTGGTTGTTATTTTTTGTGTTCAGTGTTTAAGATTAGAGGTGGTTGTTATTTTTTGCATTCAGTGTTTAAGATTAGAGGTGGTTATTTTTTGTGTTCAGTGTTTAAGATTAGAGGTGGTTGTTATTTTTTGTGTTCAGTGTTTAAGATTAGAGGTTGTTATTTTTTGCATTCAGTGTTTAAGATTAGAGGTGGTTGTTATTTTTTGCACTCAGTGTTTAAGATTAGAGGTGGTCATTTTTTGCGTTCAGTGTCTAAGATTAGAGGTGGTTATTTTTTGTGTTCAGTGTTTAAGATTAGAGGTGGTTGTTATTTTTTGTGTTCAGTGTTTAAGATTAGAGGTTGTTGTTATTTTTTGTGCTCAGTGTTTAAGATTAGAGGTGGTTGTTATTTTTTGTGTTCAGTGTTTAAGATTAAAGATGGTTGTTATATTTTGTGCTCAGTGTTTAAGATTAGAGGTGGTTGTTATTTTTTGCATTCAGTGTTTAAGATTAGAGGTGGTTGTTATTTTGTGTGTTCAGTGTATAAGATTAGAGGTGGTTATTTTTTGTGTTCAGTGTTTAAGATTAGAGGTGGTTGTTATTTTTTGCATTCAGTGTTTAAGATTAGAGGTGGTTGTTATTTTTTGTGTTCAGTGTTTAAGATTAGAGGTGGTTGTTATTTTTTGTGTTCAGTGTATAAGATTAGAGGTGGTTGTTATTTTTTGTGTTCAGTGTATAAGATTAGAGGTGGTTGTTATTTTTTGTGTTCAGTGTTTAAGATTAGAGGTTGTTGTTATTTTTTGTGTTCCAGTGTCTAAGATTAGAGGTGGTTGTTATTTTTTGTGTTCAGTGTTTAAGATTAGAGGTGGTTGTTATTTTTTGTGTTCAGTGTATAAGATTAGAGGTGGTTGTTATTTTTTGTGTTCAGTGTTTATGATTAGAGGTGGTTGTTATTTTTTGTGTTCAGTGTTTAAGATTAGAGGTGGTTGTTATTTTTTGTGTTCAGTGTTTAAGATTAGAGGTGATTGTTATTTTTTGTGTTCAGTCTTTAAGATTAGAGGTGGTTGTTATTTTTTGTGTTCCAGTGTTTAAGATTAGAGGTGGTTGTTATTTTTTGTGTTCAGTGTTTAAGATTAGAGGTGGTTGTTATTTTTTGTGCTCAGTGTTTAAGATTAGAGATGATTGTTATTTTTTGCGTTCAGTGTTTAAGATTAGAGGTTGTTGTTATTTTTTGTGTTCAGTGTTTAAGATTAGAGGTTGTTGTTATTTTTTGTGTTCAGTGTTTAAGATTAGAGGTGGTTGTTATTTTTTGCGTTCAGTGTTTAAGATTAGAGGTTGTTGTTATTTTTTGTGTTCAGTGTTTAAGATTAGAGGTTGTTGTTATTTTTTGCATTCAGTGTTTAAGATTAGAGGTGGTTGTTATTTTTTGCGTTCAGTGTTTAAGATTAGAGGTGGTTGTTATTTTTTGTGTTCAATGTTTAAGATTAGAGGTTGTTGTTATTTTTTGTGCTCAGTGTTTAAGATTAGAGGTGGTTGTTATTTTTTGCATTCAGTGTTTAAGATTAAAGGTGGTTGTTATATTTTGCGTTCAGTGTTTAAGATTAGAGGTGGTTGTTATTTTTTGCATTCAGTGTTTAAGATTAGAGGTGGTTGTTATTTTTTGTGTTCAGTGTTTAAGATTAGAGGTGGTTGTTATTTTTTGCATTCAGTGTTTAAGATTAGAGGTGGTTGTTATTTTTTGTGCTCAGTGTTTAAGATTAGAGGTGGTTGTTATTTTTTGTGTTCAGTGTATAAGATTAGAGGTGGTTGTTATTTTTTGTGTTCAGTGTATAAGATTAGAGGTGGTTGTTATTTTTTGTGTTCAGTGTTTAAGATTAGAGGTGGTTGTTATTTTTTGTGTTCAGTGTTTAAGATTAGAGGTTGTTGTTATTTTTTGCATTCAGTGTTTAAGATTAGAGGTGGTTGTTATTTTTTGTGCTCAGTGTTTAAGATTAGAGGTGGTTGTTATTTTTTGCATTCAGTGTTTAAGATTAGAGGTGGTTGTTATTTTTTGTGTTCAGTGTTTAAGATTAGAGGTGATTGTTATTTTTTGCACTCAGTATTTAAGATTAGAGGTGGTTATTTTTTGCATTCAGTGTTTAAGATTAGAGGTGGTTGTTATTTTTTGCATTCAGTGTTTAAGATTAGAGGTGGTTGTTATTTTTTGCACTCAGTGTTTAAGATTAGAGGTGGTTATTTTTTGCATTCAGTGTTTAAGATTAGAGGTGGTTATTTTTTGTGTTCAGTGTTTAAGATTAGAGGTGGTTGTTATTTTTTGTGTTCAGTGTTTAAGATTAGAGGTTGTTATTTTTTGCATTCAGTGTTTAAGATTAGAGGTGGTTGTTATTTTTTGCACTCAGTGTTTAAGATTAGAGGTGGTCATTTTTTGCGTTCAGTGTCTAAGATTAGAGGTGGTTATTTTTTGTGTTCAGTGTTTAAGATTAGAGGTGGTTGTTATTTGTTGTGTTCAGTGTTTAAGATTAGAGGTTGTTGTTATTTTTTGTGCTCAGTGTTTAAGATTAGAGGTGGTTGTTATTTTTTGCATTCAGTGTTTAAGATTAAAGGTGGTTGTTATATTTTGCGTTCAGTGTTTAAGATTAGAGGTGGTTGTTATTTTTTGCATTCAGTGTTTAAGATTAGAGGTGGTTGTTATTTTTTGTGTTCAGTGTTTAAGATTAGAGGTGGTTGTTATTTTTTGCATTCAGTGTTTAAGATTAGAGGTGGTTGTTATTTTTTGTGTTCAGTGTTTAAGATTAGAGGTGGTTGTTATTTTTTGTGTTCAGTGTATAAGATTAGAGGTGGTTGTTATTTTTTGTGTTCAGTGTATAAGATTAGAGGTGGTTGTTATTTTTTGTGTTCAGTGTTTAAGATTAGAGGTTGTTGTTATTTTTTGTGTTCCAGTGTTTAAGATTAGAGGTGGTTGTTATTTTTTGTGTTCAGTGTTTAAGATTAGAGGTGGTTGTTATTTTTTGTGTTCAGTGTATAAGATTAGAGGTGGTTGTTATTTTTTGTGTTCAGTGTTTATGATTAGAGGTGGTTGTTATTTTTTGTGTTCAGTGTTTAAGATTAGAGGTGGTTGTTATTTTTTGTGTTCAGTGTTTAAGATTAGAGGTGATTGTTATTTTTTGTGTTCAGTGTTTAAGATTAGAGGTGGTTGTTATTTTTTGTGTTCAGTGTATAAGATTAGAGGTGGTTGTTATTTTTTGTGTTCAGTGTTTATGATTAGAGGTGGTTGTTATTTTTTGTGTTCAGTGTTTAAGATTAGAGGTGGTTGTTATTTTTTGTGTTCAGTGTTTAAGATTAAAGGTGATTGTTATTTTTTGTGTTCAGTGTTTAAGATTAGAGGTGGTTGTTATTTTTTGTGTTCCAGTGTTTAAGATTAGAGGTGGTTGTTATTTTTTGTGTTCAGTGTTTAAGATTAGAGGTGGTTGTTATTTTTTGCGCTCAGTGTTTAAGATTAGAGATGATTGTTATTTTTTGCGTTCAGTGTTTAAGATTAGAGGTTGTTGTTATTTTTTGTGTTCAGTGTTTAAGATTAGAGGTTGTTGTTATTTTTTGTGTTCAGTGTTTAAGATTAGAGGTGGTTGTTATTTTTTGCGTTCAGTGTTTAAGATTAGAGGTTGTTGTTATTTTTTGTGTTCAGTGTTTAAGATTAGAGGTTGTTGTTATTTTTTGCATTCAGTGTTTAAGATTAGAGGTGGTTGTTATTTTTTGCGTTCAGTGTTTAAGATTAGAGGTGGTTGTTATTTTTTGTGTTCAATGTTTAAGATTAGAGGTGGTTGTTATTTTTTGCATTCAGTGTTTAAGAATAGAGGTGGTTGTTATTTTTTGCATTCAGTGTTTAAGATTAGAGGTTGTTGTTATTTTTTGCATTCAGTGTTTAAGATTAGAGGTTGTTGTTATTTTTTGCGTTCAGTGTTTAAGATTAGAGGTGGTTGTTATTTTTTGTGTTCAGTGTTTAAGATTAGAGGTTGTTGTTATTTTTTGCATTCAGTGTTTAAGATTAGAGGTGGTTGTTATTTTTTGCATTCAGTATTTAAGATTAGAGGTGGTTGTTATTTTTTGTGTTCAGTGTTTAAGATTAGAGGTGGTTGTTATTTTTTGTGTTCAGTGTTTAAGATTAGAGGTTGTTGTTATTTTTTGCATTCAGTGTTTAAGATTAGAGGTGGTTGTTATTTTGTGTGTTCAGTGTTTAAGATTAGAGATGGTTGTTATTTTTTGTGTTCAGTGTTTAAGATTAGAGGTGGTTGTTATTTTTTGTGTTCAGTGTATAAGATTAGAGGTGGTTGTTATTTTTTGTGTTCAGTGTATAAGATTAGAGGTGGTTGTTATTTTTTGTGTTCAGTGTTTAAGATTAGAGGTTGTTGTTATTTTTTGCATTCAGTGTTTAAGATTAGAGGTGGTTGTTATTTTTTGCGTTCAGTATTTAAGATTAGAGGTGGTTGTTATTTTTTGTGTTCAGTGTTTAAGATTAGAGGTGGTTGTTATTTTTTGTGTTCAGTGTTTAAGATTAGAGGTGGTTGTTATTTTTTGTGTTCAGTGTTTAAGATTAGAGGTTGTTGTTATTTTTTGTGTTCAGTGTTTAAGATTAGAGGTGGTTGTTATTTTTTGTGGTCAGTGTTTAAGATTAGAGGTGGTTGTTATTATTTGTGCTCAGTGTTTAAGATTAGAGGTGGTTGTTATTTTTTGTGTTCAGTGTTTAAGATTAGAGGTGGTTGTTATTTTTTGCATTCAGTGTTTAAGATTAGAGGTGGTTGTTATTTTTTGTGTTCAGTGTTTAAGATTAGAGGTGGTTGTTATTTTTTGTGCTCAGTATTTAAGATTAGAGGTGGTTATTTTTTGCATTCGGTGTTTAAGATTAGAGGTGGTTGTTATTTTTTGCGTTCAGTGTTTAAGATTAGAGGTGGTTGTTATTTTTTGCGCTCAGTGTTTAAGATTAGAGGTGGTTATTTTTTGCATTCAGTGTTTAAGATTAGAGGTGGTTGTTTTTTGTGTTCAGTGTTTAAGATTAGAGGTGGTTGTTATTTTTTGTGTTCAGTGTTTAAGATTAGAGGTTGTTATTTTTTGCTTTCAGTGTTTAAGATTAGAGGTGGTTGTTATTTTTAGCGCTCAGTGTTTAAGATTAGAGGTGGTTATTTTTTTGCGTTCAGTGTTTAAGATTAGAGGTGGTTATTTTTTGTGTTCTGTGTTTAAGATTAGAGGTGGTTGTTATTTTTTACGCTCAGTGTTTAAGATTAGAGGTGGTTATTTTTTGTGTTCAGTGTTTAAGATTAGAGGTGGTTGTTATTTTTTGTGCTCAAGTGTTTAAGATTAGAGGTTGTTGTTATTTTTTGTGCTCAGTGTTTAAGATTAGAGG
Source organism: Bathymodiolus brooksi (assembly GCA_963680875.1). Classification (NCBI taxonomy): domain Eukaryota; kingdom Metazoa; phylum Mollusca; class Bivalvia; order Mytilida; family Modiolidae; genus Bathymodiolus; species Bathymodiolus brooksi. The sequence goes on along the minus strand of OY804583.1, from coordinate 6,894,560 downwards.
TGGTTGTTATTTTTTGCATTCAGTGTTTAAGATTAAAGGTGGTTGTTATTTTTTGCATTCAGTGTTTAAGATTAGAGGTGGTTGTTATTTTTTGCATTCAGTGTTTAAGATTAGAGGTGGTTGTTATTTTTTGTGTTCAGTGTTTAAGATTAGAGGTGGTTGTTATTTTTTGCATTCAGTGTTTAAGATTAGAGGTGGTTATTTTTTGTGTTCAGTGTTTAAGATTAGAGGTGGTTGTTATTTTTTGTGTTCAGTGTTTAAGATTAGAGGTTGTTATTTTTTGCATTCAGTGTTTAAGATTAGAGGTGGTTGTTATTTTTTGCACTCAGTGTTTAAGATTAGAGGTGGTCATTTTTTGCGTTCAGTGTCTAAGATTAGAGGTGGTTATTTTTTGTGTTCAGTGTTTAAGATTAGAGGTGGTTGTTATTTTTTGTGTTCAGTGTTTAAGATTAGAGGTTGTTGTTATTTTTTGTGCTCAGTGTTTAAGATTAGAGGTGGTTGTTATTTTTTGTGTTCAGTGTTTAAGATTAAAGATGGTTGTTATATTTTGTGCTCAGTGTTTAAGATTAGAGGTGGTTGTTATTTTTTGCATTCAGTGTTTAAGATTAGAGGTGGTTGTTATTTTGTGTGTTCAGTGTATAAGATTAGAGGTGGTTATTTTTTGTGTTCAGTGTTTAAGATTAGAGGTGGTTGTTATTTTTTGCATTCAGTGTTTAAGATTAGAGGTGGTTGTTATTTTTTGTGTTCAGTGTTTAAGATTAGAGGTGGTTGTTATTTTTTGTGTTCAGTGTATAAGATTAGAGGTGGTTGTTATTTTTTGTGTTCAGTGTATAAGATTAGAGGTGGTTGTTATTTTTTGTGTTCAGTGTTTAAGATTAGAGGTTGTTGTTATTTTTTGTGTTCCAGTGTCTAAGATTAGAGGTGGTTGTTATTTTTTGTGTTCAGTGTTTAAGATTAGAGGTGGTTGTTATTTTTTGTGTTCAGTGTATAAGATTAGAGGTGGTTGTTATTTTTTGTGTTCAGTGTTTATGATTAGAGGTGGTTGTTATTTTTTGTGTTCAGTGTTTAAGATTAGAGGTGGTTGTTATTTTTTGTGTTCAGTGTTTAAGATTAGAGGTGATTGTTATTTTTTGTGTTCAGTCTTTAAGATTAGAGGTGGTTGTTATTTTTTGTGTTCCAGTGTTTAAGATTAGAGGTGGTTGTTATTTTTTGTGTTCAGTGTTTAAGATTAGAGGTGGTTGTTATTTTTTGTGCTCAGTGTTTAAGATTAGAGATGATTGTTATTTTTTGCGTTCAGTGTTTAAGATTAGAGGTTGTTGTTATTTTTTGTGTTCAGTGTTTAAGATTAGAGGTTGTTGTTATTTTTTGTGTTCAGTGTTTAAGATTAGAGGTGGTTGTTATTTTTTGCGTTCAGTGTTTAAGATTAGAGGTTGTTGTTATTTTTTGTGTTCAGTGTTTAAGATTAGAGGTTGTTGTTATTTTTTGCATTCAGTGTTTAAGATTAGAGGTGGTTGTTATTTTTTGCGTTCAGTGTTTAAGATTAGAGGTGGTTGTTATTTTTTGTGTTCAATGTTTAAGATTAGAGGTGGTTGTTATTTTTTGCATTCAGTGTTTAAGAATAGAGGTGGTTGTTATTTTTTGTGTTCAGTGTTTAAGATTAGAGGTTGTTGTTATTTTTTGCATTCAGTGTTTAAGATTAGAGGTTGTTGTTATTTTTTGCGTTCAGTGTTTAAGATTAGAGGTGGTTGTTATTTTTTGTGGTCAGTGTTTAAGATTAGAGGTGGTTGTTATTTTTTGCATTCAGTGTTTAAGATTAGAGGTGGTTGTTATTTTTTGCATTCAGTATTTAAGATTAGAGGTGGTTGTTATTTTTTGTGTTCAGTGTTTAAGATTAGAGGTGGTTGTTATTTTTTGTGTTCAGTGTTTAAGATTAGAGGTTGTTGTTATTTTTTGCATTCAGTGTTTAAGATTAGAGGTGGTTGTTATTTTGTGTGTTCAGTGTTTAAGATTAGAGATGGTTGTTATTTTTTGTGTTCAGTGTTTAAGATTAGAGGTGGTTGTTATTTTTTGTGTTCAGTGTATAAGATTAGAGGTGGTTGTTATTTTTTGTGTTCAGTGTTTAAGATTAGAGGTGGTTGTTATTTTTTGTGTTCAGTGTTTAAGATTAGAGGTTGTTGTTATTTTTTGCATTCAGTGTTTAAGATTAGAGGTGGTTGTTATTTTTTGCGTTCAGTATTTAAGATTAGAGGTGGTTGTTATTTTTTGTGTTCAGTGTTTAAGATTAGAGGTGGTTGTTATTTTTTGTGTTCAGTGTTTAAGATTAGAGGTTGTTGTTATTTTTTGTGTTCAGTGTTTAAGAATAGAGGTGGTTGTTATTTTTTGTGTTCAGTGTTTAAGATTAGAGGTTGTTATTTTTTGCATTCAGTGTTTAAGATTAGAGGTGGTTGTTATTTTTTGCGTTCAGTATTTAAGATTAGAGGTGGTTGTTATTTTTTGTGTTCAGTGTTTAAGATTAGAGGTGGTTGTTATTTTTTGTGTTCAGTGTTTAAGATTAGAGGTTGTTGTTATTTTTTGTGTTCAGTGTTTAAGAATAGAGGTGGTTGTTATTTTTTGTGTTCAGTGTTTAAGATTAGAGGTTGTTATTTTTTGCATTCAGTGTTTAAGATTAGAGGTGGTTGTTATTTTTTGCACTCAGTGTTTAAGATTAGAGGTGGTCATTTTTTGCATTCAGTGTCTAAGATTAGAGGTGGTTATTTTTTGTGTTCAGTGTTTAAGATTAGAGGTGGTTGTTATTTTTTGTGTTCAGTGTTTAAGATTAGAGGTTGTTGTTATTTTTTGTGCTCAGTGTTTAAGATTAGAGGTGGTTGTTATTTTTTGCATTCAGTGTTTAAGATTAGAGGTGGTTGTTATATTTTGCGTTCAGTGTTTAAGATTAGAGGTAGTTGTTATTTTTTGCATTCAGTGTTTAAGATTAGAGGTGGTTGTTATTTTTTGTGTTCAGTGTTTAAGATTAGAGGTGGTTGTTATTTTTTGCATTCAGTGTTTAAGATTAGAGGTGGTTGTTATTTTTTGTGTTCAGTGTTTAAGATTAGAGGTGGTTGTTATTTTTTGTGTTCAGTGTATAAGATTAGAGGTGGTTGTCATTTTTTGTGTTCAGTGTTTAAGATTAGAAGTGGTTGTTATTTTTTGTGTTCAATGTTTAAGATTAGAGGTGGTTGTTATTTTTTGTGTTCAGTGTTTAAGATTAGAGGTGGTTGTTATTTTTTGCATTCAGTGTTTAAGATTAGAGGTGGTTGTTATTTTTTGTGTTCAGTGTTTAACATTAGAGGTGGTTGTTATTTTTTGCATTCAGTGTTTAAGATTAGAGGTGGTTGTTATTTTTTGTGTTCAGTGTTTAAGATTAGAGGGGGTTGTTATTTTTTGCATTCAGTGTTTAAGATTAGAGGTGGTTGTTATTTTTTGTGTTCAGTGTTTAAGATTAGAGGTGGTTGTTATTTTTTGTGTTCAGTGTATAAGATTAGAGGTGGTTGTTATTTTTTGTGTTCAGTGTTTAAGATTAGAAGTGGTTGTTATTTTTTGTGTTCAGTGTTTAAGATTAGAGGTGGTTGTTATTTTTTGTGTTCAGTGTTTAAGATTAGAGGTGGTTGTTATTTTTTGTGTTCCAGTGTTTAAGATTAGAGGTGGTTGTTATTTTTTGTGTTCAGTGTTTAAGATTAGAGGTTGTTGTTATTTTTTGCGTTCAGTGTTTAAGATTAGAGGTTGTTGTTATTTTTTGTGCTCAGTGTTTAAGATTAGAGGTGGTTGTTATTTTTTGCATTCAGTGTTTAAGATTAGAGGTGGTTGTTATTTTTTGTGTTCAGTGTTTAAGATTAGAGGTGATTGTTATTTTTTGCACTCAGTATTTAAGATTAGAGGTGGTTATTTTTTGCATTCAGTGTTTAAGATTAGAGGTGGTTGTTATTTTTTGCATTCAGTGTTTAAGATTAGAGGTGGTTGTTATTTTTTGCACTCAGTGTTTAAGATTAGAGGTGGTTATTTTTTGCATTCAGTGTTTAAGATTAGAGGTGGTTATTTTTTGTGTTCAGTGTTTAAGATTAGAGGTGGTTGTTATTTTTTGTGTTCAGTGTTTAAGATTAGAGGTTGTTATTTTTTGCATTCAGTGTTTAAGATTAGAGGTGGTTGTTATTTTTTGCACTCAGTGTTTAAGATTAGAGGTGGTCATTTTTTGCGTTCAGTGTCTAAGATTAGAGGTGGTTATTTTTTGTGTTCAGTGTTTAAGATTAGAGGTGGTTGTTATTTGTTGTGTTCAGTGTTTAAGATTAGAGGTTGTTGTTATTTTTTGTGCTCAGTGTTTAAGATTAGAGGTGGTTGTTATTTTTTGCATTCAGTGTTTAAGATTAAAGGTGGTTGTTATATTTTGCGTTCAGTGTTTAAGATTAGAGGTGGTTGTTATTTTTTGCATTCAGTGTTTAAGATTAGAGGTGGTTGTTATTTTTTGTGTTCAGTGTTTAAGATTAGAGGTGGTTGTTATTTTTTGCATTCAGTGTTTAAGATTAGAGGTGGTTGTTATTTTTTGTGTTCAGTGTTTAAGATTAGAGGTGGTTGTTATTTTTTGTGTTCAGTGTATAAGATTAGAGGTGGTTGTTATTTTTTGTGTTCAGTGTATAAGATTAGAGGTGGTTGTTATTTTTTGTGTTCAGTGTTTAAGATTAGAGGTGGTTGTTATTTTTTGTGTTCAGTGTTTTAGATTAGAGGTTGTTGTTATTTTTTGCATTCAGTGTTTAAGATTAGAGGTGGTTGTTATTTTTTGTGCTCAGTGTTTAAGATTAGAGGTGGTTGTTATTTTTTGCATTCAGTGTTTAAGATTAGAGGTGGTTGTTATTTTTTGTGTTCAGTGTTTAAGATTAGAGGTGATTGTTATTTTTTGCACTCAGTATTTAAGATTAGAGGTGGTTATTTTTTGCATTCAGTGTTTAAGATTAGAGGTGGTTGTTATTTTTTGCATTCAGTGTTTAAGATTAGAGGTGGTTGTTATTTTTTGCACTCAGTGTTTAAGATTAGAGGTGGTTATTTTTTGCATTCAGTGTTTAAGATTAGAGGTGGTTATTTTTTGTGTTCAGTGTTTAAGATTAGAGGTGGTTGTTATTTTTTGTGTTCAGTGTTTAAGATTAGAGGTTGTTATTTTTTGCATTCAGTGTTTAAGATTAGAGGTGGTTGTTATTTTTTGCACTCAGTGTTTAAGATTAGAGGTGGTCATTTTTTGCGTTCAGTGTCTAAGATTAGAGGTGGTTATTTTTTGTGTTCAGTGTTTAAGATTAGAGGTGGTTGTTATTTGTTGTGTTCAGTGTTTAAGATTAGAGGTTGTTGTTATTTTTTGTGCTCAGTGTTTAAGATTAGAGGTGGTTGTTATTTTTTGCATTCAGTGTTTAAGATTAAAGGTGGTTGTTATATTTTGCGTTCAGTGTTTAAGATTAGAGGTGGTTGTTATTTTTTGCATTCAGTGTTTAAGATTAGAGGTGGTTGTTATTTTTTGTGTTCAGTGTTTAAGATTAGAGGTGGTTGTTATTTTTTGCATTCAGTGTTTAAGATTAGAGGTGGTTGTTATTTTTTGTGTTCAGTGTTTAAGATTAGAGGTGGTTGTTATTTTTTGTGTTCAGTGTATAAGATTAGAGGTGGTTGTTATTTTTTGTGTTCAGTGTATAAGATTAGAGGTGGTTGTTATTTTTTGTGTTCAGTGTTTAAGATTAGAGGTTGTTGTTATTTTTTGTGTTCCAGTGTTTAAGATTAGAGGTGGTTGTTATTTTTTGTGTTCAGTGTTTAAGATTAGAGGTGGTTGTTATTTTTTGTGTTCAGTGTATAAGATTAGAGGTGGTTGTTATTTTTTGTGTTCAGTGTTTATGATTAGAGGTGGTTGTTATTTTTTGTGTTCAGTGTTTAAGATTAGAGGTGGTTGTTATTTTTTGTGTTCAGTGTTTAAGATTAGAGGTGATTGTTATTTTTTGTGTTCAGTGTTTAAGATTAGAGGTGGTTGTTATTTTTTGTGTTCAGTGTATAAGATTAGAGGTGGTTGTTATTTTTTGTGTTCAGTGTTTATGATTAGAGGTGGTTGTTATTTTTTGTGTTCAGTGTTTAAGATTAGAGGTGGTTGTTATTTTTTGTGTTCAGTGTTTAAGATTAAAGGTGATTGTTATTTTTTGTGTTCAGTGTTTAAGATTAGAGGTGGTTGTTATTTTTTGTGTTCCAGTGTTTAAGATTAGAGGTGGTTGTTATTTTTTGTGTTCAGTGTTTAAGATTAGAGGTGGTTGTTATTTTTTGCGCTCAGTGTTTAAGATTAGAGATGATTGTTATTTTTTGCGTTCAGTGTTTAAGATTAGAGGTTGTTGTTATTTTTTGTGTTCAGTGTTTAAGATTAGAGGTTGTTGTTATTTTTTGTGTTCAGTGTTTAAGATTAGAGGTGGTTGTTATTTTTTGCGTTCAGTGTTTAAGATTAGAGGTTGTTGTTATTTTTTGTGTTCAGTGTTTAAGATTAGAGGTTGTTGTTATTTTTTGCATTCAGTGTTTAAGATTAGAGGTGGTTGTTATTTTTTGCGTTCAGTGTTTAAGATTAGAGGTGGTTGTTATTTTTTGTGTTCAATGTTTAAGATTAGAGGTGGTTGTTATTTTTTGCATTCAGTGTTTAAGAATAGAGGTGGTTGTTATTTTTTGCATTCAGTGTTTAAGATTAGAGGTTGTTGTTATTTTTTGCATTCAGTGTTTAAGATTAGAGGTTGTTGTTATTTTTTGCGTTCAGTGTTTAAGATTAGAGGTGGTTGTTATTTTTTGTGTTCAGTGTTTAAGATTAGAGGTTGTTGTTATTTTTTGCATTCAGTGTTTAAGATTAGAGGTGGTTGTTATTTTTTGCATTCAGTATTTAAGATTAGAGGTGGTTGTTATTTTTTGTGTTCAGTGTTTAAGATTAGAGGTGGTTGTTATTTTTTGTGTTCAGTGTTTAAGATTAGAGGTTGTTGTTATTTTTTGCATTCAGTGTTTAAGATTAGAGGTGGTTGTTATTTTGTGTGTTCAGTGTTTAAGATTAGAGATGGTTGTTATTTTTTGTGTTCAGTGTTTAAGATTAGAGGTGGTTGTTATTTTTTGTGTTCAGTGTATAAGATTAGAGGTGGTTGTTATTTTTTGTGTTCAGTGTATAAGATTAGAGGTGGTTGTTATTTTTTGTGTTCAGTGTTTAAGATTAGAGGTTGTTGTTATTTTTTGCATTCAGTGTTTAAGATTAGAGGTGGTTGTTATTTTTTGCGTTCAGTATTTAAGATTAGAGGTGGTTGTTATTTTTTGTGTTCAGTGTTTAAGATTAGAGGTGGTTGTTATTTTTTGTGTTCAGTGTTTAAGATTAGAGGTGGTTGTTATTTTTTGTGTTCAGTGTTTAAGATTAGAGGTTGTTGTTATTTTTTGTGTTCAGTGTTTAAGATTAGAGGTGGTTGTTATTTTTTGTGGTCAGTGTTTAAGATTAGAGGTGGTTGTTATTATTTGTGCTCAGTGTTTAAGATTAGAGGTGGTTGTTATTTTTTGTGTTCAGTGTTTAAGATTAGAGGTGGTTGTTATTTTTTGCATTCAGTGTTTAAGATTAGAGGTGGTTGTTATTTTTTGTGTTCAGTGTTTAAGATTAGAGGTGGTTGTTATTTTTTGTGCTCAGTATTTAAGATTAGAGGTGGTTATTTTTTGCATTCGGTGTTTAAGATTAGAGGTGGTTGTTATTTTTTGCGTTCAGTGTTTAAGATTAGAGGTGGTTGTTATTTTTTGCGCTCAGTGTTTAAGATTAGAGGTGGTTATTTTTTGCATTCAGTGTTTAAGATTAGAGGTGGTTGTTTTTTGTGTTCAGTGTTTAAGATTAGAGGTGGTTGTTATTTTTTGTGTTCAGTGTTTAAGATTAGAGGTTGTTATTTTTTGCTTTCAGTGTTTAAGATTAGAGGTGGTTGTTATTTTTAGCGCTCAGTGTTTAAGATTAGAGGTGGTTATTTTTTTGCGTTCAGTGTTTAAGATTAGAGGTGGTTATTTTTTGTGTTCTGTGTTTAAGATTAGAGGTGGTTGTTATTTTTTACGCTCAGTGTTTAAGATTAGAGGTGGTTATTTTTTGTGTTCAGTGTTTAAGATTAGAGGTGGTTGTTATTTTTTGTGCTCAAGTGTTTAAGATTAGAGGTTGTTGTTATTTTTTGTGCTCAGTGTTTAAGATTAGAGGTGGTTGTTATTTTTTGCATTCAGTGTTTAAGATTAAAGGTGGTTGTTATTTTTTGCATTCAGTGTTTAAGATTAGAGGTGGTTGTTATTTTTTGCATTCAGTGTTTAAGATTAGAGGTGGTTGTTATTTTTTGTGTTCAGTGTTTAAGATTAGAGGTGGTTGTTATTTTTTGCATTCAGTGTTTAAGATTAGAGGTGGTTATTTTTTGTGTTCAGTGTTTAAGATTAGAGGTGGTTGTTATTTTTTGTGTTCAGTGTTTAAGATTAGAGGTTGTTATTTTTTGCATTCAGTGTTTAAGATTAGAGGTGGTTGTTATTTTTTGCACTCAGTGTTTAAGATTAGAGGTGGTCATTTTTTGCGTTCAGTGTCTAAGATTAGAGGTGGTTATTTTTTGTGTTCAGTGTTTAAGATTAGAGGTGGTTGTTATTTTTTGTGTTCAGTGTTTAAGATTAGAGGTTGTTGTTATTTTTTGTGCTCAGTGTTTAAGATTAGAGGTGGTTGTTATTTTTTGTGTTCAGTGTTTAAGATTAAAGATGGTTGTTATATTTTGTGCTCAGTGTTTAAGATTAGAGGTGGTTGTTATTTTTTGCATTCAGTGTTTAAGATTAGAGGTGGTTGTTATTTTGTGTGTTCAGTGTATAAGATTAGAGGTGGTTATTTTTTGTGTTCAGTGTTTAAGATTAGAGGTGGTTGTTATTTTTTGCATTCAGTGTTTAAGATTAGAGGTGGTTGTTATTTTTTGTGTTCAGTGTTTAAGATTAGAGGTGGTTGTTATTTTTTGTGTTCAGTGTATAAGATTAGAGGTGGTTGTTATTTTTTGTGTTCAGTGTATAAGATTAGAGGTGGTTGTTATTTTTTGTGTTCAGTGTTTAAGATTAGAGGTTGTTGTTATTTTTTGTGTTCCAGTGTCTAAGATTAGAGGTGGTTGTTATTTTTTGTGTTCAGTGTTTAAGATTAGAGGTGGTTGTTATTTTTTGTGTTCAGTGTATAAGATTAGAGGTGGTTGTTATTTTTTGTGTTCAGTGTTTATGATTAGAGGTGGTTGTTATTTTTTGTGTTCAGTGTTTAAGATTAGAGGTGGTTGTTATTTTTTGTGTTCAGTGTTTAAGATTAGAGGTGATTGTTATTTTTTGTGTTCAGTCTTTAAGATTAGAGGTGGTTGTTATTTTTTGTGTTCCAGTGTTTAAGATTAGAGGTGGTTGTTATTTTTTGTGTTCAGTGTTTAAGATTAGAGGTGGTTGTTATTTTTTGTGCTCAGTGTTTAAGATTAGAGATGATTGTTATTTTTTGCGTTCAGTGTTTAAGATTAGAGGTTGTTGTTATTTTTTGTGTTCAGTGTTTAAGATTAGAGGTTGTTGTTATTTTTTGTGTTCAGTGTTTAAGATTAGAGGTGGTTGTTATTTTTTGCGTTCAGTGTTTAAGATTAGAGGTTGTTGTTATTTTTTGTGTTCAGTGTTTAAGATTAGAGGTTGTTGTTATTTTTTGCATTCAGTGTTTAAGATTAGAGGTGGTTGTTATTTTTTGCGTTCAGTGTTTAAGATTAGAGGTGGTTGTTATTTTTTGTGTTCAATGTTTAAGATTAGAGGTGGTTGTTATTTTTTGCATTCAGTGTTTAAGAATAGAGGTGGTTGTTATTTTTTGTGTTCAGTGTTTAAGATTAGAGGTTGTTGTTATTTTTTGCATTCAGTGTTTAAGATTAGAGGTTGTTGTTATTTTTTGCGTTCAGTGTTTAAGATTAGAGGTGGTTGTTATTTTTTGTGGTCAGTGTTTAAGATTAGAGGTGGTTGTTATTTTTTGCATTCAGTGTTTAAGATTAGAGGTGGTTGTTATTTTTTGCATTCAGTATTTAAGATTAGAGGTGGTTGTTATTTTTTGTGTTCAGTGTTTAAGATTAGAGGTGGTTGTTATTTTTTGTGTTCAGTGTTTAAGATTAGAGGTTGTTGTTATTTTTTGCATTCAGTGTTTAAGATTAGAGGTGGTTGTTATTTTGTGTGTTCAGTGTTTAAGATTAGAGATGGTTGTTATTTTTTGTGTTCAGTGTTTAAGATTAGAGGTGGTTGTTATTTTTTGTGTTCAGTGTATAAGATTAGAGGTGGTTGTTATTTTTTGTGTTCAGTGTTTAAGATTAGAGGTGGTTGTTATTTTTTGTGTTCAGTGTTTAAGATTAGAGGTTGTTGTTATTTTTTGCATTCAGTGTTTAAGATTAGAGGTGGTTGTTATTTTTTGCGTTCAGTATTTAAGATTAGAGGTGGTTGTTATTTTTTGTGTTCAGTGTTTAAGATTAGAGGTGGTTGTTATTTTTTGTGTTCAGTGTTTAAGATTAGAGGTTGTTGTTATTTTTTGTGTTCAGTGTTTAAGAATAGAGGTGGTTGTTATTTTTTGTGTTCAGTGTTTAAGATTAGAGGTGGTTATTATTTTTTGCATTCAGTGTTTAAGAATAGAGGTGGTTGTTATTTTTTGTGTTCAGTGTTTAAGATTAGAGGTTGTTGTTATTTTTTGCATTCAGTGTTTAAGAATAGAGGTGGTTGTTATTTTTTGTGTTCAGTGTATAAGATTAGAGGTGGTTGTTATTTTTTGTGTTCAGTGTTTAAGATTAGAGATGGTTGTTATTTTTTGTGTTCAGTGTTTAAGATTAGAGGTGGTTGTTATTTTTTGTGTTCAGTGTTTAAGATTAGAGGTTGTTGTTATTTTTTGCATTCAGTGTTTAAGAATAGAGGTGGTTGTTATTTTTTGTGTTCAGTGTATAAGATTAGAGGTGGTTGTTATTTTTTGTGTTCAGTGTTTAAGATTAGAGATGGTTGTTATTTTTTGTGTTCAGTGTTTAAGATTAGAGGTGGTTGTTATTTTTTGTGTTCAGTGTTTAAGATTAGAGGTTGTTGTTATTTTTTGTGTTCAGTGTTTAAGATTAGAGGTGGTTGTTATTTTTTGTGGTCAGTGTTTAAGATTAGAGGTGGTTGTTATTATTTGTGCTCAGTGTTTAAGATTAGAGGTGGTTGTTATTTTTTGTGTTCAGTGTTTAAGATTAGAGGTGGTTGTTATTTTTTGCGTTCAGTGTTTAAGATTAGAGGTGGTTGTTATTTTTTGTGTTCAGTGTTTAAGATTAGAGGTGGTTGTTATTTTTTGTGTTCAGTGTTTAAGATTAGAGGTGGTTGTTATTTTTTGTGCTCAGTATTTAAGATTAGAGGTGGTTATTTTTTGCATTCGGTGTTTAAGATTAGAGGTGGTTGTTATTTTTTGCGTTCAGTGTTTAAAATTAGAGGTGGTTGTTATTTTTTGTGTTCAATGTTTAAGATTAGAGGTGGTTGTTATTTTTTGCATTCAGTGTTTAAGAATAGAGGTGGTTGTTATTTTTTGTGTTCAGTGTTTAAGATTAGAGGTTGTTGTTATTTTTTGCATTCAGTGTTTAAGATTAGAGGTTGTTGTTATTTTTTGCGTTCAGTGTTTAAGATTAGAGGTGGTTGTTATTTTTTGTGGTCAGTGTTTAAGATTAGAGGTGGTTGTTATTTTTTGCATTCAGTGTTTAAGATTAGAGGTGGTTGTTATTTTTTGCATTCAGTATTTAAGATTAGAGGTGGTTGTTATTTTTTGTGTTCAGTGTTTAAGATTAGAGGTGGTTGTTATTTTTTGTGTTCAGTGTTTAAGATTAGAGGTTGTTGTTATTTTTTGCATTCAGTGTTTAAGATTAGAGGTGGTTGTTATTTTGTGTGTTCAGTGTTTAAGATTAGAGATGGTTGTTATTTTTTGTGTTCAGTGTTTAAGATTAGAGGTGGTTGTTATTTTTTGTGTTCAGTGTATAAGATTAGAGGTGGTTGTTATTTTTTGTGTTCAGTGTTTAAGATTAGAGGTGGTTGTTATTTTTTGTGTTCAGTGTTTAAGATTAGAGGTTGTTGTTATTTTTTGCATTCAGTGTTTAAGATTAGAGGTGGTTGTTATTTTTTGCGTTCAGTATTTAAGATTAGAGGTGGTTGTTATTTTTTGTGTTCAGTGTTTAAGATTAGAGGTGGTTGTTATTTTTTGTGTTCAGTGTTTAAGATTAGAGGTTGTTGTTATTTTTTGTGTTCAGTGTTTAAGAATAGAGGTGGTTGTTATTTTTTGTGTTCAGTGTTTAAGATTAGAGGTGGTTATTATTTTTTGCATTCAGTGTTTAAGAATAGAGGTGGTTGTTATTTTTTGTGTTCAGTGTTTAAGATTAGAGGTTGTTGTTATTTTTTGCATTCAGTGTTTAAGAATAGAGGTGGTTGTTATTTTTTGTGTTCAGTGTATAAGATTAGAGGTGGTTGTTATTTTTTGTGTTCAGTGTTTAAGATTAGAGATGGTTGTTATTTTTTGTGTTCAGTGTTTAAGATTAGAGGTGGTTGTTATTTTTTGTGTTCAGTGTTTAAGATTAGAGGTTGTTGTTATTTTTTGCATTCAGTGTTTAAGAATAGAGGTGGTTGTTATTTTTTGTGTTCAGTGTATAAGATTAGAGGTGGTTGTTATTTTTTGTGTTCAGTGTTTAAGATTAGAGATGGTTGTTATTTTTTGTGTTCAGTGTTTAAGATTAGAGGTGGTTGTTATTTTTTGTGTTCAGTGTTTAAGATTAGAGGTTGCTGTTATTTTTTGTGTTCAGTGTTTAAGATTAGAGGTGGTTGTTATTTTTTGTGGTCAGTGTTTAAGATTAGAGGTGGTTGTTATTATTTGTGCTCAGTGTTTAAGATTAGAGGTGGTTGTTATTTTTTGTGTTCAGTGTTTAAGATTAGAGGTGGTTGTTATTTTTTGCGTTCAGTGTTTAAGATTAGAGGTGGTTGTTATTTTTTGTGTTCAGTGTTTAAGATTAGAGGTGGTTGTTATTTTTTGTGTTCAGTGTTTAAGATTAGAGGTGGTTGTTATTTTTTGTGCTCAGTATTTAAGATTAGAGGTGGTTATTTTTTGCATTCGGTGTTTAAGATTAGAGGTGGTTGTTATTTTTTGCGTTCAGTGTTTAAAATTAGAGGTGGTTGTTATTTTTTGCGTTCAGTGTTTAAGATTTGAGGTGGTTATTTTTTGCATTCAGTGTTTAAGATTAGAGGTGGTTGTTTTTTGTGTTCAGTGTTTAAGATTAGAGGTGGTTGTTATTTTTTGTGTTCAGTGTTTAAGATTAGAGGTTGTTATTTTTTGCATTCAGTGTTTAAGATTAGAGGTGGTTGTTATTTTTAGCGCTCAGTGTTTAAGATTAGAGGTGGTTATTTTTTGTGTTCTGTGTTTAAGATTAGAGGTGGTTGTTATTTTTTACGCTCAGTGTTTAAGATTAGAGGTGGTTATTTTTTGTGTTCAGTGTTTAAGATTAGAGGTGGTTGTTATTTTTTGTGCTCAGTTTTTAAGATTAGAGGTTGTTGTTATTTTTTGTGCTCAGTGTTTAAGATTAGAGGTGGTTGTTATTTTTTGCATTCAGTGTTTAAGATTAAAGGTGGTTGTTATTTTTTGCATTCAGTGTTTAAGATTAGAGGTGGTTGTTATTTTTTGCATTCAGTGTTTAAGATTAGAGGTGGTTATTTTTTGCATTCAGTGTTTAAGATTAGAGGTGGTTGTTATTTTTTGCATTCAGTGTTTAAGATTAGAGGTGGTTGCTATTTTTAGCGCTCAGTGTTTAAGATTAGAGGTGGTTATTTTTTGCGTTCAGTGTTTAAGATTAGAGGTGGTTATTTTTTGTGTTCTGTGTTTAAGATTAGAGGTGGTTGTTATTTTTTGCGCTCAGTGTTTAAGATTAGAGGTGGTTATTTTTTGTGTTCAGTGTTTAAGATTAGAGGTGGTTGTTATTTTTTGTGCTCAGTGTTTAAGATTAGAGGTTGTTGTTATTTTTTGTGCTCAGTGTTTAAGATTAGAGGTGGTTGTTATTTTTTGCATTCAGTGTTTAAGATTAAAGGTGGTTGTTATTTTTTGCATTCAGTGTTTAAGATTAGAGGTGGTTGTTATTTTTTGCATTCAGTGTTTAAGATTAGAGGTGGTTGTTATTTTTTGTGTTCAGTGTTTAAGATTAGAGGTGGTTGTTATTTTTTGCATTCAGTGTTTAAGATTAGAGGTGGTTGTTATTTTTTGTGTTCAGTGTTTAAGATTAGAGGTGGTTGTTATTTTTTGTGTTCAGTGTATAAGATTAGAGGTGGTTGTCATTTTTTGTGTTCAGTGTTTAAGATTAGAAGTGGTTGTTATTTTTTGTGTTCAGTGTTTAAGATTAGAGGTGGTTGTTATTTTTTGTGTTCAGTGTTTAAGATTAGAGGTGGTTGTTATTTTTTGCATTCAGTGTTTAAGATTAGAGGTGGTTGTTATTTTTTGTGTTCAGTGTTTAAGATTAGAGGTGGTTGTTATTTTTTGTGGTCAGTGTTTAAGATTAGAGGTGGTTGTTATTTTTTGTGCTCAGTGTTTAAGATTAGAGGTGGTTGTTATTTTTTGTGTTCAGTGTTTAAGATTAGAGTTGGTTGTTATTTTTTGCGTTCAGTGTTTAAGATTAGAGGTGGTTGTTATTTTTTGTGTTCAGTGTTTAAGATTAGAGGTGGTTGTTATTTTTTGTGTTCAGTGTTTAAGATTAGAGGTGGTTGTTATTTTTTGCGCTCAGTATTTAAGATTAGAGGTGGTTATTTTTTGCATTCAGTGTTTAAGATTAGAGGTGGTTGTTATTTTTTGCGTTCAGTGTTTAAGATTAGAGGTGGTTGTTATTTTTTGCATTCAGTGTTTAAGATTAGAGGTGGTTATTTTTTGCATTCAGTGTTTAAGATTAGAGGTGGTTATTTTTTGTGTTCAGTGTTTAAGATTAGAGGTTGTTATTTTTTGCATTCAGTGTTTAAGATTAGAGGTGGTTGTTATTTTTTGCGTTCAGTGTTTAAGATTAGAGGTGGTTGTTATTTTTTGCACTCAGTGTTTAAGATTAGAGGTGGTTATTTTTTGCATTCAGTGTTTAAGATTAGAGGTGGTTATTTTTTGCATTCAGTGTTTAAGATTAGAGGTGGTTGTTATTTTTTGCGTTCAGTGTTTAAGATTAGAGGTGGTTGTTATTTTTTGCACTCAGTGTTTAAGATTAGAGGTGGTTATTTTTTGCATTCAGTGTTTAAGATTAGAGGTGGTTATTTTTTGTGTTCAGTGTTTAAGATTAGAGGTGGTTGTTATTTTTTGTGTTCAGTGTTTAAGATTAGAGGTGGTTGTTATTTTTTGTGTTCAGTGTTTAAAATTAGAGGTGGTTGTTATTTTTTGTGCTCAGTGTTTAAGATTAGAGGTGGTCATTTTTTGCGTTCAGTGTTTAAGATTAGAGGTGGTTATTTTTTGTGTTCAGTGTTTAAGATTAGAGGTGGTTGTTATTTTTTGTGTTCAGTGTTTAAGATTAGAGGTTGTTGCTATTTTTTGTGCTCAGTGTTTAAGATTAGAGGTGGTTGTTATTTTTTGCATTCAGTGTTTAAGATTAAAGGTGGTTGTTATTTTTTGCGTTCAGTGTTTAAGATTAGAGGTGGTTGTTATTTTTTGCATTCAGTGTTTAAGATTAAAGGTGGTTGTTATTTTTTGTGTTCAGTGTTTAAGATTAGAGGTTGTTATTTTTTGCATTCAGTGTTTAAGATTAGAGGTGGTTGTTATTTTTAGCGCTCAGTGTTTAAGATTAGAGGTGGTTATTTTTTGCTTCAGTGTTTAAGATTAGAGGTGGTTATTTTTTGTGTTCTGTGTTTAAGATTAGAGGTGGTTGTTATTTTTTACGCTCAGTGTTTAAGATTAGAGGTGGTTATTTTTTGTGTTCAGTGTTTAAGATTAGAGGTGGTTGTTATTTTTTGTGCTCAGTGTTTAAGATTAGAGGTTGTTGTTATTTTTTGTGCTCAGTGTTTAAGATTAGAGGTGGTTGTTATTTTTTGCATTCAGTGTTTAAGATTAAAGGTGGTTGTTATTTTTTGCATTCAGTGTTTAAGATTAGAGGTGGTTGTTATTTTTTGCATTCAGTGTTTAAGATTAGAGGTGGTTATTTTTTGCATTCAGTGTTTAAGATTAGAGGTGGTTGTTATTTTTTGCATTCAGTGTTTAAGATTAGAGGTGGTTGCTATTTTTAGCGCTCAGTGTTTAAGATTAGAGGTGGTTATTTTTTGCGTTCAGTGTTTAAGATTAGAGGTGGTTATTTTTTGTGTTCTGTGTTTAAGATTAGAGGTGGTTGTTATTTTTTGCGCTCAGTGTTTAAGATTAGAGGTGGTTATTTTTTGTGTTCAGTGTTTAAGATTAGAGGTGGTTGTTATTTTTTGTGCTCAGTGTTTAAGATTAGAGGTTGTTGTTATTTTTTGTGCTCAGTGTTTAAGATTAGAGGTGGTTGTTATTTTTTGCATTCAGTGTTTAAGATTAAAGGTGGTTGTTATTTTTTGCATTCAGTGTTTAAGATTAGAGGTGGTTGTTATTTTTTGCATTCAGTGTTTAAGATTAGAGGTGGTTGTTATTTTTTGTGTTCAGTGTTTAAGATTAGAGGTGGTTGTTATTTTTTGCATTCAGTGTTTAAGATTAGAGGTGGTTGTTATTTTTTGTGTTCAGTGTTTAAGATTAGAGGTGGTTGTTATTTTTTGTGTTCAGTGTATAAGATTAGAGGTGGTTGTCATTTTTTGTGTTCAGTGTTTAAGATTAGAAGTGGTTGTTATTTTTTGTGTTCAGTGTTTAAGATTAGAGGTGGTTGTTATTTTTTGTGTTCAGTGTTTAAGATTAGAGGTGGTTGTTATTTTTTGCATTCAGTGTTTAAGATTAGAGGTGGTTGTTATTTTTTGTGTTCAGTGTTTAAGATTAGAGGTGGTTGTTATTTTTTGTGGTCAGTGTTTAAGATTAGAGGTGGTTGTTATTTTTTGTGCTCAGTGTTTAAGATTAGAGGTGGTTGTTATTTTTTGTGTTCAGTGTTTAAGATTAGAGTTGGTTGTTATTTTTTGCGTTCAGTGTTTAAGATTAGAGGTGGTTGTTATTTTTTGTGTTCAGTGTTTAAGATTAGAGGTGGTTGTTATTTTTTGTGTTCAGTGTTTAAGATTAGAGGTGGTTGTTATTTTTTGCGCTCAGTATTTAAGATTAGAGGTGGTTATTTTTTGCATTCAGTGTTTAAGATTAGAGGTGGTTGTTATTTTTTGCGTTCAGTGTTTAAGATTAGAGGTGGTTGTTATTTTTTGCATTCAGTGTTTAAGATTAGAGGTGGTTATTTTTTGCATTCAGTGTTTAAGATTAGAGGTGGTTATTTTTTGTGTTCAGTGTTTAAGATTAGAGGTTGTTATTTTTTGCATTCAGTGTTTAAGATTAGAGGTGGTTGTTATTTTTTGCGTTCAGTGTTTAAGATTAGAGGTGGTTGTTATTTTTTGCACTCAGTGTTTAAGATTAGAGGTGGTTATTTTTTGCATTCAGTGTTTAAGATTAGAGGTGGTTATTTTTTGCATTCAGTGTTTAAGATAAGAGGTGGTTGTTATTTTTTGCGTTCAGTGTTTAAGATTAGAGGTGGTTGTTATTTTTTGCACTCAGTGTTTAAGATTAGAGGTGGTTATTTTTTGCATTCAGTGTTTAAGATTAGAGGTGGTTATTTTTTGTGTTCAGTGTTTAAGATTAGAGGTGGTTGTTATTTTTTGTGTTCAGTGTTTAAGATTAGAGGTGGTTGTTATTTTTTGTGTTCAGTGTTTAAAATTAGAGGTGGTTGTTATTTTTTGTGCTCAGTGTTTAAGATTAGAGGTGGTCATTTTTTGCGTTCAGTGTTTAAGATTAGAGGTGGTTATTTTTTGTGTTCAGTGTTTAAGATTAGAGGTGGTTGTTATTTTTTGTGTTCAGTGTTTAAGATTAGAGGTTGTTGCTATTTTTTGTGCTCAGTGTTTAAGATTAGAGGTGGTTGTTATTTTTTGCATTCAGTGTTTAAGATTAAAGGTGGTTGTTATTTTTTGCGTTCAGTGTTTAAGATTAGAGGTGGTTGTTATTTTTTGCATTCAGTGTTTAAGATTAGAGGTGGTTGTTATTTTTTGTGTTCAGTGTTTAAGATTAGAGGTGGTTGTTATTTTTTGTGTTCAGTGTTTAAGATTAGAGGTGGTTGTTATTTTTTGTGTTCAGTGTATAAGATTAGAGGTGGTTGTTATTTTTTGTGTTCAGTGTATAAGATTAGAGGTGGTTGTTATTTTTTGTGTTCAGTGTTTAAGATTAGAGGTTGTTGTTATTTTTTGTGTTCCAGTGTTTAAGATTAGAGGTGGTTGTTATTTTTTGTGTTCAGTGTTTAAGATTAGAGGTGGTTGTTATTTTTTGTGTTCAGTGTATAAGATTAGAGGTGGTTGTTATTTTTTGTGTTCAGTGTTTATGATTAGAGGTGGTTGTTATTTTTTGTGTTCAGTGTTTAAGATTAGAGGTGGTTGTTATTTTTTGTGTTCAGTGTTTAAGATTAGAGGTGATTGTTATTTTTTGTGTTCAGTGTTTAAGATTAGAGGTGGTTGTTATTTTTTGTGTTCCAGTGTTTAAGATTAGAGGTGGTTGTTATTTTTTGTGTTCAGTGTATAAGATTAGAGGTGGTTGTTATTTTTTGTGTTCAGTGTTTATGATTAGAGGTGGTTGTTATTTTTTGTGTTCAGTGTTTAAGATTAGAGGTGGTTGTTATTTTTTGTGTTCAGTGTTTAAGATTAGAGGTGATTGTTATTTTTTGTGTTCAGTGTTTAAGATTAGAGGTGGTTGTTATTTTTTGTGTTCCAGTGTTTAAGATTAGAGGTGGTTGTTATTTTTTGTGTTCAGTGTTTAAGATTAGAGGTGGTTGTTATTTTTTGCATTCAGTATTTAAGATTAGAGGTGGTTGTTATTTTTTGTGTTCAGTGTTTAAGATTAGAGGTGGTTGTTATTTTTTGTGTTCAGTGTTTAAGATTAGAGGTTGTTGTTATTTTTTGCATTCAGTGTTTAAGATTAGAGGTGGTTGTTATTTTGTGTGTTCAGTGTTTAAGATTAGAGATGGTTGTTATTTTTTGTGTTCAGTGTTTAAGATTAGAGGTGGTTGTTATTTTTTGTGTTCAGTGTATAAGATTAGAGGTGGTTGTTATTTTTTGTGTTCAGTGTATAAGATTAGAGGTGGTTGTTATTTTTTGTGTTCAGTGTTTAAGATTAGAGGTTGTTGTTATTTTTTGCATTCAGTGTTTAAGATTAGAGGTGGTTGTTATTTTTTGCGTTCAGTATTTAAGATTAGAGGTGGTTGTTATTTTTTGTGTTCAGTGTTTAAGATTAGAGGTGGTTGTTATTTTTTGTGTTCAGTGTTTAAGATTAGAGGTTGTTGTTATTTTTTGCATTCAGTGTTTAAGAATAGAGATGGTTGTTATTTTTTGTGTTCAGTGTATAAGATTAGAGGTGGTTGTTATTTTTTGTGTTCAGTGTATAAGATTAGAGGTTGTTGTTATTTTTTGCATTCAGTGTTTAAGATTAGAGGTTGTTGTTATTTTTTGCATTCAGTGTTTAAGATTAGAGGTGGTTGTTATTTTGTGTGTTGTGTTTAAGATTAGAGGTGGTTGTTATTTTTTGTGTTCAGTGTTTAAGATTAGAGGTGGTTGTTATTTTTTGTGTTCAGTGTTTAAGATTAGAGGTGGTTGTTATTTTTTGTGTTCAGTGTTTAAGATTAGAGGTTGTTGTTATTTTTTGTGTTCAGTGTTTAAGATTAGAGGTGGTTGTTATTTTTTGTGGTCAGTGTTTAAGATTAGAGGTGGTTGTTATTATTTGTGCTCAGTGTTTAAGATTAGAGGTGGTTGTTATTTTTTGTGTTCAGTGTTTAAGATTAGAGGTGGTTGTTATTTTTTGTGTTCAGTGTTTAAGATTAGAGGTGGTTGTTATTTTTTGCATTCAGTGTTTAAGATTAGAGGTGGTTGTTATTTTTTGTGTTCAGTGTTTAAGATTAGAGGTTGTTGTTATTTTTTGCATTCAGTTTTTAAGATTAGAGGTTGTTGTTATTTTTTGTGCTCAGTGTTTAAGATTAGAGGTGGTTGTTATTTTTTGCATTCAGTGTTTAAGATTAGAAGTTGTTGTTATTTTTTGCATTCAGTGTTTAAGATTAGAGGTGGTTGTTATTTTGTGTGTTGTGTTTAAGATTAGAGGTGGTTGTTATTTTTTGTGTTCAGTGTTTAAGATTAGAGGTGGTTGTTATTTTTTGTGTTCAGTGTTTAAGATTAGAGGTGGTTGTTATTTTTTGTGTTCAGTGTTTAAGATTAGAGGTTGTTGTTATTTTTTGTGTTCAGTGTTTAAGATTAGAGGTGGTTGTTATTTTTTGTGTTCAGTGTTTAAGATTAGAGGTGGTTGTTATTTTTTGTGTTCAGTGTTTAAGATTAGAGGTGGTTGTTATTTTTTGTGCTCAGTATTTAAGATTAGAGGTGGTTATTTTTTGCATTCGGTGTTTAAGATTAGAGGTGGTTGTTATTTTTTGCGTTCAATGTTTAAGATTAGAGGTGGTTGTTATTTTTTGCGCTCAGTGTTTAAGATTTGAGGTGGTTATTTTTTGCATTCAGTGTTTAAGATTAGAGGTGGTTGTTTTTTGTGTTCAGTGTTTAAGATTAGAGGTGGTTGTTATTTTTTGTGTTCAGTGTTTAAGATTAGAGGTTGTTATTTTTTGCATTCAGTGTTTAAGATTAGAGGTGGTTGTTATTTTTAGCGCTTAGTGTTTAAGATTAGAGGTGGTTATTTTTTGCGTTCAGTGTTTAAGATTAAAGGTGGTTATTTTTTGTGTTCTGTGTTTAAGATTAGAGGTGGTTGTTATTTTTTGCGCTCAGTGTTTAAGATTAGAGGTGGTTATTTTTTGTGTTCAGTGTTTAAGATTAGAGGTGGTTGTTATTTTTTGTGCTCAGTGTTTAAGATTAGAGGTTGTTGTTATTTTTTGTGCTCAGTGTTTAAGATTAGAGGTGGTTGTTATTTTTTGCATTCAGTGTTTAAGATTAAAGGTGGTTGTTATTTTTTGCATTCAGTGTTTAAGATTAGAGGTGGTTGTTATTTTTTGCATTCAGTGTTTAAGATTAGAGGTGGTTATTTTTTGCATTCAGTGTTTAAGATTAGAGGTGGTTGTTATTTTTTGCATTCAGTGTTTAAGATTAGAGGTGGTTGTTATTTTTAGCGCTCAGTGTTTAAGATTAGAGGTGGTTATTTTTTGCGTTCAGTGTTTAAGATTAGAGGTGGTTATTTTTTGTGTTCTGTGTTTAAGATTAGAGGTGGTTGTTATTTTTTGCGCTCAGTGTTTAAGATTAGAGGTGGTTATTTTTTGTGTTCAGTGTTTAAGATTAGAGGTGGTTGTTATTTTTTGTGCTCAGTGTTTAAGATTAGAGGTTGTTGTTATTTTTTGTGCTCAGTGTTTAAGATTAGAGGTGGTTGTTATTTTTTGCATTCAGTGTTTAAGATTAAAGGTGGTTGTTATTTTTTGCATTCAGTGTTTAAGATTAGAGGTGGTTGTTATTTTTTGCATTCAGTGTTTAAGATTAGAGGTGGTTGTTATTTTTTGTGTTCAGTGTTTAAGATTAGAGGTGGTTGTTATTTTTTGCATTCAGTGTTTAAGATTAGAGGTGGTTGTTATTTTTTGTGTTCAGTGTTTAAGATTAGAGGTGGTTGTTATTTTTTGTGTTCAGTGTATAAGATTAGAGGTGGTTGTCATTTTTTGTGTTCAGTGTTTAAGATTAGAAGTGGTTGTTATTTTTTGTGTTCAGTGTTTAAGATTAGAGGTGGTTGTTATTTTTTGTGTTCAGTGTTTAAGATTAGAGGTGGTTGTTATTTTTTGCATTCAGTGTTTAAGATTAGAGGTGGTTGTTATTTTTTGTGTTCAGTGTTTAAGATTAGAGGTGGTTGTTATTTTTTGTGGTCAGTGTTTAAGATTAGAGGTGGTTGTTATTTTTTGTGCTCAGTGTTTAAGATTAGAGGTGGTTGTTATTTTTTGTGTTCAGTGTTTAAGATTAGAGTTGGTTGTTATTTTTTGCGTTCAGTGTTTAAGATTAGAGGTGGTTGTTATTTTTTGTGTTCAGTGTTTAAGATTAGAGGTGGTTGTTATTTTTTGTGTTCAGTGTTTAAGATTAGAGGTGGTTGTTATTTTTTGCGCTCAGTATTTAAGATTAGAGGTGGTTATTTTTTGCATTCAGTGTTTAAGATTAGAGGTGGTTGTTATTTTTTGCGTTCAGTGTTTAAGATTAGAGGTGGTTGTTATTTTTTGCACTCAGTGTTTAAGATTAGAGGTGGTTATTTTTTGCATTCAGTGTTTAAGATTAGAGGTGGTTATTTTTTGTGTTCAGTGTTTAAGATTAGAGGTTGTTATTTTTTGCATTCAGTGTTTAAGATTAGAGGTGGTTGTTATTTTTTGCGTTCAGTGTTTAAGATTAGAGGTGGTTGTTATTTTTTGCACTCAGTGTTTAAGATTAGAGGTGGTTATTTTTTGCATTCAGTGTTTAAGATTAGAGGTGGTTATTTTTTGCATTCAGTGTTTAAGATTAGAGGTGGTTGTTATTTTTTGCGTTCAGTGTTTAAGATTAGAGGTGGTTGTTATTTTTTGCACTCAGTGTTTAAGATTAGAGGTGGTTATTTTTTGCATTCAGTGTTTAAGATTAGAGGTGGTTATTTTTTGTGTTCAGTGTTTAAGATTAGAGGTGGTTGTTATTTTTTGTGTTCAGTGTTTAAGATTAGAGGTGGTTGTTATTTTTTGTGTTCAGTGTTTAAAATTAGAGGTGGTTGTTATTTTTTGTGCTCAGTGTTTAAGATTAGAGGTGGTCATTTTTTGCGTTCAGTGTTTAAGATTAGAGGTGGTTATTTTTTGTGTTCAGTGTTTAAGATTAGAGGTGGTTGTTATTTTTTGTGTTCAGTGTTTAAGATTAGAGGTTGTTGCTATTTTTTGTGTTCAGTGTTTAAGATTAGAGGTGGTTGTTATTTTTTGCATTCAGTGTTTAAGATTAAAGGTGGTTGTTATTTTTTGCGTTCAGTGTTTAAGATTAGAGGTGGTTGTTATTTTTTGCATTCAGTGTTTAAGATTAGAGGTGGTTGTTATTTTTTGTGTTCAGTGTTTAAGATTAGAGGTGGTTGTTATTTTTTGTATTCAGTGTTTAAGATTAGAGGTGGTTGTTATTTTTTGTGTTCAGTGTTTAAGATTAGAGGTGGTTGTTATTTTTTGCATTCAGTGTTTAAGATTAGAGGTTGTTGTTATTTTTTGCATTCAGTGTTTAAGATTAGAGGTGGTTGTTATTTTGTGTGTTGTGTTTAAGATTAGAGGTGGTTGTTATTTTTTGTGTTCAGTGTTTAAGATTAGAGGTGGTTGTTATTTTTTGTGTTCAGTGTTTAAGATTAGAGGTGGTTGTTATTTTTTGTGGTCAGTGTTTAAGATTAGAGGTGGTTGTTATTTTTTGTGCTCAGTGTTTAAGATTAGAGGTGGTTGTTATTTTTTGTGTTCAGTGTTTAAGATTAGAGTTGGTTGTTATTTTTTGCGTTCAGTGTTTAAGATTAGAGGTGGTTGTTATTTTTTGTGTTCAGTGTTTAAGATTAGAGGTGGTTGTTATTTTTTGTGTTCAGTGTTTAAGATTAGAGGTGGTTGTTATTTTTTGCGCTCAGTATTTAAGATTAGAGGTGGTTATTTTTTGCATTCAGTGTTTAAGATTAGAGGTGGTTGTTATTTTTTGCGTTCAGTGTTTAAGATTAGAGGTGGTTGTTATTTTTTGCACTCAGTGTTTAAGATTAGAGGTGGTTATTTTTTGCATTCAGTGTTTAAGATTAGAGGTGGTTATTTTTTGTGTTCAGTGTTTAAGATTAGAGGTTGTTATTTTTTGCATTCAGTGTTTAAGATTAGAGGTGGTTGTTATTTTTTGCGTTCAGTGTTTAAGATTAGAGGTGGTTGTTATTTTTTGCACTCAGTGTTTAAGATTAGAGGTGGTTATTTTTTGCATTCAGTGTTTAAGATTAGAGGTGGTTATTTTTTGCATTCAGTGTTTAAGATTAGAGGTGGTTGTTATTTTTTGCGTTCAGTGTTTAAGATTAGAGGTGGTTGTTATTTTTTGCACTCAGTGTTTAAGATTAGAGGTGGTTATTTTTTGCATTCAGTGTTTAAGATTAGAGGTGGTTATTTTTTGTGTTCAGTGTTTAAGATTAGAGGTGGTTGTTATTTTTTGTGTTCAGTGTTTAAGATTAGAGGTGGTTGTTATTTTTTGTGTTCAGTGTTTAAAATTAGAGGTGGTTGTTATTTTTTGTGCTCAGTGTTTAAGATTAGAGGTGGTCATTTTTTGCGTTCAGTGTTTAAGATTAGAGGTGGTTATTTTTTGTGTTCAGTGTTTAAGATTAGAGGTGGTTGTTATTTTTTGTGTTCAGTGTTTAAGATTAGAGGTTGTTGCTATTTTTTGTGTTCAGTGTTTAAGATTAGAGGTGGTTGTTATTTTTTGCATTCAGTGTTTAAGATTAAAGGTGGTTGTTATTTTTTGCGTTCAGTGTTTAAGATTAGAGGTGGTTGTTATTTTTTGCATTCAGTGTTTAAGATTAGAGGTGGTTGTTATTTTTTGTGTTCAGTGTTTAAGATTAGAGGTGGTTGTTATTTTTTGTATTCAGTGTTTAAGATTAGAGGTGGTTGTTATTTTTTGTGTTCAGTGTTTAAGATTAGAGGTGGTTGTTATTTTTTGTGTTCAGTGTATAAGATTAGAGGTGGTTGTTATTTTTTGTGTTCAGTGTATAAGATTAGAGGTGGTTGTTATTTTTTGTGTTCAGTGTTTAAGATTAGAGGTTGTTGTTATTTTTTGTGTTCCAGTGTTTAAGATTAGAGGTGGTTGTTATTTTTTGTGTTCAGTGTTTAAGATTAGAGGTGGTTGTTATTTTTTGTGTTCAGTGTATAAGATTAGAGGTGGTTGTTATTTTTTGTGTTCAGTGTTTATGATTAGAGGTGGTTGTTATTTTTTGTGTTCAGTGTTTAAGATTAGAGGTGGTTGTTATTTTTTGTGTTCAGTGTTTAAGATTAGAGGTGATTGTTATTTTTTGTGTTCAGTGTTTAAGATTAGAGGTGGTTGTTATTTTTTGTGTTCCAGTGTTTAAGATTAGAGGTGGTTGTTATTTTTTGTGTTCAGTGTTTAAGATTAGAGGTGGTTGTTATTTTTTGCATTCAGTATTTAAGATTAGAGGTGGTTGTTATTTTTTGTGTTCAGTGTTTAAGATTAGAGGTGGTTGTTATTTTTTGTGTTCAGTGTTTAAGATTAGAGGTTGTTGTTATTTTTTGCATTCAGTGTTTAAGATTAGAGGTGGTTGTTATTTTGTGTGTTCAGTGTTTAAGATTAGAGATGGTTGTTATTTTTTGTGTTCAGTGTTTAAGATTAGAGGTGGTTGTTATTTTTTGTGTTCAGTGTATAAGATTAGAGGTGGTTGTTATTTTTTGTGTTCAGTGTATAAGATTAGAGGTGGTTGTTATTTTTTGTGTTCAGTGTTTAAGATTAGAGGTTGTTGTTATTTTTTGCATTCAGTGTTTAAGATTAGAGGTGGTTGTTATTTTTTGCGTTCAGTATTTAAGATTAGAGGTGGTTGTTATTTTTTGAGTTCAGTGTTTAAGATTAGAGGTGGTTGTTATTTTTTGTGTTCAGTGTTTAAGATTAGAGGTTGTTGTTATTTTTTGCATTCAGTGTTTAAGAATAGAGATGGTTGTTATTTTTTGTGTTCAGTGTATAAGATTAGAGGTGGTTGTTATTTTTTGTGTTCAGTGTATAAGATTAGAGGTTGTTGTTATTTTTTGCATTCAGTGTTTAAGATTAGAGGTTGTTGTTATATTTTGCATTCAGTGTTTAAGATTAGAGGTGGTTGTTATTTTGTGTGTTGTGTTTAAGATTAGAGGTGGTTGTTATTTTTTGTGTTCAGTGTTTAAGATTAGAGGTGGTTGTTATTTTTTGTGTTCAGTGTTTAAGATTAGAGGTGGTTGTTATTTTTTGTGTTCAGTGTTTAAGATTAGAGGTTGTTGTTATTTTTTGTGTTCAGTGTTTAAGATTAGAGGTGGTTGTTATTTTTTGAGGTCAGTGTTTAAGATTAGAGGTGGTTGTTATTATTTGTGCTCAGTGTTTAAGATTAGAGGTGGTTGTTATTTTTTGTGTTCAGTGTTTAAGATTAGAGGTGGTTGTTATTTTTTGTGTTCAGTGTTTAAGATTAGAGGTGGTTGTTATTTTTTGCATTCAGTGTTTAAGATTAGAGGTGGTTGTTATTTTTTGTGTTCAGTGTTTAAGATTAGAGGTTGTTGTTATTTTTTGCGTTCAGTTTTTAAGATTAGAGGTTGTTGTTATTTTTTGTGCTCAGTGTTTAAGATTAGAGGTGGTTGTTATTTTTTGCATTCAGTGTTTAAGATTAGAGGTTGTTGTTATTTTTTGCATTCAGTGTTTAAGATTAGAGGTGGTTGTTATTTTGTGTGTTGTGTTTAAGATTAGAGGTGGTTGTTATTTTTTGTGTTCAGTGTTTAAGATTAGAGGTGGTTGTTATTTTTTGTGTTCAGTGTTTAAGATTAGAGGTGGTTGTTATTTTTTGTGTTCAGTGTTTAAGATTAGAGGTTGTTGTTATTTTTTGTGTTCAGTGTTTAAGATTAGAGGTGGTTGTTATATTTTGTGGTCAGTGTTTAAGATTAGAGATGGTTGTTATTATTTGTGCTCAGTGTTTAAGATTAGAGGTGGTTGTTATTTTTTGTGTTCAGTGTTTAAGATTAGAGGTGGTTGTTATTTTTTGCGTTCAGTGTTTAAGATTAGAGGTGGTTGTTATTTTTTGTGTTCAGTGTTTAAGATTAGAGGTGGTTGTTATTTTTTGTGTTCAGTGTTTAAGATTAGAGGTGGTTGTTATTTTTTGTGGTCAGTGTTTAAGATTAGAGGTGGTTGTTATTATTTGTGCTCAGTGTTTAAGATTAGAGGTGGTTGTTATTTTTTGTGTTCAGTGTTTAAGATTAGAGGTGGTTGTTATTTTTTGTGTT
Organism: Bathymodiolus brooksi; assembly: GCA_963680875.1. Classification (NCBI taxonomy): domain Eukaryota; kingdom Metazoa; phylum Mollusca; class Bivalvia; order Mytilida; family Modiolidae; genus Bathymodiolus; species Bathymodiolus brooksi. The sequence continues at coordinate 6,867,468 of OY804583.1, read as the reverse complement.
CAGTGTTTAAGATTAGAGGTGGTTGTTATTTTTTGCATTCAGTGTTTAAGATTAGAGGTGGTTGTTATTTTTTGTGTTCAGTGTTTAAGATTAGAGGTTGTTGTTATTTTTTGCGTTCAGTTTTTAAGATTAGAGGTTGTTGTTATTTTTTGTGCTCAGTGTTTAAGATTAGAGGTGGTTGTTATTTTTTGCATTCAGTGTTTAAGATTAGAGGTTGTTGTTATTTTTTGCATTCAGTGTTTAAGATTAGAGGTGGTTGTTATTTTGTGTGTTGTGTTTAAGATTAGAGGTGGTTGTTATTTTTTGTGTTCAGTGTTTAAGATTAGAGGTGGTTGTTATTTTTTGTGTTCAGTGTTTAAGATTAGAGGTGGTTGTTATTTTTTGTGTTCAGTGTTTAAGATTAGAGGTTGTTGTTATTTTTTGTGTTCAGTGTTTAAGATTAGAGGTGGTTGTTATTTTTTGTGTTCAGTGTTTAAGATTAGAGGTGGTTGTTATTTTTTGTGTTCAGTGTTTAAGATTAGAGGTGGTTGTTATTTTTTGTGCTCAGTATTTAAGATTAGAGGTGGTTATTTTTTGCATTCGGTGTTTAAGATTAGAGGTGGTTGTTATTTTTTGCGTTCAGTGTTTAAGATTAGAGGTGGTTGTTATTTTTTGCGCTCAGTGTTTAAGATTTGAGGTGGTTATTTTTTGCATTCAGTGTTTAAAATTAGAGGTGGTTGTTTTTTGTGTTCAGTGTTTAAGATTAGAGGTGGTTGTTATTTTTTGTGTTCAGTGTTTAAGATTAGAGGTTGTTATTTTTTGCATTCAGTGTTTAAGATTAGAGGTGGTGGTTATTTTTAGCGCTCAGTGTTTAAGATTAGAGGTGGTTATTTTTTGCGTTCAGTGTTTAAGATTAAAGGTGGTTATTTTTTGTGTTCTGTGTTTAAGATTAGAGGTGGTTGTTATTTTTTGCGCTCAGTGTTTAAGATTAGAGGTGGTTATTTTTTGTGTTCAGTGTTTAAGATTAGAGGTGGTTGTTATTTTTTGTGCTCAGTGTTTAAGATTAGAGGTTGTTGTTATTTTTTGTGCTCAGTGTTTAAGATTAGAGGTGGTTGTTATTTTTTGCATTCAGTGTTTAAGATTAGAGGTGGTTGTTATTTTTTGCATTCAGTGTTTAAGATTAGAGGTGGTTATTTTTTGCATTCAGTGTTTAAGATTAGAGGTGGTTGTTATTTTTTGCATTCAGTGTTTAAGATTAGAGGTGGTTGTTATTTTTAGCGCTCAGTGTTTAAGATTAGAGGTGGTTATTTTTTGCGTTCAGTGTTTAAGATTAGAGGTGGTTATTTTTTGTGTTCTGTGTTTAAGATTAGAGGTGGTTGTTATTTTTTGCGCTCAGTGTTTAAGATTAGAGGTGGTTATTTTTTGTGTTCAGTGTTTAAGATTAGAGGTGGTTGTTATTTTTTGTGCTCAGTGTTTAAGATTAGAGGTGGTTGTTATTTTTTGCATTCAGTGTTTAAGATTAGAGGTGGTTGTTATTTTTTGTGTTCAGTGTTTAAGATTAGAGGTGGTTGTTATTTTTTGTGTTCAGTGTATAAGATTAGAGGTGGTTGTCATTTTTTGTGTTCAGTGTTTAAGATTAGAAGTGGTTGTTATTTTTTGTGTTCAGTGTTTAAGATTAGAGGTGGTTGTTATTTTTTGTGTTCAGTGTTTAAGATTAGAGGTGGTTGTTATTTTTTGCATTCAGTGTTTAAGATTAGAGGTGGTTGTTATTTTTTGTGTTCAGTGTTTAAGATTAGAGGTGGTTGTTATTTTTGTGTTCAGTGTTTAAAATTAGAGGTGGTTGTTATTTTTTGCATTCAGTGTTTAAGATTAGAGGTGGTTGTTATTTTTTGTGTTCAGTGTTTAAGATTAGAGGTGGTTGTTATTTTGTGTGTTGTGTTTAAGATTAGAGGTGGTTGTTATTTTTTGTGTTCAGTGTTTAAGATTAGAGGTGGTTGTTATTTTTTGTGTTCAGTGTTTAAGATTAGAGGTGGTTGTTATTTTTTGTGTTCAGTGTTTAAGATTAGAGGTTGTTGTTATTTTTTGTGTTCAGTGTTTAAGATTAGAGGTGGTTGTTATATTTTGTGGTCAGTGTTTAAGATTAGAGATGGTTGTTATTATTTGTGCTCAGTGTTTAAGATTAGAGGTGGTTGTTATTTTTTGTGTTCAGTGTTTAAGATTAGAGGTGGTTGTTATTTTTTGCGTTCAGTGTTTAAGATTAGAGGTGGTTGTTATTTTTTGTGTTCAGTGTTTAAGATTAGAGGTGGTTGTTATTTTTTGTGTTCAGTGTTTAAGATTAGAGGTGGTTGTTATTTTTTGTGGTCAGTGTTTAAGATTAGAGGTGGTTGTTATTATTTGTGCTCAGTGTTTAAGATTAGAGGTGGTTGTTATTTTTTGTGTTCAGTGTTTAAGATTAGAGGTGGTTGTTATTTTTTGTGTTCAGTGTTTAAGATTAGAGGTGGTTGTTATTTTTTGCATTCAGTGTTTAAGATTAGAGGTGGTTGTTATTTTTTGTGTTCAGTGTTTAAGATTAGAGGTTGTTGTTATTTTTTGCGTTCAGTTTTTAAGATTAGAGGTTGTTGTTATTTTTTGTGCTCAGTGTTTAAGATTAGAGGTGGTTGTTATTTTTTGCATTCAGTGTTTAAGATTAGAGGTTGTTGTTATTTTTTGCATTCAGTGTTTAAGATTAGAGGTGGTTGTTATTTTGTGTGTTGTGTTTAAGATTAGAGGTGGTTGTTATTTTTTGTGTTCAGTGTTTAAGATTAGAGGTGGTTGTTATTTTTTGTGTTCAGTGTTTAAGATTAGAGGTGGTTGTTATTTTTTGTGTTCAGTGTTTAAGATTAGAGGTTGTTGTTATTTTTTGTGTTCAGTGTTTAAGATTAGAGGTGGTTGTTATTTTTTGTGTTCAGTGTTTAAGATTAGAGGTGGTTGTTATTTTTTGTGTTCAGTGTTTAAGATTAGAGGTGGTTGTTATTTTTTGTGCTCAGTATTTAAGATTAGAGGTGGTTATTTTTTGCATTCGGTGTTTAAGATTAGAGGTGGTTGTTATTTTTTGCGTTCAGTGTTTAAGATTAGAGGTGGTTGTTATTTTTTGCGCTCAGTGTTTAAGATTTGAGGTGGTTATTTTTTGCATTCAGTGTTTAAAATTAGAGGTGGTTGTTTTTTGTGTTCAGTGTTTAAGATTAGAGGTGGTTGTTATTTTTTGTGTTCAGTGTTTAAGATTAGAGGTTGTTATTTTTTGCATTCAGTGTTTAAGATTAGAGGTGGTGGTTATTTTTAGCGCTCAGTGTTTAAGATTAGAGGTGGTTATTTTTTGCGTTCAGTGTTTAAGATTAAAGGTGGTTATTTTTTGTGTTCTGTGTTTAAGATTAGAGGTGGTTGTTATTTTTTGCGCTCAGTGTTTAAGATTAGAGGTGGTTATTTTTTGTGTTCAGTGTTTAAGATTAGAGGTGGTTGTTATTTTTTGTGCTCAGTGTTTAAGATTAGAGGTTGTTGTTATTTTTTGTGCTCAGTGTTTAAGATTAGAGGTGGTTGTTATTTTTTGCATTCAGTGTTTAAGATTAGAGGTGGTTGTTATTTTTTGCATTCAGTGTTTAAGATTAGAGGTGGTTATTTTTTGCATTCAGTGTTTAAGATTAGAGGTGGTTGTTATTTTTTGCATTCAGTGTTTAAGATTAGAGGTGGTTGTTATTTTTAGCGCTCAGTGTTTAAGATTAGAGGTGGTTATTTTTTGCGTTCAGTGTTTAAGATTAGAGGTGGTTATTTTTTGTGTTCTGTGTTTAAGATTAGAGGTGGTTGTTATTTTTTGCGCTCAGTGTTTAAGATTAGAGGTGGTTATTTTTTGTGTTCAGTGTTTAAGATTAGAGGTGGTTGTTATTTTTTGTGCTCAGTGTTTAAGATTAGAGGTGGTTGTTATTTTTTGCATTCAGTGTTTAAGATTAGAGGTGGTTGTTATTTTTTGTGTTCAGTGTTTAAGATTAGAGGTGGTTGTTATTTTTTGTGTTCAGTGTATAAGATTAGAGGTGGTTGTCATTTTTTGTGTTCAGTGTTTAAGATTAGAAGTGGTTGTTATTTTTTGTGTTCAGTGTTTAAGATTAGAGGTGGTTGTTATTTTTTGTGTTCAGTGTTTAAGATTAGAGGTGGTTGTTATTTTTTGCATTCAGTGTTTAAGATTAGAGGTGGTTGTTATTTTTTGTGTTCAGTGTTTAAGATTAGAGGTGGTTGTTATTTTTGTGTTCAGTGTTTAAAATTAGAGGTGGTTGTTATTTTTTGCATTCAGTGTTTAAGATTAGAGGTGGTTGTTATTTTTTGTGTTCAGTGTTTAAGATTAGAGGTGGTTGTTATTTTTTGTGGTCAGTGTTTAAGATTAGAGGTGGTTGTTATTTTTTGTGCTCAGTGTTTAAGATTAGAGGTGGTTGTTATTTTTTGTGTTCAGTGTTTAAGATTAGAGTTGGTTGTTATTTTTTGCGTTCAGTGTTTAAGATTAGAGGTGGTTGTTATTTTTTGTGTTCAGTGTTTAAGATTAGAGGTGGTTGTTATTTTTTGTGTTCAGTGTTTAAGATTAGAGGTGGTTGTTATTTTTTGCGCTCAGTATTTAAGATTAGAGGTGGTTATTTTTTGCATTCAGTGTTTAAGATTAGAGGTGGTTGTTATTTTTTGTGTTCAGTGTTTAAGATTAGATGTGGTTGTTATTTTTTGCACTCAGTGTTTAAGATTAGAGGTGGTTATTTTTTGCATTCAGTGTTTAAGATTAGAGGTGGTTATTTTTTGTGTTCAGTGTTTAAGATTAGAGGTTGTTATTTTTTGCATTCAGTGTTTAAGATTAGAGGTGGTTGTTATTTTTTGCGTTCAGTGTTTAAGATTAGAGGTGGTTGTTATTTTTTGCACTCAGTGTTTAAGATTAGAGGTGGTTATTTTTTGCATTCAGTGTTTAAGATTAGAGGTGGTTATTTTTTGCATTCAGTGTTTAAGATTAGAGGTGGTTGTTATTTTTTGCGTTCAGTGTTTAAGATTAGAGGTGGTTGTTATTTTTTGCACTCAGTGTTTAAGATTAGAGGTGGTTATTTTTTGCATTCAGTGTTTAAGATTAGAGGTGGTTATTTTTTGTGTTCAGTGTTTAAGATTAGAGGTGGTTGTTATTTTTTGTGTTCAGTGTTTAAGATTAGAGGTGGTTGTTATTTTTGTGTTCAGTGTTTAAAATTAGAGGTGGTTGTTATTTTTTGTGCTCAGTGTTTAAGATTAGAGGTGGTCATTTTTTGCGTTCAGTGTTTAAGATTAGAGGTGGTTATTTTTTGTGCTCAGTGTTTAAGATTAGAGGTGGTTGTTATTTTTTGTGTTCAGTGTTTAAGATTAGAGGTTGTTGCTATTTTTTGTGCTCAGTGTTTAAGATTAGAGGTGGTTGTTATTTTTTGCATTCAGTGTTTAAGATTAAAGGTGGTTGTTATTTTTTGCGTTCAGTGTTTAAGATTAGAGGTGGTTGTTATTTTTTGCATTCAGTGTTTAAGATTAGAGGTGGTTGTTATTTTTTGTGTTCAGTGTTTAAGATTAGAGGTGGTTGTTATTTTTTGCATTCAGTGTTTAAGATTAGAGGTGGTTGTTATTTTTTGTGTTCAGTGTTTAAGATTAGAGGTGGTTGTTATTTTTTGTGTTCAGTGTATAAGATTAGAGGTGGTTGTTATTTTTTGTGTTCAGTGTATAAGATTAGAGGTGGTTGTTATTTTTTGTGTTCAGTGTTTAAGATTAGAGGTTGTTGTTATTTTTTGTGTTCCAGTGTTTAAGATTAGAGGTGGTTGTTATTTTTTGTGTTCAGTGTTTAAGATTAGAGGTGGTTGTTATTTTTTGTGTTCAGTGTATAAGATTAGAGGTGGTTGTTATTTTTTGTGTTCAGTGTTTATGATTAGAGGTGGTTGTTATTTTTTGTGTTCAGTGTTTAAGATTAGAGGTGGTTGTTATTTTTTGTGTTCAGTGTTTAAGATTAGAGGTGATTGTTATTTTTTGTGTTCAGTGTTTAAGATTAGAGGTGGTTGTTATTTTTTGTGTTCCAGTGTTTAAGATTAGAGGTGGTTGTTATTTTTTGTGTTCAGTGTTTAAGATTAGAGGTGGTTGTTATTTTTTGCATTCAGTATTTAAGATTAGAGGTGGTTGTTATTTTTTGTGTTCAGTGTTTAAGATTAGAGGTGGTTGTTATTTTTTGTGTTCAGTGTTTAAGATTAGAGGTTGTTGTTATTTTTTGCATTCAGTGTTTAAGATTAGAGGTGGTTGTTATTTTGTGTGTTCAGTGTTTAAGATTAGAGATGGTTGTTATTTTTTGTGTTCAGTGTTTAAGATTAGAGGTGGTTGTTATTTTTTGTGTTCAGTGTATAAGATTAGAGGTGGTTGTTATTTTTTGTGTTCAGTGTATAAGATTAGAGGTGGTTGTTATTTTTTGTGTTCAGTGTTTAAGATTAGAGGTTGTTGTTATTTTTTGCATTCAGTGTTTAAGATTAGAGGTGGTTGTTATTTTTTGCGTTCAGTATTTAAGATTAGAGGTGGTTGTTATTTTTTGAGTTCAGTGTTTAAGATTAGAGGTGGTTGTTATTTTTTGTGTTCAGTGTTTAAGATTAGAGGTTGTTGTTATTTTTTGCATTCAGTGTTTAAGAATAGAGATGGTTGTTATTTTTTGTGTTCAGTGTATAAGATTAGAGGTGGTTGTTATTTTTTGTGTTCAGTGTATAAGATTAGAGGTTGTTGTTATTTTTTGCATTCAGTGTTTAAGATTAGAGGTTGTTGTTATTTTTTGCATTCAGTGTTTAAGATTAGAGGTGGTTGTTATTTTGTGTGTTGTGTTTAAGATTAGAGGTGGTTGTTATTTTTTGTGTTCAGTGTTTAAGATTAGAGGTGGTTGTTATTTTTTGTGTTCAGTGTTTAAGATTAGAGGTGGTTGTTATTTTTTGTGTTCAGTGTTTAAGATTAGAGGTTGTTGTTATTTTTTGTGTTCAGTGTTTAAGATTAGAGGTGGTTGTTATTTTTTGAGGTCAGTGTTTAAGATTAGAGGTGGTTGTTATTATTTGTGCTCAGTGTTTAAGATTAGAGGTGGTTGTTATTTTTTGTGTTCAGTGTTTAAGATTAGAGGTGGTTGTTATTTTTTGTGTTCAGTGTTTAAGATTAGAGGTGGTTGTTATTTTTTGCATTCAGTGTTTAAGATTAGAGGTGGTTGTTATTTTTTGTGTTCAGTGTTTAAGATTAGAGGTTGTTGTTATTTTTTGCGTTCAGTTTTTAAGATTAGAGGTTGTTGTTATTTTTTGTGCTCAGTGTTTAAGATTAGAGGTGGTTGTTATTTTTTGCATTCAGTGTTTAAGATTAGAGGTTGTTGTTATTTTTTGCATTCAGTGTTTAAGATTAGAGGTGGTTGTTATTTTGTGTGTTGTGTTTAAGATTAGAGGTGGTTGTTATTTTTTGTGTTCAGTGTTTAAGATTAGAGGTGGTTGTTATTTTTTGTGTTCAGTGTTTAAGATTAGAGGTGGTTGTTATTTTTTGTGTTCAGTGTTTAAGATTAGAGGTTGTTGTTATTTTTTGTGTTCAGTGTTTAAGATTAGAGGTGGTTGTTATATTTTGTGGTCAGTGTTTAAGATTAGAGGTGGTTGTTATTATTTGTGCTCAGTGTTTAAGATTAGAGGTGGTTGTTATTTTTTGTGTTCAGTGTTTAAGATTAGAGGTGGTTGTTATTTTTTGCGTTCAGTGTTTAAGATTAGAGGTGGTTGTTATTTTTTGTGTTCAGTGTTTAAGATTAGAGGTGGTTGTTATTTTTTGTGTTCAGTGTTTAAGATTAGAGGTGGTTGTTATTTTTTGTGCTCAGTATTTAAGATTAGAGGTGGTTATTTTTTGCATTCGGTGTTTAAGATTAGAGGTGGTTGTTATTTTTTGCGTTCAGTGTTTAAGATTAGAGGTGGTTGTTATTTTTTGCGCTCAGTGTTTAAGATTTGAGGTGGTTATTTTTTGCATTCAGTGTTTAAGATTAGAGTTGGTTGTTTTTTTGTGTTCAGTGTTTAAGATTAGAGGTGGTTGTTATTTTTTGTGTTCAGTGTTTAAGATTAGAGGTTGTTATTTTTTGCATTCAGTGTTTAAGATTAGAGGTGGTTGTTATTTTTAGCGCTCAGTGTTTAAGATTAGAGGTGGTTATTTTTTGCGTTCAGTGTTTAAGATTAGAGGTGGTTATTTTTTGTGTTCTGTGTTTAAGATTAGAGGTGGTTGTTATTTTTTACGCTAAGTGTTTAAGATTAGAGGTGGTTATTTTTTGTGTTCAGTGTTTAAGATTAGAGGTGGTTGTTATTTTTTGTGCTCAGTGTTTAAGATTAGAGGTTGTTGTTATTTTTTGTGCTCAGTGTTTAAGATTAGAGGTGGTTGTTATTTTTTGCATTCAGTGTTTAAGATTAAAGGTGGTTGTTATTTTTTGCATTCAGTGTTTAAGATTAGAGGTGGTTGTTATTTTTTGCATTCAGTGTTTAAGATTAGAGGTGGTTGTTATTTTTTGTGTTCAGTGTTTAAGATTAGAGGTGGTTGTTATTTTTTGCATTCAGTGTTTAAGATTAGAGGTGGTTGTTATTTTTAGCGCTCAGTGTTTAAGATTAGAGGTGGTTATTTTTTGCGTTCAGTGTTTAAGATTAGAGGTGGTTATTTTTTGTGTTCTGTGTTTAAGATTAGAGGTGGTTGTTATTTTTTGCGCTCAGTGTTTAAGATTAGAGGTGGTTATTTTTTGTGTTCAGTGTTTAAGATTAGAGGTGGTTGTTATTTTTTGTGCTCAGTGTTTAAGATTAGAGGTTGTTGTTATTTTTTGTGCTCAGTGTTTAAGATTAGAGGTGGTTGTTATTTTTTGCATTCAGTGTTTAAGATTAAAGGTGGTTGTTATTTTTTGCATTCAGTGTTTAAGATTAGAGGTGGTTGTTATTTTTTGCATTCAGTGTTTAAGATTAGAGGTGGTTGTTATTTTTTGTGTTCAGTGTTTAAGATTAGAGGTGGTTGTTATTTTTTGTGTTCAGTGTATAAGATTAGAGGTGGTTGTCATTTTTTGTGTTCAGTGTTTAAGATTAGAAGTGGTTGTTATTTTTTGTGTTCAGTGTTTAAGATTAGAGGTGGTTGTTATTTTTTGTGTTCAGTGTTTAAGATTAGAGGTGGTTGTTATTTTTTGCATTCAGTGTTTAAGATTAGAGGTGGTTGTTATTTTTTGTGGTCAGTGTTTAAGATTAGAGGTGGTTGTTATTTTTTGTGCTCAGTGTTTAAGATTAGAGGTGGTTGTTATTTTTTGTGTTCAGTGTTTAAGATTAGAGTTGGTTGTTATTTTTTGCGTTCAGTGTTTAAGATTAGAGGTGGTTGTTATTTTTTGTGTTCAGTGTTTAAGATTAGAGGTGGTTGTTATTTTTTGTGTTCAGTGTTTAAGATTAGAGGTGGTTGTTATTTTTTGCGCTCAGTATTTAAGATTAGAGGTGGTTATTTTTTGCATTCAGTGTTTAAGATTAGAGGTGGTTGTTATTTTTTGTGTTCAGTGTTTAAGATTAGAGGTGGTTGTTATTTTTTGCATTCAGTGTTTAAGATTAGAGGTGGTTGTTATTTTTTGTGGTCAGTGTTTAAGATTAGAGGTGGTTGTTATTTTTTGTGCTCAGTGTTTAAGATTAGAGGTGGTTGTTATTTTTTGTGTTCAGTGTTTAAGATTAGAGTTGGTTGTTATTTTTTGCGTTCAGTGTTTAAGATTAGAGGTGGTTGTTATTTTTTGTGTTCAGTGTTTAAGATTAGAGGTGGTTGTTATTTTTTGTGTTCAGTGTTTAAGATTAGAGGTGGTTGTTATTTTTTGCGCTCAGTATTTAAGATTAGAGGTGGTTATTTTTTGCATTCAGTGTTTAAGATTAGAGGTGGTTGTTATTTTTTGCGTTCAGTGTTTAAGATTAGAGGTGGTTGTTATTTTTTGCACTCAGTGTTTAAGATTAGAGGTGGTTATTTTTTGCATTCAGTGTTTAAGATTAGAGGTGGTTATTTTTTGTGTTCAGTGTTTAAGATTAGAGGTTGTTATTTTTTGCATTCAGTGTTTAAGATTAGAGGTGGTTGTTATTTTTTGCGTTCAGTGTTTAAGATTAGAGGTGGTTGTTATTTTTTGCACTCAGTGTTTAAGATTAGAGGTGGTTATTTTTTGCATTCAGTGTTTAAGATTAGAGGTGGTTATTTTTTGCATTCAGTGTTTAAGATTAGAGGTGGTTGTTATTTTTTGCGTTCAGTGTTTAAGATTAGAGGTGGTTGTTATTTTTTGCACTCAGTGTTTAAGATTAGAGGTGGTTATTTTTTGCATTCAGTGTTTAAGATTAGAGGTGGTTATTTTTTGTGTTCAGTGTTTAAGATTAGAGGTGGTTGTTATTTTTTGTGTTCAGTGTTTAAGATTAGAGGTGGTTGTTATTTTTTGTGTTCAGTGTTTAAAATTAGAGGTGGTTGTTATTTTTTGTGCTCAGTGTTTAAGATTAGAGGTGGTCATTTTTTGCGTTCAGTGTTTAAGATTAGAGGTGGTTATTTTTTGTGTTCAGTGTTTAAGATTAGAGGTGGTTGTTATTTTTTGTGTTCAGTGTTTAAGATTAGAGGTTGTTGCTATTTTTTGTGCTCAGTGTTTAAGATTAGAGGTGGTTGTTATTTTTTGCATTCAGTGTTTAAGATTAGAGGTGGTTGTTATTTTTTGTGTTCAGTGTTTAAGATTAGAGGTGGTTGTTATTTTTTGCATTCAGTGTTTAAGATTAGAGGTGGTTGTTATTTTTTGTGTTCAGTGTTTAAGATTAGAGGTGGTTGTTATTTTTTGTGTTCAGTGTATAAGATTAGAGGTGGTTGTTATTTTTTGTGTTCAGTGTATAAGATTAGAGGTGGTTGTTATTTTTTGTGTTCAGTGTTTAAGATTAGAGGTTGTTGTTATTTTTTGTGTTCCAGTGTTTAAGATTAGAGGTGGTTGTTATTTTTTGTGTTCAGTGTTTAAGATTAGAGGTGGTTGTTATTTTTTGTGTTCAGTGTATAAGATTAGAGGTGGTTGTTATTTTTTGTGTTCAGTGTTTATGATTAGAGGTGGTTGTTATTTTTTGTGTTCAGTGTTTAAGATTAGAGGTGGTTGTTATTTTTTGTGTTCAGTGTTTAAGATTAGAGGTGATTGTTATTTTTTGTGTTCAGTGTTTAAGATTAGAGGTGGTTGTTATTTTTTGTGTTCCAGTGTTTAAGATTAGAGGTGGTTGTTATTTTTTGTGTTCAGTGTTTAAGATTAGAGGTGGTTGTTATTTTTTGCATTCAGTGTTTAAGATTAGAGGTGGTTGTTATTTTTTGCATTCAGTGTTTAAGATTAGAGGTGGTTGTTATTTTTTGTGTTCAGTGTTTAAGATTAGAGGTGGTTGTTATTTTTTGCATTCAGTGTTTAAGATTAGAGGTTGTTGTTATTTTTTGCGTTCAGTTTTTAAGATTAGAGGTTGTTGTTATTTTTTGTGTTCAGTATTTAAGATTAGAGGTGGTTATTTTTTGCATTCAGTGTTTAAGATTAGAGGTGGTTGTTATTTTTTGCATTCAGTGTTTAAGATTAGAGATGGTTGTTATTTTTTGTGTTCAGTGTTTAAGATTAGAGGTGGTTGTTATTTTTTGTGTTCAGTGTTTAAGATTAGAGGTTGTTGTTATTTTTTGTGTTCAGTGTTTAAGATTAGAGGTGGTTGTTATTTTTTGTGGTCAGTGTTTAAGATTAGAGGTGGTTGTTATTATTTGTGCTCAGTGTTTAAGATTAGAGGTGGTTGTTATTTTTTGTGTTCAGTGTTTAAGATTAGAGGTGGTTGTTATTTTTTGTGTTCAGTGTTTAAGATTAGAGGTGGTTGTTATTTTTTGTGCTCAGTATTTAAGATTAGAGGTGGTTATTTTTTGCATTCGGTGTTTAAGATTAGAGGTGGTTGTTATTTTTTGCGTTCAGTGTTTAAGATTAGAGGTGGTTGTTATTTTTTGCGCTCAGTTTTTAAGATTAGAGGTGGTTATTTTTTGCATTCAGTGTTTAAGATTAGAGGTGGTTGTTTTTTGTGTTCAGTGTTTAAGATTAGAGGTGGTTGTTATTTTTTGTGTTCAGTGTTTAAGATTAGAGGTTGTTATTTTTTGCATTCAGTGTTTAAGATTAGAGGTGGTTGTTATTTTTAGCGCTCAGTGTTTAAGATTAGAGGTGGTTATTTTTTGCGTTCAGTGTTTAAGATTAGAGGTGGTTATTTTTTGTGTTCTGTGTTTAAGATTAGAGGTGGTTGTTATTTTTTACGCTCAGTGTTTAAGATTAGAGGTGGTTATTTTTTGTGTTCAGTGTTTAAGATTAGAGGTGGTTGTTATTTTTTGTGCTCAGTGTTTAAGATTAGAGGTTGTTGTTATTTTTTGTGCTCAGTGTTTAAGATTAGAGGTGGTTGTTATTTTTTGCATTCAGTGTTTAAGATTAAAGGTGGTTGTTATTTTTTGCATTCAGTGTTTAAGATTAGAGGTGGTTGTTATTTTTTGCATTCAGTGTTTAAGATTAGAGGTGGTTGTTATTTTTTGTGTTCAGTGTTTAAGATTAGAGGTGATTGTTATTTTTTGCACTCAGTATTTAAGATTAGAGGTGGTTATTTTTTGCATTCAGTGTTTAAGATTAGAGGTGGTTGTTATTTTTTGCATTCAGTGTTTAAGATTAGAGATGGTTGTTATTTTTTGTGTTCAGTGTTTAAGATTAGAGGTGGTTGTTATTTTTTGTGTTCAGTGTTTAAGATTAGAGGTTGTTGTTATTTTTTGTGTTCAGTGTTTAAGATTAGAGGTGGTTGTTATTTTTTGTGGTCAGTGTTTAAGATTAGAGGTGGTTGTTATTATTTGTGCTCAGTGTTTAAGATTAGAGGTGGTTGTTATTTTTTGTGTTCAGTGTTTAAGATTAGAGGTGGTTGTTATTTTTTGTGTTCAGTGTTTAAGATTAGAGGTGGTTGTTATTTTTTGTGCTCAGTATTTAAGATTAGAGGTGGTTATTTTTTGCATTCGGTGTTTAAGATTAGAGGTGGTTGTTATTTTTTGCGTTCAGTGTTTAAGATTAGAGGTGGTTGTTATTTTTTGCGCTCAGTTTTTAAGATTAGAGGTGGTTATTTTTTGCATTCAGTGTTTAAGATTAGAGGTGGTTGTTTTTTGTGTTCAGTGTTTAAGATTAGAGGTGGTTGTTATTTTTTGTGTTCAGTGTTTAAGATTAGAGGTTGTTATTTTTTGCATTCAGTGTTTAAGATTAGAGGTGGTTGTTATTTTTAGCGCTCAGTGTTTAAGATTAGAGGTGGTTATTTTTTGCGTTCAGTGTTTAAGATTAGAGGTGGTTATTTTTTGTGTTCTGTGTTTAAGATTAGAGGTGGTTGTTATTTTTTACGCTCAGTGTTTAAGATTAGAGGTGGTTATTTTTTGTGTTCAGTGTTTAAGATTAGAGGTGGTTGTTATTTTTTGTGCTCAGTGTTTAAGATTAGAGGTTGTTGTTATTTTTTGTGCTCAGTGTTTAAGATTAGAGGTGGTTGTTATTTTTTGCATTCAGTGTTTAAGATTAAAGGTGGTTGTTATTTTTTGCATTCAGTGTTTAAGATTAGAGGTGGTTGTTATTTTTTGCATTCAGTGTTTAAGATTAGAGGTGGTTGTTATTTTTTGTGTTCAGTGTTTAAGATTAGAGGTGGTTGTTATTTTTTGCATTCAGTGTTTAAGATTAGAGGTGGTTGTTATTTTTAGCGCTGTGTTTAAGATTAGAGGTGGTTATTTTTTGCGTTCAGTGTTTAAGATTAGAGGTGGTTATTTTTTGTGTTCTGTGTTTAAGATTAGAGGTGGTTGTTATTTTTTGCGCTCAGTGTTTAAGATTAGAGGTGGTTATTTTTTGTGTTCAGTGTTTAAGATTAGAGTTGGTTGTTATTTTTTGCGTTCAGTGTTTAAGATTAGAGGTGGTTGTTATTTTTTGTGTTCAGTGTTTAAGATTAGAGGTGGTTGTTATTTTTTGTGTTCAGTGTTTAAGATTAGAGGTGGTTGTTATTTTTTGCGCTCAGTATTTAAGATTAGAGGTGGTTATTTTTTGCGTTCAGTGTTTAAGATTAGAGGTGGTTGTTATTTTTTGCACTCAGTGTTTAAGATTAGAGGTGGTTATTTTTTGCATTCAGTGTTTAAGATTAGAGGTGGTTATTTTTTGTGTTCAGTGTTTAAGATTAGAGGTTGTTATTTTTTGCATTCAGTGTTTAAGATTAGAGGTGGTTGTTATTTTTTGCGTTCAGTGTTTAAGATTAGAGGTGGTTGTTATTTTTTGCACTCAGTGTTTAAGATTAGAGGTGGTTATTTTTTGCATTCAGTGTTTAAGATTAGAGGTGGTTATTTTTTGCATTCAGTGTTTAAGATTAGAGGTGGTTGTTATTTTTTGCGTTCAGTGTTTAAGATTAGAGGTGGTTGTTATTTTTTGCACTCAGTGTTTAAGATTAGAGGTGGTTATTTTTTGCATTCAGTGTTTAAGATTAGAGGTGGTTATTTTTTGCATTCAGTGTTTAAGATTAGAGGTGGTTGTTATTTTTTGCGTTCAGTGTTTAAGATTAGAGGTGGTTGTTATTTTTTGCACTCAGTGTTTAAGATTAGAGGTGGTTATTTTTTGCATTCAGTGTTTAAGATTAGAGGTGGTTATTTTTTGTGTTCAGTGTTTAAGATTAGAGGTGGTTGTTATTTTTTGTGTTCAGTGTTTAAGATTAGAGGTGGTTGTTATTTTTTGTGTTCAGTGTTTAAAATTAGAGGTGGTTGTTATTTTTTGTGCTCAGTGTTTAAGATTAGAGGTGGTCATTTTTTGCGTTCAGTGTTTAAGATTAGAGGTGGTTATTTTTTGTGTTCAGTGTTTAAGATTAGAGGTGGTTGTTATTTTTTGTGTTCAGTGTTTAAGATTAGAGGTTGTTGCTATTTTTTGTGCTCAGTGTTTAAGATTAGAGGTGGTTGTTATTTTTTGCATTCAGTGTTTAAGATTAAAGGTGGTTGTTATTTTTTGCGTTCAGTGTTTAAGATTAGAGGTGGTTGTTATTTTTTGCATTCAGTGTTTAAGATTAGAGGTGGTTGTTATTTTTTGTGTTCAGTGTTTAAGATTAGAGGTGGTTGTTATTTTTTGCATTCAGTGTTTAAGATTAGAGGTGGTTGTTATTTTTTGTGTTCAGTGTTTAAGATTAGAGGTGGTTGTTATTTTTTGTGTTCAGTGTATAAGATTAGAGGTGGTTGTTATTTTTTGTGTTCAGTGTATAAGATTAGAGGTGGTTGTTATTTTTTGTGTTCAGTGTTTAAGATTAGAGGTTGTTGTTATTTTTTGTGTTCCAGTGTTTAAGATTAGAGGTGGTTGTTATTTTTTGTGTTCAGTGTTTAAGATTAGAGGTGGTTGTTATTTTTTGTGTTCAGTGTATAAGATTAGAGGTGGTTGTTATTTTTTGTGTTCAGTGTTTATGATTAGAGGTGGTTGTTATTTTTTGTGTTCAGTGTTTAAGATTAGAGGTGGTTGTTATTTTTTGTGTTCAGTGTTTAAGATTAGAGGTGATTGTTATTTTTTGTGTTCAGTGTTTAAGATTAGAGGTGGTTGTTATTTTTAGCGCTCAGTGTTTAAGATTAGAGGTGGTTATTTTTTGCGTTCAGTGTTTAAGATTAGAGGTGGTTATTTTTTGTGTTCTGTGTTTAAGATTAGAGGTGGTTGTTATTTTTTACGCTCAGTGTTTAAGATTAGAGGTGGTTATTTTTTGTGTTCAGTGTTTAAGATTAGAGGTGGTTGTTATTTTTTGTGCTCAGTGTTTAAGATTAGAGGTGGTTGTTATTTTTTGTGTTCAGTGTTTAAGATTAGAGGTGGTTGTTATTTTTTGCATTCAGTGTTTAAGATTAGAGGTGGTTGTTATTTTTAGCGCTGTGTTTAAGATTAGAGGTGGTTATTTTTTGCGTTCAGTGTTTAAGATTAGAGGTGGTTATTTTTTGTGTTCTGTGTTTAAGATTAGAGGTGGTTGTTATTTTTTGCGCTCAGTGTTTAAGATTAGAGGTGGTTATTTTTTGTGCTCAGTGTTTAAGATTAGAGTTGGTTGTTATTTTTTGCGTTCAGTGTTTAAGATTAGAGGTGGTTGTTATTTTTTGTGTTCAGTGTTTAAGATTAGAGGTGGTTGTTATTTTTTGTGTTCAGTGTTTAAGATTAGAGGTGGTTGTTATTTTTTGCGCTCAGTATTTAAGATTAGAGGTGGTTATTTTTTGCGTTCAGTGTTTAAGATTAGAGGTGGTTGTTATTTTTTGCACTCAGTGTTTAAGATTAGAGGTGGTTATTTTTTGCATTCAGTGTTTAAGATTAGAGGTGGTTATTTTTTGTGTTCAGTGTTTAAGATTAGAGGTTGTTATTTTTTGCATTCAGTGTTTAAGATTAGAGGTGGTTGTTATTTTTTGCATTCAGTGTTTAAGATTAGAGGTGGTTGTTATTTTTTGCACTCAGTGTTTAAGATTAGAGGTGGTTATTTTTTGCATTCAGTGTTTAAGATTAGAGGTGGTTATTTTTTGCATTCAGTGTTTAAGATTAGAGGTGGTTGTTATTTTTTGCGTTCAGTGTTTAAGATTAGAGGTGGTTGTTATTTTTTGCACTCAGTGTTTAAGATTAGAGGTGGTTATTTTTTGCATTCAGTGTTTAAGATTAGAGGTGGTTATTTTTTGCATTCAGTGTTTAAGATTAGAGGTGGTTGTTATTTTTTGCGTTCAGTGTTTAAGATTAGAGGTGGTTGTTATTTTTTGCACTCAGTGTTTAAGATTAGAGGTGGTTATTTTTTGCATTCAGTGTTTAAGATTAGAGGTGGTTATTTTTTGTGTTCAGTGTTTAAGATTAGAGGTGGTTGTTATTTTTTGTGTTCAGTGTTTAAGATTAGAGGTGGTTGTTATTTTTTGTGTTCAGTGTTTAAAATTAGAGGTGGTTGTTATTTTTTGTGCTCAGTGTTTAAGATTAGAGGTGGTCATTTTTTGCGTTCAGTGTTTAAGATTAGAGGTGGTTATTTTTTGTGTTCAGTGTTTAAGATTAGAGGTGGTTGTTATTTTTTGTGTTCAGTGTTTAAGATTAGAGGTTGTTGCTATTTTTTGTGCTCAGTGTTTAAGATTAGAGGTGGTTGTTATTTTTTGCATTCAGTGTTTAAGATTAAAGGTGGTTGTTATTTTTTGCGTTCAGTGTTTAAGATTAGAGGTGGTTGTTATTTTTTGCATTCAGTGTTTAAGATTAGAGGTGGTTGTTATTTTTTGTGTTCAGTGTTTAAGATTAGAGGTGGTTGTTATTTTTTGCATTCAGTGTTTAAGATTAGAGGTGGTTGTTATTTTTTGTGTTCAGTGTTTAAGATTAGAGGTGGTTGTTATTTTTTGTGTTCAGTGTATAAGATTAGAGGTGGTTGTTATTTTTTGTGTTCAGTGTATAAGATTAGAGGTGGTTGTTATTTTTTGTGTTCAGTGTTTAAGATTAGAGGTTGTTGTTATTTTTTGTGTTCCAGTGTTTAAGATTAGAGGTGGTTGTTATTTTTTGTGTTCAGTGTTTAAGATTAGAGGTGGTTGTTATTTTTTGTGTTCAGTGTATAAGATTAGAGGTGGTTGTTATTTTTTGTGTTCAGTGTTTATGATTAGAGGTGGTTGTTATTTTTTGTGTTCAGTGTTTAAGATTAGAGGTGGTTGTTATTTTTTGTGTTCAGTGTTTAAGATTAGAGGTGATTGTTATTTTTTGTGTTCAGTGTTTAAGATTAGAGGTGGTTGTTATTTTTTGTGTTCCAGTGTTTAAGATTAGAGGTGGTTGTTATTTTTTGTGTTCAGTGTTTAAGATTAGAGGTGGTTGTTATTTTTTGCACTCAGTGTTTAAGATTAGAGGTTGTTGTTATTTTTTGCATTCAGTGTTTAAGATTAGAGGTGGTTGTTATTTTTTGCGTTCAGTGTTTAAGATTAGAGGTGGTTGTTATTTTTTGTGTTCAGTGTTTAAGATTAGAGGTGGTTGTTATTTTTTGCATTCAGTGTTTAAGATTAGAGGTGGTTGTTATTTTTTGTGTTCAGTGTTTAAGATTAGAGGTTGTTGTTATTTTTTGCATTCAGTTTTTAAGATTAGAGGTTGTTGTTATTTTTTGTGCTCAGTGTTTAAGATTAGAGGTGGTTGTTATTTTTTGCATTCAGTGTTTAAGATTAGAGGTGGTTGTTATTTTTTGTGTTCAGTGTTTAAGATTAGAGGTGGTTGTTATTTTTTGTGGTCAGTGTTTAAGATTAGAGGTGGTTGTTATTTTTTGTGCTCAGTGTTTAAGATTAGAGGTGGTTGTTATTTTTTGTGTTCAGTGTTTAAGATTAGAGGTGGTTGTTATTTTTTGTATTCAGTGTTTAAGATTAGAGGTGGTTGTTATTTTTTGAGTTCAGTGTTTAATATTAGAGGTGGTTGTTATTTTTTGTGTTCAGTGTTTAAGATTAGAGGTGATTGTTATTTTTTGCACTCAGTATTTAAGATTAGAGGTGGTTATTTTTTGCATTCAGTGTTTAAGATTAGAGGTGGTTGTTATTTTTTGCATTCAGTGTTTAAGATTAGAGATGGTTGTTATTTTTTGTGTTCAGTGTTTAAGATTAGAGGTGGTTGTTATTTTTTGTGTTCAGTGTTTAAGATTAGAGGTTGTTGTTATTTTTTGTGTTCAGTGTTTAAGATTAGAGGTGGTTGTTATTTTTTGTGGTCAGTGTTTAAGATTAGAGGTGGTTGTTATTATTTGTGCTCAGTGTTTAAGATTAGAGGTGGTTGTTATTTTTTGTGTTCAGTGTTTAAGATTAGAGGTGGTTGTTATTTTTTGCGTTCAGTGTTTAAGATTAGAGGTGGTTGTTATTTTTTGTGTTCAGTGTTTAAGATTAGAGGTGGTTGTTATTTTTTGTGTTCAGTGTTTAAGATTAGAGGTGGTTGTTATTTTTTGTGCTCAGTATTTAAGATTAGAGGTGGTTATTTTTTGCATTCGGTGTTTAAGATTAGAGGTGGTTGTTTTTTTTTGCGTTCAGTGTTTAAGATTAGAGGTGGTTGTTATTTTTTGCGCTCAGTGTTTAAGATTAGAGGTGGTTATTTTTTGCATTCAGTGTTTAAGATTAGAGGTGGTTGTTTTTTGTGTTCAGTGTTTAAGATTAGAGGTGGTTGTTATTTTTTGTGTTCAGTGTTTAAGATTAGAAGTTGTTATTTTTTGCATTCAGTGTTTAAGATTAGAGGTGGTTGTTATTTTTAGCGCTCAGTGTTTAAGATTAGAGGTGGTTATTTTTTGCGTTCAGTGTTTAAGATTAGAGGTGGTTATTTTTTGCATTCAGTTTTTAAGATTAGAGGTTGTTGTTATTTTTTGTGCTCAGTGTTTAAGATTAGAGGTGGTTGTTATTTTTTGCATTCAGTGTTTAAGATTAGAGGTGGTTGTTATTTTTTGTGTTCAGTGTTTAAGATTAGAGGTGGTTGTTATTTTTTGCACTCAGTGTTTAAGATTAGAGGTTGTTGTTATTTTTTGCATTCAGTGTTTAAGATTAGAGGTGGTTGTTATTTTTTGCGTTCAGTGTTTAAGATTAGAGGTGGTTGTTATTTTTTGTGTTCAGTGTTTAAGATTAGAGGTGGTTGTTATTTTTTGCATTCAGTGTTTAAGATTAGAGGTGGTTGTTATTTTTTGTGTTCAGTGTTTAAGATTAGAGGTTGTTGTTATTTTTTGCATTCAGTTTTTAAGATTAGAGGTTGTTGTTATTTTTTGTGCTCAGTGTTTAAGATTAGAGGTGGTTGTTATTTTTTGCATTCAGTGTTTAAGATTAGAGGTGGTTGTTATTTTTTGTGTTCAGTGTTTAAGATTAGAGGTGGTTGTTATTTTTTGTGGTCAGTGTTTAAGATTAGAGGTGGTTGTTATTTTTTGTGCTCAGTGTTTAAGATTAGAGGTGGTTGTTATTTTTTGTGTTCAGTGTTTAAGATTAGAGGTGGTTGTTATTTTTTGTATTCAGTGTTTAAGATTAGAGGTGGTTGTTATTTTTTGAGTTCAGTGTTTAATATTAGAGGTGGTTGTTATTTTTTGTGTTCAGTGTTTAAGATTAGAGGTGATTGTTATTTTTTGCACTCAGTATTTAAGATTAGAGGTGGTTATTTTTTGCATTCAGTGTTTAAGATTAGAGGTGGTTGTTATTTTTTGCATTCAGTGTTTAAGATTAGAGATGGTTGTTATTTTTTGTGTTCAGTGTTTAAGATTAGAGGTGGTTGTTATTTTTTGTGTTCAGTGTTTAAGATTAGAGGTTGTTGTTATTTTTTGTGTTCAGTGTTTAAGATTAGAGGTGGTTGTTATTTTTTGTGGTCAGTGTTTAAGATTAGAGGTGGTTGTTATTATTTGTGCTCAGTGTTTAAGATTAGAGGTGGTTGTTATTTTTTGTGTTCAGTGTTTAAGATTAGAGGTGGTTGTTATTTTTTGCGTTCAGTGTTTAAGATTAGAGGTGGTTGTTATTTTTTGTGTTCAGTGTTTAAGATTAGAGGTGGTTGTTATTTTTTGTGTTCAGTGTTTAAGATTAGAGGTGGTTGTTATTTTTTGTGCTCAGTATTTAAGATTAGAGGTGGTTATTTTTTGCATTCGGTGTTTAAGATTAGAGGTGGTTGTTTTTTTTTGCGTTCAGTGTTTAAGATTAGAGGTGGTTGTTATTTTTTGCGCTCAGTGTTTAAGATTAGAGGTGGTTATTTTTTGCATTCAGTGTTTAAGATTAGAGGTGGTTGTTTTTTGTGTTCAGTGTTTAAGATTAGAGGTGGTTGTTATTTTTTGTGTTCAGTGTTTAAGATTAGAGGTTGTTATTTTTTGCATTCAGTGTTTAAGATTAGAGGTGGTTGTTATTTTTAGCGCTCAGTGTTTAAGATTAGAGGTGGTTATTTTTTGCGTTCAGTGTTTAAGATTAGAGATGGTTATTTTTTGTGTTCTGTGTTTAAGATTAGAGGTGGTTGTTATTTTTTACGCTCAGTGTTTAAGATTAGAGGTGGTTATTTTTTGTGTTCAGTGTTTAAGATTAGAGGTGGTTGTTATTTTTTGTGCTCAGTGTTTAAGATTAGAGGTTGTTGTTATTTTTTGTGCTCAGTGTTTAAGATTAGAGGTGGTTGTTATTTTTTGCATTCAGTGTTTAAGATTAAAGGTGGTTGTTATTTTTTGCATTCAGTGTTTAAGATTAGAGGTGGTTGTTATTTTTTGCATTCAGTGTTTAAGATTAGAGGTGGTTGTTATTTTTTGTGTTCAGTGTTTAAGATTAGAGGTGGTTGTTATTTTTTGCATTCAGTGTTTAAGATTAGAGGTGGTTGTTATTTTTAGCGCTCAGTGTTTAAGATTAGAGGTGGTTATTTTTTGCGTTCAGTGTTTAAGATTAGAGGTGGTTATTTTTTGTGTTCTGTGTTTAAGATTAGAGGTGGTTGTTATTTTTTGCGCTCAGTGTTTAAGATTAGAGGTGGTTATTTTTTGTGTTCAGTGTTTAAGATTAGAGTTGGTTGTTATTTTTTGCGTTCAGTGTTTAAGATTAGAAGTGGTTGTTATTTTTTGTGTTCAGTGTTTAAGATTAGAGGTGGTTGTTATTTTTTGTGTTCAGTGTTTAAGATTAGAGGTGGTTGTTATTTTTTGCGCTCAGTATTTAAGATTAGAGGTGGTTATTTTTTGCATTCAGTGTTTAAGATTAGAGGTGGTTGTTATTTTTTGCGTTCAGTGTTTAAGATTAGAGGTGGTTATTTTTTGCATTCAGTGTTTAAGATTAGAGGTGGTTATTTTTTGCATTCAGTGTTTAAGATTAGAGGTGGTTATTTTTTGTGTTCAGTGTTTAAGATTAGAGGTTGTTATTTTTTGCATTCAGTGTTTAAGATTAGAGGTGGTTGTTATTTTTTGCACTCAGTGTTTAAGATTAGAGGTGGTTATTTTTTGCATTCAGTGTTTAAGATTAGAGGTGGTTATTTTTTGTGTTCAGTGTTTAAGATTAGAGGTGGTTGTTATTTTTTGTGTTCAGTGTTTAAGATTAGAGGTGGTTGTTATTTTTTGTGTTCAGTGTTTAAAATTAGAGGTGGTTGTTATTTTTTGTGCTCAGTGTTTAAGATTAGAGGTGGTCATTTTTTGCGTTCAGTGTTTAAGATTAGAGGTGGTTATTTTTTGTGTTCAGTGTTTAAGATTAGAGGTGGTTGTTATTTTTTGTGTTCAGTGTTTAAGATTAGAGGTTGTTGCTATTTTTTGTGCTCAGTGTTTAAGATTAGAGGTGGTTGTTATTTTTTGCATTCAGTGTTTAAGATTAAAGGTGGTTGTTATTTTTTGCGTTCAGTGTTTAAGATTAGAGGTGGTTGTTATTTTTTGCATTCAGTGTTTAAGATTAGAGGTGGTTGTTATTTTTTGTGTTCAGTGTTTAAGATTAGAGGTGGTTGTTATTTTTTGCATTCAGTGTTTAAGATTAGAGGTGGTTGTTATTTTTTGTGTTCAGTGTTTAAGATTAGAGGTGGTTGTTATTTTTTGTGTTCAGTGTATAAGATTAGAGGTGGTTGTTATTTTTTGTGTTCAGTGTATAAGATTAGAGGTGGTTGTTATTTTTTGTGTTCAGTGTTTAAGATTAGAGGTTGTTGTTATTTTTTGTGTTTCAGTGTTTAAGATTAGAGGTGGTTGTTATTTTTTGTGTTCAGTGTTTAAGATTAGAGGTGGTTGTTATTTTTTGTGTTCAGTGTATAAGATTAGAGGTGGTTGTTATTTTTTGTGTTCAGTGTTTATGATTAGAGGTGGTTGTTATTTTTTGTGTTCAGTGTTTAAGATTAGAGGTGGTTGTTATTTTTTGTGTTCAGTGTTTAAGATTAGAGGTGATTGTTATTTTTTGTGTTCAGTGTTTAAGATTAGAGGTGGTTGTTATTTTTTGTGTTCCAGTGTTTAAGATTAGAGGTGGTTGTTATTTTTTGTGTTCAGTGTTTAAGATTAGAGGTGGTTGTTATTTTTTGCACTCAGTGTTTAAGATTAGAGGTTGTTGTTATTTTTTGCATTCAGTGTTTAAGATTAGAGGTGGTTGTTATTTTTTGCGTTCAGTGTTTAAGATTAGAGGTGGTTGTTATTTTTTGTGTTCAGTGTTTAAGATTAGAGGTGGTTGTTATTTTTTGCATTCAGTGTTTAAGATTAGAGGTGGTTGTTATTTTTTGTGTTCAGTGTTTAAGATTAGAGGTTGTTGTTATTTTTTGCGTTCAGTGTTTAAGATTAGAGGTTGTTGTTATTTTTTGTGCTCAGTGTTTAAGATTAGAGGTGGTTGTTATTTTTTGCATTCAGTGTTTAAGATTAGAGGTGGTTGTTATTTTTTGTGTTCAGTGTTTAAGATTAGAGGTGGTTGTTATTTTTTGTGGTCAGTGTTTAAGATTAGAGGTGGTTGTTATTTTTTGTGCTCAGTGTTTAAGATTAGAGGTGGTTGTTATTTTTTGTGTTCAGTGTTTAAGATTAGAGGTGGTTGTTATTTTTTGTGTTCAGTGTTTAAGATTAGAGGTGGTTGTTATTTTTTGTGTTCAGTGTATAAGATTAGAGGTGGTTGTTATTTTTTGTGTTCAGTGTTTATGATTAGAGGTGGTTGTTATTTTTTGTGTTCAGTGTTTAAGATTAGAGGTGGTTGTTATTTTTTGTGTTCAGTGTTTAAGATTAGAGGTGATTGTTATTTTTTGTGTTCAGTGTTTAAGATTAGAGGTGGTTGTTATTTTTTGTGTTCCAGTG
Source organism: Bathymodiolus brooksi (assembly GCA_963680875.1). Lineage (NCBI taxonomy): Eukaryota > Metazoa > Mollusca > Bivalvia > Mytilida > Modiolidae > Bathymodiolus > Bathymodiolus brooksi. Next base: position 6,843,754 of record OY804583.1, on the reverse strand, counting down.
TTTAAGATTAGAGGTGGTTGTTATTTTTTGTGTTCAGTGTTTAAGATTAGAGGTGGTTGTTATTTTTTGCACTCAGTGTTTAAGATTAGAGGTTGTTGTTATTTTTTGCATTCAGTGTTTAAGATTAGAGGTGGTTGTTATTTTTTGCGTTCAGTGTTTAAGATTAGAGGTGGTTGTTATTTTTTGTGTTCAGTGTTTAAGATTAGAGGTGGTTGTTATTTTTTGCATTCAGTGTTTAAGATTAGAGGTGGTTGTTATTTTTTGTGTTCAGTGTTTAAGATTAGAGGTTGTTGTTATTTTTTGCGTTCAGTGTTTAAGATTAGAGGTTGTTGTTATTTTTTGTGCTCAGTGTTTAAGATTAGAGGTGGTTGTTATTTTTTGCATTCAGTGTTTAAGATTAGAGGTGGTTGTTATTTTTTGTGTTCAGTGTTTAAGATTAGAGGTGGTTGTTATTTTTTGTGGTCAGTGTTTAAGATTAGAGGTGGTTGTTATTTTTTGTGCTCAGTGTTTAAGATTAGAGGTGGTTGTTATTTTTTGTGTTCAGTGTTTAAGATTAGAGGTGGTTGTTATTTTTTGTATTCAGTGTTTAAGATTAGAGGTGGTTGTTATTTTTTGTGTTCAGTGTTTAAGATTAGAGGTGGTTGTTATTTTTTGTGTTCAGTGTTTAAGATTAGAGGTGATTGTTATTTTTTGCACTCAGTATTTAAGATTAGAGGTGGTTATTTTTTGCATTCAGTGTTTAAGATTAGAGGTGGTTGTTATTTTTTGCATTCAGTGTTTAAGATTAGAGATGGTTGTTATTTTTTGTGTTCAGTGTTTAAGATTAGAGGTGGTTGTTATTTTTTGTGTTCAGTGTTTAAGATTAGAGGTTGTTGTTATTTTTTGTGTTCAGTGTTTAAGATTAGAGGTGGTTGTTATTTTTTGTGGTCAGTGTTTAAGATTAGAGGTGGTTGTTATTATTTGTGCTCAGTGTTTAAGATTAGAGGTGGTTGTTATTTTTTGTGTTCAGTGTTTAAGATTAGAGGTGGTTGTTATTTTTTGCGTTCAGTGTTTAAGATTAGAGGTGGTTGTTATTTTTTGTGTTCAGTGTTTAAGATTAGAGGTGGTTGTTATTTTTTGTGTTCAGTGTTTAAGATTAGAGGTGGTTGTTATTTTTTGTGCTCAGTATTTAAGATTAGAGGTGGTTATTTTTTGCATTCAGTATTTAAGATTAGAGGTGGTTGTTATTTTTAGCGCTCAGTGTTTAACATTAGAGGTGGTTATTTTTTGCGTTCAGTGTTTAAGATTAGAGGTGGTTATTTTTTGTGTTCTGTGTTTAAGATTAGAGGTGGTTGTTATTTTTTGCGCTCAGTGTTTAAGATTAGAGGTGGTTATTTTTTGTGTTCAGTGTTTAAGATTAGAGTTGGTTGTTATTTTTTGCGTTCAGTGTTTAAGATTAGAAGTGGTTGTTATTTTTTGTGTTCAGTGTTTAAGATTAGAGGTGGTTGTTATTTTTTGTGTTCAGTGTTTAAGATTAGAGGTGGTTGTTATTTTTTGCGCTCAGTATTTAAGATTAGAGGTGGTTATTTTTTGCATTCAGTGTTTAAGATTAGAGGTGGTTGTTATTTTTTGCGTTCAGTGTTTAAGATTAGAGGTGGTTGTTATTTTTTGCACTCAGTGTTTAAGATTAGAGGTGGTTATTTTTTGCATTCAGTGTTTAAGATTAGAGGTGGTTATTTTTTGTGTTCAGTGTTTAAGATTAGAGGTTGTTATTTTTTGCATTCAGTGTTTAAGATTAGAGGTGGTTGTTATTTTTTGCGTTCAGTGTTTAAGATTAGAGGTGGTTATTTTTTGCATTCAGTGTTTAAGATTAGAGGTGGTTATTTTTTGCATTCAGTGTTTAAGATTAGAGGTGGTTATTTTTTGTGTTCAGTGTTTAAGATTAGAGGTTGTTATTTTTTGCATTCAGTGTTTAAGATTAGAGGTGGTTGTTATTTTTTGCACTCAGTGTTTAAGATTAGAGGTGGTTATTTTTTGCATTCAGTGTTTAAGATTAGAGGTGGTTATTTTTTGTGTTCAGTGTTTAAGATTAGAGGTGGTTGTTATTTTTTGTGTTCAGTGTTTAAGATTAGAGGTGATTGTTATTTTTTGTGTTCAGTGTTTAAAATTAGAGGTGGTTGTTATTTTTTGTGCTCAGTGTTTAAGATTAGAGGTGGTCATTTTTTGCGTTCAGTGTTTAAGATTAGAGGTGGTTATTTTTTGTGTTCAGTGTTTAAGATTAGAGGTGGTTGTTATTTTTTGTGTTCAGTGTTTAAGATTAGAGGTTGTTGCTATTTTTTGTGCTCAGTGTTTAAGATTAGAGGTGGTTGTTATTTTTTGCATTCAGTGTTTAAGATTAAAGGTGGTTGTTATTTTTTGCGTTCAGTGTTTAAGATTAGAGGTGGTTGTTATTTTTTGCATTCAGTGTTTAAGATTAGAGGTGGTTGTTATTTTTTGTGTTCAGTGTTTAAGATTAGAGGTGGTTATTTTTTGCATTCAGTGTTTAAGATTAGAGGTGGTTGTTATTTTTTGTGTTCAGTGTTTAAGATTAGAGGTGGTTGTTATTTTTTGTGTTCAGTGTATAAGATTAGAGGTGGTTGTTATTTTTTGTGTTCAGTGTATAAGATTAGAGGTGGTTGTTATTTTTTGTGTTCAGTGTTTAAGATTAGAGGTTGTTGTTATTTTTTGTGTTCCAGTGTTTAAGATTAGAGGTGGTTGTTATTTTTTGTGTTCAGTGTTTAAGATTAGAGGTGGTTGTTATTTTTTGTGTTCAGTGTATAAGATTAGAGGTGGTTGTTATTTTTTGTGTTCAGTGTTTATGATTAGAGGTGGTTGTTATTTTTTGTGTTCAGTGTTTAAGATTAGATGTGGTTGTTATTTTTTGTGTTCAGTGTTTAAGATTAGAGGTGATTGTTATTTTTTGTGTTCAGTGTTTAAGATTAGAGGTGGTTGTTATTTTTTGTGTTCCAGTGTTTAAGATTAGAGGTGGTTGTTATTTTTTGTGTTCAGTGTTTAAGATTAGAGGTGGTTGTTATTTTTTGCACTCAGTGTTTAAGATTAGAGGTTGTTGTTATTTTTTGCATTCAGTGTTTAAGATTAGAGGTGGTTGTTATTTTTTGCGTTCAGTGTTTAAGATTAGAGGTGGTTGTTATTTTTTGTGTTCAGTGTTTAAGATTAGAGGTGGTTGTTATTTTTTGCATTCAGTGTTAAAGATTAGAGGTGGTTGTTATTTTTTGTGTTCAGTGTTTAAGATTAGAGGTTGTTGTTATTTTTTGCGTTCAGTGTTTAAGATTAGAGGTTGTTGTTATTTTTTGTGCTCAGTGTTTAAGATTAGAGGTGGTTGTTATTTTTTGCATTCAGTGTTTAAGATTAGAGGTGGTTGTTATTTTTTGTGTTCAGTGTTTAAGATTAGAGGTGGTTGTTATTTTTTGTGGTCAGTGTTTAAGATTAGAGGTGGTTGTTATTTTTTGTGCTCAGTGTTTAAGATTAGAGGTGGTTGTTATTTTTTGTGTTCAGTGTTTAAGATTAGAGGTGGTTGTTATTTTTTGTGTTCAGTGTTTAAGATTAGAGGTGGTTGTTATTTTTTGTGTTCAGTGTATAAGATTAGAGGTGGTTGTTATTTTTTGTGTTCAGTGTTTATGATTAGAGGTGGTTGTTATTTTTTGTGTTCAGTGTTTAAGATTAGAGGTGGTTGTTATTTTTTGTGTTCAGTGTTTAAGATTAGAGGTGATTGTTATTTTTTGTGTTCAGTGTTTAAGATTAGAGGTGGTTGTTATTTTTTGTGTTCCAGTGTTTAAGATTAGAGGTGGTTGTTATTTTTTGTGTTCAGTGTTTAAGATTAGAGGTGGTTGTTATTTTTTGCACTCAGTGTTTAAGATTAGAGGTTGTTGTTATTTTTTGCATTCAGTGTTTAAGATTAGAGGTGGTTGTTATTTTTTGCGTTCAGTGTTTAAGATTAGAGGTGGTTGTTATTTTTTGTGTTCAGTGTTTAAGATTAGAGGTGGTTGTTATTTTTTGCATTCAGTGTTTAAGATTAGAGGTGGTTGTTATTTTTTGTGTTCAGTGTTTAAGATTAGAGGTTGTTGTTATTTTTTGCGTTCAGTGTTTAAGATTAGAGGTTGTTGTTATTTTTTGTGCTCAGTGTTTAAGATTAGAGGTGGTTGTTATTTTTTGCATTCAGTGTTTAAGATTAGAGGTGGTTGTTATTTTTTGTGTTCAGTGTTTAAGATTAGAGGTGGTTGTTATTTTTTGTGGTCAGTGTTTAAGATTAGAGGTGGTTGTTATTTTTTGTGCTCAGTGTTTAAGATTAGAGGTGGTTGTTATTTTTTGTGTTCCAGTGTTTAAGATTAGAGGTGGTTGTTATTTTTTGTATTCAGTGTTTAAGATTAGAGGTGGTTGTTATTTTTTGTGTTCAGTGTTTAAGATTAGAGGTGGTTGTTATTTTTTGTGTTCAGTGTTTAAGATTAGAGGCGATTGTTATTTTTTGCACTCAGTATTTAAGATTAGAGGTGGTTATTTTTTGCATTCAGTGTTTAAGATTAGAGGTGGTTGTTATTTTTTGCATTCAGTGTTTAAGATTAGAGATGGTTGTTATTTTTTGTGTTCAGTGTTTAAGATTAGAGGTGGTTGTTATTTTTTGTGTTCAGTGTTTAAGATTAGAGGTTGTTGTTATTTTTTGTGTTCAGTGTTTAAGATTAGAGGTGGTTGTTATTTTTTGTGGTCAGTGTTTAAGATTAGAGGTGGTTGTTATTATTTGTGCTCAGTGTTTAAGATTAGAGGTGGTTGTTATTTTTTGTGTTCAGTGTTTAAGATTAAAGGTGGTTGTTATTTTTTGCGTTCAGTGTTTAAGATTAGAGGTGGTTGTTATTTTTTGTGTTCAGTGTTTAAGATTAGAGGTGGTTGTTATTTTTTGTGTTCAGTGTTTAAGATTAGAGGTGGTTGTTATTTTTTGTGCTCAGTATTTAAGATTAGAGGTGGTTATTTTTTGCATTCGGTGTTTAAGATTAGAGGTGGTTGTTATTTTTTGCGTTCAGTGTTTAAGATTAGAGGTGGTTGTTATTTTTTGCGCTCAGTGTTTAAGATTAGAGGTGGTTATTTTTTGCATTCAGTGTTTAAGATTAGAGGTGGTTGTTTTTTGTGTTCAGTGTTTAAGATTAGAGGTGGTTGTTATTTTTTGTGTTCAGTGTTTAAGATTAGAGGTTGTTATTTTTTGCATTCAGTGTTTAAGATTAGAGGTGGTTGTTATTTTTAGCGCTCAGTGTTTAAGATTAGAGGTGGTTATTTTTTGCATTCAGTGTTTAAGATTAGAGGTGGTTATTTTTTGTGTTCTGTGTTTAAGATTAGAGGTGGTTGTTATTTTTTACGCTCAGTGTTTAAGATTAGAGGTGGTTATTTTTTGTGTTCAGTGTTTAAGATTAGAGGTGGTTGTTATTTTTTGTGCTCAGTGTTTAAGATTAGAGGTTGTTGTTATTTTTTGTGCTCAGTGTTTAAGATTAGAGGTGGTTGTTATTTTTTGCATTCAGTGTTTAAGATTAAAGGTGGTTGTTATTTTTTGCATTCAGTGTTTAAGATTAGAGGTGGTTGTTATTTTTTGCATTCAGTGTTTAAGATTAGAGGTGGTTGTTATTTTTTGTGTTCAGTGTTTAAGATTAGAGGTGGTTGTTATTTTCTGCATTCAGTGTTTAAGATTAGAGGTGGTTGTTATTTTTAGCGCTCAGTGTTTAAGATTAGAGGTGGTTATTTTTTGCATTCAGTATTTAAGATTAGAGGTGGTTGTTATTTTTTGTGTTCAGTGTTTAACATTAGAGGTGGTTGTTATTTTTTGCGTTCAGTGTTTAAGATTAGAGGTTGTTGTTATTTTTTGTGCTCAGTGTTTAAGATTAGAGGTGGTTGTTATTTTTTGCATTCAGTGTTTAAGATTAGAGGTGGTTGTTATTTTTTGTGTTCAGTGTTTAAGATTAGAGGTGGTTGTTATTTTTTGTGGTCAGTGTTTAAGATTAGAGGTGGTTGTTATTTTTTGTGCTCAGTGTTTAAGATTAGAGGTGGTTGTTATTTTTTGTGTTCAGTGTTTAAGATTAGAGGTGGTTGTTATTTTTTGTATTCAGTGTTTAAGATTAGAGGTGGTTGTTATTTTTTGTGTTCAGTGTTTAAGATTAGAGGTGGTTGTTATTTTTTGTGTTCAGTGTTTAAGATTAGAGGTGATTGTTATTTTTTGCACTCAGTATTTAAGATTAGAGGTGGTTATTTTTTGCATTCAGTGTTTAAGATTAGAGGTGGTTGTTATTTTTTGCATTCAGTGTTTAAGATTAGAGATGGTTGTTATTTTTTGTGTTCAGTGTTTAAGATTAGAGGTGGTTGTTATTTTTTGTGTTCAGTGTTTAAGATTAGAGGTTGTTGTTATTTTTTGTGTTCAGTGTTTAAGATTAGAGGTGGTTGTTATTTTTTGTGGTCAGTGTTTAAGATTAGAGGTGGTTGTTATTATTTGTGCTCAGTGTTTAAGATTAGAGGTGGTTGTTATTTTTTGTGTTCAGTGTTTAAGATTAGAGGTGGTTGTTATTTTTTGCGTTCAGTGTTTAAGATTAGAGGTGGTTGTTATTTTTTGTGTTCAGTGTTTAAGATTAGAGGTGGTTGTTATTTTTTGTGTTCAGTGTTTAAGATTAGAGGTGGTTGTTATTTTTTGTGCTCAGTATTTAAGATTAGAGGTGGTTATTTTTTGCATTCGGTGTTTAAGATTAGAGGTGGTTGTTATTTTTTGCGTTCAGTGTTTAAGATTAGAGGTGGTTGTTATTTTTTGCGCTCAGTGTTTAAGATTAGAGGTGGTTATTTTTTGCATTCAGTGTTTAAGATTAGAGGTGGTTATTTTTTGCATTCAGTGTTTAAGATTAGAGGTGGTTGTTATTTTTTGTGTTCAGTGTTTAAAATTAGAGGTGGTTGTTATTTTTTGTGCTCAGTGTTTAAGATTAGAGGTGGTCATTTTTTGCGTTCAGTGTTTAAGATTAGAGGTGGTTATTTTTTGTGTTCAGTGTTTAAGATTAGAGGTGGTTGTTATTTTTTGTGTTCAGTGTTTAAGATTAGAGGTTGTTGTTATTTTTTGTGCTCAGTGTTTAAGATTAGAGGTGGTTGTTATTTTTTGCATTCAGTGTTTAAGATTAAAGGTGGTTGTTATTTTTTGCGTTCAGTGTTTAAGATTAGAGGTGGTTGTTATTTTTTGCATTCAGTGTTTAAGATTAGAGGTGGTTGTTATTTTTTGTGTTCAGTGTTTAAGATTAGAGGTGGTTGTTATTTTTTGCATTCAGTGTTTAAGATTAGAGGTGGTTATTTTTTGCATTCAGTGTTTAAGATTAGAGGTGGTTGTTATTTTTTGCACTCAGTATTTAAGATTAGAGGTGGTTATTTTTTGCATTCAGTGTTTAAGATTAGAGGTGGTTGTTATTTTTTGCATTCAGTGTTTAAGATTAGAGATGGTTGTTATTTTTTGTGTTCAGTGTTTAAGATTAGAGGTGGTTGTTATTTTTTGTGTTCAGTGTTTAAGATTAGAGGTTGTTGTTATTTTTTGTGTTCAGTGTTTAAGATTAGAGGTGGTTGTTATTTTTTGTGGTCAGTGTTTAAGATTAGAGGTGGTTGTTATTATTTGTGCTCAGTGTTTAAGATTAGAGGTGGTTGTTATTTTTTGTGTTCAGTGTTTAAGATTAGAGGTGGTTGTTATTTTTTGCGTTCAGTGTTTAAGATTAGAGGTGGTTGTTATTTTTTGTGTTCAGTGTTTAAGATTAGAGGTGGTTGTTATTTTTTGTGTTCAGTGTTTAAGATTAGAGGTGGTTGTTATTTTTTGTGCTCAGTATTTAAGATTAGAGGTGGTTATTTTTTGCATTCGGTGTTTAAGATTAGAGGTGGTTGTTATTTTTTGCGTTCAGTGTTTAAGATTAGAGGTGGTTGTTATTTTTTGCGCTCAGTGTTTAAGATTAGAGGTGGTTATTTTTTGCATTCAGTGTTTAAGATTAGAGGTGGTTATTTTTTGCATTCAGTGTTTAAGATTAGAGGTGGTTGTTATTTTTTGTGTTCAGTGTTTAAAATTAGAGGTGGTTGTTATTTTTTGTGCTCAGTGTTTAAGATTAGAGGTGGTCATTTTTTGCGTTCAGTGTTTAAGATTAGAGGTGGTTATTTTTTGTGTTCAGTGTTTAAGATTAGAGGTGGTTGTTATTTTTTGTGTTCAGTGTTTAAGATTAGAGGTTGTTGTTATTTTTTGTGCTCAGTGTTTAAGATTAGAGGTGGTTGTTATTTTTTGCATTCAGTGTTTAAGATTAAAGGTGGTTGTTATTTTTTGCGTTCAGTGTTTAAGATTAGAGGTGGTTGTTATTTTTTGCATTCAGTGTTTAAGATTAGAGGTGGTTGTTATTTTTTGTGTTCAGTGTTTAAGATTAGAGGTGGTTGTTATTTTTTGCATTCAGTGTTTAAGATTAGAGGTGGTTGTTATTTTTTGTGTTCAGTGTTTAAGATTAGAGGTGGTTGTTATTTTTTGTGTTCAGTGTATAAGATTAGAGGTGGTTGTTATTTTTTGTGTTCAGTGTATAAGATTAGAGGTGGTTGTTATTTTTTGTGTTCAGTGTTTAAGATTAGAGGTTGTTGTTATTTTTTGTGTTCCAGTGTTTAAGATTAGAGGTGGTTGTTATTTTTTGTGTTCAGTGTTTAAGATTAGAGGTGGTTGTTATTTTTTGTGTTCAGTGTATAAGATTAGAGGTGGTTGTTATTTTTTGTGTTCAGTGTTTATGATTAGAGGTGGTTGTTATTTTTTGTGTTCAGTGTTTAAGATTAGAGGTGGTTGTTATTTTTTGTGTTCAGTGTTTAAGATTAGAGGTGATTGTTATTTTTTGTGTTCAGTGTTTAAGATTAGAGGTGGTTGTTATTTTTTGTGTTCCAGTGTTTAAGATTAGAGGTGGTTGTTATTTTTTGTGTTCAGTGTTTAAGATTAGAGGTGGTTGTTATTTTTTGCGCTCAGTGTTTAAGATTAGAGGTTGTTGTTATTTTTTGCATTCAGTGTTTAACATTAGAGGTGGTTGTTATTTTTTGCGTTCAGTGTTTAAGATTAGAGGTGGTTGTTATTTTTTGTGTTCAGTGTTTAAGATTAGAGGTGGTTGTTATTTTTTGCATTCAGTGTTTAAGATTAGAGGTGGTTGTTATTTTTTGTGTTCAGTGTTTAAGATTAGAGGTTGTTGTTATTTTTTGCGTTCAGTGTTTAAGATTAGAGGTTGTTGTTATTTTTTGTGCTCAGTGTTTAAGATTAGAGGTGGTTGTTATTTTTTGCATTCAGTGTTTAAGATTAGAGGTGGTTGTTATTTTTTGTGTTCAGTGTTTAAGATTAGAGGTGATTGTTATTTTTTGCACTCAGTATTTAAGATTAGAGGTGGTTATTTTTTGCATTCAGTGTTTAAGATTAGAGGTGGTTGTTATTTTTTGCATTCAGTGTTTAAGATTAGAGATGGTTGTTATTTTTTGTGTTCAGTGTTTAAGATTAGAGGTGGTTGTTATTTTTTGTGTTCAGTGTTTAAGATTAGAGGTTGTTGTTATTTTTTGTGTTCAGTGTTTAAGATTAGAGGTGGTTGTTATTTTTTGTGGTCAGTGTTTAAGATTAGAGGTGGTTGTTATTATTTGTGCTCAGTGTTTAAGATTAGAGGTGGTTGTTATTTTTTGTGTTCAGTGTTTAAGATTAGAGGTGGTTGTTATTTTTTGCGTTCAGTGTTTAAGATTAGAGGTGGTTGTTATTTTTTGTGTTCAGTGTTTAAGATTAGAGGTGGTTGTTATTTTTTGTGTTCAGTGTTTAAGATTAGAGGTGGTTGTTATTTTTTGTGCTCAGTATTTAAGATTAGAGGTGGTTATTTTTTGCATTCGGTGTTTAAGATTAGAGGTGGTTGTTATTTTTTGCGTTCAGTGTTTAAGATTAGAGGTGGTTGTTATTTTTTGCGCTCAGTGTTTAAGATTAGAGGTGGTTATTTTTTGCATTCAGTGTTTAAGATTAGAGGTGGTTGTTTTTTGTGTTCAGTGTTTAAGATTAGAGGTGGTTGTTATTTTTTGTGTTCAGTGTTTAAGATTAGAGGTTGTTATTTTTTGCATTCAGTGTTTAAGATTAGAGGTGGTTGTTATTTTTAGCGCTCAGTGTTTAAGATTAGAGGTGGTTATTTTTTGCATTCAGTGTTTAAGATTAGAGGTGGTTATTTTTTGTGTTCTGTGTTTAAGATTAGAGGTGGTTGTTATTTTTTACGCTCAGTGTTTAAGATTAGAGGTGGTTATTTTTTGTGTTCAGTGTTTAAGATTAGAGGTGGTTGTTATTTTTTGTGCTCAGTGTTTAAGATTAGAGGTTGTTGTTATTTTTTGTGCTCAGTGTTTAAGATTAGAGGTGGTTGTTATTTTTTGCATTCAGTGTTTAAGATTAAAGGTGGTTGTTATTTTTTGCATTCAGTGTTTAAGATTAGAGGTGGTTGTTATTTTTTGCATTCAGTGTTTAAGATTAGAGGTGGTTGTTATTTTTTGTGTTCAGTGTTTAAGATTAGAGGTGGTTGTTATTTTCTGCATTCAGTGTTTAAGATTAGAGGTGGTTGTTATTTTTAGCGCTCAGTGTTTAAGATTAGAGGTGGTTATTTTTTGCATTCAGTATTTAAGATTAGAGGTGGTTGTTATTTTTTGTGTTCAGTGTTTAACATTAGAGGTGGTTGTTATTTTTTGCGTTCAGTGTTTAAGATTAGAGGTTGTTGTTATTTTTTGTGCTCAGTGTTTAAGATTAGAGGTGGTTGTTATTTTTTGCATTCAGTGTTTAAGATTAGAGGTGGTTGTTATTTTTTGTGTTCAGTGTTTAAGATTAGAGGTGGTTGTTATTTTTTGTGGTCAGTGTTTAAGATTAGAGGTGGTTGTTATTTTTTGTGCTCAGTGTATAAGATTAGAGGTGGTTGTTATTTTTTGTGTTCAGTGTTTAAGATTAGAGGTGGTTGTTATTTTTTGTATTCAGTGTTTAAGATTAGAGGTGGTTGTTATTTTTTGTGTTCAGTGTTTAAGATTAGAGGTGGTTGTTATTTTTTGTGTTCAGTGTTTAAGATTAGAGGTGATTGTTATTTTTTGCACTCAGTATTTAAGATTAGAGGTGGTTATTTTTTGCATTCAGTGTTAAAGATTAGAGGTGGTTGTTATTTTTTGCATTCAGTGTTTAAGATTAGAGATGGTTGTTATTTTTTGTGTTCAGTGTTTAAGATTAGAGGTGGTTGTTATTTTTTGTGTTCAGTGTTTAAGATTAGAGGTTGTTGTTATTTTTTGTGTTCAGTGTTTAAGATTAGAGGTGGTTGTTATTTTTTGTGGTCAGTGTTTAAGATTAGAGGTGGTTGTTATTATTTGTGCTCAGTGTTTAAGATTAGAGGTGGTTGTTATTTTTTGTGTTCAGTGTTTAAGATTAGAGGTGGTTGTTATTTTTTGCGTTCAGTGTTTAAGATTAGAGGTGGTTGTTATTTTTTGTGTTCAGTGTTTAAGATTAGAGGTGGTTGTTATTTTTTGTGTTCAGTGTTTAAGATTAGAGGTGGTTGTTATTTTTTGTGCTCAGTATTTAAGATTAGAGGTGGTTATTTTTTGCATTCGGTGTTTAAGATTAGAGGTGGTTGTTATTTTTTGCGTTCAGTGTTTAAGATTAGAGGTGGTTGTTATTTTTTGCACTCAGTGTTTAAGATTAGAGGTGGTTATTTTTTGCATTCAGTGTTTAAGATTAGAGGTGGTTATTTTTTGCATTCAGTGTTTAAGATTAGAGGTGGTTGTTATTTTTTGCGTTCAGTGTTTAAGATTAGAGGTGGTTGTTATTTTTTGCACTCAGTGTTTAAGATTAGAGGTGGTTATTTTTTGCATTCAGTGTTTAAGATTAGAGGTGGTTATTTTTTGTGTTCAGTGTTTAAGATTAGAGGTGGTTGTTATTTTTTGTGTTCAGTGTTTAAGATTATAGGTGGTTGTTATTTTTTGTGTTCAGTGTTTAAAATTAGAGGTGGTTGTTATTTTTTGTGCTCAGTGTTTAAGATTAGAGGTGGTCATTTTTTGCGTTCAGTGTTTAAGATTAGAGGTGGTTATTTTTTGTGTTCAGTGTTTAAGATTAGAGGTGGTTGTTATTTTTTGTGTTCAGTGTTTAAGATTAGAGGTTGTTGTTATTTTTTGTGCTCAGTGTTTAAGATTAGAGGTGGTTGTTATTTTTTGCATTCAGTGTTTAAGATTAAAGGTGGTTGTTATTTTTTGCGTTCAGTGTTTAAGATTAGAGGTGGTTGTTATTTTTTGCATTCAGTGTTTAAGATTAGAGGTGGTTGTTATTTTTTGTGTTCAGTGTTTAAGATTAGAGGTGGTTGTTATTTTTTGCATTCAGTGTTTAAGATTAGAGGTGGTTGTTATTTTTTGTGTTCAGTGTTTAAGATTAGAGGTGGTTGTTATTTTTTGTGTTCAGTGTATAAGATTAGAGGTGGTTGTTATTTTTTGTGTTCAGTGTTTAAGATTAGAGGTTGTTGTTATTTTTTGTGTTCCAGTGTTTAAGATTAGAGGTGGTTGTTATTTTTTGTGTTCAGTGTTTAAGATTAGAGGTGGTTGTTATTTTTTGTGTTCAGTGTATAAGATTAGAGGTGGTTGTTATTTTTTGTGTTCAGTGTTTATGATTAGAGGTGGCTGTTATTTTTTGTGTTCAGTGTTTAAGATTAGAGGTGGTTGTTATTTTTTGTGTTCAGTGTTTAAGATTAGAGGTGATTGTTATTTTTTGTGTTCAGTGTTTAAGATTAGAGGTGGTTGTTATTTTTTGTGTTCCAGTGTTTAAGATTAGAGGTGGTTGTTATTTTTTGTGTTCAGTGTTTAAGATTAGAGGTGGTTGTTATTTTTTGCGCTCAGTGTTTAAGATTAGAGGTTGTTGTTATTTTTTGCATTCAGTGTTTAACATTAGAGGTGGTTGTTATTTTTTGCGTTCAGTGTTTAAGATTAGAGGTGGTTGTTATTTTTTGTGTTCAGTGTTTAAGATTAGAGGTGGTTGTTATTTTTTGCATTCAGTGTTTAAGATTAGAGGTGGTTGTTATTTTTTGTGTTCAGTGTTTAAGATTAGAGGTTGTTGTTATTTTTTGCGTTCAGTGTTTAAGATTAGAGGTTGTTGTTATTTTTTGTGCTCAGTGTTTAAGATTAGAGGTAGTTGTTATTTTTTGCATTCAGTGTTTAAGATTAGAGGTGGTTGTTATTTTTTGTGTTCAGTGTTTAAGATTAGAGGTGGTTGTTATTTTTTGTGGTCAGTGTTTAAGATTAGAGGTGGTTGTTATTTTTTGTGCTCAGTGTTTAAGATTAGAGGTGGTTGTTATTTTTTGTGTTCAGTGTTTAAGATTAGAGGTGGTTGTTATTTTTTGTATTCAGTGTTTAAGATTAGAGGTGGTTGTTATTTTTTGTGTTCAGTGTTTAAGATTAGAGGTGGTTGTTATTTTTTGTGTTCAGTGTTTAAGATTAGAGGTGATTGTTATTTTTTGCACTCAGTATTTAAGATTAGAGGTGGTTATTTTTTGCATTCAGTGTTTAAGATTAGAGGTGGTTGTTATTTTTTGCATTCAGTGTTTAAGATTAGAGGTGGTTGTTATTTTTTGCACTCAGTGTTTAAGATTAGAGGTGGTTATTTTTTGCATTCAGTGTTTAAGATTAGAGGTGGTTATTTTTTGTGTTCAGTGTTTAAGATTAGAGGTGGTTGTTATTTTTTGTGTCCAGTGTTTAAGATTAGAGGTGGTTATTTTTTGCATTCAGTGTTTAAGATTAGAGGTGGTTGTTATTTTTTGCACTCAGTGTTTAAGATTAGAGGTGGTCATTTTTTGCATTCAGTGTCTAAGATTAGAGGTGGTTATTTTTTGTGTTCAGTGTTTAAGATTAGAGGTGGTTGTTATTTTTTGTGTTCAGTGTTTAAGATTAGAGGTTGTTGTTATTTTTTGTGCTCAGTGTTTAAGATTAGAGGTGGTTGTTATTTTTTGCATTCAGTGTTTAAGATTAAAGGTGGTTGTTATATTTTGCGTTCAGTGTTTAAGATTAGAGGTGGTTGTTATTTTTTGCATTCAGTGTTTAAGATTAGAGGTGGTTGTTATTTTTTGTGTTCAGTGTTTAAGATTAGAGGTGGTTGTTATTTTTTGCATTCAGTGTTTAAGATTAGAGGTGGTTGTTATTTTTTGTGTTCAGTGTTTAAGATTAGAGGTGGTTGTTATTTTTTGTGTTCAGTGTATAAGATTAGAGGTGGTTGTCAATTTTTGTGTTCAGTGTTTAAGATTAGAGGTGGTTGTTATTTTTTGTGTTCAGTGTTTAAGATTAGAGGTGGTTGTTATTTTTTGCATTCAGTGTTTAAGATTAGAGGTGGTTGTTATTTTTTGTGTTCAGTGTTTAACATTAGAGGTGGTTGTTATTTTTTGTGTTCAGTGTTTAAGATTAGAGGTGGTTGTTATTTTTTGTGTTCAGTGTTTAAGATTAGAGGTGGTTGTTATTTTTTGCATTCAGTGTTTAAGATTAGAGGTGGTTGTTATTTTTTGTGTTCAGTGTTTAACATTAGAGGTGGTTGTTATTTTTTGTGTTCAGTGTTTAAGATTAGAGGTGGTTGTTATTTTTTGTGTTCAGTGTATAAGATTAGAGGTGGTTGTTATTTTTTGTGTTCAGTGTTTAAGATTAGAAGTGGTTGTTATTTTTTGTGTTCAGTGTTTAAGATTAGAGGTGGTTGTTATTTTTTGTGTTCAGTGTTTAAGATTAGAGGTGGTTGTTATTTTTTGTGTTCCAGTGTTTAAGATTAGAGGTGGTTGTTATTTTTTGTGTTCAGTGTTTAAGATTAGAGGTTGTTGTTATTTTTTGCGTTCAGTGTTTAAGATTAGAGGTTGTAGTTATTTTTTGTGCTCAGTGTTTAAGATTAGAGGTGGTTGTTATTTTTTGCATTCAGTGTTTAAGATTAGAGGTGGTTGTTATTTTTTGCGTTCAGTGTTTAAGATTAGAGGTGGTTGTTATTTTTTGCACTCAGTGTTTAAGATTAGAGGTGGTTATTTTTTGCATTCAGTGTTTAAGATTAGAGGTGGTTATTTTTTGTGTTCAGTGTTTAAGATTAGAGGTGGTTGTTATTTTTTGTGTTCAGTGTTTAAGATTATAGGTGGTTGTTATTTTTTGTGTTCAGTGTTTAAAATTAGAGGTGGTTGTTATTTTTTGTGCTCAGTGTTTAAGATTAGAGGTGGTCATTTTTTGCGTTCAGTGTTTAAGATTAGAGGTGGTTATTTTTTGTGTTCAGTGTTTAAGATTAGAGGTGGTTGTTATTTTTTGTGTTCAGTGTTTAAGATTAGAGGTTGTTGTTATTTTTTGTGCTCAGTGTTTAAGATTAGAGGTGGTTGTTATTTTTTGCATTCAGTGTTTAAGATTAAAGGTGGTTGTTATTTTTTGCGTTCAGTGTTTAAGATTAGAGGTGGTTGTTATTTTTTGCATTCAGTGTTTAAGATTAGAGGTGGTTGTTATTTTTTGTGTTCAGTGTTTAAGATTAGAGGTGGTTGTTATTTTTTGCATTCAGTGTTTAAGATTAGAGGTGGTTGTTATTTTTTGTGTTCAGTGTTTAAGATTAGAGGTGGTTGTTATTTTTTGTGTTCAGTGTATAAGATTAGAGGTGGTTGTTATTTTTTGTGTTCAGTGTTTAAGATTAGAGGTTGTTGTTATTTTTTGTGTTCCAGTGTTTAAGATTAGAGGTGGTTGTTATTTTTTGTGTTCAGTGTTTAAGATTAGAGGTGGTTGTTATTTTTTGTGTTCAGTGTATAAGATTAGAGGTGGTTGTTATTTTTTGTGTTCAGTGTTTATGATTAGAGGTGGTTGTTATTTTTTGTGTTCAGTGTTTAAGATTAGAGGTGGTTGTTATTTTTTGTGTTCAGTGTTTAAGATTAGAGGTGATTGTTATTTTTTGTGTTCAGTGTTTAAGATTAGAGGTGGTTGTTATTTTTTGTGTTCCAGTGTTTAAGATTAGAGGTGGTTGTTATTTTTTGTGTTCAGTGTTTAAGATTAGAGGTGGTTGTTATTTTTTGCGCTCAGTGTTTAAGATTAGAGGTTGTTGTTATTTTTTGCATTCAGTGTTTAAGATTAGAGGTGGTTGTTATTTTTTGCGTTCAGTGTTTAAGATTAGAGGTGGTTGTTATTTTTTGTGTTCAGTGTTTAAGATTAGAGGTGGTTGTTATTTTTTGCATTCAGTGTTTAAGATTAGAGGTGGTTGTTATTTTTTGTGTTCAGTGTTTAAGATTAGAGGTTGTTGTTATTTTTTGCGTTCAGTGTTTAAGATTAGAGGTTGTTGTTATTTTTTGTGCTCAGTGTTTAAGATTAGAGGTGGTTGTTATTTTTTGCATTCAGTGTTTAAGATTAGAGGTGGTTGTTATTTTTTGTGTTCAGTGTTTAAGATTAGAGGTGGTTGTTATTTTTTGTGGTCAGTGTTTAAGATTAGAGGTGGTTGTTATTTTTTGTGCTCAGTGTTTAAGATTAGAGGTGGTTGTTATTTTTTGTGTTCAGTGTTTAAGATTAGAGGTGGTTGTTATTTTTTGTATTCAGTGTTTAAGATTAGAGGTGGTTGTTATTTTTTGTGTTCAGTGTTTAAGATTAGAGGTGGTTGTTATTTTTTGTGTTCAGTGTTTAAGATTAGAGGTGATTGTTATTTTTTGCACTCAGTATTTAAGATTAGAGGTGGTTATTTTTTGCATTCAGTGTTTAAGATTAGAGGTGGTTGTTATTTTTTGCATTCAGTGTTTAAGATTAGAGGTGGTTGTTATTTTTTGCACTCAGTGTTTAAGATTAGAGGTGGTTATTTTTTGCATTCAGTGTTTAAGATTAGAGGTGGTTATTTTTTGTGTTCAGTGTTTAAGATTAGAGGTGGTTGTTATTTTTTGTGTTCAGTGTTTAAGATTAGAGGTGGTTATTTTTTGCATTCAGTGTTTAAGATTAGAGGTGGTTGTTATTTTTTGCACTCAGTGTTTAAGATTAGAGGTGGTCATTTTTTGCATTCAGTGTCTAAGATTAGAGGTGGTTATTTTTTGTGTTCAGTGTTTAAGATTAGAGGTGGTTGTTATTTTTTGTGTTCAGTGTTTAAGATTAGAGGTTGTTGTTATTTTTTGTGCTCAGTGTTTAAGATTAGAGGTGGTTGTTATTTTTTGCATTCAGTGTTTAAGATTAAAGGTGTTGTTATATTTTGCGTTCAGTGTTTAAGATTAGAGGTGGTTGTTATTTTTTGCATTCAGTGTTTAAGATTAGAGGTGGTTGTTATTTTTTGTGTTCAGTGTTTAAGATTAGAGGTGGTTGTTATTTTTTGCATTCAGTGTTTAAGATTAGAGGTGGTTGTTATTTTTTGTGTTCAGTGTTTAAGATTAGAGGTGGTTGTTATTTTTTGTGTTCAGTGTATAAGATTAGAGGTGGTTGTCAATTTTTGTGTTCAGTGTTTAAGATTAGAGGTGGTTGTTATTTTTTGTGTTCAGTGTTTAAGATTAGAGGTGGTTGTTATTTTTTGCATTCAGTGTTTAAGATTAGAGGTGGTTGTTATTTTTTGTGTTCAGTGTTTAACATTAGAGGTGGTTGTTATTTTTTGTGTTCAGTGTTTAAGATTAGAGGTGGTTGTTATTTTTTGTGTTCAGTGTTTAAGATTAGAGGTGGTTGTTATTTTTTGCATTCAGTGTTTAAGATTAGAGGTGGTTGTTATTTTTTGTGTTCAGTGTTTAACATTAGAGGTGGTTGTTATTTTTTGTGTTCAGTGTTTAAGATTAGAGGTGGTTGTTATTTTTTGTGTTCAGTGTATAAGATTAGAGGTGGTTGTTATTTTTTGTGTTCAGTGTTTAAGATTAGAAGTGGTTGTTATTTTTTGTGTTCAGTGTTTAAGATTAGAGGTGGTTGTTATTTTTTGTGTTCAGTGTTTAAGATTAGAGGTGGTTGTTATTTTTTGTGTTCCAGTGTTTAAGATTAGAGGTGGTTGTTATTTTTTGTGTTCAGTGTTTAAGATTAGAGGTTGTTGTTATTTTTTGCGTTGTGTTTAAGATTAGAGGTTGTAGTTATTTTTTGTGCTCAGTGTTTAAGATTAGAGGTGGTTGTTATTTTTTGCATTCAGTGTTTAAGATTAGAGGTGGTTGTTATTTTTTGTGTTCAGTGTTTAAGATTAGAGGTGATTGTTATTTTTTGCACTCAGTATTTAAGATTAGAGGTGGTTGTTATTTTTTGTGTTCAGTGTTTAAGATTAGAGGTGGTTGTTATTTTTTGCATTCAGTGTTTAAGATTAGAGGTGGTTGTTATTTTTTGTGTTCAGTGTTTAAGATTAGAGGTGGTTGTTATTTTTTGTGTTCAGTGTATAAGATTAGAGGTGGTTGTCAATTTTTGTGTTCAGTGTTTAAGATTAGAGGTGGTTGTTATTTTTTGTGTTCAGTGTTTAAGATTAGAGGTGGTTGTTATTTTTTGCATTCAGTGTCTAAGATTAGAGGTGGTTGTTATTTTTTGTGTTCAGTGTTTAACATTAGAGGTGGTTGTTATTTTTTGTGTTCAGTGTTTAAGATTAGAGGTGGTTGTTATTTTTTGTGTTCAGTGTTTAAGATTAGAGGTGGTTGTTATTTTTTGCATTCAGTGTTTAAGATTAGAGGTGGTTGTTATTTTTTGTGTTCAGTGTTTAACATTAGAGGTGGTTGTTATTTTTTGTGTTCAGTGTTTAAGATTAGAGGTGGTTGTTATTTTTTGTGTTCAGTGTATAAGATTAGAGGTGGTTGTTATTTTTTGTGTTCAGTGTTTAAGATTAGAAGTGGTTGTTATTTTTTGTGTTCAGTGTTTAAGATTAGAGGTGGTTGTTATTTTTTGTGTTCAGTGTTTAAGATTAGAGGTGGTTGTTATTTTTTGTGTTCCAGTGTTTAAGATTAGAGGTGGTTGTTATTTTTTGTGTTCAGTGTTTAAGATTAGAGGTTGTTGTTATTTTTTGCGTTCAGTGTTTAAGATTAGAGGTTGTAGTTATTTTTTGTGCTCAGTGTTTAAGATTAGAGGTGGTTGTTATTTTTTGCATTCAGTGTTTAAGATTAGAGGTGGTTGTTATTTTTTGTGTTCAGTGTTTAAGATTAGAGGTGATTGTTATTTTTTGCACTCAGTATTTAAGATTAGAGGTGGTTATTTTTTGCATTCAGTGTTTAAGATTAGAGGTGGTTGTTATTTTTTGCATTCAGTGTTTAAGATTAGAGGTGGTTGTTATTTTTTGCACTCAGTGTTTAAGATTAGAGGTGGTTATTTTTTGCATTCAGTGTTTAAGATTAGAGGTGGTTATTTTTTGTGTTCAGTGTTTAAGATTAGAGGTGGTTGTTATTTTTTGTGTTCAGTGTTTAAGATTAGAGGTTGTTATTTTTTGCATTCAGTGTTTAAGATTAGAGGTGGTTGTTATTTTTTGCACTCAGTGTTTAAGATTAGAGGTGGTCATTTTTTGCGTTCAGTGTCTAAGATTAGAGGTGGTTATTTTTGTGTTCAGTGTTTAAGATTAGAGGTGGTTGTTATTTTTTGTGTTCAGTGTTTAAGATTAGAGGTTGTTGTTATTTTTTGTGCTCAGTGTTTAAGATTAGAGGTGGTTGTTATTTTTTGCATTCAGTGTTTAAGATTAAAGGTGGTTGTTATATTTTGCGTTCAGTGTTTAATATTAGAGGTGGTTGTTATTTTTTGCATTCAGTGTTTAAGATTAGAGGTGGTTGTTATTTTTTGTGTTCAGTGTTTAAGATTAGAGGTGGTTGTTATTTTTTGCATTCAGTGTTTAAGATTAGAGGTGGTTGTTATTTTTTGTGTTCAGTGTTTAAGATTAGAGGTGGTTGTTATTTTTTGTGTTCAGTGTTTAAGATTAGAGGTGGTTGTTATTTTTTGTGTTCAGTGTATTAGATTAGAGGTGGTTGTTATTTTTTGTGTTCAGTGTTTAAGATTAGAGGTTGTTGTTATTTTTTGTGTTCCAGTGTTTAAGATTAGAGGTGGTTGTTATTTTTTGTGTTCAGTGTTTAAGATTAGAGGTGGTTGTTATTTTTTGTGTTCAGTGTATAAGATTAGAGGTGGTTGTTATTTTTTGTGTTCAGTGTTTATGATTAGAGGTGGTTGTTATTTTTTGTGTTCAGTGTTTAAGATTAGAGGTGGTTGTTATTTTTTGTGTTCAGTGTTTAAGATTAGAGGTGATTGTTATTTTTTGTGTTCAGTGTTTAAGATTAGAGGTGGTTGTTATTTTTTGTGTTCCAGTGTTTAAGATTAGAGGTGGTTGTTATTTTTTGTGTTCAGTGTTTAAGATTAGAGGTGGTTGTTATTTTTTGCGCTCAGTGTTTAAGATTAGAGATGATTGTTATTTTTTGCGTTCAGTGTTTAAGATTAGAGGTTGTTGTTATTTTTTGTGTTCAGTGTTTAAGATTAGAGGTGGTTGTTATTTTTTGTGTTCAGTGTTTAAGATTAGAGGTGGTTGTTATTTTTTGCGTTCAGTGTTTAAGATTAGAGGTTGTTGTTATTTTTTGTGTTCAGTGTTTAAGATTAGAGGTTGTTGTTATTTTTTGCATTCAGTGTTTAAGATTAGAGGTGGTTGTTATTTTTTGCGTTCAGTGTTTAAGATTAGAGGTGGTTGTTATTTTTTGTGTTCAATGTTTAAGATTAGAGGTGGTTGTTATTTTTTGCATTCAGTGTTTAAGAATAGAGGTGGTTGTTATTTTTTGTGTTCAGTGTATAAGATTAGAGGTGGTTGTTATTTTTTGTGTTCAGTGTTTAAGATTAGAGGTTGTTGTTATTTTTTGCATTCAGTGTTTAAGATTAGAGGTGGTTGTTATTTTTTGCGTTCAGTATTTAAGATTAGAGGTGGTTGTTATTTTTTGTGTTCAGTGTTTAAGATTAGAGGTGGTTGTTATTTTTTGTGTTCAGTGTTTAAGATTAGAGGTTGTTGTTATTTTTTGCATTCAGTATTTAAGATTAGAGGTGGTTGTTATTTTTTGTGTTCAGTGTTTAAGATTAGAGGTGGTTGTTATTTTTTGTGCTCAGTGTTTAAGATTAGAGGTGGTTGTTATTTTGTGTGTTGTGTTTAAGATTAGAGGTGGTTGTTATTTTTTGTGTTGTGTTTAAGATTAGAGGTGGTTGTTATTTTTTGTGTTCAGTGTTTAAGATTAGAGGTGGTTGTTATTTTTTGTGTTCAGTGTTTAAGATTAGAGGTTGTTGTTATTTTTTGTGTTCCAGTGTTTAAGATTAGAGGTGGTTGTTATTTTTTGTGTTCAGTGTTTAAGATTAGAGGTTGTTGTTATTTTTTGCGTTCAGTGTTTAAGATTAGAGGTTGTAGTTATTTTTTGTGCTCAGTGTTTAAGATTAGAGGTGGTTGTTATTTTTTGCATTCAGTGTTTAAGATTAGAGGTGGTTGTTATTTTTTGTGTTCAGTGTTTAAGATTAGAGGTGATTGTTATTTTTTGCACTCAGTATTTAAGATTAGAGGTGGTTGTTATTTTTTGTGTTCAGTGTTTAAGATTAGAGGTGGTTGTTATTTTTTGCATTCAGTGTTTAAGATTAGAGGTGGTTGTTATTTTTTGTGTTCAGTGTTTAAGATTAGAGGTGGTTGTTATTTTTTGTGTTCAGTGTATAAGATTAGAGGTGGTTGTCAATTTTTGTGTTCAGTGTTTAAGATTAGAGGTGGTTGTTATTTTTTGTGTTCAGTGTTTAAGATTAGAGGTGGTTGTTATTTTTTGCATTCAGTGTTTAAGATTAGAGGTGGTTGTTATTTTTTGTGTTCAGTGTTTAACATTAGAGGTGGTTGTTATTTTTTGTGTTCAGTGTTTAAGATTAGAGGTGGTTGTTATTTTTTGTGTTCAGTGTTGAAGATTAGAGGTGGTTGTTATTTTTTGCATTCAGTGTTTAAGATTAGAGGTGGTTGTTATTTTTTGTGTTCAGTGTTTAACATTAGAGGTGGTTGTTATTTTTTGTGTTCAGTGTTTAAGATTAGAGGTTGTTGTTATTTTTTGCGTTCAGTGTTTAAGATTAGAGGTTGTAGTTATTTTTTGTGCTCAGTGTTTAAGATTAGAGGTGGTTGTTATTTTTTGCATTCAGTGTTTAAGATTAGAGGTGGTTGTTATTTTTTGTGTTCAGTGTTTAAGATTAGAGGTGATTGTTATTTTTTGCACTCAGTATTTAAGATTAGAGGTGGTTGTTATTTTTTGTGTTCAGTGTTTAAGATTAGAGGTGGTTGTTATTTTTTGCATTCAGTGTTTAAGATTAGAGGTGGTTGTTATTTTTTGTGTTCAGTGTTTAAGATTAGAGGTGGTTGTTATTTTTTGTGTTCAGTGTATAAGATTAGAGGTGGTTGTCAATTTTTGTGTTCAGTGTTTAAGATTAGAGGTGGTTGTTATTTTTTGTGTTCAGTGTTTAAGATTAGAGGTGGTTGTTATTTTTTGCATTCAGTGTTTAAGATTAGAGGTGGTTGTTATTTTTTGTGTTCAGTGTTTAACATTAGAGGTGGTTGTTATTTTTTGTGTTCAGTGTTTAAGATTAGAGGTGGTTGTTATTTTTTGTGTTCAGTGTTTAAGATTAGAGGTGGTTGTTATTTTTTGCATTCAGTGTTTAAGATTAGAGGTGGTTGTTATTTTTTGTGTTCAGTGTTTAACATTAGAGGTGGTTGTTATTTTTTGTGTTCAGTGTTTAAGATTAGAGGTGGTTGTTATTTTTTGTGTTCAGTGTATAAGATTAGAGGTGGTTGTTATTTTTTGTGTTCAGTGTTTAAGATTAGAAGTGGTTGTTATTTTTTGTGTTCAGTGTTTAAGATTAGAGGTGGTTGTTATTTTTTGTGTTCAGTGTTTAAGATTAGAGGTGGTTGTTATTTTTTGTGTTCCAGTGTTTAAGATTAGAGGTGGTTGTTATTTTTTGTGTTCAGTGTTTAAGATTAGAGGTTGTTGTTATTTTTTGCGTTCAGTGTTTAAGATTAGAGGTTGTAGTTATTTTTTGTGCTCAGTGTTTAAGATTAGAGGTGGTTGTTATTTTTTGCATTCAGTGTTTAAGATTAGAGGTGGTTGTTATTTTTTGTGTTCAGTGTTTAAGATTAGAGGTGATTGTTATTTTTTGCACTCAGTATTTAAGATTAGAGGTGGTTATTTTTTGCATTCAGTGTTTAAGATTAGAGGTGGTTGTTATTTTTTGCATTCAGTGTTTAAGATTAGAGGTGGTTGTTATTTTTTGCACTCAGTGTTTAAGATTAGAGGTGGTTATTTTTTGCATTCAGTGTTTAAGATTAGAGGTGGTTATTTTTTGTGTTCAGTGTTTAAGATTAGAGGTGGTTGTTATTTTTTGTGTTCAGTGTTTAAGATTAGAGGTTGTTATTTTTTGCATTCAGTGTTTAAGATTAGAGGTGGTTGTTATTTTTTGCACTCAGTGTTTAAGATTAGAGGTGGTCATTTTTTGCGTTCAGTGTCTAAGATTAGAGGTGGTTATTTTTGTGTTCAGTGTTTAAGATTAGAGGTGGTTGTTATTTTTTGTGTTCAGTGTTTAAGATTAGAGGTTGTTGTTATTTTTTGTGCTCAGTGTTTAAGATTAGAGGTGGTTGTTATTTTTTGCATTCAGTGTTTAAGATTAAAGGTGGTTGTTATATTTTGCGTTCAGTGTTTAAGATTAGAGGTGGTTGTTATTTTTTGCATTCAGTGTTTAAGATTAGAGGTGGTTGTTATTTTTTGTGTTCAGTGTTTAAGATTAGAGGTGGTTGTTATTTTTTGCATTCAGTGTTTAAGATTAGAGGTGGTTGTTATTTTTTGTGTTCAGTGTTTAAGATTAGAGGTGGTTGTTATTTTTTGTGTTCAGTGTTTAAGATTAGAGGTGGTTGTTATTTTTTGTGTTCAGTGTATTAGATTAGAGGTGGTTGTTATTTTTTGTGTTCAGTGTTTAAGATTAGAGGTTGTTGTTATTTTTTGTGTTCCAGTGTTTAAGATTAGAGGTGGTTGTTATTTTTTGTGTTCAGTGTTTAAGATTAGAGGTGGTTGTTATTTTTTGTGTTCAGTGTATAAGATTAGAGGTGGTTGTTATTTTTTGTGTTCAGTGTTTATGATTAGAGGTGGTTGTTATTTTTTGTGTTCAGTGTTTAAGATTAGAGGTGGTTGTTATTTTTTGTGTTCAGTGTTTAAGATTAGAGGTGATTGTTATTTTTTGTGTTCAGTGTTTAAGATTAGAGGTGGTTGTTATTTTTTGTGTTCCAGTGTTTAAGATTAGAGGTGGTTGTTATTTTTTGTGTTCAGTGTTTAAGATTAGAGGTGGTTGTTATTTTTTGCGCTCAGTGTTTAAGATTAGAGATGATTGTTATTTTTTGTGTTCAATGTTTAAGATTAGAGGTGGTTGTTATTTTTTGCATTCAGTGTTTAAGAATAGAGGTGGTTGTTATTTTTTGTGTTCAGTGTATAAGATTAGAGGTGGTTGTTATTTTTTGTGTTCAGTGTTTAAGATTAGAGGTTGTTGTTATTTTTTGCATTCAGTGTTTAAGATTAGAGGTGGTTGTTATTTTTTGTGTTCAGTATTTAAGATTAGAGGTGGTTGTTATTTTTTGTGTTCAGTGTTTAAGATTAGAGGTGGTTGTTATTTTTTGTGTTCAGTGTTTAAGATTAGAGGTGGTTGTTATTTTTTGTGTTCAGTGTTTAAGATTAGAAGTGGTTGTTATTTTTTGTGTTCAGTGTTTAAGATTAGAGGTGGTTGTTATTTTTTGTGTTCAGTGTTTAAGATTAGAGGTGGTTGTTATTTTTTGTGTTCCAGTGTTTAAGATTAGAGGTGGTTGTTATTTTTTGTGTTCAGTGTTTAAGATTAGAGGTTGTTGTTATTTTTTGCGTTCAGTGTTTAAGATTAGAGGTTGTAGTTATTTTTTGTGCTCAGTGTTTAAGATTAGAGGTGGTTGTTATTTTTTGCATTCAGTGTTTAAGATTAGAGGTGGTTGTTATTTTTTGTGTTCAGTGTTTAAGATTAGAGGTGATTGTTATTTTTTGCACTCAGTATTTAAGATTAGAGGTGGTTATTTTTTGCATTCAGTGTTTAAGATTAGAGGTGGTTATTTTTTGTGTTCAGTGTTTAAGATTAGAGGTGGTTGTTATTTTTTGTGTTCAGTGTTTAAGATTAGAGGTTGTTATTTTTTGCATTCAGTGTTTAAGATTAGAGGTGGTTGTTATTTTTTGCACTCAGTGTTTAAGATTAGAGGTGGTCATTTTTTGCGTTCAGTGTCTAAGATTAGAGGTGGTTATTTTTGTGTTCAGTGTTTAAGATTAGAGGTGGTTGTTATTTTTTGTGTTCAGTGTTTAAGATTAGAGGTTGTTGTTATTTTTTGTGCTCAGTGTTTAAGATTAGAGGTGGTTGTTATTTTTTGCATTCAGTGTTTAAGATTAAAGGTGGTTGTTATATTTTGCGTTCAGTGTTTAAGATTAGAGGTGGTTGTTATTTTTTGCATTCAGTGTTTAAGATTAGAGGTGGTTGTTATTTTTTGTGTTCAGTGTTTAAGATTAGAGGTGGTTGTTATTTTTTGCATTCAGTGTTTAAGATTAGAGGTGGTTGTTATTTTTTGTGTTCAGTGTTTAAGATTAGAGGTGGTTGTTATTTTTTGTGTTCAGTGTTTAAGATTAGAGGTGGTTGTTATTTTTTGTGTTCAGTGTATTAGATTAGAGGTGGTTGTTATTTTTTGTGTTCAGTGTTTAAGATTAGAGGTTGTTGTTATTTTTTGTGTTCCAGTGTTTAAGATTAGAGGTGGTTGTTATTTTTTGTGTTCAGTGTTTAAGATTAGAGGTGGTTGTTATTTTTTGTGTTCAGTGTATAAGATTAGAGGTGGTTGTTATTTTTTGTGTTCAGTGTTTATGATTAGAGGTGGTTGTTATTTTTTGTGTTCAGTGTTTAAGATTAGAGGTGGTTGTTATTTTTTGTGTTCAGTGTTTAAGATTAGAGGTGATTGTTATTTTTTGTGTTCAGTGTTTAAGATTAGAGGTGGTTGTTATTTTTTGTGTTCCAGTGTTTAAGATTAGAGGTGGTTGTTATTTTTTGTGTTCAGTGTTTAAGATTAGAGGTGGTTGTTATTTTTTGCGCTCAGTGTTTAAGATTAGAGATGATTGTTATTTTTTGCGTTCAGTGTTTAAGATTAGAGGTTGTTGTTATTTTTTGTGTTCAGTGTTTAAGATTAGAGGTGGTTGTTATTTTTTGTGTTCAGTGTTTAAGATTAGAGGTGGTTGTTATTTTTTGCGTTCAGTGTTTAAGATTAGAGGTTGTTGTTATTTTTTGTGTTCAGTGTTTAAGATTAGAGGTTGTTGTTATTTTTGCATTCAGTGTTTAAGATTAGAGGTGGTTGTTATTTTTTGCGTTCAGTGTTTAAGATTAGAGGTGGTTGTTATTTTTTGTGTTCAATGTTTAAGATTAGAGGTGGTTGTTATTTTTTGCATTCAGTGTTTAAGAATAGAGGTGGTTGTTATTTTTTGTGTTCAGTGTATAAGATTAGAGGTGGTTGTTATTTTTTGTGTTCAGTGTTTAAGATTAGAGGTTGTTGTTATTTTTTGCATTCAGTGTTTAAGATTAGAGGTGGTTGTTATTTTTTGTGTTCAGTATTTAAGATTAGAGGTGGTTGTTATTTTTTGTGTTCAGTGTTTAAGATTAGAGGTGGTTGTTATTTTTTGTGTTCAGTGTTTAAGATTAGAGGTTGTTGTTATTTTTTGCATTCAGTATTTAAGATTAGAGGTGGTTGTTATTTTTTGTGTTCAGTGTTTAAGATTAGAGGTGGTTGTTATTTTTTGTGCTCAGTGTTTAAGATTAGAGGTGGTTGTTATTTTGTGTGTTGTGTTTAAGATTAGAGGTGGTTGTTATTTTTTGTGTTGTGTTTAAGATTAGAGGTGGTTGTTATTTTTTGTGTTCAGTGTTTAAGATTAGAGGTGGTTGTTATTTTTTGTGTTCAGTGTTTAAGATTAGAGGTTGTTGTTATTTTTTGTGTTCAGTGTTTAAGATTAGAGGTGGTTGTTATTTTTTGTGGTCAGTGTTTAAGATTAGAGGTGGTTGTTATTATTTGTGCTCAGTGTTTAAGATTAGAGGTGGTTGTTATTTTTTGTGTTCAGTGTTTAAGATTAGAGGTGGTTGTTATTTTTTGCGTTCAGTGTTTAAGATTAGAGGTGGTTGTTATTTTTTGTGTTCAGTGTTTAAGATTAGAGGTGGTTGTTATTTTTTGTGTTCAGTGTTTAAGATTAGAGGTGGTTGTTATTTTTTGTGCTCAGTATTTAAGATTAGAGGTGGTTATTTTTTGCATTCGGTGTTTAAGATTAGAGGTGGTTGTTATTTTTTGCGTTCAGTGTTTAAGATTAGAGGTGGTTGTTATTTTTTGCGCTCAGTGTTTAAGATTAGAGGTGGTTATTTTTTGCATTCAGTGTTTAAGATTAGAGGTGGTTGTTTTTTGTGTTCAGTGTTTAAGATTAGAGGTGGTTGTTATTTTTTGTGTTCAGTGTTTAAGATTAGAGGTTGTTATTTTTTGCATTCAGTGTTTAAGATTAGAGGTGGTTGTTATTTTTAGCGCTCAGTGTTTAAGATTAGAGGTGGTTATTTTTTGCGTTCAGTGTTTAAGATTAGAGGTGGTTATTTTTTGTGTTCTGTGTTTAAGATTAGAGGTGGTTGTTATTTTTTACGCTCAGTGTTTAAGATTAGAGGTGGTTATTTTTTGTGTTCAGTGTTTAAGATTAGAGGTGGTTGTTATTTTTTGTGCTCAGTGTTTAAGATTAGAGGTGGTTGTTATTTTTTGTGCTCAGTGTTTAAGATTAGAGGTGGTTGTTATTTTTTGCATTCAGTGTTTAAGATTAAAGGTGGTTGTTATTTTTTGCATTCAGTGTTTAAGATTAGAGGTGGTTGTTATTTTTTGCATTCAGTGTTTAAGATTAGAGGTGGTTGTTATTTTTTGTGTTCAGTGTTTAAGATTAGAGGTGGTTGTTATTTTTTGCATTCAGTGTTTAAGATTAGAGGTGGTTGTTATTTTTAGCGCTCAGTGTTTAAGATTAGAGGTGGTTATTTTTTGTGTTCAGTGTTTAAGATTAGAGGTGGTTATTTTTTGTGTTCTGTGTTTAAGATTAGAGGTGGTTGTTATTTTTTGCGCTCAGTGTTTAAGATTAGAGGTGGTTATTTTTTGTGTTCAGTGTTTAAGATTAGAGGTGGTTGTTATTTTTTGTGCTCAGTGTTTAAGATTAGAGGTTGTTGTTATTTTTTGTGCTCAGTGTTTAAGATTAGAGGTGGTTGTTATTTTTTGCATTCAGTGTTTAAGATTAAAGGTGGTTGTTATTTTTTGCATTCAGTGTTTAAGATTAGAGGTGGTTGTTATTTTTTGCATTCAGTGTTTAAGATTAGAGGTGGTTGTTATTTTTTGTGTTCAGTGTTTAAGATTAGAGGTTGTTGTTATTTTTTGCATTCAGTGTTTAAGATTAGAGGTGGTTGTTATTTTTTGCGTTCAGTGTTTAAGATTAGAGGTGGTTGTTATTTTTTGTGTTCAATGTTTAAGATTAGAGGTGGTTGTTATTTTTTGCATTCAGTGTTTAAGAATAGAGGTGGTTGTTATTTTTTGTGTTCAGTGTTTAAGATTAGAGGTTGTTGTTATTTTTTGCGTTCAGTGTTTAAGATTAGAGGTTGTTGTTATTTTTTGTGTTCAGTGTTTAAGATTAGAGGTGGTTGTTATTTTTTGTGTTCAGTGTTTAAGATTAGAGGTTGTTGTTATTTTTTGCATTCAGTGTTTAAGATTAGAGGTGGTTGTTATTTTTTGCATTCAGTATTTAAGATTAGAGGTGGTTGTTATTTTTTGTGTTCAGTGTTTAAGATTAGAGGTGGTTGTTATTTTTTGTGTTCAGTGTTTAAGATTGGAGGTTGTTGTTATTTTTTGCATTCAGTGTTTAAGATTAGAGGTGGTTGTTATTTTGTGTGTTCAGTGTTTAAGATTAGAGATGGTTGTTATTTTTTGTGTTCAGTGTTTAAGATTAGAGGTGGTTGTTATTTTTTGTGTTCAGTGTATAAGATTAGAGGTGGTTGTTATTTTTTGTGTTCAGTGTATAAGTTTAGAGGTGGTTGTTATTTTTTGTGTTCAGTGTTTAAGATTAGAGGTTGTTGTTATTTTTTGCATTCAGTGTTTAAGATTAGAGGTGGTTGTTATTTTTTGCATTCAGTATTTAAGATTAGAGGTGGTTGTTATTTTTTGTGTTCAGTGTTTAAGATTAGAGGTGGTTGTTATTTTTTGTGTTCAGTGTTTAAGATTAGAGGTTGTTGTTATTTTTTGCATTCAGTGTTTAAGATTAGAGGTGGTTGTTATTTTGTGTGTTGTGTTTAAGATTAGAGGTGGTTGTTATTTTTTGTGTTGTGTTTAAGATTAGAGGTGGTTGTTATTTTTTGTGTTCAGTGTTTAAGATTAGAGGTGGTTGTTATTTTTTGTGTTCAGTGTTTAAGATTAGAGGTTGTTGTTATTTTTTGTGTTCAGTGTTTAAGATTAGAGGTGGTTGTTATTTTTTGTGGTCAGTGTTTAAGATTAGAGGTGGTTGTTATTATTTGTGCTCAGTGTTTAAGATTAGAGGTGGTTGTTATTTTTTGTGTTCAGTGTTTAAGATTAGAGGTGGTTGTTATTTTTTGCGTTCAGTGTTTAAGATTAGAGGTGGTTGTTATTTTTTGTGTTCAGTGTTTAAGATTAGAGGTGGTTGTTATTTTTTGTGTTCAGTGTTTAAGATTAGAGGTGGTTGTTATTTTTTGTGCTCAGTATTTAAGATTAGAGGTGGTTATTTTTTGCATTCGGTGTTTAAGATTAGAGGTGGTTGTTATTTTTTGCGTTCAGTGTTTAAGATTAGAGGTGGTTGTTATTTTTTGCGCTCAGTGTTTAAGATTAGAGGTGGTTATTTTTTGCATTCAGTGTTTAAGATTAGAGGTGGTTGTTTTTTGTGTTCAGTGTTTAAGATTAGAGGTGGTTGTTATTTTTTGTGTTCAGTGTTTAAGATTAGAGGTTGTTATTTTTTGCATTCAGTGTTTAAGATTAGAGGTGGTTGTTATTTTTTGTGCTCAGTGTTTAAGATTAGAGGTGGTTGTTATTTTTTGTGCTCAGTGTTTAAGATTAGAGGTGGTTGTTATTTTTTGCATTCAGTGTTTAAGATTAAAGGTGGTTGTTATTTTTTGCATTCAGTGTTTAAGATTAGAGGTGGTTGTTATTTTTTGCATTCAGTGTTTAAGATTAGAGGTGGTTGTTATTTTTTGTGTTCAGTGTTTAAGATTAGAGGTGGTTGTTATTTTTTGCATTCAGTGTTTAAGATTAGAGGTGGTTGTTATTTTTAGCGCTCAGTGTTTAAGATTAGAGGTGGTTATTTTTTGTGTTCAGTGTTTAAGATTAGAGGTGGTTATTTTTTGTGTTCTGTGTTTAAGATTAGAGGTGGTTGTTATTTTTTGCGCTCAGTGTTTAAGATTAGAGGTGGTTATTTTTTGTGTTCAGTGTTTAAGATTAGAGGTGGTTGTTATTTTTTGCATTCAGTGTTTAAGATTAAAGGTGGTTGTTATTTTTTGCATTCAGTGTTTAAGATTAGAGGTGGTTGTTATTTTTTGCATTCAGTGTTTAAGATTAGAGGTGGTTGTTATTTTTTGTGTTCAGTGTTTAAGATTAGAGGTTGTTGTTATTTTTTGCATTCAGTGTTTAAGATTAGAGGTGGTTGTTATTTTTTGCGTTCAGTGTTTAAGATTAGAGGTGGTTGTTATTTTTTGTGTTCAATGTTTAAGATTAGAGGTGGTTGTTATTTTTTGCATTCAGTGTTTAAGAATAGAGGTGGTTGTTATTTTTTGTGTTCAGTGTTTAAGATTAGAGGTTGTTGTTATTTTTTGCGTTCAGTGTTTAAGATTAGAGGTTGTTGTTATTTTTTGTGTTCAGTGTTTAAGATTAGAGGTGGTTGTTATTTTTTGTGTTCAGTGTTTAAGATTAGAGGTTGTTGTTATTTTTTGCATTCAGTGTTTAAGATTAGAGGTGGTTGTTATTTTTTGCATTCAGTATTTAAGATTAGAGGTGGTTGTTATTTTTTGTGTTCAGTGTTTAAGATTAGAGGTGGTTGTTATTTTTTGTGTTCAGTGTTTAAGATTGGAGGTTGTTGTTATTTTTTGCATTCAGTGTTTAAGATTAGAGGTGGTTGTTATTTTGTGTGTTCAGTGTTTAAGATTAGAGATGGTTGTTATTTTTTGTGTTCAGTGTTTAAGATTAGAGGTGGTTGTTATTTTTTGTGTTCAGTGTATAAGATTAGAGGTGGTTGTTATTTTTTGTGTTCAGTGTATAAGTTTAGAGGTGGTTGTTATTTTTTGTGTTCAGTGTTTAAGATTAGAGGTTGTTGTTATTTTTTGCATTCAGTGTTTAAGATTAGAGGTGGTTGTTATTTTTTGCGTTCAGTATTTAAGATTAGAGGTGGTTGTTATTTTTTGTGTTCAGTGTTTAAGATTAGAGGTGGTTGTTATTTTTTGTGTTCAGTGTTTAAGATTAGAGGTTGTTGTTATTTTTTGCATTCAGTGTTTAAGATTAGAGGTGGTTGTTATTTTGTGTGTTGTGTTTAAGATTAGAGGTGGTTGTTATTTTTTGTGTTGTGTTTAAGATTAGAGGTGGTTGTTATTTTTTGTGTTCAGTGTTTAAGATTAGAGGTGGTTGTTATTTTTTGTGTTCAGTGTTTAAGATTAGAGGTTGTTGTTATTTTTTGTGTTCAGTGTTTAAGATTAGAGGTGGTTGTTATTTTTTGTGGTCAGTGTTTAAGATTAGAGGTGGTTGTTATTATTTGTGCTCAGTGTTTAAGATTAGAGGTGGTTGTTATTTTTTGTGTTCAGTGTTTAAGATTAGAGGTGGTTGTTATTTTTTGCGTTCAGTGTTTAAGATTAGAGGTGGTTGTTATTTTTTGTGTTCAGTGTTTAAGATTAGAGGTGGTTGTTATTTTTTGTGTTCAGTGTTTAAGATTAGAGGTGGTTGTTATTTTTTGTGCTCAGTATTTAAGATTAGAGGTGGTTATTTTTTGCATTCGGTGTTTAAGATTAGAGGTGGTTGTTATTTTTTGCGTTCAGTGTTT
The DNA here is from genome assembly GCA_963680875.1 of Bathymodiolus brooksi. Taxonomy (NCBI): domain Eukaryota; kingdom Metazoa; phylum Mollusca; class Bivalvia; order Mytilida; family Modiolidae; genus Bathymodiolus; species Bathymodiolus brooksi. The sequence goes on along the minus strand of OY804583.1, from coordinate 6,811,706 downwards.
AAGATTAGAGGTGGTTGTTATTTTTTGCGCTCAGTGTTTAAGATTAGAGGTGGTTATTTTTTGCATTCAGTGTTTAAGATTAGAGGTGGTTGTTTTTTGTGTTCAGTGTTTAAGATTAGAGGTGGTTGTTATTTTTTGTGTTCAGTGTTTAAGATTAGAGGTTGTTATTTTTTGCATTCAGTGTTTAAGATTAGAGGTGGTTGTTATTTTTTGTGCTCAGTGTTTAAGATTAGAGGTGGTTGTTATTTTTTGTGCTCAGTGTTTAAGATTAGAGGTGGTTGTTATTTTTTGCATTCAGTGTTTAAGATTAAAGGTGGTTGTTATTTTTTGCATTCAGTGTTTAAGATTAGAGGTGGTTGTTATTTTTTGTGTTCAGTGTTTAAGATTAGAGGTTGTTATTTTTTGCATTCAGTGTTTAAGATTAGAGGTGGTTGTTATTTTTAGCGCTCAGTGTTTAAGATTAGAGGTGGTTATTTTTTGCGTTCAGTGTTTAAGATTAGAGGTGGTTATTTTTTGTGTTCTGTGTTTAAGATTAGAGGTGGTTGTTATTTTTTACGCTCAGTGTTTAAGATTAGAGGTGGTTATTTTTTGTGTTCAGTGTTTAAGATTAGAGGTGGTTGTTATTTTTTGTGCTCAGTGTTTAAGATTAGAGGTTGTTGTTATTTTTTGTGCTTAGTGTTTAAGATTAGAGGTGGTTGTTATTTTTTGCATTCAGTGTTTAAGATTAAAGGTGGTTGTTATTTTTTGCATTCAGTGTTTAAGATTAGAGGTGGTTGTTATTTTTTGCACTCAGTGTTTAAGATTAGAGGTGGTTGTTATTTTTTGTGTTCAGTGTTTAAGATTAGAGGTGGTTGTTATTTTTTGCATTCAGTGTTTAAGATTAGAGGTGGTTGTTATTTTTAGCGCTCAGTGTTTAAGATTAGAGGTGGTTATTTTTTGCGTTCAGTGTTTAAGATTAGAGGTGGTTATTTTTTGTGTTTAAGATTAGAGGTGGTTGTTATTTTTTGCGCTCAGTGTTTAAGATTAGAGGTGGTTATTTTTTGTGTTCAGTGTTTAAGATTAGAGGTGGTTGTTATTTTTTGTGCTCAGTGTTTAAGATTAGAGGTTGTTGTTATTTTTTGTGCTCAGTGTTTAAGATTAGAGGTGGTTGTTATTTTTTGCATTCAGTGTTTAAGATTAAAGGTGGTTGTTATTTTTTGCATTCAGTGTTTAAGATTAGAGGTGGTTGTTATTTTTTGCATTCAGTGTTTAAGATTAGAGGTGGTTGTTATTTTTTGTGTTCAGTGTTTAAGATTAGAGGTGGTTGTTATTTTTTGCATTCAGTGTTTAAGATTAGAGGTGGTTGTTATTTTTTGTGTTCAGTGTTTAAGATTAGAGGTGGTTGTTATTTTTTGTGTTCAGTGTATAAGATTAGAGGTGGTTGTCATTTTTTGTGTTCAGTGTTTAAGATTAGAAGTGGTTGTTATTTTTTGTGTTCAGTGTTTAAGATTAGAGGTGGTTGTTATTTTTTGTGTTCAGTGTTTAAGATTAGAGGTGGTTGTTATTTTTTGCATTCAGTGTTTAAGATTAGAGGTGGTTGTTATTTTTTGTGTTCAGTGTTTAAGATTAGAGGTGGTTGTTATTTTTTGTGTTCCAGTGTTTAAGATTAGAGGTTATTGTTATTTTTTGTGTTCAGTGTTTAAGATTAGAGGTGGTTGTTATTTTTTGCGCTCAGTGTTTAAGATTAGAGATGGTTGTTATTTTTTGCGTTCAGTGTTTAAGATTAGAGGTGGTTGTTATTTTTTGCGTTCAGTGTTTAAGATTAGAGGTGGTTGTTATTTTTTGCGTTCAGCGTTTAAGATTAGAAGTTGTTGTTATTTTTTGTGTTCAGTGTTTAAGATTAGAGGTTGTTGTTATTTTTTGCATTCAGTGTTTAAGATTAGAGGTGGTTGTTATTTTTTGCGTTCAGTGTTTAAGATTAGAGGTGGTTGTTATTTTTTGCATTCAGTGTTTAAGATTAGAGGTGGTTGTTATTTTTTGCATTCAGTGTTTAAGATTAGAGGTTGTTGTTATTTTTTGCGTTCAGTGTTTAAGATTAGAGGTGGTTGTTATTTTTTGCATTCAGTGTTTAAGATTAGAGGTGGTTGTTATTTTTTGTGTTCAGTGTTTAAGATTAGAGGTGGTTGTTATTTTTTGAATTCAGTGTTTAAGATTAGAGGTAGTTGGTTTTTTTTGCGTTCAGTATTTAAGATTAGAGGTGGTTGTTATTTTTTGTGTTCAGTGTTTAAGATTAGAGGTTGTTGTTATTTTTTGAATTCAGTGTTTAAGATTAGAGGTGGTTTTTATTTTTTGAATTCATTGTTTAAGATTAGAGGTGGTTGTTATTTTTTGTGTTCAGTATTTAAGATTAGAGGTGGTTGTTATTTTTTGTGTTCAGTGTTTAAGATTAGAGGTGGTTGTTATTTTTTGAATTCAGTGTTTAAGATTAGAGGTGGTTGTTATTTTTTGCGTTCAGTGTTTAAGATTAAAGATGGTTGTTATTTTTTGTGTTCAGTGATTAAGATTAGAGGTGTTTGTTATTTTTTGCATTCAGTGTTTAAGATTAGAGGTTGTTGTTATTTTTTGTGTTCAGTGTTTAAGATTAGAGGTTGTTGTTATTTTTTGCGTTCAGTGTTTAAGATTAGAGGTTGTTGTTATTTTTTGCGTTCAGTGTTTAAGATTAGAGGTTGTTGTTATTTTTTGTGCTCAGTGTTTAAGATTAGAGGTGGTTGTTATTTTTTGTGTTCAGTGTTTAAGATTAGAGGTTGTTGTTATTTTTTGCATTCAGTGTTTAAGATTAGAGGTGGTTGTTATTTTTTGCGTTCAGTGTTTAAGATTAGAGGTGGTTGTTATTTTTTGTGTTCAGTGTTTAAGATTAGAGGTGGTTGTTATTTTTTGTGTTCAGTGTTTAAGATTAGAGGTGGTTGTTATTTTTTGTGTTCAGTGTTTATGATTAGAGGTTGTTGTTATTTTTTGCATTCAGTGTTTAAGATTAGAGGTGGTTGTTATTTTTTGTGTTCAGTGTTTAAGATTAGAGGTTGTTGTTATTTTTTGTGTTCAGTGTTTAAGATTAGAGGTGGTTGTTATTTTTTGTGGTCAGTGTTTAAGATTAGAGGTGGTTGTTATTTTTTTTGCTCAGTGTTTAAGATTAGAGGTGGTTGTTATTTTTTGTGTTCAGTGTTTAAGATTAGAGGTGGTTGTTATTTTTTGCGTTCAGTGTTTAAGATTAGAGGTGGTTGTTATTTTTTGTGTTGAGTGTTTAAGATTAGAGGTGGTTGTTATTTTTTGTGTTCAGTGTTTAAGATTAGAGGTAGTTGTTATTTTTTGCGCTCAGTATTTAAGATTAGAGGTGGTTATTTTTTGCATTCGGTGTTTAAGATTAGAGGTGGTTGTTATTTTTTGCGTTCAGTGTTTAAGATTAGAGGTGGTTGTTATTTTTTGCGTTCAGTGTTTAAGATTAGAGGTGGTTATTTTTTGCATTCAGTGTTTAAGATTAGAGGTGGTTATTTTTTGTGTTCAGTGTTTAAGATTAGAGGTGGTTGTTATTTTTTGTGTTCAGTGTTTAAGATTAGAGGTTGTTATTTTTTGCGTTCAGTGTTTAAGATTAGAGGTGGTTGTTATTTTTTGCGCTCAGTGTTTAAGATTAGAGGTGGTTATTTTTTGCGTTCAGTGTTTAAGATTAGAGGTGGTTATTTTTTGTGTTCTGTGTTTAAGATTAGAGGTGGTTGTTATTTTTTGCGCTCAGTGTTTAAGATTAGAGGTGGTTATTTTTTGTGTTCAGTGTTTAAGATTAGAGGTGGTTGTTATTTTTTGTGTTCAGTGTTTAAGATTAGAGGTTGTTGTTATTTTTTGTGCTCAGTGTTTAAGATTAGAGGTGGTTGTTATTTTTTGCATTCAGTGTTTAAGATTAAAGGTGGTTGTTATTTTTTGTGTTCAGTGTTTAAGATTAGAGGTGGTTGTTATTTTTTGCATTCAGTGTTTAAGATTAGAGGTGGTTGTTATTTTTTGTGTTCAGTGTATAAGATTAGAGGTGGTTGTTATTTTTTGTGTTCCAGTGTTTAAGATTAGAAGTGGTTGTTATTTTTTGTGTTCAGTGTTTAAGATTAGAGGTGGTTGTTATTTTTTGCGCTCAGTGTTTAAGATTAGAGATGGTTGTTATTTTTTGCGTTCAGTGTTTAAGATTAGAGGTTGTTGTTATTTTTTGAATTCAGTGTTTAAGATTAGAGGTGGTTTTTATTTTTTGAATTCAGTGTTTAAGATTAGAGGTGGTTGTTATTTTTTGCGTTCAGTATTTAAGATTAGAGGTGGTTGTTATTTTTTGTGTTCAGTGTTTAAGATTAGAGGTGGTTGTTATTTTTTGAATTCAGTGTTTAAGATTAGAGGTGGTTGTTATTTTTTGCGTTCAGTGTTTAAGATTAAAGATGGTTGTTATTTTTTGTGGTCAGTGATTAAGATTAGAGGTGTTTGTTATTTTTTGCGTTCAGTGTTTAAGATTAGAGGTGGTTGTTATTTTTTGTGTTCAGTGTTTAAGATTAGAGGTTGTTGTTATTTTTTGCGTTCAGTGTTTAAGATTAGAGGTTGTTGTTATTTTTTGCGTTCAGTGTTTAAGATTAGAGGTTGTTGTTATTTTTTGCGTTCAGTGTTTAAGATTAGAGGTGGTTGTTATTTTTTGTGTTCAGTGTTTAAGATTAGAGGTTGTTGTTATTTTTTGCGTTCAGTGTTTAAGATTAGAGGTGGTTGTTATTTTTTGCGTTCAGTGTTTAAGATTAGAGGTGGTTGTTATTTTTTGTGTTCAGTGTTTAAGATTAGAGGTGGTTGTTATTTTTTGTGTTCAGTGTTTATGATTAGAGGTTGTTGTTATTTTTTGCATTCAGTGTTTAAGATTAGAGGTGGTTGTTATTTTTTGTGTTCAGTGTTTAAGATTAGAGGTTGTTGTTATTTTTTGTGTTCAGTGTTTAAGATTAGAGGTGGTTGTTATTTTTTGTGGTCAGTGTTTAAGATTAGAGGTGGTTGTTATTTTTTTTGCTCAGTGTTTAAGATTAGAGGTGGTTGTTATTTTTTGTGTTCAGTGTTTAAGATTAGAGGTGGTTGTTATTTTTTGCGTTCAGTGTTTAAGATTAGAGGTGGTTGTTATTTTTTGCGCTCAGTGTTTAAGATTAGAGGTGGTTATTTTTTGCGTTCAGTGTTTAAGATTAGAGGTGGTTATTTTTTGTGTTCTGTGTTTAAGATTAGAGGTGGTTGTTATTTTTTGCGCTCAGTGTTTAAGATTAGAGGTGGTTATTTTTTGTGTTCAGTGTTTAAGATTAGAGGTGGTTGTTATTTTTTGTGTTCAGTGTTTAAGATTAGAGGTTGTTGTTATTTTTTGTGCTCAGTGTTTAAGATTAGAGGTGGTTGTTATTTTTTGCATTCAGTGTTTAAGATTAAAGGTGGTTGTTATTTTTTGCGTTCAGTGTTTAAGATTAGAGGTGGTTGTTATTTTTTGCATTCAGTGTTTAAGATTAGAGGTGGTTGTTATTTTTTGTGTTCAGTGTATAAGATTAGAGGTGGTTGTTATTTTTTGTGTTCCAGTGTTTAAGATTAGAAGTGGTTGTTATTTTTTGTGTTCAGTGTTTAAGATTAGAGGTGGTTGTTATTTTTTGCGCTCAGTGTTTAAGATTAGAGATGGTTGTTATTTTTTGCGTTCAGTGTTTAAGATTAGAGGTTGTTGTTATTTTTTGAATTCAGTGTTTAAGATTAGAGGTGGTTTTTATTTTTTGAATTCAGTGTTTAAGATTAGAGGTGGTTGTTATTTTTTGCGTTCAGTATTTAAGATTAGAGGTGGTTGTTATTTTTTGTGTTCAGTGTTTAAGATTAGAGGTGGTTGTTATTTTTTGAATTCAGTGTTTAAGATTAGAGGTGGTTGTTATTTTTTGCGTTCAGTGTTTAAGATTAAAGATGGTTGTTATTTTTTGTGGTCAGTGATTAAGATTAGAGGTGTTTGTTATTTTTTGCATTCAGTGTTTAAGATTAGAGGTGGTTGTTATTTTTTGTGTTCAGTGTTTAAGATTAGAGGTTGTTGTTATTTTTTGCGTTCAGTGTTTAAGATTAGAGGTTGTTGTTATTTTTTGCGTTCAGTGTTTAAGATTAGAGGTTGTTGTTATTTTTTGCGTTCAGTGTTTAAGATTAGAGGTGGTTGTTATTTTTTGTGTTCAGTGTTTAAGATTAGAGGTTGTTGTTATTTTTTGCGTTCAGTGTTTAAGATTAGAGGTGGTTGTTATTTTTTGCGTTCAGTGTTTAAGATTAGAGGTGGTTGTTATTTTTTGTGTTCAGTGTTTAAGATTAGAGGTGGTTGTTATTTTTTGTGTTCAGTGTTTATGATTAGAGGTTGTTGTTATTTTTTGCATTCAGTGTTTAAGATTAGAGGTGGTTGTTATTTTTTGTGTTCAGTGTTTAAGATTAGAGGTTGTTGTTATTTTTTGTGTTCAGTGTTTAAGATTAGAGGTGGTTGTTATTTTTTGTGGTCAGTGTTTAAGATTAGAGGTGGTTGTTATTTTTTTTGCTCAGTGTTTAAGATTAGAGGTGGTTGTTATTTTTTGTGTTCAGTGTTTAAGATTAGAGGTGGTTGTTATTTTTTGCGTTCAGTGTTTAAGATTAGAGGTGGTTGTTATTTTTTGCGCTCAGTGTTTAAGATTAGAGGTGGTTATTTTTTGCGTTCAGTGTTTAAGATTAGAGGTGGTTATTTTTTGTGTTCTGTGTTTAAGATTAGAGGTGGTTGTTATTTTTTGCGCTCAGTGTTTAAGATTAGAGGTGGTTATTTTTTGTGTTCAGTGTTTAAGATTAGAGGTGGTTGTTATTTTTTGTGTTCAGTGTTTAAGATTAGAGGTTGTTGTTATTTTTTGTGCTCAGTGTTTAAGATTAGAGGTTGTTGTTATTTTTTGTGTTCAGTGTTTAAGATTAGAGGTGGTTGTTATTTTTTGTGTTCAGTGTTTAAGATTAGAGGTTGTTGTTATTTTTTGTGCTCAGTGTTTAAGATTAGAGGTGGTTGTTATTTTTTGCATTCAGTGTTTAAGATTAAAGGTGGTTATTTTTTGTGTTCTGTGTTTAAGATTAGAGGTGGTTGTTATTTTTTGCGCTCAGTGTTTAAGATTAGAGGTGGTTATTTTTTGTGTTCAGTGTTTAAGATTAGAGGTGGTTGTTATTTTTTGTGTTCAGTGTTTAAGATTAGAGGTTGTTGTTATTTTTTGTGCTCAGTGTTTAAGATTAGAGGTTGTTGTTATTTTTTGTGTTCAGTGTTTAAGATTAGAGGTGGTTGTTATTTTTTGTGTTCAGTGTTTAAGATTAGAGGTTGTTGTTATTTTTTGTGCTCAGTGTTTAAGATTAGAGGTGGTTGTTATTTTTTGCATTCAGTGTTTAAGATTAAAGGTGGTTGTTATTTTTTGCGTTCAGTGTTTAAGATTAGAGGTGGTTGTTATTTTTTGCATTCAGTGTTTAAGATTAGAGGTGGTTGTTATTTTTTGTGTTCAGTGTATAAGATTAGAGGTGGTTGTTATTTTTTGTGTTCCAGTGTTTAAGATTAGAAGTGGTTGTTATTTTTTGTGTTCAGTGTTTAAGATTAGAGGTGGTTGTTATTTTTTGCGCTCAGTGTTTAAGATTAGAGATGGTTGTTATTTTTTGCGTTCAGTGTTTAAGATTAGAGGTTGTTGTTATTTTTTGAATTCAGTGTTTAAGATTAGAGGTGGTTTTTATTTTTTGAATTCAGTGTTTAAGATTAGAGGTGGTTGTTATTTTTTGCGTTCAGTATTTAAGATTAGAGGTGGTTGTTATTTTTTGTGTTCAGTGTTTAAGATTAGAGGTGGTTGTTATTTTTTGAATTCAGTGTTTAAGATTAGAGGTGGTTGTTATTTTTTGCGTTCAGTGTTTAAGATTAAAGATGGTTGTTATTTTTTGTGGTCAGTGATTAAGATTAGAGGTGTTTGTTATTTTTTGCATTCAGTGTTTAAGATTAGAGGTGGTTGTTATTTTTTGTGTTCAGTGTTTAAGATTAGAGGTTGTTGTTATTTTTTGCGTTCAGTGTTTAAGATTAGAGGTTGTTGTTATTTTTTGCGTTCAGTGTTTAAGATTAGAGGTTGTTGTTATTTTTTGCGTTCAGTGTTTAAGATTAGAGGTGGTTGTTATTTTTTGTGTTCAGTGTTTAAGATTAGAGGTTGTTGTTATTTTTTGCATTCAGTGTTTAAGATTAGAGGTGGTTGTTATTTTTTGCGTTCAGTGTTTAAGATTAGAGGTGGTTGTTATTTTTTGTGTTCAGTGTTTAAGATTAGAGGTGGTTGTTATTTTTTGTGTTCAGTGTTTATGATTAGAGGTTGTTGTTATTTTTTGCATTCAGTGTTTAAGATTAGAGGTGGTTGTTATTTTTTGTGTTCAGTGTTTAAGATTAGAGGTTGTTGTTATTTTTTGTGTTCAGTGTTTAAGATTAGAGGTGGTTGTTATTTTTTGTGGTCAGTGTTTAAGATTAGAGGTGGTTGTTATTTTTTTTGCTCAGTGTTTAAGATTAGAGGTGGTTGTTATTTTTTGTGTTCAGTGTTTAAGATTAGAGGTGGTTGTTATTTTTTGCGTTCAGTGTTTAAGATTAGAGGTGGTTGTTATTTTTTGCGCTCAGTGTTTAAGATTAGAGGTGGTTATTTTTTGCGTTCAGTGTTTAAGATTAGAGGTGGTTATTTTTTGCGTTCTGTGTTTAAGATTAGAGGTGGTTGTTATTTTTTGCGCTCAGTGTTTAAGATTAGAGGTGGTTATTTTTTGTGTTCAGTGTTTAAGATTAGAGGTGGTTGTTATTTTTTGTGTTCAGTGTTTAAGATTAGAGGTTGTTGTTATTTTTTGTGCTCAGTGTTTAAGATTAGAGGTGGTTGTTATTTTTTGCATTCAGTGTTTAAGATTAAAGGTGGTTGTTATTTTTTGCGTTCAGTGTTTAAGATTAGAGGTGGTTGTTATTTTTTGCATTCAGTGTTTAAGATTAGAGGTGGTTGTTATTTTTTGTGTTCAGTGTATAAGATTAGAGGTGGTTGTTATTTTTTGTGTTCCAGTGTTTAAGATTAGAAGTGGTTGTTATTTTTTGTGTTCAGTGTTTAAGATTAGAGGTGGTTGTTATTTTTTGCGCTCAGTGTTTAAGATTAGAGATGGTTGTTATTTTTTGCGTTCAGTGTTTAAGATTAGAGGTTATTGTTATTTTTTGTGTTCAGTCTTTAAGATTAGAGGTGGTTGTTATTTTTTGTGTTCAGTGTTTAAGATTAGAGGTGGTTATTTTTTGTGTTCAGTGTTTAAGATTAGAGGTGGTTGTTATTTTTTGTGCTCAGTGTTTAAGATTAGAGGTTGTTGTTATTTTTTGTGCTCAGTGTTTAAGATTAGAGGTGGTTGTTATTTTTTGCATTCAGTGTTTAAGATTAAAGGTGGTTGTTATTTTTTGCATTCAGTGTTTAAGATTAGAGGTGGTTGTTATTTTTTGCATTCAGTGTTTAAGATTAGAGGTGGTTGTTATTTTTTGTGTTCAGTGTTTAAGATTAGAGGTGGTTGTTATTTTTTGCATTCAGTGTTTAAGATTAGAGGTGGTTGTTATTTTTTGTGTTCAGTGTTTAAGATTAGAGGTGGTTGTTATTTTTTGTGTTCAGTGTATAAGATTAGAGGTGGTTGTCATTTTATGTGTTCAGTGTTTAAGATTAGAAGTGGTTGTTATTTTTTGTGTTCAGTGTTTAAGATTAGAGGTGGTTGTTATTTTTTGTGTTCAGTGTTTAAGATTAGAGGTGGTTGTTATTTTTTGCATTCAGTGTTTAAGATTAGAGGTGGTTGTTATTTTTTGTGTTCAGTGTTTAAGATTAGAGGTGGTTGTTATTTTTTGTGTTCCAGTGTTTAAGATTAGAGGTTATTGTTATTTTTTGTGTTCAGTGTTTAAGATTAGAGATGGTTGTTATTTTTTGCGCTCAGTGTTTAAGATTAGAGGTTGTTGTTATTTTTTGCATTCAGTGTTTAAGATTAGAGGTGGTTGTTATTTTTTGTGTTCAGTGTTTAAGATTAGAGGTTGTTGTTATTTTTTGCGTTCAGTGTTTAAGATTAGAGGTTGTTGTTATTTTTTGCGTTCAGTGTTTAAGATTAGAGGTTGTTGTTATTTTTTGCGTTCAGTGTTTAAGATTAGAGGTGGTTGTTATTTTTTGTGTTCAGTGTTTAAGATTAGAGGTTGTTGTTATTTTTTGCATTCAGTGTTTAAGATTAGAGGTGGTTGTTATTTTTTGCGTTCAGTGTTTAAGATTAGAGGTGGTTGTTATTTTTTGTGTTCAGTGTTTAAGATTAGAGGTGGTTGTTATTTTTTGTGTTCAGTGTTTATGATTAGAGGTTGTTGTTATTTTTTGCATTCAGTGTTTAAGATTAGAGGTGGTTGTTATTTTTTGTGTTCAGTGTTTAAGATTAGAGGTTGTTGTTATTTTTTGTGTTCAGTGTTTAAGATTAGAGGTGGTTGTTATTTTTTGTGGTCAGTGTTTAAGATTAGAGGTGGTTGTTATTTTTTTTGCTCAGTGTTTAAGATTAGAGGTGGTTGTTATTTTTTGTGTTCAGTGTTTAAGATTAGAGGTGGTTGTTATTTTTTGCGTTCAGTGTTTAAGATTAGAGGTGGTTGTTATTTTTTGCGCTCAGTGTTTAAGATTAGAGGTGGTTATTTTTTGCGTTCAGTGTTTAAGATTAGAGGTGGTTATTTTTTGCGTTCTGTGTTTAAGATTAGAGGTGGTTGTTATTTTTTGCGCTCAGTGTTTAAGATTAGAGGTGGTTATTTTTTGTGTTCAGTGTTTAAGATTAGAGGTGGTTGTTATTTTTTGTGTTCAGTGTTTAAGATTAGAGGTTGTTGTTATTTTTTGTGCTCAGTGTTTAAGATTAGAGGTGGTTGTTATTTTTTGCATTCAGTGTTTAAGATTAAAGGTGGTTGTTATTTTTTGTGTTCAGTGTTTAAGATTAGAGGTGGTTGTTATTTTTTGCATTCAGTGTTTAAGATTAGAGGTGGTTGTTATTTTTTGTGTTCAGTGTATAAGATTAGAGGTGGTTGTTATTTTTTGTGTTCCAGTGTTTAAGATTAGAAGTGGTTGTTATTTTTTGTGTTCAGTGTTTAAGATTAGAGGTGGTTGTTATTTTTTGCGCTCAGTGTTTAAGATTAGAGATGGTTGTTATTTTTTGCGTTCAGTGTTTAAGATTAGAGGTTATTGTTATTTTTTGTGTTCAGTCTTTAAGATTAGAGGTGGTTGTTATTTTTTGTGTTCAGTGTTTAAGATTAGAGGTGGTTATTTTTTGTGTTCAGTGTTTAAGATTAGAGGTGGTTGTTATTTTTTGTGCTCAGTGTTTAAGATTAGAGGTTGTTGTTATTTTTTGTGCTCAGTGTTTAAGATTAGAGGTGGTTGTTATTTTTTGCATTCAGTGTTTAAGATTAAAGGTGGTTGTTATTTTTTGCATTCAGTGTTTAAGATTAGAGGTGGTTGTTATTTTTTGCATTGTGTTTAAGATTAGAGGTGGTTGTTATTTTTTGTGTTCAGTGTTTAAGATTAGAGGTGGTTGTTATTTTTTGCATTCAGTGTTTAAGATTAGAGGTGGTTGTTATTTTTTGTGTTCAGTGTTTAAGATTAGAGGTGGTTGTTATTTTTTGTGTTCAGTGTATAAGATTAGAGGTGGTTGTCATTTTATGTGTTCAGTGTTTAAGATTAGAAGTGGTTGTTATTTTTTGTGTTCAGTGTTTAAGATTAGAGGTGGTTGTTATTTTTTGCATTCAGTGTTTAAGATTAGAGGTGGTTGTTATTTTTTGTGTTCAGTGTTTAAGATTAGAGGTGGTTGTTATTTTTTGTGTTCCAGTGTTTAAGATTAGAGGTTATTGTTATTTTTTGTGTTCAGTGTTTAAGATTAGAGGTGGTTGTTATTTTTTGCGTTCAGTGTTTAAGATTAGAGATGGTTGTTATTTTTTGCGTTCAGTGTTTAAGATTAGAGGTGGTTGTTATTTTTTGCGTTCAGTGTTTAAGATTAGAGGTGGTTGTTATTTTTTGCGTTCAGCGTTTAAGATTAGAAGTTGTTGTTATTTTTTGTGTTCAGTGTTTAAGATTAGAGGTTGTTGTTATTTTTTGCATTCAGTGTTTAAGATTAGAGGTGGTTGTTATTTTTTGCGTTCAGTGTTTAAGATTAGAGGTGGTTGTTATTTTTTGCATTCAGTGTTTAAGATTAGAGGTGGTTGTTATTTTTTGCATTCAGTGTTTAAGATTAGAGGTTGTTGTTATTTTTTGCGTTCAGTGTTTAAGATTAGAGGTTGTTGTTATTTTTTGCATTCAGTGTTTAAGATTAGAGGTGGTTGTTATTTTTTGTGTTCAGTGTTTAAGATTAGAGGTGGTTGTTATTTTTTGAATTCAGTGTTTAAGATTAGAGGTAGTTGGTTTTTTTTGCGTTCAGTATTTAAGATTAGAGGTGGTTGTTATTTTTTGTGTTCAGTGTTTAAGATTAGAGGTTGTTGTTATTTTTTGAATTCAGTGTTTAAGATTAGAGGTGGTTTTTATTTTTTGAATTCAGTGTTTAAGATTAGAGGTGGTTGTTATTTTTTGTGTTCAGTATTTAAGATTAGAGGTGGTTGTTATTTTTTGTGTTCAGTGTTTAAGACTAGAGGTGGTTGTTATTTTTTGAATTCAGTGTTTAAGATTAGAGGTGGTTGTTATTTTTTGCGTTCAGTGTTTAAGATTAAAGATGGTTGTTATTTTTTGTGTTCAGTGATTAAGATTAGAGGTGTTTGTTATTTTTTGCATTCAGTGTTTAAGATTAGAGGTGGTTGTTATTTTTTGTGTTCAGTGTTTAAGATTAGAGGTTGTTGTTATTTTTTGCGTTCAGTGTTTAAGATTAGAGGTGGTTGTTATTTTTTGCGTTCAGTGTTTAAGATTAGAGGTTGTTGTTATTTTTTGTGCTCAGTGTTTAAGATTAGAGGTGGTTGTTATTTTTTTGTGTTCAGTGTTTAAGATTAGAGGTTGTTGTTATTTTTTGCATTCAGTGTTTAAGATTAGAGGTGGTTGTTATTTTTTGCGTTCAGTGTTTAAGATTAGAGGTGGTTGTTATTTTTTGTGTTCAGTGTTTAAGATTAGAGGTGGTTGTTATTTTTTGTGTTCAGTGTTTAAGATTAGAGGTGGTTGTTATTTTTTGTGTTCAGTGTTTATGATTAGAGGTTGTTGTTATTTTTTGCATTCAGTGTTTAAGATTAGAGGTGGTTGTTATTTTTTGTGTTCAGTGTTTAAGATTAGAGGTTGTTGTTATTTTTTGTGTTCAGTGTTTAAGATTAGAGGTGGTTGTTATTTTTTGTGGTCAGTGTTTAAGATTAGAGGTGGTTGTTATTTTTTTTGCTCAGTGTTTAAGATTAGAGGTGGTTGTTATTTTTTGTGTTCAGTGTTTAAGATTAGAGGTGGTTGTTATTTTTTGCGTTCAGTGTTTAAGATTAGAGGTGGTTGTTATTTTTTGTGTTGAGTGTTTAAGATTAGAGGTGGTTGTTATTTTTTGTGTTCAGTGTTTAAGATTAGAGGTAGTTGTTATTTTTTGCGCTCAGTATTTAAGATTAGAGGTGGTTATTTTTTGCATTCAGTGTTTAAGATTAGAGGTGGTTGTTATTTTTTGCGTTCAGTGTTTAAGATTAGAGGTGGTTGTTATTTTTTGCGTTCAGTGTTTAAGATTAGAGGTGGTTATTTTTTGCATTCAGTGTTTAAGATTAGAGGTGGTTATTTTTTGTGTTCAGTGTTTAAGATTAGAGGTGGTTGTTATTTTTTGTGTTCAGTGTTTAAGATTAGAGGTTGTTATTTTTTGCATTCAGTGTTTAAGATTAGAGGTGGTTGTTATTTTTTGCGCTCAGTGTTTAAGATTAGAGGTGGTTATTTTTTGCGTTCAGTGTTTAAGATTAGAGGTGGTTATTTTTTGTGTTCTGTGTTTAAGATTAGAGGTGGTTGTTATTTTTTGCGCTCAGTGTTTAAGATTAGAGGTGGTTTTTTTTTGTGTTCAGTGTTTAAGATTAGAGGTGGTTGTTATTTATTGTGTTCAGTGTTTAAGATTAGAGGTTGTTGTTATTTTTTGTGCTCAGTGTTTAAGATTAGAGGTGGTTGTTATTTTTTGCATTCAGTGTTTAAGATTAAAGGTGGTTGTTATTTTTTGCGTTCAGTGTTTAAGATTAGAGGTGGTTGTTATTTTTTGCATTCAGTGTTTAAGATTAGAGGTGGTTGTTATTTTTTGTGTTCAGTGTATAAGATTAGAGGTGGTTGTTATTTTTTGTGTTCCAGTGTTTAAGATTAGAAGTGGTTGTTATTTTTTGTGTTCAGTGTTTAAGATTAGAGGTGGTTGTTATTTTTTGCGCTCAGTGTTTAAGATTAGAGATGGTTGTTATTTTTTGCGTTCAGTGTTTAAGATTAGAGGTTGTTGTTATTTTTTGAATTCAGTGTTTAAGATTAGAGGTGGTTTTTATTTTTTGAATTCAGTGTTTAAGATTAGAGGTGGTTGTTATTTTTTGCGTTCAGTATTTAAGATTAGAGGTGGTTGTTATTTTTTGTGTTCAGTGTTTAAGATTAGAGGTGGTTGTTATTTTTTGAATTCAGTGTTTAAGATTAGAGGTGGTTGTTATTTTTTGCGTTCAGTGTTTAAGATTAAAGATGGTTGTTATTTTTTGTGGTCAGTGATTAAGATTAGAGGTGTTTGTTATTTTTTGCATTCAGTGTTTAAGATTAGAGGTGGTTGTTATTTTTTGTGTTCAGTGTTTAAGATTAGAGGTTGTTGTTATTTTTTGCGTTCAGTGTTTAAGATTAGAGGTTGTTGTTATTTTTTGCGTTCAGTGTTTAAGATTAGAGGTTGTTGTTATTTTTTGCGTTCAGTGTTTAAGATTAGAGGTGGTTGTTATTTTTTGTGTTCAGTGTTTAAGATTAGAGGTTGTTGTTATTTTTTGCATTCAGTGTTTAAGATTAGAGGTGGTTGTTATTTTTTGTGGTCAGTGTTTAAGATTAGAGGTGGTTGTTATTTTTTGTGTTCAGTGTTTAAGATTAGAGGTGGTTGTTATTTTTTGTGTTCAGTGTTTATGATTAGAGGTTGTTGTTATTTTTTGCATTCAGTGTTTAAGATTAGAGGTGGTTGTTATTTTTTGTGTTCAGTGTTTAAGATTAGAGGTTGTTGTTATTTTTTGTATTCAGTGTTTAAGATTAGAGGTGGTTGTTATTTTTTGTGGTCAGTGTTTAAGATTAGAGGTGGTTGTTATTTTTTTTGCTCAGTGTTTAAGATTAGAGGTGGTTGTTATTTTTTGTGTTCAGTGTTTAAGATTAGAGGTGGTTGTTATTTTTTGCGTTCAGTGTTTAAGATTAGAGGTGGTTGTTATTTTTTGCGCTCAGTGTTTAAGATTAGAGGTGGTTATTTTTTGCGTTCAGTGTTTAAGATTAGAGGTGGTTATTTTTTGTGTTCAGTGTTTAAGATTAGAGGTGGTTGTTATTTTTTGTGTTCAGTGTTTAAGATTAGAGGTTGTTGTTATTTTTTGTGCTCAGTGTTTAAGATTAGAGGTGGTTGTTATTTTTTGCATTCAGTGTTTAAGATTAAAGGTGGTTGTTATTTTTTGCGTTCAGTGTTTAAGATTAGAGGTGGTTGTTATTTTTTGCATTCAGTGTTTAAGATTAGAGGTGGTTGTTATTTTTTGTGTTCAGTGTATAAGATTAGAGGTGGTTGTTATTTTTTGTGTTCCAGTGTTTAAGATTAGAAGTGGTTGTTATTTTTTGTGTTCAGTGTTTAAGATTAGAGGTGGTTGTTATTTTTTGCGCTCAGTGTTTAAGATTAGAGATGGTTGTTATTTTTTGCGTTCAGTGTTTAAGATTAGAGGTTATTGTTATTTTTTGTGTTCAGTCTTTAAGATTAGAGGTGGTTGTTATTTTTTGTGTTCAGTGTTTAAGATTAGAGGTGGTTGTTATTTTTTGCATTCAGTGCTTAAGATTAGAGGTTGTTGTTATTTTTTGCGTTCAGTGTTTAAGATTAGAGGTTGTTGTTATTTTTTGCGTTCAGTGTTTAAGATTAGAGGTGGTTGTTATTTTTTGTGTTCAGTGTTTAAGATTAGAGGTGGTTGTTATTTTTTGAATTCAGTGTTTAAGATTAGAGGTGGTTGTTATTTTTTGCATTCAGTATTTAAGATTAGAGGTGGTTGTTATTTTTTGTGTTCAGTGTTTAAGATTAGAGGTTGTTGTTATTTTTTGTGTTCAGTGTTTAAGATTAGAGGTGGTTGTTATTTTTTGAATTCAGTGTTTAAGATTAGAGGTGGTTGTTATTTTTTGCGTTCAATATTTAAGATTAGAGGTGGTTGTTATTTTTTGTGTTCAGTGTTTAAGATTAGAGGAGGTTGTTATTTTTTGAATTCAGTGTTTAAGATTAGAGGTGGTTGTTATTTTTTGCGTTCAGTGTTTAAGATTAGAGATGGTTGTTATTTTTTGTGTTCAGTGTTTAAGATTAGAGGTGGTTGTTATTTTTTGCATTCAGTGTTTAAGATTAGAGGTGGTTGTTATTTTTTGCGTTCAGTATTTAAGATTAGAGGTGGTTGTTATTTTTTGTGTTCAGTGTTTATGATTAGAGGTGGTTGTTATTTTTTGTGTTCAGTGTTTAAGATTAGAGGTGGTTGTTATTTTTTGTGTTCAGTGTTTAAGATTAGAGGTGGTTGTTATTTTTTGTGTTCAGTGTTTAAGATTAGAGGTGGTTGTTATTTTTTGTGTTCAGTGTTTATGATTAGAGGTTGTTGTTATTTTTTGCATTCAGTGTTTAAGATTAGAGGTGGTTGTTATTTTTTGTGTTCAGTGTTTAAGATTAGAGGTTGTTGTTATTTTTTGTGTTCAGTGTTTAAGATTAGAGGTGGTTGTTATTTTTTGTGTTCAGTGTTTAAGATTAGAGGTGGTTGTTATTTTTTGTGCTCAGTGTTTAAGATTAGAGGTGGTTGTTATTTTTTGTGTTGTGTTTAAGATTAGAGGTGGTTGTTATTTTTTGCATTCAGTGTTTAAGATTAGAGGTGGTTGTTATTTTTTGTGTTCAGTGTTTAAGATTAGAGGTGGTTGTTATTTTTTGTGTTCAGTGTTTAAGATTAGAGGTGGTTGTTATTTTTTGCGCTCAGTATTTAAGATTAGAGGTGGTTATTTTTTGCATTCGGTGTTTAAGATTAGAGGTGGTTGTTATTTTTTGCGTTCAGTGTTTAAGATTAGAGGTGGTTGTTATTTTTTGCGCTCAGTGTTTAATATTAGAGGTGGTTATTTTTTGTTTTCAGTGTTTAAGATTAGAGGTGGTTATTTTTTGTGTTCAGTGTTTAAGATTAGAGGTGGTTGTTATTTTTTTTGTTCAGTGTTTAAGATTAGAGGTTGTTATTTTTTGCGTTCAGTCTTTAAGATTAGAGGTGGTTGTTATTTTTTGCATTCAGTGTTTAAGATTAGAGGTGGTTGTTATTTTTTGCATTCATTGTTTAAGATTAGAGGTTGTTGTTATTTTTTGCGTTCAGTGTTTAAGATTAGAGGTTGTTGTTATTTTTTGCGTTCAGTGTTTAAGATTAGAGGTGGTTGTTATTTTTTGTGTTCAGTGTTTAAGATTAGAGGTGGTTGTTATTTTTTGAATTCAGTGTTTAAGATTAGAGGTGGTTGTTATTTTTTGCATTCAGTATTTAAGATTAGAGGTGGTTGTTATTTTTTGTGCTCAGTGTTTAAGATTAGAGGTTGTTGTTATTTTTTGTGTTCAGTGTTTAAGATTAGAGGTGGTTGTTATTTTTTGAATTCAGTGTTTAAGATTAGAGGTGGTTGTTATTTTTTGTGTTCAGTATTTAAGATTAGAGGTGGTTGTTATTTTTTGCGTTCAGTATTTAAGATTAGAGATGGTTGTTATTTTTTGTGTTCAGTGTTTAAGATTAGAGGTGGTTGTTATTTTTTGCATTCAGTGTTTAAGATTAGAGGTGGTTGTTATTTTTTGTGTTCAGTGTTTAAGATTAGAGGTTGTTGTTATTTTTTGCATTCAGTGTTTAAGATTAGAGGTTGTTGTTATTTTTTGCATTCAGTGTTTAAGATTAGAGGTTGTTGTTATTTTTTGTGTTCAGTGTTTAAGATTAGAGGTTGTTGTTATTTTTTGCATTCAGTGTTTAAGATTAGAGGTGGTTGTTATTTTGTGTGTTCAGTGTTTAAGATTAGAGATGGTTGTTATTTTTTGTGTTCAGTGTTTAAGATTAGAGGTGGTTGTTATTTTTTGTGTTCAGTGTTTATGATTAGAGGTTGTTGTTATTTTTTGCGTTCAGTGTTTAAGATTAGAGGTGGTTGTTATTTTTTGTGTTCAGTCCTTAAGATTAGAGGTTGTTGTTATTTTTTGTGTTCAGTGTTTAAGATTAGAGGTGGTTGTTATTTTTTGTGGTCAGTGTTTAAGATTAGAGGTGGTTGTTATTTTTTGTGCTCAGTGTTTAAGATTAGAGGTGGTTGTTATTTTTTGTGTTCAGTGTTTAAGATTAGAGGTGGTTGTTATTTTTTGCGTTCAGTGTTTAAGATTAGAGGTGGTTGTTATTTTTTGTGTTCAGTGTTTAAGATTAGAGGTGGTTGTTATTTTTTGTGTTCAGTAGAGGTGGTTGTTATTTTTTGAATTCAGTGTTTAAGATTAGAGGTGGTTGTTATTTTTTGCATTCAGTATTTAAGATTAGAGGTGGTTGTTATTTTTTGTGCTCAGTGTTTAAGATTAGAGGTTGTTGTTATTTTTTGTGTTCAGTGTTTAAGATTAGAGGTGGTTGTTATTTTTTGAATTCAGTGTTTAAGATTAGAGGTGGTTGTTATTTTTTGCGTTCAGTATTTAAGATTAGAGGTGGTTGTTATTTTTTGTGTTCAGTGTTTAAGATTAGAGGAGGTTGTTATTTTTTGAATTCAGTATTTAAGATTAGAGGTGGTTGTTATTTTTTGCGTTCAGTGTTTAAGATTAGAGATGGTTGTTATTTTTTGTGTTCAGTGTTTAAGATTAGAGGTGGTTGTTATTTTTTGCATTCAGTGTTTAAGATTAGAGGTGGTTGTTATTTTTTGTGTTCAGTGTTTAAGATTAGAGGTTGTTGTTATTTTTTGCATTCAGTGTTTAAGATTAGAGGTTGTTGTTATTTTTTGCATTCAGTGTTTAAGATTAGAGGTTGTTGTTATTTTTTGTGTTCAGTGTTTAAGATTAGAGGTTGTTGTTATTTTTTGCATTCAGTGTTTAAGATTAGAGGTGGTTGTTATTTTGTGTGTTCAGTGTTTAAGATTAGAGATGGTTGTTATTTTTTGTGTTCAGTGTTTAAGATTAGAGGTGGTTGTTATTTTTTGTGTTCAGTGTTTATGATTAGAGGTTGTTGTTATTTTTTGCGTTCGGTGTTTAAGATTAGAGGTGGTTGTTATTTTTTGTGTTCAGTGTTTAAGATTAGAGGTTGTTGTTATTTTTTGTGTTCAGTGTTTAAGATTAGAGGTGGTTGTTATTTTTTGTGGTCAGTGTTTAAGATTAGAGGTGGTTGTTATTTTTTGTGCTCAGTGTTTAAGATTAGAGGTGGTTGTTATTTTTTGTGTTCAGTGTTTAAGATTAGAGGTGGTTGTTATTTTTTGCGCTCAGTGTTTAAGATTAGAGGTGGTTGTTATTTTTTGTGTTCAGTGTTTAAGATTAGAGGTGGTTGTTATTTTTTGTGTTCAGTGTTTAAGATTAGAGGTGGTTGTTATTTTTTGGGCTCAGTATTTAAGATTAGAGGTGGTTATTTTTTGCATTCGGTGTTTAAGATTAGAGGTGGTTGTTATTTTTTGCATTCGGTGTTTAAGATTAGAGGTGGTTGTTATTTTTTGCGCTCAGTTTTTAAGATTAAAGGTGGTTATTTTTTGCGTTCAGTGTTTAAGATTAGAGGTGGTTATTTTTTGTGTTCCAGTGTTTAAGATTAGAGGTGGTTGTTATTTTTTGTGTTCAGTGTTTAAGATTAGAGGTTGTTATTTTTTGCATTCAGTGTTTAAGATTAGAGGTGGTTGTTATTTTTTGCGCTCAGTGTTTAAGATTAGAGGTGGTTATTTTTTGCGTTCAGTGTTTAAGATTAGAGGTGGTTATTTTTTGTGTTCTGTGTTTAAGATTAGAGGTGGTTGTTATTTTTTGCGCTCAGTGTTTAAGATTAGAGGTGGTTATTTTTTGTGTTCAGTGTTTAAGATTAGAGGTGGTTGTTATTTTTTGTGTTCAGTGTTTAAGATTAGAGGTTGTTGTTATTTTTTTGTGCTCAGTGTTTAAGATTAGAGGTGGTTGTTATTTTTTGCATTTATTGTTTAAGATTAAAGGTGGTTGTTATTTTTTGTGTTCAGTGTTTAAGATTAGAGGTGGTTGTTATTTTTTGCATTCAGTGTTTAAGATTAGAGGTGGTTGTTATTTTTTGTGTTCAGTGTTTAAGATTAGAGGTGGTTGTTATTTTTTGCATTCAGTGTTTAAGATTAGAGGTGGTTGTTATTTTTTGTGTTCAGTGTTTAAGATTAGAGGTGGTTGTTATTTTTTGTGTTCAGTGTATAAGATTAGAGGTGGTTGTTATTTTTTGTGTTCAGTGTATAAGATTAGAGGTGGTTGTTATTTTTTGTGTTCAGTGTTTAAGATTAGAGGTTGTTGTTATTTGTTGTGTTCCAGTGTTTAAGATTAGAGGTGGTTGTTATTTTTTGTGTTCAGTGTTTAAGATTAGAGGTGGTTGTTATTTTTTGTGTTCAGTGTATAAGATTAGAGGTGGGTTTTTTTTTTGTATTCAGTGTTTAAGATTAGAGGTTGTTGTTATTTTTTGTGTTCAGTATTTAAGATTAGAGGTGGTTGTTATTTTTTGTGTTCAGTGTTTAAGATTAGAGGTGGTTGTTATTTTTTGTGTTCAGTGTATAAGATTAGAGGTGGTTGTCATTTTTTGTGTTCAGTGTTTAAGATTAGAAGTGGTTGTTATTTTTTGTGTTCAATGTTTAAGATTAGAGGTGGTTGTTATTTTTTGTGTTCAGTGTTTAAGATTAGAGGTGGTTGTTATTTTTTGCATTCAGTGTTTAAGATTAGAGGTGGTTGTTATTTTTTGTGTTCAGTGTTTAACATTAGAGGTGGTTGTTATTTTTTGCATTCAGTGTTTAAGATTAGAGGTGGTTGTTATTTTTTGTGTTCAGTGTTTAAGATTAGAGGGGGTTGTTATTTTTTGCATTCAGTGTTTAAGATTAGAGGTGGTTGTTATTTTTTGTGTTCAGTGTTTAAGATTAGAGGTGGTTGTTATTTTTTGTGTTCAGTGTATAAGATTAGAGGTGGTTGTTATTTTTTGTGTTCAGTGTTTAAGATTAGAAGTGGTTGTTATTTTTTGTGTTCAGTGTTTAAGATTAGAGGTGGTTGTTATTTTTTGTGTTCAGTGTTTAAGATTAGAGGTGGTTGTTATTTTTTGTGTTCCAGTGTTTAAGATTAGAGGTGGTTGTTATTTTTTATGTTCAGTGTTTAAGATTAGAGGTGGTTGTTATTTTTTGCGCTCAGTATTTAAGATTAGAGATGGTTGTTATTTTTTGCGTTCTGTGTTTAAGATTAGAGGTGGTTGTTATTTTTTGCGCTCAGTGTTTAAGATTAGAGATGGTTGTTATTTTTTGCGTTCAGTGTTTAAGATTAGAGATGGTTGTTATTTTTTGCGTTCAGTGTTTAAGATTAGAGGTGGTTGTTATTTTTTGCGCTCAGTGTTTAAGATTAGAGGTGGTTATTTTTTGCGTTCAGTGTTTAAGATTAGAGGTGGTTATTTTTTGTGTTCTGTGTTTAAGATTAGAGGTGGTTGTTATTTTTTGCGCTCAGTGTTTAAGATTAGAGGTGGTTATTTTTTGTGTTCAGTGTATAAGATTAGAGGTGGTTGTTATTTTTTGTGTTCAGTGTTTAAGATTAGAAGTGGTTGTTATTTTTTGTGTTCAGTGTTTAAGATTAGAGGTGGTTGTTATTTTTTGTGTTCCAGTGTTTAAGATTAGAGGTGGTTGTTATTTTTTGTGTTCAGTAGAGGTGGTTGTTATTTTTTGAATTCAGTGTTTAAGATTAGAGGTGGTTGTTATTTTTTGCATTCAGTATTTAAGATTAGAGGTGGTTGTTATTTTTTGTGCTCAGTGTTTAAGATTAGAGGTTGTTGTTATTTTTTGTGTTCAGTGTTTAAGATTAGAGGTGGTTGTTATTTTTTGAATTCAGTGTTTAAGATTAGAGGTGGTTGTTATTTTTTGCGTTCAGTATTTAAGATTAGAGGTGGTTGTTATTTTTTGTGTTCAGTGTTTAAGATTAGAGGAGGTTGTTATTTTTTGAATTCAGTATTTAAGATTAGAGGTGGTTGTTATTTTTTGCGTTCAGTGTTTAAGATTAGAGATGGTTGTTATTTTTTTGTGTTCAGTGTTTAAGATTAGAGGTGGTTGTTATTTTTTGCATTCAGTGTTTAAGATTAGAGGTGGTTGTTATTTTTTGTGTTCAGTGTTTAAGATTAGAGGTTGTTGTTATTTTTTGCATTCAGTGTTTAAGATTAGAGGTTGTTGTTATTTTTTGCATTCAGTGTTTAAGATTAGAGGTTGTTGTTATTTTTTGTGTTCAGTGTTTAAGATTAGAGGTTGTTGTTATTTTTTGCATTCAGTGTTTAAGATTAGAGGTGGTTGTTATTTTGTGTGTTCAGTGTTTAAGATTAGAGATGGTTGTTATTTTTTGTGTTCAGTGTTTAAGATTAGAGGTGGTTGTTATTTTTTGTGTTCAGTGTTTATGATTAGAGGTTGTTGTTATTTTTTGAGTTCGGTGTTTAAGATTAGAGGTGGTTGTTATTTTTTGTGTTCAGTGTTTAAGATTAGAGGTTGTTGTTATTTTTTGTGTTCAGTGTTTAAGATTAGAGGTGGTTGTTATTTTTTGTGGTCAGTGTTTAAGATTAGAGGTGGTTGTTATTTTTTGTGCTCAGTGTTTAAGATTAGAGGTGGTTGTTATTTTTTGTGTTCAGTGTTTAAGATTAGAGGTGGTTGTTATTTTTTGCGCTCAGTGTTTAAGATTAGAGGTGGTTGTTATTTTTTGTGTTCAGTGTTTAAGATTAGAGGTGGTTGTTATTTTTTGTGTTCAGTGTTTAAGATTAGAGGTGGTTGTTATTTTTTGGGCTCAGTATTTAAGATTAGAGGTGGTTATTTTTTGCATTCGGTGTTTAAGATTAGAGGTGGTTGTTATTTTTTGCATTCGGTGTTTAAGATTAGAGGTGGTTGTTATTTTTTGCGCTCAGTTTTTAAGATTAAAGGTGGTTATTTTTTGCGTTCAGTGTTCAAGATTAGAGGTGGTTATTTTTTGTGTTCCAGTGTTTAAGATTAGAGGTGGTTGTTATTTTTTGTGTTCAGTGTTTAAGATTAGAGGTTGTTATTTTTTGCATTCAGTGTTTAAGATTAGAGGTGGTTGTTATTTTTTGCGCTCAGTGTTTAAGATTAGAGGTGGTTATTTTTTGCGTTCAGTGTTTAAGATTAGAGGTGGTTATTTTTTGTGTTCTGTGTTTAAGATTAGAGGTGGTTGTTATTTTTTGCGCTCAGTGTTTAAGATTAGAGGTGGTTATTTTTTGTGTTCAGTGTTTAAGATTAGAGGTGGTTGTTATTTTTTGTGTTCAGTGTTTAAGATTAGAGGTTGTTGTTATTTTTTTGTGCTCAGTGTTTAAGATTAGAGGTGGTTGTTATTTTTTGCATTTATTGTTTAAGATTAAAGGTGGTTGTTATTTTTTGTGTTCAGTGTTTAAGATTAGAGGTGGTTGTTATTTTTTGCATTCAGTGTTTAAGATTAGAGGTGGTTGTTATTTTTTGTGTTCAGTGTTTAAGATTAGAGGTGGTTGTTATTTTTTGCATTCAGTGTTTAAGATTAGAGGTGGTTGTTATTTTTTGTGTTCAGTGTTTAAGATTAGAGGTGGTTGTTATTTTTTGTGTTCAGTGTATAAGATTAGAGGTGGTTGTTATTTTTTGTGTTCAGTGTATAAGATTAGAGGTGGTTGTTATTTTTTGTGTTCAGTGTTTAAGATTAGAGGTTGTTGTTATTTGTTGTGTTCCAGTGTTTAAGATTAGAGGTGGTTGTTATTTTTTGTGTTCAGTGTTTAAGATTAGAGGTGGTTGTTATTTTTTGTGTTCAGTGTATAAGATTAGAGGTGGGTTTTTTTTTTGTATTCAGTGTTTAAGATTAGAGGTTGTTGTTATTTTTTGTGTTCAGTATTTAAGATTAGAGGTGGTTGTTATTTTTTGTGTTCAGTGTTTAAGATTAGAGGTGGTTGTTATTTTTTGTGTTCAGTGTTTAAGATTAGAGGTTGTTGTTATTTTTTGTGTTCAGTGTTTAAGATTAGAGGTGGTTGTTATTTTTTGTGGTCAGTGTTTAAGATTAGAGGTGGTTGTTATTTTTTGTGCTCAGTGTTTAAGATTAGAGGTGGTTGTTATTTTTTGTGTTCAGTGTTTAAGATTAGAGGTGGTTGTTATTTTTTGCGCTCAGTGTTTAAGATTAGAGGTGGTTGTTATTTTTTGTGTTCAGTGTTTAAGATTAGAGGTGGTTGTTATTTTTTGTGTTCAGTGTTTAAGATTAGAGGTGGTTGTTATTTTTTGGGCTCAGTATTTAAGATTAGAGGTGGTTATTTTTTGCATTCGGTGTTTAAGATTAGAGGTGGTTGTTATTTTTTGCATTCGGTGTTTAAGATTAGAGGTGGTTGTTATTTTTTGCGCTCAGTTTTTAAGATTAAAGGTGGTTATTTTTTGCGTTCAGTGTTTAAGATTAGAGGTGGTTATTTTTTGTGTTCCAGTGTTTAAGATTAGAGGTGGTTGTTATTTTTTGTGTTCAGTGTTTAAGATTAGAGGTTGTTATTTTTTGCATTCAGTGTTTAAGATTAGAGGTGGTTGTTATTTTTTGCGCTCAGTGTTTAAGATTAGAGGTGGTTATTTTTTGCGTTCAGTGTTTAAGATTAGAGGTGGTTATTTTTTGTGTTCTGTGTTTAAGATTAGAGGTGGTTGTTATTTTTTGCGCTCAGTGTTTAAGATTAGAGGTGGTTATTTTTTGTGTTCAGTGTTTAAGATTAGAGGTGGTTGTTATTTTTTGTGTTCAGTGTTTAAGATTAGAGGTTGTTGTTATTTTTTTGTGCTCAGTGTTTAAGATTAGAGGTGGTTGTTATTTTTTGCATTTATTGTTTAAGATTAAAGGTGGTTGTTATTTTTTGTGTTCAGTGTTTAAGATTAGAGGTGGTTGTTATTTTTTGCATTCAGTGTTTAAGATTAGAGGTGGTTGTTATTTTTTGTGTTCAGTGTTTAAGATTAGAGGTGGTTGTTATTTTTTGCATTCAGTGTTTAAGATTAGAGGTGGTTGTTATTTTTTGTGTTCAGTGTTTAAGATTAGAGGTGGTTGTTATTTTTTGTGTTCAGTGTATAAGATTAGAGGTGGTTGTTATTTTTTGTGTTCAGTGTATAAGATTAGAGGTGGTTGTTATTTTTTGTGTTCAGTGTTTAAGATTAGAGGTTGTTGTTATTTGTTGTGTTCCAGTGTTTAAGATTAGAGGTGGTTGTTATTTTTTGTGTTCAGTGTTTAAGATTAGAGGTGGTTGTTATTTTTTGTGTTCAGTGTATAAGATTAGAGGTGGGTTTTTTTTTTGTATTCAGTGTTTAAGATTAGAGGTTGTTGTTATTTTTTGTGTTCAGTATTTAAGATTAGAGGTGGTTGTTATTTTTTGTGTTCAGTGTTTAAGATTAGAGGTGGTTGTTATTTTTTGTGTTCAGTGTATAAGATTAGAGGTGGTTGTCATTTTTTGTGTTCAGTGTTTAAGATTAGAAGTGGTTGTTATTTTTTGTGTTCAATGTTTAAGATTAGAGGTGGTTGTTATTTTTTGTGTTCAGTGTTTAAGATTAGAGGTGGTTGTTATTTTTTGCATTCAGTGTTTAAGATTAGAGGTGGTTGTTATTTTTTGTGTTCAGTGTTTAACATTAGAGGTGGTTGTTATTTTTTGCATTCAGTGTTTAAGATTAGAGGTGGTTGTTATTTTTTGTGTTCAGTGTTTAAGATTAGAGGGGGTTGTTATTTTTTGCATTCAGTGTTTAAGATTAGAGGTGGTTGTTATTTTTTGTGTTCAGTGTTTAAGATTAGAGGTGGTTGTTATTTTTTGTGTTCAGTGTATAAGATTAGAGGTGGTTGTTATTTTTTGTGTTCAGTGTTTAAGATTAGAAGTGGTTGTTATTTTTTGTGTTCAGTGTTTAAGATTAGAGGTGGTTGTTATTTTTTGTGTTCAGTGTTTAAGATTAGAGGTGGTTGTTATTTTTTGTGTTCCAGTGTTTAAGATTAGAGGTGGTTGTTATTTTTTATGTTCAGTGTTTAAGATTAGAGGTGGTTGTTATTTTTTGCGCTCAGTATTTAAGATTAGAGATGGTTGTTATTTTTTGCGTTCTGTGTTTAAGATTAGAGGTGGTTGTTATTTTTTGCGCTCAGTGTTTAAGATTAGAGATGGTTGTTATTTTTTGCGTTCAGTGTTTAAGATTAGAGATGGTTGTTATTTTTTGCGTTCAGTGTTTAAGATTAGAGGTGGTTGTTATTTTTTGCGCTCAGTGTTTAAGATTAGAGGTGGTTATTTTTTGCGTTCAGTGTTTAAGATTAGAGGTGGTTATTTTTTGTGTTCTGTGTTTAAGATTAGAGGTGGTTGTTATTTTTTGCGCTCAGTGTTTAAGATTAGAGGTGGTTATTTTTTGTGTTCAGTGTATAAGATTAGAGGTGGTTGTTATTTTTTGTGTTCAGTGTTTAAGATTAGAAGTGGTTGTTATTTTTTGTGTTCAGTGTTTAAGATTAGAGGTGGTTGTTATTTTTTGTGTTCCAGTGTTTAAGATTAGAGGTGGTTGTTATTTTTTGTGTTCAGTAGAGGTGGTTGTTATTTTTTGAATTCAGTGTTTAAGATTAGAGGTGGTTGTTATTTTTTGCATTCAGTATTTAAGATTAGAGGTGGTTGTTATTTTTTGTGCTCAGTGTTTAAGATTAGAGGTTGTTGTTATTTTTTGTGTTCAGTGTTTAAGATTAGAGGTGGTTGTTATTTTTTGAATTCAGTGTTTAAGATTAGAGGTGGTTGTTATTTTTTGCGTTCAGTATTTAAGATTAGAGGTGGTTGTTATTTTTTGTGTTCAGTGTTTAAGATTAGAGGAGGTTGTTATTTTTTGAATTCAGTATTTAAGATTAGAGGTGGTTGTTATTTTTTGCGTTCAGTGTTTAAGATTAGAGATGGTTGTTATTTTTTTGTGTTCAGTGTTTAAGATTAGAGGTGGTTGTTATTTTTTGCATTCAGTGTTTAAGATTAGAGGTGGTTGTTATTTTTTGTGTTCAGTGTTTAAGATTAGAGGTTGTTGTTATTTTTTGCATTCAGTGTTTAAGATTAGAGGTTGTTGTTATTTTTTGCATTCAGTGTTTAAGATTAGAGGTTGTTGTTATTTTTTGTGTTCAGTGTTTAAGATTAGAGGTTGTTGTTATTTTTTGCATTCAGTGTTTAAGATTAGAGGTGGTTGTTATTTTGTGTGTTCAGTGTTTAAGATTAGAGATGGTTGTTATTTTTTGTGTTCAGTGTTTAAGATTAGAGGTGGTTGTTATTTTTTGTGTTCAGTGTTTATGATTAGAGGTTGTTGTTATTTTTTGAGTTCGGTGTTTAAGATTAGAGGTGGTTGTTATTTTTTGTGTTCAGTGTTTAAGATTAGAGGTTGTTGTTATTTTTTGTGTTCAGTGTTTAAGATTAGAGGTGGTTGTTATTTTTTGTGGTCAGTGTTTAAGATTAGAGGTGGTTGTTATTTTTTGTGCTCAGTGTTTAAGATTAGAGGTGGTTGTTATTTTTTGTGTTCAGTGTTTAAGATTAGAGGTGGTTGTTATTTTTTGCGCTCAGTGTTTAAGATTAGAGGTGGTTGTTATTTTTTGTGTTCAGTGTTTAAGATTAGAGGTGGTTGTTATTTTTTGTGTTCAGTGTTTAAGATTAGAGGTGGTTGTTATTTTTTGGGCTCAGTATTTAAGATTAGAGGTGGTTATTTTTTGCATTCGGTGTTTAAGATTAGAGGTGGTTGTTATTTTTTGCATTCGGTGTTTAAGATTAGAGGTGGTTGTTATTTTTTGCGCTCAGTTTTTAAGATTAAAGGTGGTTATTTTTTGCGTTCAGTGTTCAAGATTAGAGGTGGTTATTTTTTGTGTTCCAGTGTTTAAGATTAGAGGTGGTTGTTATTTTTTGTGTTCAGTGTTTAAGATTAGAGGTTGTTATTTTTTGCATTCAGTGTTTAAGATTAGAGGTG
Source organism: Bathymodiolus brooksi (assembly GCA_963680875.1). Taxonomy (NCBI): domain Eukaryota; kingdom Metazoa; phylum Mollusca; class Bivalvia; order Mytilida; family Modiolidae; genus Bathymodiolus; species Bathymodiolus brooksi. The sequence continues at coordinate 6,783,432 of OY804583.1, read as the reverse complement.
GTTGTTATTTTTTGCGCTCAGTGTTTAAGATTAGAGGTGGTTATTTTTTGCGTTCAGTGTTTAAGATTAGAGGTGGTTATTTTTTGTGTTCTGTGTTTAAGATTAGAGGTGGTTGTTATTTTTTGCGCTCAGTGTTTAAGATTAGAGGTGGTTATTTTTTGTGTTCAGTGTTTAAGATTAGAGGTGGTTGTTATTTTTTGTGTTCAGTGTTTAAGATTAGAGGTTGTTGTTATTTTTTTGTGCTCAGTGTTTAAGATTAGAGGTGGTTGTTATTTTTTGCATTTATTGTTTAAGATTAAAGGTGGTTGTTATTTTTTGTGTTCAGTGTTTAAGATTAGAGGTGGTTGTTATTTTTTGCATTCAGTGTTTAAGATTAGAGGTGGTTGTTATTTTTTGTGTTCAGTGTTTAAGATTAGAGGTGGTTGTTATTTTTTGCATTCAGTGTTTAAGATTAGAGGTGGTTGTTATTTTTTGTGTTCAGTGTTTAAGATTAGAGGTGGTTGTTATTTTTTGTGTTCAGTGTATAAGATTAGAGGTGGTTGTTATTTTTTGTGTTCAGTGTATAAGATTAGAGGTGGTTGTTATTTTTTGTGTTCAGTGTTTAAGATTAGAGGTTGTTGTTATTTGTTGTGTTCCAGTGTTTAAGATTAGAGGTGGTTGTTATTTTTTGTGTTCAGTGTTTAAGATTAGAGGTGGTTGTTATTTTTTGTGTTCAGTGTATAAGATTAGAGGTGGGTTTTTTTTTTGTATTCAGTGTTTAAGATTAGAGGTTGTTGTTATTTTTTGTGTTCAGTATTTAAGATTAGAGGTGGTTGTTATTTTTTGTGTTCAGTGTTTAAGATTAGAGGTGGTTGTTATTTTTTGTGTTCAGTGTATAAGATTAGAGGTGGTTGTCATTTTTTGTGTTCAGTGTTTAAGATTAGAAGTGGTTGTTATTTTTTGTGTTCAATGTTTAAGATTAGAGGTGGTTGTTATTTTTTGTGTTCAGTGTTTAAGATTAGAGGTGGTTGTTATTTTTTGCATTCAGTGTTTAAGATTAGAGGTGGTTGTTATTTTTTGTGTTCAGTGTTTAACATTAGAGGTGGTTGTTATTTTTTGCATTCAGTGTTTAAGATTAGAGGTGGTTGTTATTTTTTGTGTTCAGTGTTTAAGATTAGAGGGGGTTGTTATTTTTTGCATTCAGTGTTTAAGATTAGAGGTGGTTGTTATTTTTTGTGTTCAGTGTTTAAGATTAGAGGTGGTTGTTATTTTTTGTGTTCAGTGTATAAGATTAGAGGTGGTTGTTATTTTTTGTGTTCAGTGTTTAAGATTAGAAGTGGTTGTTATTTTTTGTGTTCAGTGTTTAAGATTAGAGGTGGTTGTTATTTTTTGTGTTCAGTGTTTAAGATTAGAGGTGGTTGTTATTTTTTGTGTTCCAGTGTTTAAGATTAGAGGTGGTTGTTATTTTTTGTGTTCAGTGTTTAAGATTAGAGGTGGTTGTTATTTTTTGCGCTCAGTATTTAAGATTAGAGATGGTTGTTATTTTTTGCGTTCTGTGTTTAAGATTAGAGGTGGTTGTTATTTTTTGCGCTCAGTGTTTAAGATTAGAGATGGTTGTTATTTTTTGCGTTCAGTGTTTAAGATTAGAGATGGTTGTTATTTTTTGCGTTCAGTGTTTAAGATTAGAGGTGGTTGTTATTTTTTGCGCTCAGTGTTTAAGATTAGAGGTGGTTATTTTTTGCGTTCAGTGTTTAAGATTAGAGGTGGTTATTTTTTGTGTTCTGTGTTTAAGATTAGAGGTGGTTGTTATTTTTTGCGCTCAGTGTTTAAGATTAGAGGTGGTTATTTTTTGTGTTCAGTGTATAAGATTAGAGGTGGTTGTTATTTTTTGTGTTCAGTGTTTAAGATTAGAAGTGGTTGTTATTTTTTGTGTTCAGTGTTTAAGATTAGAGGTGGTTGTTATTTTTTGTGTTCCAGTGTTTAAGATTAGAGGTGGTTGTTATTTTTTGTGTTCAGTGTTTAAGATTAGAGGTGGTTGTTATTTTTTGTGTTCAGTGTTTAAGATTAGAGGTGGTTGTTATTTTTTGCACTCAGTGTTTAAGATTAGAGATGGTTGTTATTTTTTGCATTCAGTGTTTAAGATTAGAGGTTGTTGTTATTTTTTGTGTTCAGTCTTTAAGATTAGAGGTGGTTGTTATTTTTTGCATTCAGTGTTTAAGATTAGAGGTGGTTGTTATTTTTTGCATTCAGTGTTTAAGATTAGAGGTTGTTGTTATTTTTTGCGTTCAGTGTTTAAGATTAGAGGTTGTTGTTATTTTTTGCGTTCAGTGTTTAAGATTAGAGGTGGTTGTTATTTTTTGTGTTCAGTGTTTAAGATTAGAGGTGGTTGTTATTTTTTGAATTCAGTGTTTAAGATTAGAGGTGGTTGTTATTTTTTGCATTCAGTATTTAAGATTAGAGGTGGTTGTTATTTTTTGTGCTCAGTGTTTAAGATTAGAGGTTGTTGTTATTTTTTGTGTTCAGTGTTTAAGATTAGAAGTGGTTGTTATTTTTTGTGTTCAGTGTTTAAGATTAGAGGTGGTTGTTATTTTTTGTGTTCCAGTGTTTAAGATTAGAGGTGGTTGTTATTTTTTGTGTTCCAGTGTTTAAGATTAGAGGTGGTTGTTATTTTGTGTGTTCAGTGTTTAAGATTAGAGATGGTTGTTATTTTTTGTGTTCAGTGTTTAAGATTAGAGGTGGTTGTTATTTTTTGTGTTCAGTGTTTATGATTAGAGGTTGTTGTTATTTTTTGCGTTCGGTGTTTAAGATTAGAGGTGGTTGTTATTTTTTGTGTTCAGTGTTTAAGATTAGAGGTTGTTGTTATTTTTTGTGTTCAGTGTTTAAGATTAGAGGTGGTTGTTATTTTTTGTGGTCAGTGTTTAAGATTAGAGGTGGTTGTTATTTTTTGTGCTCAGTGTTTAAGATTAGAGGTGGTTGTTATTTTTTGTGTTCAGTGTTTAAGATTAGAGGTGGTTGTTATTTTTTGCGCTCAGTGTTTAAGATTAGAGGTGGTTGTTATTTTTTGTGTTCAGTGTTTAAGATTAGAGGTGGTTGTTATTTTTTGTGTTCAGTGTTTAAGATTAGAGGTGGTTGTTATTTTTTGCGCTCAGTATTTAAGATTAGAGGTGGTTATTTTTTGCATTCGGTGTTTAAGATTAGAGGTGGTTGTTATTTTTTGCATTCGGTGTTTAAGATTAGAGGTGGTTGTTATTTTTTGCGCTCAGTTTTTAAGATTAAAGGTGGTTATTTTTTGCGTTCAGTGTTTAAGATTAGAGGTGGTTATTTTTTGTGTTCCAGTGTTTAAGATTAGAGGTGGTTGTTATTTTTTGTGTTCAGTGTTTAAGATTAGAGGTTGTTATTTTTTGCATTCAGTGTTTAAGATTAGAGGTGGTTGTTATTTTTTGCGCTCAGTGTTTAAGATTAGAGGTGGTTATTTTTTGCGTTCAGTGTTTAAGATTAGAGGTGGTTATTTTTTGTGTTCTGTGTTTAAGATTAGAGGTGGTTGTTATTTTTTGCGCTCAGTGTTTAAGATTAGAGGTGGTTATTTTTTGTGTTCAGTGTTTAAGATTAGAGGTGGTTGTTATTTTTTGTGTTCAGTGTTTAAGATTAGAGGTTGTTGTTATTTTTTTGTGCTCAGTGTTTAAGATTAGAGGTGGTTGTTATTTTTTGCATTTATTGTTTAAGATTAAAGGTGGTTGTTATTTTTTGTGTTCAGTGTTTAAGATTAGAGGTGGTTGTTATTTTTTGCATTCAGTGTTTAAGATTAGAGGTGGTTGTTATTTTTTGTGTTCAGTGTTTAAGATTAGAGGTGGTTGTTATTTTTTGCATTCAGTGTTTAAGATTAGAGGTGGTTGTTATTTTTTGTGTTCAGTGTTTAAGATTAGAGGTGGTTGTTATTTTTTGTGTTCAGTGTATAAGATTAGAGGTGGTTGTTATTTTTTGTGTTCAGTGTATAAGATTAGAGGTGGTTGTTATTTTTTGTGTTCAGTGTTTAAGATTAGAGGTTGTTGTTATTTGTTGTGTTCCAGTGTTTAAGATTAGAGGTGGTTGTTATTTTTTGTGTTCAGTGTTTAAGATTAGAGGTGGTTGTTAATTTTTGTGTTCAGTGTATAAGATTAGAGGTGGGTTTTTTTTTTGTATTCAGTGTTTAAGATTAGAGGTTGTTGTTATTTTTTGTGTTCAGTATTTAAGATTAGAGGTGGTTGTTATTTTTTGTGTTCAGTGTTTAAGATTAGAGGTGGTTGTTATTTTTTGTGTTCAGTGTATAAGATTAGAGGTGGTTGTCATTTTTTGTGTTCAGTGTTTAAGATTAGAAGTGGTTGTTATTTTTTGTGTTCAATGTTTAAGATTAGAGGTGGTTGTTATTTTTTGTGTTCAGTGTTTAAGATTAGAGGTGGTTGTTATTTTTTGCATTCAGTGTTTAAGATTAGAGGTGGTTGTTATTTTTTGTGTTCAGTGTTTAACATTAGAGGTGGTTGTTATTTTTTGCATTCAGTGTTTAAGATTAGAGGTGGTTGTTATTTTTTGTGTTCAGTGTTTAAGATTAGAGGGGGTTGTTATTTTTTGCATTCAGTGTTTAAGATTAGAGGTGGTTGTTATTTTTTGTGTTCAGTGTTTAAGATTAGAGGTGGTTGTTATTTTTTGTGTTCAGTGTATAAGATTAGAGGTGGTTGTTATTTTTTGTGTTCAGTGTTTAAGATTAGAAGTGGTTGTTATTTTTTGTGTTCAGTGTTTAAGATTAGAGGTGGTTGTTATTTTTTGTGTTCAGTGTTTAAGATTAGAGGTGGTTGTTATTTTTTGTGTTCCAGTGTTTAAGATTAGAGGTGGTTGTTATTTTTTGTGTTCAGTGTTTAAGATTAGAGGTGGTTGTTATTTTTTGCGCTCAGTATTTAAGATTAGAGATGGTTGTTATTTTTTGCGTTCTGTGTTTAAGATTAGAGGTGGTTGTTATTTTTTGCGCTCAGTGTTTAAGATTAGAGATGGTTGTTATTTTTTGCGTTCAGTGTTTAAGATTAGAGATGGTTGTTATTTTTTGCGTTCAGTGTTTAAGATTAGAGGTGGTTGTTATTTTTTGCGCTCAGTGTTTAAGATTAGAGGTGGTTATTTTTTGCGTTCAGTGTTTAAGATTAGAGGTGGTTATTTTTTGTGTTCTGTGTTTAAGATTAGAGGTGGTTGTTATTTTTTGCGCTCAGTGTTTAAGATTAGAGGTGGTTATTTTTTGTGTTCAGTGTATAAGATTAGAGGTGGTTGTTATTTTTTGTGTTCAGTGTTTAAGATTAGAAGTGGTTGTTATTTTTTGTGTTCAGTGTTTAAGATTAGAGGTGGTTGTTATTTTTTGTGTTCCAGTGTTTAAGATTAGAGGTGGTTGTTATTTTTTGTGTTCAGTGTTTAAGATTAGAGGTGGTTGTTATTTTTTGTGTTCAGTGTTTAAGATTAGAGGTGGTTGTTATTTTTTGCACTCAGTGTTTAAGATTAGAGATGGTTGTTATTTTTTGCATTCAGTGTTTAAGATTAGAGGTTGTTGTTATTTTTTGTGTTCAGTCTTTAAGATTAGAGGTGGTTGTTATTTTTTGCATTCAGTGTTTAAGATTAGAGGTGGTTGTTATTTTTTGCATTCAGTGTTTAAGATTAGAGGTTGTTGTTATTTTTTGCGTTCAGTGTTTAAGATTAGAGGTTGTTGTTATTTTTTGCGTTCAGTGTTTAAGATTAGAGGTGGTTGTTATTTTTTGTGTTCAGTGTTTAAGATTAGAGGTGGTTGTTATTTTTTGAATTCAGTGTTTAAGATTAGAGGTGTTTGTTATTTTTTGCATTCAGTATTTAAGATTAGAGGTGGTTGTTATTTTTTGTGCTCAGTGTTTAAGATTAGAGGTTGTTGTTATTTTTTGTGTTCAGTGTTTAAGATTAGAAGTGGTTGTTATTTTTTGTGTTCAGTGTTTAAGATTAGAGGTGGTTGTTATTTTTTGTGTTCCAGTGTTTAAGATTAGAGGTGGTTGTTATTTTTTGTGTTCCAGTGTTTAAGATTAGAGGTGGTTGTTATTTTTTGTGTTCAGTGTTTAAGATTAGAGGTGGTTGTTATTTTTTGCACTCAGTGTTTAAGATTAGAGATGGTTGTTATTTTTTGCGTTCAGTGTTTAAGATTAGAGGTTGTTGTTATTTTTTGTGTTCAGTCTTTAAGATTAGAGGTGGTTGTTATTTTTTGCATTCAGTGTTTAAGATTAGAGGTGGTTGTTATTTTTTGCATTCATTGTTTAAGATTAGAGGTTGTTGTTATTTTTTGCGTTCAGTGTTTAAGATTAGAGGTTGTTGTTATTTTTTGCGTTCAGTGTTTAAGATTAGAGGTGGTTGTTATTTTTTGCGCTCAGTATTTAAGATTAGAGGTGGTTGTTATTTTTTGTGCTCAGTGTTTAAGATTAGAGGTTGTTGTTATTTTTTGTGTTCAGTGTTTAAGATTAGAAGTGGTTGTTATTTTTTGTGTTCAGTGTTTAAGATTAGAGGTGGTTGTTATTTTTTGTGTTCCAGTGTTTAAGATTAGAGGTGGTTGTTATTTTTTGTGTTCCAGTGTTTAAGATTAGAGGTGGTTGTTATTTTTTGTGTTCAGTGTTTAAGATTAGAGGTGGTTGTTATTTTTTGCACTCAGTGTTTAAGATTAGAGATGGTTGTTATTTTTTGCGTTCAGTGTTTAAGATTAGAGGTTGTTGTTATTTTTTGTGTTCAGTCTTTAAGATTAGAGGTGGTTGTTATTTTTTGCATTCAGTGTTTAAGATTAGAGGTGGTTGTTATTTTTTGCATTCATTGTTTAAGATTAGAGGTTGTTGTTATTTTTTGCGTTCAGTGTTTAAGATTAGAGGTTGTTGTTATTTTTTGCGTTCAGTGTTTAAGATTAGAGGTGGTTGTTATTTTTTGTGTTCAGTGTTTAAGATTAGAGGTGGTTGTTATTTTTTGAATTCAGTGTTTAAGATTAGAGGTGGTTGTTATTTTTTGCATTCAGTATTTAAGATTAGAGGTGGTTGTTATTTTTTGTGCTCAGTGTTTAAGATTAGAGGTTGTTGTTATTTTTTGTGTTCAGTGTTTAAGATTAGAGGTGGTTGTTATTTTTTGAATTCAGTGTTTAAGATTAGAGGTGGTTGTTATTTTTTGCGTTCAGTATTTAAGATTAGAGGTGGTTGTTATTTTTTGTGTTCAGTGTTTAAGATTAGAGGAGGTTGTTATTTTTTGAATTCAGTGTTTAAGATTAGAGGTGGTTGTTATTTTTTGCGTTCAGTGTTTAAGATTAGAGATGGTTGTTATTTTTTGTGTTCAGTGTTTAAGATTAGAGGTGGTTGTTATTTTTTACATTCAGTGTTTAAGATTAGAGGTGGTTGTTATTTTTTGTGTTCAGTGTTTAAGATTAGAGGTGGTTGTTATTTTTTGTGTTCAGTGTTTATGATTAGAGGTTGTTGTTATTTTTTGCGTTCAGTGTTTAAGATTAGAGGTGGTTGTTATTTTTTGTGTTCAGTGTTTAAGATTAGAGGTTGTTGTTATTTTTTGTGTTCAGTGTTTAAGATTAGAGGTGGTTGTTATTTTTTGTGGTCAGTGTTTAAGATTAGAGGTGGTTGTTATTTTTTGTGCTCAGTGTTTAAGATTAGAGGTGGTTGTTATTTTTTGTGTTCAGTGTTTAAGATTAGAGGTGGTTGTTATTTTTTGCGTTCAGTGTTTAAGATTAGAGGTGGTTGTTATTTTTTGTGTTCAGTGTTTAAGATTAGAGGTGGTTGTTATTTTTTGTGTTCAGTGTTTAAGATTAGAGGTGGTTGTTATTTTTTGAATTCAGTGATTAAGATTAGAGGTGGTTGTTATTTTTTGCATTCAGTATTTAAGATTAGAGGTGGTTGTTATTTTTTGTGCTCAGTGTTTAAGATTAGAGGTTGTTGTTATTTTTTGTGTTCAGTGTTTAAGATTAGAGGTGGTTGTTATTTTTTGAATTCAGTGTTTAAGATTAGAGGTGGTTGTTATTTTTTGCGTTCAGTATTTAAGATTAGAGGTGGTTGTTATTTTTTGTGTTCAGTGTTTAAGATTAGAGGAGGTTGTTATTTTTTAAATTCAGTGTTTAAGATTAGAGGTGGTTGTTATTTTTTGCGTTCAGTGTTTAAGATTAGAGATGGTTGTTATTTTTTGTGTTCAGTGTTTAAGATTAGAGGTGGTTGTTATTTTTTGCATTCAGTGTTTAAGATTAGAGGTGGTTGTTATTTTTTGTGTTCAGTGTTTAAGATTAGAGGTTGTTGTTATTTTTTGCATTCAGTGTTTAAGATTAGAGGTTGTTGTTATTTTTTGCATTCAGTGTTTAAGATTAGAGGTTGTTGTTATTTTTTGTGTTCAGTGTTTAAGATTAGAGGTTGTTGTTATTTTTTGCATTCAGTGTTTAAGATTAGAGGTGGTTGTTATTTTGTGTGTTCAGTGTTTAAGATTAGAGATGGTTGTTATTTTTTGTGTTCAGTGTTTAAGATTAGAGGTGGTTGTTATTTTTTGTGTTCAGTGTTTATGATTAGAGGTTGTTGTTATTTTTTGCGTTCAGTGTTTAAGATTAGAGGTGGTTGTTATTTTTTGTGTTCAGTGTTTAAGATTAGAGGTTGTTGTTATTTTTTGTGTTCAGTGTTTAAGATTAGAGGTGGTTGTTATTTTTTGTGGTCAGTGTTTAAGATTAGAGGTGGTTGTTATTTTTTGTGCTCAGTGTTTAAGATTAGAGGTGGTTGTTATTTTTTGTGTTCAGTGTTTAAGATTAGAGGTGGTTGTTATTTTTTGCGTTCAGTGTTTAAGATTAGAGGTGGTTGTTATTTTTTGTGTTCAGTGTTTAAGATTAGAGGTGGTTGTTATTTTTTGTGTTCAGTGTTTAAGATTAGAGGTGGTTGTTATTTTTTGTGTTCAGTGTTTAAGATTAGAGGTGGATGTTATTTTTTGTGTTCCAGTGTTTAAGATTAGAGGTGGTTGTTATTTTTTGTGTTCAGTGTTTAAGATTAGAGGTGGTTGTTATTTTTTGCATTCAGTGTTTAAGATTAGAGGTGGTTGTTATTTTTTGCGCTCAGTGTTTAAGATTAAAGGTGGTTATTTTTTGCGTTCAGTGTTTAAGATTAGAGGTGGTTATTTTTTGTGTTCCAGTGTTTAAGATTAGAGGTGGTTGTTATTTTTTGTGTTCCGTGTTTAAGATTAGAGGTTGTTATTTTTTGCGTTCAGTGTTTAAGATTAGAGGTGGTTGTTATTTTTTGCGCTCAGTGTTTAAGATTAGAGGTGGTTATTTTTTGCGTTCAGTGTTTAAGATTAGAGGTGGTTATTTTTTGTGTTCTGTGTTTAAGATTAGAGGTGGTTGTTATTTTTTGCGCTCAGTGTTTAAGATTAGAGGTGGTTATTTTTTGTGTTCAGTGTTTAAGATTAGAGGTGGTTGTTATTTTTTGTGTTCAGTGTTTAAGATTAGAGGTTGTTGTTATTTTTTTGTGCTCAGTGTTTAAGATTAGAGGTGGTTGTTATTTTTTGCATTTATTGTTTAAGATTAAAGGTGGTTGTTATTTTTTGTGTTCAGTGTTTAAGATTAGAGGTGGTTGTTATTTTTTGCATTCAGTGTTTAAGATTAGAGGTGGTTGTTATTTTTTGTGTTCAGTGTTTAAGATTAGAGGTTGTTGTTATTTTTTGCATTCAGTGTTTAAGATTAGAGGTTGTTGTTATTTTTTGCATTCAGTGTTTAAGATTAGAGGTTGTTGTTATTTTTTGTGTTCAGTGTTTAAGATTAGAGGTTGTTGTTATTTTTTGCATTCAGTGTTTAAGATTAGAGGTGGTTGTTATTTTGTGTGTTCAGTGTTTAAGATTAGAGATGGTTGTTATTTTTTGTGTTCAGTGTTTAAGATTAGAGGTGGTTGTTATTTTTTGTGTTCAGTGTTTATGATTAGAGGTTGTTGTTATTTTTTGCGTTCAGTGTTTAAGATTAGAGGTGGTTGTTATTTTTTGTGTTCAGTGTTTAAGATTAGAGGTTGTTGTTATTTTTTGTGTTCAGTGTTTAAGATTAGAGGTGGTTGTTATTTTTTGTGGTCAGTGTTTAAGATTAGAGGTGGTTGTTATTTTTTGTGCTCAGTGTTTAAGATTAGAGGTGGTTGTTATTTTTTGTGTTCAGTGTTTAAGATTAGAGGTGGTTGTTATTTTTTGCGTTCAGTGTTTAAGATTAGAGGTGGTTGTTATTTTTTGTGTTCAGTGTTTAAGATTAGAGGTGGTTGTTATTTTTTGTGTTCAGTGTTTAAGATTAGAGGTGGTTGTTATTTTTTGAATTCAGTGATTAAGATTAGAGGTGGTTGTTATTTTTTGCATTCAGTATTTAAGATTAGAGGTGGTTGTTATTTTTTGTGCTCAGTGTTTAAGATTAGAGGTTGTTGTTATTTTTTGTGTTCAGTGTTTAAGATTAGAGGTGGTTGTTATTTTTTGCGTTCAGTATTTAAGATTAGAGGTGGTTGTTATTTTTTGTGTTCAGTGTTTAAGATTAGAGGAGGTTGTTATTTTTTGAATTCAGTGTTTAAGATTAGAGGTGGTTGTTATTTTTTGCGTTCAGTGTTTAAGATTAGAGATGGTTGTTATTTTTTGTGTTCAGTGTTTAAGATTAGAGGTGGTTGTTATTTTTTGCATTCAGTGTTTAAGATTAGAGGTGGTTGTTATTTTTTGTGTTCAGTGTTTAAGATTAGAGGTTGTTGTTATTTTTTGCATTCAGTGTTTAAGATTAGAGGTTGTTGTTATTTTTTGCATTCAGTGTTTAAGATTAGAGGTTGTTGTTATTTTTTGTGTTCAGTGTTTAAGATTAGAGGTTGTTGTTATTTTTTGCATTCAGTGTTTAAGATTAGAGGTGGTTGTTATTTTGTGTGTTCAGTGTTTAAGATTAGAGATGGTTGTTATTTTTTGTGTTCAGTGTTTAAGATTAGAGGTGGTTGTTATTTTTTGTGTTCAGTGTTTATGATTAGAGGTTGTTGTTATTTTTTGCGTTCAGTGTTTAAGATTAGAGGTGGTTGTTATTTTTTGTGTTCAGTGTTTAAGATTAGAGGTTGTTGTTATTTTTTGTGTTCAGTGTTTAAGATTAGAGGTGGTTGTTATTTTTTGTGGTCAGTGTTTAAGATTAGAGGTGGTTGTTATTTTTTGTGCTCAGTGTTTAAGATTAGAGGTGGTTGTTATTTTTTGTGTTCAGTGTTTAAGATTAGAGGTGGTTGTTATTTTTTGCGTTCAGTGTTTAAGATTAGAGGTGGTTGTTATTTTTTGTGTTCAGTGTTTAAGATTAGAGGTGGTTGTTATTTTTTGTGTTCAGTGTTTAAGATTAGAGGTGGTTGTTATTTTTTGTGCTCAGTATTTAAGATTAGAGGTGGTTATTTTTTGCATTCGGTGTTTAAGATTAGAGGTGGTTGTTATTTTTTGCATTCAGTGTTTAAGATTAGAGGTGGTTGTTATTTTTTGCGCTCAGTGTTTAAGATTAAAGGTGGTTATTTTTTGCGTTCAGTGTTTAAGATTAGAGGTGGTTATTTTTTGTGTTCCAGTGTTTAAGATTAGAGGTGGTTGTTATTTTTTGTGTTCAGTGTTTAAGATTAGAGGTTGTTATTTTTTGCGTTCAGTGTTTAAGATTAGAGGTGGTTGTTATTTTTTGCGCTCAGTGTTTAAGATTAGAGGTGGTTATTTTTTGCGTTCAGTGTTTAAGATTAGAGGTGGTTATTTTTTGTGTTCTGTGTTTAAGATTAGAGGTGGTTGTTATTTTTTGCGCTCAGTGTTTAAGATTAGAGGTGGTTATTTTTTGTGTTCAGTGTTTAAGATTAGAGGTGGTTGTTATTTTTTGTGTTCAGTGTTTAAGATTAGAGGTTGTTGTTATTTTTTTGTGCTCAGTGTTTAAGATTAGAGGTGGTTGTTATTTTTTGCATTTATTGTTTAAGATTAAAGGTGGTTGTTATTTTTTGTGTTCAGTGTTTAAGATTAGAGGTGGTTGTTATTTTTTGTGCTCAGTGTTTAAGATTAAAGGTGGTTGTTATTTTTTGTGTTCAGTGTTTAAGATTAGAGGTGGTTGTTATTTTTTGCATTCAGTGTTTAAGATTAGAGGTGGTTGTTATTTTTTGTGTTCAGTGTTTAAGATTAGAGGTTGTTGTTATTTTTTGCATTCAGTGTTTAAGATTAGAGGTTGTTGTTATTTTTTGCATTCAGTGTTTAAGATTAGAGGTTGTTGTTATTTTTTGTGTTCAGTGTTTAAGATTAGAGGTTGTTGTTATTTTTTGCATTCAGTGTTTAAGATTAGAGGTGGTTGTTATTTTGTGTGTTCAGTGTTTAAGATTAGAGATGGTTGTTATTTTTTGTGTTCAGTGTTTAAGATTAGAGGTGGTTGTTATTTTTTGTGTTCAGTGTTTATGATTAGAGGTTGTTGTTATTTTTTGCGTTCAGTGTTTAAGATTAGAGGTGGTTGTTATTTTTTGTGTTCAGTGTTTAAGATTAGAGGTTGTTGTTATTTTTTGTGTTCAGTGTTTAAGATTAGAGGTGGTTGTTATTTTTTGTGGTCAGTGTTTAAGATTAGAGGTGGTTGTTATTTTTTGTGCTCAGTGTTTAAGATTAGAGGTGGTTGTTATTTTTTGTGTTCAGTGTTTAAGATTAGAGGTGGTTGTTATTTTTTGCGTTCAGTGTTTAAGATTAGAGGTGGTTGTTATTTTTTGTGTTCAGTGTTTAAGATTAGAGGTGGTTGTTATTTTTTGTGTTCAGTGTTTAAGATTAGAGGTGGTTGTTATTTTTTGCGCTCAGTATTTAAGATTAGAGGTGGTTATTTTTTGCATTCGGTGTTTAAGATTAGAGGTGGTTGTTATTTTTTGCATTCAGTGTTTAAGATTAGAGGTGGTTGTTATTTTTTGCGCTCAGTGTTTAAGATTAAAGGTGGTTATTTTTTGCGTTCAGTGTTTAAGATTAGAGGTGGTTATTTTTTGTGTTCCAGTGTTTAAGATTAGAGGTGGTTATTTTTTGTGTTCAGTGTTTAAGATTAGAGGTTGTTATTTTTTGCGTTCAGTGTTTAAGATTAGAGGTGGTTGTTATTTTTTGCGCTCAGTGTTTAAGATTAGAGGTGGTTATTTTTTGCGTTCAGTGTTTAAGATTAGAGGTGGTTATTTTTTGTGTTCTGTGTTTAAGATTAGAGGTGGTTGTTATTTTTTGCGCTCAGTGTTTAAGATTAGAGGTGGTTATTTTTTGTGTTCAGTGTTTAAGATTAGAGGTGGTTGTTATTTTTTGTGTTCAGTGTTTAAGATTAGAGGTTGTTGTTATTTTTTTGTGCTCAGTGTTTAAGATTAGAGGTGGTTGTTATTTTTTGCATTTATTGTTTAAGATTAAAGGTGGTTGTTATTTTTTGTGTTCAGTGTTTAAGATTAGAGGTGGTTGTTATTTTTTGCATTCAGTGTTTAAGATTAGAGGTGGTTCTTATTTTTTGTGTTCAGTGTTTAAGATTAGAGGTGGTTGTTATTTTTTGCATTCAGTGTTTAAGATTAGAGGTGGTTGTTATTTTTTGTGTTCAGTGTTTAAGATTAGAGGTGGTTGTTATTTTTTGTGTTCAGTGTATAAGATTAGAGGTGGTTGTTATTTTTTGTGTTCAGTGTATAAGATTAGAGGTGGTTGTTATTTTTTGTGTTCAGTGTTTAAGATTAGAGGTTGTTGTTATTTTTTGTGTTCCAGTGTTTAAGATTAGAGGTGGTTGTTATTTTTTGTGTTCAGTGTTTAAGATTAGAGGTGGTTATTATTTTTTGTGTTCAGTGTATAAGATTAGAGGTGGGTTTTTTTTTTGTGTTCAGTGTTTAAGATTAGAGGTTGTTGTTATTTTTTGTGTTCAGTATTTAAGATTAGAGGTGGTTGTTATTTTTTGTGTTCAGTGTTTAAGATTAGAGGTGGTTGTTATTTTTTGTGTTCAGTGTATAAGATTAGAGGTGGTTGTCATTTTTTGTGTTCAGTGTTTAAGATTAGAAGTGGTTGTTATTTTTTGTGTTCAATGTTTAAGATTAGAGGTGGTTGTTATTTTTTGTGTTCAGTGTTTAAGATTAGAGGTGGTTGTTATTTTTTGCATTCAGTGTTTAAGATTAGAGGTGGTTGTTATTTTTTGTGTTCAGTGTTTAACATTAGAGGTGGTTGTTATTTTTTGCATTCAGTGTTTAAGATTAGAGGTGGTTGTTATTTTTTGTGTTCAGTGTTTAAGATTAGAGGGGGTTGTTATTTTTTGCATTCAGTGTTTAAGATTAGAGGTGGTTGTTATTTTTTGTGTTCAGTGTTTAAGATTAGAGGTGGTTGTTATTTTTTGTGTTCAGTGTATAAGATTAGAGGTGGTTGTTATTTTTTGTGTTCAGTGTTTAAGATTAGAAGTGGTTGTTATTTTTTGTGTTCAGTGTTTAAGATTAGAGGTGGTTGTTATTTTTTGTGTTCAGTGTTTAAGATTAGAGGTGGTTGTTATTTTTTGTGTTCCAGTGTTTAAGATTAGAGGTGGTTGTTATTTTTTGTGTTCAGTGTTTAAGATTAGAGGTGGTTGTTATTTTTTGCGCTCAGTATTTAAGATTAGAGATGGTTGTTATTTTTTGCGTTCAGTGTTTAAGATTAGAGGTGGTTGTTATTTTTTGCGCTCAGTGTTTAAGATTAGAGATGGTTGTTATTTTTTGCGTTCAGTGTTTAAGATTAGAGATGGTTGTTATTTTTTGCGTTCAGTGTTTAAGATTAGAGGTGGTTGTTATTTTTTGCATTCAGTGTTTAAGATTAGAAGTTGTTGTTATTTTTTGCGCTCAGTGTTTAAGATTAGAGATGGTTGTTATTTTTTGCGTTCAGTGTTTAAGATTAGAGATGGTTGTTATTTTTTGTGTTCAGTGTTTAAGATTAGAGGTTGTTGTTATTTTTTGTGTTCAGTGTTTAAGATTAGAGGTGGTTGTTATTTTTTGCGTTCAGTGTTTAAGATTAGAGGTGGTTGTTATTTTTTGTGTTCAGTGTTTAAGATTAGAGGTGGTTGTTATTTTTTGTGCTCAGTGTTTAAGATTAGAGGTGGTTGTTATTTTTTGTGTTCAGTGTTTAAGATTAGAGGTGGTTGTTATTTTTTGCATTCAGTGTTTAAGATTAGAGGTGGTTGTTATTTTTTGTGTTCAGTGTTTAAGATTAGAGGTGGTTGTTATTTTTTGTGTTCAGTGTTTAAGATTAGAGGTGGTTGTTATTTTTTGTGTTCAGTGTTTATGATTAGAGGTTGTTGTTATTTTTTGCGTTCAGTGTTTAAGATTAGAGGTGGTTGTTATTTTTTGTGTTCAGTGTTTAAGATTAGAGGTTGTTGTTATTTTTTGTGTTCAGTGTTTAAGATTAGAGGTGGTTGTTATTTTTTGTGGTCAGTGTTTAAGATTAGAGGTGGTTGTTATTTTTTGTGCTCAGTGTTTAAGATTAGAGGTGGTTGTTATTTTTTGTGTTCAGTGTTTAAGATTAGAGGTGGTTGTTATTTTTTGCGTTCAGTGTTTAAGATTAGAGGTGGTTGTTATTTTTTGTGTTCAGTGTTTAAGATTAGAGGTGGTTGTTATTTTTTGTGTTCAGTGTTTAAGATTAGAGGTGGTTGTTATTTTTTGCGCTCAGTATTTAAGATTAGAGGTGGTTATTTTTTGCATTCGGTGTTTAAGATTAGAGGTGGTTGTTATTTTTTGCATTCAGTGTTTAAGATTAGAGGTGGTTGTTATTTTTTGCGCTCAGTGTTTAAGATTAAAGGTGGTTATTTTTTGCGTTCAGTGTTTAAGATTAGAGGTGGTTATTTTTTGTGTTCCAGTGTTTAAGATTAGAGGTGGTTGTTATTTTTTGTGTTCCGTGTTTAAGATTAGAGGTTGTTATTTTTTGCGTTCAGTGTTTAAGATTAGAGGTGGTTGTTATTTTTTGCGCTCAGTGTTTAAGATTAGAGGTGGTTATTTTTTGCGTTCAGTGTTTAAGATTAGAGGTGGTTATTTTTTGTGTTCTGTGTTTAAGATTAGAGGTGGTTGTTATTTTTTGCGCTCAGTGTTTAAGATTAGAGGTGGTTATTTTTTGTGTTCAGTGTTTAAGATTAGAGGTGGTTGTTATTTTTTGTGTTCAGTGTTTAAGATTAGAGGTTGTTGTTATTTTTTTGTGCTCAGTGTTTAAGATTAGAGGTGGTTGTTATTTTTTGCATTTATTGTTTAAGATTAAAGGTGGTTGTTATTTTTTGTGTTCAGTGTTTAAGATTAGAGGTGGTTGTTATTTTTTGCATTCAGTGTTTAAGATTAGAGGTGGTTGTTATTTTTTGTGTTCAGTGTTTAAGATTAGAGGTTGTTGTTATTTTTTGCATTCAGTGTTTAAGATTAGAGGTTGTTGTTATTTTTTGCATTCAGTGTTTAAGATTAGAGGTTGTTGTTATTTTTTGTGTTCAGTGTTTAAGATTAGAGGTTGTTGTTATTTTTTGCATTCAGTGTTTAAGATTAGAGGTGGTTGTTATTTTGTGTGTTCAGTGTTTAAGATTAGAGATGGTTGTTATTTTTTGTGTTCAGTGTTTAAGATTAGAGGTGGTTGTTATTTTTTGTGTTCAGTGTTTATGATTAGAGGTTGTTGTTATTTTTTGCGTTCAGTGTTTAAGATTAGAGGTGGTTGTTATTTTTTGTGTTCAGTGTTTAAGATTAGAGGTTGTTGTTATTTTTTGTGTTCAGTGTTTAAGATTAGAGGTGGTTGTTATTTTTTGTGGTCAGTGTTTAAGATTAGAGGTGGTTGTTATTTTTTGTGCTCAGTGTTTAAGATTAGAGGTGGTTGTTATTTTTTGTGTTCAGTGTTTAAGATTAGAGGTGGTTGTTATTTTTTGCGTTCAGTGTTTAAGATTAGAGGTGGTTGTTATTTTTTGTGTTCAGTGTTTAAGATTAGAGGTGGTTGTTATTTTTTGTGTTCAGTGTTTAAGATTAGAGGTGGTTGTTATTTTTTGAATTCAGTGATTAAGATTAGAGGTGGTTGTTATTTTTTGCATTCAGTATTTAAGATTAGAGGTGGTTGTTATTTTTTGTGCTCAGTGTTTAAGATTAGAGGTTGTTGTTATTTTTTGTGTTCAGTGTTTAAGATTAGAGGTGGTTGTTATTTTTTGCGTTCAGTATTTAAGATTAGAGGTGGTTGTTATTTTTTGTGTTCAGTGTTTAAGATTAGAGGAGGTTGTTATTTTTTGAATTCAGTGTTTAAGATTAGAGGTGGTTGTTATTTTTTGCGTTCAGTGTTTAAGATTAGAGATGGTTGTTATTTTTTGTGTTCAGTGTTTAAGATTAGAGGTGGTTGTTATTTTTTGCATTCAGTGTTTAAGATTAGAGGTGGTTGTTATTTTTTGTGTTCAGTGTTTAAGATTAGAGGTTGTTGTTATTTTTTGCATTCAGTGTTTAAGATTAGAGGTTGTTGTTATTTTTTGCATTCAGTGTTTAAGATTAGAGGTTGTTGTTATTTTTTGTGTTCAGTGTTTAAGATTAGAGGTTGTTGTTATTTTTTGCATTCAGTGTTTAAGATTAGAGGTGGTTGTTATTTTGTGTGTTCAGTGTTTAAGATTAGAGATGGTTGTTATTTTTTGTGTTCAGTGTTTAAGATTAGAGGTGGTTGTTATTTTTTGTGTTCAGTGTTTATGATTAGAGGTTGTTGTTATTTTTTGCGTTCAGTGTTTAAGATTAGAGGTGGTTGTTATTTTTTGTGTTCAGTGTTTAAGATTAGAGGTTGTTGTTATTTTTTGTGTTCAGTGTTTAAGATTAGAGGTGGTTGTTATTTTTTGTGGTCAGTGTTTAAGATTAGAGGTGGTTGTTATTTTTTGTGCTCAGTGTTTAAGATTAGAGGTGGTTGTTATTTTTTGTGTTCAGTGTTTAAGATTAGAGGTGGTTGTTATTTTTTGCGTTCAGTGTTTAAGATTAGAGGTGGTTGTTATTTTTTGTGTTCAGTGTTTAAGATTAGAGGTGGTTGTTATTTTTTGTGTTCAGTGTTTAAGATTAGAGGTGGTTGTTATTTTTTGTGCTCAGTATTTAAGATTAGAGGTGGTTATTTTTTGCATTCGGTGTTTAAGATTAGAGGTGGTTGTTATTTTTTGCATTCAGTGTTTAAGATTAGAGGTGGTTGTTATTTTTTGCGCTCAGTGTTTAAGATTAAAGGTGGTTATTTTTTGCGTTCAGTGTTTAAGATTAGAGGTGGTTATTTTTTGTGTTCCAGTGTTTAAGATTAGAGGTGGTTGTTATTTTTTGTGTTCAGTGTTTAAGATTAGAGGTTGTTATTTTTTGCGTTCAGTGTTTAAGATTAGAGGTGGTTGTTATTTTTTGCGCTCAGTGTTTAAGATTAGAGGTGGTTATTTTTTGCGTTCAGTGTTTAAGATTAGAGGTGGTTATTTTTTGTGTTCTGTGTTTAAGATTAGAGGTGGTTGTTATTTTTTGCGCTCAGTGTTTAAGATTAGAGGTGGTTATTTTTTGTGTTCAGTGTTTAAGATTAGAGGTGGTTGTTATTTTTTGTGTTCAGTGTTTAAGATTAGAGGTTGTTGTTATTTTTTTGTGCTCAGTGTTTAAGATTAGAGGTGGTTGTTATTTTTTGCATTTATTGTTTAAGATTAAAGGTGGTTGTTATTTTTTGTGTTCAGTGTTTAAGATTAGAGGTGGTTGTTATTTTTTGTGCTCAGTGTTTAAGATTAAAGGTGGTTGTTATTTTTTGTGTTCAGTGTTTAAGATTAGAGGTGGTTGTTATTTTTTGCATTCAGTGTTTAAGATTAGAGGTGGTTGTTATTTTTTGTGTTCAGTGTTTAAGATTAGAGGTTGTTGTTATTTTTTGCATTCAGTGTTTAAGATTAGAGGTTGTTGTTATTTTTTGCATTCAGTGTTTAAGATTAGAGGTTGTTGTTATTTTTTGTGTTCAGTGTTTAAGATTAGAGGTTGTTGTTATTTTTTGCATTCAGTGTTTAAGATTAGAGGTGGTTGTTATTTTGTGTGTTCAGTGTTTAAGATTAGAGATGGTTGTTATTTTTTGTGTTCAGTGTTTAAGATTAGAGGTGGTTGTTATTTTTTGTGTTCAGTGTTTATGATTAGAGGTTGTTGTTATTTTTTGCGTTCAGTGTTTAAGATTAGAGGTGGTTGTTATTTTTTGTGTTCAGTGTTTAAGATTAGAGGTTGTTGTTATTTTTTGTGTTCAGTGTTTAAGATTAGAGGTGGTTGTTATTTTTTGTGGTCAGTGTTTAAGATTAGAGGTGGTTGTTATTTTTTGTGCTCAGTGTTTAAGATTAGAGGTGGTTGTTATTTTTTGTGTTCAGTGTTTAAGATTAGAGGTGGTTGTTATTTTTTGCGTTCAGTGTTTAAGATTAGAGGTGGTTGTTATTTTTTGTGTTCAGTGTTTAAGATTAGAGGTGGTTGTTATTTTTTGTGTTCAGTGTTTAAGATTAGAGGTGGTTGTTATTTTTTGCGCTCAGTATTTAAGATTAGAGGTGGTTATTTTTTGCATTCGGTGTTTAAGATTAGAGGTGGTTGTTATTTTTTGCATTCAGTGTTTAAGATTAGAGGTGGTTGTTATTTTTTGCGCTCAGTGTTTAAGATTAAAGGTGGTTATTTTTTGCGTTCAGTGTTTAAGATTAGAGGTGGTTATTTTTTGTGTTCCAGTGTTTAAGATTAGAGGTGGTTATTTTTTGTGTTCAGTGTTTAAGATTAGAGGTTGTTATTTTTTGCGTTCAGTGTTTAAGATTAGAGGTGGTTGTTATTTTTTGCGCTCAGTGTTTAAGATTAGAGGTGGTTATTTTTTGCGTTCAGTGTTTAAGATTAGAGGTGGTTATTTTTTGTGTTCTGTGTTTAAGATTAGAGGTGGTTGTTATTTTTTGCGCTCAGTGTTTAAGATTAGAGGTGGTTATTTTTTGTGTTCAGTGTTTAAGATTAGAGGTGGTTGTTATTTTTTGTGTTCAGTGTTTAAGATTAGAGGTTGTTGTTATTTTTTTGTGCTCAGTGTTTAAGATTAGAGGTGGTTGTTATTTTTTGCATTTATTGTTTAAGATTAAAGGTGGTTGTTATTTTTTGTGTTCAGTGTTTAAGATTAGAGGTGGTTGTTATTTTTTGCATTCAGTGTTTAAGATTAGAGGTGGTTCTTATTTTTTGTGTTCAGTGTTTAAGATTAGAGGTGGTTGTTATTTTTTGCATTCAGTGTTTAAGATTAGAGGTGGTTGTTATTTTTTGTGTTCAGTGTTTAAGATTAGAGGTGGTTGTTATTTTTTGTGTTCAGTGTATAAGATTAGAGGTGGTTGTTATTTTTTGTGTTCAGTGTATAAGATTAGAGGTGGTTGTTATTTTTTGTGTTCAGTGTTTAAGATTAGAGGTTGTTGTTATTTTTTGTGTTCCAGTGTTTAAGATTAGAGGTGGTTGTTATTTTTTGTGTTCAGTGTTTAAGATTAGAGGTGGTTATTATTTTTTGTGTTCAGTGTATAAGATTAGAGGTGGGTTTTTTTTTTGTGTTCAGTGTTTAAGATTAGAGGTTGTTGTTATTTTTTGTGTTCAGTATTTAAGATTAGAGGTGGTTGTTATTTTTTGTGTTCAGTGTTTAAGATTAGAGGTGGTTGTTATTTTTTGTGTTCAGTGTATAAGATTAGAGGTGGTTGTCATTTTTTGTGTTCAGTGTTTAAGATTAGAAGTGGTTGTTATTTTTTGTGTTCAATGTTTAAGATTAGAGGTGGTTGTTATTTTTTGTGTTCAGTGTTTAAGATTAGAGGTGGTTGTTATTTTTTGCATTCAGTGTTTAAGATTAGAGGTGGTTGTTATTTTTTGTGTTCAGTGTTTAACATTAGAGGTGGTTGTTATTTTTTGCATTCAGTGTTTAAGATTAGAGGTGGTTGTTATTTTTTGTGTTCAGTGTTTAAGATTAGAGGGGGTTGTTATTTTTTGCATTCAGTGTTTAAGATTAGAGGTGGTTGTTATTTTTTGTGTTCAGTGTTTAAGATTAGAGGTGGTTGTTATTTTTTGTGTTCAGTGTATAAGATTAGAGGTGGTTGTTATTTTTTGTGTTCAGTGTTTAAGATTAGAAGTGGTTGTTATTTTTTGTGTTCAGTGTTTAAGATTAGAGGTGGTTGTTATTTTTTGTGTTCAGTGTTTAAGATTAGAGGTGGTTGTTATTTTTTGTGTTCCAGTGTTTAAGATTAGAGGTGGTTGTTATTTTTTGTGTTCAGTGTTTAAGATTAGAGGTGGTTGTTATTTTTTGCGCTCAGTATTTAAGATTAGAGATGGTTGTTATTTTTTGCGTTCAGTGTTTAAGATTAGAGGTGGTTGTTATTTTTTGCGCTCAGTGTTTAAGATTAGAGATGGTTGTTATTTTTTGCGTTCAGTGTTTAAGATTAGAGATGGTTGTTATTTTTTGCGTTCAGTGTTTAAGATTAGAGGTGGTTGTTATTTTTTGCATTCAGTGTTTAAGATTAGAAGTTGTTGTTATTTTTTGCGCTCAGTGTTTAAGATTAGAGATGGTTGTTATTTTTTGCGTTCAGTGTTTAAGATTAGAGATGGTTGTTATTTTTTGTGTTCAGTGTTTAAGATTAGAGGTTGTTGTTATTTTTTGTGTTCAGTGTTTAAGATTAGAGGTGGTTGTTATTTTTTGCGTTCAGTGTTTAAGATTAGAGGTGGTTGTTATTTTTTGTGTTCAGTGTTTAAGATTAGAGGTGGTTGTTATTTTTTGTGCTCAGTGTTTAAGATTAGAGGTGGTTGTTATTTTTTGTGTTCAGTGTTTAAGATTAGAGGTGGTTGTTATTTTTTGCATTCAGTGTTTAAGATTAGAGGTGGTTGTTATTTTTTGTGTTCAGTGTTTAAGATTAGAGGTGGTTGTTATTTTTTGTGTTCAGTGTTTAAGATTAGAGGTGGTTGTTATTTTTTGAATTCAGTGTTTAAGATTAGAGGTGGTTGTTATTTTTTGCATTCAGTATTTAAGATTAGAGGTGGTTGTTATTTTTTGTGCTCAGTGTTTAAGATTAGAGGTTGTTGTTATTTTTTGTGTTCAGTGTTTAAGATTAGAGGTGGTTGTTATTTTTTGAATTCAGTGTTTAAGATTAGAGGTGGTTGTTATTTTTTGCGTTCAGTATTTAAGATTAGAGGTGGTTGTTATTTTTTGTGTTCAGTGTTTAAGATTAGAGGAGGTTGTTATTTTTTGAATTCAGTGTTTAAGATTAGAGGTGGTTGTTATTTTTTGCGTTCAGTATTTAAGATTAGAGGTGGTTGTTATTTTTTGTGTTCAGTGTTTAAGATTAGAGGAGGTTGTTATTTTTTGAATTCAGTGTTTAAGATTAGAGGTGGTTGTTATTTTTTGTGTTCAGTGTTTAAGATTAGAGGTGGTTGTTATTTTTTGTGTTCAGTGTTTAAGATTAGAGGTGGTTGTTATTTTTTGCGCTCAGTATTTAAGATTAGAGGTGGTTATTTTTTGCATTCGGTGTTTAAGATTAGAGGTGGTTGTTATTTTTTGCATTCAGTGTTTAAGATTAGAGGTGGTTGTTATTTTTTGCGCTCAGTGTTTAAGATTAAAGGTGGTTATTTTTTGCGTTCAGTGTTTAAGATTAGAGGTGGTTATTTTTTGTGTTCCAGTGTTTAAGATTAGAGGTGGTTGTTATTTTTTGCGTTCAGTGTTTAAGATTAGAGGTGGTTGTTATTTTTTGCGCTCAGTGTTTAAGATTAGAGGAGGTTATTTTTTGTGTTCAGTGTTTAAGATTAGAGGTGGTTGTTATTTTTTGTGTTCAGTGTTTAAGATTAGAGGTTGTTGTTATTTTTTTGTGCTCAGTGTTTAAGATTAGAGGTGGTTGTTATTTTTTGCATTTATTGTTTAAGATTAAAGGTGGTTGTTATTTTTTGTGTTCAGTGTTTAAGATTAGAGGTGGTTGTTATTTTTTGCATTCAGTGTATAAGATTAGAGGTGGTTGTTATTTTTTGTGTTCAGTGTTTAAGATTAGAGGTGGTTGTTATTTTTTGCATTCAGTGTTTAAGATTAGAGGTGGTTGTTATTTTTTGTGTTCAGTGTTTAAGATTAGAGGTGGTTGTTATTTTTTGTGTTCAGTGTATAAGATTAGAGGTGGTTGTTATTTTTTGTGTTCAGTGTATAAGATTAGAGGTGGTTGTTATTTTTTGTGTTCAGTGTTTAAGATTAGAGGTTGTTGTTATTTTTTGTGTTCCAGTGTTTAAGATTAGAGGTGGTTGTTATTTTTTGTGTTCAGTGTTTAAGATTAGAGGTGGTTGTTATTTTTTGTGTTCAGTGTTTAAGATTAGAAGTGGTTGTTATTTTTTGTGTTCAGTGTATAAGATTAGAGGTGGTTGTCATTTTTTGTGTTCAGTGTTTAAGATTAGAAGTGGTTGTTATTTTTTGTGTTCAATGTTTAAGATTAGAGGTGGTTGTTATTTTTTGTGTTCAGTGTTTAAGATTAGAGGTGGTTGTTATTTTTTGTGTTCAGTGTTTAAGATTAGAGGTGGTTGTTATTTTTTGTGTTCAGTGTTTAAGATTAGAGGTGGTTGTTATTTTTTGCATTCAGTGTTTAAGATTAGAGGTGGTTGTTATTTTTTGTGTTCAGTGTTTAAGATTAGAGGGGGTTGTTATTTTTTGCATTCAGTGTTTAAGATTAGAGGTGGTTGTTATTTTTTGTGTTCAGTGTTTAAGATTAGAGGTGGTTGTTATTTTTTGTGTTCAGTGTATAAGATTAGAGGTGGTTGTTATTTTTTGTGTTCAGTGTTTAAGATTAGAAGTGGTTGTTATTTTTTGTGTTCAGTGTTTAAGATTAGAGGTGGTTGTTATTTTTTGTGTTCAGTGTTTAAGATTAGAGGTGGTTGTTATTTTTTGTGTTCCAGTGTTTAAGATTAGAGGTGGTTGTTATTTTTTGTGTTCAGTGTTTAAGATTAGAGGTGGTTGTTATTTTTTGCGCTCAGTATTTAAGATTAGAGATGGTTGTTATTTTTTGTGTTCAGTGTTTAAGATTAGAGGTGGTTGTTATTTTTTGCGCTCAGTGTTTAAGATTAGAGATGGTTGTTATTTTTTGCGTTCAGTGTTTAAGATTAGAGATGGTTGTTATTTTTTGCGTTCAGTGTTTAAGATTAGAGGTGGTTGTTATTTTTTGCATTCAGTGTTTAAGATTAGAAGTTGTTGTTATTTTTTGCGCTCAGTGTTTAAGATTAGAGATGGTTGTTATTTTTTGCGTTCAGTGTTTAAGATTAGAGATGGTTGTTATTTTTTGTGTTCAGTGTTTAAGATTAGAGGTTGTTGTTATTTTTTGTGTTCAGTGTTTAAGATTAGAGGTGGTTGTTATTTTTTGTGTTCAGTGTTTAAGATTAGAGGTTGTTGTTATTTTTTGCATTCAGTGTTTAAGATTAGAGGTGGTTGTTATTTTTTGTGTTCAGTGTTTAAGATTAGAGGTGGTTGTTATTTTTTGCATTCAGTGTTTAAGATTAAAGGTGGTTGTTATTTTTTGCGTTCAGTGTTTAAGATTAGAGGTGGTTGTTATTTTTTGTGTTCAGTGTTTAAGATTAGAGGTTGTTGTTATTTTTTGCATTCAGTGTTTAAGATTAGAGGTTGTTGTTATTTTTTGCATTCAGTGTTTAAGATTAGAGGTTGTTGTTATTTTTTGTGTTCAGTGTTTAAGATTAGAGGTTGTTGTTATTTTTTGCATTCAGTGTTTAAGATTAGAGGTGGTTGTTATTTTGTGTGTTCAGTGTTTAAGATTAGAGATGGTTGTTATTTTTTGTGTTCAGTGTTTAAGATTAGAGGTGGTTGTTATTTTTTGTGTTCAGTGTTTATGATTAGAGGTTGTTGTTATTTTTTGCGTTCAGTGTTTAAGATTAGAGGTGGTTGTTATTTTTTGTGTTCAGTGTTTAAGATTAGAGGTTGTTGTTATTTTTTGTGTTCAGTGTTTAAGATTAGAGGTGGTTGTTATTTTTTGTGGTCAGTGTTTAAGATTAGAGGTGGTTGTTATTTTTTGTGCTCAGTGTTTAAGATTAGAGGTGGTTGTTATTTTTTGTGTTCAGTGTTTAAGATTAGAGGTGGTTGTTATTTTTTGCGTTCAGTGTTTAAGATTAGAGGTGGTTGTTATTTTTTGTGTTCAGTGTTTAAGATTAGAGGTGGTTGTTATTTTTTGTGTTCAGTGTTTAAGATTAGAGGTGGTTGTTATTTTTTGCGCTCAGTATTTAAGATTAGAGGTGGTTATTTTTTGCATTCGGTGTTTAAGATTAGAGGTGGTTGTTATTTTTTGCATTCAGTGTTTAAGATTAGAGGTGGTTGTTATTTTTTGCGCTCAGTGTTTAAGATTAAAGGTGGTTATTTTTTGCGTTCAGTGTTTAAGATTAGAGGTGGTTATTTTTTGTGTTCCAGTGTTTAAGATTAGAGGTGGTTGTTATTTTTTGTGTTCAGTGTTTAAGATTAGAGGTTGTTATTTTTTGCGTTCAGTGTTTAAGATTAGAGGTGGTTGTTATTTTTTGCGCTCAGTGTTTAAGATTAGAGGTGGTTATTTTTTGCGTTCAGTGTTTAAGATTAGAGGTGGTTATTTTTAGTGTTTTTTCTGTGTTTAAGATTAGAGGTGGTTGTTATTTTTTGCGCTCAGTGTTTAAGATTAGAGGTGGTTATTTTTTGTGTTCAGTGTTTAAGATTAGAGGTGGTTGTTATTTTTTGTGTTCAGTGTTTAAGATTAGAGGTTGTTGTTATTTTTTTGTGCTCAGTGTTTAAGATTAGAGGTGGTTGTTATTTTTTGCATTTATTGTTTAAGATTAAAGGTGGTTGTTATTTTTTGTGTTCAGTGTTTAAGATTAGAGGTGGTTGTTATTTTTTGCATTCAGTGTTTAAGATTAGAGGTGGTTCTTATTTTTTGTGTTCAGTGTTTAAGATTAGAGGTGGTTGTTATTTTTTGCATTCAGTGTTTAAGATTAGAGGTGGTTGTTATTTTTTGTGTTCAGTGTTTAAGATTAGAGGTGGTTGTTATTTTTTGTGTTCAGTGTATAAGATTAGAGGTGGTTGTTATTTTTTTGTGTTCAGTGTATAAGATTAGAGGTGGTTGTTATTTTTTGTGTTCAGTGTTTAAGATTAGAGGTTGTTGTTATTTTTTGTGTTCCAGTGTTTAAGATTAGAGGTGGTTGTTATTTTTTGTGTTCAGTGTTTAAGATTAGAGGTGGTTGTTATTTTTTGTGTTCAGTGTATAAGATTAGAGGTGGGGTTTTTTTTTGCATTCAGTGTTTAAGATTAGAGGTGGTTGTTATTTTTTGTGTTCAGTGTTTAAGATTAGAGGTGGTTGTTATTTTTTGCATTCAGTGTTTAAGATTAAAGGTGGTTGTTATTTTTTGCGTTCAGTGTTTAAGATTAGAAGTGGTTGTTATTTTTTGCATTCAGTGTTTAAGATTAGAGGTGGTTGTTATTTTTTGTGTTCAGTGTTTAAGATTAGAGGTTGTTGTTATTTTTTGCATTCAGTGTTTAAGATTAGAGGTTGTTGTTATTTTTTGCATTCAGTGTTTAAGATTAGAGGTTGTTGTTATTTTTTGTGTTCAGTGTTTAAGATTAGAGGTTGTTGTTATTTTTTGCATTCAGTGTTTAAGATTAGAGGTGGTTGTTATTTTGTGTGTTCAGTGTTTAAGATTAGAGATGGTTGTTATTTTTTGTGTTCAGTGTTTAAGATTAGAGGTGGTTGTTATTTTTTGTGTTCAGTGTTTATGATTAGAGGTTGTTGTTATTTTTTGCGTTCAGTGTTTAAGATTAGAGGTGGTTGTTATTTTTTGTGTTCAGTGTTTAAGATTAGAGGTTGTTGTTATTTTTTGTGTTCAGTGTTTAAGATTAGAGGTGGTTGTTATTTTTTGTGGTCAGTGTTTAAGATTAGAGGTGGTTGTTATTTTTTGTGCTCAGTGTTTAAGATTAGAGGTGGTTGTTATTTTTTGTGTTCAGTGTTTAAGATTAGAGGTGGTTGTTATTTTTTGCGTTCAGTGTTTAAGATTAGAGGTGGTTGTTATTTTTTGTGTTCAGTGTTTAAGATTAGAGGTGGTTGTTATTTTTTGTGTTCAGTGTTTAAGATTAGAGGTGGTTGTTATTTTTTGCGCTCAGTATTTAAGATTAGAGGTGGTTGTTTTTTGCATTCGGTGTTTAAGATTAGAGGTGGTTGTTATTTTTTGCATTCAGTGTTTAAGATTAGAGGTGGTTGTTATTTTTTGCGCTCAGTGTTTAAGATTAAAGGTGGTTATTTTTTGCTTTCAGTGTTTAAGATTAGAGGTGGTTATTTTTTGTGTTCCAGTGTTTAAGATTAGAGGTGGTTGTTATTTTTTGTGTTCAGTGTTTAAGATTAGAGGTTGTTATTTTTTGCGTTCAGTGTTTAAGATTAGAGGTGGTTGTTATTTTTTGCGCTCAGTGTTTAAGATTAGAGGTGGTTATTTTTTGCGTTCAGTGTTTAAGATTAGAGGTGGTTATTTTTTGTGTTCTGTGTTTAAGATTAGAGGTGGTTGTTATTTTTTGCGCTCAGTGTTTAAGATTAGAGGTGGTTATTTTTTGTGTTCAGTGTTTAAGATTAGAGGTGGTTGTTATTTTTTGTGTTCAGTGTTTAAGATTAGAGGTTGTTGTTATTTTTTTGTGCTCAGTGTTTAAGATTAGAGGTGGTTGTTATTTTTTGCATTTATTGTTTAAGATTAAAGGTGGTTGTTATTTTTTGTGTTCAGTGTTTAAGATTAGAGGTGGTTGTTATTTTTTGCATTCAGTGTTTAAGATTAGAGGTGGTTGTTATTTTTTGTGTTCAGTGTTTAAGATTAGAGGTGGTTGTTATTTTTTGCATTCAGTGTTTAAGATTAGAGGTGGTTGTTATTTTTTGTGTTCAGTGTTTAAGATTAGAGGTGGTTGTTATTTTTTGTGTTCAGTGTATAAGATTAGAGGTGGTTGTTATTTTTTGTGTTCAGTGTATAAGATTAGAGGTGGTTGTTATTTTTTGTGTTCAGTGTTTAAGATTAGAGGTTGTTGTTATTTTTTGTGTTCCAGTGTTTAAGATTAGAGGTGGTTGTTATTTTTTGTGTTCAGTGTTTAAGATTAGAGGTGGTTGTTATTTTTTGTGTTCAGTGTATAAGATTAGAGGTGGGTTTTTTTTTGTGTTCAGTGTTTAAGATTAGAGGTTGTTGTTATTTTTTGTGTTCAGTATTTAAGATTAGAGGTGGTTGTTATTTTTTGTGTTCAGTGTTTAAGATTAGAGGTGGTTGTTATTTTTTGTGTTCAGTGTATAAGATTAGAGGTGGTTGTCATTTTTTGTGTTCAGTGTTTAAGATTAGAAGTGGTTGTTATTTTTTGTGTTCAATGTTTAAGATTAGAGGTGGTTGTTATTTTTTGTGTTCAGTGTTTAAGATTAGAGGTGGTTGTTATTTTTTGCATTCAGTGTTTAAGATTAGAGGTGGTTGTTATTTTTTGTGTTCAGTGTTTAAGATTAGAGGTGGTTGTTATTTTTTGCATTCAGTGTTTAAGATTAGAGGTGGTTGTTATTTTTTGTGTTCAGTGTTTAAGATTAGAGGAGGTTGTTATTTTTTGCATTCAGTGTTTAAGATTAGAGGTGGTTGTTATTTTTTGTGTTCAGTGTTTAAGATTAGAGGTGGTTGTTATTTTTTGTGTTCAGTGTATAAGATTAGAGGTGGTTGTTATTTTTTGTGTTCAGTGTTTAAAATTAGAAGTGGTTGTTATTTTTTGTGTTCAGTGTTTAAGATTAGAGGTGGTTGTTATTTTTTGTGTTCAGTGTTTAAGATTAGAGGTGGTTGTTATTTTTTGTGTTCCAGTGTTTAAGATTAGAGGTGGTTGTTATTTTTTGTGTTCAGTGTTTAAGATTAGAGGTGGTTGTTATTTTTTGCGCTCAGTATTTAAGATTAGAGATGGTTGTTATTTTTTGCGTTCAGTGTTTAAGATTAGAGGTGGTTGTTATTTTTTGCGCTCAGTGTTTAAGATTAGAGATGGTTGTTATTTTTTGCGTTCAGTGTTTAAGATTAGAGATGGTTGTTATTTTTTGCGTTCAGTGTTTAAGATTAGAGGTGGTTGTTATTTTTTGCATTCAGTGTTTAAGATTAGAAGTTGTTGTTATTTTTTGCGCTCAGTGTTTAAGATTAGAGATGGTTGTTATTTTTTGCGTTCAGTGTTTAAGATTAGAGATGGTTGTTATTTTTTGTGTTCAGTGTTTAAGATTAGAGGTTGTTATTATTTTTTGTGTTCAGTGTTTAAGATTAGAGGTGGTTGTTATTTTTTGTGTTCAGTGTTTAAGATTAGAGGTTGTTGTTATTTTTTGCATTCAGTGTTTAAGATTAGAGGTGGTTGTTATTTTTTGTGTTCAGTGTTTAAGATTAGAGGTGGTTGTTATTTTTTGCATTCAGTGTTTAAGATTAAAGGTGGTTGTTATTTTTTGCGTTCAGTGTTTAAGATTAGAGGTGGTTGTTATTTTTTGCATTCAGTGTTTAAGATTAGAGGTGGTTGTTATTTTTTGTGTTCAGTGTTTAAGATTAGAGGTGGTTGTTATTTTTTGTGTTCAGTGTATAAGATTAGAGGTGGTTGTTATTTTTTGTGTTCAGTGTATAAGATTAGAGGTGGTTGTTATTTTTTGTGTTCAGTGTTTAAGATTAGAGGTTGTTGTTATTTTTTGTGTTCCAGTGTTTAAGATTAGAGGTGGTTGTTATTTTTTGTGTTCAGTGTTTATGATTAGAGGTGGTTGTTATTTTTTGTGTTCAGTGTTTAAGATTAGAGGTGGTTGTTATTTTTTGTGTTCAGTGTTTAAGATTAGAGGTGGTTGTTATTTTTTGTGCTCAGTGTTTAAGATTAGAGATGGTTGTTATTTTTTGCGTTCAGTGTTTATGATTAGAGGTGGTTGTTATTTTTTGTGTTCAGTGTTTAAGATTAGAGGTGGTTGTTATTTTTTGTGTTCAGTGTTTAAGATTAGAGGTGGTTGTTATTTTTTGTGTTCAGTGTTTAAGATTAGAGGTGGATGTTATTTTTTGTGTTCCAGTGTTTAAGATTAGAGGTGGTTGTTATTTTTTGTGTTCAGTGTTTAAGATTAGAGGTGATTGTTATTTTTTGCGCTCAGTGTTTAAGATTAGAGATGGTTGTTATTTTTTGCGTTCAGTGTTTAAGATTAGAGGTGGTTGTTATTTTTTGCGTTCAGTGTATAAGATTAGAGGTGGTTGTTATTTTTTGCGTTCAGTGTTTAAGATTAGAGGTTGTTGTTATTTTTGGCATTCAGTGTTTAAGATTAGAGGTGGTTGTTATTTTTTGCGTTCAGTGTTTAAGATTAGAGGTGGTTGTTATTTTTAGCATTCAGTGTTTAAGATTAGAGGTGGTTGTTATTTTTTGTGTTCAGTGTTTAAGATTAGAGGTGGTTGTTATTTTTTGCGTTCAGTGTTTATGATTAGAGGTGGTTGTTATTTTTTGTGTTCAGTGTTTAAGATTAGAGGTGGTTGTTATTTTTTGTGTTCAGTGTTTAAGATTAGAGGTGGTTGTTATTTTTTGTGTTCAGTGTTTAAGATTAGAGGTGGATGTTATTTTTTGTGTTCCAGTGTTTAAGATTAGAGGTGGTTGTTATTTTTTGTGTTCAGTGTTTAAGATTAGAGGTGATTGTTATTTTTTGCGCTCAGTGTTTAAGATTAGAGATGGTTGTTATTTTTTGCGTTCAGTGTTTAAGATTAGAGGTGGTTGTTATTTTTTGTGTTCAGTGTATAAGATTAGAGGTGGTTGTTATTTTTTGCGTTCAGTGTTTAAGATTAGAGGTTGTTGTTATTTTTTGCATTCAGTGTTTAAGATTAGAGGTGGTTGTTATTTTTTGCGTTCAGTGTTTAAGATTAGAGGTGGTTGTTATTTTTAGCATTCAGTGTTTAAGATTAGAGGTGGTTGTTATTTTTTGTGTTCAGTGTTTAAGATTAGAGGTTGTTGTTATTTTTTGCGTTCAGTGTTTAAGATTAGAGGTGGTTGTTATTTTTTGTGTTCAGAGTTTAAGATTAGAGGTGGTTGTTATTTTTTGCATTTAGTGTTTAAGATTAGAGGTGGTTGTTATTTTTTGTGTTCAGTGTTTAAGATTAGAGGTTGTTGTTATTTTTTGAATTCAGTGTTTAAGATTAGAGATGGTTGTTATTTTTTGTGTTCAGTGTTTAAGATTAGAGATGGTTGTTATTTTTTGTGTTCAGTGTTTAAGATTAGAGGTGGTTGTTATTTTTTGCATTCAGTGTTTAAGATTAGAGGTGGTTGTTATTTTTTGCGTTCAGTGTTTAAGATTAGAGATGGTTGTTATTTTTTGTGTTCAGTGTTTAAGATTAGAGATGGTTGTTATTTTTTGTGTTCAGTGTTTAAGATTAGAGGTGGTTGTTATTTTTTGCATTCAGTGTTTAAGATTAGAGGTGGTTGTTATTTTTTGTGTTCAGTGTTTAAGATTAGAGGTTGTTGTTATTTTTTGCGTTCAGTGTTTAAGATTAGAGGTTGTTGTTATTTTTTGCGTTCAGTGTTTAAGATTAGAGGTTGTTGTTATTTTTTGCGTTCAGTGTTTAAGATTAGAGGTGGTTGTTATTTTTTGTGTTCAGTGTTCAAGATTAGAGGTGGTTGTTATTTTTTGCGTTCAGTGTTTAAGATTAGAGGTGGTTGTTATTTTTTGTGTTCAGTGTTTAAGATTAGAGGTGGTTGTTTATTTTATTGATACTGGTGGAATGGTTGACCATTGCTATTTAACCTTTCTTTTCATAATAAAGTAAATAGTTCACTGTGGTATAAAAAAAATGTTTCCAGACGCATACCTCAACTGGTCAGTTCCAGAACTATATCTGGTTAAGTAGGCAAATAACAGTTGTATAGACACATAGATTCTCCACTGTCTCTCTAAACCAGGAAACATTTCTGCTGGCTGAAAAATATAAAAAAAATATAGCATTAGGTTTGGTGGTTGTGGTTTATAGTGTTTAACGCCACTTTCAACAATATTTCGGCTATATGGTGGCAGTCAGTTTTATTAGTGGAGGAAACTGGAGTACCCATAGAAACCCACCGACCTGTCGCAAGTCACAGACAACTTTATCACATTATGTTGTATTGAGTACACCTCAGCACATTAAGTTGTATATTTTTTTAAAAATCTTAAGATGACAGTTAGCTAAAGAATTGCAATAAAAGTGCTGTCAGTTAATTCTTAATTTGCACATGAATTAGAAATAAACATTCATCCATATAACTGGTTTTATTTCAAGATAAAAGTAGTTTTTCTGTAATTCTTTTCAAAGGCCATAATGCTATGGTCGTAATCCTATGGTAGTTGGATTTACAACTACCTATGCAATCAGTGACCATCACCACTAATGTTGTGAGTTTGAATCTTCCTCCTGTCGAGGTGTACTCTATACAACATAATATGATAAAGTTTGTCAGTGACTTGTGGCAGGTCGGTGGTTTTCTCATGATATTCCGGTTTCCTCCACCAATTAAAACTTATCTCCACAATATAACTGCCTCAAAAGACAAAACAAAGAATAAAAATTGGTTTTTGGTGCTTCTCCACTAAGCATGCGGCACTACTAAGTAAGAACAAAGACTGCACGGTTCAACCTCAGCATGTGTCCGCGAGCAGTGACATGTCAACTTGCAGACTACTGAGCTAGTACATTTGTTTGTAATATATAAATTCAACTACACACGTTGTTCTAGTACAAAACAGATCATCTACATCATCTCATCAATAATAACTTGTTCTTCCCATACTGCAGCAGACATCAACATCATCTCATCAATAATAACTTGTTCTTCCCATGCTGCAGCTGACATCAACATCATCTCATCAATAATAACTTGTTCTTCCCATGCTGCAGCCGACATCAACATCATCTCATCAATAATAACTTGTTCTTCCCATGCTGCAGCAGACATCAACATCATCTCATCAATAATAACTTGTTCTTCCCATGCTGCAGCAGACATCAACATCATCTCATCAATAATAACTTGTTCTTCCCATGCTGCAACAGACATCAACATCATCTCATCAATAATAACTTGTTCTTCCCATGCTGCAGCAGACATCAACATCATCTCATCAATAATAACTTGTTCTTCCCATGCTGCAGCAGACATCAACATCATCTCATCAATAATAACTTGTTCTTCCCATGCTGCAGCAGACATCAACATCATCTCATCAATAATAACTTGTTCTTCCCATGCTGCAGCTGACATCAACATCATCTCATCAATAATAACTTGTTCTTCCCATGCTGCAGCAGACATCAACATCATCTCATCAATAATAACTTGTTCTTCCCATGCTGCAGCAGACATCAACATCATCTCATCAATAATAACTTGTTCTTCCCATGCTGCAGCAGACATCAACATCATCTCATCAATAATAACTTGTTCTTCCCATGCTGCAGCAGACATCAACATCATCTCATCAATAATAACTTGTTCTTCCCATGCTGCAGCTGACATCAACATCATCTCATCAATAATAACTTGTTCTTCCCATGCTGCAGCAGACATCAACATCATCTCATCAATAATAACTTGTTCTTCCCATGCTGCAGCTGACATCAACATCATCTCATCAATAATAACTTGTTCTTCCCATGCTGCAGCAGACATCAACATCATCTCATCAATAATAACTTGTTCTTCCCATGCTGCAGCAGACATCAACATCATCTCATCAATAATAACTTGTTCTTCCCATGCTGCAGCAGACATCAACATCATCTCATCAATAATAACTTGTTCGTCCCATGCTGTAGCAGACATCAACATCATCTCATCAATAATAACTTGTTCTTCCCATGCTGCAGCAGACATCAACATCATCTCATCAATAATAACTTGTTCTTCCCATGCTGCAGCTGACATCAACATCATCTCATCAATAATAACTTGTTCTTCCCATGCTGCAGCAGACATCAACATCATCTCATCAATAATAACTTGTTCTTCCCATGCTGCAGCAGACATCAACATCATCTCATCAATAATAACTTGTTCTTCCCATGCTGCAGCAGACATCAACATCATCTCATCAATAATAACTTGTTCTTCCCATGCTGCAGCTGACATCAACATCATCTCATCAATAATAACTTGTTCTTCCCATGCTGCAGCAGACATCAACATCATCTCATCAATAATAACTTGTTCTTCCCATGCTGCAGCTGAAATCAACATCATCTCATCAATAATAACTTGTTCTTCCCATGCTGCAGCAGACATCAACATCATCTCATCAATAATAACTTGTTCTTCCCATGCTGCAGCAGACATCAACATCATCTCATCAATAATAACTTGTTCGTCCCATGCTGTAGCAGACATCAACATCATCTCATCAATAATAACTTGTTCTTCCCATGCTGCAGCTGACATCAACATCATCTCATCAATAATAACTTGTTCTTCCCATGCTGTAGTAGACATCAACATCATCTCATCAATAATAACTTGTTCTTCCCATGCTGCAGCAGACATCAACATCATCTCATCAATAATAACTTGTTCTTCCCATGCTGCAGCAGACATCAACATCATCTCATCAATAATAACTTGTTCTTCCCATGCTGCAGCAGACATCAACATCATCTCATCAATAATAACTTGTTCTTCCCATGCTGCAGCAGACATCAACATCATCTCATCAATAATAACTTGTTCTTCCCATGCTGCAGCAGACATCAACATCATCTCATCAATAATAACTTGTTCTTCCCATGCTGCAGCAGACATCAACATCATCTCATCAACTTGTTCTTCCCATGCTGCAGCTGACATCAACATCATCTCATCAATAATAACTTGTTCTTCCCATGCTGCAGCAGACATCAACATCATCTCATCAATAATAACTTGTTCTTCCCATGCTGCAGCAGACATCAACATCATCTCATCAATAATAACTTGTTCTTCCCATGCTGCAGCAGACATCAACATCATCTCATCAATAATAACTTGTTCTTCCCATGCTGCAGCAGACATCAACATCATCTCATCAATAATAACTTGTTCTTCCCATGCTGCAGCAGACATCAACATCATCTCATCAATAATAACTTGTTCTTCCCATGCTGCAGCAGACATCAACATCATCTCATCAATAATAACTTGTTCTTCCCATGCTGCAGCAGACATCAACATCATCTCATCAATAATAACTTGTTCTTCCCATGCTGCAGCAGACATCAACATCATCTCATCAATAATAACTTGTTCTTCCCATGCTGCAGCAGACATCAACATCATCTCATCAATAATAACTTGTTCTTCCCATGCTGCAGCAGACATCAACATCATCTCATCAATAATAACTTGTTCTTCCCATGCTGCAGCAGACATCAACATCATCTCATCAATAATAACTTGTTCTTCCCATGCTGCAGCAGACATCAACATCATCTCATCAATAATAACTTGTTCTTCCCATGCTGCAGCTCACATCAACATCATCTCATCAATAATAACTTGTTCTTCCCATGCTGCAGCAGACATCAACATCATCTCATCAATAATAACTTGTTCTTCCCATGCTGCAGCAGACATCAACATCATCTCATCAATAATAACTTGTTCTTCCCATGCTGCAGCTGACATCAACATCATCTCATCAATAATAACTTGTTCTTCCCATGCTGCAGCTGACATCAACATCATCTCATCAACTAGGAAGAACTGTTTTAGATACCTAAAACTTATGTCTCCCCTTAATGAAAATACTATTTAAAAAACAATTATTTGACCTTGAGATTAAAGATCAAGGTCTGACAAAGGTCATTACAGTATGTGACACGCCGCCTTATGGTCATGCACCCACATACCAAATATAATTGACCTATCTGGAAAGACAAAAAAGTTATGGTCCGGACAAGCTTCGCTGAGAAGAAGCAGAAGCGGAAGAAAAAATCAGACTAAAACAATATGTCTCCCTTCGTTCGAATGGGAGACATAATAATAACTTGTTCTTCCCATGCTGCAGCTGACAAATTGCTCACTAGGTTTTAAAAACTTACATAGTAATGACTGTAGTTCAAAGGGAGATAACTCACTAATTCACTTTAATCTATTTACCTGATTGTAGTCTTTGTTAATGTTTGGACTGTCTGTAAACAAAAAGATAAATAACATTTACAAAATTGTATGTGCACATTGTATTTTAAATATTGTCCAATAAAATAACAAAACCCCAACACTTGTCAGCATCGGTAACTCTGTAAGCTACCATACTCTCCACTAAACATCTGTGTGACACTTTCAAGAAAATTCCTTATACACATGAATAAATAGTCTTGAAATGAATCGGACTGACTCCAAAAAATTTTCATCATGTGAATTATTTGCCTTTGTATTACCAGGGCTCCCACTACTTTGAAATCAGAGGGAGAAGTGACTTCTCTTTCAGGTGCTGACAAAGGAGAAGTGAGAGACAACAGGGAGAAGTGGTGAGAGTACAGGGAGAAGTCAAAATATTTCTCTAATTGTACCACTTTTCACATTCGCAGGGCATTATCGTGGCATTCGTATGTTATAATGTACTTGTTATGCATTAAGGTATATTCAGTAGTTGTTTAATTCCTTGTTTTTGTTATCATCTCTCTGATTTACATATGTCCTTGTATTTGGTTTTTTTTTTGTATTAAATAAACCCTTTTCAGATTCTTTGTTTTGTCTTGCAGATGATAAAGGCACATATATGATAGTCAACTATTGTCCAATAAATAATAAATAAATGAAATTGAATAATAAATTTTATTTCGACATCAGCATTGTTCAAACAAGTCACACATACAATGTAGATAAAATGACAAAACATTTGATAAAATATATGCAATAAAAAATAAATTTACTCACCTTCTTTGATCTACAAATACAATCAAACAATCGACCAAGCTACACAAGCTGTGAAATCACTAATTATTTAATCAAATTTTAATGAGTGAATAATATTTATATTGCTTCTCTTTAATCACTGATTGATATTAATTAAGAAATTAATCATATCCACAAAGTTAACAATACCGATGTTACGTTCCCAAGTACGGATCCGGGGTACAGTTTATATATTTGTAACTGTTTCGATTACGTCCCTTTAGAATGGCGGCTTGAAACATTGAAAAACAAGAAAACGGAAATTCTGTAGTAAAAATATACCGATGTTTTACTGTTAAAATAGTTAAAATTAGCAAAGCGACTTGGTAAAATTACAGGGCTATGAAAAGATTCGTCTTATTCGATCTCTTAAAAAGTTTATATTCCGATACCAAGATCTTATCGAAATATATTCCGTCTCTGCAGAGACGATGATAAACGATGCATTTTCATATAGTGAAAATGTATAAAGATAAGGAAGTCAACAAAAAGGTCAAAAATATTTTTTTATCAATGTGTGACGTAAAATTGTTTT
The DNA here is from genome assembly GCA_963680875.1 of Bathymodiolus brooksi. NCBI lineage: Eukaryota > Metazoa > Mollusca > Bivalvia > Mytilida > Modiolidae > Bathymodiolus > Bathymodiolus brooksi. The sequence goes on along the minus strand of OY804583.1, from coordinate 6,746,096 downwards.
TGACATTTGTTTCACTGGGTTTGGTACTGCTTTGACAACTATTTTACCTGTTTTGTTCCAGTATTGTTATAAATACTGCTATAGTGACAGACGGAACCTTTGAGCCGTAATGAAAGCGGGAGGTTTGGCGCTTTAAAATCTGATTCAACCCACCATTTCTTTAGAAATACCTGTACCAAGTCAGGGTCATTACGGTTTTCAGTTTTCCGGTTGTTGACTGATTTTGTCTGTTTATATACTTATGAGTTTTGACTTTCCCTTTGTAAGATTGTTCAGAGTTCAGTAATTTTGTTATTACCCTTATACCACTTCTCTTTTGGGACGATAAAAAGCGAAGCGAGCAGCCACAAGGCGACTTCTTCGCCCTCCAACGTCATCCCTGTATTACATTATGGGGACCAGAAAATTATCTTACACTGCATCGTACAAATAAATTATATATTTTCCAACATATGTTCTACAAACAATAACAACCTACCTAGACTTGTTTGTTTGTTTATAACAACCTACCTAGACTTGTTTGTTTGTTTATAACAACCTACCTAGACTTGTTTGTTTGTTTATAACAACCTACCTAGACTTGTTTGTTTGTTTAAGAACGGAGCAGCAGGTTTGAAATATTTCACTGTTAATACAACAATACTACCAGCATTCTTCAGACATGATAACACCTCACTGTGTGTCAATCCTTCACATGATTGTCCATTAATCTGAAATGTTACAATAACAAGTAGAGGCTCAGGTGAGCCTGTATCGCTCACCTGACATAAATAAGCCCTCTTAAGAATGTCTGCATGCCGAATACATCTAAGTTTTACTATTCAAATCCCATAGGGTTTTACAATGTATGTTAAAACTATGTCTGCTCATGGCAGCCATCTTGGATGGAGGTTGTGGTCACCGGACACAATTTTGAAAGCATACTACCCAAGGACCATCCATGTCATGTTTGCTTTAAATTGGCTGACTGGTTTCAGAGGAGAAGACTTTTAAACAATTTTCCCATAGGTCCTATGTTAAAACTATGTCCGCTGACGGTGGCCATTTTGGACCGAGATCAGGGTCACTGAACACAATTTTGGCAGTTGACCACTTTAGGACCATCGATGACATGTTTGCTATATTGGCTGACTGGTTTCAGAGGAGAAGATTTAAAAACATTTTTTCCCCATAGGGTCCTATGTTAAAACTATGTCTGCTGATGGCGTCCATCTTGGATGGAGGTCTGGGTCACTGGATATAATTTTGAAAGTTGACCATTTAAGGACCATTCATGCCATGTTTGCTTTAAATTGGCTTACTGGTTTCAGAGGAAAAAAAATTTAAACATTTTTCCCATAGGGTCCTATGTTAAAACTATGTCCGCTGATGGTGGCCATCTTGGATGGAGGTCGGGGTCACAGGACATAATTTTGAAAGTTGACCACCTAAGGACCATTCATGCCATGTTTGCTTTAAATTGACTAACTGGTTTCAGACGAGAAGACTTTTAAACATTTTTTCTATAGGGTCCTATGTTAAAACTAAGTCGAGTCATGGCGACCATCTTGAATTTCCGATCAGCAAACGATTCACAAGTTTAGTACAGGACCACCCAATGATCATTCCTGCAAAGTCACAATTCAATTGGCTTGGTGGTTTCTGACATGAAGATTTTTAAAATTTCAGCCAATGAGAAAAATTATGGACCCTGACAGCCATGTTGGATTTCAAATCAGCACCAAAAACACAAATCTGGTAGAGGACCATCCAATGAACATTTCTGGCAAGTTTGGTTGAAATCTGTTCAGCGGTCTCAGAGAAGAAGATTTAAATGTGAAAAGCTAACGGACGGACGCTTACCCATGACAAAAGCTCACAGGTGAGCTAATAAGTTACCAGTATTTACAATCAATAATGAATATGTATGCAGATTTTATTCTATACAATGTTGATGTTAAGCAACAATCAATCAATATATACAATATGTATGTAGATTTTATTCTCTACAATTTTGACATTAAGCATCAATGTATCACAATTTTGACCTACTTACTTTTATAATTATGATTCTGTTAGATCTAAAATATCTGCCTTAGATTATCTTACATTTACCATATTTTGCTTGATTCTTCAAATATTTTAAATTTTTAAATGTTCTCGTCCTGAATATAGCTGAAAAATTGCTCGCTGGACGTTAAACACCAATCAATCAATCAAATATTTTAAAACAAACATTTACAATGAAACCTATCCAAACAGAATTCTGTATAAATCAAACTTTAAATGTAGTAATTCTAACATCTGTTTATTGTGTACACGTTGGTTCCTAGAAGATTTAGACAGATTTCACTGTACAGCAAGGGATTGTCAAAATGTGTTTGAGCTATCGGAAGTTCAAACCACCGAAGTTCCTTAATTTCAGAGAAAAAAAATCTGGTTTTGACCTGGGACAGTTTCATTACACTTTGATAACTGATGCACAGTACCAAGGACCTTTGTCAAAAAAATATTTAACCCTTTAGAAAGTTCTCAAAGACTACAGCTACTGAATACCTCTTTGGTATCTTCAAACGTTCCTTAGAAACGTCTTTTCACTTTGTTCGCGATCTACTTTATATACAGGAAATACGAGGTCGGGTTTTAACAGTGGATTGATATCGGTATAATGCTTGATAATTCGGATATATATTTTTAATGGTCAATTTTCGAATTTTAGCCAATGATAATTTTTTTTTTTTTTATTTGAATTTGAAGCAATTATATTTGTTTCATATGGTATTATGTAGACATAAAATTTCAGGTTAATCGGAATTTCACTACTAGTACATTTCTATTTTATTGGTATTTAGATGAACCTTGAGATCACGCAGTATGATATTATTGGATTCCAGTAACTATAAAAATTTAAACAAACCACTCTCAATAATACTAATTCATGTAATAACAATTTTAAATATTGTTTTAATAAACTTTATTACGATTGTAAACATTTGATTGTTTTAATTATTGTCGAGTGTAGGCTCAGCTTGGTACAATCAGTGACATGTATCTCGGGTTCAATAATCGTTCTGTATTAATCATAATCAACGGTTAATAATCAAGCCATAGCTGAATTTAATGACTAATTAACACAAATTATATCCCTCTACCTGCAATTGTTAAGTAAAAAATTATCTAATGGTAATCTGACATTTATCACACAAAAATACAGTCAAACCTGTCTATAGTGGTCACCTGGGGGAGATTGACAAAATGATCACTATATACAGGTGACCTTTATATGAAGGGTTTGATTATTAGACGAAATAATCTACATTAATTGTAAATAAAAGACTTTAATTACATGTTATGTTCTGCTTGTTATTTTTGTTCCTGTCGTAATGTTACTATTGTTTACATTTATTGTTGATGAAATTATCTGAATATGATATGATATTTAATAAACAAAATCCTGAAACCAATCCCAGCATAATTTGTTAATGTTTACATTTCCAGTTACACGATGTTGACGTTTTCTTGAACTGGGAACATTGTTTTTAAAATCGTCAAAATATCACCTTTTTTTTCAAGAATTTTCATTAATTGGGTACAACCATCACCCATCTCCTCGGTCACAGCCCAACAACGTTCCCCACCATCACCAATATTTATTGCTTTCACTTTGTCGTCTAATTTAAAAACTTTCATAATAACGGATGTTGATGAGTTTGACATGATGCACTAGATACATAATACAATGTTTTCGATAGTTTTGGGGAGTGAATTTTTAATCTCATCGTAATGAATTAAAATATCAAATTACCCCCGGGTATAAGCTGTCCTTTAAGTAATTTACTCTTCACAAAATGCATAGGGTTTGTTTATTTAGTTAATTAAATTAATCAATATATTTTGCAACACCTCAGCATTTTTTGTGCATTTGAGAAAAATACTGATCTTCCGAAATCACTTCCGCTGTTATTTTAAAATATAAATTTACCGTTATACAAAGGTTTTATGCTGAAAATTACTAATAAATGATGACCGCTGACTACAGTGAACAGGTGACCGCTATATTGAATTAAAATATATAGTAAAACGAACTGGGAGAGCACGAAAATGACCGCTATGAGCAGGTGACCATAATACAAAGGTGACCGTTACGGCAGGTTTGACTGTACCTTCTTTGATTGCATTGGACGATTTTATGGTGCCCCCTTTTTTCGAACGATTATTGCTTTAATAATGAATAATTTTATACTTGAATGATAGCATCTCCAACACACAGTTGTTCTGTTTTGGCAGCTGGGGAATCTGGTACCAGTTTAGAAATAAGGGGAGGTAACTGGTGATCTGCTCCTCCTTTTATACTCAATCCTAAACCAGAGTTGTCTTCTCTTTCTATGGTAATTTCTCTGATCTGACAATGAAAAGCAGACAGAAAGTGTTCTTCATTAAGGCAAGAATACAATACAATAGTCTATATTAATGTGAACGAGAAAATACCTTCTCTACTTGTAGCTAGACATCATCGATTGATAAATTAATTTCACATTCACAATTGTAATATTTATTTCTTAATTCTTTTTTTATGATAAGACCAATATACTCTAAGGGCTGTTGTGATAGTGATCATATGGTAGTTGGATTTACAACTACCTATGCAATCAGTGCCTATCACCAGTAACGTTGTGAGTTCGAATCCCGGTCATGGCGAGGTGTACTCGATACAACATTATGTGATAAAGTTTGTCAATGACTTACGATAAGTCGGTGGTTTTCTCCAGGTACTCCTGTTTCTTCCACCAATAAAACTGACCGCCACAATATAACTCAAATATTGTTGAAAGTGGTGTTAAACACCATAACTCTAACCCCTATATTATGTGTAATGTCTGTTATATAGGTACGAATCCTGGACAGTAGAATAATTACTTACAGTTCTTTTTATCTCATTAACTGGTTCCTCTGTTATAGGAACAAGTTCCTCTTTCAGTAATATCAAAGCATCGTTTGTCAGGTGTAATTTGACTGGTTGTGGTCTTGATTGTCCATCATGCAAAGAAACCATACCACTCTTGACCTGTAATAGTGAAAAAAAATTATAAAAATATATACCAGGTTAGGCCAAAAAAAATTTCACTGGCTAAGGATCGAGATCTGCCACCTTCTCTCTTCACCCTTAGCGGTGTTAGCTACAATTTTGTAATTCCCATAGTTTTTGGGTACATTCTTTTTCTATAATAACAAACCTTCAAGGTCTGGGTAAGAAATAGGGTTCCTCCGGATGTGTATATTTTCTGTCCAAGAGGCTGTCCTCTTTGAGTACTCGTCTATGTTTGGATCGATAACTGGATTTGTATTAAGGTGTCCAAGGTCACGTATAACGTCTTATGTGACAAATCAACTTGTTCTATTTTTATATCTTCAATTTCCTACCTTATCGCTTGCAGATTAAAAATAATCCTTTTTGCAATGATTTGTCACATAAGACGTTATCCTTGGCCACCTTAATGCACAACCAATGCGAAAACTTTCGGCGCCTTTCATACATGGATAATATTGCTTTGATTTTGAAATAACTAGAATGGCAGTCAGAAAATTTTGCGGGAAATGCCATTCTTAGTTGTTTCAAAGCTTAAGCTATCTTTTACTTATATTTTAAGCTATCTTATATTTCTTTCAGAAATGAAAGAATATGTAAAAATTGTACAAATCAAGAAATTGAAGATGAAACTCACTTTCTCACTAGATGTCCAAAATTTAGGGGGGAGAGAGATGTTCTTTTCACTTCCATATCAGCTAAAGTTAAAAAATTTTACCAATTTATCTGATAAAAATAAATTATTTCGGTTGTTGAATTGTGAAAATCAGGAGATCTTAAACTCTGTTGAATATCCACAACGTACCTGTCTGTACCTCTGAATTGTTCGTTTTAAGAAAAAAAACCAGATTTAAGTACTTTTTTATATCTTTGGATACTAGTGTTAAGGGGCAGTAGAGTAATCCAAAAGGCACACATGTTTTTAGATTTTAGCCCTTTCTAGCTAAATTTTACCTTTTAACCTGTGTTACACTTAATTTTATCTTTTAACCCGTGTTAAAGTACATTATTTTTATTTACATCTCTATTTTTAGTATCAAAATACTCAGTAATGAGTTCTTAATATATTTTCTTTTAGTCGATTACTTTTGACAGAGATAAGCACATATTCTTACCTTTTAATTACTCATTTTAAAAGTAAATAGGACACAAATATTTATAAAAAAAAAAAGTTATCAGTATTTTTGAATTGAAGTGAATCCCTTATACATTTTAACAATGTTAAATATGCAAGTGATGCTTTTAAAACAAATAACTACAATGGAAAATGGATGATAAATGATGGAGATAGACATGGATACAAAACTAGATCAAGTGCCGGCTGTATATTATATACTGTGATTACAAACTGAGTGGCAGTAATGAACTTTTTACTGGCAGTAAATAAAGAACAGCGACAATAACGTGACAAGTGTAAATATAGATATTGTGCACGAGATCGTGAAAACAAAAATGTAATGTACATAGTTCAGCTAAGGATGTAAATACTGGTGGACCGGGAATGCATGCAATGGTGATGGGAAAATTGTTCTACACATGTATGTGTGGTTGACCAATAATGGTTGTAAAGATCCAGAGGTAAGGTAAGGTTGGAGGATTTCTTTACCAAAACATGCCCTAATTACTACTATATATTTATATTATATACTTAACTTTATGTATTTATAACATGTTTGTATGTCATGTTCTATCAATCATCAACTCTTTCCCTCTTGTGAATTTATATGTGTAATTTCTGTTTGCCCCTCGAGGGCCCATAATTGGAATAAAATTTATTTGATTTTATTTGATTTGATTATACTTGTATGGAAGGTGCTGAAGTTTCTGCAAGTTGAAGGTACAACTTTTGCTTTTGTGTCCAAGAGGCTGTGGGTCCTTTTTGGCCATTTGGGCCCTGGGCACCTTATTAATTAAATACACATCCAAATGGCCCAAGGGCAAGGATAAATTATGTGACTAATCATTGCAAAAGGCTAGGGATTATTTCAACGATCTGTGCAAGCGATTACCGATAAGATAGGAAATTGAATAGATATAAAAATTGAGCAAGTTGAAGCGAGGAGGGTTAGTAATGGTGTCCTCTCTTGTGATTTTTATTGATAGTAAAGAAAATTCAGTGGGGCAAAATTTAGTGGCCGGGAGCAATTCCATTTGATTTGACCAGATTGACATTTATTTAACTTTTAAGTCCGAACTATTTTGTCAAAGTAAGTGTATATTTTCTGTTTGTCAAAAGAGTAAAACATGAGAAACTACCTCTTCCATTTCATAGCATATATATATATATAGACACTAAGATTTCATTTAAATGTGAATATTTTGACAGACGAGCTTCGACTCTTCAATAGTGAAACCAAAAATGTAAACCTCCGACAGGTGGCGCGTAAAGGTAAGCTCTCGCTAAATCTCGCGGTGTTTATTGTTTGCGTAGCAACCACAAGCAACAGTGACTGAGTGTGTACGGTTGTTGTGAGAAACCAAATAAGAACTAGACATTGCACTTTGCAAATTTAACAACAACATTGAATAAGATGGAAGGATTACCTTTCCTCCCAGGGAATAGCTTCAGGGATCCAACGGTAAGACCGATAATAGTTTTATTGCAGTGCCAGTGGCAAGTGTGTGTGAAATTGGAACTTGAAGTTGATTTGAATTTTGTTTGGGACTTGAGTCAGTCCAGAGAGTGTACTATCCCATGATACAAAGACACCATTGTAATTGCAATACAAATATGCATCCCCCTGATAAAGTTTATAGTGCCATTATATACCTCAACTGAATAATTTTATTGTCCTATTTGATATTTAATATAATAATAATAATATCCTTTATTTAAAGAGGGTATACTCAATTAGTTTTCACTAATCTAACTTGAGGCCCTCAATATGAAACAGGCACGGCCATAAATGCTCGCAAATCTGAAAATTATCTGGCAATTTCACGCTCATCCAGTGCATCAAAAAGTGTCGAGATTTGTTGGGCCGAGATATATCGGGGACAACTTTTTTAGGGCTGAATCTAGTTTCATTTAATCGAACTTTCGTTCCTCACGAAATCTGAAAAGTTAACTTCTGTATAGAAACAACAATTCTTGTCAGTATGTCAGAAGAGATTTAATAAATTAAAAAATATCAATATAAGTAAAACAAGCTAACAAAATGACTTATTACACACGGGTTCCAGGTTTCCGTGGTATCGGACGTACGAGAGTGGATACAAGACTTAGGATCACCTTTGCGCTTTATGTTAAGAAGATCTTCATTAGTTTAGTGTGTTACACGGAACGTGTTTACAATGCAGAGCTGTCGAAATCTCTTTCTTGACTGTCAGACAATAGGTCTGGTAGATGTGGACAATGTGTCAGACCTATCAAACATTTGCCGGACCTACATTTTTTTACGACTTCAACTGGATTACACATATACTGGCTAAATCCATAAAATGATTTGTTTACAGCTTCAAGGGATACCTTGGAATACTCAAAGTTAGTACAACACATTTTTGTGTGACATGTGGAAATATACATACAATACAATAGACTTGTGTATGAAATAAACAAAGATACCAAGTTTGCATAATGCTAGCTATGCACATGTTTCAAGGTGTTACCTCTTATAAGTAGCATTGACATTAGGTCTGGACCGAATCAATTGGATGACTGACAACCTAGGCCTAAATTAAAATTAAGTTTGTTTCCCCATTCACCGACCGACCCTTAAAAAAGCAGCCGAGTCAAACAAATTTATTGCCAAAATCTTTTTTTTTAAATAAAATCGTAATTTCCGGAAAATCGATGCACGTCCATCCGGAATCGGTTACACATTTAGTAGTCAAACTCTTCAATGTGAAGTCAAAATTTGATTATATAGACAAAAATCGGAGATTGAAGATTGCAAACAACGACAAGTTTGAGAAGCGAAATTAAGTAATGTTGCCGGTCATCTTCAAGCGTTTTGTTGGTCCCAAGTTACCGAAAAATTGCTCCGGACATCGGGTTTGACGCAAAGTAGTTTAAATCGGACCTAGTCAATATTTTCTCCGGCGGTCCGATAGGTCTGACGATTTTCGACAGCTCTGCATCAGTATGTGCAGCCATGTTTGTCAAAAAATCCTACGTACACATTTTATACCATAAAGAGCTCGCTAACGCTCGCATAATATGAAACCGGCACGGCCATGAATGCTCGCGAATCTGAAAATTATCTGGCAATTTCACACTCATCCAGTGCATCAAAAAATGTCGAGATATATCGGGGGCAACTTTTTTTAGGGCCGAATCTAGTCTCATTCAATCGAGCTGTCGTTCCTTGCGAAATCTCAAAAGTTAACTTCTGCGTAGAAACAAAAATTCTTGTCAGTATGTCGGAAGAGATTTAATCAATTTAAAAATATCAATATAAGTAAAACAAGCTAACAAAATTACTTTTATTACACATGTATTCCGGGTTTCGGTGGTATCGGACGTACAAGATTTAGGGTCACCTTTGCGCTTTACGTTAAGAATATCTTCATTAGTTGAGTGTGTTACACGGAACATGTTTACAATGCACATAATTTTTTTTTATTCATCAGTATGTGCAGCCATGTTTGTCAAAAAATCCTAAGTACACATCTTATACCATAAAGACCTCGCTAACGCTCGCATATAATATTAATACTGAGTCAGCTAAGTATTTAAGAAATCAAATTAAATGTTGAGGAGCACAATTTATGACACAAATAGAAAATACCTGATAGTTTTATAACCCTATGAATTGATATGGTATAAACTAGTTTTTCATTCAGATAATAGTCTCATCTGTGGGTTATGTGGTTCCGTGTAATTATGTGCTATTTCAATCAATTGTTGCCGCCATTTTCACAATTTAACTACCATGATGATGTTAGCATAGAACCCCAATAATAATTCCATAATTATACAGGGTGATAAATCCCCGACATATTGCATGTTTACTGTGTCTTGTTTTTAACTACATGTAGTAGAAGTATGAAGTGTATTCTGTAAATACATATTTTTCAAGACTGATTGTTTTTACTTTTAGAAATGGAAGTACCACAGAAGTCACACTCTGAACTACAAGAATGGCTACTCAGTCCCAGGCAGACCAGAAGTTGGCATTGGAGGAGAACCCATCCACTACAATCAACTCTCTGAACAAGAACTTGATGAGTTGGCTAACTACAATCCAACACTAACTTATGGTCAGGCCAAACAGGCACCACCTGAAGATTTTGTTCCTGGTCACGTAGCATGGGATAAAAAGGTTAATTTACTTGACAACAGTTTCTTTACAAGACACAAACTTTTTGCATAAATAAACTAGGATATTAAATCAATCACAGGCAGTCACACTGTGACAAATAAAGTCTCTCACTCTATTTTAATTTTTTTAAACTGATTTTTTTATACTAATAACTTAAAAAAAAACACAGACCAAATTTAATGATTAATAGAGCCTACATTTAATTAGAACACATATTCTGCATAATCAACTTACAAATTTTGATAAGGAATTTGAATGATTATTTTTCAGGTCCTGAAATTCAATGCATACTTCAAACAAACAGTCCATGAATCTCCAGACGAGTATTTCCGTGTTAGACCAGTTGAAATTTTCTACTATCTAGAAGATGACAGTATATCAGTGGTTGAACCACACGTAGAAAACTCAGGAATGCCTCAAGGTACCACATGATCATTGAATTAATGAGATTATTTCGTATCTATAGGAGTAAGATAACTAGTGATTTGTCTTGAGCTCACAGTTACATATATATTATCAATAAGGGTAACAACAAAAAACCTACAAACAATGACATATAGAGTTTTGAGATAGAATGTTTTTGTCAGTAGTTTATTTTATCGATGATTTGTACATTTGATCTTTACACATGACTGATGATTATATTTGATGGACTCAAAACGACGTCCACTGACGTCATTATCTCAAATCATGGTCCAATTTTAAGATATTCTCAAATCAGCGTCCTTTCCAAACTCGCATATCTATAGGCCCATTAACATGATCAAAGTTTGCCATCAAAAATAATTGTAATGACAGTTTTGTTTTGCATATTTTTTTTTTTTATCTGTTTCTTAAAGTTTTTGTTTTGTGTGTTTTTAAAGCATTTTCCCATTCATTAATATTATTTAGGGTTAAGGTTAGGATTAGGGTTAGGGTGACATCATTAGTCAGTGACGTAATTGGACGATTTGAGAAAGTGAAAAACAGCCATATATTTGAGAATTGGACGTGGATCTGAGTCTTACATATTTAATATCAAACAACAGTCGTGTTTCAAACTAATATTGCTGTTTTCTAATGTGACTTTATAATGATGTCACCAAATCCTCGATAAATAATGATGGAAGTATATAATATATTATAATCACTTGTCATAATTCTTTTTTTTTTAAATGACAAAGATTTATGTATTGTACATCATGGATTCTAACATGTCCGTATATGCTGGACTTGTCTGGAAATTTTTTTATTTGGCCTGCTAATTTTTTAACAAAACGATCATCTATTATACTCAACATTTACTATATCCAAACAATACTGGTATTTTGTTTTTGTATCCATTGTTTGATAAAGGCATTTAGGTTCAAATATATATCAACAATCCATACCAGTGAATAAATATTTCTAATTCATCTAAAAATATGATGTTGCGATTTAATTTTTTTAGGAAAGTTGATAAAACGACAGAGACTGCCAAAGAATGATCAAGGAGATAACTGGCACTGGAAAGATATCAATAATGGTATTAATGTAACATTTTATGGAAAGATCTTCCGTGTAGTAAACTGTGACCAATTCACAAAGGTAAGTAGTTATTACCTCCAGGCATGTAAATCTTGTAGTTATTACCTCCAGGCAGGTAAATCTTGTAGTTATTACCTCCAAGCAGGTAAATCTTGTAGTTATTACGTCCAGGCAGGTAAATCTTGTAGTTATTACCTCCAAGCAGGTAAATCTTGTAGTTATTACCTCCAGGCAGGTAAATCTTGTAGTTATTACCTCCAGGCAGGTAAATCTTGTAGTTATTACCTCCAGGCAGGTAAATCTTGAAATGTTTTAACAGATTTGTTAAGTCACAAGGGATGTAGTTTTAAAAATTAATTTACATAGTAAAATAGAGTTAGACTTGAACTTGATTTTTTTTCTACTCTTTATAAATTTCTAAATTATTTTGTCCTTTTTATTTAACCTTTTAATTTAACCTTTTTATAATTTTATATATATACTGTATCTTTTTTTCCTGATTAATTTTAATGCATTTAATTAATAAAATTTCATGCCAAATTAAAGTTAAATAAAAAGATGAAGAATGATAATAACAATAGAATGTATGTAATCAGGCCTTTCAATAAGGAGTGGTACCAGATACTGTTATGCTCTTTAAGCACAGAGTGTTGTATAAGATATTCATGACAATTCTTTAAATTTTAATAAAAAGTACCGCCTGTAAATAGTGAAGTACTAGTACACTGGAAGAATATTGAAAGCCCCTCATAATGTAATATGAATCTTAGGAAATCATTTTATAAAAGCATAAAGATAACATTTGTTTTACATTATTTCCACAGAACTTTCTAGAAAGTGAAGGTTTAGATGTAAATCCATGTGAAGAATTACCTACAGATCCTTACATTGAGAGAAGAAAGGAAAAGGCTGCACTTAGAACATACACCACTGCTTCGGCATTTGATAAACAGAAGCAATTCTTAGAGCTTGACAGAAAAGTTCTACGATTCTACATCGTGTGGGATGATACAGATAAAATGTTCGGTGAAATGAGACCGTTTGTCATCCATGTAAGTATATACATTAAAATCTTTCCAATTCATTAAAATAAATGTCAAAATATGGAATTACTGCAGTTTTGAAAGAGGAGACATCCATTATTGCTAGTATTTCAGCGAGTCTGATAGGAAGAGTTGTGATGCTACTGATAATGTATGTCGCGATCTTCAAAACTGGCATTATTGTTTTTATCTGTATTAAACGTCATATTATGATAATGTTACATCACACTGACCGCTATTTTCCATTATTATACTTCGTGTAAGTTTCTGTAGTGATATTTGGTACTGTAATATTTTGGCATATTACCTGGACAATTAGACACTCAGTATAATAATGATATTAATGTGGTCTTGTCCAGGTAATATGCCAAAATATTACCCAGGCCTGAGAGACATATTACCCTCCCCTTTGGTTGGGTAATATGTCTATCAGAACTGGGTAATATTTTGGCATATTACCTGGACAAGACCACATTATTATATAAGCATCAGAATCAGTATGTTGATACTGACAATATCACACAGTGAGATCAAAGGAAAAATGTCCTATTTACCAATAATTAAAAATCTTAGTATGTATGGCTATCAGATATTTAAATTCTTAGTATGTATGGCTATCAGATATTTAAATTCTTAGTATGTATGGCTATCAGATATTTGGTGAGAAAATTTAACATATAAATTGTGGTTGAAAAGTAAAGCAGTTACATGTACTTTTAAAAATTATATCCATCGAAACAACAAATACACTATCACCAACAATTACCAATAACCCCCCTCAAATTAGAACAACAAATACACTATCACCAACAATTACCAATAACCCCCCTCAAATTAGAACAACAAATACACTATCACCAACAATTACCAATAACCCCCCTCAAATTAGAACAACAAATACACGTTCATCAAACTTAGCTAAAATATGCAATTTCCAATACTCCTCCAACGTACTGTAACAAGTAGACTGTCATCAATATCCATTCTATACATGTTTTTCTTGCACTGGAAGATATTTTACAAGTTACAATCAATTCTAACAGACAGGATCTCCTTTTTTCGCTTTGTTTACAAACGAGCGAGTTATCCATTCGGTATAGTCTCATTAGCACATGCACCGGTGAATGTGACTGACTTTTCCATTGGCAGCATAAATTGTAACCCGAATAATGACCATAGAGGACGCAGTATTATTCGAGTTACATAAATTGTGTGCAACATTTCCCACAAGCGTAAATATAAATTGCCGTCTTCCAATCAAAGTATACTACAGTATTTGTACTCTTAGACATATCAGAATTGAAATAAATCATGGAAGCCAGAATGTGTTTTGAGTTTTAACATGGTTTGGTGGATATTAGTAAATTGTATCCCTCGCTTCTGGCTCAGTATAAAATACTAAAAGCTGCCAATCCATGTTAAAACTCCCAACACATTCTGGCTTCCATGATTGATTTATTTCTTAATCAATCATGTCTCATGGTCTAAATAGTAAATTAAACAAAGAAGAAATATGTTTTTTTATAGAAATATTTTGTATTGATAGATCTATACAGGATTGATGTCTTACCTTTAAAGAAATTACAGCAACAAATCCACTTTTGTATAAAATGTAATTTAGTATTTAATTATGCAAATAGTTCATGGCACTGAGGGCCTGATTTGGCCTAAAGTGCCATTAACTATTTGTTATAGTATACACAACCGACCATAAACTACTTCAATCAGAACACAATATGTACAAATACTAAAATAACCACTAAAATGACAGATACATGTACATCATTGAAGTTACTAAACAAAGAACCAAAATACACCATCCGACCATACATGTTTGTTTATGAAATGTAAAATCGGGAACCAATGTTGGTTGATTTCCTTGTTTTATATTATATTGGACCGGCTTAATTACAAAGACAAATAGTGTAAATAAAAACGTAAAGTATGATATTGATAAATGATTGTTTTTTTTATATATATAATAATCAAAACTTATTTTTGACACTTTGCAGTACTATTTGGTTGATGATACTCTAGAAGTACGAGAGGTACACACGGCCAATGACGGACGAGATCCATTCCCTGTTTTAATCGGAAGACATAAAGTACCAAAAGATAGATACAATGTTGAATCGTCATTCCCAGCAGTCGTAATGGAGTTATCTGACCATGAAATCAAACAATATTACACACCTAAAGACTTTAAAATCGGTTCCACGGTAACCATTTATGGAAGGAGATTTTTGATATATGACTGTGATAATTTCACTAAGGCATTTTTCTATCAAAATTTCGGAATAACAGATTTTGATACAGTTGAAGTAAAAGACAAAGTAAAAAACCTACCAAAAATGGTAAGTACCGGTGAATATTACGTAAAAATGGTAAGTACCGGTGAATATTACGTAAAAATGGTAAGTACCGGTGAATATTACGTAAAAATGGTAAGTACCGGTGAATATTACGTAAAAATGGTAAGTACCGGTGAATATTACGTAAAAAATGGTAAGTACCGGTGAATATTACGTAAAAATGGTAAGTACCGGTGAATATTACGTAAAAATGGTAAGTACTGTACCGGTGAATATTACGTAAAAATGGTAAGTACCGGTGAATATTACGTAAAAATGGTAAGTACCGGTGAATATTACGTAAAAATGGTAAGTACCGGTGAATATTACGTAAAAATGGTAAGTACCGGTGAATATTACGTAAAAATGGTAAGTACCAGTGAATATTACATAAAAAATTAATTTGATGTGTAACTTTCATGGGGTATGTATAACCCTCAAAGTCAACAGATTGAAGAACTAGCGTAACTTTCATGGGGTATGTATAACCCTCAAAGTCAAAAGATTGGAAAACCCAAAAATCGGTGGGTGCAAGAAAATCAAATGGTCTAAACAGGATAACCAATATCAACTGGTTGCCTATTAAACATGATTTATAATTTGGATTGATGGGCAAATGTAGTCACTTTCAACAATGTTTCAGTTATATAAACACGATCAGTTTTATTGGTGGAACACCGGGAGAGAATCATACAGTCATAGATCATTCATATGCTAAAAGCATTTTTTTTAGTTCAGATAAGGTCTCATTATCTATCATACAATTTTTTTTATTCAAATAAATATTTTAAGATAAAAAGATGTGAGATACATCTTTTAAGTGGGTGTTTTCTGTTTTAAAATTTTCTTTGCTATTAAATTTGTTGTAATATTTATTGTGAAAAGAAAGTTTAAACCAGTGATGGTCAACAATTCATACAATAAAAGGTTTTTTTTTTTTTGTGCATTTGTTCAATAAAATGTATAGAGATGTTCCAAATGTAAACTAAATACAAAAAAAGTAGTAGAATTTATTAATCACATGCAAAATATTCTACACTATGCAATATTAGTATACCTCTCATAACAGTAACAGTAATATAGGGACACTTTAAGTGGTAGTTCCAGCATACATATTAAACAAGCATTATACTTTTATCAGAAGAAATATTTGTTTTTGAAATATTCATGTATACAGTGTAAACTGTTTAAACCTGAACCTCCATGGGACAAACTTCTGTTTTCGGAATAGACAGGTGTTCTGTTTATACAGGTTAAATTAACTAAGATTTCCTACATAAGGACTTTTATCTAAAGTTTGGTTTATACTGGATTTCCGTTTATTCAGGGTTTGGTTAAGACAGGTTTTCACTGAATTTTATTCAAATGGAAACAAATATGCAAAAACTACAACAAAAATGTTAGACAATTCAGTGTACTAATTATTGAACTTATTGTTTATATTTCAGGAAATCCCACCGTACAATAACTTCGGTTCTCTAGAAGATTCTTTACAATCATGTTTGTCACTTATTCCTCAACCCCCCAAGAAAGATTTCATCAAAATGTTGGAAAATGACCATAAAGTACTCAGATTTGAAGCCACAATGGTAAGTTATCAAATTGTTAAGCTTTCTTAAACTTTACTTTGTTCATACCATAATTAAGTGGGGCAGTTTTTTTTTAATTTTCATTATTGCATTGATGGCCATCTTTAAAATACTGATTTGCTGTAAATTTTAAAAGTACACATTGGAAGGTAGATAAATTATTATTTTAAATATCTGAGAGAGAAAAAACTTGATTTAACCAACGAAAATTTTTATTTGGAATTCCATAAAATCAGAGGACGGAAAACCAAAAACAGTTTTTTTATTGAAGCTGAAAGCCTAATTGAAATATTTGAAACAGGTGCTAGAAATACAAATTTAATTGACCTTTTTCCCTCTAGGATTCAGTACGACCAGAGGACAAAGGAAGAAGGTTCATTATTTCTTATCGTTTGGCTGACGACATGATGACAGTCTATGAACCCCCGGTTAGGAACTCCGGAATTATTGGTGGAAAATTTTTGGAGAGAACACGAGTGGCCAAACCAGGATGTCCACCCGATCAGCCACAATTTTATGGTCCGGAGGACTTTTATATTGGTGCTGTGATTGATGTATTCAAGCACCGATTTATCATCACGAATGCTGATGAATATGTACTCAAATATATGGAAGACCATACGTCACAATTTTCAAGTAAGAATTTCACAACTAAAGATAAAGTAATTGATCATGTGGTCAATTTGAAAAAAAATATAAATAAAGTGTTACAATTTTTTAAAGTAGAAAAAAATGCTTTTCCCCCATTTTCTTTGGTTTGTTTCCATCCGAGCCATACTGTTACCATTTCTTACAATATTTTGTACATGAATGAGGTATCAGGTATGCTAGATGGATAAAGTAAAAGTGTATTCATATGCAGTCAAACCTGTATATAAAGGCCACTCAGGGGAACCTGAAAATGTACTATTCATTTATGGGGATTATTTGGCTGGCCTTTATAGACTGTGATTTGTTATATGAAGATGTCCTTTAAGGTTGATTTGACTGTACTTTTATTGTAATGTAATTATTGCAGGATAAAAACATTGGACTACTCTCATAACAATAAGCCATTGCTTACAATCATAACATTCACTTAAGAAATTATACACTAAATTAGAGAAATAGTTAAAAACTAAGATTTACTTTCCTTTAAGCATAGATAGGCAGGGGATTGGCTGTAGTTTTGGATTGTTTTACTGTTCAGTACATGTATTAAGTACTAGTATCTAGATTTGGTTTTCTACCTGTTTGAACTTGAACACAGCTGAAGAAGTTAACAGGGTTGGTATTCCATTAAGTGTTTTAGCCCTGCCACATTTTTCTGCCTGTTCCAAGCCAGGACCAGGATTTCTATTGGTGTAAGCTGTGGTCTGTTTTATGTGAAGTGATTTTGAGATGAGAGGTGGTTGTTTGTTTTGTTGATATTTGTGGGATCGTTTAAACTTTCATTTCATAAGATATTATACAATAGTATTCTTTGCCTTAATTGTTTTCACCTACTTTCCTGAAAGCCAAATATAGAAAAATTTTCTATTTATTCAAACAAATTCTTTCATAATTTTCACTTGTCCGAATCCAGTTTTTACTTGTCTTGGACTTTGGACAAATGGGTTAGTGCCAAGACTGCAAAAGTATGCATTTTGTGGAGGACTTTGCTACAGGTATCTTTGATGTTTATTGATATATATTTTACAGGTCAAACAATTCAGACGTTGAGAGAGAGGTTAGTCACATGTCCAATGGAGACTGTAAAGGGAGCACCAATGAAAGTATTAAGAAAGTAAGTGTATATAATACTTGTAGTATAGAACATATATATAGAATAACTTTTCAGAAGTTTTTTTTGGGGGTTGAAAGCTAATATTTACCTTCAAAACGTGAGTATAAAACATGTATTTTCATGCGACCGCATGCAGGTTTTTACTTTAAAACTCGATAATTAGTATTATTTTATGTACTCCTTATAAAAAGATAACTGGACAAAAATGTTCATCAAAGCCAACGACATTATACCTTGAAATATAGTTTTATTTTGTATAATGCACAAAGAAAATGTTCAATTCACACTAAAGAAAAATTATTCCAGATATATGAATAACAATACAGGAAATATTATTGAGGTATTTAATTTTTTTGATCAAGACAAGGCAAGATTTAGCTCTCTCATACAAACCATTAGGATTTATTACTCTTATCTTTTTGTAGCCAAGGTGATTTAGATATTCTAATAGTACAAGGCAAGAATTAGCTTTCACGTACAAACCATAATATTTATTTTTACTCTGTCTTTTTTTGTAGCCGAGGTGATTTAGATATTTTAGTAAGACAAGTGCGTGCTCAGCTTAAGAAGATTGCTATTACAGACAAGGCTAGGGTAGATACAATGTTCCTGAGATACAACAAAGATAGAACAGGTTACATTGGTGTAGAAGACATGAGGGCCTTGTGTCGTAGCTTACAACTGCCAGTTGATGAAGATGTAATCAATGAAGTAAGTTATCTCCCTTTAATTGATTACATTCAGTAATTGATGGTTTTAGTTTATGGTGATTAGCACCAATTTCAACAATATTTCAGTTATATCGTGAGGGTCAGTTTTATTGATGAAGGAAACCGGAGAAAACCACCGACCTGTCGCAGGTCACTGACAAACTTTATTACATAATGTTGTATCGAACACACCATGCCATGAACGGGGTGGGAATTCACAACTTTAGTGGTGATAGGCACTGATTGCACAGGTAGTTAGACGGCCCCTCATTTGTAATTGAATGTTTTGCTTTATATCAATATATCATAAAAATGTCACTTAGGTCTGAAGTTAAAGTTTGTTTAAAGGCTTAAGCTTAATGCAACAAAAGAAATACTGAAATAAATAGTTGCTTTAGTTTTGGAGGGTCAAAGTTTGACCTGTTGCTCTGATTTCCTCCAATGGGATGATGTAAAAATTAAATTTTTTACACTGTTTATAAGCAAAATTTCCATTTAAATGATGTTCTGTATAAGTAAGTAAGTAAATTGTTTATTATAGTGACATGTGTAAAACATACGCCATTTCATAATATAATATTCACACTAATTACAGCCGGCCCATTGGACCTATATGTCACCTTCAAAAAGTCATTTAACTATCACAATCTACACACAGTATATGAATAAAGTGTAATTGTCTCTCTTATAGCTATTAATCTGGAGGAAATTTAAATTTCTCAACTAGATTCAAACAGATAATTAAATTACTGTTCATTAAAATCATACATTAAATAAATGTAAAAACTTTGTATTTTATTTTTTCAGCTTGTTAGACAATGTACAGCAGATCCAGAAGGCAAGATATCTTTAGAGGACTTTAGAAGATTTGTTGAATGTTCATGAGTCATGGATGAGAGAACGAACTTTGTTAGAGCTGTGATAAAATAAGCAATTTCTGTTCAATTTGTACGTGGACAATTGAAGCAAATTATTGACGTTGAATTTTTATAAATTTCTTTTATGTATATTGTATATTATTGTAAAGACATCATGTGAAAAAATACACCTAACTTATTAAAACCTTTACAGTTGTTTTTATCTATTATGTTACAAGCACCAACAAATGTGTACATAGAACACAGATGACCACGCTTGCAGCTAAAATAAACCTGTTTTTTTTTTTGGCAAATCAAGGGCCATAACTCCAGAATGGAAAAAGTGGTAAATTCTGAAATTAAACTTGGTCTTCCTATTATGGTCGTGGTGGTTTTCTCCGGTTTCCCCCACCAATAAAACTGACTGCCAAGATATACTATAGCTGAAATATTGTTGAAAGTGTCGTTAAACACCATGATCCTAACCCTATTATGGTCCCTGAACTTGTGTATAAACTTCATAAAGAGGACTTAAAAGTTATTGAGATGTCTGTATTGACATTGGTAAAAATGAATAAAAATGGCATTTGACTGTACTAAGTTTTGATTATAATATGAGAAAGTCACTTAATGTTCCATGGATATTTCCTCAACTTCAAAAGTGACATGTGGTAGATCATGTGTATAAGCCCTGGTAGATCATGTGTATGAGCCATGGTAGATCATTTGTATGAGCCCTGGTAGATCATGTGTAAGAGCCCTGGTAGATCATGTGTATGAGCCCTGGTAGATCATGTGTATGAGCCCTGGTAGATCATGTGTATGAGCCCTGGTAGATCATGTGTATGAGCCATGGTAGATCATGTGTATGAGCCCTGGTAGATCATGTGTATGAGTCATGGTAGATCATGTGTATGAGCCCTGGTAGATCATGTGTATGAGCCCTGGTAGATCATGTGTATGAGCCCTGGTGGATCATGTGTATGAGCCATGGTAGATCATGTGTATGAGCCCTGGTAGATCATGTGTATGAGCCATGGTAGATCATGTGTATGAGCCATGGTAGATCATGTGTATGAGCCATGGTAGATCATGTGTATGAGCCATGGTAGATCATGTGTATGAGCCCTGGTAAAACCAAAGACTATAAAAATGGTACTTGTTGCTTCTCCGCCAAGTGTACAGTATTAAAAAGTATGATTAAAAGCTGGTTGGCTAGAAATCAAAATAATTCATCCGAGTTGAGCAACAGGTCTACCTTCAGACTGTTGTTTCAGTGAGCTAGCACTATAAAAATCTAACTAAGTCTGTAGATCTAATCAAATGTAACTTGTTCTCATCATGATATAGCTGAAAAATCACAATCACACATCACCCACATCAAATTGAAACCCAATGCCAATCAAGGGTTAGGATTAGGGATTATGGTGTTTAACACCACTTTCAACAAAATTTCAGCTATATCGTGGTGGTCAGTTTTATTAGTAGAGGAAAACAGAGTATCTGTAGAAAACTACTGACACAAGTCACTGACAAACTTTATCACAGAAGACTACTGACACAAGTCACTGACAAACTTTATCACAGAAAACTACTGACACAAGTCATTGACAAACTTTATCACAGAAAACTACTGACACAAGTCACTGACAAACTTTATCACAGAAAACTACTGACACAAGTCACTGACAAACTTTATCACAGAAGACTACTGACACAAGTCACTGACAAACTTTATCACAGAAAACTACTGACACAAGTCACTGACAAACTTTATCACAGAAGACTACTGACACAAGTCATTGACAAACTTTATCACAGAAAACTACTGACACAAGTCATTGACAAACTTTATCACAGAAAACTACTGACACAAGTCATTGACAAACTTTATCACAGAAAACTACTGACACAAGTCATTGACAAACTTTATCACAGAAAACTACTGTCACAAGTCATTGACAAACTTTATCACAGAAAACTATTGACACAAGTCATTGACAAACACATATTCTAATATGACGTCCTTCAAACACTTGAGTCCAAGCCTGTGGTAAAAATAATATTTATCTATGACCGATTATGTCATAGATAGACGTGGTCTGTGCTTGTAAAGCGGCTGTTCCTTGACACTCCCTTGTAAAAGATGCACAATGATACATGTAAGTATGCAATACACAAAATAAATAAACATTCGTGTATTGGAAATCGGCTCAGGCGATATAGAAAACAGACAGGGAATATAAACCTGTATCCCTTGCGAAGATCCCGAATAACATATAGTATTCTTGCATATCCCTGGGTCTAAAAATCGCACAAATTAAAATTCCACAAAATGTTGTTGACGACTTGGTCATATAAACAACATGACATCATATGAAGACTTCCAGTTTAGAACGTAAAGATCCTGATGTTTTTTGTCTTCGTGTACGCCTCCTTGTCAAAGTGGAATTTGCGGTATATTCCCTTTCTTTTGAGTTGATGTTCATGAATGACAACATTTAGTAATCTCAAAACATATTTACCATCGGCATTGAAACACCTTTTCGGTTGTCGTGTCAAACATCTTTGGAAAAAACGGAATATTATTGTAACATTTCAGTCGGGTCAATTAACGGAACAACCAAAAACACTGGATGACCTCAATCGGCAAACCTCGGGTGAATCCGCTTCTCTCCCTCAATACCTCGGCTGTAAAACGGTATTTGATATGCGTCTACGCGTCACATTTCTTCCCCGGAAGACCGTATCACTTCAATCAAACATTGCACACTGCGAATAAGTTCTAAAATGGCGACAATAGATGAGTGTATAGAGTTTGCTTCAAAAAATATTGGTGTTTGATGAAGGTACGGAATCAGCCGACATTTCGACGAATGAAACTATATTATTATTGGACGAATATTCGTAAGTGAAATTATTTTAATACCTCCTTCATTGAAGATTTCCGAAAGACGTTCCAATGGCAGCTATCGTAATAAGGACGAGGTATGATGAAGGTACGGAATCAGCCGAAGTTGCGACGAGTGTGGATGACCTAGGCCGTTTCGATTTGAAAATGTTCTGTAATTGTCCTATGACTACCGGTAATTATTTCTTAAATGTTGTATCGAGTACACATGAGCAGAATTCAAACTCATAACTTTAGTGGTGATAGGCACTGATTGCATAGGTAGTTATAAATCCAACTACTATACAATCACGACCACGATGGCCCCTCAATGTCAATCAATGTCATCATTTGTCTTCTATCGTCTGTCTATAATTAGTATTTGAAACTTCTCCGATCCCACTGGAAAATATTTACGGAAGCTTAATAGCAGTATTTATCATTTTCTGGAGATTATTAGTAATTGGTGCAATAGAGAACAATAAATTCTAATTGGCCAATAACGTGTGTTATTTCTCTTGTCAAAAACTGTTGAGAGACACGAGAGACCATCCAACTTTTCACTCGGATACAAATTTAAAGCAAAGGAACAGTGTTATTATTGCCTTTCTACATATCGATCAGTCGATTTGGTTTATGGTTTATGCTGTTTAACGCCACTTTCAACAATATTTTAGTTATATCGTGACAGTCAGTTTTATTGGTGGAGGAAACCAGGGCACCCGGAGAAAACCTCAAGAGCTAGGTCAAATCCGGTTGAAAAAAATGCAGGTATACAACATAAGAAGCTCCACATATAGCTTGTTGATGCCTTTGGGCCTCTTGTTTCTTTCGTGTACTTCTGATCAACAAAAAAGACTATTTTCTATAGAATCATTCAATGAAAATTCCTAATAAGATTGATCCGATAGACCCAGTACTTTACTTTCAGATGAGATGATCAAAAACATACAACATCATTTTTGACACCTTTGGGTTCTTGTTTCTTTTGTGTTTTTTCTATCAATAAAAAATTGTTAAGAGAACCATTTAATGACCATTCCTACCAAGTTTAGTTTCAATTGGTCTAGTGATTTCAGAAAAGAACATTAAAAAAACACCCTTTTTGACATCTTTGGGCCTCTTGATTCTTGTTAGTCCGAGATTCCTCTGTCGTCCGACGACAGAGGAATCTCGGACTAGATTCTTGTGTACTTCCGATTAACAACAAACAAATATTGTTAAACTTGTATCATGTGACCTTCCAAAGGATGATTGAAATAGGGTCACTTAAGACAGGTGGTCACTAAATACAGGTGTAATTGATATGAAATGCACCGTGAAGGGAAATTAAAATTACAGTCATATAATACAAGTTATTGCTTAATAGAGGTGGTCACTAAAGCAGGTTTGACTGTATAATCTTTTTAGAGGACCATCCAATGAAAATTCCTTATAAGTTTGGTTCACAATTGGTCAAGTGGTTTCAGAGAAGACAATTAAAAGCAGACAGCACCCTTTTGACACATTTGGGCCTCTTGTTTCTTTTGAGTACACCCCAGGAAGTTTTAACTAGATCAGTCTATTTTTAAAAGGGTCAAAGATTAAACATCATATCACAGCAAACAGAATAAGGGCAACGCAAAGCGTGGCGTATCCCCTCGCCTAAAAATTTGACCCAGTGACCTTGACCTGTGACCTTGATAATCAATAGGGTTCCAGATTCTCTTAAGGACTAAGTATGTAGGTAATGTACCAAGTTTGGTCAAAATCCATTGAAGGATGTTGATTCTAGAGTGTTCACAAGGATGTTACGGAAGGACAGACGGACGGAAGGAAGGACGGAGGGTAGCGTTACTATATCCCTTCGCAACTTCGTTGGCGAGGGGATAAAAAAGATCAAATATTAAAATACTGATTCAAATCATATAAAACATGATAAACATGATAATACTCCTATAACAAGAAAGTAGAATTATTTGGTCAGAAAATATTAAATATCAAATTTCAAGTATTCACCACCCATTGAAAATTAATAAACTCTTCCACTATTAAAACTTTGTACTGATATGATCAAGAAATACAAATTTTGTCTTGATTCAATTTTGAATAATTTTTTTGCTGAATTGAGGTAACATTATTATTATTATGGCTTTTTCAAGTTCTTTAAGAAAGGCACAAACCGTGAAACTTTGTGATCTTTGTGAAACTGAAGCAAACTTAAAATGGAGGTGCATTCAATGTGATAAATGTTTGTGTAATAAATGTAAAAACATTCACAGTAAAGTACAGATGTCAATTGAACATCAGATAGTGGACATTAACATGCCATTTCAAGATGTAGAACAGAAAGTGATTCTAGACAATATAAGATGTGATGAACATCAGACAAAGATGACCTGTCTGTTCTGTAGAACCTGTGATCATCTTGTGTGTCTAGATTGTATTTCATCTAAACACAACAAGCACAACTTTGAACCCATAGACAAAATTCTCTCTGAAAAATTGGATGAACTTGAAGGAGCGGAGGCGAGATATAGTCAAGATTTAACTCTCTGTCAGGCAAAAGTTGAAGAATTCCAATTCAGTGAAACTAAATTTGAGTCTTTGTTTGATGAATCAATTACAAAAATAAAAGAAAAAGAAAAAGTATTAATAGATGGAATCACTAAGCATTCTGAAAAACTGCAAAATGAAAGAAAAACTGTGAAAAAGATGTTTTCTGAAATAAAGAGTCAGATAGATAAAGCTGAAAAGACAATTATACACCACCAGGATGAAATCATGGCAGCTTTGAAATCTATCCAAGGAAGTGCAATATTTACACCAGCTACAAAATTTACGAAAAGAATGTCAGACTTGAATTTTAATCAAATTCCTTCTGAAATTAAACTTTTCATTCCTCAGAAAGAACCAGTCAATGATATACCAAACGTATTTGGATCACTTCAGAAAATGAAAATATCACAAGTACAATCAGACATTGATTTTGAGGTTGTTAATTCATACACTACAGATTTATCATGTATCAGCAACATAATTACTGTTGATGACAAATCAACATGAATTAATGATTATAATAAACAAGTCATAAGACAAATAAACATTGACAATGACATCACAACCACAAAGCAGATTTCTTGTCAAATCTTAGACATGGCATTGACCTCAAACAATGACATACTTCTGTCTGTGTCTAACAGTTCAGATGTAAAACTCTTGACAAAGACAGGAGAAATAAAACCATTCCTCTCAGTGTGACCCTTGTTGCCGCGGAGAATCCATGTGACCAGTGACAATGATATTATAGTAGGTGTCATAGAACCTGGTGATTACTTCACACCTACAGACAAAAGTACAAGGGCACTACTTATCTTTGGTATGGATGGTAAACAACAACATACTTATCAATATGACAGTAACAAACACAGACTGTTTACTTTACCATACAGAATCACAACAAATAATAACAAAGACATAGTTGTTGTTGACAGGACATCAGGTGTTACTGGGAGGGTGGTGGTTGTAGGGTGGGAGGGAGATTTAAGGTGGACATATACAGGACATTCTAAGATAAATGTTACTACACAATTTAGACCTATTGATATAGTAACAACAACAGCAGGACACATTATTGTGTGTGACTATAAAACGCATGCCCTCCATGTTTTATCTGGACAAGAAGATATATTGACATGTAAAGTAATGGAGGACATGGAGATTGAATGTCCTGTCTCACTTAACTTGGACATGAGGGGACACTTGTGGGTGGGTTGTGATACAAGTAAACAGTCAGGAGCAAAAATTCACAAGTAGTATATGGCCACGGACAAAGTCATATTTGTGGAGGAGCGATGAGGAGCAACCGGAAGTGATACCGTGCGCATGCTTGACCAGAAGTGACGTCACCGGAAGTCACGTGACTTTTCCCCTTACTTTTTTTCCCGTATTTTTTCCCCGCATTTTTTCCCCGTACTTTTTTTTCGTACTTTTTCGCATTATTTTTTTCCCGTACTTTTTTCCTGTATTTTTTTCCCCGTACCTTTTTCTTAGTAGTAGTACAAAATGTTGGTTGAGGGTGTTCTCTACGACGTCCACGTCCTATAATCATAGGAAACTACCCCCTTTTATTTTCATATATTAGGTGTTCTCTACGACGTCCGCGTCCTATAACCATAGGAAACTACCCCCTTTTATTTTCATATATTAGGTGTTCTCTACGACGTCCGCGTCCTATAGCCATAGGAAACTACCCCCTTTTATTTTCATATGCTATAGTGTATATGTTGTGTAGCACTCCAAGGGTGTCCGCGTCCTATAACCTTCTACGAACTAGCCCTTATCAGTATATGCCCATTTTATTTTCATAGTTATATTTCAATAATGGTTTTCGGATATGTTGTGTAGTACTCCCCGTTCTCACTGTGTTGTATTTCTAAGAGTACATTTGATCACCCAATAGAAGGTCACTCTGCATTTATCCAGGCTGGTGACTGGCTCTATAGATAGAGGCTGCATTAACTTTTTTTTTCTTTTTTTTTCATAACACATGTTTAACAAGTAACAACACAAAATTCTGTACAATGGTCGTCGCTTCCACGGGGTTTTCTAAGAGCCTGGTGGTGTCTGTCATGCTATGTCCTGCACATCGATGAATGAGGTAAAAAAATGCAATGATGTCCGCACACGGTAGATCCTTCTTCTTGTACTCGAACGGTATTGTAAGTCCAACTATAACAATGTTTCTTCATGAAACTCACGTAAGCCCTTAAAAAGGGTGGTCTTCTTGTGGGGTCGTAATACTCTCCCTTTGACTTGGCGTCGATGTATATAGCGACCCAGTGTTGTCCCATTCGATGGTCTGGATCCGTATTTCCCACAAGGGCCGAAGGTACGTTTAATAGTCTGGGTAATCTGTTTCTGGCATAGACTCCCTTAAACACAGGTCTGGAGTGGGGATGTTTTTTCAATAGAGTGTCAATCTCTAAGGTATTCATCTAAGCACTGTAGTCAAACAAAACCTGTCTGTTTCTATCAATTTCAATGACGTTGTAAAATTCTGCATACATGATCACGTTGATGGTCGCTGTAAGAGCTTCGGCGAAATGAATCTCCACACGTAAATTACCTTGTTTTATATGTCGGGTGTGAGATCGAATCCAAATAAGGTGTTTCCTTTAGCGTATTCCTCTCTGGAGATGGTATTTCCTTCGTCTTGATACGTCTTTCCTGTACTGGGCCATAGCTGAGCAATGTTTCTATATAAGCTCTGTAAGGGTACAAGCTGGTCGGTGGTGAAACCAATTTTTCGTTGAGGCTAACACTGACATCACTAAAGAGGGAATTCATCCATAAGTTGACAGGTCCAATGTCCGCTCTGGCATTCAATGCAGTATCGTCGTCAACCACGATCTGTGCTTCCACAAACAGGTAAGTATTAGCCAAGTCGATGTAGTCGCCCCCCCCTCCCCGCCCCACTGACGGCAAATTCGTAAGGACCTTGATCCATGAGAATCGATGTCAATCCTTTCTGCTCCCAATACCCATGTTCCACACTGGTCTGTGTAGGTGGAACTTCAAATAAATCCAGTTCATTGTTTTTGGTACGCTGACTGAATTAGGGTAGATAGGGCATATTTATAACAAACAAACACGTATTCTTTTCAATGTTTCATTTTACACATTGTCAATCCGTTTTTGTCAAGAACACTCTGCATTTATCCAGGCTTGTGACTGGCTCTATAGATAGAGGCTGCATTATCCTTTTTTTTTCGTTTTTTTTCGTTTTTTTTTCTTCACAGCAATCTATTATAACTCTTGAAAAAAATACATAGTTTCTAACATAACTTTCATACTTTATTTTACACATTGTCAATTGTCAGTTCTGGTTCTCTTTTTTTGAATAAAGGTATGATCTTTTTCAGTTCTTTCCATTCGTAAAGACTCAGGGTCACTCCTATCTTCGTAGGATGCAATGTCCATTCTCCATTAGGGACGAAGTGCTTCCTGATGTGAATTGTCAGTTGAGGGGCTTTGATGATGAAGTAGACGTCTTCTCCCAGATGATATCTCCAGTCCACGTGTTCTCCGTCTTTCGCGCGACAGATCAAATCGTCCACCACTTGCGTAGCACTGCACAAGACTTTCCACAATCGACCTGCATTCACTAAGCCGTCTTCAAACATAGTCGATACGATTCTGTGGTATACTGTTACACAGTCCATCTCGAAATGAACTCTTCGCATATAAATATCTATACATACATACTTTCAATCAGACACCTCCTCTTCTGGTTGCCCTGATAACTGACATGGCATCCGGTGTTCTTGGCTTCCCATTCCAACCATTCAATCGCCATCCACTCATAACGTCTGGGAGTTTCTCTCCGGAACTGGTTCTCACTCTTCCGGCGTACGAAATGTCCCGTTGGCATCTCCTGCATTATGCTCCAAAGGTAGAGGGCGTTGGCATCGTATCCAATGATCCTCTTGCAGGTGTTTGGCTCCTCGTAGTCAGTGGATCGGATGGTCGTCTCATCTCTCTCGTGGTACCGATGAAACACGATACTTGTTCTTCTCGTCGGTAGGGTGAAGTAGTCTAGTAGGTCTTGGAACATGTACTTCAAGACGAGTCCGGGAACGCTGATACCGTCTTTAAAGATGTCCACGTTCTAGTTCTGGTAGTACAGGTACATCTTGTCGATGGCTTCCAACACATGCACATGAAGTTGTTGTTTCTCTTCACGGTATTCTTGATCTTCTGGCTCTTCACCAATTCTGCAAAAATATCCACCTTCATGGTGTTGACGTCATACTTGCCGGAGTTGAATCCTACCACTGGCAGTTCCTTCAGATGTCGTTCATGCTGCTGGTATATTTTGAAGAGGTAGTGCTTCTTCTCCTGGCGATCTCTCTCTTCATCATCCACGACGTCGTCCAAATCACTGTCGAGTCTTTCCGGAATCTGCTGGAACACGTCTCCATACTTGGGCATCAGTGTCCGGTACGCCTCCTCGCTGACTTCTGTCAGGTAGCTCAAACAGGACTCCACTGTCTGTCAAAAAAGACAGAATGCCAATGATGATTCTGTCACCGTATATATTGTTCGGAGGCGGACGTATTACAAGTCACCCCTCTTCTGATTAGTTCAATTCTTACAATCTGATTAGCTAATCGACCGAAATGGCGACTTCTGATTGGTCAGATTTCCAGTGATATGATTGGTTGGTACTATAAAACATTTCAATCCTCGTTTGCTTTTAATAAATTAATTTTTGGTCCCTTCAGATCGCGCATGCGCGCACCTCACCCGTCCAGGGGAAGCCCTACGGGTGACGTTTGAACGGATATTCCGCAAGGAACATGAACTGTGTTATAACGACATGTACTAAAAAAACAACTAACTGATATTTTAAAACGTTCCATTTCAAACGTCGCGACTTTTGAAAAAGTACGGGAAAATAGTACGGGAAAAAAGTACGGGGGAAAAATACGGGGAAGAAAAATTAGGGGGAAAAAAAGGACGAGAAAAAGTAGGGAAAAAAAAGTACGGGGAAAAAAAAGGTACGGGGAAAAACAGTATGGGGGAAAAAATATGGGAAAAAAAGTACGGTAAAAATAAAGTATGGGGAAAAAAGTAATGGGAAAAGTCACGTGACTTCCGGTGACGTCACTTCTGGTCAAGCATGCGCACGGTATCACTTCCGGTAGCTCCTCATCGCTCCTCCACAAATATGACTTTGTCCGTGCCCATATACTAGCTACACAGCTTAAATCTTCTTTAGTAAATACAGTATTATTTATATTTGGACTCTTGACATGGGTATAATTCTAACTTGACGTGACATTGAGACAAGGGGACAACTATGGGTGGGTTATTATGGAGACCGCGAACAGTCAAGAGCAAAAATACACACCGTAAATCTTCTGAATAAATAAGGTATTTTTTATATTTAGACTCCTGACATTTTAGTCTTTTTCTGGTAGATAAGTAGTTAAGAACATGGGTATAATTTTGACTTGACTTTTTCATTTCAAATATTTTATTGATAAATCAATAGGAATGGATAACAGGCTATGCCTATTCAAATCCTCTCCAACAACAAGATGGAACCATTTGAACACAATTTACATAAGACATAGAGCAATCTACCCATCATGTATACATGCAATTCATCTTAATTACCAAGCATAAACACATGTATATTAATAGCAGAATAATACAAACAAAACAAAAAAGATTTTTCCCTTTCCTTTTTTTTTTTTTGTTAATAGGTATGATATAATATGTATATTAATAGCAGGATCATACAAAATAAAGTTTTTTTTTTTTTTTTTTTTTTTTCCCCTTTTTAATAGGTATGATATAATTTGGAATAGCCAAATTATGGCTTTACATTTAAGCTATTATTATTTATAATATTAATGATGATGAATTGGCATAGCATGATGGATAGACTGAACTTACATTTAATCACACAATATATACAACATGTAAACTGAAATTATGATATCAAAATCACTAATTAAGTGAGGTCCACCATATCAATATGAATTAACTCTTTTTCAGTATATATATTTATGATTGAATAAAGGGAATTTGGGAGAGATGGAGGAAGAAGAGACAAATAAGTAAATAAGGGGGGAAATATCAAAACAAATATTGATTGTGATTGAGATAAGCAAGTACAAATTGGGTAAAAGGGGGTAGGGGGAAGGGAGACCTGAATAATTGAAAGATTTACAGCTATTAATTAAGCTGAAAAATTTAAAGATTTGGAGCTACATGTATATATAGGAAGACTTTTCAATGTTATATGACCAAATACAAAGAAAAGGAAAATCTATTGAATCGTGTGAATCTTCTACTACCAGTAATGAAATGGTGAACAGCATCGAATATCTCAGTATTCTCATCTACAGTAAGGATTGGTGAGCCTTTCAATAATATATCCAAATTCAAAACATCTTGAAACTTTCTTAGAGAATTAAAAAGTTGTATTCTGTGTCTTATGAACAATGGACAAACATAAAGGTAATGGAAATTATTTTCAATTGCATCCCCACAGGCACACTGGGAGCTGTCGGACAGATGAGACTGAAACAAGTGGTGATTTAAGCTGCTTGACTTGACATTGACATAAAGGGACAACTATGGGTGGGTTATTATTGTTTGGTTTGGATTATGGTGTTTAGCGCCACTTTGATTTGAACTCACAAGATCAGTGGTAATAGGCATTGATTTCATAAGTAGTTGTAATTCCAACTTTCATATGATCACGGCCACGACAGCCCCTTTTTAAATGAGGTGGTCCGGGAGATAAGTTGTCAAGGACATGGGTATGATTCTAACTTGACTTTGACATAAGGGGATAACTATGGGTGGGTTGTTATACAGATGACAAACTAACAGTCAGGAGCAAAAATACACACCATAAATCTTCTTTAGTAAATCATGTAATTATTATTAAAACTAGGGTTCTCCTCCCTCTGAGACAGGCATGGGTGATATTTCTTAGTGAAGCGACATGTGATTGAGGCTGTAAAAGTCTAATGGTGATTGCCTTTGAATCAGGATGATATTTCTT
The DNA here is from genome assembly GCA_963680875.1 of Bathymodiolus brooksi. Classification (NCBI taxonomy): domain Eukaryota; kingdom Metazoa; phylum Mollusca; class Bivalvia; order Mytilida; family Modiolidae; genus Bathymodiolus; species Bathymodiolus brooksi. Next base: position 6,713,491 of record OY804583.1, on the reverse strand, counting down.
AGTGGAGTGACATGTGATTGAGGTTGTAAGAGTCTAATGGTGATTGCCTTTGAATCAGGATGATATTTCTTAGTGGAGAGACATGTGATTGAGGCTGTAAAAGTCTAATGGTGATTGCCTTTGAATCAGGATGATATTTCGTAGTGAAGCGACATGTGATTGAGGCTGTAAGAGTCTAAAGATGATAGGCTTTGAATCAGGATGATATTTCTTAGTGGAGCCACATGTGATTGAGGCTGTAAAAGTCTAATGGTGATTGCCTTTGAATCAGGATGATATTTCGTAGTGGAGCGACATGTGATTGAGGCTGTAAGAGTCTAAAGATGATAGGCTTTGAATCAGGATGATATTTCTTAGTGGAGCGACATGTGATTGAGGCTGTAAGAGTCTAATGGTGATTGCCTTTGAATCAGGATGATATTTCTTAGTGGAGCGACATGTGATTGAGGCTGTAAGAGTCTAATGGTGATTGCCTTTGAATCGGGATGATATTTCTTAGTGGAGCGACATGTGATTGAGGCTGTAAAAGTCTAATGGTGATTGCCTTTGAATCAGGATGATATTTCGTAGTGGAGCGACATGTGATTGAGGCTGTAAGAGTCTAAAGATGATAGGCTTTGAATCAAGATGATATTTCTTAGTGGAGCCACATGTGATTGAGGCTGTAAAAGTCTAATGGTGATTGACTTTGAATCAGGATGATATTTCGTAGTGGAGCGACATGTGATTGAGGCTGTAAGAGTCTAATGGTGATTGCCTTTGAATCAGGATGATATTTCTTAGTGGAGCGACATGTGATTGAGGCTGTAAGAGTCTAATGGTGATTGACTTTGAATCGGGATGATATTTCTTAGTGGAGCGACATGTGATTGAGGCTGTAAGAGCCTAATGGTGATTGACTTTGAATCAGGATGATATTTCTTAGTGGAGCGACATGTGATTGAGGCTGTAAGAGTCTAATGGTGATTGGCTTTGAATCAGGATGATATTTCTTAGTGGAGCGACATGTGATTGAGGCTGTAAGAGTCTAATGGTGATTGCCTTTGAATCAGGATGATATTTCTTAGTGGAGCGACATGTGATTGAGGCTGTAAGAGTCTAATGGTGATTGCCTTTGAATCGGGATGATATTTCTTAGTGGAGCGACATGTGATTGAGGCTGTAAAAGTCTAATGGTGATTGCCTTTGAATCAGGATGATATTTCGTAGTGGAGCGACATGTGATTGAGGCTGTAAGAGTCTAAAGATGATAGGCTTTGAATCAAGATGATATTTCTTAGTGGAGCCACATGTGATTGAGGCTGTAAAAGTCTAATGGTGATTGACTTTGAATCAGGATGATATTTCGTAGTGGAGCGACATGTGATTGAGGCTGTAAGAGTCTAATGGTGATTGCCTTTGAATCAGGATGATATTTCTTAGTGGAGCGACATGTGATTGAGGCTGTAAGAGTCTAATGGTGATTGACTTTGAATCGGGATGATATTTCTTAGTGGAGCGACATGTGATTGAGGCTGTAAGAGCCTAATGGTGATTGACTTTGAATCAGGATGATATTTCTTAGTGGAGCGACATGTGATTGAGGCTGTAAGAGTCTAATGGTGATTGGCTTTGAATCAGGATGATATTTCTTAGTGGAGCGACATGTGATTGCGGCTGTAAGGGTCTAATGGTGATTGCCTTTGAATCATGATGATATTTCTTAGTGAAGCGACATGTGATTGAGGCTGTAAGGGTCTAATGGTGATTGACTTTGAATCAGGATGATATTTCGTAGTGGAGCGACATGTGATTGAGGCTGTAAGAGTCTAATGGTGATTGCCTTTGAATCAGGATGATATTTCTTAGTGGAGCGACATGTGATTGAGGCTGTAAGAGTCTAATGGTGATTGACTTTGAATCGGGATGATATTTCTTAGTGGAGCGACATGTGATTGAGGCTGTAAGAGCCTAATGGTGATTGACTTTGAATCAGGATGATATTTCTTAGTGGAGCGACATGTGATTGAGGCTGTAAGAGTCTAATGGTGATTGGCTTTGAATCAGGATGATATTTCTTAGTGGAGCGACATGTGATTGCGGCTGTAAGGGTCTAATGGTGATTGCCTTTGAATCATGATGATATTTCTTAGTGAAGCGACATGTGATTGAGGCTGTAAGAGTCTAATGGTGATTGGCTTTGAATCATGATGATATTTCTTAGTGGAGCGACATGTGATTGAGCCTGTAAGAGTCTAATGGTGATTGGCTTTGAATCAGGATGGTATTTCTTAGTGGAGGGACATGTGATTGAGGCTGTAAGAGTCTAATGGTGATTGCCTTTGAATCAGGATGATATTTCGTAGTGGAGCCACATGTGATTGAGGCTGTAAAAGTCTAATGGTGATTGCCTTTGAATCAGGATGATATTTCGTAGTGGAGCAACATGTGATTGAGGCTGTAAGAGTCTAAAGATGATAGGCTTTGAATCAGGATGATATTTCTTAGTGGAGCCACATGTGATTGAGGCTGTAAGAGTCTAATGGTGATTGCCTTTGAATCAGGATGATATTTCTTAGTGGAGCGACTTGTGATTGAGGCTGTAAAAGTCTAATGGTGATTGGCTTTGAATCAGGATATTTCTTAGTGGAGCGACATGTGATTGAGGCTGTAAGAGTCTAATGGTTATTGACTTAGAATCAGGATGATATTTCTTAGTAGAGCGACACGTGATTGAGGCTGTTAGAGTCTAATGGTGATTGGCTTTGAATCATGATGATATTTCTTAGTGGAGCGACATGTGATTGAGGCTGTCAGAGTCAAATGATGATTGGCCTTGAATCAGGATGATATTTCTTAGTAGAGCGACATGTGATTGAGGCTGTAAGTTTAATGGTGATTGACTTTGAATCAGGATGATATTTCTTAGTGGAGCGACATGTGATTGAGGCTGTAAGAGTCTAATGGTGATTGCCTTTGAATCAGGATGATATTTCTTAGTGAAACGACACGTGATTGAGGCTGTAAGAGTCTAATGGTGATTGCCTTTGAATCAGGATGATATTTCTTAGTGAAACGACACGTGATTGAGGCTGTAAGAGTCTAATGGTGATTGCCTTTGAATCAGGATGATATTTCTTAGTGAAACGACACGTGATTGAGGCTGTAAAAGTCTAATGGTGATTGGCTTTGAATCATGATGATATTTCTTTGTGGAGCGACATGTGATTGAGGCTGTAAGAGTCTAATGGTGATTGCCTTTGAATCAGGATGGTATTTCTTAGTGGAGGGACATGTGATTGCGGCTGTAAGAGTCTAATGGTGATTGCCTTTGAATCAGGATGATATTTCTTAGTGGAGCCACATGTGATTGAGGCTGTAAAAGTCTAATGGTGATTGCCTTTGAATCAGGATCATATTTCGTAGTGGAGCAACATGTGATTGAGGCTGTAAGAGTCTAAAGATGATAGTCTTTGAATCAGGATGATATTTCTTAGTGGAGCCACATGTGATTGAGGCTGTAAGAGTCTAATGGTGATTGCCTTTGAATCAGGATGATATTTCTTAGTGGAGCGACTTGTGATTGAGGCTGTAAAAGTCTAATGGTGATTGGCTTTGAATCAGGATATTTCTTAGTGGAGCGACATATGATTGAGGCTGTAAGAGCCTAATGGTGATTGACTTTGAATCAGGATGATATTTCTTAGTGGAGCGACATGTGATTGAGGCTGTAAGAGTCTAATGGTGAATGGCTTTGAATCAGGATGATATTTCTTAGTGGAGCGACATGTGATTGCGGCTGTAAGAGTCTAATGGTGATTGCCTTTGAATCAGGATGATATTTCTTAGTGAAGCGACATGTGATTGAGGCTGTAAGAATCTAATGGTGATTGCCTTTGAATCAGGATGATATTTCGTAGTGGAGCGACATGTGATTGAGGCTGTAAGAGTCTAAAGATGATAGGCTTTGAATCAAGATGATATTTCTTAGTGGAGCCACATGTGATTGAGGCTGTAAAAGTCTAATGGTGATTGACTTTGAATCAGGATGATATTTCGTAGTGGAGCGACATGTGATTGAGGCTGTAAGAGTCTAATGGTGATTGCCTTTGAATCAGGATGATATTTCTTAGTGGAGCGACATGTGATTGAGGCGGTAAGAGTCTAATGGTGATTGACTTTGAATCAGGATGATATTTCTTAGTGGAGCGACATGTGATTGAGGCTGTAAGAGTCTAATGGTGATTGGCTTTGAATCAGGATGATATTTCTTAGTGGAGCGACATGTGATTGCGGCTGTAAGGGTCTAATGGTGATTGCCTTTGAATCATGATGATATTTCTTAGTGAAGCGACATGTGATTGAGGCTGTAAGAGTCTAATGGTGATTGGCTTTGAATCATGATGATATTTCTTAGTGAAGCGACATGTGATTGAGCCTGTAAGAGTCTAATGGTGATTGGCTTTGAATCAGGATGGAATTTCTTAGTGGAGGGACATGTGATTGAGGCTGTAAGAGTCTAATGGTGATTGCCTTTGAATCAGGATGATATTTCGTAGTGGAGCCACATGTGATTGAGGCTGTAGAAGTCTAATGGTGATTGCCTTTGAATCAGGATGATATTTCGTAGTGGAGCAACATGTGATTGAGGCTGTAAGAGTCTAAAGATGATAGGCTTTGAATCAGGATGATATTTCTTAGTGGAGCCACATGTGATTGAGGCTGTAAGAGTCTAATGGTGATTGCCTTTGAATCAGGATGATATTTCTTAGTGGAGCGACTTGTGATTGAGGCTGTAAAAGTCTAATGGTGATTGGCTTTGAATCAGGATATTTCTTAGTGGAGCGACATGTGATTGAGGCTGTAAGAGTCTAATGGTGATTGGCTTTGAATCAGGATGATATTTCTTAGTGGAGCGACATGTCATTGAGGCTGTAAGAGTCTAATGGTTATTGACTTAGAATCAGGATGATATTTCTTAGTGGAGCGACACGTGATTGAGGCTGTAAGAGTCTAATGGTGATTGGCTTTGAATCATGATGATATTTCTTAGTGGAGCGACATGTGATTGAGGCTGTCAGAGTCAAATGATGATTGGCCTTGAATCAGGATGATATTTCTTAGTTGAGCGACACGTGATTGAGGCTGTAAGTTTAATGGTGATTGACTTTGAATCAGGATGATATTTCTTAGTGGAGCGACATGTGATTGAGGCTGTAAGAGTCTAATGGTGATTGCCTTTGAATCAGGATGATATTTCTTAGTGAAACGACACGTGATTGAGGCTGTAAGAGTCTAATGGTGATTGCCTTTGAATCAGGATGATATTTCTTAGTGAAACGACACGTGATTGAGGCTGTAAGAGTCTAATGGTGATTGCCTTTGAATCAGGATGATATTTCTTAGTGAAACGACATGTGATTGAGGCTGTAAGAGTCTAATGGTGATTGGCTTTGAATCATGATGATATTTCTTAGTGGAGCGACATGTGATTGAGGCTGTAAGAGTCTAATGGTGATTGCCTTTGAATCAGGATGGTATTTCTTAGTGGAGGGACATGTGATTGAGGCTGTAAAAGTCTAAAGATGATAGGCTTTGAATCAGGATGATATTTCTTAGTGGAGCCACATGTGATTGAGGCTGTAAGAGTCTAATGGTGATTGCCTTTGAATCAGGATGATATTTCTTAGTGGAGAGACATGTGATTGAGGCTGTAAAAGTCTAATGGTGATTGCCTTTGAATCAGGATGATATTTCGTAGTGGAGCGACATGTGATTGAGGCTGTAAGAGTCTAAAGATGATAGGCTTTGAATCAAGATGATATTTCTTAGTGGAGCCACATGTGATTGAGGCTGTAAAAGTCTAATGGTGATTGACTTTGAATCAGGATGATATTTCTTAGTGGAGCGACATGTGATTGAGGCTGTAAGAGTCTAATGGTGATTGACTTTGAATCAGGATGATATTTCTTAGTGGAGCGACATATGATTGAGGCTGTAAGAGTCTAATGGTGATTGCCTTTGAATCGGGATGATATTTCTTAGTGGAGCGACATGTGATTGAGGCTGTAAGAGCCTAATGGTGATTGACTTTGAATCAGGATGATATTTCTTAGTGGAGCGACATGTGATTGAGGCTGTAAGAGTCTAATGGTGATTGCCTTTGAATCAGGATGATATTTCTTAGTGGAGAGACATGTGATTGAGGCTGTAAAAGTCTAATGGTGATTGCCTTTGAATCAGGATGATATTTCGTAGTGGAGCGACATGTGATTGAGGCTGTAAGAGTCTAAAGATGATAGGCTTTGAATCAAGATGATATTTCTTAGTGGAGCCACATGTGATTGAGGCTGTAAAAGTCTAATGGTGATTGACTTTGAATCAGGATGATATTTCTTAGTGGAGCGACATGTGATTGAGGCTGTAAGAGTCTAATGGTGATTGACTTTGAATCAGGATGATATTTCTTAGTGGAGCGACATATGATTGAGGCTGTAAGAGTCTAATGGTGATTGCCTTTGAATCGGGATGATATTTCTTAGTGGAGCGACATGTGATTGAGGCTGTAAGAGCCTTATGGTGATTGACTTTGAATCAGGATGATATTTCTTAGTGGAGCGACATGTGATTGAGGCTGTAAGAGTCTAATGGTGATTGGCTTTGAATCAGGATGATATTTCTTAGTGGAGCGACATGTGATTGCGGCTGTAAGGGTCTAATGGTGATTGCCTTTGAATCATGATGATATTTCTTAGTGAAGCGACATGTGATTGAGGCTGTAAGAGTCTAATGGTGATTGGCTTTGAATCATGATGATATTTCTTAGTGGAGCGACATGTGATTGAGCCTGTAAGAGTCTAATGGTGATTGGCTTTGAATCAGGATGGTATTTCTTAGTGGAGGGACATGTGATTGATTCTGTAAAAGTCTAATGGTGATTGCCTTTGAATCAGGATGATATTTCGTAGTGGAGCAACATGTGATTGAGGCTGTAAGAGTCTAAAGATGATAGGCTTTGAATCAGGATGATATTTCTTAGTGGAGCCACATGTGATTGAGGCTGTAAGAGTGTAATGGTGATTGCCTTTGAATCAGGATAATATTTCTTAGTGGAGCGACTTGTGATTGAGGCTGTAAAAGTCTAATGGTGATTGGCTTTGAATCAGGATATTTCTTAGTGGAGCGACATGTCATTGAGGCTGTAAGAGTCTAATGGTGATTGGCTTTGAATCAGGATGATATTTCTTAGTGGAGCGACATGTCATTGAGGCTGTAAGAGTCTAATGGTTATTGACTTAGAATCAGGATGATATTTCTTAGTGGAGCGACACGTGATTGAGGCTGTAAGAGTCTAATGGTGATTGGCTTTGAATCATGATGATATTTCTTAGTGGAGCGACATGTGATTGAGGCTGTCAGAGTCTAATGATGATTGGCCTTGAATCAGGATGATATTTCTTAGTGGAGCGACATGTGATTGAGGCTGTAAGTTTAATGGTGATTGACTTTGAATCAGGATGATATTTCTTAGTGGAGCGACATGTGATTGAGGCTGTAAGAGTCTAATGGTGATTGCCTTTGAATCAGGATGATATTTCTTAGTGAAAAGACACGTGATTGAGGCTGTAAGAGTCTAATGGTGATTGCCTTTGAATCAGGATATTTCTTAGTGAAACGACACGTGATTGAGGCTGTAAGAGTCTAATGGTGATTGCCTTTGAATCAGGATGATATTTCTTAGTGAAGCGACACGTGATTGAGGCTGTAAAAGTCTAATGGTGATTGGCTTTGAAACATGATGATATTTCTTAGTGGAGCCACATGTGATTGAGGCTGTAAGAGTCTAATGGTGATTGCCTTTGAATCAGGATGGTATTTCTTAGTGGAGGGACATGTGATTGAGGCTGTAAGAGTCTAATGGTGATTGACTTTGAATCAGGATGATATTTCTTAGTGGAGCCACATGTGATTGAGGCTGTAAAAGTCTAATGGTGATTGCCTTTGAATCAGGATGATATTTCGTAGTGGAGCAACATGTGATTGAGGCTGTAAGAGTCTAAAGATGATAGTCTTTGAATCAGGATGATATTTCTTAGTGGAGCCACATGTGATTGAGGCTGTAAGAGTCTAATGGTGATTGCCTTTGAATCAGGATGATATTTCTTAGTGGAGCGACTTGTGATTGAGGCTGTAAAAGTCTAATGGTGATTGGCTTTGAATCAGGATATTTCTTAGTGGAGCGACATATGATTGAGGCTGTAAGAGCCTAATGGTGATTGACTTTGAATCAGGATGATATTTCATAGTGGAGCGACATGTGATTGAGGCTGTAAGAGTCTAATGGTGATTGCCTTTGAATCAGGATGATATTTCTTAGTGGAGCGACATGTGATTGCGGCTGTAAGGGTCTAATGGTGATTGCCTTTGAATCAGGATGATATTTCTTAGTGAAGCGACATGTGATTGAGGCTGTAAGAATCTAATGGTGATTGGCTTTGAATCATGATGATATTTCTTAGTGGAGCGACATGTGATTGAGGCTGTAAGAGTCTAATGGTGATTGGCTTTGAATCAGGATGGTATTTCTTAGTGGATCGACATGTGATTGAGGCTGTAAGAGTCTAATGGTGATTGCCTTTGAATCAGGATGATCTTTCTTAGTGGAGCTACATGTGATTGAGGCTGTATAAGTCTAATGGTGATTGCCATTGAATCAGGATGATATTTCGTAGTGGAGCAACATGTGATTGAGGCTGTAAGAGTCTAAAGATGATAGGCTTTGAATCAGGATGATATTTCTTAGTGGAGCCACATGTGATTGAGGCTGTAAGAGTCTAATGGTGATTGCCTTTGAATCAGGATGATATTTCTTAGTGGAGCGACTTGTGATTGAGACTGTAAAAGTCTAATGGTGATTGGCTTTGAATCAGGATATTTCTTAGTGGAGCGACATGTGATTGAGGCTGTAAGAGTCTAATGGTGATTGGCTTTGAATCAGGATGATATTTCTTAGTGGAGCGACATGTGATTGAGGCTGTAAGAGTCTAATGGTGATTGGCTTTGAATCAGGATGATATTTCTTAGCGGAGCTACATTTGATTGAGGCTGTAAGAGTCTAATGGTGATTGGCTTTGAATCAGGATGATATTTCTTAGTGGAGCGACATGTCATTGAGGCTGTAAGAGTCTAATGGTTATTGACTTAGAATCAGGATGATATTTCTTAGTGGAGTGACACGTCATTGAGGCTGTAAGAGTCTAATTGTGATTGGCTTTGAATCATGATGATATTTCTTAGTGGAGCGACATGTGATTGAGGCTGTCAGAGTCAAATGATGATTGGCCTTGAATCAGGATGATATTTCTTAGTTGAGCGACATGTGATTGAGGCTGTAAGTCTAATGGTGATTGACTTTGAATCAGGATGATATTTCTTAGTGGAGCGACATGTGATTGAGGCTCTAAGAGTCTAATGGTGATTGTCTTTGAATCAGGATGATATTTCTTAGTGGAGCGTCATGTGATTGAGGCTGTAAGAGTCTAATGGTGATTGGCTTTGAATCAGGATGATATTTCTTAGTGAAACGACACGTGATTGAGACTGTAAAAGTCTAATGGTGATTGGCTTTGAATCATGATGATATTTCTTAGTGGAGCGACATATGATTGAGGCTGTAAGAGTCTAATGGTGATTGCCTTTGAATCAGGATGGTATTTCTTAGTGGAGGGACATGTGATTGAGGCTGTAAGAGTCTAATGGTGATTGCCTTTCAATCAGGATGATATTTCTTAGTGGAGCCACATGTGATTGAGGCTGTAAAAGTCTAATGGTGATTGCCTTTGAATCAGGATGATATTTCGTAGTGGAGCAACATGTGATTGAGGCTGTAAGAGTCTAAAGATGATAGGCTTTGAATCAGGATGATATTTCTTAGTGGAGCCACATGTGATTGCGGCTGTAAGAGTCTAATGGTGATTGCCTTTGAATCAGGATGATATTTCTTAGTGGAGCGACTTGTGATTGAGGCTGTAAAAGTCTAATGGTGATTGGCTTTGAATCAGGATATTTCTTAGTGGAGCGAGATGTGATTGAGGCTGTAAGAGTCTAATGGTGATTGGCTTTGAATCAGGATGATATTTCTTAGTGGAGCGACATGTGATTGAGGCTGTAAGAGTATAATGGTGATTGGCTTTGAATCAGGATGATATTTCTTAGTGGAGCGACATGTGATTGAGGCTGTAAGAGTCTAATGGTGATTGGCTTTGAATCATGATGCTATTTCTTAGTGGAGCGACATGTCATTGAGGCTGTAAGAGTCTAATGGTTATTGACTTAGAATCAGGATGATATTTCTTAGTGAAGCGACACGTGATTGAGGCTGTAAGAGTCTAATGGTGATTGGCTTTGAATCATGATGATATTTCTTAGTGGAGCGACACGTGATTGAGGCTGTCAGAGTCAAATGATGATTGGCCTTGAATCATGATGATATTTCTTAGTGGAGCGACATGTGATTGAGGCTGTAAGTCTAATGGTGATTGACTTTGAATCAGGATGATATTTCTTAGTGGAGCGACATGTGATTGAGGCTGTAAGTCTAATGGTGATTGACTTTGAATCAGGATGATATTTCTTAGTGGAGCGACATGTGATTGAGGCTGTAAGAGTCTAATGGTGATTGACTTTGAATCAGGATATTTCTTAGTGGAGCGACATGTGATTGAGGCTGTAAGAGTCTAATGGTGATTGACTTTGAATCAGGATGATATTTCTTAGTGGAGCGATATGTGATTGAGGCTGTAAGAGTCTAATGGTGATTGACTTTGAATCAGGATGATATTTCTTAGTGGAGGGACATGTGATTGAGGCTGTAAGAGTCTAATGATGATTGACTTTGAATTAGGATGATATTTCTTAGTGGAGCGACATGTGATTGAGGCTGTAAGAGTCTAATGGTGATTGGTTTTGAATCAGGATGATATTTCTTAGTGGAGCTGCATGTGAATGAGGCTGTAAGAGTCTAATGGTGATTGCCTTTGAATCAGGATGATATTTCTTAGTGAAACGACACGTGATTGAGACTGTAAAAGTCTAATGGTGATTGGCTTTGAATCATGATGATATTTCTTAGTGGAGCGACATGTGATTGAGGCTGTAAGAGTCTAATGGTGATTGCCTTTGAATCAGGATGGTATTTCTTAGTGGAGGGACATGTGATTGAGGCTGTAAGAGTCTAATGGTGATTGCCTTTCAATCAGGATGATATTTCTTAGTGGAGCCACATGTGATTGAGGCTGTAAAAGTCTAATGGTGATTGCCTTTGAATCAGGATGATATTTCGTAGTGGAGCAACATGTGATTGAGGCTGTAAGAGTCTAAAGATGATAGGCTTTGAATCAGGATGATATTTCTTAGTGGAGCCACATGTGATTGAGGCTGTAAGAGTCTAATGGTGATTGCCTTTGAATCAGGATGATATTTCTTAGTGGAGCGACTTGTGATTGAGTCTGTAAAAGTCTAATGGTGATTGGCTTTGAATCAGGATATTTCTTAGTGGAGCGAGATGTGATTGAGGCTGTAAGAGTCTAATGGTGATTGGCTTTGAATCAGGATGATATTTCTTAGTGGAGCGACATGTGATTGAGGCTGTAAGAGTATAATGGTGATTGGCTTTGAATCAGGATGATATTTCTTAGTGGAGCGACATGTGATTGAGGTTGTAAGAGTCTAATGGTGATTGGCTTTGAATCATGATGATATTTCTTAGTGGAGCGACATGTCATTGAGGCTGTAAGAGTCTAATGGTTATTGACTTAGAATCAGGATGATATTTCTTAGTGGAGCGACACGTGATTGAGGCTGTAAGAGTCTAATGGTGATTGGCTTTGAATCATGATGATATTTCTTAGTGGAGCGACACGTGATTGAGGCTGTCAGAGTCAAATGATGATTGGCCTTGAATCATGATGATATTTCTTAGTGGAGCGACATGTGATTGAGGCTGTAAGTCTAATGGTGATTGACTTTGAATCAGGATGATATTTCTTAGTGGAGCGACATGTGATTGAGGCTGTAAGTCTAATGGTGATTGACTTTGAATCAGGAGGATATTTCTTAGTGGAGCGACATGTGATTGAGGCTGTACGAGTCTAATGGTGATTGACTTTGAATCAGGATATTTCTTAGTGGAGCGACATGTGATTGAGGCTGTAAGAGTCTAATGGTGATTGACTTTGAATCAGGATGATATTTCTTAGTGGAGCCACATGTGATTGAGGCTCTAAGAGTCTAATGGTGATTGACTTTGAATCAGGATGATATTTCTTAGTGGAGGGACATGTGATTGAGGCTGTAAGAGTCTAATGATGATTGACTTTGAATTAGGATGATATTTCTTAGTGGAGCGACATGTGATTGAGGCTGTAAGAGTCTAATGGTGATTGGTTTTGAATCAGGATGATATTTCTTAGTGGAGCTGCATGTGAATGAGGCTGTAAAAGTCTAATGGTGATTGCCTTTGAATCAGGATGATATTTCTTAGTGGAGCCACATGTGATTGAGGCTGTAAGAGTCTAATGGTGATTGGCTTTGAATTAGGATGATATTTCTTAGTGGAGCGGCATGTGATTGAGGCTGTAAGAGTCTAATGGTGATTGATTTTGAATCAGGATGATATTTTTTAGCGGAGCGACATGTGATTGAGGCTGTAAGAGTCTAATGGTGATTGGATTTGAATCAGGATGATATTTCTTAGTGGATCGACATGTGATTGAGGCTGTCAGATTCTAATGGGGATTGACTTTGAATCAGGATGATATTTCTTAGTGGAGCGACATGTGATTGAGACTGTAAGAGTCTAATGGTGATTGACTTTGAATCAGGATGATATTTCTTAGTGGAGCGGCATGTGATTGAGGTGTAAGAGTCTAATAGTGATTGACTTTGAATCAGGATGATATTTCTTAGTGGATCGACATGTGATTGAGGCTGTAAGATTCTAATGGGGATTGACTTTGAATCAGGATGATATTTCTTAGTGGAGCGAGATGTGATTGAGGCTGTAAGAGTCTAATGGTGATTGGCTTTGAATCAGGATGATATTTCTTAGTGGAGCGACATGTGATTGAGGCTGTAAGAGTATAATGGTGATTGGCTTTGAATCAGGATGATATTTCTTAGTGGAGCGACATGTGATTGAGGCTGTAAGAGTCTAATGGTGATTGGCTTTGAATCATGATGCTATTTCTTAGTGGAGCGACATGTCATTGAGGCTGTAAGAGTCTAATGGTTATTGACTTAGAATCAGGATGATATTTCTTAGTGGAGCGACACGTGATTGAGGCTGTAAGAGTCTAATGGTGATTGGCTTTGAATCATGATGATATTTCTTAGTGGAGCGACACGTGATTGAGGCTGTCAGAGTCAAATGATGATTGGCCTTGAATCATGATGATATTTCTTAGTGGAGCGACATGTGATTGAGGCTGTAAGTCTAATGGTGATTGACTTTGAATCAGGATGATATTTCTTAGTGGAGCGACATGTGATTGAGGCTGTAAGTCTAATGGTGATTGACTTTGAATCAGGATGATATTTCTTAGTGGAGCGACATGTGATTGAGGCTGTAAGAGTCTAATGGTGATTGACTTTGAATCAGGATATTTCTTAGTGGAGCGACATGTGATTGAGGCTGTAAGAGTCTAATGGTGATTGACTTTGAATCAGGATGATATTTCTTAGTGGAGCCACATGTGATTGAGGCTGTAAGAGTCTAATGGTGATTGACTTTGAATCAGGATGATATTTCTTAGTGGAGGGACATGTGATTGAGGCTGTAAGAGTCTAATGATGATTGACTTTGAATTAGGATGATATTTCATAGTGGAGCGACATGTGATTGAGGCTGTAAGAGTCTAATGGTGATTGCCTTTGAATCAGGATGATATTTCTTAGTGGAGGGACATGTGATTGAGGCTGTAAGAGTCTAATGGTGATTGCCTTTCAATCAGGATGATATTTCTTAGTGGAGCCACATGTGATTGAGGCTGTAAAAGTCTAATGGTGATTGCCTTTGAATCAGGATGATATTTCGTAGTGGAGCAACATGTGATTGAGGCTGTAAGAGTCTAAAGATGATAGGCTTTGAATCAGGATGATATTTCTTAGTGGAGCCACATGTGATTGCGGCTGTAAGAGTCTAATGGTGATTGCCTTTGAATCAGGATGATATTTCTTAGTGGAGCGACTTGTGATTGAGGCTGTAAAAGTCTAATGGTGATTGGCTTTGAATCAGGATATTTCTTAGTGGAGCGAGATGTGATTGAGGCTGTAAGAGTCTAATGGTGATTGGCTTTGAATCAGGATGATATTTCTTAGTGGATCGACATGTGATTGAGGCTGTAAGAGTATAATGGTGATTGGCTTTGAATCAGGATGATATTTCTTAGTGGAGCGACATGTGATTGAGGCTGTAAGAGTCTAATTGTGATTGGCTTTGAATCATGATGATATTTCTTAGTGGAGCGACATGTCATTGAGGCTGTAAGAGTCTAATGGTTATTGACTTAGAATCAGGATGATATTTCTTAGTGGAGCGACACGTGATTGAGGCTGTAAGAGTCTAATGGTGATTGGCTTTGAATCATGATGATATTTCTTAGTGGAGCGACACGTGATTGAGGCTGTCAGAGTCAAATGATGATTGGCCTTGAATCATGATGATATTTCTTAGTGGAGCGACATGTGATTGAGGCTGTAAGTCTAATGGTGATTGACTTTGAATCAGGATGATATTTCTTAGTGGAGCGACATGTGATTGAGGCTGTAAGTCTAATGGTGATTGACTTTGAATCAGGATGATATTTCTTAGTGGAGCGACATGTGATTGAGGCTGTACGAGTCTAATGGTGATTGACTTTGAATCAGGATATTTCTTAGTGGAGCGACATGTGATTGAGGCTGTAAGAGTCTAATGGTGATTGACTTTGAATCAGGATGATATTTCTTAGTGGAGCCACATGTGATTGAGGCTCTAAGAGTCTAATGGTGATTGACTTTGAATCAGGATGATATTTCTTAGTGGAGGGACATGTGATTGAGGCTGTAAGAGTCTAATGATGATTGACTTTGAATTAGGATGATATTTCTTAGTGGAGCGACATGTGATTGAGGCTGTAAGAGTCTAATGGTGATTGGTTTTGAATCAGGATGATATTTCTTAGTGGAGCTGCATGTGAATGAGGCTGTAAAAGTCTAATGGTGATTGACTTTGAATCAGGATGATATTTCTTAGTGGAGCCACATGTGATTGAGGCTGTAAGAGTCTAATGGTGATTGGCTTTGAATTAGGATGATATTTCTTAGTGGAGCGGCATGTGATTGAGGCTGTAAGAGTCTAATGGTGATTGATTTTGAATCAGGATGATATTTTTTAGCGGAGCGACATGTGATTGAGGCTGTAAGAGTCTAATGGTGATTGGATTTGAATCAGGATGATATTTCTTAGTGGATCGACATGTGATTGAGGCTGTAAGATTCTAATGGGGATTGACTTTGAATCAGGATGATATTTCTTAGTGGAGCGACATGTGATTGAGACTGTAAGAGTCTAATGGTGATTGACTTTGAATCAGGATGATATTTCTTAGTGGAGCGGCATGTGATTGAGGTGTAAGAGTCTAATAGTGATTGACTTTGAATCAGGATGATATTTCTTAGTGGATCGACATGTGATTGAGGCTGTAAGATTCTAATGGTGATTGATTTTGAATCAGGATGATATTTTTTAGCGGAGCGACATGTGATTGAGGCTGTAAGAGTCTAATGGTGATTGGATTTGAATCAGGATGATATTTCTTAGTGGATCGACATGTGATTGAGGCTGTCAGATTCTAATGGGGATTGACTTTGAATCAGGATGATATTTCTTAGTGGAGCGACATGTGATTGAGACTGTAAGAGTCTAATGGTGATTGACTTTGAATCAGGATGATATTTCTTAGTGGAGCGGCATGTGATTGAGGTGTAAGAGTCTAATAGTGATTGACTTTGAATCAGGATGATATTTCTTAGTGGATCGACATGTGATTGAGGCTGTAAGATTCTAATGGGGATTGACTTTGAATCAGGATGATATTTCTTAGTGGAGCGAGATGTGATTGAGGCTGTAAGAGTCTAATGGTGATTGGCTTTGAATCAGGATGATATTTCTTAGTGGAGCGACATGTGATTGAGGCTGTAAGAGTATAATGGTGATTGGCTTTGAATCAGGATGATATTTCTTAGTGGAGCGACATGTGATTGAGGCTGTAAGAGTCTAATGGTGATTGGCTTTGAATCATGATGCTATTTCTTAGTGGAGCGACATGTCATTGAGGCTGTAAGAGTCTAATGGTTATTGACTTAGAATCAGGATGATATTTCTTAGTGGAGCGACACGTGATTGAGGCTGTAAGAGTCTAATGGTGATTGGCTTTGAATCATGATGATATTTCTTAGTGGAGCGACACGTGATTGAGGCTGTCAGAGTCAAATGATGATTGGCCTTGAATCATGATGATATTTCTTAGTGGAGCGACATGTGATTGAGGCTGTAAGTCTAATGGTGATTGACTTTGAATCAGGATGATATTTCTTAGTGGAGCGACATGTGATTGAGGCTGTAAGTCTAATGGTGATTGACTTTGAATCAGGATGATATTTCTTAGTGGAGCGACATGTGATTGAGGCTGTAAGAGTCTAATGGTGATTGACTTTGAATCAGGATATTTCTTAGTGGAGCGACATGTGATTGAGGCTGTAAGAGTCTAATGGTGATTGGCTTTGAATCAGGATGATATTTCTTAGTGGAGCCACATGTGATTGAGGCTGTAAGAGTCTAATGGTGATTGACTTTGAATCAGGATGATATTTCTTAGTGGAGGGACATGTGATTGAGGCTGTAAGAGTCTAATGATGATTGACTTTGAATTAGGATGATATTTCTTAGTGGAGCGACATCTGATTGAGGCTGTAAGAGTCTAATGGTGATTGGTTTTGAATCAGGATGATATTTCTTAGTGGAGCTGCATGTGAATGAGGCTGTAAGAGTCTAATGGTGATTGCCTTTGAATCAGGATGATATTTCTTAGTGAAACGACACGTGATTGAGACTGTAAAAGTCTAATGGTGATTGGCTTTGAATCATGATGATATTTCTTAGTGGAGCGACATGTGATTGAGGCTGTAAGTCTAATGGTGATTGACTTTGAATCAGGATGATATTTCTTAGTGGAGCGACATGTGATTGAGGCTGTAAGTCTAATGGTGATTGACTTTGAATCAGGATGATATTTCTTAGTGGAGCGACATGTGATTGAGGCTGTACGAGTCTAATGGTGATTGACTTTGAATCAGGATATTTCTTAGTGGAGCGACATGTGATTGAGGCTGTAAGAGTCTAATGGTGATTGACTTTGAATCAGGATGATATTTCTTAGTGGAGCCACATGTGATTGAGGCTCTAAGAGTCTAATGGTGATTGACTTTGAATCAGGATGATATTTCTTAGTGGAGGGACATGTGATTGAGGCTGTAAGAGTCTAATGATGATTGACTTTGAATTAGGATGATATTTCTTAGTGGAGCGACATGTGATTGAGGCTGTAAGAGTCTAATGGTGATTGGTTTTGAATCAGGATGATATTTCTTAGTGGAGCTGCATGTGAATGAGGCTGTAAAAGTCTAATGGTGATTGACTTTGAATCAGGATGATATTTCTTAGTGGAGCCACATGTGATTGAGGCTGTTAGAGTCTAATGGTGATTGGCTTTGAATTAGGATGATATTTCTTAGTGGAGCGGCATGTGATTGAGGCTGTAAGAGTCTAATGGTGATTGATTTTGAATCAGGATGATATTTTTTAGCGGAGCGACATGTGATTGAGGCTGTAAGAGTCTAATGGTGATTGGATTTGAATCAGGATGATATTTCTTAGTGGATCGACATGTGATTGAGGCTGTAAGATTCTAATGGGGATTGACTTTGAATCAGGATGATATTTCTTAGTGGAGCGACATGTGATTGAGACTGTAAGAGTCTAATGGTGATTGACTTTGAATCAGGATGATATTTCTTAGTGGAGCGGCATGTGATTGAGGTGTAAGAGTCTAATAGTGATTGACTTTGAATCAGGATGATATTTCTTAGTGGATCGACATGTGATTGAGGCTGTAAGATTCTAATGGTGATTGATTTTGAATCAGGATGATATTTTTTAGCGGAGCGACATGTGATTGAGGCTGTAAGAGTCTAATGGTGATTGGATTTGAATCAGGATGATATTTCTTAGTGGATCGACATGTGATTGAGGCTGTAAGATTCTAATGGGGATTGACTTTGAATCAGGATGATATTTCTTAGTGGAGCGACATGTGATTGAGACTGTAAGAGTCTAATGGTGATTGACTTTGAATCAGGATGATATTTCTTAGTGGAGCGGCATGTGATTGAGGTGTAAGAGTCTAATAGTGATTGACTTTGAATCAGGATGATATTTCTTAGTGGATCGACATGTGATTGAGGCTGTAAGATTCTAATGGGGATTGACTTTGAATCAGGATGATATTTCTTAGTGGAGCGAGATGTGATTGAGGCTGTAAGAGTCTAATGGTGATTGGCTTTGAATCAGGATGATATTTCTTAGTGGAGCGACATGTGATTGAGGCTGTAAGAGTATAATGGTGATTGGCTTTGAATCAGGATGATATTTCTTAGTGGAGCGACATGTGATTGAGGCTGTAAGAGTCTAATGGTGATTGGCTTTGAATCATGATGCTATTTCTTAGTGGAGCGACATGTCATTGAGGCTGTAAGAGTCTAATGGTTATTGACTTAGAATCAGGATGATATTTCTTAGTGGAGCGACACGTGATTGAGGCTGTAAGAGTCTAATGGTGATTGGCTTTGAATCATGATGATATTTCTTAGTGGAGCGACACGTGATTGAGGCTGTCAGAGTCAAATGATGATTGGCCTTGAATCATGATGATATTTCTTAGTGGAGAGACATGTGATTGAGGCTGTAAGTCTAATGGTGATTGACTTTGAATCAGGATGATATTTCTTAGTGGAGCGACATGTGATTGAGGCTGTAAGTCTAATGGTGATTGACTTTGAATCAGGATGATATTTCTTAGTGGAGCGACATGTGATTGAGGCTGTAAGAGTCTAATGGTGATTGACTTTGAATCAGGATATTTCTTAGTGGAGCGACATGTGATTGAGGCTGTAAGAGTCTAATGGTGATTGGCTTTGAATCAGGATGATATTTCTTAGTGGAGCCACATGTGATTGAGGCTGTAAGAGTCTAATGGTGATTGACTTTGAATCAGGATGATATTTCTTAGTGGAGGGACATGTGATTGAGGCTGTAAGAGTCTAATGATGATTGACTTTGAATTAGGATGATATTTCTTAGTGGAGCGACATGTGATTGAGGCTGTAAGAGTCTAATGGTGATTGGTTTTGAATCAGGATGATATTTCTTAGTGGAGCTGCATGTGAATGAGGCTGTAAGAGTCTAATGGTGATTGCCTTTGAATCAGGATGATATTTCTTAGTGAAACGACACGTGATTGAGACTGTAAAAGTCTAATGGTGATTGGCTTTGAATCATGATGATATTTCTTAGTGGAGCGACATGTGATTGAGGCTGTAAGAGTCTAATGGTGATTGCCTTTGAATCAGGATGGTATTTCTTAGTGGAGGGACATGTGATTGAGGCTGTAAGAGTCTAATGGTGATTGCCTTTCAATCAGGATGATATTTCTTAGTGGAGCCACATGTGATTGAGGCTGTAAAAGTCTAATGGTGATTGCCTTTGAATCAGGATGATATTTCGTAGTGGAGCAACATGTGATTGAGGCTGTAAGAGTCTAAAGATGATAGGCTTTGAATCAGGATGATATTTCTTAGTGGAGCCACATGTGATTGCGGCTGTAAGAGTCTAATGGTGATTGCCTTTGAATCAGGATGATATTTCTTAGTGGAGCGACTTGTGATTGAGGCTGTAAAAGTCTAATGGTGATTGGCTTTGAATCAGGATATTTCTTAGTGGAGCGAGATGTGATTGAGGCTGTAAGAGTCTAATGGTGATTGGCTTTGAATCAGGATGATATTTCTTAGTGGATCGACATGTGATTGAGGCTGTAAGAGTATAATGGTGATTGGCTTTGAATCAGGATGATATTTCTTAGTGGAGCGACATGTGATTGAGGCTGTAAGAGTCTAATTGTGATTGGCTTTGAATCATGATGATATTTCTTAGTGGAGCGACATGTCATTGAGGCTGTAAGAGTCTAATGGTTATTGACTTAGAATCAGGATGATATTTCTTAGTGGAGCGACACGTGATTGAGGCTGTAAGAGTCTAATGGTGATTGGCTTTGAATCATGATGATATTTCTTAGTGGAGCGACACGTGATTGAGGCTGTCAGAGTCAAATGATGATTGGCCTTGAATCATGATGATATTTCTTAGTGGAGCGACATGTGATTGAGGCTGTAAGTCTAATGGTGATTGACTTTGAATCATGATGCTATTTCTTAGTGGAGCGACATGTGATTGAGGCTGTAAGTCTAATGGTGATTGACTTTGAATCAGGATGATATTTCTTAGTGGAGCGACATGTGATTGAGGCTGTACGAGTCTAATGGTGATTGACTTTGAATCAGGATATTTCTTAGTGGAGCGACATGTGATTGAGGCTGTAAGAGTCTAATGGTGATTGACTTTGAATCAGGATGATATTTCTTAGTGGAGCCACATGTGATTGAGGCTCTAAGAGTCTAATGGTGATTGACTTTGAATCAGGATGATATTTCTTAGTGGAGGGACATGTGATTGAGGCTGTAAGAGTCTAATGATGATTGACTTTGAATTAGGATGATATTTCTTAGTGGAGCGACATGTGATTGAGGCTGTAAGAGTCTAATGGTGATTGGTTTTGAATCAGGATGATATTTCTTAGTGGAGCTGCATGTGAATGAGGCTGTAAAAGTCTAATGGTGATTGACTTTGAATCAGGATGATATTTCTTAGTGGAGCCACATGTGATTGAGGCTGTAAGAGTCTAATGGTGATTGGCTTTGAATTAGGATGATATTTCTTAGTGGAGCGGCATGTGATTGAGGCTGTAAGAGTCTAATGGTGATTGATTTTGAATCAGGATGATATTTTTTAGCGGAGCGACATGTGATTGAGGCTGTAAGAGTCTAATGGTGATTGGATTTGAATCAGGATGATATTTCTTAGTGGATCGACATGTGATTGAGGCTGTAAGATTCTAATGGGGATTGACTTTGAATCAGGATGATATTTCTTAGTGGAGCGACATGTGATTGAGACTGTAAGAGTCTAATGGTGATTGACTTTGAATCAGGATGATATTTCTTAGTGGAGCGGCATGTGATTGAGGTGTAAGAGTCTAATAGTGATTGACTTTGAATCAGGATGATATTTCTTAGTGGATCGACATGTGATTGAGGCTGTAAGATTCTAATGGGGATTGACTTTGAATCAGGATGATATTTCTTAGTGGAGCGACATGTGATTGAGACTGTAAGAGTCTAATGGTGATTGACTTTGAATCATGATGATATTTCTTAGTGGAGCGGCATGTGATTGAGGTGTAAGAGTCTAATAGTGATTGACT
Source organism: Bathymodiolus brooksi (assembly GCA_963680875.1). Classification (NCBI taxonomy): domain Eukaryota; kingdom Metazoa; phylum Mollusca; class Bivalvia; order Mytilida; family Modiolidae; genus Bathymodiolus; species Bathymodiolus brooksi. Next base: position 6,691,820 of record OY804583.1, on the reverse strand, counting down.
TTGAATCAGGATGATATTTCTTAGTGGAGCGATATGTGATTGAGGCTGTAAGAGTCTAATGGTGATTGGTTTTGAATCAGGTTGATATTTCTTAGTGGAGGAACATGTGATTGAGGCTGTAAAAGTCTAATGGTGATTGACTTTGAATCAGGATGATATTTCTTAGTGGAGCGACATGTGATTGAGGCTGTAAGAGTCTAATGGTGATTGCCTTTGAATCAGGATGATATTTCTTAGTGGAGCGGCATGTGATTGAGGCTGTAAGAGTCTAATGGTGATTGCCTTTGAATCAGGATGCTATTTCTTAGTGGAGCGATATGTGATTGAGGCTGTAAGAGTCTAATGGTGATTGACTTTGAATCAGGATGATATTTCTTAGTGGAGGGACATGTGATTGAGGATGTAAGAGTCTAATGGTGATTGGCTTTGAATCAGGATGATATTTCTTAGTGAAGCGACACGTGATTGAGGCTGTAAGAGTCTAATGGTGATTGGCTTTGAATCATGATATTTCTTAGTGGAGCGACATGTGATTGAGGCTGTAAGAGTCTAATGATGATTGCCTTTGAATCAGGATGATATTTCTTAGTGGAGCGGCATGTGATTGAGGCTGTAAGAGTCTAATGGTGATTGACTTTGAATCAGGATGATATTTCTTATAGAAGCGACATGTGATTGAGGCTGTAAGAGTCTAATGGTGATTGGCTTTGAATCAAGATGATATTTCTTAGTGGAGCGACACGTGATTGAGGCTGTAAGAGTCTAATGGTGATTGACTTTGAATCAGGATGATATTTCTTAGTGAAGCGACACGTGATTGAGGCTGTAAGAGTCTAATGGTGATTGGCTTTGAATCATGATATTTCTTGGTGAAGCGACACGTGATTGAGGCTGTAAGAGTCTAATGGTGATTGACTTTGAATCAGGATGATATTTCTTAGTGGAGAACATGTGATTGAGGCTGTAAGAGTCTAATGGTGATTGACTTTGAATCAGGATGATATTTCTTAGTGGAGCGACATGTGATTGAGACTGTAAGAGTCTAATGGTGATTGACTTTTAATTAGGAAGATATTTCTTAGTGGGGCGACATGTGATTGAGGCTGTAAGAGTCTAATGGTGATTGACTTTGAATCAGGATGATATTTCTTAGTGGAGCGACATGTGATTGAGGCTGTAAGAGTCTAATGGTGATTGGCTTTGAATCAGGATGATATTTCTTAGTGGAGCGACATGTGATTGAGACTGTAAGAGTCTAATGGTGATTGACTTTGAATCAGGATGATATTTCTTAGTGGAGCGATATGTGATTGAGGCTGTAAGAATCTAATGGTGATTGGCTTTGAATCATGATATTTCTTGGTGAAGCGATACGTGATTGAGGCTGTAAGAGTCTAATGGTGATTGACTTTGAATCAGGATATTTCTTAGTGGTGGACATGTGATTGAAGCTGTAAGAGTCTAATGGTGATTGACTTTGAATCAGGATGATATTTCTTAGTGGAGCGACATGTGATTGAGGCTGTAAGAGTCTAATGGTGATTGACTTTGAATCAGGATGATATTTCTTAGTGGAGCGGCATGTGATTGAGGCTGTAAGAGTCTAATGGTGATTGCCTTTGAATCAGGATAATATTTCTTAGTGGAGCGATATGTGATTGAGGCTGTAAGAGTCTAATGGTGATTGACTTTGAATCAGGATGATATTTCTTAGTGGAGGGACATGTGATTGAGGCTGTAAGAGTCTAATGGTGATTGGCTTTGAATCATGATATTTTTTAGTGGACCGACATGTGATTGAGGCTGTAAGAGTCTAATGATGAATGACTTTGAATCAGGATGATATTTCTTAGTGGAGCGACATGTGATTGAGGCTGTAAGAGTCTAATGGTGATTGACTTTGAATCAGGATGATATTTCTTAGTGAAGCGACATGTGATTGAGGCTGTAAGAGTCTAATGGTGATTGCCTTTGAATCAGGATGATATTTCTTAGTTGAGCGACATGTGATTGAGGCTGTAAGAGTCTAATGGTGATTGACTTTGAATCAGAATGATATTTCTTAGTGGAGCGACATGTGATTGAGGCTCTAAGAGTCTAATGGTGATTGACTTTGAATCAGGATGATATTTCTTAGTGGAGCGGCATGTGATTGAGGCTGTACGAGTCTAATAGTGATTGCCTTTGAATCAGGATGCTATTTCTTAATGGAGCGATATTTGATTGAGGCTGTAAGAGTCTAATGGTGACTGGCTTTGAATGAGGATGAAATTTCTTAGTGGAGGGACATGTGATTGAGGCTGTAACAGTCTAATGGTGATTGGCTTTGAATCAGGATGATATTTCTTAGTGAAGCGACATGTGATTGAGGCTGTAAGAGTCTAATGGTGATTGGCTTTGAATCATTATATTTCTTAGTTGAGCGGCATTTGATTGAGGCTGTAAGAGTCTAATGGTGATTGGCTTTGAATCATGATATTTCTTGGTGAAGCGACACGTGATTGAGGCTGTAAGAGTCTAATGGTGATTGACTTTGAATCAGGATGATATTTCTTAGTGGTGGTCATGTGATTGAGGCTGTAAGAGTCTAATGGTGATTGACTTTGAATCAGGCTGATATTTCTTAGTGGAGGACATGTGATTGAGGCTGTAAGATTCTAATGGTGATTGACTTTGAATCAGGATGATATTTCTTAGTGGGGCGACATGTGATTGAGGCTGTAAGAGTCTAATGGTGATTGACTTTGAATCAGGATGATATTTCTTAGTGGAGCGACATGTGATTGAGGCTGTAAGAGTCTAATGGTGATTGGCTTTAAATCAGGATGATATTTCTTAGTGGAGCGACATGTGATTGAATCTGTAAGAGTCTAATGGTGATTGACTTTGAATCAGGATGATGTTTCTTAGTGGAGCGATATGTGATTGGGGCTGTAAGAGTCTAATGGTGATTGGCTTTGAATCATGATATTTCTTGGTGAAGCGACACGTGATTGAGGCTGTAAGAGTCTAATGGTGATTGACTTTTAATCAGGAAGATATTTCTTAGTGGGGCGACATGTGATTGAGGCTGTAAGAGTCTAATGGTGATTGACTTTGAATCAGGATGATATTTCTTAGTGGAGCGACATGTGATTGATGCTGTAAGAGTCTAATGGTGATTGGCTTTGAATCAGGATGATATTTCTTAGTGGAGCGACATGTGATTGAGGCTGTAAGAGTCTAATGGTGATTGACTTTGAATCAGGATGATATTTCTTAGTGGAGCGATATGTGATTGAGGCTGTAAGAATCTAATGGTGATTGGCTTTGAATCATGATATTTCTTGGTGAAGCGATACGTGATTGAGGCTGTGAGAGTCTAATGGTGATTGACTTTGAATGAGGATGATATTTCTTAGTGGAGCGATATGTGATTGAGGCTGTAAGAATCTAATGGTGATTGGCTTTGAATCATGATATTTCTTGGTGAAGCGATACGTGATTGAGGCTGTGAGAGTCTAATGGTGATTGACTTTGAATGAGGATGATATTTCTTAGTGGTGGACATGTGATTGAGGCTGTAAGAGTCTAATGGTGATTGACTTTGAATCAGGATGATATTTCTTAGTGGAGCGACATGTGATTGAGGCTGTAAGAGTCTAATGGTGATTGACTTTGAATCAGGATGATATTTCTTAGTGGAGCGACATGTGATTGATGCTGTAAGAGTCTAATGGTGATTGGCTTTGAATCAGGATGATATTTCTTAGTGGAGCGACATGTGATTGAGGCTGTAAGAGTCTAATGGTGATTGACTTTGAATCAGGATGATATTTCTTAGTGGAGGGACATGTGATTGAGGCTGTAAGAGTCTAATGGTGATTGGCTTTGAATCAGGATATTTCTTAGTGGAGCGACATGTGATTGAAGCTGTAAGAGTCTAATGATGATTGACTTTGAATCAGGATGATATTTCTTAGTGGAGGACATGTGATTGAGGCTGTAAGAGTGTAATGGTGATTGACTTTGAATCAGGATGATATTTCTTAGTGAAGCGACATGTGATTGAGGCTGTAAGAGTCTAATGGTGATTGCCTTTGAATCAGGATGATATTTCTTAGTGGAGCGACATGTGATTGAGGCTGTAAGAGTCTAATGGTGATTGACTTTGAATCAGGATGATATTTCTTAGTGGAGCGACATGTGATTGAGGCTGTAAGAGTCTAATGGTGATTGACTTTGAATCAGGATGATATTTCTTAGTGGAGCGGCATGTGATTGAGGCTGTACGAGTCTAATGGTGATTGCCTTTGAATCAGGATGCTATTTCTTAGTGGAGCGATATGTGATTGAGGCTGTAAGAGTTTAATGGTGACTGGCTTTGAATGAGGATGAAATTTCTTAGTGGAGGGACATGTGATTGAGGCTGTAAGAGTCTAATGGTGATTGGCTTTGAATCAGGATGATATTTCTTAGTGAAGCGACATGTGATTGAGGCTGTCAGAATCTACTGGTGATTGGCTTTGAATCATGATATTTCTTAGTTGAGTGGCATGTCATTGAGGCTGTAAGAGTCTAATGGTGATTGGCTTTGAATCATGATATTTCTTGGTGAAGCGACACGTGATTGAGGCTGTAAGAGTCTAATGGTGATTGACTTTGAATCAGGATGATATTTATTAGTGGTGGTCATGTGATTGAGGCTGTAAGAGTCTAATGGTGATTGACTTTGAATCAGGCTGATATTTCTTAGTGGAGGACATGTGATTGAGGCTGTAAGAGTCTAATGGTGATTGACTTTGAATCAGGATGATATTTCTTAGTGGGGCGACATGTGATTGAGGCTGTAAGAGTCTAATGGTGATTGACTTTGAATCAGGATGATATTTCTTAGTGGAGCGACATGTGATTGAGGCTGTAAGAGTCTAATGGTGATTGACTTTGAATCAGGATGATATTTCTTAGTGGAGCGACATGTGATTGAGGCTGTAAGAGTCTAATGGTGATTGGCTTTAAATCAGGATGATATTTCTTAGTGGAGCGACATGTGATTGAATCTGTAAGAGTCTAATGGTGATTGACTTTGAATCAGGATGATATTTCTTAGTGGAGCGATATGTGATTGGGGCTGTAAGAGTCTAATGGTGATTGGCTTTGAATCATGATATTTCTTGGTGAAGCGACACGTGATTGAGGCTGTAAGAGTCTAATGGTGATTGACTTTGAATCAGGATGATATTTCTTAGTGGAGGACATGTGATTGAGGCTGTAAGAGTCTAATGGTGATTGACTTTGAATCAGGATGATATTTCTTAGTGGAGCGACATGCGATTGAGACTGTAAGAGTCTAATGGTGATTGACTTTTAATCAGGAAGATATTTCTTAGTGGGGCGACATGTGATTGAGGCTGTAAGAGTCTAACGGTGATTGACTTTGAATCAGGATGATATTTCTTAGTGGAGCGACATGTGATTGATGCTGTAAGAGTCTAATGGTGATTGGCTTTGAATCAGGATGATATTTCTTAGTGGCGCGACATGTGATTGAGGCTGTAAGAGTCTAATGGTGATTGACTTTGAATCAGGATGATATTTCTTAGTGGAGCGATATGTGATTGAGGCTGAAAGAATCTAATGGTGATTGGCTTTGAATCATGATATTTCTTGGTGAAGCGATACGTGATTGAGGCTATGAGAGTCTAATGGTGATTGACTTTGAATGAGGATGATATTTCTTAGTGGTGGACATGTGATTGAGGCTGTAAGAGTCTAATGGTGATTGACTTTGAATCAGGATGATATTTCTTAGTGGAGCGACATGTGATTGAGGCTGTAAGAGTCTAATGGTGATTGACTTTGAATCAGGATGATATTTCTTAGTGGAGCGACATGTGATTGATGCTGTAAGAGTCTAATGGTGATTGGCTTTGAATCAGGATGATATTTCTTAGTGGAGCGACATGTGATTGAGGCTGTAAGAGTCTAATGGTGATTGACTTTGAATCAGGATGATATTTCTTAGTGGAGGGACATGTGATTGAGGCTGTAAGAGTCTAATGGTGATTGGCTTTGAATCAGGATATTTCTTAGTGGAGCGACATGTGATTGAGGCTGTAAGAGTCTAATGATGATTGACTTTGAATCAGGATGATATTTCTTAGTGGAGGACATGTGATTGAGGCTGTAAGAGTCTAATGGTGATTGACTTTGAATCAGGATGATATTTCTTAGTGAAGCGACATGTGATTGAGGCTGTAAGAGTCTAATGGTGATTGACTTTGAATCAGGATGATATTTCTTAGTGGAGCGACATGTGATTGAGGCTGTAAGAGTCTAATGGTGATTGGCTTTGAATCATGATGCTATTTCTTAGTGGAGCGACATGTCATTGAGGCTGTAAGAGTCTAATGGTTATTGACTTAGAATCAGGATGATATTTCTTAGTGGAGCGACACGTGATTGAGGCTGTAAGAGTCTAATGGTGATTGGCTTTGAATCATGATGATATTTCTTAGTGGAGCGACACGTGATTGAGGCTGTCAGAGTCAAATGATGATTGGTCTTGAATCATGATGATATTTCTTAGTGGAGCGACATGTGATTGAGGCTGTAAGTCTAATGGTGATTGACTTTGAATCAGGATGATATTTCTTAGTGGAGCGACATGTGATTGAGGCTGTAAGTCTAATGGTGATTGACTTTGAATCAGGATGATATTTCTTAGTGTAGCGGCATGTGATTGAGGCTGTACGAGTCTAATGGTGATTGCCTTTGAATCAGGATGCTATTTCTTAGTGGAGCGATATGTGATTGAGGCTGTAAGAGTCTAATGGTGACTGGCTTTGAATGAGGATGAAATTTCTTAGTGGAGGGACATGTGATTGAGGCTGTAAGAGTCTAATGGTGATTGGCTTTGAATCAGGATGATATTTCTTAGTGAAGCGACATGTGATTGAGGCTGTAAGAGTCTACTGGTGATTGGCTTTGAATCATGATATTTCTTAGTTGAGCGGCATGTGATTGAGGCTGTAAGAGTCTAATGGTGATTGGCTTTGAATCATGATATTTCTTGGTGAAGCGACACGTGATTGAGGCTGTAAGAGTCTAATGGTGATTGACTTTGAATCAGGATGATATTTATTAGTGGTGGTCATGTGATTGAGGCTGTAAGAGTCTAATGGTGATTGACTTTGAATCAGGCTGATATTTCTTAGTGGAGGACATGTGATTGAGGCTGTAAGAGTCTAATGGTGATTGACTTTGAATCAGGATGATATTTCTTAGTGGGGCGACATGTGATTGAGGCTGTAAGAGTCTAATGGTGATTGACTTTGAATCAGGATGATATTTCTTAGTGGAGCGACATGTGATTGAGGCTGTAAGAGTCTAATGGTGATTGGCTTTAAATCAGGATGATATTTCTTAATGGAGCGACATGTGATTGAATCTGTAAGAGTCTAATGGTGATTGACTTTGAATCAGGATGATATTTCTTAGTGGAGTGGCATGTGATTGAGGCTGTAAGAGTCTAATTGTGATTGACTTTGAATCAGGATGATAAATCTTAGTGAAGCGACATGTGATTGAGGCTGTAAGAGTCTAATGGTGATTGCCTTTGAATCAGGATGATATTTCTTAGTGGAGCGACATATGATTGAGGCTGTAAGAGTCTAATGGTGATTGACTTTGAATCAGGATGATATTTCTTAGTGGAGCGACATGTGATTGAGGCTGTAAGAGTCTAATGGTGATTGACTTTGAATCAGGATGATATTTCTTAGTGGAGCGGCATGTGATTGAGGCTGTACGAGTCTAATGGTGATTGCCTTTGAATCAGGATGCTATTTCTTAGTGGAGCGATATGTGATTGAGGATGTAAGAGTCTAATGGTGACTGGCTTTGAATGAGGATGATATTTCTTAGTAGATCGACATGTGATTGAGGCTGTAAGAGTCTACTGGTGATTGGCTTTGAATCATGATATTTCTTAGTTGAGCGGCATGTGATTGAGGCTGTAAGAGTCTAATGGTGATTGGCTTTGAATCATGATATTTCTTGGTGAAGCGACACGTGATTGAGGCTGTAAGAGTCTAATGGTGATTGACTTTGAATCAGGATGATATTTATTAGTGGTGGTCATGTGATTGAGGCTGTAAGAGTCTAATGGTGATTGACTTTGAATCAGGCTGATATTTCTTAGTGGAGGACATGTGATTGAGGTTGTAAGAGTCTAATGGTGATTGACTTTGAATCAGGATGATATTTCTTAGTGGGGCGACATGTGATTGAGGCTGTAAGAGTCTAATGGTGATTGACTTTGAATCAGGATGATATTTCTTAGTGGAGCGACATGTGAGTGAGGCTGTAAGAGTCTAATGGTGATTGGCTTTAAATCAGGATGATATTTCTTAGTGGAGCGACATGTGATTGAATCTGTAAGAGTCTAATGGTGATTGACTTTGAATCAGGATGATATTTCTTAGTGGAGCGATATGTGATTGAGGCTGTAAGAGTCTAATGGTGATTGGCTTTGAATCATCATATTTCTTGGTGAAGCGACACGTGATTGAGGCTGTAAGAGTCTATTGGTGATTGACTTTGAATCAGGATGATATTTCTTAGTGGTGGACATGTGATTGAGGCTGTAAGAGTCTAATGGTGATTGACTTTGAATCAGGATGATATTTCTTAGTGGAGGACATGTGATTGAGGCTGTAAGAGTCTAATGGTGATTGACCTTGAATCAGGATGATATTTCTTAGTGGAGCGACATGTGATTGAGGCTGTAAGAGTCTAATGGTGATTGACTTTGAATCAGGATGATATTTCTTAGTGGGGCGACATGTGATTGAGGCTGTAAGAGTCTAACGGTGATTGACTTTGAATCAGGATGATATTTCTTAGTAGATCGACATGTGATTGAGGCTGTAAGAGTCTAATGGTGATTGACTTTGAATCAGGATGATATTTCTTAGTGGAGCGATATGTGATTGAGGATGTAAGAGTCTAATGGTGATTGGCTTTGAATCAGGATGATATTTCTTAGTGGAGGGACATGTGATTGAGGCTGTAAGAGTTTAATGGTGATTGACTTTGAATCAGGATGATATTTCTTAATGGAGCGACATGTGATTGAGGCTGTAAGAGTCTAATGGTGATTGGCTTTGAATCAGGATGATATTTCTTAGTGGAGCGACATGTGATTGAGGCTGTAAGAGTCTAACAGTGATTGACTTTGAATCAGGATGATATTTCTTAGTAGATCGACATGTGATTGAGGCTGTAAGAGTCTAATGGTGATTGACTTTGAATCAGGATGATATTTCTTAGTGGAGCGATATGTGATTGAGGATGTAAGAGTCTAATGGTGATTGGCTTTGAATCAGGATGATATTTCTTAGTGGATCGACATGTGATTGAGGCTGTAAGAGTTTAATGGTGATTGACTTTGAATCAGGATGATATTACTTAATGGAGCGACATGTGATTGAAGCTGTAAGAGTCTAATGGTGATTGACTTTGAATCAGGATGATATTTCTTAGTGGATCGACATGTGATTGAGGCTGTAAGAGTCTAATGGTCATTGACTTTGAATCAGGATGATATTTCTTAGTGGAGCGGCATGTGATTGAGGCTGTAAGAGTCTAATGGTGATTGGCTTTGAATCATGATATTTCTTGGTGAAGCGACACGTGATTGAGGCTGTAAGAGTCTAATGGTGATTGACTTTGATTCAGGATGATATTTATTAGTGGTGGTCATGTGATTGAGGCTGTAAGAGTCTAATGGTGATTGACTTTGAATCAGGCTGATATTTCTTAGTGGAGGACATGTGATTGAGGCTGTAAGAGTCTAATGGTGATTGACTTTGAATCAGGATGATATTTCTTAGTGGGGCGACATGTGATTGAGGCTGTAAGAGTCTAATGGTGATTGACTTTGAATCAGGATGATATTTCTTAGTGGAGCGACATGTGATTGAGGCTGTAAGAGTCTAATGGTGATTGGCTTTAAATCAGGATGATATTTCTTAATGGAGCGACATGTGATTGAATCTGTAAGAGTCTAATGGTGATTGACTTTGAATCAGGATGATATTTCTTAGTGGAGCGGCATGTGATTGAGGCTGTAAGAGTCTAATTGTGATTGACTTTGAATCAGGATGATAATTCTTAGTGAAGCGACATGTGATTGAGGCTGTAAGAGTCTAATGGTGATTGGCTTTGAATCAGGATGATATTTCTTAGTGGAGCGACATATGATTGAGGCTGTAAGAGTCTAATGGTGATTGACTTTGAATCAGGATGATATTTCTTAGTGGAGCGACATGTGATTGAGGCTGTAAGAGTCTAATGGTGATTGACTTTGAATCAGGATGATATTTCTTAGTGGAGCGGCATGTGATTGAGGCTGTACGAGTCTAATGGTGATTGCCTTTGAATCAGGATGCTATTTCTTAGTGGAGCGATATGTGATTGAGGATGTAAGAGTCTAATGGTGACTGGCTTTGAATGAGGATGATATTTCTTAGTAGATCGACATGTGATTGAGGCTGTAACAGTCTAATGGTGATTGGCTTTCAATCAGGATGATATATCTTAGTGAAGCGACATGTGATTGAGGCTGTAAGAGTCTACTGGTGATTGGCTTTGAATCATGATATTTCTTAGTTGAGCGGCATGTGATTGAGGCTGTAAGAGTCTAATGGTGATTGGCTTTGAATCATGATATTTCTTGGTGAAGCGACACGTGATTGAGGCTGTAAGAGTCTAATGGTGATTGACTTTGAATCAGGATGATATTTATTAGTGGTGGTCATGTGATTGAGGCTGTAAGAGTCTAATGGTGATTGACTTTGAATCAGGCTGATATTTCTTAGTGGAGGACATGTGATTGAGGTTGTAAGAGTCTAATGGTGATTGACTTTGAATCAGGATGATATTTCTTAGTGGGGCGACATGTGATTGAGGCTGTAAGAGTCTAATGGTGATTGACTTTGAATCAGGATGATATTTCTTAGTGGAGCGACATGTGATTGAGGCTGTAAGAGTCTAATGGTGATTGGCTTTAAATCAGGATGATATTTCTTAGTGGAGCGACATGTGATTGAATCTGTAAGAGTCTAATGGTGATTGACTTTGAATCAGGATGATATTTCTTAGTGGAGCGATATGTGATTGAGGCTGTAAGAGTCTAATGGTGATTGGCTTTGAATCATCATATTTCTTGGTGAAGCGACACGTGATTGAGGCTGTAAGAGTCTATTGGTGATTGACTTTGAATCAGGATGATATTTCTTAGTGGTGGACATGTGATTGAGGCTGTAAGAGTCTAATGGTGATTGACTTTGAATCAGGATGATATTTCTTAGTGGAGGACATGTGATTGAGGCTGTAAGAGTCTAATGGTGATTGACCTTGAATCAGGATGATATTTCTTAGTGGAGCGACATGTGATTGAGGCTGTAAGAGTCTAATGGTGATTGACTTTGAATCAGGATGATATTTCTTAGTGGGGCGACATGTGATTGAGGCTGTAAGAGTCTAACGGTGATTGACTTTGAATCAGGATGATATTTCTTAGTGGAGCGATATGTGATTGAGGATGTAAGAGTCTAATGGTGATTGGCTTTGAATCAGGATGATATTTCTTAGTGGAGGGACATGTGATTGAGGCTGTAAGAGTTTAATGGTGATTGACTTTGAATCAGGATGATATTTCTTAATGGAGCGACATGTGATTGAGGCTGTAAGAGTCTAATGGTGATTGGCTTTGAATCAGGATGATATTTCTTAGTGGAGCGACATGTGATTGAGGCTGTAAGAGTCTAACAGTGATTGACTTTGAATCAGGATGATATTTCTTAGTAGATCGACATGTGATTGAGGCTGTAAGAGTCTAATGGTGATTGACTTTGAATCAGGATAATATTTCTTAGTGGAGCGATATGTGATTGAGGATGTAAGAGTCTAATGGTGATTGGCTTTGAATCAGGATGATATTTCTTAGTGGATCGACATGTGATTGAGGCTGTAAGAGTTTAATGGTGATTGACTTTGAATCAGGATGATATTTCTTAATGGAGCGACATGTGATTGAAGCTGTAAGAGTCTAATGGTGATTGACTTTGAATCAGGATGATATTTCTTAGTGGATCGACATGTGATTGAGGCTGTAAGAGTCTAATGGTCATTGACTTTGAATCAGGATGATATTTCTTAGTGGAGCGGCATGTGATTGAGGCTGTAAGAGTCTAATGGTGATTGCCTTTGAATCAGGATGATATTTCTTAGTGGAGCGATATGTGATTGAGGCTGTAAGAGTCTAATGGTGATTGCCTTTGAATCAGGATGATATTTCTTAGTGGAGAGACATGTGATTGAGGCTGTAAGAGTCTAATGGTGATTGGCTTTGAATCAGGATGATATTTCTTAGTGGATCGACATGTGATTGAGGCTGTAAGAGTTTAATGGTGATTGACTTTGAATCAGGATGATATTTCTTAATGGAGCGACATGTGATTGAAGCTGTAAGAGTCTAATGGTGATTGACTTTGAATCAGGATGATATTTCTTAGTGGATCGACATGTGATTGAGGCTGTAAGAGTCTAATGGTCATTGACTTTGAATCAGGATGATATTTCTTAGTGGAGCGGCATGTGATTGAGGCTGTAAGAGTCTAATGGTGATTGCCTTTGAATCAGGATGATATTTCTTAGTGGAGCGATATGTGATTGAGGCTGTAAGAGTCTAATGGTGATTGCCTTTGAATCAGGATGATATTTCTTAGTGGAGAGACATGTGATTGAGGCTGTAAGAGTCTAATGGTGATTGGCTTTGAATCAGGATGATATTTCTTAGTGAAGCGACATGTGATTGAGGCTGTTAGAGTCTAATGGTGATTGGCTTTGAATCATGATGATATTTCTTAGTGGAGGGACAGGTGATTGAGGCTGTAAGAGTCTAATGGTGATTGACTTTGAATGAGGATGATATTTCTTAGTGGAGCGACATGTGATTGAGGAAGTAAGAGTCTAATGGCGATTGCCTTTGAATCAGGATGATATTTCTTAGTGGAGCGACATGTGATTGAGGATGTAAGATTCTAATGGTGATTGACTTTGAATCAGGATGCTATTTCTTAGTGGAGGGATATGTGATTGAGGCTGTAAGAGTCTAATGGTGATTGGCTTTGAATCAGGATGACATTTCTTAGTGGAGGGACATGTGATTGAGGATGTAAGAGTCTAATTGTGATTGGCTTTGAATCAGGATGATATTTCTTAGAGAAGCGACATGTGATTGAGGCTGTAAGAGTCTAATGGTGATTGACTTTGAATCAGGATGATATTTCTTAGTGGAGCGATATGTGATTGAGGCTGTAAGAGTCTAATGGTGATTGACTTTGAATCAGGATGATATTTCTTAGTGGAGCAACATGTGATTGAGGATGTAAGAGTCAAATGGTGATTGACTTTGAATCAGGATGATATTTCTTAGTTGAGAGACATGTGATTGAGGCTGTAAGAGTCTAATGGTGATTGACTTTGAATCAGGATGATATTTCTTAGTGGAGCGGCATGTGATTGAGGCTGTAAGAGTCTAATGGTGATTGTCTTTGAATCAGGATGCTATTTCTTAGTGGAGCGATATGTGATTGAGGCTGTAAGAGTCTAATGGTGATTGGCTTTGAATCAGGATGATATTTCTTAGTGGAGGGACATGTGATTGAGGATGTAAGAGTCTAATTGTGATTGGCTTTGAATCAGGATGATATTTCTTAGAGAAGCGACATGTGATTGAGGCTGTAAGAGTCTAATGGTGATTGACTTTGAATCAGGATGATATTTCTTAGTGGAACGACATGTGATTGAGGCTGTAAGAGTCTAATGATGATTGGCTTTGAATCAGGATGATATTTCTTAGTGGAGCGGCATGTGATTGAGGATGTAAGAGTCTAATGGTGATTGACTTTGAATCAGGATGATATTTCTTAGTGGAGCGACATGTGATTGAGGCTGTAAGAGTCTAATGGTGAATGACTTTGAATCAGGATGATATTTCTTGGTGAAGCGACACGTGATTGAGGCTGTAAGAGTCTAATGGTGATTGACTTTGAATCAGGATGATATTTCTAAGTGGAGCGATATGTGATTGAGGCTGTAAGAATCTAATGGTGATTGGCTTTGAATCATGATATTTCTTGGTGAAGCGATACGTGATTGAGGCTCTAAGAGTCTAATGGTGATTGACTTTGAATGAGGATGATATTTCTTAGTGGTGGACATGTGATTGAGGCTGTAAGAGTCTAATGGTGATTGACTTTGAATCAGGATGATATTTCTTAGTGGAGCGACATGTGATTGATGCTGTAAGAGTCTAATGGTGATTGGCTTTGAATCAGGATGATATTTCTTAGTGGAGCGACATGTGATTGAGGCTGTAAGAGTCTAATGGTGATTGACTTTGAATCAGGATTATATTTCTTAGTGGAGGGACATGTGATTGAGGCTGTAAGAGTCTAATGGTGATTGGCATTGAATCATGATATTTCTTAGTGGAGCGACATGTGATTGAGGCTGTAAGAGTCTAATGATGATTGACTTTGAATCAGGATGATATTTCTTAGTGGAGCGGCATGTGATTGAGGCTGTAAGAGTCTAATGGTGATTGACTTTGAATCAGGATGATATTTCTTAGTGAAGCGACATGTGATTGAGGCTGTAAGAGTCTAATGGTGATTGCCTTTGAATCAGGAGGATATTTCTTAGTGGAGCGACATGTGATTGAGGCTGTAAGAGTCTAATGGTGATTGACTTTGAATCAGGATGATATTTCTTAGTGGAGCGACATGTGATTGAGGCTGTAAGAGTCTAATGGTGATTGACTTTGAATCAGGATGATATTTCTTAGTGGAGCGGCATGTGATTGAGGCTGTACGAGTCTAATGGTGATTGCCTTTGAATCAGGATGCTATTTCTTAGTGGAGCGATATGTGATTGAGGCTGTAAGAGTCTAATGGTGACTGGCTTTGAATGAGGATGAAATTTCTTAGTGGAGGGACATGTGATTGAGGCTGTAACAGTCTAATGGTGATTGGCTTTGAATCAGGATGATATTTCTTAGTGGAGCGACATGTGATTCATGCTGTAAGAGTCTAATGGTGATTGGCTTTGAATCAGGATGATATTTCTTAGTGGAGCGACATGTGATTGAGGCTGTAAGAGTCTAATGGTGATTGACTTTGAATCAGGATTATATTTCTTAGTGGAGGGACATGTGATTGAGGCTGTAAGAGTCTAATGGTGATTGGCATTGAATCATGATATTTCTTAGTGGAGCGACATGTGATTGAGGCTGTAAGAGTCTAATGATGATTGACTTTGAATCAGGATGATATTTCTTAGTGGAGCGGCATGTGATTGAGGCTGTAAGAGTCTAATGGTGATTGACTTTGAATCAGGATGATATTTCTTAGTGAAGCGACATGTGATTGAGGCTGTAAGAGTCTAATGGTGATTGCCTTTGAATCAGGAGGATATTTCTTAGTGGAGCGACATGTGATTGAGGCTGTAAGAGTCTAATGGTGATTGACTTTGAATCAGGATGATATTTCTTAGTGGAGCGACATGTGATTGAGGCTGTAAGAGTCTAATGGTGATTGACTTTGAATCAGGATGATATTTCTTAGTGGAGCGGCATGTGATTGAGGCTGTACGAGTCTAATGGTGATTGCCTTTGAATCAGGATGCTATTTCTTAGTGGAGCGATATGTGATTGAGGCTGTAAGAGTCTAATGGTGACTGGCTTTGAATGAGGATGAAATTTCTTAGTGGAGGGACATGTGATTGAGGCTGTAACAGTCTAATGGTGATTGGCTTTGAATCAGGATGATATTTCTTAGTGAAGCGACATGTGATTGAGGCTGTAAGAATCTACTGGTGATTGGCTTTGAATCATGATATTTCTTAGTTGAGCGGCAGGTGATTGAGGCTGTAAGAGTCTAATGGTGATTGGCTTTGAATCAGGATGATATTTCTTGGTGAAGCGACACGTGATTGAGGCTGTAAGAGTCTAATGGTGATTGACTTTGAATCAGGATGATATTTATTAGTGGTGGTCATGTGATTGAGGCTGTAAGAGTCTAATGGTGATTGACTTTGAATCAGGCTAATATTTCTTAGTGGAGGACATGTGATTGAGGCTGTAAGAGTCTAATGGTGATTGACTTTGAATCAGGATGATATTTCTTAGTGGAGCGACATGTTATTGAAGCTGTAAGAGTCTAATGGTGATTGACTTTGAATCAGGATGATATTTCTTAGTGGATCGACATGTGATTGAGGCTGTAAGAGTCTAATGGTCATTGACTTTGAATCAGGATGATATTTCTTAGTGGAGCGGCATGTCATTGAGGCTGTAAGAGTCTAATGGTGATTGCCTTTGAATCAGGATGATATTTCTTAGTGGAGCGATATGTGATTGAGGCTGTAAGAGTCTAATGGTGATTGGCTTTGAATCAGGATGATATTTCTTAGTGGAGAGACATGTGATTGAGGCTGTAAGAGTCTAATGGTGATTGGCTTTGAATCAGGATGATATTTCTTAGTGAAGCGACATGTGACTGAGGCTGTTAGAGTCTAATGGTGATTGGCTTTGAATCATGATGCTATTTCTTAGTGGAGGGACATGTGATTGAGGCTGTAAGAGTCTAATGGTGATTGACTTTGAATGAGGATGATATTTCTTAGTGGAGCGACATGTGATTGAGGATGTAAGAGTCTAATGGTGATTGCCTTTGAATCAGGATGATATTTCTTAGTGGAGCGACATGTGATTGAGGATGTAAGATTCTAATGGTGATTGACTTTGAATCAGGATGCTATTTCTTAGTGGAGCGATATGTGATTGAGGCTGTAAGAGTCTAATGGTGATTGGCTTTGAATCAGGATGACATTTCTTAGTGGAGGGACATGTGATTGAGGATGTAAGAGTCTAATTGTGATTGGCTTTGAATCAGGATGATATTTCTTAGAGAAGCGACATGTGATTGAGGCTGTAAGAGTCTAATGGTGATTGACTTTGAATCAGGATGATATTTCTTAGTGGAGCGATATGTGATTGAGGCTGTAAGAGTCTAATGGTGATTGACTTTGAATCAGGATGTATTTCTTAGTGGAGCAACATGTGATTGAGGATGTAAGAGTCAAATGGTGATTGACTTTGAATCAGGATGATATTTCTTAGTTGAGAGACATGTGATTGAGGCTGTAAGAGTCTAATGGTGATTGACTTTGAATCAGGATGATATTTCTTAGTGGAGCGGCATGTGATTGAGGCTGTAAGAGTCTAATGGTGATTGTCTTTGAATCAGGATGATATTTCTTAGTGGAGCGATATGTGATTGAGGCTGTAAGAGTCTAATGGTGATTGGCTTTGAATCAGGATGATATTTCTTAGTGGAGGGACATGTGATTGAGGATGTAAGAGTCTAATTGTGATTGGCTTTGAATCAGGATGATATTTCTTAGAGAAGCGACATGTGATTGAGGCTGTAAGAGTCTAATGGTGATTGACTTTGAATCAGGATGATATTTCTTAGTGGAGCGATATGTGATTGAGGCTGTAAGAGTCTAATGGTGATTGGCTTTGAATCAGGATGATATTTCTTAGTGGAGGGACATGTGATTGAGGATGTAAGAGTCTAATGGTGATTGACTTTGAATCAGGATGATATTTCTTAGTGGAGCGACATGTGATTGAGGCTGTAAGAGTCTAATGGTGAATGACTTTGAATCAGGATGATATTTCTTGGTGAAGCGACACGTGATTGAGGCTGTAAGAGTCTAATGGTGATTGACTTAGAATCAGGATGATATTTCTTAGCGGTGGTCATGTGATTGATGCTGTAAGAGTCTAATGGTGATTGACTTTGAATCATGATATTTCTTGGTGAAGCGAAACGTGATTGAGGCTGTAAGAGTCTAATGGTGATTGACTTTGAATCAGGATGATATTTATTAGTGGTGGTCATGTGATTGAGGCTGTAAGAGTCTAATGGTGATTGACTTTGAATCAGGCTAATATTTCTTAGTGGAGGACATGTGATTGAGGCTGTAAGAGTCTAATGGTGATTGACTTTGAATCAGGATGATATTTCTTAGTGGAGCGACATGTGATTGAGGCTGTAAGAGTCTAATGGTGATTGGCTTTGAATCATGATATTTCTTGGTGAAGCGAAACGTGATTGAGGCTGTAAGAGTCTAATGGTGATTGGCTTTGAATGAGGATGATATTTCTTAGTGGAGCGACATGTGATTGAGGATGTAAGAGTCAAATGGTGATTGACTTTGAATCAGGATGATATTTCTTAGTGGAGCGACATGTGATTGAGGCTGTAAGAGTCTAATGGTGATTGACTTTGAATCAGGATGATATTTCTTAGTGGAGCGGCATGTGATTGAGGCTGTAAGAGTCTAATGGTGATTGACTTTGAATCAGGATGATATTTCTTAGTGGATCGATATGTGATTGAGGCTGTAAGAGTCTAATGGTGATTGGCTTTGAATCAGGATGATATTTCTTAGTTGAGGGACATATGATTGAGGATGTAAGAGTCTAATGGTGAATGACTTTGAATCAGGATGATATTTCTTAGTGAAGCGACACGTGATTGAGGCTGTAAGAGTCTAATGGTGATTGACTTTGAATCAGGATGACATTTCTTAGTGGAGGGACATGTGATTGAGGCTGTAAGAGTCTAATGGTGATTGGCTTTGAATCAGGATGATATTTCTTAGTGGAGCGACATGTGATTGAGGCTGTAAGAGTCTAATGGTGATTGGCTTTGAATCAGGATGATATTTCTTAGTGGAGCGATATGTGATTGAGGCTGTAAGAGTCTAATGGTGATTGGCTTTGAATCATGATATTTCTTAGTGAAGCGACACGTGATTGAGGCTGTAAGAGTCTAATGCAGATTGACTTTGAATCAGGATGATATTTCTCAGTGGTGGACATGTGATTGAGGCTGTAAGAGTCTAATGGTGATTGACTTTGAATCAGGATGATATTTCTTAGTGGAGCGATATGTGATTGAGGCTGTAAGAGTCTAATGGTGATTGGCTTTGAATCAGGATGATATTTCTTAGTGGAGGGACATGTGATTGAGGATGTAAGAGTCTAATGGTGAATGACTTTGAATCAGGATGATATTTCTTGGTGAAGCGACACGTGATTGAGGCTGTAAGAGTCTAATGGTGATTGACTTTGAATCAGGATGATATTTCTTAGTGGTGGTCATGTGATTGAGGCTGTAAGAGTCTAATGGTGA
This sequence comes from Bathymodiolus brooksi, assembly GCA_963680875.1. NCBI lineage: Eukaryota > Metazoa > Mollusca > Bivalvia > Mytilida > Modiolidae > Bathymodiolus > Bathymodiolus brooksi. Next base: position 6,672,504 of record OY804583.1, on the reverse strand, counting down.
TTGACTTTGAATCAGGATGATATTTCTTAGTGGAGCGACATGTGATTGAGGCTGTAAGAGTCTAATGGTGAATGACTTTGAATCAGGATGATATTTCTTGGTGAAGCGACACGTGATTGAGGCTGTAAGAGTCTAATGGTGATTGACTTTGAATCAGGATGATATTTCTAAGTGGAGCGATATGTGATTGAGGCTGTAAGAATCTAATGGTGATTGGCTTTGAATCATGATATTTCTTGGTGAAGCGATACGTGATTGAGGCTCTAAGAGTCTAATGGTGATTGACTTTGAATGAGGATGATATTTCTTAGTGGTGGACATGTGATTGAGGCTGTAAGAGTCTAATGGTGATTGACTTTGAATCAGGATGATATTTCTTAGTGGAGCGACATGTGATTGAGGCTGTAAGAGTCTAATGGTGATTGACTTTGAATCAGGATGATATTTCTTAGTGGAGCGACATGTGATTGATGCTGTAAGAGTCTAATGGTGATTGGCTTTGAATCAGGATGATATTTCTTAGTGGAGCGACATGTGATTGAGGCTGTAAGAGTCTAATGGTGATTGACTTTGAATCAGGATTATATTTCTTAGTGGAGGGACATGTGATTGAGGCTGTAAGAGTCTAATGGTGATTGGCATTGAATCATGTTATTTCTTAGTGGAGCGACATGTGATTGAGGCTGTAAGAGTCTAATGATGATTGACTTTGAATCAGGATGATATTTCTTAGTGGAGCGGCATGTGATTGAGGCTGTAAGAGTCTAATGGTGATTGACTTTGAATCAGGATGATATTTCTTAGTGAAGCGACATGTGATTGAGGCTGTAAGAGTCTAATGGTGATTGACTTTGAATCAGGATGATATTTCTTAGTGGAGCGATATGTGATTGAGGCTGTAAGAGTCTAATGGTGATTGGCTTTGAATCAGGATGATATTTCTTAGTGGAGGGACATGTGATTGAGGATGTAAGAGTCTAATGGTGAATGACTTTGAATCAGGATGATATTTCTTGGTGAAGCGACACGTGATTGAGGCTGTAAGAGTCTAATGGTGATTGACTTTGAATCAGGATGATATTTCTTAGTGGTGGTCATGTGATTGAGGCTGTAAGAGTCTAATGGTGATTGACTTTGAATCAGGATGATATTTCTTAGTGGAGCGACATGTGATTGAGGCTGTAAGAGTCTAATGGTGAATGACTTTGAATCAGGATGATATTTCTTGGTGAAGCGACACGTGATTGAGGCTGTAAGAGTCTAATGGTGATTGACTTTGAATCAGGATGATATTTCTAAGTGGAGCGATATGTGATTGAGGCTGTAAGAATCTAATGGTGATTGGCTTTGAATCATGATATTTCTTGGTGAAGCGATACGTGATTGAGGCTCTAAGAGTCTAATGGTGATTGACTTTGAATGAGGATGATATTTCTTAGTGGTGGACATGTGATTGAGGCTGTAAGAGTCTAATGGTGATTGACTTTGAATCAGGATGATATTTCTTAGTGGAGCGACATGTGATTGAGGCTGTAAGAGTCTAATGGTGATTGACTTTGAATCAGGATGATATTTCTTAGTGGAGCGACATGTGATTGATGCTGTAAGAGTCTAATGGTGATTGGCTTTGAATCAGGATGATATTTCTTAGTGGAGCGACATGTGATTGAGGCTGTAAGAGTCTAATGGTGATTGACTTTGAATCAGGATTATATTTCTTAGTGGAGGGACATGTGATTGAGGCTGTAAGAGTCTAATGGTGATTGGCATTGAATCATGTTATTTCTTAGTGGAGCGACATGTGATTGAGGCTGTAAGAGTCTAATGATGATTGACTTTGAATCAGGATGATATTTCTTAGTGGAGCGGCATGTGATTGAGGCTGTAAGAGTCTAATGGTGATTGACTTTGAATCAGGATGATATTTCTTAGTGAAGCGACATGTGATTGAGGCTGTAAGAGTCTAATGGTGATTGACTTTGAATCAGGAGGATATTTCTTAGTGGAGCGACATGTGATTGAGGCTGTAAGAGTCTAATGGTGATTGACTTTGAATCAGGATGATATTTCTTAGTGGAGCGACATGTGATTGAGGCTGTAAGAGTCTAATGGTGATTGACTTTGAATCAGGATGATATTTCTTAGTGGAGCGGCATGTGATTGAGGCTGTACGAGTCTAATGGTGATTGCCTTTGAATCAGGATGCTATTTCTTAGTGGAGCGATATGTGATTGAGGCTGTAAGAGTCTAATGGTGACTGGCTTTGAATGAGGATGAAATTTCTTAGTGGAGGGACATGTGATTGAGGCTGTAACAGTCTAATGATGATTGGCTTTGAATCAGGATGATATTTCTTAGTGAAGCGACATGTGATTGAGGCTGTAAGAATCTACTGGTGATTGGCTTTGAATCATGATATTTCTTAGTTGAGCGGCAGGTGATTGAGGCTGTAAGAGTCTAATGGTGATTGGCTTTGAATCATGATATTTCTTGGTGAAGCGACACGTGATTGAGGCTGTAAGAGTCTAATGGTGATTGACTTTGAATCAGGATGATATTTATTAGTGGTGGTGATGTGATTGAGGCTGTAAGAGTCTAATGGTGATTGACTTTGAATCAGGCTGATATTTCTTAGTGGAGGACATGTGATTGAGGCTGTAAGAGTCTAATGGTGATTGACTTTGAATCAGGATGATATTTCTTAGTGGATCGACATGTGATTGAGGCTGTAAGAGTCTAATGGTCATTGACTTTGAATCAGGATGATATTTCTTAGTGGAGCGGCATGTCATTGAGGCTGTAAGAGTCTAATGGTGATTGCCTTTGAATCAGGATGATATTTCTTAGTGGAGCGATATGTGATTGAGGCTGTAAGAGTCTAATGGTGATTGGCTTTGAATCAGGATGATATTTCTTAGTGGAGAGACATGTGATTGAGGCTGTAAGAGTCTAATGGTGATTGGCTTTGAATCAGGATGATATTTCTTAGTGAAGCGACATGTGACTGAGGCTGTTAGAGTCTAATGGTGATTGGCTTTGAATCATGATGCTATTTCTTAGTGGAGGGACATGTGATTGAGGCTGTAAGAGTCTAATGGTGATTGACTTTGAATGAGGATGATATTTCTTAGTGGAGCGACATGTGATTGAGGATGTAAGAGTCTAATGGTGATTGCCTTTGAATCAGGATGATATTTCTTAGTGGAGTGACATGTGATTGAGGATGTAAGATTCTAATGGTGATTGACTTTGAATCAGGATGCTATTTCTTAGTGGAGCGATATGTGATTGAGGCTGTAAGAGTCTAATGGTGATTGGCTTTGAATCAGGATGACATTTCTTAGTGGAGGGACATGTGATTGAGGATGTAAGAGTCTAATTGTGATTGGCTTTGTATCAGGATGATATTTCTTAGAGAAGCGACATGTGATTGAGGCTGTAAGAGTCTAATGGTGATTGACTTTGAATCAGGATGATATTTCTTAGTGGAGCGATATGTGATTGAGGCTGTAAGAGTCTAATGGTGATTGACTTTGAATCAGGATGATATTTCTTAGTGGAGCAACATGTGATTGAGGATGTAAGAGTCAAATGGTGATTGACTTTGAATCAGGATGATATTTCTTAGTGGTGGTCATGTGATTGAGGCTGTAAGAGTCTAATGGTGATTGACTTTGAATCAGGATGATATTTCTTAGTGGAGGACATGTGATTGAGGCTGTAAGAGTCTAATGGTGATTGACTTTGAATCAGGATGATATTTATTAGTGGAGCGACATGTGATTGAGACTGTAAGAGTCTAATGGTGATTGACTTTGAATCAGGATGATATTTCTTAGTGGGGCGACATGTGATTGAGGCTGTAAGAGTCTAATGGTGATTGACTTTGAATCAGGATGACATTTCTTAGTGGAGGGACATGTGATTGAGGCTGTAAGAGTCTAATGGTGATTGGCTTTGAATCAGGATGATATTTCTTAGTGGAGCGACATGTGATTGAGGCTGTAAGAGTCTAATGGTGATTGACTTTGAATCAGGATGATATTTCTTAGCGGAGGGACATGTGATTGAGGATGTAAGAGTCTAATTGTGATTGGCTTTGAATCAGGATGATATTTCTTAGAGAAGCGACATGTGATTGAGGCTGTAAGAGTCTAATGGTGATTGACTTTGAATCAGGAAGATATTTCTTAGTGGAGCGATATGTGATTGAGGCTGTAAGAGTCTAATGGTGATTGGCTTTGAATCAGGATGATATTTCTTAGTGGAGGGACATGTGATTGAGGATGTAAGAGTCTAATGGTGATTGACTTTGAATCAGGATGATATTTCTTAGTGGAGCGACATGTGATTGAGGCTGTAAGAGTCTAATGGTGAATGACTTTGAATCAGGATGATATTTCTTGGTGAAGCGACACGTGATTGAGGCTGTAAGAGTCTAATGGTGATTGACTTTGAATCAGGATGATATTTCTTAGCGGTGGTCATGTGATTGATGCTGTAAGAGTCTAATGGTGATTGACTTTGAATCATGATATTTCTTGGTGAAGCGAAACGTGATTGAGGCTGTAAGAGTCTAATGGTGATTGACTTTGAATCAGGATGATATTTCTTAGTGGAGCGACATGTGATTGAGGCTGTAAGAGTCTAATGGTGATTGGCTTTGAATCATGATATTTCTTGGTGAAGCGAAACGTGATTGAGGCTGTAAGAGTCTAATGGTGATTGGCTTTGAATGAGGATGATATTTCTTAGTGGAGCGACATGTGATTGAGGCTGTAAGAGTCAAATGGTGATTGACTTTGAATCAGGATGATATTTCTTAGTGGAGCGACATGTGATTGAGGCTGTAAGAGTCTAATGGTGATTGACTTTGAATCAGGATGATATTTCTTAGTGGAGCGGCATGTGATTGAGGCTGTAAGAGTCTAATGGTGATTGACTTTGAATCAGGATGATATTTCTTAGTGGATCGATATGTGATTGAGGCTGTAAGAGTCTAATGGTGATTGGCTTTGAATCAGGATGATATTTCTTAGTTGAGGGACATGTGATTGAGGATGTAAGAGTCTAATGGTGAATGACTTTGAATCAGGATGATATTTCTTAGTGAAGCGACACGTGATTGAGGCTGTAAGAGTCTAATGGTGATTGACTTTGAATCAGGATGATATTTCTTAGTGGTGGTCATGTGATTGAGGCTGTAAGAGTCTAATGGTGATTGACTTTGAATCAGGATGATATTTCTTAGTGGAGGACATGTGATTGAGGCTGTAAGAGTCTAATGGTGATTGACTTTGAATCAGGATGATATTTCTTAGTGGAGCGACATGTGATTGAGACTGTAAGAGTCTAATGGTGATTGACTTTGAATCAGGATGATATTTCTTAGTGGGGCGACATGTGATTGAGGCTGTAAGAGTCTAATGGTGATTGACTTTGAATCAGGATGACATTTCTTAGTGGAGGGACATGTGATTGAGGCTGTAAGAGTCTAATGGTGATTGGCTTTGAATCAGGATGATATTTCTTAGTGGAGCGACATGTGATTGAGGCTGTAAGAGTCTAATGGTGATTGACTTTGAATCAGGATGATATTTCTTAGTGGAGCGATATGTGATTGAGGCTGTAAGAGTCTAATGGTGATTGGCTTTGAATCATGATATTTCTTAGTGAAGCGACACGTGATTGAGGCTGTAAGAGTCTAATGCAGATTGACTTTGAATCAGGATGATATTTCTCAGTGGTGGACATGTGATTGAGGCTGTAAGAGTCTAATGGTGATTGACTTTGAATCAGGATGATATTTCTTAGTGGAGCGATATGTGATTAAGGCTGTAAGAGTCTAATGGTGATTGGCTTTGAATCAGGATGATATTTCTTAGTGGAGGGACATGTGATTGAGGATGTAAGAGTCTAATGGTGATTGACTTTGAATCAGGATGATATTTCTTAGTGGAGCGACATGTGATTGAGGCTGTAAGAGTCTAATGGTGAATGACTTTGAATCAGGATGATATTTCTTGGTGAAGCGACACGTGATTGAGGCTGTAAGAGTCTAATGGTGATTGACTTTGAATCAGGATGATATTTCTTAGTGGTGGTCATGTGATTGAGGCTGTAAGAGTCTAATGGTGATTGACTTTGAATCAGGATGATATTTCTTAGTGGAGGACATGTGATTGAGGCTGTAAGAGTCTAATGGTGATTGACTTTGAATCAGGATGATATTTCTTAGTGGAGCGACATGTGATTGAGACTGTAAGAGTCTAATGGTGATTGACTTTGAATCAGGTTGATATTTCTTAGTGGGGCGACATGTGATTGAGGCTGTAAGAGTCTAATGGTGATTGACTTTGAATCAGGATGATATTTCTTAGTGGAGCGACATGTGATTGAGGCTGTAAGAGTCTAATGGTGATTGTCTTTGAATCAGGATGATATTTCTTAGTGGAGGGACATGTGATTGAGGATGTAAGAGTCTAATGGTGATTGACTTTGAATCAGGATGATATTTCTTAGTGGAGCGACATGTGATTGAGGCTGTAAGAGTCTAATGGTGAATGACTTTGAATCAGGATGATATTTCTTGGTGAAGCGACACGTGATTGAGGCTGTAAGAGTCTAATGGTGATTGACTTTGAATCAGGATGATATTTCTTAGCGGTGGTCATGTGATTGATGCTGTAAGAGTCTAATGGTGATTGACTTTGAATCAGGATGTATTTCTTAGTGGAGCAACATGTGATTGAGGATGTAAGAGTCAAATGGTGATTGACTTTGAATCAGGATGATATTTCTTAGTGAAGCGACATGTGATTGAGGCTGTAAGAGTCTAATGGTGATTGCCTTTGAATCAGGAGGATATTTCTTAGTGGAGCGACATGTGATTGAGGCTGTAAGAGTCTAATGGTGATTGACTTTGAATCAGGATGATATTTCTTAGTGGAGCGACATGTGATTGAGGCTGTAAGAGTCTAATGGTGATTGACTTTGAATCAGGATGATATTTCTTAGTGGAGCGGCATGTGATTGAGGCTGTACGAGTATAATGGTGATTGCCTTTGAATCAGGATGCTATTTCTTAGTGGAGCGATATGTTATTGAGGCTGTAAAAGTCTAATGGTGACTGGCTTTGAATGAGGATGAAATTTCTTAGTGGAGGGACATGTGATTGAGGCTGTAACAGTCTAATGGTGATTGGCTTTGAATCAGGATGATATTTCTTAGTGAAGCGACATGTGATTGAGGCTGTAAGAATCTACTGGTGATTGGCTTTGAATCATGATATTTCTTAGTTGAGCGGCAGGTGATTGAGGCTGTAAGAGTCTAATGGTGATTGGCTTTGAATCAGGATGATATTTCTTGGTGAAGCGACACGTGATTGAGGCTGTAAGAGTCTAATGGTGATTGACTTTGAATCAGGATGATATTTATTAGTGGTGGTCATGTGATTGAGGCTGTAAGAGTCTAATGGTGATTGACTTTGAATCAGGCTAATATTTCTTAGTGGAGGACATGTGATTGAGGCTGTAAGAGTCTAATGGTGATTGACTTTGAATCAGGATGATATTTCTTAGTGGAGCGACATGTTATTGAAGCTGTAAGAGTCTAATGGTGATTGACTTTGAATCAGGATGATATTTCTTAGTGGATCGACATGTGATTGAGGCTGTAAGAGTCTAATGGTCATTGACTTTGAATCAGGATGATATTTCTTAGTGGAGCGGCATGTCATTGAGGCTGTAAGAGTCTAATGGTGATTGCCTTTGAATCAGGATGATATTTCTTAGTGGAGCGATATGTGATTGAGGCTGTAAGAGTCTAATGGTGATTGGCTTTGAATCAGGATGATATTTCTTAGTGGAGAGACATGTGATTGAGGCTGTAAGAGTCTAATGGTGATTGGCTTTGAATCAGGATGATATTTCTTAGTGAAGCGACATGTGACTGAGGCTGTTAGAGTCTAATGGTGATTGGCTTTGAATCATGATGCTATTTCTTAGTGGAGGGACATGTGATTGAGGCTGTAAGAGTCTAATGGTGATTGACTTTGAATGAGGATGATATTTCTTAGTGGAGCGACATGTGATTGAGGATGTAAGAGTCTAATGGTGATTGCCTTTGAATCAGGATGATATTTCTTAGTGGAGCGACATGTGATTGAGGATGTAAGATTCTAATGGTGATTGACTTTGAATCAGGATGCTATTTCTTAGTGGAGCGATATGTGATTGAGGCTGTAAGAGTCTAATGGTGATTGGCTTTGAATCAGGATGACATTTCTTAGTGGAGGGACATGTGATTGAGGATGTAAGAGTCTAATTGTGATTGGCTTTGAATCAGGATGATATTTCTTAGAGAAGCGACATGTGATTGAGGCTGTAAGAGTCTAATGGTGATTGACTTTGAATCAGGATGATATTTCTTAGTGGAGCGATATGTGATTGAGGCTGTAAGAGTCTAATGGTGATTGACTTTGAATCAGGATGTATTTCTTAGTGGAGCAACATGTGATTGAGGATGTAAGAGTCAAATGGTGATTGACTTTGAATCAGGATGATATTTCTTAGTTGAGAGACATGTGATTGAGGCTGTAAGAGTCTAATGGTGATTGACTTTGAATCAGGATGATATTTCTTAGTGGAGCGGCATGTGATTGAGGCTGTAAGAGTCTAATGGTGATTGTCTTTGAATCTGGATGATATTTCTTAGTGGAGCGATATGTGATTGAGGCTGTAAGAGTCTAATGGTGATTGGCTTTGAATCAGGATGATATTTCTTAGTGGAGGGACATGTGATTGAGGATGTAAGAGTCTAATTGTGATTGGCTTTGAATCAGGATGATATTTCTTAGAGAAGCGACATGTGATTGAGGCTGTAAGAGTCTAATGGTGATTGACTTTGAATCAGGATGATATTTCTTAGTGGAGCGATATGTGATTGAGGCTGTAAGAGTCTAATGGTGATTGGCTTTGAATCAGGATGATATTTCTTAGTGGAGGGACATGTGATTGAGGATGTAAGAGTCTAATGGTGATTGACTTTGAATCAGGATGATATTTCTTAGTGGAGCGACATGTGATTGAGGCTGTAAGAGTCTAATGGTGAATGACTTTGAATCAGGATGATATTTCTTGGTGAAGCGACACGTGATTGAGGCTGTAAGAGTCTAATGGTGATTGACTTAGAATCAGGATGATATTTCTTAGCGGTGGTCATGTGATTGATGCTGTAAGAGTCTAATGGTGATTGACTTTGAATCATGATATTTCTTGGTGAAGTGAAACGTGATTGAGGCTGTAAGAGTCTAATGGTGATTGACTTTGAATCAGGATGATATTTCTTAGTGGAGCGATATGTGATTGAGGCTGTAAGAGTCTAATGGTGATTGGCTTTGAATCATGATATTTCTTGGTGAAGCGAAACGTGATTGAGGCTGTAAGAGTCTAATGGTGATTGGCTTTGAATGAGGATGATATTTCTTAGTGGAGCGACATGTGATTGAGGATGTAAGAGTCAAATGGTGATTGACTTTGAATCAGGATGATATTTCTTAGTGGAGCGACATGTGATTGAGGCTGTAAGAGTCTAATGGTGATTGACTTTGAATCAGGATGATATTTCTTAGTGGAGCGGCATGTGATTGAGGCTGTAAGAGTCTAATGGTGATTGACTTTGAATCAGGATGATATTTCTTAGTGGATCGATATGTGATTGAGGCTGTAAGAGTCTAATGGTGATTGGCTTTGAATCAGGATGATATTTCTTAGTTGAGGGACATATGATTGAGGATGTAAGAGTCTAATGGTGAATGACTTTGAATCAGGATGATATTTCTTAGTGAAGCGACACGTGATTGAGGCTGTAAGAGTCTAATGGTGATTGACTTTGAATCAGGATGATATTTCTTAGTGGTGGTCATGTGATTGAGGCTGTAAGAGTCTAATGGTGATTGACTTTGAATCAGGATGATATTTCTTAGTGGAGGACATGTGATTGAGGCTGTAAGAGTCTAATGGTGATTGACTTTGAATCAGGATGATATTTCTTAGTGGAGCGACATGTGATTGAGACTGTAAGAGTCTAATGGTGATTGACTTTGAATCAGGATGATATTTCTTAGTGGGGCGACATGTGATTGAGGCTGTAAGAGTCTAATGGTGATTGACTTTGAATCAGGATGACATTTCTTAGTGGAGGGACATGTGATTGAGGCTGTAAGAGTCTAATGGTGATTGGCTTTGAATCAGGATGATATTTCTTAGTGGAGCGACATGTGATTGAGGCTGTAAGAGTCTAATGGTGATTGACTTTGAATCAGGATGATATTTCTTAGTGGAGCGATATGTGATTGAGGCTGTAAGAGTCTAATGGTGATTGGCTTTGAATCATGATATTTCTTAGTGAAGCGACACGTGATTGAGGCTGTAAGAGTCTAATGCAGATTGACTTTGAATCAGGATGATATTTCTCAGTGGTGGACATGTGATTGAGGCTGTAAGAGTCTAATGGTGATTGACTTTGAATCAGGATGATATTTCTTAGTGGAGCGATATGTGATTGAGGCTGTAAGAGTCTAATGGTGATTGGCTTTGAATCAGGATGATATTTCTTAGTGGAGGGACATGTGATTGAGGATGTAAGAGTCTAATGGTGAATGACTTTGAATCAGGATGATATTTCTTGGTGAAGCGACACGTGATTGAGGCTGTAAGAGTCTAATGGTGATTGACTTTGAATCAGGATGATATTTCTTAGTGGTGGTCATGTGATTGAGGCTGTAAGAGTCTAATGGTGATTGACTTTGAATCAGGATGATATTTCTTAGTGGAGCGACATGTGATTGAGGCTGTAAGAGTCTAATGGTGAATGACTTTGAATCAGGATGATATTTCTTGGTGAAGCGACACGTGATTGAGGCTGTAAGAGTCTAATGGTGATTGACTTTGAATCAGGATGATATTTCTAAGTGGAGCGATATGTGATTGAGGCTGTAAGAATCTAATGGTGATTGGCTTTGAATCATGATATTTCTTGGTGAAGCGATACGTGATTGAGGCTCTAAGAGTCTAATGGTGATTGACTTTGAATGAGGATGATATTTCTTAGTGGTGGACATGTGATTGAGGCTGTAAGAGTCTAATGGTGATTGACTTTGAATCAGGATGATATTTCTTAGTGGAGCGACATGTGATTGAGGCTGTAAGAGTCTAATGGTGATTGACTTTGAATCAGGATGATATTTCTTAGTGGAGCGACATGTGATTGATGCTGTAAGAGTCTAATGGTGATTGGCTTTGAATCAGGATGATATTTCTTAGCGGTGGTCATGTGATTGATGCTGTAAGAGTCTAATGGTGATTGACTTTGAATCATGATATTTCTTGGTGAAGTGAAACGTGATTGAGGCTGTAAGAGTCTAATGGTGATTGACTTTGAATCAGGATGATATTTCTTAGTGGAGCGACATGTGATTGAGGCTGTAAGAGTCTAATGGTGATTGGCTTTGAATCATGATATTTCTTGGTGAAGCGAAACGTGATTGAGGCTGTAAGAGTCTAATGGTGATTGGCTTTGAATGAGGATGATATTTCTTAGTGGAGCGACATGTGATTGAGGATGTAAGAGTCAAATGGTGATTGACTTTGAATCAGGATGATATTTCTTAGTGGAGCGACATGTGATTGAGGCTGTAAGAGTCTAATGGTGATTGACTTTGAATCAGGATGATATTTCTTAGTGGAGCGGCATGTGATTGAGGCTGTAAGAGTCTAATGGTGATTGACTTTGAATCAGGATGATATTTCTTAGTGGATCGATATGTGATTGAGGCTGTAAGAGTCTAATGGTGATTGGCTTTGAATCAGGATGATATTTCTTAGTTGAGGGACATATGATTGAGGATGTAAGAGTCTAATGGTGAATGACTTTGAATCAGGATGATATTTCTTAGTGAAGCGACACGTGATTGAGGCTGTAAGAGTCTAATGGTGATTGACTTTGAATCAGGATGATATTTCTTAGTGGTGGTCATGTGATTGAGGCTGTAAGAGTCTAATGGTGATTGACTTTCAATCAGGATGATATTTCTTAGTGTAGGACATGTGATTGAGGCTGTAAGAGTCTAATGGTGATTGACTTTGAATCAGGATGATATTTCTTAGTGGAGCGACATGTGATTGAGACTGTAAGAGTCTAATGGTGATTGACTTTGAATCAGGATGATATTTCTTAGTAGGGCGACATGTGATTGAGGCTGTAAGAGTCTAATGGTGATTGACTTTGAATCAGGATGACATTTCTTAGTGGAGGGACATGTGATTGAGGCTGTAAGAGTCTAATGGTGATTGGCTTTGAATCAGGATGATATTTCTTAGTGGAGCGACATGTGATTGAGGCTGTAAGAGTCTAATGGTGATTGACTTTGAATCAGGATGATATTTCTTAGTGGAGCGATATGTGATTGAGGCTGTAAGAGTCTAATGGTGATTGGCTTTGAATCATGATATTTCTTAGTGAAGCGACACGTGATTGAGGCTGTAAGAGTCTAATGCAGATTGACTTTGAATCAGGATGATATTTCTCAGTGGTGGACATGTGATTGAGGCTGTAAGAGTCTAATGGTGATTGACTTTGAATCAGGATGATATTTCTTAGTGGAGCGATATGTGATTGAGGCTGTAAGAGTCTAATGGTGATTGACTTTGAATCAGGATGATATTTCTTAGTGGAGGGACATGTGATTGAGGATGTAAGAGTCTAATGGTGAATGACTTTGAATCAGGATGATATTTCTTGGTGAAGCGACACGTGATTGAGGCTGTAAGAGTCTAATGGTGATTGACTTTGAATCAGGATGATATTTCTAAGTGGAGCGATATGTGATTGAGGCTGTAAGAATCTAATGGTGATTGGCTTTGAATCATGATATTTCTTGGTGAAGCGATACGTGATTGAGGCTCTAAGAGTCTAATGGTGATTGACTTTGAATGAGGATGATATTTCTTAGTGGTGGACATGTGATTGAGGCTGTAAGAGTCTAATGGTGATTGACTTTGAATCAGGATGATATTTCTTAGTGGAGCGACATGTGATTGAGGCTGTAAGAGTCTAATGGTGATTGACTTTGAATCAGGATGATATTTCTTAGTGGAGCGACATGTGATTGATGCTGTAAGAGTCTAATGGTGATTGGCTTTGAATCAGGATGATATTTCTTAGTGGAGCGACATGTGATTGAGGCTGTAAGAGTCTAATGGTGATTGACTTTGAATCAGGATTATATTTCTTAGTGGAGGGACATGTGATTGAGGCTGTAAGAGTCTAATGGTGATTGGCATTGAATCATGTTATTTCTTAGTGGAGCGACATGTGATTGAGGCTGTAAGAGTCTAATGATGATTGACTTTGAATCAGGATGATATTTCTTAGTGGAGCGGCATGTGATTGAGGCTGTAAGAGTCTAATGGTGATTGACTTTGAATCAGGATGATATTTCTTAGTGAAGCGACATGTGATTGAGGCTGTAAGAGTCTAATGGTGATTGACTTTGAATCAGGAGGATATTTCTTAGTGGAGCGACATGTGATTGAGGCTGTAAGAGTCTAATGGTGATTGACTTTGAATCAGGATGATATTTCTTAGTGGAGCGACATGTGATTGAGGCTGTAAGAGTCTAATGGTGATTGACTTTGAATCAGGATGATATTTCTTAGTGGAGCGGCATGTGATTGAGGCTGTACGAGTCTAATGGTGATTGCCTTTGAATCAGGATGCTATTTCTTAGTGGAGCGATATGTGATTGAGGCTGTAAGAGTCTAATGGTGACTGGCTTTGAATGAGGATGAAATTTCTTAGTGGAGGGACATGTGATTGAGGCTGTAACAGTCTAATGGTGATTGGCTTTGAATCAGGATGATATTTCTTAGTGAAGCGACATGTGATTGAGGCTGTAAGAATCTACTGGTGATTGGCTTTGAATCATGATATTTCTTAGTTGAGCGGCAGGTGATTGAGGCTGTAAGAGTCTAATGGTGATTGGCTTTGAATCATGATATTTCTTGGTGAAGCGACACGTGATTGAGGCTGTAAGAGTCTAATGGTGATTGACTTTGAATCAGGATGATATTTATTAGTGGTGGTCATGTGATTGAGGCTGTAAGAGTCTAATGGTGATTGACTTTGAATCAGGCTGATATTTCTTAGTGGAGGACATGTGATTGAGGCTGTAAGAGTCTAATGGTGATTGACTTTGAATCAGGATGATATTTCTTAGTGGAGCGGCATGTCATTGAGGCTGTAAGAGTCTAATGGTGATTGCCTTTGAATCAGGATGATATTTCTTAGTGGAGCGATATGTGATTGAGGCTGTAAGAGTCTAATGGTGATTGGCTTTGAATCAGGATGATATTTCTTAGTGGAGAGACATGTGATTGAGGCTGTAAGAATCTAATGGTGATTGGCTTTGAATCAGGATGATATTTCTTAGTGAAGCGACATGTGACTGAGGCTGTTAGAGTCTAATGGTGATTGGCTTTGAATCATGATGCTATTTCTTAGTGGAGGGACATGTGATTGAGGCTGTAAGAGTCTAATGGTGATTGACTTTGAATCAGGATGATATTTCTTAGTGGAGCGACATGTGATTGAGGATGTAAGAGTCTAATGGTGATTGCCTTTGAATCAGGATGATATTTCTTAGTGGAGTGACATGTGATTGAGGATGTAAGATTCTAATGGTGATTGACTTTGAATCAGGATGCTATTTCTTAGTGGAGCGATATGTGATTGAGGCTGTAAGAGTCTAATGGTGATTGGCTTTGAATCAGGATGACATTTCTTAGTGGAGGGACATGTGATTGAGGATGTAAGAGTCTAATTGTGATTGGCTTTGAATCAGGATGATATTTCTTAGAGAAGGGACATGTGATTGAGGCTGTAAGAGTCTAATGGTGATTGACTTTGAATCAGGATGATATTTCTTAGTGGAGCGATATGTGATTGAGGCTGTAAGAGTCTAATGGTGATTGACTTTGAATCAGGATGATATTTCTTAGTGGAGCAACATGTGATTGAGGATGTAAGAGTCAAATGGTGATTGACTTTGAATCAGGATGATATTTCTTAGTGGTGGTCATGTGATTGAGGCTGTAAGAGTCTAATGGTGATTGACTTTGAATCAGGATGATATTTCTTAGTGGAGGACATGTGATTGAGGCTGTAAGAGTCTAATGGTGATTGACTTTGAATCAGGATGATATTTATTAGTGGAGCGACATGTGATTGAGACTGTAAGAGTCTAATGGTGATTGACTTTGAATCAGGATGATATTTCTTAGTGGGGCGACATGTGATTGAGGCTGTAAGAGTCTAATGGTGATTGACTTTGAATCAGGATGACATTTCTTAGTGGAGGGACATGTGATTGAGGCTGTAAGAGTCTAATGGTGATTGGCTTTGAATCAGGATGATATTTCTTAGTGGAGCGACATGTGATTGAGGCTGTAAGAGTCTAATGGTGATTGACTTTGAATCAGGATGATATTTCTTAGCGGAGGGACATGTGATTGAGGATGTAAGAGTCTAATTGTGATTGGCTTTGAATCAGGATGATATTTCTTAGAGAAGCGACATGTGATTGAGGCTGTAAGAGTCTAATGGTGATTGACTTTGAATCAGGAAGATATTTCTTAGTGGAGCGATATGTGATTGAGGCTGTAAGAGTCTAATGGTGATTGGCTTTGAATCAGGATGATATTTCTTAGTGGAGGGACATGTGATTGAGGATGTAAGAGTCTAATGGTGATTGACTTTGAATCAGGATGATATTTCTTAGTGGAGCGACATGTGATTGAGGCTGTAAGAGTCTAATGGTGAATGACTTTGAATCAGGATGATATTTCTTGGTGAAGCGACACGTGATTGAGGCTGTAAGAGTCTAATGGTGATTGACTTTGAATCAGGATGATATTTCTTAGCGGTGGTCATGTGATTGATGCTGTAAGAGTCTAATGGTGATTGACTTTGAATCATGATATTTCTTGGTGAAGCGAAACGTGATTGAGGCTGTAAGAGTCTAATGGTGATTGACTTTGAATCAGGATGATATTTCTTAGTGGAGCGACATGTGATTGAGGCTGTAAGAGTCTAATGGTGATTGGCTTTGAATCATGATATTTCTTGGTGAAGCGAAACGTGATTGAGGCTGTAAGAGTCTAATGGTGATTGGCTTTGAATGAGGATGATATTTCTTAGTGGAGCGACATGTGATTGAGGCTGTAAGAGTCAAATGGTGATTGACTTTGAATCAGGATGATATTTCTTAGTGGAGCGACATGTGATTGAGGCTGTAAGAGTCTAATGGTGATTGACTTTGAATCAGGATGATATTTCTTAGTGGAGCGGCATGTGATTGAGGCTGTAAGAGTCTAATGGTGATTGACTTTGAATCAGGATGATATTTCTTAGTGGATCGATATGTGATTGAGGCTGTAAGAGTCTAATGGTGATTGGCTTTGAATCAGGATGATATTTCTTAGTTGAGGGACATGTGATTGAGGATGTAAGAGTCTAATGGTGAATGACTTTGAATCAGGATGATATTTCTTAGTGAAGCGACACGTGATTGAGGCTGTAAGAGTCTAATGGTGATTGACTTTGAATCAGGATGATATTTCTTAGTGGTGGTCATGTGATTGAGGCTGTAAGAGTCTAATGGTGATTGACTTTGAATCAGGATGATATTTCTTAGTGGAGGACATGTGATTGAGGCTGTAAGAGTCTAATGGTGATTGACTTTGAATCAGGATGATATTTCTTAGTGGAGCGACATGTGATTGAGACTGTAAGAGTCTAATGGTGATTGACTTTGAATCAGGATGATATTTCTTAGTGGGGCGACATGTGATTGAGGCTGTAAGAGTCTAATGGTGATTGACTTTGAATCAGGATGACATTTCTTAGTGGAGGGACATGTGATTGAGGCTGTAAGAGTCTAATGGTGATTGGCTTTGAATCAGGATGATATTTCTTAGTGGAGCGACATGTGATTGAGGCTGTAAGAGTCTAATGGTGATTGACTTTGAATCAGGATGATATTTCTTAGTGGAGCGATATGTGATTGAGGCTGTAAGAGTCTAATGGTGATTGGCTTTGAATCATGATATTTCTTAGTGAAGCGACACGTGATTGAGGCTGTAAGAGTCTAATGCAGATTGACTTTGAATCAGGATGATATTTCTCAGTGGTGGACATGTGATTGAGGCTGTAAGAGTCTAATGGTGATTGACTTTGAATCAGGATGATATTTCTTAGTGGAGCGATATGTGATTAAGGCTGTAAGAGTCTAATGGTGATTGGCTTTGAATCAGGATGATATTTCTTAGTGGAGGGACATGTGATTGAGGATGTAAGAGTCTAATGGTGATTGACTTTGAATCAGGATGATATTTCTTAGTGGAGTGACATGTGATTGAGGCTGTAAGAGTCTAATGGTGAATGACTTTGAATCAGGATGATATTTCTTGGTGAAGCGACACGTGATTGAGGCTGTAAGAGTCTAATGGTGATTGACTTTGAATCAGGATGATATTTCTTAGTGGTGGTCATGTGATTGAGGCTGTAAGAGTCTAATGGTGATTGACTTTGAATCAGGATGATATTTCTTAGTGGAGGACATGTGATTGAGGCTGTAAGAGTCTAATGGTGATTGACTTTGAATCAGGATGATATTTCTTAGTGGAGGACATGTGATTGAGGCTGTAAGAGTCTAATGGTGATTGGCTTTGAATCATGATATTTCTTGGTGAAGCGAAACGTGATTGAGGCTGTAAGAGTCTAATGGTGATTGGCTTTGAATGAGGATGATATTTCTTAGTGGAGCGACATGTGATTGAGGCTGTAAGAGTCAAATGGTGATTGACTTTGAATCAGGATGATATTTCTTAGTGGAGCGACATGTGATTGAGGCTGTAAGAGTCTAATGGTGATTGACTTTGAATCAGGATGATATTTCTTAGTGGAGCGGCATGTGATTGAGGCTGTAAGAGTCTAATGGTGATTGACTTTGAATCAGGATGATATTTCTTAGTGGATCGATATGTGATTGAGGCTGTAAGAGTCTAATGGTGATTGGCTTTGAATCAGGATGATATTTCTTAGTTTAGGGACATGTGATTGAGGATGTAAGAGTCTAATGGTGAATGACTTTGAATCAGGATGATATTTCTTAGTGAAGCGACACGTGATTGAGGCTGTAAGAGTCTAATGGTGATTGACTTTGAATCAGGATGATATTTCTTAGTGGTGGTCATGTGATTGAGGCTGTAAGAGTCTAATGGTGATTGACTTTGAATCAGGATGATATTTCTTAGTGGAGGACATGTGATTGAGGCTGTAAGAGTCTAATGGTGATTGACTTTGAATCAGGATGATATTTCTTAGTGGAGCGACATGTGATTGAGACTGTAAGAGTCTAATGGTGATTGACTTTGAATCAGGATGATATTTCTTAGTGGGGCGACATGTGATTGAGGCTGTAAGAGTCTAATGGTGATTGACTTTGAATCAGGATGATATTTCTTAGTGGAGGGACACGTGATTGAGGCTGTAAGAGTCTAATGCAGATTGACTTTGAATCAGGATGATATTTCTCAGTGGTGGACATGTGATTGAGGCTGTAAGAGTCTAATGGTGATTGACTTTGAATCAGGATGATATTTCTTAGTGGAGCGATATGTGATTAAGGCTGTAAGAGTCTAATGGTGATTGGCTTTGAATCAGGATGATATTTCTTAGTGGAGGGACATGTGATTGAGGATGTAAGAGTCTAATGGTGATTGACTTTGAATCAGGATGATATTTCTTAGTGGAGCGACATGTGATTGAGGCTGTAAGAGTCTAATGGTGAATGACTTTGAATCAGGATGATATTTCTTGGTGAAGCGACACGTGATTGAGGCTGTAAGAATCTAATGGTGATTGACTTTGAATCAGGATGATATTTCTTAGTGGTGGTCATGTGATTGAGGCTGTAAGAGTCTAATGGTGATTGACTTTGAATCAGGATGATATTTCTTAGTGGAGGACATGTGATTGAGGCTGTAAGAGTCTAATGGTGATTGACTTTGAATCAGGATGATATTTCTTAGTGGAGCGACATGTGATTGAGACTGTAAGAGTCTAATGGTGATTGACTTTGAATCAGGTTGATATTTCTTAGTGGGGCGACATGTGATTGAGGCTGTAAGAGTCTAATGGTGATTGACTTTGAATCAGGATGATATTTCTTAGTGGAGCGACATGTGATTGAGGCTGTAAGAGTCTAATGGTGATTGTCTTTGAATCAGGATGATATTTCTTAGTGGAGCGACATGTGATTGAGGCTGTAAGAGTCTAATGGTGATTGACTTTGAATCAGGATGATATTTCTTAGTGGAGCGATATGTGATTGAGGCTGTAAGAGTCTAATGGTGATTGGCTTTGAATCATGATATTTCTTGGTGAAGCGACACGTGATTGAGGCTGTAAGAGTCTAATGGTGATTGACTTTGAATCAGGATGATATTTCTTAGTGGAGCGGCATGTGATTGAGGCTGTAAGAGTCTAATGGTGATTGACTTTGAATCAGGATGATATTTCTTAGTGGAGCGATATGTGATTGGGGCTGTAAGAGTCTAATGGTGATTGGCTTTGAATCATGATATTTCTTGGTGAAGCGACATGTGATTGAGGCTGTAAGAGTCTAATGGTGATTGACTTTGAATCAGGATGATATTTCTTAGTGGAGCGACATGTGATTGAGGATGTAAGATTCTAATGGTGATTGACTTTGAATCAGGATGCTATTTCTTAGTGGAGCGATATGTGATTGAGGCTGTAAGAGTCTAATGGTGATTGGCTTTGAATCAGGATGACATTTCTTAGTGGAGGGACATGTGATTGAGGATGTAAGAGTCTAATTGTGATTGGCTTTGAATCAGGATGATATTTCTTAGAGAAGCGACATGTGATTGAGGCTGAAAGAGTCTAATGGTGATTGACTTTGAATCAGGATGATATTTCTTAGTGGAGCGATATGTGATTGAGGCTGTAAGAGTCTAATGGTGATTGACTTTGAATCAGGATGATATTTCTTAGTGGAGCGACATGTGATTGAGGATGTAAGAGTCAAATGGTGATTGACTTTGAATCAGGATGATATTTCTTAGTTGAGCGACATGTGATTGAGGCTGTAAGAGTCTAATGGTGATTGACTTTGAATCAGGATGATATTTCTTAGTGGAGAGACATGTGATTGAGGATGTAAGAGTCTAATTGTGATTGGCTTTGAATCAGGATGATATTTCTTAGAGAAGCGACATGTGATTGAGGCTGTAAGAGTCTAATGGTGATTGACTTTGAATCAGGATGATATTTCTTAGTGGAGCGATATGTGATTGAGGCTGTAAGAGTCTAATGGTGATTGGCTTTGAATCAGGATGATATTTCTTAGTGGAGGGACATGTGATTGAGGATGTAAGAGTCTAATGGTGATTGACTTTGAATCAGGATGATATTTCTTAGTGGAGCGATATGTGATTGAGGCTGTAAGAGTCTAATGGTGATTGGCTTTGAATCAGGATGACATTTCTTAGTGGAGGGACATGTGATTGAGGATGTAAGAGTCTAATTGTGATTGGCTTTGAATCAGGATGATATTTCTTAGAGAAGCGACATGTGATTGAGGCTGTAAGAGTCTAATGGTGATTGACTTTGAATCAGGATGATATTTCTTAGTGGAGCGATATGTGATTGAGGCTGTAAGAGTCTAATGGTGATTGACTTTGAATCAGGATGATATTTCTTAGTGGAGCGACATGTGATTGAGGATGTAAGAGTCAAATGGTGATTGACTTTGAATCAGGATGATATTTCTTAGTTGAGCGACATGTGATTGAGGCTGTAAGAGTCTAATGGTGATTGACTTTGAATCAGGATGATATTTCTTAGTGGTGGTCATGTGATTGAGGCTGTAAGAGTCTAATGGTGATTGACTTTGAATCAGGATGATATTTCTTAGTGGAGGACATGTGATTGAGGCTGTAAGAGTCTAATGGTGATTGACTTTGAATCAGGATGATATTTCTTGGTGAAGCGACACGTGATTGAGGCTGTAAGAATCTAATGGTGATTGACTTTGAATCAGGATGATATTTCTTAGTGGTGGTCATGTGATTGAGGCTGTAAGAGTCTAATGGTGATTGACTTTGAATCAGGATGATATTTCTTAGTGGAGGACATGTGATTGAGGCTGTAAGAGTCTAATGGTGATTGACTTTGAATCAGGATGATATTTCTTAGTGGAGCGACATGTGATTGAGACTGTAAGAGTCTAATGGTGATTGACTTTGAATCAGGTTGATATTTCTTAGTGGGGCGACATGTGATTGAGGCTGTAAGAGTCTAATGGTGATTGACTTTGAATCAGGATGATATTTCTTAGTGGAGCGACATGTGATTGAGGCTGTAAGAGTCTAATGGGGATTGTCTTTGAATCAGGATGATATTTCTTAGTGGAGCGACATGTGATTGAGGCTGTAAGAGTCTAATGGTGATTGACTTTGAATCAGGATGATATTTCTTAGTGGAGCGATATGTGATTGAGGCTGTAAGAGTCTAATGGTGATTGGCTTTGAATCATGATATTTCTTGGTGAAGCGACACGTGATTGAGGCTGTAAGAGTCTAATGGTGATTGACTTTGAATCAGGATGATATTTCTTAGTGGAGCGGCATGTGATTGAGGCTGTAAGAGTCTAATGGTGATTGACTTTGAATCAGGATGATATTTCTTAGTGGAGCGATATGTGATTGGGGCTGTAAGAGTCTAATGGTGATTGGCTTTGAATCATGATATTTCTTGGTGAAGCGACATGTGATTGAGGCTGTAAGAGTCTAATGGTGATTGACTTTGAATCAGGATGATATTTCTTAGTGGAGCGACATGTGATTGAGGATGTAAGATTCTAATGGTGATTGACTTTGAATCAGGATGCTATTTCTTAGTGGAGCGATATGTGATTGAGGCTGTAAGAGTCTAATGGTGATTGGCTTTGAATCAGGATGACATTTCTTAGTGGAGGGACATGTGATTGAGGATGTAAGAGTCTAATTGTGATTGGCTTTGAATCAGGATGATATTTCTTAGAGAAGCGACATGTGATTGAGGCTGTAAGAGTCTAATGGTGATTGACTTTGAATCAGGATGATATTTCTTAGTGGAGCGATATGTGATTGAGGCTGTAAGAGTCTAATGGTGATTGACTTTGAATCAGGATGATATTTCTTAGTGGAGCGACATGTGATTGAGGATGTAAGAGTCAAATGGTGATTGACTTTGAATCAGGATGATATTTCTTAGTTGAGCGACATGTGATTGAGGCTGTAAGAGTCTAATGGTGATTGACTTTGAATCAGCATGATATTTCTTAGTGGAGCGACATGTGATTGAGGATGTAAGAGTCTAATTGTGATTGGCTTTGAATCAGGATGATATTTCTTAGAGAAGCGACATGTGATTGAGGCTGTAAGAGTCTAATGGTGATTGACTTTGAATCAGGATGATATTTCTTAGTGGAGCGATATGTGATTGAGGCTGTAAGAGTCTAATGGTGATTGGCTTTGAATCAGGATGATATTTCTTAGTGGAGGGACATGTGATTGAGGATGTAAGAGTCTAATGGTGATTGACTTTGAATCAGGATGATATTTCTTAGTGGAGCGACATGTGATTGAGGCTGTAAGAGTCTAATGGTGAATGACTTTGAATCAGGATGATATTTCTTAGTGAAGCGACACGTGATTGAGGCTGTAAGAGTCAAATGGTGATTGACTTTGAATCAGGATGATATTTCTTAGTGGAGCGATATGTGATTGAGGCTGTAAGAGTCTAATGGTGATTGACTTTGAATCAGGATGATATTTCTTAGTGGAGCGACATGTGATTGAGGATGTAAGAGTCAAATGGTGATTGACTTTGAATCAGGATGATATTTCTTAGTTGAGCGACATGTGATTGAGGCTGTAAGAGTCTAATGGTGATTGGCTTTGAATCAGGATGACATTTCTTAGTGGAGGGACATGTGATTGAGGATGTAAGAGTCTAATTGTGATTGGCTTTGAATCAGGATGATATTTCTTAGAGAAGCGACATGTGATTGAGGCTGTAAGAGTCTAATGGTGATTGACTTTGAATCAGGATGATATTTCTTAGTGGAGCGATATGTGATTGAGGCTGTAAGAGTCTAATGGTGATTGACTTTGAATCAGGATGATATTTCTTAGTGGAGCGACATGTGATTGAGGATGTAAGAGTCAAATGGTGATTGACTTTGAATCAGGATGATATTTCTTAGTTGAGCGATATGTGATTGAGGCTGTAAGAGTCTAATGGTGATTGGCTTTGAATCAGGATGACATTCCTTAGTGGAGGGACATGTGATTGAGGATGTAAGAGTCTAATGGTGATTGACTTTGAATCAGGATGATATTTCTTAGTGGAGCGACATGTGATTGAGGCTGTAAGAGTCTAATGGTGAATGACTTTGAATCAGGATGATATTTCTTAGTGAAGCGACACGTGATTGAGGATATAAGAGTCAAATGGTGATTGACTTTGAATCAGGATGATATTTCTTAGTGGAGCGACATGTGATTGAGGCTGTAAGAGTCTAATGGTGAATGACTTTGAATCAGGATGATATTTCTTAGTGAAGCGACACGTGATTGAGGCTGTAAGAGTCAAATGGTGATTGACTTTGAATCAGGATGATATTTCTTAGTGGAGCGATATGTGATTGAGGCTGTAAGAGTCTAATGGTGATTGACTTTGAATCAGGATGATATTTCTTAGTGGAGCGACATGTGATTGAGGATGTAAGAGTCAAATGGTGATTGACTTTGAATCAGGATGATATTTCTTAGTTGAGCGACATGTGATTGAGGCTGTAAGAGTCTAATGGTGATTGGCTTTGAATCAGGATGACATTTCTTAGTGGAGGGACATGTGATTGAGGATGTAAGAGTCTAATTGTGATTGGCTTTGAATCAGGATGATATTTCTTAGAGAAGCGACATGTGATTGAGGCTGTAAGAGTCTAATGGTGATTGACTTTGAATCAGGATGATATTTCTTAGTGGAGCGATATGTGATTGAGGCTGTAAGAGTCTAATGGTGATTGACTTTGAATCAGGATGATATTTCTTAGTGGAGCGACATGTGATTGAGGATGTAAGAGTCAAATGGTGATTGACTTTGAATCAGGATGATATTTCTTAGTTGAGCGACATGTGATTGAGGCTGTAAGAGTCTAATGGTGATTGACTTTGAATCAGGATGATATTTCTTAGTAGAGCGGCATGTGATTGAGGCTGTAAGAGTCTAATGGTGATTGTCTTTGAATCAGGATGCTATTTCTTAGTGGAGCGATATGTGATTGAGGCTGTAAGAGTCTAATGGTGATTGGCTTTGAATCAGGATGATATTTCTTAGTGGAGGGACATGTGATTGAGGCTGTAAGAGTCTAATTGTGATTGGCTTTGAATCAGGATGATATTTCTTAGAGAAGCGACATGTGATTGAGGCTGTAAGAGTCTAATGGTGATTGACTTTGAATCAGGATGATATTTCTTAGTGGAGCGATATGTGATTGAGGCTGTAAGAGTCTAATGGTGATTGGCTTTGAATCAGGATGACATTTCTTAGTGGAGGGACATGTGATTGAGGATGTAAGAGTCTAATGGTGATTGACTTTGAATCAGGATGATATTTCTTAGTGGAGCGACATGTGATTGAGGCTGTAAGAGTCTAATGGTGAATGACTTTGAATCAGGATGATATTTCTTAGTGAAGCAATATGTGATTGAGGCTGTAAGAGTCTAATGGTGATTGGCTTTGAATCATGATATTTCTTAGTGGAGCGACATGTGATTGAGGCTGTAAGAGTCTAATGGTGATTGGCTTTGAATCAGGATGATATTTCTTAGTGGAGCGACATGTGATTGAGGATGTAAGAGTCAAATGGTGATTGACTTTGAATCAGGATGATATTTCTTAGTTGAGCGACATGTGATTGAGGCTGTTAGAGTCTAATGGTGATTGACTTTGAATCAGGATGATATTTCTTAGTGGAGCGGCATGTGATTGAGGCTGTAAGAGTCTAATGGTGATTGTCTTTGAATCAGGATGATATTTCTTAGTGGAGCGACATGTGATTGAGGATGTAAGAGTCAAATGGTGATTGACTTTGAATCAGGATGATATTTCTTAGTTGAGCGACATGTGATTGAGGCTGTTAGAGTCTAATGGTGATTGACTTTGAATCAGGATGATATTTCTTAGTGGAGCGGCATGTGATTGAGGCTGTAAGAGTCTAATGGTGATTGTCTTTGAATCAGGATGCTATTTCTTAGTGGAGCGATATGTGATTGAGGCTGTAAGAGTCTAATGGTGATTGGCTTTGAATCAGGATGATATTTCTTAGTGGAGCGATATGTGATTGAGGCTGTAAGAGTCTAATGGTGATTGGCTTTGAATCAGGATGATATTTCTTAGTTGAGCGACATGTGATTGAGGCTGTAAGAGTCTAATGCTGATTGACTTTGAATCAGGATGATATTTCATAGTGAAGCGACACGTGATTGAGGCTGTAAGAGTCTAATGGTGATTGACTTTGAATCAGGATGATATTTCTTAGTGGTGGACATGTGATTGAGGCTGTAAGAGTCTAATGCTGATTGACTTTGAATCAGGATGATATTTCTTAGTGGAGCGACATGTGATTGAGACTGTAAGAGTCTAATGGTGATTGACTTTGAATCAGGATGATATTTCTTAGTGGGGCGACATGTGATTGAGGCTGTAAGAGTCTAAAGGTGATTGACTTTGAATCAGGATGATATTTCTTAGTGGAGCGACATGTGATTGAGGCTGTAAGAGTCTAATGGTGATTGGCTTTGAATCAGGATGATATTTCTTAGTTGAGCGATATGTGATTGAGGCTGTAAGAGTCTAATGGTGATTGGCTTTGAATCATGATATTTCTTGGTGAAGCAACATGTGATTGAGGCTGTAAGAGTCTAATGGTGATTGACTTTGAATCAGGATGATATTTCTTAGTGGAGGACATGTGATTGAGGCTGTAAGAGTCTAATGGTGATTGACTTTGAATCAGGATGATATTTCTTAGTGGAGCGGCATGTGATTGAGGCTGTAAGAGTCTAATGGTGATTGACTTTGAATCAGGATGATATTTCTTAGTGGAGCGGCATGTGATTGAGGCTGTAAGAGTCTAATGGTGATTGACTTTGAATCAGGATGATATTTCTTAGAGGAGCGATATGTGATTGGGGCTGTAAGAGTCTAATGGTGATTGGCTTTGAATCAGGATGATAATTCTTATTGGAGGGACATTTGATTGAGGCTGTAAGAGTCAAATGGTGATTGGCTTTGAATCAGGATGATATTTCTTAGTTGAGCGACATGTGATTGAGGCTGTAAGAGTCTAATGGTGATTGACTTTGAATCAGGATGATATTTCTTAGTGGAGCGACATGTGATTGAGGATGTAAGATTCTAATGGTGATTGACTTTGAATCAGGATGCTATTTCTTAGTGGAGCGATATGTGATTGAGGCTGTAAGAGTCTAATGGTGATTGGCTTTGAATCAGGATGACATTTCTTAGTGGAGGGACATGTGATTGAGGATGTAAGAGTCTAATTGTGATTGGCTTTGAATCAGGATGATATTTCTTAGAGAAGCGACATGTGATTGAGGCTGTAAGAGTCTAATGGTGATTGACTTTGAATCAGGATGATATTTCTTAGTGGAGCGACATGTGATTGAGGCTGTAAGAGTCTAATGGTGATTGACTGTGAATCAGGATGATATTTCTTAGTGGAGCGACATGTGATTGAGGATGTAAGAGTCAAATGGTGATTGACTTTGAATCAGGATGATATTTCTTAGTTGAGCGACATGTGATTGAGGCTGTAAGAGTCTAATGGTGATTGACTTTGAATCAGGATGATATTTCTTAGTGGAGCGGCATGTGATTGAGGCTGTAAGAGTCTAATGGTCATTGTCTTTGAATCAGGATGCTATTTCTTAGTTGAGCGACATGTGATTGAGGCTGTAAGAGTCTAATGCTGATTGACTTTGAATCAGGATGATATTTCTTAGTGGAGCGACATGTGATTGAGACTGTAAGAGTCTAATGGTGATTGACTTTGAATCAGGATGATATTTCTTAGTGGGGCGACATGTGATTGAGGCTGTAAGAATCTAATGGTGATTGACTTTGAATCAGGATGATATTTCTTAGTGGAGCGACATGTGATTGAGGCTGTAAGAGTCTAATGGTGATTGGCTTTGAATCATGATATTTCGTGGTGAAGCGAAACGTGATTGAGGCTGTAAGAGTCTAATGGTGATTGGCTTTGAATGAAGATGATATTTCTTAGTGGAGCGACATGTGATTGAGGATGTAAGAGTCAAATGGTGATTGACTTTGAATCAGGATGATATTTCTTAGTGGAGCGACATGTGATTGAGGCTGTAAGAGTCTAATGGTGATTGACTTTGAATCAGGATGATATTTCTTAGTGGAGGACATGTGATTGAGGCTGTAAGAGTCTAATGGTGATTGACTTTGAATCAGGATGATATTTCTTAGTGGAGCGGCATGTGATTGATGCTGTAAGAGTCTAATGGTGATTGACTTTGAATCAGGATGATATTTCTTAGTGGAGCGATATGTGATTGGGGCTGTAAGAGTCTAATGGTGATTGGCTTTGAATCAGGATGATATTTCTTATTGGAGGGACATGTGATTGAGGCTGTAAGAGTCTAATGGTGATTGGCTTTGAATCAGGATGATATTTCTTAGTTGAGCGACATGTGATTGAGGCTGTAAGAGTCTAATGGTGATTGACTTTGAATCAGGACGATATTTCTTAGTGGAGCGATATGTGATTGAGGCTGTAAGAGTCTAATGGTGATTGGCTTTGAATCAGGATGATATTTCTTAGTTGAGCGACATGTGATTGAGGCTGTAAGAGTCTAATGCTGATTGACTTTGAATCAGGATGATATTTCTTAGTGGAGCGACATGTGATTGAGACTGTAAGAGTCTAATGGTGATTGACTTTGAATCAGGATGATATTTCTTAGTGGGGCGACATGTGATTGAGGCTGTAAGAGTCTAATGGTGATTGACTTTGAATCAGGATGATATTTCTTAGTGGAGCGACATGTGATTGAGGCTGTAAGAGTCTAATGGTGATTGGCTTTGAATCATGATATTTCGTGGTGAAGCGAAACGTGATTGAGGCTGTAAGAGTCTAATGGTGATTGGCTTTGAATGAAGATGATATTTCTTAGTTGAGCGACATGTGATTGAGGATGTAAGAGTCAAATGGTGATTGACTTTGAATCAGGATGATATTTCTTAGTGGAGCGACATGTGATTGAGGCTGTAAGAGTCTAATGGTGATTGACTTTGAATCAGGATGATATTTCTTAGTGGAGCGCATGTGATTGAGGCTGTAAGAGTCTAATGGTGATTGTCTTTGAATCAGGATGCTATTTCTTAGTGGAGCGATATGTGATTGAGGCTGTAAGAGTCTAATGGTGATTGACTTTGAATCAGAATGATATTTCTTAGTGGAGCGATATGTGAT
The DNA here is from genome assembly GCA_963680875.1 of Bathymodiolus brooksi. Taxonomy (NCBI): domain Eukaryota; kingdom Metazoa; phylum Mollusca; class Bivalvia; order Mytilida; family Modiolidae; genus Bathymodiolus; species Bathymodiolus brooksi. The sequence goes on along the minus strand of OY804583.1, from coordinate 6,643,784 downwards.
TGAGGCTGTAAGAGTCTAATGGTGATTGGCTTTGAATCAGGATGATATTTCTTAGTGGAGGGACATGTGATTGAGGATGTAAGAGTCTAATGGTGATTGACTTTGAATCAGGATGATATTTCTTAGTGGAGCGACATGTGATTGAGGCTGTAAGAGTCTAATGGTTAATGACTTTGAATCAGGATGATATTTCATAGTGAAGCGACATGTGATTGAGGCTGTAAGAGTCTAATGGTGATTGACTTTGAATCAGGATGATATTTCTTAGTGGTGGTCAAGTGATTGAGGCTGTAAGAGTCTAATGGTGATTGACTTTGAATCAGGATGATATTTCTTAGTGGAGGACATGTGATTGAGGCTGTAAGAGTCTAATGCTGATTGACTTTGAATCAGGATGATATTTCTTAGTGGAGCGACATGTGATTGAGGCTGTAAGAGTCTAATGGTGATTGACTTTGAATCAGGATGATATTTCTTAGTGGAGCGACATGTGATTGAGGCTGTAAGAGTCTAATGGTGATTGGCTTTGAATCAGGATGATATTTCTTAGTGGAGCGACATGTGATTGAGGCTGTAAGAGTCTAATGGTGATTGGCTTTGAATCAGGATGATATTTCTTAGTTGAGCGATATGTGATTGAGGCTGTAAGAGTCTAATGGTGATTGGCTTTGAATCAGGATGATATTTCTTAGTTGAGCGATATGTGATTGAGGCTGTAAGAGTCTAATGGTGATTGGCTTTGAATCATGATATTTCTTGGTGAAGCGACATGTGATTGAGGCTGTAAGAGTCTAATGGTGATTGACTTTGAATCAGGATGATATTTCTTAGTGGAGGACATGTGATTGAGGCTGTAAGAGTCTAATGGTGATTGACTTTGAATCAGGATGATATTTCTTAGTGGAACGGCATGTGATTGAGGCTGTAAGAGTCTAATGGTGATTGACTTTGAATCAGGATGATATTTCTTAGAGGAGCGATATGTGATTGGGGCTGTAAGAGTCTAATGGTGATTGGCTTTGAATCAGGATGATATTTCTTATTGGAGGGACATTTGATTGAGGCTGTAAGAGTCAAATGGTGATTGGCTTTGAATCAGGATGATATTTCTTAGTTGAGCGACATGTGATTGAGGCTGTAAGAGTCTAATGGTGATTGACTTTGAATCAGGATGATATTTCTTAGTGGAGCGACATGTGATTGAGGATGTAAGATTCTAATGGTGATTGACTTTGAATCAGGATGCTATTTCTTAGTGGAGCGATATGTGATTGAGGCTGTAAGAGTCTAATGGTGATTGGCTTTGAATCAGGATGACATTTCTTAGTGGAGGGACATGTGATTGAGGATGTAAGAGTCTAATTGTGATTGGCTTTGAATCAGGATGATATTTCTTAGAGAAGCGACATGTGATTGAGACTGAAAGAGTCTAATGGTGATTGACTTTGAATCAGGATGATATTTCTTAGTGGAGCGATATGTGATTGAGGCTGTAAGAGTCTAATGGTGATTGACTGTGAATCAGGATGATATTTCTTAGTGGAGCGACATGTGATTGAGGATGTAAGAGTCAAATGGTGATTGACTTTGAATCAGGATGATATTTCTTAGTTGAGCGACATGTGATTGAGGCTGTAAGAGTCTAATGGTGATTGACTTTGAATCAGGATGATATTTCTTAGTGGAGCGGCATGTGATTGAGGCTGTAAGAGTCTAATGGTCATTGTCTTTGAATCAGGATGCTATTTCTTAGTGGAGCGATATGTGATTGAGGCTGTAAGAGTCTAATGGTGATTGGCTTTGAATCATGATATTTCTTGGTGAAGCGACACGTGATTGAGGCTGTAAGAGTCTAATGGTGATTGACTTTGAATCAGGATGATATTTCTTAGTGGAGCGATATGTGATTGAGGCTGTAAGAGTCTAATGGTGATTGGCTTTGAATCAGGATGATATTTCTTAGTGGAGGGACATGTGATTGAGGATGTAAGAGTCTAATGGTGATTGACTTTGAATCAGGATGATATTTCTTAGTGGAGCGACATGTGATTGAGGCTGTAAGAGTCTAATGGTGAATGACTTTGAATCAGGATGATATTTCTTAGTGAAGCGACACGTGATTGAGGCTGTAAGAATCTAATGGTGATTGACTTTGAATCAGGATGATATTTCTTAGAGGTGGTCATGTGATTGAGGCTGTAAGAGACTAATGGTGATTGACTTTGAATCAGGATGATATTTCTTAGTGGAGCGACATGTGATTGAGACTGTAAGAGTCTAATGGTGATTGACTTTGAATCAGGATGATATTTCTTAGTGGAGAGACATGTGATTGAGGCTGTAAGAGTCTAATGGTGATTGGCTTTGAATCATGATATTTCTTGGTGAAGCGAAACATGATTGAGGCTGTAAGAGTCTAATGGTGATTGGCTTTGAATGAGGATGATATTTCTTAGTGGAGCGACATGTGATTGAGGATGTAAGAGTCAAATGGTGATTGACTTTGAATCAGGATGATATTTCTTAGTGGAGCGACATGTGATTGAGGCTGTAAGAGTCTAATGGTGATTGACTTTGAATCAGGATGATATTTCTTAGTGGAGCGATATGTGATTGAGGCTGTAAGAGTCTAATGGTGATTGACTTTGAATCAGGATGATATTTCTTAGTGGAGCGACATGTGATTGAGGATGTAAGAGTCAAATGGTGATTGACTTTGAATCAGGATGATATTTCTTAGTTGAGCGACATGTGATTGAGGCTGTAAGAGTCTAATGGTGATTGACTTTGAATCAGGATGATATTTCTTAGTGGAGCGGCATGTGATTGAGGCTGTAAGAGTCTAATGGTCATTGTCTTTGAATCAGGATGCTATTTCTTAGTGGAGCGATATGTGATTGAGGCTGTAAGAGTCTAATGGTGATTGGCTTTGAATCATGATATTTCTTGGTGAAGCGACACGTGATTGAGGCTGTAAGAGTCTAATGGTGATTGACTTTGAATCAGGATGATATTTCTTAGTGGAGCGATATGTGATTGAGGCTGTAAGAGTCTAATGGTGATTGGCTTTGAATCAGGATGATATTTCTTAGTGGAGGGACATGTGATTGAGGATGTAAGAGTCTAATGGTGATTGACTTTGAATCAGGATGATATTTCTTAGTGGAGCGACATGTGATTGAGGCTGTAAGAGTCTAATGGTGAATGACTTTGAATCAGGATGATATTTCTTAGTGAAGCGACACGTGATTGAGGCTGTAAGAATCTAATGGTGATTGACTTTGAATCAGGATGATATTTCTTAGAGGTGGTCATGTGATTGAGGCTGTAAGAGACTAATGGTGATTGACTTTGAATCAGGATGATATTTCTTAGTGGAGCGACATGTGATTGAGACTGTAAGAGTCTAATGGTGATTGACTTTGAATCAGGATGATATTTCTTAGTGGAGCGACATGTGATTGAGGCTGTAAGAGTCTAATGGTGATTGGCTTTGAATCATGATATTTCTTGGTGAAGCGAAACATGATTGAGGCTGTAAGAGTCTAATGGTGATTGGCTTTGAATCAGGATGATATTTCTTAGTGGAGCGACATGTGATTGAGGATGTAAGAGTCTAATGGTGATTGTCTTTGAATCAGGATGCTATTTCTTAGTGGAGCGGCATGTGATTGAGGCTGTAAGAGTCTAATGGTGATTGTCTTTGAATCAGGATGCTATTTCTTAGTGGAGCGATATGTGATTGAGGCTGTAAGAGTCTAATAGTGATTGACTTTGAATCAGGATGATATTTCTTAGTGGAGCGATATGTGATTGAGGCTGTAAGAGTCTAATGGTGATTGGCTTTGAATCAGGATGATATTTCTTAGTGGAGGGACATGTGATTGAGGATGTAAGAGTCTAATGGTGATTGACTTTGAATCAGGATGATATTTCTTAGTGGAGCGACATGTGATTGAGGCTGTAAGAGTCTAATGGTTAATGACTTTGAATCAGGATGATATTTCATAGTGAAGCGACACGTGATTGAGGCTGTAAGAGTCTAATGGTGATTGACTTTGAATCAGGATGATATTTCTTAGTGGTGGTCAAGTGATTGAGGCTGTAAGAGTCTAATGGTGATTGACTTTGAATCAGGATGATATTTCATAGTGGAGGACATGTGATTAAGGCTGTAAGAGTCTAATGGTGATTGACTTTGAATCAGGATGATATTTCTTAGTGGAGCGACATGTGATTGAGACTGTAAGAGTCTAATGGTGATTGACTTTGAATCAGGATGATATTTCTTAGTGGGGCGACATGTGATTGAGGCTGTAAGAGTCTAATGGTGATTGACTTTGAATCAGGATGATATTTCTTAGTGGAGCGACATGTGATTGAGGCTGTAAGAGTCTAATGGTGATTGGCTTTGAATCAGGATGATATTTCTTAGTTGAACGATATGTGATTGAGGCTGTAAGAGTCTAATGGTGATTGGCTTTGAATCATGATATTTCTTGGTGAAGCGACATGTGATTGAGGCTGTAAGAGTCTAATGGTGATTGACTTTGAATCAGGATGATATTTCTTAGTGGAGGACATGTGATTGAGGCTGTAAGAGTCTAATGGTGATTGACTTTGAATCAGGATGATATTTCTTAGTGGAGCGGCATGTGATTGAGGCTGTAAGAGTCTAATGGTGATTGACTTTGAATCAGGATGATATTTCTTAGTGGAGCGATATGTGATTGAGGCTGTAAGAGTCTAATGGTGAATGACTTTGAATCAGGATGATATTTCTTAGTGAAGCGACACGTGATTGAGGCTGTAAGAATCTAATGGTGATTGACTTTGAATCAGGATGATATTTCTTAGAGGTGGTCATGTGATTGAGGCTGTAAGAGACTAATGGTGATTGACTTTGAATCAGGATGATATTTCTTAGTGGAGCGACATGTGATTGAGACTGTAAGAGTCTAATGGTGATTGACTTTGAATCAGGATGATATTTCTTAGTGGAGCGACATGTGATTGAGGCTGTAAGAGTCTAATGGTGATTGGCTTTGAATCATGATATTTCTTGGTGAAGCGAAACATGATTGAGGCTGTAAGAGTCTAATGGTGATTGGCTTTGAATGAGGATGATATTTCTTAGTGGAGCGACATGTGATTGAGGATGTAAGAGTCTAATGGTGATTGTCTTTGAATCAGGATGCTATTTCTTAGTGGAGCGGCATGTGATTGAGGCTGTAAGAGTCTAATGGTGATTGTCTTTGAATCAGGATGCTATTTCTTAGTGGAGCGATATGTGATTGAGGCTGTAAGAGTCTAATAGTGATTGACTTTGAATCAGGATGATATTTCTTAGTGGAGCGATATGTGATTGAGGCTGTAAGAGTCTAATGGTGATTGGCTTTGAATCAGGATGATATTTCTTAGTGGAGGGACATGTGATTGAGGATGTAAGAGTCTAATGGTGATTGACTTTGAATCAGGATGATATTTCTTAGTGGAGCGACATGTGATTGAGGCTGTAAGAGTCTAATGGTTAATGACTTTGAATCAGGATGATATTTCATAGTGAAGCGACACGTGATTGAGGCTGTAAGAGTCTAATGGTGATTGACTTTGAATCAGGATGATATTTCTTAGTGGTGGTCAAGTGATTGAGGCTGTAAGAGTCTAATGGTGATTGACTTTGAATCAGGATGATATTTCTTAGTGGAGGACATGTGATTAAGGCTGTAAGAGTCTAATGGTGATTGACTTTGAATCAGGATGATATTTCTTAGTGGAGCGACATGTGATTGAGACTGTAAGAGTCTAATGGTGATTGACTTTGAATCAGGATGATATTTCTTAGTGGGGCGACATGTGATTGAGGCTGTAAGAGTCTAATGGTGATTGACTTTGAATCAGGATGATATTTCTTAGTGGAGCGACATGTGATTGAGGCTGTAAGAGTCTAATGGTGATTGGCTTTGAATCAGGATGATATTTCTTAGTTGAACGATATGTGATTGAGGCTGTAAGAGTCTAATGGTGATTGGCTTTGAATCATGATATTTCTTGGTGAAGCGACATGTGATTGAGGCTGTAAGAGTCTAATGGTGATTGACTTTGAATCAGGATGATATTTCTTAGTGGAGGACATGTGATTGAGGCTGTAAGAGTCTAATGGTGATTGACTTTGAATCAGGATGATATTTCTTAGTGGAGCGGCATGTGATTGAGGCTGTAAGAGTCTAATGGTGATTGACTTTGAATCAGGATGATATTTCTTAGTGGAGCGATATGTGATTGAGGCTGTAAGAGTCTAATGGTGATTGGCTTTGAATCATGATATTTCTTGGTGAAGCGACATGTGATTGAGGCTGTAAGAGTCTAATGGTGATTGACTTTGAATCAGGATGATATTTCTTAGTCGAGCGACATGTGATTGAGGATGTAAGATTCTAATGGTGATTGACTTTGAATCAGGATGATATTTCTTAGTGGAGCGATATGTGATTGAGGCTGTAAGAGTCTAATGGTGATTGACTTTGAATCAGGATGATATTTCTTAGTGGAGCGACATGTGATTGAGGATGTAAGATTCTAATGGTGATTGACTTTGAATCAGGATGCTATTTCTTAGTGGAGCGATATGTGATTGAGGATGTAAGAGTCTAATTGTGATTGGCTTTGAATCAGGATGATATTTCTTAGAGAAGCGACATGTGATTGAGGCTGTAAGAGTCTAATGGTGATTGACTTTGAATCAGGATGATATTTCTTAGTGGAGCGATATGTGATTGAGGCTGTAAGAGTCTAATGGTGATTGACTTTGAATCAGGATGATATTTCTTAGTGGAGCGACATGTGATTGAGGATGTAAGAGTCAAATGGTGATTGACTTTGAATCAGGATGATATTTCTTAGTTGAGCGACATGTGATTGAGGCTGTAAGAGTCTAATGGTGATTGACTTTGAATCAGGATGATATTTCTTAGTGGAGCGGCATGTGATTCAGGCTGTAAGAGTCTAATGGTGATTGTCTTTGAATCAGGATGCTATTTCTTAGTGGAGCGATATGTGATTGAGGCTGTAAGAGTCTAATGGTGATTGGCTTTGAATCAGGATGATATTTCTTATTGGAGGGACATGTTATTGAGGATGTAAGAGTCTAATTGTGATTGACTTTGAATCAGGATGATATTTCTTAGTGGAGCGATATGTGATTGAGGCTGTAAGAGTCTAATGGTGATTGGCTTTGAATCAGGATGATATTTCTTAGTGAAGCGACACGTGATTGAGGCTGTAAGAGTCTAATGGTGATTGGCTTTGAATCAGGATGATATTTCTTATTGGAGGGACATGTTATTGAGGATGTAAGAGTCTAATTGTGATTGACTTTGAATCAGGATGATATTTCTTAGTGGAGCGACATGTGATTGAGGCTGTAAGAGTCTAATAGTGATTGACTTTGAATCAGGATGATATTTCTTAGTGGAGCGATATGTGATTGAGGCTGTAAGAGTCTAATGGTGATTGGCTTTGAATCAGGATGATATTTCTTAGTGGAGGGACATGTGATTGAGGCTGTAAGAGTCTAATGGTGATTGACTTTGAATCAGGATGATATTTCTTAGAGGTGGTCATGTGATTGAGGCTGTAAGAGTCTAATGGTGATTGACTTTGAATCAGGATGATATTTCTTAGTGGAGCGACATGTGATTGAGACTGTAAGAGTCTAATGGTGATTGACTTTGAATCAGGATGATATTTCTTAGTGGGGCGACATGTGATTGAGGCTGTAAGAGTCTAATGGTGATTGACTTTGAATCAGGATGATATTTCTTAGTAGAGCGACATGTGATTGAGGCTGTAAGAGTCTAATGGTGATTGGCTTTGAATCATGATATTTCTTGGTGAAGCGAAACGTGATTGAGGCTGTAAGAGTCTAATGGTGATTGGCTTTGAATGAGGATGATATTTCTTAGTGGAGCGACATGTGATTGAGGATGTAAGAGTCAAATGGTGATTGACTTTGAATCAGGATGATATTTCTTAGTGGAGCGACATGTGATTGAGGCTGTAAGAGTCTAATGGTGATTGACTTTGAATCAGGATGATAATTCTTAGTGGAGCGGCATGTGATTGAGGCTGTAAGAGTCTAATGGTGATTGTCTTTGAATCAGGATGCTATTTTTTAGTGGAGCGATATGTAATTGAGGCTGTAAGAGTCTAATGGTGATTGACTTTGAATCAGGATGATATTTCTTAGTGGAGCGATATGTGATTGAGGCTGTAAGAGTCTAATGGTGATTGGGTTTGAATCAGGATGATATTTCTTAGTGGAGGGACATGTGATTGAGGATGTAAGAGTCTAATGGTGATTGACTTTGAATCAGGATGATATTTCTTAGTGGAGCGACATGTGATTGAGGCTGTAAGAGTCTAATGGTTAATGACTTTGAATCAGGATGATATTTCTTGGTGAAGCGACACGTGATTGAGGCTGTAAGAGTCTAATGGTGATTGACTTTGAATCAGGATGATATTTCTTAGTGGTGGTCAAGTGATTGAGGCTGTAAGAGTCTAATGGTGATTGACTTTGAATCAGGATGATATTTCTTAGTGGAGGACATGTGATTGAGGCTGTAAGAATCTAATGCTGATTGACTTTGAATCAGGATGATATTTCTTAGTGGAGAGACATGTGATTGAGGCTGTCAGAGTCTAATGGTGATTGGCTTTGAATCAGGATGATATTTCTTAGTGAAGCGACACGTGATTGAGGCTGTAAGAGTCTAATGGTGATTGGCTTTGAATCATGATGATATTTCTTAGTGGAGCGACATGTGATTGAGGCTGTAAGAGTCTAATGGTGATTGACTTTGAATCAGGATGATATTTCTTTGTGTAGCGACATGTGATTGAGGATGTAAGAGTCTAATGGTGATTGACTTTGAATCAGGATGATATTTCTTAGTGGCGGGACATGTGATTGAGGCTGTAAGAGTCTAATGGTGATTGACTTTGAATCAGGATGATATTTCTTAGTGGAGCGACATGTGATTGAGGCTGTAAGAGTCTAATGGTGATTGACTTTGAATCAGAATGATATTTCTTAGTGGAGAGACATGTGATTGATGCTGTAAGAGTCTAATGGTGATTGCCTTTGAATCAGGATGATATTTCTTAGTGGAGCGACATGTGATTGAGGCTGTAAGAGTCTAATGGTGATTGACTTTGAATCAGGATGATATTTCTTAGTGGAGCGACATGTGATTGAGGCTGTAAGAGTCTAATGGTGATTGGCTTTGAATCAGGATGATATTTCTTAGTTGAGCGACATGTGATTGAGGCTGTAAGAGTCTAATGGTGATTGACTTTGAATCAGGATGATATTTCTTAGTGGAGCGATATGTGATTGAGGCTGTAAGAGTCTAATGGTGATTGGCTTTGAATCATGATATTTCTTGGTGAAGCGACACGTGATTGAGGCTGTAAGAGTCTAATGGTGATTGACTTTGAATCAGGATGATATTTCTTAGTGGAGGGACATGTGATTGAGGATGTAAGAGTCTAATGGTGATTGACTTTGAATCAGGATGATATTTCTTAGTGGAGCGACATGTGATTGAGGCTGTAAGAGTCTAATGGTGAATGACTTTGAATCAGGATGATATTTCTTAGTGAAGCGACACGTGATTGAGGCTGTAAGAGTCTAATGGTGATTGACTTTGAATCAGGATGATATTTCTTAGAGGTGGTCATGTGATTGAGGCTGTAAGAGTCTAATGGTGATTGACTTTGAATCAGGATGATATTTCTTAGTGGGGCGACATGTGATTGAGGCTGTAAGAGTCTAATGGTGATTGACTTTGAATCAGGATGATATTTCTTAGTGGAGCGACATGTGATTGAGGCTGTAAGAGTCTAATGGTGATTGGCTTTGAATCATGATATTTCTTGGTGAAGCGAAACGTGATTGAGGCTGTAAGAGTCTAATGGTGATTGACTTTGAATGAGGATGATATTTCTTAGTGGAGCGACATGTGATTGAGGATGTAAGAGTCAAATGGTGATTGACTTTGAATCAGGATGATATTTCTTAGTGGAGCGACATGTGATTGAGGCTGTAAGAGTCTAATGGTGATTGACTTTGAATCAGGATGATATTTCTTAGTGGAGGACATGTGATTGAGGCTGTAAGAATCTAATGCTGATTGACTTTGAATCAGGATGATATTTCTTAGTGGAGAGACATGTGATTGAGGCTGTAAGAGTCTAATGGTGATTGGCTTTGAATCAGGATGATATTTCTTAGTGAAGCGACACGTGATTGAGGCTGTAAGAGTCTAATGGTGATTGGCTTTGAATCATGATGATATTTCTTAGTGGAGCGACATGTGATTGAGGCTGTAAGAGTCTAATGGTGATTGACTTTGAATCAGGATGATATTTCTTTGTGTAGCGACATGTGATTGAGGATGTAAGAGTCTAATGGTGATTGACTTTGAATCAGGATGATATTTCTTAGTGGCGGGACATGTGATTGAGGCTGTAAGAGTCTAATGGTGATTGACTTTGAATCAGGATGATATTTCTTAGTGGAGCGACATGTGATTGAGGCTGTAAGAGTCTAATGGTGATTGACTTTGAATCAGAATGATATTTCTTAGTGGAGAGACATGTGATTGATGCTGTAAGAGTCTAATGGTGATTGCCTTTGAATCAGGATGATATTTCTTAGTGGAGCGACATGTGATTGAGGCTGTAAGAGTCTAATGGTGATTGACTTTGAATCAGGATGATATTTCTTAGTGGAGCGACATGTGATTGAGGCTGTAAGAGTCTAATGGTGATTGACTTTGAATCAGGATGATATTTCTTAGTGGAGCGATATGTGATTGAGGCTGTAAGAGTCTAATGGTGATTGGCTTTGAATCATGATATTTCTTGGTGAAGCGACACGTGATTGAGGCTGTAAGAGTCTAATGGTGATTGACTTTGAATCAGGATGATATTTCTTAGTGGAGGGACATGTGATTGAGGATGTAAGAGTCTAATGGTGATTGACTTTGAATCAGGATGATATTTCTTAGTGGAGCGACATGTGATTGAGGCTGTAAGAGTCTAATGGTGAATGACTTTGAATCAGGATGATATTTCTTAGTGAAGCGACACGTGATTGAGGCTGTAAGAGTCTAATGGTGATTGACTTTGAATCAGGATGATATTTCTTAGAGGTGGTCATGTGATTGAGGCTGTAAGAGTCTAATGGTGATTGACTTTGAATCAGGATGATATTTCTTAGTGGAGCGACATGTGATTGAGACTGTAAGAGTCTAATGGTGATTGACTTTGAATCAGGATGATATTTCTTAGTGGGGCGACATGTGATTGAGGCTGTAAGAGTCTAATGGTGATTGACTTTGAATCAGGATGATATTTCTTAGTGGAGCGACATGTGATTGAGGCTGTAAGAGTCTAATGGTGATTGGCTTTGAATCATGATATTTCTTGGTGAAGCGAAACGTGATTGAGGCTGTAAGAGTCTAATGGTGATTGGCTTTGAATGAGGATGATATTTCTTAGTGGAGCGACATGTGATTGAGGATGTAAGAGTCAAATGGTGATTGACTTTGAATCAGGATGATATTTCTTAGTGGAGCGACATGTGATTGAGGCTGTAAGAGTCTAATGGTGATTGACTTTGAATCAGGATGATATTTCTTAGTGGAGCGGCATGTGATTGAGGCTGTAAGAGTCTAATGGTGATTGTCTTTGAATCAGGATGCTATTTTTTAGTGGAGCGATATGTAATTGAGGCTGTAAGAGTCTAATGGTGATTGACTTTGAATCAGGATGATATTTCTTAGTGGAGCGATATGTGATTGAGGCTGTAAGAGTCTAATGGTGATTGGGTTTGAATCAGGATGATATTTCTTAGTGGAGGGACATGTGATTGAGGATGTAAGAGTCTAATGGTGATTGACTTTGAATCAGGATGATATTTCTTAGTGGAGCGACATGTGATTGAGGCTGTAAGAGTCTAATGGTTAATGACTTTGAATCAGGATGATATTTCTTGGTGAAGCGACACGTGATTGAGGCTGTAAGAGTCTAATGGTGATTGACTTTGAATCAGGATGATATTTCTTAGTGGTGGTCAAGTGATTGAGGCTGTAAGAGTCTAATGGTGATTGACTTTGAATCAGGATGATATTTCTTAGTGGAGGACATGTGATTGAGGCTGTAAGAATCTAATGCTGATTGACTTTGAATCAGGATGATATTTCTTAGTGGAGAGACATGTGATTGAGGCTGTAAGAGTCTAATGGTGATTGGCTTTGAATCAGGATGATATTTCTTAGTGAAGCGACACGTGATTGAGGCTGTAAGAGTCTAATGGTGATTGGCTTTGAATCATGATGATATTTCTTAGTGGAGCGACATGTGATTGAGGCTGTAAGAGTCTAATGGTGATTGACTTTGAATCAGGATGATATTTCTTTGTGTAGCGACATGTGATTGAGGATGTAAGAGTCTAATGGTGATTGACTTTGAATCAGGATGATATTTCTTAGTGGCGGGACATGTGATTGAGGCTGTAAGAGTCTAATGGTGATTGACTTTGAATCAGGATGATATTTCTTAGTGGAGCGACATGTGATTGAGGCTGTAAGAGTCTAATGGTGATTGACTTTGAATCAGAATGATATTTCTTAGTGGAGAGACATGTGATTGATGCTGTAAGAGTCTAATGGTGATTGCCTTTGAATCAGGATGATATTTCTTAGTGGAGCGACATGTGATTGAGGCTGTAAGAGTCTAATGGTGATTGACTTTGAATCAGGATGATATTTCTTAGTGGAGCGACATGTGATTGAGGCTGTAAGAGTCTAATGGTGATTGGCTTTGAATCAGGATGATATTTCTTAGTTGAGCGACATGTGATTGAGGCTGTAAGAGTCTAATGGTGATTGACTTTGAATCAGGATGATATTTCTTAGTGGAGCGATATGTGATTGAGGCTGTAAGAGTCTAATGGTGATTGGCTTTGAATCATGATATTTCTTGGTGAAGCGACACGTGATTGAGGCTGTAAGAGTCTAATGGTGATTGACTTTGAATCAGGATGATATTTCTTAGTGGTGGACATGTGATTAAGGCTGTAAGAGTCTAATGGTGATTGACTTTGAATCAGGATGATATTTCTTAGTGGAGGACATGTGATTGAGGCTGTAAGTGTCTAATGGTGATTGGCTTTGAATCAGGATGATATTTCTTAGTGGAGGGACATGGGATTGAGGCTGTAAGAGTCTAATGGTGATTGACTTTGAATCAGGATGATATTTCTTTGTGTAGCGACATGTGATTGAGGATGTAAGAGTCTAATGGTGATTGACTTTGAATCAGGATGATATTTCTTAGTGGCGGGACATGTGATTGAGGCTGTAAGAGTCTAATGGTGATTGACTTTGAATCAGGATGATATTTCTTAGTGGAGCGACATGTGATTGAGGCTGTAAGAGTCTAATGGTGATTGACTTTGAATCAGAATGATATTTCTTAGTGGAGAGACATGTGATTGATGCTGTAAGAGTCTAATGGTGATTGCCTTTGAATCAGGATGATATTTCTTAGTGGAGCGACATGTGATTGAGGCTGTAAGAGTCTAATGGTGATTGACTTTGAATCAGGATGATATTTCTTAGTGGAGCGACATGTGATTGAGGCTGTAAGAGTCTAATGGTGATTGGCTTTGAATCAGGATGATATTTCTTAGTTGAGCGACATGTGATTGAGGCTGTAAGAGTCTAATGGTGATTGACTTTGAATCAGGATGATATTTCTTAGTGGAGCGATATGTGATTGAGGCTATAAGAGTCTAATGGTGATTGGCTTTGAATCATGATATTTCTTGGTGAAGCGACACGTGATTGAGGCTGTAAGAGTCTAATGGTGATTGACTTTGAATCAGGATGATATTTCTTAGTGGTGGACATGTGATTAAGGCTGTAAGAGTCTAATGGTGATTGACTTTGAATCAGGATGATATTTCTTAGTGGAGGACATGTGATTGAGGCTGTAAGAGTCTAATGGTGATTGACTTTGAATCAGGATGATATTTCTTAGTGGAGCGGCATGTGATTGAGGCTGTAAGAGTCTAATGGTGATTGACTTTGAATCAGGATGATATTTCTTAGTGGTGGACATGTGATTAAGGCTGTAAGAGTCTAATGGTGATTGACTTTGAATCAGGATGATATTTCTTAGTGGAGGACATGTGATTGAGGCTGTAAGAGTCTAATGGTGATTGACTTTGAATCAGGATGATATTTCTTAGTGGAGCGGCATGTGATTGAGGCTGTAAGAGTCTAATGGTGATAGGCTTTGAATCATGATATTTCTTAGTGAAGCGACACGTGATTGAGACTGTAAGAGTCTAATGGTGATTGACTTTGAATCAGGATGATATTTCTTAGTGGAGGACATGTGATTGAGGCTGTAAGAGTCTAATGGTGATTGGCTTTGAATCATGATATTTCTTAGTGGAGCGACATGTGATTGAGGCTGTAAGAGTCTAATGGTGATTGACTTTGAATCAGGATGATATTTCTTAGTGGAGGACATGTGATTGAGGCTGTAAGAGTCTAATGGTGATTGGCTTTGAATCAGGATGATATTTCTTAGTGGAGAGACATGTGATTGAGGCTGTAAGAGTCTAATGGTGATTGGCTTTGAATCAGGATGATATTTCTTAGTGAAGCGACACGTGATTGAGGCTGTAAGAGTCTAATGGTGATTGGCTTTGAATCATGATGATATTTCTTAGTGGAGCGACATGTGATTGAGGCTGTAAGAGTCTAATGGTGAATGACTTTGAATCAGGATGATATTTCTTAGTGGAGCGACATGTGATTGAGGCTGTAAGAGTCTAATGGTGATTGGCTTTGAATCAGGATGATATTTCTTAGTGGAGCGACATGTGATTGAGGATGTAAGAGTCTAATGGTGATTGACTTTGAATCAGGATGATATTTCTTAGTGGAGCGACATGTGATTGAGACTGTAAGAGTCTAATGGTGATTGACTTTGAATCAGGATGATATTTCTTAGTGGGGCGACATGTGATTGAGGATGTAAGAGTCTAATGGTGATTGACTTTGAATCAGGATGATATTTCTTAGTGGAGCGACATCTGATTGAGGCTGTAAGAGTCTAATGGTGATTGACTTTGAATCAGGATGATATTTCTTAGTGGAACGATATGTGATTGGGGCTGTAAGAGTCTAATGGTGATTGGCTTTGAATCAGGATGATATTACTTAGTGGAGGGACATGTGATTGAGGCTGTAAGAGTCTAATGGTGATTGGCTTTGAATCAGGATGATATTTCTTAGTGAAGCGACACGTGATTGAGGCTGTAAGAGTCTAATGGTGATTGGCTTTGAATCATGATATTTCTTAGTTGAGCGACATGTGATTGAGGCTGTAAGAGTCTAATGATGATTGACTTTGAATCAGGATGATATTTCTTAGTGGAGCGGCGTGTGATTGAGGCTGTAAGAGTCTAATGGTGATTGGCTTTGAATCATGATATTTCTTAGTGAAGCGACACGTGATTGAGACTGTAAGAGTCTAATGGTGATTGACTTTGAATCAGGATGATATTTCTTAGTGGAGGACATGTCATTGAGGCTGTAAGAGTCTAATGGTGATTGGCTTTGAAACATGATATTTCTTAGTGGAGCGACATGTGATTGAGGCTGTAAGAGTCTAATGGTGATTGACTTTGAATCAGGATGATATTTCTTAGTGGAGGACATGTGATTGAGGCTGTAAGAGTCTAATGGTGATTGGCTTTGAATCAGGATGATATTTCTTAGTGGAGAGACATGTGATTGAGGCTGTAAGAGTCTAATGGTAATTGGCTTTGAATCAGGATGATATTTCTTAGTGAAGCGACACGTGATTGATGCTGTAAGAGTCTAATGGTGATTGGCTTTGAATCATGATGATATTTCTTAGTGGAGCGACATGTGATTGAGGCTGTAAGAGTCTAATGGTGATTGACTTTGAATCAGGATGATATTTCTTAGTGGAGCGACATGTGATTGAGGCTGTAAGAGTCTAATGGTGATTGACTTTGAATCAGGATGATATTTCTTAGTGGAGCGATATGTGATTGAGGCTGTAAGAGTCTAATGGTGATTGGCTTTGAATCAGGATGATATTTCTTAGTGGAGCGACATGTGATTGAGGCTGTAAAAGTCTAATGGTGATTGACTTTGAATCAGGATGATATTTCTTAGTGGAG
Organism: Bathymodiolus brooksi; assembly: GCA_963680875.1. Classification (NCBI taxonomy): domain Eukaryota; kingdom Metazoa; phylum Mollusca; class Bivalvia; order Mytilida; family Modiolidae; genus Bathymodiolus; species Bathymodiolus brooksi. Next base: position 6,627,487 of record OY804583.1, on the reverse strand, counting down.
CGACATGTGATTGAGGCTGTAAGAGTCTAATGGTGATTGACTTTGAATCAGGATGATATTTCTTAGTGGAGCGGCATGTGATTGAGGCTGTAAGAGTCTAATGGTGATTGACTTTGAATCAGGATGATATTTCTTAGTGGAGCGATATGTGATTGAGGCTGTAAGAGTCTAATGGTGATTGGCTTTGAATCAGGATGATATTTCTTAGTGGAGCGACATGTGATTGAGGCTGTAAAAGTCTAATGGTGATTGACTTTGAATCAGGATGATATTTCTTAGTGGAGCGACATGTGATTGAGGCTGTAAGAGTCTAATGGTGATTGCCTTAGAATCAGGATGATATTTCTTAGTGGAGCGATATGTGATTGAGGCTGTAAGAGTCTAATGTCGATTGGCTTTGAAATAGGATGATATTTCTTAGTGAAGCGACACGTGATTGAGGCTGTAAGAGTCTAATGGTGATTGACTTTGAATCAGGATGATATTTCTTAGTGGAGCGACATGTGATTGAGGCTGTAAGAGTCTAATGGTGATTGACTTTGAATCAGGATGATATTTCTTAGTGGAGCGACATGTGATTGAGGCTGTAAGAGTCTAATGGTGATTGCCTTTGAATCAGGATGATATTTCTTGGTGGAGCGATATGTGATTGAGGCTGTAAGAGTCTAATGGTGATTGGCTTTGAATGAGGATGATATTTCTTAGTGGAGGGACATGTGATTGAGGATGTAAGAGTCTAATGGTGATTGACTTTGAATCAGGATGATATTTCTTAGTGGAGGGACATGTGATTGAGGCTGTAAGAGTCTAATGGTGATTGCCTTTGAAACAGGATGCTATTTCTTAGTGGAGCGATATGTGATTGAGGCTGTAAGAGTCTAATGGTGATTGGCTTTGAATGAGGATGATATTTCTTTGTGGAGCGACATGTGATTGAGGATGTAAGAGTCTAATGGTGATTGACTTTGAATCAGGATGATATTTCTTAGTGGCGGGACATGTGATTGAGGCTGTAAGAGTCTAATGGTGATTGACTTTGAATCAGGATGATATTTCTTAGTGGAGAGACATGTGATTGAGGCTGTAAGAGTCTAATGGTAATTGGCTTTGAATCAGGATGATATTTCTTAGTGAAGCGACACGTGATTGATGCTGTAAGAGTCTAATGGTGATTGTCTTTGAATCATGATGATATTTCTTAGTGGAGCGACATGTGATTGAGGCTGTAAGAGTCTAATGGTGATTGACTTTGAATCAGGATGATATTTCTTAGTGGAGCGACATGTGATTGAGGCTGTAAGAGTCTAATGGTGATTGACTTTGAATCAGGATGATATTTCTTAGTGGAGCGATATGTGATTGAGGCTGTAAGAGTCTAATGGTGATTGGCTTTGAATCAGGATGATATTTCTTAGTGGAGCGACATGTGATTGAGGCTGTAAAAGTCTAATTGTGATTGACTTTGAATCAGGATGATATTTCTTAGTGGAGCGACATGTGATTGAGGCTGTAAGAGTCTAATGGTGATTGACTTTGAATCAGGATGATATTTCTTAGTGGAGCGGCATGTGATTGAGGCTGTAAGAGTCTAATGGTGATTGACTTTGAATCAGGATGATATTTCTTAGTGGAGCGATATGTGATTGAGGCTGTAAGAGTCTAATGGTGATTGGCTTTGAATCAGGATGATATTTCTTAGTGGAGCGACATGTGATTGAGGCTGTAAAAGTCTAATGGTGATTGACTTTGAATCAGGATGATATTTCTTAGTGGAGCGACATGTGATTGAGGCTGTAAGAGTCTAATGGTGATTGACTTTGAATCAGGATGATATTTCTTAGTGGAGCGGCATGTGATTGAGGCTGTAAGAGTCTAATGGTGATTGACTTTGAATCAGGATGATATTTCTTAGTGGAGCGATATGTGATTGAGGCTGTAAGAGTCTAATGGTGATTGGCTTTGAATCAGGATGATATTTCTTAGTGGAGCGACATGTGATTGAGGCTGTAAAAGTCTAATGGTGATTGACTTTGAATCAGGATGATATTTCTTAGTGGAGCGACATGTGATTGAGGCTGTAAGAGTCTAATGGTGATTGCCTTAGAATCAGGATGATATTTCTTAGTGGAGCGATATGTGATTGAGGCTGTAAGAGTCTAATGTCGATTGGCTTTGAAATAGGATGATATTTCTTAGTGAAGCGACACGTGATTGAGGCTGTAAGAGTCTAATGGTGATTGACTTTGAATCAGGATGATATTTCTTAGTGGAGCGACATGTGATTGAGGCTGTAAGAGTCTAATGGTGATTGACTTTGAATCAGGATGATATTTCTTAGTGGAGCGACATGTGATTGAGGCTGTAAGAGTCTAATGGTGATTGCCTTTGAATCAGGATGATATTTCTTGGTGGAGCGATATGTGATTGAGGCTGTAAGAGTCTAATGGTGATTGGCTTTGAATGAGGATGATATTTCTTAGTGGAGGGACATGTGATTGAGGATGTAAGAGTCTAATGGTGATTGACTTTGAATCAGGATGATATTTCTTAGTGGAGGGACATGTGATTGAGGCTGTAAGAGTCTAATGGTGATTGCCTTTGAAACAGGATGCTATTTCTTAGTGGAGCGATATGTGATTGAGGCTGTAAGAGTCTAATGGTGATTGGCTTTGAATGAGGATGATATTTCTTTGTGGAGCGACATGTGATTGAGGATGTAAGAGTCTAATGGTGATTGACTTTGAATCAGGATGATATTTCTTAGTGGCGGGACATGTGATTGAGGCTGTAAGAGTCTAATGGTGATTGACTTTGAATCAGGATGATATTTCTTAGTGGAGAGACATGTGATTGAGGCTGTAAGAGTCTAATGGTAATTGGCTTTGAATCAGGATGATATTTCTTAGTGAAGCGACACGTGATTGATGCTGTAAGAGTCTAATGGTGATTGTCTTTGAATCATGATGATATTTCTTAGTGGAGCGACATGTGATTGAGGCTGTAAGAGTCTAATGGTGATTGACTTTGAATCAGGATGATATTTCTTAGTGGAGCGACATGTGATTGAGGCTGTAAGAGTCTAATGGTGATTGACTTTGAATCAGGATGATATTTCTTAGTGGAGCGATATGTGATTGAGGCTGTAAGAGTCTAATGGTGATTGGCTTTGAATCAGGATGATATTTCTTAGTGGAGCGACATGTGATTGAGGCTGTAAAAGTCTAATTGTGATTGACTTTGAATCAGGATGATATTTCTTAGTGGAGCGACATGTGATTGAGGCTGTAAGAGTCTAATGGTGATTGACTTTGAATCAGGATGATATTTCTTAGTGGAGCGGCATGTGATTGAGGCTGTAAGAGTCTAATGGTGATTGACTTTGAATCAGGATGATATTTCTTAGTGGAGCGATATGTGATTGAGGCTGTAAGAGTCTAATGGTGATTGGCTTTGAATCAGGATGATATTTCTTAGTGGAGCGACATGTGATTGAGGCTGTAAAAGTCTAATGGTGATTGACTTTGAATCAGGATGATATTTCTTAGTGGAGCGACATGTGATTGAGGCTGTAAGAGTCTAATGGTGATTGCCTTAGAATCAGGATGATATTTCTTAGTGGAGCGATATGTGATTGAGGCTGTAAGAGTCTAATGTCGATTGGCTTTGAAATAGGATGATATTTCTTAGTGAAGCGACACGTGATTGAGGCTGTAAGAGTCTAATGGTGATTGACTTTGAATCAGGATGATATTTCTTAGTGGAGCGACATGTGATTGAGGCTGTAAGAGTCTAATGGTGATTGACTTTGAATCAGGATGATATTTCTTAGTGGAGCGACATGTGATTGAGGCTGTAAGAGTCTAATGGTGATTGCCTTTGAATCAGGATGATATTTCTTGGTGGAGCGATATGTGATTGAGGCTGTAAGAGTCTAATGGTGATTGGCTTTGAATGAGGATGATATTTCTTAGTGGAGGGACATGTGATTGAGGATGTAAGAGTCTAATGGTGATTGACTTTGAATCAGGATGATATTTCTTAGTGGAGGGACATGTGATTGAGGCTGTAAGAGTCTAATGGTGATTGCCTTTGAAACAGGATGCTATTTCTTAGTGGAGCGATATGTGATTGAGGCTGTAAGAGTCTAATGGTGATTGGCTTTGAATGAGGATGATATTTCTTTGTGGAGCGACATGTGATTGAGGATGTAAGAGTCTAATGGTGATTGACTTTGAATCAGGATGATATTTCTTAGTGGCGGGACATGTGATTGAGGCTGTAAGAGTCTAATGGTGATTGACTTTGAATCAGGATGATATTTCTTAGTGGAGCGACATGTGATTGAGGCTGTAAGAGTCTATTGGTGATTGACTTTGAATCAGAATGATATTTCTAAGTGGAGCGATATGTGATTGAGGCTGTAAGAGTCTAATGGTGATGCCTTTGAATCAGGATGATATTTCTTAGTGGAGCGATATGTGATTGAGGCTGTAAGAGTCTAATGGTGATTGACTTTGAATCAGGATGATATTTCTTAGTGGAGCGGCATGTGATTGAGGCTGTAAGAGTCTAATGGTGATTGCCTTAGAATCAGGATGATATTTCTTAGTGGAGCGATATGTGATTGAGGCTGTAAGAGTCTAATGTCGATTGGCTTTGAATCAGGATGATATTTCTTAGTGAAGCGACACGTGATTGAGGCTGTAAGAGTCTAATGGTGATTGACTTTGAATCAGGATGATATTTCTTAGTGGAGCGACATGTGATTGAGGCTGTAAGAGTCTAATGGTGATTGGCTTTGAATGAGGATGACATTTCTTAGTGGATCGACATGTGATTGAGGATGTAAGAGTCTAATGGTGATTGACTTTGAATCAGGATGATATTTCTTAGTGGAGCGATATGTGATTGAGGCTGTAAGAGTCTAATGGTGATTGGCTTTGAATCAGGATGATATTTCTTAGTGGAGCGACATGTGATTGAGGCTGTAAGAGTCTAATGGTGATTGACTTTGAATCAGGATGATATTTCTTAGTGGAGCGACATGTGATTGAGGCTGTAAGAGTCTAATGGTGATTGACTTTGAATCAGGATGATATTTCTTAGTGGAGCGACATGTGATTGAGGCTGTAAGAGTCTAATGGTGATTGCCTTTGAATCAGGATGATATTTCTTGGTGGAGCGATATGTGATTGAGGCTGTAAGAGTCTAATGGTGATTGGCTTTGAATGAGGATGATATTTCTTAGTGGAGGGACATGTGATTGAGGATGTAAGAGTCTAATGGTGATTGACTTTGAATCAGGATGATATTTCTTAGTGGAGGGACATGTGATTGAGGCTGTAAGAGTCTAATGGTGATTGCCTTTGAATCAGGATGCTATTTCTTAGTGGAGCGATATGTGATTGAGGCTGTAAAAGTCTAATGGTGATTGGCTTTGAATGAGGATGATATTTCTTTGTGGAGCGACATGTGATTGAGGATGTAAGAGTCTAATGGTGATTGACTTTGAATCAGGATGATATTTCTTAGTGGCGGGACATGTGATTGAGGCTGTAAGAGTCTAATGGTGATTGACTTTGAATCAGGATGATATTTCTTAGTGGAGCGACATGTGATTGAGGCTGTAAGAGTCTAATGGTGATTGACTTTGAATCAGAATGATATTTCTAAGTGGAGCGATATGTGATTGAGGCTGTAAGAGTCTAATGGTGATGCCTTTGAATCAGGATGATATTTCTTAGTGGAGCGATATGTGATTGAGGCTGTAAGAGTCTAATGGTGATTGGCTTTGAATCAGGATGATATTTCTTAGTGGAGAGACATGTGATTGATGCTGTAAGAGTCTAATGGTGATTGCCTTTGAATCAGGATGATATTTCTTAGTGGAGCGACATGTGATTGAGGCTGTAAGAGTCTAATGGTGATTGGCTTTGAATCATGATGATATTTCTTAGTGGAGCGACATGTGATTGAGGCTGTAAGAGTCTAATGGTGTTTGACTTTGAATCAGGATGCTATTTCTTAGTGGAGCGACATGTGATTGAGGCTGTAAGAGTCTAATGGTGATTGACTTTGAATCAGGATGATATTTCTTAGTGGAGCGACATTTGATTGAGGCTGTAAGAGTCTAATGGTGATTGGCTTTGAATGAGGATGATATTTCTTAGTGGAGCGACATTTGATTGAGGCTGTAAGAGTCTAATGGTGATTGGCTTTGAATCAGGATGATATTTCTTAGTGGAGGGACATGTGATTGAGGATGTAAGAGTCTAATGGTGATTGACTTTGAATCAGGATGATATTTCTTAGTGGAGCGGCATGTGATTGAGGCTGTAAGAGTCTAATGGTGATTGCCATTGAATCAGGATGCTCTTTCTTAGTGGAGCGATATGTGATTGAGGCTGTAAGAGTCTAATGGTGATTGGCTTTGAATCAGGATGATATTTCTTAGTGGAGAGACATGTGATTGATGCTGTAAGAGTCTAATGGTGATTGCCTTTGAATCAGGATGATATTTCTTAGTGGAGCGACATGTGATTGAGGCTGTAAGAGTCTAATGGTGATTGGCTTTGAATCATGATGATATTTCTTAGTGGAGCGACATGTGATTGAGGCTGTAAGAGTCTAATGGTGATTGACTTTGAATCAGGATGATATTTCTTAGTGGAGCGACATGTGATTGAGGCTGTAAGAGTCTAATGGTGATTGTTTGAATCAGGATGATATTTCTTAGTGGAGCGATATGTGATTGAGGCTGTAAGAGTCTAATGGTGATTGGCTTTGAATCATGATATTTCTTGGTGAAGCGACACGTGATTGAGGCTGTAAGAGTCTAATGGAGATTGACTTTGAATCAGGATGATATTTCTTAGTGGTGGACATGTGATTGAGGCTGTAAGAATCTAATGGTGATTGACTTTGAATCAGGATGATATTTCTTAGTGGAGCGATATGTGATTGAGGCTGTAAGAGTCTAATGGTGATTGGCTTTGAATCAGGATGATATTTCTTAGTGGAGGGATATGTGATTGAGGATGTAAGAGTCTAATGGTGATTGACTTTGAATCAGGATGATATTTCTTAGTGGATCGACATGTGATTGAGGCTGTAAGAGTCTAATGGTTAATGAATTTGAATCAGGATGATATTTCTTGGTGAAGCGACATGTGATTGAGGCTGTAAGAGTCTAATGGTGATTGACTTTGAATCAGGATGATATTTCTTAGTGGTGGTCATGTGATTGAGGCTGTAAGAGTCTAATGGTGATTGACTTTGAATCAGGATGATATTTCTTAGTGGAGCGACATGTGATTGAGACTGTAAGAGTCTAATGGTGATTGACTTTGAATCATGATGATATTTCTTAGTGGGGCGACATGTGATTGAGGCTGTAAGAGTCTAATGGTGATTGACTTTGAATCAGGATGATATTTCTTAGTGGAGCGACATGTGATTGAGGCTGTAAGAGTCTAATGGTGATTGCCTTTGAATCAGGATGATATTTCTTAGTGGAGCGACATGTGATTGAGGCTGTAAGAGTCTAATGGTGATTGACTTTGAATCAGGATGATATTTCTTAGTGGAGGACATGTGATTGAGGCTGTAAGAGTCTAATGGTGATTGACTTTGAATCAGGATGATATTTCTCTGTGGAGCGGCATGTGATTGAGGCTGTAAGAGTCTAATGGTGATTGACTTTGAATCAGGATGATATTTCTTAGTGGAGCGATATGTGATTGGGGCTGTAAGAGTCTAATGGTGATTGGCTTTGAATCAGGATGATATTTCTTAGAGGAGGGACATGTGATTGAGGCTGTAAGAGTCTAATGGTGATTGGCTTTGAATCAGGATGATATTTCTTAGTGAAGCGACATGTGATTGAGGCTGTAAGAGTCTAATGGTGATTGGCTTTGAATCATGATATTTCTTAGTTGAGCGACATGTCATTGAGGCTGTAAGAGTCTAATGATGATTGACTTTGAATCAGGATGATATTTCTTAGTGGAGCGGCATGTGATTGAGGCTGTAAGAGTCTAATGGTGATTTGCTTTGAATCATGATATTTCTTAGTGAAGCGACACGTGATTGAGACTGTAAGAGTCTAATGGTGATTGACTTTGAATCAGGATGATATTTCTTAGTGGAGGACATGTGATTGAGGCTGTAAGAGTCTAATGGTGATTGGCTTTGAATCATGATATTTCTTAGTGGAGCGACATGTGATTGAGGCTGTAAGAGTCTAATGGTGATTGACTTTGAATCAGGATGATATTTCTTAGTGGAGGACATGTGATTGAGGCTGTAAGAGTCTAATGGTGATTGGCTTTGAATCAGGATGATATTTCTTAGTGGAGAGACATGTGATTGAGGCTGTAAGAGTCTAATGGTGATTGGCTTTGAATCAGGATGATATTTCTTAGTGAAGCGACACGTGATTGAGGCTGTAAGAGTCTAATGGTGATTGGCTTTGAATCATGATGATATTTCTTAGTGGAGCGACATGTGATTGAGACTGTAAGAGTCTAATGGTGATTGACTTTGAATCAGGATGATATTTCTTAGTGGAGGGACATGTGATTGAGGCTGTAAGAGTCTAATGGTGATTGGCTTTGAATCAGGATGATATTTCTTAGTGGAGCGACATGTGATTGAGGATGTAAGAGTCTAATGGTGATTGACTTTGAATCAGGATGATATTTCTTAGTGGAGCTACATGTGATTGAGACTGTAAGAGTCTAATGGTGATTGACTTTGAATCAGGATGATATTTCTTAGTGGGGCGACATGTGATTGAGGCTGTAAGAGTCTAATGGTGATTGACTTTGAATCAGGATGATATTTCTTAGTGGAGCGACATGTGATTGAGGCTGTAAGAGTCTAATGGAGATTGGCCTTGAATCAGGATGATATTTCTTAGTGGAGCGACATGTGATTGAGGCTGTAAGAGTCTAATGGTGATTGACTTTGAATAAGGATGATATTTCTTAGTGGAGCTATATGTGATTGGGGCTGTAAGAGTCTAATGGTGATTGGCTTTGAATCAGGATGATATTACTTAGTGGAGGGACATGTGATTGAGGCTGTAAGAGTCTAATGGTGATAGGCTTTGAATCAGGATGATATTTCTTAGTGAAGCGACACGTGATTGAGGCTGTAAGAGTCTAATGGCGATTGGCTTTAAATCATGATATTTCTTAGTTGAGCGACATGTGATTGAGGCTGTAAGAGTCTAATGATGATTGACTTTAAATCAGGATGATATTTCTTAGTGGAGCGGCATGTGATTGAGGCTGTAAGAGTCTAATGGTGATTGGCTTTGAATCATGATATTTCTTAGTGAAGCGACACGTGATTGAGACTGTAAGAGTCTAATGGTGATTGACTTTGAATCAGGATGATATTTCTTAGTGGAGGACATGTCATTGAGGCTGTAAGAGTCTAATGGTGATTGGCTTTGAATCATGATATTTCTTAGTGGAGCGACATGTGATTGAGGCTGTAAGAGTCTAATGGTGAGTGACTTTGAATCAGGATGATATTTCTTAGTGGAGGACATGTGATTGAGGCTGTAAGAGTCTAATGGTGATTGGCTTTGAATCAGGATGATATTTCTTAGTGGAGAGACATGTGATTGAGGCTGTAAGAGTCTAATGGTTAATGAATTTGAATCAGGATGATATTTCTTGGTGAAGCGACATGTGATTGAGGCTGTAAGAGTCTAATGGTGATTGACTTTGAATCAGGATGATATTTCTTAGTGGTGGTCATGTGATTGAGGCTGTAAGAGTCTAATGGTGATTGACTTTGAATCAGGATGATATTTCTTAGTGGAGCGACATGTGATTGAGACTGTAAGAGTCTAATGGTGATTGACTTTGAATCATGATGATATTTCTTAGTGGGGCGACATGTGATTGAGGCTGTAAGAGTCTAATGGTGATTGACTTTGAATCAGGATGATATTTCTTAGTGGAGCGACATGTGATTGAGGCTGTAAGAGTCTAATGGTGATTGCCTTTGAATCAGGATGATATTTCTTAGTGGAGCGACATGTGATTGAGGCTGTAAGAGTCTAATGGTGATTGACTTTGAATCAGGATGATATTTCTTAGTGGAGGACATGTGATTGAGGCTGTAAGAGTCTAATGGTGATTGACTTTGAATCAGGATGATATTTCTCTGTGGAGCGGCATGTGATTGAGGCTGTAAGAGTCTAATGGTGATTGACTTTGAATCAGGATGATATTTCTTAGTGGAGCGATATGTGATTGGGGCTGTAAGAGTCTAATGGTGATTGGCTTTGAATCAGGATGATATTTCTTAGAGGAGGGACATGTGATTGAGGCTGTAAGAGTCTAATGGTGATTGGCTTTGAATCAGGATGATATTTCTTAGTGAAGCGACATGTGATTGAGGCTGTAAGAGTCTAATGGTGATTGGCTTTGAATCATGATATTTCTTAGTTGAGCGACATGTCATTGAGGCTGTAAGAGTCTAATGATGATTGACTTTGAATCAGGATGATATTTCTTAGTGGAGCGGCATGTGATTGAGGCTGTAAGAGTCTAATGGTGATTTGCTTTGAATCATGATATTTCTTAGTGAAGCGACACGTGATTGAGACTGTAAGAGTCTAATGGTGATTGACTTTGAATCAGGATGATATTTCTTAGTGGAGGACATGTGATTGAGGCTGTAAGAGTCTAATGGTGATTGGCTTTGAATCATGATATTTCTTAGTGGAGCGACATGTGATTGAGGCTGTAAGAGTCTAATGGTGATTGACTTTGAATCAGGATGATATTTCTTAGTGGAGGACATGTGATTGAGGCTGTAAGAGTCTAATGGTGATTGGCTTTGAATCAGGATGATATTTCTTAGTGGAGAGACATGTGATTGAGGCTGTAAGAGTCTAATGGTGATTGGCTTTGAATCAGGATGATATTTCTTAGTGAAGCGACACGTGATTGAGGCTGTAAGAGTCTAATGGTGATTGGCTTTGAATCATGATGATATTTCTTAGTGGAGCGACATGTGATTGAGACTGTAAGAGTCTAATGGTGATTGACTTTGAATCAGGATGATATTTCTTAGTGGAGGGACATGTGATTGAGGCTGTAAGAGTCTAATGGTGATTGGCTTTGAATCAGGATGATATTTCTTAGTGGAGCGACATGTGATTGAGGATGTAAGAGTCTAATGGTGATTGACTTTGAATCAGGATGATATTTCTTAGTGGAGCTACATGTGATTGAGACTGTAAGAGTCTAATGGTGATTGACTTTGAATCAGGATGATATTTCTTAGTGGGGCGACATGTGATTGAGGCTGTAAGAGTCTAATGGTGATTGACTTTGAATCAGGATGATATTTCTTAGTGGAGCGACATGTGATTGAGGCTGTAAGAGTCTAATGGAGATTGGCCTTGAATCAGGATGATATTTCTTAGTGGAGCGACATGTGATTGAGGCTGTAAGAGTCTAATGGTGATTGACTTTGAATAAGGATGATATTTCTTAGTGGAGCTATATGTGATTGGGGCTGTAAGAGTCTAATGGTGATTGGCTTTGAATCAGGATGATATTACTTAGTGGAGGGACATGTGATTGAGGCTGTAAGAGTCTAATGGTGATAGGCTTTGAATCAGGATGATATTTCTTAGTGAAGCGACACGTGATTGAGGCTGTAAGAGTCTAATGGCGATTGGCTTTAAATCATTATATTTCTTAGTTGAGCGACATGTGATTGAGGCTGTAAGAGTCTAATGATGATTGACTTTAAATCAGGATGATATTTCTTAGTGGAGCGGCATGTGATTGAGGCTGTAAGAGTCTAATGGTGATTGGCTTTGAATCATGATATTTCTTAGTGAAGCGACACGTGATTGAGACTGTAAGAGTCTAATGGTGATTGACTTTGAATCAGGATGATATTTCTTAGTGGAGGACATGTCATTGAGGCTGTAAGAGTCTAATGGTGATTGGCTTTGAATCATGATATTTCTTAGTGGAGCGACATGTGATTGAGGCTGTAAGAGTCTAATGGTGAGTGACTTTGAATCAGGATGATATTTCTTAGTGGAGGACATGTGATTGAGGCTGTAAGAGTCTAATGGTGATTGGCTTTGAATCAGGATGATATTTCTTAGTGGAGAGACATGTGATTGAGGCTGTAAGAGTCTAATGGTAATTGGCTTTGAATCAGGATGATATTTCTTAGTGAAGCGACACGTGATTGAGGCTGTAAGAGTCTAATGGTGATTGGCTTTGAATCAGGGTGATATTTCTTAGTGGAGAGACATGTGATTGAGGCTGTAAGAGTCTAATGGTGATTGGCTTTGAATCAGGATGATATTTCTTAGTGGAGCGACATGTGATTGAGGCTGTAAGAGTCTAATGGTGATTGGCTTTGAATGAGGATGATATTTCTTAGTGGAGCGACATGTGATTGAGGATGTAAGAGTCTAATGGTGATTGACTTTGAATCAGGATGATATTTCTTAGTGGAGCGATATGTGATTGAGGCTGTAAGAGTCTAATGGTGATTGGCTTTGAATCAGGATGATATTTCTTAGTGGAGCGACATGTGATTGAGGCTGTAAGAGTCTAATGGTGATTGACTTTGAATCAGGACGATATTTCTTAGTGGAGCGACATGTGATTGAGGCTGTAAGAGTCTAATGGTGATTGACTTTGAATCAGGATGATATTTCTTAGTGGAGCGGCATGTGATTGAGGCTGTAAGAGTCTAATGGTGATTGCCTTAGAATCAGGATGATATTTCTTAGTGGAGCGATATGTGATTGAGGCTGTAAGAGTCTAATGTCGATTGGCTTTGAATCAGGATGATATTTCTTAGTGAAGCGACACGTGATTGAGGCTGTAAGAGTCTAATGGTGATTGACTTTGAATCAGGATGATATTTCTTAGTGGAGCGGCATGTGATTGAGGCTGTAAGAGTCTAATGGTGATTGGCTTTGAATGAGGATGACATTTCTTAGTGGAGCGACATGTGATTGAGGCTGTAAGAGTCTAATGGTGATTGGCTTTGAATCAGGATGATATTTCTTAGTGGAGCGACATGTGATTGAGGCTGTAAGAGTCTAATGGTGATTGACTTTGAATGAGGATGATATTTCTTAGTGGAGCTATATGTGATTGGGGCTGTAAGAGTCTAATGGTGATTGGCTTTGAATCAGGATGATATTACTTAGTGGAGGGACATGTGATTGAGGCTGTAAGAGTCTAATGGTGATTGGCTTTGAATCAGGATGATATTTCTTAGTGAAGCGACACGTGATTGAGGCTGTAAGAGTCTAATGGCGATTGGCTTTAAATCATGATATTTCTTAGTTGAGCGACATGTGATTGAGGCTGTAAGAGTCTAATGATGATTGACTTTGAATCAGGATGATATTTCTTAGTGGAGCGGCATGTGATTGAGGCTGTAAGAGTCTAATGGTGATTGGCTTTGAATCATGATATTTCTTAGTGAAGCGACACGTGATTGAGACTGTAAGAGTCTAATGGTGATTGACTTTGAATCAGGATGATATTTCTTAGTTGAGGACATGTCATTGAGTCTGTAAGAGTCTAATGGTGATTGGCTTTGAATCATGATATTTCTTAGTGGAGCGACATGTGATTGAGGCTGTAAGAGTCTAATGGTGATTGACTTTGAATCAGGATGATATTTCTTAGTGGAGGACATGTGATTGAGGCTGTAAGAGTCTAATGGTGATTGGCTTTGAATCAGGATGATATTTCTTAGTGGAGAGACATGTGATTGAGGCTGTAAGAGTCTAATGATAATTGGCTTTGAATCAGGATGATATTTCTTAGTGAAGCGACACGTGATTGAGGCTGTAAGAGTCTAATGGTGATTGGCTTTGAATCAGGATGATATTTCTTAGTGGAGAGACATGTGATTGAGGCTGTAAGAGTCTAATGGTGATTGACTTTGAATCAGGATGATATTTCCTAGTGGAGCGACATGTGATTGAGGCTGTAAGAGTCTAATGGTGATTGGCTTTGAATGAGGATGATATTTCTTAGTGGAGCGACATGTGATTGAGGATGTAAGAGTCTAATGGTGATTGACTTTGAATCAGGATGATATTTCTTAGTAGAGCGATATGTGATTGAGGCTGTAAGAGTCTAATGTCGATTGGCTTTGAATCAGGATGATATTTCTTAGTGAAGCGACACGTGATTGAGGCTGTAAGAGTCTAATGGTGATTGACTTTGAATCAGGATGATATTTCTTAGTGGAGCGGCATGTGATTGAGGCTGTAAGAGTCTAATGGTGATTGGCTTTGAATGAGGATGACATTTCTTAGTGGAGCGACATGTGAATGAGGCTGTAAGAGTCTAATGGTGATTGGCTTTGAATCAGGATGATATTTCTTAGTGGAGCGACATGTGATTGAGGCTGTAAGAGTCTAATGGTGATTGACTTTGAATGAGGATGATATTTCTTAGTGGAGCTATATGTGATTGGGGCTGTAAGAGTCTAATGGTGATTGGCTTTGAATCAGGATGATATTACTTAGTGGAGGGACATGTGATTGAGGCTGTAAGAGTCTAATGGTGATTGGCTTTGAATCAGGATGATATTTCTTAGTGAAGCGACACGTGATTGAGGCTGTAAGAGTCTAATGGCGATTGGCTTTAAATCATGATATTTCTTAGTTGAGCGACATGTGATTGAGGCTGTAAGAGTCTAATGATGATTGACTTTGAATCAGGATGATATTTCTTAGTGGAGCGGCATGTGATTGAGGCTGTAAGAGTCTAATGGTGATTGGCTTTGAATCATGATATTTCTTAGTGAAGCGACACGTGATTGAGACTGTAAGAGTCTAATGGTGATTGACTTTGAATCAGGATGATATTTCTTAGTTGAGGACATGTCATTGAGTCTGTAAGAGTCTAATGGTGATTGGCTTTGAATCATGATATTTCTTAGTGGAGCGACATGTGATTGAGGCTGTAAGAGTCTAATGGTGATTGACTTTGAATCAGGATGATATTTCTTAGTGGAGGACATGTGATTGAGGCTGTAAGAGTCTAATGGTGATTGGCTTTGAATCAGGATGATATTTCTTAGTGGAGAGACATGTGATTGAGGCTGTAAGAGTCTAATGATAATTGGCTTTGAATCAGGATGATATTTCTTAGTGAAGCGACACGTGATTGAGGCTGTAAGAGTCTAATGGTGATTGGCTTTGAATCAGGATGATATTTCTTAGTGGAGAGACATGTGATTGAGGCTGTAAGAGTCTAATGGTGATTGACTTTGAATCAGGATGATATTTCCTAGTGGAGCGACATGTGATTGAGGCTGTAAGAGTCTAATGGTGATTGGCTTTGAATGAGGATGATATTTCTTAGTGGAGCGACATGTGATTGAGGATGTAAGAGTCTAATGGTGATTGACTTTGAATCAGGATGATATTTCTTAGTAGAGCGATATGTGATTGAGGCTGTAAGAGTCTAATGGTGATTGGCTTTGAATCAGGATGCTATTTCTTAGTGGAGCGACATGTGATTGAGGCTGTAAGAGTCTAATGGTGATTGACTTTGAATCGGGATGATATTTCTTAGTGGAGCGACATGTGATTGAGGCTGTAAGAGTCTAATGGTGATTGACTTTGAATCAGGATGATATTTCTTAGTGGAGCGGCATGTGATTGAGGCTGTAAGAGTCTAATGGTGATTGCCTTAGAATCAGGATGATATTTCTTAGTGGAGCGATATGTGATTGAGGCTGTAAGGGTCTAATGTCGATTGGCTTTGAATCAGGATGATATTTCTTAGTGGAGCGACATGTGATTAAGGCTGTAAGAGTCTAATGGTGATTGGCTTTGAATGAGGATGACATTTCTTAGTGGAGCGACATGTGATTGAGGATGTAAGAGTCTAATGGTGATTGACTTTGAATCAGGATGATATTTCTTAGTGGAGCGATATGTGATTGAGGCTGTAAGAGTCTAATGGTGATTGGCTTTGAATCAGGATGATATTTCTTAGTGGAGCGACATGTGATTGAGGCTGTAAGAGTCTAATGGTGATTGACTTTGAATCAGGATGATATTTCTTAGTGGAGCGACATGTGATTGAGGCTGTAAGAGTCTAATGGTGATTGACTTTGAATCAGGATGATATTTCTTAGTGGAGCGGCATGTGATTGAGGCTGTAAGAGTCTAATGGTGATTGCCTTTGAATCAGGATGATATTTCTTGGTGGAGCGATATGTGATTGAGGCTGTAAGAGTCTAATGTCGATTGGCTTTGAATCAGGATGATATTTCTTAGTGAAGCGACACGTGATTGAGGCTGTAAGAGTCTAATGGTGATTGAATTTGAATCAGGATGATATTTCTTAGTGGAGCGACATGTGATTGAGGCTGTAAGAGTCTAATGGTGATTGGCTTTGAATGAGGATGATATTTCTTAGTGGAGCGACATGTGATTGAGGATGTAAGAGTCTAATGGTGATTGACTTTGAATCAGGATGATATTTCTTAGTGGAGCGGCATGTGATTGAGGCTGTAAGAGTCTAATGGTGATTGCCTTTGAATCAGGATGCTATTTCTTAGTGGAGCGATATGTGATTGAGGCTGTAAGAGTCTAATGGTGCTTGGCTTTGAATGAGGATGATATTTCTTTGTGGAGCGACATGTGATTGAGGATGTAAGAGTCTAATGGTGATTGACTTTGAATCAGGATGATATTTCTTAGTGGCGGGACATGTGATTGAGGCTGTAAGAGTCTAATGGTGATTGACTTTGAATCAGGATGATATTTCTTAGTGGAGCGACATGTGATTGAGGCTGTAAGAGTCTAATGGTGATTGGCTTTGAATCATGATGATATTTCTTAGTGGAGCGACATGTGATTGAGGCTGTAAGAGTCTAATGGTGATTGACTTTGAATCAGGATGATATTTCTTAGTGGAGCGACATGTGATTGAGGCTGTAAGAGTCTAATGGTGATTGACTTTGAATCAGGATGATATTTCTTAGTGGAGCGACATTTGATTGAGGCTGTAAGAGTCTAATGGTGATTGGCTTTGAATGAGGATGATATTTCTTAGTGGAGCAACATGTCATTGAGGCTGTTAGAGTCTAATGGTGATTGGCTTTGAATCATGATGATATTTCTTAGTGGATCGACATGTGATTGAGGATGTAAGAGTCTAATGGTGATTGACTTTGAATCAGGAATATATTTCTTAGTGGAGCGGCATGTGATTGAGGCTGTAAGAGTCTAATGGTGATTGACTTTGAATCAGGATGATATTTCTTAGTGGAGCGATATGTGATTGAGGCTGTAAGAGTCTAATGGTGATTGGCTTTGAATCAGGATGATATTTCTTAGTGGAGGGACATGGGATTGAGGCTGTAAGAGTCTAATGGTGATTGACTTTGAATCAGGATGATATTTCTTAGTGGAGCGACATGTGATTGAGGCTGTAAGAGTCTAATGGTGATTGGTTTTGAATGAGGATGATATTTCTTAGTTGAGCGACATGTGATTGAGGATGTAAGAGTCTAATGGTGATTGACTTTGAATCAGGATGATATTTCTTAGTGGAGCGGCATGTGATTGAGGCTGTAAGAGTCTAATGGTGATTGCCTTTGAATCAGGATGCTATTTCTTAGTGGAGCGATATGTGATTGAGGCTGTAAGAGTCTAATGGTGATTGACTTTGAATCAGGATGATATTTCTTAGTGGAGCGATATGTGATTGAGGCTGTAAGAGTCTAATGGTGATTGGCTTTGAATCAGGATGATATTTCTTAGTGGAGGGACATGGGATTGAGGCTGTAAGAGTCTAATGGTGATTGACTTTGAATCAGGATGATATTTCTTAGTGGAGCGACATGTGATTGAGGCTGTAAGAGTCTAATGGTGATTGGTTTTGAATGAGGATGATATTTCTTAGTTGAGAGACATGTGATTGAGGATGTAAGAGTCTAATGGTGATTGACTTTGAATCAGGATGATATTTCTTAGTGGAGCGGCATGTGATTGAGGCTGTAAGAGTCTAATGGTGATTGCCTTTGAATCAGGATGCTATTTCTTAGTGGAGCGATATGTGATTGAGGCTGTAAGAGTCTAATGGTGATTGACTTTGAATCAGGATGATATTTCTTAGTGGAGCGACATGTGATTGAGGCTGTAAGAGTCTAATGGTGATTGACTTTGAATCAGGATGATATTTCTTAGTGGAGCGATATGTGATTGAGGCTGTAAGAGTCTAATGGTGATGCCTTTGAATCAGGATGATATTTCTTAGTGGAGCGATGTGTGATTGAGGCTGTAAGAGTCTAATGGTGATTGGCTTTGAATCAGGATGATATTTCGTAGTGGAGAGACATGTGATTGATGCTGTAAGAGTCTAATGGTGATTGCCTTTGAATCAGGATGATATTTCTTAGTGGAGGACATGTCATTGAGGCTGTAAGAGTCTAATGGTGATTGGTTTTGAATGAGGATGATATTTCTTAGTTGAGCGACATGTGATTGAGGATGTAAGAGTCTAATGGTGATTGACTTTGAATCAGGATGATATTTCTTAGTGGAGCGGCATGTGATTGAGGCTGTAAGAGTCTAATGGTGATTGCCTTTGAATCAGGATGCTATTTCTTAGTGGAGCGATATGTGATTGAGGCTGTAAGAGTCTAATGGTGATTGACTTTGAATCAGGATGATATTTCTTAGTGGAGCGACATGTGATTGAGGCTGTAAGAGTCTAATGGTGATTGACTTTGAATCAGGATGATATTTCTTAGTGGAGCGATATGTGATTGAGGCTGTAAGAGTCTAATGGTGATGCCTTTGAATCAGGATGATATTTCTTAGTGGAGCGATGTGTGATTGAGGCTGTAAGAGTCTAATGGTGATTGGCTTTGAATCAGGATGATATTTCGTAGTGGAGAGACATGTGATTGATGCTGTAAGAGTCTAATGGTGATTGCCTTTGAATCAGGATGATATTTCTTAGTGGAGGACATGTCATTGAGGCTGTAAGAGTCTAATGGTGATTGGCTTTGAATCATGATATTTCTTAGTGGAGCGACATGTGATTGAGGCTGTAAGAGTCTAATGGTGATTGACTTTGAATCAGGATGATATTTCTTAGTGGAGGACATGTGATTGAGGCTGTAAGAGTCTAATGGTGATTGGCTTTGAATCAGGATGATATTTCTTAGTGGAGAGACATGTGATTGAGGCTGTAAGAGTCTAATGGTAATTGGCTTTGAATCAGGATGATATTTCTTAGTGAAGCGACACGTGATTGAGGCTGTAAGAGTCTAATGGTGATTGGCTTTGAATCATGATGATATTTCTTGGTGGAGAGACATGTGATTGAGGCTGTAAGAGTCTAATGGTGATTGACTTGAATCAGGATGATATTTCTTAGTGGAGCGACATGTGATTGAGGCTGTAAGAGTCTAATGGTGATTGGCTTTGAATGAGGATGATATTTCTTAGTGGAGCGACATGTGATTGAGGATGTAAGAGTCTAATGGTGATTGACTTTGAATCAGGATGATATTTCTTAGTGGAGCGATATGTGATTGAGGCTGTAAGAGTCTAATGGTGATTGGCTTTGAATCAGGATGATATTTCTTAGTGGAGCGACATGTGATTGAGGCTGTAAGAGTCTAATGGTGATTGACTTTGAATCAGGATGATATTTCTTAGTGGAGCGACATGTGATTGAGGCTGTAAGAGTCTAATGGTGATTGACTTTGAATCAGGATGATATTTCTTAGTGAAGCGACACGTGATTGAGGCTGTAAGAGTCTAATGGTGATTGACTTTGAATCAGGATGATATTTCTTATTGGAGCGATATGTGATTGAGGCTGTAAGAGTCTAATGGTGATTGGCTTTGAATCAGGATGATATTTCTTAGTGGAGCGACATGTGATTGAGGCTGTAAGAGTCTAATGGTGATTGACTTTGAATCAGGATGATATTTCTTAGTGGAGCGACATGTGATTGAGGCTGTAAGAGTCTAATGGTGATTGACTTTGAATCAGGATGATATTTCTTAATGGAGCGGCATGTGATTGAGGCTGTAAGAGTCTAATGGTGATTGCCTTTGAATAAGGATGATATTTCTTGGTGGAGCGATATGTGATTGAGGCTGTAAGAGTCTAATGTCGATTGGCTTTGAATCAGGATGATATTTCTTAGTGAAGCGACACGTGATTGAGGCTGTAAGAGTCTAATGGTGATTGAATTTGAATCAGGATGATATTTCTTAGTGGAGCGACATGTGATTGAGGCTGTAAGAGTCTAATGGTGATTGGCTTTGAATGAGGATGATATTTGTTAGTGGAGCGACATGTGATTGAGGATGTAAGAGTCTAATGGTGATTGACTTTGAATCAGGATGATATTTCTTATTGGAGCGACATGTGATTGAGGCTGTAAGAGTCTAATGGTGATTGGCTTTGAATGAGGATGACATTTCTTAATGGAGCGACATGTGATTGAGGATGTAAGAGTCTAATGGTGATTGACTTTGAATCAGGATGATATTTCTTAGTGGAGCGATATGTGATTGAGGCTGTAAGAGTCTAATGGTGATTGGCTTTGAATCAGGATGATATTTCTTAGTGGAGCGACATGTGATTGAGGCTGTAAGAGTCTAATGGTGATTGACTTTGAATCAGGATGATATTTCTTAGTGGAGCGACATGTGATTGAGGCTGTAAGAGTCTAATGGTGATTGACTTTGAATCAGGATGATATTTCTTAATGGAGCGGCATGTGATTGAGGCTGTAAGAGTCTAATGGTGATTGCCTTTGAATAAGGATGATATTTCTTGGTGGAGCGATATGTGATTGAGGCTGTAAGAGTCTAATGTCGATTGGCTTTGAATCAGGATGATATTTCTTAGTGAAGCGACACGTGATTGAGGCTGTAAGAGTCTAATGGTGATTGAATTTGAATCAGGATGATATTTCTTAGTGGAGCGACATGTGATTGAGGCTGTAAGAGTCTAATGGTGATTGGCTTTGAATGAGGATGATATTTCTTAGTGGAGAGACATGTGATTGAGGATGTAAGAGTCTAATGGTGATTGACTTTGAATCAGGATGATATTTTTTAGTGGAGCGGCATGTGATTGAGGCTGTGAGAGTCTAATGGTGATTGCCTTTGAATCAGGATGCTATTTCTTAGTGGAGCGATATGTGATTGAGGCTGTAAGAGTCTAATGGTGATTGGCTTTGAATCAGGATGATATTTCTTTGTGGAGCGACATGTGATTGAGGATGTAAGAGTCTAATGGTGATTGACTTTGAATCAGGATGATATTTCTTAGTGGCGGGACATGTGATTGAGGCTGTAAGAGTCTAATGGTGATTGACTTTGAATCAGAATGATATTTCTTAGTGGAGCGATATGTGATTGAGGCTGTAAGAGTCTATTGGTGATGCCTTTGAATCAGGATGATATTTCTTAGTGGAGCGATATGTGATTGAGGCTGTAAGAGTCTAATGGTGATTGGCTTTGAATCAGGATGATATTTCTTAGTGGAGAGACATGTGATTGATGCTGTAAGAGTCTAATGGTGATTTCCTTTAAATCAGGATGATATTTCTTAGTGGAGCGACATGTGATTGAGGCTGTAAGAGTCTAATGGTGATTGGCTTTGAATCATGATGATATTTCTTAGTGGAGCGACATGTGATTGAGGCTGTAAGAGTCTAATGGTGATTGACTTTGAATCATGATGATATTTCTTAGTGGAGGACATGTGATTGAGGCTGTAAGAGTCTAATGGTGATTGACTTTGAATCAGGATGATATTTCTTAGTGGAGCGACATTTGATTGAGGCTGTAAGAGTCTAATGGTGATTGGCTTTGAATGAGGATGATATTTCTTAGTGGAGCGACATGTCATTGAGGCTGTAAGAGTCTAATGGTGATTGGCTTTGAATCAGGATGATATTTCTTAGTGGAGCGACATGTGATTGAGGCTGTAAGAGTCTAATGGTGATTGGCTTTGAATGAGGATGATATTTCTTAGTGGAGTGACATGTCATTGAGGCTGTTAGAGTCTAATGGTGATTGGCTTTGAATCATGATGATATTTCTTAGTGGATCGACATGTGATTGAGGATGTAAGAGTCTAATGGTGATTGACTTTGAATCAGGAATATATTTCT
The DNA here is from genome assembly GCA_963680875.1 of Bathymodiolus brooksi. Classification (NCBI taxonomy): domain Eukaryota; kingdom Metazoa; phylum Mollusca; class Bivalvia; order Mytilida; family Modiolidae; genus Bathymodiolus; species Bathymodiolus brooksi. The sequence continues at coordinate 6,605,290 of OY804583.1, read as the reverse complement.
TAGTGGAGCGGCATGTGATTGAGGCTGTAAGAGTCTAATGGCGATTGACTTTGAATCAGGATGATATTTGTTAGTGGAACGATATGTGATTGAGGCTGTAAGAGTCTAATGGTGATTGGCTTTGAATCAGGAAGATATTTCTTAGTGGAGGGACATGGGATTGAGGCTGTAAGAGTCTAATGGTCATTGACTTTGAATCAGGATGATATTTCTTAGTGGAGCGACATGTGATTGAGGCTGTAAGAGTCTAATGGTGATTGGCTTTGAATGAGGATGATATTTCTTAGTGGAGCGACATGTGATTGAGGATGTAAGAGTCTAATGGTGATTGACTTTGAATCAGGATGATATTTCTTAGTGGAGCGGCATGTGATTGAGGCTGTAAGAGTCTAATGGTGATTGCCTTTGAATCAGGATGCTATTTCTTAGTGGAGCGATATGTGATTGAGGCTGTAAGAGTCTAATGGTGATTGGCTTTGAATCAGGATGATATTTCTTAGTGGAGCGACATGTGATTGAGGCTGTAAGAGTCTAATGGTGATTGACTTTGAATCAGGATGATATTTCTTAGTGGAGCGACATGTGATTGAGGCTGTAAGAGTCTAATGGTGATTGACTTTGAATCAGGATGATATTTCTTAGTGGAGCGATATGTGATTGAGGCTGAAAGAGTCTAATGGTGATGCCTTTGAATCAGGATGATATTTCTTAGTGGAGCGATGTGTGATTGAGGCTGTAAGAGTCTAATGGTGATTGGCTTTGAATCAGGATGATATTTCGTAGTGGAGAGACATGTGATTGATGCTGTAAGAGTCTAATGGTGATTGCCTTTGAATCAGGATGATATTTCTTAGTGAAGCGACACGTGATTGAGGCTGTAAGAGTCTAATGGTGATTGGCTTTGAATCATGATGATATTTTTTAGTGGAGCGACATGTGATTGAGGCTGTAAGAGTCTAATGGTGATTGACTTTGAATCAGGATGATATTTCTTAGTGGAGCGACATGTGATTGAGGCTGTAAGAGATTAATGGTGATTGACTTTGAATCAGGATGATATTTCTTACTGGGGGGACATGTGATTGAGGCTGTAAGAGTCTAATGGTGATTGGCTTTGAATGAGGATGATATTTCTTTGTGGAGCGACATGTGATTGAGGATGTAAGAGTCTAATGGTGATTGACTTTGAATCAGGATGATATTTCTTAGTGGAGCGATATGTGATTGAGGCTGTAAGAGTCTAATGGTGATTGGCTTTGAATGAGGATGATATTTTTTAGTGGAGCGACATGTGATTGAGGATGTAAGAGTCTAATGGTGATTGACTTTGAATCAGGATGATATTTCTTAGTGGATCGACATGTGATTGAGGCTGTAAGAGTCTAATGGTGATTGACTTTGAATCAGGATGATATTTCTTAGTGGAGCGACATGTGATTGAGGCTGTAAGAGTCTAATGGTGATTGACTTTGAATGAGGATGATATTTCTTAGTGGAGCGATATGTGATTGAGGCTGTAAGAGTCTAATGGTCATGCCGTTGAATCAGGATGATATTTCTTAGTGGAGCGATATGTGATTGAGGCTGTAAGAGTCTAATGGTGATTGCCTTTGAATCAGGATGATATTTCTTAGTGGAGAGCCATGTGATTGATGCTGTAAGAGTCTAATGGTGATTGCCTTTGAATCAGGATGATATTTCTTAGTGAAGCGACACGTGATTGAGGCTGTAAGAGTCTAATGGTGATTGGCTTTGAATCATGATGATATTTCTTAGTGGAGCGACATGTGATTGAGGCTGTAAGAGTCTAATGGTGATTGACTTTGAATCAGGATGATATTTCTTAGTGGAGAGACATGTGATTGAGGCTGTAAGAGTCTAATGGTGATTGGCTTTGAATGAGGATGATATTTCTTAGTGGAGCGATATGTGATTGAGGCTGTAAGAGTCTAATGGTGATTGGCTTTGAATGAGGATGATATTTCTTTGTGGAGCGACATGTGATTGAGGATGTAAGAGTCTAATGGTGATTGACTTTGAATCAGGATGATATTTCTTAGTGGCGGGACATGTGATTGAGGCTGTAAGAGTCTAATGGTGATTGACTTTGAATCAGAATGATATTTCTTAGTGGAGCGATATGTGATTGAGGCTGTAAGAGTCTATTGGTGATGCCTTTGAATCAGGATGATATTTCTTAGTGGAGCGATATGTGATTGAGGCTGTAAGAGTCTAATGGTGATTGGCTTTGAATCAGGATGATATTTCTTAGTGGAGAGACATGTGATTGATGCTGTAAGAGTCTAATGAAGATTTCCTTTGAATCAGGATGATATTTCTTAGTGGAGCGACATGTGATTGAGGCTGTAAGAGTCTAATGGTGATTGGCTTTGAATCATGATGATATTTCTTAGTGGAGCGACATGTTATTGAGGCTGTAAGAGTCTAATGGTGATTGACTTTGAATCATGATGATATTTCTTAGTGGAGCGACATGTGATTGAGGCTGTAAGAGTCTAATGGTGATTGACTTTGAATCAGGATGATATTTCTTAGTGGAGCGACATTTGATTGAGGCTGTAAGAGTCTAATGGTGATTGGCTTTGAATGAGGATGATATTTCTTAGTGGCGGGACATGTCATTGAGGCTGTAAGAGTCTAATGGTGATTGGCTTTGAATCAGGATGATATTTCTTAGTGGAGCGACATGTGATTGAGGCTGTAAGAGTCTAATGGTGATTGGCTTTGAATGAGGATGACATTTCTTAGTGGAGCGACATGTCATTGAGGCTGTTAGAGTCTAATGGTGATTGGCTTTGAATCATGATGATATTTCTTAGTGGATCGACATGTGATTGAGGATGTAAGAGTCTAATGGTGATTGACTTTGAATCAGGAATATATTTCTTAGTGGAGCGGCATGTGATTGAGGCTGTAAGAGTCTAATGGCGATTGACTTTGAATCAGGATGATATTTCTTAGTGGAACGATATGTGATTGAGGCTGTAAGAGTCTAATGGTGATTGGCTTTGAATCAGGATGATATTTCTTAGTGGAGGGACATGGGATTGAGGCTGTAAGAGTCTAATGGTCATTGACTTTGAATCAGGATGATATTTCTTAGTGGAGCGACATGTGATTGAGGCTGTAAGAGTCTAATGGTGATTGGCTTTGAATGAGGATGATATTTCTTAGTGGAGCGACATGTGATTGAGGATGTAAGAGTCTAATGGTGATTGACTTTGAATCAGGATGATATTTCTTAGTGGAGCGGCATGTGATTGAGGCTGTAAGAGTCTAATGGTGATTGCCTTTGAATCAGGATGCTATTTCTTAGTGGAGCGATATGTGATTGAGGCTGTAAGAGTCTAATGGTGATTGGCTTTGAATCAGGATGATATTTCTTAGTGGAGCGACATGTGATTGAGGCTGTAAGAGTCTAATGGTGATTGACTTTGAATCAGGATGATATTTCTTAGTTGAGCGACATGTGATTGAGGCTGTAAGAGTCTAATGGTGATTGACTTTGAATCAGGATGATATTTCTTAGTGGAGCGATGTGTGATTGAGGCTGTAAGAGTCTAATGGTGATTGGCTTTGAATCAGGATGATATTTCGTAGTGGAGAGACATGTGATTGATGCTGTAAGAGTCTAATGGTGATTGCCTTTGAATCAGGATGATATTTCTTAGTGAAGCGACACGTGATTGAGGCTGTAAGAGTCTAATGGTGATTGGCTTTGAATCATGATGATATTTTTTAGTGGAGCGACATGTGATTGAGGCTGTAAGAGTCTAATGGTGATTGACTTTGAATCAAGATGATATTTCTTAGTGGAGCGACATGTGATTGAGGCTGTAAGAGATTAATGGTGATCGACTTTGAATCAGGATGATATTTCTAAGTGGGGGGACATGTGATTGAGGCTGTAAGAGTCTAATGGTGATTGGCTTTGAATGAGGATGATATTTCTTTGTGGAGCGACATGTGATTGAGGATGTAAGAGTCTAATGGTGATTGACTTTGAATCAGGATGATATTTCTTAGTGGAGTGGCATGTGATTGAGGCTGTAAGAGTCTAATGGTGATTGGCTTTGAATCAGGATGCTATTTCTTAGTGGAGCGATATGTGATTGAGGCTGTAAGAGTCTAATGGTGATTGGCTTTGAATGAGGATGATATTTCTTAGGGAGCGACATGTGATTGAGGATGTAAGAGTCTAATGGTGATTGACTTTGAATCAGGATGATATTTCTTAGTGGATCGACATGTGATTGAGGCTGTAAGAGTCTAATGGTGATTGACTTTGAATCAAGATGATATTTCTTAGTGGAGCGACATGTGATTGAGGCTGTAAGAGTCTAATGGTGATTGACTTTGAATGAGGATGATATTTCTTAGTGGGGCGATATGTGATTGAGGCTGTAAGAGTCTAATGGTGATTGCCTTTGAATCAGGATGATATTTTTTAGTGGAGAGCCATGTGATTGATGCTGTAAGAGTCTAATGGTGATTGCCTTTGAATCAGGATGATATTTCTTAGTGAAGCGACACGTGATTGAGGCTGTAAGAGTCTAATGGTGATTGGCTTTGAATCATGATGATATTTCTTAGTGGAGCGACATATGATTGAGGCTGTAAGAGTCTAATGGTGATTGACTTTGAATCAGGATGATATTTCTTAGTGGAGAGACATGTGATTGAGGCTGTAAGAGTCTAATGGTGATTGGCTTTGAATCAGGATGATATTTCTTAGTGAAGCGACCCGTGATTGAGGCTGTAAGAGTCTAATGGTGATTGGCTTTGAATCATGATGATATTTCTTAGTGGAGCGACATGTGATTGAGGCTGTAAGAGTCTAATGGTGATTGACTTTGAATCAGGATGATATTTCTTTGTGTAGCGACATGTGATTGAGGATGTAAGAGTCTAATGGTGATTGACTTTGAATCAGGATGATATTTCTTAGTGGCGGGACATGTGATTGAGGCTGTAAGAGTCTAATGGTGATTGACTTTGAATCAGGATGATATTTCTTAGTGGAGCGACATGTGATTGAGGCTGTAAGAGTCTAATGGTGATTGACTTTGAATCAGAATGATATTTCTTAGTGGAGCGGTATGTGATTGAGGCTGTAAGAGTCTAATGGTGATGCCTTTGAATCAGGATGATATTTCTTAGTGGAGCGATATGTGATTGAGGCTGTAAGTGTCTAATGGTGATTGGCTTTGAATCAGGATGATATTTCTTAGTGGAGAGACATGTGATTGATGCTGTAAGAGTCTAATGGTGATTGCCTTTGAATCAGGATGATATTTCTTAGTGGAGCGACATGTGATTGAGGCTGTAAGAGTCTAATGGTGATTGGCTTTGAATCATGATGATATTTCTTAGTGGAGCGACATGTGATTGAGGCTGTAAGAGTCTAATGGTGATTGACTTTGAATCAGGATGATATTTCTTAGTGGAGCGACATGTGATTGAGGCTGTAAGAGTCTAATGGTGATTGACTTTGAATGAGGATGCTATTTCTTAGTGGAGCGACATGTCATTGAGGCTGTAAGAGTCTAATGGTGATTGGCTTTGAATCAGGATGATATTTCTTAGTGGAGCGACATGTGATTGAGGCTGTAAGAGTCTAATGGTGATTGGCTTTGAATGAGGATGATATTTCTTAGTGGAGCGACATGTCATTGAGGCTGTTAGAGTCTAATGGTGATTGGCTTTGAATCATGATGATATTTCTTAGTGGATCGACATGTGATTGAGGATGTAAGAGTCTAATGGTGATTGACTTTGAATCAGGAATATATTTCTTAGTGGAGCGGCATGTGATTGAGGCTGTAAGAGTCTAATGGCGACTGACTTTGAATCAGGATGATATTTCTTAGTGGAGCGATATGTGATTGAGGCTGTAAGAGTCTAATGGTGATTGGCTTTGAATCAGGATGATATTTCTTAGTGGAGGGACATGGGATTGAGGCTGTAAGAGTCTAATGGTGATAGACTTTGAATCAGGATGATATTTCTTAGTGGAGCGACATGTGATTGAGGCTGTAAGAGACTAATGGTGATTGGCTTTGAATGAGGATGATATTTCGTAGTGGAGAGACATGTGATTGATGCTGTAAGGGTCTAATGGTGATTGTCTTTGAATCAGGATGATATTTCTTAGTGAAGCGACACGTGATTGAGGCTGTAAGAGTCTAATGGTGATTGGCTTTGAATCATGATGATATTTCTTAGTGGAGCGACATGTGATTGAGGCTGTAAGAGTCTAATGGTGATTGGCTTTGAATGAGGATGATATTTCTTAGTGGAACGACATGTGATTGAGGATGTAAGAGTCTAATGGTGATTGACTTTGAATCAGGATGATATTTCTTAGTGGAGCGGCATGTGATTGAGGCTGTAAGAGTCTAATGGTGATTGGCTTTGAATCAGGATGCTATTTCTTAGTGGAGCGATATGTGTTTGAGGCTGTAAGAGTCTAATGGTGATTGGCTTTGAATGAGGATGATATTTCTTAGTGGAGCGACATGTGATTGAGGATGTAAGAGTCTAATGGTGATTGACTTTGAATCAGGATGATATTTCTTAGTGGAGCGACATGTGATTGAGGCTGTAAGAGTCTAATGGTGATAGACTTTGAATCAGGATGATATTTCTTAGTGGAGCGATATGTGATTGAGGCTGTAAGAGTCTAATGGTGATGCCTTTGAATCAGGATGATATTTCTTAGTGGAGCGATGTGTGATTGAGGCTGTAAGAGTCTAATGGTGATTGCCTTTGAATCAGGATGATATTTCTTAGTGAAGCGACACGTGATTGAGGCTGTAAGAGTCTAATGGTGATTGTCTTTGAATCAGGATGATATTTCTTAGTGGAGAGACATGTGATTGATGCTGTAAGAGTCTAATGGTGATTGCCTTTGAATCAGGATGATATTTCTTAGTGAAGCGACACGTGATTGAGGCTGTAAGAGTCTAATGGTGATTCTCGTTGAATCATGATGATATTTCTTAGTGGAGCGACATGTGATTGAGGCTGTAAGAGTCTAATGGTGATTGACTTTGAATCAGGATGATATTTCTTAGTGGAGCGACATGTGATTGAGGCTGTAAGAGTCTAATGGTGATTGACTTTGAATCAGGATGATATTTCTTAGTGGAGGGACATGTGATTGAGGCTGTAAGAGTCTAATGGTGATTGGCTTTGAATGAGGATGATATTTCTTAGTGGAGCGACATGTGATTGAGGCTGTAAGAGTCTAATGGTGATTGACTTTGAATCAGGATGATATTTCTTAGTGGAGCGGCATGTGATTGAGGCTGTAAGAGTCTAATGGTGATTGGCTTTGAATCAGGATGCTATTTCTAAGTGGAGCGATATGTGATTGAGGCTGTAAGAGTCTAATGGTGATTGGCTTTTAATGAGGATGATATTTCTTAGTGGAGCGACATGTGATTGAGGATGTAAGAGTCTAATGGTGATTGACTTTGAATCAGGATGATATTTCTTAGTGGAGGGACATGTGATTGAGGCTGTAAGAGTCTAATGGTGATTGACTTTGAATCAGGATGATATTTCTTAGTGGAGGGACATGTGATTGAGGCTGTAAGAGTCTAATGGTGATTGACTTTGAATGAGGATGATATTTCTTAGTGGAGCGATATGTGATTGAGGCTGTAAGAGTCTAATGGTGATGCCTTTGAATCAGGATGATATTTCTTAGTGGAGCGATATGTGATTGAGGCTGTAAGAGTCTAATGGTGATTGCCTTTGAATCAGGATGATATTTCTTAGTGGAGAGCCATGTGATTGATGCTGTAAGAGTCTAATGGTGATTGACTTTGAATCAGGATGATATTTCTTAGTGAAGCGACACGTGATTGAGGCTGTAAGAGTCTAATGGTGATTGGCTTTGAATCATGATGATATTTCTTAGTGGAGCGACATGTGATTGAGGCTGTAAGAGTCTAATGGTGATTGACTTTGAATCAGGATGATATTTCTTAGTGGAGAGACATGTGATTGAGGCTGTAAGAGTCTAATGGTGATTGGCTTTGAATCAGGATGATATTTCTTAGTGAAGCGACACGTGATTGAGGCTGTAAGAGTCTAATGGTGATTGGCTTTGAATCATGATGATATTTCTTAGTGGAGCGACATGTGATTGAGGCTGTAAGAGTCTAATGGTGATTGACTTTGAATCAGGATGATATTTCTTAGTGGAGCGATATGTGATTGAGGCTGTAAGAGTCTAATGGTGATTGACTTTGAATCAGGATGATATTTCTTAGTGGAGCGACATGTGATTGAGGCTGTAAGAGTCTAATGGTGATTGGCTTTGAATCAGGATGATATTTCTTAGTGGAGCGATATGTGATTGAGGCTGTAAGAGTCTAATGGTGATGCCTTTGAATCAGGATGATATTTCTTAGTGGAGCGATATGTGATTGAGGCTGTAAGAGTCTAATGGTGATTGGCTTTGAATCATGATGATATTTCTTAGTGGAGCGACATGTGATTGAGGCTGTAAGAGTCTAATGGTGATTGACTTTGAATCAGGATGATATTTCTTAGTGGAGCGATATGTGATTGAGGCTGTAAGAGTCTAATGGTGATGCCTTTGAATCAGGATGATATTTCTTAGTGGAGCGATATGTGATTGAGGCTGTAAGAGTCTAATGGTGATTGCCTTTGAATCAGGATGATACTTCTTAGTGGAGAGCCATGTGATTGATGCTGTAAGAGTCTAATGGTGATTGACTTTGAATCATGATGATATTTCTTAGTGGAGCGACATGTGATTGAGGCTGTAAGAGTCTAATGGTGATTGACTTTGAATCAGGATGATATTTCTTAGTGGAGAGACATGTGATTGAGGCTGTAAGAGTCTAATGGTGATTGGCTTTGAATCAGGATGATATTTCTTAGTGAAGCGACACGTGATTGAGGCTGTAAGAGTCTAATGGTGATTGGCTTTGAATCATGATGATATTTCTTAGTGGAGCGACATGTGATTGAGGCTGTAAGAGTCTAATGGTGATTGACTTTGAATCAGGATGATATTTCTTAGTGGAGCGATATGTGATTGAGGCTGTAAGAGTCTAATGGTGATTGACTTTGAATCAGGATGATATTTCTTAGTGGAGCGACATGTGATTGAGGCTGTAAGAGTCTAATGGTGATTGGCTTTGAATCAGGATGATATTTCTTAGTGGAGCGATATGTGATTGAGGCTGTAAGAGTCTAATGGTGATTGACTTTGAATGAGGATGATATTTCTTAGTGGAGCGATATGTGATTGAGGCTGTAAGAGTCTAATGGTGATGCCTTTGAATCAGGATGATATTTCTTAGTGGAGCGATATGTGATTGAGGCTGTAAGAGTCTAATGGTGATTGCCTTTGAATCAGGATGATATTTCTTAGTGGAGAGCCATGTGATTGATGCTGTAAGAGTCTAATGGTGATTGACTTTGAATCAGGATGATATTTCTTAGTGAAGCGACACGTGATTGAGGCTGTAAGAGTCTAATGGTGATTGGCTTTGAATCATGATGATATTTCTTAGTGGTGCGACATGTGATTGAGGCTGTAAGAGTCTAATGGTGATTGACTTTGAATCAGGATGATATTTCTTAGTGGAGAGACATGTGATTGAGGCTGTAAGAGTCTAATGGTGATTGGCTTTGAATCAGGATGATATTTCTTAGTGAAGCGACACGTGATTGAGGCTGTAAGAGTCTAATGGTGATTGGCTTTGAATCATGATGATATTTCTTAGTGGAGCGACATGTGATTGAGGCTGTAAGAGTCTAATGGTGATTGACTTTGAATCAGGATGATATTTCTTAGTGGAGCGATATGTGATTGAGGCTGTAAGAGTCTAATGGTGATTGACTTTGAATCAGGATGATATTTCTTAGTGGAGCGACATGTGATTGAGGCTGTAAGAGTCTAATGGTGATTGGCTTTGAATCAGGATGATATTTCTTAGTGAAGCGACACGTGATTGAGGCTGTAAGAGTCTAATGGTGATTGGCTTTGAATCAGGATGATATTTCTTAGTGGAGCGACATGTGATTGAGGCTGTAAGAGTCTAATGGTGATTGCCTTTGAATCAGGATGCTATTTCTTAGTGGAGCGATATGTGATTGAGGCTGTAAGAGTCTAATGGTGATTGGCTTTGAATGAGGATGATATTTCTTTGTGTAGCGACATGTGATTGAGGATGTAAGAGTCTAATGGTGATTGACTTTGAATCAGGATGATATTTCTTAGTGGAGCGACATGTGATTGAGGCAGTAAGAGTCTAATGGTGATTGACTTTGAATGAGAATGATATTTCTTAGTAGAGCGATATGTGATTGAGGCTGTAAGAGTCTAATGGTGATGCCTTTGAATCAGGATGATATTTCTTAGTGGAGCGATATGTGATTGAGGCTGTAAGAGTCTAATGGTGATTGGCTTTGAATCAGGATGATATTTCTTAGTGGAGCGACATGTGATTGAGGCTGTAAGAGTATAATGGTGATTGACTTTGAATCAGGATGATATTTCTTAGTGGAGCGACATGTGATTGAGGCTGTAAGAGTCTAATGGTGATTGACTTTGAATCAGGATGATATTTCTTAGTGGAGCGATATTTGATTGAGGCTGTAAGAGTCTAATGGTGATTGGCTTTGAATGAGGGTGATATTTCTTAGTGGAGCGACATGTGATTGAGGCTGTAAGAGTCTAATGGTGATTGGCTTTGAATCAGGATGATATTTCTTAGTGGAGCGACATGTGATTGAGGCTGTAAGAGTCTAATGGTGATTGGCTTTGAATGAGGATGATATTTCTTAGTGGAGCGACATGTCATTGAGGCTGTTAGAGTCTAATGGTGATTGGCTTTGAATCATGATGATATTTCTTAGTGGATCGACATGTGATTGAGGATGTAAGAGTCTAATGGTGATTGACTTTGAATCAGGAATATATTTCTTAGTGGAGAGGCATGTGATTGAGGCTGTAAGAGTCTAATGGCGATTGACTTTGAATCAGGATGATATTTCTTAGTGGAGCGATATGTGATTGAGGCTGTAAGAGTCTAATGGTGATTGGCTTTGAATCAGGATGATATTTCTTAGTGGAGGGACATGGGATTGAGGCTGTAAGAATCTAATGGTGATTGACTTTGAATCAGGATGATATTTCTTAGTGGAGCGACATGTGATTGAGGCTGTAAGAGTCTAATGGTGATTGGCTTTGAATGAGGATGATATTTCTTAGTGGAGCGACATGTGATTGAGGATGTAAGAGTCTAATGGTGATTGACTTTGAATCAGGATGATATTTCTTAGTGGAGCGGCATGTGATTGAGGCTGTAAGAGTCTAATGGTGATTGCCTTTGAATCAGGATGCTATTTCTTAGTGGAGCGACATGTGATTGAGGCTGTAAGAGTCTAATGGTGATTGACTTTGAATCAGGATGATATTTCTTAGTGGAGCGATATGTGATTGATGCTGTAAGAGTCTAATGGTGATGCCTTTGAATCAGGATGATATTTCTTAGTGGAGCAATGTGTGATTGAGGCTGTAAGAGTCTAATGGTGATTGGGTTTGAATCAGGATGATATTTCGTAGTGGAGAGACATGTGATTGATGCTGTAAGAGTCTAATGGTGATTGCCTTTGAATCAGGATGATATTTCTTAGTGAAGCGACACGTGATTGAGGCTGTAAGAGTCTAATGGTGATTGGCTTTGAATCATGATGATATTTCTTAGTGGAGCGACATGTGATTGAGGCTGTAAGAGTCTAATGGTGATTGACTTTGAATCAGGATGATATTTCTTAGTGGAGCGACATGTGATTGAGGCTGTAAGAGATTAATGGTGATTGACTTTGAATCAGGATGATATTTCTTAGTGGAGGGACATGTGATTGAGGCTGTAAGAGTCTAATGGTGATTGGCTTTGAATGAGGATGATATTTCTTAGTGGAGCGACATGTGATTGAGGATGTAAGAGTCTAATGGTGATTGACTTTGAATCAGGATGATATTTCTTAGTGGAGCGGCATGTGATTGAGGCTGTAAGAGTCTAATGGTGATTGGCTTTGAATCAGGATGCTATTTCTTAGTGGAGCGATATGTGATTGAGGCTGTAAGAGTCTAATGGTGATTGGCTTTGAATGAGGATGATATTTCTTAGTGGAGCGACATGTGATTGAGGATGTAAGAGTCTAATGGTGATTGACTTTGAATCAGGATGATATTTCTTAGTGGAGCGGCATGTGATTGAGGCTGTAAGAGTCTAATGGTGATTGACTTTGAATGAGGATGATATTTCTTAGTGGAGCGACATGTGATTGAGGCTGTAAGAGTCTAATGGTGATTGACTTTGAATGAGGATGATATTTCTTAGTGGGGCGATATGTGATTGAGGCTGTAAGAGTCTAATGGTGATGCCTTTGAATCAGGATGATATTTCTTAGTGGAGCGATATGTGATTGAGGCTGTAAGAGTCTAATGGTGATTGCCTTTGAATCAGGATGATATTTCTTAGTGGAGAGCCGTGTGATTGAGGCTGTAAGAGTCTAATGGTGATTGGCTTTGAATCATGATGATATTTCTTAGTGGAGCGACATGTGATTGAGGCTGTAAGAGTCTAATGGTGATTGACTTTGAATCAGGATGATATTTCTTAGTGGAGAGACATGTGATTGAGGCTGTAAGAGTCTAATGGTGATTGGCTTTGAATCAGGATGATATTTCTTAGTGAAGCGACACGTGATTGAGGCTGTAAGAGTCTAATGGTGATTGGCTTTGAATCATGATGATATTTCTTAGTGGAGCGACATGTGATTGAGGCTGTAAGAGTCTAATGGTGATTGACTTTGAATCAGGATGATATTTCTTAGTGGAGCGATATGTGATTGAGGCTGTAAGAGTCTAATGGTGATTGGCTTTGAATCAGGATGATATTTCTTAGTGGAGGAACATGTGATTGAGGATGTAAGAGTCTAATGGTGATTGACTTTGAATCAGGATGATATTTCTTAGTGGAGCGACATGTGATTGAGGCTGTAAGAGTCTAATGGTGATTGACTTTGAATCATGATGATATTTCTTAGTGGAGCGACATGTGATTGAGGCTGTAAGAGTCTAATGGTGATTGACTTTGAATCAGGATGATATTTCATAGTGGAGCGACATGTGATTGAGGCTGTAAGAGTCTAATGGTGATTGACTTTGAATCAGGATGATATTTCTTAGTGAAGCGACACGTGATTGAGGCTGTAAGAGTCTAATGGTGATTGGCTTTGAATCATGATGATATTTCTTAGTGGAGCGACATGTGATTGAGGCTGTAAGAGTCTAATGGTGATTGACTTTGAATCAGGATGATATTTCTTAGTGGAGCGACATGTGATTGAGGCTGTAAGAGATTAATGGTGATTGACTTTGAATCAGGATGATATTTCTTAGTGGAGGGACATGTGATTGAGGCTGTAAGAGTCTAATGGTGATTGGCTTTGAATGAGGATGATATTTCTTAGTGGAGCGACATGTGATTGAGGATGTAAGAGTCTAATGGTGATTGACTTTGAATCAGGATGATATTTCTTAGTGGAGCGGCATGTGATTGAGGCTGTAAGAGTCTAATGGTGATTGGCTTTGAATCAGGATGCTATTTCTTAGTGGAGCGATATGTGATTGAGGCTGTAAGAGTCTAATGGTGATTGGCTTTGAATGAGGATGATATTTCTTAGTGGAGCGACATGTGATTGAGGATGTAAGAGTCTAATGGTGATTGACTTTGAATCAGGATGATATTTCTTAGTGGAGCGGCATGTGATTGAGGCTGTAAGAGTCTAATGGTGATTGACTTTGAATGAGGATGATATTTCTTAGTGGAGCGACATGTGATTGAGGCTGTAAGAGTCTAATGGTGATTGACTTTGAATGAGGATGATATTTCTTAGTGGGGCGATATGTGATTGAGGCTGTAAGAGTCTAATGGTGATGCCTTTGAATCAGGATGATATTTCTTAGTGGAGCGATATGTGATTGAGGCTGTAAGAGTCTAATGGTGATTGCCTTTGAATCAGGATGATATTTCTTAGTGGAGAGCCGTGTGATTGAGGCTGTAAGAGTCTAATGGTGATTGGCTTTGAATCATGATGATATTTCTTAGTGGAGCGACATGTGATTGAGGCTGTAAGAGTCTAATGGTGATTGACTTTGAATCAGGATGATATTTCTTAGTGGAGAGACATGTGATTGAGGCTGTAAGAGTCTAATGGTGATTGGCTTTGAATCAGGATGATATTTCTTAGTGAAGCGACACGTGATTGAGGCTGTAAGAGTCTAATGGTGATTGGCTTTGAATCATGATGATATTTCTTAGTGGAGCGACATGTGATTGAGGCTGTAAGAGTCTAATGGTGATTGACTTTGAATCAGGATGATATTTCTTAGTGGAGCGATATGTGATTGAGGCTGTAAGAGTCTAATGGTGATTGGCTTTGAATCAGGATGATATTTCTTAGTGGAGGAACATGTGATTGAGGATGTAAGAGTCTAATGGTGATTGACTTTGAATCAGGATGATATTTCTTAGTGAAGCGACATGTGATTGAGGCTGTAAGAGTCTAATGGTGATTGCCTTTGAATCAGGATGCTATTTCTTAGTGGAGCGATATGTGATTGAGGCTGTAAGAGTCTAATGGTGATTGGCTTTGAATGAGGATGATATTTCTTTGTGTAGCGACATGTGATTGAGGATGTAAGAGTCTAATGGTGATTGACTTTGAATCAGGATGATATTTCTTAGTGGCGGGACATGTGATTGAGGCTGTAAGAGTCTAATGGTGATTGACTTTGAATCAGGATGATATTTCTTAGTGGAGCGACATGTGATTGAGGCTGTAAGAGTCTAATGGTGATTGACTTTGAATGAGAATGATATTTCTTAGTAGAGCGATATGTGATTGAGGCTGTAAGAGTCTAATGGTGATGCCTTTGAATCAGGATGATATTTCTTAGTGGAGCGATATGTGATTGAGGCTGTAAGAGTCTAATGGTGATTGGCTTTGAATCAGGATGATATTTCTTAGTGGAGCGACATGTGATTGAGGCTGTAAGAGTATAATGGTGATTGACTTTGAATCAGGATGATATTTCTTAGTGGAGCGACATGTGATTGAGGCTGTAAGAGTCTAATGGTGATTGACTTTGAATCAGGATGATATTTCTTAGTGGAGCGATATTTGATTGAGGCTGTAAGAGTCTAATGGTGATTGGCTTTGAATGAGGGTGATATTTCTTAGTGGAGCGACATGTCATTGAGGCTGTAAGAGTCTAATGGTGATTGGCCTTGAATCAGGATGATATTTCTTAGTGGAGCGACATGTGATTGAGGCTGTAAGAGTCTAATGGTGATTGGCTTTGAATGAGGATGATATTTCTTAGTGGAGCGACATGTCATTGAGGCTGTTAGAGTCTAATGGTGATTGGCTTTGAATCATGATGATATTTCTTAGTGGATCGACATGTGATTGAGGATGTAAGAGTCTAATGGTGATTGACTTTGAATCAGGAATATATTTCTTAGTGGAGAGGCATGTGATTGAGGCTGTAAGAGTCTAATGGCGATTGACTTTGAATCAGGATGATATTTCTTAGTGGAGCGATATGTGATTGAGGCTGTAAGAGTCTAATGGTGATTGGCTTTGAATCAGGATGATATTTCTTAGTGGAGGGACATGGGATTGAGGATGTAAGAGTCTAATGGTGATTGACTTTGAATCAGGATGATATTTCTTAGTGGAGCGGCATGTGATTGAGGCTGTAAGAGTCTAATGGTGATTGCCTTTGAATCAGGATGCTATTTCTTAGTGGAGCGACATGTGATTGAGGTGTAAGAGTCTAATGGTGATTGACTTTGAATCAGGATGATATTTCTTAGTGGAGCGATATGTGATTGATGCTGTAAGAGTCTAATGGTGATGCCTTTGAATCAGGATGATATTTCTTAGTGGAGCAATGTGTGATTGAGGCTGTAAGAGTCTAATGGTGATTGGGTTTGAATCAGGATGATATTTCGTAGTGGAGAGACATGTGATTGATGCTGTAAGAGTCTAATGGTGATTGCCTTTGAATCAGGATGATATTTCTTAGTGAAGCGACACGTGATTGAGGCTGTAAGAGTCTAATGGTGATTGGCTTTGAATCATGATGATATTTCTTAGTGGAGCGACATGTGATTGAGGCTGTAAGAGTCTAATGGTGATTGACTTTGAATCAGGATGATATTTCTTAGTGGAGCGACATGTGATTGAGGCTGTAAGAGATTAATGGTGATTGACTTTGAATCAGGATGATATTTCTTAGTGGAGGGACATGTGATTGAGGCTGTAAGAGTCTAATGGTGATTGGCTTTGAATGAGGATGATATTTCTTAGTGGAGCGACATGTGATTGAGGATGTAAGAGTCTAATGGTGATTGACTTTGAATCAGGATGATATTTCTTAGTGGAGCGGCATGTGATTGAGGCTGTAAGAGTCTAATGGTGATTGGCTTTGAATCAGGATGCTATTTCTTAGTGGAGCGATATGTGATTGAGGCTGTAAGAGTCTAATGGTGATTGGCTTTGAATGAGGATGATATTTCTTAGTGGAGCGACATGTGATTGAGGATGTAAGAGTCTAATGGTGATTGACTTTGAATCAGGATGATATTTCTTAGTGGAGCGGCATGTGATTGAGGCTGTAAGAGTCTAATGGTGATTGACTTTGAATGAGGATGATATTTCTTAGTGGAGCGACATGTGATTGAGGCTGTAAGAGTCTAATGGTGATTGACTTTGAATGAGGATGATATTTCTTAGTGGGGCGATATGTGATTGAGGCTGTAAGAGTCTAATGGTGATGCCTTTGAATCAGGATGATATTTCTTAGTGGAGCGATATGTGATTGAGGCTGTAAGAGTCTAATGGTGATTGCCTTTGAATCAGGATGATATTTCTTAGTGGAGAGCCGTGTGATTGAGGCTGTAAGAGTCTAATGGTGATTGGCTTTGAATCATGATGATATTTCTTAGTGGAGCGACATGTGATTGAGGCTGTAAGAGTCTAATGGTGATTGACTTTGAATCAGGATGATATTTCTTAGTGGAGAGACATGTGATTGAGGCTGTAAGAGTCTAATGGTGATTGGCTTTGAATCAGGATGATATTTCTTAGTGAAGCGACACGTGATTGAGGCTGTAAGAGTCTAATGGTGATTGGCTTTGAATCATGAAGATATTTCTTAGTGGAGCGACATGTGATTGAGGCTGTAAGAGTCTAATGGTGATTGACTTTGAATCAGGATGATATTTCTTAGTGGAGCGATATGTGATTGAGGCTGTAAGAGTCTAATGGTGATTGGCTTTGAATCAGGATGATATTTCTTAGTGGAGGAACATGTGATTGAGGATGTAAGAGTCTAATGGTGATTGACTTTGAATCAGGATGATATTTCTTAGTGGAGCGACATGTGATTGAGGCTGTAAGAGTCTAATGGTGATTGACTTTGAATCATGATGATATTTCTTAGTGGAGCGACATGTGATTGAGGCTGTAAGAGTCTAATGGTGATTGACTTTGAATCAGGATGATATTTCATAGTGGAGCGACATGTGATTGAGGCTGTAAGAGTCTAATGGTGATTGACTTTGAATCAGGATGATATTTCTTAGTGGAGCGGCATGTGATTGAGGATGTAAGAGTCTAATGGTGATTGCCTTTGAATCAGGATGATATTTCTTAGTGGAGCGATATGTGATTGAGGCTGTAAGAGTCTAATGGTGATTGGCTTTGAATGAGGATGATATTTCTTAGTGGAGCGACATGTGATTGAGGATGTAAGAGTCTAATGGTGATTGACTTTGAATGAGGATGATATTTCTTAGTGGAGGGACATGTGATTGAGGCTGTAAGAGTCTAATGGTGATTGACTCTGAATCAGGATGATATTTCTTAGTGGAGCGACACGTGATTGAGGCTGTAAGAGTCTAATGGTGATTGACTTTGAATCAGGATGATATTTCTTAGTGGAGCGATATGTGATTGAGGCTGTAAGAGTCTAATGGTGATGCCTTTGAATCAGGATGATATTTCATAGTGGAGCGATATGTGATTGAGGCTGTAAGAGTCTAATGGTGATTGGCTTTGAATCAGGATGATATTTCTTAGTGAAGAGACATGTGATTGATGCTGTAAGAGTCTAATGGTGATTGCCTTTGAATCAGGATGATATTTCTTAGTGAAGTGACACGTGATTGAGGCTGTAAGAGTCTAATGGTGATTGGCTTTGAATCATGATGATATTTCTTAGTGGAGGGACATGTGATTGAGGCTGTAAGAGTCTAATGGTGATTGACTTTGAATCAGGATGATATTTCTTAGTGGAGCGACATGTGATTGAGGCTGTAAGAGTCTAATGGTGATTGACTTTGAATCGGGATGATATTTCTTAGTGGAGCGACATGTGATTGAGGCTGTAAGAGTCTAATGGGGATTGACTTTGAATGAGGATGATATTTCTTAGTGGAGCGACATGTGATTGAGGCTGTAAAAGTCTAATGGTGATTGACTTTGAATCAGGATGATATTTCTTAGTGGAGCGGCATGTGATTGAGGCTGTAAGAGTCTAATGGTGATTGCCTTTGAATCAGGATGATATTTCTTAGTGGAGCGATATGTGATTGAGGCTGTAAGAGTCTAATGGCGATTGGCTTTGAATCAGGATAATATTTCTTAGTGAAGCGACACGTGATTGATGCTGTAAGAGTCTAATGGTGATTGACTTTGAATCAGGATGATATTTCTTAGTGGAGCGACATGTCATTGAGGCTGTAAGAGTCTAATGGTGATTAACTTTGAACCAGGATGATATTTCTTAGTGGAGGGACATGTGATTGAGGCTGTCAGAGTCTAATGGTGATTGGCTTTGAATCAGGATGATATTTCTTAGTGGAGCGATATGTGATTGAGGCTGTAAGAGTCTAATGGTGATTGACTTTGAATCAGGATGATATTTCTTAGTGGAGCGATATGTGATTGAGGCTGTTAGAGTCTAATGGTGATTGGCTTTGAATCAGGATGATATTTCTTTGTGGAGGGACATGTGATTGAGGCTGTAAGAGTCTAATGGTGATTGATTTTGAATCAGGATGATATTTCTTAGTGGGGCGACATGTGATTGAGGCTGTAAGAGTCTAATGGTGATTGGCTTTGAATCAGGATGATATTTCTTAGTGGAGCGGCATGTGATTGAGGCTGTAAGAGTCTAATGGTGATTGCCTTTGAATCAGGATGATATTTCTTAGTGCAGCGACATGTGATTGAGGCTGTAAGAGTCTAATGGTGATTGGCTTTGAATCAGGATGATATTTCTTAGTGGAGAGACATGTGATTGATGCTGTAAGAGTCTAATGGTGATTGGCTTTGAATCAGGATGATATTTCTTAGTGAAGCGACACGTGATTGAGGCTGTAAGAGTCTAATGGTGATTGCCTTTAAATCATGATGCTATTTCTTAGTGGAGCGATATGTGATTGAGGCTGTAAGAGTCTAATGGTGATTGGCTTTGAATGAGGATGATATTTCTTAGTGGAGCGACATGTGATTGAGGATGTAAGAGTCTAATGGTGATTGCCTTTGAATCAGGATGATATTTCTTAGTGGAGGGACATGTGATTGAGGCTGTAAGAGTCTAATGGTGATTGGCTTTGAATCAGGATGATATTTCTTAGTGGAGCGATATGTGATTGAGGCTGTAAGAGTCTAATGGTGATTGGCTTTGAATCAGGATGATATTTCTTAGTGAAGAGACATGTGATTGATGCTGTAAGAGTCTAATGGTGATTGACATTGAATCAGGATGATATTTCTTAGTGGAGCGACATGTGATTGAGGCTGTAAGAGTCTAATGGTGATTGCCTTTGAATCAGGATGATATTTCTTAGTGAAGCGACACGTGATTGAGGCTGTAAGAGTCTAATGGTGATTGGCTTTGAATCATGATGATATTTATTAGTGGAGCGACATGTGATTGAGGCTGTAAGAGTCTAATGGTGATTGACTTTGAATCAGGATGATATTTCTTAGTGGAGCGACATGTGATTGAGGCTGTAAGAGTCTAATGGTGATTGACTTTGAATCAGGATGATATTTCTTAGTGGAGCGACATGTCATTGAGGCTGTAAGAGTCTAATGGTGATTGACTTTGAACCGATGATATTTCTTAGTGGAGGGACATGTGATTGAGGCTGTAAGAGTCTAATGGTGATTGGCTTTGAATCAGGATGATATTTCTTAGTGGAGCGATATGTGATTGAGGCTGTAAGAGTCTAATGGTGATTGACTTTGAATCAGGATGATATTTCTTTGTGGAGGGACATGTGATTGAGGCTGTAAGAGTGTAATGGTGATTGATTTTGAATCAGGATGATATTTCTTAGTGGAGCGACATGTGATTGATGCTTTAAGAATCTAATGGTGATTGGCTTTGAATCAGGATGATATTTCTTAGTGGAGCGGCATGTGATTGAGGCTGTAAGAGTCTAATGGTGATTGCCTTTGAATCACGATAATATTTCTTAGTGGAGCGATATGTGATTGAGGCTGTAAGAGTCTAATGGTGATTGGCTTTGAATCATGATGATATTTCTTAGTGGAAAGACATGTGATTGAGGCTGTCAGAGTCAAATGATGATTGGCCTTGAATCAGGATGATATTTCTTAGTGGAGCGACATGTCATTGAGGCTGTAAGAGTCTAATGGTGATTGACTTTGAACCGATGATATTTCTTAGTGGAGGGACATGTGATTGAGGCTGTAAGAGTCTAATGGTGATTGGCTTTGAATCAGGATGATATTTCTTAGTGGAGCGATATGTGATTGAGGCTGTAAGAGTCTAATGGTGATTGACTTTGAATCAGGATGATATTTCTTTGTGGAGGGACATGTGATTGAGGCTGTAAGAGTGTAATGGTGATTGATTTTGAATCAGGATGATATTTCTTAGTGGAGCGACATGTGATTGATGCTTTAAGAATCTAATGGTGATTGGCTTTGAATCAGGATGATATTTCTTAGTGGAGCGGCATGTGATTGAGGCTGTAAGAGTCTAATGGTGATTGCCTTTGAATCACGATAATATTTCTTAGTGGAGCGATATGTGATTGAGGCTGTAAGAGTCTAATGGTGATTGGCTTTGAATCATGATGATATTTCTTAGTGGAAAGACATGTGATTGAGGCTGTCAGAGTCAAATGATGATTGGCCTTGAATCAGGATGATATTTCTTAGTGGAGCGGCATGTGATTGACGCTGTAAGAGTCTAATGGTGATTGGCTTTGAATCAGGATATTTCTTAGTGAAGCGACACGTGATTGAGACTGTAAGAGTTTAATGGTGATTGACTTTGAATCAGAATGATATTTCTTAGTGGAGGACATGTGATTGAGGCTGTAAGAGTCTAATGGTGATTGGCTTTGAATCAGAATGATATTTCTTAGTGGAGAGACATGTGATTGAGGCTGTAAGAGTCTAATGGTAATTGGCTTTGAATCAGGATGATATTTCTTAGTGAAGCGACACGTGATTGAGGCTGTAAGAGTCTAATGGTGATTGGCTTTGAATCATGATGATATTTCTTAATGGAGAGACATGTGATTGAGGCTGTAAGAGTCTAATGGTGATTGACTTTGAATCAGGATGATATTTCTTAGTGGAGCGACATGTGATTGAGGCTGTAAGAGTCTAATGGTGATTGGCTTTGAATGAGGATGATATTTCTTAGTGGAGCGAAATGTGATTGAGGATGTAAGAGTTTAATGGTGATTGACTTTGAATCAGGATGATATTTCTTAGTGGAGCGATATGTGATTGAGGCTGTAAGAGTCTAATGGTAATTGGCTTTGAATCAGGATGATATTTCTTAGTGAAGCGACACGTGATTGAGGCTGTTAGAGTCTAATGGTGATTGGCTTTGAATCATGATGATATTTCTTAGTGGAGAGACATGTGATTGAGGCTGTAAGAGTCTAATGGTGATTGACTTTGAATCAGGATGATATTTCTTAGTGGAGCGACATGTGATTGAGGCTGTAAGAGTCTAATGGTGATTGGCTTTGAATGAGGATGATATTTCTTAGTGGAGCGAAATGTGATTGAGGATGTAAGAGTTTAATGGTGATTGACTTTGAATCAGGATGATATTTCTTAGTGGAGCGATATGTGATTGAGGCTGTAAGAGTCTAATGGTGATTGGCTTTGAATCAGGATGATATTTCTTAGTGGAGCGACATGTGATTGAGCCTGTAAGAGTCTAATGGTGATTGACTTTGAATCAGGATGATATTTCTTAGTGGAGCGACATGTGATTGAGGATGTAAGAGTCTAATGGTGATTGACTTTGAATCAGGATGATATTTCTTAGTGGAGCGGCATGTGATTGAGGCTGTAAGAGTCTAATGGTGATTGCCTTTGAATCAGGATGATATTTCTTAGTGGAGCGATATGTGATTGAGGCTGTAAGAGTCTAATGTCGATTGGCTTTGAATCAGGATGATATTTCTTAGTGAAGCGACACGTGATTGAGGCTGTAAGAGTCTAATGGTGATTGACTTTGAATCAGGATGATATTTCTTAGTGGAGCGACATGTGATTGAGGCTGTAAGAGTCTAATGGTGATTGGCTTTGAATGAGGAGGATATTGCTTAGTGGAGCGACATGTGATTGAGGATGTAAGAGTCTAATGGTGATTGACTTTGAATCAGGATGATATTTCTTAGTGGAGCGGCATGTGATTGAGGCTGTAAGAGTCTAATGGTGATTGCCTTTGAATCAGGATGATATTTCTTAGTGGAGCGATATGTGATTGAGGCTGTAAGAGTCTAATGGTGATTGACTTTGAATCAGGATGATATTTCTTAGTGGAGCGGCATGTGATTGAGGCTGTAAGAGTCTAATGGTGATTGCCTTTGAATCAGGATGATATTTCTTAGTGGAGCGATATGTGATTGAGGCTGTAAGAGTCTAATGTCGATTGGCTTTGAATCAGGATGATATTTCTTAGTGAAGCGACACGTGATTGAGGCTGTAAGAGTCTAATGGTGATTGACTTTGAATCAGGATGATATTTCTTAGTGGAGCGACATGTGATTGAGGCTGTAAGAGTCTAATGGTGATTGGCTTTGAATGAGGAGGATATTGCTTAGTGGAGCGACATGTGATTGAGGATGTAAGAGTCTAATGGTGATTGACTTTGAATCAGGATGATATTTCTTAGTGGAGCGGCATGTGATTGAGGCTGTAAGAGTCTAATGGTGATTGCCTTTGAATCAGGATGCTATTTCTTAGTGGAGCGATATGTGATTGAGGCTGTAAGAGTCTAATGGTGATTGGCTTTGAATGAGGATGATATTTCTTAGTGGAGGGACATGTGATTGAGGCTGTAAGAGTCTAATGGTGATTGACTTTGAATCAGGATGATATTTCTTAGTGGAGCGACATGTGATTGAGGCTGTAAGAGTCTAATGGTGATTGACTTTGAATCAGAATGATATTTCTTAGTGGAGCGATATGTGATTGAGGCTGTAAGAGTCTAATGGTGATGCCTTTGAATCAGGATGATATTTCTTAGTGGAGCGATATGTGATTGAGGCTGTAAGAGTCTAATGGTGATTGGCTTTGAATCAGGATGATATTTCTTAGTGGAGAGACATGTGATTAATGCTGTAAGAGTCTAATGGTGATTGCCTTTGAATCAGGATGATACTTCTTAGTGGAGCGACATGCGATTGAGGCTGTAAGAGTCTAATGGTGATTGACTTTGAATCATGATGATATTTCTTAGTGGAGCGACATGTGATTGAGGCTGTAAGAGTCTAATGGTGATTGACTTTGAATCAGGATGATATTTCTAAGTGGAGGGACATGTGATTGAGGCTGTAAGAGTCTAATGGTGATTGACTTTGAATCAGGATGATATTTCTTAGTGGAGCGACATTTGATTGAAGCTGTAAGAGTCTAATGGTGATTGGCTTTGAATGAGGATGATATTTCTTAGTGGAGCGACATGTGATTAAGGCTGTAAGAGTCTAATGGTGATTGGCTTTGAATCAGGATGATATTTCTTAGTGGAGCGACATGTGATTGAGTCTGTAAGAGTCTAATGGTGATTGGCTTTGAATGGGGATGATATTTCTTAGTGGAGCGACATGTCATTGAGGCTGTAAGAGTCTAATGGTGATTGGCTTTGAATCATGATGATATTTCTTAGTGGAGCGACATGTGATTGAGGATGTAAGAGTCTAATGGTGATTGACTTTGAATCAGGAATATCTTTCTTAGTGGAGCGGCATGTGATTGAGGCTGTAAGAGTCTAATGGCGATTGGCTTTGAATCAGGATGAGATTTCTTAGTGGAGCGATATGTGATTGAGGCTGTAAGAGTCTAATGGTGATTGACTTTGAATCAGGATGATATTTCTTAGTGGAGGGACATGGGACTGAGGCTGTAAGAATCTAATGGTGATTGACTTTGAATCAGGATGATATTTCTTAGTGGGGCGACATGTGATTGAGGCTGTAAGAGTCTAATGGTGATTGGCTTTGAATGAGGATGATATTTCTTAGTGGAGCGACATGTGATTGAGGATGTAAGAGTCTAATGGTGATTGACTTTGAATGAGGATGATATTTCTTAGTGGAGCGACATGTGATTGAGGATGTAAGAGTCTAATGGTGATTGACTTTGAATCAGGATGATATTTCGTAGTGGAGCGGCATGTGATTGAGGCTGTAAGAGTCTAATGGTGATTGCCTTTGAATCAGGATGCTATTTCTTAGTGGAGCGACATGTGATTGAGGCTGTAAGAGTCTAATGGTGATTGACTTTGAATCAGGATGATATTTCTTAGTGGAGCGATATGTGATTGAGGCTGTAAGAGTCTAATGGTGATGCCTTTGAATCAGGATGATATTTCTTAGTGGAGCAATGTGTGATTGAGGCTGTAAGAGTCTAATGGTGATTGGGTTTGAATCAGGATGATATTTCGTAGTGGAGAGACATGTGATTGATGCTGTAAGAGTCTAATGGTGATTGCCTTTGAATCAGGATGATATTTCTTAGTGAAGCGACACGTGATTGAGGCTGTAAGAGTCTAATGGTGATTGGCTTTGAATCATGATGATATTTCTTAGTGGAGCGACATGTGATTGAGGCTGTAAGAGTCTAATGGTGATTGACTTTGAATCAGGATGATATTTCTTAGTGGAGCGACATGTGATTGAGGCTGTAAGAGATTAATGGTGATTGACTTTGAATCAGGATGATATTTCTTAGTGGAGGGACATGTGATTGAGGCTGTAAGAGTCTAATGGTGATTGGCTTTGAATGAGGATGATATTTCTTAGTGGAGCGACATGTGATTGAGGATGTAAGAGTCTAATGGTGATTGACTTTGAATCAGGATGATATTTCTTAGTGGAGCGGCATGTGATTGAGGCTGTAAGAGTCTAATGGTGATTGGCTTTGAATCAGGATGCTATTTCTTAGTGGAGCGATATGTGATTGAGGCTGTAAGAGTCTAATGGTGATTGGCTTTGAATGAGGATGATATTTCTTAGTGGAGCGACATGTGATTGAGGATGTAAGAGTCTAATGGTGATTGACTTTGAATCAGGATGATATTTCTTAGTGGAGCGGCATGTGATTGAGGCTGTAAGAGTCTAATGGTGATTGACTTTGAATGAGGATGATATTTCTTAGTGGAGCGACATGTGATTGAGGCTGTAAGAGTCTAATGGTGATTGACTTTGAATGAGGATGATATTTCTTAGTGGGGCGATATGTGATTGAGGCTGTAAGAGTCTAATGGTGATGCCTTTGAATCAGGATGATATTTCTTAGTGGAGCGATATGTGATTGAGGCTGTAAGAGTCTAATGGTGATTGCCTTTGAATCAGGATGATATTTCTTAGTGGAGAGCCGTGTGATTGATGCTGTAAGAGTCTAATGGTGATTGCCTTTGAATCAGGATGATATTTCTTAGTGAAGCGACACGTGATTGAGGCTGTAAGAGTCTAATGGTGATTGGCTTTGAATCATGATGATATTTCTTAGTGGAGCGACATGTGATTGAGGCTGTAAGAGTCTAATGGTGATTGACTTTGAATCAGGATGATATTTCTTAGTGGAGAGACATGTGATTGAGGCTGTAAGAGTCTAATGGTGATTGGCTTTGAATGAGGATGATATTTCTTAGTGGAGCGACATGTGATTGAGGATGTAAGAGTCTAATGGTGATTGACTTTGAATCAGGATGATATTTCTTAGTGGAGCGGCATGTGATTGAGGCTGTAAGAGTCTAATGGTGATTGGCTTTGAATCAGGATGCTATTTCTTAGTGGAGCGATATGTGATTGAGGCTGTAAGAGTCTAATGGTGATTGGCTTTGAATGAGGATGATATTTCTTAGTGGAGCGACATGTGATTGAGGATGTAAGAGTCTAATGGTGATTGACTTTGAATCAGGATGATATTTCTTAGTGGAGCGGCATGTGATTGAGGCTGTAAGAGTCTAATGGTGATTGACTTTGAATGAGGATGATATTTCTTAGTGGAGCGACATGTGATTGAGGCTGTAAGAGTCTAATGGTGATTGACTTTGAATGAGGATGATATTTCTTAGTGGGGCGATATGTGATTGAGGCTGTAAGAGTCTAATGGTGATGCCTTTGAATCAGGATGATATTTCTTAGTGGAGCGATATGTGATTGAGGCTGTAAGAGTCTAATGGTGATTGCCTTTGAATCAGGATGATATTTCTTAGTGGAGAGCCGTGTGATTGATGTTGTAAGAGTATAATGGTGATTGCCTTTGAATCAGGATGATATTTCTTAGTGAAGCGACACGTGATTGAGGCTGTAAGAGTCTAATGGTGATTGGCTTTGAATCATGATGATATTTCTTAGTGGAGCGACATGTGATTGAGGCTGTAAGAGTCTAATGGTGATTGACTTTGAATCAGGATGATATTTCTTAGTGGAGAGACATGTGATTGAGGCTGTAAGAGTCTAATGGTGATTGGCTTTGAATCAGGATGATATTTCTTAGTGAAGCGACACGTGATTGAGGCTGTAAGAGTCTAATGGTGATTGGCTTTGAATCATGATGATATTTCTTAGTGGAGCGACATGTGATTGAGGCTGTAAGAGTCTAATGGTGATTGACTTTGAATCAGGATGATATTTCTTAGTGGAGCGATATGTGATTGAGGCTGTAAGAGTCTAATGGTGATTGGCTTTGAATCAGGATGATATTTCTTAGTGGAGGAACATGTGATTGAGGATGTAAGAGTCTAATGGTGATTGACTTTGAATCAGGATGATATTTCTTAGTGGAGCGACATGTGATTGAGGCTGTAAGAGTCTAATGGTGATTGACTTTGAATCATGATGATATTTCTTAGTGGAGCGACATGTGATTGAGGCTGTAAGAGTCTAATGGTGATTGACTTTGAATCAGGATGATATTTCTTAGTGGAGCGACATGTGATTGAGGCTGTAAGAGTCTAATGGTGATTGACTTTGAATCAGGATGATATTTCTTAGTGGAGCGGCATGTGATTGAGGATGTAAGAGTCTAATGGTGATTGCCTTTGAATCAGGATGATATTTCTTAGTGGAGCGATATGTGATTGAGGCTGTAAGAGTCTAATGGCGATTGGCTTTGAATCAGGATGATATTTCTTAGTGAAGCGACACGTGATTGAGGCTGTAAGAGTCTAATGGTGATTGACTTTGAATCAGGATGATATTTCTTAGTGGAGCGACATGTGATTGAGGCTGTAAGAGTCTAATGGTGATTGGCTTTGAATGAGGATGATATTTCTTAGTGGAGCGACATGTGATTGAGGATGTAAGAGTCTAATGGTGATTGACTTTGAATCAGGATGATATTTCTTAGTGGAGGGACATGTGATTGAGGCTGTAAGAGTCTAATGGTGATTGCCTTTGAATCATGATGCTATTTCTTAGTGGAGCGATATGTGATTGAGGCTGTAAGAGTCTAATGGTGATTGGCTTTGAATGAGGATGATATTTCTTAGTGGAGCGACATGTGATTGAGGATGTAAGAGTCTAATGGTGATTGACTTTGAATCAGGATGATATTTCTTAGTGGAGCGACATGTGATTGAGGCTGTAAGAGTCTAATGGTGATTGACTTTGAATCATGATGATATTTCTTAGTGGAGCGACATGTGATTGAGGCTGTAAGAGTCTAATGGTGATTGACTTTGAATCAGGATGATATTTCTAAGTGGAGGGACATGTGATTGAGGCTGTAAGAGTCTAATGGTGATTGACTTTGAATCAGGATGATATTTCTTAGTGGAGCGACATTTGATTGAAGCTGTAAGAGTCTAATGGTGATTGGCTTTGAATGAGGATGATATTTCTTAGTGGAGCGACATGTGATTGAGGCTGTAAGAGTCTAATGGTGATTGGCTTTGAATCAGGATGATATTTCTTAGTGGAGCGACATGTGATTGAGTCTGTAAGAGTCTAATGGTGATTGGCTTTGAATGGGGATGATATTTCTTAGTGGAGCGACATGTCATTGAGGCTGTAAGAGTCTAATGGTGATTGGCTTTGAATCATGATGATATTTCTTAGTGGAGCGACATGTGATTGAGGATGTAAGAGTCTAATGGTGATTGACTTTGAATCAGGAATATCTTTCTTAGTGGAGCGGCATGTGATTGAGGCTGTAAGAGTCTAATGGCGATTGGCTTTGAATCAGGATGAGATTTCTTAGTGGAGCGATATGTGATTGAGGCTGTAAGAGTCTAATGGTGATTGACTTTGAATCAGGATGATATTTCTTAGTGGAGGGACATGGGACTGAGGCTGTAAGAATCTAATGGTGATTGACTTTGAATCAGGATGATATTTCTTAGTGGGGCGACATGTGATTGAGGCTGTAAGAGTCTAATGGTGATTGGCTTTGAATGAGGATGATATTTCTTAGTGGAGCGACATGTGATTGAGGATGTAAGAGTCTAATGGTGATTGACTTTGAATGAGGATGATATTTCTTAGTGGAGCGACATGTGATTGAGGATGTAAGAGTCTAATGGTGATTGACTTTGAATCAGGATGATATTTCTTAGTGGAGCGGCATGTGATTGAGGCTGTAAGAGTCTAATGGTGATTGCCTTTGAATCAGGATGCTATTTCTTAGTGGAGCGACATGTGATTGAGGCTGTAAGAGTCTAATGGTGATTGACTTTGAATCAGGATGATATTTCTTAGTGGAGCGATATGTGATTGATGCTGTAAGAGTCTAATGGTGATGCCTTTGAATCAGGATGATATTTCTTAGTGGAGCAATGTGTGATTGAGGCTGTAAGAGTCTAATGGTGATTGGG
Source organism: Bathymodiolus brooksi (assembly GCA_963680875.1). Lineage (NCBI taxonomy): Eukaryota > Metazoa > Mollusca > Bivalvia > Mytilida > Modiolidae > Bathymodiolus > Bathymodiolus brooksi. Next base: position 6,575,808 of record OY804583.1, on the reverse strand, counting down.
TTTGAATCAGGATGATATTTCGTAGTGGAGAGACATGTGATTGATGCTGTAAGAGTCTAATGGTGATTGCCTTTGAATCAGGATGATATTTCTTAGTGAAGCGACACGTGATTGAGGCTGTAAGAGTCTAATGGTGATTGGCTTTGAATCATGATGATATTTCTTAGTGGAGCGACATGTGATTGAGGCTGTAAGAGTCTAATGGTGATTGACTTTGAATCAGGATGATATTTCTTAGTGGAGCGACATGTGATTGAGGCTGTAAGAGATTAATGGTGATTGACTTTGAATCAGGATGATATTTCTTAGTGGAGGGACATGTGATTGAGGCTGTAAGAGTCTAATGGTGATTGGCTTTGAATGAGGATGATATTTCTTAGTGGAGCGACATGTGATTGAGGATGTAAGAGTCTAATGGTGATTGACTTTGAATCAGGATGATATTTCTTAGTGGAGCGGCATGTGATTGAGGCTGTAAGAGTCTAATGGTGATTGGCTTTGAATCAGGATGCTATTTCTTAGTGGAGCGATATGTGATTGAGGCTGTAAGAGTCTAATGGTGATTGGCTTTGAATGAGGATGATATTTCTTAGTGGAGCGACATGTGATTGAGGATGTAAGAGTCTAATGGTGATTGACTTTGAATCAGGATGATATTTCTTAGTGGAGCGGCATGTGATTGAGGCTGTAAGAGTCTAATGGTGATTGACTTTGAATGAGGATGATATTTCTTAGTGGAGCGACATGTGATTGAGGCTGTAAGAGTCTAATGGTGATTGACTTTGAATGAGGATGATATTTCTTAGTGGGGCGATATGTGATTGAGGCTGTAAGAGTCTAATGGTGATGCCTTTGAATCAGGATGATATTTCTTAGTGGAGCGATATGTGATTGAGGCTGTAAGAGTCTAATGGTGATTGCCTTTGAATCAGGATGATATTTCTTAGTGGAGAGCCGTGTGATTGATGCTGTAAGAGTCTAATGGTGATTGCCTTTGAATCAGGATGATATTTCTTAGTGAAGCGACACGTGATTGAGGCTGTAAGAGTCTAATGGTGATTGGCTTTGAATCATGATGATATTTCTTAGTGGAGCGACATGTGATTGAGGCTGTAAGAGTCTAATGGTGATTGACTTTGAATCAGGATGATATTTCTTAGTGGAGAGACATGTGATTGAGGCTGTAAGAGTCTAATGGTGATTGGCTTTGAATCAGGATGATATTTCTTAGTGAAGCGACACGTGATTGAGGCTGTAAGAGTCTAATGGTGATTGGCTTTGAATCATGATGATATTTCTTAGTGGAGCGACATGTGATTGAGGCTGTAAGAGTCTAATGGTGATTGACTTTGAATCAGGATGATATTTCTTAGTGGAGCGATATGTGATTGAGGCTGTAAGAGTCTAATGGTGATTGGCTTTGAATCAGGATGATATTTCTTAGTGGAGGAACATGTGATTGATGATGTAAGAGTCTAATGGTGATTGACTTTGAATCAGGATGATATTTCTTAGTGGAGCGACATGTGATTGAGGCTGTAAGAGTCTAATGGTGATTGACTTTGAATCATGATGATATTTCTTAGTGGAGCGACATGTGATTGAGGCTGTAAGAGTCTAATGGTGATTGACTTTGAATCAGGATGATATTTCTTAGTGGAGCGACATGTGATTGAGGCTGTAAGAGTCTAATGGTGATTGACTTTGAATCAGGATGATATTTCTTAGTGGAGCGGCATGTGATTGAGGATGTAAGAGTCTAATGGTGATTGCCTTTGAATCAGGATGATATTTCTTAGTGGAGCGATATGTGATTGAGGCTGTAAGAGTCTAATGGCGATTGGCTTTGAATCAGGATGATATTTCTTAGTGAAGCGACACGTGATTGAGGCTGTAAGAGTCTAATGGTGATTGACTTTGAATCAGGATGATATTTCTTAGTGGAGCGACATGTGATTGAGGCTGTAAGAGTCTAATGGTGATTGGCTTTGAATGAGGATGATATTTCTTAGTGGAGCGACATGTGATTGAGGATGTAAGAGTCTAATGGTGATTGACTTTGAATCAGGATGATATTTCTTAGTGGAGCGGCATGTGATTGAGGCTGTAAGAGTCTAATGGTGATTGCCTTTGAATCATGATGCTATTTCTTAGTGGAGCGATATGTGATTGAGGCTGTAAGAGTCTAATGGTGATTGGCTTTGAATGAGGATGATATTTCTTATTGGAGCGACATGTGATTGAGGATGTAAGAGTCTAATGGTGATTGACTTTGAATCAGGATGATATTTCTTAGTGGAGGGACATGTGATTGAGGCTGTAAGAGTCTAATGGTGATTGACTCTGAATCAGGATGATATTTCTTAGTGGAGCGACACGTGATTGAGGCTGTAAGAGTCTAATGGTGATTGACTTTGAATCAGGATGATATTTCTTAGTGGAGCGATATGTGATTGAGGCTGTAAGAGTCTAATGGTGATGCCTTTGAATCAGGATGATATTTCATAGTGGAGCGATATGTGATTGAGGCTGTAAGAGTCTAATGGTGATTGGCTTTGAATCAGGATGATATTTCTTAGTGAAGAGACATGTGATTGATGCTGTAAGAGTCTAATGGTGATTGCCTTTGAATCAGGATGATATTTCTTAGTGAAGTGACACGTGATTGAGGCTGTAAGAGTCTAATGGTGATTGGCTTTGAATCATGATGATATTTCTTAGTGGAGGGACATGTGATTGAGGCTGTAAGAGTCTAATGGTGATTGACTTTGAATCAGGATGATATTTCTTAGTGGAGCGACATGTGATTGAGGCTGTAAGAGTCTAATGGTGATTGACTTTGAATCAGGATGATATTTCTTAGTGGAGCGACATGTGATTGAGGCTGTAAGAGTCTAATGGGGATTGACTTTGAATGAGGATGATATTTCTTAGTGGAGCGACATGTGATTGAGGCTGTAAAAGTCTAATGGTGATTGACTTTGAATCAGGATGATATTTCTTAGTGGAGCGATATGTGATTGAGGCTGTAAGAGTCTAATGGCGATTGGCTTTGAATCAGGATAATATTTCTTAGTGAAGCGACACGTGATTGATGCTGTAAGAGTCTAATGGTGATTGACTTTGAATCAGGATGATATTTCTTAATGGAGCGACATGTCATTGAGGCTGTAAGAGTCTAATGGTGATTAACTTTGAACCAGGATGATATTTCTTAGTGGAGGGACATGTGATTGAGGCTGTCAGAGTCTAATGGTGATTGGCTTTGAATCAGGATGATATTTCTTAGTGGACCGATATGTGATTGAGGCTGTAAGAGTCTAATGGTGATTGACTTTGAATCAGGATGATATTTCTTAGTGGAGCGATATGTGATTGAGGCTGTTAGAGTCTAATGGTGATTGGCTTTGAATCAGGATGATATTTCTTTGTGGAGGGACATGTGATTGAGGCTGTAAGAGTCTAATGGTGATTGATTTTGAATCAGGATGATATTTCTTAGTGGGGCGACATGTGATTGAGGCTGTAAGAGTCTAATGGTGATTGGCTTTGAATCAGGATGATATTTCTTAGTGGAGCGGCATGTGATTGAGGCTGTAAGAGTCTAATGGTGATTGCCTTTGAATCAGGATGATATTTCTTAGTGGAGCGACATGTGATTGAGTCTGTAAGAGTCTAATGGTGATTGGCTTTGAATCAGGATGATATTTCTTAGTGGAGAGACATGTGATTGATGCTGTAAGAGTCTAATGGTGATTGGCTTTGAATCAGGATGATATTTCTTAGTGAAGCGACACGTGATTGAGGCTGTAAGAGTCTAATGGTGATTGCCTTTAAATCATGATGCTATTTCTTAGTGGAGCGATATGTGATTGAGGCTGTAAGAGTCTAATGGTGATTGGCTTTGAATGAGGATGATATTTCTTAGTGGAGCGACATGTGATTGAGGATGTAAGAGTCTAATGGTGATTGCCTTTGAATCAGGATGATATTTCTTAGTGGAGGGACATGTGATTGAGGCTGTAAGAGTCTAATGGTGATTGACTTTGAATCAGGATGATATTTCTTAGTGGAGCGATATGTGATTGAGGCTCTAAGAGTCTAATGGTGATTGGCTTTGAATCAGGATGATATTTCTTAGTGAAGAGACATGTGATTGATGCTGTAAGAGTCTAATGGTGATTGGCTTTGAATCAGGATGATATTTCTTAGTGGAGCGATATGTGATTGAGGCTGTAAGAGTCTAATGGTGATTGGCTTTGAATCAGGATGATATTTCTTAGTGAAGAGACATGTGATTGATGCTGTAAGAGTCTAATGGTGATTGACATTGAATCAGGATGATATTTCTTAGTGGAGCGACATGTGATTGAGGCTGTAAGAGTCTAATGGTGATTGCCTTTGAATCAGGATGATATTTCTTAGTGAAGCGACACGTGATTGAGGCTGTAAGAGTCTAATGGTAATTGGCTTTGAATCATGATGATATTTATTAGTGGAGCGACATGTGATTGAGGCTGTAAGAGTCTAATGGTGATTGACTTTGAATCAGGATGATATTTCTTAGTGGAGCGACATGTGATTGAGGCTGTAAGAGTCTAATGGTGATTGACTTTGAATCAGGATGATATTTCTTAGTGGAGCGACATGTCATTGAGGCTGTAAGAGTCTAATGGTGATTGACTTTGAACCGATGATATTTCTTAGTGGAGGGACATGTGATTGAGGCTGTAAGAGTCTAATGGTGATTGGCTTTGAATCAGGATGATATTTCTTAGTGGAGCGATATGTGATTGAGGCTGTAAGAGTCTAATGGTGATTGACTTTGAATCAGGATGATATTTCTTTGTGGAGGGACATGTGATTGAGGCTCTAAGAGTGTAATGGTGATTGATTTTGAATCAGGATGATATTTCTTAGTGGAGCGACATGTGATTGATGCTTTAAGAATCTAATGGTGATTGGCTTTGAATCAGGATGATATTTCTTAGTGGAGCGGCATGTGATTGAGGCTGTAAGAGTCTAATGGTGATTGCCTTTGAATCACGATAATATTTCTTAGTGGAGCGATATGTGATTGAGGCTGTAAGAGTCTAATGGTGATTGGCTTTGAATCATGATGATATTTCTTAGTGGAAAGACATGTGATTGAGGCTGTCAGAGTCAAATGATGATTGGCCTTGAATCAGGATGATATTTCTTAGTGGAGCGGCATGTGATTGAGGCTGTAAGAGTCTAATGGTGATTGGCTTTGAATCAGGATATTTCTTAGTGAAGCGACACGTGATTGAGACTGTAAGAGTTTAATGGTGATTGACTTTGAATCAGAATGATATTTCTTAGTGGAGGACATGTGATTGAGGCTGTAAGAGTCTAATGGTGATTGGCTTTGAATCAGAATGATATTTCTTAGTGGAGAGACATGTGATTGAGGCTGTAAGAGTCTAATGGTAATTGGCTTTGAATCAGGATGATATTTCTTAGTGAAGCGAAACGTGATTGAGGCTGTAAGAGTCTAATGGTGATTGGCTTTGAATCATGATGATATTTCTTAGTGGAGAGACATGTGATTGAGGCTGTAAGAGTCTAATGGTGATTGACTTTGAATCAGGATGATATTTCTTAGTGGAGCGACATGTGATTGAGGCTGTAAGAGTCTAATGGTGATTGGCTTTGAATGAGGATGATATTTCTTAGTGGAGCGAAATGTGATTGAGGATGTAAGAGTTTAATGGTGATTGACTTTGAATCAGGATGATATTTCTTAGTGGAGCGATATGTGATTGAGGCTGTAAGAGTCTAATGGTGATTGGCTTTGAATCAGGATGATATTTCTTAGTGGAGCGACATGTAATTGAGGCTGTAAGAGTCTAATGGTGATTGACTTTGAATCAGGATGATATTTCTTAGTGGAGCGACATGTGATTGAGGATGTAAGAGTCTAATGGTGATTGACTTTGAATCAGGATGATATTTCTTAGTGGAGCGGCATGTGATTGAGGCTGTAAGAGTCTAATGGTGATTGCCTTTGAATCAGGATGATATTTCTTAGTGGAGCGATATGTGATTGAGGCTGTAAGAGTCTAATGTCGATTGGCTTTGAATCAGGATGATATTTCTTAGTGAAGCGACACGTGATTGAGGCTGTAAGAGTCTAATGGTGATTGACTTTGAATCAGGATGATATTTCTTAGTGGAGCGACATGTGATTGAGGCTGTAAGAGTCTAATGGTGATTGGCTTTGAATGAGGAGGATATTGCTTAGTGGAGCGACATGTGATTGAGGATGTAAGAGTCTAATGGTGATTGACTTTGAATCAGGATGATATTTCTTAGTGGAGCGGCATGTGATTGAGGCTGTAAGAGTCTAATGGTGATTGCCTTTGAATCAGGATGCTATTTCTTAGTGGAGCGATATGTGATTGAGGCTGTAAGAGTCTAATGGTGATTGGCTTTGAATGAGGATGATATTTCTTAGTGGAGCGACATGTGATTGAGGATGTAAGAGTCTAATGGTGATTGACTTTGAATCAGGATGATATTTCTTAGTGGAGGGACATGTGATTGAGGCTGTAAGAGTCTAATGGTGATTGACTTTGAATCAGGATGATATTTCTTAGTGGAGCGACATGTGATTGAGTCTGTAAGAGTCTAATGGTGATTGACTTTGAATCAGAATGATATTTCTTAGTGGAGCGATATGTGATTGAGGCTGTAAGAGTCTAATGGTGATGCCTTTGAATCAGGATGATATTTCTTAGTGGAGCGATATGTGATTGAGGCTGTAAGAGTCTAATGGTGATTGGCTTTGAATCAGGATGATATTTCTTAGTGGAGAGACATGTGATTAATGCTGTAAGAGTCTAATGGTGATTGCCTTTGAATCAGGATGATATTTCTTAGTGGAGCGACATGTGATTGAGGCTGTAAGTGTCTAATGGTGATTGACTTTGAATCATGATGATATTTCTTAGTGGAGCGACATGTGATTGAGGCTGTAAGAGTCTAATGGTGATTGACTTTGAATCAGGATGATATTTCTAAGTGGAGGGAAATGTGATTGAGGCTGTAAGAGTCTAATGGTGATTGACTTTGAATCAGGATGATATTTCTTAGTGGAGCGACATTTGATTGAGGCTGTAAGAGTCTAATGGTGATTGGCTTTGAATGAGGATGATATTTCTTAGTGGAGCGACATATGATTGAGGCTGTAAGAGTCTAATGGTGATTGGCTTTGAATCAGGATGATATTTCTTAGTGGAGCGACATGTGATTGAGTCTGTAAGAGTCTAATGGTGATTGGCTTTGAATGGGGATGATATTTCTTAGTGGAGCGACATGTCATTGAGGATGTAAGAGTCTAATGGTGATTGGCTTTGAATCATGATGATATTTCTTAGTGGAGCGACATGTGATTGAGGATGTAAGAGTCTAATGGTGATTGACTTTGAATCAGGAATATCTTTCTTAGTGGAGCGGCATGTGATTGAGGCTGTAAGAGTCTAATGGCGATTGGCTTTGAATCAGGATGAGATTTCTTAGTGGAGCGATATGTGATTGAGGCTGTAAGAGTCTAATGGTGATTGACTTTGAATCAGGATGATATTTCTTAGTGGAGGGACATGGGACTGAGGCTGTAAGAGTCTAATGGCGATTGGCTTTGAATCAGGATGAGATTTCTTAGTGGAGCGATATGTGATTGAGGCTGTAAGAGTCTAATGGTGATTGACTTTGAATCAGGATGATATTTCTTAGTGGAGGGACATGGGACTGAGGCTGTAAGAATCTAATGGTGATTGACTTTGAATCAGGATGATATTTCTTAGTGGGGCGACATGTGATTGAGGCTGTAAGAGTCTAATGGTGATTGGCTTTGAATGAGGATGATATTTCTTAGTGGAGCGACATGTGATTGAGGATGTAAGAGTCTAATGGTGATTGACTTTGAATGAGGATGATATTTCTTAGTGGAGCGACATTTGATTGAGGCTGTAAGAGTCTAATGGTGATTGGCTTTGAATGAGGATGATATTTCTTAGTGGAGCGGCATGTGATTGAGGCTGTAAGGGTCTAATGGTGATTGCCTTTGAATCAGGATGCTATTTCTTAGTGGAGAGACATGTGATTGATGCTGTAAGAGTCTAATGGTGATTGCCTTTGAATCAAGATGATATTTCTTAGTGGTGCGACATGTGATTGAGGCTGTAAGAGTCTAATGGTGATTGACTTTGAATCATGATGATATTTCTTAGTGGAGCGACCTGTGATTGAGGCTGTAAGAGTCTAATGGTGATTGACTTTGAATCAGGATGATATTTCAAAGTGGAGCGACATGTGATTGAGGCTGTAAGAGTCTAATGGTGATTGACTTTGAATCAGGATGATATTTCTTAGTGGAGCGACATTTGATTGAGGCTGTAAGAGTCTAATGGTGATTGGCTTTGAATGGGGATGATATTTCTTAGTGGAGCGACATGTCATTGAGGCTGTAAGAGTCTAATGGTGATTGGCTTTGAATCATGATGATATTTCTTATTGGAGCGACATGTGATTGAGGATGTAAGAGTCTAATGGTGATTGACTTTGAATCAAGAATATATTTCTTAGTGGAGCGGCATGTGATTGAGGCTGTAAGAGTCTAATGGCGATTGGCTTTGAATCAGGATGATATTTCTTAGTGGAGCGATATGTGATTGAGGCTGTAAGAGTCTAATGGTGATTGACTTTGAATCAGGATGATATTTCTTCGTGGAGGGACATGGGACTGAGGCTGTAAGAGTCTAATGGTGATTGACTTTGAATCAGGATGATATTTCTTAGTGGAGCGACATGTGATTGAGGCTGTAAGAGTCTAATGGTGATTGGCTTTGAATGAGGATGATATTTCTTAGTGGAGCGACATGTGATTGAGGATGTAAGAGTCTAATGGTGATTGACTTTGAATCAGGATGATATTTCTTAGTGGAGCGGCATGTGATTGAGGCTGTAAGAGTCTAATGGTGATTGCCTTTGAATCAGGGTGCTATTTCTTAGTGGAGCGACATGTGATTGAGGCTGTAAGAGTCTAATGGTGATTGGCTTTGAATGAGGATGATATTTCTTAGTGGAGCGACATGTGATTGAGGATGTAAGAGTCTAATAGTGATTGACTTTGAATCAGGATGATATTTCTTAGTGGAGCGATATGTGATTGAGGCTGTAAGAGTCTAATGGTGATTGGCTTTGAATCAGGATGATATTTCTTAGTGGAGCGACATTTGATTGAGGCTGTAAGAGTCTAATGGTGATTGACTTTGAATCAGGATGATATTTCTTAGTGGAGCGACATGTGATTGAGGCTGTAAGAGTCTAATGGTGATTGACTTTGAATCAGGATGATATTTCTTAGTGGAGCGGCATGTGATTGAGGCTGTAAGAGTCTAATGGTGATTGCCTTTGAATCAGGATGATATTTCTTAGTGGAGCGATATGTGATTGAGGCTGTAAGAGTCTAATGTAGATTGGCTTTGAATCAGGATGATATTTCTTAGTGAAGCGACACGTGATTGAGGCTGTAAGAGTCTAATGGTGATTGACTTTGAATCAGGATGATATTTCTTAGTGGAGCGACATGTGATTGAGGCTGTAAGAGTCTAATGGTGATTGGCTTTGAATGAGGAGGATATTTCTTAGTGGAGCGACATGTGATTGAGGATGTAAGAGTCTAATGGTGATTGACTTTGAATCAGGATGATATTTCTTAGTGGAGCGGCATGTGATTGAGGCTGTAAGAGTCTAATGGTGATTGCCTTTGAATCAGGATGCTATTTCTTAGTGGAGCGATATGTGATTGAGGCTGTAAGAGATTAATGGTGATTGGCTTTGAATGAGGATGCTATTTCTTAGTGGAGCGACATGTGATTGAGGATGTAAGAGTCTAATGGTGATTGACTTTGAATCAGGATGATATTTCTTAGTGGAGGGACATGTGATTGAGGCTGTAAGAGTCTAATGGTGATTGACTTTGAATCAGGATGATATTTCTTAGTGGAGCGACATGTGATTGAGGCTGTAAGAGTCTAATGGTGATTGACTTTGAATCAGAATGATATTTCTTAGTGGAGCGATATGTGATTGAGGCTGTAAGAGTCTAATGGTGATTGGCTTTGAATCAGGATGATATTTCTTAGTGGAGAGACATGTGATTGATGCTGTAAGAGTCTAATGGTGATTGCCTTTGAATCAGGATGATATTTCTAAGTGGAGCGACATGTGATTGAGGCTGTAAGAGTCTAATGGTGATTGACTTTGAATCATGATGATATTTCTTAGTGGAGCGACATGTGATTGAGGCTGTAAGAGTCTAATGGTGATTGACTTTGAATGAGGATGATATTTCTTAGTGGAGCGACATGTGATTGAGGCTGTAAGAGTCTAATGGTGATTGGCTTTGAATGAGGATGATATTTCTTAGTGGAGCGAAATGTGATTGAGGATGTAAGAGTTTAATGGTGATTGACTTTGAATCAGGATGATATTTCTTAGTGGAGCGATATGTGATTGAGGCTGTAAGAGTCTAATGGTGATTGGCTTTGAATCAGGATGATATTTCTTAGTGGAGCGACATGTGATTGAGGCTGTAAGAGTCTAATGGTGATTGACTTTGAATCAGGATGATATTTCTTAGTGGAGCGACATGTGATTGAGGATGTAAGAGTCTAATGGTGATTGACTTTGAATCAGGATGATATTTCTTAGTGGAGCGGCATGTGATTGAGGCTGTAAGAGTCTAATGGTGATTGCCTTTGAATCAGGATGATATTTCTTAGTGGAGCGATATGTGATTGAGGCTGTAAGAGTCTAATGTCGATTGGCTTTGAATCAGGATGATATTTCTTAGTGAAGCGACACGTGATTGAGGCTGTAAGAGTCTAATGGTGATTGACTTTGAATCAGGATGATATTTCTTAGTGGAGCGACATGTGATTGAGGCTGTAAGAGTCTAATGGTGATTGGCTTTGAATGAGGAGGATATTGCTTAGTGGAGCGACATGTGATTGAGGATGTAAGAGTCTAATGGTGATTGACTTTGAATCAGGATGATATTTCTTAGTGGAGCGGCATGTGATTGAGGCTGTAAGAGTCTAATGGTGATTGCCTTTGAATCAGGATGCTATTTCTTAGTGGAGCGATATGTGATTGAGGCTGTAAGAGTCTAATGGTGATTGGCTTTGAATGAGGATGATATTTCTTAGTGGAGCGACATGTGATTGAGGATGTAAGAGTCTAATGGTGATTGACTTTGAATCAGGATGATATTTCTTAGTGGAGGGACATGTGATTGAGGCTGTAAGAGTCTAATGGTGATTGACTTTGAATCAGGATGATATTTCTTAGTGGAGCGACATGTGATTGAGTCTGTAAGAGTCTAATGGTGATTGACTTTGAATCAGAATGATATTTCTTAGTGGAGCGATATGTGATTGAGGCTGTAAGAGTCTAATGGTGATGCCTTTGAATCAGGATGATATTTCTTAGTGGAGCGATATGTGATTGAGGCTGTAAGAGTCTAATGGTGATTGGCTTTGAATCAGGATGATATTTCTTAGTGGAGAGACATGTGATTAATGCTGTAAGAGTCTAATGGTGATTGCCTTTGAATCAGGATGATATTTCTTAGTGGAGCGACATGTGATTGAGGCTGTAAGTGTCTAATGGTGATTGACTTTGAATCATGATGATATTTCTTAGTGGAGCGACATGTGATTGAGGCTGTAAGAGTCTAATGGTGATTGACTTTGAATCAGGATGATATTTCTAAGTGGAGGGAAATGTGATTGAGGCTGTAAGAGTCTAATGGTGATTGACTTTGAATCAGGATGATATTTCTTAGTGGAGCGACATTTGATTGAGGCTGTAAGAGTCTAATGGTGATTGGCTTTGAATGAGGATGATATTTCTTAGTGGAGCGACATGTGATTGAGGCTGTAAGAGTCTAATGGTGATTGGCTTTGAATCAGGATGATATTTCTTAGTGGAGCGACATGTGATTGAGTCTGTAAGAGTCTAATGGTGATTGGCTTTGAATGGGGATGATATTTCTTAGTGGAGCGACATGTCATTGAGGATGTAAGAGTCTAATGGTGATTGGCTTTGAATCATGATGATATTTCTTAGTGGAGCGACATGTGATTGAGGATGTAAGAGTCTAATGGTGATTGACTTTGAATCAGGAATATCTTTCTTAGTGGAGCGGCATGTGATTGAGGCTGTAAGAGTCTAATGGCGATTGGCTTTGAATCAGGATGAGATTTCTTAGTGGAGCGATATGTGATTGAGGCTGTAAGAGTCTAATGGTGATTGACTTTGAATCAGGATGATATTTCTTAGTGGAGGGACATGGGACTGAGGCTGTAAGAATCTAATGGTGATTGACTTTGAATCAGGATGATATTTCTTAGTGGGGCGACATGTGATTGAGGCTGTAAGAGTCTAATGGTGATTGGCTTTGAATGAGGATGATATTTCTTAGTGGAGCGACATGTGATTGAGGCTGTAAGAGTCTAATGGTGATTGACTTTGAATGAGGATGATATTTCTTAGTGGAGCGACATGTGATTGAGGCTGTAAGAGTCTAATGGTGATTGGCTTTGAATGAGGATGATATTTCTTAGTGGAGCGGCATGTGATTGAGGCTGTAAGGGTCTAATGGTGATTGCCTTTGAATCAGGATGCTATTTCTTAGTGGAGCGGCATGTGATTGAGGCTGTAAGAGTCTAATGGTGATTGGCTTTGAATGAGGATGATATTTCTTAGTAGAGCGACATGTGATTGAGGATGTAAGAGTCTAATGGTGATTGACTTTGAATCAGGATGATATTTCTTAGTGGAGCGATATGTGATTGAGGCTGTAAGAGTCTAATGGTGATTGGCTTTGAATCAGGATGATATTTCTTAGTGGAGCGACATGTGATTGAGGCTGTAAGAGTCTAATGGTGATTGACTTTGAATCAGGATGATATTTCTTAGTGGAGCGACATGTGATTGAGGCTGTAAGAGTCTAATGGCGATTGGCTTTGAATCAGGATGAGATTTCTTAGTGGAGCGATATGTGATTGAGGCTGTAAGAGTCTAATGGTGATTGACTTTGAATCAGGATGATATTTCTTAGTGGAGGGACATGGGACTGAGGCTGTAAGAATCTAATGGTGATTGACTTTGAATCAGGATGATATTTCTTAGTGGGGCGACATGTGATTGAGGCTGTAAGAGTCTAATGGTGATTGGCTTTGAATGAGGATGATATTTCTTAGTGGAGCGACATGTGATTGAGGATGTAAGAGTCTAATGGTGATTGACTTTGAATGAGGATGATATTTCTTAGTGGAGCGACATTTGATTGAGGCTGTAAGAGTCTAATGGTGATTGGCTTTGAATGAGGATGATATTTCTTAGTGGAGCGGCATGTGATTGAGGCTGTAAGGGTCTAATGGTGATTGCCTTTGAATCAGGATGCTATTTCTTAGTGGAGAGACATGTGATTGATGCTGTAAGAGTCTAATGGTGATTGCCTTTGAATCAAGATGATATTTCTTAGTGGTGCGACATGTGATTGAGGCTGTAAGAGTCTAATGGTGATTGACTTTGAATCATGATGATATTTCTTAGTCGAGCGACCTGTGATTGAGGCTGTAAGAGTCTAATGGTGATTGACTTTGAATCAGGATGATATTTCAAAGTGGAGCGACATGTGATTGAGGCTGTAAGAGTCTAATGGTGATTGACTTTGAATCAGGATGATATTTCTTAGTGGAGCGACATTTGATTGAGGCTGTAAGAGTCTAATGGTGATTGGCTTTGAATGGGGATGATATTTCTTAGTGGAGCGACATGTCATTGAGGCTGTAAGAGTCTAATGGTGATTGGCTTTGAATCATGATGATATTTCTTATTGGAGCGACATGTGATTGAGGATGTAAGAGTCTAATGGTGATTGACTTTGAATCAAGAATATATTTCTTAGTGGAGCGGCATGTGATTGAGGCTGTAAGAGTCTAATGGCGATTGGCTTTGAATCAGGATGATATTTCTTAGTGGAGCGATATGTGATTGAGGCTGTAAGAGTCTAATGGTGATTGACTTTGAATCAGGATGATATTTCTTCGTGGAGGGACATGGGACTGAGGCTGTAAGAGTCTAATGGTGATTGACTTTGAATCAGGATGATATTTCTTAGTGGAGCGACATGTGATTGAGGCTGTAAGAGTCTAATGGTGATTGGCTTTGAATGAGGATGATATTTCTTAGTGGAGCGACATGTGATTGAGGATGTAAGAGTCTAATGGTGATTGAATTTGAATCAGGATGATATTTCTTAGTGGAGCGGCATGTGATTGAGGCTGTAAGAGTCTAATGGTGATTGCCTTTGAATCAGGGTGCTATTTCTTAGTGGAGCGACATGTGATTGAGGCTGTAAGAGTCTAATGGTGATTGGCTTTGAATGAGGATTATATTTCTTAGTGGAGCGACATGTGATTGAGGATGTAAGAGTCTAATAGTGATTGACTTTGAATCAGGATGATATTTCTTAGTGGAGCGATATGTGATTGAGGCTGTAAGAGTCTAATGGTGATTTGCTTTGAATCAGAATGATATTTCTTAGTGGAGCGACATTTGATTGAGGCTGTAAGAGTCTAATGGTGATTGACTTTGAATCAGGATGATATTTCTTAGTGGAGCGACATGTGATTGAGGCTGTAAGAGTCTAATGGTGATTGACTTTGAATCAGGATGATATTTCTTAGTGGAGCGGCATGTGATTGAGGCTGTAAGAGTCTAATGGTGATTGCCTTTGAATCAGGATGATATTTCTTAGTGGAGCGATATGTGATTGAGGCTGTAAGAGTCTAATGTAGATTGGCTTTGAATCAGGATGATATTTCTTAGTGAAGCGACACGTGATTGAGGCTGTAAGAGTCTAATGGTGATTGACTTTGAATCAGGATGATATTTCTTAGTGGAGCGACATGTGATTGAGGCTGTAAGAGTCTAATGGTGATTGGCTTTGAATGAGGAGGATATTTCTTAGTGGAGCGACATGTGATTGAGGATGTAAGAGTCTAATGGTGATTGACTTTGAATCAGGATGATATTTCTTAGTGGAGCGGCATGTGATTGAGGCTGTAAGAGTCTAATGGTGATTGCCTTTGAATCAGGATGCTATTTCTTAGTGGAGCGATATGTGATTGAGGCTGTAAGAGATTAATGGTGATTGGCTTTGAATGAGGATGCTATTTCTTAGTGGAGCGACATGTGATTGAGAATGTAAGAGTCTAATGGTGATTGACTTTGAATCAGGATGATATTTCTTAGTGGAGGGACATGTGATTGAGGCTGTAAGAGTCTAATGGTGATTGACTTTGAATCAGGATGATATTTCTTAGTGGAGCGACATGTGATTGAGGCTGTAAGAGTCTAATGGTGATTGACTTTGAATCAGAATGATATTTCTTAGTGGAGCGATATGTGATTGAGGCTGTAAGAGTCTAATGGTGATTGGCTTTGAATCAGGATGATATTTCTTAGTGGAGAGACATGTGATTGATGCTGTAAGAGTCTAATGGTGATTGCCTTTGAATCAGGATGATATTTCTAAGTGGAGCGACATGTGATTGAGGCTGTAAGAGTCTAATGGTGATTGACTTTGAATGAGGATGATATTTCTTAGTGGAGCGACATGTGATTGAGGCTGTAAGAGTCTAATGGTGATTGGCTTTGAATGAGGATGATATTTCTTAGTGGAGCGGCATGTGATTGAGGCTGTAAGGGTCTAATGGTGATTGCCTTTGAATCAGGATGCTATTTCTTAGTGGAGCGGCATGTGATTGAGGCTGTAAGAGTCTAATGGTGATTGGCTTTGAATGAGGATGATATTTCTTAGTAGAGTGACATGTGATTGAGGATGTAAGAGTCTAATGGTGATTGACTTTGAATCAGGATGATATTTCTTAGTGGAGCGATATGTGATTGAGGCTGTAAGAGTCTAATGGTGATTGGCTTTGAATCAGGATGATATTTCTTAGTGGAGCGACATGTGATTGAGGCTGTAAGAGTCTAATGGTGATTGACTTTGAATCAGGATGATATTTCTTAGTGGAGCGACATGTGATTGAGGCTGTAAGAGTCTAATGGCGATTGGCTTTGAATCAGGATGAGATTTCTTAGTGGAGCGATATGTGATTGAGGCTGTAAGAGTCTAATGGTGATTGACTTTGAATCAGGATGATATTTCTTAGTGGAGGGACATGGGACTGAGGCTGTAAGAATCTAATGGTGATTGACTTTGAATCAGGATGATATTTCTTAGTGGGGCGACATGTGATTGAGGCTGTAAGAGTCTAATGGTGATTGGCTTTGAATGAGGATGATATTTCTTAGTGGAGCGACATGTGATTGAGGATGTAAGAGTCTAATGGTGATTGACTTTGAATGAGGATGATATTTCTTAGTGGAGCGACATTTGATTGAGGCTGTAAGAGTCTAATGGTGATTGGCTTTGAATGAGGATGATATTTCTTAGTGGAGCGGCATGTGATTGAGGCTGTAAGGGTCTAATGGTGATTGCCTTTGAATCAGGATGCTATTTCTTAGTGGAGAGACATGTGATTGATGCTGTAAGAGTCTAATGGTGATTGCCTTTGAATCAAGATGATATTTCTTAGTGGTGCGACATGTGATTGAGGCTGTAAGAGTCTAATGGTGATTGACTTTGAATCATGATGATATTTCTTAGTCGAGCGACCTGTGATTGAGGCTGTAAGAGTCTAATGGTGATTGACTTTGAATCAGGATGATATTTCAAAGTGGAGCGACATGTGATTGAGGCTGTAAGAGTCTAATGGTGATTGACTTTGAATCAGGATGATATTTCTTAGTGGAGCGACATTTGATTGAGGCTGTAAGAGTCTAATGGTGATTGGCTTTGAATGGGGATGATATTTCTTAGTGGAGCGACATGTCATTGAGGCTGTAAGAGTCTAATGGTGATTGGCTTTGAATCATGATGATATTTCTTATTGGAGCGACATGTGATTGAGGATGTAAGAGTCTAATGGTGATTGACTTTGAATCAAGAATATATTTCTTAGTGGAGCGGCATGTGATTGAGGCTGTAAGAGTCTAATGGCGATTGGCTTTGAATCAGGATGATATTTCTTAGTGGAGCGATATGTGATTGAGGCTGTAAGAGTCTAATGGTGATTGACTTTGAATCAGGATGATATTTCTTCGTGGAGGGACATGGGACTGAGGCTGTAAGAGTCTAATGGTGATTGACTTTGAATCAGGATGATATTTCTTAGTGGAGCGACATGTGATTGAGGCTGTAAGAGTCTAATGGTGATTGGCTTTGAATGAGGATGATATTTCTTAGTGGAGCGACATGTGATTGAGGATGTAAGAGTCTAATGGTGATTGAATTTGAATCAGGATGATATTTCTTAGTGGAGCGGCATGTGATTGAGGCTGTAAGAGTCTAATGGTGATTGCCTTTGAATCAGGGTGCTATTTCTTAGTGGAGCGACATGTGATTGAGGCTGTAAGAGTCTAATGGTGATTGGCTTTGAATGAGGATGATATTTCTTAGTGGAGCGACATGTGATTGAGGATGTAAGAGTCTAATAGTGATTGACTTTGAATCAGGATGATATTTCTTAGTGGAGCGATATGTGATTGAGGCTGTAAGAGTCTAATGGTGATTTGCTTTGAATCAGAATGATATTTCTTAGTGGAGCGACATTTGATTGAGGCTGTAAGAGTCTAATGGTGATTGACTTTGAATCAAGATGATATTTCTTAGTGGAGCGACATGTGATTGAGGCTGTAAGAGTCTAATGGTGATTGACTTTGAATCAGGATGATATTTCTTAGTGGAGCGGCATGTGATTGAGGCTGTAAGAGTCTAATGGTGATTGCCTTTGAATCAGGATGATATTTCTTAGTGGAGCGATATGTGATTGAGGCTGTAAGAGTCTAATGTAGATTGGCTTTGAATCAGGATGATATTTCTTAGTGAAGCGACACGTGATTGAGGCTGTAAGAGTCTAATGGTGATTGACTTTGAATCAGGATGATATTTCTTAGTGGAGCGACATGTGATTGAGGCTGTAAGAGTCTAATGGTGATTGGCTTTGAATGAGGAGGATATTTCTTAGTGGAGCGACATGTGATTGAGGATGTAAGAGTCTAATGGTGATTGACTTTGAATCAGGATGATATTTCTTAGTGGAGCGGCATGTGATTGAGGCTGTAAGAGTCTAATGGTGATTGCCTTTGAATCAGGATGCTATTTCTTAGTGGAGCGATATGTGATTGAGGCTGTAAGAGATTAATGGTGATTGGCTTTGAATGAGGATGCTATTTCTTAGTGGAGCGACATGTGATTGAGGATGTAAGAGTCTAATGGTGATTGACTTTGAATCAGGATGATATTTCTTAGTGGAGGGACATGTGATTGAGGCTGTAAGAGTCTAATGGTGATTGACTTTGAATCAGGATGATATTTCTTAGTGGAGCGACATGTGATTGAGGCTGTAAGAGTCTAATGGTGATTGACTTTGAATCAGAATGATATTTCTTAGTGGAGCGATATGTGATTGAGGCTGTAAGAGTCTAATGGTGATTGGCTTTGAATCAGGATGATATTTCTTAGTGGAGCGACATGTGATTGAGGCTGTAAGAGTCTAATGGTGATTGACTTTGAATGAGGATGATATTTCTTAGTGGAGCGACATTTGATTGAGGCTGTAAGAGTCTAATGGTGATTGGCTTTGAATGAGGATGATATTTCTTAGTGGAGCGACATGTGATTGAGGCTGTAAGAGTCTAATGGTGATTGGCTTTGAATCAGGATGATATTTCTTAGTGGAGCGACATGTGATTGAGGCTGTAAGAGTCTAATGGTGATTGGCTTTGAATGGGGATGATATTTCTTAGTGGAGCGACATGTGATTGAGGCTGTAAGAGTCTAATGGTGATTGGCCTTGAATCATGATGATATTTCTTAGTGGAGCGACATGTGATTGAGGATGTAAGAGTCTAATGGTGATTGACTTTGAATCAGGAATATATTTCTTAGTGGAGCGGCATGTGATTGAGGCTGTAAGAGTCTAATGGCGATTGGCTTTGAATCAGGATGATATTTCTTAGTGGAGCGATATGTGATTGAGGCTGTAATAGTCTAATGGTGATTGACTTTGAATCAGGATGATATTTCTTAGTGGAGGGACATGGGACTAAGGCTGTAAGAGTCTAATGGTGATTGACTTTGAATCAGGATGATATTTCTTAGTGGAGCGACATGTGATTGAGGCTGTAAGAGACTAATGGTGATTGGCTTTGAATGAGGATGATATTTCTTAGTGGAGCGACATGTGATTGAGGATGTAAGAGTCTAATGGTGATTGACTTTGAATCAGGATGATATTTCTTAGTGGAGCGGCATGTGATTGAGGCTGTAAGAGTCTAATGGTGATTGCCTTTGAATCAGGATGCTATTTCTTAGTGGAGCGATATGTGATTGAGGCTGTAAGAGTCTAATGGTGATTGGCTTTGAATGAGGATGATATTTCTTAGTGGAGCGACATGTGATTGAGGATGTAAGAGTCTAATGGTGATTGACTTTGAATCAGGATGATATTTCTTAGTGGAGGGACATGTGATTGAGGCTGTAAGAGTCTAATGGTGATTGACTTTGAATCAGGATGATATTTCTTAGTGGAGCGATATGTGATTGAGGCTGTAAGAGTCTAATGGTGATTGACTTTGAATCAGGATGATATTTCTTAGTGGAGCGACATGTGATTGATGCTGTAAGAGTCTAATGGTGATTGACTTTGAATCAGGATGATATTTCTTAGTGGAGCGATATGTGATTGAGGCTGTAAGAGTCTAATGGTGATGCCTTTGAATCAGGATGATATTTCTTAGTGGAGCGATGTGTGATTGAGGCTGTAAGAGTGTAATGGTGATTGGCTTTGAATCATGATGATATTTCTTAGTGGAGCGACATGTGATTGAGGCTGTAAGAGTCTAATGATGATTGACTTTGAATCAGGATGATATTTCTTAGTGGAGCGACATGTGATTGAGGCTGTAAGAGTCTAATGGTGATTGACTTTGAATCAGGATGATATTTCTTAGTGGAGCGACATGTGATTGAGGCTGTAAGAGTATAATGGTGATTGACTTTGAATCAGGATGATATTTCTTAGTGGAGCGACATGTGATTGAGGATGTAAGAGTCTAATGGTGATTGACTTTGAATCAGGATGATATTTCTTAGTGGAGCGGCATGTGATTGAGGCTGTAAGAGTCTAATGGTAATTGCCTTTGAATCAGGATGCTATTTCTTAGTGGAGCGATATGTGATTGAGGCTGTAAGAGTCTAATGGTGATTGGCTTTGAATGAGGATGATATTTCTTAGTGGAGCGACATGTGATTGAGGATGTAAGAGTCTAATGGTGATTGACTTTGAATCAGGATGATATTTCTTAGTGGAGGGACATGTGATTGAGGCTGTAAGAGTCTAATGGTGATTGACTTTGAATCAGGATGATATTTCTTAGTGGAGCGACATGTGATTGAGGCTGTAAGAGTCTAATGGTGATTGACTTTGAATCAAGAATATATTTCTTAGTGGAGCGGCATGTGATTGAGGCTGTAAGAGTCTAATGGCGATTGGCTTTGAATCAGGATGATATTTCTTAGTGGAGCGATATGTGATTGAGGCTGTAAGAGTCTAATGGTGATTGACTTTGAATCAGGATGATATTTCTTCGTGGAGGGACATGGGACTGAGGCTGTAAGAGTCTAATGGTGATTGACTTTGAATCAGGATGATATTTCTTAGTGGAGCGACATGTGATTGAGGCTGTAAGAGTCTAATGGTGATTGGCTTTGAATGAGGATGATATTTCTTAGTGGAGCGACATGTGATTGAGGATGTAAGAGTCTAATGGTGATTGACTTGGAATCAGGATGATATTTCTTAGTGGAGCGGCATGTGATTGAGGCTGTAAGAGTCTAATGGTGATTGCCTTTGAATCAGGGTGCTATTTCTTAGTGGAGCGACATGTGATTGAGGCTGTAAGAGTCTAATGGTGATTGGCTTTGAATGAGGATGATATTTCTTAGTGGAGCGACATGTGATTGAGGATGTAAGAGTCTAATAGTGATTGACTTTGAATCAGGATGATATTTCTTAGTGGAGCGATATGTGATTGAGGCTGTAAGAGTCTAATGGTGATTGGCTTTGAATCAGGATGATATTTCTTAGTGGAGCGACATTTGATTGAGGCTGTAAGAGTCTAATGGTGATTGACTTTGAATCAGGATGATATTTCTTAGTGGAGCGACATGTGATTGAGGCTGTAAGAGTCTAATGGTGATTGACTTTGAATCAGGATGATATTTCTTAGTGGAGCGGCATGTGATTGAGGCTGTAAGAGTCTAATGGTGATTGCCTTTGAATCAGGATGATATTTCTTAGTGGAGCGATATGTGATTGAGGCTGTAAGAGTCTAATGTAGATTGGCTTTGAATCAGGATGATATTTCTTAGTGAAGCGACACGTGATTGAGGCTGTAAGAGTCTAATGGTGATTGACTTTGAATCAGGATGATATTTCTTAGTGGAGCGACATGTGATTGAGGCTGTAAGAGTCTAATGGTGATTGGCTTTGAATGAGGAGGATATTTCTTAGTGGAGCGACATGTGATTGAGGATGTAAGAGTCTAATGGTGATTGACTTTGAATCAGGATGATATTTCTTAGTGGAGCGATATGTGATTGAGGCTGTAAGAGTCTAATGGTGATTGGCTTTGAATGAGGATGCTATTTCTTAGTGGAGCGACATGTGATTGAGGATGTAAGAGTCTAATGGTGATTGACTTTGAATCAGGATGATATTTCTTAGTGGAGGGACATGTGATTGAGGCTGTAAGAGTCTAATGGTGATTGACTTTGAATCAGGATGATATTTCTTAGTGGAGCGACATGTGATTGAGGCTGTAAGAGTCTAATGGTGATTGACTTTGAATCAGAATGATATTTCTTAGTGGAGCGATATGTGATTGAGGCTGTAAGAGTCTAATGGTGATTGGCTTTGAATCAGGATGATATTTCTTAGTGGAGAGACATGTGATTGATGCTGTAAGAGTCTAATGGTGATTGCCTTTGAATCAGGATGATATTTCTAAGTGGAGCGACATGTGATTCAGGCTGTAAGAGTCTAATGGTGATTGACTTTGAATCATGATGATATTTCTTAGTGGAGCGACATGTGATTGAGGCTGTAAGAGTCTAATGGTGATTGACTTTGAATGAGGATGATATTTCTAAGTGGAGCGACATGTGATTGAGGCTGTAAGAGTCTAATGGTGATTGACTTTGAATCAGGATGATATTTCTTAGTGGAGCGACATTTGATTGAGGCTGTAAGAGTCTAATGGTGATTGGCTTTGAATGAGGATGATATTTCTTAGTGGAGCGACATGTGATTGAGGCTGTAAGAGTCTAATGGTGATTGGCTTTGAATCAGGATATGATATTTCTTAGTGGAGCGACATGTGATTGAGGCTGTAAGAGTCTAATGGTGATTGGCTTTGAATGGGGATGATATTTCTTAGTGGAGCGACATGTGATTGAGGCTGTAAGAGTCTAATGGTGATTGGCCTTGAATCATGATGATATTTCTTAGTGGAGCGACATGTGATTGAGGATGTAAGAGTCTAATGGTGATTGACTTTGAATCAGGAATATATTTCTTAGTGGAGCGGCATGTGATTGAGGCTGTAAGAGTCTAATGGCGATTGGCTTTGAATGAGGATGATATTTCTTAGTGGAGCGATATGTGATTGAGGCTGTAATAGTCTAATGGTGATTGACTTTGAATCAGGATGATATTTCTTAGTGGAGGGACATGTGATTGAGGCTGTAAGAGTCTAATGGTGATTGACTTTGAATCAGGATGATATTTCTTAGTGGAGCGACATGTGATTGAGGCTGTAAGAGTCTAATGGTGATTGACTTTGAATCAGGATGATATTTCTTAGTGGAGCGACATGTGATTGAGGCTGTAAGAGTCTAATGGTGATTGACTTTGAATCAGGATGATATTTCTTAGTGGAGCGATATGTGATTGAGGCTGTAAGAGTCTAATGGTGATGCCTTTGAATCAGGATGATATTTCTTAGTGGAGCGATGTGTGATTGAGGCTGTAAGAGTCTAATGGTGATTGGCTTTGAATCATGATGATATTTCTTAGTGGAGCGACATGTGATTGAGGCTGTAAGAGTCTAATGATGATTGACTTTGAATCAGGATGATATTTCTTAGTGGAGCGACATGTGATTGAGGCTGTAAGAGTCTAATGGTGATTGACTTTGAATCAGGATGATATTTCTTAGTGGAGCGACATGTGATTGAGGCTGTAAGAGTCTAATGGTGATTGACTTTGAATCAGGATGATATTTCTTAGTGGAGCGACATGTGATTGAGGATGTAAGAGTCTAATGGTGATTGACTTTGAATCAGGATGATATTTCTTAGTGGAGCGGCATGTGATTGAGGCTGTAAGAGTCTATTGGTAATTGCCTTTGAATCAGGATGCTATTTCTTAGTGGAGCGATATGTGATTGAGGCTGTAAGAGTCTAATGGTGATTGGCTTTGAATGAGGATGATATTTCTTAGTGGAGCGACATGTGATTGAGGATGTAAGAGTCTAATGGTGATTGACTTTGAATCAGGATGATATTTCTTAGTGGAGGGACATGTGATTGAGGCTGTAAGAGTCTAATGGTGATTGACTTTGAATCAGGATGATATTTCTTAGTGGAGCGACATGTGATTGAGGCTGTAAGAGTCTAATGGTGATTGACTTTGAATGAGGATGATATTTCTTAGTGGAGCGATATGTGATTGAGGCTGTAAGAGTCTAATGGTGATGCCTTTGAATCAGGATGATATTTCTTAGTGGAGCGATATGTGATTGAGGCTGTAAGAGTCTAATGGTGATTGGCTTTGAATCAGGATGATATTTCTTAGTGGAGAGACATGTGATTGATGCTGTAAGAGTCTAATGGTGATTGCCTTTGAATCAGGATGATATTTCTTAGTGAAGCGACACGTGATTGAGGCTGTAAGAGTCTAATGGTGATTGGCTTTGAATCAGGATGATATTTCTAAGTGGAGCGACATGTGATTGAGGCTGTAAGGGTCTAATGGTGATTGACTTTGAATCAGGATGATATTTCTTAGTGGAGCGATATGTGATTGAGGCTGTAAGAGTCTAATGGTGATGCCTTTGAATCAGGATGATATTTCTTAGTGGAGCGATGTGTGATTGAGGCTGTAAGAGTCTAATGGTGATTGGCTTTGAATCATGATGATATTTCTTAGTGGAGCGACATGTGATTGAGGCTGTAAGAGTCTAATGATGATTGACTTTGAATCAGGATGATATTTCTTAGTGGAGCGACATGTGATTGAGGCTGTAAGAGTCTAATGGTGATTGACTTTGAATCAGGATGATATTTCTTAGTGGAGCGATATGTGATTGAGGCTGTAAGAGTCTAATGGTGATTGGCTTTGAATGAGGATGCTATTTCTTAGTGGAGCGACATGTGATTGAGGATGTAAGAGTCTAATGGTGATTGACTTTGAATCAGGATGATATTTCTTAGTGGAGCGGCATGTGATTGAGGCTGTAAGAGTCTAATGGTGATTGCCTTTGAATCAGGATGCTATTTCTTAGTGGAGCGATATGTGATTGAGGCTGTAAGAGTCTAATGGTGATTGGCTTTGAATGAGGATGCTATTTCTTAGTGGAGCGACATGTGATTGAGGATGTAAGAGTCTAATGGTGATTGACTTTGAATCAGGATGATATTTCTTAGTGGAGGGACATGTGATTGAGGCTGTAAGAGTCTAATGGTGATTGACTTTGAATCAGGATGATATTTCTTAGTGGAGCGACATGTGATTGAGGCTGTAAGAGTCTAATGGTGATTGACTTTGAATCAGAATGATATTTCTTAGTGGAGCGATATGTGATTGAGGCTGTAAGAGTCTAATGGTGATTGGCTTTGAATCAGGATGATATTTCTTAGTGGAGAGACATGTGATTGATGCTGTAAGAGTCTAATGGTGATTGCCTTTGAATCAGGATGATATTTCTAAGTGGAGCGACATGTGATTGAGGCTGTAAGAGTCTAATGGTGATTGACTTTGAATGAGGATGATATTTCTAAGTGGAGCGACATGTGATTGAGGCTGTAAGAGTCTAATGGTGATTGACTTTGAATCAGGATGATATTTCTTAGTGGAGCGACATTTGATTGAGGCTGTAAGAGTCTAATGGTGATTGGCTTTGAATGAGGATGATATTTCTTAGTGGAGCGACATGTGATTGAGGCTGTAAGAGTCTAATGGTGATTGGCTTTGAATCAGGATGATATTTCTTAGTGGAGCGACATGTGATTGAGGCTGTAAGAGTCTAATGGTGATTGGCTTTGAATGGGGATGATATTTCTTAGTGGAGCGACATGTGATTGAGGCTGTAAGAGTCTAATGGTGATTGGCCTTGAATCATGATGATATTTCTTAGTGGAGCGACATGTGATTGAGGATGTAAGAGTCTAATGGTGATTGACTTTGAATCAGGAATATATTTCTTAGTGGAGCGGCATGTGATTGAGGCTGTAAGAGTCTAATGGCGATTGGCTTTGAATCAGGATGATATTTCTTAGTGGAGCGATATGTGATTGAGGCTGTAATAGTCTAATGGTGATTGACTTTGAATCAGGATGATATTTCTTAGTGGAGGGACATGGGACTAAGGCTGTAAGAGTCTAATGGTGATTGACTTTGAATCAGGATGATATTTCTTAGTGGAGCGACATGTGATTGAGGCTGTAAGAGACTAATGGTGATTGGCTTTGAATGAGGATGATATTTCTTAGTGGAGCGACATGTGATTGAGGATGTAAGAGTCTAATGGTGATTGACTTTGAATCAGGATGATATTTCTTAGTGGAGCGGCATGTGATTGAGGCTGTAAGAGTCTAATGGTGATTGCCTTTGAATCAGGATGCTATTTCTTAGTGGAGCGATATGTGATTGAGGCTGTAAGAGTCTAATGGTGATTGGCTTTGAATGAGGATGATATTTCTTAGTGGAGCGACACGTGATTGAGGATGTAAGAGTCTAATGGTGATTGACTTTGAATCAGGATGATATTTCTTAGTGGAGGGACATGTGATTGAGGCTGTAAGAGTCTAATGGTGATTGACTTTGAATCAGGATGATATTTCTTAGTGGAGCGACATGTGATTGAGGCTGTAAGAGTCTAATGGTGATTGACTTTGAATCAGGATGATATTTCTTAGTGGAGCGACATGTGATTGAGGCTGTAAGAGTCTAATGGTGATTGACTTTGAATCAGGATGATATTTCTTAGTGGAGCGATATGTGATTGAGGCTGTAAGAGTCTAATGGTGATGCCTTTGAATCAGGATGATATTTCTTAGTGGAGCGATGTGTGATTGAGGCTGTAAGAGTCTAATGGTGATTGGCTTTGAATCATGATGATATTTCTTAGTGGAGCGACATGTGATTGAGGCTGTAAGAGTCTAATGATGATTGACTTTGAATCAGGATGATATTTCTTAGTGGAGCGACATGTGATTGAGGCTGTAAGAGTCTAATGGTGATTGACTTTGAATCAGGATGATATTTCTTAGTGGAGCGACATGTGATTGAGGCTGTAAGAGTATAATGGTGATTGACTTTGAATCAGGATGATATTTCTTAGTGGAGCGACATGTGATTGAGGATGTAAGAGTCTAATGGTGATTGACTTTGAATCAGGATGATATTTCTTAGTGGAGCGGCATGTGATTAAGGCTGTAAGAGTCTAATGGTAATTGCCTTTGAATCAGGATGCTATTTCTTAGTGGAGCGATATGTGATTGAGGCTGTAAGAGTCTAATGGTGATTGGCTTTGAATGAGGATGATATTTCTTAGTGGAGCGACATGTGATTGAAGATGTAAGAGTCTAATGGTGATTGACTTTGAATCAGGATGATATTTCTTAGTGGAGCGACATGTGATTGAGGCTGTAAGAGTCTAATGGTGATTGACTTTGAATGAGGATGATATTTCTTAGTGGAGCGATATGTGATTGAGGCTGTAAGAGTCTAATGGTGATGCCTTTGAATCAGGATGATATTTCTTAGTGGAGCGATATGTGATTGAGGCTGTAAGAGTCTAATGGTGATTGGCTTTGAATCAGGATGATATTTCTTAGTGGAGAGACATGTGATTGATGCTGTAAGAGTCTAATGGTGATTGCCTTTGAATCAGGATGATATTTCTTAGTGGAGCGATATGTGATTGAGGCTGTAAGAGTCTAATGGTGATGCCTTTGAATCAGGATGATATTTCTTAGTGGAGCGACGTGTGATTGAGGCTGTAAGAGTCTAATGGTGATTGGCTTTGAATCATGATGATATTTCTTAGTGGAGCGACATGTGATTGAGGCTGTAAGAGTCTAATGATGATTGACTTTGAATCAGGATGATATTTCTTAGTGGAGCGACATGTGATTGAGGCTGTAAGAGTCTAATGGTGATTGGCTTTGAATCATGATGATATTTCTTAGTGGAGCGACATGTGATTGAGGCTGTAAGAGTCTAATGATGATTGACTTTGAATCAGGATGATATTTCTTAGTGGAGCGACATGTGATTGAGGCTGTAAGAGTCTAATGGTGATTGACTTTGAATCAGGATGATATTTCTTAGTGGAGCGACATGTGATTGAGGATGTAAGAGTCTAATGGTGATTGACTTTGAATCAGGA
Source organism: Bathymodiolus brooksi (assembly GCA_963680875.1). Taxonomy (NCBI): domain Eukaryota; kingdom Metazoa; phylum Mollusca; class Bivalvia; order Mytilida; family Modiolidae; genus Bathymodiolus; species Bathymodiolus brooksi. Next base: position 6,547,908 of record OY804583.1, on the reverse strand, counting down.
TGATATTTCTTAGTGGAGCGGCATGTGATTAAGGCTGTAAGAGTCTAATGGTAATTGCCTTTGAATCAGGATGCTATTTCTTAGTGGAGCGATATGTGATTGAGGCTGTAAGAGTCTAATGGTGATTGGCTTTGAATGAGGATGATATTTCTTAGTGGAGCGACATGTGATTGAGGATGTAAGAGTCTAATTGTGATTGACTTTGAATCAGGATGATATTTCTTAGTGGAGGGACATGTGATTGAGGCTGTAAGAGTCTAATGGTGATTGACTTTGAATCAGGATGATATTTCTTAGTGGAGCGACATGTGATTGAGGCTGTAAGAGTCTAATGGTGATTGACTTTGAATGAGGATGATATTTCTTAGTGGAGCGATATGTGATTGAGGCTGTAAGAGTCTAATGGTGATGCCTTTGAATCAGGATGATATTTCTTAGTGGAGCGATATGTGATTGAGGCTGTAAGAGTCTAATGGTGATTGCCTTTGAATCAGGATGATATTTCTTAGTGGAGAGACATGTGATTGATGCTGTAAGAGTCTAATGGTGATTGCCTTTGAATCAGGATGATATTTCTTAGTGAAGCGACACGTGATTGAGGCTGTAAGAGTCTAATGGTGATTGGCTTTGAATCATGATGATATTCTTAGTGGAGCGACATGTGATTGAGGCTGTAAGAGTCTAATGGTGATTGGCTTTGAATCAGGATGATATTTCTTAGTGGAGAGACATGTGATTGAGGCTGTAAGAGTCTAATGGTGATTGGCTTTGAATCAGGATGATATTTCTTAGTGAAGCGACACGTGATTGAGGCTGTAAGAGTCTAATGGTGATTGGCTTTGAATCATGATGATATTTCTTAGTGGAGCGACATGTGATTGAGGCTTTAAGAGTCTAATGGTGATTGACTTTGAATCAGGATGATATTTCTTAGTGGAGCGATATGTGATTGAGGCTGTAAGAGTCTAATGGTGATTGACTTTGAATCAGGATGATATTTCTTAGTGGAGGGACATGTGATTGAGGCTGTAAGAGTCTAATGGTGATTTACTTTGAATCAGGATGATATTTCTTAGTGGAGCGACATGTGATTGAGGCTGTAAGAGTCTAATGGTGATTGGCTTTGAATCATGATGATATTTCTTAGTGGAGCGACATGTGATTGAGGCTGTAAGAGTCTAATGGTGATTGACTTTGAATCAGGATGATATTTCTTAGTGGAGCGACATGTGATTGAGGCTGTAAGAGTCTAATGGTGATTGACTTTGAATCAGGATGATATTTCTTAGTGGAGCGGCATGTGATTGAGGCTGTTAGAGTCTAATGGTGATTGCCTTTGAATCAGGATGATATTTCTTAGTGGAGCGATATGTGATTGAGGCTGTAAGAGTCTAATGGCGATTGGCTTTGAATCAGGATGATATTTCTTAATGAAGCGACACGTGATTGAGGCTGTAAGAGTCTAATGGTGATTGACTTTGAATCAGGATGATATTTCTTAGTGGAGCGACATGTGATTGAGGCTGTAAGAGTCTAATGGTGATTGGCTTTGAATGAGGATGATATTTCTTAGTGGAGCGACATGTGATTGAGGATGTAAGAGTCTAATGGTGATTGCCTTTGAATCAGGATGATATTTCTTAGTGGAGCGATATGTGATTGAGGCTGAAAGAGTCTAATGGTGATTGCCTTTGAATCAGGATGCTATTTCTTAGTGGATCGATATGTGATTGAGGCTGTAAGAGTCTAATGGTGATTGGCTTTGAATGAGGATGATATTTCTTAGTGGAGGGACATGTGATTGAGGCTGTAAGAGTCTAATGGTGATTGACTTTGAATCAGGATGATATTTCTTAGTGGAGCGACATGTGATTGAGGCTGTAAGAGTCTAATGGTGATGCGTTTGAATCAGGATGATATTTCTTAGTGGAGCGATGTGTGATTGAGGCTGTAAGAGTCTAATGGTGATTGGCTTTGAATCATGATGATATTTCTTAGTGGAGCGACATGTGATTGAGGCTGTAAGAGTCTAATGATGATTGACTTTGAATCAGGATGATATTTCTTAGTGGAGCGACATGTGATTGAGGCTGTAAGAGTCTAATGGTGATTGACTTTGAATCAGGATGATATTTCTTAGTGGAGCGACATGTGATTGAGGCTGTAAGAGTCTAATGGTGATTGGCTTTGAATGAGGATGATATTTCTTAGTGGAGCGACATGTGATTGAGGATGTAAGAGTCTAATGGTGATTGACTTTGAATCAGGATGATATTTCTTAGTGGAGCGATATGTGATTGAGGCTGTAAGAGTCTAATGGTGATTGCCTTTGAATCAGGATGCTATTTCTTAGTGGAGCGATATGTGATTGAGGCTGTAAGAGTCTAATGGTGATTGGCTTTGAATGAGGATGATATTTCTTAGTGGAGCGACATGTGATTGAGGATGTAAGAGTCTAATGGGGATTGACTTTGAATCAGGATGATATTTCTTAGTGGAGGGACATGTGATTGAGGCTGTAAGAGTCTAATGGTGATTGACTTTGAATCAGGATAATATTTCTTAGTGGAGCGACATGTGATTGAGGCTGTAAGAGTCTAATGGTGATTGACTTTGAATGAGGATGATATTTCTTAGTGGAGCGATATGTGATTGAGGCTGTAAGAGTCTAATGGTGATGCCTTTGAATCAGGATGATATTTCTTAGTGGAGCGATATGTGATTGAGGCTGTAAGAGTCTAATGGTGATTGGCTTTGAATCAGGATGATATTTCTTAGTGGAGAGACATGTGATTGATGCTGTAAGAGTCTAATGGTGATTGACTTTGAATCAGGATGATATTTCTTAGTGGAGCGACATGTGATTGAGGCTGTAAGAGTCTAATGGTGATTGACTTTGAATGAGGATGATATTTCTTAGTGGAGCGATATGTGATTGAGGCTGTAAGAGTCTAATGGTGATGCCTTTGAATCAGGATGATATTTCTTAGTGGAGCGATATGTGATTGAGGCTGTAAGAGTCTAATGGTGATTGGCTTTGAATCAGGATGATATTTCTTAGTGGAGAGACATGTGATTGATGCTGTAAGAGTCTAATGGTGATTGCCTTTGAATCAGGATGATATTTCGTAGTGAAGCGACACGTGATTGAGGCTGTAAGAGTCTAATGGTGATTGGCTTTGAATCATGATGATATTCTTAGTGGAGCGACATGTGATTGAGGCTGTAAGAGTCTAATGGTGATTGACTTTGAATCAGGATGATATTTATTAGTGGAGAGACATGTGATTGAGGCTGTAAGAGTCTAATGGTGATTGGCTTTGAATCAGGATGATATTTCTTAGTGAAGCGACACGTGATTGAGGCTGTAAGAGTCTAATGGTGATTGGCTTTGAATCATGATGATATTTCTTAGTGGAGCGACATGTGATTGAGGCTGTAAGAGTCTAATGGTGATTGATTTTGAATCAGGATGATATTTCTTAGTGGAGCGATATGTGATTGAGGCTGTAAGAGTCTAATGGTGATTGGCTTTGAATCAGGATGATATTTCTTAGTGGAGGGACATGTGATTGAGGCTGTAAGAGTCTAATGGTGATTGACTTTGAATCAGGATGATATTTCTTAGTGGAGCGACATGTGATTGAGGCTGTAAGAGTCTAATGGTGATTGGCTTTGAATCATGATGATATTTCTTAGTGGAGCGACATGTGATTGAGGCTGTAAGAGTCTAATGGTGATTGGCCTTGAATCATGATGATATTTCTTAGTGGAGCGACATGTGATTGAGGATGTAAGAGTCTAATGGTGATTGACTTTGAATCAGGAATATATTTCTTAGTGGAGCGGCATGTGATTGAGGCTGTAAGAGTCTAATGGCGATTGGCTTTGAATGAGGATGATATTTCTTAGTGGAGCGATATGTGATTGAGGCTGTAATAGTCTAATGGTGATTGACTTTGAATCAGGATGATATTTCTTAGTGGAGGGACATGTGATTGAGGCTGTAAGAGTCTAATGGTGATTGACTTTGAATCAGGATGATATTTCTTAGTGGAGCGACATGTGATTGAGGCTGTAAGAGTCTAATGGTGATTGACTTTGAATCAGGATGATATTTCTTAGTGGAGCGACATGTGATTGAGGCTGTAAGAGTCTAATGGTGATTGACTTTGAATCAGGATGATATTTCTTAGTGGAGCGATATGTGATTGAGGCTGTAAGAGTCTAATGGTGATGCCTTTGAATCAGGATGATATTTCTTAGTGGAGCGATGTGTGATTGAGGCTGTAAGAGTCTAATGGTGATTGGCTTTGAATCATGATGATATTTCTTAGTGGAGCGACATGTGATTGAGGCTGTAAGAGTCTAATGATGATTGACTTTGAATCAGGATGATATTTCTTAGTGGAGCGACATGTGATTGAGGCTGTAAGAGTCTAATGGTGATTGACTTTGAATCAGGATGATATTTCTTAGTGGAGCGACATGTGATTGAGGCTGTAAGAGTCTAATGGTGATTGACTTTGAATCAGGATGATATTTCTTAGTGGAGCGACATGTGATTGAGGATGTAAGAGTCTAATGGTGATTGACTTTGAATCAGGATGATATTTCTTAGTGGAGCGGCATGTGATTGAGGCTGTAAGAGTCTATTGGTAATTGCCTTTGAATCAGGATGCTATTTCTTAGTGGAGCGATATGTGATTGAGGCTGTAAGAGTCTAATGGTGATTGGCTTTGAATGAGGATGATATTTCTTAGTGGAGCGACATGTGATTGAGGATGTAAGAGTCTAATGGTGATTGACTTTGAATCAGGATGATATTTCTTAGTGGAGGGACATGTGATTGAGGCTGTAAGAGTCTAATGGTGATTGACTTTGAATCAGGATGATATTTCTTAGTGGAGCGACATGTGATTGAGGCTGTAAGAGTCTAATGGTGATTGACTTTGAATGAGGATGATATTTCTTAGTGGAGCGATATGTGATTGAGGCTGTAAGAGTCTAATGGTGATGCCTTTGAATCAGGATGATATTTCTTAGTGGAGCGATATGTGATTGAGGCTGTAAGAGTCTAATGGTGATTGGCTTTGAATCAGGATGATATTTCTTAGTGGAGAGACATGTGATTGATGCTGTAAGAGTCTAATGGTGATTGCCTTTGAATCAGGATGATATTTCTTAGTGAAGCGACACGTGATTGAGGCTGTAAGAGTCTAATGGTGATTGGCTTTGAATCAGGATGATATTTCTAAGTGGAGCGACATGTGATTGAGGCTGTAAGGGTCTAATGGTGATTGACTTTGAATCAGGATGATATTTCTTAGTGGAGCGATATGTGATTGAGGCTGTAAGAGTCTAATGGTGATGCCTTTGAATCAGGATGATATTTCTTAGTGGAGCGATGTGTGATTGAGGCTGTAAGAGTCTAATGGTGATTGGCTTTGAATCATGATGATATTTCTTAGTGGAGCGACATGTGATTGAGGCTGTAAGAGTCTAATGATGATTGACTTTGAATCAGGATGATATTTCTTAGTGGAGCGATATGTGATTGAGGCTGTAAGAGTCTAATGGTGATTGGCTTTGAATGAGGATGCTATTTCTTAGTGGAGCGACATGTGATTGAGGATGTAAGAGTCTAATGGTGATTGACTTTGAATCAGGATGATATTTCTTAGTGGAGCGGCATGTGATTGAGGCTGTAAGAGTCTAATGGTGATTGCCTTTGAATCAGGATGCTATTTCTTAGTGGAGCGATATGTGATTGAGGCTGTAAGAGTCTAATGGTGATTGGCTTTGAATGAGGATGCTATTTCTTAGTGGAGCGACATGTGATTGAGGATGTAAGAGTCTAATGGTGATTGACTTTGAATCAGGATGATATTTCTTAGTGGAGGGACATGTGATTGAGGCTGTAAGAGTCTAATGGTGATTGACTTTGAATCAGGATGATATTTCTTAGTGGAGCGACATGTGATTGAGGCTGTAAGAGTCTAATGGTGATTGACTTTGAATCAGAATGATATTTCTTAGTGGAGCGATATGTGATTGAGGCTGTAAGAGTCTAATGGTGATTGGCTTTGAATCAGGATGATATTTCTTAGTGGAGAGACATGTGATTGATGCTGTAAGAGTCTAATGGTGATTGCCTTTGAATCAGGATGATATTTCTAAGTGGAGCGACATGTGATTGAGGCTGTAAGAGTCTAATGGTGATTGACTTTGAATGAGGATGATATTTCTAAGTGGAGCGACATGTGATTGAGGCTGTAAGAGTCTAATGGTGATTGACTTTGAATCAGGATGATATTTCTTAGTGGAGCGACATTTGATTGAGGCTGTAAGAGTCTAATGGTGATTGGCTTTGAATGAGGATGATATTTCTTAGTGGAGCGACATGTGATTGAGGCTGTAAGAGTCTAATGGTGATTGGCTTTGAATCAGGATGATATTTCTTAGTGGAGCGACATGTGATTGAGGCTGTAAGAGTCTAATGGTGATTGGCTTTGAATGGGGATGATATTTCTTAGTGGAGCGACATGTGATTGAGGCTGTAAGAGTCTAATGGTGATTGGCCTTGAATCATGATGATATTTCTTAGTGGAGCGACATGTGATTGAGGATGTAAGAGTCTAATGGTGATTGACTTTGAATCAGGAATATATTTCTTAGTGGAGCGGCATGTGATTGAGGCTGTAAGAGTCTAATGGCGATTGGCTTTGAATCAGGATGATATTTCTTAGTGGAGCGATATGTGATTGAGGCTGTAATAGTCTAATGGTGATTGACTTTGAATCAGGATGATATTTCTTAGTGGAGGGACATGGGACTAAGGCTGTAAGAGTCTAATGGTGATTGACTTTGAATCAGGATGATATTTCTTAGTGGAGCGACATGTGATTGAGGCTGTAAGAGACTAATGGTGATTGGCTTTGAATGAGGATGATATTTCTTAGTGGAGCGACATGTGATTGAGGATGTAAGAGTCTAATGGTGATTGACTTTGAATCAGGATGATATTTCTTAGTGGAGCGGCATGTGATTGAGGCTGTAAGAGTCTAATGGTGATTGCCTTTGAATCAGGATGCTATTTCTTAGTGGAGCGATATGTGATTGAGGCTGTAAGAGTCTAATGGTGATTGGCTTTGAATGAGGATGATATTTCTTAGTGGAGCGACACGTGATTGAGGATGTAAGAGTCTAATGGTGATTGACTTTGAATCAGGATGATATTTCTTAGTGGAGGGACATGTGATTGAGGCTGTAAGAGTCTAATGGTGATTGACTTTGAATCAGGATGATATTTCTTAGTGGAGCGACATGTGATTGAGGCTGTAAGAGTCTAATGGTGATTGACTTTGAATCAGGATGATATTTCTTAGTGGAGCGACATGTGATTGAGGCTGTAAGAGTCTAATGGTGATTGACTTTGAATCAGGATGATATTTCTTAGTGGAGCGATATGTGATTGAGGCTGTAAGAGTCTAATGGTGATGCCTTTGAATCAGGATGATATTTCTTAGTGGAGCGATGTGTGATTGAGGCTGTAAGAGTCTAATGGTGATTGGCTTTGAATCATGATGATATTTCTTAGTGGAGCGACATGTGATTGAGGCTGTAAGAGTCTAATGATGATTGACTTTGAATCAGGATGATATTTCTTAGTGGAGCGACATGTGATTGAGGCTGTAAGAGTCTAATGGTGATTGACTTTGAATCAGGATGATATTTCTTAGTGGAGCGACATGTGATTGAGGCTGTAAGAGTATAATGGTGATTGACTTTGAATCAGGATGATATTTCTTAGTGGAGCGACATGTGATTGAGGATGTAAAAGTCTAATGGTGATTGACTTTGAATCAGGATGATATTTCTTAGTGGAGCGGCATGTGATTAAGGCTGTAAGAGTCTAATGGTAATTGCCTTTGAATCAGGATGCTATTTCTTAGTGGAGCGATATGTGATTGAGGCTGTAAGAGTCTAATGGTGATTGGCTTTGAATGAGGATGATATTTCTTAGTGGAGCGACATGTGATTGAAGATGTAAGAGTCTAATGGTGATTGACTTTGAATCAGGATGATATTTCTTAGTGGAGCGACATGTGATTGAGGCTGTAAGAGTCTAATGGTGATTGACTTTGAATGAGGATGATATTTCTTAGTGGAGCGATATGTGATTGAGGCTGTAAGAGTCTAATGGTGATGCCTTTGAATCAGGATGATATTTCTTAGTGGAGCGATATGTGATTGAGGCTGTAAGAGTCTAATGGTGATTGGCTTTGAATCAGGATGATATTTCTTAGTGGAGAGACATGTGATTGATGCTGTAAGAGTCTAATGGTGATTGCCTTTGAATCAGGATGATATTTCTTAGTGAAGCGACACGTGATTGAGGCTGTAAGAGTCTAATGGTGATTGGCTTTGAATCAGGATGATATTTCTAAGTGGAGCGACATGTGATTGAGGCTGTAAGGGTCTAATGGTGATTGACTTTGAATCAGGATGATATTTCTTAGTGGAGCGATATGTGATTGAGGCTGTAAGAGTCTAATGGTGATGCCTTTGAATCAGGATGATATTTCTTAGTGGAGCGATGTGTGATTGAGGCTGTAAGAGTCTAATGGTGATTGGCTTTGAATCATGATGATATTTCTTAGTGGAGCGACATGTGATTGAGGCTGTAAGAGTCTAATGATGATTGACTTTGAATCAGGATGATATTTCTTAGTGGAGCGACATGTGATTGAGGCTGTAAGAGTCTAATGGTGATTGACTTTGAATCAGGATGATATTTCTTAGTGGAGCGATATGTGATTGAGGCTGTAAGAGTCTAATGGTGATTGGCTTTGAATGAGGATGCTATTTCTTAGTGGAGCGACATGTGATTGAGGATGTAAGAGTCTAATGGTGATTGACTTTGAATCAGGATGATATTTCTTAGTGGAGCGGCATGTGATTGAGGCTGTAAGAGTCTAATGGTGATTGCCTTTGAATCAGGATGCTATTTCTTAGTGGAGCGATATGTGATTGAGGCTGTAAGAGTCTAATGGTGATTGGCTTTGAATGAGGATGCTATTTCTTAGTGGAGCGACATGTGATTGAGGATGTAAGAGTCTAATGGTGATTGACTTTGAATCAGGATGATATTTCTTAGTGGAGGGACATGTGATTGAGGCTGTAAGAGTCTAATGGTGATTGACTTTGAATCAGGATGATATTTCTTAGTGGAGCGACATGTGATTGAGGCTGTAAGAGTCTAATGGTGATTGACTTTGAATCAGAATGATATTTCTTAGTGGAGCGATATGTGATTGAGGCTGTAAGAGTCTAATGGTGATTGGCTTTGAATCAGGATGATATTTCTTAGTGGAGAGACATGTGATTGATGCTGTAAGAGTCTAATGGTGATTGCCTTTGAATCAGGATGATATTTCTAAGTGGAGCGACATGTGATTGAGGCTGTAAGAGTCTAATGGTGATTGACTTTGAATGAGGATGATATTTCTAAGTGGAGCGACATGTGATTGAGGCTGTAAGAGTCTAATGGTGATTGACTTTGAATCAGGATGATATTTCTTAGTGGAGCGACATTTGATTGAGGCTGTAAGAGTCTAATGGTGATTGGCTTTGAATGAGGATGATATTTCTTAGTGGAGCGACATGTGATTGAGGCTGTAAGAGTCTAATGGTGATTGGCTTTGAATCAGGATGATATTTCTTAGTGGAGCGACATGTGATTGAGGCTGTAAGAGTCTAATGGTGATTGGCTTTGAATGGGGATGATATTTCTTAGTGGAGCGACATGTGATTGAGGCTGTAAGAGTCTAATGGTGATTGGCCTTGAATCATGATGATATTTCTTAGTGGAGCGACATGTGATTGAGGATGTAAGAGTCTAATGGTGATTGACTTTGAATCAGGAATATATTTCTTAGTGGAGCGGCATGTGATTGAGGCTGTAAGAGTCTAATGGCGATTGGCTTTGAATCAGGATGATATTTCTTAGTGGAGCGATATGTGATTGAGGCTGTAATAGTCTAATGGTGATTGACTTTGAATCAGGATGATATTTCTTAGTGGAGGGACATGGGACTAAGGCTGTAAGAGTCTAATGGTGATTGACTTTGAATCAGGATGATATTTCTTAGTGGAGCGACATGTGATTGAGGCTGTAAGAGACTAATGGTGATTGGCTTTGAATGAGGATGATATTTCTTAGTGGAGCGACATGTGATTGAGGATGTAAGAGTCTAATGGTGATTGACTTTGAATCAGGATGATATTTCTTAGTGGAGCGGCATGTGATTGAGGCTGTAAGAGTCTAATGGTGATTGCCTTTGAATCAGGATGCTATTTCTTAGTGGAGCGATATGTGATTGAGGCTGTAAGAGTCTAATGGTGATTGGCTTTGAATGAGGATGATATTTCTTAGTGGAGCGACACGTGATTGAGGATGTAAGAGTCTAATGGTGATTGACTTTGAATCAGGATGATATTTCTTAGTGGAGGGACATGTGATTGAGGCTGTAAGAGTCTAATGGTGATTGACTTTGAATCAGGATGATATTTCTTAGTGGAGCGACATGTGATTGAGGCTGTAAGAGTCTAATGGTGATTGACTTTGAATCAGGATGATATTTCTTAGTGGAGCGACATGTGATTGAGGCTGTAAGAGTCTAATGGTGATTGACTTTGAATCAGGATGATATTTCTTAGTGGAGCGATATGTGATTGAGGCTGTAAGAGTCTAATGGTGATGCCTTTGAATCAGGATGATATTTCTTAGTGGAGCGATGTGTGATTGAGGCTGTAAGAGTCTAATGGTGATTGGCTTTGAATCATGATGATATTTCTTAGTGGAGCGACATGTGATTGAGGCTGTAAGAGTCTAATGATGATTGACTTTGAATCAGGATGATATTTCTTAGTGGAGCGACATGTGATTGAGGCTGTAAGAGTCTAATGGTGATTGACTTTGAATCAGGATGATATTTCTTAGTGGAGCGACATGTGATTGAGGCTGTAAGAGTATAATGGTGATTGACTTTGAATCAGGATGATATTTCTTAGTGGAGCGACATGTGATTGAGGATGTAAAAGTCTAATGGTGATTGACTTTGAATCAGGATGATATTTCTTAGTGGAGCGGCATGTGATTAAGGCTGTAAGAGTCTAATGGTAATTGCCTTTGAATCAGGATGCTATTTCTTAGTGGAGCGATATGTGATTGAGGCTGTAAGAGTCTAATGGTGATTGGCTTTGAATGAGGATGATATTTCTTAGTGGAGCGACATGTGATTGAAGATGTAAGAGTCTAATGGTGATTGACTTTGAATCAGGATGATATTTCTTAGTGGAGCGACATGTGATTGAGGCTGTAAGAGTCTAATGGTGATTGACTTTGAATGAGGATGATATTTCTTAGTGGAGCGATATGTGATTGAGGCTGTAAGAGTCTAATGGTGATGCCTTTGAATCAGGATGATATTTCTTAGTGGAGCGATATGTGATTGAGGCTGTAAGAGTCTAATGGTGATTGGCTTTGAATCAGGATGATATTTCTTAGTGGAGAGACATGTGATTGATGCTGTAAGAGTCTAATGGTGATTGCCTTTGAATCAGGATGATATTTCTTAGTGGAGCGATATGTGATTGAGGCTGTAAGAGTCTAATGGTGATGCCTTTGAATCAGGATGATATTTCTTAGTGGAGCGACGTGTGATTGAGGCTGTAAGAGTCTAATGGTGATTGGCTTTGAATCATGATGATATTTCTTAGTGGAGCGACATGTGATTGAGGCTGTAAGAGTCTAATGATGATTGACTTTGAATCAGGATGATATTTCTTAGTGGAGCGACATGTGATTGAGGCTGTAAGAGTCTAATGGTGATTGGCTTTGAATCATGATGATATTTCTTAGTGGAGCGACATGTGATTGAGGCTGTAAGAGTCTAATGATGATTGACTTTGAATCAGGATGATATTTCTTAGTGGAGCGACATGTGATTGAGGCTGTAAGAGTCTAATGGTGATTGACTTTGAATCAGGATGATATTTCTTAGTGGAGCGACATGTGATTGAGGATGTAAGAGTCTAATGGTGATTGACTTTGAATCAGGATGATATTTCTTAGTGGAGCGGCATGTGATTAAGGCTGTAAGAGTCTAATGGTAATTGCCTTTGAATCAGGATGCTATTTCTTAGTGGAGCGATATGTGATTGAGGCTGTAAGAGTCTAATGGTGATTGGCTTTGAATGAGGATGATATTTCTTAGTGGAGCGACATGTGATTGAGGATGTAAGAGTCTAATTGTGATTGACTTTGAATCAGGATGATATTTCTTAGTGGAGGGACATGTGATTGAGGCTGTAAGAGTCTAATGGTGATTGACTTTGAATCAGGATGATATTTCTAAGTGGAGCGACATGTGATTGAGGCTGTAAGAGTCTAATGGTGATTGACTTTGAATGAGGATGATATTTCTTAGTGGAGCGATATGTGATTGAGGCTGTAAGAGTCTAATGGTGATGCCTTTGAATCAGGATGATATTTCTTAGTGGAGCGATATGTGATTGAGGCTGTAAGAGTCTAATGGTGATTGCCTTTGAATCAGGATGATATTTCTTAGTGGAGAGACATGTGATTGATGCTGTAAGAGTCTAATGGTGATTGCCTTTGAATCAGGATGATATTTCTTAGTGAAGCGACACGTGATTGAGGCTGTAAGAGTCTAATGGTGATTGGCTTTGAATCATGATGATATTCTTAGTGGAGCGACATGTGATTGAGGCTGTAAGAGTCTAATGGTGATTGGCTTTGAATCAGGATGATATTTCTTAGTGGAGAGACATGTGATTGAGGCTGTAAGAGTCTAATGGTGATTGGCTTTGAATCAGGATGATATTTCTTAGTGAAGCGACACGTGATTGAGGCTGTAAGAGTCTAATGGTGATTGGCTTTGAATCATGATGATATTTCTTAGTGGAGCGACATGTGATTGAGGCTGTAAGAGTCTAATGGTGATTGACTTTGAATCAGGATGATATTTCTTAGTGGAGCGATATGTGATTGAGGCTGTAAGAGTCTAATGGTGATTGACTTTGAATCAGGATGATATTTCTTAGTGGAGGGACATGTGATTGAGGCTGTAAGAGTCTAATGGTGATTTACTTTGAATCAGGATGATATTTCTTAGTGGAGCGACATGTGATTGAGGCTGTAAGAGTCTAATGGTGATTGGCTTTGAATCATGATGATATTTCTTAGTGGAGCGACATGTGATTGAGGCTGTAAGAGTCTAATGGTGATTGACTTTGAATCAGGATGATATTTCTTAGTGGAGCGACATGTGATTGAGGCTGTAAGAGTCTAATGGTGATTGACTTTGAATCAGGATGATATTTCTTAGTGGAGCGGCATGTGATTGAGGCTGTTAGAGTCTAATGGTGATTGCCTTTGAATCAGGATGATATTTCTTAGTGGAGCGATATGTGATTGAGGCTGTAAGAGTCTAATGGCGATTGGCTTTGAATCAGGATGATATTTCTTAATGAAGCGACACGTGATTGAGGCTGTAAGAGTCTAATGGTGATTGACTTTGAATCAGGATGATATTTCTTAGTGGAGCGACATGTGATTGAGGCTGTAAGAGTCTAATGGTGATTGGCTTTGAATGAGGATGATATTTCTTAGTGGAGCGACATGTGATTGAGGATGTAAGAGTCTAATGGTGATTGCCTTTGAATCAGGATGCTATTTCTTAGTGGATCGATATGTGATTGAGGCTGTAAGAGTCTAATGGTGATTGGCTTTGAATGAGGATGATATTTCTTAGTGGAGGGACATGTGATTGAGGCTGTAAGAGTCTAATGGTGATTGACTTTGAATCAGGATGATATTTCTTAGTGGAGCGACATGTGATTGAGGCTGTAAGAGTCTAATGGTGATGCGTTTGAATCAGGATGATATTTCTTAGTGGAGCGATGTGTGATTGAGGCTGTAAGAGTCTAATGGTGATTGGCTTTGAATCATGATGATATTTCTTAGTGGAGCGACATGTGATTGAGGCTGTAAGAGTCTAATGATGATTGACTTTGAATCAGGATGATATTTCTTAGTGGAGCGACATGTGATTGAGGCTGTAAGAGTCTAATGGTGATTGACTTTGAATCAGGATGATATTTCTTAGTGGAGCGACATGTGATTGAGGCTGTAAGAGTCTAATGGTGATTGGCTTTGAATGAGGATGATATTTCTTAGTGGAGCGACATGTGATTGAGGATGTAAGAGTCTAATGGTGATTGACTTTGAATCAGGATGATATTTCTTAGTGGAGCGATATGTGATTGAGGCTGTAAGAGTCTAATGGTGATTGCCTTTGAATCAGGATGCTATTTCTTAGTGGAGCGATATGTGATTGAGGCTGTAAGAGTCTAATGGTGATTGGCTTTGAATGAGGATGATATTTCTTAGTGGAGCGACATGTGATTGAGGATGTAAGAGTCTAATGGGGATTGACTTTGAATCAGGATGATATTTCTTAGTGGAGGGACATGTGATTGAGGCTGTAAGAGTCTAATGGTGATTGACTTTGAATCAGGATAATATTTCTTAGTGGAGCGACATGTGATTGAGGCTGTAAGAGTCTAATGGTGATTGACTTTGAATGAGGATGATATTTCTTAGTGGAGCGATATGTGATTGAGGCTGTAAGAGTCTAATGGTGATGCCTTTGAATCAGGATGATATTTCTTAGTGGAGCGATATGTGATTGAGGCTGTAAGAGTCTAATGGTGATTGGCTTTGAATCAGGATGATATTTCTTAGTGGAGAGACATGTGATTGATGCTGTAAGAGTCTAATGGTGATTGACTTTGAATCAGGATGATATTTCTTAGTGGAGCGACATGTGATTGAGGCTGTAAGAGTCTAATGGTGATTGACTTTGAATGAGGATGATATTTCTTAGTGGAGCGATATGTGATTGAGGCTGTAAGAGTCTAATGGTGATGCCTTTGAATCAGGATGATATTTCTTAGTGGAGCGATATGTGATTGAGGCTGTAAGAGTCTAATGGTGATTGGCTTTGAATCAGGATGATATTTCTTAGTGGAGCGACGTGTGATTGAGGCTGTAAGAGTCTAATGGTGATTGGCTTTGAATCATGATGATATTTCTTAGTGGAGCGACATGTGATTGAGGCTGTAAGAGTCTAATGATGATTGACTTTGAATCAGGATGATATTTCTTAGTGGAGCGACATGTGATTGAGGCTGTAAGAGTCTAATGGTGATTGGCTTTGAATCATGATGATATTTCTTAGTGGAGCGACATGTGATTGAGGCTGTAAGAGTCTAATGATGATTGACTTTGAATCAGGATGATATTTCTTAGTGGAGCGACATGTGATTGAGGCTGTAAGAGTCTAATGGTGATTGACTTTGAATCAGGATGATATTTCTTAGTGGAGCGACATGTGATTGAGGATGTAAGAGTCTAATGGTGATTGACTTTGAATCAGGATGATATTTCTTAGTGGAGCGGCATGTGATTAAGGCTGTAAGAGTCTAATGGTAATTGCCTTTGAATCAGGATGCTATTTCTTAGTGGAGCGATATGTGATTGAGGCTGTAAGAGTCTAATGGTGATTGGCTTTGAATGAGGATGATATTTCTTAGTGGAGCGACATGTGATTGAGGATGTAAGAGTCTAATTGTGATTGACTTTGAATCAGGATGATATTTCTTAGTGGAGGGACATGTGATTGAGGCTGTAAGAGTCTAATGGTGATTGACTTTGAATCAGGATGATATTTCTTAGTGGAGCGACATGTGATTGAGGCTGTAAGAGTCTAATGGTGATTGACTTTGAATGAGGATGATATTTCTTAGTGGAGCGATATGTGATTGAGGCTGTAAGAGTCTAATGGTGATGCCTTTGAATCAGGATGATATTTCTTAGTGGAGCGATATGTGATTGAGGCTGTAAGAGTCTAATGGTGATTGCCTTTGAATCAGGATGATATTTCTTAGTGGAGAGACATGTGATTGATGCTGTAAGAGTCTAATGGTGATTGCCTTTGAATCAGGATGATATTTCTTAGTGAAGCGACACGTGATTGAGGCTGTAAGAGTCTAATGGTGATTGGCTTTGAATCATGATGATATTCTTAGTGGAGCGACATGTGATTGAGGCTGTAAGAGTCTAATGGTGATTGGCTTTGAATCAGGATGATATTTCTTAGTGGAGAGACATGTGATTGAGGCTGTAAGAGTCTAATGGTGATTGGCTTTGAATCAGGATGATATTTCTTAGTGAAGCGACACGTGATTGAGGCTGTAAGAGTCTAATGGTGATTGGCTTTGAATCATGATGATATTTCTTAGTGGAGCGACATGTGATTGAGGCTGTAAGAGTCTAATGGTGATTGACTTTGAATCAGGATGATATTTCTTAGTGGAGCGATATGTGATTGAGGCTGTAAGAGTCTAATGGTGATTGACTTTGAATCAGGATGATATTTCTTAGTGGAGGGACATGTGATTGAGGCTGTAAGAGTCTAATGGTGATTTACTTTGAATCAGGATGATATTTCTTAGTGGAGCGACATGTGATTGAGGCTGTAAGAGTCTAATGGTGATTGGCTTTGAATCATGATGATATTTCTTAGTGGAGCGACATGTGATTGAGGCTGTAAGAGTCTAATGGTGATTGACTTTGAATCAGGATGATATTTCTTAGTGGAGCGACATGTGATTGAGGCTGTAAGAGTCTAATGGTGATTGACTTTGAATCAGGATGATATTTCTTAGTGGAGCGGCATGTGATTGAGGCTGTTAGAGTCTAATGGTGATTGCCTTTGAATCAGGATGATATTTCTTAGTGGAGCGATATGTGATTGAGGCTGTAAGAGTCTAATGGCGATTGGCTTTGAATCAGGATGATATTTCTTAATGAAGCGACACGTGATTGAGGCTGTAAGAGTCTAATGGTGATTGACTTTGAATCAGGATGATATTTCTTAGTGGAGCGACATGTGATTGAGGCTGTAAGAGTCTAATGGTGATTGGCTTTGAATGAGGATGATATTTCTTAGTGGAGCGACATGTGATTGAGGATGTAAGAGTCTAATGGTGATTGCCTTTGAATCAGGATGATATTTCTTAGTGGAGCGATATGTGATTGAGGCTGAAAGAGTCTAATGGTGATTGCCTTTGAATCAGGATGCTATTTCTTAGTGGATCGATATGTGATTGAGGCTGTAAGAGTCTAATGGTGATTGGCTTTGAATGAGGATGATATTTCTTAGTGGAGGGACATGTGATTGAGGCTGTAAGAGTCTAATGGTGATTGACTTTGAATCAGGATGATATTTCTTAGTGGAGCGACATGTGATTGAGGCTGTAAGAGTCTAATGGTGATGCGTTTGAATCAGGATGATATTTCTTAGTGGAGCGATGTGTGATTGAGGCTGTAAGAGTCTAATGGTGATTGGCTTTGAATCATGATGATATTTCTTAGTGGAGCGACATGTGATTGAGGCTGTAAGAGTCTAATGATGATTGACTTTGAATCAGGATGATATTTCTTAGTGGAGCGACATGTGATTGAGGCTGTAAGAGTCTAATGGTGATTGACTTTGAATCAGGATGATATTTCTTAGTGGAGCGACATGTGATTGAGGCTGTAAGAGTCTAATGGTGATTGGCTTTGAATGAGGATGATATTTCTTAGTGGAGCGACATGTGATTGAGGATGTAAGAGTCTAATGGTGATTGACTTTGAATCAGGATGATATTTCTTAGTGGAGCGATATGTGATTGAGGCTGTAAGAGTCTAATGGTGATTGCCTTTGAATCAGGATGCTATTTCTTAGTGGAGCGATATGTGATTGAGGCTGTAAGAGTCTAATGGTGATTGGCTTTGAATGAGGATGATATTTCTTAGTGGAGCGACATGTGATTGAGGATGTAAGAGTCTAATGGGGATTGACTTTGAATCAGGATGATATTTCTTAGTGGAGGGACATGTGATTGAGGCTGTAAGAGTCTAATGGTGATTGACTTTGAATCAGGATAATATTTCTTAGTGGAGCGACATGTGATTGAGGCTGTAAGAGTCTAATGGTGATTGACTTTGAATGAGGATGATATTTCTTAGTGGAGCGATATGTGATTGAGGCTGTAAGAGTCTAATGGTGATGCCTTTGAATCAGGATGATATTTCTTAGTGGAGCGATATGTGATTGAGGCTGTAAGAGTCTAATGGTGATTGGCTTTGAATCAGGATGATATTTCTTAGTGGAGAGACATGTGATTGATGCTGTAAGAGTCTAATGGTGATTGACTTTGAATCAGGATGATATTTCTTAGTGGAGCGACATGTGATTGAGGCTGTAAGAGTCTAATGGTGATTGACTTTGAATGAGGATGATATTTCTTAGTGGAGCGATATGTGATTGAGGCTGTAAGAGTCTAATGGTGATGCCTTTGAATCAGGATGATATTTCTTAGTGGAGCGATATGTGATTGAGGCTGTAAGAGTCTAATGGTGATTGGCTTTGAATCAGGATGATATTTCTTAGTGGAGAGACATGTGATTGATGCTGTAAGAGTCTAATGGTGATTGCCTTTGAATCAGGATGATATTTCGTAGTGAAGCGACACGTGATTGAGGCTGTAAGAGTCTAATGGTGATTGGCTTTGAATCATGATGATATTCTTAGTGGAGCGACATGTGATTGAGGCTGTAAGAGTCTAATGGTGATTGACTTTGAATCAGGATGATATTTCTTAGTGGAGAGACATGTGATTGAGGCTGTAAGAGTCTAATGGTGATTGGCTTTGAATCAGGATGATATTTCTTAGTGAAGCGACACGTGATTGAGGCTGTAAGAGTCTAATGGTGATTGGCTTTGAATCATGATGATATTTCTTAGTGGAGCGACATGTGATTGAGGCTGTAAGAGTCTAATGGTGATTGATTTTGAATCAGGATGATATTTCTTAGTGGAGCGATATGTGATTGAGGCTGTAAGAGTCTAATGGTGATTGGCTTTGAATCAGGATGATATTTCTTAGTGGAGGGACATGTGATTGAGGCTGTAAGAGTCTAATGGTGATTGACTTTGAATCAGGATGATATTTCTTAGTGGAGCGACATGTGATTGAGGCTGTAAGAGTCTAATGGTGATTGGCTTTGAATCATGATGATATTTCTTAGTGGAGCGACATGTGATTGAGGCTGTAAGAGTCTAATGGTGATTGACTTTGAATCAGGATGATATTTCTAAGTGGAGCGACATGTGATTGAGGCTGTAAGGGTCTAATGGTGATTGACTTTGAATCAGGATGATATTTCTTAGTGGAGCGGCATGTGATTGAGGCTGTAAGAGTCTAATGGTGATTGCCTTTGAATCAGGATGATATTTCTTAGTGGAGCGATATGTGATTGAGGCTGTAAGAGTCTAATGGCGATTGGCTTTGAATCAGGATGATATTTCTTAGTGAAGCGACACGTGATTGAGGCTGTAAGAGTCTAATGGTGATTGAATTTGAATCAGGATGATATTTCTTAGTGGAGCGACATGTGATTGAGGCTGTAAGAGTCTAATGGTGATTGGCTTTGAATGAGGATGATATTTCTTAGTGGAGCGACATGTGATTGAGGATGTAAGAGTCTAATGGTGATTGACTTTGAATCAGGATGATATTTCTTAGTGGAGCGGCATGTGATTGAGGCTGTAAGAGTCTAATGGTGATTGCCTTTGAATCAGGATGCTATTTCTTAGTGGAGCGATATGTGATTGAGGCTGTAAGAGTCTAATGGTGATTTGCTTTGAATGAGGATGATATTTCTTAGTGGAGCGACATGTGAATGAGTCTGTAAGAGTCTAATGGTGATTGCCTTTGAATCAGGATGATATTTCTTAGTGGAGCGGCATGTGATTCAGGCTGTAAGAGTCTAATGGTGATTGCCTTTGAATCAGGATGATATTTCTTAGTGGAGCGATATGTGATTGAGGCTGTAAGAGTCTAATGGTGATTGGCTTTGAATGATGATGATATTTCTTAGTGGAGCGACATGTGATTGAGGATGTAAGAGTCTAATGGTGATTGACTTTGAATCAGGATGATATTTCTTAGTGGAGGGACATGTGATTGAGGCGTAAGAGTCTAATGGTGATTGACTTTGAATCAGGATGATATTTCTTAGTGGAGAGACATGTGATTGAGGCTGTAAGAGTCTAATGGTGATTGACTTTGAATCAGGATGATATTTCTTAGTGGAGCGACATGTGATTGAGGCTGTAAGAGTCTAATGGTGATTGATTTTGAATCAGGATGATATTTCTTAGTGGAGCGATATGTGATTGAGGCTGTAAGAGTCTAATGGTGATTGGCTTTGAATCAGGATGATATTTCTTAGTGGAGGGACATGTGATTGAGGCTGTAAGAGTCTAATGGTGATTGACTTTGAATCAGGATGATATTTCTTAGTGGAGCGACATGTGATTGAGGATGTAAGAGTCTAATGGTGATTGACTTTGAATCAGGATGATATTTCTTAGTGGAGGGACATGTGATTGAGGCTGTAAGAGTCTAATGGTGATTGACTTTGAATCAGGATAATATTTCTTAGTGGAGCGACATGTGATTGAGGCTGTAAGAGTCTAATGGTGATTGACTTTGAATGAGGATGATATTTCTTAGTGGAGCGATATGTGATTGAGGCTGTAAGAGTCTAATGGTGATGCCTTTGAATCAGGATGATATTTCTTAGTGGAGCGATATGTGATTGAGGCTGTAAGAGTCTAATGGTGATTGGCTTTGAATCAGGATGATATTTCTTAGTGGAGAGACATGTGATTGATGCTGTAAGAGTCTAATGGTGATTGACTTTGAATCAGGATGATATTTCTTAGTGGAGCGACATGTGATTGAGGCTGTAAGAGTCTAATGGTGATTGACTTTGAATGAGGATGATATTTCTTAGTGGATCGATATGTGATTGAGGCTGTAAGAGTCTAATGGTGATGCCTTTGAATCAGGATGATATTTCTTAGTGGAGCGATATGTGTTTGAGGCTGTAAGAGTCTAATGGTGATTGGCTTTGAATCAGGATGATATTTCTTAGTGGAGAGACATGTGTTTGATGCTGTAAGAGTCTAATGGTGATTGCCTTTGAATCAGGATGATATTTCGTAGTGAAGCGACACGTGATTGAGGCTGTAAGAGTCTAATGGTGATTGGCTTTGAATCATGATGATATTCTTAGTGGAGCGACATGTGATTGAGGCTGTAAGAGTCTAATGGTGATTGACTTTAAATCAGGATGATATTTCTTAGTGGAGAGACATGTGATTGAGGCTGTAAGAGTCTAATGGTGATTGGCTTTGAATCAGGATGATATTTCTTAGTGAAGCGACACGTGATTGAGGCTGTAAGAGTCTAATGGTGATTGGCTTTGAATCATGATGATATTTCTTAGTGGAGCGACATGTGATTGAGGCTGTAAGAGTCTAATGGTGATTGATTTTGAATCAGGATGATATTTCTTAGTGGAGCGATATGTGATTGAGGCTGTAAGAGTCTTATGGTGATTGGCTTTGAATCAGGATGATATTTCTTAGTGGAGGGACATGTGATTGAGGCTGTAAGAGTCTAATGGTGATTGACTTTGAATCAGGATGATATTTCTTAGTGGAGCGACATGTGATTGAGGCTGTAAGAGTCTAATGGTGATTGGCTTTGAATCATGATGATATTTCTTAGTGGAGCGACATGTGATTGAGGCTGTAAGAGTCTAATGGTGATTGACTTTGAATCAGGATGATATTTCTAAGTGGAGCGACATGTGATTGAGGCTGTAAGGGTCTAATGGTGATTGACTTTGAATCAGGATGATATTTCTTAGTGGAGCGGCATTCGATTGAGGCTGTAAGAGTCTAATGGTGATTGCCTTTGAATCAGGATGATATTTCTTAGTGGAGCGATATGTGATTGAGGCTGTAAGAGTCTAATGGCGATTGGCTTTGAATCAGGATGATATTTCTTAGTGAAGCGACACGTGATTGAGGCTGTAAGAGTCTAATGGTGATTGAATTTGAATCAGGATGATATTTCTTAGTGGAGCGACATGTGATTGAGGCTGTAAGAGTCTAATGGTGATTGGCTTTGAATGAGGATGATATTTCTTAGTGGAGCGACATGTGATTGAGGATGTAAGAGTCTAATGGTGATTGACTTTGAATCAGGATGATATTTCTTAGTGGAGCGGCATGTGATTGAGGCTGTAAGAGTCTAATGGTGATTGGCTTTGAATGAGGATGATATTTCTTAGTGGAGCGACATGTGATTGAGGATGTAAGAGTCTAATGGTGATTGACTTTGAATCAGGATGATATTTCTTAGTGGAGCGGCATGTGATTGAGGCTGTAAGAGTCTAATGGTGATTGCCTTTGAATCAGGATGCTATTTCTTAGTGGAGCGATATGTGATTGAGGCTGTAAGAGTCTAATGGTGATTTGCTTTGAATGAGGATGATATTTCTTAGTGGAGCGACATGTGAATGAGTCTGTAAGAGTCTAATGGTGATTGCCTTTGAATCAGGATGATATTTCTTAGTGGAGCGGCATGTGATTCAGGCTGTAAGAGTCTAATGGTGATTGCCTTTGAATCAGGATGATATTTCTTAGTGGAGCGATATGTGATTGAGGCTGTAAGAGTCTAATGGTGATTGGCTTTGAATGATGATGATATTTCTTAGTGGAGCGACATGTGATTGAGGATGTAAGAGTCTAATGGTGATTGACTTTGAATCAGGATGATATTTCTTAGTGGAGGGACATGTGATTGAGGCGTAAGAGTCTAATGGTGATTGACTTTGAATCAGGATGATATTTCTTAGTGGAGAGACATGTGATTGAGGCTGTAAGAGTCTAATGGTGATTGACTTTGAATCAGGATGATATTTCTTAGTGGAGCGACATGTGATTGAGGCTGTAAGAGTCTAATGGTGATTGATTTTGAATCAGGATGATATTTCTTAGTGGAGCGATATGTGATTGAGGCTGTAAGAGTCTAATGGTGATTGGCTTTGAATCAGGATGATATTTCTTAGTGGAGGGACATGTGATTGAGGCTGTAAGAGTCTAATGGTGATTGACTTTGAATCAGGATG
The DNA here is from genome assembly GCA_963680875.1 of Bathymodiolus brooksi. Lineage (NCBI taxonomy): Eukaryota > Metazoa > Mollusca > Bivalvia > Mytilida > Modiolidae > Bathymodiolus > Bathymodiolus brooksi. The sequence goes on along the minus strand of OY804583.1, from coordinate 6,524,720 downwards.
ATATTTCTTAGTGGAGCGACATGTGATTGAGGATGTAAGAGTCTAATGGTGATTGACTTTGAATCAGGATGATATTTCTTAGTGGAGGGACATGTGATTGAGGCTGTAAGAGTCTAATGGTGATTGACTTTGAATCAGGATAATATTTCTTAGTGGAGCGACATGTGATTGAGGCTGTAAGAGTCTAATGGTGATTGACTTTGAATGAGGATGATATTTCTTAGTGGAGCGATATGTGATTGAGGCTGTAAGAGTCTAATGGTGATGCCTTTGAATCAGGATGATATTTCTTAGTGGAGCGATATGTGATTGAGGCTGTAAGAGTCTAATGGTGATTGGCTTTGAATCAGGATGATATTTCTTAGTGGAGAGACATGTGATTGATGCTGTAAGAGTCTAATGGTGATTGACTTTGAATCAGGATGATATTTCTTAGTGGAGCGACATGTGATTGAGGCTGTAAGAGTCTAATGGTGATTGACTTTGAATGAGGATGATATTTCTTAGTGGATCGATATGTGATTGAGGCTGTAAGAGTCTAATGGTGATGCCTTTGAATCAGGATGATATTTCTTAGTGGAGCGATATGTGTTTGAGGCTGTAAGAGTCTAATGGTGATTGGCTTTGAATCAGGATGATATTTCTTAGTGGAGAGACATGTGTTTGATGCTGTAAGAGTCTAATGGTGATTGCCTTTGAATCAGGATGATATTTCGTAGTGAAGCGACACGTGATTGAGGCTGTAAGAGTCTAATGGTGATTGGCTTTGAATCATGATGATATTCTTAGTGGAGCGACATGTGATTGAGGCTGTAAGAGTCTAATGGTGATTGACTTTAAATCAGGATGATATTTCTTAGTGGAGAGACATGTGATTGAGGCTGTAAGAGTCTAATGGTGATTGGCTTTGAATCAGGATGATATTTCTTAGTGAAGCGACACGTGATTGAGGCTGTAAGAGTCTAATGGTGATTGGCTTTGAATCATGATGATATTTCTTAGTGGAGCGACATGTGATTGAGGCTGTAAGAGTCTAATGGTGATTGATTTTGAATCAGGATGATATTTCTTAGTGGAGCGATATGTGATTGAGGCTGTAAGAGTCTTATGGTGATTGGCTTTGAATCAGGATGATATTTCTTAGTGGAGGGACATGTGATTGAGGCTGTAAGAGTCTAATGGTGATTGACTTTGAATCAGGATGATATTTCTTAGTGGAGCGACATGTGATTGAGGCTGTAAGAGTCTAATGGTGATTGGCTTTGAATCATGATGATATTTCTTAGTGGAGCGACATGTGATTGAGGCTGTAAGAGTCTAATGGTGATTGACTTTGAATCAGGATGATATTTCTAAGTGGAGCGACATGTGATTGAGGCTGTAAGGGTCTAATGGTGATTGACTTTGAATCAGGATGATATTTCTTAGTGGAGCGGCATTCGATTGAGGCTGTAAGAGTCTAATGGTGATTGCCTTTGAATCAGGATGATATTTCTTAGTGGAGCGATATGTGATTGAGGCTGTAAGAGTCTAATGGCGATTGGCTTTGAATCAGGATGATATTTCTTAGTGAAGCGACACGTGATTGAGGCTGTAAGAGTCTAATGGTGATTGAATTTGAATCAGGATGATATTTCTTAGTGGAGCGACATGTGATTGAGGCTGTAAGAGTCTAATGGTGATTGGCTTTGAATGAGGATGATATTTCTTAGTGGAGCGACATGTGATTGAGGATGTAAGAGTCTAATGGTGATTGACTTTGAATCAGGATGATATTTCTTAGTGGAGCGGCATGTGATTGAGGCTGTAAGAGTCTAATGGTGATTGCCTTTGAATCAGGATGCTATTTCTTAGTGGAGCGATATGTGATTGAGGCTGTAAGAGTCTAATGGTGATTTGCTTTGAATGAGGATGATATTTCTTAGTGGAGCGACATGTGAATGAGTCTGTAAGAGTCTAATGGTGATTGCCTTTGAATCAGGATGATATTTCTTAGTGGAGGGACATGTGATTGAGGCTGTAAGAGTCTAATGGTGATTGACTTTGAATCAGGATGATATTTCTTAGTGGAGCGACATGTGATTGAGGCTGTAAGAGTCTAATGGTGATTGACTTTGAATCAGGATGATATTTCTTAGTGGAGCGACATGTGATTGAGGCTGTAAGAGTCTAATGGTGATTTGCTTTGAATGAGGATGATATTTCTTAGTGGAGCGACATGTGAATGAGTCTGTAAGAGTCTAATGGTGATTGCCTTTGAATCAGGATGATATTTCTTAGTGGAGGGACATGTGATTGAGGCTGTAAGAGTCTAATGGTGATTGACTTTGAATCAGGATGATATTTCTTAGTGGAGCGACATGTGATTGAGGCTGTTAGAGTCTAATGGTGATTGACTTTGAATCAGGATGATATTTCTTAGTGGAGCGACATGTGATTGAGGCTGTAAGAGTCTAATGGTGATTGATTTTGAATCAGGATGATATTTCTTAGTGGAGCGATATGTGATTGAGGCTGTAAGAGTCTAATGGTGATTGGCTTTGAATCAGGATGATATTTCTTAGTGGAGGGACATGTGATTGAGGCTGTAAGAGTCTAATGGTGATTGACTTTGAATCAGGATGATATTTCTTAGTGGAGCGACATGTGATTGAGGCTGTAAGAGTCTAATGGTGATTGGCTTTGAATCATGATGATATTTCTTAGTGGAGCGACATGTGATTGAGGCTGTAAGAGTCTAATGGTGATTGACTTTGAATCAGGATGATATTTCTAAGTGGAGCGACATGTGATTGAGGCTGTAAGAGTCTAATGGTGATTGACTTTGAATCAGGATGATATTTCTTAGTTGAGCGGCATGTGATTGAGGCTGTAAGAGTCTAATGGTGATTGCCTTTGAATCAGGATGATATTTCTTAGTTGAGCGGCATGTGATTGAGGCTGTAAGAGTCTAATGGCGATTGGCTTTGAATCAGGATGATATTTCTTAGTGAAGCGACACGTGATTGAGGCTGTAAGAGTCTAATGGTGATTGATTTTGAATCAGGATGATATTTCTTAGTGGAGCGATATGTGATTGAGTCTGTAAGAGTCTAATGGTGATTGGCTTTGAATCAGGATGATATTTCTTAGTGGAGGGACATGTGATTGAGGCTGTAAGAGTCTAATGGTGATTGACTTTGAATCAGGATGATATTTCTTAGTGGAGCGACATGTGATTGAGGCTGTAAGAGTCTAATGGTGATTGGCTTTGAATCATGATGATATTTCTTAGTGGAGCGACATGTGATTGAGGCTGTAAGAGTCTAATGGTGATTGACTTTGAATCAGGATGATATTTCTAAGTGGAGCGACATGTGATTGAGGCTGTAAGAGTCTAATGGTGATTGACTTTGAATCAGGATGATATTTCTTAGTGGAGCGGCATGTGATTGAGGCTGTAAGAGTCTAATGGTGATTGCCTTTGAATCAGGATGATATTTCTTAGTGGAGCGATATGTGATTGAGGCTGTAAGAGTCTAATGGCGATTGGCTTTGAATCAGGATGATATTTCTTAGTGAAGCGACACGTGATTGAGGCTGTAAGAGTCTAATGGTGATTGACTTTGAATCAGGATGATATTTCTTAGTGGAGCGACATGTGATTGAGGCTGTAAGAGTCTAATGGTGATTGGCTTTGAATGAGGATGATATTTCTTAGTGGAGCGACATGTGATTGAGGATGTAAGAGTCTAATGGTGATTGACTTTGAATCAGGATGATATTTCTTAGTGGAGCGGCATGTGATTGAGGCTGTAGGAGTCTAATGGCGATTGCCTTTGAATCAGGATGCTATTTCTTAGTGGAGCGATATGTGATTGAGGCTGTAAGAGTCTAATGGTGATTTGCTTTGAATGAGGATGATATTTCTTAGTGGAGCGACATGTGATTGAGTCTGTAATAGTCTAATGGTGATTGCCTTTGAATCAGGATGGTATTTCTTAGTGGAGCGATATGTGATTGAGGCTGTAAGAGTCTAATGGTGATTGGCTTTGAATGAGGATGATATTTCTTAGTGGAGCGACATGTGATTGAGGATGTAAGAGTCTAATGGTGATTGACTTTGAATCAGGATGATATTTCTTAGTGGAGCGACATGTGATTGAGGCTGTAAGAGTCTAATGGTGATTGACTTTGAATCAGGATGATATTTCTTAGTGGAGCGACATGTGATTGAGGCTGTAAGAGTCTAATGGTGATTGACTTTGAATCAGGATGATATTTCTTAGTGGAGCGATATGTGATTGAGGCTGTAAGAGTCTAATGGTGATGCGTTTGAATCAGGATGATATTTCTTAGTGGAGCGATGTGTGATTGAGGCTGTAAGAGTCTAATGGTGATTGGCCTTGAATCATGATGATATTTCTTGGTGGAGCGACATGTGATTGAGGCTGTAAGAGTCTAATGATGATTGACTTGGAATCAGGATGATATTTCTTAGTGGAGCGACATTTGATTGAGGCTGTAAGAGTCTAATGGTGATTGACTTTGAATCAGGATGATATTTCTTAGTGGAGCGACATGTGATTGAGGCTGTAAGAGTCTAATGGTGATTGGCTTTGAATGAGGATGATATTTCTTAGTGGAGCGACATGTGATTGAGGATGTAAGAGTCTAATGGTGATTGACTTTGAATCAGGATGATATTTCTTAGTGGAGCGGCATGTGATTGAGGCTGTAAGAGTCTAATGGTGATTGCCTTTGAATCAGGATGCTATTTCTTAGTGGAGCGATATGTGATTGAGGCTGTAAGAGTCTAATGGTGATACCTTTGAATCAGGATGATATTTCTTAGTGGAGCGACATGTGATTGAGGATGTAAGAGTCTAATGGTGATAGACTTTGAATCAGGATGCTATTTCTTAGTGGAGGGACATGTGATTGAGGCTGTAAGAGTCTAATGGTGATTGACTTTGAATCAGGATGATATTTCTTAGTGGAGCGACATGTGATTGAGGATGTAAGAGTCTAATGGTGATTGGCTTTGAATCAGGATGATATTTCTTAGTGGAGAGACATGTGATTGATGCTGTAAGAGTCTAATGGTGATTGACTTTGAATCAGGATGATATTTCTTAGTGGAGCGACATGTGATTGAGGCTGTAAGAGTCTAATGGTGATTGACTTTGAATGAGGATGATATTTCTTAGTGGAGCGATATGTGATTGAGGCTGTAAGAGTCTAATGGTGATGCCTTTGAATCAGGATGATATTTCTTAGTGGAGCGATATGTGATTGAGGCTGTAAGAGTCTAATGGTGATTGGCTTTGAATCAGGATGATATTTCTTAGTGGAGAGACATGTGATTGATGCTGTAAGAGTCTAATGGTGATTGCCTTTGAATCAGGATGATATTTCGTAGTGAAGCGACACGTGATTGAGGCTGTAAGAGTCTAATGGTGATTGGCTTTGAATCATGATGATATTCTTAGTGGAGCGACATGTGATTGAGGCTGTAAGAGTCTAATGGTGATTGACTTTGAATCAGGATGATATTTCTTAGTGGAGAGACATGTGATTGAGGCTGTAAGAGTCTAATGGTGATTGGCTTTGAATCAGGATGATATTTCTTAGTGAAGCGACACGTGATTGAGGCTGTAAGAGTCTAATGGTGATTGGCTTTGAATCATGATGATATTTCTTAGTGGAGCGACATGTGATTGAGGCTGTAAGAGTCTAATGGTGATTGATTTTGAATCAGGATGATATTTCTTAGTGGAGCGATATGTGATTGAGGCTGTAAGAGTCTAATGGTGATTGGCTTTGAATCAGGATGATATTTCTTAGTGGAGGGACATGTGATTGAGGCTGTAAGAGTCTAATGGTGATTGACTTTGAATCAGGATGATATTTCTTAGTGGAGCGACATGTGATTGAGGCTGTAAGAGTCTAATGGTGATTGGCTTTGAATCATGATGATATTTCTTAGTGGAGCGACATGTGATTGAGGCTGTAAGAGTCTAATGGTGATTGACTTTGAATCAGGATGATATTTCTAAGTGGAGCGACATGTGATTGAGGCTGTAAGGGTCTAATGGTGATACCTTTGAATCAGGATGATATTTCTTAGTGGAGCGGCATGTGATTGAGGCTGTAAGAGTCTAATGGTGATTGCCTTTGAATCAGGATGATATTTCTTAGTGGAGCGATATGTGATTGAGGCTGTAAGAGTCTAATGGTGATTGGCTTTGAATCAGGATGATATTGCTTAGTGGAGCGACATGTGATTGAGTCTGTAAGAGTCTAATGGTGATTGCCTTTGAATCAGGATGGTATTTCTTAGTGGAGCGATATGTGATTGAGGCTGTAAGAGTCTAATGGTGATTGGCTTTGAATGAGGATGATATTTCTTAGTGGAGCGACATGTGATTGAGGATGTAAGAGTCTAATGGTGATTGACTTTGAATCAGGATGATATTTCTTAGTGGAGCGACATGTGATTGAGGCTGTAAGAGTCTAATGGTGATTGACTTTGAATCAGGATGATATTTCTTAGTGGAGCGACATGTGATTGAGGCTGTAAGAGTCTAATGGTGATTGACTTTGAATCAGGATGATATTTCTTAGTGGAGCGATATGTGATTGAGGCTGTAAGAGTCTAATGGTGATGCGTTTGAATCAGGATGATATTTCTTAGTGGAGCGATGTGTGATTGAGGCTGTAAGAGTCTAATGGTGATTGGCCTTGAATCATGATGATATTTCTTGGTGGAGCGACATGTGATTGAGGCTGTAAGAGTCTAATGATGATTGACTTGGAATCAGGATGATATTTCTTAGTGGAGCGACATTTGATTGAGGCTGTAAGAGTCTAATGGTGATTGACTTTGAATCAGGATGATATTTCTTAGTGGAGCGACATGTGATTGAGGCTGTAAGAGTCTAATGGTGATTGGCTTTGAATGAGGATGATATTTCTTAGTGGAGCGACATGTGATTGAGGATGTAAGAGTCTAATGGTGATTGACTTTGAATCAGGATGATATTTCTTAGTGGAGCGGCATGTGATTGAGGCTGTAAGAGTCTAATGGTGATTGCCTTTGAATCAGGATGCTATTTCTTAGTGGAGCGATATGTGATTGAGGCTGTAAGAGTCTAATGGTGATACCTTTGAATCAGGATGATATTTCTTAGTGGAGCGACATGTGATTGAGGATGTAAGAGTCTAATGGTGATAGACTTTGAATCAGGATGATATTTCTTAGTGGAAGGACATGTGATTGAGGCTGTAAGAGTCTAATGGTGATTGACTTTGAATCAGGATGATATTTCTTAGTGGAGCGACATGTGATTGAGGATGTAAGAGTCTAATGGTGATTGACTTTGAATCAGGATGATATTTCTTAGTGCAGGGACATGTGATTGAGGCTGTAAGAGTCTAATGGTGATTGACTTTGAAACAGGATTATATTTCTTAGTGGAGCGACATGTGATTGAGGCTGTAAGAGTCTAATGGTGATTGACTTTGAATGAGGATGATATTTCTTAGTGGAGCGATATGTGATTGAGGCTGTAAGAGTCTAATGGTGATGCCTTTGAATCAGGATGATATTTCTTAGTGGAGCGATATGTGATTGAGGCTGTAAGAGTCTAATGGTGATTGGCTTTGAATCAGGATGATATTTCTTAGTGGAGAGACATGTGATTGATGCTGTAAGAGTCTAATGGTGATTGACTTTGAATCAGGATGATATTTCTTAGTGGAGCGACATGTGATTGAGGCTGTAAGAGTCTAATGGTGATTGACTTTGAATGAGGATGATATTTCTTAGTGGAGCGATATGTGATTGAGGCTGTAAGAGTCTAATGGTGATGCCTTTGAATCAGGATGATATTTCTTAGTGGAGCGATATGTGATTGAGGCTGTAAGAGTCTAATGGTGATTGGCTTTGAATCAGGATGATATTTCTTAGTGGAGAGATATGTGATTGATGCTGTAAGAGTCTAATGGTGATTGCCTTTGAATCAGGATGATATTTCGTAGTGAAGCGACACGTGATTGAGGCTGTAAGAGTCTAATGGTGATTGGCTTTGAATCATGATGATATTCTTAGTGGAGCGACATGTGATTGAGGCTGTAAGAGTCTAATGGTGATTGACTTTGAAACAGGATGATATTTCTTAGTGGAGAGACATGTGATTGAGGCTGTAAGAGTCTAATGGTGATTGGCTTTGAATCAGGATGATATTTCTTAGTGAAGCGACACGTGATTGAGGCTGTAAGAGTCTAATGGTGATTGGCTTTGAATCATGATGATATTTCTTAGTGGAGCGACATGTGATTGAGGCTGTAAGAGTCTAATGGTGATTGATTTTGAATCAGGATGATATTTCTTAGTGGAGCGATATGTGATTGAGGCTGTAAGAGTCTAATGGTGATTGGCTTTGAATCAGGATGATATTTCTTAGTGGAGGGACATGTGATTGAGGCTGTAAGAGTCTAATGGTGATTGACTTTGAATCAGGATGATATTTCTTAGTGGAGCGACATGTGATTGAGGCTGTAAGAGTCTAATGGTGATTGGCTTTGAATCATGATGATATTTCTTAGTGGAGCGACATGTGATTGAGGCTGTAAGAGTCTAATGGTGATTGACTTTGAATCAGGATGATATTTCTAAGTGGAGCGACATGTGATTGAGGCTGTAAGGGTCTAATGGTGATTGACTTTGAATCAGGATGATATTTCTTAGTGGAGCGGCATGTGATTGAGGCTGTAAGAGTCTAATGGTGATTGCCTTTGAATCAGGATGATATTTCTTAGTGGAGCGATATGTGATTGAGGCTGTAAGAGTCTAATGGCGATTGGCTTTGAATCAGGATGATATTTCTTAGTGAAGCGACACGTGATTGAGGCTGTAAGAGTCTAATGGTGATTGAATTTGAATCAGGATGATATTTCTTAGTGGAGCGACATGTGATTGAGGCTGTAAGAGTCTAATGGTGATTGGCTTTGAATGAGGATGATATTTCTTAGTGGATCGACATGTGATTGAGGATGTAAGAGTCTAATGGTGATTGACTTTGAATCAGGATGATATTTCTTAGTGGAGCGGCATGTGATTGAGGCTGTAAGAGTCTAATGGTGATTGCCTTTGAATCAGGATGCTATTTCTTAGTGGAGCGATATGTGATTGAGGCTGTAAGAGTCTAATGGTGATTGACTTTGAATGAGGATGATATTTCTTAGTGGAGCGACATGTGAATGAGTCTGTAAGAGTCTAATGGTGATTGCCTTTGAATCAGGATGATATTTCTTAGTGGAGGGACATGTGATTGAGGCTGTAAGAGTCTAATGGTGATTGACTTTGAATCAGGATGATATTTCTTAGTGGAGCAACATGTGATTGAGGCTGTAAGAGTCTAATGGTGATTGACTTTGAATCAGGATGATATTTCTTAGTGGAGCGACATGTGATTGAGGCTGTAAGAGTCTAATGGTGATTTGCTTTGAATGAGGATGATATTTCTTAGTGGAGCGACATGTGAATGAGTCTGTAAGAGTCTAATGGTGATTGCCTTTGAATCAGGATGATATTTCTTAGTGGAGGGACATGTGATTGAGGCTGTAAGAGTCTAATGGTGATTGACTTTGAATCAGGATGATATTTCTTAGTGGAGCGACATGTGATTGAGGCTGTAAGAGTCTAATGGTGATTGACTTTGAATCAGGATGATATTTCTTAGTGGAGCGACATGTGATTGAGGCTGTAAGAGTCTAATGGTGATTGATTTTGAATCAGGATGATATTTCTTAGTGGAGCGATATGTGATTGAGGCTGTAAGAGTCTAATGGTGATTGGCTTTGAATCAGGATGATATTTCTTAGTGGAGGGACATGTGATTGAGGCTGTAAGAGTCTAATGGTGATTGACTTTGAATCAGGATGATATTTCTTAGTGGAGCGACATGTGATTGAGGCTGTAAGAGTCTAATGGTGATTGGCTTTGAATCATGATGATATTTCTTAGTGGAGCGACATGTGATTGAGGCTGTAAGAGTCTAATGGTGATTGACTTTGAATCAGGATGATATTTCTAAGTGGAGCGACATGTGATTGAGGCTGTAAGAGTCTAATGGTGATTGACTTTGAATCAGGATGATATTTCTTAGTGGAGCGGCATGTGATTGAGGCTGTAAGAGTCTAATGGTGATTGCCTTTGAATCAGGATGATATTTCTTAGTGGAGCGATATGTGATTGAGGCTGTAAGAGTCTAATGGCGATTGGCTTTGAATCAGGATGATATTTCTTAGTGAAGCGACACGTGATTGAGGCTGTAAGAGTCTAATGGTGATTGATTTTGAATCAGGATGATATTTCTTAGTGGAGCGATATGTGATTGAGGCTGTAAGAGTCTAATGGTGATTGGCTTTGAATCAGGATGATATTTCTTAGTGGAGGGACATGTGATTGAGGCTGTAAGAGTCTAATGGTGATTGGCTTTGAATCAGGATGATATTTCTTAGTGAAGCGACACGTGATTGAGGCTGTAAGAGTCTAATGGTGATTGGCTTTGAATCATGATGATATTTCTTAGTGGAGCGACATGTGATTGAGGCTGTAAGAGTCTAATGGTGATTGATTTTGAATCAGGATGATATTTCTTAGTGGAGCGATATGTGATTGAGGCTGTAAGAGTCTAATGGTGATTGGCTTTGAATCAGGATGATATTTCTTAGTGGAGCGACATGTGATTGAGGCTGTAAGAGTCTAATGGTGATTGACTTTGAATCAGGATGATATTTCTTAGTGGAGCGACATGTGATTGAGGCTGTAAGAGTCTAATGGTGATTGGCTTTGAATCATGATGATATTTCTTAGTGGAGCGACATGTGATTGAGGCTGTAAGAGTCTAATGGTGATTGACTTTGAATCAGGATGATATTTCTAAGTGGAGCGACATGTGATTGAGGCTGTAAGGGTCTAATGGTGATTGACTTTGAATCAGGATGATATTTCTTAGTGAAGCGACACGTGATTGAGGCTGTAAGAGTCTAATGGTGATTGAATTTGAATCAGGATGATATTTCTTAGTGGAGCGACATGTGATTGAGGCTGTAAGAGTCTAATGGTGATTGGCTTTGAATGAGGATGATATTTCTTAGTGGAACGACATGTGATTGAGGATGTAAGAGTCTAATGGTGATTGACTTTGAATCAGGATGATATTTCTTAGTGGAGCGGCATGTGATTGAGGCTGTAAGAGTCTAATGGTGATTGCCTTTGAATCAGGATGCTATTTCTTAGTGGAGCGATATGTGATTGAGGCTGTAAGAGTCTAATGGTGATTTGCTTTGAATGAGGATGATATTTCTTAGTGGAGCGACATGTGAATGAGTCTGTAAGAGTCTAATGGTGATTGCCTTTGAATCAGGATGATATTTCTTAGTGGAGGGACATGTGATTGAGGCTGTAAGAGTCTAATGGTGATTGACTTTGAATCAGGATGATATTTCTTAGTGGAGCAACATGTGATTGAGGCTGTAAGAGTCTAATGGTGATTGACTTTGAATCAGGATGATATTTCTTAGTGGAGCGACATGTGATTGAGGCTGTAAGAGTCTAATGGTGATTTGCTTTGAATGAGGATGATATTTCTTAGTGGAGCGACATGTGAATGAGTCTGTAAGAGTCTAATGGTGATTGCCTTTGAATCAGGATGATATTTCTTAGTGGAGGGACATGTGATTGAGGCTGTAAGAGTCTAATGGTGATTGACTTTGAATCAGGATGATATTTCTTAGTGGAGCGACATGTGATTGAGGCTGTAAGAGTCTAATGGTGATTGACTTTGAATCAGGATGATATTTCTTAGTGGAGCGACATGTGATTGAGGCTGTAAGAGTCTAATGGTGATTGACTTTGAATCAGGATGATATTTCTAAGTGGAGCGACATGTGATTGAGGCTGTAAGAGTCTAATGGTGATTGATTTTGAATCAGGATGATATTTCTTAGTGGAGCGATATGTGATTGAGGCTGTAAGAGTCTAATGGTGATTGGCTTTGAATCAGGATGATATTTCTTAGTGGAGGGACATGTGATTGAGGCTGTAAGAGTCTAATGGTGATTGACTTTGAATCAGGATGATATTTCTTAGTGGAGCGACATGTGATTGAGGCTGTAAGAGTCTAATGGTGATTGGCTTTGAATCATGATGATATTTCTTAGTGGAGCGACATGTGATTGAGGCTGTAAGAGTCTAATGGTGATTGACTTTGAATCAGGATGATATTTCTAAGTGGAGCGACATGTGATTGAGGCTGTAAGAGTCTAATGGTGATTGACTTTGAATCAGGATGATATTTCTTAGTGGAGCGGCATGTGATTGAGGCTGTAAGAGTCTAATGGTGATTGCCTTTGAATCAGGATGATATTTCTTAGTGGAGCGATATGTGATTGAGGCTGTAAGAGTCTAATGGCGATTGGCTTTGAATCAGGATGATATTTCTTAGTGAAGCGACACGTGATTGAGGCTGTAAGAGTCTAATGGTGATTGATTTTGAATCAGGATGATATTTCTTAGTGGAGCGATATGTGATTGAGGCTGTAAGAGTCTAATGGTGATTGGCTTTGAATCAGGATGATATTTCTTAGTGGAGGGACATGTGATTGAGGCTGTAAGAGTCTAATGGTGATTGACTTTGAATCAGGATGATATTTCTTAGTGGAGCGACATGTGATTGAGGCTGTAAGAGTCTAATGGTGATTGGCTTTGAATCATGATGATATTTCTTAGTGGAGCGACATGTGATTGAGGCTGTAAGAGTCTAATGGTGATTGACTTTGAATCAGGATGATATTTCTAAGTGGAGCGACATGTGATTGAGGCTGTAAGAGTCTAATGGTGATTGACTTTGAATCAGGATGATATTTCTTAGTGGAGCGGCATGTGATTGAGGCTGTAAGAGTCTAATGGTGATTGCCTTTGAATCAGGATGATATTTCTTAGTGGAGCGATATGTGATTGAGGCTGTAAGAGTCTAATGGCGATTGGCTTTGAATCAGGATGATATTTCTTAGTGAAGCGACACGTGATTGAGGCTGTAAGAGTCTAATGGTGATTGACTTTGAATCAGGATGATATTTCTTAGTGGAGCGACATGTGATTGAGGCTGTAAGAGTCTAATGGTGATTGACTTTGAATCAGGATGATATTTCTTAGTGGAGCGGCATGTGATTGAGGATGTAAGAGTCTAATGGCGATTGCCTTTGAATCAGGATGCTATTTCTTAGTGGAGCGATATGTGATTGAGGCTGTAAGAGTCTAATGGTGATTTGCTTTGAACCAGGATGATATTTCTTAGTGGAGCGACATGTGATTGAGTCTGTAAGAGTCTAATGGTGATTGCTTTTGAATCAGGATGGTATTTCTTAGTGGAGCGATATGAGATTGAGGCTGTAAGAGTCTAATGGTGATTGGCTTTGAATGAGGATGATATTTCTTAGTGGAGCGATATGTGATTGAGGATGTAAGAGTCTAATGGTGATTGACTTTGAATCAGGATGATATTTCTTAGTGGAGGGACATGTGATTGAGGCTGTAAGAGTCTAATGGTGATTGACTTTGAATCAGGATGATATTTCTTAGTGGAGCGACATGTGATTGAGGCTGTAAGAGTCTAATGGTGATTGACTTTGAATCAGGATGATATTTCTTAGTGGAGCGATATGTGATTGAGGCTGTAAGAGTCTAATGGTGATGCGTTTGAATCAGGATGATATTTCTTAGTGGAGCGATGTGTGATTGAGGCTGTAAGAGTCTAATGGTGATTGGCCTTGAATCATGATGATATTTCTTGGTGGAGCGACATGTGATTGAGGCTGTAAGAGTCTAATGATGATTGACTTGGAATCAGGATGATATTTCTTAGTGGAGCGACATTTGATTGAGGCTGTAAGAGTCTAATGGTGATTGACTTTGAATCAGGATGATATTTCTTAGTGGAGCGACATGTGATTGAGGCTGTAAGAGTCTAATGGTGATTGGCTTTGAATGAGGATGATATTTCTTAGTGGAGCGACATGTGATTGAGGATGTAAGAGTCTAATGGTGATTGACTTTGAATCAGGATGATATTTCTTAGTGGAGCGGCATGTGATTGAGGCTGTAAGAGTCTAATGGTGATTGCCTTTGAATCAGGATGCTATTTCTTAGTGGAGCGATATGTGATTGAGGCTGTAAGAGTCTAATGGTGATTGGCTTTGAATGAGGATGATATTTCTTAGTGGAGCGACATGTGATTGAGGATGTAAGAGTCTAATGGTGATTGACTTTGAATCAGGATGATATTTCTTAGTGGAGGGACATGTGATTGAGGCTGTAAGAGTCTAATGGTGATTGACTTTGAATCAGGATAATATTTCTTAGTGGAGCGACATGTGATTGAGGCTGTAAGAGTCTAATGGTGATTGACTTTGAATGAGGATGATATTTCTTAGTGGAGCGATATGTGATTGAGGCTGTAAGAGTCTAATGGTGATGCCTTTGAATCAGGATGATATTTCTTAGTGGAGCGATATGTGATTGAGGCTGTAAGAGTCTAATGGTGATTGGCTTTGAATGAGGATGATATTTCTTAGTGGAGCGACATGTGATTGAGGATGTAAGAGTCTAATGGTGATTGACTTTGAATCAGGATGATATTTCTTAGTGGAGCGACATGTGATTGAGGCTGTAAGAGTCTAATGGTGATTGACTTTGAATCAGGATATTTCTTAGTGGAGCGATATGTGATTGAGGCTGTAAGAGTCTAATGGTGATGCGTTTGAATCAGGATGATATTTCTTAGTGGAGCGATGTGTGATTGAGGCTGTAAGAGTCTAATGGTGATTGGCTTTGAATCATGATGATATTTCTTAGTGGAGCGACATATGATTGAGGCTGTAAGAGTCTAATGATGATTGACTTTGAATCAGGATGATATTTCTTAGTGGAGCGACATGTGATTGAGGCTGTAAGAGTCTAATGGTGATTGACTTTGAATCAGGATGATATTTCTTAGTGGAGCGACATGTGATTGAGGCTGTAAGAGTCTAATGGTGATTGGTTTTGAATGAGGATGATATTTCTTAGTGGAGCGACATGTGATTGAGGATGTAAGAGTCTAATGGTGATTGACTTTGAATCAGGATGATATTTCTTAGTGGAGCGACATGTGATTGAGGCTGTAAGAGTCTAATGGTGATTGCCTTTGAATCAGGATGCTATTTCTTAGTGGAGCGATATGTGATTGAGGCTGTAAGAGTCTAATGGTGATTGGCTTTGAATGAGGATGATATTTCTTAGTGGAGCGACATGTGATTGAGGATGTAAGAGTCTAATGGTGATTGGCTTTGAATCAGGATGATATTTCTTAGTGGAGGGACATGTGATTGAGGCTGTAAGAGTCTAATGGTGATTGACTTTGAATCATGATAATATTTCTTAGTGGAGCGACATGTGATTGAGGCTGTAAGAGTCTAATGGTGATTGACTTTGAATGAGGATGATATTTCTTAGTGGAGCGATATGTAATTGAGGCTGTAAGAGTCTAATGGTGATGCCTTTGAATCAGGATGATATTTCTTAGTGGAGCGATATGTGATTGAGGCTGTAAGTGTCTAATGGTGATTGGCTTTGAATCAGGATGATATTTCTTAGTGGAGAGACATGTGATTGATGCTGTAAGAGTTTATGGTGATTGCCTTTGAATCAGGATGATATTTCTTAGTGAAGCGACACGTGATTGAGGCTGTAAGAGTCTAATGGTGATTGGCTTTGAATCATGATGATATTCTTAGTGGAGCGACATGTGATATAGGTTGTAAGAGTCTAATGGTGATTGGCTTTGAATCAGGATGATATTTCTTAGTGGAGAGACATGTGATTGAGGCTGTAAGAGTTTAATGGTGATTGGCTTTGAATCAGGATGATATTTCTTAGTGAAGCGACACGTGATTGAGGCTGTAAGAGTCTAATGGTGATTGGCTTTGAATCATGATGATATTTCTTAGTGGAGCGACATGTGATTGAGGCTGTAAGAGTCTAATGGTGATTGACTTTGAATCAGGATGATATTTCTTAGTGGAGCGATATGTGATTGAGGCTGTAAGAGTCTAATGGTGATTGGCTTTGAATCAGGATGATATTTCTTAGTGGAGCGACATGTGATTGAGGCTGTAAGAGTCTAATGGTGATTGCCTTTGAATCAGGATGATATTTCTTAGTGGAGAGACATGTGATTGATGCTGTCAGAGTCTAATGGTGATTGACTTTGAATCAGGATGATATTTCTTAGTGGAGCGACATGTGATTGAGGCTGTAAGAGTCTAATGGTGATTGACTTTGAATCAGGATGATATTTCTTAGTGGAGCGATATGTGATTGAGGCTGTAAGAGTCTAATGGTGATTGGCTTTGAATCAGGATGATATTTCTTAGTGGAGCGACATGTGATTGAGGCTGTAAGAGTCTAATGGTGATTGACTTTGAATCAGGATGATATTTCTTAGTGGAGCGACATGTGATTGAGGCTGTAAGAGTCTAATGGTGATTGACTTTGAATCAGGATGATATTTCTTAGTGGAGCGGCATGTGATTGAGGATGTAAGAGTCTAATGGTGATTGACTTTGAATCAGGATGATATTTCTTAGTGGAGCGACATGTCATTGAGGCTGTAAGAGTCTAATGGTGATTGACTTTGAATCAGGATGATATTTCTTAGTGGAGGGACATGTGATTGAGGCTGTAAGAGTCTAATGGTGATTGGCTGTGAATCAGGATGATATTTCTTAGTGGAGCGATATGTGATTGAGGCTGTAAGAGTCTAATGGTGATTGACTTTGAATCAGGATGATATTTCTTAGTGGAGCGTTATGTGATTAAGGCTGTTAGAGTCTAATGGTGATTGGCTTTGAATCAGGATGATATTTCTTTGTGGAGGGACATGTGATTGAGGCTGTAAGAGTCTAATGGTGATTGACTTTGAATCAGGATGATATTTCTTAGTGGAGCGACATGTGATTGAGGCTGTAAGAGTCTAATGGTGATTGGCTTTGAATGAGGATGATATTTCTTAGTGGAGCGACATGTGATTGAGGATGTAAGAGTCTAATGGTGATTGACTTTGAATCAGGATGATATTTCTTAGTGGAGCGGCATGTGATTGAGGCTGTAAGAGTCTAATGGTGATTGCCTTTGAATCAGGATGCTATTTCTTAGTGGAGCGATATGTGATTGAGGCTGTAAGAGTCTAATGGTGATTGGCTTTGAATGAGGATGATATTTCTTAGTGGAGCGACATGTGATTGAGGATGTAAGAGTCTAATGGTGATTGACTTTGAATCAGGATGATATTTCTTAGTGGAGAGACATGTGATTGAGGCTGTAAGAGTCTAATGGTGATTGACTTTGAATCAGGATAATATTTCTTAGTGGAGCGACATGTGATTGAGGCTGTAAGAGTCTAATGGTGATTGACTTTGAATGAGGATGATATTTCTTAGTGGAGCGATATGTGATTGAGGCTGTAAGAGTCTAATGGTGATGCCTTTGAATCAGGATGATATTTCTTAGTGGAGCGATATGTGATTGAGGCTGTAAGAGTTTAATGGTGATTGGCTTTGAATCAGGATGATATTTCTTAGTGGAGAGACATGTGATTGATGCTGTAAGAGTTTATGGTGATTGCCTTTGAATCAGGATGATATTTCTTAGTGAAGCGACACGTGATTGAGGCTGTAAGAGTCTAATGGTGATTGGCTTTGAATCATGATGATATTCTTAGTGGAGCGACATGTGATTGAGGCTGTAAGAGTCTAATGGTGATTGGCTTTGAATCAGGATGATATTTCTTAGTGGAGAGACATGTGATTGAGGCTGTAAGAATTTAATGGTGATTGGCTTTGAATCAGGATGATATTTCTTAGTGAAGCGACACGTGATTGAGGCTGTAAGAGTCTAATGGTGATTGGCTTTGAATCATGATGATATTTCTTAGTGGAGCGACATGTGATTGAGGCTGTAAGAGTCTAATGGTGATTGACTTTGAATCAGGATGATATTTCTTAGTGGAGCGATATGTGATTGAGGCTGTAAGAGTCTAATGGTGATTGGCTTTGAATCAGGATGATATTTCTTAGTGGAGCGACATGTGATTGAGGCTGTAAGAGTCTAATGGTGATTGACTTTGAATCAGGATGATATTTCTTAGTGGAGCGACATGTGATTGAGGCTGTAAGAGTCTAATGGTGATTGACTTTGAATCAGGATGATATTTCTTAGTGGAGCGGCATGTGATTGAGGATGTAAGAGTCTAATGGTGATTGACTTTGAATCAGGATGATATTTCTTAGTGGAGCGATATGTGATTGAGGCTGTAAGAGTCTAATGGTGATGCGTTTGAATCAGGATGATATTTCTTAGTGGAGCGATGTGTTATTGAGGCTGTAAGAGTCTAATGGTGATTGGCTTTGAATCATGATGATATTTCTTAGTGGAGCGACATGTGATTGAGGCTGTAAGAGTCTAATGATGATTGACTTTGAATCAGGATGATATTTCTTAGTGGAGCGACATGTGATTGAGGCTGTAAGAGTCTAATGGTGATTGACTTTGAATCAGGATGATATTTCTTAGTGGAGCGACATGTGATTGAGGCTGTAAGAGTCTAATGGTGATTGGCTTTGAATGAGGATGATATTTCTTAGTGGAGCGACATGTGATTGAGGATGTAAGAGTCTAATGGTGATTGACTTTGAATCAGGATGATATTTCTTAGTGGAGCGGCATGTGATTGAGGCTGTAAGAGTCTAATGGTGATTGACTTTGAATCAGGATGCTATTTCTTAGTGGAGCGATATGTGATTGAGGCTGTAAGAGTCTAATGGTGATTGGCTTTGAATGAGGATGATATTTCTTAGTGGAGCGACATGTGATTGAGGATGTAAGAGTCTAATGGTGATTGACTTTGAATCAGGATGATATTTCTTAGTGGAGGGACATGTGATTGAGGCTGTAAGAGTCTAATGGTGATTGACTTTGAATCAGGATAATATTTCTTAGTGGAGCGACATGTGATTGAGGCTGTAAGAGTCTAATGGTGATTGACTTTGAATGAGGATGATATTTCTTAGTGGAGCGATATGTGATTGAGGCTGTAAGAGTCTAATGGTGATGCCTTTGAATCAGGATGATATTTCTTAGTGGAGCGATATGTGATTGAGGCTGTAAGAGTCTAATGGTGATTGGCTTTGAATCAGGATGATATTTCTTAGTGAAGCGACACGTGATTGAGGCTGTAAGAGTCTAATGGTGATTGAATTTGAATCAGGATGATATTTCTTAGTGGAGCGACATGTGATTGAGGCTGTAAGAGTCTAATGGTGATTGGCTTTGAATGAGGATGATATTTCTTAATGGAGCGACATGTGATTGAGGATGTAAGAGTCTAATGGTGATTGACTTTGAATCAGGATGATATTTCTTAGTGGAGCGGCATGTGATTGAGGCTGTAAGAGTCTAATGGTGATTGCCTTTGAATCAGGATGCTATTTCTTAGTGGAGCGATATGTGATTGAGGCTGTAAGAGTCTAATGGTGATTTGCTTTGAATGAGGATGATATTTCTTAGTGGAGCGACATGTGAATGAGTCTGTAAGAGTCTAATGGTGATTTCCTTTGAATCAGGATGATATTTCTTAGTGGAGGGACATGTGATTGAGGCTGTAAGAGTCTAATGGTGATTGACTTTGAATCAGGATGATATTTCTTAGTGGAGCGACATGTGATTGAGGCTGTAAGAGTCTAATGGTGATTGACTTTGAATCAGGATGATATTTCTTAGTGGAGCGACATGTGATTGAGGCTGTAAGAGTCTAATGGTGATTTGCTTTGAATGAGGATGATATTTCTTAGTGGAGCGACATGTGAATGAGTCTGTAAGAGTCTAATGGTGATTGCCTTTGAATCAGGATGATATTTCTTAGTGGAGGGACATGTGATTGAGGCTGTAAGAGTCTAATGGTGATTGACTTTGAATCAGGATGATATTTCTTAGTGGAGCGACATGTGATTGAGGCTGTAAGAGTCTAATGGTGATTGACTTTGAATCAGGATGATATTTCTTAGTGGAGCGACATGTGATTGAGGCTGTAAGAGTCTAATGGTGATTGATTTTGAATCAGGATGATATTTCTTAGTGGAGCGATATGTGATTGAGGCTGTAAGAGTCTAATGGTGATTGGCTTTGAATCAGGATGATATTTCTTAGTGGAGGGACATGTGATTGAGGCTGTAAGAGTCTAATGGTGATTGACTTTGAATCAGGATGATATTTCTTAGTGGAGCGACATGTGATTGAGGCTGTAAGAGTCTAATGGTGATTGGCTTTGAATCATGATGATATTTCTTAGTGGAGCGACATGTGATTGAGGCTGTAAGAGTCTAATGGTGATTGACTTTGAATCAGGATGATATTTCTAAGTGGAGCGACATGTGATTGAGGCTGTAAGAGTCTAATGGTGATTGACTTTGAATCAGGATGATATTTCTTAGTTGAGCGGCATGTGATTGAGGCTGTAAGAGTCTAATGGTGATTGCCTTTGAATCAGGATGATATTTCTTAGTTGAGCGGCATGTGATTGAGGCTGTAAGAGTCTAATGGCGATTGGCTTTGAATCAGGATGATATTTCTTAGTGAAGCGACACGTGATTGAGGCTGTAAGAGTCTAATGGTGATTGATTTTGAATCAGGATGATATTTCTTAGTGGAGCGATATGTGATTGAGTCTGTAAGAGTCTAATGGTGATTGGCTTTGAATCAGGATGATATTTCTTAGTGGAGGGACATGTGATTGAGGCTGTAAGAGTCTAATGGTGATTGACTTTGAATCAGGATGATATTTCTTAGTGGAGCGACATGTGATTGAGGCTGTAAGAGTCTAATGGTGATTGGCTTTGAATCATGATGATATTTCTTAGTGGAGCGACATGTGATTGAGGCTGTAAGAGTCTAATGGTGATTGACTTTGAATCAGGATGATATTTCTAAGTGGAGCGACATGTGATTGAGGCTGTAAGAGTCTAATGGTGATTGACTTTGAATCAGGATGATATTTCTTAGTGGAGCGGCATGTGATTGAGGCTGTAAGAGTCTAATGGTGATTGCCTTTGAATCAGGATGATATTTCTTAGTGGAGCGATATGTGATTGAGGCTGTAAGAGTCTAATGGCGATTGGCTTTGAATCAGGATGATATTTTTTAGTGAAGCGACACGTGATTGAGGCTGTAAGAGTCTAATGGTGATTGACTTTGAATCAGGATGATATTTCTTAGTGGAGCGACATGTGATTGAGGCTGTAAGAGTCTAATGGTGATTGGCTTTGAATGAGGATGATATTTCTTAGTGGAGCGACATGTGATTGAGGATGTAAGAGTCTAATGGTGATTGACTTTGAATCAGGATGATATTTCTTAGTGGAGCGGCATGTGATTGAGGCTCTAAGAGTCTAATGGCGATTGCCTTTGAATCAGGATGCTATTTCTTAGTGGAGCGATATGTGATTGAGGCTGTAAGAGTCTAATGGTGATTTGCTTTGAATGAGGATGATATTTCTTAGTGGAGCGACATGTGATTGAGTCTGTAAGAGTCTAATGGTGATTGCCTTTGAATCAGGATGGTATTTCTTAGTGGAGCGATATGTGATTGAGGCTGTAAGAGTCTAATGATGATTGGCTTTGAATGAGGATGATATTTCTTAGTGGAGCGACATGTGATTGAGGATGTAAGAGTCTAATGGTGATTGACTTTGAATCAGGATGATATTTCTTAGTGGAGCGACATGTGATTGAGGCTGTAAGAGTCTAATGGTGATTGACTTTGAATCAGGATGATATTTCTTAGTGGAGCGACATGTGATTGAGGCTGTAAGAGTCTAATGGTGATTGACTTTGAATCAGGATGATATTTCTTAGTGGAGCGATATGTGATTGAGGCTGTAAGAGTCTAATGGTGATGCGTTTGAATCAGGATGATATTTCTTAGTGGAGCGATGTGTGATTGAGGCTGTAAGAGTCTAATGGTGATTGGCCTTGAATCATGATGATATTTCTTGGTGGAGCGACATGTGATTGAGGCTGTAAGAGTCTAATGATGATTGACTTGGAATCAGGATGATATTTCTTAGTGGAGCGACATGTGATTGAGGCTGTAAGAGTCTAATGGTGATTGATTTTGAATCAGGATGATATTTCTTAGTGGAGCGATATGTGATTGAGGCTGTAAGAGTCTAATGGTGATTGGCTTTGAATCAGGATGATATTTCTTAGTGGAGGGACATGTGATTGAGGCTGTAAGAGTCTAATGGTGATTGACTTTGAATCAGGATGATATTTCTTAGTGGAGCGACATGTGATTGAGGCTGTAAGAGTCTAATGGTGATTGGCTTTGAATCATGATGATATTTCTTAGTGGAGCGACATGTGATTGAGGCTGTAAGAGTCTAATGGTGATTGACTTTGAATCAGGATGATAGTTCTAAGTGGAGCGACATGTGATTGAGGCTGTAAGAGTCTAATGGTGATTGACTTTGAATCAGGATGATATTTCTTAGTTGAGCGGCATGTGATTGAGGCTGTAAGAGTCTAATGGTGATTGCCTTTGAATCAGGATGATATTTCTTAGTTGAGCGGCATGTGATTGAGGCTGTAAGAGTCTAATGGCGATTGGCTTTGAATCAGGATGATATTTCTTAGTGAAGCGACACGTGATTGAGGCTGTAAGAGTCTAATGGTGATTGATTTTGAATCAGGATGATATTTCTTAGTGGAGCGATATGTGATTGAGTCTGTAAGAGTCTAATGGTGATTGGCTTTGAATCAGGATGATATTTCTTAGTGGAGGGACATGTGATTGAGGCTGTAAGAGTCTAATGGTGATTGACTTTGAATCAGGATGATATTTCTTAGTGGAGCGACATGTGATTGAGGCTGTAAGAGTCTAATGGTGATTGGCTTTGAATCATGATGATATTTCTTAGTGGAGCGACATGTGATTGAGGCTGTAAGAGTCTAATGGTGATTGACTTTGAATCAGGATGATATTTCTAAGTGGAGCGACATGTGATTGAGGCTGTAAGAGTCTAATGGTGATTGACTTTGAATCAGGATGATATTTCTTAGTGGAGCGGCATGTGATTGAGGCTGTAAGAGTCTAATGGTGATTGCCTTTGAATCAGGATGATATTTCTTAGTGGAGCGATATGTGATTGAGGCTGTAAGAGTCTAATGGCGATTGGCTTTGAATCAGGATGATATTTTTTAGTGAAGCGACACGTGATTGAGGCTGTAAGAGTCTAATGGTGATTGACTTTGAATCAGGATGATATTTCTTAGTGGAGCGACATGTGATTGAGGCTGTAAGAGTCTAATGGTGATTGGCTTTGAATGAGGATGATATTTCTTAGTGGAGCGACATGTGATTGAGGATGTAAGAGTCTAATGGTGATTGACTTTGAATCAGGATGATATTTCTTAGTGGAGCGGCATGTGATTGAGGCTGTAATAGTCTAATGGCGATTGCCTTTGAATCAGGATGCTATTTCTTAGTGGAGCGATATGTGATTGAGGCTGTAAGAGTCTAATGGTGATTTGCTTTGAATGAGGATGATATTTCTTAGTGGAGCGACATGTGATTGAGTCTGTAAGAGTCTAATGGTGATTGCCTTTGAATCAGGATGGTATTTCTTAGTGGAGCGATATGTGATTGAGGCTGTAAGAGTCTAATGGTGATTGGCTTTGAATGAGGATGATATTTCTTAGTGGAGCGACATGTGATTGAGGATGTAAGAGTCTAATGGTGATTGACTTTGAATCAGGATGATATTTCTTAGTGGAGCGACATGTGATTGAGGCTGTAAGAGTCTAATGGTGATTGACTTTGAATCAGGATGATATTTCTTAGTGGAGCGACATGTGATTGAGGCTGTAAGAGTCTAATGGTGATTGACTTTGAATCAGGATGATATTTCTTAGTGGAGCGATATGTGATTGAGGCTGTAAGAGTCTAATGGTGATGCGTTTGAATCAGGATGATATTTCTTAGTGGAGCGATGTGTGATTGAGGCTGTAAGAGTCTAATGGTGATTGGCCTTGAATCATGATGATATTTCTTGGTGGAGCGACATGTGATTGAGGCTGTAAGAGTCTAATGATGATTGACTTGGAATCAGGATGATATTTCTTAGTGGAGCGACATTTGATTGAGGCTGTAAGAGTCTAATGGTGATTGACTTTGAATCAGGATGATATTTCTTAGTGGAGCGACATGTGATTGAGGCTGTAAGAGTCTAATGGTGATTGGCTTTGAATGAGGATGATATTTCTTAGTGGAGCGACATGTGATTGAGGATGTAAGAGTCTAATGGTGATTGACTTTGAATCAGGATGATATTTCTTAGTGGAGCGGCATGTGATTGAGGCTGTAAGAGTCTAATGGTGATTGCCTTTGAATCAGGATGCTATTTCTTAGTGGAGCGATATGTGATTGAGGCTGTAAGAGTCTAATGGTGATACCTTTGAATCAGGATGATATTTCTTAGTGGAGCGACATGTGATTGAGGATGTAAGAGTCTAATGGTGATAGACTTTGAATCAGGATGATATTTCTTAGTGGAGGGACATGTGATTGAGGCTGTAAGAGTCTAATGGTGATTGACTTTGAATCAGGATGATATTTCTTAGTGGAGCGACATGTGATTGAGGATGTAAGAGTCTAATGGTGATTGACTTTGAATCAGGATTATATTTCTTAGTGGAGCGACATGTGATTGAGGCTGTAAGAGTCTAATGGTGATTGACTTTGAATGAGGATGATATTTCTTAGTGGAGCGATATGTGATTGAGGCTGTAAGAGTCTAATGGTGATGCCTTTGAATCAGGATGATATTTCTTAGTGGAGCGATATGTGATTGAGGCTGTAAGAGTCTAATGGTGATTGGCTTTGAATCAGGATGATATTTCTTAGTGGAGAGACATGTGATTGATGCTGTAAGAGTCTAATGGTGATTGACTTTGAATCAGGATGATATTTCTTAGTGGAGCGACATGTGATTGAGGCTGTAAGAGTCTAATGGTGATTGACTTTGAATGAGGATGATATTTCTTAGTGGAGCGATATGTGATTGAGGCTGTAAGAGTCTAATGGTGATGCCTTTGAATCAGGATGATATTTCTTAGTGGAGCGATATGTGATTGAGGCTGTAAGAGTCTAATGGTGATTGGCTTTGAATCAGGATGATATTTCTTAGTGGAGAGACATGTGATTGATGCTGTAAGAGTCTAATGGTGATTGCCTTTGAATCAGGATGATATTTCGTAGTGAAGCGACACGTGATTGAGGCTGTAAGAGTCTAATGGTGATTGGCTTTGAATCATGATGATATTCTTAGTGGAGCGACATGTGATTGAGGCTGTAAGAGTCTAATGGTGATTGACTTTGAATCAGGATGATATTTCTTAGTGGAGAGACATGTGATTGAGGCTGTAAGAGTCTAATGGTGATTGGCTTTGAATCAGGATGATATTTCTTAGTGAAGCGACACGTGATTGAGGCTGTAAGAGTCTAATGGTGATTGGCTTTGAATCATGATGATATTTCTTAGTGGAGCGACATGTGATTGAGGCTGTAAGAGTCTAATGGTGATTGATTTTGAATCAGGATGATATTTCTTAGTGGAGCGATATGTGATTGAGGCTGTAAGAGTCTAATGGTGATTGGCTTTGAATCAGGATGATATTTCTTAGTGGAGGGACATGTGATTGAGGCTGTAAGAGTCTAATGGTGATTGACTTTGAATCAGGATGATATTTCTTAGTGGAGCGACATGTGATTGAGGCTGTAAGAGTCTAATGGTGATTGGCTTTGAATCATGATGATATTTCTTAGTGGAGCGACATGTGATTGAGGCTGTAAGAGTCTAATGGTGATTGACTTTGAATCAGGATGATATTTCTAAGTGGAGCGACATGTGATTGAGGCTGTAAGGGTCTAATGGTGATTGACTTTGAATCAGGATGATATTTCTTAGTGGAGCGGCATGTGATTGAGGCTGTAAGAGTCTAATGGTGATTGCCTTTGAATCAGGATGATATTTCTTAGTGGAGCGATATGTGATTGAGGCTGTAAGAGTCTAATGGCGATTGGCTTTGAATCAGGATGATATTTCTTAGTGAAGCGACACGTGATTGAGGCTGTAAGAGTCTAATGGTGATTGAATTTGAATCAGGATGATATTTCTTAGTGGAGCGACATGTGATTGAGGCTGTAAGAGTCTAATGGTGATTGGCTTTGAATGAGGATGATATTTCTTAGTGGAGCGACATGTGATTGAGGATGTAAGAGTCTAATGGTGATTGACTTTGAATCAGGATGATATTTCTTAGTGGAGCGGCATGTGATTGAGGCTGTAAGAGTCTAATGGTGATTGCCTTTGAATCAGGATGCTATTTCTTAGTGGAGCGATATGTGATTGAGGCTGTAAGAGTCTAATGGTGATTTGCTTTGAATGAGGATGATATTTCTTAGTGGAGCGACATGTGAATGAGTCTGTAAGAGTCTAATGGTGATTGCCTTTGAATCAGGATGATATTTCTTAGTGGAGGGACATGTGATTGAGGCTGTAAGAGTCTAATGGTGATTGACTTTGAATCAGGATGATATTTCTTAGTGGAGCGACATGTGATTGAGGCTGTAAGAGTCTAATGGTGATTGACTTTGAATCAGGATGATATTTCTTAGTGGAGCGACATGTGATTGAGGCTGTAAGAGTCTAATGGTGATTTGCTTTGAATGAGGATGATATTTCTTAGTGGAGCGACATGTGAATGAGTCTGTAAGAGTCTAATGGTGATTGCCTTTGAATCAGGATGATATTTCTTAGTGGAGGGACATGTGATTGAGGCTGTAAGAGTCTAATGGTGATTGACTTTGAATCAGGATGATATTTCTTAGTGGAGCGACATGTGATTGAGGCTGTAAGAGTCTAATGGTGATTGACTTTGAATCAGGATGATATTTCTTAGTGGAGCGACATGTGATTGAGGCTGTAAGAGTCTAATGGTGATTGATTTTGAATCAGGATGATATTTCTTAGTGGAGCGATATGTGATTGAGGCTGTAAGAGTCTAATGGTGATTGGCTTTGAATCAGGATGATATTTCTTAGTGGAGGGACATGTGATTGAGGCTGTAAGAGTCTAATGGTGATTGATTTTGAATCAGGATGATATTTCTTAGTGGAGCGACATGTGATTGAGGCTGTAAGAGTCTAATGGTGATTGGCTTTGAATCATGATGATATTTCTTAGTGGAGCGACATGTGATTGAGGCTGTAAGAGTCTAATGGTGATTGACTTTGAATGAGGATGATATTTCTAAGTGGAGCGACATGTGATTGAGGCTGTAAGAGTCTAATGGTGATTGACTTTGAATCAGGATGATATTTCTTAGTGGAGCGGCATGTGATTGAGGCTGTAAGAGTCTAATGGTGATTGCCTTTGAATCAGGATGATATTTCTTAGTGGAGCGATATGTGATTGAGGCTGTAAGAGTCTAATGGCGATTGGCTTTGAATCAGGATGATATTTCTTAGTGAAGCGACACGTGATTGAGGCTGTAAGAGTCTAATGGTGATTGATTTTGAATCAGGATGATATTTCTTAGTGGAGCGATATGTGATTGAGGCTGTAAGAGTCTAATGGTGATTGGCTTTGAATCAGGATGATATTTCTTAGTGGAGGGACATGTGATTGAGGCTGTAAGAGTCTAATGGTGATTGACTATGAGTCAGGATGATATTTCTTAGTGGAGCGACATGTGATTGAGGCTGTAAGAGTCTAATGGTGATTGGCTTTGAATCATGATGATATTTCTTAGTGGAGCGACATGTGATTGAGGCTGTAAGAGTCTAATGGTGATTGACTTTGAATCAGGATGATATTTCTAAGTGGAGCGACATGTGATTGAGGCTGTAAGAGTCTAATGGTGATTGACTTTGAATCAGGATGATATTTCTTAGTGGAGCGGCATGTGATTGAGGCTGTAAGAGTCTAATGGTGATTGCCTTTGAATCAGGATGATATTTCTTAGTGGAGCGATATGTGATTGAGGCTGTAAGAGTCTAATGGCGATTGGCTTTGAATCAGGATGATATTTCTTAGTGAAGCGACACGTGATTGAGGCTGTAAGAGTCTAATGGTGATTGACTTTGAATCAGGATGATATTTCTTAGTGGAGAGACATGTGATTGAGGCTGTAAGAGTCTAATGGTGATTGACTTTGAATCAGGATGATATTTCTTAGTGGAGCGGCATGTGATTGAGGATGTAAGAGTCTAATGGCGATTGCCTTTGAATCAGGATGCTATTTCTTAGTGGAGCGATATGTGATTGAGGCTGTAAGAGTCTAATGGTGATTTGCTTTGAATGAGGATGATATTTCTTAGTGGAGCGACATGTGATTGAGTCTGTAAGAGTCTAATGGTGATTGCCTTTGAATCAGGATGGTATTTCTTAGTGGAGCGATATGAGATTGAGGCTGTAAGAGTCTAATGGTGATTGGCTTTGAATGAGGATGATATTTCTTAGTGGAGCGACATGTGATTGAGGATGTAAGAGTCTAATGGTGATTGACTTTGAATCAGGATGATATTTCTTAGTGGAGGGACATGTGATTGAGGCTGTAAGAGTCTAATGGTGATTGACTTTGAATCAGGATGATATTTCTTAGTGGAGCGACATGTGATTGAGGCTGTAAGAGTCTAATGGTGATTGACTTTGAATCAGGATGATATTTCTTAGTGGAGCGATATGTGATTGAGGCTGTAAGAGTCTAATGGTGATGCGTTTGAATCAGGATGATATTTCTTAGTGGAGCGATGTGTGATTGAGGCTGTAAGAGTCTAATGGTGATTGGCCTTGAATCATGATGATATTTCTTGGTGGAGCGACATGTGATTGAGGCTGTAAGAGTCTAATGATGATTGACTTGGAATCAGGATGATATTTCTTAGTGGAGCGACATTTGATTGAGGCTGTAAGAGTCTAATGGTGATTGACTTTGAATCAGGATGATATTTCTTAGTGGAGCGACATGTGATTGAGGCTGTAAGAGTCTAATGGTGATTGGCTTTGAATGAGGATGATATTTCTTAGTGGAGCGACATGTGATTGAGGATGTAAGAGTCTAATGGTGATTGACTTTGAATCAGGATGATATTTCTTAGTGGAGCGGCATGTGATTGAGGCTGTAAGAGTCTAATGGTGATTGCCTTTGAATCAGGATGCTATTTCTTAGTGGAGCGATATGTGATTGAGGCTGTAAGAGTCTAATGGTGATTGGCTTTGAATGAGGATGATATTTCTTAGTGGAGCGACATGTGATTGAGGATGTAAGAGTCTAATGGTGATTGACTTTGAATCAGGATGATATTTCTTAGTGGAGGGACATGTGATTGAGGCTGTAAGAGTCTAATGGTGATTGACTTTGAATCAGGATAATATTTCTTAGTGGAGCGACATGTGATTGAGGCTGTAAGAGTCTAATGGTGATTGACTTTGAATGAGGATGATATTTCTTAGTGGAGCGATATGTGATTGAGGCTGTAAGAGTCTAATGGTGATGCCTTTGAATCAGGATGATATTTCTTAGTGGAGCGATATGTGATTGAGGCTGTAAGAGTCTAATGGTGATTGGCTTTGAATGAGGATGATATTTCTTAGTGGAGCGACATGTGATTGAGGATGTAAGAGTCTAATGGTGATTGACTTTGAATCAGGATGATATTTCTTAGTGGAGGGACAGGTGATTGAGGCTGTAAGAGTCTAATGGTGATTGACTTTGAATCAGGATGATATTTCTTAGTGGAGCGACATGTGATTGAGGCTGTAAGAGTCTAATGGTGATTGACTTTGAATCAGGATATTTCTTAGTGGAGCGATATGTGATTGAGGCTGTAAGAGTCTAATGGTGATGCGTTTGAATCAGGATGATATTTCTTAGTGGAGCGATGTGTGATTGAGGCTGTAAGAGTCTAATGGTGATTGACTTTGAATCAGGATGATATTTCTTAGTGGAGCGACATGTCATTGAGGCTGTAAGAGTCTAATGGTGATTGACTTTGAATCAGGATGATATTTCTTAGTGGAGGGACATGTGATTGAGGCTGTAAGAGTCTAATGGTGATTGGCTTTGAATCAGGATGATATTTCTTAGTGGAGCGATATGTGATTGAGGCTGTAAGAGTCTAATGGTGATTGACTTTGAATCAGGATGATATTTCTTAGTGGAGCGTTATGTGATTAAGGCTGTTAGAGTCTAATGGTGATTGGCTTTGAATCAGGATGATATTTCTTTGTGGAGGGACATGTGATTGAGGCTGTAAGAGTCTAATGGTGATTGACTTTGAATCAGGATGATATTTCTTAGTGGAGCGACATGTGATTGAGGCTGTAAGAGTCTAATGGTGATTGGCTTTGAATGAGGATGATATTTCTTAGTGGAGCGACATGTGATTGAGGATGTAAGAGTCTAATGGTGATTGACTTTGAATCAGGATGATATTTCTTAGTGGAGCGGCATGTGATTGAGGCTGTAAGAGTCTAATGGTGATTGCCTTTGAATCAGGATGCTATTTCTTAGTGGAGCGATATGTGATTGAGGCTGTAAGAGTCTAATGGTGATTGGCTTTGAATGAGGATGATATTTCTTAGTGGAGCGACATGTGATTGAGGATGTAAGAGTCTAATGGTGATTGACTTTGAATCAGGATGATATTTCTTAGTGGAGAGACATGTGATTGAGGCTGTAAGAGTCTAATGGTGATTGACTTTGAATCAGGATAATATTTCTTAGTGGAGCGACATGTGATTGAGGCTGTAAGAGTCTAATGGTGATTGACTTTGAATGAGGATGATATTTCTTAGTGGAGCGATATGTGATTGAGGCTGTAAGAGTCTAATGGTGATGCCTTTGAATCAGGATGATATTTCTTAGTGGAGCGATATGTGATTGAGGCTGTAAGAGTTTAATGGTGATTGACTTTGAATCAGGATGATATTTCTTAGTGGAGAGACATGTGATTGATGCTGTAAGAGTTTATGGTGATTGCCTTTGAATCAGGATGATATTTCTTAGTGAAGCGACACGTGATTGAGGCTGTAAGAGTCTAATGGTGATTGGCTTTGAATCATGATGATATTCTTAGTGGAGCGACATGTGATTGAGGCTGTAAGAGTCTAATGGTGATTGGCTTTGAATCAGGATGATATTTCTTAGTGGAGAGACATGTGATTGAGGATGTAAGAGTTTAAAGGTGATTGGCTTTGAATCAGGATGATATTTCTTAGTGAAGCGACACGTGATTGAGGCTGTAAGAGTCTAATGGTGATTGGCTTTGAATCATGATGATATTTCTTAGTGGAGCGACATGTGATTGAGGCTGTAAGAGTCTAATGGTGATTGACTTTGAATCAGGATGATATTTCTTAGTGGAGCGATATGTGATTGAGGCTGTAAGAGTCTAATGGTGATTGGCTTTGAATCAGGATGATATTTCTTAGTGGAGCGACATGTGATTGAGGCTGTAAGAGTCTAATGGTGATTGACTTTGAATCAGGATGATATTTCTTAGTGGAGCGACATGTGATTGAGGCTGTAAGAGTCTAATGGTGATTGACTTTGAATCAGGATGATATTTCTTAGTGGAGCGGCATGTGATTGAGGATGTAAGAGTCTAATGGTGATTGACTTTGAATCAGGATGATATTTCTTAGTGGAGCGATATGTGATTGAGGCTGTAAGAGTCTAATGGTGATGCGTTTGAATCAGGATGATATTTCTTAGTGGAGCGATGTGTTATTGAGGCTGTAAGAGTCTAATGGTGATTGGCTTTGAATCATGATGATATTTCTTAGTGGAGCGACATGTGATTGAGGCTGTAAGAGTCTAATGATGATTGACTTTGAATCAGGATGATATTTCTTAGTGGAGCGACATGTGATTGAGGCTGTAAGAGTCTAATGGTGATTGACTTTGAATCAGGATGATATTTCTTAGTGGAGCGACATGTGATTGAGGCTGTAAGAGTCTAATGGTGATTGGCTTTGAATGAGGATGATATTTCTTAGTGGAGCGACATGTGATTGAGGATGTAAGAGTCTAATGGTGATTGACTTTGAATCAGGATGATATTTCTTAGTGGAGCGGCATGTGATTGAGGCTGTAAGAGTCTAATGGTGATTGACTTTGAATCAGGATGCTATTTCTTAGTGGAGCGATATGTGATTGAGGCTGTAAGAGTCTAATGGTGATTGGCTTTGAATGAGGATGATATTTCTTAGTGGAGCGACATGTGATTGAGGATGTAAGAGTCTAATGGTGATTGACTTTGAATCAGGATGATATTTCTTAGTGGAGGGACATGTGATTGAGGCTGTTAGAGTCTAATGGTGATTGACTTTGAATCAGGATAATATTTCTTAGTGGAGCGACATGTGATTGAGGCTGTAAGAGTCTAATGGTGATTGACTTTGAATGAGGATGATATTTCTTAGTGGAGCGATATGTGATTGAGGCTGTAAGAGTCTAATGGTGATGCCTTTGAATCAGGATGATATTTCTTAGTGGAGCGATATGTGATTGAGGCTGTAAGAGTCTAATGGTGATTGGCTTTGAATCAGGATGATATTTCTTAGTGGAGAGACATGTGATTGATGCTGTAAGAGTTTATGGTGATTGCCTTTGAATCAGGATGATATTTCTTAGTGAAGCGACACGTGATTGAGGCTGTAAGAGTCTAATGGTGATTGGCTTTGAATCAGGATGATATTCTTAGTGGAGCGACATGTGATTGAGGCTGTAAGAGTCTAATGGTGATTGGCTTTGAATCAGGATGATATTTCTTAGTGGAGAGACATGTGATTGAGGCTGTAAGAGTTAAATGGTGATTGACTTTGAATCAGGATGATATTTCTTAGTGGAGCGGCATGTGATTGAGGCTGTAAGAGTCTAATGGTGATTGCCTTTGAATCAGGATGCTATTTCTTAGTGGAGCGATATGTGATTGAGGCTGTAAGAGTCTAATGGTGATTGGCTTTGAATGAGGATGATATTTCTTAGTGGAGCGACATGTGATTGAGGATGTAAGAGTCTAATGGTGATTGACTTTGAATCAGGATGATATTTCTTAGTGGAGAGACATGTGATTGAGGCTGTAAGAGTCTAATGGTGATTGACTTTGAATCAGGATAATATTTCTTAGTGGAGCGACATGTGATTGAGGCTGTAAGAGTCTAATGGTGATTGACTTTGAATGAGGATGATATTTCTTAGTGGAGCGATATGTGATTGAGGCTGTAAGAGTCTAATGGTGATGCCTTTGAATCAGGATGATATTTCTTAGTGGAGCGATATGTGATTGAGGCTGTAAGAGTTTAATGGTGATTGGCTTTGAATCAGGATGATATTTCTTAGTGGAGAGACATGTGATTGATGCTGTAAGAGTTTATGGTGATTGCCTTTGAATCAGGATGATATTTCTTAGTGAAGCGACACGTGATTGAGGCTGTAAGAGTCTAATGGTGATTGGCTTTGAATCATGATGATATTCTTAGTGGAGCGACATGTGATTGAGGCTGTAAGAGTCTAATGGTGATTGGCTTTGAATCAGGATGATATTTCTTAGTGGAGAGACATGTGATTGAGGCTGTAAGAGTTTAATGGTGATTGGCTTTGAATCAGGATGATATTTCTTAGTGAAGCGACACGTGATTGAGGCTGTAAGAGTCTAATGGTGATTGGCTTTGAATCATGATGATATTTCTTAGTGGAGCGACATGTGATTGAGGCTGTAAGAGTCTAATGGTGATTGACTTTGAATCAGGATGATATTTCTTAGTGGAGCGATATGTGATTGAGGCTGTAAGAGTCTAATGGTGATTGGCTTTGAATCAGGATGATATTTCTTAGTGGAGCGACATGTGATTGAGGCTGTAAGAGTCTAATGGTGATTGACTTTGAATCAGGATGATATTTCTTAGTGGAGCGACATGTGATTGAGGCTGTAAGAGTCTAATGGTGATTGACTTTGAATCAGGATGATATTTCTTAGTGGAGCGGCATGTGATTGAGGATGTAAGAGTCTAATGGTGATTGACTTTGAATCAGGATGATATTTCTTAGTGGAGCGATATGTGATTGAGGCTGTAAGAGTCTAATGGTGATGCGTTTGAATCAGGATGATATTTCTTAGTGGAGCGATGTGTTATTGAGGCTGCAAGAGTCTAATGGTGATTGGCTTTGAATCATGATGATATTTCTTAGTGGAGCGACATGTGATTGAGGCTGTAAGAGTCTAATGATGATTGACTTTGAATCAGGATGATATTTCTTAGTGGAGCGACATGTGATTGAGGCTGTAAGAGTCTAATGGTGATTGACTTTGAATCAGGATGATATTTCTTAGTGGAGCGACATGTGATTGAGGCTGTAAGAGTCTAATGGTGATTGGCTTTGAATGAGGATGATATTTCTTAGTGGAGCGACATGTGATTGAGGATGTAAGAGTCTAATGGTGATTGACTTTGAATCAGGATGATATTTCTTAGTGGAGCGGCATGTGATTGAGGCTGTAAGAGTCTAATGGTGATTGACTTTGAATCAGGATGCTATTTCTTAGTGGAGCGATATGTGATTGAGGCTGTAAGAGTCTAATGGTGATTGGCTTTGAATGAGGATGATATTTCTTAGTGGAGCGACATGTGATTGAGGATGTAAGAGTCTAATGGTGATTGACTTTGAATCAGGATGATATTTCTTAGTGGAGGGACATGTGATTGAGGCTGTAAGAGTCTAATGGTGATTGACTTTGAATCAGGATAATATTTCTTAGTGGAGCGACATGTGATTGAGGCTGTAAGAGTCTAATGGTGATTGACTTTGAATGAGGATGATATTTCTTAGTGGAGCGATATGTGATTGAGGCTGTAAGAGTCTAATGGTGATGCCTTTGAATCAGGATGATATTTCTTAGTGGAGCGATATATGATTGAGGCTGTAAGAGTCTAATGGTGATTGGCTTTGAATCAGGATGATATTTCTTAGTGGAGAGACATGTGATTGATGCTGTAAGAGTTTATGGTGATTGCCTTTGAATCAGGATGATATTTCTTAGTGAAGCGACACGTGATTGAGGCTGTAAGAGTCTAATGGTGATTGGCTTTGAATCATGATGATATTCTTAGTGGAGCGACATGTGATTGAGGCTGTAAGAGTCTAATGGTGATTGGCTTTGAATCATGATGATATTTCTTAGTGGAGCGACATGTGATTGAGGCTGTAAGAGTCTAATGGTGATTGACTTTGAATCAGGATGATATTTCTTAGTGGAGCGATATGTGATTGAGGCTGTAAGAGTCTAATGGTGATTGGCTTTGAATCAGGATGATATTTCTTAGTGGAGCGACATGTGATTGAGGCTGTAAGAGTCTAATGGTGATTGACTTTGAATCAGGATGATATTTCTTAGTGGAGCGACATGTGATTGAGGCTGTAAGAGTCTAATGGTGATTGACTTTGAATCAGGATGATATTTCTTAGTGGAGCGGCATGTGATTGAGGCTGTAAGAGTCTAATGGTGATTGACTTTGAATCAGGATGATATTTCTTAGTGGAGCGACATGTCATTGAGGCTGTAAGAGTCTAATGGTGATTGACTTTGAATCAGGATGATATTTCTTAGTGGAGGGACATGTGATTGAGGCTGTAAGAGTCTAATGGTGATTGGCTTTGAATCAGGATGATATTTCTTAGTGGAGCGATATGTGATTGAGGCTGTAAGAGTCTAATGGTGATTGACTTTGAATCAGGATGATATTTCTTAGTGGAGCGTTATGTGATTAAGGCTGTTAGAGTCTAATGGTGATTGGCTTTGAATCAGGATGATATTTCTTTCTGGAGGGACATGTGATTGAGGCTGTAAGAGTCTAATGGTGATTGATTTTGAATCAGGATGATATTTCTTAGTGGAACGACATGTGATTGAGGCTGTAAGAGTCTAATGGTGATTGGCTTTGAATCAGGATGATATTTCTTAGTGGAGCGGCATGTGATTGAGGCTGTAAGAGTCTAATGGTGATTGGCTTTGAATCAGGATGATATTTCTTAGTGGAGAGACATGTGATTGAGGCTGTAAGTGTCTAATGGTGATTGGCTTTGAATCAGGATGATATTTCTTAGTGAAGCGACATGTGATTGAGGCTGTAAGAGTCTAATGGTGATAGGCTTTGAATCATGATGATATTTCTTAGTGGAGAGACATGTGATTGAGGCTGCCAGAGTCAAATGATGATTGGCCTTGAATCAGGATGATATTTCTTAGTGGAGTGACATGTGATTGAGGCTGTAAGTCTAATGGTGATTGACTTTGAATCAGGATGATATTTCTTAGTGGAGAGACATGTGATTGAGGCTGTAAGAGTCTAATGGTGATTGATTTTGAATCAGGATGATATTTCTTAGTGGAGGGACATGTGATTGAGGCTGTAAGAGTCTAATGGTGATTGGCTTTGAATCAGGATGATATTTCTTAGTGGATCGACATGTGATTGAGGCTGTAAGAGTCTAATGGTGATTGAATTTGAATCAGGATGATATTTCTTAGTGGAGCGACATGTGATTGAGGCTGTAAGAGTCTAATGGTGATTGACTTTGAATCAGGATGATATTTCTTAGTGGAGCGGCATGTGATTGAGGCTGTAAGAGTTTAATGGTGATTGGTTTTGAATCAGGATGATATTTCTTAGTGAAGCGACACGTGATTGAGGCTGTAAGAGTCTAATGGTGATTGGCTTTGAATCATGATGATATTCTTAGTGGAGCGACATGTGATTGAGGCTGTAAGAGTCTAATGGTGATTGGCTTTGAATCAGGATGATATTTCTTAGTGGAGAGACATGTGATTGAGGCTGTAAGAGTTTAATGGTGATTGGTTTTGAATCAGGATGATATTTCTTAGTAAAGCGACACGTGATTGAGGCTGTAAGAGTCTAATGGTGATTGACTTTGAATCAGGATAATATTTCTTAGTGGAGCGACATGTGATTGAGGCTGTAAGAGTCTAATGGTGATTGACTTTGAATGAGGATGATATTTCTTAGTGGAGCGATATGTGATTGAGGCTGTAAGAGTCTAATGGTGATGCCTTTGAATCAGGATGATATTTCTTAGTGGAGCGATATGTGATTGAGGCTGTAAGAGTTTAATGGTGATTGGCTTTGAATCAGGATGATATTTCTTAGTGGAGAGACATGTGATTGATGCTGTAAGAGTTTATGGTGATTGCCTTTGAATCAGGATGATATTTCTTAGTGAAGCGACACGTGATTGAGGCTGTAAGAGTCTAATGGTGATTGGCTTTGAATCATGATGATATTCTTAGTGGAGCGACATGTGATTGAGGCTGTAAGAGTCTAATGGTGATTGGCTTTGAATCAGGATGATATTTCTTAGTGGAGAGACATGTGATTGAGGCTGTAAGAGTTTAATGGTGATTGGCTTTGAATCAGGATGATATTTCTTAGTGAAGCGACACGTGATTGAGGCTGTAAGAGTCTAATGGTGATTGGCTTTGAATCATGATGATATTTCTTAGTGGAGCGACATGTGATTGAGGCTGTAAGAGTCTAATGGTGATTGACTTTGAATCAGGATGATATTTCTTAGTGGAGCGATATGTGATTGAGGCTGTAAGAGTCTAATGGTGATTGGCTTTGAATCAGGATGATATTTCTTAGTGGAGCGACATGTGATTGAGGCTGTAAGAGTCTAATGGTGATTGACTTTGAATCAGGATGATATTTCTTAGTGGAGCGACATGTGATTGAGGCTGTAAGAGTCTAATGGTGATTGACTTTGAATCAGGATGATATTTCTTAGTGGAGCGGCATGTGATTGAGGATGTAAGAGTCTAATGGTGATTGACTTTGAATCAGGATGATATTTCTTAGTGGAGCGATATGTGATTGAGGCTGTAAGAGTCTAATGGTGATGCGTTTGAATCAGGATGATATTTCTTAGTGGAGCGATGTGTTATTGAGGCTGTAAGAGTCTAATGGTGATTGGCTTTGAATCATGATGATATTTCTTAGTGGAGCGACATGTGATTGAGGCTGTAAGAGTCTAATGATGATTGACTTTGAATCAGGATGATATTTCTTAGTGGAGCGACATGTGATTGAGGCTGTAAGAGTCTAATGGTGATTGACTTTGAATCAGGATGATATTTCTTAGTGGAGCGACATGTGATTGAGGCTGTAAGAGTCTAATGGTGATTGGCTTTGAATGAGGATGATATTTCTTAGTGGAGCGACATGTGATTGAGGATGTAAGAGTCTAATGGTGATTGACTTTGAATCAGGATGATATTTCTTAGTGGAGCGGCATGTGATTGAGGCTGTAAGAGTCTAATGGTGATTGACTTTGAATCAGGATGCTATTTCTTAGTGGAGCGATATGTGATTGAGGCTGTAAGAGTCTAATGGTGATTGGCTTTGAATGAGGATGATATTTCTTAGTGGAGCGACATGTGATTGAGGATGTAAGAGTCTAATGGTGATTGACTTTGAATCAGGATGATATTTCTTAGTGGAGGGACATGTGATTGAGGCTGTTAGAGTCTAATGGTGATTGACTTTGAATCAGGATAATATTTCTTAGTGGAGCGACATGTGATTGAGGCTGTAAGAGTCTAATGGTGATTGACTTTGAATGAGGATGATATTTCTTAGTGGAGCGATATGTGATTGAGGCTGTAAGAGTCTAATGGTGATGCCTTTGAATCAGGATGATATTTCTTAGTGGAGCGATATGTGATTGAGGCTGTAAGAGTCTAATGGTGATTGGCTTTGAATCAGGATGATATTTCTTAGTGGAGAGACATGTGATTGATGCTGTAAGAGTTTATGGTGATTGCCTTTGAATCAGGATGATATTTCTTAGTGAAGCGACACGTGATTGAGGCTGTAAGAGTCTAATGGTGATTGGCTTTGAATCAGGATGATATTCTTAGTGGAGCGACATGTGATTGAGGCTGTAAGAGTCTAATGGTGATTGGCTTTGAATCAGGATGATATTTCTTAGTGGAGAGACATGTGATTGAGGCTGTAAGAGTTAAATGGTGATTGACTTTGAATCAGGATGATATTTCTTAGTGGAGCGGCATGTGATTGAGGCTGTAAGAGTCTAATGGTGATTGCCTTTGAATCAGGATGCTATTTCTTAGTGGAGCGATATGTGATTGAGGCTGTAAGAGTCTAATGGTGATTGGCTTTGAATGAGGATGATATTTCTTAGTGGAGCGACATGTGATTGAGGATGTAAGAGTCTAATGGTGATTGACTTTGAATCAGGATGATATTTCTTAGTGGAGAGACATGTGATTGAGGCTGTAAGAGTCTAATGGTGATTGACTTTGAATCAGGATAATATTTCTTAGTGGAGCGACATGTGATTGAGGCTGTAAGAGTCTAATGGTGATTGACTTTGAATGAGGATGATATTTCTTAGTGGAGCGATATGTGATTGAGGCTGTAAGAGTCTAATGGTGATGCCTTTGAATCAGGATGATATTTCTTAGTGGAGCGATATGTGATTGAGGCTGTAAGAGTTTAATGGTGATTGGCTTTGAATCAGGATGATATTTCTTAGTGGAGAGACATGTGATTGATGCTGTAAGAGTTTATGGTGATTGCCTTTGAATCAGGATGATATTTCTTAGTGAAGCGACACGTGATTGAGGCTGTAAGAGTCTAATGGTGATTGGCTTTGAATCATGATGATATTCTTAGTGGAGCGACATGTGATTGAGGCTGTAAGAGTCTAATGGTGATTGGCTTTGAATCAGGATGATATTTCTTAGTGGAGAGACATGTGATTGAGGCTGTAAGAGTTTAATGGTGATTGGCTTTGAATCAGGATGATATTTCTTAGTGAAGCGACACGTGATTGAGGCTGTAAGAGTCTAATGGTGATTGGCTTTGAATCATGATGATATTTCTTAGTGGAGCGACATGTGATTGAGGCTGTAAGAGTCTAATGGTGATTGACTTTGAATCAGGATGATATTTCTTAGTGGAGCGATATGTGATTGAGGCTGTAAGAGTCTAATGGTGATTGGCTTTGAATCAGGATGATATTTCTTAGTGGAGCGACATGTGATTGAGGCTGTAAGAGTCTAATGGTGATTGACTTTGAATCAGGATGATATTTCTTAGTGGAGCGACATGTGATTGAGGCTGTAAGAGTCTAATGGTGATTGACTTTGAATCAGGATGATATTTCTTAGTGGAGCGGCATGTGATTGAGGATGTAAGAGTCTAATGGTGATTGACTTTGAATCAGGATGATATTTCTTAGTGGAGCGATATGTGATTGAGGCTGTAAGAGTCTAATGGTGATGCGTTTGAATCAGGATGATATTTCTTAGTGGAGCGATGTGTTATTGAGGCTGCAAGAGTCTAATGGTGATTGGCTTTGAATCATGATGATATTTCTTAGTGGAGCGACATGTGATTGAGGCTGTAAGAGTCTAATGATGATTGACTTTGAATCAGGATGATATTTCTTAGTGGAGCGACATGTGATTGAGGCTGTAAGAGTCTAATGGTGATTGACTTTGAATCAGGATGATATTTCTTAGTGGAGCGACATGTGATTGAGGCTGTAAGAGTCTAATGGTGATTGGCTTTGAATGAGGATGATATTTCTTAGTGGAGCGACATGTGATTGAGGATGTAAGAGTCTAATGGTGATTGACTTTGAATCAGGATGATATTTCTTAGTGGAGCGGCATGTGATTGAGGCTGTAAGAGTCTAATGGTGATTGACTTTGAATCAGGATGCTATTTCTTAGTGGAGCGATATGTGATTGAGGCTGTAAGAGTCTAATGGTGATTGGCTTTGAATGAGGATGATATTTCTTAGTGGAGCGACATGTGATTGAGGATGTAAGAGTCTAATGGTGATTGACTTTGAATCAGGATGATATTTCTTAGTGGAGGGACATGTGATTGAGGCTGTAAGAGTCTAATGGTGATTGACTTTGAATCAGGATAATATTTCTTAGTGGAGCGACATGTGATTGAGGCTGTAAGAGTCTAATGGTGATTGACTTTGAATCAGGATGATATTTCTTAGTGGAGCGATATGTGATTGAGGCTGTAAGAGTCTAATGGTGATGCCTTTGAATCAGGATGATATTTCTTAGTGGAGCGATATATGATTGAGGCTGTAAGAGTCTAATGGTGATTGGCTTTGAATCAGGATGATATTTCTTAGTGGAGAGACATGTGATTGATGCTGTAAGAGTTTATGGTGATTGCCTTTGAATCAGGATGATATTTCTTAGTGAAGCGACACGTGATTGAGGCTGTAAGAGTCTAATGGTGATTGGCTTTGAATCATGATGATATTCTTAGTGGAGCGACATGTGATTGAGGCTGTAAGAGTCTAATGGTGATTGGCTTTGAATCATGATGATATTTCTTAGTGGAGCGATATGTGATTGAGGCTGTAAGAGTCTAATGGTGATTGGCTTTGAATCAGGATGATATTTCTTAGTGGAGCGACATGTGATTGAGGCTGTAAGAGTCTAATGGTGATTGACTTTGAATCAGGATGATATTTCTTAGTGGAGCGACATGTGATTGAGGCTGTAAGAGTCTAATGGTGATTGACTTTGAATCAGGATGATATTTCTTAGTGGAGCGGCATGTGATTGAGGCTGTAAGAGTCTAATGGTGATTGACTTTGAATCAGGATGATATTTCTTAGTGGAGCGACATGTCATTGAGGCTGTAAGAGTCTAATGGTGATTGACTTTGAATCAGGATGATATTTCTTAGTGGAGGGACATGTGATTGAGGCTGTAAGAGTCTAATGGTGATTGGCTTTGAATCAGGATGATATTTCTTAGTGGAGCGATATGTGATTGAGGCTGTAAGAGTCTAATGGTGATTGACTTTGAATCAGGATGATATTTCTTAGTGGAGCGTTATGTGATTAAGGCTGTTAGAGTCTAATGGTGATTGGCTTTGAATCAGGATGATATTTCTTTCTGGAGGGACATGTGATTGAGGCTGTAAGAGTCTAATGGTGATTGATTTTGAATCAGGATGATATTTCTTAGTGGAACGACATGTGATTGAGGCTGTAAGAGTCTAATGGTGATTGGCTTTGAATCAGGATGATATTTCTTAGTGGAGCGGCATGTGATTGAGGCTGTAAGAGTCTAATGGTGATTGGCTTTGAATCAGGATGATATTTCT
Source organism: Bathymodiolus brooksi (assembly GCA_963680875.1). Classification (NCBI taxonomy): domain Eukaryota; kingdom Metazoa; phylum Mollusca; class Bivalvia; order Mytilida; family Modiolidae; genus Bathymodiolus; species Bathymodiolus brooksi. The sequence continues at coordinate 6,482,324 of OY804583.1, read as the reverse complement.
TAGTGGAGAGACATGTGATTGAGGCTGTAAGTGTCTAATGGTGATTGGCTTTGAATCAGGATGATATTTCTTAGTGAAGCGACATGTGATTGAGGCTGTAAGAGTCTAATGGTGATAGGCTTTGAATCATGATGATATTTCTTAGTGGAGAGACATGTGATTGAGGCTGCCAGAGTCAAATGATGATTGGCCTTGAATCAGGATGATATTTCTTAGTGGAGTGACATGTGATTGAGGCTGTAAGTCTAATGGTGATTGACTTTGAATCAGGATGATATTTCTTAGTGGAGAGACATGTGATTGAGGCTGTAAGAGTCTAATGGTGATTGATTTTGAATCAGGATGATATTTCTTAGTGGAGGGACATGTGATTGAGGCTGTAAGAGTCTAATGGTGATTGGCTTTGAATCAGGATGATATTTCTTAGTGGATCGACATGTGATTGAGGCTGTAAGAGTCTAATGGTGATTGAATTTGAATCAGGATGATATTTCTTAGTGGAGCGACATGTGATTGAGGCTGTAAGAGTCTAATGGTGATTGACTTTGAATCAGGATGATATTTCTTAGTGGAGCGGCATGTGATTGAGGCTGTAAGAGTTTAATGGTGATTGGTTTTGAATCAGGATGATATTTCTTAGTGAAGCGACACGTGATTGAGGCTGTAAGAGTCTAATGGTGATTGGCTTTGAATCATGATGATATTCTTAGTGGAGCGACATGTGATTGAGGCTGTAAGAGTCTAATGGTGATTGGCTTTGAATCAGGATGATATTTCTTAGTGGAGAGACATGTGATTGAGGCTGTAAGAGTCTAATGGTGATTGGTTTTGAATCAGGATGATATTTCTTAGTAAAGCGACACGTGATTGAGGCTGTAAGAGTCTAATGGTGATTGACTTTGAATCAGGATAATATTTCTTAGTGGAGCGACATGTGATTGAGGCTGTAAGAGTCTAATGGTGATTGACTTTGAATGAGGATGATATTTCTTAGTGGAGCGATATGTGATTGAGGCTGTAAGAGTCTAATGGTGATGCCTTTGAATCAGGATGATATTTCTTAGTGGAGCGATATGTGATTGAGGCTGTAAGAGTTTAATGGTGATTGGCTTTGAATCAGGATGATATTTCTTAGTGGAGAGACATGTGATTGATGCTGTAAGAGTTTATGGTGATTGCCTTTGAATCAGGATGATATTTCTTAGTGAAGCGACACGTGATTGAGGCTGTAAGAGTCTAATGGTGATTGGCTTTGAATCATGATGATATTCTTAGTGGAGCGACATGTGATTGAGGCTGTAAGAGTCTAATGGTGATTGGCTTTGAATCAGGATGATATTTCTTAGTGGAGAGACATGTGATTGAGGCTGTAAGAGTTTAATGGTGATTGGCTTTGAATCAGGATGATATTTCTTAGTGAAGCGACACGTGATTGAGGCTGTAAGAGTCTAATGGTGATTGGCTTTGAATCATGATGATATTTCTTAGTGGAGCGACATGTGATTGAGGCTGTAAGAGTCTAATGGTGATTGACTTTGAATCAGGATGATATTTCTTAGTGGAGCGATATGTGATTGAGGCTGTAAGAGTCTAATGGTGATTGGCTTTGAATCAGGATGATATTTCTTAGTGGAGCGACATGTGATTGAGGCTGTAAGAGTCTAATGGTGATTGACTTTGAATCAGGATGATATTTCTTAGTGGAGCGACATGTGATTGAGGCTGTAAGAGTCTAATGGTGATTGACTTTGAATCAGGATGATATTTCTTAGTGGAGCGGCATGTGATTGAGGATGTAAGAGTCTAATGGTGATTGACTTTGAATCAGGATGATATTTCTTAGTGGAGCGATATGTGATTGAGGCTGTAAGAGTCTAATGGTGATGCGTTTGAATCAGGATGATATTTCTTAGTGGAGCGATGTGTTATTGAGGCTGCAAGAGTCTAATGGTGATTGGCTTTGAATCATGATGATATTTCTTAGTGGAGCGACATGTGATTGAGGCTGTAAGAGTCTAATGATGATTGACTTTGAATCAGGATGATATTTCTTAGTGGAGCGACATGTGATTGAGGCTGTAAGAGTCTAATGGTGATTGACTTTGAATCAGGATGATATTTCTTAGTGGAGCGACATGTGATTGAGGCTGTAAGAGTCTAATGGTGATTGGCTTTGAATGAGGATGATATTTCTTAGTGGAGCGACATGTGATTGAGGATGTAAGAGTCTAATGGTGATTGACTTTGAATCAGGATGATATTTCTTAGTGGAGCGGCATGTGATTGAGGCTGTAAGAGTCTAATGGTGATTGACTTTGAATCAGGATGCTATTTCTTAGTGGAGCGATATGTGATTGAGGCTGTAAGAGTCTAATGGTGATTGGCTTTGAATGAGGATGATATTTCTTAGTGGAGCGACATGTGATTGAGGATGTAAGAGTCTAATGGTGATTGACTTTGAATCAGGATGATATTTCTTAGTGGAGGGACATGTGATTGAGGCTGTAAGAGTCTAATGGTGATTGACTTTGAATCAGGATAATATTTCTTAGTGGAGCGACATGTGATTGAGGCTGTAAGAGTCTAATGGTGATTGACTTTGAATGAGGATGATATTTCTTAGTGGAGCGATATGTGATTGAGGCTGTAAGAGTCTAATGGTGATGCCTTTGAATCAGGATGATATTTCTTAGTGGAGCGATATGTGATTGAGGCTGTAAGAGTCTAATGGTGATTGGCTTTGAATCAGGATGATATTTCTTAGTGGAGAGACATGTGATTGATGCTGTAAGAGTTTATGGTGATTGCCTTTGAATCAGGATGATATTTCTTAGTGAAGCGACACGTGATTGAGGCTGTAAGAGTCTAATGGTGATTGGCTTTGAATCATGATGATATTCTTAGTGGAGCGACATGTGATTGAGGCTGTAAGAGTCTAATGGTGATTGGCTTTGAATCATGATGATATTTCTTAGTGGAGCGACATGTGATTGAGGCTGTAAGAGTCTAATGGTGATTGACTTTGAATCAGGATGATATTTCTTAGTGGAGCGATATGTGATTGAGGCTGTAAGAGTCTAATGGTGATTGGCTTTGAATCAGGATGATATTTCTTAGTGGAGCGACATTTGATTGAGGCTGTAAGAGTCTAATGGTGATTGACTTTGAATCAGGATGATATTTCTTAGTGGAGCGACATGTGATTGAGGCTGTAAGAGTCTAATGGTGATTGACTTTGAATCAGGATGATATTTCTTAGTGGAGCGGCATGTGATTGAGGATGTAAGAGTCTAATGGTGATTGACTTTGAATCAGGATGATATTTCTTAGTGGAGCGACATGTGATTGAGGCTGTAAGAGTCTAATGGTGATTGACTTTGAATCAGGATGATATTTCTTAGTGGAGGGACATGTGATTGAGGCTGTAAGAGTCTAATGGTGATTGGCTTTGAATCAGGATGATATTTCTTAGTGGAGCGATATGTGATTGAGGCTGTAAGAGTCTAATGGTGATTGACTTTGAATCAGGATGATATTTCTTAGTGGAGCGTTATGTGATTAAGGCTGTTAGAGTCTAATGGTGATTGGCTTTGAATCAGGATGATATTTCTTTGTGGAGGGACATGTGATTGAGGCTGTAAGAGTCTAATGGTGATTGATTTTGAATCAGGATGATATTTCTTAGTGGAGCGACATGTGATTGAGGCTGTAAGAGTCTAATGGTGATTGGCTTTGAATCAGGATGATATTTCTTAGTGGAGCGGCATGTGATTGAGGCTGTAAGAGTCTAATGGTGATTGGCTTTGAATCAGGATGATATTTCTTAGTGGAGAGACATGTGATTGAGGCTGTAAGTGTCTAATGGTGATTGGCTTTGAATCAGGATGATATTTCTTAGTGAAGCGACATGTGATTGAGGCTGTAAGAGTCTAATGGTGATAGGCTTTGAATCATGATGATATTTCTTAGTGGAGCGACATGTGATTGAGGCTGCCAGAGTCAAATGATGATTGGCCTTGAATCAGGATGATATTTCTTAGTGGAGTGACATGTGATTGAGGCTGTAAGTCTAATGGTGATTGACTTTGAATCAGGATGATATTTCTTAGTGGAGAGACATGTGATTGAGGCTGTAAGAGTCTAATGGTGATTGATTTTGAATCAGGATGATATTTCTTAGTGGAGGGACATGTGATTGAGGCTGTAAGAGTCTAATGGTGATTGGCTTTGAATCAGGATGATATTTCTTAGTGGATCGACATGTGATTGAGGCTGTAAGAGTCTAATGGTGATTGAATTTGAATCAGGATGATATTTCTTAGTGGAGCGACATGTGATTGAGGCTGTAAGAGTCTAATGGTGATTGACTTTGAATCAGGATGATATTTCTTAGTGGAGCGGCATGTGATTGAGGCTGTAAGAGTTTAATGGTGATTGGTTTTGAATCAGGATGATATTTCTTAGTGAAGCGACACGTGATTGAGGCTGTAAGAGTCTAATGGTGATTGGCTTTGAATCATGATGATATTCTTAGTGGAGCGACATGTGATTGAGGCTGTAAGAGTCTAATGGTGATTGGCTTTGAATCAGGATGATATTTCTTAGTGGAGAGACATGTGATTGAGGCTGTAAGAGTTTAATGGTGATTGGTTTTGAATCAGGATGATATTTCTTAGTGAAGCGACACGTGATTGAGGCTGTAAGAGTCTAATGGTGATTGGCTTTGAATCATGATGATATTTCTTAGGGGAGCGACATGTGATTGAGGCTGTAAGAGTCTAATGGTGATTGGCTTTGAATCAGGATGATATTTCTTAGTGGAGAGACATGTGATTGAGGCTGTAAGAGTTAAATGGTGATTGACTTTGAATCAGGATGATATTTCTTAGTGGAGCGGCATGTGATTGAGGCTGTAAGAGTCTAATGGTGATTGCCTTTGAATCAGGATGCTATTTCTTAGTGGAGCGATATGTGATTGAGGCTGTAAGAGTCTAATGGTGATTGGCTTTGAATGAGGATGATATTTCTTAGTGGAGCGACATGTGATTGAGGATGTAAGAGTCTAATGGTGATTGACTTTGAATCAGGATGATATTTCTTAGTGGAGAGACATGTGATTGAGGCTGTAAGAGTCTAATGGTGATTGACTTTGAATCAGGATAATATTTCTTAGTGGAGCGACATGTGATTGAGGCTGTAAGAGTCTAATGGTGATTGACTTTGAATGAGGATGATATTTCTTAGTGGAGCGATATGTGATTGAGGCTGTAAGAGTCTAATGGTGATGCCTTTGAATCAGGATGATATTTCTTAGTGGAGCGATATGTGATTGAGGCTGTAAGAGTTTAATGGTGATTGGCTTTGAATCAGGATGATATTTCTTAGTGGAGAGACATGTGATTGATGCTGTAAGAGTTTATGGTGATTGCCTTTGAATCAGGATGATATTTCTTAGTGAAGCGACACGTGATTGAGGCTGTAAGAGTCTAATGGTGATTGGCTTTGAATCATGATGATATTCTTAGTGGAGCGACATGTGATTGAGGCTGTAAGAGTCTAATGGTGATTGGCTTTGAATCAGGATGATATTTCTTAGTGGAGAGACATGTGATTGAGGCTGTAAGAGTTTAATGGTGATTGGCTTTGAATCAGGATGATATTTCTTAGTGAAGCGACACGTGATTGAGGCTGTAAGAGTCTAATGGTGATTGGCTTTGAATCATGATGATATTTCTTAGTGGAGCGACATGTGATTGAGGCTGTAAGAGTCTAATGGTGATTGACTTTGAATCAGGATGATATTTCTTAGTGGAGCGATATGTGATTGAGGCTGTAAGAGTCTAATGGTGATTGGCTTTGAATCAGGATGATATTTCTTAGTGGAGCGACATGTGATTGAGGCTGTAAGAGTCTAATGGTGATTGACTTTGAATCAGGATGATATTTCTTAGTGGAGCGACATGTGATTGAGGCTGTAAGAGTCTAATGGTGATTGACTTTGAATCAGGATGATATTTCTTAGTGGAGCGGCATGTGATTGAGGATGTAAGAGTCTAATGGTGATTGACTTTGAATCAGGATGATATTTCTTAGTGGAGCGATATGTGATTGAGGCTGTAAGAGTCTAATGGTGATGCGTTTGAATCAGGATGATATTTCTTAGTGGAGCGATGTGTTATTGAGGCTGCAAGAGTCTAATGGTGATTGGCTTTGAATCATGATGATATTTCTTAGTGGAGCGACATGTGATTGAGGCTGTAAGAGTCTAATGATGATTGACTTTGAATCAGGATGATATTTCTTAGTGGAGCGACATGTGATTGAGGCTGTAAGAGTCTAATGGTGATTGACTTTGAATCAGGATGATATTTCTTAGTGGAGCGACATGTGATTGAGGCTGTAAGAGTCTAATGGTGATTGGCTTTGAATGAGGATGATATTTCTTAGTGGAGCGACATGTGATTGAGGATGTAAGAGTCTAATGGTGATTGACTTTGAATCAGGATGATATTTCTTAGTGGAGCGGCATGTGATTGAGGCTGTAAGAGTCTAATGGTGATTGACTTTGAATCAGGATGCTATTTCTTAGTGGAGCGATATGTGATTGAGGCTGTAAGAGTCTAATGGTGATTGGCTTTGAATGAGGATGATATTTCTTAGTGGAGCGACATGTGATTGAGGATGTAAGAGTCTAATGGTGATTGACTTTGAATCAGGATGATATTTCTTAGTGGAGGGACATGTGATTGAGGCTGTAAGAGTCTAATGGTGATTGACTTTGAATCAGGATAATATTTCTTAGTGGAGCGACATGTGATTGAGGCTGTAAGAGTCTAATGGTGATTGACTTTGAATCAGGATGATATTTCTTAGTGGAGCGATATGTGATTGAGGCTGTAAGAGTCTAATGGTGATGCCTTTGAATCAGGATGATATTTCTTAGTGGAGCGATATATGATTGAGGCTGTAAGAGTCTAATGGTGATTGGCTTTGAATCAGGATGATATTTCTTAGTGGAGAGACATGTGATTGATGCTGTAAGAGTTTATGGTGATTGCCTTTGAATCAGGATGATATTTCTTAGTGAAGCGACACGTGATTGAGGCTGTAAGAGTCTAATGGTGATTGGCTTTGAATCATGATGATATTCTTAGTGGAGCGACATGTGATTGAGGCTGTAAGAGTCTAATGGTGATTGGCTTTGAATCATGATGATATTTCTTAGTGGAGCGACATGTGATTGAGGCTGTAAGAGTCTAATGGTGATTGACTTTGAATCAGGATGATATTTCTTAGTGGAGCGATATGTGATTGAGGCTGTAAGAGTCTAATGGTGATTGGCTTTGAATCAGGATGATATTTCTTAGTGGAGCGACATGTGATTGAGGCTGTAAGAGTCTAATGGTGATTGACTTTGAATCAGGATGATATTTCTTAGTGGAGCGACATGTGATTGAGGCTGTAAGAGTCTAATGGTGATTGACTTTGAATCAGGATGATATTTCTTAGTGGAGCGGCATGTGATTGAGGCTGTAAGAGTCTAATGGTGATTGACTTTGAATCAGGATGATATTTCTTAGTGGAGCGACATGTCATTGAGGCTGTAAGAGTCTAATGGTGATTGACTTTGAATCAGGATGATATTTCTTAGTGGAGGGACATGTGATTGAGGCTGTAAGAGTCTAATGGTGATTGGCTTTGAATCAGGATGATATTTCTTAGTGGAGCGATATGTGATTGAGGCTGTAAGAGTCTAATGGTGATTGACTTTGAATCAGGATGATATTTCTTAGTGGAGCGTTATGTGATTAAGGCTGTTAGAGTCTAATGGTGATTGGCTTTGAATCAGGATGATATTTCTTTCTGGAGGGACATGTGATTGAGGCTGTAAGAGTCTAATGGTGATTGATTTTGAATCAGGATGATATTTCTTAGTGGAACGACATGTGATTGAGGCTGTAAGAGTCTAATGGTGATTGGCTTTGAATCAGGATGATATTTCTTAGTGGAGCGGCATGTGATTGAGGCTGTAAGAGTCTAATGGTGATTGGCTTTGAATCAGGATGATATTTCTTAGTGGAGAGACATGTGATTGAGGCTGTAAGTGTCTAATGGTGATTGGCTTTGAATCAGGATGATATTTCTTAGTGAAGCGACATGTGATTGAGGCTGTAAGAGTCTAATGGTGATAGGCTTTGAATCATGATGATATTTCTTAGTGGAGAGACATGTGATTGAGGCTGCCAGAGTCAAATGATGATTGGCCTTGAATCAGGATGATATTTCTTAGTGGAGTGACATGTGATTGAGGCTGTAAGTCTAATGGTGATTGACTTTGAATCAGGATGATATTTCTTAGTGGAGAGACATGTGATTGAGGCTGTAAGAGTCTAATGGTGATTGATTTTGAATCAGGATGATATTTCTTAGTGGAGGGACATGTGATTGAGGCTGTAAGAGTCTAATGGTGATTGGCTTTGAATCAGGATGATATTTCTTAGTGGATCGACATGTGATTGAGGCTGTAAGAGTCTAATGGTGATTGAATTTGAATCAGGATGATATTTCTTAGTGGAGCGACATGTGATTGAGGCTGTAAGAGTCTAATGGTGATTGACTTTGAATCAGGATGATATTTCTTAGTGGAGCGGCATGTGATTGAGGCTGTAAGAGTTTAATGGTGATTGGTTTTGAATCAGGATGATATTTCTTAGTGAAGCGACACGTGATTGAGGCTGTAAGAGTCTAATGGTGATTGGCTTTGAATCATGATGATATTCTTAGTGGAGCGACATGTGATTGAGGCTGTAAGAGTCTAATGGTGATTGGCTTTGAATCAGGATGATATTTCTTAGTGGAGAGACATGTGATTGAGGCTGTAAGAGTTTAATGGTGATTGGTTTTGAATCAGGATGATATTTCTTAGTAAAGCGACACGTGATTGAGGCTGTAAGAGTCTAATGGTGATTGACTTTGAATCAGGATAATATTTCTTAGTGGAGCGACATGTGATTGAGGCTGTAAGAGTCTAATGGTGATTGACTTTGAATGAGGATGATATTTCTTAGTGGAGCGATATGTGATTGAGGCTGTAAGAGTCTAATGGTGATGCCTTTGAATCAGGATGATATTTCTTAGTGGAGCGATATGTGATTGAGGCTGTAAGAGTTTAATGGTGATTGGCTTTGAATCAGGATGATATTTCTTAGTGGAGAGACATGTGATTGATGCTGTAAGAGTTTATGGTGATTGCCTTTGAATCAGGATGATATTTCTTAGTGAAGCGACACGTGATTGAGGCTGTAAGAGTCTAATGGTGATTGGCTTTGAATCATGATGATATTCTTAGTGGAGCGACATGTGATTGAGGCTGTAAGAGTCTAATGGTGATTGGCTTTGAATCAGGATGATATTTCTTAGTGGAGAGACATGTGATTGAGGCTGTAAGAGTTTAATGGTGATTGGCTTTGAATCAGGATGATATTTCTTAGTGAAGCGACACGTGATTGAGGCTGTAAGAGTCTAATGGTGATTGGCTTTGAATCATGATGATATTTCTTAGTGGAGCGACATGTGATTGAGGCTGTAAGAGTCTAATGGTGATTGACTTTGAATCAGGATGATATTTCTTAGTGGAGCGATATGTGATTGAGGCTGTAAGAGTCTAATGGTGATTGGCTTTGAATCAGGATGATATTTCTTAGTGGAGCGACATGTGATTGAGGCTGTAAGAGTCTAATGGTGATTGACTTTGAATCAGGATGATATTTCTTAGTGGAGCGACATGTGATTGAGGCTGTAAGAGTCTAATGGTGATTGACTTTGAATCAGGATGATATTTCTTAGTGGAGCGGCATGTGATTGAGGATGTAAGAGTCTAATGGTGATTGACTTTGAATCAGGATGATATTTCTTAGTGGAGCGATATGTGATTGAGGCTGTAAGAGTCTAATGGTGATGCGTTTGAATCAGGATGATATTTCTTAGTGGAGCGATGTGTTATTGAGGCTGCAAGAGTCTAATGGTGATTGGCTTTGAATCATGATGATATTTCTTAGTGGAGCGACATGTGATTGAGGCTGTAAGAGTCTAATGATGATTGACTTTGAATCAGGATGATATTTCTTAGTGGAGCGACATGTGATTGAGGCTGTAAGAGTCTAATGGTGATTGACTTTGAATCAGGATGATATTTCTTAGTGGAGCGACATGTGATTGAGGCTGTAAGAGTCTAATGGTGATTGGCTTTGAATGAGGATGATATTTCTTAGTGGAGCGACATGTGATTGAGGATGTAAGAGTCTAATGGTGATTGACTTTGAATCAGGATGATATTTCTTAGTGGAGCGGCATGTGATTGAGGCTGTAAGAGTCTAATGGTGATTGACTTTGAATCAGGATGCTATTTCTTAGTGGAGCGATATGTGATTGAGGCTGTAAGAGTCTAATGGTGATTGGCTTTGAATGAGGATGATATTTCTTAGTGGAGCGACATGTGATTGAGGATGTAAGAGTCTAATGGTGATTGACTTTGAATCAGGATGATATTTCTTAGTGGAGGGACATGTGATTGAGGCTGTAAGAGTCTAATGGTGATTGACTTTGAATCAGGATAATATTTCTTAGTGGAGCGACATGTGATTGAGGCTGTAAGAGTCTAATGGTGATTGACTTTGAATGAGGATGATATTTCTTAGTGGAGCGATATGTGATTGAGGCTGTAAGAGTCTAATGGTGATGCCTTTGAATCAGGATGATATTTCTTAGTGGAGCGATATGTGATTGAGGCTGTAAGAGTCTAATGGTGATTGGCTTTGAATCAGGATGATATTTCTTAGTGGAGAGACATGTGATTGATGCTGTAAGAGTTTATGGTGATTGCCTTTGAATCAGGATGATATTTCTTAGTGAAGCGACACGTGATTGAGGCTGTAAGAGTCTAATGGTGATTGGCTTTGAATCATGATGATATTCTTAGTGGAGCGACATGTGATTGAGGCTGTAAGAGTCTAATGGTGATTGGCTTTGAATCATGATGATATTTCTTAGTGGAGCGACATGTGATTGAGGCTGTAAGAGTCTAATGGTGATTGACTTTGAATCAGGATGATATTTCTTAGTGGAGCGATATGTGATTGAGGCTGTAAGAGTCTAATGGTGATTGGCTTTGAATCAGGATGATATTTCTTAGTGGAGCGACATTTGATTGAGGCTGTAAGAGTCTAATGGTGATTGACTTTGAATCAGGATGATATTTCTTAGTGGAGCGACATGTGATTGAGGCTGTAAGAGTCTAATGGTGATTGACTTTGAATCAGGATGATATTTCTTAGTGGAGCGGCATGTGATTGAGGATGTAAGAGTCTAATGGTGATTGACTTTGAATCAGGATGATATTTCTTAGTGGAGCGACATGTGATTGAGGCTGTAAGAGTCTAATGGTGATTGACTTTGAATCAGGATGATATTTCTTAGTGGAGGGACATGTGATTGAGGCTGTAAGAGTCTAATGGTGATTGGCTTTGAATCAGGATGATATTTCTTAGTGGAGCGATATGTGATTGAGGCTGTAAGAGTCTAATGGTGATTGACTTTGAATCAGGATGATATTTCTTAGTGGAGCGTTATGTGATTAAGGCTGTTAGAGTCTAATGGTGATTGGCTTTGAATCAGGATGATATTTCTTTGTGGAGGGACATGTGATTGAGGCTGTAAGAGTCTAATGGTGATTGATTTTGAATCAGGATGATATTTCTTAGTGGAGCGACATGTGATTGAGGCTGTAAGAGTCTAATGGTGATTGGCTTTGAATCAGGATGATATTTCTTAGTGGAGCGGCATGTGATTGAGGCTGTAAGAGTCTAATGGTGATTGGCTTTGAATCAGGATGATATTTCTTAGTGGAGAGACATGTGATTGAGGCTGTAAGTGTCTAATGGTGATTGGCTTTGAATCAGGATGATATTTCTTAGTGAAGCGACATGTGATTGAGGCTGTAAGAGTCTAATGGTGATAGGCTTTGAATCATGATGATATTTCTTAGTGGAGCGACATGTGATTGAGGCTGCCAGAGTCAAATGATGATTGGCCTTGAATCAGGATGATATTTCTTAGTGGAGTGACATGTGATTGAGGCTGTAAGTCTAATGGTGATTGACTTTGAATCAGGATGATATTTCTTAGTGGAGAGACATGTGATTGAGGCTGTAAGAGTCTAATGGTGATTGATTTTGAATCAGGATGATATTTCTTAGTGGAGGGACATGTGATTGAGGCTGTAAGAGTCTAATGGTGATTGGCTTTGAATCAGGATGATATTTCTTAGTGGATCGACATGTGATTGAGGCTGTAAGAGTCTAATGGTGATTGAATTTGAATCAGGATGATATTTCTTAGTGGAGCGACATGTGATTGAGGCTGTAAGAGTCTAATGGTGATTGACTTTGAATCAGGATGATATTTCTTAGTGGAGCGGCATGTGATTGAGGCTGTAAGAGTTTAATGGTGATTGGTTTTGAATCAGGATGATATTTCTTAGTGAAGCGACACGTGATTGAGGCTGTAAGAGTCTAATGGTGATTGGCTTTGAATCATGATGATATTCTTAGTGGAGCGACATGTGATTGAGGCTGTAAGAGTCTAATGGTGATTGGCTTTGAATCAGGATGATATTTCTTAGTGGAGAGACATGTGATTGAGGCTGTAAGAGTTTAATGGTGATTGGTTTTGAATCAGGATGATATTTCTTAGTGAAGCGACACGTGATTGAGGCTGTAAGAGTCTAATGGTGATTGGCTTTGAATCATGATGATATTTCTTAGGGGAGCGACATGTGATTGAGGCTGTAAGAGTCTAATGGTGATTGACTTTGAATCAGGATGATATTTCTTAGTGGAGCGATATGTGATTGAGGCTGTAAGAGTCTAATGGTGATTGGCTTTGAATCAGGATGATATTTCTTAGTGGAGCGACATGTGATTGAGGCTGTAAGAGTCTAATGGTGATTGACTTTGAATCAGGATGATATTTCTTAGTGGAGCGACATGTGATTGAGGCTGTAAGAGTCTAATGGTGATTGACTTTGAATCAGGATGATATTTCTTAGTGGAGCGGCATGTGATTGAGGATGTAAGAGTCTAATGGTGATTGACTTTGAATCAGGATGATATTTCTTAGTGGAGCGACATGTCATTGAGGCTGTAAGAGTCTAATGGTGATTGACTTTGAATCAGGATGATATTTCTTAGTGGAGGGACATGTGATTGAGGCTGTAAGAGTCTAATGGTGATTGGCTTTGAATCAGGATGATATTTCTTAGTGGAGCGATATGTCATTGAGGCTGTAAGAGTCTAATGGTGATTGACTTTGAATCAGGATGATATTTCTTAGTGGAGCGTTATGTGATTAAGGCTGTTAGAGTCTAATGGTGATTGGCTTTGAATCAGGATGATATTTCTTTGTGGAGGGACATGTGATTGAGGCTGTAAGAGTCTAATGGTGATTGATTTTGAATCAGGATGATATTTCTTAGTGGAGCGACATGTGATTGAGGCTGTAAGAGTCTAATGGTGATTGGCTTTGAATCAGGATGATATTTCTTAGTGGAGCGGCATGTGATTGAGGATGTAAGAGTCTAATGGTGATTGACTTTGAATCAGGATGATATTTCTTAGTGGAGCGATATGTGATTGAGGCTGTAAGAGTCTAATGGTGATGCGTTTGAATCAGGATGATATTTCTTAGTGGAGCGATGTGTTATTGAGGCTGCAAGAGTCTAATGGTGATTGGCTTTGAATCATGATGATATTTCTTAGTGGAGCGACATGTGATTGAGGCTGTAAGAGTCTAATGATGATTGACTTTGAATCAGGATGATATTTCTTAGTGGAGCGACATGTGATTGAGGCTGTAAGAGTCTAATGGTGATTGACTTTGAATCAGGATGATATTTCTTAGTGGAGCGACATGTGATTGAGGCTGTAAGAGTCTAATGGTGATTGGCTTTGAATGAGGATGATATTTCTTAGTGGAGCGACATGTGATTGAGGATGTAAGAGTCTAATGGTGATTGACTTTGAATCAGGATGATATTTCTTAGTGGAGCGGCATGTGATTGAGGCTGTAAGAGTCTAATGGTGATTGACTTTGAATCAGGATGCTATTTCTTAGTGGAGCGATATGTGATTGAGGCTGTAAGAGTCTAATGGTGATTGGCTTTGAATGAGGATGATATTTCTTAGTGGAGCGACATGTGATTGAGGATGTAAGAGTCTAATGGTGATTGACTTTGAATCAGGATGATATTTCTTAGTGGAGGGACATGTGATTGAGGCTGTAAGAGTCTAATGGTGATTGACTTTGAATCAGGATAATATTTCTTAGTGGAGCGACATGTGATTGAGGCTGTAAGAGTCTAATGGTGATTGACTTTGAATGAGGATGATATTTCTTAGTGGAGCGATATGTGATTGAGGCTGTAAGAGTCTAATGGTGATGCCTTTGAATCAGGATGATATTTCTTAGTGGAGCGATATGTGATTGAGGCTGTAAGAGTCTAATGGTGATTGGCTTTGAATCAGGATGATATTTCTTAGTGGAGAGACATGTGATTGATGCTGTAAGAGTTTATGGTGATTGCCTTTGAATCAGGATGATATTTCTTAGTGAAGCGACACGTGATTGAGGCTGTAAGAGTCTAATGGTGATTGGCTTTGAATCATGATGATATTCTTAGTGGAGCGACATGTGATTGAGGCTGTAAGAGTCTAATGGTGATTGGCTTTGAATCAGGATGATATTTCTTAGTGGAGCGACATGTGATTGAGGCTGTAAGAGTCTAATGGTGATTGACTTTGAATCAGGATGATATTTCTTAGTGGAGCGATATGTGATTGAGGCTGTAAGAGTCTAATGGTGATTGGCTTTGAATCAGGATGATATTTCTTAGTGGAGCGACATTTGATTGAGGCTGTAAGAGTCTAATGGTGATTGACTTTGAATCAGGATGATATTTCTTAGTGGAGCGACATGTGATTGAGGCTGTAAGAGTCTAATGGTGATTGACTTTGAATCAGGATGATATTTCTTAGTGGAGCGGCATGTGATTGAGGATGTAAGAGTCTAATGGTGATTGACTTTGAATCAGGATGATATTTCTTAGTGGAGCGACATGTGATTGAGGCTGTAAGAGTCTAATGGTGATTGACTTTGAATCAGGATGATATTTCTTAGTGGAGGGACATGTGATTGAGGCTGTAAGAGTCTAATGGTGATTGGCTTTGAATCAGGATGATATTTCTTAGTGGAGCGATATGTGATTGAGGCTGTAAGAGTCTAATGGTGATTGACTTTGAATCAGGATGATATTTCTTAGTGGAGCGTTATGTGATTAAGGCTGTTAGAGTCTAATGGTGATTGGCTTTGAATCAGGATGATATTTCTTTGTGGAGGGACATGTGATTGAGGCTGTAAGAGTCTAATGGTGATTGATTTTGAATCAGGATGATATTTCTTAGTGGAGCGACATGTGATTGAGGCTGTAAGAGTCTAATGGTGATTGGCTTTGAATCAGGATGATATTTCTTAGTGGAGCGGCATGTGATTGAGGCTGTAAGAGTCTAATGGTGATTGGCTTTGAATCAGGATGATATTTCTTAGTGGAGAGACATGTGATTGAGGCTGTAAGTGTCTAATGGTGATTGGCTTTGAATCAGGATGATATTTCTTAGTGAAGCGACATGTGATTGAGGCTGTAAGAGTCTAATGGTGATAGGCTTTGAATCATGATGATATTTCTTAGTGGAGCGACATGTGATTGAGGCTGCCAGAGTCAAATGATGATTGGCCTTGAATCAGGATGATATTTCTTAGTGGAGTGACATGTGATTGAGGCTGTAAGTCTAATGGTGATTGACTTTGAATCAGGATGATATTTCTTAGTGGAGAGACATGTGATTGAGGCTGTAAGAGTCTAATGGTGATTGATTTTGAATCAGGATGATATTTCTTAGTGGAGGGACATGTGATTGAGGCTGTAAGAGTCTAATGGTGATTGGCTTTGAATCAGGATGATATTTCTTAGTGGATCGACATGTGATTGAGGCTGTAAGAGTCTAATGGTGATTGAATTTGAATCAGGATGATATTTCTTAGTGGAGCGACATGTGATTGAGGCTGTAAGAGTCTAATGGTGATTGACTTTGAATCAGGATGATATTTCTTAGTGGAGCGGCATGTGATTGAGGCTGTAAGAGTTTAATGGTGATTGGTTTTGAATCAGGATGATATTTCTTAGTGAAGCGACACGTGATTGAGGCTGTAAGAGTCTAATGGTGATTGGCTTTGAATCATGATGATATTCTTAGTGGAGCGACATGTGATTGAGGCTGTAAGAGTCTAATGGTGATTGGCTTTGAATCAGGATGATATTTCTTAGTGGAGAGACATGTGATTGAGGCTGTAAGAGTTTAATGGTGATTGGTTTTGAATCAGGATGATATTTCTTAGTGAAGCGACACGTGATTGAGGCTGTAAGAGTCTAATGGTGATTGGCTTTGAATCATGATGATATTTCTTAGGGGAGCGACATGTGATTGAGGCTGTAAGAGTCTAATGGTGATTGACTTTGAATCAGGATGATATTTCTTAGTGGAGCGATATGTGATTGAGGCTGTAAGAGTCTAATGGTGATTGGCTTTGAATCAGGATGATATTTCTTAGTGGAGCGACATGTGATTGAGGCTGTAAGAGTCTAATGGTGATTGACTTTGAATCAGGATGATATTTCTTAGTGGAGCGACATGTGATTGAGGCTGTAAGAGTCTAATGGTGATTGACTTTGAATCAGGATGATATTTCTTAGTGGAGCGGCATGTGATTGAGGATGTAAGAGTCTAATGGTGATTGACTTTGAATCAGGATGATATTTCTTAGTGGAGCGACATGTCATTGAGGCTGTAAGAGTCTAATGGTGATTGACTTTGAATCAGGATGATATTTCTTAGTGGAGGGACATGTGATTGAGGCTGTAAGAGTCTAATGGTGATTGGCTTTGAATCAGGATGATATTTCTTAGTGGAGCGATATGTCATTGAGGCTGTAAGAGTCTAATGGTGATTGACTTTGAATCAGGATGATATTTCTTAGTGGAGCGTTATGTGATTAAGGCTGTTAGAGTCTAATGGTGATTGGCTTTGAATCAGGATGATATTTCTTTGTGGAGGGACATGTGATTGAGGCTGTAAGAGTCTAATGGTGATTGATTTTGAATCAGGATGATATTTCTTAGTGGAGCGACATGTGATTGAGGCTGTAAGAGTCTAATGGTGATTGGCTTTGAATCAGGATGATATTTCTTAGTGGAGCGGCATTTGATTGAGGCTGTAAGAGTCTAATGGTGATTGGCTTTGAATCAGGATGATATTTCTTAGTGGAGAGACATGTGATTGAGGCTGTAAGTGTCTAATGGTGATTGGCTTTGAATCAGGATGATATTTCTTAGTGAAGCGACATGTGATTGAGGCTGTAAGAGTCTAATGGTGATAGGCTTTGAATCATGATGATATTTCTTAGTGGAGAGACATGTGATTGAGGCTGCCAGAGTCAAAGGATGATTGGCCTTGAATCAGGATGATATTTCTTAGTGGAGTGACATGTGATTGAGGCTGTAAGTCTAATGGTGATTGACTTTGAATCAGGATGATATTTCTTAGTGGAGAGACATGTGATTGAGGCTGTAAGAGTCTAATGGTGATTGATTTTGAATCAGGATGATATTTCTTAGTGGAGGGACATGTGATTGAGGCTGTAAGAGTCTAATGGTGATTGGCTTTGAATCAGGATGATATTTCTTAGTGGATCGACATGTGATTGAGGCTGTAAGAGTCTAATGGTGATTGAATTTGAATCAGGATGATATTTCTTAGTGGAGCGACATGTGATTGAGGCTGTAAGAGTCTAATGGTGATTGACTTTGAATCAGGATGATATTTCTTAGTGGAGCGGCATGTGATTGAGGCTGTAAGAGTCTAATGGTGATTGGCTTTGAATCAGGATGATATTTCTTAGTGGAGCGATATGTGATTGAGGCTGTAAGAGTCTAATGGTGATTGGCTTTGAATCAGGATGATATTTCTTAGTGGAGCGACATGTGATTGAGGATGTAAGATTCTAATGGTGATTGACTTTGAATGAGGATGATATTTCTTAGTGGAGCGGCATGTGATTGAGGCTGTAAGAGTCTAATGGTGATTGCCTTTGAATCAGGATGCTATTTCTTAGTGGAGCGATATGTGATTGAGGCTGTAAGAGTCTAATGGTGATTGGCTTTGAATGAGGATGATATTTCTTAGTGGAGCGACATGTGATTGAGGATGTAAGAGTCTAATGGTGATTGACTTTGAATCAGGATGATATTTCTTAGAGGAGTGACATGTGATTGAGGCTGTAAGTCTAATGGTGATTGACTTTGAATCAGGATGATATTTCTTAGTGGAGAGACATGTGATTGAGGCTGTAAGAGTCTAATGGTGATTGATTTTGAATCAGGATGATATTTCTTAGTGGAGCGACATGTGATTGAGGCTGTAAGAGTCTAATGGTGATTGGCTTTGAATCAGGATGATATTTCTTAGTGGAGCGACATGTGATTGAGGCTGTAAGAGTCTAATGGTGATTGACTTTGAATCAGGATGATATTTCTTAGTGGAGCGGCATGTGATTGAGGCTGTAAGAGTCTAATGGTGATTGGCTTTGAATCAGGATGATATTTCTTAGTGGAGCGATATGTGATTGAGGCTATAAGAGTCTAATGGTGATTGGCTTTGAATCAGGATGATATTTCTTAGTGGAGAGACATGTGATTGAGGCTGTAAGAGTCTAATGGTGATTGGCTTTGAATCAGGATGATATTTCTTAGTGAAGCGACACGTGATTGAGGCTGTAAGAGTCTAATGGTGATTGGCTTTGAATCATGATGATATTTCTTAGTGGAGCGACATGTGATTGAGGCTGTAAGAGTCTAATGGTGATTGACTTTGAATCAGGATGATATTTCTTAGTGGAGCGATATGTGATTGAGGCTGTAAGAGTCTAATGGTGATTGACTTTGAATCAGGATGATATTTCTTAGTGGAGCGACATGTGATTGAGGCTGTAAGAGTCTAATGGTGGTTGACTTTGAACCAGGATGATATTTCTTAGTGGAGGGACATGTGATTGAGGCTGTAAGAGTCTAATGGTGATTGGCTTTGAATAAGGATGATATTTCTTAGTGGAGCGATATGTGATTGAGGCTGTAAGAGTCTAATGGTGATTGACTTTGAATCAGGATGATATTTCTTAGTGGAGCGATATGTGATTAAGGCTGTTAGAGTCTAATGGTGATTGGCTTTGAATCAGGATGATATTTCTTTGTGGAGGGACATGTGATTGAGGCTGTAAGAGTCTAATGGTGATTGATTTTGAATCAGGATGATATTTCTTAGTGGAGCGACATGTGATTGAGGCTGTAAGAGTCTAATGGTGATTGGCTTTGAATCAGGATGATATTTCTTAGTGGAGCGGCATGTGATTGAGGCTGTAAGAGTCTAATGGTGATTGACTTTAAATCACGATAATATTTCTTAGTGGAGCGATATTTGATTGAGGCTGTAAGAGTCTAATGGTGATTGGCTTTGAATCAGGATGATATTTCTTAGTGGAGAGACATGTGATTGAGGATGTAAGAGTCTAATGGTGATTGCCTTTGAATCACGATAATATTTCTTAGTGGAGCGATATGTGATTGAGGCTGTAAGAGTCTAATGGTGATTGGCTTTGAATGAGGATGATATTTCTTAGTGGAGCGACATGTGATTGAGGATGTAAGAGTCTAATGGGGATTGACTTTGAATCAGGATGATATTTCTTAGTGGAGGGACATGTGATTGAGGCTGTAAGAGTCTAATGGTGATTGACTTTGAATCAGGATGATATTTCTTAGTGGAGCGACATGTGATTGAGGCTGTAAGAGTCTAATGGTGATTGACTTTGAATGAGGATGATATTTCTTAGTGGAGCGATATGTGATTGAGGCTGTAAGAGTCTAATGGTGATGCCTTTGAATCAGGATGATATTTCTTAGTGGAGCGATATGTGATTAAGGCTGTAAGAGTCTAATGGTGATTGGCTTTGAATCAGGATGATATTTCTTAGTGGAGAGACATGTGATTGAGGATGTAAGAGTCTAATGGTGATTGCCTTTGAATCAGGATGATATTTCTTAGTGAAGCGACACGTGATTGAGGCTGTAAGAGTCTAATGGTGATTGGCTTTGAATCATGATGATATTCTTAGTGGAGTGACATGTGATTGAGGCTGTAAGAGTCTAATGGTGATTGGCTTTGAATCAGGATGATATTTCTTAGTGGAGAGACATGTGATTGAGGCTGTAAGAGTCTAATGGTGATTGGCTTTGAATCAGGATGATATTTCTTAGTGAAGCGACACGTGATTGAGGCTGTAAGAGTCTAATGGTGATTGGCTTTGAATCATGATGATATTTCTTAGTGGAGCGACATGTGATTGAGGCTGTAAGAGTCTAATGGTGATTGACTTTGAATCAGGATGATATTTCTTAGTGGAGCGATATGTGATTGAGGCTGTAAGAGTCTAATGGTGATTGGCTTTGAATCAGGATGATATTTCTTAGTGGAGGGACATGTGATTGAGGCTGTAAGAGTCTAATGGTGATTGACTTTGAATGAGGATGATATTTCTTAGTGAAGCGACACGTGATTGAGGCTGTAAGAGTCTAATGGTGATTGACTTTGAATCAGGATGATATTTCTTAGTGGAGCGACATGTGATTGAGGCTGTAAGAGTCTAATGGTGATTGGCTTTGAATCAGGATGATATTTCTTAGTGGAGCGACATGTGATTGAGGATGTAAGAGTCTAATGGTGATTGACTTTGAATCAGGATGATATTTCTTAGTGGAGCGGCATGTGATTGAGTCTGTAAGAGTCTAATGGTGATTGCCTTTGAATCAGGATGCTATTTCTTAGTGGAGCGATATGTGATTGAGGCTGTAAGAGTCTAATGGTGATTGGCTTTGAATGAGGATGATATTTCCTAGTGGAGCGACATGTGATTGAGGATTTAAGAGTCTAATGGTGATTGACTTTGAATCAGGATGATATTTCTTAGTGGAGGGACATGTGATTGAGGCTGTAAGAGTCTAATGGTGATTGACTTTGAATCAGGATGATATTTGTTAGTGGAGCGACATGTGATTGAGGCTGTAAGAGTCTAATGGTGATTGACTTTGAATCAGGATGATATTTCTTAGTGGAGCGATATGTGATTGAGGCTGTAAGAGTCTAATGGTGATGCCTTTGAATCAGGATGATATTTCTTAGTGGAGCGATATGTGATTGAGGCTGTAAGAGTCTAATGGTGATTGGCTTTGAATCAGGATGATATTTCTTAGTGGAGAGACATGTGATTGATGCTGTAAGAGTCTAATGGTGATTGCCTTTGAATCAGGATGATATTTCTTAGTGAAGCGACACTTGATTGAGGCTGTAAGAGTCTAATGGTGATTGGCTTTGAATCATGATGATATTTCTTAGTGGAGCGACATGTGATTGAGGCTGTAAGAGTCTAATGGTGATTGACTTTGAATCAGGATGATATTTCTTAGTGGAGCGACATGTGATTGAGGCTGTAAGAGTCTAATGGTGATTGACATTGAATCAGGATGATATTTCTTAGTGGAGCGGCATGTGATTGAGGCTGTAAGAGTCTAATGGTGATTGCCTTTGAATCAGGATGATATTTCTTAGTGGAGCGATATGTGATTGAGGCTGTAAGAGTCTAATGGCGATTGGCTTTGAATCAGGATGATATTTCTTAGTGAAGCGACACGTGATTGAGGCTGTAAGAGTCTAATGGTGATTGACTTTGAATCAGGATGATATTTCTTAGTGGAGCGACATGTGATTGAGGCTGTAAGAGTCTAATGGTGATTGGCTTTGAATGAGGATGATATTTCTTAGTGGAGCGACATGTGATTGAGGATGTAAGAGTCTAATGGTGATTGACTTTGAATCAGGATGATATTTCTTAGTGGAGCGGCATGTGATTGAGGCTGTAAGAGTCTAATGGTGATTGACTTTGAATCAGGATGATATTTCTTAGTGGAGCGACATGTGATTGAGGCTGTAAGAGTCTAATGGTGATTGGCTTTGAATGAGGATGATATTTCTTAGTGGAGCGACATGTGATTGAGGATGTAAGAGTCTAATGGTGATTGACTTTGAATCAGGATGATATTTCTTAGTGGAGCGGCATGTGATTGAGGCTGTAAGAGTCTAATGGTGATTGCCTTTGAATCAGGATGCTATTTCTTAGTGGAGCGACATGTGATTGAGGATGTAAGAGTCTAATGGTGATTGACTTTGAATCAGGATGATATTTCTTAGTGGAGGGACATGTGATTGAGGCTGTAAGAGTCTAATGGTGATTGACTTTGAATCAGGATGATATTTCTTAGTGGAGCGACATGTGATTGAGGCTGTAAGAGTCTAATGGTGATTGACTTTGAATCAGGATGATATTTCTTAGTGGAGCGATATGTGATTGAGGCTGTAAGAGTCTAATGGTGATGCCTTTGAATCAGGATGATATTTCTTAGTGGAGCGATATGTGATTGAGGCTGTAAGAGTCTAATGGTGATTGGCTTTGAATCAGGATGATATTTCTTAGTGGAGAGACATGTGATTGATGCTGTAAGAGTCTAATGGTGATTGCCTTTGAATCAGGATGATATTTCTTAGTGAAGCGACACTTGATTGAGGCTGTAAGAGTCTAATGGTGATTGGCTTTGAATCATGATGATATTTCTTAGTGGAGCGACATGTGATTGAGGCTGTAAGAGTCTAATGGTGATTGACTTTGAATCAGGATGATATTTCTTAGTGGAGCGACATGTGATTGAGGCTGTAAGAGTCTAATGGTGATTGACATTGAATCAGGATGATATTTCTTAGTGGAGCGGCATGTGATTGAGGCTGTAAGAGTCTAATGGTGATTGCCTTTGAATCAGGATGATATTTCTTAGTGGAGCGATATGTGATTGAGGCTGTAAGAGTCTAATGGCGATTGGCTTTGAATCAGGATGATATTTCTTAGTGAAGCGGCACGTGATTGAGGCTGTAAGAGTCTAATGGTGATTGACTTTGAATCAGGATGATATTTCTTAGTGGAGCGACATGTGATTGAGGCTGTAAGAGTCTAATGGTGATTGGCTTTGAATGAGGATGATATTTCTTAGTGGAGCGACATGTGATTGAGGCTGTAAGAGTCTAATGGTGATTGACTTTGAATCAGGATGATATTTCTTAGTGGAGCGGCATGTGATTGAGGCTGTAAGAGTCTAATGGTGATTGCCTTTGAATCAGGATGCTATTTCTTAGTGGAGCGATATGTGATTGAGG
This sequence comes from Bathymodiolus brooksi, assembly GCA_963680875.1. Classification (NCBI taxonomy): domain Eukaryota; kingdom Metazoa; phylum Mollusca; class Bivalvia; order Mytilida; family Modiolidae; genus Bathymodiolus; species Bathymodiolus brooksi. Next base: position 6,458,847 of record OY804583.1, on the reverse strand, counting down.
CTGTAAGAGTCTAATGGTGATTGGCTTTGAATGAGGATGATATTTCTTAGTGGAGCGACATGTGATTGAGGATGTAAGAGTCTAATGGTGATTGACTTTGAATCAGGATGATATTTCTTAGTGGAGGGACATGTGATTGAGGCTGTAAGAGTCTAATGGTGATTGACTTTGAATCAGGATGATATTTCTTAGTGGAGCGACATGTGATTGAGGCTGTAAGAGTCTAATGGTGATTGACTTTGAATCAGGATGATATTTCTTAGTGGAGCGATATGTGATTGAGGCTGTAAGAGTCTAATGGTGATGCCTTTGAATCAGGATGATATTTCTTAGTGGAGCGATATGTGATTGAGGCTGTAAGGGTCTAATGGTGATTGGCTTTGAATCAGGATGATATTTCTTAGTGGAGAGACATGTGATTGATGCTGTAAGAGTCTAATGGTGATTGCCTTTGAATCAGGATGATATTTCTTAGTGAAGCGACACGTGATTGAGGCTGTAAGAGTCTAATGGTGATTGGCTTTGAATCATGATGATATTTATTAGTGGAGCGACATGTGATTGAGGCTGTAAGAGTCTAATGGTGATTGACTTTGAATCAGGATGATATTTCTTAGTGGAGCGACATGTGATTGAGGCTGTAAGAGTCTAATGGTGATTGACTTTGAATCAGGATGATATTTCTTAGTGGAGCGGCATGTGATTGAGGCTGTAAGAGTCTAATGGTGATTGACTTTGAATCAGGATGATATTTCTTAGTGGAGCGACATGTCATTGAGGCTGTAAGAGTCTAATGGTGATTGACTTTGAACCAGGATGATATTTCTTAGTGGAGGGACATGTGATTGAGGCTGTAAGAGTCTAATGGTGATTGGCTTTGAATCAGGATGATATTTCTTAGTGGAGCGATATGTGATTGAGGCTGTAAGAGTCTAATGGTGATTGACTTTGAATCAGGATGATATTTCTTAGTGGAGCGATATGTGATTAAAGCTGTTAGAGTCTAATGGTGATTGGCTTTGAATCAGGATGATATTTCTTTGTGGAGGGACATGTGATTGAGGCTGTAAGAGTCTAATGGTGATTGATTTTGAATCAGGATGATATTTCTTAGTGGAGCGACATGTGATTAAGGCTGTAAGAGTCTAATGGTGATTGACTTTGAATCAGGATGATATTTCTTAGTGGAGCGGCATGTGATTGAGGCTGTAAGAGTCTAATGGTGATTGCCTTTGAATCACGATAATATTTCTTAGTGGAGCGATATGTGATTGAGGCTGTAAGAGTCTAATGGTGATTGGCTTTGAATCAGGATGATATTTCTTAGTGGAGAGACATGTGATTGAGGCTGTAAGAGTATAATGGTGATTGGCTTTGAATCAGGATGATATTTCTTAGTGAAGCGACACGTGATTGAGGCTGTAAGAGTCTAATGGTGATTGGCTTTGAATCATGATGATATTTCTTAGTGGAGAGACATGTGATTGAGGCTGTCAGAGTCAAATGATGATTGGCCTTGAATCAGGATGATATTTCTTAGTGGAGTGACATGTGATTGAGGCTGTAAGTCTAATGGTGATTGACTTTGAATCAGGATGATATTTCTTAGTGGAGAGACATGTGATTGAGGCTGTAAGAGTCTAATGGTGATTGATTTTGAATCAGGATGATATTTCTTAGTGGAGCGACATGTGATTGAGGCTGTAAGAGTCTAATGGTGATTGGCTTTGAATCAGGATGATATTTCTTAGTGGAGCGATATGTGATTGAGGCTGTAAGAGTCTAATGGTGATTGAATTTGAATCAGGATGATATTTCTTAGTGGAGCGACATGTGATTGAGGCTGTAAGAGTCTAATGGTGATTGACTTTGAATCAGGATGATATTTCTTAGTGGAGCGACATGTGATTGAGGCTGTAAGAGTCTAATGGTGATTGGCTTTGAATCAGGATATTTCTTAGTGGAGCGATATGTGATTGAGGCTGTAAGAGTCTAATGGTGATTTGCTTTGAATCAGGATGATATTTCTTAGTGGAGAGACATGTGATTGAGGCTGTAAGAGTCTAATGGTGATTGACTTTGAATCAGGATGATATTTCTTAGTGAAGCGACACGTGATTGAGGCTGTAAGAGTCTAATGGTGATTGGCTTTGAATCATGATGATATTTCTTAATGGAGAGACATGTGATTGAGGCTGTCAGAGTCAAATGATGATTGGCCTTGAATCAGGATATTTCTTAGTGGAGCGACATGTGATTGAGGCTGTAAGTCTAATGGTGATTGACTTTGAATCAGGATGATATTTCTTAGTGGAGTGACATGTGATTGAGGCTGTAAGTCTAATGGTGATTGACTTTGAATCAGGATATTTCTTAGTGGAGCGACATGTGATTGAGGCTGTAAGAGTCTAATGGTGATTGACTTTGAATCAGGATATTTCTTAGTGAAGCGACACGTGATTGAGGCTGTAAGAGTCTAATGGTGATTGGCTTTGAATCATGATGATATTTCTTAGTGGAGAGACATGTGATTGAGGCTGTCAGAGTCAAATGATGATTGGCCTTGAATCAGGATATTTCTTAGTGGAGCGACATGTGATTGAGGCTGTAAGTCTAATGGTGATTGACTTTGAATCAGGATGATATTTCTTAGTGGAGTGACATGTGATTGAGGCTGTAAGTCTAATGGTGATTGACTTTGAATCAGGATGATATTTCTTAGTGGAGCGACATGTGATTGAGGCTGTAAGAGTCTAATGGTGATTGACTTTGAATCAGGATGATATTTCTTAGTGGAGCGGCATGTGATTGAGGCTGTAAGAGTCTAATGGTGATTGACTTTGAATCAGGATGATATTTCTAATGGTCATTGTTTTATTATAACTTAACCTGGTTAATAGATATATTAACTTTATTTATTATACCTCATGAATATTAATAATGATATACTCGCTTTCTATTGGTTACGCTTTGTCATGTGATTTTATTTTATTTTCCACGTTATGACCATTAAATCTTCCAAAGAAGTCATTATTTATCACATGATCTTACACTGACCTGTAGATATTGACCGATTGAAAAAATTAAAATGGCGACAGATTAATCCCGTTTCGATTGAAATATGGAATAGAATATAATTATTGCACTTCATTGAATATATTCAACAATATTTCAGCTATGTCGTGGCGGTCAGTTATATTGGTGGAGGAAGCCGGAGGATCCGGAGAAAACCACTGACCTGTCGCAAGTAACTGATAAACTTGATCACATATTGTTGTAGATCCCACTACCATACCATCACGACCACGACGCCCCCTCCCCTGGATGTGTATAAAACACTTGAACATTATCCAAGGTTATAATCTGAAGCATACATACCATCATTTTAGGAAATTGTACATGCACAGGTGACATTCATTACTACACCGGAAGTTTTGACATGATTAAAACACGATTATATATCCGGTGATGACCAAGAATTATTTCCGCACTCTATTAGAAGAGTAAAAATTATAAGACAATGACAAAAGACAAGGTAACAGCCTTATCCAGTTTATTTCGGTATAATAAAACAATTGATTACTACATAAGAAGTCAATACCAGGATATGAGGACCTCTCGACTTGTCACTCTCGGTGACCTGACCTGACCTCTGCCGTTGGCCTCGGTCAGGTCAGGTCACCTTGAGTGCCAAGTCTCGAGGTCCTCATATCCTGGTATTGACTTCTTAGGGAGTGATTAATTGTATAATAATTAATGTCAAGTTAGTCTTGAAATTGAAATTCTGCATATCTGGTTTTTCTTTCCTTGCTACATACCCATTAAGTTAAACAACAGTTTTCCATGTTTTATGCAGTCATAAAAAAACCTTCAACAATAAATAAGGTTTGGTTTATGTTGTTTAACGCCACTTTCAACCATATTTCAGTTATATCGTGGATGAAACAGGAGTACACTGAGAAAACCATCGACCTGTCGCAGGTCACTGACAAACTTTATCACATAATGCTATATCGAGTACACCTCGCCATGAACGGGGTTCGAACATACAACTTTAGTGGTGAAAGGCACTGATTGCACAGGTAGTTGTAAATCTAACTACCATCTAATCATGACAGCCCTCACATATAGTTGGCATTAAACACCAATCAATCAATCACACAACACACAAATATATTTTCACACTTTAATGTCATTAATAAGTTAACAAATACAATGTATACCCACAAATACATAAATAGCATTCTAATCTCATTATCTCCCTTTGTTCTCGTAATCCACCTTTATCAACGTTATTTAAACAGAATCGTGCATTTTTCTTTCCGGTTTGGTTTATGGTGTTTAATGCCACTTTCAACAATATTTCAGTTATATCGTGGCGGTCAGTTTTATTGGTGGAGGAAAATGGAGTACCCGTAGAAAACCACCGACCTGTAGCAAGTCACTGACAAACTTTATCATATAATGTTTTATCAAGTACACCTCGCCATGAACGGGATTCAAACTCACAACTTTAGTGGTTATAGGCACGGGTAGTTGTAAATCCAACTGTCATACGATCACGACAATGACTGCACCTTTTTCTTTCCTATATAAATACCGCTGCAGAAAGGTTTGTTACAAGTAGTTTGAGGAAAATGCTTATAATATAATGTTATACTGACCACTTTGAACTACTAGTACATACATCACACTAACCCACTTGCCTGAAGCCCTGGACAAGTAAAACTGGATTCAGACAAGTGAAAATTATGAAAGAATTGTTTGAATAAATAGAACATTTTTCTAAATTTGGCTTTTGGGCAAGTAGGTGAAAAAAATTAAGGCAAAGACTGCTAGTAATATTAAAAGAAAGTCTAAAATGTAGAATAAAGTGTGTCCTCATTTAAAATCCACACCAAGGGGAGATAACTATGATGATTTATAACAGCAGTTAACAATGCACTCATATAAAATCCATGCAAAGGGTAGATTAGTCTATAATTTAAAACAACAGTTAAATGTACCTTGTCTTAAAGCCACAACAAAGGGAGATTACTCTGATTATTTATAACTGCAGTTATTTCCCCTTGATTTTGATTATATGAAAAAAAAATTATTTACAACAAACATTTTGAAATACTTTAAAAAATATTCACCAATGGGAGTTCAACCAATAATCTGACGAAATGTTCATACGAAAGTCTGTTGGATACCAACAAATGTTCTAAGACATTGTCAAGAAAACTGTCAAAAAACTCTTTACTCGTTTGGATTTTTAATCTGTTTACACAAAAAATCTTATTTAGTTTAAACCGTATTAGAGGTAACATTTCATACAAAGGTTATAAATGTACGACTCATTTGAGTGTATTGAAAACAAAATGGCTGAATTTACAAGCAAACATCAAACAAATATGAAGCACCAAAATTGACCATTGTTTGTAGTCTTTGTATCAAACTATCAACCACCCAAAACAACTTTAAAATAAAGCTTTAAGTGTGTAAATGGGTAATGCTAATTGACATAAAAACATTCAATGTTACACACAAATCTTATATTAAAACTCCAACAACAGAGGATGATGGGTTATTTCTGTCTTCAAGAAAAGTTATTTTTCATGGAGTTTGTTCAGGACTTTTTTTTTCTATTAATGAATATTGTAAACATTTTTACCCATGAATGGAGGGGGGCGGGTGTGTGTGTGTGTGGTGGGGGGGGGGGGGGGGATCATAACTCTGTACATGGAAATAGAGTTGTTGACTCTGTTAATAGTGAAAACAAAATATTTCATCAAATGTGGCAATTTGTTCTACCAAAATCTCAACATATATAGCACTTAAAAGGTTTTCAGGTGCATGCTGCCTTATATCTGTATACGTACTATATAAAAGATGTAAGTCAACGAACCAGTCTACATCAATGACGCATTAATATAAAAATTTCTTGAACTAAAACATGTAAATTAAGAAAAAAGTTAGTTTGTACTTGAGGTAAAAACTTTTTTCATCTATGAAACAGGTGTTGACAGATCTTCTTTTTTCCCCCACCATATGCTGACACTTGTCACACTTAGGAATTATACCAGGTTATCTGTGAGATAATTATAATATAAACCTACAGACAAGCCTGCTTTAGTGACCACTTCTATTAACAGGGATGATCCTGGTTAGAATATTAGAAAAACTGAAATCAATGAAAATTAGCTGAAATCCTCTACACCCATTTTCAAAATGGTCATTTAAGACCGTGTCCAGCAACTTTTGAAAAACAATTTTCAGGGGAAAATAGCTGAAATCAGTTAAATAAGTGAAAAGAATCATCCCTGTATTAAGCAATAATTTGTATTACATGACCTTATTTCTAATTTCCTTTCACCGTGCATTTCATTTAAATAAAACCTGTATTTAGTGACCACCTGTCTTATATGACCCTATTTCAATGTTCCCTTGGAAGGTCACATAAGACAGGTTTGACTGTATTTAATTTTCAGTGATAAGTCTACAATATTTATTTGTGAACCTTTAAACATCAATCCTTTTGGCATTATAATAAATAGGTAAAAATACTTTCTTCCACGAGAGTAAGCTGTCCTAATATTAATACGACAGTCATTTCTCACCCTCTCGTTTACAGATTTGTGCCATTAATATAAAAATGACCACAATTTTTACAAACAAGTCATATGATTTACAATGGGAAAAAATATTGAACTTAATTTTTAAAAAATTGCTCCTAATTAGTATATTGGTCTAAACAATCACAATACAATTATATTGAAACCTGTCTAAACTAAACACTGTTGGCATCAGTTTTGACATTCACAATAGACAGGTGTTTTAATTACACAGGTTATATTTGTAAAGGTTTAAGACCTTGGGTTGACACTGGTTTACGCAAGTTTCAAATTTTATTTCTGGAACTGGTTTACACAAGTTTCAAATTTTATTTCTGGAACTGGTTTATGCAAGTTTCAAATTTTATTTCTGGAACTGGTCTGGTTTATGCAAGTTTCAGATTTTATTTCTGGAACTGGTTTACACAAGTTTCAAATTTTATTTCTGGAACTGGTTTACACAAGTCTCAAATTTTATTTCTGTGACTGGTTTATACTGGTTTAGACAAGTTTCAGTTGTACAATTTATACTTTGTAAAACAAGAGCACCGCCCACGGGTGTTGGACGCTCGACTTTTTCGTATTTGATATTAAACTGCAAGCAATTATGTTGTATGTTGGGAGTGGGGGGGGGGGGGTTACCCTTCTGTAATGTGTTCCCCCTTTTGATAATGAACAGGTATGTTGGGTTTCATTTTAATGCCTATCATAGTTTATATTGAGAAAATTGCATTTTTAGAAAAAAAAATGCAAGTAAAAAAAGGGAAATAACTCAAATAAAATGCTGGATAGAGTTGTCTTCTCTTGTCAACAGAACGGGGTTAACACTTTCTACAATATCCCAAATTTCTATGAACTATGCAGAAACAAGGGCAGATAACTCTGGATATACAAATCACAGGGTCACCTGCCTTATTGTAATGGGTTCCCCATTTGATAATGAACAGGTATGTCGAGTTTCATTTCACTGCCTATCATAATTATTGAGAAATTGCATTTTTTGAAGAAATTCTAAGTAAAAAAAGGGGGAATAACTCAAATAAAATGCTGGATGGAGTTGTCTTCTCTCATCAACAGATTGGGGTCAACACTTTCTACAAGTGTATTGAGTTTCAAGTGAATAGTTTTGATAGTTATTGAGAAATTTTAATTATACTAAAAAAATATTCCAAATTTCTATGTACTATGTCGAAACAAGGACAGATAACTCTGGATATACAAATCACAGGGTCACCTGCCTTGTTGTAATGGATTCCCCATTTGATAGTGAACAGGTAGATTGAGTTTCATTTCAATGCCTATCATAATTATTGAGAAATTGTATACTATGTCGAAACAAGGACAGATAACTCTGGATATACAAATCACAGGGTCATCTGCCTTGTTGTAATTGGTTCCTCTTTTGACAGTGAACCAGTATTCCAAGTTTCAAATGGATACCTTTGATAGTTTGTGAAAAATGGACTCTGACAAAAAACTTAACCGACCCAGACGCTGATGCCGGAATGACGACAATAGCTCGACTTTTTTTCTTCGAAAAGTCGAGCTAAAAAAACAATGAATGAACGAATGTTAATGATTTGTGTGATAATGAAAAATAAAATAAAAACAAATTTATAAGAATTGTTCCTTTTATATTAAAAAAGTTAGACATGCAAATCTCAGGTATCTTAATAAGGGATGGTACCAGGTACTTTCACCCATTAAAAATGGTCATTGGTACCTCCTAAGAGTGTTACATGTACAAGACATTCATGAGATATGTTCAAATCTTAATAAAAAGTACCACCTGTAAATGGTGAAGTACTGGTAGACTTGAACAATATTAAAAGTCCTGACATCTGTTCAAACTGTATCCTGATTGAACTGGTCATGAGACAATCATATCAACTGTATCCTGATTGAACTGGTCATGAGACAAACATATCAACTGTATCCTGATTGAACTGGTCATGAGACAATCATATCAACTGTATCCTGATAGAACTGGTCATGAGACAAACATATCAACTGTATCCTGATAGAACTGGTCATGAGACAATCATATCAACTGTATCCTGATAGAACTGGTCATGAGACAAACATATCAACTGTATCCTGATAGAACTGGTCATGAGACAATCATATCAACTGTATCCTGATAGAACTGGTCATGAGACAAACATATCAACTGTATCCTGATAGAACTGGTCATGAGACAAACATATCAACTGTATCCTGATAGAACTGGTCATGAGACAAACATATCAACTGTATCCTGATAGAACTGGTCATGAGACAAACATATCAAAAAGATTTTGTTTCTGAACCAGCTCCTATACCAAATTCTATATAATTAAAATATCAATTCAAATTTTACATAAAAAAAATAAATAAAGAGTATAATTTAAAATCTTATTTCCTATATAGTCGAACCTGCCCATGAGGTCACCTCTATTAAGCAGTCACCTGTAGTAAAAGGACACATTTTTCTTGTCCTGTCATAGAAAATGTCATATGAATTAAACCTCTTTTAAGAGGTCACCTGTCTTATAAGGCCACTTTTTTGTTGTCCCAAAGGTGACCTCTTAATACAGGTTTGACTGTATTCATATTTAAAGTTACATCGATTGTCTTATAAAGGAGCACTCTCAAATATATATTAAGACATCCTGACATACTATAATGCTTGAGGTAAATATTTCTTCAGTAATCAATCATAGCTTGCTATTCTCTGCCCTGTAGTTTTCCCACAGACTTTTATATTGTTTGGTTTTCCAATATTTTGGCACCAAGCCAAGCATACCTAATGAAGGTTATTCCAAAAACATGTCATGCACGTTACGTATTTAGTACGCATGCACTACAAAACAACATTTTACACATTTGTTTTATTAATTGATATCTCTGAAAAATACATGCAGTCACCTCTATCAAGCAGTCACCTGTATCTAAAGGTCATCTTTGTCTTGTCCTGTCATAGAAAATTTCATATGGATTGAACCTCTTTCAAGAGGTCATCTGTCTTAAAAGACCACTTTTCTTTGTTCAAAAGGTGACCTCTTAATACAGGTTTGACTGTACAAAGGTGACCTCTTAATACAGGTTTGACTGTACAAAGGTGACCTCTTAATACAGGTTTGACTGTACAAAGATGACCTCTTAATACAGGTTTGACTGTACAAAGGTGACCTCTTAATACAGGTTTGACTGTACAAAGGTGACCTCTTAATACAGGTTTGACTGTACAAAGATGACCTCTTAATACAGGTTTGACTGTACAAAGGTGACCTCTTAATACAGGTTTGACTGTACAAAGATGACCTCTTAATACAGGTTTGACTGTATTGGATTTCTGTTGTTTATTTTCAAGCCTTCTATTTGTATGCTGAAGGTTTAAACAAGGCAGTTCATACATACAACAAACAAAATACAGTACAACTTGTGACACTGACACCTAAGTTTTCCTGTGACATTCAACTAAAATTTATGGTTCCAAAGTATTTATGTTAACTAAATAAAACCTGAATATTCCGACATTCTGTACAATCCAACACAGTTCCCTGGTCTCTTGGTGTGTCAAATTAGACAGGTTCTGACATCCTGTACAATCCAACACAGTTCCCTGGTCTCTTGGTGTGTCAGATTAGACAGGTTCCACTGTACCTTTAAATTGACAGATTTTAATAAAACTATGGGTGAACCAATATAGAAATACTTGACTGTGCCCCGGGGATAAATATACTACATAACAATCAAATCAATAATTTAGTTTGACAATGTGTTATGAACATTTCTTTAACAATGTAGTTCTTGCTGCTACTAATAGTTTGAAAGCCTCTTCACTACCAGGTGCTACACTTTTATCTGGGTGTAGTAATACAGCTAATCTTCTGTAAGCTTTGTTTACATCATCCCTGAAAAAAGTAGTCCATATTATTAATGAGATAATGAATACAAAAAGTAAATATAATATAATAAATGTGTTGACAAAAGATTTCATTTGAAACTTTAGAAGGGGCTGTCATGGTCATGATCGTATGGTAGTTGGATTTATAACTACATATGCATATCACCACTAAAGTTGTGAGTTCGAATCCTGCTCGGGTGATGTGTACTCAATATAACGTTATGTGATAAAGTTTGTCAGTGACTTGCGACAGGTCAGTGGTTTTCCCTGGATACTCCAGTTTCCTCCACCAATAAAACTGACTGCCATGATATAACTGAAATAGTGTTGAAAGTGGCGTTAAACACCATAACCTTAACCCCTGAAACTTTAGTGACTTATCTCCCTTAGAAAGAAATCATCTCCCTTTACACAGTGTATAATATTTGCCACTGTATAACTCCTAGCTTTTATTCTCTAAACATTATTTATATATATGACTTTTTATTGTATTTTAGGAGCATACAAACACATGTTTTCCTCCACCTTGATGTGATATTGTATATGTGATATTGTATATGTGATATTGTATATGTGATATTGTATATGTGATATTGTATATGTGATATTGTATATGTGGTATTGTATATGTAATATTGTATATGTGATATTGTATATGTGATATTGTATATGTGGTATTGTATATGTGATATTGTATATGTGATATTGTATATGTCGTCTTGAGTGAGTGAGAGATTGTTTAATGCAAAATTGTTCAGCTATATAATTCCAAGAACAAGTTACATTTGTTACAGGGCATTTGTTATGTGTCATTGTCATGGCAATGAAATGTTTCTATTACAGAATACAGGTAGTTAGAATAATTATTTTTTTAAGATGACTTACTTTGATGCGCCTGGGTAAACACCAAGTCTTTCGTAATCACTTTTTGCTGATTTAAGTTTCTGTATAGCATCAACTTGATCTTTAGAATAACCTAGTTGTGTTTGTAAAGGTGCCTTTTTACCACCATTTTCAAATGCTATTACTACACTTTCAAATAGTACCTAAAATATAAAAAATAAAACTTACATTTTAATGGGTTATGGCAGGCAACAGATACACAATTGCTTTGTTAAAGCAATACAAAGAGTAGGCTGTTTTATAAGTTAAATTATACAACAAACTCTGTGTTAAAGCAATACAAAGAGTAGGCTATTTAATAAGTTAAATTATACAACAAACTCTGTGTTAATACCCCACTACAGTAAGCCCCCCAATAATAACATCACCCCTTCTGCAATGAAAACGTGGCCTTATAATAGGGGTGGCCTCTTTTTAGGGTAAGTAGTATTTTACTATCTCAGTACAACCAAAATATGGTCTGATAAGGGGGGTGGCCTTTGGAGGGAGTGGCCTTATTACAAGAGGGGGACTGTACTACTGTAGTAGTTGTATAAACAATCCACCTAAACCATGCTGACAGTCAGTATATTATTTTTATCAGATTCATTCATTTTCTTAAAGTACTATACAGCTGTACTTATTGTAAGTGACATTAAACACCAGTAAATTAATCAATTTTTCTGGCAAATAAGAAGCAGATTAATTAAAATATACAATGAAACCTGTCTAAACTAAGCCTTGAACAGAATCCTCTATAAACTGTAAATAAAGTCTCAATGTAAGATCTTTGTCAATTTATCTGAGTGATGATTGTTGTTTAACACCAAATTCCAATTCAGCAATTTTCCAGCAATATCATGGCATGAACAAGGTAATTATCAATGAGATGATGATGAGGTCTGCTTTGTTCTAGACCAACACGCTGAGTTGGATTCTTATAGTGCTAGCTCACTGAAACAACAGTCCCTGGGTAGACATGTGGTTCCACTCGGACACATTATTCTAATTCCGAGCCAACCAGTCTTTGCTCTTACTCCTTGATGCTGCATACTTAGAGAAGAAGCAACAAATACCAATTTATAGTCTTTGGTTTGACCCAACCAGGGCTTGAACCCACTATCTACTGCACTCAAGGCGAGCACGCCAACCATTACGCCACCGATGTTAATTTATCTGTATTACCCCAACACCTGTCTATAACAAACACAAACGTTGGTCCCAGAAGGCTCTGCTTAGACAGGTGTCACTGTAGATTGCCTTATAATGTTAAAAATTTACCTGAAACATTTCAGACACGCCCTCTCCTGTTTGTGCTGAGGTTTCGAAGTAATGATAACCCCTTGTATCAGCCCAAATCCTTGCTTCTGATTCATCTATCACCCTCTTCTTATCAGACTGGAAAAATAAAAATAAAATATCAGCCCAAAACCCTGCTTCTGATTCATCTATTACCCTCTTCTTATCAGACTGGAAAAATAAAAATTAGATATCAGCCCAAATCCTTCCTTCTGATTCATATATCACACTCTTCTTATCAGACTGGAAAAATAAAAATAAAATATCAGCACAAAACCTTGCTTCTGATTCATCTATTACCCTCTTCTTATCAGTCTAGAAAAATGAAAGTAAAATATCAGCCCAAATCCTTCCTTCTGATTCATCTATCACCCTCTTCTTATCAGACTGTAAAAATAAAAATAAAATATAAACCCTAATCCTTCTTTCTGATTCATCTATCACCCTCTTCTTATCAGACTGGAAAAATAAATATAAAATATAAACCCTAATCCTTCCTTCTGATTCATCTATCACCCTCTTCTTATCAAACTGGAAAAATAAAAATAAAATATAAACCCTAATCCTTCCTTCTGATTCATCTATCACCCTCTTCTTATCAAACTGGAAAAATAAATATAAAATATAAACCCTAATCCTTCCTTCTGATTCATCTATCACCCTCTTCTTATCAGACTGGAAAAATAAATATAAAATATAAACCCTAATCCTTCCTTCTGATTCATCTATCACCCTCTTCTTATCAAACTGTAAAAATAAATATAAAATATAAACCCTAATCCTTCCTTCTGATTCATCTATCACCCTCTTCTTATCAGACTGGAAAAATAAATATAAAATATAAACCCTAATCCTTCCTTCTGATTCATCTATCACCCTCTTCTTATCAAACTGGAAAAATAAATATAAAATATAAACCCTAATCCTTCCTTCTGATTCATCTATCACCCTCTTCTTATCAGACTGTAAAAATAAATATAAAATATAAACCCTAATCCTTCCTTCTGATTCATCTATCACCCTCTTCTTATCAGACTGTAAAAATAAATATAAAATATAAACCCTAATCCTTCCTTCTGATTCATCTATCACCCTCTTCTTATCAAACTGTAAAAATAAATATAAAATATAAACCCTAATCCTTCCTTCTGATTCATCTATCACCCTCTTCTTATCAGACTGTAAAAATAAATATAAAATATAAACCCTAATCCTTCCTTCTGATTCATCTATCACCCTCTTCTTATCAGACTGTAAAAATAAATATAAAATATAAACCCTAATCCTTCCTTCTGATTCATCTATCACCCTCTTCTTATCAGACTGTAAAAATAAATATAAAATATAAACCCTAATCCTTCCTTCTGATTCATCAATCACCCTCTTCTTATCAGACTGTAAAAATAAATATAAAATATAAACCCTAATCCTTCCTTCTGATTCATCAATCACCCTCTTCTTATCAGACTGGAAAAATAAATATAAAATATAAACCCTAATCCTTCCTTCTGATTCATCTATCACCCTCTTCTTATCAGACTGTAAAAATAAAAATAAAATATAAACCCTAATCCTTCCTTCTGATTCATCTATCACCCTCTTCTTATCAAACTGTAAAAATAAATATAAAATATAAACCCTAATCCTTCCTTCTGATTCATCTATCACCCTCCTCTTATCAGACTGGAAAAATAAATATAAAATATAAACCCTAATCCTTCCTTCTGATTCATCTATCACCCTCTTCTTATCAAACTGGAAAAATAAATATAAAATATAAACCCTAATCCTTCCTTCTGATTCATCTATCACCCTCTTCTTATCAGACTGTAAAAATAAATATAAAATATAAACCCTAATCCTTCCTTCTGATTCATCTATCACCCTCTTCTTATCAGACTGTAAAAATAAATATAAAATATAAACCCTAATCCTTCCTTCTGATTCATCTATCACCCTCTTCTTATCAAACTGTAAAAATAAATATAAAATATAAACCCTAATCCTTCCTTCTGATTCATCTATCACCCTCTTCTTATCAGACTGGAAAAATAAATATAAAATATAAACCCTAATCCTTCCTTCTGATTCATCTATCACCCTCTTCTTATCAGACTGTAAAAATAAATATAAAATATAAACCCTAATCCTTCCTTCTGATTCATCAATCACCCTCTTCTTATCAGACTGGAAAAATAAAAATAAAATATAAACCCTAATCCTTCCTTCTGATTCATCAATCACCCTCTTCTTATCAGACTGTAAAAATAAAAATAAAATATAAACCCTAATCCTTCCTTCTGATTCATCTATCACCCTCTTCTTATCAAACTGGAAAAATAAAAATAAAAGCCCAAATCCTTCTTTGAGAATAATTTATCTATATAATTATCGGTAATTTGTTAGTTTCCTTTGATCTTTACTACCCAATAAATTTAGTAACAACGTTCAGTTGACCACAGACTTGCGATATTAGACATTATCAGCTGTTGGTCATTTGTCATGCGTGGTCTAACGTGACATCACTAAACCTTTCATTAAAAAAAAAGGTCAAAACACAACAAAAGAATCACAAAGCTGTGTTAAAATTGTGAAATTATCGATAAAAAATTTATTAGTATTTCTCTGTTTAGCTGTGTGGAAATAAAAAAATAAAATAATATGAAATCACATGATGTCTTCAGATTCATTAAACGTAGAAATATTATATCAGATAAATTAATACATTTTTGCAGTTTTTATTCAAAATTGAGCTGAAGTATCCGACAAGTTTTTTTTATTAACTCTGTTGTCATAGACGCCATCTTATTAATTATCGGCATTGTTTACGGAGCTTGCCGAATCGTCATTTGACCTCGTTCTGATGTAAACAAACATGGATTCAGAGGTAAGCACATGCATTTTGCTTTGTTGATTATTCCGATATTCCTTTCATTCAGCGTTTTTAATAGTGGCAATAATTATTAATTAGATTTATACGTTAAGATCGACTGAGCACATGCACAAGCGATTGGTCACTAGTAAGGTCAGTTGCATACGGAGAAAGCGAAGTCAAATTAAAGGCTTGCAAGACAATAATAAATCGATGGTAATTTTCGTTCTCAAAAGGCGAAAAGTGGTACGATAAGCTGTTTAATGTGAAATATTTATCTTTATTTCATCATTTTAAAGCTATTTACCAATTTCCAAAACATATAATTTTTTTTGTCAAAATCGTAGCTAATGCAGTTTAAAAAAAAATGAAAAAACTGGTCCAAACAAAGTTTTACTGGTCTTGGGTCGGAGGACTGGTGCTCATCATGAGGACTGAACAAAGTTTTACTGGTCTTGGGCTGGAGGACTGGTGCTCATCATGAGGACTGAACACAGTTTTACTGGTCTTGGGTCGGAGGACTGGTGCTCATCATGAGGACTGAACAAAGCCTTACTGGTCTTGGGTCGGAGGACTGGTGCTCATCGTGAGGACTGAACAAAGTTTTACTGGTCTTGGGTCGGAGGACTGGTGCTCATCGTGAGGACTGAACAAAGTTTTACTGGTCTTGGACCAGAGGACTGGTGCTCATCATGAGGACTGAACAAAGTTTTACTGGTCTTGGGTCGGAGGACTGGTGCTCATCATGAGGACTGAACAAAGTTTTACTGGTCTTGGGTCGGAGGACTGGTGCTCATCATGAGGACTGAACAAAGTTTTACTGGTCTTGGGTCGGAGGACTGGTGCTCATCGTGAGGACTGAACAAAGTTTTACTGGTCTTGGGTCGGGGGACTGGTGCTCATCATGAGGACTGAACAAAGTTTTACTGGTCTTGGGTCGGAGGACTGGTGCTCATCGTGAGGACTGAACAAAGTTTTACTGGTCTTGGGTCGTAGGACTGGTGCTCATCATGAGGACTGAACAAAGTTTTACTGGTCTTGGGTCGGAGGACTGGTGCTCATCATGAGGACTGAACAAAGTTTTACTGGTCTTGGGTCGGAGGACTGGTGCTCATCATGAGGACTGAACAAAGTTTTACTGGTCTTGGGTCGGAGGACTGGTGCTCATCGTGAGGACTGAACAAAGTTTTACTGGTCTTGGGTCGTAGGACTGGTGCTCATCATGAGGACTGAACAAAGTTTTACTGGTCTTGGGTCGGAGGACTGGTGCTCATCGTGAGGACTGAACAAAGTTTTACTGGTCATGGGTCGGAGGACTGGTGCTCATCATGAGGACTGAACAAAGTTTTACTGGTTTTGGGTCGGAGGACTGGTGCTCATCGTGAGGACTGAACAAAGTTTTACTGGTCTTGGGTCGTAGGACTGGTGCTCATCGTGAGGACTGAACAAAGTTTTACTGGTCTTGGGCCAGAGGACTGGTGCTCATCATGAGGACTGAACAAAGTTTTACTGGTCTTGGGTCGTAGGACTGTTGCTCATCATGAGGACTGAACAAAGTTTTACTGGTCTTGGGTCGGAGGACTGGTGCTCATCATGAGGACTGAACAAAGCCTTACTGGTCTTGGGTCGTAGGATTGGTGCTCATCATGAGGACTGAACAAAGTTTTACTGGTCTTGGGTCGGAGGACTGGTGCTCATCGTGAGGACTGAACAAAGCCTTACTGGTCTTGGGTCGGAGGACTGGTGCTCATCGTGAGGACTGAACAAAGTTTTACTGCTCTTGGGCCAGAGTTCCGGTGCTCATCATGAGGACTGTACAAAGTTTTACTGGTCTTGGGCCAGAGGACTGGTGCTCATCGTGAGGACTGAACAAAGTTTTACTGGTCTTGGACCAGAGGACTGGTGCTCATCATGAGGACTGAACAAAGTTTTACTGGTCTTGGGCCAGAGGAATGGTGCTCATCGTGAGGACTGAACAAAGTTTTACTGGTCTTGGGCCAGAGGACTGGTGCTCATCATGAGGACAGAACAAAGTTTTACTGGTCTTGGGTCGGAGGACTGGTGCTCATCGTGAGGACTGAACAAAGTTTTACTGATCTTGGGCCGGAGGACTGGTGCTCATCATGAGGACTGAACAAAGTTTTACTGGTCTTGGGTCTGAGTTCCGGTGCTCATCATGAGGACTGAACAAAGTTTTACTGGTCTTGGGTCGGAGGACTGGTGCTCATCGTGAGGACTGAACAAAGTTTTACTGGTCTTGGGTCGGAGGACTGGTGCTCATCGTGAGGACTGAACAAAGTTTTACTGGTCTTGGGTCTGAGTTCCGGTGCTCATCATGAGGACTGAACAAAGTTTTACTGGTCTTGGGTCGTAGGACTGGTGCTCATCGTGAGGACTGAACAAAGTTTTACTGATCTTGGGTCTGAGTTCCGGTGCTCATCATGAGGACTGAACAAAGTTTTACTGGTCTTGGGTCGGAGGACTGGTGCTCATCATGAGGACTGAACAAAGTTTTACTGGTCTTGGGCTGGAGGACTGGTGCTCATCGTGAGGACTGAACAAAGTTTTACTGGTCTTGGGTCGGAGGACTGGTGCTCATCATGAGGACTGAACAAAGTTTTACTGGTCTTGGGTCGGAGGACTGGTGCTCATCGTGAGGACTGAACAAAGTTTTACTGGTCTTGGGTCGGAGGACTGGTGCTCATCGTGAGGACTGAACAAAGTTTTACTGGTCTTGGGCCAGAGGACTGGTGCTCATCATGAGGACTGAACAAAGTTTTACTGGTCTTGGGCTGGAGGACTGGTGCTCATCATGAGGACTGAACAAAGCCTTACTGGTCTTGGGTCGTAGGACTGGTGCTCATCATGAGGACTGAACAAAGTTTTACTGGTCTTGGGCTGGAGGACTGGTGCTCATCATGAGGACTGAACAAAGTTTTACTGGTCTTGGGTCGGAGGACTGGTGCTCATCATGAGGACTGAACAAAGTTTTACTGGTCTTGGGTCTGAGTTTCGGTGCTCATCATGAGGACTGAACAAAGTTTTACTGGTCTTGGGCTGGAGGACCGGTGCTCATCGTGAGGACTGAACAAAGTTTTACTGGTCTTGGGCTGGAGGACCAGTGCTCATCGTGAGGACTGAACAAAGTTTTACTGGTCTTGGGTCTGAGTTCCGGTGCTCATCATGAGGACAGAACAAAGTTTTACTGGTCTTGGGTCGGAGGACTGGTGCTAATCGTGAGGACTGAACAAAGTTTTACTGGTCTTGGGTCGTAGGACTGGTGCTCATCATGAGGACTGAACAAAGTTTTACTGGTCTTGGGTCGGAGGACTGGTGCTCATCATGAGGACTGAACAAAGTTTTACTGGTCTTGGGTCGGAGGACTGGTGCTCATCGTGAGGACTGAACAAAGTTTTACTGGTCTTGGGTCGGAGGACTGGTGCTCATCATGAGGACTGAACAAAGTTTTACTGGTCTTGGGTCGGAGGACTGGTGCTCATCGTGAGGACTGAACAAAGTTTTACTGGTCTTGGGCCAGAGGACTGGTGCTCATCGTGAGGACTGAACAAAGTTTTACAGGTCTTGGGCCAGAGGAATGGTGCTCATCGTGAGGACTGAACAAAGTTTTACTGGTCTTGGGTCGGAGGACTGGTGCTCATCATGAGGACTGAACAAAGTTTTACTGGTCTTGGGTCGGAGGACTGGTGCTCATCATGAGGACTGAACAAAGTTTTACTGGTCTTGGGTCGTAGGACTGGTGCTCATCATGAGGACTGAACAAAGTTTTACTGGTCTTGGGTCGGAGGACTGGTGCTCATCATGAGGACTGAACAAAGTTTTACTGGTCTTGGGTCGGAGGACTGGTGCTCATCATGAGGACTGAACAAAGTTTTACTGGTCTTGGGTCGTAGGACTGGTGCTCATCATGAGGACTGAACAAAGTTTTACTGGTCTTGGGTCGGAGGACTGGTGCTCATCATGAGGACTGAACAAAGTTTTACTGGTCTTGGGTCGTAGGACTGGTGCTCATCATGAGGACTGAACAAAGTTTTACTGGTCTTGGGTCGGAGGACTGGTGCTCATCATGAGGACTGAACAAAGTTTTACTGGTCTTGGGTCGTAGGACTGGTGCTCATCATGAGGACTGAACAAAGTTTTACTGGTCTTGGACCAGAGGACTGGTGCTCATCGTGAGGACTGAACAAAGTTTTACTGGTCTTGGGTCGGAGGACTGGTGCTCATCATGAGGACTGAACAAAGTTTTACTGGTCTTGGACCAGAGGACTGGTGCTCATCGTGAGGACTGAACAAAGTTTTACTGGTCTTGGGTCGGAGGACTGGTGCTCATCATGAGGACTGAACAAAGTTTTACTGGTCTTGGGTCGGAGGACTGGTGCTCATCGTGAGGACTGAACAAAGCCTTACTGGTCTTGGGTCGGAGGACTGGTGCTCATCGTGAGGACTGAACAAAGTTTTACTGGTCTTGGGCCAGAGTTCCGGTGCTCATCATGAGGACTGAACAAAGTTTTACTGGTCTTGGGCCAGAGGACTGGTGCTCATCGTGAGGACTGAACAAAGTTTTACTGGTCTTGGACCAGAGGACTGGTGCTCATCATGAGGACTGAACAAAGTTTTACTGGTCTTGGGCCAGAGGAATGGTGCTCATCATGAGGACTGAACAAAGTGTTACTGGTCTTGGGCCGGAGGACTGGTGCTCATCATGAGGACTGAACAAAGTTTTACTGGTCTTGGGTCTGAGTTCCGGTGCTCATCATGAGGACTGAACAAAGTTTTACTGGTCTTGGGTCGGAGGACCGGTGCTCATCGTGAGGACTGAACAAAGTTTTACTGGTCTTGGGTCGGAGGACTGGTGCTCATCGTGAGGACTGAACAAAGTTTTACTGGTCTTGGGTCTGAGTTCCGGTGCTCATCATGAGGACTGAACAAAGTTTTACTGGTCTTGGGTCGTAGGACTGGTGCTCATCGTGAGGACTGAACAAAGTTTTACTGGTCTTGGGTCTGAGTTCCGGTGCTCATCATGAGGACTGAACAAAGTTTTACTGGTCTTGGGTCGGAGGACTGGTGCTCATCGTGAGGACTGAACAAAGTTTTACTGGTCTTGGGTCGGAGGACTGGTGCTCATCATGAGGACTGAACAAAGTTTTACTGGTCTTGGGTCGGAAGACTGGTGCTCATCATGAGGACTGAACAAAGTTTTACTGGTCTTGGGCCAGAGGACTGGTGCTCATCGTGAGGACTGAACAAAGTTTTACAGGTCTTGGGCCAGAGGAATGGTGCTCATCGTGAGGACTGAACAAAGTTTTACTGGTCTTGGGTCGGAGGACTGGTGCTCATCATGAGGACTGAACAAAGTTTTACTGGTCTTGGGTCGGAGGACTGGTGCTCATCATGAGGACTGAACAAAGTTTTACTGGTCTTGGGTCGTAGGACTGGTGCTCATCATGAGGACTGAACAAAGTTTTACTGGTCTTGGGTCGGATGACTGGTGCTCATCATGAGGACTGAACAAAGTTTTACTGGTCTTGGGTCGTAGGACTGGTGCTCATCATGAGGAGTGAACAAAGTTTTACTGGTCTTGGGTCGGAGGACTGGTGCTCATCATGAGGACTGAACAAAGTTTTACTGGTCTTGGGTCGTAGGACTGGTGCTCATCATGAGGACTGAACAAAGTTTTACTGGTCTTGGACCAGAGGACTGGTGCTCATCGTGAGGACTGAACAAAGTTTTACTGGTCTTGGGTCGGAGGACTGGTGCTCATCATGAGGACTGAACAAAGTTTTACTGGTCTTGGACCAGAGGACTGGTGCTCATCGTGAGGACTGAACAAAGTTTTACTGGTCTTGGGTCAGAAGGCCTGGTGCTCATCATGAGAACTGAACAAAGTTTTACTGGTCTTGGGTCGGAGGACTGGTGCTCATCGTGAGGACTGAACAAAGCCTTACTGGTCTTGGGTCGGAGGACTGGTGCTCATCGTGAGGACTGAACAAAGTTTTACTGGTCTTGGGCCAGAGTTCCGGTGCTCATCATGAGGACTGAACAAAGTTTTACTGGTCTTGGGCCAGAGGACTGGTGCTCATCGTGAGGACTGAACAAAGTTTTACTGGTCTTGGACCAGAGGACTGGTGCTCATCATGAGGACTGAACAAAGTTTTACTGGTCTTGGGTCGGAGGACTGAACAAAGTTTTACTGGTCTTGGGTCGGAGGACTGGTGCTCATCATGAGGACTGAACAAAGTTTTACTGGTCTTGGGCCGGAGAACTGGTGCTCATCATGAGGACTGAACAAAGTTTTACTGGTCTTGGGTCGGAGGACTGGTGCTCATCATGAGGACTGAGCAAAGTTTTACTGGTCTTGGGTCGGAGGACTGGTGCTCATCGTGAGGACTGAACAAAGTTTTACTGGTCTTGGGCTGGAGGACTGGTGCTCATCATGAGGACTGAACAAAGCCTTACTGGTCTTGGACCAGAGGACTGGTGCTCATCGTGAGGACTGAACAAAGTTTTTACTGGTCTTGGACCAGAGGACTGGTGCTCATCGTGAGGACTGAACAAAGCCTTACTGGTCTTGGGTCTGAGTTCCGGTGCTCATCATGAGGACTGAACAAAGTTTTACTGGTCTTGGGCTGGAGGACTGGTGCTCATCATGAGGACAGAACAAAGTTTTACTGGTCTTGGGTCAGAGGACTGGTGCTCATCATGAGGACTGAACAAAGTTTTACTGGTCTTGGGTCGGAGGACTGGTGCTCATCGTGAGGACTGAACAAAGTTTTACTGGTCTTGGGTCGGAGGACTGGTGCTCATCATGAGGACTGAACAAAGTTTTACTGGTCTTGGACCAGAGGACTGGTGTTCATCGTGAGAACTGAACGAAGTTTTACTGGTCTTGGGTCGGAGGACTGGTGCTCATCATGAGGACTGAACAAAGTTTTACTGGTCTTGGGTCGGAGGACTGGTGCTCATCGTGAGGACTGAACAAAGCCTTACTGGTCTTGGGTCGGAGGACTGGTGCTCATCGTGAGGACTGAACAAAGTTTTACTGGTCTTGGGCCAGAGTTCCGGTGCTCATCATGAGGACTGAACAAAGTTTTACTGGTCTTGGGCCAGAGGACTGGTGCTCATCGTGAGGACTGAACAAAGTTTTACTGGTCTTGGACCAGAGGACTGGTGCTCATCATGAGGACTGAACAAAGTTTTACTGGTCTTGGGCCAGAGGAATGGTGCTCATCGTGAGGACTGAACAAAGTTTTACTGGTCTTGGGCCAGAGGACTGGTGCTCATCATGAGGACTGAACAAAGTTTTACTGGTCTTGGGTCGGAGGACTGGTGCTCATCGTGAGGACTGAACAAAGTTTTACTGATCTTGGGCCGGAGGACTGGTGCTCATCATGAGGACTGAACAAAGTTTTACTGGTCTTGGGTCTGAGTTCCGGTGCTCATCATGAGGACTGAACAAAGTTTTACTGGTCTTGGGTCGGAGGACTGGTGCTCATCGTGAGGACTGAACAAAGTTTTACTGGTCTTGGGTCGGAGGACTGGTGCTCATCGTGAGGACTGAACAAAGTTTTACTGGTCTTGGGTCTGAGTTCCGGTGCTCATCATGAGGACTGAACAAAGTTTTACTGGTCTTGGGTCGTAGGACTGGTGCTCATCGTGAGGACTGAACAAAGTTTTACTGGTCTTGGGTCTGAGTTCCGGTGCTCATCATGAGGACTGAACAAAGTTTTACTGGTCTTGGGTCGGAGGACTGGTGCTCATCATGAGGACTGAACAAAGTTTTACTGGTCTTGGGCTGGAGGACTGGTGCTCATCGTGAGGACTGAACAAAGTTTTACTGGTCTTGGGTCGGAGGACTGGTGCTCATCATGAGGACTGAACAAAGTTTTACTGGTCTTGGGTCGGAGGACTGGTGCTCATCGTGAGGACTGAACAAAGTTTTACTGGTCTTGGGCCAGAGGACTGGTGCTCATCGTGAGGACTGAACAAAGTTTTACTGGTCTTGGGCCAGAGGACTGGTGCTCATCGTGAGGACTGAACAAAGTTTTACTGGTCTTGGGTCGGATGACTGGTGCTCATCGTGAGGACTGAACAAAGTTTTACTGGTCTTGGGTCGGAGGACTGGTGCTCATCGTGAGGACTGAACAAAGTTTTACTGGTCTTGGGCCAGAGGACTGGTGCTCATCATGAGGACTGAACAAAGTTTTACTGGTCTTGGGCTGGAGGACTGGTGCTCATCATGAGGACTGAACAAAGCCTTACTGGTCTTGGGTCGTAGGACTGGTGCTCATCATGAGGACTGAACAAAGTTTTACTGGTCTTGGGCTGGAGGACTGGTGCTCATCATGAGGACTGAACAAAGTTTTACTGGTCTTGGGTCGGAGGACTGGTGCTCATCATGAGGACTGAACAAAGTTTTACTGGTCTTGGGTCTGAGTTCCGGTGCTCATCATGAGGACTGAACAAAGTTTTACTGGTCTTGGGCTGGAGGACCGGTGCTCATCGTGAGGACTGAACAAAGTTTTACTGGTCTTGGGCTGGAGGACCGGTGCTCATCGTGAGGACTGAACAAAGTTTTACTGGTCTTGGGTCTGAGTTCCGGTGCTCATCATGAGGACAGAACAAAGTTTTACTGGTCTTGGGTCGGAGGACTGGTGCTCATCGTGAGGACTGAACAAAGTTTTACTGGTCTTGGGTCGTAGGACTGGTGCTCATCATGAGGACTGAACAAAGTTTTACTGGTCTTGGGTCGGAGGACTGGTGCTCATCATGAGGACTGAACAAAGTTTTACTGGTCTTGGGTCGGAGGACTGGTGCTCATCGTGAGGACTGAACAAAGTTTTACTGGTCTTGGGTCGGAGGACTGGTGCTCATCATGAGGACTGAACAAAGTTTTACTGGTCTTGGGTCGGAGGACTGGTGCTCATCGTGAGGACTGAACAAAGTTTTACTGGTCTTGGGTCGGAAGACTGGTGCTCATCATGAGGACTGAACAAAGTTTTACTGGTCTTGGGCCAGAGGACTGGTGCTCATCGTGAGGACTGAACAAAGTTTTACAGGTCTTGGGCCAGAGGAATGGTGCTCATCGTGAGGACTGAACAAAGTTTTACTGGTCTTGGGTCGGAGGACTGGTGCTCATCATGAGGACTGAACAAAGTTTTACTGGTCTTGGGTCGGAGGACTGGTGCTCATCATGAGGACTGAACAAAGTTTTACTGGTCTTGGGTCGTAGGACTGGTGCTCATCATGAGGACTGAACAAAGTTTTACTGGTCTTGGGTCGGAGGACTGGTGCTCATCATGAGGACTGAACAAAGTTTTACTGGTCTTGGGTCGTAGGACTGGTGCTCATCATGAGGACTGAACAAAGTTTTACTGGTCTTGGGTCGGAGGACTGGTGCTCATCATGAGGACTGAACAAAGTTTTACTGGTCTTGGGTCGTAGGACTGGTGCTCATCATGAGGACTGAACAAAGTTTTACTGGTCTTGGACCTGAGGACTGGTGCTCATCGTGAGGACTGAACAAAGTTTTACTGGTCTTGGGTCGGAGGACTGGTGCTCATCATGAGGACTGAACAAAGTTTTACTGGTCTTGGACCAGAGGACTGGTGCTCATCGTGAGGACTGAACAAAGTTTTACTGGTCTTGGGTCGGAGGACTGGTGCTCATCATGAGGACTGAACAAAGTTTTACTGGTCTTGGGTCGGAGGACTGGTGCTCATCGTGAGGACTGAACAAAGCCTTACTGGTCTTGGGTCGGAGGACTGGTGCTCATCGTGAGGACTGAACAAAGTTTTACTGGTCTTGGGCCAGAGTTCCGGTGCTCATCATGAGGACTGAACAAAGTTTTACTGGTCTTGGGCCAGAGGACTGGTGCTCATCGTGAGGACTGAACAAAGTTTACTGGTCTTGGACCAGAGGACTGGTGCTCATCATGAGGACTGAACAAAGTTTTACTGGTCTTGGGCCAGAGGAATGGTGCTCATCGTGAGGACTGAACAAAGTTTTACTGGTCTTGGGCCGGAGGACTGGTGCTCATCATGAGGACTGAACAAAGTTTTACTGGTATTGGGTCTGAGTTCCGGTGCTCATCATGAGGACTGAACAAAGTTTTACTGGTCTTGGGTCGGAGGACTGGTGCTCATCGTGAGGACTGAACAAAGTTTTACTGGTCTTGGGTCGGAGGACTGGTGCTCATCGTGAGGACTGAACAAAGTTTTACTGGTCTTGGGTCTGAGTTCCGGTGCTCATCATGAGGACTGAACAAAGTATTACTGGTCTTGGGTCGTAGGACTGGTGCTCATCGTGAGGACTGAACAAAGTTTTACTGGTCTTGGGTCTGAGTTCCGGTGCTCATCATGAGGACTGAACAAAGTTTTACTGGTCTTGGGTCGGAGGACTGGTGCTCATCGTGAGGACTGAACAAAGTTTTACTGGTCTTGGGTCGGAGGACTGGTGCTCATCATGAGGACTGAACAAAGTTTTACTGGTCTTGGGTCGGAGGACTGGTGCTCATCATGAGGACTGAACAAAGTTTTACTGGTCTTGGGCTGGAGGACTGGTGCTCATCGTGAGGACTGAACAAAGTTTTACTGGTCTTGGGTCGGAGGACTGGTGCTCATCATGAGGACTGAACAAAGTTTTACTGGTCTTGGGTCGGAGGACTGGTGCTCATCGTGAGGACTGAACAAAGTTTTACTGGTCTTGGGCCAGAGGACTGGTGCTCATCGTGAGGACTGAACAAAGTTTTACAGGTCTTGGGCCAGAGGAATGGTGCTCATCGTGAGGACTGAACAAAGTTTTACTGGTCTTGGGTCGGAGGACTGGTGCTCATCATGAGGACTGAACAAAGTTTTACTGGTCTTGGGTCGGAGGACTGGTGCTCATCATGAGGACTGAACAAAGTTTTACTGGTCTTGGGTCGTAGGACTGGTGCTCATCATGAGGACTGAACAAAGTTTTACTGGTCTTGGGTCGGAGGACTGGTGCTCATCATGAGGACTGAACAAAGTTTTACTGGTCTTGGGTCGGAGGACTGGTGCTCATCATGAGGACTGAACAAAGTTTTACTGGTCTTGGGTCGTAGGACTGGTGCTCATCATGAGGACTGAACAAAGTTTTACTGGTCTTGGGTCGGAGGACTGGTGCTCATCATGAGGACTGAACAAAGTTTTACTGGTCTTGGGTCGTAGGACTGGTGCTCATCATGAGGACTGAACAAAGTTTTACTGGTCTTGGGTCGGAGGACTGGTGCTCATCATGAGGACTGAACAAAGTTTTACTGGTCTTGGGTCGTAGGACTGGTGCTCATCATGAGGACTGAACAAAGTTTTACTGGTCTTGGACCAGAGGACTGGTGCTCATCGTGAGGACTGAACAAAGTTTTACTGGTCTTGGGTCGGAGGACTGGTGCTCATCATGAGGACTGAACAAAGTTTTACTGGTCTTGGACCAGAGGACTGGTGCTCATCGTGAGGACTGAACAAAGTTTTACTGGTCTTGGGTCGGAGGACTGGTGCTCATCATGAGGACTGAACAAAGTTTTACTGGTCTTGGGTCGGAGGACTGGTGCTCATCGTGAGGACTGAACAAAGCCTTACTGGTCTTGGGTCGGAGGACTGGTGCTCATCGTGAGGACTGAACAAAGTTTTACTGGTCTTGGGCCAGAGTTCCGGTGCTCATCATGAGGACTGAACAAAGTTTTACTGGTCTTGGGCCAGAGGACTGGTGCTCATCGTGAGGACTGAACAAAGTTTTACTGGTCTTGGACCAGAGGACTGGTGCTCATCATGAGGACTGAACAAAGTTTTACTGGTCTTGGGCCAGAGGAATGGTGCTCATCATGAGGACTGAACAAAGTTTTACTGGTCTTGGGCCGGAGGACTGGTGCTCATCATGAGGACTGAACAAAGTTTTACTGGTCTTGGGTCTGAGTTCCGGTGCTCATCATGAGGACTGAACAAAGTTTTACTGGTCTTGGGTCGGAGGACCGGTGCTCATCGTGAGGACTGAACAAAGTTTTACTGGTCTTGGGTCGGAGGACTGGTGCTCATCGTGAGGACTGAACAAAGTTTTACTGGTCTTGGGTCTGAGTTCCGGTGCTCATCATGAGGACTGAACAAAGTTTTACTGGTCTTGGGTCGTAGGACTGGTGCTCATCGTGAGGACTGAACAAAGTTTTACTGGTCTTGGGTCTGAGTTCCGGTGCTCATCATGAGGACTGAACAAAGTTTTACTGGTCTTGGGTCGGAGGACTGGTGCTCATCGTGAGGACTGAACAAAGTTTTACTGGTCTTGGGTCGGAGGACTGGTGCTCATCATGAGGACTGAACAAAGTTTTACTGGTCTTGGGTCGGAAGACTGGTGCTCATCATGAGGACTGAACAAAGTTTTACTGGTCTTGGGCCAGAGGACTGGTGCTCATCGTGAGGACTGAACAAAGTTTTACAGGTCTTGGGCCAGAGGAATGGTGCTCATCGTGAGGACTGAACAAAGTTTTACTGGTCTTGGGTCGGAGGACTGGTGCTCATCATGAGGACTGAACAAAGTTTTACTGGTCTTGGGTCGGAGGACTGGTGCTCATCATGAGGACTGAACAAAGTTTTACTGGTCTTGGGTCGTAGGACTGGTGCTCATCATGAGGACTGAACAAAGTTTTACTGGTCTTGGGTCGGATGACTGGTGCTCATCATGAGGACTGAACAAAGTTTTACTGGTCTTGGGTCGTAGGACTGGTGCTCATCATGAGGACTGAACAAAGTTTTACTGGTCTTGGGTCGGAGGACTGGTGCTCATCATGAGGACTGAACAAAGTTTTACTGGTCTTGGGTCGTAGGACTGGTGCTCATCATGAGGACTGAACAAAGTTTTACTGGTCTTGGACCAGAGGACTGGTGCTCATCGTGAGGACTGAACAAAGTTTTACTGGTCTTGGGTCGGAGGACTGGTGCTCATCATGAGGACTGAACAAAGTTTTACTGGTCTTGGACCAGAGGACTGGTGCTCATCGTGAGGACTGAACAAAGTTTTACTGGTCTTGGGTCAGAAGGCCTGGTGCTCATCATGAGAACTGAACAAAGTTTTACTGGTCTTGGGTCGGAGGACTGGTGCTCATCGTGAGGACTGAACAAAGCCTTACTGGTCTTGGGTCGGAGGACTGGTGCTCATCGTGAGGACTGAACAAAGTTTTACTGGTCTTGGGCCAGAGTTCCGGTGCTCATCATGAGGACTGAACAAAGTTTTACTGGTCTTGGGCCAGAGGACTGGTGCTCATCGTGAGGACTGAACAAAGTTTTACTGGTCTTGGACCAGAGGACTGGAGCTCATCATGAGGACTGAACAAAGTTTTACTGGTCTTGGGTCGGAGGACTGAACAAAGTTTTACTGGTCTTGGGTCGGAGGACTGGTGCTCATCATGAGGACTGAACAAAGTTTTACTGGTCTTGGGCCGGAGAACTGGTGCTCATCATGAGGACTGAACAAAGTTTTACTGGTCTTGGGTCGGAGGACTGGTGCTCATCATGAGGACTGAGCAAAGTTTTACTGGTCTTGGGTCGGAGGACTGGTGCTCATCGTGAGGACTGAACAAAGTTTTACTGGTCTTGGGCTGGAGGACTGGTGCTCATCATGAGGACTGAACAAAGCCTTACTGGTCTTGGACCAGAGGACTGGTGCTCATCGTGAGGACTGAACAAAGTTTTACTGGTCTTGGGTCGGAGGACTGGTGCTCATCGTGAGGACTGAACAAAGTTTTACTGGTCTTGGGTCTGAGTTCCGGTGCTCATCATGAGGACTGAACAAAGTATTACTGGTCTTGGGTCGTAGGACTGGTGCTCATCGTGAGGACTGAACAAAGTTTTACTGGTCTTGGGTCTGAGTTCCGGTGCTCATCATGAGGACTGAACAAAGTTTTACTGGTCTTGGGTCGGAGGACTGGTGCTCATCGTGAGGACTGAACAAAGTTTTACTGGTCTTGGGTCGGAGGACTGGTGCTCATCATGAGGACTGAACAAAGTTTTACTGGTCTTGGGTCGGAGGACTGGTGCTCATCATGAGGACTGAACAAAGTTTTACTGGTCTTGGGCTGGAGGACTGGTGCTCATCGTGAGGACTGAACAAAGTTTTACTGGTCTTGGGTCGGAGGACTGGTGCTCATCATGAGGACTGAACAAAGTTTTACTGGTCTTGGGTCGGAGGACTGGTGCTCATCGTGAGGACTGAACAAAGTTTTACTGGTCTTGGGCCAGAGGACTGGTGCTCATCGTGAGGACTGAACAAAGTTTTACAGGTCTTGGGCCAGAGGAATGGTGCTCATCGTGAGGACTGAACAAAGTTTTACTGGTCTTGGGTCGGAGGACTGGTGCTCATCATGAGGACTGAACAAAGTTTTACTGGTCTTGGGTCGGAGGACTGGTGCTCATCATGAGGACTGAACAAAGTTTTACTGGTCTTGGGTCGTAGGACTGGTGCTCATCATGAGGACTGAACAAAGTTTTACTGGTCTTGGGTCGGAGGACTGGTGCTCATCATGAGGACTGAACAAAGTTTTACTGGTCTTGGGTCGGAGGACTGGTGCTCATCATGAGGACTGAACAAAGTTTTACTGGTCTTGGGTCGTAGGACTGGTGCTCATCATGAGGACTGAACAAAGTTTTACTGGTCTTGGGTCGGAGGACTGGTGCTCATCATGAGGACTGAACAAAGTTTTACTGGTCTTGGGTCGTAGGACTGGTGCTCATCATGAGGACTGAACAAAGTTTTACTGGTCTTGGGTCGGAGGACTGGTGCTCATCATGAGGACTGAACAAAGTTTTACTGGTCTTGGGTCGTAGGACTGGTGCTCATCATGAGGACTGAACAAAGTTTTACTGGTCTTGGACCAGAGGACTGGTGCTCATCGTGAGGACTGAACAAAGTTTTACTGGTCTTGGGTCGGAGGACTGGTGCTCATCATGAGGACTGAACAAAGTTTTACTGGTCTTGGACCAGAGGACTGGTGCTCATCGTGAGGACTGAACAAAGTTTTACTGGTCTTGGGTCGGAGGACTGGTGCTCATCATGAGGACTGAACAAAGTTTTACTGGTCTTGGGTCGGAGGACTGGTGCTCATCGTGAGGACTGAACAAAGCCTTACTGGTCTTGGGTCGGAGGACTGGTGCTCATCGTGAGGACTGAACAAAGTTTTACTGGTCTTGGGCCAGAGTTCCGGTGCTCATCATGAGGACTGAACAAAGTTTTACTGGTCTTGGGCCAGAGGACTGGTGCTCATCGTGAGGACTGAACAAAGTTTTACTGGTCTTGGACCAGAGGACTGGTGCTCATCATGAGGACTGAACAAAGTTTTACTGGTCTTGGGCCAGAGGAATGGTGCTCATCATGAGGACTGAACAAAGTTTTACTGGTCTTGGGCCGGAGGACTGGTGCTCATCATGAGGACTGAACAAAGTTTTACTGGTCTTGGGTCTGAGTTCCGGTGCTCATCATGAGGACTGAACAAAGTTTTACTGGTCTTGGGTCGGAGGACCGGTGCTCATCGTGAGGACTGAACAAAGTTTTACTGGTCTTGGGTCGGAGGACTGGTGCTCATCGTGAGGACTGAACAAAGTTTTACTGGTCTTGGGTCTGAGTTCCGGTGCTCATCATGAGGACTGAACAAAGTTTTACTGGTCTTGGGTCGTAGGACTGGTGCTCATCGTGAGGACTGAACAAAGTTTTACTGGTCTTGGGTCTGAGTTCCGGTGCTCATCATGAGGACTGAACAAAGTTTTACTGGTCTTGGGTCGGAGGACTGGTGCTCATCGTGAGGACTGAACAAAGTTTTACTGGTCTTGGGTCGGAGGACTGGTGCTCATCATGAGGACTGAACAAAGTTTTACTGGTCTTGGGTCGGAAGACTGGTGCTCATCATGAGGACTGAACAAAGTTTTACTGGTCTTGGGCCAGAGGACTGGTGCTCATCGTGAGGACTGAACAAAGTTTTACAGGTCTTGGGCCAGAGGAATGGTGCTCATCGTGAGGACTGAACAAAGTTTTACTGGTCTTGGGTCGGAGGACTGGTGCTCATCATGAGGACTGAACAAAGTTTTACTGGTCTTGGGTCGGAGGACTGGTGCTCATCATGAGGACTGAACAAAGTTTTACTGGTCTTGGGTCGTAGGACTGGTGCTCATCATGAGGACTGAACAAAGTTTTACTGGTCTTGGGTCGGATGACTGGTGCTCATCATGAGGACTGAACAAAGTTTTACTGGTCTTGGGTCGTAGGACTGGTGCTCATCATGAGGACTGAACAAAGTTTTACTGGTCTTGGGTCGGAGGACTGGTGCTCATCATGAGGACTGAACAAAGTTTTACTGGTCTTGGGTCGTAGGACTGGTGCTCATCATGAGGACTGAACAAAGTTTTACTGGTCTTGGACCAGAGGACTGGTGCTCATCGTGAGGACTGAACAAAGTTTTACTGGTCTTGGGTCGGAGGACTGGTGCTCATCATGAGGACTGAACAAAGTTTTACTGGTCTTGGACCAGAGGACTGGTGCTCATCGTGAGGACTGAACAAAGTTTTACTGGTCTTGGGTCAGAAGGCCTGGTGCTCATCATGAGAACTGAACAAAGTTTTACTGGTCTTGGGTCGGAGGACTGGTGCTCATCGTGAGGACTGAACAAAGCCTTACTGGTCTTGGGTCGGAGGACTGGTGCTCATCGTGAGGACTGAACAAAGTTTTACTGGTCTTGGGCCAGAGTTCCGGTGCTCATCATGAGGACTGAACAAAGTTTTACTGGTCTTGGGCCAGAGGACTGGTGCTCATCGTGAGGACTGAACAAAGTTTTACTGGTCTTGGACCAGAGGACTGGTGCTCATCATGAGGACTGAACAAAGTTTTACTGGTCTTGGGTCGGAGGACTGAACAAAGTTTTACTGGTCTTGGGTCGGAGGACTGGTGCTCATCATGAGGACTGAACAAAGTTTTACTGGTCTTGGGCCGGAGAACTGGTGCTCATCATGAGGACTGAACAAAGTTTTACTGGTCTTGGGTCGGAGGACTGGTGCTCATCATGAGGACTGAGCAAAGTTTTACTGGTCTTGGGTCGGAGGACTGGTGCTCATCGTGAGGACTGAACAAAGTTTTACTGGTCTTGGGCTGGAGGACTGGTGCTCATCATGAGGACTGAACAAAGCCTTACTGGTCTTGGACCAGAGGACTGGTGCTCATCGTGAGGACTGAACAAAGTTTTTACTGGTCTTGGACCAGAGGACTGGTGCTCATCGTGAGGACTGAACAAAGCCTTACTGGTCTTGGGTCTGAGTTCCGGTGCTCATCATGAAGACTGAACAAAGTTTTACTGGTCTTGGGCTGGAGGACTGGTGCTCATCATGAGGACAGAACAAAGTTTTACTGGTCTTGGGTCAGAGGACTGGTGCTCATCATGAGGACTGAACAAAGTTTTACTGGTCTTGGGTCGGAGGACTGGTGCTCATCGTGAGGACTGAACAAAGTTTTACTGGTCTTGGGTCGGAGGACTGGTGCTCATCATGAGGACTGAACAAAGTTTTACTGGTCTTGGACCAGAGGACTGGTGTTCATCGTGAGAACTGAACGAAGTTTTACTGGTCTTGGGTCGGAGGACTGGTGCTCATCGTGAGGACTGAACAAAGTTTTACTGGTCTTGGGCCAGAGTTCCGGTGCTCATCATGAGGACTGAACAAAGTTTTACTGGTCTTGGGCCAGAGGACTGGTGCTCATCGTGAGGACTGAACAAAGTTTTACTGGTCTTGGACCAGAGGACTGGTGCTCATCATGAGGACTGAACAAAGTTTTACTGGTCTTGGGCCAGAGGAATGGTGCTCATCGTGAGGACTGAACAAAGTTTTACTGGTCTTGGGCCAGAGGACTGGTGCTCATCATGAGGACTGAACAAAGTTTTACTGGTCTTGGGTCGGAGGACTGGTGCTCATCGTGAGGACTGAACAAAGTTTTACTGATCTTGGGCCGGAGGACTGGTGCTCATCATGAGGACTGAACAAAGTTTTACTGGTCTTGGGTCTGAGTTCCGGTGCTCATCATGAGGACTGAACAAAGTTTTACTGGTCTTGGGTCGGAGGACTGGTGCTCATCGTGAGGACTGAACAAAGTTTTACTGGTCTTGGGTCGGAGGACTGGTGCTCATCGTGAGGACTGAACAAAGTTTTACTGGTCTTGGGTCTGAGTTCCGGTGCTCATCATGAGGACTGAACAAAGTTTTACTGGTCTTGGGTCGTAGGACTGGTGCTCATCGTGAGGACTGAACAAAGTTTTACTGGTCTTGGGTCTGAGTTCCGGTGCTCATCATGAGGACTGAACAAAGTTTTACTGGTCTTGGGTCGGAGGACTGGTGCTCATCATGAGGACTGAACAAAGTTTTACTGGTCTTGGGCTGGAGGACTGGTGCTCATCGTGAGGACTGAACAAAGTTTTACTGGTCTTGGGTCGGAGGACTGGTGCTCATCATGAGGACTGAACAAAGTTTTACTGGTCTTGGGTCGGATGACTGGTGCTCATCGTGAGGACTGAACAAAGTTTTACTGGTCTTGGGCCAGAGGACTGGTGCTCATCGTGAGGACTGAACAAAGTTTTACTGGTCTTGGGTCGGAGGACTGGTGCTCATCGTGAGGACTGAACAAAGTTTTACTGGTCTTGGGCCAGAGGACTGGTGCTCATCATGAGGACTGAACAAAGTTTTACTGGTCTTGGGCTGGAGGACTGGTGCTCATCATGAGGACTGAACAAAGCCTTACTGGTCTTGGGTCGTAGGACTGGTGCTCATCATGAGGACTGAACAAAGTTTTACTGGTCTTGGGCTGGAGGACTGGTCCTCATCATGAGGACTGAACAAAGTTTTACTGGTCTTGGGTCGGAGGACTGGTGCTCATCATGAGGACTGAACAAAGTTTTACTGGTCTTGGGTCTGAGTTCCGGTGCTCATCATGAGGACTGAACAAAGTTTTACTGGTCTTGGGCTGGAGGACCGGTGCTCATCGTGAGGACTGAACAAAGTTTTACTGGTCTTGGGCTGGAGGACCGGTGCTCATCGTGAGGACTGAACAAAGTTTTACTGGTCTTGGGTCTGAGTTCCGGTGCTCATCATGAGGACAGAACAAAGTTTTACTGGTCTTGGGTCGGAGGACTGGTGCTCATCGTGAGGACTGAACAAAGTTTTACTGGTCTTGGGTCGTAGGACTGGTGCTCATCATGAGGACTGAACAAAGTTTTACTGGTCTTGGGTCGGAGGACTGGTGCTCATCATGAGGACTGAACAAAGTTTTACTGGTCTTGGGTCGGAGGACTGGTGCTCATCGTGAGGACTGAACAAAGTTTTACTGGTCTTGGGTCGGAGGACTGGTGCTCATCATGAGGACTGAACAAAGTTTTACTGGTCTTGGGTCGGAGGACTGGTGCTCATCGTGAGGACTGAACAAAGTTTTACTGGTCTTGGGTCGGAAGACTGGTGCTCATCATGAGGACTGAACAAAGTTTTACTGTTCTTGGGCCAGAGGACTGGTGCTCATCGTGAGGACTGAACAAAGTTTTACAGGTCTTGGGCCAGAGGAATGGTGCTCATCGTGAGGACTGAACAAAGTTTTACTGGTCTTGGGTCGGAGGACTGGTGCTCATCATGAGGACTGAACAAAGTTTTACTGGTCTTGGGTCGGAGGACTGGTGCTCATCATGAGGACTGAACAAAGTTTTACTGGTCTTGGGTCGTAGGACTGGTGCTCATCATGAGGACTGAACAAAGTTTTACTGGTCTTGGGTCGGAGGACTGGTGCTCATCATGAGGACTGAACAAAGTTTTACTGGTCTTGGGTCGTAGGACTGGTGCTCATCATGAGGACTGAACAAAGTTTTACTGGTCTTGGGTCGGAGGACTGGTGCTCATCATGAGGACTGAACAAAGTTTTACTGGTCTTGGGTCGTAGGACTGGTGCTCATTATGAGGACTGAACAAAGTTTTACTGGTCTTGGACCTGAGGACTGGTGCTCATCGTGAGGACTGAACAAAGTTTTACTGGTCTTGGGTCGGAGGACTGGTGCTCATCATGAGGACTGAACAAAGTTTTACTGGTCTTGGACCAGAGGACTGGTGCTCATCGTGAGGACTGAACAAAGTTTTACTGGTCTTGGGTCGGAGGACTGGTGCTCATCATGAGGACTGAACAAAGTTTTACTGGTCTTGGGTCGGAGGACTGGTGCTCATCGTGAGGACTGAACAAAGCCTTACTGGTCTTGGGTCGGAGGACTGGTGCTCATCGTGAGGACTGAACAAAGTTTTACTGGTCTTGGGCCAGAGTTCCGGTGCTCATCATGAGGACTGAACAAAGTTTTACTGGTCTTGGGCCAGAGGACTGGTGCTCATCGTGAGGACTGAACAAAGTTTACTGGTCTTGGACCAGAGGACTGGTGCTCATCATGAGGACTGAACAAAGTTTTACTGGTCTTGGGCCAGAGGAATGGTGCTCATCGTGAGGACTGAACAAAGTTTTACTGGTCTTGGGCCGGAGGACTGGTGCTCATCATGAGGACTGAACAAAGTTTTACTGGTCTTGGGTCGGAGGACTGGTGCTCATCGTGAGGACTGAACAAAGTTTTACTGGTCTTGGGTCGGAGGACTGGTGCTCATCGTGAGGACTGAACAAAGTTTTACTGGTCTTGGGTCTGAGTTCCGGTGCTCATCATGAGGACTGAACAAAGTATTACTGGTCTTGGGTCGTAGGACTGGTGCTCATCGTGAGGACTGAACAAAGTTTTACTGGTCTTGGGTCTGAGTTCCGGTGCTCATCATGAGGACTGAACAAAGTTTTACTGGTCTTGGGTCGGAGGACTGGTGCTCATCGTGAGGACTGAACAAAGTTTTACTGGTCTTGGGTCGGAGGACTGGTGCTCATCATGAGGACTGAACAAAGTTTTACTGGTCTTGGGTCGGAGGAGTGGTGCTCATCATGAGGACTGAACAAAGTTTTACTGGTCTTGGGCTGGAGGACTGGTGCTCATCGTGAGGACTGAACAAAGTTTTACTGGTCTTGGGTCGGAGGACTGGTGCTCATCATGAGGACTGAACAAAGTTTTACTGGTCTTGGGTCGGAGGACTGGTGCTCATCGTGAGGACTGAACAAAGTTTTACTGGTCTTGGGCCAGAGGACTGGTGCTCATCGTGAGGACTGAACAAAGTTTTACTGGTCTTGGGCCAGAGGACTGGTGCTCATCGTGAGGACTGAACAAAGTTTTACTGGTCTTGGGTCGGAGGACTGGTGCTCATCGTGAGGACTGAACAAAGTTTTACTGGTCTTGGGTCGGAGGACTGGTGCTCATCATGAGGACTGAACAAAGTTTTACTGGTCTTGGGTCGGAGGACTGGTGCTCATCGTGAGGACTGAACAAAGTTTTACTGGTCTTGGGTCGGAAGACTGGTGCTCATCATGAGGACTGAACAAAGTTTTACTGGTCTTGGGCCAGAGGACTGGTGCTCATCGTGAGGACTGAACAAAGTTTTACAGGTCTTGGGCCAGAGGAATGGTGCTCATCGTGAGGACTGAACAAAGTTTTACTGGTCTTGGGTCGGAGGACTGGTGCTCATCATGAGGACTGAACAAAGTTTTACTGGTCTTGGGTCGGAGGACTGGTGCTCATCATGAGGACTGAACAAAGTTTTACTGGTCTTGGGTCGTAGGACTGGTGCTCATCATGAGGACTGAACAAAGTTTTACTGGTCTTGGGTCGGAGGACTGGTGCTCATCATGAGGACTGAACAAAGTTTTACTGGTCTTGGGTCGTAGGACTGGTGCTCATCATGAGGACTGAACAAAGTTTTACTGGTCTTGGGTCGGAGGACTGGTGCTCATCATGAGGACTGAACAAAGTTTTACTGGTCTTGGGTCGTAGGACTGGTGCTCATCATGAGGACTGAACAAAGTTTTACTGGTCTTGGACCTGAGGACTGGTGCTCATCGTGAGGACTGAACAAAGTTTTACTGGTCTTGGGTCGGAGGACTGGTGCTCATCATGAGGACTGAACAAAGTTTTACTGGTCTTGGACCAGAGGACTGGTGCTCATCGTGAGGACTGAACAAAGTTTTACTGGTCTTGGGTCGGAGGACTGGTGCTCATCATGAGGACTGAACAAAGTTTTACTGGTCTTGGGTCGGAGGACTGGTGCTCATCGTGAGGACTGAACAAAGCCTTACTGGTCTTGGGTCGGAGGACTGGTGCTCATCGTGAGGACTGAACAAAGTTTTACTGGTCTTGGGCCAGAGTTCCGGTGCTCATCATGAGGACTGAACAAAGTTTTACTGGTCTTGGGCCAGAGGACTGGTGCTCATCGTGAGGACTGAACAAAGTTTACTGGTCTTGGACCAGAGGACTGGTGCTCATCATGAGGACTGAACAAAGTTTTACTGGTCTTGGGCCAGAGGAATGGTGCTCATCGTGAGGACTGAACAAAGTTTTACTGGTCTTGGGCCGGAGGACTGGTGCTCATCATGAGGACTGAACAAAGTTTTACTGGTATTGGGTCTGAGTTCCGGTGCTCATCATGAGGACTGAACAAAGTTTTACTGGTCTTGGGTCGGAGGACTGGTGCTCATCGTGAGGACTGAACAAAGTTTTACTGGTCTTGGGTCGGAGGACTGGTGCTCATCGTGAGGACTGAACAAAGTTTTACTGGTCTTGGGTCTGAGTTCCGGTGCTCATCATGAGGACTGAACAAAGTATTACTGGTCTTGGGTCGTAGGACTGGTGCTCATCGTGAGGACTGAACAAAGTTTTACTGGTCTTGGGTCTGAGTTCCGGTGCTCATCATGAGGACTGAACAAAGTTTTACTGGTCTTGGGTCGGAGGACTGGTGCTCATCGTGAGGACTGAACAAAGTTTTACTGGTCTTGGGTCGGAGGACTGGTGCTCATCATGAGGACTGAACAAAGTTTTACTGGTCTTGGGTCGGAGGACTGGTGCTCATCGTGAGGACTGAACAAAGTTTTACTGGTCTTGGGTCGGAAGACTGGTGCTCATCATGAGGACTGAACAAAGTTTTACTGGTCTTGGGCCAGAGGACTGGTGCTCATCGTGAGGACTGAACAAAGTTTTACTGGTCTTGGGTCGGAGGACTGGTGCTCATCATGAGGACTGAACAAAGTTTTACTGGTCTTGGGTCTGAGTTCCGGTGCTCATCATGAGGACTGAACAAAGTTTTACTGGTCTTGGGCTGGAGGACCGGTGCTCATCGTGAGGACTGAACAAAGTTTTACTGGTCTTGGGCTGGAGGACCAGTGCTCATCGTGAGGACTGAACAAAGTTTTACTGGTCTTGGGTCTGAGTTCCGGTGCTCATCATGAGGACAGAACAAAGTTTTACTGGTCTTGGGTCGGAGGACTGGTGCTAATCGTGAGGACTGAACAAAGTTTTACTGGTCTTGGGTCGTAGGACTGGTGCTCATCATGAGGACTGAACAAAGTTTTACTGGTCTTGGGTCGGAGGACTGGTGCTCATCATGAGGACTGAACAAAGTTTTACTGGTCTTGGGTCGGAGGACTGGTGCTCATCGTGAGGACTGAACAAAGTTTTACTGGTCTTGGGTCGGAGGACTGGTGCTCATCATGAGGACTGAACAAAGTTTTACTGGTCTTGGGTCGGAGGACTGGTGCTCATCGTGAGGACTGAACAAAGTTTTACTGGTCTTGGGCCAGAGGACTGGTGCTCATCGTGAGGACTGAACAAAGTTTTACAGGTCTTGGGCCAGAGGAATGGTGCTCATCGTGAGGACTGAACAAAGTTTTACTGGTCTTGGGCCAGAGGAATGGTGCTCATCGTGAGGACTGAACAAAGTTTTACTGGTCTTGGGTCGGAGGACTGGTGCTCATCATGAGGACTGAACAAAGTTTTACTGGTCTTGGGTCGGAGGACTGGTGCTCATCATGAGGACTGAACAAAGTTTTACTGGTCTTGGGTCGTAGGACTGGTGCTCATCATGAGGACTGAACAAAGTTTTACTGGTCTTGGGTCGGAGGACTGGTGCTCATCATGAGGACTGAACAAAGTTTTACTGGTCTTGGGTCGGAG
The DNA here is from genome assembly GCA_963680875.1 of Bathymodiolus brooksi. Classification (NCBI taxonomy): domain Eukaryota; kingdom Metazoa; phylum Mollusca; class Bivalvia; order Mytilida; family Modiolidae; genus Bathymodiolus; species Bathymodiolus brooksi. The sequence goes on along the minus strand of OY804583.1, from coordinate 6,419,207 downwards.
GACTGGTGCTCATCATGAGGACTGAACAAAGTTTTACTGGTCTTGGGTCGTAGGACTGGTGCTCATCATGAGGACTGAACAAAGTTTTACTGGTCTTGGGTCGGAGGACTGGTGCTCATCATGAGGACTGAACAAAGTTTTACTGGTCTTGGGTCGTAGGACTGGTGCTCATCATGAGGACTGAACAAAGTTTTACTGGTCTTGGGTCGGAGGACTGGTGCTCATCATGAGGACTGAACAAAGTTTTACTGGTCTTGGGTCGTAGGACTGGTGCTCATCATGAGGACTGAACAAAGTTTTACTGGTCTTGGACCAGAGGACTGGTGCTCATCGTGAGGACTGAACAAAGTTTTACTGGTCTTGGGTCGGAGGACTGGTGCTCATCATGAGGACTGAACAAAGTTTTACTGGTCTTGGACCAGAGGACTGGTGCTCATCGTGAGGACTGAACAAAGTTTTACTGGTCTTGGGTCGGAGGACTGGTGCTCATCATGAGGACTGAACAAAGTTTTACTGGTCTTGGGTCGGAGGACTGGTGCTCATCGTGAGGACTGAACAAAGCCTTACTGGTCTTGGGTCGGAGGACTGGTGCTCATCGTGAGGACTGAACAAAGTTTTACTGGTCTTGGGCCAGAGTTCCGGTGCTCATCATGAGGACTGAACAAAGTTTTACTGGTCTTGGGCCAGAGGACTGGTGCTCATCGTGAGGACTGAACAAAGTTTTACTGGTCTTGGACCAGAGGACTGGTGCTCATCATGAGGACTGAACAAAGTTTTACTGGTCTTGGGCCAGAGGAATGGTGCTCATCATGAGGACTGAACAAAGTTTTACTGGTCTTGGGCCGGAGGACTGGTGCTCATCATGAGGACTGAACAAAGTTTTACTGGTCTTGGGTCTGAGTTCCGGTGCTCATCATGAGGACTGAACAAAGTTTTACTGGTCTTGGGTCGGAGGACCGGTGCTCATCGTGAGGACTGAACAAAGTTTTACTGGTCTTGGGTCGGAGGACTGGTGCTCATCGTGAGGACTGAACAAAGTTTTACTGGTCTTGGGTCTGAGTTCCGGTGCTCATCATGAGGACTGAACAAAGTTTTACTGGTCTTGGGTCGTAGGACTGGTGCTCATCGTGAGGACTGAACAAAGTTTTACTGGTCTTGGGTCTGAGTTCCGGTGCTCATCATGAGGACTGAACAAAGTTTTACTGGTCTTGGGTCGGAGGACTGGTGCTCATCGTGAGGACTGAACAAAGTTTTACTGGTCTTGGGTCGGAGGACTGGTGCTCATCATGAGGACTGAACAAAGTTTTACTGGTCTTGGGTCGGAAGACTGGTGCTCATCATGAGGACTGAACAAAGTTTTACTGGTCTTGGGCCAGAGGACTGGTGCTCATCGTGAGGACTGAACAAAGTTTTACAGGTCTTGGGCCAGAGGAATGGTGCTCATCGTGAGGACTGAACAAAGTTTTACTGGTCTTGGGTCGGAGGACTGGTGCTCATCATGAGGACTGAACAAAGTTTTACTGGTCTTGGGTCGGAGGACTGGTGCTCATCATGAGGACTGAACAAAGTTTTACTGGTCTTGGGTCGTAGGACTGGTGCTCATCATGAGGACTGAACAAAGTTTTACTGGTCTTGGACCAGAGGACTGGTGCTCATCGTGAGGACTGAACAAAGTTTTACTGGTCTTGGGTCGTAGGACTGGTGCTCATCATGAGGACTGAACAAAGTTTTACTGGTCTTGGGTCGGAGGACTGGTGCTCATCATGAGGACTGAACAAAGTTTTACTGGTCTTGGGTCGTAGGACTGGTGCTCATCATGAGGACTGAACAAAGTTTTACTGGTCTTGGACCAGAGGACTGGTGCTCATCGTGAGGACTGAACAAAGTTTTACTGGTCTTGGGTCGGAGGACTGGTGCTCATCATGAGGACTGAACAAAGTTTTACTGGTCTTGGACCAGAGGACTGGTGCTCATCGTGAGGACTGAACAAAGTTTTACTGGTCTTGGGTCAGAAGGCCTGGTGCTCATCATGAGAACTGAACAAAGTTTTACTGGTCTTGGGTCGGAGGACTGGTGCTCATCGTGAGGACTGAACAAAGCCTTACTGGTCTTGGGTCGGAGGACTGGTGCTCATCGTGAGGACTGAACAAAGTTTTACTGGTCTTGGGCCAGAGTTCCGGTGCTCATCATGAGGACTGAACAAAGTTTTACTGGTCTTGGGCCAGAGGACTGGTGCTCATCGTGAGGACTGAACAAAGTTTTACTGGTCTTGGACCAGAGGACTGGTGCTCATCATGAGGACTGAACAAAGTTTTACTGGTCTTGGGTCGGAGGACTGAACAAAGTTTTACTGGTCTTGGGTCGGAGGACTGGTGCTCATCATGAGGACTGAACAAAGTTTTACTGGTCTTGGGTCGGAGGACTGGTGCTCATCGTGAGGACTGAACAAAGTTTTACTGGTCTTGGGTCGGAAGACTGGTGCTCATCATGAGGACTGAACAAAGTTTTACTGGTCTTGGGCCAGAGGACTGGTGCTCATCGTGAGGACTGAACAAAGTTTTACTGGTCTTGGGTCGGAGGACTGGTGCTCATCATGAGGACTGAACAAAGTTTTACTGGTCTTGGGTCTGAGTTCCGGTGCTCATCATGAGGACTGAACAAAGTTTTACTGGTCTTGGGCTGGAGGACCGGTGCTCATCGTGAGGACTGAACAAAGTTTTACTGGTCTTGGGCTGGAGGACCAGTGCTCATCGTGAGGACTGAACAAAGTTTTACTGGTCTTGGGTCTGAGTTCCGGTGCTCATCATGAGGACAGAACAAAGTTTTACTGGTCTTGGGTCGGAGGACTGGTGCTAATCGTGAGGACTGAACAAAGTTTTACTGGTCTTGGGTCGTAGGACTGGTGCTCATCATGAGGACTGAACAAAGTTTTACTGGTCTTGGGTCGGAGGACTGGTGCTCATCATGAGGACTGAACAAAGTTTTACTGGTCTTGGGTCGGAGGACTGGTGCTCATCGTGAGGACTGAACAAAGTTTTACTGGTCTTGGGTCGGAGGACTGGTGCTCATCATGAGGACTGAACAAAGTTTTACTGGTCTTGGGTCGGAGGACTGGTGCTCATCGTGAGGACTGAACAAAGTTTTACTGGACTTGGGCCAGAGGACTGGTGCTCATCGTGAGGACTGAACAAAGTTTTACAGGTCTTGGGCCAGAGGAATGGTGCTCATCGTGAGGACTGAACAAAGTTTTACTGGTCTTGGGCCAGAGGAATGGTGCTCATCGTGAGGACTGAACAAAGTTTTACTGGTCTTGGGTCGGAGGACTGGTGCTCATCATGAGGACTGAACAAAGTTTTACTGGTCTTGGGTCGGAGGACTGGTGCTCATCATGAGGACTGAACAAAGTTTTACTGGTCTTGGGTCGTAGGACTGGTGCTCATCATGAGGACTGAACAAAGTTTTACTGGTCTTGGGTCGGAGGACTGGTGCTCATCATGAGGACTGAACAAAGTTTTACTGGTCTTGGGTCGGAGGACCGGTGCTCATCGTGAGGACTGAACAAAGTTTTAATGGTCTTGGGTCGGAGGACTGGTGCTCATCGTGAGGACTGAACAAAGTTTTACTGGTCTTGGGTCTGAGTTCCGGTGCTCATCATGAGGACTGAACAAAGTTTTACTGGTCTTGGGTCAGAAGGCCTGGTGCTCATCATGAGAACTGAACAAAGTTTTACTGGTCTTGGGTCGGAGGACTGGTGCTCATCGTGAGGACTGAACAAAGCCTTACTGGTCTTGGGTCGGAGGACTGGTGCTCATCGTGAGGACTGAACAAAGTTTTACTGGTCTTGGGCCAGAGTTCCGGTGCTCATCATGAGGACTGAACAAAGTTTTACTGGTCTTGGGCCAGAGGACTGGTGCTCATCGTGAGGACTGAACAAAGTTTTACTGGTCTTGGACCAGAGGACTGGTGCTCATCATGAGGACTGAACAAAGTTTTACTGGTCTTGGGTCGGAGGACTGAACAAAGTTTTACTGGTCTTGGGTCGGAGGACTGGTGCTCATCATGAGGACTGAACAAAGTTTTACTGGTCTTGGGTCGGAGGACTGGTGCTCATCGTGAGGACTGAACAAAGTTTTACTGGTCTTGGGTCGGAAGACTGGTGCTCATCATGAGGACTGAACAAAGTTTTACTGGTCTTGGGCCAGAGGACTGGTGCTCATCGTGAGGACTGAACAAAGTTTTACTGGTCTTGGGTCGGAGGACTGGTGCTCATCATGAGGACTGAACAAAGTTTTACTGGTCTTGGGTCTGAGTTCCGGTGCTCATCATGAGGACTGAACAAAGTTTTACTGGTCTTGGGCTGGAGGACCGGTGCTCATCGTGAGGACTGAACAAAGTTTTACTGGTCTTGGGCTGGAGGACCAGTGCTCATCGTGAGGACTGAACAAAGTTTTACTGGTCTTGGGTCTGAGTTCCGGTGCTCATCATGAGGACAGAACAAAGTTTTACTGGTCTTGGGTCGGAGGACTGGTGCTAATCGTGAGGACTGAACAAAGTTTTACTGGTCTTGGGTCGTAGGACTGGTGCTCATCATGAGGACTGAACAAAGTTTTACTGGTCTTGGGTCGGAGGACTGGTGCTCATCATGAGGACTGAACAAAGTTTTACTGGTCTTGGGTCGGAGGACTGGTGCTCATCGTGAGGACTGAACAAAGTTTTACTGGTCTTGGGTCGGAGGACTGGTGCTCATCATGAGGACTGAACAAAGTTTTACTGGTCTTGGGTCGGAGGACTGGTGCTCATCGTGAGGACTGAACAAAGTTTTACTGGTCTTGGGCCAGAGGACTGGTGCTCATCGTGAGGACTGAACAAAGTTTTACAGGTCTTGGGCCAGAGGAATGGTGCTCATCGTGAGGACTGAACAAAGTTTTACTGGTCTTGGGCCAGAGGAATGGTGCTCATCGTGAGGACTGAACAAAGTTTTACTGGTCTTGGGTCGGAGGACTGGTGCTCATCATGAGGACTGAACAAAGTTTTACTGGTCTTGGGTCGGAGGACTGGTGCTCATCATGAGGACTGAACAAAGTTTTACTGGTCTTGGGTCGTAGGACTGGTGCTCATCATGAGGACTGAACAAAGTTTTACTGGTCTTGGGTCGGAGGACTGGTGCTCATCATGAGGACTGAACAAAGTTTTACTGGTCTTGGGTCGGAGGACCGGTGCTCATCGTGAGGACTGAACAAAGTTTTACTGGTCTTGGGTCGGAGGACTGGTGCTCATCGTGAGGACTGAACAAAGTTTTACTGGTCTTGGGTCTGAGTTCCGGTGCTCATCATGAGGACTGAACAAAGTTTTACTGGTCTTGGGTCGTAGGACTGGTGCTCATCGTGAGGACTGAACAAAGTTTTACTGGTCTTGGGTCTGAGTTCCGGTGCTCATCATGAGGACTGAACAAAGTTTTACTGGTCTTGGGTCGGAGGACTGGTGCTCATCGTGAGGACTGAACAAAGTTTTACTGGTCTTGGGTCGGAGGACTGGTGCTCATCATGAGGACTGAACAAAGTTTTACTGGTCTTGGGTCGGAAGACTGGTGCTCATCATGAGGACTGAACAAAGTTTTACTGGTCTTGGGCCAGAGGACTGGTGCTCATCGTGAGGACTGAACAAAGTTTTACAGGTCTTGGGCCAGAGGAATGGTGCTCATCGTGAGGACTGAACAAAGTTTTACTGGTCTTGGGTCGGAGGACTGGTGCTCATCATGAGGACTGAACAAAGTTTTACTGGTCTTGGGTCGGAGGACTGGTGCTCATCATGAGGACTGAACAAAGTTTTACTGGTCTTGGGTCGTAGGACTGGTGCTCATCATGAGGACTGAACAAAGTTTTACTGGTCTTGGGTCGGATGACTGGTGCTCATCATGAGGACTGAACAAAGTTTTACTGGTCTTGGGTCGTAGGACTGGTGCTCATCATGAGGACTGAACAAAGTTTTACTGGTCTTGGGTCGGAGGACTGGTGCTCATCATGAGGACTGAACAAAGTTTTACTGGTCTTGGGTCGTAGGACTGGTGCTCATCATGAGGACTGAACAAAGTTTTACTGGTCTTGGACCAGAGGACTGGTGCTCATCGTGAGGACTGAACAAAGTTTTACTGGTCTTGGGTCGGAGGACTGGTGCTCATCATGAGGACTGAACAAAGTTTTACTGGTCTTGGACCAGAGGACTGGTGCTCATCGTGAGGACTGAACAAAGTTTTACTGGTCTTGGGTCAGAAGGCCTGGTGCTCATCATGAGAACTGAACAAAGTTTTACTGGTCTTGGGTCGGAGGACTGGTGCTCATCGTGAGGACTGAACAAAGCCTTACTGGTCTTGGGTCGGAGGACTGGTGCTCATCGTGAGGACTGAACAAAGTTTTACTGGTCTTGGGCCAGAGTTCCGGTGCTCATCATGAGGACTGAACAAAGTTTTACTGGTCTTGGGCCAGAGGACTGGTGCTCATCGTGAGGACTGAACAAAGTTTTACTGGTCTTGGACCAGAGGACTGGTGCTCATCATGAGGACTGAACAAAGTTTTACTGGTCTTGGGTCGGAGGACTGAACAAAGTTTTACTGGTCTTGGGTCGGAGGACTGGTGCTCATCATGAGGACTGAACAAAGTTTTACTGGTCTTGGGTCGGAGGACTGGTGCTCATCGTGAGGACTGAACAAAGTTTTACTGGTCTTGGGTCGGAAGACTGGTGCTCATCATGAGGACTGAACAAAGTTTTACTGGTCTTGGGCCAGAGGACTGGTGCTCATCGTGAGGACTGAACAAAGTTTTACTGGTCTTGGGTCGGAGGACTGGTGCTCATCATGAGGACTGAACAAAGTTTTACTGGTCTTGGGTCGTAGGACTGGTGCTCATCATGAGGACTGAACAAAGTTTTACTGGTCTTGGGTCGGATGACTGGTGCTCATCATGAGGACTGAACAAAGTTTTACTGGTCTTGGGTCGTAGGACTGGTGCTCATCATGAGGACTGAACAAAGTTTTACTGGTCTTGGGTCGGAGGACTGGTGCTCATCATGAGGACTGAACAAAGTTTTACTGGTCTTGGGTCGTAGGACTGCTGCTCATCATGAGGACTGAACAAAGTTTTACTGGTCTTGGACCAGAGGACTGGTGCTCATCGTGAGGACTGAACAAAGTTTTACTGGTCTTGGGTCGGAGGACTGGTGCTCATCATGAGGACTGAACAAAGTTTTACTGGTCTTGGACCAGAGGACTGGTGCTCATCGTGAGGACTGAACAAAGTTTTACTGGTCTTGGGTCAGAAGGCCTGGTGCTCATCATGAGAACTGAACAAAGTTTTACTGGTCTTGGGTCGGAGGACTGGTGCTCATCGTGAGGACTGAACAAAGCCTTACTGGTCTTGGGTCGGAGGACTGGTGCTCATCGTGAGGATTGAACAAAGTTTTACTGGTCTTGGGCCAGAGTTCCGGTGCTCATCATGAGGACTGAACAAAGTTTTACTGGTCTTGGGCCAGAGGACTGGTGCTCATCGTGAGGACTGAACAAAGTTTTACTGGTCTTGGACCAGAGGACTGGTGCTCATCATGAGGACTGAACAAAGTTTTACTGGTCTTGGGTCGGAGGACTGAACAAAGTTTTACTGGTCTTGGGTCGGAGGACTGGTGCTCATCATGAGGACTGAACAAAGTTTTACTGGTCTTGGGTCGGAGGACTGGTGCTCATCGTGAGGACTGAACAAAGTTTTACTGGTCTTGGGTCGGAAGACTGGTGCTCATCATGAGGACTGAACAAAGTTTTACTGGTCTTGGGCCAGAGGACTGGTGCTCATCGTGAGGACTGAACAAAGTTTTACTGGTCTTGGGTCGGAGGACTGGTGCTCATCATGAGGACTGAACAAAGTTTTACTGGTCTTGGGTCTGAGTTCCGGTGCTCATCATGAGGACTGAACAAAGTTTTACTGGTCTTGGGCTGGAGGACCGGTGCTCATCGTGAGGACTGAACAAAGTTTTACTGGTCTTGGGCTGGAGGACCAGTGCTCATCGTGAGGACTGAACAAAGTTTTACTGGTCTTGGGTCTGAGTTCCGGTGCTCATCATGAGGACAGAACAAAGTTTTACTGGTCTTGGGTCGGAGGACTGGTGCTAATCGTGAGGACTGAACAAAGTTTTACTGGTCTTGGGTCGTAGGACTGGTGCTCATCATGAGGACTGAACAAAGTTTTACTGGTCTTGGGTCGGAGGACTGGTGCTCATCATGAGGACTGAACAAAGTTTTACTGGTCTTGGGTCGGAGGACTGGTGCTCATCGTGAGGACTGAACAAAGTTTTACTGGTCTTGGGTCGGAGGACTGGTGCTCATCATGAGGACTGAACAAAGTTTTACTGGTCTTGGGTCGGAGGACTGGTGCTCATCGTGAGGACTGAACAAAGTTTTACTGGTCTTGGGCCAGAGGACTGGTGCTCATCGTGAGGACTGAACAAAGTTTTACAGGTCTTGGGCCAGAGGAATGGTGCTCATCGTGAGGACTGAACAAAGTTTTACTGGTCTTGGGCCAGAGGAATGGTGCTCATCGTGAGGACTGAACAAAGTTTTACTGGTCTTGGGTCGGAGGACTGGTGCTCATCATGAGGACTGAACAAAGTTTTACTGGTCTTGGGCCAGAGGACTGGTGCTCATCGTGAGGACTGAACAAAGTTTTACTGGTCTTGGACCAGAGGACTGGTGCTCATCATGAGGACTGAACAAAGTTTTACTGGTCTTGGGTCGGAGGACTGAACAAAGTTTTACTGGTCTTGGGTCGGAGGACTGGTGCTCATCATGAGGACTGAACAAAGTTTTACTGGTCTTGGGTCGGAGGACTGGTGCTCATCGTGAGGACTGAACAAAGTTTTACTGGTCTTGGGTCGGAAGACTGGTGCTCATCATGAGGACTGAACAAAGTTTTACTGGTCTTGGGCCAGAGGACTGGTGCTCATCGTGAGGACTGAACAAAGTTTTACTGGTCTTGGGTCGGAGGACTGGTGCTCATCATGAGGACTGAACAAAGTTTTACTGGTCTTGGGTCGTAGGACTGGTGCTCATCATGAGGACTGAACAAAGTTTTACTGGTCTTGGGTCGGATGACTGGTGCTCATCATGAGGACTGAACAAAGTTTTACTGGTCTTGGGTCGTAGGACTGGTGCTCATCATGAGGACTGAACAAAGTTTTACTGGTCTTGGGTCGGAGGACTGGTGCTCATCATGAGGACTGAACAAAGTTTTACTGGTCTTGGGTCGTAGGACTGGTGCTCATCATGAGGACTGAACAAAGTTTTACTGGTCTTGGACCAGAGGACTGGTGCTCATTGTGAGGACTGAACAAAGTTTTACTGGTCTTGGGTCGGAGGACTGGTGCTCATCATGAGGACTGAACAAAGTTTTACTGGTCTTGGACCAGAGGACTGGTGCTCATCGTGAGGACTGAACAAAGTTTTACTGGTCTTGGGTCGGATGACTGGTGCTCATCATGAGGACTGAACAAAGTTTTACTGGTCTTGGGTCGTAGGACTGGTGCTCATCATGAGGACTGAACAAAGTTTTACTGGTCTTGGGTCGGAGGACTGGTGCTCATCATGAGGACTGAACAAAGTTTTACTGGTCTTGGGTCGTAGGACTGGTGCTCATCATGAGGACTGAACAAAGTTTTACTGGTCTTGGACCAGAGGATTGGTGCTCATCGTGAGGACTGAACAAAGTTTTACTGGTCTTGGGTCGGAGGACTGGTGCTCATCATGAGGACTGAACAAAGTTTTACTGGTCTTGGACCAGAGGACTGGTGCTCATCGTGAGGACTGAACAAAGTTTTACTGGTCTTGGGTCAGAAGGCCTGGTGCTCATCATGAGAACTGAACAAAGTTTTACTGGTCTTGGGTCGGAGGACTGGTGCTCATCGTGAGGACTGAACAAAGCCTTACTGGTCTTGGGTCGGAGGACTGGTGCTCATCGTGAGGACTGAACAAAGTTTTACTGGTCTTGGGCCAGAGTTCCGGTGCTCATCATGAGGACTGAACAAAGTTTTACTGGTCTTGGGCCAGAGGACTGGTGCTCATCGTGAGGACTGAACAAAGTTTTACTGGTCTTGGACCAGAGGACTGGTGCTCATCATGAGGACTGAACAAAGTTTTACTGGTCTTGGGTCGGAGGACTGAACAAAGTTTTACTGGTCTTGGGTCGGAGGACTGGTGCTCATCATGAGGACTGAACAAAGTTTTACTGGTCTTGGGTCGGAGGACTGGTGCTCATCGTGAGGACTGAACAAAGTTTTACTGGTCTTGGGTCGGAAGACTGGTGCTCATCATGAGGACTGAACAAAGTTTTACTGGTCTTGGGCCAGAGGACTGGTGCTCATCGTGAGGACTGAACAAAGTTTTACTGGTCTTGGGTCGGAGGACTGGTGCTCATCATGAGGACTGAACAAAGTTTTACTGGTCTTGGGTCGTAGGACTGGTGCTCATCATGAGGACTGAACAAAGTTTTACTGGTCTTGGGTCGGATGACTGGTGCTCATCATGAGGACTGAACAAAGTTTTACTGGTCTTGGGTCGTAGGACTGGTGCTCATCATGAGGACTGAACAAAGTTTTACTGGTCTTGGGTCGGAGGACTGGTGCTCATCATGAGGACTGAACAAAGTTTTACTGGTCTTGGGTCGTAGGACTGCTGCTCATCATGAGGACTGAACAAAGTTTTACTGGTCTTGGACCAGAGGACTGGTGCTCATCGTGAGGACTGAACAAAGTTTTACTGGTCTTGGGTCGGAGGACTGGTGCTCATCATGAGGACTGAACAAAGTTTTACTGGTCTTGGACCAGAGGACTGGTGCTCATCGTGAGGACTGAACAAAGTTTTACTGGTCTTGGGTCAGAAGGCCTGGTGCTCATCATGAGAACTGAACAAAGTTTTACTGGTCTTGGGTCGGAGGACTGGTGCTCATCGTGAGGACTGAACAAAGCCTTACTGGTCTTGGGTCGGAGGACTGGTGCTCATCGTGAGGACTGAACAAAGTTTTACTGGTCTTGGGCCAGAGTTCCGGTGCTCATCATGAGGACTGAACAAAGTTTTACTGGTCTTGGGCCAGAGGACTGGTGCTCATCGTGAGGACTGAACAAAGTTTTACTGGTCTTGGACCAGAGGACTGGTGCTCATCATGAGGACTGAACAAAGTTTTACTGGTCTTGGGTCGGAGGACTGAACAAAGTTTTACTGGTCTTGGGTCGGAGGACTGGTGCTCATCATGAGGACTGAACAAAGTTTTACTGGTCTTGGGTCGGAGGACTGGTGCTCATCGTGAGGACTGAACAAAGTTTTACTGGTCTTGGGTCGGAAGACTGGTGCTCATCATGAGGACTGAACAAAGTTTTACTGGTCTTGGGCCAGAGGACTGGTGCTCATCGTGAGGACTGAACAAAGTTTTACTGGTCTTGGGTCGGAGGACTGGTGCTCATCATGAGGACTGAACAAAGTTTTACTGGTCTTGGGTCTGAGTTCCGGTGCTCATCATGAGGACTGAACAAAGTTTTACTGGTCTTGGGCTGGAGGACCGGTGCTCATCGTGAGGACTGAACAAAGTTTTACTGGTCTTGGGCTGGAGGACCAGTGCTCATCGTGAGGACTGAACAAAGTTTTACTGGTCTTGGGTCTGAGTTCCGGTGCTCATCATGAGGACAGAACAAAGTTTTACTGGTCTTGGGTCGGAGGACTGGTGCTAATCGTGAGGACTGAACAAAGTTTTACTGGTCTTGGGTCGTAGGACTGGTGCTCATCATGAGGACTGAACAAAGTTTTACTGGTCTTGGGTCGGAGGACTGGTGCTCATCATGAGGACTGAACAAAGTTTTACTGGTCTTGGGTCGGAGGACTGGTGCTCATCGTGAGGACTGAACAAAGTTTTACTGGTCTTGGGTCGGAGGACTGGTGCTCATCATGAGGACTGAACAAAGTTTTACTGGTCTTGGGTCGGAGGACTGGTGCTCATCGTGAGGACTGAACAAAGTTTTACTGGTCTTGGGCCAGAGGACTGGTGCTCATCGTGAGGACTGAACAAAGTTTTACAGGTCTTGGGCCAGAGGAATGGTGCTCATCGTGAGGACTGAACAAAGTTTTACTGGTCTTGGGCCAGAGGAATGGTGCTCATCGTGAGGACTGAACAAAGTTTTACTGGTCTTGGGTCGGAGGACTGGTGCTCATCATGAGGACTGAACAAAGTTTTACTGGTCTTGGGCCAGAGGACTGGTGCTCATCGTGAGGACTGAACAAAGTTTTACTGGTCTTGGACCAGAGGACTGGTGCTCATCATGAGGACTGAACAAAGTTTTACTGGTCTTGGGTCGGAGGACTGAACAAAGTTTTACTGGTCTTGGGTCGGAGGACTGGTGCTCATCATGAGGACTGAACAAAGTTTTACTGGTCTTGGGTCGGAGGACTGGTGCTCATCGTGAGGACTGAACAAAGTTTTACTGGTCTTGGGTCGGAAGACTGGTGCTCATCATGAGGACTGAACAAAGTTTTACTGGTCTTGGGCCAGAGGACTGGTGCTCATCGTGAGGACTGAACAAAGTTTTACTGGTCTTGGGTCGGAGGACTGGTGCTCATCATGAGGACTGAACAAAGTTTTACTGGTCTTGGGTCGTAGGACTGGTGCTCATCATGAGGACTGAACAAAGTTTTACTGGTCTTGGGTCGGATGACTGGTGCTCATCATGAGGACTGAACAAAGTTTTACTGGTCTTGGGTCGTAGGACTGGTGCTCATCATGAGGACTGAACAAAGTTTTACTGGTCTTGGGTCGGAGGACTGGTGCTCATCATGAGGACTGAACAAAGTTTTACTGGTCTTGGGTCGTAGGACTGGTGCTCATCATGAGGACTGAACAAAGTTTTACTGGTCTTGGACCAGAGGACTGGTGCTCATTGTGAGGACTGAACAAAGTTTTACTGGTCTTGGGTCGGAGGACTGGTGCTCATCATGAGGACTGAACAAAGTTTTACTGGTCTTGGACCAGAGGACTGGTGCTCATCGTGAGGACTGAACAAAGTTTTACTGGTCTTGGGTCGGATGACTGGTGCTCATCATGAGGACTGAACAAAGTTTTACTGGTCTTGGGTCGTAGGACTGGTGCTCATCATGAGGACTGAACAAAGTTTTACTGGTCTTGGGTCGGAGGACTGGTGCTCATCATGAGGACTGAACAAAGTTTTACTGGTCTTGGGTCGTAGGACTGGTGCTCATCATGAGGACTGAACAAAGTTTTACTGGTCTTGGACCAGAGGATTGGTGCTCATCGTGAGGACTGAACAAAGTTTTACTGGTCTTGGGTCGGAGGACTGGTGCTCATCATGAGGACTGAACAAAGTTTTACTGGTCTTGGACCAGAGGACTGGTGCTCATCGTGAGGACTGAACAAAGTTTTACTGGTCTTGGGTCAGAAGGCCTGGTGCTCATCATGAGAACTGAACAAAGTTTTACTGGTCTTGGGTCGGAGGACTGGTGCTCATCGTGAGGACTGAACAAAGCCTTACTGGTCTTGGGTCGGAGGACTGGTGCTCATCGTGAGGACTGAACAAAGTTTTACTGGTCTTGGGCCAGAGTTCCGGTGCTCATCATGAGGACTGAACAAAGTTTTACTGGTCTTGGGCCAGAGGACTGGTGCTCATCGTGAGGACTGAACAAAGTTTTACTGGTCTTGGACCAGAGGACTGGTGCTCATCATGAGGACTGAACAAAGTTTTACTGGTCTTGGGTCGGAGGACTGAACAAAGTTTTACTGGTCTTGGGTCGGAGGACTGGTGCTCATCATGAGGACTGAACAAAGTTTTACTGGTCTTGGGTCGGAGGACTGGTGCTCATCGTGAGGACTGAACAAAGTTTTACTGGTCTTGGGTCGGAAGACTGGTGCTCATCATGAGGACTGAACAAAGTTTTACTGGTCTTGGGCCAGAGGACTGGTGCTCATCGTGAGGACTGAACAAAGTTTTACTGGTCTTGGGTCGGAGGACTGGTGCTCATCATGAGGACTGAACAAAGTTTTACTGGTCTTGGGCTGGAGGACCGGTGCTCATCGTGAGGACTGAACAAAGTTTTACTGGTCTTGGGCTGGAGGACCAGTGCTCATCGTGAGGACTGAACAAAGTTTTACTGGTCTTGGGTCTGAGTTCCGGTGCTCATCATGAGGACAGAACAAAGTTTTACTGGTCTTGGGTCGGAGGACTGGTGCTAATCGTGAGGACTGAACAAAGTTTTACTGGTCTTGGGTCGTAGGACTGGTGCTCATCATGAGGACTGAACAAAGTTTTACTGGTCTTGGGTCGGAGGACTGGTGCTCATCATGAGGACTGAACAAAGTTTTACTGGTCTTGGGTCGGAGGACTGGTGCTCATCGTGAGGACTGAACAAAGTTTTAATGGTCTTGGGTCGGAGGACTGGTGCTCATCATGAGGACTGAACAAAGTTTTACTGGTCTTGGGTCGGAGGACTGGTGCTCATCGTGAGGACTGAACAAAGTTTTACTGGTCTTGGGCCAGAGGACTGGTGCTCATCGTGAGGACTGAACAAAGTTTTACAGGTCTTGGGCCAGAGGAATGGTGCTCATCGTGAGGACTGAACAAAGTTTTACTGGTCTTGGGCCAGAGGAATGGTGCTCATCGTGAGGACTGAACAAAGTTTTACTGGTCTTGGGTCGGAGGACTGGTGCTCATCATGAGGACTGAACAAAGTTTTACTGGTCTTGGGTCGGAGGACTGGTGCTCATCATGAGGACTGAACAAAGTTTTACTGGTCTTGGGTCGTAGGACTGGTGCTCATCATGAGGACTGAACAAAGTTTTACTGGTCTTGGGTCGGAGGACTGGTGCTCATCATGAGGACTGAACAAAGTTTTACTGGTCTTGGGTCGGAGGACCGGTGCTCATCGTGAGGACTGAACAAAGTTTTACTGGTCTTGGGTCGGAGGACTGGTGCTCATCGTGAGGACTGAACAAAGTTTTACTGGTCTTGGGTCTGAGTTCCGGTGCTCATCATGAGGACTGAACAAAGTTTTACTGGTCTTGGGTCAGAAGGCCTGGTGCTCATCATGAGAACTGAACAAAGTTTTACTGGTCTTGGGTCGGAGGACTGGTGCTCATCGTGAGGACTGAACAAAGCCTTACTGGTCTTGGGTCGGAGGACTGGTGCTCATCGTGAGGACTGAACAAAGTTTTACTGGTCTTGGGCCAGAGTTCCGGTGCTCATCATGAGGACTGAACAAAGTTTTACTGGTCTTGGGTCGTAGGACTGGTGCTCATCATGAGGACTGAACAAAGTTTTACTGGTCTTGGGTCGGAGGACTGGTGCTCATCATGAGGACTGAACAAAGTTTTACTGGTCTTGGGTCGTAGGACTGGTGCTCATCATGAGGACTGAACAAAGTTTTACTGGTCTTGGACCTGAGGACTGGTGCTCATCGTGAGGACTGAACAAAGTTTTACTGGTCTTGGGTCGGAGGACTGGTGCTCATCATGAGGACTGAACAAAGTTTTACTGGTCTTGGACCAGAGGACTGGTGCTCATCGTGAGGACTGAACAAAGTTTTACTGGTCTTGGGTCGGAGGACTGGTGCTCATCATGAGGACTGAACAAAGTTTTACTGGTCTTGGGTCGGAGGACTGGTGCTCATCGTGAGGACTGAACAAAGCCTTACTGGTCTTGGGTCGGAGGACTGGTGCTCATCGTGAGGACTGAACAAAGTTTTACTGGTCTTGGGCCAGAGTTCCGGTGCTCATCATGAGGACTGAACAAAGTTTTACTGGTCTTGGGCCAGAGGACTGGTGCTCATCGTGAGGACTGAACAAAGTTTACTGGTCTTGGACCAGAGGACTGGTGCTCATCATGAGGACTGAACAAAGTTTTACTGGTCTTGGGCCAGAGGAATGGTGCTCATCGTGAGGACTGAACAAAGTTTTACTGGTCTTGGGCCGGAGGACTGGTGCTCATCATGAGGACTGAACAAAGTTTTACTGGTATTGGGTCTGAGTTCCGGTGCTCATCATGAGGACTGAACAAAGTTTTACTGGTCTTGGGTCGGAGGACTGGTGCTCATCGTGAGGACTGAACAAAGTTTTACTGGTCTTGGGTCGGAGGACTGGTGCTCATCGTGAGGACTGAACAAAGTTTTACTGGTCTTGGGTCTGAGTTCCGGTGCTCATCATGAGGACTGAACAAAGTATTACTGGTCTTGGGTCGTAGGACTGGTGCTCATCGTGAGGACTGAACAAAGTTTTACTGGTCTTGGGTCTGAGTTCCGGTGCTCATCATGAGGACTGAACAAAGTTTTACTGGTCTTGGGTCGGAGGACTGGTGCTCATCGTGAGGACTGAACAAAGTTTTACTGGTCTTGGGTCGGAGGACTGGTGCTCATCATGAGGACTGAACAAAGTTTTACTGGTCTTGGGTCGGAGGACTGGTGCTCATCGTGAGGACTGAACAAAGTTTTACTGGTCTTGGGTCGGAAGACTGGTGCTCATCATGAGGACTGAACAAAGTTTTACTGGTCTTGGGCCAGAGGACTGGTGCTCATCGTGAGGACTGAACAAAGTTTTACAGGTCTTGGGTCGGAGGACTGGTGCTCATCATGAGGACTGAACAAAGTTTTACTGGTCTTGGGTCGGAGGACTGGTGCTCATCATGAGGACTGAACAAAGTTTTACTGGTCTTGGGTCGTAGGACTGGTGCTCATCATGAGGACTGAACAAAGTTTTACTGGTCTTGGGTCGGATGACTGGTGCTCATCATGAGGACTGAACAAAGTTTTACTGGTCTTGGGTCGTAGGACTGGTGCTCATCATGAGGACTGAACAAAGTTTTACTGGTCTTGGACCAGAGGACTGGTGCTCATCGTGAGGACTGAACAAAGTTTTACTGGTCTTGGGTCGGATGACTGGTGCTCATCATGAGGACTGAACAAAGTTTTACTGGTCTTGGGTCGTAGGACTGGTGCTCATCATGAGGACTGAACAAAGTTTTACTGGTCTTGGGTCGGAGGACTGGTGCTCATCATGAGGACTGAACAAAGTTTTACTGGTCTTGGGTCGTAGGACTGGTGCTCATCATGAGGACTGAACAAAGTTTTACTGGTCTTGGACCAGAGGACTGGTGCTCATCGTGAGGACTGAACAAAGTTTTACTGGTCTTGGGTCGGAGGACTGGTGCTCATCATGAGGACTGAACAAAGTTTTACTGGTCTTGGACCAGAGGACTGGTGCTCATCGTGAGGACTGAACAAAGTTTTACTGGTCTTGGGTCAGAAGGCCTGGTGCTCATCATGAGAACTGAACAAAGTTTTACTGGTCTTGGGTCGGAGGACTGGTGCTCATCGTGAGGACTGAACAAAGCCTTACTGGTCTTGGGTCGGAGGACTGGTGCTCATCGTGAGGACTGAACAAAGTTTTACTGGTCTTGGGCCAGAGTTCCGGTGCTCATCATGAGGACTGAACAAAGTTTTACTGGTCTTGGGCCAGAGGACTGGTGCTCATCGTGAGGACTGAACAAAGTTTTACTGGTCTTGGACCAGAGGACTGGTGCTCATCATGAGGACTGAACAAAGTTTTACTGGTCTTGGGTCGGAGGACTGAACAAAGTTTTACTGGTCTTGGGTCGGAGCACTGGTGCTCATCATGAGGACTGAACAAAGTTTTACTGGTCTTGGGTCGGAGGACTGGTGCTCATCGTGAGGACTGAACAAAGTTTTACTGGTCTTGGGTCGGAAGACTGGTGCTCATCATGAGGACTGAACAAAGTTTTACTGGTCTTGGGCCAGAGGACTGGTGCTCATCGTGAGGACTGAACAAAGTTTTACTGGTCTTGGGTCGGAGGACTGGTGCTCATCATGAGGACTGAACAAAGTTTTACTGGTCTTGGGTCTGAGTTCCGGTGCTCATCATGAGGACTGAACAAAGTTTTACTGGTCTTGGGCTGGAGGACCGGTGCTCATCGTGAGGACTGAACAAAGTTTTACTGGTCTTGGGCTGGAGGACCAGTGCTCATCGTGAGGACTGAACAAAGTTTTACTGGTCTTGGGTCTGAGTTCCGGTGCTCATCATGAGGACAGAACAAAGTTTTACTGGTCTTGGGTCGGAGGACTGGTGCTAATCGTGAGGACTGAACAAAGTTTTACTGGTCTTGGGTCGTAGGACTGGTGCTCATCATGAGGACTGAACAAAGTTTTACTGGTCTTGGGTCGGAGGACTGGTGCTCATCATGAGGACTGAACAAAGTTTTACTGGTCTTGGGTCGGAGGACTGGTGCTCATCGTGAGGACTGAACAAAGTTTTACTGGTCTTGGGTCGGAGGACTGGTGCTCATCATGAGGACTGAACAAAGTTTTACTGGTCTTGGGTCGGAGGACTGGTGCTCATCGTGAGGACTGAACAAAGTTTTACTGGTCTTGGGCCAGAGGACTGGTGCTCATCGTGAGGACTGAACAAAGTTTTACAGGTCTTGGGCCAGAGGAATGGTGCTCATCGTGAGGACTGAACAAAGTTTTACTGGTCTTGGGCCAGAGGAATGGTGCTCATCGTGAGGACTGAACAAAGTTTTACTGGTCTTGGGTCGGAGGACTGGTGCTCATCATGAGGACTGAACAAAGTTTTACTGGTCTTGGGTCGGAGGACTGGTGCTCATCATGAGGACTGAACAAAGTTTTACTGGTCTTGGGTCGTAGGACTGGTGCTCATCATGAGGACTGAACAAAGTTTTACTGGTCTTGGGTCGGAGGACTGGTGCTCATCATGAGGACTGAACAAAGTTTTACTGGTCTTGGGTCGGAGGACCGGTGCTCATCGTGAGGACTGAACAAAGTTTTACTGGTCTTGGGTCGGAGGACTGGTGCTCATCGTGAGGACTGAACAAAGTTTTACTGGTCTTGGGTCTGAGTTCCGGTGCTCATCATGAGGACTGAACAAAGTTTTACTGGTCTTGGGTCAGAAGGCCTGGTGCTCATCATGAGAACTGAACAAAGTTTTACTGGTCTTGGGTCGGAGGACTGGTGCTCATCGTGAGGACTGAACAAAGCCTTACTGGTCTTGGGTCGGAGGACTGGTGCTCATCGTGAGGACTGAACAAAGTTTTACTGGTCTTGGGCCAGAGTTCCGGTGCTCATCATGAGGACTGAACAAAGTTTTACTAGTCTTGGGTCGGAGGACTGGTGCTCATCATGAGGACTGAACAAAGTTTTACTGGTCTTGGGTCGGAGGACTGGTGCTCATCATGAGGACTGAACAAAGTTTTACTGGTCTTGGGTCGTAGGACTGGTGCTCATCATGAGGACTGAACAAAGTTTTACTGGTCTTGGACCTGAGGACTGGTGCTCATCGTGAGGACTGAACAAAGTTTTACTGGTCTTGGGTCGGAGGACTGGTGCTCATCATGAGGACTGAACAAAGTTTTACTGGTCTTGGACCAGAGGACTGGTGCTCATCGTGAGGACTGAACAAAGTTTTACTGGTCTTGGGTCGGAGGACTGGTGCTCATCATGAGGACTGAACAAAGTTTTACTGGTCTTGGACCTGAGGACTGGTGCTCATCGTGAGGACTGAACAAAGTTTTACTGGTCTTGGGTCGGAGGACTGGTGCTCATCGTGAGGACTGAACAAAGTTTTACTGGTCTTGGGCCAGAGTTCCGGTGCTCATCATGAGGACTGAACAAAGTTTTACTGGTCTTGGGCCAGAGGACTGGTGCTCATCGTGAGGACTGAACAAAGTTTACTGGTCTTGGACCAGAGGACTGGTGCTCATCATGAGGACTGAACAAAGTTTTACTGGTCTTGGGCCAGAGGAATGGTGCTCATCGTGAGGACTGAACAAAGTTTTACTGGTCTTGGGCCGGAGGACTGGTGCTCATCATGAGGACTGAACAAAGTTTTACTGGTATTGGGTCTGAGTTCCGGTGCTCATCATGAGGACTGAACAAAGTTTTACTGGTCTTGGGTCGGAGGACTGGTGCTCATCGTGAGGACTGAACAAAGTTTTACTGGTCTTGGGTCGGAGGACTGGTGCTCATCGTGAGGACTGAACAAAGTTTTACTGGTCTTGGGTCTGAGTTCCGGTGCTCATCATGAGGACTGAACAAAGTATTACTGGTCTTGGGTCGTAGGACTGGTGCTCATCGTGAGGACTGAACAAAGTTTTACTGGTCTTGGGTCTGAGTTCCGGTGCTCATCATGAGGACTGAACAAAGTTTTACTGGTCTTGGGTCGGAGGACTGGTGCTCATCGTGAGGACTGAACAAAGTTTTACTGGTCTTGGGTCGGAGGACTGGTGCTCATCATGAGGACTGAACAAAGTTTTACTGGTCTTGGGTCGGAGGACTGGTGCTCATCGTGAGGACTGAACAAAGTTTTACTGGTCTTGGGTCGGAAGACTGGTGCTCATCATGAGGACTGAACAAAGTTTTACTGGTCTTGGGCCAGAGGACTGGTGCTCATCGTGAGGACTGAACAAAGTTTAACAGGTCTTGGGTCGGAGGACTGGTGCTCATCATGAGGACTGAACAAAGTTTTACTGGTCTTGGGTCGGAGGACTGGTGCTCATCATGAGGACTGAACAAAGTTTTACTGGTCTTGGGTCGTAGGACTGGTGCTCATCATGAGGACTGAACAAAGTTTTACTGGTCTTGGGTCGGATGACTGGTGCTCATCATGAGGACTGAACAAAGTTTTACTGGTCTTGGGTCGTAGGACTGGTGCTCATCATGAGGACTGAACAAAGTTTTACTGGTCTTGGGTCGGAGGACTGGTGCTCATCATGAGGACTGAACAAAGTTTTACTGGTCTTGGGTCGTAGGACTGGTGCTCATCATGAGGACTGAACAAAGTTTTACTGGTCTTGGACCAGAGGATTGGTGCTCATCGTGAGGACTGAACAAAGTTTTACTGGTCTTGGGTCGGAGGATTGGTGCTCATCATGAGGACTGAACAAAGTTTTACTGGTCTTGGGTCGGAGGACTGGTGCTCATCGTGAGGACTGAACAAAGTTTTACTGGTCTTGGGTCGGAGGACTGGTGCTCATCATGAGGACTGAACAAAGTTTTACTGGTCTTGGGTCGGAGGACTGGTGCTCATCGTGAGGACTGAACAAAGCCTTACTGGTCTTGGGTCGGAGGACTGGTGCTCATCGTGAGGACTGAACAAAGTTTTACTGGTCTTGGGCCAGAGTTCCGGTGCTCATCATGAGGACTGAACAAAGTTTTACTGGTCTTGGGCCAGAGGACTGGTGCTCATCGTGAGGACTGAACAAAGTTTTACTGGTCTTGGACCAGAGGACTGGTGCTCATCATGAGGACTGAACAAAGTTTTATTGGTCTTGGGCCAGAGGAATGGTGCTCATCGTGAGGACTGAACAAAGATTTACTGGTCTTGGGCCGGAGGACTGGTGCTCATCATGAGGACTGAACAAAGTTTTACTGGTCTTGGGTCTGAGTTCCGGTGCTCATCATGAGGACTGAACAAAGTTTTACTGGTCTTGGGTCGGAGGACTGGTGCTCATCGTGAGGACTGAACAAAGTTTTACTGGTCTTGGGTCGGAGGACTGGTGCTCATCGTGAGGACTGAACAAAGTTTTACTGGTCTTGGGTCTGAGTTCCGGTGCTCATCATGAGGACTGAACAAAGTTTTACTGGTCTTGGGTCGTAGGACTGGTGCTCATCGTGAGGACTACACAAAGTTTTACTGGTCTTGGGTCTGAGTTCCGGTGCTCATCATGAGGACTGAACAAAGTTTTACTGGTCTTGGGTCGGAGGACTGGTGCTCATCATGAGGACTGAACAAAGTTTTACTGGTCTTGGGCTGGAGGACTGGTGCTCATCGTGAGGACTGAACAAAGTTTTACTGGTCTTGGGTCGGAGGACTGGTGCTCATCATGAGGACTGAACAAAGTTTTACTGGTCTTGGGTCGGAGGACTGGTGCTCATCGTGTGGACTGAACAAAGTTTTACTGGTCTTGGGGTCGGAGGACTGGTGCTCATCGTGAGGACTGAACAAAGTTTTACTGGTCTTGGGTCGGAGGACTGGTGCTCATCATGAGGACTGAACAAAGTTTTACTGGTCTTGGGTCGGAGGACTGGTGCTCATCATGAGGACTGAACAAAGTTTTACTGGTCTTGGGTCGGAGGACTGGTGCTCATCGTGAGGACTGAACAAAGTTTTACTGGTCTTGGGTCGGAGGACTGGTGCTCATCGTGAGGACTGAACAAAGTTTTACTGGTCTTGGGTCGGAGGACTGGTGCTCATCGTGAGGACTGAACAAAGTTTTACTGGTCTTGGACCAGAGGACTGGTGCTCATCGTGAGGACTGAACAAAGTTTTACTGGTCTTGGGTCGGAGGACTGGTGCTCATCATGAGGACTGAACAAAGTTTTACTGGTCTTGGGTCGGAGGACTGGTGCTCATCGTGAGGACTGAACAAAGTTTTACTGGTCTTGGGCTGGAGGATTGGTGCTCATCATGAGGACTGAACAAAGCCTTACTGGTCTTGGACCAGAGGACTGGTGCTCATCGTGAGGACTGAACAAAGTTTTACTGGTCTTGGACCAGAGGACTGGTGCTCATCGTGAGGACTGAACAAAGTTTTACTGGTCTTGGACCAGAGGACTGGTGCTCATCGTGAGGACTGAACAAAGCCTTACTGGTCTTGGGTCTGAGTTCCGGTGCTCATCATGAGGACTGAACAAAGTTTTACTGGTCTTGGGCTGGAGGACTGGTGCTCATCATGAGGACAGAACAAAGTTTTACTGGTCTTGGGTCGGAGGACTGGTGCTCATCATGAGGACTGAACAAAGTTTTACTGGTCTTGGGTCGGAGGACTGGTGCTCATCGTGAGGACTGAACAAAGTTTTACTGGTCTTGGGTCGGAGGACTGGTGCTCATCATGAGGACTGAACAAAGTTTTACTGGTCTTGGACCAGAGGACTGGTGCTCATCGTGAGGACTGAACAAAGTTTTACTGGTCTTGGGTCGGAGGACTGGTGCTCATCATGAGGACTGAACAAAGTTTTACTGGTCTTGGGTCGGAGGACTGGTGCTCATCGTGAGGACTGAACAAAGCCTTACTGGTCTTGGGTCGGAGGACTGGTGCTCATCGTGAGGACTGAACAAAGTTTTACTGGTCTTGGGCCAGAGTTCTGGTGCTCATCATGAGGACTGAACAAAGTTTTACTGGTCTTGGGCCAGAGGACTGGTGCTCATCGTGAGGACTGAACAAAGTTTTACTGGTCTTGGACCAGAGGACTGGTGCTCATCATGAGGACTGAACAAAGTTTTACTGGTCTTGGGCCAGAGGAATGGTGCTCATCGTGAGGACTGAACAAAGTTTTACTGGTCTTGGGCCGGAGGACTGGTGCTCATCATGAGGACTGAACAAAGTTTTACTGGTCTTGGGTCTGAGTTCCGGTGCTCATCATGAGGACTGAACAAAGTTTTACTGGTCTTGGGTCGGAGGACTGGTGCTAATCGTGAGGACTGAACAAAGTTTTACTGGTCTTGGGTCGGAGGACTGGTGCTCATCGTGAGGACTGAACAAAGTTTTACTGGTCTTGGGTCTGAGTTCCGGTGCTCATCATGAGGACTGAACAAAGATTTACTGGTCTTGGGCCGGAGGACTGGTGCTCATCATGAGGACTGAACAAAGTTTTACTGGTCTTGGGTCTGAGTTCCGGTGCTCATCATGAGGACTGAACAAAGTTTTACTGGTCTTGGGTCGGAGGACTGGTGCTCATCGTGAGGACTGAACAAAGTTTTACTGGTCTTGGGTCGGAGGACTGGTGCTCATCGTGAGGACTGAACAAAGTTTTACTGGTCTTGGGTCTGAGTTCCGGTGCTCATCATGAGGACTGAACAAAGTTTTACTGGTCTTGGGTCGTAGGACTGGTGCTCATCGTGAGGACTACACAAAGTTTTACTGGTCTTGGGTCTGAGTTCCGGTGCTCATCATGAGGACTGAACAAAGTTTTACTGGTCTTGGGTCGGAGGACTGGTGCTCATCATGAGGACTGAACAAAGTTTTACTGGTCTTGGGCTGGAGGACTGGTGCTCATCGTGAGGACTGAACAAAGTTTTACTGGTCTTGGGTCGGAGGACTGGTGCTCATCATGAGGACTGAACAAAGTTTTACTGGTCTTGGGTCGGAGGACTGGTGCTCATCGTGTGGACTGAACAAAGTTTTACTGGTCTTGGGGTCGGAGGACTGGTGCTCATCGTGAGGACTGAACAAAGTTTTACTGGTCTTGGGTCGGAGGACTGGTGCTCATCATGAGGACTGAACAAAGTTTTACTGGTCTTGGGTCGGAGGACTGGTGCTCATCATGAGGACTGAACAAAGTTTTACTGGTCTTGGGTCGGAGGACTGGTGCTCATCGTGAGGACTGAACAAAGTTTTACTGGTCTTGGGTCGGAGGACTGGTGCTCATCGTGAGGACTGAACAAAGTTTTACTGGTCTTGGGTCGGAGGACTGGTGCTCATCGTGAGGACTGAACAAAGTTTTACTGGTCTTGGACCAGAGGACTGGTGCTCATCGTGAGGACTGAACAAAGTTTTACTGGTCTTGGGTCGGAGGACTGGTGCTCATCATGAGGACTGAACAAAGTTTTACTGGTCTTGGGTCGGAGGACTGGTGCTCATCGTGAGGACTGAACAAAGTTTTACTGGTCTTGGGTCTGAGTTCCGGTGCTCATCATGAGGACTGAACAAAGTTTTACTGGTCTTGGGTCGTAGGACTGGTGCTCATCGTGAGGACTGAACAAAGTTTTACTGGTCTTGGGTCTGAGTTCCGGTGCTCATCATGAGGACTGAACAAAGTTTTACTGGTCTTGGGTCGGAGGACTGGTGCTCATCGTGAGGACTGAACAAAGTTTTACTGGTCTTGGGTCGGAGGACTGGTGCTCATCATAAGGACTGAACAAAGTTTTACTGGTCTTGGGTCGGAGGACTGGTGCTCATCGTGAGGACTGAACAAAGTTTTACTGGTCTTGGGTCGGAGGACTGGTGCTCATCGTGAGGACTGAACAAAGTTTTACTGGTCTTGGGTCGGAAGACTGGTGCTCATCATGAGGACTGAACAAAGTTTTACTGGTCTTGGGCCAGAGGACTGGTGCTCATCGTGAGGACTGAACAAAGTTTTACTGGTCTTGGGTCGGAGGACTGGTGCTCATCATGAGGACTGAACAAAGTTTTACTGGTCTTGGGTCAGAGGACTGGTGATCATCATGAGGACTGAACAAAGTTTTACTGGTCTTGAGTCGTAGGACTGGTGCTCATCATGAGGACTGAACAAAGTTTTACTGGTCTTGGGTCGTAGGACTGGTGCTCATCATGAGGACTGAACAAAGTTTTACTGGTCTTGGGTCGGAGGACTGGTGCTCATCATGAGGACTGAACAAAGTTTTACTGGTCTTGGGTCGTAGGACTGGTGCTCATCATGAGGACTGAACAAAGTTTTACTGGTCTTGGACCAGAGGACTGGTGGTCATCGTGAGGACTGAACAAAGTTTTACTGGTCTTGGGTCGGAGGACTGGTGCTCATCATGAGGACTGAACAAAGTTTTACTGGTCTTGGACCAGAGGACTGGTGCTCATCGTGAGGACTGAACAAAGTTTTACTGGTCTTGGGTCGGAGGACTGATGCTCATCATGAGGACTGAACAAAGTTTTACTGGTCTTGGGTCTGAGTTCCGGTGCTCATCATGAGGACTGAACAAAGTTTTACTGGTCTTGGGTCGGAGGACTGGTGCTCATCGTGAGGACTGAACAAAGTTTTACAGGTCTTGGGTCGGAGGACTGGTGCTCATCGTGAGGACTGAACAAAGTTTTACTGGTCTTGGGTCTGAGTTCCGGTGCTCATCATGAGGACTGAACAAAGTTTTACTGGTCTTGGGTCGTAGAACTGGTGCTCATCGTGAGGACTGAACAAAGTTTTACTGGTCTTGGGTCTGAGTTCCGGTGCTCATCATGAGGACTGAACAAAGTTTTACTGGTCTTGGGTCGGAGGACTGGTGCTCATCGTGAGGACTGAACAAAGTTTTACTGGTCTTGGGTCGGAGGACTGGTGCTCATCATGAGGACTGAACAAAGTTTTACTGGTCTTGGGTCGGAGGACTGGTGCTCATCGTGAGGACTGAACAAAGTTTTACTGGTCTTGGGTCGGAAGACTGGTGCTCATCATGAGGACTACACAAAGTTTTACTGGTCTTGGGCCAGAGGACTGGTGCTCATCGTGAGGACTGAACAAAGTTTTACAGGTCTTGGGCCAGAGGAATGGTGCTCATCGTGAGGACTGAACAAAGTTTTACTGGTCTTGGGTCGGAGGACTGGTGCTCATCATGAGGACTGAACAAAGTTTTACTGGTCTTGGGTCGGAGGACTGGTGCTCATCATGAGGACTGAACAAAGTTTTACTGGTCTTGGGTCGTAGGACTGGTGCTCATCATGAGGACTGAAGAAAGTTTTACTGGTCTTGGGTCGGATGACTGGTGCTCATCATGAGGACTGAACAAAGTTTTACTGGTCTTGGGTCGTAGGACTGGTGCTCATCATGAGGACTGAACAAAGTTTTACTGATCTTGGGTCGGAGGACTGGTGCTCATCATGAGGACTGAACAAAGTTTTACTGGTCTTGGGTCGTAGGACTGGTGCTCATCATGAGGACTGAACAAAGTTTTACTGGTCTTGGACCAGAGGACTGGTGCTCATCGTGAGGACTGAACAAAGTTTTACTGGTCTTGGGTCGGAGGACTGCTGCTCATCATGAGGACTGAACAAAGTTTTACTGGTCTTGGACCAGAGGACTGGTGCTCATCGTGAGGACTGAACAAAGTTTTACTGGTCTTGGGTCGGAGGACTGGTGCTCATCATGAGGACTGAACAAAGTTTTACTGGTCTTGGGTCGGAGGACTGGTGCTCATCGTGAGGACTGAACAAAGTTTTACTGGTCTTGGGCTGGAGGATTGGTGCTCATCATGAGGACTGAACAAAGCCTTACTGGTCTTGGACCAGAGGACTGGTGCTCATCGTGAGGACTGAACAAAGTTTTACTGGTCTTGGACCAGAGGACTGGTGCTCATCGTGAGGACTGAACAAAGTTTTACTGGTCTTGGACCAGAGGACTGGTGCTCATCGTGAGGACTGAACAAAGCCTTACTGGTCTTGGGTCTGAGTTCCGGTGCTCATCATGAGGACTGAACAAAGTTTTACTGGTCTTGGGCTGGAGGACTGGTGCTCATCATGAGGACAGAACAAAGTTTTACTGGTCTTGGGTCGGAGGACTGGTGCTCATCATGAGGACTGAACAAAGTTTTACTGGTCTTGGGTCGGAGGACTGGTGCTCATCGTGAGGACTGAACAAAGTTTTACTGGTCTTGGGTCGGAGGACTGGTGCTCATCATGAGGACTGAACAAAGTTTTACTGGTCTTGGACCAGAGGACTGGTGCTCATCGTGAGGACTGAACAAAGTTTTACTGGTCTTGGGTCGGAGGACTGGTGCTCATCATGAGGACTGAACAAAGTTTTACTGGTCTTGGGTCGGAGGACTGGTGCTCATCGTGAGGACTGAAAAAAGCCTTACTGGTCTTGGGTCGGAGGACTGGTGCTCATCGTGAGGACTGAACAAAGTTTTACTGGTCTTGGGCCAGAGTTCCGGTGCTCATCATGAGGACTGAACAAAGTTTTACTGGTCTTGGGCCAGAGGACTGGTGCTCATCGTGAGGACTGAACAAAGTTTTACTGGTCTTGGACCAGAGGACTGGTGCTCATCATGAGGACTGAACAAAGTTTTACTGGTCTTGGGCCAGAGGAATGGTGCTCATCGTGAGGACTGAACAAAGTTTTACTGGTCTTGGGCCAGAGGACTGGTGCTCATCATGAGGACAGAACAAAGTTTTACTGGTCTTGGGTCGGAGGACTGGTGCTCATCGTGAGGACTGAACAAAGTTTTACTGGTCTTGGGCCGGAGGACTGGTGCTCATCATGAGGACTGAATAAAGTTTTACTGGTCTTGGGTCTGAGTTCCGGTGCTCATCATGAGGACTGAACAAAGTTTTACTGGTCTTGGGTCGGAGGACTGGTGCTCATCGTGAGGACTGAACAAAGTTTTACTGGTCTTGGGTCGGAGGACTGGTGCTCATCGTGAGGACTGAACAAAGTTTTACTGGTCTTGGGTCTGAGTTCCGGTGCTCATCATGAGGACTGAACAAAGTTTTACTGGTCTTGGGTCGTAGGACTGGTGCTCATCGTGAGGACTGAACAAAGTTTTACTGGTCTTGGGTCTGAGTTCCGGTGCTCATCATGAGGACTGAACAAAGTTTTACTGGTCTTGGGTCGGAGGACTGGTGCTCATTATGAGGACTGAACAAAGTTTTACTGGTCTTGGGCTGGAGGACTGGTGCTCATCGTGAGGACTGAACAAAGTTTTACTGGTCTTGGGTCGGAGGACTGGTGCTCATCATGAGGATTGAACAAAGTTTTACTGGTCTTGGGTCGGAGGACTGGTGCTCATCGTGAGGACTGAACAAAGTTTTACTGGTCTTGGGTCGGAGGACTGGTGCTCATCGTGAGGACTGAACAAAGTTTTACTGGTCTTGGGCCAGAGGACTGGTGCTCATCGTGAGGACTGAACAAAGTTTTACTGGTCTTGGGTCGGAGGACTGGTGCTCATCGTGAGGACTGAACAAAGTTTTACTGGCCTTGGGTCGGAGGACTGGTGCTCATCGTGAGGACTGAACAAAGTTTTACTGGTCTTGGGTCGGAGGACTGGTGCTCATCGTGAGGACTGAACAAAGTTTTACTGGTCTTGGGCCAGAGGACTGGTGCTCATCATGAGGACTGAACAAAGTTTTACTGGTCTTGGGCTGGAGGACTGGTGCTCATCATGAGGACTGAACAAAGCCTTACTGGTCTTGGGTCGTAGGACTGGTGCTCATCATGAGGACTGAACAAAGTTTTACTGGTCTTGGGTCAGAGGACTGGTGCTCATCGTGAGGACTGAACAAAGTTTTACTGGTCTTGGGTCGGAGGACTGGTGCTCATCATGAGGACTGAACAAAGTTTTACTGGTCTTGGGCCAGAGGACTGGTGCTCATCGTGAGGACTGAACAAAGTTTTACAGGTCTTGGGCCAGAGGAATGGTGCTCATCGTGAGGACTGAACAAAGTTTTACTGGTCTTGGGTCGGAGGACTGGTGCTCATCATGAGGACTGAACAAAGTTTTACTGGTCTTGGGTCGGAGGACTGGTGCTCATCATGAGGACTGAAGAAAGTTTTACTGGTCTTGGGTCGTAGGACTGGTGCTCATCATGAGGACTGAACAAAGTTTTACTGGTCTTGGGTCGGAGGACTGATGCTCATCATGAGGACTGAACAAAGTTTTACTGGTCTTGGGTCGTAGGACTGGTGCTCATCATGAGGACTGAACAAAGTTTTACTGGTCTTGGGTCGGAGGACTGGTGCTCATCGTGAGGACTGAACAAAGTTTTACTGGTCTTGGGCCAGAGGAATGGTGCTCATCGTGAGGACTGAACAAAGTTTTACTGGTCTTGGGTCGGAGGACTGGTGCTCATCATGAGGACTGAACAAAGTTTTACTGGTCTTGGGCCAGAGGACTGGTGCTCATCGTGAGGACTGAACAAAGTTTTACAGGTCTTGGGCCAGAGGAATGGTGCTCATCGTGAGGACTGAACAAAGTTTTACTGGTCT
Organism: Bathymodiolus brooksi; assembly: GCA_963680875.1. Taxonomy (NCBI): domain Eukaryota; kingdom Metazoa; phylum Mollusca; class Bivalvia; order Mytilida; family Modiolidae; genus Bathymodiolus; species Bathymodiolus brooksi. Next base: position 6,389,452 of record OY804583.1, on the reverse strand, counting down.
TGGGTCGGAGGACTGGTGCTCATCATGAGGACTGAACAAAGTTTTACTGGTCTTGGGTCTGAGTTCCGGTGCTCATCGTGAGGACTGAACAAAGTTTTACTGGTCTTGGGTCGGAGGACTGGTGCTCATCATGAGGACTGAACAAAGTTTTACTGGTCTTGGGTCGGAGGACTGGTGCTCATCGTGAGGACTGAACAAAGTTTTACTGGTCTTGGGTCGGAGGACTGGTGCTCATCATGAGGACTGAACAAAGTTTTACTGGTCTTGGGTCGGAGCACTGGTGCTCATCATGAGGACTGAACAAAGTTTTACTGGTCTTGGGTCGGAGGACTGGTGCTCATCGTGAGGACTGAACAAAGTTTTACTGGTCTTGGGTCGGAGGACTGGTGCTCATCGTGAGGACTGAACAAAGTTTTACTGGTCTTGGGTCGGAGGACTGGTGCTCATCGTGAGGACTGAACAAAGTTTTACTGGTCTTGGACCAGAGGACTGGTGCTCATCATGAGGACTGAACAAAGTTTTACTGGTCTTGGGTCGGAGGACTGGTGCTCATCATGAGGACTGAACAAAGTTTTACTGGTCTTGGGTCGGAGGACTGGTGCTCATCGTGAGGACTGAACAAAGTTTTACTGGTCTTGGGCTGGAGGACTGGTGCTCATCATGAGGACTGAACAAAGCCTTACTGGTCTTGGACCAGAGGACTGGTGCTCATCGTGAGGACTGAACAAAGTTTTACTGGTCTTGGACCAGAGGACTGGTGCTCATCGTGAGGACTGAACAAAGCCTTACTGGTCTTGGGTCTGAGTTCCGGTGCTCATCATGAGGACTGAACAAAGTTTTACTGGTCTTGGGCTGGAGGACTGGTGCTCATCGTGAGGACAGAACAAAGTTTTACTGGTCTTGGGTCGGAGGACTGGTGCTCATCATGAGGACTGAACAAAGTTTTACTGGTCTTGGGTCGGAGGACTGGTGCTCATCGTGAGGACTGAACAAAGTTTTACTGGTCTTGGGTCGGAGGACTGGTGCTCATCATGAGGACTGAACAAAGTTTTACTGGTCTTGGGTCGTAGGACTGGTGCTCATCATGAGGACTGAACAAAGTTTTACTGGTCTTGGGTCGGATGACTGGTGCTCATCATGAGGACTGAACAAAGTTTTACTGGTCTTGGGTCGTAGGACTGGTGCTCATCATGAGGACTGAACAAAGTTTTACTGATCTTGGTTCGGAGGACTGGTGCTCATCATGAGGACTGAACAAAGTTTTACTGGTCTTGGGTCGTAGGACTGGTGCTCATCATGAGGACTGAACAAAGTTTTACTGGTCTTGGACCAGAGGACTGGTGCTCATCGTGAGGACTGAACAAAGTTTTACTGGTCTTGGGTCGGAGGACTGCTGCTCATCATGAGGACTGAACAAAGTTTTACTGGTCTTGGACCAGAGGACTGGTGCTCATCGTGAGGACTGAACAAAGTTTTACTGGTCTTGGGTCGGAGGACTGGTGCTCATCATGAGGACTGAACAAAGTTTTACTGGTCTTGGGTCGGAGGACTGGTGCTCATCGTGAGGACTGAACAAAGTTTTACTGGTCTTGGGCTGGAGGATTGGTGCTCATCATGAGGACTGAACAAAGCCTTACTGGTCTTGGACCAGAGGACTGGTGCTCATCGTGAGGACTGAACAAAGTTTTACTGGTCTTGGACCAGAGGACTGGTGCTCATCGTGAGGACTGAACAAAGTTTTACTGGTCTTGGACCAGAGGACTGGTGCTCATCGTGAGGACTGAACAAAGCCTTACTGGTCTTGGGTCTGAGTTCCGGTGCTCATCATGAGGACTGAACAAAGTTTTACTGGTCTTGGGCTGGAGGACTGGTGCTCATCATGAGGACAGAACAAAGTTTTACTGGTCTTGGGTCGGAGGACTGGTGCTCATCATGAGGACTGAACAAAGTTTTACTGGTCTTGGGTCGTAGGACTGGTGCTCATCGTGAGGACTGAACAAAGTTTTACTGGTCTTGGGTCTGAGTTCCGGTGCTCATCATGAGGACTGAACAAAGTTTTACTGGTCTTGGGTCGGAGGACTGGTGCTCATTATGAGGACTGAACAAAGTTTTACTGGTCTTGGGCTGGAGGACTGGTGCTCATCGTGAGGACTGAACAAAGTTTTACTGGTCTTGGGTCGGAGGACTGGTGCTCATCATGAGGATTGAACAAAGTTTTACTGGTCTTGGGTCGGAGGACTGGTGCTCATCGTGAGGACTGAACAAAGTTTTACTGGTCTTGGGTCGGAGGACTGGTGCTCATCGTGAGGACTGAACAAAGTTTTACTGGTCTTGGGCCAGAGGACTGGTGCTCATCGTGAGGACTGAACAAAGTTTTACTGGTCTTGGGTCGGAGGACTGGTGCTCATCGTGAGGACTGAACAAAGTTTTACTGGCCTTGGGTCGGAGGACTGGTGCTCATCGTGAGGACTGAACAAAGTTTTACTGGTCTTGGGTCGGAGGACTGGTGCTCATCGTGAGGACTGAACAAAGTTTTACTGGTCTTGGGCCAGAGGACTGGTGCTCATCATGAGGACTGAACAAAGTTTTACTGGTCTTGGGTCGGAGGACTGGTGCTCATCATGAGGACTGAACAAAGTTTTACTGGTCTTGGGTCGGAGGACTGGTGCTCATCGTGAGGACTGAACAAAGTTTTACTGGTCTTGGGTCGGAGGACTGGTGCTCATCATGAGGACTGAACAAAGTTTTACTGGTCTTGGGTCGTAGGACTGGTGCTCATCATGAGGACTGAACAAAGTTTTACTGGTCTTGGGTCGGATGACTGGTGCTCATCATGAGGACTGAACAAAGTTTTACTGGTCTTGGGTCGTAGGACTGGTGCTCATCATGAGGACTGAACAAAGTTTTACTGATCTTGGGTCGGAGGACTGGTGCTCATCATGAGGACTGAACAAAGTTTTACTGGTCTTGGGTCGTAGGACTGGTGCTCATCATGAGGACTGAACAAAGTTTTACTGGTCTTGGACCAGAGGACTGGTGCTCATCGTGAGGACTGAACAAAGTTTTACTGGTCTTGGGTCGGAGGACTGCTGCTCATCATGAGGACTGAACAAAGTTTTACTGGTCTTGGACCAGAGGACTGGTGCTCATCGTGAGGACTGAACAAAGTTTTACTGGTCTTGGGTCGGAGGACTGGTGCTCATCATGAGGACTGAACAAAGTTTTACTGGTCTTGGGTCGGAGGACTGGTGCTCATCGTGAGGACTGAACAAAGTTTTACTGGTCTTGGGCTGGAGGATTGGTGCTCATCATGAGGACTGAACAAAGCCTTACTGGTCTTGGACCAGAGGACTGGTGCTCATCGTGAGGACTGAACAAAGTTTTACTGGTCTTGGACCAGAGGACTGGTGCTCATCGTGAGGACTGAACAAAGTTTTACTGGTCTTGGACCAGAGGACTGGTGCTCATCGTGAGGACTGAACAAAGCCTTACTGGTCTTGGGTCTGAGTTCCGGTGCTCATCATGAGGACTGAACAAAGTTTTACTGGTCTTGGGCTGGAGGACTGGTGCTCATCATGAGGACAGAACAAAGTTTTACTGGTCTTGGGTCGGAGGACTGGTGCTCATCATGAGGACTGAACAAAGTTTTACTGGTCTTGGGTCGGAGGACTGGTGCTCATCGTGAGGACTGAACAAAGTTTTACTGGTCTTGGGTCGGAGGACTGGTGCTCATCATGAGGACTGAACAAAGTTTTACTGGTCTTGGACCAGAGGACTGGTGCTCATCGTGAGGACTGAACAAAGTTTTACTGGTCTTGGGTCGGAGGACTGGTGCTCATCATGAGGACTGAACAAAGTTTTACTGGTCTTGGGTCGGAGGACTGGTGCTCATCGTGAGGACTGAAAAAAGCCTTACTGGTCTTGGGTCGGAGGACTGGTGCTCATCGTGAGGACTGAACAAAGTTTTACTGGTCTTGGGCCAGAGTTCCGGTGCTCATCATGAGGACTGAACAAAGTTTTACTGGTCTTGGGCCAGAGGACTGGTGCTCATCGTGAGGACTGAACAAAGTTTTACTGGTCTTGGACCAGAGGACTGGTGCTCATCATGAGGACTGAACAAAGTTTTACTGGTCTTGGGCCAGAGGAATGGTGCTCATCGTGAGGACTGAACAAAGTTTTACTGGTCTTGGGCCAGAGGACTGGTGCTCATCATGAGGACAGAACAAAGTTTTACTGGTCTTGGGTCGGAGGACTGGTGCTCATCGTGAGGACTGAACAAAGTTTTACTGGTCTTGGGCCGGAGGACTGGTGCTCATCATGAGGACTGAATAAAGTTTTACTGGTCTTGGGTCTGAGTTCCGGTGCTCATCATGAGGACTGAACAAAGTTTTACTGGTCTTGGGTCGGAGGACTGGTGCTCATCGTGAGGACTGAACAAAGTTTTACTGGTCTTGGGTCGGAGGACTGGCGCTCATCGTGAGGACTGAACAAAGTTTTACTGGTCTTGGGTCTGAGTTCCGGTGCTCATCATGAGGACTGAACAAAGTTTTACTGGTCTTGGGTCGTAGGACTGGTGCTCATCGTGAGGACTGAACAAAGTTTTACTGGTCTTGGGTCTGAGTTCCGGTGCTCATCATGAGGACTGAACAAAGTTTTACTGGTCTTGGGTCGGAGGACTGGTGCTCATTATGAGGACTGAACAAAGTTTTACTGGTCTTGGGCTGGAGGACTGGTGCTCATCGTGAGGACTGAACAAAGTTTTACTGGTCTTGGGTCGGAGGACTGGTGCTCATCATGAGGATTGAACAAAGTTTTACTGGTCTTGGGTCGGAGGACTGGTGCTCATCGTTAGGACTGAACAAAGTTTTACTGGTCTTGGGTCGGAGGACTGGTGCTCATCGTGAGGACTGAACAAAGTTTTACTGGTCTTGGGCCAGAGGACTGGTGCTCATCGTGAGGACTGAACAAAGTTTTACTGGTCTTGGGTCGGAGGACTGGTGCTCATCGTGAGGACTGAACAAAGTTTTACTGGCCTTGGGTCGGAGGACTGGTGCTCATCGTGAGGACTGAACAAAGTTTTACTGGTCTTGGGTCGGAGGACTGGTGCTCATCGTGAGGACTGAACAAAGTTTTACTGGTCTTGGGCCAGAGGACTGGTGCTCATCATGAGGACTGAACAAAGTTTTACTGGTCTTGGGCTGGAGGACTGGTGCTCATCATGAGGACTGAACAAAGCCTTACTGGTCTTGGGTCGTAGGACTGGTGCTCATCATGAGGACTGAACAAAGTTTTACTGGTCTTGGGTCGGAGGACTGGTGCTCATCGTGAGGACTGAACAAAGTTTTACTGGTCTTGGGTCGGAGGACTGGTGCTCATCATGAGGACTGAACAAAGTTTTACTGGTCTTGGGCCAGAGGACTGGTGCTCATCGTGAGGACTGAACAAAGTTTTACAGGTCTTGGGCCAGAGGAATGGTGCTCATCGTGAGGACTGAACAAAGTTTTACTGGTCTTGGGTCGGAGGACTGGTGCTCATCATGAGGACTGAACAAAGTTTTACTGGTCTTGGGTCGGAGGACTGGTGCTCATCATGAGGACTGAAGAAAGTTTTACTGGTCTTGGGTCGTAGGACTGGTGCTCATCATGAGGACTGAACAAAGTTTTACTGGTCTTGGGTCGGAGGACTGATGCTCATCATGAGGACTGAACAAAGTTTTACTGGTCTTGGGTCGTAGGACTGGTGCTCATCATGAGGACTGAACAAAGTTTTACTGGTCTTGGGTCGGAGGACTGGTGCTCATCGTGAGGACTGAACAAAGTTTTACTGGTCTTGGGCCAGAGGAATGGTGCTCATCGTGAGGACTGAACAAAGTTTTACTGGTCTTGGGTCGGAGGACTGGTGCTCATCATGAGGACTGAACAAAGTTTTACTGGTCTTGGGCCAGAGGACTGGTGCTCATCGTGAGGACTGAACAAAGTTTTACAGGTCTTGGGCCAGAGGAATGGTGCTCATCGTGAGGACTGAACAAAGTTTTACTGGTCTTGGGTCGGAGGACTGGTGCTCATCATGAGGACTGAACAAAGTTTTACTGGTCTTGGGTCTGAGTTCCGGTGCTCATCGTGAGGACTGAACAAAGTTTTACTGGTCTTGGGTCGGAGGACTGGTGCTCATCATGAGGACTGAACAAAGTTTTACTGGTCTTGGGTCGGAGGACTGGTGCTCATCGTGAGGACTGAACAAAGTTTTACTGGTCTTGGGTCGGAGGACTGGTGCTCATCATGAGGACTGAACAAAGTTTTACTGGTCTTGGGTCGGAGCACTGGTGCTCATCATGAGGACTGAACAAAGTTTTACTGGTCTTGGGTCGGAGGACTGGTGCTCATCGTGAGGACTGAACAAAGTTTTACTGGTCTTGGGTCGGAGGACTGGTGCTCATCGTGAGGACTGAACAAAGTTTTACTGGTCTTGGGTCGGAGGACTGGTGCTCATCGTGAGGACTGAACAAAGTTTTACTGGTCTTGGACCAGAGGACTGGTGCTCATCATGAGGACTGAACAAAGTTTTACTGGTCTTGGGTCGGAGGACTGGTGCTCATCATGAGGACTGAACAAAGTTTTACTGGTCTTGGGTCAGAGGACTGGTGCTCATCGTGAGGACTGAACAAAGTTTTACTGGTCTTGGGCTGGAGGACTGGTGCTCATCATGAGGACTGAACAAAGCCTTACTGGTCTTGGACCAGAGGACTGGTGCTCATCGTGAGGACTGAACAAAGTTTTACTGGTCTTGGACCAGAGGACTGGTGCTCATCGTGAGGACTGAACAAAGTTTTACTGGTCTTGGACCAGAGGACTGGTGCTCATCGTGAGGACTGAACAAAGCCTTACTGGTCTTGGGTCTGAGTTCCGGTGCTCATCATGAGGACTGAACAAAGTTTTACTGGTCTTGGGCTGGAGGACTGGTGCTCATCGTGAGGACAGAACAAAGTTTTACTGGTCTTGGGTCGGAGGACTGGTGCTCATCATGAGGACTGAACAAAGTTTTACTGGTATTGGGTCGGAGGACTGGTGCTCATCGTGAGGACTGAACAAAGTTTTACTGGTCTTGGGTCGGAGGACTGGTGCTCATCATGAGGACTGAACAAAGTTTTACTGGTCTTGGACCAGAGGACTGGTGCTCATCGTGAGGACTGAACAAAGTTTTACTGGTCTTGGGTCGGAGGACTGGTGCTCATCATGAGGACTGAACAAAGTTTTACTGGTCTTAGGTCGGAGGACTGGTGTTCATCGTGAGGACTGAACAAAGCCTTACTGGTCTTGGGTCGGAGGACTGGTGCTCATCGTGAGGACTGAACAAAGTTTTACTGGTCTTGGGCCAGAGTTCCGGTGCTCATCATGAGGACTGAACAAAGTTTTACTGGTCTTGGGCCAGAGGACTGGTGCTCATCATGAGGACTGAACAAAGTTTTACTGGTCTTGGGTCGGAGGACTGGTGCTCATCGTGAGGACTGAACAAAGTTTTACTGGTCTTGGGCCGGAGGACTGGTGCTCATCATGAGGACTGAACAAAGTTTTACTGGTCTTGGGTCTGAGTTCCGGTGCTCATCATGAGGACTGAACAAAGTTTTATTGGTCTTGGGTCGGAGGACTGGTGCTCATCGTGAGGACTGAACAAAGTTTTACTGGTCTTGGGTCGGAGGACTGGTGCTCATCGTGAGGACTGAACAAAGTTTTACTGGTCTTGGGTCTGAGTTCCGGTGCTCATCATGAGGACTGAACAAAGTTTTACTGGTCTTGGGTCGTAGGACTGGTGCTCATCGTGAGGACTGAACAAAGTTTTACTGGTCTTGGGTCTTAGTTCCGGTGCTCATCATGAGGACTGAACAAAGTTTTACTGGTCTTGGGTCGGAGGACTGGTGCTCATCATGAGGACTGAACAAAGTTTTACTGGTCTTGGGCTGGAGGACTGGTGCTCATCGTGAGGACTGAACAAAGTTTTACTGGTCTTGGGTCGGAGGACTGGTGCTCATCATGAGGACTGAACAAAGTTTTACTGGTCTTGGGTCGGAGGACTGGTGCTCATCGTGAGGACTGAACAAAGTTTTACTGGTCTTGGGTCGGAGGACTGGTGCTCATCGTGAGGACTGAACAAAGTTTTACTGGTCTTGGGTCGGAGGACTGGTGCTCATCGTGAGGACTGAACAAAGTTTTACTGGTCTTGGGTCGGAGGACTGGTGCTCATCGTGAAGACTGAACAAAGTTTTACTGGTCTTGGGTCGGAGGACTGGTGCTCATCGTGAGGACTGAACAAAGTTTTACTGGTCTTGGGTCGGAGGACTGGTGCTCATCGTGAGGACTGAACAAAGTTTTACTGGTCTTGGGCCAGAGGACTGGTGCTCATCATGAGGACTGAACAAAGTTTTACTGGTCTTGGGCTGGAGGACTGGTGCTCATCATGAGGACTGAACAAAGCCTTACTGGTCTTGGGTCGTAGGACTGGTGCTCATCATGAGGACTGAACAAAGTTTTACTGGTCTTGGGTCGGAGGACTGGTGCTCATCGTGAGGACTGAACAAAGTTTTACTGGTCTTGGGTCGGAGGACTGGTGCTCATCATGAGGACTGAACAAAGTTTTACTGGTCTTGGGTCGGAGGACTGGTGCTCATCGTGAGGACTGAACAAAGTTTTACTGGTCTTGGGTCGGAGGACTTGTGTTCATCATGAGGACTGAACAAAGTTTTACTGGTCTTGGGCCAGAGGACTGGTGCTCATCGTGAGGACTGAACAAAGTTTTACAGGTCTTGGGCCAGAGGAATGGTGCTCATCGTGAGGACTGAACAAAGTTTTACTGGTCTTGGGTCGGAGGACTGGTGCTCATCATGAGGACTGAACAAAGTTTTACTGGTCTTGGGTCGGAGGACTGGTGCTCATCATGAGGACTGAACAAAGTTTTACTGGTCTTGGGTCGTAGGACTGGTGCTCATCATGAGGACTGAACAAAGTTTTACTGGTCTTGGGTCGGAGGACTGGTGCTCATCATGAGGACTGAACAAAGTTTTACTGGTCTTGGGTCGTAGGACTGGTGCTCATCATGAGGACTGAACAAAGTTTTACTGGTCTTGGGTCGGAGGACTGGTGCTCATCATGAGGACTGAACAAAGTTTTACTGGTCTTGGGTCGTAGGACTGGTGCTCATCATGAGGACTGAACAAAGTTTTACTGGTCTTGGACCAGAGGACTGGTGCTCATCGTGAGGACTGAACAAAGTTTTACTGGTCTTGGGTCGGAGGACTGGTGATCATCGTGAGGACTGAACAAAGTTTTACTGGTCTTGGGCCAGAGGACTGGTGCTCATCGTGAGGACTGAACAAAGTTTTACTGGTCTTGGACCAGAGGACTGGTGCTCATCATGAGGACTGAACAAAGTTTTACTGGTCTTGGGCCAGAGGAATGGTGCTCATCGTGAGGACTGAACAAAGTTTTACTGGTCTTGGGCCAGAGGACTGGTGCTCATCATGAGGACAGAACAAAGTTTTACTGGTCTTGGGTCGGAGGACTGGTGCTCATCGTGAGGACTGAACAAAGTTTTACTGGTCTTGGGCCGGAGGACTGGTGCTCATCATGAGGACTGAATAAAGTTTTACTGGTCTTGGGTCTGAGTTCCGGTGCTCATCATGAGGACTGAACAAAGTTTTACTGGTCTTGGGTCGGAGGACTGGTGCTCATCGTGAGGACTGAACAAAGTTTTACTGGTCTTGGGTCGGAGGACTGGTGCTCATCGTGAGGACTGAACAAAGTTTTACTGGTCTTGGGTCTGAGTTCCGGTGCTCATCATGAGGACTGAACAAAGTTTTACTGGTCTTGGGTCGTAGGACTGGTGCTCATCGTGAGGACTGAACAAAGTTTTACTGGTCTTGGGTCTGAGTTCTGGTGCTCATCATGAGGACTGAACAAAGTTTTACTGGTCTTGGGTCGGAGGACTGGTGCTCATTATGAGGACTGAACAAAGTTTTACTGGTCTTGGGCTGGAGGACTGGTGCTCATCGTGAGGATTGAACAAAGTTTTACTGGTCTTGGGTCGGAGGACTGGTGCTCATCGTGAGGACTGAACAAAGTTTTACTGGTCTTGGGTCGGAGGACTGGTGCTCATCGTGAGGACTGAACAAAGTTTTACTGGTCTTGGGCCAGAGGACTGGTGCTCATCGTGAGGACTGAACAAAGTTTTACTGGTCTTGGGTCGGAGGACTGGTGCTCATCGTGAGGACTGAACAAAGTTTTACTGGCCTTGGGTCGGAGGACTGGTGCTCATCGTGAGGACTGAACAAAGTTTTACTGGTCTTGGGTCGGAGGACTGGTGCTCATCGTGAGGACTGAACAAAGTTTTACTGGTCTTGGGCCAGAGGACTGGTGCTCATCATGAGGACTGAACAAAGTTTTACTGGTCTTGGGCTGGAGGACTGGTGCTCATCATGAGGACTGAACAAAGCCTTACTGGTCTTGGGTCGTAGGACTGGTGCTCATCATGAGGACTGAACAAAGTTTTACTGGTCTTGGGTCGGAGGACTGGTGCTCATCGTGAGGACTGAACAAAGTTTTACTGGTCTTGGGTCGGAGGACTGGTGCTCATCATGAGGACTGAACAAAGTTTTACTGGTCTTGGGCCAGAGGACTGGTGCTCATCGTGAGGACTGAACAAAGTTTTACAGGTCTTGGGCCAGAGGAATGGTGCTCATCGTGAGGACTGAACAAAGTTTTACTGGTCTTGGGTCGGAGGACTGGTGCTCATCATGAGGACTGAACAAAGTTTTACTGGTCTTGGGTCGGAGGACTGGTGCTCATCATGAGGACTGAAGAAAGTTTTACTGGTCTTGGGTCGTAGGACTGGTGCTCATCATGAGGACTGAACAAAGTTTTACTGGTCTTGGGTCGGAGGACTGATGCTCATCATGAGGACTGAACAAAGTTTTACTGGTCTTGGGTCGTAGGACTGGTGCTCATCATGAGGACTGAACAAAGTTTTACTGGTCTTGGGTCGGAAGACTGGTGCTCATCGTGAGGACTGAACAAAGTTTTACTGGTCTTGGGCCAGAGGAATGGTGCTCATCGTGAGGACTGAACAAAGTTTTACTGGTCTTGGGTCGGAGGACTGGTGCTCATCATGAGGACTGAACAAAGTTTTACTGGTCTTGGGCCAGAGGACTGGTGCTCATCGTGAGGACTGAACAAAGTTTTACAGGTCTTGGGCCAGAGGAATGGTGCTCATCGTGAGGACTGAACAAAGTTTTACTGGTCTTGGGTCGGAGGACTGGTGCTCATCATGAGGACTGAACAAAGTTTTACTGGTCTTGGGTCTGAGTTCCGGTGCTCATCGTGAGGACTGAACAAAGTTTCACTGGTCTTGGGTCGGAGGACTGGTGCTCATCATGAGGACTGAACAAAGTTTTACTGGTCTTGGGTCGGAGGACTGGTGCTCATCGTGAGGACTGAACAAAGTTTTACTGGTCTTGGGTCGGAGGACTGGTGCTCATCATGAGGACTGAACAAAGTTTTACTGGTCTTGGGTCGGAGCACTGGTGCTCATCATGAGGACTGAACAAAGTTTTACTGGTCTTGGGTCGGAGGACTGGTGCTCATCGTGAGGACTGAACAAAGTTTTACTGGTCTTGGGTCGGAGGACTGGTGCTCATCGTGAGGACTGAACAAAGTTTTACTGGTCTTGGGTCGGAGGACTGGTGCTCATCGTGAGGACTGAACAAAGTTTTACTGGTCTTGGACCAGAGGACTGGTGCTCATCATGAGGACTGAACAAAGTTTTACTGGTCTTGGGTCGGAGGACTGGTGCTCATCATGAGGACTGAACAAAGTTTTACTGGTCTTGGGTCGGAGGACTGGTGCTCATCGTGAGGACTGAACAAAGTTTTACTGGTCTTGGGCTGGAGGACTGGTGCTCATCATGAGGACTGAACAAAGCCTTACTGGTCTTGGACCAGAGGACTGGTGCTCATCGTGAGGACTGAACAAAGTTTTACTGGTCTTGGACCAGAGGACTGGTGCTCATCGTGAGGACTGAACAAAGTTTTACTGGTCTTGGGCTGGAGGACTGGTGCTCATCGTGAGGACAGAACAAAGTTTTACTGGTCTTGGGTCGGAGGACTGGTGCTCATCATGAGGACTGAACAAAGTTTTACTGGTCTTGGGTCGGAGGACTGGTGCTCATCGTGAGGACTGAACAAAGTTTTACTGGTCTTGGGTCGGAGGACTGGTGCTCATCATGAGGACTGAACAAAGTTTTACTGGTCTTGGACCAGAGGACTGGTGCTCATCGTGAGGACTGAACAAAGTTTTACTGGTCTTGGGTCGGAGGACTGGTGCTCATCATGAGGACTGAACAAAGTTTTACTGGTCTTGGTTCGGAGGACTGGTGCTCATCGTGAGGACTGAACAAAGCCTTACTGGTCTTGGGTCGGAGGACTGGTGCTCATCGTGAGGACTGAACAAAGTTTTACTGGTCTTGGGCCAGAGTTCCGGTGCTCATCATGAGGACTGAACAAAGTTTTACTGGTCTTGGGCCAGAGGACTGGTGCTCATCATGAGGACTGAACAAAGTTTTACTGGTCTTGGGTCGGAGGACTGGTGCTCATCGTGAGGACTGAACAAAGTTTTACTGGTCTTGGGCCGGAGGACTGGTGCTCATCATGAGGACTGAACAAAGTTTTACTGGTCTTGGGTCTGAGTTCCGGTGCTCATCATGAGGACTGAACAAAGTTTTATTGGTCTTGGGTCGGAGGACTGGTGCTCATCGTGAGGACTGAACAAAGTTTTACTGGTCTTGGGTCGGAGGACTGGTGCTCATCGTGAGGACTGAACAAAGTTTTACTGGTCTTGGGTCTGAGTTCCGGTGCTCATCATGAGGACTGAACAAAGTTTTACTGGTCTTGGGTCGTAGGACTGGTGCTCATCGTGAGGACTGAACAAAGTTTTACTGGTCTTGGGTCTTAGTTCCGGTGCTCATCATGAGGACTGAACAAAGTTTTACTGGTCTTGGGTCGGAGGACTGGTGCTCATCATGAGGACTGAACAAAGTTTTACTGATCTTGGGCTGGAGGACTGGTGCTCATCGTGAGGACTGAACAAAGTTTTACTGGTCTTGGGTCGGAGGACTGGTGCTCATCATGAGGACTGAACAAAGTTTTACTGGTCTTGGGTCGGAGGACTGGTGCTCATCGTGAGGACTGAACAAAGTTTTACTGGTCTTGGGTCGGAGGACTGGTGCTCATCGTGAGGACTGAACAAAGTTTTACTGGTCTTGGGTCGGAGGACTGGTGCTCATCGTGAGGACTGAACAAAGTTTTACTGGTCTTGGGTCGGAGGACTGGTGCTCATCGTGAAGACTGAACAAAGTTTTACTGGTCTTGGGTCGGAGGACTGGTGCTCATCGTGAGGACTGAACAAAGTTTTACTGGTCTTGGGTCGGAGGACTGGTGCTCATCGTGAGGACTGAACAAAGTTTTACTGGTCTTGGGCCAGAGGACTGGTGCTCATCATGAGGACTGAACAAAGTTTTACTGGTCTTGGGCTGGAGGACTGGTGCTCATCATGAGGACTGAACAAAGCCTTACTGGTCTTGGGTCGTAGGACTGGTGCTCATCATGAGGACTGAACAAAGTTTTACTGGTCTTGGGTCGGAGGACTGGTGCTCATCGTGAGGACTGAACAAAGTTTTACTGGTCTTGGGTCGGAGGACTGGTGCTCATCATGAGGACTGAACAAAGTTTTACTGGTCTTGGGTCGGAGGACTGGTGCTCATCGTGAGGACTGAACAAAGTTTTACTGGTCTTGGGTCGGAGGACTTGTGTTCATCATGAGGACTGAACAAAGTATTACTGGTCTTGGGCCAGAGGACTGGTGCTCATCGTGAGGACTGAACAAAGTTTTACAGGTCTTGGACCAGAGGAATGGTGCTCATCGTGAGGACTGAACAAAGTTTTACTGGTCTTGGGTCGGAGGACTGGTGCTCATCATGAGGACTGAACAAAGTTTTACTGGTCTTGGGTCGGAGGACTGGTGCTCATCATGAGGACTGAACAAAGTTTTACTGGTCTTGGGTCGTAGGACTGGTGCTCATCATGAGGACTGAACAAAGTTTTACTGGTCTTGGGTCGGAGGACTGGTGCTCATCATGAGGACTGAACAAAGTTTTACTGGTCTTGGGTCGTAGGACTGGTGCTCATCATGAGGACTGAACAAAGTTTTACTGGTCTTGGGTCGGAGGACTGGTGCTCATCATGAGGACTGAACAAAGTTTTACTGGTCTTGGGTCGTAGGACTGGTGCTCATCATGAGGACTGAACAAAGTTTTACTGGTCTTGGACCAGAGGACTGGTGCTCATCGTGAGGACTGAACAAAGTTTTACTGGTCTTGGGTCGGAGGACTGGTGATCATCGTGAGGACTGAACAAAGTTTTACTGGTCTTGGACCAGAGGACTGGTGCTCATCGTGAGGACTGAACAAAGTTTTACTGGTCTTGGACCAGAGGACTGGTGCTCATCGTGAGGATTGAACAAAGTTTTACTGGTCTTGGGCCGGAGGACTGGTGCTCATCATGAGGACTGAACAAAGTTTTACTGGTCTTGGGTCGGAGGACGGATGCTCATCATGAGGACTGAACAAAGTTTTACTGGTCTTGGGTCGGAGGACTGGTGCTCATCATGAGGACTGAACAAAGTTTTACTGGTCTTGGGTCGTAGGACTGGTGCTCATCATGAGGACTGAACAAAGTTTTACTGGTCTTGGGCCGGAGGACTGGTGCTCATCGTGAGGACTGAACAAAGTTTTACTGGTCTTGGGTCTGAGTTCAGGTGCTCATCATGAGGACTGAACAAAGTTTTACTGGTCTTGGGTCGGAGGACTGGTGCTCATCGTGAGGACTGAACAAAGTTTTACTGGTCTTGGACCAGAGGACTGGTGCTCATCATGAGGACTGAACAAAGTTTTACTGGTCTTGGGTCGGAGGACTGGTGCTCATCGTGAGGACTGAACAAAGTTTTACTGGTCTTGGACCAGAGGACTGGTGCTCATCATGAGGACTGAACAAAGTTTTACTGGTCTTGGGCCGGAGGACTGGTGCTCATCATGAGGACTGAACAAAGTTTTACTGGTCTTGGGCCGGAGGACTGGTGCTCATCGTGAGGACTGAACAAAGTTTTACTGGTCTTGGGTCGGAGGACTGGTGCTCATCATGAGGACTGAACAAAGTTTTACTGGTCTTGGGCTGGAGGACTGGTGCTCATCGTGAGGACTGAACAAAGTTTTACTGGTCTTGGGTCGGAGGACTGGTGCTCATCGTGAGGACTGAACAAAGTTTTACTGGTCTTGGACCAGAGGACTGGTGCTCATCGTGAGGACTGAACAAAGTCTTACTGGTCTTGGGCCGGAGGACTGGTGCTCATCGTGAGGACTGAACAAAGTTTTACTGGTCTTGGGTCGGAGGACTGGTGCTCATCATGAGGACTGAACAAAGTTTTACTGGTCTTGGGCCGGAGGACTGGTGCTCATCATGAGGACTGAACAAAGTTTTACTGGTCTTGGGCTGGAGGACTGGTGTTCATCATGAGGACTGAACAAAGTTTTACTGGTCTTGGGTCGTAGGACTGGTGCTCATCATGAGGAATGAACAAAGTTTTACTGGTCTTGGGTCGGAGGACTGAACAAAGTTTTACTGGTCTTGGGTCGGAGGACTGGTGCTCATCATGAGGACTGAACAAAGATTTACTGGTCTTGGGTCGGAGGACTGGTGCTCATCGTGAGGACTGAACAAAGTTTTACTGGTCTTGGGCCAGAGGACTGGTGCTCATCATGAGGACTGAACAAAGCCTTACTGGTCTTGGACCAGAGGACTGGTGCTCATCATGAGGACTGAACAAAGTTTTACTGGTCTTGGGTCGTAGGACTGGTGCTCATCATGAGGACTGAACAAAGTTTTACTGGTCTTGGGTCGGAGGACTGGTGCTCATCGTGAGGACTGAACAAAGTTTTACTGGTCTTGGGCCAGAGGACTGGTGCTCATCGTGAGGAATGAACAAAGTTTTACTGGTCTTGGGTCGGAGGACTGGTGCTCATCGTGAGGACTGAACAAAGTTTTACTGGTCTTGGGTCGGAGGACTGGTGCTCATCGTGAGGACTGAACAAAGTTTTACTGGTCTTGGGTCGGAGGACTGGTGCTCATCGTGAGGACTGAACAAAGTTTTACTGGTCTTGGGCCAGAGGACTGGTGCTCATCATGAGGACTGAACAAAGTTTTACTGGTCTTGGGCTGGAGGACTGGTGCTCATCATGAGGACTGAACAAAGCCTTACTGGTCTTGGGTCGTAGGACTGGTGCTAATCATGAGGACTGAACAAAGTTTTACTGGTCTTGGGTCGGAGGACTGGTGCTCATCGTGAGGACTGAACAAAGTTTTACTGGTCTTGGGTCGGAGGACTGGTGCTCATCATGAGGACTGAACAAAGTTTTACTGGTCTTGGGCCGGAGGACTGGTGCTCATCATGAGGACTGAATAAAGTTTTACTGGTCTTGGGTCTGAGTTCCGGTGCTCATCATGAGGACTGAACAAAGTTTTACTGGTCTTGGGTCGGAGGACTGGTGCTCATCGTGAGGACTGAACAAAGTTTTACTGGTCTTGGGTCGGAGGACTGGTGCTCATCGTGAGGACTGAACAAAGTTTTACTGGTCTTGGGTCTGAGTTCCGGTGCTCATCATGAGGACTGAACAAAGTTTTACTGGTCTTGGGTCGTAGGACTGGTGCTCATCGTGAGGACTGAACAAAGTTTTACTGGTCTTGGGTCTGAGTTCTGGTGCTCATCATGAGGACTGAACAAAGTTTTACTGGTCTTGGGTCGGAGGACTGGTGCTCATTATGAGGACTGAACAAAGTTTTACTGGTCTTGGGCTGGAGGACTGGTGCTCATCGTGAGGATTGAACAAAGTTTTACTGGTCTTGGGTCGGAGGACTGGTGCTCATCGTGAGGACTGAACAAAGTTTTACTGGTCTTGGGTCGGAGGACTGGTGCTCATCGTGAGGACTGAACAAAGTTTTACTGGTCTTGGGTCGGAGGACTGGTGCTCATCGTGAGGACTGAACAAAGTTTTACTGGTCTTGGACCAGAGGACTGGTGCTCATCATGAGGACTGAACAAAGTTTTACTGGTCTTGGGCCAGAGGAATGGTGCTCATCGTGAGGACTGAACAAAGTTTTACTGGTCTTGGGCCAGAGGACTGGTGCTCATCATGAGGACAGAACAAAGTTTTACTGGTCTTGGGTCGGAGGACTGGTGCTCATCGTGAGGACTGAACAAAGTTTTACTGGTCTTGGGCCGGAGGACTGGTGCTCATCATGAGGACTGAATAAAGTTTTACTGGTCTTGGGTCTGAGTTCCGGTGCTCATCATGAGGACTGAACAAAGTTTTACTGGTCTTGGGTCGGAGGACTGGTGCTCATCGTGAGGACTGAACAAAGTTTTACTGGTCTTGGGTCGGAGGACTGGTGCTCATCGTGAGGACTGAACAAAGTTTTACTGGTCTTGGGTCTGAGTTCCGGTGCTCATCATGAGGACTGAACAAAGTTTTACTGGTCTTGGGTCGTAGGACTGGTGCTCATCGTGAGGACTGAACAAAGTTTTACTGGTCTTGGGTCTGAGTTCTGGTGCTCATCATGAGGACTGAACAAAGTTTTACTGGTCTTGGGTCGGAGGACTGGTGCTCATTATGAGGACTGAACAAAGTTTTACTGGTCTTGGGCTGGAGGACTGGTGCTCATCGTGAGGATTGAACAAAGTTTTACTGGTCTTGGGTCGGAGGACTGGTGCTCATCGTGAGGACTGAACAAAGTTTTACTGGTCTTGGGTCGGAGGACTGGTGCTCATCGTGAGGACTGAACAAAGTTTTACTGGTCTTGGGCCAGAGGACTGGTGCTCATCGTGAGGACTGAACAAAGTTTTACTGGTCTTGGGTCGGAGGACTGGTGCTCATCGTGAGGACTGAACAAAGTTTTACTGGCCTTGGGTCGGAGGACTGGTGCTCATCGTGAGGACTGAACAAAGTTTTACTGGTCTTGGGTCGGAGGACTGGTGCTCATCGTGAGGACTGAACAAAGTTTTACTGGTCTTGGGCCAGAGGACTGGTGCTCATCATGAGGACTGAACAAAGTTTTACTGGTCTTGGGCTGGAGGACTGCTGCTCATCATGAGGACTGAACAAAGCCTTACTGGTCTTGGGTCGTAGGACTGGTGCTCATCATGAGGACTGAACAAAGTTTTACTGGTCTTGGGTCGGAGGACTGGTGCTCATCGTGAGGACTGAACAAAGTTTTACTGGTCTTGGGTCGGAGGACTGGTGCTCATCATGAGGACTGAACAAAGTTTTACTGGTCTTGGGCCAGAGGACTGGTGCTCATCGTGAGGACTGAACAAAGTTTTACAGGTCTTGGGCCAGAGGAATGGTGCTCATCGTGAGGACTGAACAAAGTTTTACTGGTCTTGGGTCGGAGGACTGGTGCTCATCATGAGGACTGAACAAAGTTTTACTGGTCTTGGGTCGGAGGACTGGTGCTCATCATGAGGACTGAAGAAAGTTTTACTGGTCTTGGGTCGTAGGACTGGTGCTCATCATGAGGACTGAACAAAGTTTTATTGGTCTTGGGTCGGAGGACTGGTGCTCATCGTGAGGACTGAACAAAGTTTTACTGGTCTTGGGTCGGAGGACTGGTGCTCATCGTGAGGACTGAACAAAGTTTTACTGGTCTTGGGTCTGAGTTCCGGTGCTCATCATGAGGACTGAACAAAGTTTTACTGGTCTTGGGTCGTAGGACTGGTGCTCATCGTGAGGACTGAACAAAGTTTTACTGGTCTTGGGTCTTAGTTCCGGTGCTCATCATGAGGACTGAACAAAGTTTTACTGGTCTTGGGTCGGAGGACTGGTGCTCATCATGAGGACTGAACAAAGTTTTACTGGTCTTGGGCTGGAGGACTGGTGCTCATCGTGAGGACTGAACAAAGTTTTACTGGTCTTGGGTCGGAGGACTGGTGCTCATCATGAGGACTGAACAAAGTTTTACTGGTCTTGGGTCGGAGGACTGGTGCTCATCGTGAGGACTGAACAAAGTTTTACTGGTCTTGGGTCGGAGGACTGGTGCTCATCGTGAGGACTGAACAAAGTTTTACTGGTCTTGGGTCGGAGGACTGGTGCTCATCGTGAGGACTGAACAAAGTTTTACTGGTCTTGGGTCGGAGGACTGGTGCTCATCGTGAAGACTGAACAAAGTTTTACTGGTCTTGGGTCGGAGGACTGGTGCTCATCGTGAGGACTGAACAAAGTTTTACTGGTCTTGGGTCGGAGGACTGGTGCTCATCGTGAGGACTGAACAAAGTTTTACTGGTCTTGGGCCAGAGGACTGGTGCTCATCATGAGGACTGAACAAAGTTTTACTGGTCTTGGGTCGTAGGACTGGTGCTCATCATGAGGACTGAACAAAGTTTTACTGGTCTTGGGTCGGAGGACTGGTGCTCATCATGAGGACTGAACAAAGTTTTACTGGTCTTGGGTCGTAGGACTGGTGCTCATCATGAGGACTGAACAAAGTTTTACTGGTCTTGGGTCGGAGGACTGGTGCTCATCGTGAGGACTGAACAAAGTTTTACTGGTCTTGGGTCGGAGGACTGGTGCTCATCATGAGGACTGAACAAAGTTTTACTGGTCTTGGGTCGGAGGACTGGTGCTCATCGTGAGGACTGAACAAAGTTTTACTGGTCTTGGGTCGGAGGACTTGTGTTCATCATGAGGACTGAACAAAGTTTTACTGGTCTTGGGCCAGAGGACTGGTGCTCATCGTGAGGACTGAACAAAGTTTTACAGGTCTTGGGCCAGAGGAATGGTGCTCATCGTGAGGACTGAACAAAGTTTTACTGGTCTTGGGTCGGAGGACTGGTGCTCATCATGAGGACTGAACAAAGTTTTACTGGTCTTGGGTCGGAGGACTGGTGCTCATCATGAGGACTGAACAAAGTTTTACTGGTCTTGGGTCGTAGGACTGGTGCTCATCATGAGGACTGAACAAAGTTTTACTGGTCTTGGGTCGGAGGACTGGTGCTCATCATGAGGACTGAACAAAGTTTTACTGGTCTTGGGTCGTAGGACTGGTGCTCATCATGAGGACTGAACAAAGTTTTACTGGTCTTGGGTCGGAGGACTGGTGCTCATCATGAGGACTGAACAAAGTTTTACTGGTCTTGGGTCGTAGGACTGGTGCTCATCATGAGGACTGAACAAAGTTTTACTGGTCTTGGACCAGAGGACTGGTGCTCATCGTGAGGACTGAACAAAGTTTTACTGGTCTTGGGTCGGAGGACTGGTGATCATCGTGAGGACTGAACAAAGTTTTACTGGTCTTGGGCCAGAGGACTGGTGCTCATCGTGAGGACTGAACAAAGTTTTACTGGTCTTGGACCAGAGGACTGGTGCTCATCATGAGGACTGAACAAAGTTTTACTGGTCTTGGGCCAGAGGAATGGTGCTCATCGTGAGGACTGAACAAAGTTTTACTGGTCTTGGGCCAGAGGACTGGTGCTCATCATGAGGACAGAACAAAGTTTTACTGGTCTTGGGTCGGAGGACTGGTGCTCATCGTGAGGACTGAACAAAGTTTTACTGGTCTTGGGCCGGAGGACTGGTGCTCATCATGAGGACTGAATAAAGTTTTACTGGTCTTGGGTCTGAGTTCCGGTGCTCATCATGAGGACTGAACAAAGTTTTACTGGTCTTGGGTCGGAGGACTGGTGCTCATCGTGAGGACTGAACAAAGTTTTACTGGTCTTGGGTCGGAGGACTGGTGCTCATCGTGAGGACTGAACAAAGTTTTACTGGTCTTGGGTCTGAGTTCCGGTGCTCATCATGAGGACTGAACAAAGTTTTACTGGTCTTGGGTCGTAGGACTGGTGCTCATCGTGAGGACTGAACAAAGTTTTACTGGTCTTGGGTCTGAGTTCTGGTGCTCATCATGAGGACTGAACAAAGTTTTACTGGTCTTGGGTCGGAGGACTGGTGCTCATTATGAGGACTGAACAAAGTTTTACTGGTCTTGGGCTGGAGGACTGGTGCTCATCGTGAGGATTGAACAAAGTTTTACTGGTCTTGGGTCGGAGGACTGGTGCTCATCGTGAGGACTGAACAAAGTTTTACTGGTCTTGGGTCGGAGGACTGGTGCTCATCGTGAGGACTGAACAAAGTTTTACTGGTCTTGGGCCAGAGGACTGGTGCTCATCGTGAGGACTGAACAAAGTTTTACTGGTCTTGGGTCGGAGGACTGGTGCTCATCGTGAGGACTGAACAAAGTTTTACTGGCCTTGGGTCGGAGGACTGGTGCTCATCGTGAGGACTGAACAAAGTTTTACTGGTCTTGGGTCGGAGGACTGGTGCTCATCGTGAGGACTGAACAAAGTTTTACTGGTCTTGGGCCAGAGGACTGGTGCTCATCATGAGGACTGAACAAAGTTTTACTGGTCTTGGGCTGGAGGACTGGTGCTCATCATGAGGACTGAACAAAGCCTTACTGGTCTTGGGTCGTAGGACTGGTGCTCATCATGAGGACTGAACAAAGTTTTACTGGTCTTGGGTCGGAGGACTGGTGCTCATCGTGAGGACTGAACAAAGTTTTACTGGTCTTGGGTCGGAGGACTGGTGCTCATCATGAGGACTGAACAAAGTTTTACTGGTCTTGGGCCAGAGGACTGGTGCTCATCGTGAGGACTGAACAAAGCCTTACTGGTCTTGGGTCGTAGGACTGGTGCTCATCATGAGGACTGAACAAAGTTTTACTGGTCTTGGGTCGGAGGACTGGTGCTCATCGTGAGGACTGAACAAAGTTTTACTGGTCTTGGGTCGGAGGACTGGTGCTCATCATGAGGACTGAACAAAGTTTTACTGGTCTTGGGCCAGAGGACTGGTGCTCATCGTGAGGACTGAACAAAGTTTTACAGGTCTTGGGCCAGAGGAATGGTGCTCATCGTGAGGACTGAACAAAGTTTTACTGGTCTTGGGTCGGAGGACTGGTGCTCATCGTGAGGACTGAACAAAGTTTTACTGGTCTTGGGTCGGAGGACTGGTGCTCATCATGAGGACTGAAGAAAGTTTTACTGGTCTTGGGTCGTAGGACTGGTGCTCATCATGAGGACTGAACAAAGTTTTATTGGTCTTGGGTCGGAGGACTGGTGCTCATCGTGAGGACTGAACAAAGTTTTACTGGTCTTGGGTCGGAGGACTGGTGCTCATCATGAGGACTGAACAAAGTTTTACTGGTCTTGGGTCGTAGGACTGGTGCTCATCATGAGGACTGAACAAAGTTTTACTGGTCTTGGGTCGGAGGACTGGTGCTCATCATGAGGACTGAACAAAGTTTTACTGGTCTTGGGTCGTAGGACTGGTGCTCATCATGAGGACTGAACAAAGTTTTACTGGTCTTGGACCAGAGGACTGGTGCTCATCGTGAGGACTGAACAAAGTTTTACTGGTCTTGGGTCGGAGGACTGGTGCTCATCATGAGGACTGAACAAAGTTTTACTGGTCTTGGGTCGTAGGACTGGTGCTCATCATGAGGACTGAACAAAGTTTTACTGGTCTTGGACCAGAGGACTGGTGCTCATCGTGAGGACTGAACAAAGTTTTACTGGTCTTGGGTCGGAGGACTGGTGATCATCGTGAGGACTGAACAAAGTTTTACTGGTCTTGGGCCAGAGGACTGGTGCTCATCGTGAGGACTGAACAAAGTTTTACTGGTCTTGGGCCGGAGGACTGGTGCTCATCATGAGGACTGAATAAAGTTTTACTGGTCTTGGGTCTGAGTTCCGGTGCTCATCATGAGGACTGAACAAAGTTTTACTGGTCTTGGGTCGGAGGACTGGTGCTCATCGTGAGGACTGAACAAAGTTTTACTGGTCTTGGGTCGGAGGACTGGTGCTCATCGTGAGGACTGAACAAAGTTTTACTGGTCTTGGGTCTGAGTTCCGGTGCTCATCATGAGGACTGAACAAAGTTTTACTGGTCTTGGGTCGTAGGACTGGTGCTCATCGTGAGGACTGAACAAAGTTTTACTGGTCTTGGGTCTGAGTTCTGGTGCTCATCATGAGGACTGAACAAAGTTTTACTGGTCTTGGGTCGGAGGACTGGTGCTCATTATGAGGACTGAACAAAGTTTTACTGGTCTTGGGCTGGAGGACTGGTGCTCATCGTGAGGATTGAACAAAGTTTTACTGGTCTTGGGTCGGAGGACTGGTGCTCATCGTGAGGACTGAACAAAGTTTTACTGGTCTTGGGTCGGAGGACTGGTGCTCATCGTGAGGACTGAACAAAGTTTTACTGGTCTTGGGCCAGAGGACTGGTGCTCATCGTGAGGACTGAACAAAGTTTTACTGGTCTTGGGTCGGAGGACTGGTGCTCATCGTGAGGACTGAACAAAGTTTTACTGGCCTTGGGTCGGAGGACTGGTGCTCATCGTGAGGACTGAACAAAGTTTTACTGGTCTTGGGTCGGAGGACTGGTGCTCATCGTGAGGACTGAACAAAGTTTTACTGGTCTTGGGCCAGAGGACTGGTGCTCATCATGAGGACTGAACAAAGTTTTACTGGTCTTGGGCTGGAGGACTGGTGCTCATCATGAGGACTGAACAAAGCCTTACTGGTCTTGGGTCGTAGGACTGGTGCTCATCATGAGGACTGAACAAAGTTTTACTGGTCTTGGGTCGGAGGACTGGTGCTCATCGTGAGGACTGAACAAAGTTTTACTGGTCTTGGGTCGGAGGACTGGTGCTCATCATGAGGACTGAACAAAGTTTTACTGGTCTTGGGCCAGAGGACTGGTGCTCATCGTGAGGACTGAACAAAGTTTTACAGGTCTTGGGCCAGAGGAATGGTGCTCATCGTGAGGACTGAACAAAGTTTTACTGGTCTTGGGTCGGAGGACTGGTGCTCATCATGAGGACTGAACAAAGTTTTACTGGTCTTGGGTCGGAGGACTGGTGCTCATCATGAGGACTGAAGAAAGTTTTACTGGTCTTGGGTCGTAGGACTGGTGCTCATCATGAGGACTGAACAAAGTTTTATTGGTCTTGGGTCGGAGGACTGGTGCTCATCGTGAGGACTGAACAAAGTTTTACTGGTCTTGGGTCGGAGGACTGGTGCTCATCGTGAGGACTGAACAAAGTTTTACTGGTCTTGGGTCTGAGTTCCGGTGCTCATCATGAGGACTGAACAAAGTTTTACTGGTCTTGGGTCGTAGGACTGGTGCTCATCGTGAGGACTGAACAAAGTTTTACTGGTCTTGGGTCTTAGTTCCGGTGCTCATCATGAGGACTGAACAAAGTTTTACTGGTCTTGGGTCGGAGGACTGGTGCTCATCATGAGGACTGAACAAAGTTTTACTGGTCTTGGGCTGGAGGACTGGTGCTCATCGTGAGGACTGAACAAAGTTTTACTGGTCTTGGGTCGGAGGACTGGTGCTCATCATGAGGACTGAACAAAGTTTTACTGGTCTTGGGTCGGAGGACTGGTGCTCATCGTGAGGACTGAACAAAGTTTTACTGGTCTTGGGTCGGAGGACTGGTGCTCATCGTGAGGACTGAACAAAGTTTTACTGGTCTTGGGTCGGAGGACTGGTGCTCATCGTGAGGACTGAACAAAGTTTTACTGGTCTTGGGTCGGAGGACTGGTGCTCATCGTGAAGACTGAACAAAGTTTTACTGGTCTTGGGTCGGAGGACTGGTGCTCATCGTGAGGACTGAACAAAGTTTTACTGGTCTTGGGTCGGAGGACTGGTGCTCATCGTGAGGACTGAACAAAGTTTTACTGGTCTTGGGCCAGAGGACTGGTGCTCATCATGAGGACTGAACAAAGTTTTACTGGTCTTGGGTCGTAGGACTGGTGCTCATCATGAGGACTGAACAAAGTTTTACTGGTCTTGGGTCGGAGGACTGGTGCTCATCATGAGGACTGAACAAAGTTTTACTGGTCTTGGGTCGTAGGACTGGTGCTCATCATGAGGACTGAACAAAGTTTTACTGGTCTTGGGTCGGAGGACTGGTGCTCATCGTGAGGACTGAACAAAGTTTTACTGGTCTTGGGTCGGAGGACTGGTGCTCATCATGAGGACTGAACAAAGTTTTACTGGTCTTGGGTCGGAGGACTGGTGCTCATCGTGAGGACTGAACAAAGTTTTACTGGTCTTGGGTCGGAGGACTTGTGTTCATCATGAGGACTGAACAAAGTTTTACTGGTCTTGGGCCAGAGGACTGGTGCTCATCGTGAGGACTGAACAAAGTTTTACAGGTCTTGGGCCAGAGGAATGGTGCTCATCGTGAGGACTGAACAAAGTTTTACTGGTCTTGGGTCGGAGGACTGGTGCTCATCATGAGGACTGAACAAAGTTTTACTGGTCTTGGGTCGGAGGACTGGTGCTCATCATGAGGACTGAACAAAGTTTTACTGGTCTTGGGTCGTAGGACTGGTGCTCATCATGAGGACTGAACAAAGTTTTACTGGTCTTGGGTCGGAGGACTGGTGCTCATCATGAGGACTGAACAAAGTTTTACTGGTCTTGGGTCGTAGGACTGGTGCTCATCATGAGGACTGAACAAAGTTTTACTGGTCTTGGGTCGGAGGACTGGTACTCATCATGAGGACTGAACAAAGTTTTACTGGTCTTGGGTCGTAGGACTGGTGCTCATCATGAGGACTGAACAAAGTTTTACTGGTCTTGGACCAGAGGACTGGTGCTCATCGTGAGGACTGAACAAAGTTTTACTGGTCTTGGGTCGGAGGACTGGTGATCATCGTGAGGACTGAACAAAGTTTTACTGGTCTTGGGCCAGAGGACTGGTGCTCATCGTGAGGACTGAACAAAGTTTTACTGGTCTTGGACCAGAGGACTGGTGCTCATCATGAGGACTGAACAAAGTTTTACTGGTCTTGGGCCAGAGGAATGGTGCTCATCGTGAGGACTGAACAAAGTTTTACTGGTCTTGGGCCAGAGGACTGGTGCTCATCATGAGGACAGAACAAAGTTTTACTGGTCTTGGGTCGGAGGACTGGTGCTCATCGTGAGGACTGAACAAAGTTTTACTGGTCTTGGGCCGGAGGACTGGTGCTCATCATGAGGACTGAATAAAGTTTTACTGGTCTTGGGTCTGAGTTCCGGTGCTCATCATGAGGACTGAACAAAGTTTTACTGGTCTTGGGTCGGAGGACTGGTGCTCATCGTGAGGACTGAACAAAGTTTTACTGGTCTTGGGTCGGAGGACTGGTGCTCATCGTGAGGACTGAACAAAGTTTTACTGGTCTTGGGTCTGAGTTCCGGTGCTCATCATGAGGACTGAACAAAGTTTTACTGGTCTTGGGTCGTAGGACTGGTGCTCATCGTGAGGACTGAACAAAGTTTTACTGGTCTTGGGTCTGAGTTCTGGTGCTCATCATGAGGACTGAACAAAGTTTTACTGGTCTTGGGTCGGAGGACTGGTGCTCATTATGAGGACTGAACAAAGTTTTACTGGTCTTGGGCTGGAGGACTGGTGCTCATCGTGAGGATTGAACAAAGTTTTACTGGTCTTGGGTCGGAGGACTGGTGCTCATCGTGAGGACTGAACAAAGTTTTACTGGTCTTGGGTCGGAGGACTGGTGCTCATCGTGAGGACTGAACAAAGTTTTACTGGTCTTGGGCCAGAGGACTGGTGCTCATCGTGAGGACTGAACAAAGTTTTACTGGTCTTGGGTCGGAGGACTGGTGCTCATCGTGAGGACTGAACAAAGTTTTACTGGCCTTGGGTCGGAGGACTGGTGCTCATCGTGAGGACTGAACAAAGTTTTACTGGTCTTGGGTCGGAGGACTGGTGCTCATCGTGAGGACTGAACAAAGTTTTACTGGTCTTGGGCCAGAGGACTGGTGCTCATCATGAGGACTGAACAAAGTTTTACTGGTCTTGGGCTGGAGGACTGGTGCTCATCATGAGGACTGAACAAAGCCTTACTGGTCTTGGGTCGTAGGACTGGTGCTCATCATGAGGACTGAACAAAGTTTTACTGGTCTTGGGTCGGAGGACTGGTGCTCATCGTGAGGACTGAACAAAGTTTTACTGGTCTTGGGTCGGAGGACTGGTGCTCATCATGAGGACTGAACAAAGTTTTACTGGTCTTGGGCCAGAGGACTGGTGCTCATCGTGAGGACTGAACAAAGTTTTACAGGTCTTGGGCCAGAGGAATGGTGCTCATCGTGAGGACTGAACAAAGTTTTACTGGTCTTGGGTCGGAGGACTGGTGCTCATCATGAGGACTGAACAAAGTTTTACTGGTCTTGGGTCGGAGGACTGGTGCTCATCATGAGGACTGAAGAAAGTTTTACTGGTCTTGGGTCGTAGGACTGGTGCTCATCATGAGGACTGAACAAAGTTTTATTGGTCTTGGGTCGGAGGACTGGTGCTCATCGTGAGGACTGAACAAAGTTTTACTGGTCTTGGGTCGGAGGACTGGTGCTCATCGTGAGGACTGAACAAAGTTTTACTGGTCTTGGGTCTGAGTTCCGGTGCTCATCATGAGGACTGAACAAAGTTTTACTGGTCTTGGGTCGTAGGACTGGTGCTCATCGTGAGGACTGAACAAAGTTTTACTGGTCTTGGGTCTTAGTTCCGGTGCTCATCATGAGGACTGAACAAAGTTTTACTGGTCTTGGGTCGGAGGACTGGTGCTCATCATGAGGACTGAACAAAGTTTTACTGGTCTTGGGCTGGAGGACTGGTGCTCATCGTGAGGACTGAACAAAGTTTTACTGGTCTTGGGTCGGAGGACTGGTGCTCATCATGAGGACTGAACAAAGTTTTACTGGTCTTGGGTCGGAGGACTGGTGCTCATCGTGAGGACTGAACAAAGTTTTACTGGTCTTGGGTCGGAGGACTGGTGCTCATCGTGAGGACTGAACAAAGTTTTACTGGTCTTGGGTCGGAGGACTGGTGCTCATCGTGAGGACTGAACAAAGTTTTACTGGTCTTGGGTCGGAGGACTGGTGCTCATCGTGAAGACTGAACAAAGTTTTACTGGTCTTGGGTCGGAGGACTGGTGCTCATCGTGAGGACTGAACAAAGTTTTACTGGTCTTGGGTCGGAGGACTGGTGCTCATCGTGAGGACTGAACAAAGTTTTACTGGTCTTGGGCCAGAGGACTGGTGCTCATCATGAGGACTGAACAAAGTTTTACTGGTCTTGGGCTGGAGGACTGGTGCTCATCATGAGGACTGAACAAAGCCTTACTGGTCTTGGGTCGTAGGACTGGTGCTCATCATGAGGACTGAACAAAGTTTTACTGGTCTTGGGTCGGAGGACTGGTGCTCATCGTGAGGACTGAACAAAGTTTTACTGGTCTTGGGTCGGAGGACTGGTGCTCATCATGAGGACTGAACAAAGTTTTACTGGTCTTGGGTCGGAGGACTGGTGCTCATCGTGAGGACTGAACAAAGTTTTACTGGTCTTGGGTCGGAGGACTTGTGTTCATCATGAGGACTGAACAAAGTTTTACTGGTCTTGGGCCAGAGGACTGGTGCTCATCGTGAGGACTGAACAAAGTTTTACAGGTCTTGGGCCAGAGGAATGGTGCTCATCGTGAGGACTGAACAAAGTTTTACTGGTCTTGGGTCGGAGGACTGGTGCTCATCATGAGGACTGAACAAAGTTTTACTGGTCTTGGGTCGGAGGACTGGTGCTCATCATGAGGACTGAACAAAGTTTTACTGGTCTTGGGTCGTAGGACTGGTGCTCATCATGAGGACTGAACAAAGTTTTACTGGTCTTGGGTCGGAGGACTGGTGCTCATCATGAGGACTGAACAAAGTTTTACTGGTCTTGGGTCGTAGGACTGGTGCTCATCATGAGGACTGAACAAAGTTTTACTGGTCTTGGGTCGGAGGACTGGTGCTCATCATGAGGACTGAACAAAGTTTTACTGGTCTTGGGTCGTAGGACTGGTGCTCATCATGAGGACTGAACAAAGTTTTACTGGTCTTGGACCAGAGGACTGGTGCTCATCGTGAGGACTGAACAAAGTTTTACTGGTCTTGGGTCGGAGGACCGGTGATCATCGTGAGGACTGAACAAAGTTTTACTGGTCTTGGGCCAGAGGACTGGTGCTCATCGTGAGGACTGAACAAAGTTTTACTGGTCTTGGACCAGAGGACTGGTGCTCATCATGAGGACTGAACAAAGTTTTACTGGTCTTGGGCCAGAGGAATGGTGCTCATCGTGAGGACTGAACAAAGTTTTACTGGTCTTGGGCCAGAGGACTGGTGCTCATCATGAGGACAGAACAAAGTTTTACTGGTCTTGGGTCGGAGGACTGGTGCTCATCGTGAGGACTGAACAAAGTTTTACTGGTCTTGGGCCGGAGGACTGGTGCTCATCATGAGGACTGAATAAAGTTTTACTGGTCTTGGGTCTGAGTTCCGGTGCTCATCATGAGGACTGAACAAAGTTTTACTGGTCTTGGGTCGGAGGACTGGTGCTCATCGTGAGGACTGAACAAAGTTTTACTGGTCTTGGGTCGGAGGACTGGTGCTCATCGTGAGGACTGAACAAAGTTTTACTGGTCTTGGGTCTGAGTTCCGGTGCTCATCATGAGGACTGAACAAAGTTTTACTGGTCTTGGGTCGTAGGACTGGTGCTCATCGTGAGGACTGAACAAAGTTTTACTGGTCTTGGGTCTGAGTTCTGGTGCTCATCATGAGGACTGAACAAAGTTTTACTGGTCTTGGGTCGGAGGACTGGTGCTCATTATGAGGACTGAACAAAGTTTTACTGGTCTTGGGCTGGAGGACTGGTGCTCATCGTGAGGATTGAACAAAGTTTTACTGGTCTTGGGTCGGAGGACTGGTGCTCATCGTGAGGACTGAACAAAGTTTTACTGGTCTTGGGTCGGAGGACTGGTGCTCATCGTGAGGACTGAACAAAGTTTTACTGGTCTTGGGCCAGAGGACTGGTGCTCATCGTGAGGACTGAACAAAGTTTTACTGGTCTTGGGTCGGAGGACTGGTGCTCATCGTGAGGACTGAACAAAGTTTTACTGGCCTTGGGTCGGAGGACTGGTGCTCATCGTGAGGACTGAACAAAGTTTTACTGGTCTTGGGTCGGAGGACTGGTGCTCATCGTGAGGACTGAACAAAGTTTTACTGGTCTTGGGCCAGAGGACTGGTGCTCATCATGAGGACTGAACAAAGTTTTACTGGTCTTGGGCTGGAGGACTGGTGCTCATCATGAGGACTGAACAAAGCCTTACTGGTCTTGGGTCGTAGGACTGGTGCTCATCATGAGGACTGAACAAAGTTTTACTGGTCTTGGGTCGGAGGACTGGTGCTCATCGTGAGGACTGAACAAAGTTTTACTGGTCTTGGGTCGGAGGACTGGTGCTCATCATGAGGACTGAACAAAGTTTTACTGGTCTTGGGCCAGAGGACTGGTGCTCATCGTGAGGACTGAACAAAGTTTTACAGGTCTTGGGCCAGAGGAATGGTGCTCATCGTGAGGACTGAACAAAGTTTTACTGGTCTTGGGTCGGAGGACTGGTGCTCATCATGAGGACTGAACAAAGTTTTACTGGTCTTGGGTCGGAGGACTGGTGCTCATCATGAGGACTGAAGAAAGTTTTACTGGTCTTGGGTCGTAGGACTGGTGCTCATCATGAGGACTGAACAAAGTTTTACTGGTCTTGGGTCGGAGGACTGATGCTCATCATGAGGACTGAACAAAGTTTTACTGGTCTTGGGTCGTAGGACTGGTGCTCATCATGAGGACTGAACAAAGTTTTACTGGTCTTGGGTCGGAAGACTGGTGCTCATCGTGAGGACTGAACAAAGTTTTACTGGTCTTGGGCCAGAGGAATGGTGCTCATCGTGAGGACTGAACAAAGTTTTACTGGTCTTGGGTCGGAGGACTGGTGCTCATCATGAGGACTGAACAAAGTTTTACTGGTCTTGGGCCAGAGGACTGGTGCTCATCGTGAGGACTGAACAAAGTTTTACAGGTCTTGGGCCAGAGGAATGGTGCTCATCGTGAGGACTGAACAAAGTTTTACTGGTCTTGGGTCGGAGGACTGGTGCTCATCATGAGGACTGAACAAAGTTTTACTGGTCTTGGGTCTGAGTTCCGGTGCTCATCGTGAGGACTGAACAAAGTTTCACTGGTCTTGGGTCGGAGGACTGGTGCTCATCATGAGGACTGAACAAAGTTTTACTGGTCTTGGGTCGGAGGACTGGTGCTCATCGTGAGGACTGAACAAAGTTTTACTGGTCTTGGGTCGGAGGACTGGTGCTCATCATGAGGACTGAACAAAGTTTTACTGGTCTTGGGTCGGAGCACTGGTGCTCATCATGAGGACTGAACAAAGTTTTACTGGTCTTGGGTCGGAGGACTGGTGCTCATCGTGAGGACTGAACAAAGTTTTACTGGTCTTGGGTCGGAGGACTGGTGCTCATCGTGAGGACTGAACAAAGTTTTACTGGTCTTGGGTCGGAGGACTGGTGCTCATCGTGAGGACTGAACAAAGTTTTACTGGTCTTGGACCAGAGGACTGGTGCTCATCATGAGGACTGAACAAAGTTTTACTGGTCTTGGGTCGGAGGACTGGTGCTCATCATGAGGACTGAACAAAGTTTTACTGGTCTTGGGTCGGAGGACTGGTGCTCATCGTGAGGACTGAACAAAGTTTTACTGGTCTTGGGCTGGAGGACTGGTGCTCATCATGAGGACTGAACAAAGCCTTACTGGTCTTGGACCAGAGGACTGGTGCTCATCGTGAGGACTGAACAAAGTTTTACTGGTCTTGGACCAGAGGACTGGTGCTCATCGTGAGGACTGAACAAAGTTTTACTGGTCTTGGGCTGGAGGACTGGTGCTCATCGTGAGGACAGAACAAAGTTTTACTGGTCTTGGGTCGGAGGACTGGTGCTCATCATGAGGACTGAACAAAGTTTTACTGGTCTTGGGTCGGAGGACTGGTGCTCATCGTGAGGACTGAACAAAGTTTTACTGGTCTTGGGTCGGAGGACTGGTGCTCATCATGAGGACTGAACAAAGTTTTACTGGTCTTGGACCAGAGGACTGGTGCTCATCGTGAGGACTGAACAAAGTTTTACTGGTCTTGGGTCGGAGGACTGGTGCTCATCATGAGGACTGAACAAAGTTTTACTGGTCTTGGTTCGGAGGACTGGTGCTCATCGTGAGGACTGAACAAAGCCTTACTGGTCTTGGGTCGGAGGACTGGTGCTCATCGTGAGGACTGAACAAAGTTTTACTGGTCTTGGGCCAGAGTTCCGGTGCTCATCATGAGGACTGAACAAAGTTTTACTGGTCTTGGGCCAGAGGACTGGTGCTCATCATGAGGACTGAACAAAGTTTTACTGGTCTTGGGTCGGAGGACTGGTGCTCATCGTGAGGACTGAACAAAGTTTTACTGGTCTTGGGCCGGAGGACTGGTGCTCATCATGAGGACTGAACAAAGTTTTACTGGTCTTGGGTCTGAGTTCCGGTGCTCATCATGAGGACTGAACAAAGTTTTATTGGTCTTGGGTCGGAGGACTGGTGCTCATCGTGAGGACTGAACAAAGTTTTACTGGTCTTGGGTCGGAGGACTGGTGCTCATCGTGAGGACTGAACAAAGTTTTACTGGTCTTGGGTCTGAGTTCCGGTGCTCATCATGAGGACTGAACAAAGTTTTACTGGTCTTGGGTCGTAGGACTGGTGCTCATCGTGAGGACTGAACAAAGTTTTACTGGTCTTGGGTCTTAGTTCCGGTGCTCATCATGAGGACTGAACAAAGTTTTACTGGTCTTGGGTCGGAGGACTGGTGCTCATCATGAGGACTGAACAAAGTTTTACTGATCTTGGGCTGGAGGACTGGTGCTCATCGTGAGGACTGAACAAAGTTTTACTGGTCTTGGGTCGGAGGACTGGTGCTCATCATGAGGACTGAACAAAGTTTTACTGGTCTTGGGTCGGAGGACTGGTGCTCATCGTGAGGACTGAACAAAGTTTTACTGGTCTTGGGTCGGAGGACTGGTGCTCATCGTGAGGACTGAACAAAGTTTTACTGGTCTTGGGTCGGAGGACTGGTGCTCATCGTGAGGACTGAACAAAGTTTTACTGGTCTTGGGTCGGAGGACTGGTGCTCATCGTGAAGACTGAACAAAGTTTTACTGGTCTTGGGTCGGAGGACTGGTGCTCATCGTGAGGACTGAACAAAGTTTTACTGGTCTTGGGTCGGAGGACTGGTGCTCATCGTGAGGACTGAACAAAGTTTTACTGGTCTTGGGCCAGAGGACTGGTGCTCATCATGAGGACTGAACAAAGTTTTACTGGTCTTGGGCTGGAGGACTGGTGCTCATCATGAGGACTGAACAAAGCCTTACTGGTCTTGGGTCGTAGGACTGGTGCTCATCATGAGGACTGAACAAAGTTTTACTGGTCTTGGGTCGGAGGACTGGTGCTCATCGTGAGGACTGAACAAAGTTTTACTGGTCTTGGGTCGGAGGACTGGTGCTCATCATGAGGACTGAACAAAGTTTTACTGGTCTTGGGTCGGAGGACTGGTGCTCATCGTGAGGACTGAACAAAGTTTTACTGGTCTTGGGTCGGAGGACTTGTGTTCATCATGAGGACTGAACAAAGTATTACTGGTCTTGGGCCAGAGGACTGGTGCTCATCGTGAGGACTGAACAAAGTTTTACAGGTCTTGGACCAGAGGAATGGTGCTCATCGTGAGGACTGAACAAAGTTTTACTGGTCTTGGGTCGGAGGACTGGTGCTCATCATGAGGACTGAACAAAGTTTTACTGGTCTTGGGTCGGAGGACTGGTGCTCATCATGAGGACTGAACAAAGTTTTACTGGTCTTGGGTCGTAGGACTGGTGCTCATCATGAGGACTGAACAAAGTTTTACTGGTCTTGGGTCGGAGGACTGGTGCTCATCATGAGGACTGAACAAAGTTTTACTGGTCTTGGGTCGTAGGACTGGTGCTCATCATGAGGACTGAACAAAGTTTTACTGGTCTTGGGTCGGAGGACTGGTGCTCATCATGAGGACTGAACAAAGTTTTACTGGTCTTGGGTCGTAGGACTGGTGCTCATCATGAGGACTGAACAAAGTTTTACTGGTCTTGGACCAGAGGACTGGTGCTCATCGTGAGGACTGAACAAAGTTTTACTGGTCTTGGGTCGGAGGACTGGTGATCATCGTGAGGACTGAACAAAGTTTTACTGGTCTTGGACCAGAGGACTGGTGCTCATCGTGAGGACTGAACAAAGTTTTACTGGTCTTGGACCAGAGGACTGGTGCTCATCGTGAGGATTGAACAAAGTTTTACTGGTCTTGGGCCGGAGGACTGGTGCTCATCATGAGGACTGAACAAAGTTTTACTGGTCTTGGGTCGGAGGACGGATGCTCATCATGAGGACTGAACAAAGTTTTACTGGTCTTGGGTCGGAGGACTGGTGCTCATCATGAGGACTGAACAAAGTTTTACTGGTCTTGGGTCGTAGGACTGGTGCTCATCATGAGGACTGAACAAAGTTTTACTGGTCTTGGGCCGGAGGACTGGTGCTCATCGTGAGGACTGAACAAAGTTTTACTGGTCTTGGGTCTGAGTTCAGGTGCTCATCATGAGGACTGAACAAAGTTTTACTGGTCTTGGGTCGGAGGACTGGTGCTCATCGTGAGGACTGAACAAAGTTTTACTGGTCTTGGACCAGAGGACTGGTGCTCATCATGAGGACTGAACAAAGTTTTACTGGTCTTGGGTCGGAGGACTGGTGCTCATCGTGAGGACTGAACAAAGTTTTACTGGTCTTGGACCAGAGGACTGGTGCTCATCATGAGGACTGAACAAAGTTTTACTGGTCTTGGGCCGGAGGACTGGTGCTCATCATGAGGACTGAACAAAGTTTTACTGGTCTTGGGCCGGAGGACTGGTGCTCATCGTGAGGACTGAACAAAGTTTTACTGGTCTTGGGTCGGAGGACTGGTGCTCATCATGAGGACTGAACAAAGTTTTACTGGTCTTGGGCTGGAGGACTGGTGCTCATCGTGAGGACTGAACAAAGTTTTACTGGTCTTGGGTCGGAGGACTGGTGCTCATCGTGAGGACTGAACAAAGTTTTACTGGTCTTGGACCAGAGGACTGGTGCTCATCGTGAGGACTGAACAAAGTCTTACTGGTCTTGGGCCGGAGGACTGGTGCTCATCGTGAGGACTGAACAAAGTTTTACTGGTCTTGGGTCGGAGGACTGGTGCTCATCATGAGGACTGAACAAAGTTTTACTGGTCTTGGGCCGGAGGACTGGTGCTCATCATGAGGACTGAACAAAGTTTTACTGGTCTTGGGCTGGAGGACTGGTGTTCATCATGAGGACTGAACAAAGTTTTACTGGTCTTGGGTCGTAGGACTGGTGCTCATCATGAGGAATGAACAAAGTTTTACTGGTCTTGGGTCGGAGGACTGAACAAAGTTTTACTGGTCTTGGGTCGGAGGACTGGTGCTCATCATGAGGACTGAACAAAGTTTTACTGGTCTTGGGTCGGAGGACTGGTGCTCATCGTGAGGACTGAACAAAGTTTTACTGGTCTTGGGCCAGAGGACTGGTGCTCATCATGAGGACTGAACAAAGCCTTACTGGTCTTGGACCAGAGGACTGGTGCTCATCATGAGGACTGAACAAAGTTTTACTGGTCTTGGGTCGTAGGACTGGTGCTCATCATGAGGACTGAACAAAGTTTTACTGGTCTTGGGTCGGAGGACTGGTGCTCATCGTGAGGACTGAACAAAGTTTTACTGGTCTTGGGCCAGAGGACTGGTGCTCATCGTGAGGAATGAACAAAGTTTTACTGGTCTTGGGTCGGAGGACTGGTGCTCATCGTGAGGACTGAACAAAGTTTTACTGGTCTTGGGTCGGAGGACTGGTGCTCATCGTGAGGACTGAACAAAGTTTTACTGGTCTTGGGTCGGAGGACTGGTGCTCATCGTGAGGACTGAACAAAGTTTTACTGGTCTTGGGCCAGAGGACTGGTGCTCATCATGAGGACTGAACAAAGTTTTACTGGTCTTGGGCTGGAGGACTGGTGCTCATCATGAGGACTGAACAAAGCCTTACTGGTCTTGGGTCGTAGGACTG
This sequence comes from Bathymodiolus brooksi, assembly GCA_963680875.1. Classification (NCBI taxonomy): domain Eukaryota; kingdom Metazoa; phylum Mollusca; class Bivalvia; order Mytilida; family Modiolidae; genus Bathymodiolus; species Bathymodiolus brooksi. The sequence continues at coordinate 6,353,223 of OY804583.1, read as the reverse complement.
GTGCTAATCATGAGGACTGAACAAAGTTTTACTGGTCTTGGGTCGGAGGACTGGTGCTCATCGTGAGGACTGAACAAAGTTTTACTGGTCTTGGGTCGGAGGACTGGTGCTCATCATGAGGACTGAACAAAGTTTTACTGGTCTTGGGTCGGAGGACTGGTGCTCATCGTGAGGACTGAACAAAGTTTTACTGGTCTTGGGTCGGAGGACTGGTGCTCATCTTGAGGACTGAACAAAGTTTTACTGGTCTTGGGCCAGAGGACTGGTGCTCATCGTGAGGACTGAACAAAGTTTTACAGGTCTTGGGCCAGAGGAATGGTGCTCATCGTGAGGACTGAACAAAGTTTTACTGGTCTTGGGTCGGAGGACTGGTGCTCATCATGAGGACTGAACAAAGTTTTACTGGTCTTGGGTCGGAGGACTGGTGCTCATCATGAGGACTGAACAAAGTTTTACTGGTCTTGGGTCGTAGGACTGGTGCTCATCATGAGGACTGAACAAAGTTTTACTGGTCTTGGGTCGGAGGACTGGTGCTCATCATGAGGACTGAACTGAACAAAGTTTTACTGGTCTTGGGTCGTAGGACTGGTGCTCATCATGAGGACTGAACAAAGTTTTACTGGTCTTGGGTCGGAGGACTGGTGCTCATCATGAGGACTGAACAAAGTTTTACTGGTCTTGGGTCGTAGGACTGGTGCTCATCATGAGGACTGAACAAAGTTTTACTGGTCTTGGATCAGAGGACTGGTGCTCATCGTGAGGACTGAACAAAGTTTTACTGGTCTTGGGTCGGAGGACTGGTGCTCATCGTGAGGACTGAACAAAGTTTTACTGGTCTTAGACCAGAGGACTGGTGCTCATCGTGAGGACTGAACAAAGTTTTACTGGTCTTGGACCAGAGGACTGGTGCTCATCGTGAGGACTGAACAAAGTTTTACTGGTCTTGGGCCGGAGGACTGGTGCTCATCATGAGGACTGAACAAAGTTTTACTGGTCTTGGGTCGGAGGACTGGTGCTCATCATGAGGACTGAACAAAGTTTTACTGGTCTTGGGTCGTAGGACTGGTGCTAATCATGAGGACTGAACAAAGTTTTACTGGTCTTGGGTCGGAGGACTGGTGCTCATCGTGAGGACTGAACAAAGTTTTACTGGTCTTGGGTCGGAGGACTGGTGCTCATCATGAGGACTGAACAAAGTTTTACTGGTCTTGGGTCGGAGGACTGGTGCTCATCGTGAGGACTGAACAAAGTTTTACTGGTCTTGGGTCGGAGGACTGGTGCTCATCATGAGGACTGAACAAAGTTTTACTGGTCTTGGGCCAGAGGACTGGTGCTCATCGTGAGGACTGAACAAAGTTTTACAGGTCTTGGGCCAGAGGAATGGTGCTCATCGTGAGGACTGAACAAAGTTTTACTGGTCTTGGGTCGGAGGACTGGTGCTCATCATGAGGACTGAACAAAGTTTTACTGGTCTTGGGTCGGAGGACTGGTGCTCATCATGAGGACTGAACAAAGTTTTACTGGTCTTGGGTCGTAGGACTGGTGCTCATCATGAGGACTGAACAAAGTTTTACTGGTCTTGGGTCGGAGGACTGGTGCTCATCATGAGGACTGAACAAAGTTTTACTGGTCTTGGGTCGTAGGACTGGTGCTCATCATGAGGACTGAACAAAGTTTTACTGGTCTTGGGTCGGAGGACTGGTGCTCATCATGAGGACTGAACAAAGTTTTACTGGTCTTGGGTCGTAGGACTGGTGCTCATCATGAGGACTGAACAAAGTTTTACTGGTCTTGGATCAGAGGACTGGTGCTCATCGTGAGGACTGAACAAAGTTTTACTGGTCTTGGGTCGGAGGACTGGTGCTCATCGTGAGGACTGAACAAAGTTTTACTGGTCTTAGACCAGAGGACTGGTGCTCATCGTGAGGACTGAACAAAGTTTTACTGGTCTTGGACCAGAGGACTGGTGCTCATCGTGAGGACTGAACAAAGTTTTACTGGTCTTGGGCCGGAGGACTGGTGCTCATCATGAGGACTGAACAAAGTTTTACTGGTCTTGGGTCGGAGGACTGGTGCTCATCATGAGGACTGAACAAAGTTTTACTGGTCTTGGGTCGTAGGACTGGTGCTCATCATGAGGACTGAACAAAGTTTTACTGGTCTTGGGCCGGAGGACTGGTGCTCATCGTGAGGACTGAACAAAGTTTTACTGGTCTTGGGTCTGAGTTCCGGTGCTCATCATGAAGACTGAACAAAGTTTTACTGGTCTTGGGTCGGAGGACTGGTGCTCATCGTGAGGACTGAACAAAGTTTTACTGGTCTTGGACCAGAGGACTGGTGCTCATCATGAGGACTGAACAAAGTTTTACTGGTCTTGGGTCTAAGGACTGGTGCTCATCGTGAGGACTGAACAAAGTTTTACTGGTCTTGGACCTGAGGACTGGTGCTCATCATGAGGACTGAACAAAGTTTTACTGGTCTTGGGCCGGAGGACTGGTGCTCATCATGAGGACTGAACAAAGTTTTACTGGTCTTGGGTCGGAGGACTGGTGCTCATCGTGAGGACTGAACAAAGTTTTACTGGTCTTGGGTCGGAGGACTGGTGCTCATCGTGAGGACTGAACAAAGTTTTACTGGTCTTGGGTCGGAGGACTGGTGCTCATCATGAGGACTGAACAAAGTTTTACTGGTCTTGGGTCGTAGGACTGGTGCTCATCATGAGGACTGAACAAAGTTTTACTGGTCTTGGGTCGGAGGACTGGTGCTCATCGTGAGGACTGAACAAAGTTTTACTGGTCTTGGGTCGGAGGACTGGTGCTCATCGTGAGGACTGAACAAAGTTTTACTGGTCTTGGGTCGTAGGACTGGTGCTCATCATGAGGACTGAACAAAGTTTTACTGGTCTTGGGTCGGAGGACTGGTGCTCATCATGAGGACTGAACAAAGTTTTACTGGTCTTGGGTCGTAGGACTGGTGCTCATCATGAGGACTGAACAAAGTTTTACTGGTCTTGGGCCGGAGGACTGGTGCTCATCGTGAGGACTGAACAAAGTTTTACTGGTCTTGGGTCGGAGGACTGGTGCTCATCGTGAGGACTGAACAAAGTTTTACTGGTCTTGGGTCGGAGGACTGGTGCTCATCGTGAGGACTGAACAAAGTTTTACTGGTCTTGGGTCGGAGGACTGGTGCTCATCGTGAGGACTGAACAAAGTTTTACTGGTCTTGGACCAGAGGACTGGTGCTCATCATGAGGACTGAACAAAGTTTTACTGGTCTTGGGTCGGAGGACTGGTGCTCATCGTGAGGACTGAACAAAGTTTTACTGGTCTTGGGTCGGAGGACTGGTGCTCATCGTGAGGACTGAACAAAGTTTTACTGGTCTTGGACCAGAGGACTGGTGCTCATCATGAGGACTGAACAAAGTTTTACTGGTCTTGGGCCAGAGGACTGGTGCTCATCATGAGGACTGAACAAAGTTTTACTGGTCTTGGGCCGGAGGACTGGTGCTCATCGTGAGGACTGAACAAAGTTTTACTGGTCTTGGGTCGGAGGACTGGTGCTCATCATGAGGACTGAACAAAGTTTTACTGGTCTTGGGCCGGAGGACTGGTGCTCATCGTGAGGACTGAACAAAGTTTTACTGGTCTTGGGCCGGAGGACTGGTGCTCATCGTGAGGACTGAACAAAGTTTTACTGGTCTTGGGTCGGAGGACTGGTGCTCATCGTGAGGACTGAACAAAGTTTTACTGGTCTTGGGCCAGAGGACTGGTGCTCATCATGAGGACTGAACAAAGTTTCACTGGTCTTGGGCTGGAGGACTGGTGCTCATCATGAGGACTGAACAAAGCCTTACTGGTCTTGGGTCGTAGGACTGGTGCTAATCATGAGGACTGAACAAAGTTTTACTGGTCTTGGGTCGGAGGACTGGTGCTCATCGTGAGGACTGAACAAAGTTTTACTGGTCTTGGGTCGGAGGACTGGTGCTCATCATGAGGACTGAACAAAGTTTTACTGGTCTTGGGTCGGAGGACTGGTGCTCATCGTGAGGACTGAACAAAGTTTTACTGGTCTTGGGTCGGAGGACTGGTGCTCATCTTGAGGACTGAACAAAGTTTTACTGGTCTTGGGCCAGAGGACTGGTGCTCATCGTGAGGACTGAACAAAGTTTTACAGGTCTTGGGCCAGAGGAATGGTGCTCATCGTGAGGACTGAACAAAGTTTTACTGGTCTTGGGTCGGAGGACTGGTGCTCATCATGAGGACTGAACAAAGTTTTACTGGTCTTGGGTCGGAGGACTGGTGCTCATCATGAGGACTGAACAAAGTTTTACTGGTCTTGGGTCGTAGGACTGGTGCTCATCATGAGGACTGAACAAAGTTTTACTGGTCTTGGGTCGGAGGACTGGTGCTCATCATGAGGACTGAACAAAGTTTTACTGGTCTTGGGTCGTAGGACTGGTGCTCATCATGAGGACTGAACAAAGTTTTACTGGTCTTGGGTCGGAGGACTGGTGCTCATCATGAGGACTGAACAAAGTTTTACTGGTCTTGGGTCGTAGGACTGGTGCTCATCATGAGGACTGAACAAAGTTTTACTGGTCTTGGATCAGAGGACTGGTGCTCATCGTGAGGACTGAACAAAGTTTTACTGGTCTTGGGTCGGAGGACTGGTGCTCATCGTGAGGACTGAACAAAGTTTTACTGGTCTTAGACCAGAGGACTGGTGCTCATCGTGAGGACTGAACAAAGTTTTACTGGTCTTGGACCAGAGGACTGGTGCTCATCGTGAGGACTGAACAAAGTTTTACTGGTCTTGGGCCGGAGGACTGGTGCTCATCATGAGGACTGAACAAAGTTTTACTGGTCTTGGGTCGGAGGACTGGTGCTCATCATGAGGACTGAACAAAGTTTTACTGGTCTTGGGTCGTAGGACTGGTGCTAATCATGAGGACTGAACAAAGTTTTACTGGTCTTGGGTCGGAGGACTGGTGCTCATCGTGAGGACTGAACAAAGTTTTACTGGTCTTGGGTCGGAGGACTGGTGCTCATCATGAGGACTGAACAAAGTTTTACTGGTCTTGGGTCGGAGGACTGGTGCTCATCGTGAGGACTGAACAAAGTTTTACTGGTCTTGGGTCGGAGGACTGGTGCTCATCATGAGGACTGAACAAAGTTTTACTGGTCTTGGGCCAGAGGACTGGTGCTCATCGTGAGGACTGAACAAAGTTTTACAGGTCTTGGGCCAGAGGAATGGTGCTCATCGTGAGGACTGAACAAAGTTTTACTGGTCTTGGGTCGGAGGACTGGTGCTCATCATGAGGACTGAACAAAGTTTTACTGGTCTTGGGTCGGAGGACTGGTGCTCATCATGAGGACTGAACAAAGTTTTACTGGTCTTGGGTCGTAGGACTGGTGCTCATCATGAGGACTGAACAAAGTTTTACTGGTCTTGGGTCGGAGGACTGGTGCTCATCATGAGGACTGAACAAAGTTTTACTGGTCTTGGGTCGTAGGACTGGTGCTCATCATGAGGACTGAACAAAGTTTTACTGGTCTTGGGTCGGAGGACTGGTGCTCATCATGAGGACTGAACAAAGTTTTACTGGTCTTGGGTCGTAGGACTGGTGCTCATCATGAGGACTGAACAAAGTTTTACTGGTCTTGGATCAGAGGACTGGTGCTCATCGTGAGGACTGAACAAAGTTTTACTGGTCTTGGGTCGGAGGACTGGTGCTCATCGTGAGGACTGAACAAAGTTTTACTGGTCTTAGACCAGAGGACTGGTGCTCATCGTGAGGACTGAACAAAGTTTTACTGGTCTTGGACCAGAGGACTGGTGCTCATCGTGAGGACTGAACAAAGTTTTACTGGTCTTGGGCCGGAGGACTGGTGCTCATCATGAGGACTGAACAAAGTTTTACTGGTCTTGGGTCGGAGGACTGGTGCTCATCATGAGGACTGAACAAAGTTTTACTGGTCTTGGGTCGTAGGACTGGTGCTCATCATGAGGACTGAACAAAGTTTTACTGGTCTTGGGCCGGAGGACTGGTGCTCATCGTGAGGACTGAACAAAGTTTTACTGGTCTTGGGTCTGAGTTCCGGTGCTCATCATGAAGACTGAACAAAGTTTTACTGGTCTTGGGTCGGAGGACTGGTGCTCATCGTGAGGACTGAACAAAGTTTTACTGGTCTTGGACCAGAGGACTGGTGCTCATCATGAGGACTGAACAAAGTTTTACTGGTCTTGGGTCTAAGGACTGGTGCTCATCGTGAGGACTGAACAAAGTTTTACTGGTCTTGGACCTGAGGACTGGTGCTCATCATGAGGACTGAACAAAGTTTTACTGGTCTTGGGCCGGAGGACTGGTGCTCATCATGAGGACTGAACAAAGTTTTACTGGTCTTGGGTCGGAGGACTGGTGCTCATCGTGAGGACTGAACAAAGTTTTACTGGTCTTGGGTCGGAGGACTGGTGCTCATCGTGAGGACTGAACAAAGTTTTACTGGTCTTGGGTCGGAGGACTGGTGCTCATCATGAGGACTGAACAAAGTTTTACTGGTCTTGGGTCGTAGGACTGGTGCTCATCATGAGGACTGAACAAAGTTTTACTGGTCTTGGGTCGGAGGACTGGTGCTCATCGTGAGGACTGAACAAAGTTTTACTGGTCTTGGGTCGGAGGACTGGTGCTCATCGTGAGGACTGAACAAAGTTTTACTGGTCTTGGGTCGTAGGACTGGTGCTCATCATGAGGACTGAACAAAGTTTTACTGGTCTTGGGTCGGAGGACTGGTGCTCATCATGAGGACTGAACAAAGTTTTACTGGTCTTGGGTCGTAGGACTGGTGCTCATCATGAGGACTGAACAAAGTTTTACTGGTCTTGGGCCGGAGGACTGGTGCTCATCGTGAGGACTGAACAAAGTTTTACTGGTCTTGGGTCGGAGGACTGGTGCTCATCGTGAGGACTGAACAAAGTTTTACTGGTCTTGGGTCGGAGGACTGGTGCTCATCGTGAGGACTGAACAAAGTTTTACTGGTCTTGGGTCGGAGGACTGGTGCTCATCGTGAGGACTGAACAAAGTTTTACTGGTCTTGGACCAGAGGACTGGTGCTCATCATGAGGACTGAACAAAGTTTTACTGGTCTTGGGTCGGAGGACTGGTGCTCATCGTGAGGACTGAACAAAGTTTTACTGGTCTTGGGTCGGAGGACTGGTGCTCATCGTGAGGACTGAACAAAGTTTTACTGGTCTTGGACCAGAGGACTGGTGCTCATCATGAGGACTGAACAAAGTTTTACTGGTCTTGGGCCAGAGGACTGGTGCTCATCATGAGGACTGAACAAAGTTTTACTGGTCTTGGGCCGGAGGACTGGTGCTCATCGTGAGGACTGAACAAAGTTTTACTGGTCTTGGGTCGGAGGACTGGTGCTCATCATGAGGACTGAACAAAGTTTTACTGGTCTTGGGCTGGAGGACTGGTGCTCATCGTGAGGACTGAACAAAGTTTTACTGGTCTTGGACCAGAGGACTGGTGCTCATCGTGAGGACTGAACAAAGTTTTACTGGTCTTGGGCCGGAGGACTGGTGCTCATCGTGAGGACTGAACAAAGTTTTACTGGTCTTGGGTCGGAGGACTGGTGCTCATCATGAGGACTGAACAAAGTTTTACTGGTCTTGGGCTGGAGGACTGGTGCTCATCATGAGGACTGAACAAAGTTTTACTGGTCTTGGGCTGGAGGACTGGTGCTCATCATGAGGACTGAACAAAGTTTTACTGGTCTTGGGTCGTAGGACTGGTGCTCATCATGAGGACTGAACAAAGTTTTACTGGTCTTGGGTCAGAGGACTGGTGCTCATCGTGAGGACTGAACAAAGTTTTACTGGTCTTGGGCCAGAGGACTGGTGCTCATCATGAGGACTGAACAAAGTTTTACTGGTCTTGGGCCTGAGGACTGGTGCTCATCATGAGGACTGAACAAAGCCTTACTGGTCTTGGACCAGAGGACTGGTGCTCATCATGAGGACTGAACAAAGTTTTACTGGTCTTGGGTCGGAGGACTGGTGCTCATCGTGAGGACTGAACAAAGTTTTACTGGTCTTGGGTCGTAGGACTGGTGCTCATCATGAGGACTGAACAAAGTTTTACTGGTCTTGGGTCGTAGGACTGGTGCTCATCATGAGGACTGAACAAAGCCTTACTGGTCTTGGGTCGTAGGACTGGTGCTCATCATGAGGACTGAACAAAGTTTTACTGGTCTTGGGTCGTAGGACTGGTGCTCATCGTGAGGACTGAACAACGTTTTACTGGTCTTGGGTCGGAGGACTGGTGCTCATCATGAGGACTGAACAAAGTTTTACTGGTCTTGGGCCAGAGGACTGGTGCTCATCGTGAGGACTGAACAAAGTTTTACTGGTCTTGGGCCAGAGGACTGGTGCTCATCATGAGGACTGAACAAAGCCTTACTGGTCTTGGACCAGAGGACTGGTGCTCATCATGAGGACTGAACAAAGTTTTACTGGTCTTGGGTCGGAGGACTGGTGCTCATTGTGAGGACTGAACAAAGTTTTACTGGTCTTGGACCAGAGGACTGGTGCTCATCATGAGGACTGAACAAAGTTTTACTGGTCTTGGGCCGGAGGACTGGTGCTCATCATGAGGACTGAACAAAGTTTTACTGGTCTTGGGCCGGAGGACTGGTGCTCATCGTGAGGACTGAACAAAGTTTTACTGGTCTTGGGCCGGAGGACTGGTGCTCATCGTGAGGACTGAACAAAGTTTTACTGGTCTTGGGTCGGAGGACTGGTGCTCATCATGAGGACTGAACAAAGTTTTACTGGTCTTGGGCTGGAGGACTGGTGCTCATCATGAGGACTGAACAAAGTTTTACTGGTCTTGGGCTGGAGGACTGGTGCTCATCATGAGGACTGAACAAAGTTTTACTGGTCTTGGGTCGTAGGACTGGTGCTCATCATGAGGACTGAACAAAGCCTTACTGGTCTTGGGTCGTAGGACTGGTGCTCATCATGAGGACTGAACAAAGTTTTACTGGTCTTGGGTCGGAGGACTGGTGCTCATCGTGAGGACTGAACAAAGTTTTACAGGTCTTGGGCCAGAGGAATGGTGCTCATCGTGAGGACTGAACAAAGTTTTACTGGTCTTGGGTCGGAGGACTGGTGCTCATCATGAGGACTGAACAAAGTTTTACTGGTCTTGGGTCGGAGGACTGGTGCTCATCATGAGGACTGAACAAAGTTTTACTGGTCTTGGGTCGTAGGACTGGTGCTCATCATGAGGACTGAACAAAGTTTTACTGGTCTTGGGTCGGAGGACTGGTGCTCATCATGAGGACTGAACAAAGTTTTACTGGTCTTGGGTCGTAGGACTGGTGCTCATCATGAGGACTGAACAAAGTTTTACTGGTCTTGGGTCGGAGGACTGGTGCTCATCATGAGGACTGAACAAAGTTTTACTGGTCTTGGACCAGAGGACTGGTGCTCATCATGAGGACTGAACAAAGTTTTACTGGTCTTGGGCCAGAGGACTGGTGCTCATCATGAGGACTGAACAAAGTTTTACTGGTCTTGGGCCGGAGGACTGGTGCTCATCGTGAGGACTGAACAAAGTTTTACTGGTCTTGGGTCGGAGGACTGGTGCTCATCATGAGGACTGAACAAAGTTTTACTGGTCTTGGGCTGGAGGACTGGTGCTCATCGTGAGGACTGAACAAAGTTTTACTGGTCTTGGACCAGAGGACTGGTGCTCATCGTGAGGACTGAACAAAGTTTTACTGGTCTTGGGCCGGAGGACTGGTGCTCATCGTGAGGACTGAACAAAGTTTTACTGGTCTTGGGTCGGAGGACTGGTGCTCATCATGAGGACTGAACAAAGTTTTACTGGTCTTGGGCTGGAGGACTGGTGCTCATCATGAGGACTGAACAAAGTTTTACTGGTCTTGGGCTGGAGGACTGGTGCTCATCATGAGGACTGAACAAAGTTTTACTGGTCTTGGGTCGTAGGACTGGTGCTCATCATGAGGACTGAACAAAGTTTTACTGGTCTTGGGTCAGAGGACTGGTGCTCATCGTGAGGACTGAACAAAGTTTTACTGGTCTTGGGCCAGAGGACTGGTGCTCATCATGAGGACTGAACAAAGTTTTACTGGTCTTGGGCCTGAGGACTGGTGCTCATCATGAGGACTGAACAAAGCCTTACTGGTCTTGGACCAGAGGACTGGTGCTCATCATGAGGACTGAACAAAGTTTTACTGGTCTTGGGTCGGAGGACTGGTGCTCATCGTGAGGACTGAACAAAGTTTTACTGGTCTTGGGTCGTAGGACTGGTGCTCATCATGAGGACTGAACAAAGTTTTACTGGTCTTGGGTCGTAGGACTGGTGCTCATCATGAGGACTGAACAAAGCCTTACTGGTCTTGGGTCGTAGGACTGGTGCTCATCATGAGGACTGAACAAAGTTTTACTGGTCTTGGGTCGTAGGACTGGTGCTCATCGTGAGGACTGAACAACGTTTTACTGGTCTTGGGTCGGAGGACTGGTGCTCATCATGAGGACTGAACAAAGTTTTACTGGTCTTGGGCCAGAGGACTGGTGCTCATCGTGAGGACTGAACAAAGTTTTACTGGTCTTGGGCCAGAGGACTGGTGCTCATCATGAGGACTGAACAAAGCCTTACTGGTCTTGGACCAGAGGACTGGTGCTCATCATGAGGACTGAACAAAGTTTTACTGGTCTTGGGTCGGAGGACTGGTGCTCATTGTGAGGACTGAACAAAGTTTTACTGGTCTTGGACCAGAGGACTGGTGCTCATCATGAGGACTGAACAAAGTTTTACTGGTCTTGGGCCGGAGGACTGGTGCTCATCATGAGGACTGAACAAAGTTTTACTGGTCTTGGGCCGGAGGACTGGTGCTCATCGTGAGGACTGAACAAAGTTTTACTGGTCTTGGGCCGGAGGACTGGTGCTCATCGTGAGGACTGAACAAAGTTTTACTGGTCTTGGGTCGGAGGACTGGTGCTCATCATGAGGACTGAACAAAGTTTTACTGGTCTTGGGCTGGAGGACTGGTGCTCATCATGAGGACTGAACAAAGTTTTACTGGTCTTGGGCTGGAGGACTGGTGCTCATCATGAGGACTGAACAAAGTTTTACTGGTCTTGGGTCGTAGGACTGGTGCTCATCATGAGGACTGAACAAAGCCTTACTGGTCTTGGGTCGTAGGACTGGTGCTCATCATGAGGACTGAACAAAGTTTTACTGGTCTTGGGTCGGAGGACTGGTGCTCATCGTGAGGACTGAACAAAGTTTTACTGGTCTTGGGCCAGAGGAATGGTGCTCATCGTGAGGACTGAACAAAGTTTTACTGGTCTTGGGTCGGAGGACTGGTGCTCATCATGAGGACTGAACAAAGTTTTACTGGTCTTGGGTCGGAGGACTGGTGCTCATCATGAGGACTGAACAAAGTTTTACTGGTCTTGGGTCGTAGGACTGGTGCTCATCATGAGGACTGAACAAAGTTTTACTGGTCTTGGGTCGGAGGACTGGTGCTCATCATGAGGACTGAACAAAGTTTTACTGGTCTTGGGTCGTAGGACTGGTGCTCATCATGAGGACTGAACAAAGTTTTACTGGTCTTGGGTCGGAGGACTGGTGCTCATCATGAGGACTGAACAAAGTTTTACTGGTCTTGGGTCGTAGGACTGGTGCTCATCATGAGGACTGAACAAAGTTTTACTGGTCTTGGATCAGAGGACTGGTGCTCATCGTGAGGACTGAACAAAGTTTTACTGGTCTTGGGTCGGAGGACTGGTGCTCATCGTGAGGACTGAACAAAGTTTTACTGGTCTTGGACCAGAGGACTGGTGCTCATCGTGAGGACTGAACAAAGTTTTACTGGTCTTGGGCCGGAGGACTGGTGCTCATCATGAGGACTGAACAAAGTTTTACTGGTCTTGGGTCGGAGGACTGGTGCTCATCATGAGGACTGAACAAAGTTTTACTGGTCTTGGGTCGTAGGACTGGTGCTCATCATGAGGACTGAACAAAGTTTTACTGGTCTTGGGCCGGAGGACTGGTGCTCATCGTGAGGACTGAACAAAGTTTTACTGGTCTTGGGTCTGAGTTCCGGTGCTCATCATGAGGACTGAACAAAGTTTTACTGGTCTTGGGTCGGAGGACTGGTGCTCATCGTGAGGACTGAACAAAGTTTTACTGGTCTTGGGTCGGAGGACTGGTGCTCATCATGAGGACTGAACAAAGTTTTACTGGTCTTGGGTCTAAGGACTGGTGCTCATCGTGAGGACTGAACAAAGTTTTACTGGTCTTGGACCTGAGGACTGGTGCTCATCATGAGGACTGAACAAAGTTTTACTGGTCTTGGGCCGGAGGACTGGTGCTCATCATGAGGACTGAACAAAGTTTTACTGGTCTTGGGTCGGAGGACTGGTGCTCATCGTGAGGACTGAACAAAGTTTTACTGGTCTTGGGTCGGAGGACTGGTGCTCATCATGAGGACTGAACAAAGTTTTACTGGTCTTGGGTCGGAGGACTGGTGCTCATCATGAGGACTGAACAAAGTTTTACTGGTCTTGGGTCGTAGGACTGGTGCTCATCATGAGGACTGAACAAAGTTTTACTGGTCTTGGACCAGAGGACTGGTGCTCATCGTGAGGACTGAACAAAGTTTTACTGGTCTTGGGTCGGAGGACTGGTGCTCATCGTGAGGACTGAACAAAGTTTTACTGGTCTTGGGTCGGAGGACTGGTGCTCATCATGAGGACTGAACAAAGTTTTACTGGTCTTGGGTCGGAGGACTGGTGCTCATCATGAGGACTGAACAAAGTTTTACTGGTCTTGGGTCGGAGGACTGGTGCTCATCATGAGGACTGAACAAAGTTTTACTGGTCTTGGGTCGTAGGACTGGTGCTCATCATGAGGACTGAACAAAGTTTTACTGGTCTTGGGCCGGAGGACTGGTGCTCATCGTGAGGACTGAACAAAGTTTTACTGGTCTTGGGTCGGAGGACTGGTGCTCATCGTGAGGACTGAACAAAGTTTTACTGGTCTTGGGTCGGAGGACTGGTGCTCATCGTGAGGACTGAACAAAGTTTTACTGGTCTTGGGTCGGAGGACTGGTGCTCATCGTGAGGACTGAACAAAGTTTTACTGGTCTTGGACCAGAGGACTGGTGCTCATCATGAGGACTGAACAAAGTTTTACTGGTCTTGGGTCGGAGGACTGGTGCTCATCGTGAGGACTGAACAAAGTTTTACTGGTCTTGGGTCGGAGGACTGGTGCTCATCGTGAGGACTGAACAAAGTTTTACTGGTCTTGGACCAGAGGACTGGTGCTCATCATGAGGACTGAACAAAGTTTTACTGGTCTTGGGCCAGAGGACTGGTGCTCATCATGAGGACTGAACAAAGTTTTACTGGTCTTGGGCCGGAGGACTGGTGCTCATCGTGAGGACTGAACAAAGTTTTACTGGTCTTGGGTCGGAGGACTGGTGCTCATCATGAGGACTGAACAAAGTTTTACTGGTCTTGGGCTGGAGGACTGGTGCTCATCGTGAGGACTGAACAAAGTTTTACTGGTCTTGGGTCGGAGGACTGGTGCTCATCGTGAGGACTGAACAAAGTTTTACTGGTCTTGGACCAGAGGACTGGTGCTCATCGTGAGGACTGAACAAAGTTTTACTGGTCTTGGGCTGGAGGACTGGTGCTCATCGTGAGGACTGAACAAAGTTTTACTGGTCTTGGGTCGGAGGACTGGTGCTCATCATGAGGACTGAACAAAGTTTTACTGGTCTTGGGCTGGAGGACTGGTGCTCATCATGAGGACTGAACAAAGTTTTACTGGTCTTGGGCTGGAGGACTGGTGCTCATCATGAGGACTGAACAAAGTTTTACTGGTCTTGGGTCGTAGGACTGGTGCTCATCATGAGGACTGAACAAAGTTTTACTGGTCTTGGGTCGGAGGACTGGTGCTCATCGTGAGGACTGAACAAAGTTTTACTGGTCTTGGGCCAGAGGACTGGTGCTCATCATGAGGACTGAACAAAGTTTTACTGGTCTTGGGCCTGAGGACTGGTGCTCATCATGAGGACTGAACAAAGCCTTATTGGTCTTGGACCAGAGGACTGGTGCTCATCATGAGGACTGAACAAAGTTTTACTGGTCTTGGGTCGGAGGACTGGTGCTCATCGTGAGGACTGAACAAAGTTTTACTGGTCTTGGGTCGGAGGACTGGTGCTCATCATGAGGACTGAACAAAGTTTTACTGGTCTTGGGTCGGAGGACTGGTGCTCATCATGAGGACTGAACAAAGTTTTACTGGTCTTGGGTCGGAGGACTGGTGCTCATCATGAGGACTGAACAAAGTTTTACTGGTCTTGGGTCGGAGGACTGGTGCTCATCGTGAGGACTGAACAAAGTTTTACTGGTCTTGGGCTGGAGGACTGGTGCTCATCGTGAGGACTGAACAAAGTTTTACTGGTCTTGGGTCGGAGGACTGGTGCTCATCGTGAGGACTGAACAAAGTTTTACTGGTCTTGGACCAGAGGACTGGTGCTCATCGTGAGGACTGAACAAAGTTTTACTGGTCTTGGGCCGGAGGACTGGTGCTCATCGTGAGGACTGAACAAAGTTTTACTGGTCTTGGGTCGGAGGACTGGTGCTCATCATGAGGACTGAACAAAGTTTTACTGGTCTTGGGCTGGAGGACTGGTGCTCATCATGAGGACTGAACAAAGTTTTACTGGTCTTGGGCTGGAGGACTGGTGCTTATCATGAGGACTGAACAAAGTTTTACTGGTCTTGGGTCGTAGGACTGGTGCTCATCATGAGGACTGAACAAAGTTTTACTGGTCTTGGGTCGGAGGACTGGTGCTCATCATGAGGACTGAACAAAGTTTTACTGGTCTTGGGCTGGAGGACTGGTGCTCATCATGAGGACTGAACAAAGTTTTACTGGTCTTGGGCTGGAGGACTGGTGCTCATCATGAGGACTGAACAAAGTTTTACTGGTCTTGGGTCGTAGGACTGGTGCTCATCATGAGGACTGAACAAAGTTTTACTGGTCTTGGGTCGGAGGACTGGTGCTCATCGTGAGGACTGAACAAAGTTTTACTGGTCTTGGGCCAGAGGACTGGTGCTCATCATGAGGACTGAACAAAGTTTTACTGGTCTTGGGCCTGAGGACTGGTGCTCATCATGAGGACTGAACAAAGCCTTATTGGTCTTGGACCAGAGGACTGGTGCTCATCATGAGGACTGAACAAAGTTTTACTGGTCTTGGGTCGGAGGACTGGTGCTCATCGTGAGGACTGAACAAAGTTTTACTGGTCTTGGGTCGGAGGACTGGTGCTCATCATGAGGACTGAACAAAGTTTTACTGGTCTTGGGTCGGAGGACTGGTGCTCATCATGAGGACTGAACAAAGTTTTACTGGTCTTGGGTCGGAGGACTGGTGCTCATCATGAGGACTGAACAAAGTTTTACTGGTCTTGGGTCGGAGGACTGGTGCTCATCGTGAGGACTGAACAAAGTTTTACTGGTCTTGGGCTGGAGGACTGGTGCTCATCGTGAGGACTGAACAAAGTTTTACTGGTCTTGGGTCGGAGGACTGGTGCTCATCGTGAGGACTGAACAAAGTTTTACTGGTCTTGGACCAGAGGACTGGTGCTCATCGTGAGGACTGAACAAAGTTTTACTGGTCTTGGGCCGGAGGACTGGTGCTCATCGTGAGGACTGAACAAAGTTTTACTGGTCTTGGGTCGGAGGACTGGTGCTCATCATGAGGACTGAACAAAGTTTTACTGGTCTTGGGCTGGAGGACTGGTGCTCATCATGAGGACTGAACAAAGTTTTACTGGTCTTGGGCTGGAGGACTGGTGCTTATCATGAG
This sequence comes from Bathymodiolus brooksi, assembly GCA_963680875.1. Classification (NCBI taxonomy): domain Eukaryota; kingdom Metazoa; phylum Mollusca; class Bivalvia; order Mytilida; family Modiolidae; genus Bathymodiolus; species Bathymodiolus brooksi. Next base: position 6,337,304 of record OY804583.1, on the reverse strand, counting down.
GACTGAACAAAGTTTTACTGGTCTTGGGTCGTAGGACTGGTGCTCATCATGAGGACTGAACAAAGTTTTACTGGTCTTGGGTCGGAGGACTGGTGCTCATCGTGAGGACTGAACAAAGTTTTACTGGTCTTGGGCCAGAGGACTGGTGCTCATCATGAGGACTGAACAAAGTTTTACTGGTCTTGGGCCTGAGGACTGGTGCTCATCATGAGGACTGAACAAAGCCTTACTGGTCTTGGACAAGAGGACTGGTGCTCATCATGAGGACTGAACAAAGTTTTACTGGTCTTGGGTCGGAGGACTGGTGCTCATCGTGAGGACTGAACAAAGTTTTACTGGTCTTGGGTCGTAGGACTGGTGCTCATCATGAGGACTGAACAAAGTTTTACTGGTCTTGGGTCGTAGGACTGGTGCTCATCGTGAGGACTGAACAAAGTTTTACTGGTCTTGGGTCGGAGGACTGGTGCTCATCATGAGGACTGAACAAAGTTTTACTGGTCTTGGGCCAGAGGACTGGTGCTCATCGTGAGGACTGAACAAAGTTTTACTGGTCTTGGGCCAGAGGACTGGTGCTCATCATGAGGACTGAACAAAGTTTTACTGGTCTTGGACCAGAGGACTGGTGCTCATCATGAGGACTGAACAAAGTTTTACTGGTCTTGGGCCGGAGGACTGGTGCTCATCATGAGGACTGAACAAAGTTTTACTGGTCTTGGGCCGGAGGACTGGTGCTCATCGTGAGGACTGAACAAAGTTTTACTGGTCTTGGGCCGGAGGACTGGTGCTCATCGTGAGGACTGAACAAAGTTTTACTGGTCTTGGGTCGGAGGACTGGTGCTCATCATGAGGACTGAACAAAGTTTTACTGGTCTTGGGCTGGAGGACTGGTGCTCATCATGAGGACTGAACAAAGTTTTACTGGTCTTGGGCTGGAGGACTGGTGCTCATCATGAGGACTGAACAAAGTTTTACTGGTCTTGGGTCGGAGGACTGGTGCTCATCATGAGGACTGAACAAAGTTTTACTGGTCTTGGGTCGGAGGACTGGTGCTCATCGTGAGGACTGAACAAAGTTTTACTGGTCTTGGGTCGGAGGACTGGTGCTCATCATGAGGACTGAACAAAGTTTTACTGGTCTTGGGCCTGAGGACTGGTGCTCATCATGAGGACTGAACAAAGCCTTACTGGTCTTGGACCAGAGGACTGGTGCTCATCATGAGGACTGAACAAAGTTTTACTGGTCTTGGGTCGGAGGACTGGTGCTCATCGTGAGGACTGAACAAAGTTTTACTGGTCTTGGGTCGTAGGACTGGTGCTCATCATGAGGACTGAACAAAGTTTTACTGGTCTTGGGTCGTAGGACTGGTGCTCATCATGAGGACTGAACAAAGTTTTACTGGTCTTGGGTCGTAGGACTGGTGCTCATCATGAGGACTGAACAAAGTTTTACTGGTCTTGGGTCGTAGGACTGGTGCTCATCGTGAGGACTGAACAAAGTTTTACTGGTCTTGGGTCGGAGGACTGGTGCTCATCATGAGGACTGAACAAAGTTTTACTGTTCTTGGGCCAGAGGACTGGTGCTCATCATGAGGACTGAACAAAGCCTTACTGGTCTTGGACCAGAGGACTGGTGCTCATCATGAGGACTGAACAAAGTTTTACTGGTCTTGGGTCGGAGGACTGGTGCTCATCGTGAGGACTGAACAAAGTTTTACTGGTCTTGGACCAGAGGACTGGTGCTCATCATGAGGACTGAACAAAGTTTTACTGGTCTTGGGCCGGAGGACTGGTGCTCATCATGAGGACTGAACAAAGTTTTACTGGTCTTGGGCCGGAGGACTGGTGCTCATCGTGAGTACTGAACAAAGTTTTACTGGTCTTGGGTCGGAGGACTGGTGCTCATCATGAGGACTGAACAAAGTTTTACTGGTCTTGGGTCGGAGGACTGGTGCTCATCGTGAGGACTGAACAAAGTTTTACTGGTCTTGGGTCGTAGGACTGGTGCTCATCATGAGGACTGAACAAAGTTTTACTGGTCTTGGGTCGGAGGACTGGTGCTCATCGTGAGGACTGAACAAAGTTTTACTGGTCTTGGACCTGAGGACTGGTGCTCATCATGAGGACTGAACAAAGTTTTACTGGTCTTGGGTCGGAGGACTGGTGCTCATCGTGAGGACTGAACAAAGTTTTACTGGTCTTGGGTCGGAGGACTGGTGCTCATCATGAGGACTGAACAAAGTTTTACTGGTCTTGGGTCGGAGGACTGGTGCTCATCGTGAGGACTGAACAAAGTTTTACTGGTCTTGGTTCGGAGGACTGGTGCTCATCGTGAGGACTGAACAAAGTTTTACTGGTCTTGGGTCTGAGTTCCGGTGCTCATCATGAGGACTGAACAAAGTTTTACTGGTCTTGGGTCGTAGGACTGGTGCTCATCATGAGGACTGAACAAAGCCTTACTGGTCTTGGACCAGAGGACTGGTGCTCATCATGAGGACTGAACAAAGTTTTACTGGTCTTGGGTCGGAGGACTGGTGCTCATCGTGAGGACTGAACAAAGTTTTACTGGTCTTGGGTCGTAGGACTGGTGCTCATCATGAGGACTGAACAAAGTTTTACTGGTCTTGGGTCGTAGGACTGGTGCTCATCATGAGGACTGAACAAAGTTTTACTGGTCTTGGGTCGTAGAACTGGTGCTCATCATGAGGACTGAACAAAGTTTTACTGTTCTTGGGTCGTAGGACTGGTGCTCATCGTGAGGACTGAACAAAGTTTTACTGGTCTTGGGTCGTAGGACTGGTGCTCATCATGAGGACTGAACAAAGTTTTACTGTTCTTGGGTCGGAGGACTGGTGCTCATCATGAGGACTGAACAAAGTTTTACTGGTCTTGGGCCAGAGGACTGGTGCTCATCATGAGGACTGAACAAAGCCTTACTGGTCTTGGACCAGAGGACTGGTGCTCATCATGAGGACTGAACAAAGTTTTACTGGTCTTGGGTCGGAGGACTGGTGCTCATCGTGAGGACTGAACAAAGTTTTACTGGTCTTGGACCAGAGGACTGGTGCTCATCATGAGGACTGAACAAAGTTTTACTGGTCTTGGGCCGGAGGACTGGTGCTCATCATGAGGACTGAACAAAGTTTTACTGGTCTTGGGCCGGAGGACTGGTGCTCATCGTGAGTACTGAACAAAGTTTTACTGGTCTTGGGTCGGAGGACTGGTGCTCATCATGAGGACTGAACAAAGTTTTACTGGTCTTGGGTCGGAGGACTGGTGCTCATCGTGAGGACTGAACAAAGTTTTACTGGTCTTGGGTCGTAGGACTGGTGCTCATCATGAGGACTGAACAAAGTTTTACTGGTCTTGGGTCGGAGGACTGGTGCTCATCGTGAGGACTGAACAAAGTTTTACTGGTCTTGGGCTGGAGGACTGGTGCTCATCATGAGGACTGAACAAAGCCTTACTGGTCTTGGGTCGTAGGACTGGTGCTCATCATGAGGACTGAACAAAGTTTTACTGGTCTTGGGTCGGAGGACTGGTGCTCATCGTGAGGACTGAACAAAGTTTTACTGGTCTTGGGCCTGAGTTCTGGTGCTCATCATGAGGACTGAACAAAGTTTTACTGGTCTTGGGTCGGAGGACTGGTGCTCATCGTGAGGACTGAACAAAGTTTTACTGGTCTTGGGTCGGAGGACTGGTGCTCATCGTGAGGACTGAACAAAGTTTTACCGGTCTTGGGTCAGAGGACTGGTGCTCATCGTGAGGACTGAACAAAGTTTTACTGGTCTTGGGTCGGAGGACTGGTGCTCATCATGAGGACTGAACAAAGTTTTACTGGTCTTGGGTCGGAGGACTGGTGCTCATCATGAGGACTGAACAAAGTTTTACTGGTCTTGGGTCGGAGGACTGGTGGTCATCATGAGGACTGAACAAAGTTTTACTGGTCTTGGGTCGGAGGACTGGTGCTCATCATGAGGACTGAACAAAGTTTTACTGGTCTTGGGCTGGAGGACTGGTGCTCATCATGAGGACTGAACAAAGCCTTACTGGTCTTGGGTCGTAGGACTGGTGCTCATCATGAGGACTGAACAAAGTTTTACTGGTCTTGGGTCGGAGGACTGGTGCTCATCATGAGGACTGAACAAAGCCTTACTGGTCTTGGGTCGTAGGACTGGTGCTCATCATGAGGACTGAACAAAGTTTTACTGGTCTTGGGCTGGAGGACTGGTGCTCATCATGAGGACTGAACAAAGCCTTACTGGTCTTGGGTCGTAGGACTGGTGCTCATCATGAGGACTGAACAAAGTTTTACTGGTCTTGGGTCGGAGGACTGGTGCTCATCGTGAGGACTGAACAAAGTTTTACTGGTCTTGGGCCAGAGGACTGGTGCTCATCATGAGGACTGAACAAAGTTTTACTGGTCTTGGGTCGTAGGACTGGTGCTCATCATGAGGACTGAACAAAGTTTTACTGGTCTTGGACCAGAGGACTGGTGCTCATCGTGAGGACTGAACAAAGTTTTACTGGTCTTGGACCAGAGGACTGGTGCTCATCGTGAGGACTGAACAAAGTTTTACTGGTCTTGGGCCAGAGGACTGGTGCTCATCATGAGGACTGAACAAAGTTTTACTGGTCTTGGGTCGGAGGACTGGTGCTCATCATGAGGACTGAACAAAGTTTTACTGGTCTTGGGTCGGAGGACTGGTGCTCATCATGAGGACTGAACAAAGTTTTACTGGTCTTGGACCAGAGGACTGGTGCTCATCGTGAGGACTGAACAAAGTTTTACTGGTCTTGGACCAGAGGACTGGTGCTCATCATGAGGACTGAACAAAGTTTTACTGGTCTTGGGTCGGAGGACTGGTGCTCATTGTGAGGACTGAACAAAGTTTTACTGGTCTTGGGTCGGAGGACTGGTGCTCATCGTGAGGACTGAACAAAGTTTTACTGGTCTTGGGCCTGAGGACTGGTGCTCATCATGAGGACTGAACAAAGTTTTACTGGTTTTGGGTCGGAGGACTGGTGCTCATCGTGAGGACTGAACAAAGTTTTACTGGTCTTGGGTCGGAGGACTGGTGCTCATCGTGAGGACTGAACAAAGTTTTACTGGTCTTGGGTCGGAGGACTGGTGCTCATCGTGAGGACTGAACAAAGTTTTACTGGTCTTGGGTCGGAGGACTGGTGCTCATCATGAGGACTGAACAAAGTTTTACTGGTCTTGGGTCGGAGGACTGGTGCTCATCATGAGGACTGAACAAAGTTTTACTGGTCTTGGGTCGGAGGACTGGTGCTCATCATGAGGACTGAACAAAGTTTTACTGGTCTTGGGTCGGAGGACTGGTGCTCATCGTGAGGACTGAACAAAGTTTTACTGGTCTTGGGTCGGAGGACTGGTGCTCATCATGAGGACTGAACAAAGCCTTACTGGTCTTGGGTCGTAGGACTGGTGCTCATCATGAGGACTGAACAAAGTTTTACTGGTCTTGGGTCGGAGGACTGGTGCTCATCGTGAGGACTGAACAAAGTTTTACTGGTCTTGGGCTGGAGGACTGGTGCTCATCATGAGGACTGAACAAAGCCTTACTGGTCTTGGGTCGTAGGACTGGTGCTCATCATGAGGACTGAACAAAGTTTTACTGGTCTTGGGTCGGAGGACTGGTGCTCATCGTGAGGACTGAACAAAGTTTTACTGGTCTTGGGCCTGAGGACTGGTGCTCATCATGAGGACTGAACAAAGTTTTACTGGTCTTGGGTCGGAGGACTGGTGCTCATCGTGAGGACTGAACAAAGTTTTACTGGTCTTGGGTCGGAGGACTGGTGCTCATCATGAGGACTGAACAAAGTTTTACTGGTCTTGGGTCGGAGGACTGGTGCTCATCGTGAGGACTGAACAAAGTTTTACTGGTCTTGGTTCGGAGGACTGGTGCTCATCGTGAGGACTGAACAAAGTTTTACTGGTCTTGGGTCTGAGTTCCGGTGCTCATCATGAGGACTGAACAAAGTTTTACTGGTCTTGGGTCGTAGGACTGGTGCTCATCATGAGGACTGAACAAAGCCTTACTGGTCTTGGACCAGAGGACTGGTGCTCATCATGAGGACTGAACAAAGTTTTACTGGTCTTGGGTCGGAGGACTGGTGCTCATCGTGAGGACTGAACAAAGTTTTACTGGTCTTGGGTCGTAGGACTGGTGCTCATCATGAGGACTGAACAAAGTTTTACTGGTCTTGGGTCGTAGGACTGGTGCTCATCATGAGGACTGAACAAAGTTTTACTGGTCTTGGGTCGTAGGACTGGTGCTCATCATGAGGACTGAACAAAGTTTTACTGGTCTTGGGTCGTAGGACTGGTGCTCATCGTGAGGACTGAACAACGTTTTACTGGTCTTGGGTCGGAGGACTGGTGCTCATCATGAGGACTGAACAAAGTTTTACTGGTCTTGGGCCAGAGGACTGGTGCTCATCATGAGGACTGAACAAAGCCTTACTGGTCTTGGACCAGAGGACTGGTGCTCATCATGAGGACTGAACAAAGTTTTACTGGTCTTGGGTCGGAGGACTGGTGCTCATCGTGAGGACTGAACAAAGTTTTACTGGTCTTGGACCAGAGGACTGGTGCTCATCATGAGGACTGAACAAAGATTCACTGGTCTTGGTCCGGAGGACTGGTGCTCATCATGAGGACTGAACAAAGTTTTACTGGTCTTGGGCCGGAGGACTGGTGCTCATCGTGAGTACTGAACAAAGTTTTACTGGTCTTGGGTCGGAGGACTGGTGCTCATCATGAGGACTGAACAAAGTTTTACTGGTCTTGGGTCGGAGGACTGGTGCTCATCGTGAGGACTGAACAAAGTTTTACTGGTCTTGGGTCGTAGGACTGGTGCTCATCATGAGGACTGAACAAAGTTTTACTGGTCTTGGGTCGGAGGACTGGTGCTCATCGTGAGGACTGAACAAAGTTTTACTGGTCTTGGGCTGGAGGACTGGTGCTCATCATGAGGACTGAACAAAGCCTTACTGGTCTTGGGTCGTAGGACTGGTGCTCATCATGAGGACTGAACAAAGTTTTACTGGTCTTGGGTCGGAGGACTGGTGCTCATCATGAGGACTGAACAAAGTTTTACTGGTCTTGGGTCGGAGGACTGGTGCTCATCATGAGGACTGAACAAAGTTTTACTGGTCTTGGGTCGGAGGACTGGTGCTCATCATGAGGACTGAACAAAGTTTTACTGGTCTTGGACCAGAGGACTGGTGCTCATCGTGAGGACTGAACAAAGTTTTACTGGTCTTGGACCAGAGGACTGGTGCTCATCATGAGGACTGAACAAAGTTTTACTGGTCTTGGGTCGGAGGACTGGTGCTCATTGTGAGGACTGAACAAAGTTTTACTGGTCTTGGGTCGGAGGACTGGTGCTCATCGTGAGGACTGAACAAAGTTTTACTGGTCTTGGGCCTGAGGACTGGTGCTCATCATGAGGACTGAACAAAGTTTTACTGGTTTTGGGTCGGAGGACTGGTGCTCATCGTGAGGACTGAACAAAGTTTTACTGGTCTTGGGTCGGAGGACTGGTGCTCATCGTGAGGACTGAACAAAGTTTTACTGGTCTTGGGTCGGAGGACTGGTGCTCATCGTGAGGACTGAACAAAGTTTTACTGGTCTTGGGTCGGAGGACTGGTGCTCATCATGAGGACTGAACAAAGTTTTACTGGTCTTGGGTCGGAGGACTGGTGCTCATCATGAGGACTGAACAAAGTTTTACTGGTCTTGGGTCGGAGGACTGGTGCTCATCATGAGGACTGAACAAAGTTTTACTGGTCTTGGGTCGGAGGACTGGTGCTCATCGTGAGGACTGAACAAAGTTTTACTGGTCTTGGGCTGGAGGACTGGTGCTCATCATGAGGACTGAACAAAGCCTTACTGGTCTTGGGTCGTAGGACTGGTGCTCATCATGAGGACTGAACAAAGTTTTACTGGTCTTGGGTCGGAGGACTGGTGCTCATCGTGAGGACTGAACAAAGTTTTACTGGTCTTGGGCTGGAGGACTGGTGCTCATCATGAGGACTGAACAAAGCCTTACTGGTCTTGGGTCGTAGGACTGGTGCTCATCATGAGGACTGAACAAAGTTTTACTGGTCTTGGGTCGGAGGACTGGTGCTCATCGTGAGGACTGAACAAAGTTTTACTGGTCTTGGGCCTGAGGACTGGTGCTCATCATGAGGACTGAACAAAGTTTTACTGGTCTTGGGTCGGAGGACTGGTGCTCATCGTGAGGACTGAACAAAGTTTTACTGGTCTTGGGTCGGAGGACTGGTGCTCATCATGAGGACTGAACAAAGTTTTACTGGTCTTGGGTCGGAGGACTGGTGCTCATCGTGAGGACTGAACAAAGTTTTACTGGTCTTGGTTCGGAGGACTGGTGCTCATCGTGAGGACTGAACAAAGTTTTACTGGTCTTGGGTCTGAGTTCCGGTGCTCATCATGAGGACTGAACAAAGTTTTACTGGTCTTGGGTCGTAGGACTGGTGCTCATCATGAGGACTGAACAAAGCCTTACTGGTCTTGGACCAGAGGACTGGTGCTCATCATGAGGACTGAACAAAGTTTTACTGGTCTTGGGTCGGAGGACTGGTGCTCATCGTGAGGACTGAACAAAGTTTTACTGGTCTTGGGTCGTAGGACTGGTGCTCATCATGAGGACTGAACAAAGTTTTACTGGTCTTGGGTCGTAGGACTGGTGCTCATCATGAGGACTGAACAAAGTTTTACTGGTCTTGGGTCGTAGGACTGGTGCTCATCATGAGGACTGAACAAAGTTTTACTGGTCTTGGGTCGTAGGACTGGTGCTCATCGTGAGGACTGAACAACGTTTTACTGGTCTTGGGTCGGAGGACTGGTGCTCATCATGAGGACTGAACAAAGTTTTACTGGTCTTGGGCCAGAGGACTGGTGCTCATCATGAGGACTGAACAAAGCCTTACTGGTCTTGGACCAGAGGACTGGTGCTCATCATGAGGACTGAACAAAGTTTTACTGGTCTTGGGTCGGAGGACTGGTGCTCATCGTGAGGACTGAACAAAGTTTTACTGGTCTTGGACCAGAGGACTGGTGCTCATCATGAGGACTGAACAAAGATTCACTGGTCTTGGGCCGGAGGACTGGTGCTCATCATGAGGACTGAACAAAGTTTTACTGGTCTTGGGCCGGAGGACTGGTGCTCATCGTGAGTACTGAACAAAGTTTTACTGGTCTTGGGTCGGAGGACTGGTGCTCATCATGAGGACTGAACAAAGTTTTACTGGTCTTGGGTCGGAGGACTGGTGCTCATCGTGAGGACTGAACAAAGTTTTACTGGTCTTGGGTCGTAGGACTGGTGCTCATCATGAGGACTGAACAAAGTTTTACTGGTCTTGGGTCGGAGGACTGGTGCTCATCGTGAGGACTGAACAAAGTTTTACTGGTCTTGGGCTGGAGGACTGGTGCTCATCATGAGGACTGAACAAAGCCTTACTGGTCTTGGGTCGTAGGACTGGTGCTCATCATGAGGACTGAACAAAGTTTTACTGGTCTTGGGTCGGAGGACTGGTGCTCATCGTGAGGACTGAACAAAGTTTTACTGGTCTTGGGCCTGAGGACTGGTGCTCATCATGAGGACTGAACAAAGTTTTACTGGTCTTGGGTCGGAGGACTGGTGCTCATCGTGAGGACTGAACAAAGTTTTACTGGTCTTGGGTCGGAGGACTGGTGCTCATCGTGAGGACTGAACAAAGTGTTACCGGTCTTGGGTCAGAGGACTGGTGCTCATCGTGAGGACTGAACAAAGTTTTACTGGTCTTGGGTCGGAGGACTGGTGCTCATCATGAGGACTGAACAAAGTTTTACTGGTCTTGGGTCGGAGGACTGGTGCTCATCATGAGGACTGAACAAAGTTTTACTGGTCTTGGGTCGGAGGACTGGTGGTCATCATGAGGACTGAACAAAGTTTTACTGGTCTTGGGTCGGAGGACTGGTGCTCATCATGAGGACTGAACAAAGTTTTACTGGTCTTGGGCTGGAGGACTGGTGCTCATCATGAGGACTGAACAAAGCCTTACTGGTCTTGGGTCGTAGGACTGGTGCTCATCATGAGGACTGAACAAAGTTTTACTGGTCTTGGGTCGGAGGACTGGTGCTCATCATGAGGACTGAACAAAGCCTTACTGGTCTTGGGTCGTAGGACTGGTGCTCATCATGAGGACTGAACAAAGTTTTACTGGTCTTGGGCTGGAGGACTGGTGCTCATCATGAGGACTGAACAAAGCCTTACTGGTCTTGGGTCGTAGGACTGGTGCTCATCATGAGGACTGAACAAAGTTTTACTGGTCTTGGGTCGGAGGACTGGTGCTCATCGTGAGGACTGAACAAAGTTTTACTGGTCTTGGGCCAGAGGACTGGTGCTCATCATGAGGACTGAACAAAGTTTTACTGGTCTTGGGTCGGAGGACTGGTGCTCATCGTGAGGACTGAACAAAGTTTTACTGGTCTTGGGTCGTAGGACTGGTGCTCATCATGAGGACTGAACAAAGTTTTACTGGTCTTGGGTCGTAGGACTGGTGCTCATCATGAGGACTGAACAAAGTTTTACTGGTCTTGGGTCGTAGGACTGGTGCTCATCATGAGGACTGAACAAAGTTTTACTGGTCTTGGGTCGTAGGACTGGTGCTCATCGTGAGGACTGAACAACGTTTTACTGGTCTTGGGTCGGAGGACTGGTGCTCATCATGAGGACTGAACAAAGTTTTACTGGTCTTGGGCCAGAGGACTGGTGCTCATCATGAGGACTGAACAAAGCCTTACTGGTCTTGGACCAGAGGACTGGTGCTCATCATGAGGACTGAACAAAGTTTTACTGGTCTTGGGTCGGAGGACTGGTGCTCATCGTGAGGACTGAACAAAGTTTTACTGGTCTTGGACCAGAGGACTGGTGCTCATCATGAGGACTGAACAAAGATTCACTGGTCTTGGGCCGGAGGACTGGTGCTCATCATGAGGACTGAACAAAGTTTTACTGGTCTTGGGCCGGAGGACTGGTGCTCATCGTGAGTACTGAACAAAGTTTTACTGGTCTTGGGTCGGAGGACTGGTGCTCATCATGAGGACTGAACAAAGTTTTACTGGTCTTGGGTCGGAGGACTGGTGCTCATCGTGAGGACTGAACAAAGTTTTACTGGTCTTGGGTCGTAGGACTGGTGCTCATCATGAGGACTGAACAAAGTTTTACTGGTCTTGGGTCGGAGGACTGGTGCTCATCGTGAGGACTGAACAAAGTTTTACTGGTCTTGGGCTGGAGGACTGGTGCTCATCATGAGGACTGAACAAAGCCTTACTGGTCTTGGGTCGTAGGACTGGTGCTCATCATGAGGACTGAACAAAGTTTTACTGGTCTTGGGTCGGAGGACTGGTGCTCATCGTGAGGACTGAACAAAGTTTTACTGGTCTTGGGCCTGAGGACTGGTGCTCATCATGAGGACTGAACAAAGTTTTACTGGTCTTGGGTCGGAGGACTGGTGCTCATCGTGAGGACTGAACAAAGTTTTACTGGTCTTGGGTCGGAGGACTGGTGCTCATCGTGAGGACTGAACAAAGTGTTACCGGTCTTGGGTCAGAGGACTGGTGCTCATCGTGAGGACTGAACAAAGTTTTACTGGTCTTGGGTCGGAGGACTGGTGCTCATCATGAGGACTGAACAAAGTTTTACTGGTCTTGGGTCGGAGGACTGGTGCTCATCATGAGGACTGAACAAAGTTTTACTGGTCTTGGGTCGGAGGACTGGTGGTCATCATGAGGACTGAACAAAGTTTTACTGGTCTTGGGTCGGAGGACTGGTGCTCATCATGAGGACTGAACAAAGTTTTACTGGTCTTGGGCTGGAGGACTGGTGCTCATCATGAGGACTGAACAAAGCCTTACTGGTCTTGGGTCGTAGGACTGGTGCTCATCATGAGGACTGAACAAAGTTTTACTGGTCTTGGGTCGGAGGACTGGTGCTCATCATGAGGACTGAACAAAGCCTTACTGGTCTTGGGTCGTAGGACTGGTGCTCATCATGAGGACTGAACAAAGTTTTACTGGTCTTGGGCTGGAGGACTGGTGCTCATCATGAGGACTGAACAAAGCCTTACTGGTCTTGGGTCGTAGGACTGGTGCTCATCATGAGGACTGAACAAAGTTTTACTGGTCTTGGGTCGGAGGACTGGTGCTCATCGTGAGGACTGAACAAAGTTTTACTGGTCTTGGGCCAGAGGACTGGTGCTCATCATGAGGACTGAACAAAGTTTTACTGGTCTTGGGTCGTAGGACTGGTGCTCATCATGAGGACTGAACAAAGTTTTACTGGTCTTGGACCAGAGGACTGGTGCTCATCGTGAGGACTGAACAAAGTTTTACTGGTCTTGGACCAGAGGACTGGTGCTCATCGTGAGGACTGAACAAAGTTTTACTGGTCTTGGGCCAGAGGACTGGTGCTCATCATGAGGACTGAACAAAGTTTTACTGGTCTTGGGTCGGAGGACTGGTGCTCATCATGAGGACTGAACAAAGTTTTACTGGTCTTGGGTCGGAGGACTGGTGCTCATCATGAGGACTGAACAAAGTTTTACTGGTCTTGGACCAGAGGACTGGTGCTCATCGTGAGGACTGAACAAAGTTTTACTGGTCTTGGACCAGAGGACTGGTGCTCATCATGAGGACTGAACAAAGTTTTACTGGTCTTGGGTCGGAGGACTGGTGCTCATCGTGAGGACTGAACAAAGTTTTACTGGTCTTGGGTCGGAGGACTGGTGCTCATCGTGAGGACTGAACAAAGTTTTACTGGTCTTGGGCCTGAGGACTGGTGCTCATCATGAGGACTGAACAAAGTTTTACTGGTTTTGGGTCGGAGGACTGGTGCTCATCGTGAGGACTGAACAAAGTTTTACTGGTCTTGGGTCGGAGGACTGGTGCTCATCGTGAGGACTGAACAAAGTTTTACTGGTCTTGGGTCGGAGGACTGGTGCTCATCGTGAGGACTGAACAAAGTTTTACTGGTCTTGGGTCGGAGGACTGGTGCTCATCATGAGGACTGAACAAAGTTTTACTGGTCTTGGGTCGGAGGACTGGTGCTCATCATGAGGACTGAACAAAGTTTTACTGGTCTTGGGTCGGAGGACTGGTGCTCATCATGAGGACTGAACAAAGTTTTACTGGTCTTGGGTCGGAGGACTGGTGCTCATCGTGAGGACTGAACAAAGTTTTACTGGTCTTGGGCTGGAGGACTGGTGCTCATCATGAGGACTGAACAAAGCCTTACTGGTCTTGGGTCGTAGGACTGGTGCTCATCATGAGGACTGAACAAAGTTTTTCTGGTCTTGGGTCGGAGGACTGGTGCTCATCGTGAGGACTGAACAAAGTTTTACTGGTCTTGGGCCTGAGGACTGGTGCTCATCATGAGGACTGAACAAAGTTTTACTGGTCTTGGGTCGGAGGACTGGTGCTCATCGTGAGGACTGAACAAAGTTTTACTGGTCTTGGGTCGGAGGACTGGTGCTCATCATGAGGACTGAACAAAGTTTTACTGGTCTTGGGTCGGAGGACTGGTGCTCATCGTGAGGACTGAACAAAGTTTTACTGGTCTTGGTTCGGAGGACTGGTGCTCATCGTGAGGACTGAACAAAGTTTTACTGGTCTTGGGTCTGAGTTCCGGTGCTCATCATGAGGACTGAACAAAGTTTTACTGGTCTTGGGTCGTAGGACTGGTGCTCATCATGAGGACTGAACAAAGCCTTACTGGTCTTGGACCAGAGGACTGGTGCTCATCAAGAGGACTGAACAAAGTTTTACTGGTCTTGGGTCGGAGGACTGGTGCTCATCGTGAGGACTGAGTTTCACCGACCGGGACTCTAATCTGTGATTTAACGTACTCTACCTACGATGAACACTGAGTTTCACCCGACCAGGACTCTAATCTGTGATTTAACGTACTCTACCTACGATGAACACTGAGTTTCACCCGACCAGGACTCTAATCTGTGATTTAACGTACTCTACCTACGATGAACACTGAGTTTCACCCGACCAGGACTCTAATCTGTGATTTAACGTACTCTACCTACGATGAACACTGAGTTTCACCCGACCAGGACTCTAATCTGTGATTTAATGTACTCTACACAAGCATGTTAACCATTACACAACCAATGTAGTTAGTCAAACCTGTGTTAAGAGGTCACCTTTGGGGGGGAAACTGGCCTTATAAGAGAGGTGACCTCTTAAAAGAAGTTCAATTCATATGAAATTTTTTTCTATGACTGGACTAGAAAAATGTGACATTTTAATACAGATGACCACATGGGCAAGTTTAACTGTATATAGGGTACTGTTTCTCAGAATTTGTCAATACTATACTTACAATTATTTTTCTGTAACAACAGAAATATACTAGTTATCCTTAACTTATATAGCATAGGGGGAGGGGGGGGGCTGTTGTGGTCATGATCGCATGATAGTTGGATTTACAACTACTTGTGCAATCAGTGCCTATCACCACTAAAGTTGTGAGTTTGAACCCTGTTCATGGCGAGGTGTACTTGATACAACATTTTATGATAAAGTTTGTCAGTGGTTTTCTTGTGGTACTCTGGTTTCCTCCACCAATAAAACTGACCGCCACAAAAATAACTAAAATATTGTTGAAAGTGGGATTAAACACCATAACTTTAACTCACTCTAACTTATATAGCATACCTTATTAGCACAAACACAGACTGCAATGTTGTCTACCTCTGACTGGTTCCCTATTTCATTCTGTAGTTCTAGGATCCAGGAGTCTAATGCTTCAAAGCTATTTCTGTCAGATACATCGAAAACAATAATGGCTCCCTGAGTATCCTTGTAAAATTCATTTCTCACCTGTAAAACACAGTTAAGTTCATGTATTGAGCTATATTAGGTTTTCCTTTATTTACTGTTATCTCAATGTGAAGTTGGTTCACAAACAGGCCATTTCTATTTTTTGAAATCCTGAAACAGGGTACTTTAATGCAAACAAAATAACTAGTTAAAAATATGTAAAAACATTACTCTTGAGAATTCCTGATCATAAAATTAGTTGGGTTGGGACAGTTTTGTTTGGTCAGTCATTGTCTTTTTTCCTTTAGCCATTGTAGTGTTTGCCCTTCTTATAGTTATAGTTTCTGATAACCCCTTTGTTATCTTTAAACTTGTCTTAAAATTGAAAGATTCTCTATAAAGTTAATAGTTTAAAATTCAGAAAACTTATTTTGTTGTGAAGCCAGATACAAAAGGAGAATTTATATCGTCACCTCATAAAATATAGGATGTCCTGCCATATCAAATATGTTGACCTTCACATCTTTGTCTCTTATCGTCACTCTGTAAAAAATCATTTGATTTCTATATGTACATGTAACAAGATGAACTGTGAGCTAATGCTCACTTATGATACCCCCACATATATGTTCAATGTGTATAAAAACCAACTAAGTCGGCAAACAGGAAGTAGGAATCTGATGGGTCCAAAAACGCTTCCCACAATATGGCATACCTATATGAAGCTTGTGACCAAATATCAGATTTCTGCCATCAATAGTTGCTGAGAAAAATGCTATGAAAAATATCTGGTACGGACGGACAGAGGTAAAACAGTATACCGCCCCTCTGATGGAGCGGAAGTATAATAAGCAAGGTTTACGCTAGTGGTTGTGGATTTTGTATGAGGTTGACCAAATGATTGAATATTCCAGCAGAAATCCACTCAGCATTGGAAAGTGCCTGTTAAAGCTGTTTCCTTTTATCATCCTACCTCGACAATCAGTACTTATCAACCATCAATCAGTACTTATCAACCATCAATCAGTACTTATCAACCATCAATCAGTACTTATCAACCATCAATCAGTACTTATCAACCATCAATCAGTACTTATCAACCATCAATCAGTACTTATCAACCATCAATCAGTACTTATCAACCATCAATCAGTACTTATCAACCATCAATCAGTACTTATCAACCATCAATCAGTACTTATCAACCATCAATCAGTACTTATCAACCATCAATCAGTACTTATCAACCATCAATCAGTACTTATCAACCATCAATCAGTACTTATCAACCATCAATCAGTACTTATCAACCATCAATCAGTACTTATCAACCATCAATCAGTACTTATCAACCATCAATCAGTACTTATCAACCATCAATCAGTACTTATCAACCATCAATCAGTACTTATCAACCATCAATCAGTACTTATCAACCATCAATCAGTACTTATCAACCATCAATCAGTACTTATCAACCATCAATCAGTACTTATCAACCATCAATCAGTACTTATCAACCATCAATCAGTACTTATCAACCATCAATCAGTACTTATCAACCATCAATCAGTACTTATCAACCATCAATCAGTACTTATCAACCATCAATCAGTACTTATCAACCATCAATCAGTACTTATCAACCATCAATCAGTACTTATCAACCATCAATCAGTACTTATCAACAATTTAAAGTTTGTGAGTTTGATTCTCGTTCATGTTTGTACTCTATATACAACATTATCATGTGATCAAGCTAGTCAGTTACCTTAAGTAGCCCTGAAGATTTTTCCAAGAATAAAACTGACCGCAACAATCTGAGTAAACTGACCTCAACAATCTGAGTAATGTTGACTGGAAACTATTGTAACTGAACTTCAACCGGTTTAACCCCTCAACATTTTTTCCCTGTCCCAGGCCAGGACCTGGAAAACTCACACTAGTTGATGAATATATCTGACATCTGTCTTTGCAACATTTCATACCCATCCATCAAATTGAGATACTAGTATTGTATTAGGCCCAAAAATAAAAGATACCTGTTTTTCCGTTAACCTCTTAATCATTCTACCCCACGTGTATCCCTACGTTTTTATTGTCGTTTTCAGACAAGCACTGTGAAAGTTACAGGTAGATCCTAGACCTGTATAACATAGGTAAGATTTTTTTTTTAAAAAAGGTTTTTTTTCTACCTACCCAAATTTTTTTGTCACGAATGTTAGCAGAAATAGAGGTAATTTTTTACTTGGCCTTATAATATACAAAATGTAAGGTTTAATTTTATTTTGTTTAAATTTAAAAAACACTGACTTACTTTGTTACACCATAATCTATACCAATGGTTGCCAGATATTTGTGAACAAATCTTTTCTCACAGTATCTTTTGATGATGCAACTCTGAAAAATATTATAAACATCAGATTGATTGATTGATAGACTGAATGCCTTACCCCCTCCCCCTTTTCAGCAATTTTTATGTACCAAAAAGTCCATATATTGGAGAATAAGAATAAAAGTTCTCAATATTTATAATGGGGAAAACATGTATCGTTATTCTTTATATCTTCAAAGTACACATTTACGACATATTGTACTTTCTTCAGATTTATGAGTGATGGTTAATTGTAATGACTTCGCATATATGTTCAATGTGTATAAAAACCAACTAAGTCGGCAAACAGGAAGTAGGAATCTAACGGGTCCAAAAACGCTTCCCACAATATGGCATACCTATATGAAGCTTGAGACCAAATATCAGATTTCTGCCATCAATAGTTGCTGAGAAAAATGCGCCGAAAAATATCTTGGACGGACGGCAAGACGGACGGACGGAGAGAAATTACATCTCTGCACTTGCTGCCTATTTTCTATCGGTTGTTTTATACTCGCTGTGTGGAAGCACTACAAAACAACCAATAGAAAATAGGGAGCAAGTGCAGAGATTTACTTCTAATTAGATTGAATAAATTGACTGATAGGTACAGTAAGCAATAAATATAGGATATGAGCCTATGACTCCTTTGTGATAACATAGCCTTTCAGTTTCAAATAAAAAATAAAAAGTACCAGAGATTTTCCCCAATACTGTACAATAAATTACATATATTATGATATATAAACAGCATTACAACAAAGGCAAACAAGACACTTGGTTTCCTCCGTAGGAACATTAACATCAGTTCCACCACAGTCAAAGAACAGGCATACAAATCTCTAGTTCGACCATCACCTGAATTTGCCTCTTCTGTTTGGGAGCCATACACCAAAGAAAACATAATTCAACTTGAACAGGTACAGCATAGGGCTGCTAGGTATGTTACTAACTGCTATCATAACATCTCTAGCGTTAGTAACATGATAGAACATCTAAATTGGCGAAGCCTAGCAGATCGAAGATCAGATGCACGCCTAGTCAAGTTATATAAGATCTCGCATGAACTAGTAGCTATCCCAAAAACAGACATACTCATACCCCCATTAATATTCTCCCAGAACATGCACTCACTTTTCATACCAAATACCACCAATGACCAACACGCTTACACCTCAGACAGCAATCATTCTTTCCGCGAACTATACGAAACTGGAACAGCCACACCCCCCCTGAACACTGTGAAGAGTGACTCTGTTGAGTCATTCAAATCAGCTGTATCACTCATTAATCACTAGTTCATCAAAACTCTTGTATATAGTTTTATCTTAAAATCAAATGTAAAAAAAAAATACTCATTAAATTTCATTTTCTAAAGTAAATTTGTAATTTCCTTAGAGCGCGAAGCGCAGTACCCAACGTAATTGGCGGAATCTTCAGTTAGTTGAAAGCGGCCTCTTATATAGTAGAAGTAGATTACCAGTAAAATAATAATCTTTACTCTACAAAAAGAACGGAATATGAATCTAGTTCTAAAAAGTCATTGTTCATTTCTTCGAATTCTTATTGCAGTAAATGGTCAATTTCTTGGAAATGTGTGAAAATATTGGTGATTTTATTAAACATTAATGAATGTATCTGTATGAACATGTTGTTGATACTAATACTGGTTTTAATACAATGGGAAGGAAAGCACGGGTGATTAATTGACAACCCACAAGAGCAGATTTGAAGTTATCGACGGAATGATACTTCGCAGAAAATATGACGGCAAGTGAATCAAGTTATAAATGTCAACAATTTGAAAATCACCAGTCAAAAATTCATGATTCCATCGTCACACTACATAGGCATAATCAACACCATGCATTATCAATTTTAACTATTGATCATACAAACAGTTTACATAGACCCCTGGAATCCATCTAAAAATCAGCAAATATCTCAGGTTGAGCAAATACACAGGAAAGCAGCTCGATACATCCTTAATGACTACCATGACAGGTCACCTGGTGCGGTCACCAATATGATTGACACCTTACAGTGGGACAGTCTTGCTTGTAGACGAACTAAAGCAAGTATGATACTGCTATGCAAAATAAATGGGGGTTTAGTTGAGGTACCAACAACCATGCTATCTCAATCTGACAGGCGTACTCGTCAGACAAATTTTATTACTTTTCTTTCTTCCCTTATACAATATTAGTCTGGAACAGTTTACCAATAGGTCTTTCACCTAACCTAGAATCCTTCAAAAGTGGTATCTCCATATTAACATTTGAAGGATTCCCAACCCACCTTTAATATTGCAAGCCACTGTACATATACTGTCTTGGCACCGGTGTTCGTGCATCCAGTGATTTCGTGCATACGTATTTTACATGTCAAATGCAAAATCATTGGAAAAGTTAAAGGTATAAACTTCAATTTCAAAAATTTCAAAATAAAATCTTTCCTTTATTCATTTTAAGAACCATCCATAGTATGCATGCGCGATATCACCGGACGTTGCAACATTTGTCAAAAATCTAGGGTTGGTTTGTTTACACTTCGTTTTTACTGAAATGTGAGTAAAAATCGTAGCGGAATCCGGATAAGGACCACAAAGATAATACTTCAAAGTATTTGAGGATGATTTAAATTAATTCAATAAAATTTTGGTAAGCTGTGAAATTAAACACTGAACCGGCCCTTAGGTGCGTGATAACAGCGGACGGCTCTGTACATGTATAATTAGTCATTTTTGTTTGGTTTATTTTTGTTTATTATATTTTTAAAACTAAATTGTCCATGTACATAGCGCACACAGTTCCGGGACGTTACCCACTCTATCCTAAGAGTCTAGTCTTGTACTTGGAAGAAGAAGAAGGCCCTAGCATGGCATGAGACTGTCCGTCACTCTGTGTTGCAATACCATTGCAGAGCTGTCGAAAATCGTCGGACCTATCGGACCGTCGGACAAAAATTGACTAGGTCCGATTTAAACTTTTTCGCGTCAGACCCGATGTCCGGAGCAATTTTTCAGTAACTTGGGACCGACAAAATGCTTGAAGTTGACCGGCATCATTACTTAATTTCGCTTCTCAAACTTGTCGTTGTTTGCAATCTCCGATTTTTGTTTATTTTTGTCTATATAATCAAATTTTGACTTCACATTGAAGAGTTTGACTACTAAATGTGTAACCGATTCCGGACGTACGTGCATCGATTTTCCGGAAATTACGATTTTTCTTTTTTTTTTTTTAATTTTTGGCAATAATTTTTTTTGACTCTACGGCTTTTTAAAAGGGTCGGATGGTGAAAGGGGAAACAAACTTAATTTTAATTTAGGCCTAGGTTGTCAGTCATCCAATTGATTCTATCCAGACCTAATGCTACTTACATTTGTATAAGAGATAACACCTTGAAACATGTGCATAGCTAGCATTATGCAAACTTGGTATCTTTGTTTATTTCATACACAAGTCTATTGTATTGTACATGTATGTATATTTCCACATGTCACACAAAAATGTGTTGTACTAACTTTGAGTATTCCAAGGTATCACTTGAAGCTGTAAACAAACCATTTATGGATTTAGCCAGTATATGTGTAATTCAGTTGAAGTTGTAAAAAATATGTAGGTCCAGCAAATGTTTGATAGGTCTGACACATTGTCCACATCTGCCAGACCTATTGTCTGACAGACAGGAAAGAGATTTCGACAGCTCTGCCATTGTCATTGGCAATGACAATATTACCACTCATTTCTGAAACTAATAAGAGATTTGTATCATATCAAACAGTTAATAAGTAAGGAGATTTACCTTCCCAGATTCAGCATTCCCCATGCTAATTATCTTAATTCTGATGGATTGTTTCGTTTTACCCATGATCATAACATTCAACTAAACACGTTTATCTACGCCGGTTGATTTAATGCTACGTATATTTTCACATGACTATCGTGTTTGATTCAATTAAAACGTAAATTCATTGTCTCTTTCTCTTTCATGTATTAGAGAAACTCAGTCTGTGTCTTTCGTAAATTGAAGATAGTAATTCATTTTTCGTGAAGGAATGTCGAAAAGCGTCGATGGCAACAACCGGAAGTTTTTGTTGTTCTGCACCGCAGATATCAAAATCAAATTTTATGATTGGTCTATTCATTTTAGAGGTTATTTAAGGGTACTCTAGTTAGGATCAAATTTACCGTATTGATATTAAAAAAAACTATTTCAGAACGTTACAGGAAGATTATTGTAAAAACAAGCTTATTTCCTCAGTCGTGATAAATATTTGATTTGGTGAAATTGGGGGGGAGGGGGGGGGGGGTATCTTTTCATTGTTCGTTAGTAAGAATTGATATTCTAACTGTTCGGGGAAGACATAGACCTATATATTTGATTATGAATGGACTCAAGAACAATGGACACGGATATGTTCCACTTGTCGTAAACACTTCCCGAGAATACATGTCAAAACGCCCCCACTTTTTACCAAAACGCCCCCATTATTTTTTCAGAATAAAAATTATTTTACCAAAACGCCCCCACTTTTTTATTGCTAAAACGACACGTTTAATATATTTTTTTCTACTCAAACGATGATATCATGTGTGATATCTTGTAATTCAAGATTTGTTCAGTAAATCTATATATTGTATATACATGTTTAGTTTACATCAGAAGACAGCGAACTTGTATATATATGCTCCGGTAATTGTGTCTTATATTCATTTGTCTTTATTTTATTTGTTTTGTCTGGCGACAATAAAATATAGACTCATTCTCAATTGCTGCCGACCAACTAGTTTACTCCATTGATTACTTTTTCTTTATTCTGCCTGGAATAACAATTTGTTCACGGATACCAATTTCCTAGAGACCAGAAATGACTACGTGAATAGAAATTAGACACGTTTGTGTACAAGGGGGTACGAAATGTCGATACTTTTATAATCAACGGGCCTTTTAGTTACATGCTTATTAAAGTCTAAAGTAGTATTGCGTTGTTACATAGGATGCAAAATAACACACAAGAGGTCCAAATGTGTACTTTTTAACCCATAAATATTTAGTAAAATTTAAATAACTTCAAATTCATCTATAAAGTTAACCAAAAATATAAAAATTATAATTTACAGGACCTAATTTACGTAACAAAATATAAAAAAATTGCAGTATTCACTAAATATTAAGTCATACGGCCACATCAAGCCATTGTTATCAAAGCTTAAACTTTTCAAAATTCTTTTGTTGGCTTTGTACATTTGTTTTTCACAATACCTTGGCATGTGTGTGTTTTTACTTTCTTGCCGTTAATTAAGCTCATCAAAGACCATCGGCACAGATAAAGGCATATAATTATTGTAATAATTAATGAAACATATAAATCTAATTTAATGCAATCATCATTAATTAAATTTATAATTTTAATAAATAGATTAATAAAAATATAATAAAACAAAAACAAAATATTCGAACAAAAACGAATCGCGGGAAGACATTTATAAACATTTGAATCACAATTTTTTTTTTTTTAATAATGATTTATTTTGGAAAAAAGTGGGGCGTTTTGGTAAAAAGTGGGGGCGTTTTGGTGAAAAGTGGGGCCATTTTGGTAGTGGGGCCGTTTTGACCTGTTGCTCTTCCCGGTCCTTTCCTCATTCACGACTTATTACCGGGTTTGTAACTAGATTAAGACGACGGATGCCACTAGTGGAGCAGGAACTGCCTACCCTTCCGGAGCACCTGAGTTCACCCCGGGTTCTTAGTGGGGTTCGTGTTACTCGATCTTTAGTTTTATGTGTATGTTTTGTAGTTATCGTTGTTTGTCCTTTTGTACTTTTTCTTTTGTCCATTGTGTTGTCTGTTCTTCTTCGATATACGGATTCTGATTACCTCCCTTTGGTATCTTCAAACTCTTCTTATAGCTTTGAAGGACGTAGATATACAAAGATGTCCTATTTACTGCTAATAAGTGGTTAAGTTGAAGTCGTCAAAAGTTGTATAGTCACCATATATGATGACTTGGTTAACCGATACGGGATATCTGTATCATATATGATGACTTGGTTAACCGATACGGGATATCTGTATCATATATGATGACTTGGTTAACCGATACGGGATATTTGTATCATAGATGACCATGGATATGTTCCATTTGTTGTGGTCAGGAACCCGTCTTTCTCTCGTCGTTCAAGACTTATCATCTGATTTTTAACATGAATAATACGACTGATATCACGGGTGGAACACGAGCTGCTTTCCCATCCAGAGCATCAGGGTTTAAAACCTTCACGGTTAGTAAAAAAAACACAATCCGTATACACGGTCCCTATTAACCGAAATAGCTCCGTGTATAGCTGTGCAAACAGAAAATACTGACAAATGTACAAATAGAAGAAAGACATACTTTTATACAGAACAGCAATACAAGCTCTGTTCATTTACTTGAATTTATGCCTAAGTGTAATGTTGAATAGTCTGACATTTTCATTTACATTCATATCTTTTCGATGTCAGGTCGATACGGCACAGGCACTTGTTTCATTCAAAAAATATATGCCCCCTCCTCTTCCTTACTTCAAGGTAAACATCTGTCCTTTACCCCTTCCCCACTTCGCCTCAATATTTTTCGCTTATTTGTGATCCTTTCGTTGACCCAATTATATCGTTACACTCCCGAGATATTTCTCTTTTCGACTGCCACATTTAAATACCGGGGTATACCTACCGGGACCCCCTCAGACGAATTGGACAAGACTATTCAGCGAAAGTGGCTTGTTGAAAATTTAAGTCATTGAAACGGATACAACCACTTCCGGTTTGCGCTGGATTTTTCATATGCATTCGGAATTCTCTAGATCGGCCATGTGTAACAATGCCATCATGATCATCTCCTCTCAAATGTAAAGTAAGCCTTTAAAATACAGATAATTGTTCCAATGCAGATTATAAAAATATGTTCAACTCCAAATTACTGACATTTGATTTTTAAAACACTTTTTTTTTAGTTTCTAGATCAATTTAGAACGGACTGGAAGTGACTGTATCCGTTTCAGTGACTGAAAAATAGAAAATGCGACTTTCGCTGAATATTCTTGTCCAATTCGTCTGAGGGGGCCCGGTATTTATATTTAAATGTGGCAGTCGAAAAGAGAAATATCTCGGGAGTGTAACGATATAATTGGGATATAGTTTTATTAACTACATGTAGACATGGAAAAAATTGGCAGAAAAAAGCAAAAGAGTTAAACGACACAAGATGTAAAATAGATAACGAATTTTAAAATTGGAAAAATAAGATTTTTTTGTCGTAAAAGCGTGATTTTTCACACGAAACACCTCAAAAATTTTCGCGCCTCCCTCCGCTCGGCGCAATTTTTTTCTTCGTTTTACTATAAATTAGATAAAGTTATGACATGCTTTGATATAGTAGGATAAACAAAATTGCGTAAATCCTTTTTCTAAAACCTCGTAAAATATTAATTTTACATTCGCTGACAATGTACGTATATATTCTATAATGTTATTTACGGTAATTCATTTTTACTGGTCTCGTTTCATTGAACTAATGATCAAGAAAGACGCCGGCTACTTGTGATTTAATCACAAAAGAAACAACACATGTTTAATTAACAAATTACCACCAATAATTGGCCTATCAAAACGGATAGATTAAATAAATTAAGAAAACGATTAAATAAATAAATTTGAAACCCCTTGGAGCCTTCTACTTGACCTTTCACCCCATCACAATGCATTTGACGTAAATATGGCGGCGACCATGGATTTGTGTATTGGTTTGTTCTGATGGATTTCGTTAGAAATTGGTGTGAATTTGGATAAAATGTTGTGTAATGGGAATGATGGGAATGACAGCTTAGTGTAAAAAGATCAAATGTTCCATGCAGGCCAAAAAGCGATATTTTCTTTTAATTTCTATCGGAATAATAATAATTTTATTGTGTGGTTTGAGTTCAAAGCTCCATAATAAAAATACTAAACATGAAGAAATATTGGAATTTTCCAAACGAAATTTGTACACTTTCTTGGATTCCGAAGATGAAATTTTTTCCGAGGACTTACACATGTCCTCGAAACAACGAAGGGAAACGGCATCTGAATCTAAGAAACAGCGTTGTCGTATGGAAACGTGCTTTGACTTCAACAGGTGTAGACTTGGTTTTAAAGTCTATATTTACCCCATACAAGAAAGGGTATCAGAAACCTATAACAAAATCTTACGGACCATACAAAATTCAAGATATTATACATCGGACCCTGAGCAGGCATGTATTTTCATTTTATCCATTGATACATTAGACCGTGACACACTAAGTAAAGACTATGCCAAAGATATTCAGTCCAAAGTGGATAATTTACCACTTTGGAACAATGGTAAAAATCATATTGTAATGAATTTATATTCAGGAACTTGGCCGAGCTATATTGAAAGTTTGGATTTTGATATTGGCGAGGCTATGTTGGTTAAAGCTAGTTTATCTGTGTTCAAATTCCGCCCTGGATTCGATATATCGTTTCCACTATTTGCCAAAGAACTTCCTGAAGTTGGTGGGGAGAGAGGCTATGTGTATACTTCGATCAACAATATTCCACCATTTCGACAATATTTGTTGGGATTCAAAGGAAAACGTTATTTAGTAGGAATTGGTTCCGAAACGAGAAATTCTTTATACCACATTCATAATAAGGAGGATATAGTTTTATTAACTACATGTAGACATGGAAAAAATTGGCAGAAAAAAGCAAAAGAGTTAAACGACACAAGATGTAAAATAGATAACGAAGAATACGACAAGTAAGTAAAGATTGAGTCATGTCCTAAAATAGATAAAAATAATTTTGAACTTCAGAGTATCGAAAGTTTTTATTTAGAACAGTTACATGTGTATAAACAGAAATTCAAGAATTTGATTCGAACCAGGAAATTCCAATTTTCATTTCGAGGACTGTATTTTTAGACTCTACGGTTTAGGAAAACAAATATTGATTTTTGTAGTTAAAACCACAGGGAAAATGATATAATCATCCACACTAAAGAAATAGATGTATGTCTGTATTGAGTCATGTCCAAAAATAGATAATAATTTTGAACTTCAGAGCTCAGTTTTCAGACAATATTTTCAGACGCTACAGTTTGGGAAAAACCAATATTTGTTCTTGCCTACATTTATAGAAACCACAGTGAAAGTTAAAAAATACACCCACACAAAATAAATAAATGCTGAAGTTCAGAAAAGGATTAAAATAAAGATGAATTTAACTTAAAACTTAAAATATTTGTTAAAAGTCATAAAAAAATTAAACTGATTAAGTTTAGGAAATATTATATTGGAGTATTGATGATAGAATATTTGACTATTATCCCCGGCTTGATAAACATGTCGGCTTTTGATTGGTCGATGACCCGTTGGTACAAAACCCATGCTACCGGCTGGTAGTTACGTAACGTCACTGGGGGTCTTTACGTTGCTATACATGATGTAAAGATGGTGTAAAACGTAAACAATTTCAAAGCGCTTTGAATTCAACATGGAATGGAGAACGGAGGACGTATTTCTTGAGAGAAAAAAAATCAAGCGTCTCAATGAATGCAAAAAAAACAAACAATGCACCAAATAATGTTGAGAGATTTAAAGTTCCTACGGTATTGATGATCATGTTTAACAGTGTAACATTTTGTTGATTCGCGCTACATGAAACGTTGATTTTGTTGTCATGTTGTGTCTTTATAGAAATTGTCAATTGTTTGAATACAATCATTTTAAAATCATTTCTCATTATTGTTTTCACATCAATTCTTCATTTGTTTTATCGTACTATAATACCACCCAAAATATGTACCACATATATTTTTTTATCAATAGAATTCTCGAACCTATTACTAGTGACGTCATGAATAATGTAACGCTATCCACGTGACAATACGCGCCAAATGCAAGAAATTAAATTACAACAAAGTAAGACAAAAAAACCTGTTAAAAATGATTAGTTGTAGGGTGATACCAAAGGTATCTCCCTACATTTTATCGAAATTTACCCAAATTTTCACATGAGCTATGGCATTTTACTCCGCAAGTACAAAAGCATCATGATTACGTTATACAAAGAACAAGAAAATCCATTAAAAATCAGTTTTTGTTTTCAAACCGGGGATAAAATCGTTATCTACGTGTCTACCCATGGGCATTGAGATTGTACCACCCTTCAGCACCACTGTACAGCCTTCGGCTTCGCCTCAGGCTATACAGAAGTGCTTCAGGGTGGTACAATCTCAATGCCCACGGGTAGACACGTAGATAACTTATAATGTACACTGTTGCAGGGCATTCCACTCATTTTCAAGTAGGAGGTGATAATCCTAAAGTAGAAGGGGGGATCCTGCAAAACAAAGCCGTATTTTACTTTCACTTTGACATTTTCATTTTTGAAAACAAAGTAGCTGGAGAAAATGCAATGAGACGGACAATTTTCATGTGGAATGCCCTGATGGACAATTTTCCTGTGGAATGCCCTAATGGACAATTTTCCTGTGGAATGCCCTGATGGACAATTTTCCTGTGGAATGCCCTGATGGACAATTTTCCTGTGGAATGCCCTGATGGACAATTTTCCTGTGGAATGCCCTGATGGACAATTTTCCTGTGGTATGCCCTGATGGACAATTTTCCTGTGGAATGCCCTGATGGACAATTTTCCTGTGGAATGCCCTGATGGACAATTTTCCTGTGGAATGCCCTGCTGTTTATGGAGAATATCTTTTTTATGGGTTTTTTTCTGAAAAGGGAAGAAGATACAACTTTAGTTCAACAAATATTATAAACTGCTTACATTAATTTTTAGATACATGTGCCATATTAAAAATATGTCACAGTTTTACTGGACATTATTAGTTTTTTAAATTCAATCTTTTTATAGCCTAAGTTTTTTTTTGTAACAGCTCAGACATGTGGGTCCTACATCATCATCACACATGTCCATGTCATCTATGATCATATACGTCATCATCACACTATTTTTAATATGTGCCATGTGCACTCCTAATACACTTAACTTGATGGAATTTAACTGAACATATAATATAGTCTTCGTGCTAACCGAAACCCGGGACAAGTAAAACTGGATTAGGACAAGTGAAAATTATGAAATAATTTCTTTGAATAATTATGTACCCAAAACACTAATGACATAATATATATATGCCTCTGTTTAGATTTGTACTGGATATCAATGTACATCATTGATTAAGTCCATTTTCACTCCAGTCTTTTTATTGACAAAGGAATGTACCCTGCAGTAGGTGACACATCAAAAGACACACCTTTTATTTATATTTTTGATAATATGGATAAAATTCTTGGTTATTATTTTGTATCAAATTATGATCAAGTTCATTGACACAATGATCCTATACTAAAAGTAGATGATAAAAAACAAAAAAACACTGAAGTACCATGTACAAAGGTATATATGTATTTTATTTTGAATATTTCGATAATCAAAAAAAAAAAAAAATCACCTACACTTTTTTGGTAACTTTTTGTAAAACAAGGATTACACAGTCATATATTAATGAATGAATGAATGAATGAAAATTCATAACTTTTTATTTTGGTTAATTGATATTAAATCCTTTAT
Source organism: Bathymodiolus brooksi (assembly GCA_963680875.1). Taxonomy (NCBI): domain Eukaryota; kingdom Metazoa; phylum Mollusca; class Bivalvia; order Mytilida; family Modiolidae; genus Bathymodiolus; species Bathymodiolus brooksi. Next base: position 6,308,422 of record OY804583.1, on the reverse strand, counting down.
GAAACAAGGATCACAAAGTCATATAAATTGTTACATTGTACCTTGTTGGATTACAAAGTGACTTGTAAGTCATATAAAAGGAATTTTGAAAATTCATAAATTGTAAAGTTTTAAATAGTGTAGTTGTGTTGTTAGTGTTGATTCATCCTAGGATCTCAGTTATGTTTATAAAAAGAAATTTGAAAGCCTTTATAAGAAACCTGTAATCTCTTCATTGATATTCAATACATGCAGTAACATGGAGGAAATTCTCTATTTTTAATATTGTTTATAATATTGTATAACAGAGAATTATACAAATGAAACCCAAGAATTTTTTTATATACAGTCAAACCTGTCCATGCGGTCACCTCTATTAAGCAGTCACCTGTATTAAAAGATCATCTTTTTCTTGTCCTGTCATAGAAAATTTCATATGAATTGAACCTCTTTTAAGAGGTCACCTGTCTTATAAGGCCACTGTTTCTTTGTCCTAAAGGTCATGACCTCTTAATATAGGTTTGACTTTATGTATATAATATTACCTGTAATACAATTTTATTTGTCGATTTGGTGTTTTTTTAAGTTCATATAATTTGTATACATGTTTCAGTCCAAGCTATAAAATGTACTAATTTGATATACATTTTGAATGTTATCATGGTTTATTTATAATAGAGAATTAAAAAATGAAATTCAAGAATTGTTTTAGCACTCTATTTAACTCAATCTTTAGTTTTATGTTTTGTAAATCATTGTCTGTTCTTTTGTCCTTTTTCTTTTGACTATTGTGTTGTCTGTTCTTTTGTCCTTTTTCTTTTGACTATTGTGTTGTCTGTTCTTTTGTCCTTTTTCTTTTGACTATTGTGTTGTCTGTTCTTTTGTCCTTTTTCTTTTGACTATTGTGTTGTCTGTTCTTTTGTCCTTTTTCTTTTGACTATTGTGTTGTCTGTTCTTTTGTCCTTTTTCTTTTGACTATTGTGTTGTCTGTTCTTTTGTCCTTTTTCTTTTGACTATTGTGTTGTCTGTTCTTTTGTCCTTTTTCTTTTGACTATTGTGTTGTCTGTTCTTTTGTCCTTTTTCTTTTGACTATTGTGTTGTCTGTTCTTTTGTCCTTTTTCTTTTGACTATTGTGTTGTCTGTTCTTTTGTCCTTTTTCTTTTGACTATTGTGTTGTCTGTTCTTTTGTCCTTTTTCTTTTGACTATTGTGTTGTCTGTTCTTTTGTCCTTTTTCTTTTGACCATTATGTTGTCTGTTCTTTTGTCCTTTTTCTTTTGACCATTGTGTTGTCTGTTCTTTTGTCCTTTTTCTTTTGACTATTGACTGTATTGTGTTGTCTGTTTTTTGATTTACAGATTCTGATTACCCATTTGGTATCTTCCAACTCTTCTCATATACACAATACAGTATAGAATAATTGTACATGTAATACATTTTTTTGTCAATTGTGTGTTTTTAAGATATACGGTACATGTATGTAATTTTCATACCAAGCCTAAAATAGAAACCGTCCTTAAAAATCATGTACATACATTTTGTGTTTGATCTCATTAAGACTTCTAGTATTAGAAAGTTGAGTGTTGACTTCATTTCAAAAGTGTTAATATTATTTGTTTAAAAATATGCAAGATATTTAAAAGAGGATCATATTAATCCACATTTAATAGACTTCGTTTCAATTATGGGGGGGGAAAGGTTACGTCGGCCTTAGATTAAAGTTTTAATTCATCTGATACCAACAAGCATGCACCACTGATTCATGGGTGCAGTGATTAAGTATATTATTTACCAAGTATGACCTAGTTTTAGCAGTGAACCCATTCATATATTGAACGATTCACCAGCCATGACTCAAGTCTCATAGAAGAATTGAATGCATACTTTGTGACATCTAGACATGTACATATGTATATGTGGTAGGAATGGGTATTCCAACTGATACATTCACAGGTTCTGAAATGACAAATTCAACAATGAATCTCACATATTTTTAAAATGCTTGCTGCTAGCGCTTCATAAAAACTTTTTATACCCCCCGCAAACATAGTTTGGGGGGTATATAGGAATCTGTCTGTCTGTCTGTCCGTCTGTCCGGACCAACTTCCACATCTTTTGCAGGGGTTAACAAATCTTGGACCGCCTCACTAGCCCAGGGCTAGCATACTCCCAAATATTACTAGCCCGAATCTATGAACCACTAGTCCTGGTCAATACCGTGATTTCATGAATCCGACTTGCAGACTTGAACCCTTGTACAACATGTACAATGTATATTAGTTTAACTATCTTTCTTTTCAGATCTGGTATTGCGTTTTATTTTCACTTATTTTCCACAGTTCAGGTCACTGTAAGGCCAAAAAAAAAATATGTGTGTTTATGGTCACATGTCAAAAAAATCTAGGATCGGTCGGCATTAAAAAAAATTTTTTTTGACTATCGGCAAAACCGGAAATAGTCGTTCCCGGTTCTGGAATCCTATTCCGGTATTTCATTTTCGAAATTTCCGGTAAGCCGTCATTTGTTGAAGCTGTTTTATGACGAGAATACACAGTTTTTCTACCTTCTTTGCTCTCAATTTCGACGAAAAGCTAGCAGTTGAATAAATAAAACATTGCTGCTGATTAAACAACATATAATATATATGAATATAAGTAGATACGCGAATATTGACAAGTTTGTCAATATCCGATATATATTTTTACTAGCCCGTATGGCATACAGCTGATTATTTCAGCTAGCCCAAATGTGGAAATTACTAACCCCAGGCGTCGGGCTAGGGGATTTATTAACCCCTGTTTTGTCCGATTTCCACCAAACTTTGTGGAATTTAAGATCATGATGTGTGAACTTTGCAGTATAAAGGATTGTATTGTCCATTGAGTTTTACCCCTGTTATGCCTCTTTGAACTTAGAAATTTTGAGACAATTCAGTATGCACTTTGTCATCGCAAATTCTCCTACATGATTAATCAGAAGTTCATGAAACTGTACATTGCAAGATCCTAATATGAAGATGTGCATATTAGTAGGATATACCGGTCCATTGAGTTCTACCCCTGTTATCAGAATGTTGTAGAGCAAACAGATGATGAAGATAGTGAAAGTGAAAGAGAAAGTGAGATGAGTAGCTCTGAGTGTGAGATGAGTGAGGAGGAAACCTTTAGAAGCATCAACAGAATAATAGAGTATTCAGATAGAATATGTGACAGTGTAGTTAAATGAGTTTTGTTATCATTGGACATTAATGAACTGTTCATTGTCTAGATTCAATTAATATATAAAAATGATTTATATTAATAAAAATAGCAAAAATTATTCGGACTGACAAATATTTGTTCGGACTGACAAAACTTGCCCTCTTGTCAGTCCGAATGTCTGACAAGATCAAAATCTTATCAAGAACTCTGTAATTATACCTTTTCTGGTAGCATAGAGCTATTATTTTATTCTATTTTTTTTCCACATAAGGATTCATTTGTTTAGATAGAATGAGTATTTCATTTAGTAATATTTTATGTCACAAATAGTTTTGTAATTTTAGAGTGGAAATATACTTTTAATGAATATGATCATGTTGTATACAATAATATATTTATGGACATAGTGTCAAATTGTCATCCCACTTGGACACATTATACTGATTCAGCGCCAACCAGTCTTTGCTCTTTCTCCTAAATGCTGCGTACCTAGCAGAGAAGCAAAACATACCAATTTTAGTCTTTGGTCTGACCCGACCGGAGCACGAACCCATGAGCACTTGCATGCTAACCTTTACGCCGCTGTCTAATTGTAGATATTGCTGTTTGTGATTGTAAGTTTAATGCAATCAATATGTGACACTTAGATAAAATAAATTTATTATTTAAAAAAAGATCATTATTTTATTCTCGGTCCTGTAAAATCTAGGTTGGTCCTGTAATTACTCACAGTTCACAGGACCGAATGTCCTGTGGATTCAAATTCCTAATTTCCTTGACTGCTGTATTCTTTGTAAAGGTGTTCCAATGACACTGTATTCTTTACCAATGACACTGTATTCTTTACCAATGACACTGTATTCTTTACCAATGACACTGTATTCTTTACTAATGACACTGTATTCTTTACTAATGACACTGTATTCTTAACTAATGACAATGTAGGTATTCTTTACCAATGACACTGTATTCTTTACTAATGACAATGTATGGTATTCTTTACCAATGACACTGTATTCTTTACTAATGACAATGTACGGTATTCTTTACCAATGACACTGTATTCTTTACTAATGACAATGTACGGTATTCTTTACCAATGACACTGTATTCTTTACTAATGACAATGTACGGTATTCTTTACCAATGACACTGTATTCTTTACTAATGACAATGTACGGTATTCTTTACCAATGACACTGTATTCTTTACTAATGACAATGTACGGTATTCTTTACCAATGACACTGTATTCATTACTAATGACAATGTACGGTATTCTTTACCAATGACAATGTATTCTTTACTAATGACAATGTACGGTATTCTTTATCAATGACACTGTATTCTTTACTAATGACAATGTACGGTATTCTTTACCAATGACACTGTATTCTTTACTAATGACAATGTACGGTATTCTTTACCAATGACACTGTATTCTTTACTAATGACAATGTACGGTATTCTTTACCAATGACACTGTATTCTTTACTAATGACAATGTACGGTATTCTTTACCAATGACACTGTATTCTTTACTAATGACACTTTATTCTTTACTAATGACAATGTATGGTATTCTTTACCAATGACACTGTATTCTTTATCAATGACACTGTATTCTTTACTAATGACAATGTACGGTATTCTTTACCAATGACACTGTACATGTATTCTTTACTAATGACAATGTACGGTATTCTTTACTAATGACACTGTATTCTTTACCAATGACACTGTATTCTTTACTAATGACAATGTACGGTATTCTTTACCAATGACACTGTATTCTTTACTAATGACAATGTACGGTATTCTTTACCAATGACACTGTATTCTTTACTAATGACAATGTACGGTATTCTTTACTAATGACACTGTATTCTTTACTAATGACAATGTATTCTTTACCAATGACACTGTATTCTTTACCAATGACACTGTATTCTTTACCAATGACACTGTATTCTTTACCAATGACACTGTAATCTTTCAGTGTGTTCCAACGACACTGGATTCTTTGTCAATGTGTTCCAGTGACACTATTCTTTTATAAGAGTGTTTCAATGACACTCGCACTGTGCTGTTTGTAAAGGTGTTCCACTGACACTATTATTTATCAAAATGTTCAAATGACATTGTATTCTTTGTAAATGTTTTCCAATGACACTGTGTTCTTTGTGAGTGTTCCAATGCAATGACACTGTATTCTTTATGAAAGTGTTCCAATTCAATGACACTGTATTCTTTATAAAAGTGTTCCAATGACACTGTATTCTTTATAAAAGTGTTCCAATGACACTGGATTCTTTATAAAAGTGTTCCAATGACACTGTATTCTTTATAAAAGTGTTCCAAGGCCATCCTTAAAAATATTTCAGTTTCCCCAAACCCGACCCATGACTTTTGGGTATGGGTATGTACGGTAGGTAGGCAAATTTTTTTGGAGCACCAGATTCTTCCATGTCGGGTGCAAATGTTTGTCCAGCTCTGTCCGAGACTCACTAAAATTTGATCCGTCTTTTTCAAGTCCACTTCTTCTGGGTCTATCGCCTCCTCGAAGATGTCATTCCATGTTTTTTTGTTGTTAAATCTGTAAGAGTCTGTTGACACAATTGGTTTCACTTTATTGTCAGTTTTGACTACAACAGACGAAGACAGTGTAAAATAACTGTCTGCCATTTCCCATTTCACGTGGTTTCAATATATAATGATAAATGCTGAGGATATCAAAAAAAATCTCATCAGTATCACTTAAGCGCTTCCCGGCAAGGATTTTGTAGTGTTGTTGTAAGCGCGAAAGTGATTCAACCTGTAAAACTAATATTTTATACGGAACCCGTGGACACGTTGAAAATCCGGAAATAAAAAAAAAAAAAACAGCAAAAAAAGAATTTGACTCGGCGTGATTTTTTTGGGTCGGTCGTGTTTGGGCAAACAAAATATATTTTTATTTTGGCCCAATGACACTGGATTCTTGATAAAAGTGTTCCAATGACACTGTATTCTTTATAAAAGTGTTCCAATGACACTATTCTTTATAAAAGTGTTCCAAATACACTATTCTTTGTCAATGTGTTCCAATGACACTAAATTCTTTGTAAGTGTTCCAATGCAATGACACTGTATTCTTTATTAAATTTTTCCAATGACACTAGATTCTTTGTAAGTGTTCCAATGCAATGACACTAATCTTTATGAAAGTGTTCCAATGACACTATATTCTTTATAAAAGTGTTCCAATGACACTGTATTCTTTATAAAAGTGTTCCAATGACACTAGATTCTTTGTCAATGTGTTCCAATGACACTAAATTCTTTGTAAGTGTTCCAATGCAATGCCACTTTATTCTTTATAAATCACATTAGCATTCACTCAATATTATCATATTAAATCATGTCTTGGAATGTTCAACAATATTTTTGAAGATTTTGTTTTTGTGATATATCTGTGAGGTATTTTAATGGTAAGAGCGAGTTTTTCTGTGCTTAAGGTGTTATACAAATAGTTGGACATTAAAATCATCCTTAAACAAATATTCAAATATTGACTTAGTAAATGGACTAGGCAAATATTGCTTCGATATTCCATATTTGGTTATAACATAGTAAACAATTAAACAAGTAACGGTAAGTAAATCAGGGTTTGATGGATTGAAGACCAAAAACATGTCGATTAATCTATTTACATGTACCAATAAAAAACTGACAAGGCTTTACAGATTTATAGTGGTTTCATCTTTATTTTTTGGTTTGTTTGAAAATATACATACAAAATGTATCTGACTTGAATTTTCTATTTTGTTAAATTTAGAATGATGTTTACTGTTACTAGTATTAGGGAGATGTTAATCCTTTGCTCTGAGACTACGTTTTTTTCCTCAAGATATTTTAAAGTAAAAAATAATTTGCCAATAGCTATTTACGATACATACATGTACCCTGTACCTACCCCCATTTAAAAAAAAAAAAAAAAATAATGTAGTTGTCCACTGTGTAAGCGCTTGGGCGATTAAATTTCAGATGTGGCTAATAAAAATTTGGTTGCGATCGCCACTTTGGCGAATGAAATATTTACAGTACTCGAAAAAATCTTTGTTAAATTTCAAACCAGTAACGTGTATTTGAAAAAACGTTCAGCTGACAGAAATGACACTCGTAAAAATAAAAATGAATGGTTCAAACAATTTGAATAAAGTGTTGCATAATTTCAAATGAGTGTTTGTTCATTTGTGTCGATTTCAGATGTGTGGCTAATCACATGTAAATGTGGCTAGGAAAAAAAAATGGTGATTAGCCACTTTGGCTATTGACATTTTTTGTCTACCGCTAACACAGGTCCAATTAGAGCCATGGCTATTGACATTTTTTGTCTACCGCTAACACAGGTCCAATTAGAGCCATTAACTGGTTTAACTCCTCCACATTTTTCTGCCTGTCTAAGGACCTGGATTTCCAATGTCATATCCTCTACCAATAATTGTCAATGACTTGGTAGTGGTTTTCTCTGGTTTCCTCCATCAATAAAACTGTCACTATGATATAACTGAAATATTGTTGAAAGTGGTGTTAAATACCTTAAACCCCCAAATCCTAACCCACTCCAATATCATATGTTGTGGTGCCTGTATTTGGTGAATTAATCAAGGTGAGAGGTGATTGTTTGTATTGTTGATATTGATGGAATTGTTAACCATCAGTAGTACCTATAATTAACATAGGATCAGTGAGATTTGACAAATGAATTATTGTGATTTAATAACTGACTACTGTTAACGTTGATTGAAGTGTTTGTTTGTAATAACAGATGATCACATGGTGTCAGAGTTATGGATCAAAATTATACAGATACTATCATCAGAGTTAGATTGTTTTATTCTGAGAGAAAAGTTCAGATTATCACAGTATTGATAAAGTTTGTCAGTGACTTGCGACTTCCGGTTTCCTCCACCAATAAAACTGACCACCACAATAACTGAAATATTGTTGTAAGTGGCGTTAAACACCACAGCACCCCTGAAGTAATACACAATACAGTAGATATTGATCTCAGTGTCAGAGTTCTTGATATTTCTAGTTGAATAGTGGATTTTTTATTCGTGTGAAAAGTTCAGATTTATAATGACACTATTTAATATGGCTTCAAGAATCCAGTTCACTTTTAATTACAAAAGTTAATTGAATTTGTTTACATGTAGCTAAATATGCTATAGTACATAATAATGTACATTAACTGTTGATTAATGTTGATCATACTTATTGACTTTACACTCAGTAAAAAAATTGGATAACGCTACATTAACACTACGTTTACTTTGTTGTTGTATCTTTGAGGATTGACGAATCGTGATTAAAATTTATAAATAATTAACGATAGCAATTGCAGAAAATATCGTTGAATGTTAAGTAAATCACGCCAGATCTATTTCATCTCATCAACGTGTTAGATATTGGTCACCGAATGTAATGTTATGAGAATATGAGTCATAGATTTGTTTATTTTGAAGCAAGGGTTAATGAAGCAATGAAAACAGTCATTTGAACTTGAAATGGTCTGATGAAGATTGAACTTGAAATGGTCTCTGATGAAGATTGGACTTGAAATGGTCTCTGATGAAGATTGGACTTGAAATGGTCTCTGATGAAGATTGGACTTGAAATGGTCTCTAATGAAGATTGGACTTGAAATGGTCTCTGATGAAGATTGGACTTGAAATGGTCTCTGAAGAAGTTGAACTTGAAATGGTCTCTGATGAAGATTGAACTTTAAATGATCTCTGATGAAGTTGAACTTTAAATGATCTCTGATGAATTCTTTTGCAATCATTGTGTTATTGATGTTAACTGTTTCAAGTAGGAAAAATAAATCGGTCAAATCTTATTTGTTATATTTGCCTTTTATGTGTCAGAATGTACATTTGAAATGTAATTCAAGAGCTGCACAAGTCTCTGATGAAGATTGGACTTGAAATGGTCTCTGATGAAGATTGGACTTGAAATGGTCTCTGATGAAGATTGGACTTGAAATAGTCTCTGATGAAGATTGGACTTGAAATGGTCTCTGATGAAGATTGGACTTGAAATGGTCTCTGATGAAGATTGGACTTGAAATAGTCTCTGATGAAGATTGGACTTGAAATGGTCTCTGATGAAGATTGGACTTGAAATGGTCTCTGATGAAGATTGGACTTGAAATGGTCTCTGATGAAGATTGGACTTGAAATAGTCTCTGATGAAGATTGGACTTGAAATAGTCTCTGATGAAGATTGGACTTGAAATGGTCTCTGATGAAGATTGGACTTGAAATGGTCTCTGATGAAGATTGGACTTGAAATAATCTCTGATGAATTGGACTTGAAATGGTCTCTGATGAAGATTGGACTTGAAATAGTCTCTGATGAAGATTGGACTTGAAATGGTCTCTGATGAAGATTGGACTTGAAATAGTCTCTGATGAAGATTGGACTTGAAATGGTCTCTGATGAAGATTGGACTTGAAATGGTCTCTGATGAAGATTGGACTTGAAATAGTCTCTGATGAATTGGACTTGAAATGGTCTCTGATGAAGATTGGACTTGAAATGGTCTCTGATGAAGATTGGACTTGAAATAGTCTCTGATGAAGATTGGACTTGAAATGGTCTCTGATGAAGATTGGACTTGAAATGGTCTCTGATGAAGATTGGACTTGAAATGGTCTCTGATGAAGATTGGACTTGAAATGGTCTCTGATGAAGATTGGACTTGAAATGGTCTCTGATGAAGATTGGACTTGAAATGGTCTCTGATGAAGATTGGACTTGAAATGGTCTCTGAAGAAGTTGAACTTTAAATGATCTCTGATGAAGATTGAACTTTAAATGATCTCTGATGAAGATTGGACTTGAAATGGTCTCTGATGAAGATTGGACTTGAAATGGTCTCTGAAGAAGTTGAACTTTAAATGATCTCTGATGAACTCTTTTGCAATCATTGTGTTATTGATGTTAATTAACTGTTTCAAGTAGGAAAAATAAATCGGTCAAATCTTATTTGTTATATTTGCCTTTTATGTGTCAGAATGTGCATTTGAAATGTAATTCAAGAGCTGCACAAGTCTTTGAACTCTATTTATGATTATATTACAAAATGTCAGAACAAATAATTGAAATATAGCTACGTATAAGTGAAAATTATGAAAGAATTTATTTAAATAAATTGAAAATTTTCTAAATTCGGCTTACGGACAAGTAGGTGAAAACAATTAAGGCAAAGACTAACAATATACAAGTATTCTATAAAGTAAAGATTTGTATGCCCCTGCAACTATTGGTCTGGGGGCATATTGTTTTATCCCTGTCTGTCCGTCCGTCCGTTCGTCACACTTAGTATGCATAGTTTGTACGGCTAATTCCTCCTACAGTTTTTGAGCTAGACCTTTTATATTTTGTAGACAGTTAGTACCAACACTGAAGGTGTGCATATTATATGGATTTTGATTTTCAACAATTTTTTACAAAATTATGCATATATGAACTTGGCCACTAAAACTGAGTGCCACGATATGGCTGAAATACTGCTGAAAGTGGCATTAAACCCCATTCAATCATTCAATCAATCGAACATCACATTGTTAGGTACAGATTCATTTATTTCAGTCATTTCTGCTTGAAACTGAATAAGCAAAACATTGGTTTACCCTTTTGCAATTATAACCGCGGGGGCATTTATGTGTCTTACAGACACAAACTAAGACGCAAACACCTTTTAAAGTCTATGCATAAGTTTTCTACATCATACCCGATGAATAATATACCATTCCTTGAAATTAAGTTATATTGAAAATCCATTTTGGCTCTTCAAGATATTTTCTTTACATTATAGCCCTACACATTCCTCAGAACCAAACCAAAAGTTAAGGTAGTAAATTGGGTGGGGGGAGGGGAGGTGGTTGAGGTGGATAAGGTTGAGACGGGGGCATTCAATTTTCTAGTTGTCATTATGAACAATGTAATATGATGTTTAAACATCATAAACCCAAACCCTTTGGATAGCCAGAATCAGACCATTTTATACCTAGGATGGCCAGAAACAGACCATTTTATACCTAGGATGGCCAGAAACAGACCATTTTATACCTGGGATAGCCAGAAACAGACCATTTTATTCCTAGGATAGCCAGAAACAGACTATTTTATACCTAGGATAGCCAGAAACAGACCATTTTATTCCTAGGATAGCCAGAAACAGACCATTTTATTCCTAGGATAGCCAGAAACAGACCATTTTATACCTAGGATAGCCAGAAACAGACCATTTTATTCCTAGGATAGCCAGAAACAGACCATTTTATACCTAGGATAGCCAGAAACAGACCATTTTATACACAAAATGTACCTAGGATGGCCAGAAACAGACTATTTTATACACAAAATGTACCTAGGATGGCCAGAAACAGACTATTTTATACCTAGGATGGCCAGAAACAGACCATTTTATACCTGGGATAGCCAGAAACAGACCATTTTATACCTAGGATGGCCAGAAACAGACCATTTTATTCCTAGGATAGCCAGAAACAGACCATTTTATTCCTAGGATAGCCAGAAACAGACCATTTTATACCTAGGATAGCCAGAAACAGACCATTTTATTCCTAGGATAGCCAGAAACAGACTTTTTTATACTTAGGATAGCCAGAAACAGACCATTTTATACCTAGGATAGCCAGAAACAGACCATTTTATACCTAGGATAGCCAGAAACAGACCATTTTATACCTAGGATGGCCATAAACAGACCATTTTATACCTGGGATAGCCAGAAACAGACCATTTTATACACAAAATGTACCTAGGATGGCCAGAAACAGACTATTTTATACCTAGGATGGCCAGAAACAGACCATTTTATACCTGGGATAGCCAGAAACAGACCATTTTATACCTAGGATGGCCAGAAACAGACCATTTTATTCCTAGGATAGCCAGAAACAGACCATTTTATTCCTAGGATGGCCAGAAACAGACCATTTTATACTTAGGATAGCCAGAAACAGACCATTTTATTCCTAGGATAGCCAGAAACAGACCATTTTATACCTGGGATAGCCAGAAACAGACCATTTTATACCTAGGATGGCCAGAAACAGACCATTTTATACTTAGGATAGCCAGAAACAGACCATTTTATTCCTAGGATGGCCAGAAACAGACCATTGTATTCCTAGGATAGCCAGAAACAGACCATTTTATACCTGGGATAGCCAGAAACAGACCATTTTATTCCTAGGATAGCCAGAAACAGACCATTTTATACTTAGGATAGCCAGAAACAGACCATTTTATTCCTAGGATAGCCAGAAACAGACCATTTTATTCCTAGGATAGCCAGAAACAGACCATTTTATACCTACATGTAGGATAGCCAGAAACAGACCATTTTATACCTAGGATAGCCAGAAACAGACCATTTTATACTTAGGATAGCCAGAAACAGACCATTTTATTCCTAGGATAGCCAGAAACAGACCATTTTATTCCTAGGATAGCCAGAAACAGACCATTTTATACCTACATGTAGGATAGCCAGAAACAGACCATTTTATTCCTAGGATAGCCAGAAACAGACCATTTTATTCCTAGGATAGCCAGAAACAGACCATTTTATTCCTAGGATAGCCAGAAACAGACCATTTTATACCTACATGTAGGATAGCCAGAAACAGACCATTTTATTCCTAGGATAGCCAGAAACAGACCATTTTATTCCTAGGATAGCCAGAAACAGACCATTTTATTCCTAGGATAGCCAGAAACAGACCATTTTATACCTACATGTAGGATAGCCAGAAACAGACCATTTTATACCGGGTATTATGGCTTTATGTTCTATTGTGTACAGGTACATGTATATTTTAGTTTTTACATACATGTACAGTACCACATAATAATAATTACGTAATTTAAACACTACTCCTGGATTTCGACACATTTCTACCTGGTAAGGTACAGTTACGTGTATGATTCTAGAATATCATTTAATAACAAGTTTATCATAAGATCAGGATTTTTGGCTGTCATGGTTGACTGATTTAGTGAATACATAGTATTTATATTTATAGTCATTCATAAAAAGATATGAATGAGGATCAAATTCTCATTAACATTATAGATACAAGGACAACTACCAATGATTATGTAATGTCAACATTGATATTTTGTTCAATGATATAACAGTAGATAAAGCAATACAGTAAAAGATTTATGTCATTATGAATATTAAATGAAATATAATATTAAAATCTTAAGGGAGTGGCCATGATGTGCCTTAGCTTGTGGGAATATATTTACAATTTTCCTGTGTGTCCTGTGCAGTGATTTAGCTATGCACCTGTCTCAGGACATTTGTCCACCTACAGTATTTCTCAAATTGTCCTGAAGAACATGCACATGAATTCAGTCCTATAATTTTCTTTAATGTTTTTTGCATTCCATTATGGTGTTCCGAGTATTCAAGCCTGTCGTAGTCCATCTCTGGATCTTAGGATTCTGAAAACTCAGTTATTTTTCTTTCGTAAGATTTTCTGTGCCACTTCTGCATCATCTGCTTACAGTTTCATGGGGACTCATTCACGAAAAAAATCTCCTATGTTATGTCAATTAGGATTCTGGCTACATATGTATGTATGTTACAATCACACAAATTGTACCTGATGATGTATTAGTAGCCACTACTGTTGCCATACATATAAATAGAAATTTTGATACCAGTCTCCAAAAGTTACAGGGGCTGTCGTGGTCGTGATCGTATGGTAGTTGGATTTACAACTACATATGCAATCGGTGCCTATCACCACTGATGTTGTGGGTTTGACTCCCGCTCATGCAGGGCGAAGTATACAACATTATGTGAATAGTTTGTCAGAGACTTGCGGCAGGTCAGGTCTTTTCTACGGGTACCCCTGTTTCCACCACCAACAAAACTGACCGCCACGATCTAGCTGAAATATTGTTGAAAGTGGCATTAAAAACCAAAAGATTGGTGTCAGCCTAGTCTTTATAGATCTTGTCCTCGTTTGTTGGAAAAGCATTTAACATTGCATGATTGATGGCAAATAACACACTATAATTCCTCAAGTTCAGGATATGATGGTACCCATATATATGTTCTTTAATTTGATCTTTGATGGTATTACATTGTATATTGATTTTCAGTGTTCAAAGAAGTCTTTCATATTAAATAACCTCTTTTTTTTTTTAAATTGTAACGTTTTTTCTCATAAATAGAAATCCTTTTAATTGTAATTTGAAATGTAGAGCATTCGAGTTTGAATTTCATTGAAAAGTACATGTGCAGTTTGTATTTCGTGTAATATTTAACCTAATTTTTTGTTTTTATGATGCAAATTTATATATTTTGCTCTTATTCTTAAAAAGGGGTCATCATAGAGACATAGATGTGATCATATAATACATCGTAGAGACATAGATGTGATCATATAATACATCGTAGAGACATAGATGTGATCATATAATACATCGTAGAGACATAGATGTGATCATATAATACATCGTAGAGACATAGATGTGATCATATAATACATCGTAGAGACATAGATGTGATCATATAATACATCGTAGAGACATAGATGTGATCATATAATAAACTACATTTTGTGTACCTTAAATGTATTCAGTGTCTGTGTAAATGTCAAGTGAACAGTATTTTATCATGATGATTGATTGATTGCTGTTAAACAACGACTTCAGCTATATTTTGGCGTTATTCTTGACAAGTAATACAACTACAACATTCAATTACAAAGTCACATTTAAAACAAAATCAAAACTAATGCAACTAACTTTATAAAAATTACTTTTAATTTCAGACTGTACCTTACTAAAGTTTATCTTAAGCTACAAAAAATGTATTTCAGGCTAATGTGAAGCCATGTGTTGTGAATCAGACCACTCTTAAGGTTAAATAAGTGTGAGCTAATGTGAAGCCATGTGTTGTGAATCAGACCACTCTTAAGGTTAAATAAGTGTGAGCTAATGTGAAGCCATGTGTTGTGAATCAGACCTCTCTTAAGGTTAAATAAGTGTGAGCTAATATCACATAATATATTCAGTCTGTGATAGCACATTAAAATTACCAAGCTTGTTATAGATGTAATAAATGTGTGTAAACAGTATTATGATACTTAAAGTGCCATTGAAAATAGATATCAAGTTCTTTAGCTTTATAATGTCTTTTTTATGAGCTCAGATAAAAAACAAAATATGTATATGATGATATGTTTTTGATTTTGGCTGTTGTGGGAGAATGTGTGTATTTTACCTGCTTTGATCTACTGGTACATGTACAATAAATGTACAGCATGCACTTCTCAAATATCCTGTGGCCGTCATAGTCGTATGGCAGTTGGATTTACAACTTCTTATGCAATCAGTGCCTATCACCAGTCACCACTAAAGTTTTGAGTTCGAACCCCGTTCATGGCGAGATGTAACTGAAATATTGTTGAAAGTAGCATTGTAACATAAATATGCATTTTTCCTTTTTAAACTTAAAAATAGTGAACTTTTACAAACCATGGTCTAACATGAAGATCTTGATGTTATTCCATGATTTTGATGTTATTCCATGATTTTATGGACCTTGATGAGAGCACACAATATTGATTTCTGTTACAAGCCATATATACCATGGATCTTACTCATGAACTTATTTTAGACCAACTCATCCTTCGGATTCGTTGATTTAAATAAGTTAATTCATAAGATCCATGGTATATATAACAGTGAAAGAAACCACTGCTCGCCAATTGGTCAAAAGCGAGAAGAAGAAAATTTGACAAGTACGTTTGTGTAAGAACTCGACAATCCGGTGACTGAACATCGTGAGGCAAGTTCCGATTATTTTGCACTCGCCCCCTGTCAACCAACTTGACGAAGTAGTTTCTCAGTCAATGATTCCGTAAAATTTTTGATTCGACATTAAAAGCTGTGAAGAAATCCTTCAAAATCGTTGATAGGACTAGCAGTGCAATGTTTCACGTCTGCCATATTGATTTCTCTTATTGATAGAAAACGCTAAAAGATGGCGTCCTATTCCGTACAGGGATCAAATAAAATTAATATATACCTCCCAAAGTTCAATGCAAGCGATTCAGATTATCTTAAATACGGATTCGGTAGAGTAAAACTTGATGATATCAAATAAAATTGGGTTTGTGTGGACATGGTAAAAAGGTAAATGTTAAAAAAATCGTAATTTTCGAGTCGGGGTCGGATTTTGCAGCAATTAATTTTGGCAAGTGCAATTCTAATTTGGCGAGTTCAATTTTGAACCAACTAGCCAAAATGGTTATAAGAGAAAAAAACGTTTCCTACCCTGATATAATACTTATTCACCAAAAACAAACCATCAATATCCAATTTATATGTAAATCTAATACCAGTTGAATTAAATGTGTAAAATTTTTGTTGGTCTCCTTGGATGATAAAATAAGATGGATCGTCTACATGTATTATATAGTAAGCTGTCTGTTTCTGTTAAAACTCTACGCTACCTAATATTTAGTGCCCAACCACAAGTTTTTATAGTTATATTTAGACAATCACTGTTCATGTTACATTTAGACAATCACTGTTCGGTAGCATCCCAAATTGCCGATTCCCAGTTTGCCGAATCCCAAATTGCCGAGTCCAATTAGCCGATTCCCAAATTGCCGACATATGAAAAATATTGTTATTGCAAGTAGAATAATGCTTCTAATTTATGAAGGAATATTGTAAATAATTAAATAAATATTTCTTTTGAAATGGTCCGACATACAAGGGAGTTTAGATTATAGCATTCGAGCTCAAAGTCAAAAGGATATATGGTGGATTAGTCCTGCAGACAACCATGATTTCTGTCAAGATGAAGGATGCCAAGAAATAATTTCAAAACATATGCTCTGTGAATAATAACTAGCATAAACATGAGAGAATACACATTTTTTGTTTTGTAAATAGGTCCCAAATTTTGCATTTGAGCGAGACTTAGTAAAACTCTAAATGAAAATTTACTTATTTGTAGTTTATTTCCATTGTTCTTCAATTATTTGAGTAATGAGGATCGGCATCTCCTATTCATCAGTGCATTTGATTATGGTTTTTCTAATTAAAATTGCGCGAAAAATTACTGCTTTCAATAAAATATGTACACATCATCAATATTTTTTTTTAAATAAAAAATGATATTATGAAACTGTCATTTTTAGCAAAAGTCGGCAATATGGGATTTGGCAAAATGGACTCGGCAATATGGGATTCGGCAATCTGGTACTAATTCCACTGTTCATGTTATATTTAGACAATCACTGTTCAAGTCAGGTCCTTTTTCCTGTATAACCTAGGTAAAATTTAAGCAAATAAGTTTTGTTCTATTTTTTCAAGAATGTTTACTGAAACATGTATTTTTTTCGAATGTAGGACAGAAAGTCACAGGACAAAAAGCCACAAACAAAAAGTCACAGGACAAAAGGTCACAGTTTAAATTTTGCATTTTGACAAAACATATAGGACAAAAAGTCACAACATAAAATTGTGCATAGAAGCTTATCACTAGGACAAAAAGTCACAATGAACAATTTTGTAAAATGATTGGCCCCATGTATTACAAGTAACTATAGGACAAAAAGTTACAATTCAATTTTATGCTCATTTTTGCTTTCAAATTATATTCATACTTAATTTTAATTATTTTAAAAAAATGTATGGAATAAAACACTTTGAAAATCTGATTTTTGATCTATAGTTTCTATGAAGACAAACAGATGCCAAAACACACCTGATTATTATTTTTTTTACCTGTATGGCTTTATTGTCACTCCAATCAATTAAAATCTCTATTTTGTTAATTGATATGGGTTCTTTTTATTATACATATGCTTTTACTTTCAATACTTCATTCATCACATTAATGAATGACATATTGAAAGGAAAGGCAAATGGATAGTTAGAAGACACTTTATTTTATAGTGAGTAGTGTTAAAGGGTATAAATATTTACACAATGACTTGTAAGTCCAACACAAAAAACCAGTCTTTACAGTTTGACACAAAGAAATGAGAATAAAACTTTTATTGTTCTTCATCCTGAAGTAACAGGAGGTTTTGAATAGCGAGTACTTGAGAAATAACATATTTCACACAGTGACTTTCTGTCCTACCTATATACGTACATGAATCTAGGTGTATACATATTGTGACTTTTTGTCCTACCTACCTGTACATACGGTTCATGAATCAAGGTATATATATATATTGTGACTTCTTGTCCTACCTACACACATGTTAAGCAAAAATATATGTTGTGACTTTTTGTCTGCCAGGGTAAAAAATATAGATTGTGACTTTTTGTCCTGTGACTTTTTGACCTAGGAGTTTTGTGACTTTTTGTCCTGTGAATTTCTGTCCATTTACCTTTTTTTCTTGGCCTAATGCTATCTGTGAAATTTTTATTAATTATGATTGAACAAATCTGACAATAGAATGTCAGCCTTTGTCAGCAGTTCTCCCTAGCCTCTAGTTCTATTGTATAACAAGATTTATTCTCTTTCTGTCATCAATAGAAACAAACCAAGGCTGTCTGTGCCAGTGTGTGTTCTAGATTCTACTGTTTCTTTGAGGATAAGAAAAGATCTGTTTTAAAATATTATGCACTGAAATGTATTTTTTAAGACCAAGGCAACTTAAATTTGTAACATGTTACAGGATCTTTATCTTCCTGATGATGTTATTTGAAGTTTAAAGATTACCAGGGAAATTCAAGGTGTAACATGACTATCTAGACCTCTCATTACTATTGATTATGACACCTGGTATTCAACATCTAAGGTTTTCAAATTCAATAGGGACTTTTTTGCTTGGCAAGATGCATACATGTATTTTTGTACATGTATGATATATTTTTATTTCCCTGAAATATTGGAATTTAGTGAAACTTGTATAAAAAGGGTTGTGATCGTATGGTAGTGGGCATGGATTCACACCTACATGTACCAATGCAATCAGTGCCTATCACCACTAACGTGAGTTCGAATCCCACTCGGGCGAGGTGTACTCAATACAACATTATGTGAGAAAGTTTGTCTGTGACTTGCAGCAAGTAGGTGGTAAGTTCTTTAGGAATGATGCCCAGATGTTGTATATATATGTAAACAACAGTTGCACTATATCTAAATCTAGACATATATTACGCCACGGTGCAGTATGGGTTATCAGAAGGTTAAAAAATGTAAACAAAAGTCCAACAAATATTTGGAATCTTTTGAAGCATGTGAAAGAAGACACACAATGCAAGATTTACACTGGAGAAGTGTAAATCAATATTTACACTGGAGAAGTGTAAATCAAGATTTACACTGGAGAAGTGTAAATCAATATTTACACTGGAGAAGTGTAAATCATTAGTTTATGTCACTCATTAAACAACTTTAATGGTTCTTTATCAAAACCTTTTTATGCAGATTTCACTTCATATTTGTTTAAAAAAGAAATTTTTATGTTGAATGGGCCAATAAAATGAAAATGAAAAATTTATTTCCTAAAAAGGATATTATTAGTTGTGATAAAATTTTTGTTATTTTGTAATAAAATATAACGGGGTTATGAATCTGTAGAAAAGAAGAAAATGTTCATTTGTGTATTTAAGGAAATTACAGTTTTTATTTTGATATTTAATATTGTATAAAGAGTTATTAGTCTTGTAAGATTTATGAATGTACTTTGATGAACACATTCATTTTATTAGATATATTTGTTATTGAAAATAAATGTTAGAGAATACCGATGGGGAAATCAAAACTGAACTAGATGTTCCTAAATGATGTAATTATTATCAAAACTAAGGTTCTCCTCCCTCAGACATAGGTGACCTTAGCTGATTTCGACGATCCTGTTTAGACCCTTTGGTTTTATATTGCTCCCAAAACTTTTAAAATTATTTTAGCTTTCCAACCTTTCGACTTATTCCAGAAACATGTAAGTTGTATGTACTAGATATGATATCTACGTTATGTAAGTTGTATGTACTAGATATGATATCTACGTTATGTAAGTTGTATGTACTAGATATGATATCTACGTTATGTAAGTTGTATGTACTAGATATGATATCTACGTTATGTAAGTTGTATGTACTAGATATGATATCTACGTTATGTAAGTTGTATGTACTAGATATGATATCTACGTGTTTATCTACGTTTTTATTTCAACACTAGATGAAGTAGCTTGGGGGAACAACCAATTAACTTTCACAGAGAGAGAAAGAGGGGGGATGGGACTGTGTCATTTAAAAAAAAAATAGCCTCTGTTGCCAAATTTTATTGAAAATATTATCTTTACCTGAAAAATGCAACAAATAAATAATCTAATTGTACAGTTCTCAACAAAAATATTTTGGTAAAATTTGAAAAAAGATAATAATTTAGTATTTAATGATGATCTAGATTTTAATTTCAGTTACATTGATCTAAAGGTGTAAAAATGGTGTGGTAAAACTCGTTAGAGTCCATACCTCTCCAGTGAAATGATACTATATACAGTCATGTAAATGTCTTTTACATGTGAGTAAAATGAGGACCCTCACATACATATATAATACGTGTACCTGTAACTGTTTTAGGAGATTAATTTAATATATTTGTCGTCATGACATTTTATAAAAGTGGGATTTCCTTTATCTTTCTAAGAGTAATTTCCGTTTGTAGTTATTTGTAATAAGTGAGTGAGTAAGCTTAAGAACACTTAAACAGCTTCAACAAGGACACTAGAATTTCTGTTTTAAGTCAAATATTTTTTGGTAAAAACCAGTCAAGTAGAGATGAAAGTGGTTCACAATGATAGAATTTCCATTAGTAGTGAATTGTAATAGTTTCAACAAGCTTAAACTGGGACCGTGGGCATAAATAGCTGTGAGCGGAGCAAACATTCAGATTGTTCATATATTTTTTTACCACGGTTTATATCTCGAGGAGGAAAAATCAATGATACATAGTTTCACAATTACTTTTCGATCAAAATATTTGACAGGCATGGTTACTAGTGCTCCTCTCTACAAAATTTCAATCTTATTAAAAAAAAAAATTCTTCGTCAGTCTAAAATCTACAACAATCAATTCGAAAATTCAAATTTCTGAGGTATGTGACCTTTATGTCACATTGGTCATGTGCCATACTGTTTCATAAATATGCTGTTCATATCAACGTGGATTTTTGATGATAAGCTCCGCCCACACATGTTGTGGTAGGCACTACTGCAAATTCCCCTTTTGAAATAGTGCGGAAGTGGTTCATGATGGGTAAAAACCAGTGAAATAGAGTGTGGAAGTGGTTCATGATGGGTAAAAACCAGTGAAATAGTGTGGAAGTGGTTCATGATGGGTAAAAACCAGTGAAATAGTGTGTGGAAGTGGTTCATGATGGGTAAAAACCAGTGAAATAGTGTGGAAGTGGTTCATGATGGGTAAAAACCAGTGAAATAGAGTGTGGAAGTGGTTCATGATGGGTAAAAACCAGTGAAATAGTGTGGAAGTGGTTCATGATGGGTAAAAACCAGTGAAATAGTGTGTGGAAGTGGTTCATGATGGGTAAAAACCAGTGAAATAGAGTGTGGAAGTGGTTCATGATGGGTAAAAACCAGTGAAATAGTGTGTGGAAGTGGTTCATGATGGGTAAAAACCAGTGAAATAGTGTGTGGAAGTGGTTCATGATGGGTAAAAACCAGTGAAATAGTGTGGAAGTGGTTCATGATGGGTAAAAACCAGTGAAATAGTGTGTGGAAGTGGTTCATGATGGGTAAAAACCAGTGAAATAGTGTGGAAGTGGTTCATGATGGGTAAAAACCAGTGAAATAGTGTGGAAGTGGTTCATGATGGGTAAAAACCAGTGAAATAGTGTGGAAGTGGTTCATGATGGGTAAAAACCAGTGAAATAGTGTGGAAGTGGTTCATGATGGGTAAAAACCAGTGAAATAGTGTGTGGAAGTGGTTCATGATGGGTAAAAACCAGTGAAATAGTGTGTGGAAGTGGTTCATGATGGGTAAAAACCAGTGAAATAGTGTGTGGAAGTGGTTCATGATGGGTAAAAACCAGTGAAATAGTGTGTGGAAGTGGTTCATGATGGGTAAAAACCAGTGAAATAGTGTGTGGAAGTGGTTCATGATGGGTAAAAACCAGTGAAATAGTGTGTGGAAGTGGTTCATGATGGGTAAAAACCAGTGAAATAGTGTGGAAGTGGTTCATGATGGGTAAAAACCAGTGAAATAGTGTGTGGAAGTGGTTCATGATGGGTAAAAACCAGTGAAATAGTGTGTGGAAGTGGTTCATGATGGGTAAAAACCAGTGAAATAGTGTGTGGAAGTGGTTCATGATGGGTAAAAACCAGTGAAATAGTGTGTGGAAGTGGTTCATGATGGGTAAAAACCAGTGAAATAGTGTGTGGAAGTGGTTCATGATGGGTAAAAACCAGTGAAATAGTGTGTGGAAGTGGTTCATGATGGGTAAAAACCAGTGAAATAGAGTGTGGAAGTGGTTCATGATGGGTAAAAACCAGTGAAATAGTGTGTGGAAGTGGTTCATGATGGGTAAAAACCAGTGAAATAGTGTGTGGAAGTGGTTCATGATGGGTAAAAACCAGTGAAATAGTGTGGAAGTGGTTCATGATGGGTAAACACCAGTGAAATAGTGTGGAAGTGGTTCATTATGGGTAAAAACCAGTGAAATAGTGTGTGGAAGTGGTTCATGATGGGTAAAAACCAGTGAAATAGTGTGGAAGTGGTTCATGATGGGTAAAAACCAGTGAAATAGTGTGGAAGTGGTTCATGATGGGTAAAAACCAGTGAAATAGTGTGGAAGTGGTTCATGATGGGTAAAAACCAGTGAAATAGTGTGTGGAAGTGGTTCATGATGGGTAAAAACCAGTGAAATAGTGTGGAAGTGGTTCATGATGGGTAAAAACCAGTGAAATAGTGTGTGGAAGTGGTTCATGATGGGTAAAAACCAGTGAAATAGTGTGTGGAAGTGGTTCATGATGGGTAAAAACCAGTGAAATAGTGTGGAAGTGGTTCATGATGGGTAAAAACCAGTGAAATAGTGTGGAAGTGGTTCATGATGGGTAAAAACCAGTGAAATAGAGTGTGGAAGTGGTTCATGATGGGTAAAAACCAGTGAAGTAGTGTGGAAGTGGTTCATGATGGGTAAAAACCAGTGAAATAGTGTGGAAGTGGTTCATGATGGGTAAAAACCAGTGAAATAGTGTGTGGAAGTGGTTCATGATGGGTAAAAACCAGTGAAATAGTGTGTGGAAGTGGTTCATGATGGGTAAAAACCAGTGAAATAGTGTGTGGAAGTGGTTCATGATGGGTAAAAACCAGTGAAATAGTGTGGAAGTGGTTCATGATGGGTAAAAACCAGTGAAATAGAGTGTGGAAGTGGTTCATGATGGGTAAAAACCAGTGAAATAGTGTGGAAGTGGTTCATGATGGGTAAAAACCAGTGAAATAGAGTGTGGAAGTGGTTCATGATGGGTAAAAACCAGTGAAATAGTGTGGAAGTGGTTCATGATGGGTAAAAACCAGTGAAATAGAGTGTGGAAGTGGTTCATGATGGGTAAAAACCAGTGAAATAGTGTGGAAGTGGTTCATGATGGGTAAAAACCAGTGAAATAGTGTGTGGAAGTGGTTCATGATGGGTAAAAACCAGTGAAATAGTGTGGAAGTGGTTCATGATGGGTAAAAACCAGTGAAATAGTGTGTGGAAGTGGTTCATGATGGGTAAAAACCAGTGAAATAGTGTGTGGAAGTGGTTCATGATGGGTAAAAACCAGTGAAATAGTGTGGAAGTGGTTCATGATGGGTAAAAACCAGTGAAATAGTGTGTGGAAGTGGTTCATGATGGGTAAAAACCAGTGAAATAGTGTATGGAAGTGGTTCATGATGGGTAAAAACCAGTGAAATAGTGTGTGGAAGTGGTTCATGATGGGTAAAAACCAGTGAAATAGTGTGTGGAAGTGGTTCATGATGGGTAAAAACCAGTGAAATAGTGTGTGGAAGTGGTTCATGATGGGTAAAAACCAGTGAAATAGTGTATGGAAGTGGTTCATGATGGGTAAAAACCAGTGAAATAGTGTGTGGAAGTGGTTCATGATGGGTAAAAACCAGTGAAATAGTGTGTGGAAGTGGTTCATGATGGGTAAAAACCAGTGAAATAGTGTGGAAGTGGTTCATGATGGGTAAAAACCAGTGAAATAGTGTGGAAGTGGTTCATGATGGGTAAAAACCAGTGAAATAGTGTGTGGAAGTGGTTCATGATGGGTAAAAACCAGTGAAATAGTGTGTGGAAGTGGTTCATGATGGGTAACAACCAGTGAAATAGTGTGTGGAAGTGGTTCATGATGGGTAAAAACCAGTGAAATAGTGTGTGGAAGTGGTTCATGATGGGTAAAAACCAGTGAAATAGAGTGTGGAAGTGGTTCATGATGGGTAAAAACCAGTGAAATAGTGTGGAAGTGGTTCATGATGGGTAAAAACCAGTGAAATAGTGTGGAAGTGGTTCATGATGGGTAAAAACCAGTGAAATAGAGTGTGGAAGTGGTTCATGATGGGTAAAAACCAGTGAAATAGTGTGGAAGTGGTTCATGATGGGTAAAAACCAGTGAAATAGAGTGTGGAAGTGGTTCATGATGGGTAAAAACCAGTGAAATAGTGTGGAAGTGGTTCATGATGGGTAAAAACCAGTGAAATAGTGTGTGGAAGTGGTTCATGATGGGTAAAAACCAGTGAAATAGTGTGGAAGTGGTTCATGATGGGTAAAAACCAGTGAAATAGAGTGTGGAAGTGGTTCATGATGGGTAAAAACCAGTGAAATAGTGTGGAAGTGGTTCATGATGGGTAAAAACCAGTGAAATAGTGTGGAAGTGGTTCATGATGGGTAAAAACCAGTGAAATAGTGTGTGGAAGTGGTTCATGATGGGTAAAAACCAGTGAAATAGTGTGTGGAAGTGGTTCATGATGGGTAAAAACCAGTGAAATAGTGTGTGGAAGTGGTTCATGATGGGTAAAAACCAGTGAAATAGTGTGGAAGTGGTTCATGATGGGTAAAAACCAGTGAAATAGAGTGTGGAAGTGGTTCATGATGGGTAAAAACCAGTGAAATAGTGTGGAAGTGGTTCATGATGGGTAAAAACCAGTGAAATAGTGTGGAAGTGGTTCATGATGGGTAAAAACCAGTGAAATAGTGTGTGGAAGTGGTTCATGATGGGTAAAAACCAGTGAAATAGAGTGTGGAAGTGGTTCATGATGGGTAAAAACCAGTGAAATAGTGTGTGGAAGTGGTTCATGATGGGTAAAAACCAGTGAAATAGTGTGTGGAAGTGGTTCATAATGGGTAAAAACCAGTGAAATAGTGTGGAAGTGGTTCATGATGGGTAAAAACCAGTGAAATAGTGTGGAAGTGGTTCATGATGGGTAAAAACCAGTGAAATAGTGTGGAAGTGGTTCATGATGGGTAAAAACCAGTGAAATAGAGTGTGGAAGTGGTTCATGATGGGTAAAAACCAGTGAAATAGAGTGTGGAAGTGGTTCATGATGGGTAAAAACCAGTGAAATAGTGTGTGGAAGTGGTTCATGATGGGTAAAAACCAGTGAAATAGTGTGTGGAAGTGGTTCATGATGGGTAAAAACCAGTGAAATAGTGTGTGGAAGTGGTTCATGATGGGTAAAAACCAGTGAAATAGAGTGTGGAAGTGGTTCATGATGGATAAAAACCAGTGAAATAGTGTGTGGAAGTGGTTCATGATGGGTAAAAACCAGTGAAATAGTGTGTGGAAGTGGTTCATGATGGGTAAAAACCAGTGAAATAGTGTGTGGAAGTGGTTCATGATGATAATATTTCCATTATTAGTGACATGTTATAGTTCAGTCCTCGAACTAAAAATTTGAATTTACTGATCTGAATCAAATTCTTGAATTTATTAATATATATACAGTCAAACCTGTATTAAGAGGCCACCTTTGTACAGTCAAACCTGTATTAAGAAGTCACCTTTGTACAGTCAAACCTGTATTAAGAGGTCACCTTTGTACAGTCAAACCTGTATTAAGAGGCCACCTTTGTACAGTCAAACCTGTATTAAGAGGTCACCTTTGTACAGTCAAACCTGTATTAAGAGGTCACCTTTGTACAGTCAAACCTGTATTAAGAGGTCACCTTTGTACAGTCAAACCAGTATTAAGAAGTCACCTTTGTACAGTCAAACCTGTATTAAGAAGCCACCTTTGTACAGTTAAACCTGTATTAAGAGGTCACCTTTGTACAGTCAAACCTGTATTAAGAGGTCACCTTTGTACAGTCAGACCTGTATTAAGAGGTCACCTTTGTACAGTCAAACCTGTATTAAGAGGTCACCTTTGTACAGTCAAACCTGTATTAAAAGGTCACCTTTGTACAGTCAAACCTGTATTAAGAGGTCACCTTTTATTTAAATTCACAGAGAAATAAAAATCTTAGTGGATCTTTTCAACCATTTGTCTTAATCAGGAAAAACTTGTAATATTTGTCCATTTCAAAGGTTTCAATATTTCCCAAAAACCTAAATCAAGTCCTCTATCATATTTTGCACAAAAGACAAGTTTAAATTTGGCGCCAAATTGATATCCGATAATTTTTACGTGTCCGGTCCGGAGTGATTCTTGTTCTTATATTTCAAATATTGATATTTTTGTTCTTTAAAGCGTTTCTGAGATTGCGAATTTAATTTTGTCAATGTCCTTGAACTTCATCAAAGCATAGAAGAACGATAAATGATAAAATAAAAGAGTTTTGATCTGGCGTTTCACTTTAGCTTTAATCAAAATAAATTATGGACAAATTGGAGAATACTTGATCACGTGTCTGATGCATACGTAGCATGTGTCGGTCTTTTTGGCCACTTATTTTGAACCAAATGGTCATTTTGACAGCAATGTCAAATTATTTCCTGTCATATACGCAAATTATCGGCCAATGACTGATGACCGATGCCAAACGGAAACCCTGGTGAGGACTGAATTAGTTTCAACAACTCTATCTGTTTTTAGTAAAAAAAACCAGCTTTGGTAAAAGCCAGTCAAATAATGTATGAAAGTGGTTCACGATGATGATAAGTCTAACAGATGTTATATAACATTTATTAAACATAACTTTTATTTTAATGTTTCCTTTGAAGAGCCATTCATGGCTGTACATAAAAAAATATGACAAAAATATGTATACTGTTATAGTGACAGCCGGAACCTTTGAACCGTAATGAGAGCGGGAGGTTTGGCACCTTAAAATCTGATTCAACCCACCATTTCTTTTGAAATGCCTGTACCAAGTCAGGGTCATTGCGGTTTTCACAGTTTTCCGGTTGTTAACTGATTTTGTCTGTTTGTATAATTATGAGTTTTGACTTTCCCTTTGTAAGATTGTTCGGAGTTCGGTAATTTTGTTATTACCCTTATAGGTACATGAATAAAAAATAGGTAATAATGTACACTACATTGCCACTGTGTCTTTGTAGTAAGAATTCAAACCACAAGGCACAATACCCCATCTGTGGTGTAATGGTTAGTGTGCTCTCCTTATGTGCTATAGATCGTGGGTTCAAACCACTGTCGGGTCAAGCCAAAGACTATACAATTGATATTAGTTGCTTCTTCGCTAAGTATACAGTAGTAAGGAGGAAGAGCAAAGACTGGTTGGCTGTGGATCAATATAATATATGTAGCATTAAGAAGAAAGAGCGAAGACTGGTTGGCTAAGACTCAGGATAATATGTCAGAGTGGAGCGACATGTCTACCTGTGGACTGTTGTTTCAGTAAGCTAGCACTACAACAGAGCAAGGACTGATTGGCTAAGACTCAGGATAATATGTCAGAGTGGAGCGACATGTCTACCTGTGGACTGTTGTTTCAGTAAGCTAGCACTACAACAGAGCAAGGACTGATTGGCTAAGACTCAGGATAATATGTCAGAGTGGAGCGACATGTCTACCTGTGGACTGTTGTTTCAGTGAGCTAGCACTACAACAGAGCAAGGACTGATTGGCTAAGACTCAGGATAATATGTCAGAGTGGAGCGACATGTCTACCTGTGGACTGTTGTTTCAGTAAGCTAGCACTACAACAGAGCAAGGACTGATTGGCTAAGACTCAGGATAATATGTCAGAGTGGAGCGACATGTCTACCTGTGGACTGTTGTTTCAGTGAGCTAGCACTACAACAGAGCAAGGACTGATTGGCTAAGACTCAGGATAATATGTCAGAGTGGAGCGACATGTCTACCTGTGGACTGTTGTTTCAGTGAGCTAGCACTACAACAGAGCAAGGACTGATTGGCTAAGACTCAGGATAATATGTCAGAGTGGAGCGACATGTCTACCTGTGGACTGTTGTTTCAGTGAGCTAGCACTACAACAGAGCAAGGACTGATTGGCTAAGACTCAGGATAATATGTCAGAGTGGAGCGACATGTCTACCTGTGGACTGTTGTTTCAGTAAGCTAGCACTACAACAGAGCAAGGACTGGTTGGCTAAGACTCAGGATAATATGTCAGAGTGGAGCGACATGTCTACCTGTGGACTGTTGTTTCAGTGAGCTAGCACTACAACAGAGCAAGGACTGATTGGCTAAGACTCAGGATAATATGTCAGAGTGGAGCGACATGTCTACCTGTGGACTGTTGTTTCAGTAAGCTAGCACTACAACAGAGCAAGGACTCATTGGCTAAGACTCAGGATAATATGTCAGAGTGGAGCGACATGTCTACCTGTGGACTGTTGTTTCAGTGAGCTAGCACCACAACAGAGCAAGGACTGGTTGGCTAAGACTCAGGATAATATGTCAGAGTGGAGCGACATGTCTACCTGTGGACTGTTGTTTCAGTGAGCTAGCACTACAACAGAGCAAGGACTGGTTGGCTAAGACTCAGGATAATATGTCAGAGTGGAGCGACATGTCTACCTGTGGACTGTTGTTTCAGTGAGCTAGCACTACAACAGAGCAAGGACTGATTGGCTAAGACTCAGGATAATATGTCAGAGTGGAGCGACATGTCTACCTGTGGACTGTTGTTTCAGTAAGCTAGCACTACAACAGAGCAAGGACTGATTGGCTAAGACTCAGGATAATATGTCAGAGTGGAGCGACATGTCTACCTGTGGACTGTTGTTTCAGTGAGCTAGCACTACAACAGAGCAAGGACTGGTTGGCTAAGACTCAGGATAATATGTCAGAGTGGAGCGACATGTCTACCTGTGGACTGTTGTTTCAGTAAGCTAGCACTACAACAGAGCAAGGACTGATTGGCTAAGACTCAGGATAATATGTCAGAGTGGAGCGACATGTCTACCTGTGGACTGTTGTTTCAGTAAGCTAGCACTACAACAGAGCAAGGACTGATTGGCTAAGACTCAGGATAATATGTCAGAGTGGAGCGACATGTCTACCTGTGGACTGTTGTTTCAGTAAGCTAGCACTACAACAGAGCAAGGACTGGTTGGCTAAGACTCAGGATAATATGTCAGAGTGGAGCGACATGTCTACCTGTGGACTGTTGTTTCAGTAAGCTAGCACTACAACAGAGCAAGGACTGATTGGCTAAGACTCAGGATAATATGTCAGAGTGGAGCGACATGTCTACCTGTGGACTGTTGTTTCAGTAAGCTAGCACTACAACAGAGCAAGGACTGATTGGCTAAGACTCAGGATAATATGTCAGAGTGGAGCGACATGTCTACCTGTGGACTGTTGTTTCAGTAAGCTAGCACTACAACAGAGCAAGGACTGGTTGGCTAAGACTCAGGATAATATGTCAGAGTGGAGCGACATGTCTACCTGTGGACTGTTGTTTCAGTAAGCTAGCACTACAACAGAGCAAGGACTGATTGGCTAAGACTCAGGATAATATGTCAGAGTGGAGCGACATGTCTACCTGTGGACTGTTGTTTCAGTGAGCTAGCACTACAACAGAGCAAGGACTGGTTGGCTAAGACTCAGGATAATATGTCAGAGTGGAGCGACATGTCTACCTGTGGACTGTTGTTTCAGTAAGCTAGCACTACAACAGAGCAAGGACTGATTGGCTAAGACTCAGGATAATATATCAGAGTGGAGCGACATGTCTACCTGTGGACTGTTGTTTCAGTAAGCTAGCACTACAACAGAGCAAGGACTGATTGGCTAAGACTCAGGATAATATGTCAGAGTGGAGCGACATGTCTACCTGTGGACTGTTGTTTCAGTAAGCTGGCACTACAACAGAGCAAGGACTGATTGGCTAAGACTCAGGATAATATGTCAGAGTGGAGCGACATGTCTACCTGTGGACTGTTGTTTCAGTAAGCTAGCACTACAACAGAGCAAGGACTGATTGGCTAAGACTCAGGATAATATGTCAGAGTGGAGCGACATGTCTACCTGTGGACTGTTGTTTCAGTGAGCTAGCACTACAACAGAGCAAGGACTGATTGGCTAAGACTCAGGATAATATGTCAGAGTGGAGCGACATGTCTACCTGTGGACTGTTGTTTCAGTGAGCTAGCACTACAACAGAGCAAGGACTGGTTGGCTAAGACTCAGGATAATATGTCAGAGTGGAGCGACATGTCTACCTGTGGACTGTTGTTTCAGTAAGCTAGCACTACAACAGAGCAAGGACTGGTTGGCTAAGACTTAGGATAATATGTCAGAGTGGAGCGACATGTCTACCTGTGGACTGTTGTTTCAGTAAGCTAGCACTACAACAGAGCAAGGACTGGTTGGCTAAGACTCAGGATAATATGTCAGAGTGGAGCGACATGTCTACCTGTGGACTGTTGTTTCAGTAAGCTAGCACTACAACAGAGCAAGGACTGATTGGCTAAGACTCAGGATAATATGTCAGAGTGGAGCGACATGTCTACCTGTGGACTGTTGTTTCAATGAGCTAGCACTACAACAGAGCAAGGACTGGTTGGCTAAGACTCAGGATAATATGTCAGAGTGGAGCGACATGTCTACCTGTGGACTGTTGTTTCAGTGAGCTAGCACTACAACAGAGCAAGGACTGATTGGCTAAGACTCAGGATAATATGTCAGAGTGGAGCGACATGTCTACCTGTGGACTGTTGTTTCAGTGAGCTAGCACTACAACAGAGCAAGGACTGATTGGCTAAGACTCAGGATAATATGTCAGAGTGGAGCGACATGTCTACCTGTGGACTGTTGTTTCAGTAAGCTAGCACTACAACAGAGCAAGGACTGGTTGGCTAAGACTCAGGATAATATGTCAGAGTGGAGCGACATGTCTACCTGTGGACTGTTGTTTCAGTAAGCTAGCACTACAACAGAGCAAGGACTGATTGGCTAAGACTCAGGATAATATGTCAGAGTGGAGCGACATGTCTACCTGTGGACTGTTGTTTCAGTAAGCTAGCACTACAACAGAGCAAGGACTGATTGGCTAAGACTCAGGATAATATGTCAGAGTGGAGCGACATGTCTACCTGTGGACTGTTGTTTCAGTAAGCTAGCACTACAACAGAGCAAGGACTGGTTGGCTAAGACTCAGGATAATATGTCAGAGTGGAGCGACATGTCTACCTGTGGACTGTTGTTTCAGTGAGCTAGCACTACAACAGAGCAAGGACTGATTGGCTAAGACTCAGGATAATATGTCAGAGTGGAGCGACATGTCTACCTGTGGACTGTTGTTTCAGTGAGCTAGCACTACAACAGAGCAAGGACTGATTGGCTAAGACTCAGGATAATATGTCAGAGTGGAGCGACATGTCTACCTGTGGACTGTTGTTTCAGTAAGCTAGCACTACAACAGAGCAAGGACTGGTTGGCTAAGACTCAGGATAATATGTCAGAGTGGAGCGACATGTCTACCTGTGGACTGTTGTTTCAGTGAGCTAGCACTACAACAGAGCAAGGACTGATTGGCTAAGACTCAGGATAATATGTCAGAGTGGAGCGACATGTCTACCTGTGGACTGTTGTTTCAGTAAGCTAGCACTACAACAGAGCAAGGACTCATTGGCTAAGACTCAGGATAATATGTCAGAGTGGAGCGACATGTCTACCTGTGGACTGTTGTTTCAGTGAGCTAGCACCACAACAGAGCAAGGACTGGTTGGCTAAGACTCAGGATAATATGTCAGAGTGGAGCGACATGTCTACCTGTGGACTGTTGTTTCAGTGAGCTAGCACTACAACAGAGCAAGGACTGGTTGGCTAAGACTCAGGATAATATGTCAGAGTGGAGCGACATGTCTACCTGTGGACTGTTGTTTCAGTGAGCTAGCACTACAACAGAGCAAGGACTGATTGGCTAAGACTCAGGATAATATGTCAGAGTGGAGCGACATGTCTACCTGTGGACTGTTGTTTCAGTAAGCTAGCACTACAACAGAGCAAGGACTGATTGGCTAAGACTCAGGATAATATGTCAGAGTGGAGCGACATGTCTACCTGTGGACTGTTGTTTCAGTGAGCTAGCACTACAACAGAGCAAGGACTGGTTGGCTAAGACTCAGGATAATATGTCAGAGTGGAGCGACATGTCTACCTGTGGACTGTTGTTTCAGTAAGCTAGCACTACAACAGAGCAAGGACTGATTGGCTAAGACTCAGGATAATATGTCAGAGTGGAGCGACATGTCTACCTGTGGACTGTTGTTTCAGTAAGCTAGCACTACAACAGAGCAAGGACTGATTGGCTAAGACTCAGGATAATATGTCAGAGTGGAGCGACATGTCTACCTGTGGACTGTTGTTTCAGTAAGCTAGCACTACAACAGAGCAAGGACTGGTTGGCTAAGACTCAGGATAATATGTCAGAGTGGAGCGACATGTCTACCTGTGGACTGTTGTTTCAGTAAGCTAGCACTACAACAGAGCAAGGACTGATTGGCTAAGACTCAGGATAATATGTCAGAGTGGAGCGACATGTCTACCTGTGGACTGTTGTTTCAGTAAGCTAGCACTACAACAGAGCAAGGACTGATTGGCTAAGACTCAGGATAATATGTCAGAGTGGAGCGACATGTCTACCTGTGGACTGTTGTTTCAGTAAGCTAGCACTACAACAGAGCAAGGACTGGTTGGCTAAGACTCAGGATAATATGTCAGAGTGGAGCGACATGTCTACCTGTGGACTGTTGTTTCAGTAAGCTAGCACTACAACAGAGCAAGGACTGATTGGCTAAGACTCAGGATAATATGTCAGAGTGGAGCGACATGTCTACCTGTGGACTGTTGTTTCAGTGAGCTAGCACTACAACAGAGCAAGGACTGGTTGGCTAAGACTCATGATAATATGTCAGAGTGGAGCGACATGTCTACCTGTGGACTGTTGTTTCAGTAAGCTAGCACTACAACAGAGCAAGGACTGATTGGCTAAGACTCAGGATAATATATCAGAGTGGAGCGACATGTCTACCTGTGGACTGTTGTTTCAGTAAGCTAGCACTACAACAGAGCAAGGACTGATTGGCTAAGACTCAGGATAATATGTCAGAGTGGAGCGACATGTCTACCTGTGGACTGTTGTTTCAGTAAGCTGGCACTACAACAGAGCAAGGACTGATTGGCTAAGACTCAGGATAATATGTCAGAGTGGAGCGACATGTCTACCTGTGGACTGTTGTTTCAGTAAGCTAGCACTACAACAGAGCAAGGACTGATTGGCTAAGACTCAGGATAATATGTCAGAGTGGAGCGACATGTCTACCTGTGGACTGTTGTTTCAGTGAGCTAGCACTACAACAGAGCAAGGACTGATTGGCTAAGACTCAGGATAATATGTCAGAGTGGAGCGACATGTCTACCTGTGGACTGTTGTTTCAGTGAGCTAGCACTACAACAGAGCAAGGACTGGTTGGCTAAGACTCAGGATAATATGTCAGAGTGGAGCGACATGTCTACCTGTGGACTGTTGTTTCAGTAAGCTAGCACTACAACAGAGCAAGGACTGGTTGGCTAAGACTTAGGATAATATGTCAGAGTGGAGCGACATGTCTACCTGTGGACTGTTGTTTCAGTAAGCTAGCACTACAACAGAGCAAGGACTGGTTGGCTAAGACTCAGGATAATATGTCAGAGTGGAGCGACATGTCTACCTGTGGACTGTTGTTTCAGTAAGCTAGCACTACAACAGAGCAAGGACTGATTGGCTAAGACTCAGGATAATATGTCAGAGTGGAGCGACATGTCTACCTGTGGACTGTTGTTTCAATGAGCTAGCACTACAACAGAGCAAGGACTGGTTGGCTAAGACTCAGGATAATATGTCAGAGTGGAGCGACATGTCTACCTGTGGACTGTTGTTTCAGTGAGCTAGCACTACAACAGAGCAAGGACTGATTGGCTAAGACTCAGGATAATATGTCAGATTGGAGCGACATGTCTACCTGTGGACTGTTGTTTCAGTGAGCTAGCACTACAACAGAGCAAGGACTGATTGGCTAAGACTCAGGATAATATGTCAGAGTGGAGCGACATGTCTACCTGTGGACTGTTGTTTCAGTAAGCTAGCACTACAACAGAGCAAGGACTGGTTGGCTAAGACTCAGGATAATATGTCAGAGTGGAGCGACATGTCTACCTGTGGACTGTTGTTTCAGTAAGCTAGCACTACAACAGAGCAAGGACTGATTGGCTAAGACTCAGGATAATATGTCAGAGTGGAGCGACATGTCTACCTGTGGACTGTTGTTTCAGTAAGCTAGCACTACAACAGAGCAAGGACTGATTGGCTAAGACTCAGGATAATATGTCAGAGTGGAGCGACATGTCTACCTGTGGACTGTTGTTTCAGTAAGCTAGCACTACAACAGAGCAAGGACTGGTTGGCTAAGACTCAGGATAATATGTCAGAGTGGAGCGACATGTCTACCTGTGGACTGTTGTTTCAGTAAGCTAGCACTACAACAGAGCAAGGACTGATTGGCTAAGACTCAGGATAATATGTCAGAGTGGAGCGACATGTCTACCTGTGGACTGTTGTTTCAGTGAGCTAGCACTACAACAGAGCAAGGACTGGTTGGCTAAGACTCAGGATAATATGTCAGAGTGGAGCGACATGTCTACCTGTGGACTGTTGTTTCAGTAAGCTAGCACTACAACAGAGCAAGGACTGATTGGCTAAGACTCAGGATAATATATCAGAGTGGAGCGACATGTCTACCTGTGGACTGTTGTTTCAGTAAGCTAGCACTACAACAGAGCAAGGACTGATTGGCTAAGACTCAGGATAATATGTCAGAGTGGAGCGACATGTCTACCTGTGGACTGTTGTTTCAGTAAGCTAGCACTACAACAGAGCAAGGACTGGTTGGCTAAGACTCAGGATAATATGTCAGAGTGGAGCGACATGTCTACCTGTGGACTGTTGTTTCAGTAAGCTAGCACTACAACAGAGCAAGGACTGATTGGCTAAGACTCAGGATAATATGTCAGAGTGGAGCGACATGTCTACCTGTGGACTGTTGTTTCAGTGAGCTAGCACTACAACAGAGCAAGGACTGGTTGGCTAAGACTCAGGATAATATGTCAGAGTGGAGCGACATGTCTACCTGTGGACTGTTGTTTCAGTGAGCTAGCACTACAACAGAGCAAGGACTGATTGGCTAAGACTCAGGATAATATGTCAGAGTGGAGCGACATGTCTACCTGTGGACTGTTGTTTCAGTAAGCTAGCACTACAACAGAGCAAGGACTGATTGGCTAAGACTCAGGATAATATGTCAGAGTGGAGCGACATGTCTACCTGTGGACTGTTGTTTCAGTAAGCTAGCACTACAACAGAGCAAGGACTGGTTGGCTAAGACTCAGGATAATATGTCAGAGTGGAGCGACATGTCTACCTGTGGACTGTTGTTTCAGTAAGCTAGCACTACAACAGAGCAAGGACTGATTGGCTAAGACTCAGGATAATATGTCAGAGTGGAGCGACATGTCTACCTGTGGACTGTTGTTTCAGTAAGCTAGCACTACAACAGAGCAAGGACTGATTGGCTAAGACTCAGGATAATATGTCAGAGTGGAGCGACATGTCTACCTGTGGACTGTTGTTTCAGTAAGCTAGCACTACAACAGAGCAAGGACTGGTTGGCTAAGACTCAGGATAATATGTCAGAGTGGAGCGACATGTCTACCTGTGGACTGTTGTTTCAGTAAGCTAGCACTACAACAGAGCAAGGACTGATTGGCTAAGACTCAGGATAATATGTCAGAGTGGAGCGACATGTCTACCTGTGGACTGTTGTTTCAGTGAGCTAGCACTACAACAGAGCAAGGACTGGTTGGCTAAGACTCAGGATAGTATGTCAGAGTGGAGCGACATGTCTACCTGTGGACTGTTGTTTCAGTAAGCTAGCACTACAACAGAGCAAGGACTGATTGGCTAAGACTCAGGATAATATATCAGAGTGGAGCGACATGTCTACCTGTGGACTGTTGTTTCAGTAAGCTAGCACTACAACAGAGCAAGGACTGATTGGCTAAGACTCAGGATAATATGTCAGAGTGGAGCGACATGTCTACCTGTGGACTGTTGTTTCAGTAAGCTAGCACTACAACAGAGCAAGGACTGGTTGGCTAAGACTCAGGATAATATGTCAGAGTGGAGCGACATGTCTACCTGTGGACTGTTGTTTCAGTAAGCTAGCACTACAACAGAGCAAGGACTGATTGGCTAAGACTCAGGATAATATGTCAGAGTGGAGCGACATGTCTACCTGTGGACTGTTGTTTCAGTGAGCTAGCACTACAACAGAGCAAGGACTGATTGGCTAAGACTCAGGATAATATGTCAGAGTGGAGCGACATGTCTACCTGTGGACTGTTGTTTCAGTGAGCTAGCACTACAACAGAGCAAGGACTGGTTGGCTAAGACTCAGGATAATATGTCAGAGTGGAGCGACATGTCTACCTGTGGACTGTTGTTTCAGTAAGCTAGCACTACAACAGAGCAAGGACTGATTGGCTAAGACTCAGGATAATATGTCAGAGTGGAGCGACATGTCTACCTGTGGACTGTTGTTTCAGTAAGCTAGCACTACAACAGAGCAAGGACTGGTTGGCTAAGACTCAGGATAATATGTCAGAGTGGAGCGACATGTCTACCTGTGGACTGTTGTTTCAGTAAGCTAGCACTACAACAGAGCAAGGACTGGTTGGCTAAGACTCAGGATAATATGTCAGAGTGGAGCGACATGTCTACCTGTGGACTGTTGTTTCAGTAAGCTAGCACTACAACAGAGCAAGGACTGATTGGCTAAGACTCAGGATAATATGTCAGAGTGGAGCGACATGTCTACCTGTGGACTGTTGTTTCAGTGAGCTAGCACTACAACAGAGCAAGGACTGGTTGGCTAAGACTCAGGATAATATGTCAGAGTGGAGCGACATGTCTACCTGTGGACTGTTGTTTCAGTGAGCTAGCACTACAACAGAGCAAGGACTGATTGGCTAAGACTCAGGATAATATGTCAGAGTGGAGCGACATGTCTACCTGTGGACTGTTGTTTCAGTAAGCTAGCACTACAACAGAGCAAGGACTGATTGGCTAAGACTCAGGATAATATGTCAGAGTGGAGCGACATGTCTACCTGTGGACTGTTGTTTCAGTAAGCTAGCACTACAACAGAGCAAGGACTGATTGGCTAAGACTCAGGATAATATGTCAGAGTGGAGCGACATGTCTACCTGTGGACTGTTGTTTCAGTAAGCTAGCACTACAACAGAGCAAGGACTGATTGGCTAAGACTCAGGATAATATGTCAGAGTGGAGCGACATGTCTACCTGTGGACTGTTGTTTCAGTAAGCTAGCACTACAACAGAGCAAGGACTGATTGGCTAAGACTCAGGATAATATGTCAGAGTGGAGCGACATGTCTACCTGTGGACTGTTGTTTCAGTAAGCTAGCACTACAACAGAGCAAGGACTGATTGGCTAAGACTCAGGATAATATGTCAGAGTGGAGCGACATGTCTACCTGTGGACTGTTGTTTCAGTAAGCTAGCACTACAACAGAGCAAGGACTGATTGGCTAAGACTCAGGATAATATGTCAGAGTGGAGCGACATGTCTACCTGTGGACTGTTGTTTCAGTAAGCTAGCACTACAACAGAGCAAGGACTGATTGGCCTAGACTCAGGATAATATGTCAGAGTGGAGCGACATGTCTACCTGTGGACTGTTGTTTCAGTAAGCTAGCACTACAACAGAGCAAGGACTGAGTATCTAAGACTCAGGATAATATGTCAGAGTGGAGCGACATGTCTACCTGTGGACTGTTGTTTCAGTAAGCTAGCACTACAACAGAGCAAGGACTGATTGGCTAAGACTCAGGATAATATGTCAGAGTGGAGCGACATGTCTACCTGTGGACTGTTGTTTCAGTAAGCTAGCACTACAACAGAGCAAGGACTGATTGGCTAAGACTCAGGATAATATGTCAGAGTGGAGCGACATGTCTACCTGTGGACTGTTGTTTCAGTGAGCTAGCACTACAACAGAGCAAGGACTGATTGGCTAAGACTCAGGATAATATGTCAGAGTGGAGCGACATGTCTACCTGTGGACTGTTGTTTCAGTGAGCTAGCACTACAACAGAGCAAGGACTGATTGGCTAAGACTCAGGATAATATGTCAGAGTGGAGCGACATGTCTACCTGTGGACTGTTGTTTCAGTGAGCTAGCACTACAACAGAGCAAGGACTGATTGGCTAAGACTCAGGATAATATGTCAGAGTGGAGCGACATGTCTACCTGTGGACTGTTGTTTCAGTAAGCTAGCACTACAACAGAGCAAGGACTGATTGGCTAAGACTCAGGATAATATGTCAGAGTGGAGCGACATGTCTACCTGTGGACTGTTGTTTCAGTAAGCTAGCACTACAACAGAGCAAGGACTGGTTGGCTAAGACTCAGGATAATATGTCAGAGTGGAGCGACATGTCTACCTGTGGACTGTTGTTTCAGTAAGCTAGCACTACAACAGAGCAAGGACTGATTGGCTAAGACTCAGGATAATATGTCAGAGTG
Source organism: Bathymodiolus brooksi (assembly GCA_963680875.1). Classification (NCBI taxonomy): domain Eukaryota; kingdom Metazoa; phylum Mollusca; class Bivalvia; order Mytilida; family Modiolidae; genus Bathymodiolus; species Bathymodiolus brooksi. The sequence continues at coordinate 6,269,150 of OY804583.1, read as the reverse complement.
GAGCGACATGTCTACCTGTGGACTGTTGTTTCAGTAAGCTAGCACTACAACAGAGCAAGGACTGATTGGCTAAGACTCAGGATAATATGTCAGAGTGGAGCGACATGTCTACCTGTGGACTGTTGTTTCAGTAAGCTAGCACTACAACAGAGCAAGGACTGGTTGGCTAAGACTCAGGATAATATGTCAGAGTGGAGCGACATGTCTACCTGTGGACTGTTGTTTCAGTGAGCTAGCACTACAAAAGAGCAAGGACTGATTGGCTAAGACTCAGGATAATATGTCAGAGTGGAGCGACATGTCTACCTGTGGACTGTTGTTTCAGTAAGCTAGCACTACAACAGAGCAAGGACTGATTGGCTAAGACTCAGGATAATATGTCAGAGTGGAGCGACATGTCTACCTGTGGACTGTTGTTTCAGTAAGCTAGCACTACAACAGAGCAAGGACTGGTTGGCTAAGACTCAGGATAATATGTCAGAGTGGAGCGACATGTCTACCTGTGGACTGTTGTTTCAGTAAGCTAGCACTACAACAGAGCAAGGACTGATTGGCTAAGACTCAGGATAATATGTCAGAGTGGAGCGACATGTCTACCTGTGGACTGTTGTTTCAGTAAGCTAGCACTACAACAGAGCAAGGACTGATTGGCTAAGACTCAGGATAATATGTCAGAGTGGAGCGACATGTCTACCTGTGGACTGTTGTTTCAGTAAGCTAGCACTACAACAGAGCAAGGACTGATTGGCTAAGACTCAGGATAATATGTCAGAGTGGAGCGACATGTCTACCTGTGGACTGTTGTTTCAGTGAGCTAGCACTACAACAGAGCAAGGACTGATTGGCTAAGACTCAGGATAATATGTCAGAGTGGAGCGACATGTCTACCTGTGGACTGTTGTTTCAGTGAGCTAGCACTACAACAGAGCAAGGACTGATTGGCTAAGACTCAGGATAATATGTCAGAGTGGAGCGACATGTCTACCTGTGGACTGTTGTTTCAGTGAGCTAGCACTACAACAGAGCAAGGACTGATTGGCTAAGACTCAGGATAATATGTCAGAGTGGAGCGACATGTCTACCTGTGGACTGTTGTTTCAGTGAGCTAGCACTACAACAGAGCAAGGACTGATTGGCTAAGACTCAGGATAATATGTCAGAGTGGAGCGACAAGTCTACCTGTGGACTGTTGTTTCAGTAAACTAGCACTACAACAGAGCAAGGACTGATTGGCTAAGACTCAGGATAATATGTCAGAGTGGAGCGACATGTCTACCTGTGGACTGTTGTTTCAGTAAGCTAGCACTACAACAGAGCAAGGACTGGTTGGCTAAGACTCAGGATAATATGTCAGAGTGGAGCGACATGTCTACCTGTGGACTGTTGTTTCAGTAAGCTAGCACTACAACAGAGCAAGGACTGATTGGCTAAGACTCAGGATAATATGTCAGAGTGGAGCGACATGTCTACCTGTGGACTGTTGTTTCAGTAAGCTAGCACTACAACAGAGCAAGGACTGATTGGCTAAGACTCAGGATAATATGTCAGAGTGGAGCGACATGTCTACCTGTGGACTGTTGTTTCAGTAAGCTAGCACTACAACAGAGCAAGGACTGGTTGGCTAAGACTCAGGATAATATGTCAGAGTGGAGCGACATGTCTACCTGTGGACTGTTGTTTCAGTGAGCTAGCACTACAAAAGAGCAAGGACTGATTGGCTAAGACTCAGGATAATATGTCAGAGTGGAGCGACATGTCTACCTGTGGACTGTTGTTTCAGTAAGCTAGCACTACAACAGAGCAAGGACTGATTGGCTAAGACTCAGGATAATATGTCAGAGTGGAGCGACATGTCTACCTGTGGACTGTTGTTTCAGTAAGCTAGCACTACAACAGAGCAAGGACTGGTTGGCTAAGACTCAGGATAATATGTCAGAGTGGAGCGACATGTCTACCTGTGGACTGTTGTTTCAGTAAGCTAGCACTACAACAGAGCAAGGACTGATTGGCTAAGACTCAGGATAATATGTCAGAGTGGAGCGACATGTCTACCTGTGGACTGTTGTTTCAGTAAGCTAGCACTACAACAGAGCAAGGACTGGTTGGCTAAGACTCAGGATAATATGTCAGAGTGGAGCGACATGTCTACCTGTGGACTGTTGTTTCAGTAAGCTAGCACTACAACAGAGCAAGGACTGATTGGCTAAGACTCAGGATAATATGTCAGAGTGGAGCGACATGTCTACCTGTGGACTGTTGTTTCAGTAAGCTAGCACTACAACAGAGCAAGGACTGGTTGGCTAAGACTCAGGATAATATGTCAGAGTGGAGCGACATGTCTACCTGTGGACTGTTGTTTCAGTAAGCTAGCACTACAACAGAGCAAGGACTGATTGGCTAAGACTCAGGATAATATGTCAGAGTGGAGCGACATGTCTACCTGTGGACTGTTGTTTCAGTAAGCTAGCACTACAACAGAGCAAGGACTGATTGGCTAAGACTCAGGATAATATGTCAGAGTGGAGCGACATGTCTACCTGTGGACTGTTGTTTCAGTGAGCTAGCACTACAACAGAGCAAGGACTGGTTGGCTAAGACTCAGGATAATATGTCAGAGTGGAGCGACATGTCTACCTGTGGACTGTTGTTTCAGTGAGCTAGCACTACAACAGAGCAAGGACTGATTGGCTAAGACTCAGGATAATATGTCAGAGTGGAGCGACATGTCTACCTGTGGACTGTTGTTTCAGTGAGCTAGCACTACAACAGAGCAAGGACTGATTGGCTAAGACTCAGGATAATATGTCAGAGTGGAGCGACATGTCTACCTGTGGACTGTTGTTTCAGTAAGCTAGCACTACAACAGAGCAAGGACTGGTTGGCTAAGACTCAGGATAATATGTCAGAGTGGAGCGACATGTCTACCTGTGGACTGTTGTTTCAGTGAGCTAGCACTACAACAGAGCAAGGACTGGTTGGCTAAGACTCAGGATAATATGTCAGAGTGGAGCGACATGTCTACCTGTGGACTGTTGTTTCAGTGAGCTAGCACTACAACAGAGCAAGGACTGGTTGGCTAAGACTCAGGATAATATGTCAGAGTGGAGCGACATGTCTACCTGTGGACTGTTGTTTCAGTGAGCTAGCACTACAACAGAGCAAGGACTGGTTGGCCAAGACTCAGGATAATATGTCAGAGTGGAGCGACATGTCTACCTGTGGACTGTTGTTTCAGTGAGCTAGCACTACAACAGAGCAAGGACTGATTGGCTAAGACTCAGGATAATATGTCAGAGTGGAGCGACATGTCTACCTGTGGACTGTTGTTTCAGTAAGCTAGCACTACAACAGAGCAAGGACTGATTGGCTAAGACTCAGGATAATATGTCAGAGTGGAACGACATGTCTACCTGTGGACTGTTGTTTCAGTAAGCTAGCACTACAACAGAGCAAGGACTGATTGGCTAAGACTCAGGATAATATGTCAGAGTGGAGCGACATGTCTACCTGTGGACTGTTGTTTCAGTGAGCTAGCACTACAACAATCCAACTTAAGCATGTTGGTCTAGTACAAAGCAGACATCATCATCTCATTGAAATTTAACTTGTTCTTGCCATGATATAGCTGAAAAAATCACTCACTCTTTTTCAAGTTGTAGCTAAATGTAATAAGTGTTTCTGCTAGACTTTGAAATCTTCAGGACAATTGCCAGTTTTATCAAAATTTCTTCAGGACATTCTTTAATAATTAAGCTAATTTTTGTAAAGTTCTTCAGGATAATTTGAGAAATAGGTTGGCAAATGTCCTGAGACCGGTGCCTAGCTGAATCACTGTATATATTCTGTCATTGTCAAGTTAAAATATTTAATATTAAGCCATGTTTTGTGCCATATTAAGCCTCATTTGCGACAGATCTAGTGGGTGGATTGACAGAAATAACACCGTAGGAAACTATCACCCTCTACAGAACTTGAATTCCGTGACGAAGTTTACACTACCCCCCTATATTAACCACTCGAAATATTTAAATGGTTTATCTAACAGATCACATGTTTGTATATAAAATAATACTTGAATAGGTCTCAAGGTTTCAAGTACCTTCGTCTGAATAAAAAGTACCGAATTTATCTTTTCTGCAATTTCAACTATCGTCAATACTTACCGTTAAAATTTTTAAAAACTTTAAAGGTGAAAAAACAAATACATTTGTACAGTGAAAACTGTATATTGTGAGGTCACATTTCGGACAAAGAAATAGTGGCCTTATAAGACAGGTGACCTCTTAACAGGGGTTCAATTCATACCAAATTTTCTATGACAGATCAAGAAAAAGGTGACCTTTTAATACAGGTGACTGCTTAATAGAGGTGACTGCATGGGCAGGTTTGACTGTAATGTAATCTTTGATAAAAAGATCAGAATTTAAACTTTATGTACGACTTGTGGATATAGCGAGCAGATTTAAGATAAAATTTGCACATTTTGAACTAAAATTGAAAACAAATATTTACTGACCGTGGTGTCTACGGTAGACTCAATCATTATGTTGTCTTTATAACAGTACTTTTGAAATATTCTACTGATAACACTCAAGAGTGCAGGAGATTGTGGGTTCAGTACTCGTTGAGTAAAACAGATCACTTAACATGATTAAAACAAGGATTACTCACAATACCATGAAGTACTAGTCCTTTCAATAAGAGCCGTTACCAGGTACTTTTACCTGTTTAAAATGGTATTTTGTACCTGCTGATTTATGTAAGAGCTGTATAAGATATTTATGAAAATTTTAATAGAAAAATACTGCCTGTAAATAGTGAAGTACTGATACACTTGGAAAATATTGAAAGTCCTCGAGTACATGTACATCTTGTACATGTATTCCCATACACACTAGCTAGGTACTCAATCAATTTGATAATTGAATCAAAATCTATGTATTGTGTATCCACCTGGAGGGTAAGAGAAGTTTAAGGGGAGACAGATATTGAGGAATGTACAATGTATTGTGTATTGGAGGGTAAGAGAAGTTTAAGGAGAGACAGATATTGAGGAATGTACAATGTATTGTGTATTGGAGGGTAAGAGAAGTTTAAGGGGAGACAGATATTGAGGAATGTACAATGTATTGTGTATTGGAGGGTAAGAGAAGTTTAAGGAGAGACAGATATTGAGGAATGTACAATGTATTGTGTATTGGAGGGTAAGAGAAGTTTAAGGAGAGACAGATATTGAGGAATGTACAATGTATTGTGTATTGGAGGGTAAGAGAAGTTTAAGGAGAGACAGATATTGAGGAATGTACAATGTATTGTGTATTGGAGGGTAAGAGAAGTTTAAGGGGAGACAGATATTGAGGAATGTACAATGTATTATGTATTGGAGGGTAAGAGAAGTTTAAGGAGAGACAGATATTGAGGAATGTACAATGTATTGTGTATTGGAGGGTAAGAGAAGTTTAAGGGGAGACAGATGTTGAGGAATGTACAATGTATTGTGTATTGGAGGGTAAGAGAAGTTTAAGGAGAGACAGATATTGAGGAATGTACAATGTATTGTGTATTGGAGGGTAAGAGAAGTTTAAGGGGAGACAGATATTGAGGAATGTACAATGTATTGTGTATTGGAGGGTAAGAGAAGTTTAAGGAGAGACAGATATTGAGGAATGTACAATGTATTGTGTATTGGAGGGTAAGAGAAGTTTAAGGGGAGACAGATATTGAGGAATGTACAATGTATTGTGTATTGGAGGGTAAGAGAAGTTTAAGGGGAGACAGATATTGAGGAATGTACAATGTATTGTGTATTGAAGGGTAAGAGAAGTTTAAGGGGAGACAGATATTGAGGAATGTACAATGTATTGTGTATTGGAGGGTAAGAGAAGTTTAAGGGGAGACAGATATTGAGGAATGTACAATGTATTGTGTATTGGAGGGTAAGAAAAGTTTAAGGGGAGACAGATATTGAGGAATGTACAATGTATTGTGTTTGGAGGGTAAGAGAAGTTTAAGGGGAGACAGATATTGAGGAATGTACAATGTATTGTGTTTGGAGGGTAAGAGAAGTTTAAGGGGAGACAGATGTTGAGGAATGTACAATGTATTGTGTATTGAAGGGTAAGAGAAGTTTAAGGAGAGACAGATATTGAGGAATGTACAATGTATTATGTATTGGAGGGTAAGAGAAGTTTAAGGGGAGACAGATATTGAGGAATGTACAATGTATTATGTATTGGAGGGTAAGAGAAGTTTAAGGGGAGACAGATATTGAGGAATGTACAATGTATTATGTATTGGAGGGTAAGAGAAGTTTAAGGGGAGACAGATATTGAGGAATGTACAATGTATTGTGTATTGGAGGGTAAGAGAAGTTTAAGGAGAGACAGATATTGAGGAATGTACAATGTATTATGTATTGGAGGGTAAGAGAAGTTTAAGGGGAGACAGATATTGAGGAATGTACAATGTATTGTGTATTGAAGGGTAAGAGAAGTTTAAGGAGAGACAGATATTGAGGAATGTACAATGTATTGTGTATTGAAGGGTAAGAGAAGTTTAAGGGGAGACAGATATTGAGGAATGTACAATGTATTGTGTATTGAAGGGTAAGAGAAGTTTAAGGAGAGACAGATATTGAGGAATGTACAATGTATTATGTATTGGAGGGTAAGAGAAGTTTAAGGGGAGACAGATATTGAGGAATGTACAATGTATTATGTATTGGAGGGTAAGAGAAGTTTAAGGAGAGACAGATATTGAGGAATGTACAATGTATTATGTATTGGAGGGTAAGAGAAGTTTAAGGGGAGACAGATATTGAGGAATGTACAATGTATTGTGTATTGGAGGGTAAGAGAAGTTTAAGGAGAGACAGATATTGAGGAATGTACAATGTATTATGTATTGGAGGGTAAGAGAAGTTTAAGGGGAGACAGATATTGAGGAATGTACAATGTATTGTGTTTGGAGGGTAAGAGAAGTTTAAGGGGAGACAGATATTGAGGAATGTACAATGTATTGTGTATTGGAGGGTAAGAGAAGTTTAAGGGGAGACAGATATTGAGGAATGTACAATGTATTGTGTATTGGAGGGTATGAGAAGTTTAAGGGGAGACAGATATTGAGGAATGTACAATGTATTGTGTATTGGAGGGTAAGAGAAGTTTAAGGAGAGACAGATATTGAGGAATGTACAATGTATTATGTATTGGAGGGTAAGAGAAGTTTAAGGAGAGACAGATATTGGGGAATGTACAATGTATTATGTATTGGAGGGTAAGAGAAGTTTAAGGAGAGACAGATATTGAGGAATGTACAATGTATTGTGTATTGGAGGGTAAGAGAAGTTTAAGGAGAGACAGATATTGAGGAATGTACAATGTATTATGTATTGGAGGGTAAGAGAAGTTTAAGGAGAGACAGATATTGAGGAATGTACAATGTATTGTGTATTGGAGGGTAAGAGAAGTTTAAGGGGAGACAGATATTGAGGAATGTACAATGTATTGTGTATTGGAGGGTAAGAGAAGTTTAAGGGGAGACAGATATTGAGGAATGTACAATGTATTGTGTATTGGAGGGTAAGAGAAGTTTAAGGAGAGATAGATATTGAGGAATGTACAATGTATTGTGTATTGGAGGGTAAGAGAAGTTTAAGGAGAGACAGATATTGAGGAATGTACAATGTATTGTGTATTGGAGGGTAAGAGAAGTTTAAGGAGAGACAGATATTGAGGAATGTACAATGTATTGTGTATTGGAGGGTAAGAGAAGTTTAAGGAGAGACAGATATTGAGGAATGTACAATGTATTGTGTATTGGAGGGTAAGAGAAGTTTAAGGGGAGACAGATATTGAGGAATGTGCAATGTATTGTGTATTGGAGGGTAAGAGAAGTTTAAGGAGAGATAGATATTGAGGAATGTACAATGTATTGTGTATTGGAGGGTAAGAGAAGTTTAAGGAGAGACAGATATTGAGGAATGTACAATATATTGTGTATTGGAGGGTAAGAGAAGTTTAAGGGGAGACAGATATTGAGGAATGTACAATGTATTGTGTATTGGAGGGTAAGAGAAGTTTAAGGAGAGATAGATATTGAGGAATGTACAATGTATTGTGTATTGGAGGGTAAGAGAAGTTTAAGGAGAGACAGATATTGAGGAATGTACAATGTATTGTGTATTGGAGGGTAAGAGAAGTTTAAGGAGAGACAGATATTGAGGAATGTACAATGTATTGTGTATTGGAGGGTAAGAGAAGTTTAAGGAGAGACAGATATTGAGGAATGTACAATGTATTATGTATTGGAGGGTAAGAGAAGTTTAAGGAGAGACAGATATTGGGGAATGTACAATGTATTATGTATTGGAGGGTAAGAGAAGTTTAAGGAGAGACAGATATTGAGGAATGTACAATGTATTGTGTATTGGAGGGTAAGAGAAGTTTAAGGAGAGACAGATATTGAGGAATGTACAATGTATTATGTATTGGAGGGTAAGAGAAGTTTAAGGAGAGACAGATATTGAGGAATGTACAATGTATTGTGTATTGGAGGGTAAGAGAAGTTTAAGGGGAGACAGATATTGAGGAATGTACAATGTATTGTGTATTGGAGGGTAAGAGAAGTTTAAGGGGAGACAGATATTGAGGAATGTACAATGTATTGTGTATTGGAGGGTAAGAGAAGTTTAAGGAGAGATAGATATTGAGGAATGTACAATGTATTGTGTATTGGAGGGTAAGAGAAGTTTAAGGAGAGACAGATATTGAGGAATGTACAATGTATTGTGTATTGGAGGGTAAGAGAAGTTTAAGGAGAGACAGATATTGAGGAATGTACAATGTATTGTGTATTGGAGGGTAAGAGAAGTTTAAGGAGAGACAGATATTGAGGAATGTACAATGTATTGTGTATTGGAGGGTAAGAGAAGTTTAAGGGGAGACAGATATTGAGGAATGTGCAATGTATTGTGTATTGGAGGGTAAGAGAAGTTTAAGGAGAGATAGATATTGAGGAATGTACAATGTATTGTGTATTGGAGGGTAAGAGAAGTTTAAGGAGAGACAGATATTGAGGAATGTACAATATATTGTGTATTGGAGGGTAAGAGAAGTTTAAGGGGAGACAGATATTGAGGAATGTACAATGTATTGTGTATTGGAGGGTAAGAGAAGTTTAAGGAGAGATAGATATTGAGGAATGTACAATGTATTGTGTATTGGAGGGTAAGAGAAGTTTAAGGAGAGACAGATATTGAGGAATGTACAATGTATTGTGTATTGGAGGGTAAGAGAAGTTTAAGGAGAGACAGATATTGAGGAATGTACAATGTATTGTGTATTGGAGGGTAAGAGAAGTTTAAGGAGAGACAGATATTGAGGAATGTACAATGTATTGTGTATTGGAGGGTAAGAGAAGTTTAAGGGGAGACAGATATTGAGGAATGTACAATGTATTGTGTATTGGAGGGTAAGAGAAGTTTAAGGGGAGACAGATATTGAGGAATGTGCAATGTATTGTGTATTGGAGGGTAAGAGAAGTTTAAGGAGAGACAGATATTGAGGAATGTACAATGTATTGTGTATTGGAGGGTAAGAGAAGTTTAAGGAGAGACAGATATTGAGGAATGTACAATGTATTGTGTATTGGAGGGTAAGAGAAGTTTAAGGGGAGACAGATATTGAGGAATGTACAATGTATTGTGTATTGGAGGGTAAGAGAAGTTTAAGGGGAGACAGATATTGAGGAATGTGCAATGTATTGTGTATTGGAGGGTAAGAGAAGTTTAAGGAGAGACAGATATTGAGGAATGTACAATATATTGTGTATTGGAGGGTAAGAGAAGTTTAAGGGGAGACAGATATTGAGGAATGTACAATGTATTGTGTATTGGAGGGTAAGAGAAGTTTAAGGAGAGATAGATATTGAGGAATGTACAATGTATTGTGTATTGGAGGGTAAGAGAAGTTTAAGGAGAGACAGATATTGAGGAATGTACAATGTATTGTGTATTGGAGGGTAAGAGAAGTTTAAGGAGAGACAGATATTGAGGAATGTACAATATATTGTGTATTGAAGGGTAAGAGAAGTTTAAGGGGAGACAGATATTGAGGAATGTACAATATATTGTGTATTGAAGGGTAAGAGAAGTTTAAGGAGAGACAGATATTGAGGAATGTACAATAAATTGTGTATTGGAGGGTAAGAGAAGTTTAAGGAGAGACAGATATTGAGGAATGTACAATATATTGTGTATTGAAGGGTAAGAGAAGTTTAAGGAGAGACAGATATTGAGGAATGTACAATGTATTGTGTATTGGAGGGTAAGAGAAGTTTAAGGGGAGACAGATATTGAGGAATGTACAATGTATTGTGTATTGGAGGGTAAGAGAAGTTTAAGGAGAGACAGATATTGAGGAATGTACAATGTATTATGTATTGGAGGGTAAGAGAAGTTTAAGGAGAGACAGATATTGAGGAATGTACAATGTATTGTGTATTGGAGGGTAAGAGAAGTTTAAGGGGAGACAGATATTGAGGAATGTACAATGTATTGTGTATTGAAGGGTAAAAGAAGTTTAAGGGGAGACAGATATTGAGGAATGTGTAATGTATTGTGTTTGGAGGGTAAGAGAAGTTTAAGGAGAGACAGATATTGAGGAATGTACAATGTATTGTGTATTGGAGGGTAAGAGAAGTTTAAGGAGAGACAGATATTGAGGAATGTACAATGTATTGTGTATTGGAGGGTAAGAGAAGTTTAAGGAGAGACAGATATTGAGGAATGTACAATGTATTATGTATTGGAGGGTAAGAGAAGTTTAAGGGGAGACAGATATTGAGGAATGTACAATGTATTGTGTATTGGAGGGTAAGAGAAGTTTAAGGGGAGACAGATATTGAGGAATGTACAATGTATTGTGTATTGGAGGGTAAGAGAAGTTTAAGGAGAGACAGATATTGAGGAATGTACAATGTATTGTGTATTGGAGGGTAAGAGAAGTTTAAGGAGAGACAGATATTGAGGAATGTACAATGTATTATGTATTGGAGGGTAAGAGAAGTTTAAGGGGAGACAGATATTGAGGAATGTACAATGTATTGTGTATTGGAGGGTAAGAGAAGTTTAAGGAGAGACAGATATTGAGGAATGTACAATGTATTGTGTATTGGAGGGTAAGAGAAGTTTAAGGAGAGACAGATATTGAGGAATGTACAATGTATTGTGTATTGGAGGGTAAGAGAAGTTTAAGGGGAGACAGATATTGGGGAATGTACAATGTATTGTGTATTGGAGGGTAAGAGAAGTTTAAGGAGAGACAGATATTGAGGAATGTACAATGTATTATGTATTGGAGGGTAAGAGAAGTTTAAGGAGAGACAGATATTGAGGAATGTACAATGTATTGTGTTTGGAGGGTAAGAGAAGTTTAAGGAGAGACAGATATTGAGGAATGTACAATGTATTGTGTATTGGAGGGTAAGAGAAGTTTAAGGGGAGACAGATATTGAGGAATGTACAATGTATTGTGTATTGGAGGGTAAGAGAAGTTTAAGGGGAGACAGATATTGAGGAATGTACAATGTATTGTGTATTGAAGGGTAAGAGAAGTTTAAGGGGAGACAGATATTGGGGAATGTACAATGTATTGTGTATTGGAGGGTAAGAGAAGTTTAAGGAGAGACAGATATTGAGGAATGTACAATGTATTGTGTATTGGAGGGTAAGAGAAGTTTAAGGGGAGACAGATATTGAGGAATGTACAATGTATTGTGTATTGGAGGGTAAGAGAAGTTTAAGGGGAGACAGATATTGAGGAATGTACAATGTATTGTGTATTGGAGGGTAAGAGAAATTTAAGGGGAGACAGATATTGAGGAATGTACAATGTATTGTGTTTGGAGGGTAAGAGAAGTTTAAGGGGAGACAGATATTGAGGAATGTACAATGTATTATGTATTGGAGGGTAAGAGAAGTTTAAGGAGAGACAGATATTGAGGAATGTACAATGTATTGTGTATTGGAGGGTAAGAGAAGTTTAAGGGGAGACAGATATTGAGGAATGTACAATGTATTGTGTATTGAAGGGTAAGAGAAGTTTAAGGGGAGACAGATATTGAGGAATGTACAATGTATTGTGTATTGAAGGGTAAGAGAAGTTTAAGGGGAGACAGATATTGAGGAATGTACAATGTATTATGTATTGGAGGGTAAGAAAAGTTTAAGGGGAGACAGATATTGAGGAATGTACAATGTATTATGTATTGGAGGGTAAGAGAAGTTTAAGGAGAGACAGATATTGAGGAATGTACAATGTATTGTGTATTGGAGGGTAAGAAAAGTTTAAAGGGAGACAGATATTGAGGAATGTACAATGTATTGTGTATTGGAGGGTAAGAAAAGTTTAAGGGGAGACAGATATTGAGGAATGTACAATGTATTGTGTTTGGAGGGTAAGAGAAGTTTAAGGGGAGACAGATATTGAGGAATGTACAATGTATTGTGTATTGGAGGGTGAGAAAAGTTTAAGGGGAGACAGATATTGAGGAATGTACAATGTATTGTGTATTGGAGGGTAAGAGAAGTTTAAGGGGAGACAGATATTGAGGAATGTACAATGTATTGTGTATTGGAGGGTAAGAAAAGTTTAAGGGGAGACAGATATTGAGGAATGTACAATGTATTGTGTATTGGAGGGTAAGAGAAGTTTAAGGGGAGACAGATATTGAGGAATGTACAATGTATTATGTATTGGAGGGTAAGAGAAGTTTAAGGAGAGACAGATATTGAGGAATGTACAATGTATTGTGTTTGGAGGGTAAGAAAAGTTTAAGGAGAGACAGATATTGAGGAATGTACAATGTATTATGTATTGGAGGGTAAGAGAAGTTTAAGGGGAGACAGATATTGAGGAATGTACAATGTATTGTGTATTGGAGGGTAAGAGAAGTTTAAGGGGAGACAGATATTGAGGAATGTACAATGTATTATGTATTGGAGGGTAAGAAAAGTTTAAGGGGAGACAGATATTGAGGAATGTACAATGTATTATGTATTGGAGGGTAAGAGAAGTTTAAGGGGAGACAGATATTGAGGAATGTACAATGTATTGTGTATTGGAGGGTAAGAAAAGTTTAAGGGGAGACAGATATTGAGGAATGTACAATGTATTGTGTATTGGAGGGTAAGAAAAGTTTAAGGGGAGACAGATATTGAGGAATGTACAATGTATTGTGTATTGGAGGGTAAGAGAAGTTTAAGGAGAGACAGATATTGAGGAATGTACAATGTATTGTGTATTGGAGGGTAAGAGAAGTTTAAGGGGAGACAGATATTGAGGAATGTACAATGTATTGTGTTTGGAGGGTAAGAGAAGTTTAAGGGGAGACAGATATTGAGGAATGTACAATGTATTATGTATTGGAGGGTAAGAGAAGTTTAAGGGGAGACAGATATTGAGGAATGTACAATGTATTGTGTATTGGAGGGTAAGAAAAAGTTTAAGGGGAGACAGATATTGAGGAATGTACAATGTATTGTGTATTGGAGGGTAAGAAAAGTTTAAGGGGAGACAGATATTGAGGAATGTACAATGTATTGTGTATTGGAGGGTAAGAGAAGTTTAAGGGGAGACAGATATTGAGGAATGTACAATGTATTATGTATTGGAGGGTAAGAGAAGTTTAAGGGGAGACAGATATTGAGGAATGTACAATGTATTGTGTATTGGAGGGTAGAAAAGTTTAAGGGGAGACAGATATTGAGGAATGTACAATGTATG